>CM074859.1:43370393-48170393 GCA_037501455.1 Lantana camara
TAGGACTCATCGGCTTGGAGTATTTTACTAATCATGACTTATGTGATATAGGGCTCGTTTCATGAACCATTTCACCCAAATGGTAGAGTCCTAAAGTCATCAGGATTAGGGGAGTTCTCATACATGCACAGCTAAAGTAAACGCATACCAAACAAGAGCATATAAAGAAGTGTTGCCTCAATTCGTTATTTTATTCAAAGATTGTCTGTGATTACAATAAGGAAAAGCACAAAGCGGATATACAATCGGCTTTCTAGGGCACTATTCCTAACAATCTCCCACTTGCCCGTCAAAGCCATTCTGAAGCTATTCTAAGTCCCATCTTCTGAAGATGACCTTGGAAAGCTTCTCGACTAAGGGGTTTAGTAAGTGGATCTGCCACGTTCTCTGCTGATGTGACCCTCTCAATTAGCACATCTCCTCTTTTGATAATATCACGGATTAGGTGATACTTCCTCATAATGTGCTTGGTCCGTTGGTGAGATCTTGGTTCTCTTGCTTGAGCAATCGCCCCAGTGTTGTCACAAAACAAAGTAATGGGGTCTTTCATGCTAGGAACAACATTCAACTCTTGAATGAAGTTTCTTATCCAAACACCTTCCTTAGCTGCATCATTTGCAGCTAAGTATTCGGCCTCAGTGGTCGAATCCGGAGTGGTAGTTTGCTTGGAACTCTTCCAACTCACTGCTCCGCCATTTAGGCAGAAAATGTATCCTGACATTGACTTAAAATCATCTAAGTCAGATGCAAAGCTTGCATCGCAGTATCCTTCGACAATAAGATCTTTCTGACCTCCGTAAACTAAGAATAAATCTTTAGTACTTTTTAAGTACTTAAGAATATTCTTCACGGCAGCCCAGTGACCATCTCCAGGGTCAGATTGGAAACGACTTGTCACACTAAGTGCATAAGCCACATCCGGTCGAGTACATAACATTGCATACATTATGCTACCTATTGCTGACGCATAAGGTGTATGAGTCATTATCTCCTTCTCAAGGTTAGTCTTAGGACACATCTTCTTTGAAAGACATGTTCCTACACTCATAGGAAGGTTCTTAACCTTTGCTGACTCCATATTGAATCTCTTCAATACTTTGTCAATGTACATCGACTGTGATAGTCCTATTAACCTTCTAGATCTATCTCTATAGATTTTAATTCCAAGGATATAGGACGCATCACCAAGATCTTTCATCTCGAATTGGTTCGATAACCATAACTTAGTCACTTTCATGTCATCCTTCGAATTCCCAATAAGAAGGATGTCATCAACATAAAGTACTAAGAATTGCACTGAGGTCTCCAATTCCTTTCTATACACACATGATTCATTCGAAATTTGGATGAAGCCAAATGCTTTGACCGATTCATCAAATCGAATGTTCCAATTCCTAGAAGCCTGTTTCAGTCCATAGATTGATCTTTGGAGTTTGTAAACCTTTTGCTCACTCCCACTGAATGTGAAACCTATGGGTTGCTCCATATAAATGTCTTTATCAATGTCACCATTGAGAAAGGCAGTTTTCACATCCATTTGCCATATCTCATAGTCATAATATGCAGCAATGGCAAGCATGATCCGAATAGACTTTTGCATTGCAACTGGTGAAAAGGTTTCATCAAAATCCACGTGTGGGTCACGTGACTGGACACGTGTCATTGTGACACGTGTGCCACACGTGATTGTTTAATAATATATTAAATAATTAATTTGTTAATTATTTAATAGACTTTGGTTTAATTTTGAATTAAAAAGAAAGTCTTATTTTGGAGAAAATAATCTAGTTAATTAATTACGAATTAATTAATTAGATAAAAATAAGTTATTTATTTTATAATAAATAAAGTATAAAATTATCCAAAAATAGTTTGGATATTTTTAGCTCTCTTAAAAGTTGACTTGAATTAGAATTCAAAGTCAAAGTTGGAAATTACTTGAAGATCAAGTAATAGGAGAGAGGAACCAAAACCCTTGCCTATGAGGACAAGGATTTCGGCCGCCCCTCCCCTTTCCTATATATAGGGGAGCTCATGCTCCCCTTTAGAGCTAATTGACAATTCTTTTGGTTCATGTGTTGAACACCTTTCTTTCTCCAGGATTAAATTAAACCCTAGGTTAAGCCTAAACACTAACTAGAGAACTAGCATCCTTACTAGTTAGATTGTGATCAAGTTGGTGGACTTTCTTTAGAGACTTCAAGTTATAAGTTTGAAGATTCGAGCTTTACCAAGGAGAGGGGATCAAGCCGCGAGAAGAGCGTTCTTGGGTGGCTTGAAACGCTTCAAGAAAGAACAAAAGAAAAGTAAGTTTTCTATCTTTACGAATTTGGTTACACGATTGCGAGTTCAAGGTCCTTTTGTTGGGAAATTTTTTTTAAAATTCCGCTGCTTTCTAATTCGTGTTTTCCAACAAGTGTTATCAGAGCCACCTCGTTAATCGTGTTTCTGATTCGTCTCAATTATTCTGAATTTGGTAGAAATTCTTAGGCTTGATGCGATTGAGTATTTGTAATTGTTTTAGAAAGCCTGAATTACGAAATTTAATTTTGAAAACAATTTTAGATTTGAAACTGTATAAACTGTTATTGGATTTCTTGGATTGGTTTTGCTTTTGAACGAAAACACGAAACGAAAACCCGGATCACGACGAACACGCGAAACCCCACGCCTGTCCTAGGCGTGCGCAGGGTAGTCGCCTAGCAGCTCCCGCACGCCTGTGCGGGAGCCTAGCGCGCCCGCCAAGGGCGGCCGAGACTGGACCGCCCATCGCCCGCCGTGGCGCGCAGCATGCGCACGCAGTGCGCGCACTCGCCCGGCCTTGGCCGGGCGCTGTGCGTGCCTGCCGTGCGCGTCCGCACACGCTTGCGACGTGTGCACCCCGTTTCGTGTACGGGCCTCGTTTTCCTGATCCGAACTTTCGTATTTCGTGCAATCCAGTCCCAATTTTTATTTTTTAATTTTAAAACTTTATTTTGTATATTTATTTTAATTTTTGAATAAAAACTTGAAATTGGGAATTTTGAGAAATTGAAACGGTTTATATTTTGGGAAAATACACCTTTGATAAAATTATTAATTTTCAGAAATTAATTGGAATTTTATTTGTTTTGGTAATTTGGGATTTATTGAAAACTTTTATAAATAAGACTCGCATCAAGTCGTGTTTTAAGTCATTAGGACTTGAAACGAGAATTTTAATTTATTGGCTAAATTTAAATTCTCGCAAGAGCATGTTAGGTGATCATGGGTTTAGATCTATGTATGGTTTTAATTTATGCACATGGATGGTTTAAATTGGGGTTGGAGCCCTATAGTTGCGTTTTTCAATTGAGGTTGGAGCCTCACTTATGTGCGTACTGTTATGTGATTTATTATGTGGCTTTCCATATTACTGTTTTTAAGGCCGGGGTATGCCCCGCGTAATTGTCTAAGGCCAATATGAAGATTGAGCCTTATTACTTTATGTCTTTTTCTTTTTATTGTAATTTGAGAGTAGAGATAGGTGGTGAGGTTTTATTTTCATTTTGGAGACAATGCACCCAAGGAGTAAGATGGACCACATTCAAGTAACAAGGAGGCCATAAGTGAAGACCCCTCAAAATGTTAGGTAGGGGAATCTCAATTGTTAAATGTAATAGAGATAGGGCTCGTATTTTGTTACCGCTTTCCCTTATGTGATTTAAACTGTTTATGTGGCATGCATGTTAGAACTTGGGAGTGGCTCCCACATATCACGCATAAGATAGGTAGAACCCATGATCATTACATGTTAGTATCATGGTAGGACATGTTATCTGTTTATGTGCTTGTTTGATATGCATTTAAGTGTACTTGCATTAATCAAGACTAATAAAATTGGATAACATATATGTTGGTGAGGTCAAACCGGACAACTCTCCGGTTGATTCGAAAATTCCCATTAAATATTAAGCTAATTTCGAACAAATAGGTGTTTAATTCGAGATGCAAATTTTGAATTAAATTCCTAGCATTCCATCAATAGGTTTTAAGTTTAGTAAGTAAAGCTAGTTATTGTCCGCGAGTCGTGGGATAGCTAGTGGAGCTTATTAGTTCTTAGTTACCTAATTAATCATTTTAAATGGTCAATATTTCGTGGTCAATTTTAGCAAGGGCGATGTCCGCGAGTCGTGGGTCGTTCGAACTAAGTTTTGGTCATGATCTTATGATTGATGGGTCTAGCTTAACGCCTAAGTAAATATGGATGTCGCACGAGTCGTGGGTCCATATTGAAAGATAGGTGATGCAAAAAAAATTACTAAGAGTTCTAAAGGTGTTAGAATTGGTAAGTTGTACCTACCTAGGGTTCTTACTTAGAATGTCCGCGAGTCATGGGTTCGAGGTAAAATGCCTAGGATCTTACTACCCATTGGGAAACGTGTTCCTCTTAGATCTTTGGGAATTCTAGATCTTTGAAAAACAGTGGGAGCTACAGTAGATTAAAGACCTTATCTTTTATATATCGTTATAATTCAGCATGCTCACTAGTTCTCTGTTTCACCATTTAGGTCGTAGATTCTGTGATTCTCTACGTGTTTTCAAATGGCAACCAAAAACCCTCTTGTATCGATCCTCGAGTCAAACAAGTTGACTGGTCCCAACTATTCTGATTGGCTGAGGAATCTAAAAATGATTTTAGATTCTGAGAAGAGAACTTATGTTCTCTTCGAAGGGGAGCCTAGTCCCGAAGGGGAGGCTCCCACTCGGGCCGAGCGGGACGCGATTCAGAAGTGGAAGGATGATAATCTCCAAGCCCGTTGCCTTATGTTGGCTAACATGTCTCCGGACTTGCAAAGGCAACATGAGGCCATGGAATTTGCTTGGGAGATTTACGACCACTTAAAGCAACTTTACCGCCCTCATGAACATGTTACAAGGTATAACACTTCAAAGGAATTGTTCCACTTGAGAATGAGGGAAGGTTCAAGTGTCCATGAATATGGACTCAAGTTTCTTGCCCTTACTGAGAAACTTGCTTCCATGGACATGCCGCTGAAAGATGAGCTTTCAGTGGACTTGTTGCTAGCTTCGCTCCCACCATCGTTCAACCCATTTGTCCTTAACTTGAACATGAATCATGCTGGTGCTACTGTAGCTGAGCTGATTAGTCAGCTTGTGACTGCTGAAAGCACGATCAAGAAGGACAATAAGGTTTTGATGGTGAATGCTCCATCTTCCTCTTCTGGGCCTTCTAAAGGTAAGGGCAAGAAAGCCCAAAAGAAGAAGAAGAAACCCCTTAGGCCCACTGGTGGCATTTCGAAGGGGAAGGCCCAAAAGAAGAAGCGTGATCAGAAAGAGGATGTTTGCTTCCATTGTGGCAAAGCGGGACATTGGAGGAGAAACTGCCCAGAGTACAAGGCTACTCTAAAGAAAGGTATCTTTCTCGTTGAAGTAAATCTTTCTATTAATTCTAGTTCTTGGGTACTTGATACCGGTTGTGGAACTCATATCTGTAATGATGTACATATGCTAAGTGAGGTCCAACAACTCAAAGAAGGAGAATGTGTCTTGAAGATCGGCGATGGCTCAAACGTTGAAGCTCGAGCTTTAGGCACAATTAGATTAGATTTAGGTAGTTTTGAGTTAGTATTAAACATAGTCCTTTATGTACCGAGCATTATTCGTAATATAATTTCAGTTCCAATATTAGATTGTGAAGGTTATGAAACTTATATTAAGAATGGTAAATACTTTATCAAACGGAACAACTCTTCCGTTCATATCGGTACTCTAACTAATGGACTTTACCTAACTCAAAACATCAATATTATGAATATACAACGAGAAACAAAGCGTAAGAGAGATGACAAAGTTTCAGCTCCCTTATGGCACGCTAGATTAGGACACATTTCCAAGAACAGAATTAGCAAGATAAACACTTTAGGATCATTCTCTGAAAATGATCTCAAAGGGTTAACTTCTTGCGAATCCTATCTCAAAGGAAAAATGTCCAAAGTCCCTTTTAAAGGAACTGTGGAACGTGCCACTAAGGTTTTGGATTTGATCCATACTGATGTTTGTGGACCGCTTAGTGTAAAGCACTAGAAGCAATCATCAGTATTTCATAACCTTTACTGATGAGTTTAGTCGGTATGGTTATGTATACTTAATGAAGTATAAATCTGAAGATTTTGAGAAATTCTTAGAATTTCAAAAGGAGGTTGAGAACCAAACTGGTCACAAGATCAAAGCACTTCGATCTGATCGAGGAGGCGAATATCTTAGTGAAGAATTCCTTAATCATCTCAAGGATAATGGGATTATCTCTCAGTGGACTCCTCCGGGAACTCCTCAGCTTAATGGAATTTCTGAGAGAAGGAATCGAACCCTACTTGATATGGTTCGTTCCATGTTGAGTTTCACTGACTTACCACCTTCTTTCTGGGGTTATGCCCTAGAAAGTGCAGCAAAGATTTTGAATCTAGTTCCCTCTAAGTCAGTCCCCAAAACGCCCTATGAAATGTGGCATGGTAAAATCCCTAGTTATTCTTACTTAAGAATTTGGGGTTGTCCTGCTTACGTGAAGAGGACAGTGGGAGATAAGTTAGAATCTCGTTCTAACTTATGCTACTTTGTAGGTTATCCTAAGGAATCCATAGGATACTATTTCTATGATCAATCTGAGCAAAAGCTGTTTGTTTCCAGAAATGCTACTTTTTTGGAGGAACCGTTCCTTAAAGAAAAGAAAGGCAAGATCATAGAATTAGAAGAAGTACAAAATGACCCCACACCACCCACTGAAGAAACGTCCCACTCTGATCAACTATAACCAATCACGAATTTCGATACACACGAAAACCCTCCTCTAAGGCGTTCTGAACACACTCCTAGACAGCCGGAGAGATGGTATGGATTCTTCTATGAAATCTCTCAAAAGGATAATGATCCTTTAACATATGAAGAGGCACTTTCAGATTCTGATTCTGAACAGTGGATAGAAGCCATGAAATCCGAAATGGATTCCATGAACTCCAACCAAGTTTGGACCTTGGTAGATTTGCCTGATGGGGTCAAACCCATAGGTTGCAAATGGATCTTTAAGAGAAAACTTGGAGCTGATGGAAGCATTGCAGCCAACAAAGCAAGACTGGTTGCAAATGGATTCACTCAAAGACCCGGCGTGGATTTTGATGAAACCTTTTCACCAGTTGCAATGCAAAAGTCTATTCGGATCATGCTTGCCATTGTTGCATATTATGACTATGAGATATGGCAAATGGATGTGAAAACTGCCTTTCTCAATGGTGACATTGATAAAGACATTTATATGGAGCAACCCATAGGTTTCACATTCAGTGGGAGTGAGCAAAAGGTTTGCAAACTCCAAAGATCAATCTATGGATTGAAACAGGCTTCTAGGAATTGGAACATTCGATTTGATGAATCAGTCAAAGCGTTTGGCTTCATCCAAATTACGAATGAATCATGTGTGTATAGAAAGGAATTGGAGACCTCGGTGCAATTCTTAGTACTTTATGTTGATGACATCCTTCTTATTGGGAACTCGAAGGATGACATGAAAGTGACTAAGTTATGGTTATCGAACCAATTCGAGATGAAAGATCTTGGTGATGCGTCCTATATCCTTGGAATTAAAATCTATAGAGATAGATCTAGAAGGTTAATAGGACTATCACAGTCGATGTACATTGACGAAGTATTGAAGAGATTCAATATGGAGTCAGCAAAGGTTAAGAACCTTCCTATGAGTGTAGGAACATGTCTTTCAAAGAAGATGTGTCCTAAGACTAACCTTGAGAAGGAAAGAATGACTCATACACCTTATGCATCAGCAACAGGTAGCATAATATATGCAATGTTATGTACTCGACCGGATGTGGCTTATACACTTAGTGTGACAAGTCGTTTCTAATCTGACCCTGGAGATGGTCACTGGGCTGCCGTGAAGAATATTCTTAAGTACTTGAAAAGTACTAAAGATTTATTCTTAGTTTACGGAGGTCAGAAAGATCTTACTGTCGAAGGATACTGCGATGCAAGCTTTGCATCTGACTTAGATTATTTTAAGTCAATGTCAGGATACATTTTCTGCCTAAACGGCGGAGCAGTGAGTTGGAAGAGTTCCAAGCAAACTACCACTGCGGATTCGACCACTGAGGCCGAATACTTAGCTGCAAATGATGCAGCTAAGGAAGGTGTTTGGATTAGAAACTTGATTCAAGAGTTGAATGTTGTTCCTAGCATGAAAGACCCCATTTCTATGTTTTGTGACAACACTGGGGCGGTTGCTCAAGCAAGAGAACCAAGATCTCACCAACGGACCAAGCACATTATGAGGAAGTATCACCTAATCCGTGATATTATCAAAAGAGGAGATGTGCAAATCGAGAGGGTCACATCAGCAGAGAACGTGGCAGATCCACTTACTAAACCCCTTAGTCGAGAAGCTTTCCAAGGTCATCTTCAGAAGATGGGACTTAGAATAGCTTCAGAATGGCTTTGACGGGCAAGTGGGAGATTGTTAGGAATAGTGCCCTAGAAAGCCGATTGGATATCCGCTTTGTGCTTTTCCTTATTGTAATCACAGACAATCTTTGAATAAAATAACGAATTGAGGCAACACTTCTTTATATACTCTTGTTTGGTATGCGTTTACTTTAGCTGTGCATGTATGAGAACTCCCCTAATCCTGATGACTTTAGGACTCTACCATTTGGGTGAAATGGTTCATGAAACGAGCCCTATATCACATAAGTCATGATTAGTAAAATACTCCAAGCTGATGAGTCCTACAGACAGTGGGAGTGTCAACCTGACTCCTCTAAGGCTTGCTCGTGGGATCACGCCCTTAAGAAGGACCACCTTGTTTCATGGAGGTGCAAAGTGTATAGTTGATACGTGCGTGAGGGTGCTTACTTTAATAAGTAAGTTCACTGAGGTGCCCCGTGTGAGAACATTCCTAAATGGGAAAGGAAGTTTCTATTTCAGGAAATGGAAACTTCCAGATTAGGAAATATCTCACGAGTCATTGATGTTATTAATTGATCCTTAGACTTGAGGTTCCTTGTCACTTTATGAGTTAACTCTGTAGTCTTAGGTATAAGCTTTAAAGGGTGTCGCCTTAGACAACTGATTCAAGGCTTATGCTGGGGCTGCACAAGTGATTCATGAAAGTGAATGAGAATCAAGAAAGGACCTACACTTGCATTTTCAAGGTGATCTCTTATTATGTAAGTCATTCATATGCCATATGGAGTCCTTGGCCAAGGCAGTAGATCAAGACATCAAGAAAAGTGTTTCTTGGATTGAGATCAAATGGATATGAAATGCACTTAGCTTTAAGACCGGATTATTAGGGTTCTGACTATTCCCTTGCCCTAGATCTTGGTTGAGAGATAGTAAGTAGGAGGATTGTATCTCACATGAATCAATGACTTAAAGGTTCTGTCGAATCCGAACATTCCAATTCAGCTAGGGGTTAAACACCTGTTGCTAGACTATGGCCGTTTAATCTGTGGACTGATTAATTAATTAGTGAATTAATTAATTAGGGTCACTGCTAATTGAATTGAGAACCTAGAGGGTCACACACAACAACTTGGTTACATGAGTTGAGGCTTGAAAAAGATTAAACGAGTTAATCGGACCAAGAGGGTTCCACACGTGTGAAATCACACGTGTGGCTCACGTGAGTGACACGTGTCACACACGTGTGGATTTATATATATCTATTAAATAATTAAATGTGTTAATTATTTAATAGACTTTGGTTTAATTTTGAATTAAAAAGAAAGTCTTATTTTGGAGAAAATAATCTAGTTAATTAATTACGAATTAATTAATTAGATAAAAATAAGTTATTTATTTTATAATAAATGGGAAAATTTTTTTAAATTCCGCTGCTTTCTGATTCGTGTTTTCCAACAAGTGGTATCAGAGCTCGCAATAGTGTAACCAAATTCGTAAAGATAGAAAACTTACTTTTCTTTTGTTCTTTCTTGAAGCGTTTCAAGCCACCCAAGAACACTCTTCTCGCGGCTTGATCCCCTCTCCTTGGTAAAGCTCGAATCATCAAACTTCTAACTTGAAGTCTCTAGAGAAAGTCCACCAACTTGATCACAATCTAACTAGTAAGGATGCTAGTTCTCTAGTTAGTGTTTAGGCTTAACCTAGGGTTTAATTTAATCTTGGAGAAAGGAAGGTGTTCAACACATGAACCAAAAGAATTGTCCATTAGCTCTGAAGGGGAGCATGAGCTCCCCTATATATAGGAAAGGGGAGGGGCGGCCGAAATCCTTGTCCTCATAGGCAAGGGTTTTGGTTCCTCTCTCCTATTACTTGATCTTCAAGTAATTTCCAACTTTGACTTTGAATTCTAATTCAAGTCAACTTTTAAGAGAGCTAAAAATATCCAAACTATTTTTGGATAATTTTATACTTTATTTATTATAAAATAAATAACTTATTTTTATCTAATTAATTAATTCGTAATTAATTAACTAGATTATTTTCTCCAAAATAAGACTTTCTTTTTAATTCAAAATTAAACCAAAGTCTATTAAATAATTAACAAATTAATTATTTAATATATTATTAAACAATCACGTGTGGCACACGTGTCACAATGACACGTGTCCAGTCACGTGACCCAAACGTGTGGTTTCACACGTGTGGAACCCTCTAGGCTCGATTAACTCGTTTAATCATTTTAAAGCCTCAACTCATGTAACCAAGTTGTTGTGTGTGACCCTCTAGGTTCTCAATTCAATTAGCAGTGACCCTAATTAATTAATTCACTAATTAATTAATCAATCCACAGATTAAACGACCATAGTCTAGCAACAGGTGTTTAACCCCTAGCTGAATTGGAATGTTCGGATTCGACAGAACCTTTAAGTCATTGATTCATGTGAGATAAAATCCTCCTACTTACTATCTCTCAACCAAGATCTAGGGCGAGGGAATAATCAGAACCCTAATAATTCGGTCTTAAAGCTAAGTGCATTTCATATCCATTTGATCTCAATCCAAGAAACACTTTTCTTGATGTCTTGATCTACTGCGTTGGCCAAGGACTCCATATGGCATATGAATGACTTACACAATAAGATATCACCTTGCAAATGCAAGTGTAGGTCCTTTCTTGATTCTCATTCACTTTCATGAATCACTTGTGCAGCCCCAGCATAAGCCTTGAATCAGTTGTCTAAGGCGACACCCTTTAAAGCTTATACCTAAGACTACAGAGTTAACTCATAAAGTGACAAGGAACCTCAAGTCTAAGGATCAATTAATCACAACAATGACTCGTGAGATATTTCCTAATCAGGAAGTTTCCATTTCCTGAAATAGAAACTTCCTTTCCCATTTAGGAATGTTCTCACACGGGGCACCTCAGTGAACTTACTTATTAAAGTAAGCACCCTCATGTATCACGCACGTATCAACTATACACTTTGCACCTCCATGAAACAAGGCGGTCCTTCTTAAGGGCGTAATCCCACAAGCAAGCCTTAGAGGAGTCAGGTTGACACTCCCACTGTCTGTAGGACTCATCGTCTTGGAGTATTTTACTAATCATGACTTATGTGATATAGGGCTCGTTTCATGAACCATTTCACCTAAATGGTAGAGTCCTAAAGTCATCAGGATTAGGGGAGTTCTCATACATACACAACTAAAGTAAACGCATACCAAACAAGAGCATATAAAGAAGTGTTGCCTCAATTCGTTATTTTATTCAAAGATTGTATGTGATTACAATAAGGAAAAGCCCAAAGCGGATATACAATCGGCTTTCTAGGGCACTATTCCTAACACAGCGTGCGCGCGCCAGGCGCGCCCTTGCGCGCAAACGTGGTGCGCGGGCAGGCAGTCTCGCGTCGTCCCGGGCCCGTGTTTTCGTGGTTTCGTGTTTTGTGTTTTTCAGTCCGAAAAATCCCGATTTAATTTTATTTTAATTTTATCTTTTAAAATCAGTTTTGTTAAAATAAAATTATTTTAAAATTTTGATTAAATTAGAATTTTTGAGAAATTAAAGTGATTTGGATTTTGGGAAAATTATGAATTTTATTTTCTGAAAATAACGAAAGAATAAAATTATTAATTTTGCAAATTAATTGGAATTTTATTGGTTTATTGTTTTTCGGGTTTTATTGAAAAGGCTCTTGAACAAGAATTGCATCTAAGTAGTGTTTTAAGTCATTAGGACTTGAAACGGGAATTTTAATTTATTAGCTAAATTTAAATTCTTGCAAAAGCATGTTAGGTGATCATGGGTTTAGATCTATATATGGTTTTAATTTATGCACATGGATGGTTTAAATTGGGGTTGGAGCCCTATTGTTGCGATTTTCAATTGAGGTTGGAGCCTCACTTATGTGCGTACTGTTATGTGATTTATTATGTGGCTTTCCATATTACTGTTTTTGAGGCCGGGGTATGCCCCGTGTAATTGTCTAAGGCCAATATGAAGATTGAGCCTTATTACTTTATGTCTTTTTCCTTTTATTGTAATTTGAGAGTAGAGATAGGTGGTGAGGTTTTATTTTCATTTTGGAGACAATGCACCCATGGAGTAAGATGGACCACATTCAAGTAACAAGGAGGCCATAAGTGAAGACCCCTCAAAATGTTAGGGAGGGGAATCTCAATTGTTAAATGTAATAGAGATAGGGCTCGTATTTTGTTACCGCTTTCCCTTATGTGATTTAAACTGTTTATGTGGCATGTATGTTAGAACTTGTGATTGTGGAGTGGCTCCCACATATCATGCATAAGATAGGTATAACCCATGATCATTACATGTTAGTATCGTGCTAGGACATGTTATCTGTTTATGTGCTTGTTTGATATGCATTTAAGTGTACTTGCATTAATCAAGACTAATAAAATTGGATAACATATATGTTGGTGAGGTCAAACCGGACAACTCTCCGGTTGATTCGAAAATTCCCATTAAATATTAAGCTAATTTCGAACAAATAGGTGTTTAATTCGAGATGCAAATTTTGAATTAAATTCCTAGCATTCCATCAATAAGGTTTTAAGTTTAGTAAGTAAAGCTAGTTATTGTCCTCGAGTCGTGGGATAGCTAGTGGAGCTTAGTAGTTCTTAGTTACCTAATTAATCATTTTAAATGGTCAATATTTCGTGGTCAATTTTAGCAAGGGCGATGTCCGCGAGTCGTGGGTCGTTAAGTTTTGGTCATGATCTTATGATTGATGGGTCTAGCTTAACGCCTAAGTAAATATGGATGTCGCACTAGGCGTGGGTCCATATTGAAAGATAGGTGATGCAAAAATAATAACTAAGAGTTCTAAAGGTGTTAGAATTGGTAAGTTGTACCTACCTAGGGTTCTTACTTAGAATGTCCGCGAGTCGTGGGTTCGAGGTAAAATGCCTAGGATCTTAGTACCCATTGGGAAACGTGTTCCTCTTAGATCTTTGGAAATTCTAGATCTTTGAAAAACAGTGGGAGCTACATTAGATTAAAGACCTTATCTTTTGTATATCATTATAATTCAGCATGCTCACTAGTTCTCTGTTTTACCATTTAGGTCGTAGATTATGTGATTCTCTACGTGTTTTGAAATGGCAACCAAAAACCCTCTTGTATCGATCCTCGAGTCAAACAAGTTGACTGGTCCCAACTATTCTGATTGGCTGAGGAATCTAAAAATCATTTTAGATTCTGAGAAGAGAACTTATGTTCTCTTCGAAGGGGAGGCTAGTCCCGAAGGGGAGGCTCCCACTCGGGCCGAGCGGGACGCGATTCAGAAGTGGAAGGATGATAATCTCCAAGCCCGTTGCCTTATGTTGGCTAACATGTCTCCGGACTTGCAAAGGCAACATGAGGCCATGGAATTTGCTTGGGAGATTTACGACCACTTAGAGCAACTTTACCGCCCTCATGAACGTGTTACAAGGTATAACACTTCAAAGGAATTGTTCCACTTGAGAATGAGGGAAGGTTCAAGTGTCCATGAATATGGACTTAAGTTTCTCGCCCTTACTGAGAAACTTGCTTCCATGGACATGCCACTGAAAGATGAGCTTTCAGTGGATTTGTTGCTAGCTTCGCTCCCACCATCATTCAACCCATTTGTCCTTAACTTCAACATGAATCATGCTGGTGCTACTGTAGCTGAGCTGATTAGTCAGCTTGTGACTGCTGCAAGCACGATCAAGAAGGACAATAAGGTTTTGATGGTGAATGCTCCATCTTCCTCTTCTGGGCCTTCTAAAGGTAAGGGCAAGAAAGCCCAAAAGAAGAAGAAGAAACCCCTTAGTCCCACTGGTGGCATTTCGAAGGGGAAGGCCCAAAAGAAGAAGCGTGATCAGAAAGAGGATGTTTGCTTCCATTGTGGCAAAGCGGGACATTGGAGGAGAAACTGCCCAGAGTACAAGGCTACTCTAAAGAAAGGTATCTTTCTCGTTGAAGTAAATCTTTCTATTAATTCTAGTTCTTGGGTACTTGATACCGGTTGTGGAACTCATATCTGTAATGATGTACCGATGCTAAGTGAGGTCCAACAACTCAAAGAAGGAGAATGTGTCTTGAAGATCGGCGATGGCTCAAACGTTGAAGCTCGAGCTTTAGGCACAATTAGATTAGATTTAGGTAGTTTTGAGTTAGTATTAAACAAAGTCCTTTATGTACCGAGCATTATTCGTAATATAATTTCAGTTCCAATATTAGATTGTGAAGGTTATGAAACTTATATTAAGAATGGTAAATACTTTATCAAATGGAACAACTCTTCCGTTCATATCGGTACTCTAACTAATGGACTTTACCTAACTCAAAACATCAATATTATGAATATACAACGAGAAACAAAGCGTAAGAGAGATGACAAAGTTTCAGCTCCCTTATGGCACGCTAGATTAGGACACATTTCCAAGAATAGAATTAGCAAGATAAACACTTTAGGATCATTCTCTGGAAATGATCTCAAAGAGTTAACTTCTTGCGAATCCTGTCTCAAAGGAAAAATGTCCAAAGTCCCTTTTAAAGGAACTGTGGAACGTGCCACTAAGGTTTTGGATTTGATCCATACTGATGTTTGTGGACCGCTTAGTGTAAAGCACTAGAAGCAATCATCAGTATTTCATAACCTTTACTGATGAGTTTAGTCGGTATGGTTATGTATACTTAATGAAGTATAAATCTGAAGATTTTGAGAAATTCTTAGAATTTCAAAAGGAGGTTGAGAACCAAACTGGTCACAAGATCAAAGCACTTCGATCTGATCGAGGAGGCGAATATCTTAGTGAAGAATTCCTTAATCATCTCAAGGATAATGGGATTATCTCTCAGTGGACTCCTCCGGGAACTCCTCAACTTAATGGAATTTCTGAGAGAAGGAATCGAACCCTACTTGATATGGTTCGTTCCATGATGAGTTTTACTGACTTACCACCTTCTTTCTGGGGTTATGCCCTAGAAAGTGCAGCAAAGATTCTGAATCTAGTTCCCTCTAAGTCAGTCCCCAAAACGCTCTATGAAATGTGGCATGGTAAAATCCCTAGTTATTCTTACTTAAGAATTTGGGGTTGTCCTGCTTACGTGAAGAGGACAGTGGGAGATAAGTTAGAATCTCGTTCTACCTTATGCTACTTTGTAGGTTATCCTAAGGAATCCATAGGATACTATTTCTATGATCAATCTGAGCAAAAGGTGTTTGTTTCCAGAAATGCTACTTTTCTGGAGGAACCGTTCCTTAAAGAAAAGAAAGGCAAGATCATAGAATTAGAAGAAGTACAAAATGACCCCACACCACCCACTGAAGAAACGTCCCACTCTGATCAACTACAACCAATCACGAATTTCGATACACACGAAAACCCTCCTCTAAGGTGTTCTGAACGCACTCCTAGACAGCCGGAGAGATGGTATGGATTCTTACATGAAATCTCTC
This sequence comes from Lantana camara, assembly GCA_037501455.1. NCBI lineage: Eukaryota > Viridiplantae > Streptophyta > Magnoliopsida > Lamiales > Verbenaceae > Lantana > Lantana camara. Next base: position 43,386,299 of record CM074859.1, read on the forward strand.
AAAAGGATAATGATCCTTTAACATATGAGGAGGCACTTTCAGATTCTGACTTTGAACAGTGGATAGAAGCCATGAAATCCGAAATGGATTCCATGAACTCCAACCAAGTTTGGACCTTGGTAGATTTGCCTGATGGGGTCAAACCCATAGGTTGCAAATGGATCTTTAAGAGAAAGCTTGGAGTTGATGGAAGCATTGCAGCCTACAAAGCAAGACTGGTTGCTAAAGGATTCACTCAAAGACCCGGCGTGGATTTTGATGAAACCTTTTCACCAGTTGCAATGCAAAAGTCTATTCGGATCATGCTTGCCATTGTTGCATATTATGACTATGAGATATGGCAAATGGATGTGAAAACTGCCTTTCTCAATGGTGACATTGATAAAGACATTTATATGGAGCAACCCATAGGTTTCACATTCAGTGGGAGTGAGCAAAAGGTTTGCAAACTCCAAAGATCAATCTATGGATTGAAACAGGCTTCTAGGAATTGGAACATTCGATTTGATGAATCAGTCAAAGCGTTTGGCTTCATCCAAATTACGAATGAATCATGTGTGTATAGAAAGGAATTGGAGACCTCAGTGCAATTCTTAGTACTTTATGTTGATGACATCCTTCTTATTGGGAATTCGAAGGATGACATGAAAGTGACTAAGTTATGGTTATCGAACCAATTCGAGATGAAAGATCTTGGTGATGCGTCCTATATCCTTGGAATTAAAATCTATAGAGATAGATCTAGAAGGTTAATAGGACTATCATAGTCGATGTACATTGACAAAGTATTGAAGAGATTCCATATGGAGTCAGCAAAGGTTAAGAACCTTCCTATGAGTGTAGGAACATGTCTTTAAAAGAAGATGTGTCCTAAGACTAACCTTGAGAAGGAAAGAATGACTCATACACCTTATGCATCAGCAATAGGTAGCATCATGTATGCAATGCTATGTACTTGACCGGATGTGGCTTATGCACTTAGTGTGACAAGTCGTTTCCAATCTGACCCTGGAGATGGTCACTGGGCTGCCGTGAAGAATATTCTTAAGTACTTGAAAAGTACTAAAGATTTATTCTTAGTTTACGGAGGTCAGAAAGATCTTACTGTCGAAGGATACTGCGATGCAAGCTTTGCATCTGACTTAGATGATTTTAAGTCAATATCAGGATACATTTTCTGCCTAAACGGCGGAGCAGTGAGTTGGAAGAGTTCCAAGCAAACTACCACTACGGATTCGACCACTGAGGCTGAATACTTAGCTGCCAATGATGCAGCTAAGGAAGGTGTTTGGATTAGAAACTTCATTCGAGAGGTGAATGTTGTTCCTAGCATGAAAGACCCCATTACTGTGTTTTGTGACAACACTGGGGCGGTTGCTCAAGCAAGAGAACCAAGATCTCACCAACGGACCAAGCACATTATGAGGAAGTATCTCCTAATCCGTGATATTATCAAAAGAGGAGATGTGCAAATAGAGAGGGTCACATCAGCAGAGAACGTGGCAGATCCACTTACTAAACCCCTTAGTCGAGAAGCTTTCCAAGGTCATCTTCAGAAGATGGGACTTAGAATAGCTTCAGAATGGCTTTGACGGGCAAGTGGGAGATTGTTAGGAATAGTGCCCTAAAAAGCTGATTGTATATCCGCTTTGTGCTTTTCCTTATTGTAATCACAGACAATCTTTGAATAAAATAACGAATTGAGGCAACACTTCTTTATATGCTCTTGTTTGGTATGCGTTTACTTTAGGTGTGCATGTATGAGAACTCCCCTAATCCTGATGACTTTAGGACTCTACCATTTGGGTGAAATGGTTCATGAAACGAGCCCTATATCACATAAGTCATGATTAGTAAAATACTCCAAGCCGATGAGTCCTACAGACAGTGGGAGTGTCAACCTGACTCCTCTAAGGCTTGCTTGTGGGATCACGCCCTTAAGAAGGACCACCTTGTTTCATGGAGGTGCAAAGTGTATAGTTGATACGTGCGTGATACATGAGGGTGCTTACTTTAATAAGTAAGTTCACTGAGGTGCCCCGTGTGAGAACATTCCTAAATGGGAAAGGAAGTTTCTATTTCAGGAAATGGAAACTTCCAGATTTGGAAATATCTCACGAGTCATTGATGTGATTAATTGATCCTTAGACTTGAGGTTCCTTGTCACTTTATGAGTTAACTCTGTAGTCTTAGGTATAAGCTTTAAAGGGTGTCGCCTTAGACAACTGATTCAAGGCTTATGCTGGGGCTGCACAAGTGATTCATGAAAGTGAATGAGAATCAAGAAAGGACCTACACTTGCATTTGCAAGGTGATCTCTTATTGTGTAAGTCATTCATATGCCATATGGAGTCCTTGGCCAAGGCAGTAGATCAAGACATCAAGAAAAGTGTTTCTTGGATTGAGATCAAATGGATATGAAATGCATTTAGCTTTAAGACCAGATTATTAGGGTTCTGATTATTCCCTTGCCCTAGATCTTGGTTGAGAGATAGTAAGTAGGAGGATTGTATCTCACATGACTCAATGACTTAAAGGTTCTGTCGAATCCGAACATTCCAATTCAGCTAGGGGTTAAACACCTGTTGCTAGACTATGGTCGTTTAATCTGTGGACTGATTGCTTAATTAGTGAATTAATTAATTAGGGTCACTGCTAATTGAATTGAGAACCTAGAGGGTCACACACAATAACTTGGTTACATGAGTTGAGGCTTTAAAATGATTAAACGAGTTAATCGAGCCTAGAGGGTTCCACACGTGTGAAACCACACGTGTGGGTCACGTGACTGGACACGTGTCATTGTGACACGTGTGCCACACGTGATTGTTTAATAATATATTAAATAATTAATTTGTTAATTATTTAATAGACTTTGGTTTAATTTTGAATTAAAAAGAAAGTCTTATTTTGGAGAAAATAATCTAGTTAATTAATTACGAATTAATTAATTAGATAAAAATAAGTTATTTATTTTATAATAAATAAAGTATAAAATTATCCAAAAATAGTTTGGATATTTTTAGCTCTCTTAAAAGTTGACTTGAATTAGAATTCAAAGTCAAAGTTGGAAATTACTTGAAGATCAAGTAATAGGAGAGAGGAACCAAAACCCTTGCATATGAGGACAAGGATTTCGGCCGCCCCTCCCCTTTCCTATATATAGGGGAGCTCATGCTACCCTTTAGAGCTAATTGACAATTCTTTTGGTTCATGTGTTGAACACCTTCCTTTCTCCAAGATTAAATTAAACCCTAGGTTAAGCCTAAACACTAACTAGAGAACTAGCATCCTTACTAGTTAGATTGTGATCAAGTTGGTGGACTTTCTCTAGAGACTTCAAGTTAGAAGTTTGAAGATTCGAGCTTTACCAAGGAAAGGGGATCAAGCCGCGAGAAGAGCGTTCATGGGTGGCTTGAAACGCTTCAAGAAAGAACAAAAGAAAAGTAAGTTTTCTATCTTTACGAATTTGGTTACACGATTGCGAGTTCAAGGTCCTTTTGTTGGGAAAATTTTTAAATTCCGCTGCTTTCTGATTCGTGTTTTCCAACAAGTGGTATCAGAGCCACCTCGTTAATCATGTTTCTGATTCGTCTCAATTATTCTGAATTTGGTAGAAATTCTTAGGATTGATGCGATTGAGTATTTGTAATTGTTTTAGAAAGCCTGAATTACGAAACTGTAATTTTTCCTGAATTTCTAAAACTGTTTTTGAAAATCGTTTTAGTTGAAATTTATCAAAATCGAATTTTTTAATTTTGGATTGAACCGGGTTTTGGAGAAACCCAAAAATACGAAACGGGACACGAAAAGAACGGGCCTGGGCGTGCTAGCACGTCGCACGCCCAAGCCCCATCACCGCCGCCCAGCCCTCTCTCATCCGCGCGGGAGGCCTCTCGCCCGCCTAGGCACCTTGCTTGCCTATCCCGCAACCGTGCGGGACAGCCGCCTGCTCCTCCCGCAACCGCGCGGGAGCGCCCGCCCAGGGATGGGCGGGACTGCCTGCCCGCGCCGCACGTCTGCGCGCAAGGGCGCGCCTGGCGGGCGCACGCTGGCGGCAATCGCTGCCGGCTGTGCGCAGTGCTGGCGCTCGCCTAGAGCGCGTTCCTGCGCGGCGGGCGGGCGATCCCGCGTCGTCCCGGGCCCGTGTTTTCGTGGTTTCGTGTTTCGTGGTTTTCGGTCCAAAAAATCCCGATTTAATTTTATTTTAATTTTATCTTTTAAAATCAGTTTTGTTAAAATAAAATTATTTTAAATTTTTGATTAAATTGGGATTTTTGAGAAATTAAAGCGATTTGGATTTTGGGAAAATTATGAATTTTATTTTCTGAAAATAATGAAAGAATAAAATTATTAATTTTTGAAATTAATTGGAATTTTATTGGTTTATTGTTTTTCGGGTTTTATTGAAAAGGCTCTTGAACAAGAATTGCATCTAAGTCGTGTTTTAAGTCATTAGGACTTGAAACGAGAATTTTAATTTATTGGCTAAATTTAAATTCTTGCAAAAGCATGTTAGGTGATCATGGGTTTAGATCTATGTATGGTTTTAATTTATGCACATGGATGGTTTAAATTGGGGTTGGAGCCCTATTGTTGCGTTTTTCAATTGAGGTTGGAGCCTCACTTATGTGCGTACTGTTATGTGATTTATTATGTGGCTTTCCATATTACTGTTTTTGAGGCCGGGGTATGCCCCGTGTAATTGTCTAAGGCCAATATGAAGATTGAGCCTTATTACTTTATGTCTTTTTCTTTTTATTGTAATTTGAGAGTAGAGATAGGTGGTGAGGTTTTATTTTCATTTTGGAGATAATGCACCCAAGGAGTAAGATGGACCACATTCAAGTAACAAGGAGTCCATAAGTGAAGACCCCTCAAAATGTTAGGGAGGGGAATCTCAATTGTTAAATGTAATAGAGATAGGGCTCGTATTTTGTTACCGCTTTCCCTTATGTGATTTAAACTGTTTATGTGGCATGTACGTTAGAACTTGTGATTGTGGAGTGGCTCCCACATATCACGCATAAGATAGGTAGAACCCATGATCATCTCATGTTAGTATCATGCTAGGACATGTTATCTGTTTATGTGCTTGTTTGAAATGCATTTAAGTTGTACTTGCATTAATCAAGACTAATCAAACTGGATAACATATATGTTGGAGAGGTCGAACCGAACAACTCTTCGGTTGATTCGAAAATTCCTATTAAATATTAAGCTAATTTCGAACAAATAGGTGTTTAATTCGAGATGCAAATTTTAAATTAAATTCCTAGCATTCCATCAATAGGTTTTAAGTTTAGTAAGTAAAGCTAGTTATTGTCCGCGAGTCGTGGGATAGCTAATGGAGCTTATTAGTTCTTAGTTACCTAATTGATCATTTTAAATGATCAATATTTCATGGTCAATTTTAGCAAGGGCGATGTCCGCGAGTCGTGGGTCGTTCGAACTAAGTTTTGGTCATGATCTTATGATTGATGGGTCTGGCTTAACGCCTAAGTAAATATGGATGTCGCACGAGTCGTAGGTCCATATTGAAAGATAGGTGATGCAAAAACAATTACTAAGAGTTCTAAAGGTGTTAGAATTGGTAAGTTGTACCTGCCTAGGGTTCTTACTTAGAATGTCCGCGAGTCGTGGGTTCGAGGTAAAATGCCTAGGATCTTAGTACCCATTGGGAAACGTGTTCCTCTTAGATCTTTGGGAATTCTAGATCTTTGAAAAACAGTGGGAGCTACATTAGATTAAAGACCTTATCTTTTGTATATCGTTATAATTCAGCATGCTCACTAGTTCTCTGTTTTACCATTTAGGTCGTAGATTCTGTGATTCTCTACGTGTTTTGAAATGGCAACCAAAAACCCTCTTGTATCGATCCTCGAGTCAAACAAGTTGACTGGTCCCAACTATTCTGATTGGCTGAGGAATCTAAAAATCATTTTAGATTCTGAGAAGAGAACTTATGTTCTCTTCGAAGGGGAGCCTAGTCCCGAAGGGGAGGCTCCCACTCGGGCCAAGCGGGACGCGATTCAGAAGTGGAAGGATGATAATCTCCAAGCCCGTTGCCTTATGTTGGCTAACATGTCTCCGGACTTGCAAAGGCAACATGAGGCCATGGAATTTGCTTGGGAGATTTACGACCACTTAGAGCAACTTTACCGCCCTCATGAACGTGTTACAAGGTATAACACTTCAAAGGAATTGTTCCACTTGAGAATGAGGGAAGGTTCAAGTGTCCATGAATATGGACTCAAGTTTCTTGCCCTTACTGAGAAACTTGCTTCCATGGACATGCCACTGAAAGATGAGTTTTCAGTGGATTTGTTGCTAGCTTCGCTCCCACCATCATTCAACCCATTTGTCCTTAACTTCAACATGAATCATGCTGGTGCTACTGTAGCTGAGCTGATTAGTCAGCTTGTGACTGCTGAAAGCACGATCAAGAAGGACAATAAGGTTTTGATGGTGAATGCTCCATCTTCCTCTTTTGGGCCTTCTAAAGGTAAAGGCAAGAAAGCCCAAAAGAAGAAGAAGAAACCCCATAGGCCCACTGGTGGCATTTCGAAGGGGAAGGCCCAAAAGAAGAAGCGTGATCAGAAAGAGGATGTTTGCTTCCATTGTGGCAAAGCGGGACATTGGAGGAGAAACTGCCCAGAGTACAAGGCTACTCTAAAGAAAGGTATCTTTCTCGTTGAAGTAAATCTTTCTATTAATTCTAGTTCTTGGGTACTTGATACCGGTTGTGGAACTCATATCTGTAATGATGTACCGATGCTAAGTGAGGTCCAACAACTCAAAGAAGGAGAATGTGTCTTGAAGATCGGCGATGGCTCAAACGTTGAAGCTCGAGCTTTAGGCACAATTAGATTAGATTTAGGTAGTTTTGAGTTAGTATTAAACAAAGTCCTTTATGTACCGAGCATTATTCGTAATATAATTTCAGTTCCAATATTAGATTGTGAAGGTTATGAAACTTATATTAAGAATGGTAAATACTTTATCAAATGGAACAACTCTTCCGTTCATATCGGTACTCTAACTAATGGACTTTACCTAACTCAAAACATCAATATTATGAATATACAACGAGAAACAAAGCGTAAGAGAGATGACAAAGTTTCAGCTCCCTTATGGCACGCTAGATTAGGACACATTTCCAAGAATAGAATTAGCAAGATAAACACTTTAGGATCATTCTCTGGAAATGATCTCAAAGAGTTAACTTCTTGCGAATCCTGTCTCAAAGGAAAAATGTCCAAAGTCCCTTTTAAAGGAACTGTGGAACGTGCCACTAAGGTTTTGGATTTGATCCATACTGATGTTTGTGGACCGCTTAGTGTAAAGCACTAGAAGCAATCATCAGTATTTCATAACCTTTACTGATGAGTTTAGTCGGTATGGTTATGTATACTTAATGAAGTATAAATCTGAAGATTTTGAGAAATTCTTAGAATTTCAAAAGGAGGTTGAGAACCAAACTGGTCACAAGATCAAAGCACTTCGATCTGATCGAGGAGGCGAATATCTTAGTGAAGAATTCCTTAATCATCTCAAGGATAATGGGATTATCTCTCAGTGGACTCCTCCGGGAACTCCTCAACTTAATGGAATTTCTGAGAGAAGGAATCGAACCCTACTTGATATGGTTCGTTCCATGATGAGTTTTACTGACTTACCACCTTCTTTCTGGGGTTATGCCCTAGAAAGTGCAGCAAAGATTCTGAATCTAGTTCCCTCTAAGTCAGTCCCCAAAACGCTCTATGAAATGTGGCATGGTAAAATCCCTAGTTATTCTTACTTAAGAATTTGGGGTTGTCCTGCTTACGTGAAGAGGACAGTGGGAGATAAGTTAGAATCTCGTTCTACCTTATGCTACTTTGTAGGTTATCCTAAGGAATCCATAGGATACTATTTCTATGATCAATCTGAGCAAAAGGTGTTTGTTTCCAGAAATGCTACTTTTCTGGAGGAACCGTTCCTTAAAGAAAAGAAAGGCAAGATCATAGAATTAGAAGAAGTACAAAATGACCCCACACCACCCACTGAAGAAACGTCCCACTCTGATCAACTACAACCAATCACGAATTTCGATACACACGAAAACCCTCCTCTAAGGTGTTCTGAACGCACTCCTAGACAGCCGGAGAGATGGTATGGATTCTTACATGAAATCTCTCAAAAGGATAATGATCCTTTAACATATGAGGAGGCACTTTCAGATTCTGACTCTGAACAGTGGATAAAAGCCATGAAATCCAAAATGGATTCCATGAACTCCAACCAAGTTTGGACCTTGGTAGATTTGCCTGATGGGGTCAAACCCATAGGTTGCAAATGGATCTTTAAGTGAAAGCTTGGAGTTGATGGAAGCATTGTAGCCTACAAAGCAAGACTGGTTGCAAAAGGATTCACTCAAAGACCCGGCGTGGATTTTGATGAAACCTTTTCACCAGTTGCAATGTAAAAGTCTATTCGGATCATGCTTGCCATTGCTGCATATTATGACTATGAGATATGGCAAATGGATGTGAAAACTGCCTTTCTCAATGGTGACATTGATAAAGACATTTATATGGAGCAACCCATAGGTTTCACATTCAGTGGGAGTGAGCAAAAGGTTTGCAAACTCCAAAGATCAATCTATGGATTGAAACAGGCTTCTAGGAATTGGAACATTCGATTTGATGAATCAGTCAAAGCGTTTGGCTTCATCCAAATTACGAATGAATCATGTGTGTATAGAAAGGAATTGGAGACCTCAGTGCAATTCTTAGTACTTGATGTTGATGACATCCTTCTTATTGGGAATTCGAAGGGTGACATGAAAGTGACTAAGTTATGGTTATCGAACCAATTCGAGATGAAGGATCTTGGTGATGCGTCCTATATCCTTGGAATTAAAATCTATAGAGATAGATCTAGAAGGTTAATAGGACTATCACAGTCGATGTACATTGACAAAGTATTGAAGAGATTCAATATAGAGTCAGCAAAGGTTAAGAACCTTCCTATGAGTGTAGGAACATGTCTTTTAAAGAAGATGTGTCCTAAGACTAACCTTGAGAAGGAAAGAATGACTCATACACCTTATGCATCAGCAATAGGTAGCATAATGTATGCAATGTTATGTACTCGACCGGATGTGGCTTATACACTTAGTGTGACAAGTCGTTTCCAATCTGGCCCTGGAGATGGTCACTGGGCTGCCGTGAAGAATATTCTTAAGTACTTGAAAAGTACTAAAGATTTATTCTTAGTTTATGGAGGTCAGAAAGGTCTTACTGTCGAAGGATACTGCGATGCAAGCTTTGCATCAGGCTTAGATGATTTTAAGTCAAGGTCAGGATATATTTTCTGCCTAAACGGTGGAGCAGTGAGTTGGAAGAGTTCCAAGCAAACAACCACTGCAGATTCGACCACTGAGGCCGAATACTTAGCTGCAAATGATGCAGCAAAGGAAGGTGTTTGGATTAGAAACTTCATTCAAGAGTTGAATGTTGTTCCTAGCATGAAAGACCCCATTACTGTGTTTTGTGACAACACTGGGGCGGTTGCTCAAGCAAGAGAACCAAGATCTCACCAACGGACCAAGCACATTATGAGGAAGTATCACCTAATCCGTGATATTATCAAAAGAGGAGATGTGCTAATTGAGAGGGTCACATCAGCAGAGAACGTGGCAGATCCACTTAATAAACCCCTTAGTCGAGAAGCTTTCCAAGGTCATCTTCAGAAGATGGGACTTAGAATAGCTTCAGAATGGCTTTGACGGGCAAGTGGGAGATTGTTAGGAATAGTGCCCTAGAAAGCCGATTGTATATCCGCTTTGTGCTTTTCCTTATTGTAATCACAGACAATCTTTGAATAAAATAACGAATTGAGGCAACACTTCTTCATATGCTCTTGTTTGGTATGCGTTTACATTAGCTGTGCATGTATGAGAACTCCCCTAATCCTGATGACTTTAGGACTCTACCATTTAGGTGAAATGGTTCATGAAACGAGCCCTATATCACATAAGTCATAATTAGTAAAATACTCCAAGCCGATGAGTCCTACAGACAGTGGGAGTGTCAACCTGACTCCTCTAAGGCTTGCTTGTGGGATCACGCCCTTAAGAAGGACCACCTTGTTTCATGGAGGTGCAAAGTGTATAGTTGATACGTGCGTGATACATGAGGGTGCTTACTTTAATAAGTAAGTTCACTGAGGTGCCCCGTGTGAGAACATTCCTAAATGGGAAAGGAAGTTTCTATTTCAGGAAATGGAAACTTCCAGATTAGGAAATATCTCACGAGTCATTGATGTGATTAATTGAGACTTAGACTTGAGGTTCCTTGTCACTTTATGAGTTAACTCTGTAGTCTTAGGTATAAGCTTTAAAGGGTGTCGCCTTAGACAACTGATTCAAGGCTTATGCTGGGGCTGCACAAGTGATTCATGAAAGTGAATGAGAATCAAGAAAGGACCTACATTTGCATTTGCAAGGTGATCTCTTATTGTGTAAGTCATTCATATGCCATATGGAGTCCTTGGCCAAGGCAGTAGATCAAGACATCAAGAAAAGTGTTTCTTGGATTGAGATCAAATGGATATGAAATGCACTTAGCTTTAAGACCGGATTATTAGGGTTCTGATTATTCCCTTGCCCTAGATCTTGGTTGAGAGATAGTAAGTAGGAGGATTGTATCTCACATGAATCAATGACTTAAAGGTTCTGTCGAATCCTAACATTCCAATTCAGCTAGGGGTTAAACACTCTGTTGCTAGACTATGGTCGTTTAATCTGTGGACTGATTAATTAATTAGTGTCACTGCTAATTGAATTGAGAACCTAGAGGGTCACACACAACAACTTGGTTACATGAGTTGAGGCTTGAAAAAGATTAAACGAGTTAATCGGACCAAGAGGGTTCCACACGTGTGAAATCACACGTGTGGCTCACGTGAGTGACACGTGTCACACACGTGTGGATATATATATATTATATATATATATATGTATTAAATAATTAAATGTGTTAATTATTTAATAGACTTTGGTTTAATTTTGAATTAAAAAGAAAGTCTTATTTTGGAGAAAATAATCTAGTTAATTAATTACGAATTAATTAATTAGATAAAAATAAGTTATTTATTTTATAATAAATAAAGTATAAAATTATCCAAAAATAGTTTGGATATTTTTAGCTCTCTTAAAAGTTGACTTGAATTAGAATTCAAAGTCAAAGTTGGAAAATACTTGATGATCAAGTAATAGGAGAGATAGGGACTAAATCCTTAGTCCATAAGGACTAGGTTCGGCCGCCCCTCCCCTTTCCTATATATAGGGGAGCTCATGCTCCCCTTTAGAGCTAATTGACAAATCTTTTGGTTCATGTGTTGAACACCTTCCTTTCTCCAAGATTAAATTAAACTCTAGGTTAAGCCTAAACACTAACTAGAGAACTAGCATCCTTACTAGTTAGATTGTGATCAAGTTGGTGGACTTTCTCTAGAGACTTCAAGTTAGAAGTTTGAAGATTCGAGCTTTACCAAGGAGAGGGGATCAAGCCGCGTGAAGAGCGTTCTTGGGTGGCTTGAAACGCTTCAAGAAAGAATAAAAGAAAAGTAAGTTTTCTATCTTTACGAATTTGGTTACACGATTACGAGTTCAAGGTCCTTTTGTTGGGAAAATTTTTTTAAATTCCGCTGCTTTCTGATTCGTGTTTTCCAACATGTTTGTCTGTCTATAGTGGGATCTGAACTTTGAACTTCTAAAAATCTGAACTTTGAACTGGGCAACGGAGAATTGTGCGAAAGAGCCCCTGGACGGTGTCGGGCCATCGGGTGTAGTCCTTAGTGTAGTCTCTATGTGTCTGAAAGGATGTACCGGAACCCACCAGTAGGTTTGGTTGGGGGATGGAGTCCTGAGGGTCGGAGAACCATTGAGCACTCCCCTCACCTGTTAGATGGTTAGGGTAGGTACAACCCTTCCATCACCGGAGAAGAGGTAGGTGTATCTGATTTTGATTCTGTTTGAACTTAGTATTGTTTTAAACTGATGAGTTGGTTGGAGTTTGAGCTCTTACCCGCCGAGCGTTCTGTCTGTTTGTCTAAGTTCGTGAAACGAGGGTAGATTCATAAATTAAGATAAAATTTGGAATATTTTAACCTAATAAAATATGCTTTGATATGTTAGCTAAGTCTGCATGAATTTGAACGTAAGGCCATGATATATGTATAAGTTAAGTTTTGTTTGTTCTATTTTGATAAGTCACCCTATATATCTATTATCACGGGAAAATGTTTTGGAGTTCAAGCTAGGCGGCGTGTATCGAGTCTATCAAGTTTTTGTCAAGTCCGAGTCTATTGCATTTCATACGAGTTGGAACTTTTATATAAGTATGAATATGTATTTGTATGCAATGTTTTAATTATGTTATGAATTTCGAGATAGGTTTCCAGGAATAGTTTGAACCCGTTTGCATCTATGATTTATGTTTATTGTTTGATATTCGGGAATAAGGATTTATGCTAGATGAACTCGTCACTTGTATGCTTGGATTTTATTGTTTGGCATGTTTACGCTTCCGTATTTGCGTTGTTTGCATTTTGAAGTTCAAGATCTACGTTCCGCCTAGCTTAGGTGAGTCTGTCTATCTCCCATTCGCCTTTGCTTAGTTCATGGACAGGCATTCCATCTCATATGTGGATTGGGCTTAGGTACGGGGGATTTGGTGACCCACCATGCGGGGTGCTACATCCTAAAGTGGTATCAAAGCCCCAGGTTACAAAACTGGGGTTCAGTGTTGTGTTGGGTCTGTCTAAGTCAAACAACTTAGGAATATGTGTTTCTGTGTGCATTTTTCTTATTATTATGCAATCAATTTTAATATGGCTACTTTAATTGTATTAATTATTGTAACTACATGCTCTAACTGTTGCAACATGTTATTTTATGAATTATGTGTCGCATATCATTAGCATCGCTAACCCAACATGCATGAGCTTGAGTGTTTACATCTTAGGATGATTCAAAGTAGGAAGAACAAATTATCTCCCCTTTTCCACATGATTTATTAGACGGTGTTCCAATCGAGCCCTGTTAAAATTCGAGGAAAAGGAAGTGAGTGTCGTGGTCAAGGGAAGTAAAGGAATTGAGACTGAAGAGGTCGAGACTTCAACTTCGAGGGAAACTATTGGGCTTAAAAAGAATGAGATCGGAAAATATCCCTCACGGAGGAGTTGCTCTTTTATTATGGAAGTGGGTTAGGATGGTATGAAAGGGTTATCAAGGAAGTTAGTTATCGGCTCGTTAAGTGCATGGCACGGGACCGGATGGTATATAGTTGATTGTGGAAGAATTCAAGAGTTCGGGATATATACATAATTAGAGAACAAATCGGGCTCTTGAGTTGAATCAGGAATACCACTTTCCATAGAAGTAGACCAGAAGTGCAGACACGAATTGAGGGATTTAGGATACAGGCTTGAACCACAAGTGATCGGTCATGAAGAAGTTAAAAACAACCCTACAAGTCTAAAACTATCCAAGTAAGGATCGATTTCAAGATAAGGATGTCAATGATGATAATCTCCAACATCGCGCGTGAAGTGGAATCATGGGAAGATTTCTAAGGTACTCGAAGACCATGTAAGGAGAAATACCATAGAAGACGGATAATAACATGGGGAAAACGATGGAGAATTAGGTAAGAGCCTCGTCTTAGAATAATGGAGTGTTACTTTCTCGATCTTCCGACCAAGTCTCACAAACGCATTAAAAAATTTCAGGAACAAGGATGGAAGATCTCATTATAATCAATAGAGTTGAAGATGAGAGTACACTCAGGGAATTGAGACCGGGACAGAAGATGATTTCTTCTCAGAGTTAAGGATTCAAAGTCCGGCATGTGGTAAGGAAGAAGAGCAAGGTACCGGAACCAATAATTTTTCGAAGGATTTAACAGAGGATTTTCTAGAAAAAATGGGAGTAAGGAAAAGTGTATGCTCATGGGGTACAAGAAAAGAGCAACCAAAGGTGACTGTATTTGGGCGAAAATTGAAGTCAAGTGTGGGATCAAGATAAAGATCTAAGTGTTGGGCTACAAGGAAACCACATAACAGTAAAGAAAAGAGTCAGAACGCCGGATCTTCAACCTCGTGGTCTTCTTACAGCATCAATCACTACCGGGATATCATGTTTTATTAGTGAACGGTACCCTAAATTATGCATAACACGAGCATCATTCATTAATAGATTTGTTGAGTATTGCGATGTTTAATTATGGATTGTTTGAATCGCTTAATTGCCTTATATGCCTTACTTGTGCCTTAGTATATATTGTATGAATTGGTGCGTGTGAGTGTTTTGTTTTTTGCTTGTACTAGTGATTGTTGAGAGAAACCGAGTGTTTATGTAATACGGTGAGTTGAGGGTCGTGGGATAGTTGCAATGGAGTCCAACAAGCACTTACAATGCTCTATGGCTATGAAAGAAGAAGGTTCATTGGTAAAGAAGAGATTCGGTTTGAGCTAGTTGTGTGAGTGACGGGACTTCCTTAACTACACCACTCGTGAAACACCAAGCTCCCGAGTTGACTCAAATGAACTCAACTAGTGGAAGATGAATCTATTCTAGACCCTTTTCACTGTGCAAGTCGATCGAGAAACTTAAAGAACCGGATGAAGCTCAAGGATTGGATTGCTCCTTCAGAACGTGACAAGACAATCGAACCCCCTTCGTGCTTGAAGACCTTGTTAGGAATAGTACCCTAGAAAGTCGATTGTATATCCGCTTTGTGCTTTTCCTTATTGTAATCACAGACAATCTTTGAATGAAATAACGAATTGAGGCAACACTTCTTTATATGCTCTTGTTTGGTATGCGTTTACTTTAGCTGTGCATGTATGAGAACTCCCCTAATCCTGATAATTTTAGGACTCTTCCATTTAGGTGAAATGGTTCATGAAACGAGCCCTATATCACATAAGTCATGATTAGTAAAATACTCCAAGCCGATGAGTCCTACAGACAGTGGGAGTGTCAACCTGACTCCTCTAAGGCTTGCTTGTGGGATCACGCCCTTAAGAAGGACCACCTTGTTTCATGGAGGTGCAAAGTGTATAGTTGATACGTGCGTGATACATGAGGGTGCTTACTTTAATAAGTAAGTTCACTGAGGTGCCCCGTGTGAGAACATTCCTAAATGGGAAAGGAAGTTTCTATTTCAGGAAATAGAAACTTCCAGATTAGGAAATATCTCACGAGTCATTGATGTGATTAATTGATCCTTAAGACTTGAGGTTCCTTGTCACTTTATGAGTTAACTCTGTAGTCTTAGGTATAAGCTTTAAAGGGTGTCGCCTTAGACAACTGATTCAAGGCTTATGCTGGGGCTACACAAGTGATTCATGAAAGTGAATGAGAATCAAGAAAGGATCTACACTTGCATTTGCAAGGTGATCTCTTATTGTGTAAGTCATTCATATGCCATATGGAGTCCTTGGCCAAGGCAGTAGATCAAGACATCAAGAAAAAGGTTTCTTAGATTGAGATCAAATGGATATGAAATGCACTTAGCTTTAAGACCGTATTATTAGGGTTCTGATTATTCCCTTACCCTAGATCTTGGTTGAGAGATTGTAAGTAGGAGGATTGTATCTCACATGAATCAATGACTTAAAGGTTTTGTCGAATCCGAACATTCCAATTCAGCTAGGGGTTAAACACCTGTTGCTAGACTATGGTCGTTTAATCTGTGGACTGATTAATTAATTAGTGAATTAATTAACTAGGGTCATTGCTAATTGAATTGAGAACCTAGAGGGTCACACACAACAACTTGGTTACATGAGTTAAGGCTTTAAAATGATTAAACGAGTTAATCGGGCCTAGAGGGTTCCACACGTGTGAAACCACACGTGTGGGTCACGTGACTAGACACGTGTCATTGGGACACGTGTGCCACACGTGTTCATTTGATTGAATATTAAATAATTAATTTATTAATTATTTAATAGACTTTGGTTTAATTTTGAATTAAAAAGAAAGTCTTATTTTGGAGAAAAATAATCTAGTTAATTAATTATGAATTAATTAATAAGATATAAATAAGTTATTTATTTTAAATAAATAAAGTATAAAATTATCCAAAAATAGTTTGGATATTTTTAGCTCTCTTGAAAGTTGATTTGAATTTGAATTCAAAGTCAAAGTCAAAATTACTTGATGATCAAGTAATAGGAGAGAGAGACCAAAAACCCTAGCCCATAAGGACTGGGATTTTCGGTCCTCCCTTTATTATAAATAGGGGAGCTCGAGCTCCCCTTAGAGCTAATTGGCAATTCTTTTGGTTCATGTGTTGAACACCATCCTTTCTCCAAGATAAACGAAACCCTAGGTTAAGCCTAAACACTAACTAGAGAATTAGCATCCTTACTAGTTAGATTGTAGTCAAGTTGGTGGACTATCTCTAGAGAGCTTCAAGTTAAAAGTTTGAAGATTCGAGCTTTACCAAGGAGAGTGGATCAAGCCGCGAGAAGAGCGTTCTTGGGTGGCTTGAAACGCTTCAAGAAAGAATAAAAGAAAAGTAAGTTTCTTATCTCTACGAATTTGGATACACGATTGCGAGTCCAAGGTCCTTTTGTTGGGAAAAATTTTAAATTTCCGCTGCTTTCTGATTCGTGTTTTCCAACAGACCTTTCTCGGGCTAACCCTTGTCGAGATGTCGCGAACCTCGAACCTAGGTGAATACGGGGGAGTCACTCATAGTTCTAACTCTAGCGGTTGGACCTGGGGACCAAGTCTCTTTAAGGGGGATGTTTGTGCTAGGTGGTGCGCCCAGAACAGTAGCTGTCTGGGACCACATTTTAAAATTTTTCGTATAATACCAGTATTAAAATATTTCTAAAATATTTTAATACCATAGCGGAAGACTAGCCGGATCTACTCAAGTATATACATGCAATTGATAATAAATTTTAAATCACTTAAGCAGATAAATATCTAGCATGCAATTAACACTTAAGAGCATATAATTTATCATGCTTAAAATAATCTAACTGTAAAATATTATTGTACTGCAAACATGGCTATCTAGCGATATTTTTCCAGCTCATTTCTTTGTCGTGAGACCGGCAGAGCTTCCCCGCAATATCCCCAGAGAAACCCTCGGAGTGTGGGCTCCGAAAGTATTTCTCTAAATACTAGAGAAAATAAACTTTAACCTAGAAAACCCTTTTCAGGGTTTAATCTCCCGAAATTAAATGTTTTATATATTAAATATATAAACTCCTAATTAAAATTAATTCCAAAATAATTAGGAATTAACTAGGAGAAAAGGGATATGGTTTCAAAGCCAAAAGTTCAACCAAAAGCTCTCCCTAACTTATATGAAATAACGAGTAGCCAAGCCCTCTATTTATAAGGGAAAAACCGAGGGCAAAATAATAATTTCACCTCCCACTTGCGTGCACAACTTGGACATAAATTCCAAGGTGACTACGTTGTAGGTCTCCTCACCACGAGTCCAACACCGCCGAGAACGCGCCGATCCGCAGCCGGACGTACCACCTGAAGGTGGCACGTGTGTTTCACACGTGGCCTAGGGTTTCTGGACTTGAACCGGTCTGACCGAACCCGGTTCGGTCCGGTTCAACACATGGCCAATCCTGGTTCCGCCACGTGTCCGGTTTGATCCGACCCCTTGACCCATATTCTAATCCGTTGATTGACCCGGTCCAGATCTAATTTGGACCGTCCATGTGCGCTGATGCAGAGCAATCTCCGCGGTATGCGTGGCGCGCCACTTGGCGCCCAGTCAACGCCACCTCACGCCTATCTGCTGACGTAGCATGCCACGTCAGTTGCCACGTCAGCTGCCACGTCATTATTTTTTTTTTTTGATGAAAAAAATTATTTTCTCCAAAATAAAATTCCGGGCATTTCCAACTTTTGGAACTTTGATTTATTTTCTTAAAATAAATCCCTTGGCTATTTTCAAACACTTTGAAAATTCATTTCTCTTTCTCCTTTTAATATTTTCTCTTTAGGTTTTCAATTGGGGCTTGCAGGGGGACCTGCAGGACTAATTAATTTTAGCTCCAAACTGGTTAATATATTATCATCTCATGATATTAATTAATTACCGTTTAACAATATTTAATTCCACTAAATATATATTGTTGCACTCTATAATTAATTAAATTATTCACGAATTTCTCGATCTAGAATAATTTCGCATTTCACTCCTCAGTGTAGATATCCATGAAAAATAAATTGCAACTACTATCATTTATTTTTTCATCTCCAATCTGAAACTTATTTATTCGCCTTAAGTTCAAATTCTCTATACGTGAAACACATTCATCATACAACTCCGGTGGTGTATCACGCGAAGTGTTTTGGCCAAAGTGTTTCAGGGATATCTTTTACCTTCCAGCAAGGCCACAGATTCCTCGATCAATATAGCTCTTTAGCACATCTCAAGCAGTCACCGAATGTACAAAGTATTTTGGCCACCTTTTACCAAGACCTCACTTCAAGTATATTACAGTGACTAACACTACATGCCTAAAGCCGAAATATTGTCAGGATTAAGAGTACAATGCTTCCTGAAATTTTATTCATTTTAGATAGCAGTATAAAATGAATAATCTCAGCGGTCCAGTTCGTTGTTTCCGATCCTATTGAGAATCATCAACGTGTTATAATCGGAATCACCATTCCCTTTGACGAAAGACTAATCATCTTATATAACCACGTTATAGTCTTGATAAGAACATATTCTTATCTTACCGACTAGAACTTTAATGACACGTGATTTTGGTATTCAAAGTCTTTTCATATGAAACACATTTCATATAAGGATACCACCACACGCCATTAATTATCAATATGTGAAATACTCACAACTTGCTGTAAATTCAGTTTAATTAATTCAACAAATTAAATTTTTAGGGCACTATTCACAATAATTTGTAACACCCCGTTCCTGTGACAGGTCAGGTATGACGTCATCGAGAGCGTTTCTCGAGGGTTACGTGTTTTATTTATTTAATTCTGTAATTTAATTATTCGTTCACATGCCTTACGTGCCTAATTTGAAATACTTGTCCTTGTTTGTCATGTTTAGAAACTATACTACTTAATTGAAATAATAAAGGTTGGGCCTGTTAGGAATAGTGCCCTAGAAAGCCGATTAGTCATAATCCGTTTTGGGACTTTCCTAGTATCACAGATAATCTTTGAATAATATACGATTGATTAATGTCATAGGCAAACACTTCTTTATATGCTCTTATTTGGTATGCGTTTACTTTAGCTGTGCATGTATGAGAACTCCCCTAATCCTGATGACTTTAGGACTCTACCATTTAGGTGAAATGGTTCATGAAACGAGCCCTATATCACATAAGTCATGATTAGTAAAATACTCCAAGCCGATGAGTCCTACAGACAGTGGGAGTGTCAACCTGACTCCTCTAAGGCTTGCTTGTAGGATCACGCCCTTAAGAAGGACCACCTTGTTTCATGGAGGTGCAAAGTGTATAGTTGATACGTGCGTGATACATGAGGGTGCTTACTTTAATAAGTAAGTTCACTGAGGTGCCCCGTGTGAAAACATTCCTAAATGGGAAAGGAAGTTTCTATTTCAGGAAATGGAAACTTCCAGATTAGGAAATATCTCACGAGTCATTGATATGATTAATTGATCCTTAAGACTTGAGGTTCCTTGTCACTTTATGAGTTAACTCTGTAGTCTTAGGTATAAGCTTTAAAGGGTGTCGCCTTAGACAACTGATTCAAGGCTTATGCTGGGGCTACACAAGTGATTCATGAAAGTGAATGAGAATCAAGAAAGGATCTACACTTGCATTTGCAAGGTGATCTCTTATTGTGTAAGTCATTCATATGCCATATGGAGTCCTTGGCCAAGGCAGTAGATCAAGACATCAAGAAAAGGGTTTCTTAGATTGAGATCAAATGGATATGAAATGCACTTAGCTTTAAGACCGTATTATTAGGGTTCTGATTATTCCCTTACCCTAGATCTTGGTTGAGAGATTGTAAGTAGGAGGATTGTATCTCACATGAATCAATGACTTAAAGGTTCTGTCGAATCCGAACATTCCAATTCAGCTAGGGGTTAAACACCTGTTGCTAGACTATGGTCGTTTAATCTGTGGACTGATTAATTAATTAGTGAATTAATTAACTAGGGTCATTGCTAATTGAATTGAGAACCTAGAGGGTCACACACAACAACTTGGTTACATGAGTTAAGGCTTTAAAATGATTAAACGAGTTAATCGGGCATAGAGGGTTCCACACGTGTGAAACCACACGTGTGGGTCACGTGACTAGACACGTGTCATTGGGACACGTGTGCCACACGTGTTCATTTGATTGAATATTAAATAATTAATTTATTAATTATTTAATAGACTTTGGTTTAATTTTGAATTAAAAAGAAAGTCTTATTTTGGAGAAAAATAATCTAGTTAATTAATTATGAATTAATTAATAAGATATAAATAAGTTATTTATTTTAAATAAATAAAGTATAAAATTATCCAAAAATAGTTTGGATATTTTTAGCTCTCTTGAAAGTTGATTTGAATTTGAATTCAAAGTCAAAGTCAAAATTACTTGATGATCAAGTAATAGGAGAGAGAGACCAAAAACCCTAGCCCCTAAGGACTAGGATTTTCGGTCCTCCCTTTATTATAAATAGGGGAGCTCGAGCTCCCCTTAGAGCTAATTGGCAATTCTTTTGGTTCATGTGTTGAACACCATCCTTTCTCCAAGATAAACGAAACCCTAGGTTAAGCCTAAACACTAACTAGAGAATTAGCATCCTTACTAGTTAGATTGTAGTCAAGTTGGTGGACTATCTCTAGAGAGCTTCAAGTTAAAAGTTTGAAGATTCGAGCTTTACCAAGGAGAGTGGATCAAGCCGCGAGAAGAGCGTTCTTGGGTGGCTTGAAACGCTTCAAGAAAGAATAAAAGAAAAGTAAGTTTCTTATCTCTACGAATTTGGATACACGATTGCGAGTCCAAGGTCCTTTTGTTGGGAAAAATTTTAAATTTCCGTTGCTTTCTGATTCGTGTTTTCCAACAGACCTTTCTCGGGCTAACCCTTGTCGAGATGTCGCGAACCTCGAACCTAGGTGAATACGGGGGAGTTGCTCATAGTTCTAACTCTAGCGGTTGGACCTAGGGACCAAGTCTCTTTAAGGGGGATGTTTGTGCTAGGTGGTGCGCCCAGAACAGTAGCTGTCTGGGACCACATTTTAAAATTTTTCGTATAATACCAGTATTAAAATATTTCTAAAATATTTTAATACCATAGCGGAAGACTAGCCGGATCTACTCAAGTATATACATGCAATTGATAATAAATTTTAAATCACTTAAGCAGACAAATATCTAGCATGCAATTAACACTTAAGAGCATATAATTTATCATGCTTAAAATAATCTAACTGTAAAATATTATTGTACTGCAAACATGGCTATCTAGCGATATTTTTTCCAGCTCATTTCTTTGTCGTGAGACCGGCAGAGCTTCCCCGCAATATCCCCAGAGAAACCCTCGGAGTGTGGGCTCCGAAAGTATTTCTCTAAATACTAGAGAAAATAAACTTTAACCTAGAAAACCCTTTTCAGGGTTTAATCTCCCGAAATTAAATGTTTTATATATTAAATATATAAACTCCTAATTAAAATTAATTCCAAAATAATTAGGAATTAACTAGGAGAAAAGGGATATGGTTTCAAAGCCAAAAGTTCAACCAAAAGCTCTCCCTAACTTATATGAAATAACGAGTAGCCAAGCCCTCTATTTATAAGGGAAAAATCGAGGGCAAAATAATAATTTCACCTCCCACTTGCGTGCACAACTTGGACATAAATTCCAAGGTGACTACGTTGTAGGTCTCCTCACCACGAGTCCAACACCGCCGAGAACGCGCCGATCCGCAGCCGGACGTACCACCTGAAGGTGGCACGTGTGTTTCACACGTGGCCTAGGGTTTCTGGACTTGAACCGGTCTGACCGAACCCGGTTCGGTCCGGTTCAACACATGGCCAATCCTGGTTCCGCCACGTGTCCGGTTTGATCCGACCCCTTGACCCATATTCTAATCCGTTGATTGACCCGGTCCAGATCTGATTTGGACCGTCCATGTGCGCTGATGCAGAGCAATCTCCGCGGTATGCGTGGCGCGCCACTTGGCGCCCAGTCAACGCCACCTCACGCCTATCTGCTGACGTAGCATGCCACGTCAGTTGCCACGTCAGCTGCCACGTCATCATTTTTTTTTTTGATGAAAAAAATTATTTTCTCCAAAATAAAATTCCGGGCATTTCCAACTTTTGGAACTTTGATTTATTTTCTTAAAATAAATCCCTTGGCTATTTTCAAACACTTTGAAAATTCATTTCTCTTTCTCCTTTTAATATTTTCTCTTTAGGTTTTCAATTGGGGCTTGCAGGGGGACCTGCAGGACTAATTAATTTTAGCTCCAAACTGGTTAATATATTATCATCTCATGATATTAATTAATTACCGTTTAACAATATTTAATTCCACTAAATATATATTGTTGCACTCTATAATTAATTAAATTATTCACGAATTTCTCGATCTAGAATAATTTCGCATTTCACTCCTCAGTGTAGATATCCATGAAAAATAAATTGCAACTACTATCATTTATTTTTTCATCTCCAATCTGAAACTTATTTATTCGCCTTAAGTTCAAATTCTCTGTACGTGAAACACATTCTTCATACAACTCCGGTGGTGTATCACGCGAAGTGTTTTGGCCAAAGTGTTTCAGGGATATCTTTTACCTTCCAGCAAGGCCACAGATTCCTCGATCAATATAGCTCTTTAGCACATCTCAAGCAGTCACCGAATGTACAAAGTATTTTGGCCACCTTTTACCAAGACCTCACTTCAAGTATATTACAGTGACTAACACTACATGCCTAAAGCCGAAATATTGTCAGGATTAAGAGTACAATGCTTCCTGAAATTTTATTCATTTTAGATAGCAGTATAAAATGAATAATCTCAGCGGTCCAGTTCGATGTTTCCAATCCTATTGAGAATCATCAACGTGTTATAATCGGAATCACCATTCCCTTTGACGAAAGACTAATCATCTTATATAACCACGTTATAGTCTTGATAAGAACATATTCTTATCTTACCGACTAGAACTTTAATGACACGTGATTTTGGTATTCAAAGTCTTTTCCTATGAAACACATTTCATATAAGGATACCACCACACGCCATTAATTATCAATATGTGAAATACTCACAACTTGCTGTAAATTCAGTTTAATTAATTCAACAAATTAAATTTTTAGGGCACTATTCACAATAATTTGTAACACCCCGTTCCTGTGACAGGTCAGGTATGACGTCATCGAGAGCGTTTCTCGAGGGTTACATGTTTTATTTATTTAATTCTGTAATTTAATTATTCGTTCACATGCCTTACGTGCCTAATTTGAAATACTTGTCCTTGTTTGTCATGTTTAGAAACTATACTACTTAATTGAAATAATAAAGGTTGGGCCTGTTAGGAATAGTGCCCTAGAAAGCCGATTAGTCATAATCCGTTTTGGGACTTTCCTAGTATCACAGATAATCTTTGAATAATATACGATTGATTAATGTCATAGGCAAACACTTCTTTATAAGCTCTTATTTGGTATGCGTTTACTTTAGCTGTGCATGTATGAGAACTCCCCTAATCCTGATGACTTTAGGACTCTACCATTTAGGTGAAATGGTTCATGAAACGAGCCCTATATCACATAAGTCATGATTAGTAAAATACTCCAAGCCGATGAGTCCTACAGACAGTGGGAGTGTCAACCTGACTCCTCTAAGGCTTGCTTGTGGGATCACGCCCTTAAGAAGGACCACCTTGTTTCATGGAGGTGCAAAGTGTATAGTTGATACGTGCGTGATACATGAGGGTGCTTACTTTAATAAGTAAGTTCACTGAGGTGCCCCGTGTGAAAACATTCCTAAATGGGAAAGGAAGTTTCTATTTCAGGAAATGGAAACTTCCAGATTAGGAAATATCTCACGAGTCATTGATGTGATTAATTGATCCTTAAGACTTGAGGTTCCTTGTCACTTTATGAGTTAACTCTGTAGTCTTAGGTATAAGCTTTAAAGGGTGTCGCCTTAGACAACTGATTCAAGGCTTATGCTGGGGCTGCACAAGTGATTCATGATAGTGAATGAGAATCAAGAAAGGACCTACACTTGCATGTGCAAGGTGATCTCTTATTGTGTAAGTCATTCATATGCCATATGGAGTCCTTGGCCAAGGCAGTAGATCAAGACATCAAGAAAAGGGTTTCTTAGATTGAGATCAAATGGATATGAAATGCACTTAGCTTTAAGACCGTATTATTAGGGTTCTGATTATTCCCTTACCCTAGATCTTGGTTGAGAGATTGTAAGTAGGAGGATTGTATCTCACATGAATCAATGACTTAAAGGTTCTGTCGAATCCGAACATTCCAATTCAGCTAGGGGTTAAACACCTGTTGCTAGACTATGGTCGTTTAATCTGTGGACTGATTAATTAATTAGTGAATTAATTAATTGGGGTCACTTCTAATTGAATTGAGAACCTAGAGGGTCACACACAACAACTTGGTTACATGAGTTGAGGCTTGAAAATGATTAAACGAGTTAGTCAAGCCAAGAGGGTTCCACACGTGTGGCTCACTTGAGTGACACGTGTCCTTGTGACACGTGTCCCACACGTGTGAATATATATATTGTATATATATATTAAATAATTAAATGTGTTAATTCTTTAATAGACTTTGGTTTAATTTTTGACTTAAAAAGAAAGTCTTATTTTGGAGAAAATAATCTAGTTAATTAATTATGAATTAATTAATTAGAAAAAATAAGTTATTTATTTTAAATAAATAAAGTATAAAATAATCCAAAAATAGTTTGGATAATTTTAGCTCTCTTGAAAGTTGATTTGAACTAGAATTCAAGGTCAAAGTTGGAAATTACTTGATGATCAAGTAATAGGAGAGAGAGGGACCAAATCCTTGCCCAACAAGGAATAGGTTCGGCCGTCCCTCTCCCTTACCTATATATAGGGGAGCTCATGCTCCCCTTTAGAGCTAATCGAGAATTCTTTTGGTTCATGTGTTGAACACCATCCTTTCTCCAAGATAAATAAAAACCCTAGGTTAAGCCTAAACACTAACTAGAGAACTAGCATCCTTACTAGTTAGATTGTAGCCAAGTTGGTGGACTATCTCTAGAGAGCTTCAAGTAAGAAGTTTTGAAGATTCGAGCTTTACCAAAAAGTGGGGATCAAGCAAAACGATTAGAAGGGATGATGAAACGATTCTGAACCCGACATGAAACGAATGAAAAAATCGAACCAAAGAAGATGGCGAAAACCGTTCGTCCATATCCTGAAGGGTGAAATTTTTCACGAGGGTTTTGTGACTGGCAGTTTTCTACTTTCGCAAAATTGGTTTTCGAAGGGAGTTTCAATCCTGCTTTTCTCGTTTCATGTTTCTTTCTTTATGTTATATTGTTAAGAACTTCCCTAACATGAATTGAATCTAGGTTGGTGTGGATTGTTATCCCTACAATGGATTCTGAAGTAGAAAGAGACTTTCGAGGAACGGGTTGCCATTACCGCATGAAGCGAGTTTGAGGGCGGCTCAAAACGTGTCAAGAAAGCTACTACCCAAGTGAGTTTCTTGATCTCTACGAATTTGGATACACGATTGCGAGTCCAAGATCCTTTTGTTGGAAAAATTTTTAAATTTCCGCTGCTTTCTGATTCCTGTTTTCCAACAAGTGGTATCAGAGCCACCTCGTTAATCGTGTTTCTGATTCGTCTCAATTAAACTGAATTTTGAGAAATTCTTGAATCTGAGTTACAGTTAGGTATTCTTGAATTTGTATCGTAATCTGAGCTTTTGAATCTGAGAGGTTTTCTCATAAATTGAGAAAATCGTTTTCTGAAAAAAAAAAAAAGGGGTTTTATTTTAGATTTATTAAAATCGCGATTTTCATTCCCGAATCGAGACGAAAATTTTTCTAAAAATTTTGTACGGAAAACGGTGCCGGACGACGAGGACCAAGCGAGTTTGTCGCTCGTCGGCGCCGCAAGCGGACGGGTCCGGAACAGCCTGTGCGGGATCGCCCGCACACCCATGTGCGGGACTGCCCGCACGCGTCCGCCCAGCCCTGTGCGGGATCGCCCACACACCCTTGTACGGGACTGCCCGCACGCGTCCGGAATAGACTGTGTGGGCGATTGTGCGGGACTGCCCGCACGCGTCCGGAACAGACTGTGCGGGATCGCCCGCACAGCCCTGTGCGGGACTGCCCGCACGCGTCCGGAACAGCCTGTGCGGGATCGCCCGCACACTCCTGTGCGGGACTGCCCGCACGCGTCCGCCCAGCCCTGTGTGGGATTGCCCGCACGCCCCTGTGCGGGACTGCCCGCACACCCCTGTGACGCGATGCGACTTTTCGTGTTTTTGGCCCAAATTTTATTTTAAAATTATTTTAAAAATCTTTTTTACTGAAAAAAATTTTAATTTTGAAATAAAATTATAATTTGGGAATTTCGGGAATCAAAGTCAATTTTAATTTTTCGGGAAAAGTATAATTATTATTTTTGAAATAATGATTTTAATAAAATTGTTAATTTTTGAATTAACTTGATAAAGATTCTAGCTTTTGATTTTGAAATTATTCTTGAACAAGGAACTGTTTTTCAGATTACTTTGAGTTAGTCGAACTTAAAGTTAAAGGAATTTTAAATTTATTGGTAAATTTAAATTCTTGCATTTTAAGCATGTTAGGTGATCGTGGTTTAGACTTATGTATGGTTTTAATTTGTGCAGATGGATGGTTTAAATTGGGGTTGGAGCCCTATAGTTGCGTTTTTCAATTGAGGTTGGAGCCTCACTTATGTTCGTACTGTTATGTGATTTATTATGTGGCTTTCCATATTACTGTTTTGAGGCCGGGGTATGCCCCGTGTAATTGTCTAAGGCCAATAAGAAGATTGAGCCTTATTACTTTATGTCTTTTTCTTTTTATTGTAATTTGAGAGTAGAGATAGGTGGTGAGGTTTTATTTTCATTTTGGAGACAATGCACCCATGGAGTAAGATGGACCACATTCAAGTAACAAGGAGGCCATAAGTGAAGACCCCTCAAAATGTTAGGGAGGGGAATCTCAATTGTTAAATGTAATAGAGATAGGGCTCGTATTTTGTTACCGCTTTCCCTTATGTGATTTAAACTGTTTATGTGGCATGTATGTTAGAACTTGTGATTGTGGAGTGGCTCCCACATATCACGCATAAGATAGGTAGAACCCATGATCATCTCATGTTAGTATCATGCTAGGACTTGTTATCTGTTTATGTGCTTGTTGAAATGCATGTAAGTTGTACTTGCATTAATCAAGACTAATCAAATTGGATAACATATATGTTGGTGAGGTCGAACCAAACAACTCTTCGGTTGATTCAAAAATTCCCATTAAATATTAAGCTCATTTCGAATAATAGGTATTTAATTCGAGATGCAAATTTTGAATTAAATTCCTAGCATTCCATCAATAGGTTTTAAGTTTAGTAAGTAAAGCTAGTTATTGTCCGCGAGTCGTGGGATAGCTAGTGGAGCTTATTAGTTCCTAGTTACCTAATTGATCATTTTAAATGATCAATATTTCGTGGTTAATTTTGGCAAGGGCGATGTCCGCGAGTCGTGGGTCGTTCGAACTAAGTTTTGATCATGATCTTATGATTGATGGGTCTAGCTTAACGCCTAAGTAAATATGGATGTTGGACGAGTCGTGGGTCCATATTGAAAGATAGGTGATGCAAAACAATTAGTAAGAGTTCTAAAGGTGTTAGAATTGGTAAGTTGTATCTACCTAGGGTTTTACTTAGAATGTCCGCGAGTCGTGGGTTCGAGGTAAAATGCTTAGGATCTTAGTACCCATTGGGAAACGTGTTCCTCTTAGATCTTTGGGAATTATAGATCTTTGAAAAACAGTGGGAGCTACATTAGATTAAAGACCTTATCTTTTGTATATCGTTATAATTCAGCATGCTCACATTTTCTCTGCTTAGCATTTAGGTTGTAGTTCTGTGATTCTCTACAATATGAAATGCAAACCCACTAGTATCCATCCTTAAGTCAAACAAGTTAACTAAGTCCTAACTAACTCTAATTGGCTTCGGACACTAAAATTCGTTTTAGATTCCGAATAGAGAAAGGCGTTCTCCAAAGGGCGAAGCTTTTCAATTGTGAAAATTCGACCCGGGCCAAAAGAGAAGCGATCTAAGGTGAATGGATTTCTCCAAACCACTTACGAGCAATTGAACTACCTCATAAAAATGTTACAAGGTATAACATTATGGAATTATTCAATATTCCAAATGAGGAAACAAGTGCACACGAACAAGGCCTGAAGATCTTATTTGAAGATCTTGTGGTCTCGATCATTAACCGAGAAAAGAGTTCTAAATGCACTGATTGCTTACATTGCTTCCACCATCATTCAAACCCTTATGCTCAACTAGAATGATGCTAATGTAGCATAGTTAATCATTTAGTTGATAATGGTTGAGAGTATCCTTGAGAAGGAATAAAAGGTTATGATGGTTAATTCTTCTTCTAAACTCACTAAGTTAAAGGCTTGAAGGCCTAAAGAAGAAGAAACCCTTAAGAGCCCAATGGAGGGGCATGTAAGAGGTATGCCCAAAGGACACTAGAGATCAAATTGGACGTTTGCTTCTATGGTAGAAAATAAGGACTTTGAAAGGGAACTGCGAAGAGTATGAGTACTCTGAAATGTTACCTCGTTTAGTAATTCTACTAGGAATAGAATTCACTACTCTTGAGTCAATTCTGCATAATCCGTAGTGCAAAGACTCAAGGCACTAATGTTCTGAACATACAACGAGATAACAAAAGTAAGTGAGATGACAAAGCTTCGAATTACTTTGGAACGTTAAGATATAAAAGGATTAGCAAGTCAGACACCTTAGGATCATTCTATGAAAATGAACCTATAGAGTGAACTTCCTGTGAATCCTATCTCAAAGGGAAAACGTTCCCGGAACATTGTTTATGTGAAACATGGAACATTCCAAAATTATAGTGGATTTCGATCCATGCTGATGAGTGTAAGATGCTTAATGTAAGCACTAAATACAATCGTCAGTTTAATCATTATGAATGAATGTACTTGTTAAAGTACAAATTCGAAACTTATATGAAATTCTTAGAATTTCAAAAGGAGGTTAGGAACCGAAGTAGTCATAAGTTATAGGCAAATCGATATGATCGAGATAGCCAATATCTTATCAACTAATTCCTTAGTCATCTTAGAAATAATAAGATTATCTCTCAGTAAACTAATTCGAGAACACCTTAGTGTTTTCGAATGAGGGAATGAAACCTTATAGGATATGGTCCATTCCATAGCAAACTTTACTGACTTATAATCATTCTAAGAATAAACTCCCAGAATATGCAGTTAGAGATTTTGAATTTTGCACCTTCCAAAATCAGTCCTTTAGATGCACTATGCAATGTGGCACACTAAATTCCCTAATTATTCTTGTCCAAAAATTTAGTGGAATCCTCTTAAGTAAAGAGGATAGTGGGAGATAGGCTTAAAATGAGTTCAAGTTTATACAAACAATATTGGATATCATTTCTGCGATTCCCTTATACAAAGGTTGTTTGTCTCAAGGAATGTATCTTTCTTAAGGAATCGTTTCTATAGAAGAAGAAAGACAAGCAAGCAGACCTCAAAGAAATTTGAGAATAAATATCCACGCCACATATAGAAGAAACGAGCCCATCTGATAAAACTTAGCCAAATTTTAGAGCATGTACACGTGTGAAACCCTTCTCTTAAGACGTGTTTGGAACGCGTTCCTAGATAGCCAAGGAATTACTTGAAGAGGAGACACTGTCAGATTTGGAATCCGAGTAGTGTAAGCAAGCCTTGAAATCCAATATGGATTCCATATACTCTAACCAAGTTTTGACCTTGGTTGATCCACCTGAGTGAATAAAGCATTACAACCTTCTTGACGGTTGAAATGCAAAAGTCCATTTGGATTGTGTTTACCACATCCTCATAATCTGACTATGAGATATGATAAATGAATATGAGAACTATCTTGTTCAATATGAGATTGAAAGAGACTGAAATAAGGTATTTCTATAAATCTCATATTCAGTGGGAGTATGCATAAGGTATGCAAATCCCTAAGTCAATCTGTGGATTGATAAAGGCTTCTAGGAGTTAGACAATTCGATGCCACAGTCAAATCGTTTGACACAGATGGAAGTCGAATAAGTCTCAGAATGTACATATGAAAGTTAGTGATGTAAGAGTCAATTATGGTTCTTTAGAAGATGACATCCTTCTCATTAGGAATGTCAAGGATGACGTGAAAGTTACCAATTCTTGTTTAAGAAACAATTTGGCATGAAAGATCTTAGTGATTATCCTATATTCTCGACATTCAGATCTATAGAAGATAGATCTAAGAGAATAAAAGAATTATCACAAAACGAGTACATAACCATAATACTAAAAGGAGTGTATTATGGACAATGGAACATCTCTTTTGAAGAGTATGTGTCCTAAGATAACTTTAAGAAAGTTAGAATGTCCAAAATCCCTTTAAGTGAAAGGGTGCATAATGTATGAAAAGTTATGTACTAAATTAGATATGGCGCAACACTAAGCGTAGTAGGCCGGATCTAATATGACCTCAGAGAAGGTCATTAGATTTCTGTAAACGATGTCCTCAGAGTACTTGAGAAGAAATGAGGATATGTATTAGTTTACAGAGCCCAAAAGATCTTGTTGTTAGAAGGATATTTGATGTAACCATTCATCAAACATAGATGATTATGAAATCATTGAAAGGATACAACTTCTACTAGAATGGTAATGCAATGTGTTGGAAAAGGGTTCCAAGGACGGACATTGCAAAACTCGACTATCGTAGTTGAGAACTTAGTCGTATTATATAACGCTGAGTTAAGTGTTTGGGTAAGAAACTCCATCTAACTTGTTAGATGAAGTTCCTAGCATGAAACAACTCCTTTATCATATTGTATGATAAAATGGATGGTTGCTCAAGTAAGAGAACCAAGACCTCACCAAGAGACTGAACACGTGATTACGAATCACTTTATAAGGAAAAGGTGTTTCCTAAGAGATGTGTAAACAAGAGGGTCACATCAGCAGACAATATAGCAGATCCACTTTGGAAACGCCCAGAGTCAATAGGCTCTCAAAGTGCATCTTGAGAAGATGGGACTTAGAGTACCTAAATGGCTTTTATGGGCAAGTGGGAGATTGTTAGGAATAGTGCCCTACAAAGCCGATTAGTCATAATCCGTTTTGGGACTTTCCTAGTATCACAGACAATCTTTGAATAATATACGATTGATTAATGTCATAGGCAAACACTTCTTTATATGCTCTTATTTGGTATGCGTTTACTTTAGCTGTGCATGTATGAGAACTCCCCTAATCCTGATGACTTTAGGACTCTACCATTTAGGTGAAATGGTTCATGAAACGAGCCCTATATCACATAAGTCATGATTAGTAAAATACTCCAAGCCGATGAGTCCTACAGACAGTGGGAGTGTCAACCTGACTCCTCTAAGGCTTGCTTGTGGGATCACGACCTTAAGAAGGACCACCTTGTTTCATGGAGGTGCAAAGTGTATAGTTGATACGTGCGTGATACATGAGGGTGCTTACTTTAATAAGTAAGTTCACTGAGGTGCCCCGTGTGAAAACATTCCTAAATGGGAAAGGAAGTTTCTATTTCAGGAAATGGAAACTTCCAGATTAGGAAATATCTCACGAGTCATTGATGTGATTAATTGATCCTTAAGACTTGAGGTTCCTTGTCACTTTATGAGTTAACTCTGTAGTCTTAGGTATAAGCTTTAAAGGGTGTCGCCTTAGACAACTGATTCAAGGTTTATGCTGGGGCTGCACAAGTGATTCATGAGAGTGAATGAGAATCAAGAAAGGACCTACACTTGCATTTGCAAGGTGATCTCTTATTGTGTAAGTCATTCATATGCCATAAGGAGTCCTTGGCCAAGGCAGTAGATCAAGACATCAAGAAAAGGGTTTCTTGGATTGAGATCAAATGGATATGAAATGCACTTAGCTTTAAGACCGGATTATTAGGGTTCTGATTATTCCCTTGCCCTAGATCTTGGTTGAGAGATAGTAAGTAGGAGGATTGTATCTCACATAAATCAATGACTTAAAGGTTCTGTCGAATCCGAACATTCCAATTCAGCTAGGGGTTAAACACCTGTTGCTAGACTATGGTCGTTTAATCTGTGGACTGATTAATTAATTAGTGAATTAATTAATTGGGGTCACTTCTAATTGAATTGAGAACCTAGAGGGTCACACACAACAACTTGGTTACATGAGTTGAGGCTTGAAAATGATTAAACGAGTTAGTCAAGCCAAGAGGGTTCCACACGTGTGGCTCACTTGAGTGACACGTGTCCTTGTGACACGTGTCCCACACGTGTGAATATATATATTGTATATATATATTAAATAATTAAATGTGTTAATTATTTAATAGACTTTGGTTTAATTTTTGAATTAAAAAGAAAGTCTTATTTTGGAGAAAATAATCTAGTTAATTAATTATGAATTAATTAATTAGAAAAAATAAGTTATTTATTTTAAATAAATAAAGTATAAAATAATCCAAAAATAATTTGGATAATTTTAGCTCTCTTGAAAGTTGATTTGAATTAGAATTCAAAGTCAAAGTTGGAAATTACTTGATGATCAAGTAATAGGAGAGAGAGGGACCAAATCCTTGCCCAACAAGGAATAGGTTCGGCCGTCCCTCTCCCTTACCTATATATAGGGGAGGTCATGCTCCCCTTTAGAGCTAATCGAGAATTCTTTTAGTTCATGTGTTGAACACCATCCTTTCTCCAAGATAAATAAAAACCCTAGGTTAAGCCTAAACACTAACTAGAGAACTAGCATCCTTACTAGTTAGATTGTAGCCAAGTTGGTGGACTATCTCTAGAGAGCTTCAAGTTAGAAGTTTTGAAGATTCGAGCTTTACCAAAAAGTGGGGATCAAGCAAAACGATCAGAAGGGATGATGAAACGATTCTGAACCCGACATGAAACGAATGAAAAAATCGAACCAAAGAAGATGGCGAAAACCGTTCGTCCATATCCTGAAGGGTGAATTTTTTCACGAGGGTTTTGTGACTGGCAGTTTTCTACTTTCGCAAAATTGGTTTTCGAAGGGAGTTTCAATCCTGCTTTTCTCGTTTCATTTTTCTTTCTTTATGTTATATTGTTAAGAACTTCCCTAACATGAATTGAATCTACGTTGGTGTGGATTGTTATCCCTACAATGGATTTTGAAGTAGAAAGAGACTTTCGAGGAACGGGTTGCCATTACCGCATGAAGCGCGTTTGAGGGCGGCTCAAAACCTGTCAAGAAAGCTACTACCCAAGTGAGTTTCTTGATCTCTACGAATTTGGATACACGATTGCGAGTCCAAGATCCTTTTGTTGGAAAAATTTTTAAATTTCCGCTGCTTTCTGATTCCTGTTTTCCAACAGGGCCTAATTGACTAAATTGGAAACTATGTGGGTTAATTTGAATAAAATAGAAATGTAGGGGCTAGTTTGCAAATTAGTCACACGAGCACTTATTTGCATTTCCGAGCCTCGTGACATTGTTCCTTATATTTTTATGAAGCCTATGACTATCCTTTTATTCAATTCTGAGCTCATCGCTTTTGAAAACAGTATTTTAAATTAACCGTAAACCAGACCAATTTACCCGTAAATAACTCAAACCAGTTTAAGTAAGACAATATCTACCATAAAAAGGGGGTCCACACCTCTCTCTCTCCCCCTTATACCGATTGGTACACACACACACCCACCCACCCAATTTCATTATTGTCTTTCTCCCCTTTTTCATTTGAAGAGAAAAAGGAAGAGGGAGGAGCCTATCTCCTCTACCATCACTTCCAGCGAGCTCCGGCCACTCCGGCCACCACCATTCGTCACCCATTCTTTCCCCTTCGGCTTGGTAAGCTCTACCCCTCATTTCTTACACATATGTGTGTGTGTGTGTGTGTATATATGTATATATTGTAAAATTATGTGATTTTGTGGTTCAATTCGAGTTTCATTGATGTTTACTTGTTTATATGTTGTTGTTTGTTGTTGTTTTATGATTCCGGTGATTTTGGAGCTCCATTAGCGTCCCCGGAGCATTTTTCCGTCGTTGCCCTATTCTCCCGACATCATTTATGTCGCCTGTGTAGCAGGGTCGCGCCCGCGACCGTTTTAAGGCAATTTTTTGTCACAGCCGTGACCAACAAGTCGAATGTGGGCTGTTTTGCCTTCGCAGCCGCGACTGGTTTTCGGTACAATTTTGTCGCGGCCGTGACACCTCACACGTGCTTCAATTGGGGTAAATTTTTAAATGTAGGTACCTGTTTGAGTGTAGAACACTCCTCTTCTTACGGCTTGTTAATATATTTTTTAGATTGTGCGATATGATCATTTTAATTTTGTGTCGCCACTTTATCGATTTTCTACTTTCGTTCAACTTCAAACCTATGCCCTTTGGATCGCTTTGAACAACAATTTGAGACATATATCATTGGAAAGCCCTATATGTCTAGTTTCATATCCAAGAAACAAAAATCAATTATCATTTCTCAAACTCATGTTATGCCCATATTTCTACAAATTGTACCTCTTCAAGAATTTCCAAGTTTTGCCCTTTTTCGCTTGGAACCACTTCTTGTGTTCTCCTTCCATTTTTCCCGTACTTTCCACTTGTTGTTAACATGTTTTAGCTTATGTATATGTATGTACTTGATTTATTTGCGACTTACATGACTTCAGTTATGTGAATTTGATACACAAATCTCATGTGCACCTTATTATATGATTTTGTTTTAATATATATGCATTAATTGTGCACATGAACTTGTTTCTTGATGTTGTACCTTAGTTGTACATGCGTGGTTGATTATGTGAACCTTGTGTAACTTTCTTGCACTTGAAATGTACTTATGTGCTTCTATGTGATTTAATTAAATTTTGACTAGTTGTCAAGGTGTCTATTTGATAGTATATGTAATCTATTATGCCATTGCTTGTCAAATTGCTATTATATGACTTATGTACTTGATTATATGATTCGCTTGCAACTTGAATTATTTGGATAATGTGTCTAATTGCTCGAACATGACATGAACAAGGATTATGCCATATGCGTATCATAAATTATGTTTAAGTCTTAAATGGATGCATTCGTAGCATTCATATGCATTGTCGTAGGTCTATGTGGTTCATTTTGGAGTCTAAGTCTTTAGTTTATGTTCAATTTGTACAGGTGCACCCGGGGTGGTAACATGGTTGGCGTGTAGGTTCCAGGGTGAACCAATCGTCTTGTTTATGGCTCCGTCTGGTATAAGGTAAGGTTGGGATATAGTTATACCCTATTGCAACGTGCTCGTTTTCGAATGCATGCTACTTATAAGCCTTATGTATACGTAGATATGTGCGAAGTATGTATCTTGATGGTTTTGTTATACGTTTGAAAATATGAACGCTATATATGAGCCTATATATGCTTAATCTCGGTTTTGATATGATTTTGAGGTAAGTATATGTGTGGTATGTACGTACAATATGATAAGTACGATCAGCATGAGTTATATCTGTTTTTCTGTTTGTCTGTCTGTAGCGGGATCTGAACTTTGAACTTCTGAAAATCTGAACTTTGAACTGGGCAACGGAGAATTGTGGGAAGGAGCCCCTGGACAGTGTCGGGCCGTCGGGTCTACTCCTTAGTGCAGTCTCCATCTGTCTAAAAGGATGTACCGGAACCTATCAGGAGGTTTGGTTGGGGGATGGAGTCCTGAGGGTCGGAGAAGTATTGAGCACTCCCCTCACCTGTTAGACGGTTAGGGTAGGTACAACTCTTCCATCACCGGAGAAGAGGTAGGTATGTCTGATTTTGATTCTGTTCGTACCCGCCGAGCGTTCTGTCTGTTTGTCTAAGTTCGTGAAACGGGGTAGATTCATAAATTAAGATAAAATTTGGAATATTTTAACCTAATAAAATATGCTTTGATATGTTAGCTAAGTTTACATGAATTTGAACGTACGCCATGATATACGTATAAGTTAAGTTTTGTTTGTTCTATTTTGATAAGTCACCCTATATATCTATTATCACGGGCAAATGTTTTGGCGGGCAAAAACTAATCCTGGATTCATGAACATTTACTTTTAAACGTGTTGTGCTCTATGTATATGTAGGTGTGCGTGGGTAGCCCCTCACTCAGTCCTTGGACTGACCCCTCCCCTCCCCATGTTTTTAGTTTGTAGGTTGGCTATGGAGTTCGAGTTAGGCGACGTGTGTCGAGTCTCACAAGTTTTGTCAAGTCCGAGTCTATCGCATTTCATATAATTTGGAACTTTTGTATAAGTATGAATATGAATTTGTATGCATTGTTTTAATTATATTATGAATTTCAGGACAGGTTCCCAGGAATAGTTTGAACCCGTTTACATCTATGATTTATGTTTATTGTTTGATATTCGGTACTAGGGATTTATACTAGAAGAACCCTTCACTTGTATACTTGGATTTTATTGTTTGGCATGTTTACGCTTCCGCATTTGGGTTGTTTACGTTTTGAAGTTCAGGATCTACGTTCCGCCTAGCTTAGCTGAGTCTGTCTGTCTCATATTCACCTTTGCTTTGTTCATGTACGGACCTTTCATCTCGTATGTGGATTGGGCTTAGGTTCAGGGGATGTGGTGACCCACCATGAGGGGTGCTACAGCACGCCTGAAGCTTCACAAAACCCCTCATATTTGGGGAGGCCGCTACATCGAACGAGGAGATGAATAACTCCATGAAATTCTCCACACATTCTACCTGCCTGAGCAACTTCATTAGCAGCCTAAATTGTAACGCCCGAGCATAAGGCATCACATCCCTCGCACCATGACCCGACCCGTATATGAAATGGGATTTCCATACACGTGTCAAATCGTGGCAAACGGGGACACAACACACTCACTACACTAGGCGGGAGCTAACCCTTAACCAAATATCCGACAATAACTCAACAGAGCAAGCATCAAAAGCGGAAGCATAGCATATACATTGAGATATTCACATCAAGGTTACAAAATTATCATTTACCGACCCACACGACCTCATGTCATCTGTTTACGCTCCATACATATAAAATATCCAAATGCATATAAAGTATGAGTGTAACTAAAAATAAATTCTACACATTAATGCAAGACTCTCCAGAACTCGTATTCCCGCCTAGTACTTCCCACCAACAAAAGATCACTGAAACAACACCGGGTTCAGTCTTAGACAGACTGGTGGGTATAAAAGAGACATAATAAAATAATAATGAAGAATTTAAAGACATACATACAAGCTATAATCTCGTACGAGGTTTTAAATAGTTTCTCAAGTGAGATAAATCAAGAAAGATAATGAACGGGATTATAACGATCATTTTCATTCGTTAGGTCATTCGTGAGCCGTCGAGGGGCTAAATCTCCAACCTTCACCTTGTGTATCTTTAATCAGTTTAACATTAATTGTCACACACATAATCTTTCGTGCATAATTATTTATTGGTCATAATCATTCACATAATTAATCCTTTTTCCTCCGGGTAGTGGACGGGTTTGCAAAGCCCGGCCACCCATTCATTATGGCTAATGGGGTACATGAATCCCCAAAAGCCCGGTTCCCCTCCTCCACTAATCTCCTAGTGAAGTCCGGTATCACCGTGAACTAGTATACGAGGATCACCGTCAGCCCTAAGCTTCCCCGGATAACCACGTACACTAAGTCCCAGGGCCCCCATTCATTGTGATCAATCAATTCTCGCCAAAACTTTTGGTAGGGTTCATAAAATAAGGACTTTACGTTCGAAATCATTGACTCTTGAAAGACTCGATATAAATATAGGTATACTTTGGCTAAAATTGTACATATTATTGTATATCGGGTTATTAGTTTAACTAATAGAAGAAAAATCCACCTGATTAACACAAGAATGAAACAAAGACCTCACTGCCCAGCCTCATCTCCTACTGGACCAAGATCTGTGTAATAAAAGTAGTCTGAGACTCAATATGACCATATTTGACGTCCGTTAATACAATAAACGTGCTATGGAATGCATATGAAGCAATAACAAGTGATGAAGATGATCAATAACGCAATTAAGTTCATATAAGTACGTAAATAATCAAGTTATTCAAGATACGGTGAGACCATATTCATTCACATTCATAACTTTCATAATCATATCAATTCAATTCCTAAGCTTATACAACGATCATACACATAAGTTAGCAAGTTTACATTGCATATAACCAACCAACGAGATGGGAAAAGATAACGAAAAGCAACGAAAGAATTCCTCGAGGTTGCCATTAGGTGTGACACGTCCATGTTACATTTTCAAATGTTTTGGACACGGCCGTGTCCGATTTTTGGAAAATAAAATCTCAAGTTCGAAGATTCAACACGGCAGTGTCATGTTTGCATTGTAATCGAACACGGCCATGCCCGAATTTTGAAAAATAATAGGCGGGTTCCAAAAGTCCAACATGGTCATGTCCATTTTCAAGGTAATCTCGACAAGGCCGTGTCGAGCTATCTTGTTCAGAAAAAAAAAATGGAGCAGAGCATGCTCTGTTTCTATGAAAAACCATAAAAAAAATAAGGCAGCCCTCAACCAACTCTTAGGTACACTTAAAATATGAAATTTAACACTTAAACTCACCCAAATCATGTATCTCAAGCTTATACACATGAATTCATGCACAAAAGTTGAAAATTCATCATCCAAGCTTCAAGGTTTCATGCATGGAGCTTGAAGCATCATCAATGGTAACTCAAGATATAATCATCCAACATTAAATTCAGGCATGCGGGAGCAATAAAGGAGTCATAAGAGTCATGTTTCATGGAATAATTCTCACTTCAAACTATAGAGAATCATGGAACAAGAATTCATCTCAAATTTCACTATTCATTCTCTTATACAAATCATATGATTTCCCAACTCCTACCAAGCTTTATATGGATGAAAAGAAAGAGGAAGATGAGGAGAATATGGATCAGATCTTACTTTGGAAGAAGATTGGATGAAGGGTGAGCTTGAGCTCAAAGTTTAGTTGATCAAGGAAAGGGTTTCTTGGAGCTTCTCTTGTTTCAGTTGGCTGAGGTTGATCAATCAAAAATGGAAGAGGGAGGAAGCAATCTTAGATATTAAAGAAGCATACGGGTAGGGTACGGGTCGCTCCAAGTCCAGAAATAATGAGAACGGATCAACTCAAGTCATAAGGATCGTGTTGGTTGAAATACGTGTCGTCGGAGGTTCAAACGACATCGAAAAGGAATAAGGTAAATCTCATAGGTTAGGAATCGTTGAAACAAGTTCAACGTCGAAGACGGATCTTAGTTTCGAGGTCCGGAGCTCAAGATATTCACAAAATTGTTCAGGGTTGCCTATTATTCAAATAGGTCCCTAAACTTTCAAATAAGTTGAAATTAAGTCCTCGGCATACGAAAATCACACGATTCCATTCAATTAACATAAAATTCATGTAATTCATAATCTTACAAGTTCTTTCACGTATTCATATTCCAAATCAGAGATCAAACGAAAGTTAAACAATTACTTCAAATTAAACGAATTCAAGTATATAAAATATGAATCTAAATCACATAATAAGTGAAATAAACTCACATAACACTTACCTACTCGTACGAAAAGGCGGGGCGTTACATAAATCCTGTCACCGTAGCCTAGCCGTTAGGGAGCAATTGGATTGGGCTAATCTCCAGATGATTGTATAGTGTGATCTGGAAGGGAGAGATTCGAGGTCGAAACCCATATTCGATCTGGAAGGGAGAGATTTGAGGTCGAAACCCATATTCTATCGCCTGGAGTGAAATAGCAATACATCCCTTGGGAGGGGAGCCCATGTGTTCATCCTCCTTTGGAATTATGACATCGCAGTTCAAATCCAGGTCCTTCCACCCGGTCAACCTCTTTTCCGCCAATTTCCTGTCCAACTCAGTCACTTAAGATCTGAACTCATGGTAGTATCTAAGGCACTTCTGGGCCCATTTCTTCTTTCCCTCCGTTGCTTTCTTCTTTTCCCCCACCTCAATCTAGGAAGCGGAAGCGGCACCGCATTGGTCCCGGGATTCATCTCCTAAGGACATTTCCTCTATCGTCGCGGCTTTGTCTGGCCGCCACCCGCTTCAACATTCATCCCATCTCTCCTCTCTACGCTGGGGGAGACGGAACAAACCTCCACCGAGCCACTGTTCCCGGACGCTGGGGGTCCTCCCACCTGTTCTTCCCCGGGGATTTCACCCCAATAACCTCCATTGAGACCTCTGAGTCAGACTTCCCAGTCCTTAACGTGAATTCGCGCTGGTGGGAAACCTTGGGTTGACTCCCAGAAGGTACAGCAGTGGACATTTTGGGGGCCATTACTTTTAGAGAGAAGTTAAAGGAGAAGAGAAAGGGGGGAGATTCTGAGTACAAGAGACGTACCTCAAAGGTGTTTGCTTCTAATTCTCTCTGAGAGTTGGTCTTTCTCGGGTGCCTTGAATGCTTGAATCTCTTTAAAGCTCTAGGGTTTTCTAGCAGATGGAGAGAAAAGAGAAAAATACTGCTCAAGTCCCCCTTTTATAGCTAAAGATTAAATGGGCTTGAATTGAAACGCCACCACGTTACCCCCAAATTAATTGTGGTGCGGGGAGGCGGCAATTCCCACAACCCAAGAGGCGGTTACAGACAACCGTCCCTCAGGATCCGTACCCAGCACCCCAAAATTCAAAAAAAGCAATCATTACTCTGACGCGGGGAAACCTAGCGTTTCCCCTACAACTGAAGTCTGGGACGCACGTGGGGTCACCACACGGACATCGACCCCCGAGGTCGGTGCCGGCATCAACACTCATCTGGCTCGAAATCTCTGGCTCGACAGTTCGTGGCGCTACCCAGCCAAGCCCCGAGCGGCTCAACTCTCCTAGCTCCTTTTTCCCAGGCGATCAAACGCCTCTCGCTAGGTCCACTGCCACACGAGTGTGCCACTCAACCTTGGGGGGAGGGGGGTGGGATGGAGATGATAAGGGGAAAATCGGGAGCTGAGACTGGACTCCACGTGTCCCCTCCCTATAGGAAGGGGCTGAGCCAAGTCAGCACTCATAGTCGACCTAGTCACAACTCCCCTCGAACCAGCACTTGGTTCCCCATAAGGAAAGGCTAGTGTACACATCACGGAGGGAGCCCTCGACCCAGAAAAGCCCTCGGCCGTGAGGCTCTCGATCCTCGAGTCCGCTCAACCTGCACACTGTTGTACAGGCGCATTAAATGCTGGTAACACTCACTGCAGACTGCATTAATTGCGACCGCACCAAGTACGGTGTCAGGCATCTCTGTAAGGGCAGGCGAACAGTGCTTTAGCCGGTAAGCACTGTTCCGGCCGTAGACAACCCCTCTCTCTTTGTGCGTGCGAGTACACCACAAAGCCTTCTTCTTGCTATATAAACCCCTCACCATTACTCTCAGGAGGTAAGCTTTTTCTTCGCACGCTAAGTACTAATTACCTTCGCGTTATCGACACAGACCCCTGTCTGACTTGAGCGTCGGAGTGCCAAAACAGGTTCAACCCCCACATTCCCCCGTTTTAGCCTTTTATCTTACGTTTGTTCTTTTGTTTCAGTTTAGAAAAGTATCAGAGTTGCCTCACGCAAACAAATATCTTGGGTGATTGGGAGTCCAAGTCTGTCGTTCCACACATAGCCAAATTTAGACACCATCAAGCACAATCATTTAATATTAAAGAGTAGGCTTTCTAGGCTAATTTTAATCTCCTTCTCAATATTTTTCTGTCAAATAAAGTAAGTAGAAATTGTCAACAAGAAAGGAATGCGAGGAAGAGAAGGTTCCAATGATATTCTAGGAACCAGAATAATGTTTTCATGTTTTAAACTCATCAGAAGTGCGAATGCCTTGATTCAAGTATCTATAGACAAGAAACTCAAAACTTCAGATATATCATTGAGAACTTGTAAAGAAACACAGACTGTCTACATTGAAATAATAGTTAACAGTTAGTTCCAATAGAATTCCAGGGGCTAACAGTAATAGCTAATGCCATGGTGAAGAAAAGGAATGACTAAGTTTATGTATACAAGAATGAAGGTTCATTTATGAATGTCGATCTCAACTGCAAATTATATAAATCAAGTGTTTAAAAATGGACGTGTAAAGGTCATTCTCACCCATGCTTACATATCAATCATACCCGTAGATGTACATTCAAGAGCATATTGATTATAGTTTCATTGGGATGCGTGATGTTAACTTTTGAAAAACGTACAAGATTACATTACTCCAAATATAAAATAAAATTAAAGAGCAAATGTTATGTCTAGTCCCTAAAGTTTTGAGTTTATATTATTTTAGTTTTTAAAATTTTAAAAGTAATAAATAACTTCTTAATATTACTAATATGTCTCAAGTTAGTCCTCCAATAATTTTTTTGGTAAGAATGTGACCAAAAAAAAAAAAAAAAAACTACGTACACCAAGTATGCAATTAGTAAGGATGATCTTGTCTTGTATTCTTAAGGTAACATCCTTCAAAAACAATAATTTTAGAAACTAAATATGACATTTGTTTAAAATTAAGATATGTTCTATGAGCAATAACTACAATAAAGATACTTTGTTTTTTTCTAAAGTTCATTTATTTGAAATCGAACATATTATATCAATTAAGTGTAAATACCTCAATTAAGTGTAAATACCTCTTTATCGATGTCAATTAATTAAACTAATATAGAATGAACTTTTACATCCAGGAATTCCACGTAAGTAGTCCAATTTCAGTGCTATAAGATTGATTAGGATTCTATGGGGCCTAACTCTATCAAAATAATTATAAACCTAAAAGTATATTGCTATGATATTATATTTTGGATTATTATTGCTTAGCACATTGGCTTTCGTACATGTGAAAGGCATCCACTTACAGAGGTACAGTCTTACACTAATCCTGGCATAAAAGGGATGAGCACTCGTACAAAAATTTCTATTTTATTTGTGAGCTCATCATTACAATTAATTAACAATTAACAAATACCGACGTACACTTAATTAAGATTCTTGAACCGGCTAATAGATGTTGGTCCAAATAGTTAATGAATTTATTTTTCAGGACAATATTTCGGGTTTGAATCTCGTTTGAGCATGCAGCTATTAAACAAAAAAAAAAAATCTTGAAGTAGAATCCTGGCAGATGCACCACAACTCCATCACCAATTACACATACAGTTTTTGACACCCTGGAGGGGTGGACTGGTGCTTCGAACAATTTCTGGTACTTGATAAAACAAAGCATCAGTGCACAAAAAACGAAGATAAAATGGAATATATACTGAAAATAAAATGCACGAGCGATCTATACAGGTACGGTACCGAGAGTGTAATGTACCTACATCCTGTCCCCAAGTTGTTAGCTTAGGAGTTATCAAAAAGATTTTCATTAAGCACTTGGAGGTTACTGTTAACAATGAATAAAGACATGATTTGGGAAGAATTTTGTATTGATTAAGCTTAATGAATTCTGTACAATGGTTACACGGACTAGCCATACAATAAATAATACAAGAGTCCTCACGAACAAGGTAAGTTACAAACACACAATCCCTAACTAGTAGGGAACCCTAATCTCCTTTCCTAACACTCCCCCTCAAGTCGAGTATTGGGTCAACGATGCTCAACTTGCTTAAGACATCACTGAAGATCCTTCCATTCACAGGCTTCGTCAAAATATCTACTAACTGATCCTCTGATCGGATAAATGGAACATCAATCACTTTTTCTTCCAGCTTCTCCTTAATGAAATGTCGGTCTATCTCCACATGTTTGGTCCGATCATGTTGAACCGGGTTCTCCGATATACTCATGGCAGCCCGATTGTCACACCTCAGCTTACACGCTCCTACCGAAGGAAAACCAATTTCTGCAAGTAACTTTCTCAACCACAGAATTTCAGTTACTCCTCATGCAATGCCTCGAAACTCTGCTTCTACACTCGAAAGTGCAACCACTTTCTGTTTTTTACTTCTCCAGGTTACCACATTCCCTCCTACTAGTGTGAAATACCCAGCTGTGGATCATCTGTCAACTGGGTTTGCAGCCCAATCTGCATCCGTGTACGCCTCGATGTCTAAGTGTCCATGTTTCTGAAACAAACCACCTCTTCCTGGGTGTCCTTTCAGATAACGACATACTCTCAATGTTGCATCCATGTGTTCTTTCTGTGGTTGATGCATAAACTGACTTAGAACTCAAACTGCATATGCTACATTTGGCTGAGTGTGTGATAGGTAAATCAATTTGCCAACCAGCCGTTGGTATTGGCCTTTATCCGTTTCTTCTGCCCCTTCCACTATTTGTAGTCCATGATTGACAACAACCGGTGTATCAGCTGGCTTGCACTCAAGAAGCCCAATCTCAGCTAGAAGATCTAAAATAAACTTCCGCTGGGAGATGAAAATGCCTTGTCTAGACCTCAACACCTCTATCCTTAGGAAATATTTCAGTTCTCCTAGGTCTTTCATCTCAAATTCTCTAAACAGGTTTTCCCTCAGATGGGAAATCTCATCAGTGTCGTCTCCTGTGATAATCATGTTGT
Source organism: Lantana camara (assembly GCA_037501455.1). Lineage (NCBI taxonomy): Eukaryota > Viridiplantae > Streptophyta > Magnoliopsida > Lamiales > Verbenaceae > Lantana > Lantana camara. The sequence goes on from CM074859.1 coordinate 43,431,191, forward strand.
CTATGTAGATAATGAAGCACGTGACTAGCCCGTCTCTTCTTTTCAGGGAGAGTGTGTGATCTGAGTTGCTCTGCCGATAGCCATACTTCTTCATAGCAGCAGTAAACCTTCCAAACCAGGCTCGGGGTGACTGCTTCAACCCATACAGAGCTTTCTTTAACCGGCACACCTCCCTGTTCCTGAAACCACTTGTAAACCCCGTTGGAGGTTCCATATACACTTCTTTCCTGAGATCTCCATGCAAAAAAGCATTCTTAACATCAAACTGGTGCAATTTCCAATCTCGGTTAGCTACTACTGAGAATATTACTCTGATCGTGTCAATCTTAGCCACTGGAGAAAAAGTCTCTGAATAATCAATGCCATATGTCTGTGTATATCCTTTCGCCACCAACCTTGCTTTATACTGTTCAATGCTCCCATCTGCTCGGTGTTTGACAATAAAGACCCATCTATATCCCACTACCTTTTTCCCAGGAGGAAGCCAACATTTCTCCCATGTTCTGTTCTTTTCTAAAGCTTCCATCTCAGTGTTCATGGCAAGAACCCACTTCTCGTCTTTGAGTGCTTCTTCTACTTTACTAGGCGCATTAGCAAAGTAGATAGTGGTGGTATATGAAAGGGCCAGCTGAGACAAGTTCCCTCTAGCCAGGTCAGCTATTGGATACTTAGGTGCCCTTCCCATAAACTCTGGTTCATATCTCTTTGGTGGCACCCCACGATTGGCCCTAGGCGGTAACACATATCTGTTCTCTTGTACTGTGTCTTCCCTTAGCTCCCCCTGTACTTGTTCCACAATTTCCTCGGAACCCTCATCATGTCCTACACTGTTAGATTTGCACGGATTCAAAGAGATACAAGTGGAAGCACTGGAATCTTAACTATGTACCTTGGGATTTTCAGCCGGAGTGAACAATCGCGTGGGGGTCTGTATTATGGGGGTTGGCTCGGTGGTTCCACCTACTTGCTCTGTTGGGACTGTGTCTGGCCAAGGGTGTGACACCCAACTCAGTGGTTCCTGCTGCTGCCGCTATGTCTCCCCCTGACCTCTAAGTTGGGTAAAGAAATACTCTGTTTCCAAAAAAATCACAATCCATGGTTGTATACAGGCGGCGAGTGGCGAGTAGAGGGGTGATAACACCTATAACCCTTCTGGTTAACCCCATACCCCACAAAAACACACTTGAGAGAACAAGGATCAAGTTTTGTACGCTCTGTTTTATGGATATGAACAAAGACCGAACACCCAAATACCCGTGGAGGAAGTGCTAAAGAGGAGGGTATGCTGACCTTACTACTTAGAAATGGTAGGGGTGTTTTAAATTGGAGTGGTTTAGTGGGTAGGCGGTTAACAAGGTATACAGCGGTTGCAACTGCCTCAGGCCAAAAATACTTAGGACATTGAGATTCAAGCATAAGTGCCCTAGACATCTCAAGGAGTTGGCGATTTTTTCGTTCGGCTATCCCATTTTGTTGCGGAGTGTGGGAGCATGAGGTTTGGTAAATTAGCCTATTTTCCTGAAAGAACTTCTTTAAAGTGGAATTAACAAATTCTCCCCCATTATCTGATCGAAGAATTTGGATTTGGGCCCTATACTGAGTCTGAACCATTTTAAAAAATTCCACAAATTTAAAAGGTACTTCAGACTTATTTTTCAGAAAATAAATCCACATCATGCGAGAGCAATCATTCACAAAAATAACAAAATACTTAAAACCATGATCACCAACGTTCGGGGCAGGTCTCCACACATCAGAATGGATTAACGAAAAAACATTCTTAGCCCTAGAGGTTGAAGGTGAAAAATGCTGCCTATGACCTTTTGAGAGTAAACATGTCTCACAAGATAACTGACTGTTTTGTGGAAAAATATCAGGAAACAAAGACTGAAGATACCCTAATGAGGGTGACCTAACCGTCGGTGCCACAACCACTGTTGGCGGTTCACTGTCCCGTGAGCAAGCGCTGCAGTCCCCTGTTGAGCCACCTCATCCACGTAGTACAGCCCATCCTGTTCAGTACCACGCCCAATCACTCTCCCCGACTGAATATCCTGCAGCAAACAAAAGGTAGGGTACATCAGGACAATACAATTTAATTCTTTTGTCACATGACTAATAGACAATAATTTGCACGATAGACTTGGCACATGGAGGCAATTTTTCAAATTGATTGAGGGAGATAATGTAATATTTCCTGTTCCATGAACAAAAGATCATCCACCATTCGTGCTTTGAATCGAATAATTCTTTGCTACTGTGTAATTTGACAGATCATCCTGATCATACGTCATCGTGTCTGTCGCCCCACAATCAAATAACCAACGGGATTCCCTGCTATTTTTTCACATATGATGTAATTTCATCTGAGAAGTACACGCCATACCCTGTTTACTTTTTTTACAATCAGTACATGTGGGGACAACACTAATATGGGTGTCATAATTACAAGTGGGCTTTCAAGAATTAAAATCAACGTTGCAAGAATGATCAGTACACGTGGGGACAACACTACCATGGGGTTCATCATTATAAGTGGGGTTGTAAGAATTAAAATCAAAGCTACAAGACTTACTATACGAAATACAAGAATTGAAAGGAGAAGTAAGCGGAGGGCAGGACCGGTATTTCTCCCATCCTAACCTTTTACCTAATAAAGCTTTTCCCTGTTTTTCATTATCCCCTTGATGCATAGCAGCCGCAGCCTCCTGATGGTCGTCTTCTCCGTCTTCCTTCACGGCCGCCTGGTGTGCCGCTGCAACTCGTCTTTCATCGGCGTAGCCCGAAGCTGCTCCATCACGCCGCTGGCTACGCCAGCCCTTCGGCCACTCTATGATTTTGAAACAACCCTCCTTTTTGTGTCCCGGTCTCCCACAGTATGAGCATTTCATTGGGTTCCGGTCGCCGCCACTCCGGCGAGGTACGACAGCCCCTCGCGTGCCTGAATTTGTGTTTCTTTGTGCAGGAAGTGTCCTGATTTTGGGGTTTTCTCCCGGCGCTGGTGGCGTCAGCCCTTTCCCTTGTTCCTGAAATCTCTGTATTGCAAACCCGGCCCCCACGCCAGTGTTGTTCGGGTTTTCCGTTAAGGATGAACTCCGATCCCCGCTCAATATCTCCCTTCTCGCCGATTCTCGCCGGATGGTGGTGTAAGCTTTCTCCACTGTCGGCAATGGGTCTTCCTTTAAAAGGTCCCATCTTTCTGTGTCGTAGCGGTCGTCTACCCCGGCGAGGAACTGAAATAAGCGGGTTTCAGATCTGAAACGGTTGAAGGTGGTGATATAGCCTTCACAAGTCATCGGATTGGGTTATCGGGCTTCGATTTCTCTCCGCAAGCGCTATAAGTTGCTGTAAAATTGTTCAATTGTGGTCGACCCTTGTCTCATGGTGTTCGCCCAGATGGTCAGATCGAAGATCTGAAATCCGTCTCCACTAGATCCATATGTTGCAGTCAGTCCATCCCACAAGGTTTTCGCTGATGGATATTCAGCGTAGTTAGGAACGAGGTCGGTCTCCATGTTGTCTAGATTCCATGAACAAACGATTAAGTAGGTTTGTTCCCATCTATGGTAATTTGGGGAATCTATCGTCGGAGGTGCAGGTACTGCGGTGATGTGACTGAGTTTCCCCCTTCCTCCAATCACCATCTTCATTAACCGTGACCATAGGGAGAAATTAAACTGATTTAATTTGGTGTTTATAGTTACTGTTTGTGGGATTTGGATTTGATGAGTATCTGTTTGTGGCTGTAGGGTTTGGAACTTATTTTCGATGATGCTGGCTAGTTACGTGGCTAAGGAATGGACGGGCTATTGTGATTCCTTGCCGGAACTGGAGTGGGTGCTGAACTCGGCCATGGCCGGGAAAGGTGAAGGTATGTGATGAGTAAGGGTCGGATCCGTTTAATGGATCGTCGCCCGTTCTGATACCATGTTAACAATGAATAAAGACATGATTTGGGAAGAATTTTGTATTGATTAAGCTTAATGAATTCTGTGCAATGGTTACGCGGACTAGCCATACAATAAATAATACAAGAGTCCTCACGAACAAGGTAAGTTACCAAACCGGTAAACACACAATCCCTAACTAGTAGGGAACCCTAATCTCCTTTCCTAACAGTTACAAACAAAACATTGTGATCCATTACAACACAACCTATAGTAGGATAGATAAGCTACACTAACTTATCTACCTTACAACTCACACAAAAGAACAATCTCACCATAGAATCAGCACACGTTGAAGTACCAGAGGAAACCTTCCTCACCATAAACACAAATCCAGCGACACACTGGAAGTACCAGAGGCACCATAAACACAAATCTTGCGACACACTGGAAGTACCAGAGGACAACTGGCTCATTACCACAAACACCAATAACTGGAACGCCCGGTACCAGTACCACGGTCAAATCCATTGGAACGCCCGGTAACAACTGTACCACGAGTCAAGCCCCATACGAACGCTTGATACTAACAATACCGCAGTCAAGTCCCAAAACACCCAAAAGAGTGGACGCCTCAGCGTGATTTTTTCTTTGCATTTGCATGATTTTATACTGCTGGAACTTGTGTTATGTATAGAATGGATCCTTTGGAATCAATCTTGTCAGCCTCAATTAGTGATTCTTTCATTTCTTGGTGAGCATCTTTGCCTTGATTTGCTATCAATTAAATCAATGGCTTTCCTTGTATAAAGATTTATCCAATATAATGCATGATTATATCAAGATTCTTTGATTTTCCTTGGTGGCCCATATCCTGCAAAAACAATTTAAGGCAATAAGATAATTTTATGAAATCATCAACAAAATAAAGTCCAACAGTTTCCTTGTTGCGAATTCCAGAGGGAATAAGGTGCAGGACAAATTTCTTGCCCTTTAGTTAGAATGATATTGAATGGTATTGAAGGTTTCAGAATGAGGAAGCCAAGTAAGAAAATTGGAGCTTCTTTTCATGCAGTGAAAACATTGCAATTTTTTAACAGAACAAGCATATTTTCGCCTATTCTTCATTTAGAATTCTGGATACGGGTGAAAATGAAGTGGCTGGATATTTTCAAATAAAAAAAAAAGGCAAATAAATGAAATCTGACTTTGACATTTGAAATACATGACATATACCCATCAAATGGTCACTACTGTTTCTTGTAAGAGATCACTAAAAGGTGCCATGAATTGAATTTTACAAGTGCTAATCAGCTTGGAAATGGATACGGGGATGAATTTTCACCCTACTCTTACATAATAATTATGCTGTAAATTTGTATTCGGGAGCGTGTTGATTATAGTTTCATTGGGACGTGTGATATTTAATTTTTGAAAAATTTATAAAATTACATTATTTTCCAAATATAAAAGAAAATTAAAAAAATGTTCGATAAGCAATAACTAAAATAAAACTACTTGTTTGTTAGTAGCTAATAACTGTTTTTTACTATAATTGACATTGCGTGGTGGCAAAAGTTGGCCTCTATTTACAACCAAATAGTTACTCATTATCGAATGGTAAAAGAGCTCATAGTGAAAATCATTTGTGAATTCTTTCTTTTTTTTTTTTGGTCTTGAGCGAGAACAAGACCCACGTAGGGTCAGGCAAAACACCAAACAAAGCAGCCTCTAACCAACACCTTCAGGTTGTACCTCCCAAACCACGACGTACCCCTCAATCTCATGGCCCTTACGTGCCATCTCATCCGCACTCTTGTTTCGTGTCCTCGCCACGTGACCAAACCTCGTCTCCCACGGTTTCCTCAAAAGCTCACGACAATCCATAATTAAGTTCTTGAGAGGATGATCCTCCACATCGTCCTTCCCGACGAGGTTGACTACTAATTCCGAATCAACCTCTATTTCAATACGCTGATATCTTCTATCCCAAGCTAGCTGCAGCCCCTCTCGTAATCCCAGGAGCTCCGCCACCGTTATCCACACTTCTCCCAAATTCAAGGTATAACCGAAGATCCATTTTCCTAAACTATCTATAACCAGTCCTCCTGCAGCAGCCCTCTTTGTATGGGTATAGTAACTTCCATCTGAATTGAGCTTGATCCATCCCGGGGAAGGGCTAACCCAAGGTAAATCCTGCTGAACTTTTACCACTTTGACAGTCCCTTTCTCCACCGAAGAACAAAGATCAGCCATATATTGTTGAATCTTATGCACCGTGAGCCATGTTGGCTCCTTAGTCTCTTGGTAATGCCATAAATTCCTTCCTTTCCAGAGGGTCCAGCACACCGCAATGAAGGCAATTTCCCAGCTACAAGAAGGTTCAATCTCATTGCTTAGTTTGAGTTTGAAGGTTTTTTCCAGCCAGTCCGGACCATTAACGCCGATTAATCGCTGCCAACTATCTTCCGGCAGCACCCGTTTCCACACATTCCTGGCAACTTTGCAACTTCTAAGTATATGTTCAACGTCTTCACGTGAACCACATCCACGCCCACACAGTTCGTTAGCCCCGAAATGTCTATCATACCTCAAAGCATTAGTCAGTAAGCTATCATGTGAACATAGCCAGATAAAGAGCTTCAACTTAGCTGGAAGCCTCAATCTCCAAATCCACATCCATCTAGTATCGTCCGTCTCAACTCTCGGTGTAGCACCCTAAACCCCAGAGCACTACATCCCCCGCACTATAGCCCCGATTCACGTATGAAATGGGAAATCCATACATAAACCAGAACTATAGCGAACGGGTGACAATAAAATAAACGGGCTAGGTGGGACACTCTCCCCAGTCAAACAACCCAAACATGATAGCGAAAGCGGAAGCAATAAAATCATTCATACATATAGGTACCATATTTACCAATTAGATACGTATAGATACCAACTTAACTATCAATACATTATCATCTCTTAATAATATACATACTTAAGTATCCAAAACGTGACAATAACGATCATAACATGAAATGTCTCAAAAGTACTTTACATGAAAGGTACTAGACTCGTGAAACTAGACCCGTGGAAATGCAAGACTCGAACGACTCCCGCCTAGCACGACCACGCTCAAAGTGTACCTGAAAAGTGAAGTATCAGTCTACCGAAGACTGAGTGAGGGCAATAAATATATATACACATCACATGCAAGTTGTAGCCTCGGGTGAAGACTTTAGAATAAAATAGATATATAATTCAAGAAGTTTATTCTTTGCCCGAGATTACAACCAATCATTTTAACACGTTTATTTAATCATGCTTGTCAATGTCATGAACATGTGGCCCTGGCGAGCAAGGGCAATCTCCAACCGAACTCCCAATCGTGAACAATACGTGATCATGCTTGCTTGCTTGATAAATACGTGGTCATGCAATTTATTTAGTGCTCACATAAACAATTTCATGCTTGAAATCATGCAATAACCCGAGGATAACCCGACATGCCGGATTAATCCCCAGTCTCCTTCTTCCTCCGGGTGATAGCGAGTTTGCAAGGCTCGACTATCCACGACATGGTGTGTGTAGAGGACATGACCCTCTAGACACGGAACTCCTTCCACCACTAATCTCCTAGTGGCTTCGGGGGTGATCCCAACAATGTGAGGATAATTCAGGAGTTGCCCGTCAGCCCTTGCTTTCCCGGTTGGCTCAAGAATTACCCTCGGGCCCACGTGCAATCATGTACTCGCCAAACATGCTTGAAATCATGAATTGCTTGCTTGAAATGTTCATGGTTTGGAAATCAATCATAAGTATAATACGTTTTGGCCGAAAACTAGCACATAAGGGTTATAGGGTTCGTTTTACCAAAACAAAACCTCACATTTTCTTGTAAAATATAGTAAGGATATACTTCAAGGAGCTGGCTCCTCGTCTGCAACCTCGTGACCTGTGCAAACACGACGTGTATACGTGAGACATGACCTAAAATGACCAAAATATGACGAACGGCGGAAACGTGTCGAGACGACCATGAAAATGCAATGTGGTATGATAACATGTCGTTTCACATCATATTAGCACATATTATAGCAATTCGGGGTCAAAGAAGTCGTCGGATCGAGGGGTCATTTTCGTAATTTTATGCAGTGAATTTTACACTGCAAGCCAGGTGGGAACGGCCGTTCCGGTCCCCTTTGAAAAATGGGAACGGTCGTTCCCATGAGTTCCCCAAAACGTGCCAACGTTTTTCCCAGTTTAAAACGCGCCTAGCTGGGAACGGCCCTTCCGGCTCCAAGGCCAAAATGGGAACGGCCGTTCCCGGGGTCGGCCGCCTATTTTCATTTGAAAGATGGGAACGCCCGTTCCCGAAATGCCTTGAGGCTGGGAACGGCCGTTCCTTGTTTCTGCAATTTACAGAAGCAGAGCAAAAACAGGGGAAAGCTACGGGAATGGCACAAAGCAACCACAAAATTCCATTTTTAATCAACCAAGCGATTAACTTCTGGAAATATGATACATATATATTTAATAGACACTAATATAACATTAAAACACATAAAACATGCTGTATCATCAAAGTTTCAAGGTATCATGTTCATGGCCAACTTGATCAATCAAGTTCAATTTTCCAATAAATCCATGAAAGAATCATGCCATAATTCATGCTGTGGTCATATAATCATGCTTTGCACAACCAAGAGTTCATCTACCATGAAATTCACAAACCCTAGTCATGCCAAATATGATCCAACTCATCAATTCATACAAATCCAACCTTGGAATGAAAGAAATGGAGAAAATGGATGAAGATGATGATGAACTCCCAAATTTCTTGAAAGATTTCTTGAAATCTTGATGATTGATAGAAAAACTTCTTTCCTTATCTTTCCTTGGAGAACCGAGAGTGAGGAAGCAAAGTTGTTGGGAAATTTTTGTATGAAATGAGCACCAAGAAGCTTGGAGATGATACTACGTAAAACCCATTTTTGAAATGTGTGAAATGTGCCAATTTGCCAATTAATCCCTCAAGTCTATGGCTTATGTAATGGAGTATACATAGTTTTAAATTTGATCAATTAAGTCCCTAAAGGATTGGCAATTAAGTCCCTAGAATTTTAAATTGAATATTTTTAGGGACAATTTGGTAATTTGAAGTACTCTCGATAATTGTTTTATGCAAGAAACATTTTTCGTGTCGTGAAATAATATTTTCAATGATATGAATTCAAAGAATTGATATAAATATGTTTCATGAATTTTATAAAATTATGAATGCCACGTAAGAATATATTATAAAATTAAAGAAATAAAATAAAACCTACACTCAAACTCACACGTGGCGTGCTTACCCGATCATCCGGAAACCGGGGCGTTACAACTCTCCCCCCCCCCCCCCCCCCTTAGAAGAATCTGGTCCCCAGATTCTCTAGTCTTGCTCGAACAACTCCGGGTGGAACCGTTTTATTTTATCCTCTGTTTCCCATGTAGCTTCTTCGATTTTATCGCTTCTCCACAACACTTTAACCATGGGAATTCTCCGGTTCCTCAATTCTTGAAATTTCCGATCCAATATTCTAACCGGCCTCTGAACAAATATCAAATTCGGTTCCAGCTCAACTTCTTCCACGGGGAGAATCGTGGTCTCATCGGGGTAATATTTTCTTAATTGTGAAACATGAAATACGTTATGAATCCCCGTAAGACTCGGTGGTAGGTCCAATCGATAGGCTACCTCGCCTATTCTTTCAAGAATCTCAAATGGACCTAAGTAGCGAGGATTAAGTTTTCCTCCTTTCCCGATCCGGGTGAAACCTTTCCTTGGTGACACCTTCAAGAAAACCCGATCACCAACTTCAAATTCTAGATCTCTTCGGCGCTTATCGGCATAGCTCTTTTGCCTATCTTGCACGGCTTTCATCCGTTGTTGAATCATTTGAACTTTTTCAATCATAGCTTGGACAACTTTGGAAGGCCTTTCGAATCTTTCACCTTTCTTTACCCCTTCCTGTTTCGACCATTTCCATTCTTCCAAGTCGAAGAACAACGGAGATCGGCACTTTCTTCCATAAAGTAACTCGTAAGGAGCCATCCCGATCGAAGCCTGAAAGCTGTTATTATAAACGAACTCGATCAAGGGAAGCTGTTCTGCCCACGAGTTCTGAAAATCCATCGCACAAGCCCGAAGAAGATCTTCCAAATACCTGATTAACCTTTCAGTTTGACCGTCTGTTTGCGGGTGGAATGCTGTACTGAACTTAAGTTTCGTTCCCAAGACGGCCTGTAATTCCTGCCACAACTTAGAAGTAAACCTCGGGTCTCGGTCTGAAACTATGCTCACCGGAATACCATGAAGTCGAATAATCTCTCTGTTATAAATCTCGGCTAACTTCGGGATCTTATAAGACATCCGGACCGGTAGAAAGTGAGCAGACTTTGTAAATCTATCCACGATTACCCAAATTCCATCAAACCCGCCTTTAACCTTCGGTAATCCGGAAACAAAGTCCATCGTTACTTGTTCCCACTTCCACTCGGGAATAGGTAACGGTTGTAGAAGTCCCGCGGGCTTTTGGTGCTCAGCTTTCACTTTCTGACAAGTCAAGCAATGTTTCACATATTCTGCCACGTCTCTTTTCATCCCGTTCCACCAATAATATTGTTTCAAATCCTTATACATTTTATTTCCTCCTGGGTGGATCGAGTAGGCTGACTTGTGAGCTTCTTCAAGTAGGACCCTTCTCAATTCTTCAGGTACTACTACTCTGTTTTTAAACCGAAGCAACCCGGTATCATCAAACCCAAACGGACTCTCCGGGTCATCTTTAGCTTTACTTACAAGCTTCTGCACTTCCGGATCCTTATTCTGAGCCTCAAATAACTGATACTTTAATTCCGGCTGAATTGTGATATTAGAAACCCGAGCCTTTAACACAATCGGGGAAACTTCCTCACTTTCCTTTATTTCCAAGCTCGATAGACTCGCCTTTCTGCTAAGTGCATCGGCGACCACATTTGCTTTCCCGGGATGGTATTTAATTGTACAATCATAATCTTCCAACTTTTCCCTCCAACGCCGTTGCCTCATATTCAAATCCTTCTGTGTGAATAGATACTGGAGGCTCTTATGGTCGGTGAAAATCTCAAAAGAAGTCCCGTAAAGATAATGTCTCCATTTCCCGAGAGCAAAGATCACGGCTGCAAGCTCTAGGTCGTGTGTTGGATAATTCCTTTCATATTCCTTTAGCTTTCGGGAAGCATAAACGATCACTTTTCCTTTCTGAGTCAAAACACAACCTAAGCCTTCTTTAGAAGCATCGGTGTACACTGCATATCCCTCTGAACCCTCGGGTAAAGTTAACACCGGAGCTGAGACTAACTTTTCTTTCAGAAAATTAAAGCTTTGATCACACTTCTCGTCCCAGACAAACTTAACATCCTTCTTTGTCAATCGGGTTAACGGCGCCGCAATCTTGGAGAAGTCCTGGATAAATCTTCTATAATAACCGGCCAATCCCAAGAAGCTTCTAATTTCCGAGGCATTCTTTGGTTTCTCCCACTTAAGCACGGCCTCGATTTTCGAGGGATCGACTTCCAACCCTTTTCCTGAAATTACATGTCCCAAGAATGAAACCCGATCGATCCAAAATTCACACTTACTGAACTTAGCAAACAACTGATGCTCTTTCAGAGTCTGAAGAACGAGCCTGAGGTGTCTCGCGTGCTCCTCGGCTGATTTTGAGAAAACCAGAATATCATCGATAAAAATCACCACGAACTTGTCGAGGAAAGGCCTGAATATCCGATGCATCATATCCATAAAAGCTGCAGGGGCATTAGTTAATCCAAATGGCATAACCACGAACTCGTAGTGCCCGTACCGAGTATTGAATCCTGTCTTAGGAATATCCTCTGCTCGGATTCGCAGCTGATAGTATCCCTGTCTTAAATCCAATTTCGAATAAACTTTGGAATCTTGAAGTATATCGAATAACTCCTCGATATGTGGGAGGGGATACTTGTTCTTAATAGTCATCCTGTTCAACTCTCTGTAATCGATGCACATTCTTAAAGTCCCGTCCTTTTTCTTTACAAATAAAACCGGTGCTCCCCACGGCGAAGAACTTGGCCGAATGTACCCAACTTCCAACAATGCTTCCAGCTGGACTTTTAATTCTTTTAATTCAGCTGGAGCCATCCGGTAAGGAGTCTTTGAATACGGCTCAGCATTCGGAAAAAGATCGATCACAAATTCAATCTCTCGTTCAGGAGACAAGGAATCCAATTTTTCTGGGAATACCTCGGGAAATTCCTTTACCACTTCGGTGTCCTCTAATTTCACCTGATCTTTTGGCTTGTTCAGAATATAGGCAATGAACCCTGTAGCCCCATCTCTGACTAACTTCTGAGCCTCTGAAAACGAAAGTAGGGGTACGGTCTTTGAAGTACAACCCGTAGTAACCTCTGATCCCAACTGAACCTTCTTAGCCCTACAATCAACTGTAGCACAATGCCTGTATAACCATTCCATCCCCAATATAGCTCCATATCTCTCCATCGGCATAATAATAAAATCTGTCAGAAACTCCCGGCCTTCAATCACCACTGGAACATCCCTGTAAACCTGATCCGTCTCTCGCCTACTACCGAAAGGAGTACTAACTAGATAGCGCACAGAAGTACACATAGCAGGCAAAGACAAAGTAATAGCAATAGAGTGCGCAAGAAAGGAGTGTGTAGCTCTTGGATCAAATAATGTATGGATGTTCGTGCCATGAATGCAAATAATACCTTCAACTACTGCGGCGGGGTCTATCTCTGCATCCTGCTCCTCTCCAGCGAGTGCATAAGCCTGAGCTCTCACCAGTGGCCTCGGTCCTGTAGGTGGTGGATCCTGACGATCCGGACAACCGTCAACCATGTGCTCGTCACTCCCGCAGATCAAACACAAACCTAACCGGCGCCTGCAGTTATCGTAGGTATGTGTAGGAAGTCTACACCATCTACAGCCCGGTCTCTGAGGTGGCTGGGGTGGTGCTGGAGCTCTCGGACCTCTCGGTAACGGCCCTGTCGCCTTAAGCTTCTTCCCGGGGTTCTTCTGAGCTGGAGGTGTAGAGTAAACCATCGGCCTCTTTCCTGAGCTCGATCCCTGACCTGCTGTCGAGCCCGAAGCCTGTCCAACCCGCGAAGTAGCTTTCCTAGCAATATCCGAATCCTCAACTTTTAGGGCCTTGGTGGTAGCTTTTGCCCAGGTGCTCGTATTAGCTGCTTTCAGGGCATCCTGAATATCCGGTCTGAGTCCTTGGACGAACTGCATCGCCTTGTGAAAGTCATCATTCGCTATGTTGGGTGCATAGCGAGAAAGTCTCTCGAACTCGGCGATATACTGACCCACAGACCTGCCTCCCTGCTTTAGCTCGGTGAACTCTCTCAACCTGCGAGTACGGGAAGCTGGAGGAATATACTTGTTTCTGAACTCCCGTACAAATACCTCCCAAGTAATCTCGGTCCCGGCTGCCTCCAGAACAATCTGTGTGCTTTCCCACCAAGAATAGGCCTCGCCCTGAATAAGAGTAAGTGTACAGCGAGCCTTCTCCTGACTGTCACAAGGAATAAGCTGCCAAATCCTTTCGATCTCTTTTAGCCACATCTCTGCCTGTATATCGTCTCCCTTATAGAACTTCGGGGGACGCTGGTTCTGAAACTCTCGTAAAATGGCAGAAATTGGGTTCTCCTGAGGTGCTACCGGCGCTGGAGGTGGTGGAGGAACCCTTTCCTGTAGCCTCTGATCGATTAGCCCCACTACCGCATTCATAAAATCCTGGGGCTGTGCCTGAGCAGGTGGAGGAGGTGGTGATCTCTCGCGGCGATGATGTTGGCGGTGATGCTGCCTGTGCCTCGAGGATCGATCACTGGAACGTCTGTCGTGCTCCATCCTGAAATTAGATCACTAAACATGCGTGGCTTGATCAATAAATGCAAATGTGTGCATACAATTTCCATAATATCAAGTAGCACATGTTCAAGGAAGATCAAGTAGCTCAATTAATGCGAAGAAATGAGTAAATCAGGTAAGTCAACCAAATGCACACTCCCAAATACCACATAATCCTATGCCGTGCGACCTAGACTGACTTGACACGACTCGAGAACCTCGGTTTTGCAACCGGGCTCTGATACCACCTGTAGATGTAGCACCCTAAACCCCAGAGCACTACATCCCCCGCACTATAGCCCCGATTCACGTATGAAATGGGAAATCCATACATAAAGCAGAACTATAGCGAACGGGTGATAATAAAATAAACGGGCTAGGCGGGACACTCTCCCCAGTCAAACAACCCAAACATGATAGCGAAAGCGGAAGCAATAAAATCATTCATACATATAGGTACCATATTTACCAATTAGATATGTATAGATACCAACTTAACTATCAATACATTATCATCTCTTAATAATATACATACTTAAGTATCCAAAACGTGACAATAACGATCATAACATGAAATGTCTCAAAAGTACTTTACATGAAAGGTACTAGACTCGTGAAACTAGACCCGTGGAAATGCAAGACTCGAACGACTCCCGCCTAGCACGACCACGCTCAAAGTGTACCTGAAAAATGAAGTATCAGTCTACCGAAGACTGAGTGAGGGCAATAAATATATATACACATCACATGCAAGTTGTAGCCTCGGGTGAAGACTTTAGAATAAAATAGATATATAATTCAAGAAGTTTAATCTTTGCCCGAGATTACAACCAATCATTTTAACACGTTTATTTAATCATGCTTGTCAATGTCATGAACATGTGGCCCTGGCGAGCAAGGGCAATCTCCAACCGAACTCCCAATCGTGAACAATACGTGATCATGCTTGCTTGCTTGATAAATACGTGGTCATGCAATTTATTTAGTGCTCACATAAACAATTTCATGCTTGAAATCATGCAATAACCCGAGGATAACCCGACATGCCGGATTAATCCCCAGTCTCCTTCTTCTTCCGGGTGATAGCGAGTTTGCAAGGCTCGACTATCCACGACATGGTGTGTGTAGAGGACATGACCCTCTAGACACGGAACTCCTTCCACCACTAATCTCCTAGTGGCTTCGGGGGTGATCCCAACAATGTGAGGATAATTCAGGAGTTGCCCGTCAGCCCTTGCTTTCCCGGTTGGCTCAAGAATTACCCTCGGGCCCACGTGCAATCATGTACTCGCCAAACATGCTTGAAATCATGAATTGCTTGCTTGAAATGTTCATGGTTTGGAAATCATTCATAAGTATAATACGTTTTGGCCGAAAACTAGCACATAAGGGTTATAGGGTTCGTTTTACCAAAACAAAACCTCACCTTTTCTTGTAAAATATAGTAAGGATATACTTCAAGGAGCTGGCTCCTCATCTGCAACCTCGTGACCTGTGCAAACACGACGTGTATACGTGAGACATGACCTAAAATGACCAAAATATGACGAACGACGGAAACGTGTCGAGACGACCATGAAAATGCAATGTGGTATGATAACATGTCGTTTCACATCATATTAGCACATATTATAGCAATTCGGGGTCAAAGAAGTCGTCGGATCGAGGGGTCATTTTCGTAATTTTATGCAGTGAATTTTACACTACAAGCCAGGTGGGAACGGCCATTCCGATCCCCTTTGAAAAATGGGAACGGTCGTTCCCATGAGTTCCCCAAAACGTGCCAATGTTTTTCCCATTTTAAAACGCGCCTAGCTGGGAACGGCCCTTCCGGCTCCAAGGCCAAAATGGGAACGGCCGTTCCCGGGGTCGGTCGCCTATTTTCATTTGAAAGATGGGAACGCCCGTTCCCGAAATGCCTTGAGGCTGGGAACGGCCGTTCCCTGTTTTTGCAATTTACAGAAGCAGAGCAAAAACAGGGGAAAGCTACGGGAATGGCACAAAGCAACCACAAAGTTCCATTTTTAATCAACAAAGCTATTAACTTCTGGAAATATGATACATATATATTTAATAGACACTAATATAACATTAAAACACATAAAAAATGTTGTATCATCAAAGTTTCAAGGTATCATGTTCATGGCCAACTTGATCAATCAAGTTCAATTTTCCAATAAATCCATGGAAGAATCATGCCATAATTCATGCTATGGTCATATAATCATGCTTTGCACAACCAAGAGTTCATCTACCATGAAATTCACAAACCCTAGTCATGCCAAATATGATCCAACTCATCAATTCATACAAATCCAACCTTGGAATGAAAGAAATGGAGAAAATAGATGAAGATGATGATGAACTCCCAAATTTCTTGAAAGATTTCTTGAAATCTTGATGATTGATAGAAAAACTTCTTTCCTTATCTTTCCTTGGAGAACCGAGAGTGAGGAAGCAAAGTTGTTGGGAAATTTTTGTATGAAATGAGCACCAAGAAGCTTGGAGATGATACTACGTAAAACCCATTTTTGAAATGTGTGAAATGTGCCAATTTGCCAATTAATCCCTCAAGTCTATGGCTTATGTAATGGAGTATACATAGTTTTAAATATGATCAATTAAGTCCCTAAAGGATTGGCAATTAAGTCCCTAGAATTTTAAATTGAATATTTTTAGGGACAATTTGGTAATTTGAAGTACTCTCGTTAATTGTTTTATGCAAGAAACATTTTTCGTGTCGTGAAATAATATTTTCAATGATATGAATTCAAAGAATTGATATAAATAATGTTTCATGAATTTTATAAAATTATGAATGCCACATAAGAATATATTATAAAATTAAAGAAACAAAATAAAACCTACACTCAAACTCACACGTGGCGTGCTTACCTGATCATCCGGAAACCGGGGCGTTACACTCGGCATAAGGGAGTTATAAGCCGTCTTACAAGAGAATCTACCATTTTGAGCCCCCGCCCAAATTCGTTTGTCATCGGTAGCATTATACGGTATTGGCATGCTGCATATCTCATTTTCTATCTCTCTTGGCGAATGAGTTTGTAGCACCTGTAGTTTCCAACGTCTGTCCTCCCCAATAATGTCACAAACTCTTAACCCCCTATCATCAGTATGTATCTCCTGCTGTAATTGGTTTTGGATAGTTCCACCGTTGAGCCAATTATCATTCCATAGGTCCACAATTCTTCCATTTCCAACCCGCCACATGATTTTCGACTCAACCGCCTGAATACTTTTCACGATACCCTTCCATGCCCTAGAGGAATTAGGCTTCGGTGTATGTTTCAAAATCTCGTCACCTTTCAGATACTTATTTCGAAAGATACGATTCCACTTGTTATCCTCGTTCTGGAGCACCCTCCATCCGGTCTTCGCAAGCTAAGCTATGTTGGTTTTACGTGCTTCTCGGAGTCCCAGACCCTCTTCCTTTTTCTTCCGGATCACGACGCCCCAGTTTACCAAATGAGTTCTGTGTTGCGTCGCATCGGTCGCCCATAGGAAATTACGATTTAAACGATCCAGTTTCTCACTGACAAAGCTTGGAAACCAAGCCGTGTGCATATGGTAGGTGGGAATCGCGCTCGTCACGGAATGTATTAGAGCCATCCGGCCTGCAAGATTTAAGTTCTGAGCTTTCCAACCCGTAAGGCGTTTCTCAACGCGCTCTATAACTGGTGAGAAGATCTCCCGCTTGTTACGTCCAAAACCAAATTTAACTCCAAGGTATCTGCCCAAGTTGCCGCGCTCACTAATTCCCAAAATGCCACATAATTCAATTCTGGTAGCATGAGGGGCATGACTTGAAAACATAACCATAGACTTGTTTCTATTGATTTGCAATCCAGAAGCTGCACAGAACTCTTCCATCACTCCTCTGATGTTGTGGGCCCCACGCCCCGTTGCCTTAGCACTTAAAATAATATCATCAGCAAAAAGTAAATGTGAAATGGAGGGGCCACCCCTGGTCACCGAGACAGGTTTCCATTCCCCCGCTAAGATGGCTTCCTCAATTAAATAAGTTAATCGTTCCATATTCAGAACGAAGAGGTACGGTGAAATAGGATCACCTAGTCTGATCCCACAAGAGGGCACAATAGGCTCCAAAGGTTCCCCGTTCCACAGTATCATTGGTTTTATACAACACACCGTACTCATGATAAGGTCGACCGTGCTCCTCGGGAAATTAAAGAACTCCAACGTCTCACGAAGAAAGTCCCATCTCACTCTATCATAGGCCTTTTCGAGGTCTAATTTCAGTATCATACCGCCCCGTTTGTCCTTTGAACAGTGAAGTGTATGAAGCCCCTCCTGGAGGATCAAGATGTTATCGTGTGTGCTCCGCCCTGGAATAAAGCTGTTTTGGTTGGGGCTAACAATCTCTCTGATGTACGGTTTCAGCCGCAGGACAATCATTTTTGTAACAATTTTCAGAATCACGTTGCACAACGTTATGGGGCGAAAGTCCTTAATAGTGTCAGCGTTACTGGATTTTGGAATTAAGCAAATGAAAGATTTTCCCACCTTCGTTGGCACCTTCTCCTTAACCAAGCAATCATTCACAAAAGTTACCACTGAGTCTCCAAGAATCGCCCAATACTTCTGATAGAAAAACGGTTGGCAACCGTCCGGGCCCGGAGCCTTGTAGGGGCTCATACTTTTGATCACCCCCCATATCTCTTCTTTAGTCGCAGTTCTAGTCAGCATATTTCTCCAAGTTTTTGTGACTTGCCGTTGATAGGTACTGCGTCCAAGCATGGAAGTATGCATGTCCTTATCACATTTGAAAAGCCTCGAATAGTAATCCCACACATGCTTTTGCAGAACGGTAGCATCTGTATTCCACTGATCCCCAATACGAAGCGTGCTAATCTTATTTCTTCGTCACCGAGTGACTGTCGAGAGATGGAAAAATCGCATGTTCTGGTCCCCATATCGCAGCCAGTCCACACGTGATTTTTGAAACCAAATCTTTTCTTCTTGTTGTAAGAGCTGATTATACTCCTCTGTTAACTCACCCAGCAATCTCACAAGTTTAGGGTTAAGCCGTTGTTCCTCAAGCTTCTGTATTCCGAGAATGCGGGCTTTGATCTTACGTTTGTTGATGAAGACGTTACCAAAGCAAGTACGATTCCATAAATTCAGAGCCTCCGGTACATTCTTCATAGCGTCTAGAAAGCCTCTGTTAGTTCGCCAGATCTGTTTGATGACTGCGCGACACCCCGGGTCTGTATCCCAAGCAATTTCAAAACGGAACGGTCTTTTGATAGGGGGTGAATCGAGTCCCATGCAGTAAGTAAGTATCGTATGGTGATCCGAATGAGTTCTCGACAAGACAAGCGTGACGCCTTCCGAGAAAAGGAGCCTTCATTCTGTATTAACAAGTGTTCGGTCTAATTTTTCCAAAACTTTAGTACCTCCGTTGACGGTGCCTTCCCAAGTCTAAGCATTGCATAGTTAGTTGCATGAGCCCACAAGTTTCTATATGATCTTTAAAAGCTAGACATCAATTCCAATTGACCTCTTTTCCGCCCCATTTCTCACTAGGACCCAAAACCTCATTAAAATCGCCTGTCAACAACCAAGGCAAAGATTGGTTCATGTTTAACTGTTCCAGCGATGCCCATAATTCCTCCCGATGTCCCTGATTTGGGCTTGCGTAAACCCCTGAGCAAATCCACGCCCTCTCCGAGCGAGGACCTACTATGGCATGAATTACTTGATGAGAAGCATACAACACCTCAACCTGTACTCGTTGATTGTCCCAAAGTAACCAAATACCACCTTCCCGTCCATTTGTTGGAGCTCTATGAACGTCCGAAAAACCCAAACTGGTGGCTAAGGAATCTGCATGAATCTCGCTGACTTTGGTCTCCAGAAGGAAGACCAAGTCTGGTCGGTAGTCTCGGATCATCTCACGAAAGTTCCTTCGAAAATTCTCATTACCCGTACCTTTGCAATTCCAGGATAAAACTCTCATTGGAAACAAACTGAAAGTAAGGGTGATTGTTTAACAATCAGTAGTTCTCTTGGCATCCGTAGCCCCTGCAACATGGCTGCTTTTAGCCTCCAGCTCAGTGTCGTGTCGTTCCTCTCTAAACAGCCCGGCTTCATCTAGTTCCATTGTCGGGTCAGGTCCCCACGGAAACTATCTTCCCTCTCTCTTCCCCCTTCCAATACGGATGACTGAGGGATATTTTGATCATACCTGGGGTTTCTAATTTATTTCCACCTCTCGGCAACCAGACTTCCAAAGTGAACCTCTTCTCTCTGTGGCGTATTTGAATTGCCTTCCAACGGAGGATTGTTATCTTGATTATTGGCTGTCTTTGTTGGGCCAATTTTGGGCCCCTCAGTAGGTGTCGTTTGTATGTCCATTTCAGCGGCCCCAGTTAATGAGGTTGTACCAGTATGTTCCTTTTGAGCTGTACAAGTGAAGTTCTCCTTATGGGTCTGGGTGTTAGATGTGTTCGTTTTCCCTTTTCTTTGAAATTCCCGTCGCACTCGCGGAATCTGCCTGGGTTGTTGGGCAAACTTGTCTTTTCCTTTGCGAGGATCACGGTTAGAAATATGGGAATCTCCCCCATTTGCTGGTGTCGATTTGGAAGGGCCTTCTCCAAATTGGGATGTTTCCGGAGAATCAGCAAATATTCCAAAACGGTTGCCCTTGCTAGGGTTATGGTCTGTTTTTGGCTCTCGGGTGTCGCCCCCTCCGCCTGGCCGGCCGGCCGGCCTCCCCTTTCGTGCGATCATCCAGGGTCCGAACTCCGGGTTTGCCTGTTCAGCCATCTCCTCTTCCGTAACCCCGGACCCCTCCACGTTATCCCTCCGAAGTGTCGTACTCGTTCCATGGGTTTCCTCATTTTCCTGATTCACTGTCTTTTTTTCCATGCACACATTGTCGCGGTGTCCCACTCGTCCGCAATGAAAACAGATCGTTGGAAGGTTTTCGTACGCTATATGACGTAACGTGCCACCCACTTCCACCATACTACACAAAGGCTTATCGAGGTCGACTTGTACGCACACCCTTGCATATCTCCCTTTCTCTCCATAATATGTATTCTTATCAATCTTTATCGGTGTTCAAATGCTCTCCGCGACACTGTGGAGGATGACTTCGCCATAATATTCCACCGAAAGCTCAGGTATCCGGACCCAGGTGATGACTGTGCGTACCTTGTCGTTGGAGGGCTGGAATTTGGGTATCCATTTTCGAACAACCAAATAATGACCCTCTATCACCCACGGCCCCTCCGTGAGGATATGTGAAACTTTTCCAAGATCGCGAACTCTGAGTATGTAGCAGCTGTACCCAGTATCAATCAAATCAAAATCTCCTTGCAACTTCCACATACTATTTATCCTGGCTGACAGTAAGTTCATGTTCACATTCCGTCCTGGTATTTTGAGTATAAGCGAATCTCGCCAAGGGGCTTGAATGGATTCTCGAAGCTCATCAGCAATAACCACCCTTGGGTATGGCGTTTCTTTCGTGGGTGGGAGTACTTGGATTTTATCCCGGCCTTCTAGACTGACTTCCTCAAACTCTTATCCACTCTAGATCGTTTTCCCACCCAGGATTGCAGATAGGATTCAGGCGGCGAAGCCGCGATATCATCAAGGCCTGCTTCTGTCGTCGTTCGAACTTTTTTAGTGCTCCGTCATAGCAGATCGGATTCCTCCGATGAGAGCGGTGGAAAATTCTTATCGCCGTTCATTCCTCTGTAATTTTAACGAATTTATAAATATTCTATTTTGTGAATTCTTTCTGACGTAGCAAAATATTTGTTCAATATAGAATTTTTTGTAACTTCGTAACGAAATACGTTTTACTAACATTACCAAACCAATTACCTCGCACATGTATTCATGTTATCCTAATTAATACGCCTTTGATTAGTTATCCCGTAGGCGGCGGAGCTACTTTATATAATTGATCTGAATTTTTTTTTTATTATTATATAAATATATATATATGTAATTTTATGGAATTTTTCGTTATTGACCCTCTTATCAAAATTAATATTAATATTAGTGAGGATCAATATAGCAAATTATTAATAATTGGGACCACACAAATATAATATATATGTGTATATATATATATATATATATATATATATATATATATATATATATGCGGAGAAGTTTGTTATATATTAATCAATATGGACAAGTTTTTCATTAGAAAGCCAAAAGATTCGATTCAATCAGTTCGACCTCCTCAAGAAAGTCAAAAAAACAAGATGATACGAATCGAATTGAGTGAGCTCCCAAGTGATCCGAGATTGAGAAATAAAATATCTGAATATGATCCAAATCAACAAGATGAAATTAGAAGAGTTTATCTCCAAAGGGGACCTTATCAACCACGCAAGCATAAGTTTCCACCAAGAAATATCGGTAATGTTATGTGTCATTTTATTGGATGACATTTTTCTTATTTTGTAGTGTTCATAACATTTTAGTCCCCGAGATAGATGATGTTTTTAAGACCCGTGGAAGATCTCGACGAAATATCTAAAAAATTACTAATACACATCGGTTTCAGGTAGAGATTTTTAATCAAGTGATTGATATGCAACTTCAAGAAATGAATAATCGGTTTACAGCGGTAAACTCACAGTTGCTTACTTGTTTAGCTTGCTTGAGTCACATTGATTTATTTGCCTCTTGCAACAAAGAACGTCTAATTTAATTGATCAAATTTTATCCGGTAGAGTTCTCTAATGTGCAAATACCAATACTTGAAAATCAATTTCAGAACTATATTATTGACATGAGATCAGATGAAGTTTTCTCTAAATGGAAAGAGATTGGTGATCTTGCTCGAAAATTGGTGGAACAAAGAGAAATGATGTATATTCACTTGCGTACTTGCTTCTAAAATTGGCTTTAATTCTACCAGTTGTTACAGTTACAGTGGAAAAAACATTTTTGCAATGAAATACATCAAAAATAAGTTGAGGAATAGGATGGGCAACAAATGATTTTTTTATTTATTTTTTTACCAGGAACCGGCACAAAGAGCTGTGGAGTTTTTACTAAGGCCTCCACCTCATAAATAAACAACCAAAACCAAACGGGATATAATCGTTCATGATCCAAGGATACTCAAGGCTATTAGCACTCGAGTGCCCACGAAAGTACATAACATCAAGACTCACATAGGCAAAAATACTATAATGACTGAACAAGTTACTAACGACCACATTGATGAAAACATAAGAAATAAGGTCGGCATAGCCCCCACGCTAATCAAACCTCTAGGAACCCCCATTGGCCTCTTATAGAGGCGCCCAGACATCGGGGCAAAGATGATGGGCATCAGCGTGATACTCATCCGGCAACAGGTGTTCGTATTCATGTGAAGAGCGTCCACAGGGCTAATTTTGTTTACTTTTGGCTGTTTTCGGGCAATATGATTATTTGGTTACATAAATTGAAAAAAATATGTTTGATAGTGTTCCCAATGATTTGATTATGCATCATTTTTAGAATATGGGTAAGCGATATGAACATTTGTGAGATTCAAACTTGTAAGTAGTTTAAAAAAAAAAAAAAGTTAAATTTCATTTATTAATTTTTCTTTAATACTATACTTGGTCGACTTTCTTGAATGAATTTTTGGCTCCGCCACAATATCCAATCAATTATCCCACAGATGTATACATGTGTAAAAACTAAAAATTACGTCGTCAACAATTATTTGTCGTATGTGGACATGTTGTCGTTATTTTTACCCAAGTTTGACTGTAATACTCACACACATGGAATACCAAAGATTAGCTCCATCTCAAGTCAACTAACGACTATCCATCACCTGTATGTATATATAAATAGGCAATATGCAAAAAAGAAAAGCCAAAAATAATCCGTTCTTATAATAATCAAAGTGTTATCAGCAAAAGGTAAGAAGTTAAATAAAGATTTTTAATGAGTTTTATACCTATAATATAGGGTATATATTGCACGATACTCTTTAATAAGGAAATCACTTATATAAATGTGAAAGTGGTCATCCAAATGCAAATACTTATGAATTCAAGATGTTACCTGAGGCCAAGACGAGGGAAATTCTTGTATGATCAGCCGGGTGTAGGCACTGTTCCCTACGCCCGCCTCTAATACACAAATAAAAAAAAATATATATATATATATTTGTTTTTTTATTGTGTATTAGAGGAGGGTCGGCTCATACAAGAATTTTCCCCAAGACGAACACAATTATAAGAACCTTTTAGTATTAGATGGTTACACTAACAGTTGAATAGTTTTAGATATCAAATTCATGATTAGATTGTACATCACTACATAAGATTTAAATTTTATCTTTTCTTAAGATACGTACGCACCCCTAAGTGGGATTCGAATTCAAAACTTTGCTTTGAAGAATGGGCATCTCTTATATTTCTACAAATACAGATATCGATTCTGTGAGCTAGCCCGCTACAGATGATTGATGCCTTGCACTTCCAACCGGAAGATAAGATGCTAGGGACAACCCTTTAACCAATTGAACTAACTCCTGTTGGTTACATAAGGTTAAAACTTTAAAGACAAAAACTTCCTATCTTTATCTAATTTATATGAACTATGTTACGCATCTGTATCAACCATATACATCAATCTTCATATTCAATTGGTTGATTATTTCAAATTTAGTTACATGGGCCAATTTGGGCAAATAAACTAGAGGAAAATATCATTTGCCTCCCAAACTATAATTATTTTTTTCAAATTCTAATCCAAACTTTGAAATATTTAGAATTGTCATTTGAATTTTATTAAAATTTTTAGAGTATCATCTCATGTAATCTAGGTGTTAACACTTGACCACCGATTTCTGACAAAAAATTAACACCAAAACTACACAATTTCCATTAAACGTACGATCGTTATAGGTATATTAAAAAATTATGTACACAAAACTAGAAATAATAATTTTTTAATATAATTTAAATAAATATATTCATAATAATCCATATTGTTTTCTTTGTATAACAAAAACAATCCCTATGTTTAATGGAGAAAACAAAACGATAGAACTCTAACGAAAGGAAGAGACCACTAACAGAATCAAACCTTAGGGATTATATGGTAAAGAACAAAGACCATGTTGTTATTAAGCCTAAACCGAAGAATATCATATGTAATTCTCCCAAAAACTTAGTACATAAGATGTATTTAATCTTTATTGTGATGAAAATAACAAAATAATAGTTTCTTTTTTGGTGGGGAAATAACAAAATAATAGTCCATTCTTTAACATTGGTAATATAACTAATTAATACCATAATGTAGAAAAAGGAATGACTAACTTTATGTATGTAAGAATGAGTATTCCTTCGTGATTGACTAACTTTATGTATGTAAGAATGAGTATTCCTTCGTGATTGACTAACTAAGAATGTGGAAATGCCATTCTCATCCCATTCTTTCATACCGATCATACCGTAGATATATATATCCACGAGCATGTCGATTATTGGGACATGTGATATTTAATTTTCAAAAATTAAATATAATTATATTGTTTTCCAAACATAAAAGAAAATTAAAATATATTTGATGAGGAATAACTACAATAAAACTACGTTCCTAGTTAATAACTAATTTTTTTAACTATAATTGACATTGAGGCCGAACAAAGTATTTGTTAACTTATTTTTAAGTACAATATAAAATTTATTATAAATTCGTAACGAAATGCGTTTTACTAACATTATCAAACTGATAGAAGTTAGCAATTATCTGGGAAAAATGCAAAATCAGGATATCAACTGACCCTCACTAGCGTTTTTAGGACAGTAAATTTTTCGGCGACAAAAAAGTCCACTAACTCCAAAAATGTGTCAATTTCGGGACAATTCTCGTCGGAATCCACTGTTTCATACCGGGGACTATGGACACATGGTATTTATGATGACGTGGACGATGACAACATTTTAAGGTCAGATAATATTTCCACGTATTGTACAGGTGGCATATGACGTGGAAAATTACAAAATAAGGATACCAACTGACCCCAACTAGCAATTTCGGGACACTTATTATCCTGGAGACAAAATCGTCCACTAACTCAAAGAATGTGTCAATTTAATGACAAATTCGCCGGAAATTGCCACAACCCCAATTCACCGGCCGGCAACAATCCTGTCACGACCACCACAAACCCAAATTGCTGGCAAACAATCTGACCACCACAACCCCAAATTGCCCCCACACGACCACCACAACCGTAAATCACCAACAAGAGGCAAGAAACTCGCCACCACAACCCCAAATCGCCAGTTACTCACCACCACCACAACCCTATATATATATCCTTGTTGCACCACCACTACGGGAACCAAACTCATGACATAAGCACACTATCGCTGAGTGTTGTGATCTTTAAGTTAAAACTAATGGTGCAAGTGTACACTGTGAATATACGCGTAGCACAATAGGATCGTACCTACAGGGAAGGGAAACCAATCACTACTTTATACTTAACTCTAATCTACAGACCGATCAATTATCAAGTTGGCTATCAAAACTACTAACAAAGAATTCAAATAATTAACTAAACTAATCAAAACAGTAATTCAAACGCATGGATAAAATCAAGAGACTAGTTAGGTCGGGGAGTAACAACTATGCATGCATGATTTAATATAATACTTGTTTGACAAGTGCAATTCTACAACCTAGTCACTTAGATTCAATCTATTTTCGTTCAAGTTATAGATCACTGTTAAAATAGTATTAAGTTTGTTCGTACAATCAATAAAAACCACGTTAACCAATTAATCAAGACTAGTGTAATCCTAATTCTAGCGGCTTGGCATGGAATAGAATTACTTGTTTTATAGATTAAGAATTAAATCTCTTTAAATTCTAAATCTACAAGTTAAGAAAACATCTCAATGACCATTAATATCTCGATAATTAGGCAATTCTAGGTTATGCTAAGGGTGACCAATCCGTTGCAATCAAGTAAAACCAAGTTTTCAAAACTAAGAATTAGCACAAGTCGTTCAAGCATTATATCAAACACTTAGCATGCATAATCCATCATTCCCCTAACCCTAGAGATTTAGCTACTCATAATTAACTAGAAACTCATGAAAATCAAAGGAATTGCATTAAAGAAATTCATGTTCATCATGTCAAAACGAATCTCCAAAAACAAACCCTAAACATTCATGAAATTCGAAAAAACCAATCTAAACATGCTAAATGGATTAAAACTAAACTTAGAGGAATTAGTTTGATGAATTAAAGGAATAAATAAACTGAAACTAAAGAAATTGTTTGAAGAATTCAATCCTTTCGTCTTCTCGAAATTCCCCGAAACCTTCTCTCGTTTCTCCGTTTCGCTCCCAAGATGCTAGGATTTCAATCTCCGAAAGCGAACTCCCAAAACAATAACTCTCGCGCGTATATATAGCTGCCCAAAACTCTGCCAGCGGACAAGGGACACGGGCGTGTCGCCTTGTAGTGCAAGATTCTCACATAGCGACTTTATAAGTGACACGGGTGTGTCAACTTTTCTTCATGCTTGGCGACAAGGGTGTGTCGCATAACTCTCCGAAAACTTCAACCTTCTGACCCCGGTCATGTGACATCCCGCTCGTCCGATTTATAAGTTACGTTTCAACCTTTTAATGTGTTTAATTATGTGATTTTATATTTTGCGTGGCCCTATTTTGAACTCTTTTAGAGTTTAGGGGCTTGTTTGCAATTTCTCTTTTAGGGGTTATTCGGTCATTTCTCGTTCGGTCGAGAGTTCGACCTTTTTGACCCTTGCTTTGCGTTCGGGGCATCGAGACGAGTCCGTAGACTCTGAGTTTGCCCAATTCTGACTTTGTTAGCCCGTTCTTCGGACCTTTTTCGTGTACGAGGATCCGAGATATAATACCCCGAATCCTCGTAATCCGTGCCATTTTCAATCCAGCTTCTTCCTCCAACGATCAAACTCGTTCCCGCTACTGTTCACATGCACTTGAGGTGTAATTGCACACACTAGCTCGTTCTCGCTCGTTTCTCGACTGAATTCGAAGTGTGAGTAGTGGAAATTTATCAGCTCGACGAGCCCGTCACGATGATACCAAAATCACGGACTGAAAACCAGCGAAGGCGGCGCTATGGCGAGTTGCAGGCGGCGGCGGTGGTGGCGCAAGTTTCAGCCGCGTTTCGCGGCGACTTCCGGCGAGTTTTGTTCGACACGCGCCCCCTGACTTGAGAGAAGACTTCCGGGGTGCATTTTTCTATGTAGGCGGCGCCTCCATCGGCGAGGAAGGCGCACGCACCACCCAAAGCGGGCGGCGGCGCGGCGGAGTTACTGTAGCGCGGTGGTTCCGCGCATTCCGGTTAGTTTTCAGACAACCCTTGATGCTACTCTACCGTTTTCGACGTCCTGAATCTATTTCCGGCCTCAAATCAGAGTGAATCGCGGCGGAGATGGCATTTTCCGGCGAGGCGCAGTGGTGGAGCTTAGCGGCGGCGGTTCGGCCTTTTCCGGTGGGTTTTTGGTGACGGGCCCTTTACGAAAGTTGCTCATCTCAGTGAGGCCGAGCTATTCGTGTTGGTGGCAGCTCAAGAACCGGCCGACGGTGGCGGACCGGGGCTGAACCGGCGGTCCGGTTCTCCGGCGATTTTTCCGGCATTTTGGCTTGGGGCTTTTGAAGGGCTCGTTACAAGCTTTCCAACGGTATGCTCGGATTTCATTTTCGTTTTACGGTTTGCGTTTAATTTCGATTTTCGTATTAAGGATTTGGTTCGATTTTTCATCAACGAAGTCCGGAGTGTTTAGCTTTTTCTGAAATTGGTTGAGGGCTTTTGTCTAGTAGGCCGAGGCGCTCGTTTCTGTCCTTCCGGGGATTTTTCCGACCACCGAAGGCGGTGTTCCGGTGGCGACCGGCGGCTGTTCGGCCGGCCGCGGTGGCGGCATTCCGGCGACTTTCGGACAGTAGGTTCCTTTCATCATGGTGAGTTCAACGCCACTTCCCGTTCGTCAATCGGATGTCCGGTTGATTTTTATGAATTTTTGAAGCTATTGTATTTTATTCGTTAATTGATTTTAATTGTGCAATTCGATCCCGTATGTGCTATAAATTGAAATTATGAGTTGTATGATATGTGGAAGTATGCTATGATGTATGAATATTTGATTCGTGATTTATCGAATTTAATTGTCTCGTTTTACGCCCATCTATTTGAGAATAATTATTGTTTGAGGGGGTGTTAGTGTAATTTTGGAAACTAAATTGATTATGAAAATTTATAAAACATAAGAAATGAATTATGCTAGGCTAATTTATATTTTAATTTGAGTGAATTTCTTAAGTATGCTAATTATTAGAATATCGGGAAAATTGTCAATGTATTAATTGTGAATAAATTGTTATGTAAATTGCGTTTATCCTTTCGAGAATTGGTACTTGATATGAATAGAATTCTTAATGTCCTAATTGATTCTATGTAATTAATGTTAGGAATTTTATAAGCTATGCATCTTTTGATATGTATTATGAATTGTAATATGCTCTGAATGATTTGATTGAATAAATATGGGTTATATGTTGCATCATTTGTATTCGTGAGCATGGCCGTGCGTCTGTTTGGTTGTTTTTGGAGTCTGAGTCTGTGTTGTGTTCAGTTGTTCAGGGGTTGTTCAGGGAGTGTCTGTCAGCTGTCGGAGTCTCAGTGGGACTTCTTGGCTTGTGTTCTCCGTTCTCGTCGGTGTAAGGTGAGGTTTTAGGATTTCTGTTTAGTTAAAGCGACCTACAACCTTATGTGCTCGTTTTCAAGCCTGCATGCGATTATTCTATTATATTTATATAATAGATATGTGTTTATACGATACGTTTATGATTTTGTCATACGGTTAAAGGTTTTTCGAACTGTATATATACAAGCATATGTAAGCTTGAAATGTTTTGCAACGAGGCTATGCTCCAAACCGTGTGTCTTCATACCAGCTGCGGATTAGGATGACACGGAGAGGTACGTTATAGCATATGTTAAGTTGCAAGGTATGGTATGCTCCGATAAGGTACGTACGTTACGATTATGATTTGATAAGTATGATTGTAGCGAGTTATGATCTGTTATGTTATGTCTGATATGTTGGGCCCCAGAGACTGTGGGTAAGGAACCCCGGGATGGTAACGGGCCGTCAGGTTAAGCCTGTGCATAGTCTCCATTTGAGGTATCTCGTGCGACTCAGGGAGATAGGGGAGGCGAGATATTCTTGAGCCGGTGGCATAAAACCTGCCGAGGACTCGTAGGGGATCATTACCCCTCGAGGTATGTATATGATATGGATGGTTAGGGGCGTATACACCCCTTCCATCATCCGGAGTTGAGGATGTTATGTTATGTTATATTTTCTGTTTTGATAATATGATTTGGAAGTAAGGTTGGAGACCCGTACTCGCCGGGTATATGAATATGATATGTTATGTTGATTATGAAACAGGATAGGAGCTTTCTCTTTCGAGATGTTACGAGTTTGTTCAGTCTGATATGATTTGATTAGGTATAAAATTTGGTATGAGTATGCTCAGTTGGTTAAGTTTTGAATAAGAGGAGATAAGATAAGATATGTATAAGTTTGGTTTGAAAATTATGTATAAGTTCGATTTGAAAATGGTTTTGGTATGCAAAACCCTACTCCCGGTTCATAATCTTTCTTTTGGTACGTGCTCTGCTCCTTATTATGTATAGTGTGTGTGAGTTCAGCCCCCTCACTCAGTCAGTGGACTGACCCTCGCCCCACCTATATTTTTCGTTTGCAGGTACAAGTTGTTGGAGTTCGAGCTAGGCGGCTTTGAGTCTGGTCTGTCGAGTCTGTGTCGGTCCTTTGATTTTGTTAAGTATTTTGTTCTGATTTATTTATGAAATTATGTATATAGTATGTTCTGTATAAGATGATGTTTATTCTTTGTTTATATGAATTTTCGGGACAGGTTAGGACAGGTTCATGGAATTAGTTGAACCCGTTTATTTATGTTTGTTGATTAAAGTTTTTGTTAGTTCGTATTTTACATCGCTTCCGCATTCGGGTTTTTGCATTTTTGGCTTGTACAGGGTTTAGGAACCGCCTAGCTTAGGTTGGATTTTTCGTTTGTCACCCGTTCGCTGTGACTTGATGCGTGTGCGGACTTTCCATTTCGTGCCACGTGTCGGGTCATAGTGCGGGGGTGTGGTGCCCCACCGCTTGGGGTGCTACAGGTCACGGGCGTGTCCGGGTTTGTTCTTCCTGAGAGACACGGGTGTGTCTCCTTTGATCCGCCTAGAATCACCTCGTCTGACCCCCTGTAATATAATTTTCGTGTTAATTAAATAATTAAACGTGAGAAAATAATCGCAAATGAATTTTATTGATTTATTTGAATTTTGCGGGTACAATATCTAATTCTTCCTCTGATTCTTCCTACAGAAATTTGCTAGAATTCGGAATGTTTGAAACTCCTTCGTTGACTTCGGAGGTTCGATCTTCCGTTGGATTTGATTTGTTTCTGAAAACGTTAATTGCGGGTCTTTAGACTTAATCTCGAATTAAACGCCTTGATTTGATGAACACCGAAGAACACGCCGATGAACACCTTTGACGTTGATTTGAATTTGACTTGAATTTGTTGAGGAGCAACGCCGAAATCTGGATTTGATGCTTTGATTGCGGATTGAACGCCTCAGTTTGTTGACTTTCTCGAAGACCGCAGAATAACACACTTGGAGCTCCTTCGAATTTGATTTGAGAAAAGCACCAGATTCACGGACTTGACGCCTTGTTGCGAATCGGACGCTTCGATTTGGTTGATTTCCACGAAGAACGCGAAGAACGCCTTGAATCTCGCTTCGATCTTTGAGGAGAGCAACGCCAAAACACCACTTCGATGCCTTGATACCGGATCAAACGCCGTTGATGCTGACTTCTACGAAGAACGCCGTTGATGATGCCGAAGATCACCGAGGATACCGAAGAACACCAGAGAACTTCTTTCTCCTTGCTTTGTGGCTTGCTTCTTCGCTCCTTCAAGTTGTGTCAATTGTGTTGTAGAATGCCTCTATTTATAGGCGTAGGGTGGAGCTTTGTGATAATTATCCCTTAATTAATTAATTCATTTATTAATGGGATAATATCAAACTTATTTATTTATTTATTACTTTAATATAGATTTATATTAAAGAACAAATAAATAAATAAACCACATGTCTTGACTTGATTGGTCCACGTGTTGAAACATGCCACGTGTCATCATTTGATTGGTCATAACCATCTGAACTGCAAGGCTTGATTTGATTCTCCGGAACACTTCAATTTTGACACGTGTCGACACTTGATTTGATGACAAAATAAATATTAAAATTATCATTTAAATCAACTATTTAAATATTCTATGAATTTTTTATTTAATATTTATCCAAAAATATTAAAAATAGAATGAATTAAATTTGATAATTAATATTTAATCCCATGTGTCACATTTCAATTCGACGAAAATTAATTCGTCTACAAATGCCCCCACTTCAAGGCTCGGTGAGGAACATTCCAAGTATTTGGACAAAGGCGGGACTTGAAGTATTTAAACTTCCTTTTCTTTTTCAGAAAATTTAAATGGATTTACTTTGCATATTTAATCTTGAGATAAGATTAAAATCAAAATTGTCTTGGATTCCAAGCCACGTGGCCTGAGACTTGTATTTGCATGAGAGTTTGCAGGCATGCGGACATCAAGATGATTTCTTTAACTTGCATGGAACATGATACAATCCTTGCTCCACCAAAATTTATCAGCACACGGCTTTCCTTCAAAATTTGAAATTACAATTTAATTAGAAGTCAACTAGTGCTCTTTGCATGACATGTTCAAATTTGATTTCCCATGCATTGTGAAACTCTAATTTGAAGAGTTAGAATCCCGCCTCCCAATATCGTCTTGTATAAGATTGCTTTGCATGCATGCAAACATTGTGATCAACATGAACTCTTCCCCATTTATATGGACGATATTGTAACGTGTCCTCCAAGTATTAGATTTAATTCACTTTCAACAATGATGCACGTGAATGTAGCATGCTGTGTTCACTTTTAATTTCCCATATATTGTGAAACTCTAAATTGGAGACTCCAACTCTTGGGATTAATTAATTAAGCACATGCTTGGATAAGCATCATACTTCGAATTCGAAGTGGACTCTTAATCCAATTAGGACACTTCCTCTACCCATGCCTATAAATAATGTCCCCTAGCTCCATAATTCTCACATCCAAATCAGAGCAGCAGCGAAGCATTGAGAAGTCCGAGAGATTAATTCGAAGACATATCTCCAAGATTTGAAGCAGCGCAACATTGAGAAGTCCGACAGATTAATTCGGCAATTCATCAACAACACATTACTTTGGAGATTTCTGCATCACCATCGCAAAAAGGAGACCGTATATTACGACCGATATTCCAACAAACTTCGTTCGCGCATTGATATCCAGGTTTCCAGTTTGCAATTGCAACCGAACATGTCGGCGTTTTTTTTTTTTCATTCAAGTTCTTGCCGTTGAACGTCGTCTTTCTCTTCTTTTGCAGGTGTTGGGAGTTCACCAGAGATTTAGGAATTGGTATCGCTCCATCGTTGGCCGACAATTACAACTTTATTTTTTTTCTCTCCGT
Source organism: Lantana camara (assembly GCA_037501455.1). Taxonomy (NCBI): domain Eukaryota; kingdom Viridiplantae; phylum Streptophyta; class Magnoliopsida; order Lamiales; family Verbenaceae; genus Lantana; species Lantana camara. The sequence goes on from CM074859.1 coordinate 43,464,694, forward strand.
TGTTTTAAACGGGATAAAGCAACAAATCTGATTTGTGCAGTTTCGGTTTCATTGGATTCTTCAGCCTCACGTTTTGTTTGAAATAACAAAACCGACAAGCTTTTCCTCATCAGATTTTGTTATCAAATACACAGCTGTTCAAATTAGGAAACTGGGCTTTTCATTTTACTATACATATATGTGTAGGTAAATATGTGAAATACATTTATACCTATATATATATATAGGTATAAGACGTGCCCCAATTTGATTAAAGTCCACCATTTAAAAAAATAACAGTTGCTATTGCACATTAATTAATGTGACACCATCTTGATTTGCAATTTATTGTTAGGCATTACTTGTGACTCCATAATGGCGTGAATGATCCACAATCTTTTCTTGCAATTTCATCATTCTACGTCGCGAGATCGCGATTTTATTTATTTATTTTTTTTTCCTTTGCATATATTCATTGAAGTCAGCCTAACCCCGTTGTGTTTTGTTGTGTTGATTTGTAGGGAATCATGGTTTACTTCAAAGACATCACCTTAGCTTCCGGAGTTAAACAATTGGTGATCCTTGACGACAAGAAGTAAGAGCTCGAGAAAGGCACAACATTGGCGGTTCATCCTTGTCTCACCGGACCATATGCGGGTGATCGGGGAAAGGTGACGGTGCGCTTTCGTGTCAAGGAGTGGTCATACCGAATGAAGTTGAGCCAAGCGTCGCACGTGTGGGTTCTGGAAGCGGGTCATCATCAACACTCAAATGAACCGGCTCATCTACCGACACTAGGGCAAAGCATCATCGAAGGCAATGTGAAGTGGAGAGATGACCTTCGGTTCAATGGCGAATTCCACTATGTTGCCGGATATTGGGAATGGACCGAGGACATACTCAGCCGGTGCAAGGACAGACTGCAGTCAGCCCAAATATACAGCTCGGTGCCCACTTCCTTGTTCATCTACAACAGCAACTTGGAGATCATGAAAGCGTTTTGCGAAGGATGTTGTCCAACAACCAACACTCTTCTGACATCGAACGGCGAACTGTCCATATCGATCTAGGATTTATACTCTTTGGCGGGTCTCCCAATGACGGGTCTTCTCTACGACGAAGTGGTCCCCAATGCAAAAGAACTCACCGAGAAATGCTAATTCGGAAAGAGATATGCCCCCTCTAGTTGCCAGTACTTGTTCCACGCCTATCACTTGCTGCGAAAGGATATTCATGGCGGTCAAGTTTCCATCAAGGCCTGGATGAGCTTTTGGTGCAAAAAGGCGAAGAAGTATGTCCAAGATGAATCAATCCAACGCCCACTTGGTGACTTCGGCACTTATGAAGCTTGGAACGTCGCAGAGGAGAGGTTGTTTGCTAGACTTGGACTCGACGGGAACAAAAGGGAAGATACTTATTTGGCGGCGTTCATAGCTTATTAGCTTTGTCTCTTCGTTCTTCCAACAGAAAGCGTCGGCTCGATACGCCCAAGTACTTTCAAGATGGCGAGCGTCATGGCAAGCGGCTTCAAGGTTGATTTGGTTGTTCTGGTCTTGGCAAGCATCTATCAGGGTTTGAATAAGATATCAGCATCCGCCCGACCGACTCAAGGTCATGCTCCATTTCCCGTTCACTTCGTCTATGGTTGGCTAGCACACTACTTCAAGACACATCGCCAAGCTTATCAAGACATCTGTGGTCCGGAAATGATGCGTTTTCTGGTGAGGGAGGAGCGAAGGAATATGATGCGAGGGAGGCTCGTAAGAAGATCCACAAGGCGGAGTTCGTAGCTTGGAACTGCAATGCGATGAAGCTCTACAAGAAGTTCCATTATACTGACAATGGGGAAGGCTCAGAGGAAGAGCACAACTACTTCATGTCAATTCAATCTTGCTACCTACCTTTCAGACAAGGGGATCATTTCATCATTGAGCCATACAGTCCCCACCGTTTTGCTCGTCAGTTCGGGTTTTATCAAGTGGTGCCCGGAGTTCTCAAGAATGACTTTCGTGATGCTTCTTTAGACCAAGGACTCAACCATTGGCACGTGTGCACTTTATCGAAATCTATGGATGAAGTGGTCTTTCCCCCAATAACTGCGGCTGTTAAGAAGTTGTGTGCCAAGAGCTATACGGAATGGTGGTCGAGAACTCACAGCAGCTTCTTTGATGACAACATCGTGAAATTGACTAATGTGAGAGTCGCCCCAATCTAAGTTGAGAAAGTTGATCCGATTGGAGGAGAAAAGAGAAAGACTCCCCCCGTCCCTTTGGCAAAGAGTGAAAGTGACACTGCAGATCGCCATTGGAAGAGGCCAAAGAAACGTGATAAGGTTTCAGCTGACAAGTCTGGTGAAAAGGTAGTTTTCTCCCTCTTCTTTCATTGTTCTTCAATAATTTTCTATTCTTCTTTAAACATTGAATGTGTTTCACTTGCAGTTGGAAGAGGAACCTCTTAGAGCTGGTGCTGTGGAGTCTCAAGGATCGATCCTTGGGCTAATTCTTTTGGAGACCGGTCTTATTTTTGAAGGAGAGGCGCAATCCAAAACACTAGTGATATCCGAAGAAAAGCAAATGCCTCAGCATCCCGCAGTCTCAGTTTTCCAAGCATCCACATTTATCGCCACTCAGAAGCAGCAATTTATCAAGTTGATGTGGGGCAATCTCCTCGAGAAGATAGAGAGCACTCCACTTAACTCTATTTCATCTCTTAAGGACGAAGTTCAATCAGTGTTGAATGATGCTAAGGGTTTTGACGAGCCTTTCATTTTTGCCGTCGAAAAGTCATTGGCGATTTTGTTTGCCAAGGTAACTTCTTATGATAAGGCGAGGTCTGCAGCTTCTGGAGAGACTTCAAAAGATTGGCTTTCTCAGCAGTTGAGCGAAGCCAGGGATCGACTCGCCAGTGCCCAAGCCGAAGAAGCAGCTGGGGCGAATCAAGTTAAGGCAACTGAGAAGAAGTTGAAGTCTGTTACGAAGAAACTTGCCAACTTGACGAAACAGAAGGAAGATTTGTCACTTTCATTAGGGCAACATCAACTCCTTTACGAGAATGCTCAGTCTCTAGTTCAGACTATCAGCAAAGAGATCGAGACCCTTGAGAAGACTCCCCCATTGGATGACAACATTGTCCTCAAGGCGTTCAAAGTTGTGGAAGATTCACTAGCACTTCTGAAGGTGGCGAAGGAAGACTTGAAGAATTTGAGCCCCTCCCCTTGATAGTCTAGGATGCTTTTACTTTTCTTTGTTTCTTTGATTCATTGTCTAGTTTTAATGAACTTTATCAATTTTGAGAACATTTAATAAAGACTTTATTTGCTTTATTCCAATCTCGTATGCATTTTCTTTTGCTTCAGTAGTCCATAACTTCTTTGCACTTCTTTCGATTTGTTTAACTTGAAGAGTAAAGTTTTCAACAAGAAAAACATAACTTAACGGATAATCTTGACTGAACTTGGTTAATTTCTAAGCTGCCTACGTACCCCGGTGGAGGGATCAAGTCATAACGTAGTTCAAGGGAAAACTTCTTTTAAGAAGATTTGGTGGGCCGTTCACAGTTTATACTCATGCGGGCCAGGAGTATTCAAAGTCTAACCACCCTGAACAAGAGTGGGGAATTTCTGTTTTAGCCACACGAAATACCATCAGTGGAGTAACTCAGTAGTTTAGCCACTTGGTTAACCATTGGTGGGTACCATACACAGTTTATACTCATGCGGGTCAGGAGTGACATGCAGTTTAGGCTCGTACGTCAAGGTGCAATCTTCAACTTATGCGTAGTAGCGTTTCAAGAACTTCCCGTTTATGGGACCAATTCTTAGACCATCTTCGGCGATCAACCTGTAAGCGCCGCTTGTGTATACTTCCTTCACAACATATGGACCATCCCATTTGGAGACGAACTTATTCCCGGTTCGATGAGTAGTGATGATTGGTCTTCTCACAGCAAGCACCAAATCCCCAACTTGGAACGAACGAGTCCTCACCTTCTTGTTGAATGATCTGGAGAGACGAGCTTGACAGCACTCGAGTCTTTGTTGAGCCTCCAACCTCTTCTCATCGAGCGCCTCCAACTCTTTAAGTCTTAGGCGAGCATTTTCATCTTGGGTTAGATCTTCTTGAATTACTATCCTTAGCGATGGAATTTGTTGTTCAAGGGGGACAACGGCTTCGACACCATACACCAACGCATAAGGGGTCGCTTGGGTAGGTGTTCTATAGGTGGTTCGATAAGCCCACAAAGCTTCTCCAATCCTTTCGTGCCAATCTCGTTTCGACTTGGAAACCACCTTCTTCAGCAAACTGCATAGAGTTTTGTTGAAAGCTTCGGCAAGACTGTTGGCAGCGGCGTTGTACATTGAAGACTTTCTTTGCTCGAATCCGAACTTCAGGCAGAGTTTGTCTATCAGGCTATTGCTGAATGGCTTTCCATTATCCGTGATGATATAACGAGGCACGCCATAGCGGAAGATGATGTTTATTCGGATGAAATCAGCGACATTCTCCTTCTTCACTTCTTTTAGAGGAATTGCTTCCGCCCACTTAGAAAAGTAATCGGTCGCAGCCAAAATGTAGAGATGACCGGCAGAAGACTTCGTTGTGGGGCCTACCACATCCAATCCCCAAGCATCGAAAGGCCACGAGGCAACCGTCGGATGTAACGGTTCGGGCGGTTGGTGAATGAAGTTAGCTTAAAACTGACTAGCTTGACATCGTTGCGCGTATTCTATGCAGTCTTTCACCATTGTTGGCCAATAGTATCCAATTCTTTTTATGCGAAAGTGCAGCTTTGGGCCCGACTGATGAGCACCGCAGACTCCGGAATGTGCTTTTTCCATGGCTTGGTTTGCTTCGTCTTCGCCCAAACACCTCAAGAAGACTCCATCGAACGAGCGTAGGTAGAGTGTACCTTTAAAGTAGATGAATCGAGTTGAGCGTCGTCGCACATCAACTCTCTGTCGCGGATCGTTGGATAACTTTTCATATTTGAGATAGTCAACAAAGGGTTATCGCCAATTCTCCTTTTCGACTTCGAATACTTCGACAACGTGATTTTCTTCTTATTCAAAGTCTTCATCATTGAAGATTGGAGGTATAACCCAATTCTTGCAAACCGACACTCGAGTTTCCTTCTCCGGCATCGCTAATGTAGCACCCCTACACGTGGAGATACCACACCCCCGCACTATACGTCAATCCATATACGAAACGGGTAATCCGTACATAAACTAACCTATAGCGAACGGGTAACAATGCAAATAAAAGAACACGCTAGCTAGGCGGGACTAGACCCTCAAATGCAAAATAAATCCAATACATGAACTCAAAAGCGGAAGCATAATATTATCGTATCATCATATCAATACATTATCATCTTCCAAATAATATTCACATATAAGTGCTCAAAACTACTAACATGATACTCTGAAATGCTAGTACATGGGAAGAAACACTATGCTAGACTCAGCTGGATAAAGACACGACCTGACTCCCGCTTAGCACGCCACGAACAAAACCTGAAGTTGGAGACGTCAGTCTGTGAAGACCGAGTGAGGGGCATAAGTATATATAAACACAAGTAGTATGCAAGTTATAATCTCGGGTAAGGTTTTGTAACTAAAATAATATAGGTGCAAGAATAACATAGAACTCGCCCAAGATTACAACTATCAAGTTTAACACGATAATCATGTTTATTATAACCATCAGTGGCCCTGGCGAGGGGCGTGCACGATCTCCAACCAAACCTTGACAGTGAACAAGGATTACACTTTCATTTAATTAAGTTATCATACAAGTCATTATAGTGCATACGATCAATAACACGAAATTCATCCTTCACCATTGGTAGTGGGTTTGCAAGGCCCGAACCACCCACGATAACACGACGTACGTCGGGAGCATGGCTCCCACGTACAGGACTCCTTCCTCCACCAAACCTCCTGGTGGATTCAGGGGGTATCCCCACGGTGTGAGAGAGGTGTGTGAGTTACCCGCCAGCCCTATGCTTTCCGGGTTGGCTCAAACACTCACTCTGGGGCCCATAATGCACGATACACGATAATTCGCCAAATACGATCACAGTTCAATCACGATAACACGATACACAGCTTACTTGTCATGAACACGATAAGTTTTCAAGAAACATGATTTACTTTCAAAGAACATGACTTGTAACATAATACACGGGTAGTTGTTAAATCTTTTGTTCTTGGGAAACGATTATGAAGATATATATATATAGGTAATTTGGCCGAAATCCATGTAAAGGTTATATGGTTCTAGATCACTAATAGCTAAACCTCACCTTTACCAACAGAATGCAAGTCGAGACACGGCCTACGGCCCCTGCTCCACGTCATGAGAAGATGATCTGTGCAAGGGATACATGTATACATGAGACTTGACTCTAAATGGACCAAATATGATGAATGGCGAACATGCAACGAGATGACGAGCAACACGCAATGTGGCATGAAAATATCTTGTTTTGACATATATTCAATCATATAATAGCAATTTGGGATCAAAGAATGTCTTGTATCAACATGCTAAAAATAGAATTTTATGTAGAAAGTTTTGTTCTGTCAGACATGTGGGAACGGACGTTCCGGCTTCCCTTTGAAAATGGGAAGGGTCGTTCCCGTGGCCCTTTAAAACGCGCCAACGTTTTTTATTTTGAAAACACACTAAGGCTGGGAACGGCCCTTCCAACACGCAGGCCAAAATGGGAACGACCGTTCCTAGCTTCGCCAGTCCACTTTGAATTAAAAGAATGGGAACGACCGTTCCCATAATGCCTTGAGGCGGGAATGGCCGTTCCCAGTTTCTACAACTGAAAACAGAGCAGAAACAGGGGATGGCTACGGGAAACATTAACAAAGCAACAAAGCTCACGTTTGATCACTAAAAGGGCATGAATTTCTGGTAATATTCAAGCATATATGTTCAAGATATGATAATATATCACTTAAACACATAAACCATGAAAAATCATCAAGATTTCCAAGTTTCATGTTCATGCTTCTTTTGATCACTCAAGCTCAAATTTTCCAATAAATCAAGCTCTAAATCATGATAAAATCATATATTCATGCTTCAATCAGTCAATAACTCACTTATGCAATAATTCTCAAACCCTAACTAATCCATATTTGATCAAGATTCATCAACCATGCAAATACCAACTTTGAAATGAAAGAAATGAAGAAGAAAAAGATGAAGGTGTTTGAGCTCCCAAATCTTGAAATATTTCTTGAAATTCTTGGATGAAAATGATGAAATCTCCTCTCTCTTTCTTGGTTTATGGTTCGGTTTATGAAAGGGAAGCAAATGATCGATGAATTTGGTTGGAAAATGAACAAGGAACCTTATGGAAGAGATATAACGTGATTCATCAATTTTGAAATATGTGAAATGCCTCAATTGCAATTTAGTCCCTCAAGAGTTGAAGTCATGCAATCAAGTATGTAGGGTTTTGAAATATAATCAATTAAGTCCTTGAAAAGTTATACAATTAAGTCCCCAAAGTTAGGAAAATAATCAAGTAGGGGCAATTTGTTAGGAATAGTGCCCTAGAAAGCCGATTGTATATCCGTTTTGTGCTTTTCCTTATTGTAATCACAGACAATCTTTGAATGAAATAACGAATTGAGGCAACACTTCTTTATATGCTCTTGTTTGGTATGCGTTTACTTTATCTGTGCATGTATGAGAACTCCCCTAATCCTGATGACTTTAGGACTCTACCATTTAGGTGAAATGGTTCATGAAACGAGACCTATATCACATAAGTCATGATTAGTAAAATACTCCAAGCCGATGAGTCCTACAGACAGTGGGAGTGTCAACCTGACTCCTCTAAGGCTTGCTTGTGGGATCACGCCCTTAAGAAGGACCACCTTGTTTCATGGAGGTGCAAAGTATATAGTTGATACGTGCGTGATACATGAGGATGCTTACTTTAATAAGTAAGTTCAGTGAGGTGCCCCGTGTGAGAACATTCCTAAATGGGAAAGGAAGTTTCTATTTCAGGAAATGGAAACTTCCAGATTAGGAAATATCTCACGAGTCATTGATGTGATTAATTGATCCTTAGACTTGAGGTTCCTTGTCACTTTATGAGTTAACTCTGTAGTCTTAGGTATAAGCTTTAAAGGGTGTCGCCTTAGATAACTGATTCAAGGCTTATGCTGGGGCTGCACAAGTGATTCATGAAAGTGAATGAGAATCAAGAAAGGACCTACACTTGCATATGCAAGTTGATCTCTTATTGTGTAAGTCATTCATATGCCATATGGAGTCCTTGGCCAAGGCAGTAGATCAAGACATCAAGAAAAGGGTTTCTTGGATTGAGATCAAATGGATATGAAATGCACTTAGCTTTAAGACCGGATTATTAGGGTTCTGATTATTCCCTTACCCTAGATCTTGGTTGAGAGAGAGTAAGTACGAGGATTGTATCTCACATGAATCAATGACTTAAAGGTTCTGTCGAATCTGAACATTCCAATTCAGCTAGGGGTTAAACACCTGTTGCTAGACTATGGTCGTTTAATCTGTGGACTGATTAATTAATTAGTGAATTAATTAATTAGGGTCACTGCTAATTGAATTGAGAACCTAGAGGGTCACACACAACAACTTGGTTACATGAGTTGAGGCTTTAAAATGATTAAACGAGTTAATCAGGCCAAGAGGGTTCCACACGTGTGAAACTACACGTGTGGGTCACGTGAGTGACACGTATCCTTGTGACACGTGTCCCACACGTGTAAATATATATATTATATATATATATTAAATAATTAAATGTGTTAATTATTTAATAGACTTTGGTTTAATTTTGAATTAAAAAGAAAGTCTTATTTTGGAGAAAAATAATCTAGTTAATTAATTATGAATTAATTAATTAGATAAAATAAGTTATTTATTTTAAATAAATAAAGTATAAAATTATCCAAAAATAGTTTGGATATTTTTAGCTCTCTTGAAAGTTGATTTGAATTTAAATTCAAAGTCAAAATCAAAATTACTTGATGATCAAGTAATACGAGAGAGAGACCAAAACCCTAGCCCATAAGGACTAGGATTTTCGGTCCTCCCTTTATTATAAATAGGGGAGCTCGAGCTCCCCTTAGAGCTAATTGGCAATTCTTTTGGTTAAGCCAAGATATACGAAACCCTAGGTTAAGCCTAAACACTAACTAGAGAACTAGCATCCTTACTAGTTAGATTGTGATCAAGTTGGTGGACTATCTCTAGAGAGCTTCAAGTTAGAAGTTTGAAGATTCGAGCTTTACCAAGGAGAGGGGATCAAGCCGCGAGAAGAGCGTTCCTGGGTGGCTTGAAACGCTTCAACAAAGAATAAAAGAAAAGTAAGTTTCTTATCTCTACGAATTTGGTTACACGATTGCGAGTCCAAGGTCCTTTTGTTGGAAATTTTTAAATTTCCGCTGCTTTCTGATTCGTGTTTTCCAACACAATTTTGGGTAATTAAAGCATTCCCGGTAATTGTTTCATATAATAAATATTTTTCTATGACTTGAAATAATTTTCCAATGATATGATTCTATATATTTCCATGAAAGTGTACTAAAATTTTAATTTATAAAATTATAATGAATCGTAAGAAATTAATTAATGAAAATCGGGGCGTTACAGCCAATGTAGAGGCAAGTTTCGCCAATGCATCCGCTTGCTTGTTCTCTTTTCTAAGCACGTGTTCGATCGTCACATCTCTGAGCCATCCCATCAGCATTTTAGCATAGTTAACATAGGGGATCAGTTCAGGCTTTTTGACGTCGTACGAGCCTTCCAATTGGTTGACCACCAACTTTGAGTCTCCATATATTCTGAGATGCAACTATTTTATATCGACCGCCACTTCCAACCCGAGTATAAGAGCTTGATATTCAGCGACGTTATTGGAACACTTTTGTGTTAGGGTGAAGGAATATGGTAGAACCTCCCCATCGGATGTAATAAATACAAACCCAGCACCATCTCCTTCTCTATGTGAAGCTCCGTCAAAGAACATTTTCCAAGGGGGAGTGACTTCGACTAGTAACGAATCTTCATCCGGCAAGTCATCAGACAATTCCCATTCGGCGGGTGTAGGGTGGTCTGCCAAGAAGTCAGCCATAACTTGTCCCTTCACTGCTTTTTAGGGGATATAAACGATCTCGAACTGCTGAAGTTGGAGATACCATCTTGCGAGTCTATCCGAATGCACCGGTCTTGACATGACGTATTTTAGAGGGTTTGCCTTGGAGATGAGATGTACAGTATGTGCTTGGAAGTAATGTTTCAGCTTTTGGATTGCAAAGATCAAGGCCAAACACATCTTCTCGATCGGAGAATACTTCAGCTCGTTTGGTAGCATTGTTCTACTCAAATAGTACAAAGAGCTTTCCTTTCCTTCGTCGTTTTCTTGGGCGAGTAAGGCACCAACAGATGGTTATTAAGCTGAAATGTAGAGAATCAACGGCCGTCCCGGAGTGGGTGCAACTAGGACAGGTGGCTTCATCAAGTACGCCTTTATGCTCTCGAAGTCTTTATGGCACGCTTCATCCCATTCGAAGGGAACACCTTTCTTCATAAGCCGACTGAATGGTTGACACCGACCGGCCAGGTTCGAGATGAATCTTCGGATGTAAGCCAACTTTCCTTGCAAACTCTTCAAGTCATGGATATCTCGAGGTGGCGGCATTCTCAAGATCGCATCTATCTTTGCTTGTTCAATTTCAATACCTCGATGTCGAACTATGAACCCGAGGAACTTCCCTGACGAAACTCCGAAAGCACACTTGAGCGGATTCATCCGGAGTTGGTACCTTCTTAATCGTTCGAAGATCTTTCTTAAGTTTTGTAGATGATCTTCTCGCTTCTTGGATTTTACCACCACGTCGTCCACGTAGCATTCGATGTTCTTGTGAAGTAAATCATCGAAGATTTTCTGCATCGCCCTTTGATACATGGCACCTGCGTTCTTCAAGCCGAAAGGCATCACTTTGTAGCAGTATATCCCTTTTGGAGTGCGAAATGCTGTTAATTCTTCATCTTCGGGTGCCATTCGTATTTGATTATATCCCGATGAGCCGTCCATGAAGGAAAGAGCTTCATGGCCTACGGTAGTGTCGATCATGAGCTCGGTTATAGGCAGTGGAAAATCATCTTTCGGGCAAGCGATATTTACGTCTCTGAAGTCAACACATACTCTAATCTGTCCATTTTTCTTCCTTACCGGTACTATGCTAGAGATCCACGTGGGATACTTCACTTCTCGAATGAACCCGACTTCGATGAGCATGTTTACCTCGGCTTCGATTAAAGGAAGTAGGTCCGTTCGGAATCGTCGCTGAGCTTGTTTCACGGGATGAGCGCCTTTTTTCACGGAGAGGTGATGTACTGCAACTTTCGGATTCAGCCCCGGCATTTCTTTGTAGGACCTTGCAAACACATCCCTGAATTCAAGCAAGAGTTCGACATAAGCTTTCTCCTCGTCGCCGGTTAATAAGGCGTTGATGTAGGTCAGGCGAGGATCGTCGGCGTTGCCTAAGTTGACTTCTTTGAGATAGTCCACGGTTGCCTTAACTCCTTCTTCAAGCTCAGGTGGTGCGTCTTCGGCATCCTCCTCAGCTAAAACTTCTTCGGACGTGGTGATGTGGTAAGACGATGCCACACTTTCTCTATCTTCTTCGTCTTGAGTTTTGTCACGTGTAAAGATGATCGTCTCCCACCTAGCTTTCAATACTTTATCGCATAAGACGATCAAATTAGTGCATTGTTTCATACGAGATGGAACTGCACTTTGAAGCTTTGGAAAGCGTCGTGCCTTTCATCTTCTCAACCAGTGACTAGCTTTAGCTCCCTTGGGCGGGCTGAGCCTATCAAAGACCAACCTCCGTCGAATCTTTCTTCCATCCTCATCAAAAGCATCTTCGGTTGATAAGAGCTCTTCAGATATATAGTTATTTGTTGCTCTATTTATGGCGATTCGAACAGGACCTTGCACGGAAAATCCGAGTCCTACTGGCGAGTTTGGGGCAACATTTCAATCTTCTTTCGATGACCTCGACTTTGTTTCCTTTGTCTTGGCCGTTGGAATGAGTTTTCCCAGCTTTGACTTCTCTTGTGGGTTGTACCCAGCTTTGACGAGAAGTTTATATGCTTTAGGATCGTACTCCTTTGCATTTTGGAGTTTGGTTGCTTCCCCATGCTCTATTTTACTTCCTTGAATCGGACGAACGAATCCATTGAGTGGTGGAGAAGAAGGCTTCACAACATCTAGTTTGGTGAGGGGCAATGTTAGCCCTTCCCATGCCTCGGACTTTGTAAGTGATGATCCGCCCTTCTCTTGGCAGCTGATCAAAGCTGAGGCTCCGATTTTGCTTTCACCTTTACAATCATCTCGTGGATCAGAATCTTCTTTTCCTTTGCTTTCTTCCACTTCCTCGCGGTAGTACTTTGCATCGGCAAAGTGGGCTTCTGCTTTGGTGAAAGGTTTTCTATCTCCAATAACCTTCTTTATCACACCCTCCTGGCAGTACTTGAAACATTGGTGCTAAGTAGATGGGACAACGCCATTTTCATGTAACCAGGGTCGTCCTAGAAGCATGTTGTATGAAGTTTTAGTATCTATGACATGAAACAGTGCGCTTGAAGTCATGTCTTCTATCAACAGCTTTAGTCGAATGATATCGAGAGCTCTTTGTCCTCCCTGGTTGAAGCCTTGGATCATCAGACGGCTGCTTGCTAGTTCATCCTTCAAAATTCCTAATTCGTTCATCACTCTCAAAGGCAAGATATTGACTGCAGAGCCTCCATCGACGAGCATTCTATTCACCTTTTGTTTGCGGGTATAACCTGTCACGAACAGCGGTCTGTTGTGAGGCTTTGAACCGAGTAGTAAATCTTCGTCTGAGAAGGACATGGTTGCCATGCATTCATCGCCTTTCGGGTGAGTTTCTTTGGGAACCTCTTCTTCACTTATCATTAGGCAAGTTACAGCATTGGACGTCGCGCTAACATCTTCGAGTACGATCTTTCCTTGTCGTGCCAACTGCATCACCTTATCTTTGAATAAAAAGCAATCATGGATTGGGTGTCCGAGCAGACGATGATACTTGCAATACTTTGGATCGTCAGTCTTTCCGGCTTCATTGGGCCTCTTCATTTTGGGTAATTCGATGAGGTTTGCTTTAAGCAGGTCGTCGAAAATTCCGGAGACATCAGAGTCTTTAAATGGGTATTCCTTGACTTGCATTTCTGCTAAGGATAATTTTCTGAATGTTCTTTCTTGGGGGACTTCCTTCCTTTCGTCCGCCTTGTCATTTGTCTTAGCCCAAAATTTGACAGGAATTGCATTTACCACCATGGACTCTTTGACTTGTGCTTTGGTGAAGGGTTTGCCCCCTTTCCTGAAATCTTACTTTTCTCTAGGCCTGCGGAACTCTTGGACGGGCGGTCCTTCGACTCCAGTAGCGATCATGCTCAACTCCATATCATGTGCCCGAGTAGCGAGCTCTTCGAACGACTTGGGCTGAATTCCTTGGAGGATGTAGCGGAGACCCCAATGCATCCCCTGAATACACATTTCAATTGCCGAAGCCTCTGACAATCGATCCTTGCAATTCAGACTAAGTTTTCTCCACTGATTGATGTAGTCGACAACGGGTTCTTCTTTCCATTGTTGGGAGTTGGTGAGTTCGATCATGCTAACTGTCCGACGAGTGCTGTAGAAGCGATTGAGGAATTCTTACTCGAGTTGTCCCCAACTATCGATCGAGTCCGCTTCTAAGTCCGTGTAACAGTCGAAGGCATTTTCTTTTAGTGATCGAACGAATTGCTTGACTAGGTGATCCCCGTGAGTTCCGGCATTATTGCACATCTCGATGAATTGAGCTACGTGTTGCTTAGGATTGCCTTTGCGTCAAACTGCTGGAATTTGGGAGGTTGATAAGCAATCGGCATCTTCAAGTTATCGATTCTCTGTGTGTAGGGCTTGGAGTAAATCAATGACGATTTGGAGCCTCCCTAGATCTTATCTTTGATTGTCCCCATGATGAACTCTTTCAATTGCTCCACTGGGATGAGTCCGTCCGATGAAACTTGAAATTCTTTAGCTGAAGGTTTCTCAGTTCCAATTGATTGAGCTTTTGTTGGAGTTTCAGACTCTTCTTGCTCATTCGAACGCTTCCCCTTCACTTGGCTAGCGTTGTCACGGTCTACTCTGTCCATCAACTTCGAAATACGAGAGTCTTGCTCTTGAACATGCTTGGAGAGTCCCTCGATGACCTTTGTCAGATTCGCAAGTTGTTCTTCTAGAGTTGTTGCACTTGTCGTCATGGCGGGCGCAAAGCTTGAGGAACTTGAACGAGGAGTGGACGAGGCTGAGTCGTCTTCTTCGCCTTCACTTTCGTAGGTGAGAAGTCACGCGTTCTTTCCATCGCTTTGGAGGGATTGAGCTTTCCCGGAACACGTCTGCTCTTTCTTAGACATACTTCTTGTTACAACGACGAAGCTTTCGACAACAAGTTTGGAGATGATAGCCTCGAGATCGACGATCTTGTTGTTGGCCATTTCGTGCTTCAAGTTTGTTGAGTAGGAGGAGATGAGAGGTAGAGATGGTCCCACTGGGCGTGCCAAAATTTGTAATATAATTTCCGTGTTAATTAAATAATTAAACGTGAGAAAATAATCACAAATGAATTTTATTGATTTCGGAGGTTCGATCTTCCGTTGGATTTGATTTGTTTCTGAAAACATTAATTACGGGTTTTTAGACTTGATCGCGAATTAAACGCCTTGATTTGATGAACGCCGATGAACACCTTTGACGTTGATTTGAATTTGACTTGAATTTGTTGAGGAGCAACGCCGAAATCTGAATTTGATGCTTTGATTATGGATTGAACGCCTCAGTTTGTTGACTTTCTCGAAGACTGCCGAAGAACATGCTTAGAGCTCCTTCGAATTTGATTTGAGAAAAGCACCGGATTCGCGGACTTGACGCCTTGTTGCGAATCGAACGCTTCGATTTGGTTGATTTCCACGAAGAACGCCTTGAATCTCGCTTCGATCTTTGAGGAGAGCAACGCCAAAACACCACTTTGATGCCTTGATGCCGGATCAAACGCCGTTGATGCTGACTTCTACGAAGAACGCCGTTGAAGATGCCGAAGAACACCAGAGAGCTTCTTTCTCCTTGCTTTGTGGCTTGCTTCTTCGCTCCTTCAAGTTGTATCAATTGTGTTGTAGAATGCCTCTATTTATAGGCGTAGGGTGGAGCTTTGTGATAATTATTCCTTAATTAATTAATTCATTTATTAAAGGGATAATATCAAACTTATTTATTTATTTATTACTTTAATATAGATTTATATTAAAGAAAAAATAAATAAATAAACCACATGTTTTGACTTGATTGGTCAACGTGTTGAAACATGCCACGTGTCATCTTTTGATTGGTCATAACCATCTGAACTGCAAGGCTTGATTTGATTCGCCGGAACACTTCAATTTTGACACGTGTCGACACTTGATTTAATGACAAAATACATATTAAAATTATCATTTAAATCAACTATTTAAATATTCTATGGATTTTTTATTTAATATTTATCCAAAAATATTAAAAATAGAATGAATTAAATTTGATAATTAATATTTAATCCCATGTGTCACATTTCAATTCGACGAAAATTAATTCGTCTACACCCCCGACACGAGAGTGTCTTAGTTTGAACATGTTTGTCTCCTTTTTGCAATACTTAGCTCCGAATTCGGTATTTTCCGTCGTTTCGTAACTCCAACACAAATTGTACCTAGATGGAGCAAATATACACATAAACTCATGAAACGACATAAAATTTACTCAAATTAACGCTCGAATTCATGCGAATTCAACACTCAACACTGAATAACCAAATACATCAATTTTCGAATTCGAAGTTGCTCAGGCATTACAATCCAAAATCAAAAGGGAAATTTAGAGGACAAAGCAGGAGGGTTATCCTTTTTCGATGGGGAACCGGTCTGGTGGGCGTGATCTAGCTCAAAATTGGTTTGGCTGAGATGGCAATCTAGCTGGCAACTCGGGTCGATCAGTCAAGAATTTGTAAGTGTAGGCTCTTTATCGATCTGAAAAACACTCAAGCACACGTGAGCTCAAAGGCCAAATTGGGGAACTTGGGGTTGGGCCCAAGTTTGGCTCTCCGACGCTCAAGTTAGTCTTGGTGGCATTTAGAGAGAGAAATAATGCAAAGAACGCCATTAAATAATCTTAAATGCTTACCAATAACTGTTCCGGGGGGGGGGGGATATTTATAGCTTTGGATAATTAATGCAGTAGTGTGCGTACGACAGCTATGCATTAAATGAGGTTAAGCAATTGTCCCTAAGAGGAAATGCTCGACCTCACCAAGGGGGCGTGAAGCGCACCATTTTTCCCCTTTTGGTAAGACCTTGGGGGGGGGGGGGTATTTATAGCTTTGGATAATTAATGCAGTACTGTGCGTACGACAGCTATGCATTAAATGAGGTTAAGCAATTGTCCCGAAGAGGAAATGCTCGACCTCACCAAGGGGGCGTAAAGAGCACCATTTTTCCCGTTTTGGTAAGACCTGGGGGGGCGGGGTATTTATAGCTTTGGATAATTAATGCAGTAGTGTGCGTACGACAGCTATGCATTAAATGAGGTTAAGTAATTGTCCTGAAGAGGAAATGCTCGACCTCACCAAGGGGGCGTGAAGCGCACCATTTTTCCCGTTTTAGTAAGACCTAGCACAGTTGGCATTAAATGCGCCAGCGTGCATCAGTCCCAGGGAATGAGAGCGGGACATGTGTCTTGACAGCGAAGCGTCTCGGGCGTGGAAAAGGTCTCTGATGCATGGCGTCGGAGAGTGAGGTCGATAGCCTCTAATTCTGGAGTGCCAACGGGCCCAAGGGTTGGACCATTGGAGAGGAGCCTTTGGCCCATGTTGAGAGCAGACCCGTACCGATCCGACCCCATGTTGGTAATTTGGGTTTGTGGTGGTCATGACGAGATTGTTGTCAGTCGGTGATTTGGGGTTGTGGCAATTTTCGGTGAATTTTTCATTAAATTGAGACATTCTTTGAGTTAGTGGACTATTTTGTCACCGAAATAATAAGTGTCCCGAAATTGCTAGTTGGCATCAGTTGGTATCCCGATTTTGTAATTTTCCCACGTCATATGCCACCTGTACAATATGTGGAGATATTATTTGACCTGGAAATGTTGTCATTGCTCATGTCATCATAAATGCCACGTGTCCATAGTCTCCGGTATGAAACAGTGGATTCCGGCGAGAATTATCCCGAAATTGACACATTTTTAGAGTTAGTGGACTTTTTTGTCGCCGGGAAAACGCTAGTGAGGGTCAGTTGATATCCTGATTTTGCATTTTTCCCGCAATTATCTCGTAGGCTCTCACATGTATTCATGTTGACCTGATTAATTATCAATTCAGTTATGCACATGTATGTATACATGCTCTCCTAATTACGTCGTCAACAATTATTTGTCGTTTGTGGACATGTTGTCCTTATTATGCCCAAGTTTGACCGTAATACTCACTCACATGGAATCCTTAGATTAGCTCCATCTCAAGTCAACTAGCGACTATCCCTCACTTGAACATGCAATTATGCATATATATATATATATATATACATGATAGGCAAATAAGCCAAAAAAGCTAACAGAAGATAAAAAAATAAAAAAAAAGTTGCCATGATCAAATTCGAAAGGATGTTGCAAAATTCTGCCATTTTCTTGATTTTCTTCTTCTATCTTGCAGTTATTCCTGCACAATGTGCAAATAACGAGACTGATTTACTGGCACTGCTGGCTTTTAAGGATAGGGTAGTGGATCCAAATGGGGCGTTAAACTCATGGAAATTATCCAATGGAACAGTGGACTACTGTAGCTGGAAAGGCATCACTTGTGGTAGAAAGCATAGAAGCAGAGTTGTATCCATCGATCTAGACTATCAAGGTTTAGTTGGACCGCTCTCACCTCATGTAGGTAATCTCTCCTTCCTTAGAAGAGTCTCACTTCGAAACAACATTTTCCATGGCCCAATCCCCGAAGAAATTGGCCGCCTGAGACGACTTGAATACATTCAGTTCCGCGAAAATTCTTTTGATGGTCAAATACCTGCAAATCTATCACACTGTCAAAATCTTCATTATCTAAACTTGTTTTACAACAATCTTGGAGGGATTATACCGCCTGAATTTGGTTCTCTCTCCAAATTGTTACAGTTTGGATTGGCACATAACAATTTTTCGGGATTCGCTATCCCATATTTCTTTGGAAACCTCACATCACTAAGGGAAATTTCTTTGAGGGACTGTGGCTTTGGTGGGGAAATTCCCGAATCGTTAGTCCATCTTAAGAATCTGAAATATCTAGAGTTAGGAGAAAACAGATTAACCGGAAGAGTTCCTTTTGGGCTTTTCAACATTTTTACCATTCAAACTCTTTCAGTTATATTTAATGAGCTTGTAGGAAAAATTCCTTCTAATATTGGTCTCACACTTCCAATTATGAGGTATCTTGGGTAGGGAATCAACAACTTCACTGGGCTTCTCCCAGTTTCTTTGTCCAATGCTTCATTTCTTGAAGTTATAGTATTTTCTTTAAGCAGTTTTTCAGGACCAATGCCTAAAAATCTGGACAAGCTTTTATACCTCAAAGAACTCGGCATTGCAGCCACAAATATTGAAGATGATATTGGTTTTCTTTCATCTTTGACAAATTGTACCCACCTCAAACTAATTGATATCTTCCGTAATCATTTAACAGGTTCACTCCCGCATTCCATAGCCAATCTCACCACTCAACTACGCACTCTAAACATAGCAAATAACCAAATACATGGAACCATTCCGTCAGGTATTGGTAATCTCATAGGCCTACGGTCCCTGTTCCTTGACTTCAATCTTCTCGATGGGTGCATTCCTTAGGAAATTGGAAAACTCACGAAGTTGCAAAAAATAGATTTGAGTGTGAATAAATTTACGGGCGAGTTTCCCTCTTCTTTTAGTAATTTGACTTTACTGAGCGAACTATTCGCGGAAAGAGCTAATATTTCTGGAAGTATACCTTCAAGTTTTGGCAATTTTTCTGGTTTGTTAGTTCTTGCTTTATCAAAAAACAATCTCAATGGTCCAATTCCCAAGGAAATAATGAGTCTTTCTTCAATTTCTCGCTACCTTGATATATCCGACAACTTCTTGTCAGGATCAATTCCATTTGAAATCGGTTCATTGAGAAACCTTGCTGGTTTGGGTTTGTCTAACAATAGATTATCTGGACTAGTTCCAGCTACTATAAGCAAATGTACAAGTTTGCAGGGACTTTATTTACAGGGAAATTCATTTCATGGAGAAATTCCGCAAGCTTTAAGTGCTTTGAAAGGCTTGCAAGAGTTAGACCTTTCAGAAAATAATTTTTCGGGATCAATCCCAAGTTTTCTGGGAGAGCTTCAACTTTCCCTGTTAAATATTTCTTTCAATAGACTTGAAGGGCTTGTTCTAATGAAGGGAGTATTTCTAAGCGAAAGCGGATTGTCACTGGAAGGTAATACTGTGCTGTGTGGAGGCATTTCAAAGCTGAAGCTTTCTCCTTGCTCATCATCAAACACCAAGAACAAACAGTCTAACATTGTAACCAAAGTGTTGATTCCCATTGGAGTTTTTGGTGTTATATTCATCATTGTCTTGGCATGCTTGTGCAGAAACATTAAAGGGAAAATAAAATCAAGGAAGAACTTACATGCCTCATCATTTGAGAGTCAGTTCCAAAGACTTTCTTATGCAGACCTTCTGAGAGCCACGAGTGGATTCTCCGAGGCAAACAAGATTGGATCCGGGAAATTTGGATTTGTTTACAAAGGAATTCTCAATGATGTTACTACGGTGGTGGCAGTTAAAGTGATTAATCTACATGTCAGAGGAGCATCCAAGAGTTTCGAAAGAGAATGCAATGCACTAAGAGGGGCGAGACACAAAAACCTCTTGAAGCTGATAAGTGTCTCTGTGAGCATAGACTTCCAAGGCAATGATTTCTCTGCATTGATTTAAGAGTTTAAGACCAAAGGAAGCTTGGAGGAATGGCTTCACCAGAACATTGAGGTAGAAAGTGATGGAAAAGGTGAGAATATCAGATATCTCACATTGATACAAAGGCTGAATATCGCTATTGATGTTGCATCTGCAGTTGAGTATTTGCATATTGGTACAGATTCGACTATAGTCCATGGTGATTTAAAGCCAAGTAATGTACTTTTGGATGATGATATGAATGCCTATGTCGGTGATTTTGGATTGGCGAAGATAATTTCCAGCATCTCTGGTAGATTTCCAACAATTGAAAGCGATTCGATTGCATTACGGGGCACAATTGGCTACATTGCACCAGGTTACTGTCTCGTAGTACCCATTCCTTTTTTAGCTTCTATGTAAACAACCTATATCATTTTCCTCGCTAATAAAGTAAATTTATATGTTGATCATCTTCTCAGAGTATGGGATGACTGGCACAGTTTCAACCCAAGGGGACATATATAGCTACGGTATCCTCTTGTTGGAGTTGTTCACAAGCATTAGACCAACGAGTGATGCATTTGGCGTGTATGAAAATCTTCACAACTTTGTGGCAAATAACTTGCCTGATCGTGTAATGGAAATCGTGGATCCACAAATCGTGCAAAATGAAGGCAAGATGATCAACAATAATCTTGCAGATTGTATGGCTTCCATATTTGGAATTGGAGTGTCATGTTCAAGGGAATTACTCCAAGATCGAATGTCAATGACAGATGTGGTTGTCGAACTACAACGGATGAGAATTGCGTATCTGGCGCAATAGTTGAACTAGTTGGGGTGTATTAATACTAAACTGTATGAGTGTTTTAGTTAGAAACCTTTGATAGGAATGAATGCTTGGATATATTCTTGTGTTCTTGTCTATCCCCATGCCATTATTTTCTTCAATTTTTCTCACAAGTTTTGTATTAGCTTTTTTTTATTATAGATTTATTGTTGATATTCGATAAACATACATTGGGAAGAAAATTATAAAGTGTCACCTGTGTCTCATCTCACACTTTTTTTCACATATATACCTGAATACCAAAACTTCTTTTCCATGAGTTCTCTTGTCTTTTCTCATGAACCTTACCCGGAAACCATGAGAGCACCAAAGAACGAATCTAGAAGAGAGTGAAGCAACTCAGAGACTACAATTTATAAGGATAATTACGACTGCCCCCTGAGATATGGCAAAAATATGAATTCCTCCATGAGATTTGAGAAATTACAAATACCCCCACTGAGGTTACAATCTCTTTCACAAATTGCCCCAATCGTTAATAACGGTGTTAAATTTTGATGACGTCATCAAAATTATTTTTAAAAATTCCAATCCTACCCTTAGGGAGTAAATTATAATAATACTGAAAATATGATGATATATTTGTAATATTAGTTAAATTTGTATTTTTTAATTTAAACTTTTATAATTTAATATAATATTTATATTTTATCTATATGTATAAATTGAAATAGATACTTTATGTATATTGATTTCATACCTTATATTTATGTATTAATTTTATTTATATTTTGCATAAGTTTATTTAAACTTATTTGTTTGAGAATAACAAATTTTTCCTTTGAAGTAGAACTATAACAAAAACACTAATATCAATCAATGCATTAGTAAATTTATATAAATATCCATCAGAGTTATTTAAATAAATATTTCAAGTGTTGGTGATCTCTAATAGATCTATCTTACATATAAAGAATAACATCTCAATATAAACATGCATACACAATATAAAAATATAAAAAAATTAGTATTCATAAACTCTAAGTATGAAATTAGTTCATCATAAAAATATTTAAAATATCATTCTTTGGAAAGAAAATAATAATAATTAGATAGTTACAAAACTCAAGTACTTGCGTCAAAACCCCCAAAAATTTTAGTACTTGCATAAACCTCATTGTTTTTAAATTTTTAGTTTTAACATGTGAAAGTAAAATAGTAAAATCGCACATTCTGTTAAATTTAATGAAGGAAATAACGGGCGAGGGGGAAATTCATAATTTCTCAAACCTCAGGGGAATTTATAATTTCGCCATATCTCAGGGACTGCTCGTAATTATCCCTAATTTATAATATTTCAAGATTCCATCTAGTAAAACTATCACTTCAAGCGTATACAAAAGATTGTGCGTCACCAACATCTTGTGCACATTCTCGTTTTCTTTTTTCTTTTTCTTCTTCTTTTTGATTTCTTGGTTGTGATCTATCCACTCTCAGCACCTAAACCATACAAAATTCGAGAATACTTATCCAAGGAGCCACTAAAGAAGTTCTGCTTCAACTTAATGATGACAAATCCCGACTCTCTCCACCTCCAACAACTCCGCCAACTTATTTATGTAAGATATTTTTGCCAAGATCAACATCATGAACTTAGAACACCACAACAGTTAAAGTATAAATATATCGATATTATTGAGGATACAAATATACCTGAATTCAGAACAAATTTAATCTGATTATTACCGACGTTGTTAAACAATTTCATCGACTCCGATCATTTGGCTAGATCTTCCTCTCCTTCTCTCACCAACAGTTGAAAGCTTAGATGGGAAAGCAGATATCAAAAACGTGGAGTGGAGAGGGGACCTAGCCAAGATATATAAAACCCTAGGAGCTCTACCATCACGGGCTTTCTAGAGTGGGCCTGCACCAGCTGTCAGACCACATCTACTAAAATCAAGCCTTTAAAGATAGTGGGTCAAATAATTAGTCCTGATAAGTCTTATCCCATTAATCGTATTTATTTAGCCCGTTTTATTTTAATACAACCATCAATTAATAGAAGTCCAATAAGAAATAATCTTACAGCCTCCCACTGGACAATATTAATTGAAGTTTTGACTCCAAAAATAAAAAAAAAGGAAAAATGACAGATTTTTAATCAAAATGACTCTCGGGCTAAATTACACACAAAAATTTTGACTGTGGCCACAGATTTTGAAAAACAATACGGCAATAGACAAGACTTTAAACAATCCGGTCCGGTGAAAACCACTAAATATCGGATCATGGTGGTGATTGCATCCTTTGTTGATACAAGACCTTCCATGGTCACAAATACCAGGAACTTCCACTAACATGGATTCAGACGTGGTGGTGTAGCAAGAAATAACATCCAAAATATGACCCAAATATGTTATTTCATTGTCGGTCCTCCGATTTTTTTGTGCAATATGGATTTTTACGCATTATGAAATCCCAAGAAAATCTAATTTCCTTATCATATACGGTCTCGAAAGCAATATGAAACCCAAAGGAAATTATAGCTCTCTTGTAAGATATGGATTTCTAAAACAACATGAAATCCCAAGAAAACTCAACAACTTCTCAGGAAGTTATGTATGTCTCATTTAATGCTCAATATACAATATGGTGTGTTTATGAGACATACCCAATATTTCTTAAGAACAACACCTAATCTTAAGACAAACATACATGCGAGATACATAACTCAATAAAACTTACAAAAGTCTCCAATTTTGTGACTTGTGTTTTTCTACTAAATAAAACTTACAAAAGTCACAGTGAATTAATCAATGTTCCGAAATTCACTTTCAAAATATTTCCTTTCTCAAACCTACTAACCAATATGCACATGTAGGTTATATAAAATACTGATCTATCTCAAATTCTAGTGACCACTTTGGGTGTATGTGTTAAAAAAAAAAAAGTATATTATTTTTAAGATATTTCACTAAAATAGCAAGACATTCCAATAATTAATATATGAGTGTCTCAAATACTTGGCCGGTTAGCTAATGACCAACACCAACTGAGAAAAGATCACGTTTCACAATAGCCATGGGGTGTTTCAGTTATAACAAAAAATTTCTATCTTTCACAATTGTGCAAGAAATTATTAAAAACTAATGTATCCACATTCACCCCCATTTTAAATAATTTATTTGAAAACAAATTTTGACAAAAACAATTGTGAAAGAATTCTCACATACCTAGATAAATTAAACACTAATATGAGTTCATGACGGTAGGAACTCCCAGACATCTAGATGAGTTAAAAATTGAACCATAATCAATAGACTCGAGTTAAGTGTATAACCCAAAAACAACAACCAACAAATTTTCTCCAAGATCAATTTAATAACAAAATGAAAATCATTCCGTCATTTCAGATTAATACAATAGCAATATGTATATGACAAAAACGGATAGTTTGATCAAGCAATAGCCAAATAAAGTGCAAGATCAAATAATTTCAAATATTGCATACTGACCCAAAACCAACAATTTTACAGGTATTTGATAAAGATTTATGTTCAAGTTTGAATTCAAGAACTTCCTTTTATTTCCAAATATAAAAGTTCAAACATAAATTCTCAAAGTACTAAAAATACATGTCGAAAGTAACTTGTATCAACTCATTTGGAACCAAACATGACATATATAGTAATAGTTTAAGGTGAAACTCATAGTCAAATTCTTACAATCAATGAGGAAATTTAGAATTTGACATTTTCTTCAATATTATTATAGCTTCTACACAATTATATTTAAAATAACTTACTCAACTATTTTGAAATCTCTTTAAAAAATAATTTTCTTTATATCTCAAGAAAAATATATTAAAAACAAGACTAAAATATTGAGTAAATTCGCTTGGCGAACAATTTTCATAAATAACACATAATCAGATAATATGGTTCACAAATCTAAAAAGTTTTAATAATCTAAGAGTATAGAATATTGAGAAAAATTCTTGCTAATGTGACACAAGTATTTTATTCAAGTAACTAAAATTTCACGTTAGAAAAGAGAATCCCACATTCATCATATAATTAAAAATATCAATTTTAGGGATTTGTCAAGAGCAACTTCAAGCTTATAATTAATCTACAACAACCAACACATCGTGTCCAATCTTATATTTAGGCTTAAAATTTTACTTGTTTCAAGTAAATTCACATATAGCCCAAAATCAAAACAATTAATAAATATTGTGTTCCAAATACCACAACAGGAAGATAAGCTCAACCAAAAAGTATCAGTCTAGCATTTATGCTAATACACAATAAGTTTCTAATCACATGCACAATTATATAAATGCAATGCAATTATACCACAAGAACACTTATTGAAAATAAGCTGGAACCAACATAGCTTATTCATGAGAAAATCAACAGATGTTATGACGAACTCCCCTTTGGGCAAAGTTTATCAAACAAAAAATATTTTCTCCATGCAAGAACGGTATAAGAAAATCCTAATTTTCGAAAAGTTGACTCCTTTGGAAGAATCTCTAAATTAGTAAATTTCAGTCAATATGCTCTGCATCATTAATTCAAAATATCTATTCATATAAACTCCATTTAAACAAGTGAGGATATATAATGCATCATAAGAATTCCTCAATCTTCATGTGATATATCATGCACGTTCAAATATAGGACACTTAATCACATAAGATCATACAACATACACATGATGGAGTTCAACATATTATTGTGTATACTTCAAACTATGTATACAACAATATTACTATTCAAACTCATAGGAATAATATGGGAGACCATGTTGCAACATATTATGATCAGCAGACAATCAATAAGAATAAGCCTAGAAAATATAGTTTTATTCTATAGAGAGTCCAAGGTGTCATGACAAACTCCCCTTTGGGTAGAGTATGTCATACGTAATAGGCCCCTCCGTGCAAAACGGTATAGGAATACCTCAATGTTTGAAAATCGCTTCCTTTGGGAAACTAAATTTTCTTGATTGATGCACCCTATCAATATGTTTTGCACAAATAAAATAAAATTATCATACATATCTCACCCCCTTTGGCAGGTAAGAATGCGTAATAATTCATTCACTCGAACTATGCATGTTCTGAATTTTACAAGTGTTCATAGATAGAACACTTTGGTGTAACTATCTACTTAAACTCAATAAAGTAAGAACATAGCCGAGTCCAAATAGATTGCCCAATTTGCACATGTACGATATGTATGCAAATACTCCCACAAAATAAAGTACGAAAACTATGTACTTTTGGAAGTTATCTATAATATAATATGTTGCATGAAAATTATTCCCAAGATCTTATTTATTCGAATATGCATGTAACGTAGCCAATCAATATAATTCGATTCCAACCAATATGATCAAATATGTGAATTTTATATCATATTCACCTTTTATGGCAACTTAGTAAATAATGAATAACTTAATCCCACTATAATTGTCACTCAATATAAAATATTTCATCACAAATAAATTTCCCACGTTGAATCGAACAATATTTGAGAGCAAAGAGATAACTAACCTTACAAGGTGCACTCCCCACTCAAAAGATTTGATGTCAAAAAATACATTCAGCTGCATTTTCTTCATTCTAAACCTTCATCCATAAGCTGAAGTTGTCATCCTCCAAATCGATGTTTGTGCACATCACGCAAAAATAAATGAATAAGATGACTTGAATCTACCTTACTTGATTAATATAAAATATTTAATCAAGAAATATTAAATTTCAAATTTATGAAAGACATGAAATTTATATAAACAAACTAGCCCCACTTTATAGCATTGACCAAATTTTATATGTCAAGATAATTCAAAACATGTGATGAGTACAAGAACACTTTCTCACAAGTCAAATAAAATTTTAGATCCTATATGAAATTTATATAATATTCATTTGATATTTAAAATTCCTTCTATACAATTTTTGATTGGGACAGCAAATCAAATGTTGGGATTCCTCGCACATGGCTTCAACATTTTTATTTTTATTTTATTTTTATTTTTGGTTGGAAGTAATTGGCTATCAAATAACATATATTAGATTACCAAAATTTAACGACCAATCGGTATATCTTAAAGATATTTACTACCATTAGATATCTACTCAAATTCATATATGAGCTTAATTTGAACTCAACACTGATCTATTTCAACAACAAATCTGAAATAGGACCATGAGCGGATCAGAAGAATACAATTCCGGATTTTAAAAAAATAATGTCTGGATAGCGAATAATGAATATTGAAGATTGAAATCATATCACTTCAAATTTTGAACCATAAATTTGGAAGCACGCGATGACATAAAAATATATTCCATCTACTTTAGCTAATTAAACTTCTTTAATAACATTGAAGCTTGAGTTCTTACTAACCTTTAACACACAGACAAGCTGAATTCCGTTTGAAGGCAATGGAGATAATTTTGGGGAAACGAAAAATTATTATATACATACAAGTAAGACAGGAGAGGAGACGGGTCAGACTGACAAAAATAGGAAAATAAAATTTCAACCAAATAAAAGATTTTGTATAGAAAAAAGAAAAGTAGAAAGGATGATTTTCCATAATTGAGTGCTTAATAATATATTTCAAGAAATAAATATCGAGACCGACGATTTGTCCTAAGCCAACCAATCTTGCACTTGAAAACAAGTTGTGCAATAACTGCAAATATGGATAATTCTTTCTTATCGAGAAATAACCGAAGATTAACTCACCAAAATCATATTTATAGTTTTAAACACTTCCGTATAGTCAAGGCCCATCAAAAAATCTCCAAAAGGTTATGATTTAGCAATATCAAGTATAATAAGCATACGCCATGTTTCAATCATAGAACCATTATTTGTAAATTGTAAATTGTATGCATGTACACAACTGATAGATGAATAATGTAATGTAAAAATTATGAAATACGAGATTCAATCACGGATTTTAAAGCGCAATATATTCAAAACTTAGAGCCTACATATAACGATGGAATAAGTATATCAAATACAAATAATACAATTAGGATTCTAAATTCATGGATGTTTGGCTCTGATACCAACTGCAAGATCTTTTTGCCAAGATCAACATCATAAACTTAGAACACCACAACAGTTAAAGCATAAATATACCGATATAATTGAGGATACAAACATACCTGAATTTAGAACAAATTCAATTTGACTATTACCGACGTTGTTAAACAATTTCATCGACTCCGATCATTTGGCTAGATCTTCCTCTCCTTCTCTCACCAACAGTTGACAGCTTAGATGGGAAAGCAGATATCAAAAACGTGGAGTGGAGAGGGGACCTAGCCACGATATATAAAACCCTAGGAGCTCTCCCATCACGAGCTTTCTAGAGTGGGCCTACACCAGCTGTCAGACCATATCTACTAAAATCAAGCCTTTAAAGATAGTGGGTCAAATAAATAGTCCTGATAAGTCTTGTCCCATTAACCGTATTTATTTAGCCCGTTTTATTTTAATACAACCATCAATTAATAGAAGTCCAATAAGAAATAATCTTACAATTCAAACCACCATGCAAACTATTGAAAAACTTCATCAAATGCTTCATCAAACTTCTTCTACCTTGCAGTTATTCCTGCACAATGTGCAAACAACGAGACTGATTTACTAGCATTGCAAGCTTTAAAGGATAGCGTAGGGGATCCAAATGGGGTGTTATACTCATGGAGGTTATCTAATGGAACAGTGGACTACTGCAGCTGGAAAGGCATCTCTTGTGACAGAAAGCATCAAAGCAGAGTTGTGTCCATCGATCTTGATCATCAAGGTTTAGTTGGACCGCTCTCGCCTCATGTAGGTAACCTCTCCTTTCTTAGAAGAATCTCACTTCGAAACAACAGTTTTCATGGCCCAATCCCGCAAGAAATCGGTCGCCTGAGACGACTTTAATATATTCCGTTCCGCGAAAATTCTTTTGATTGTCAAATACCCAAAACTCTATCACATTGTCAAATCTTCATTATCTAAACTTGCTCGACAACAATTTCGGAGGGATTATTCTTGTAACAGCCCAGCCGCCCGCCTATTGATATTGTCCGTTTGGTGTCTAAAATCGGCACCCTCACGGTTTTGTTCCTCCCAATGGCTAAGATCACCATCCGAGAAATGGCCTCAACAAGGGAAAGGTATCCACCCCCTTATAAAGGAGGCTTTTGTTCCCCTCTCCAAGTGATGTGGGATAAGCACCTTAGGCTATTACAGTCCACCCCCCTAAGAGGGCCCAGCGTCCTCGCTGGCACACCGGCCTGGGCCCCGGCTCTGATACCATTTGTAACAGCCCAAAGACCCGTCGTTCGATATTGTCCGCTTTGGCCAAGGGTAGACCCCAAGCGCCTCACGGTTTTACGTTTCGAGCCACTGGTATAACCCAGTGCACCCAAAAGGCCTCTACTCAGGGGAGAGGGATCCACTACTTATAAAGCAGCTTCAAAACTCTCCAATCCGATGTGGGACAAGCACCTTAGGCTATTACAGTCCACCCCCCTAAGAGGGCCCAACGTCCTCGCTGGCACACCGGCCCGGGCCCCAGCTCTGATACCATTTGTAACAACCCACCAGCCCGCCTGCTGATATTGTCCGCTTTGGTGTCTAAAATCGACACCCTCACGGTTTTGTTCCTCCCAATGGCTAAGATCACCATTCGGGAAAAGGCCTCAACAAGGGAAAGGTATCCACCCCCTTATAAAGGAGGCTTTTGTTCCCCTCTCCAACCGATGTGGGACAAACACCTTAGGCTATTACAATTCTGATAAGGAGGGTAACCCAAGGACTAAAGTGGAAAAAGAAGATTCTAGGATAGCTGAGGAAGGAGAAATTGAGATAACTGATTTGCGTAGGAGTAGTCGGGTTCGCAAGAAACCGGGTTGGCAACGGAAATATGTGATGAGCTGAAATAATTGGATAGGCCTTGTTCTGTTGGTTTTATTGGTAGGATAGTTTTAAAAGTTATCTTTTATTTAAGAGTTACGTTTTGTTTAGGAGTCCTTAGGTCTTTGAACTTTCGCATATATATGTTGCCTTTATTTTCCAGTTGAGGGCAGAAATAAAATTCCCAAATTTCTTTAACCTATTTCTCAAGTCTCGTTCCCCTCCCCAAATTCTCCGGCCGGTCGGTTGTACCGGAATCTTCCCTTCTCCCATATATTTCTACGAGTTCGAGACTACTCCGAAGTCTCTCCTCGATACGATCCTCCAACAACCGTATCATTGGTGCTTTCATTGAGAGGGGAACGAGACTTGAGAAATAGGTTAAAGAAATTTGGGAATTTTATTCCTGCCCTCAACTGGAAAATAAAAGCAACATATATACGCGAAAGTTCAAAGACCTAAGGACTCCTAAACAAAACGTAACTCTTAAATAAAAGATAACTTTTAAAACTATCCTACCAACAAAACCAGCAGAACAACGCCTATCCAATTATTTCAGCTCATCACATATTTTCGTTGCCAACCCGGCTTCTTGCGAACCCGACTACTCCTACGCAAATCAGTTATCTCAACTTCTCCTTCCTCAGCTATCCTAGAATCTTCTTTTTCCACCTTAGTCCTCGGGTTGCCCTCCGTATCACTCTCTCCCCTTTTAGAAAGTACCTTGTCCTCAAGGTATAAACTGGGCAAACTGTGGAAGAGATGGAGCGTGAGTTCCTTCGAAGTTGGTGTGCTTCCCTGCAAAGTAATCAACTTATTTTCCCAAGTAAACTCCATAATCGAATTAGCATAATCATGACAAACACGGCCGAGGGATTGTAACCATTGGACACCTAGAACCACTTGTGGACCGTGAATGGGAACGACAGAAAGATCTACGGGAAACAGTATGCCTTGCAACAATAAACGGACCCCGAGGCACTGTTGTGTACACTGCCAAGAAGTGTCGTTACCTACATAAACCCGCAATGGTAGAGCGGCGACCATTGGTAAGCTTAACTTCTCGACGACAGACGGATGTATAAAATTGTAGCTTCCACCATCAATCAGCACGTCGACCACCAAGTCATTTATCATACCCGAGATGCGCAAGGACCGGGGCATAGGACTCCCCGATAGACTGTGCAAAGTGGAGACATCAGCAGTTATTACCGTGTCAGCACTGTCCCAACCGGCATCAACCTCCCCATCTTCGTCATCACCCAACAACAGCAAATACCGACCGTAACGATGGCCCTTAACCCATTTTTCATCACAATTATAACACAATCCCTTAGCATCCCTTTCGAAACGCTCAGCACGAGTCAAACGCCTAATCGGAGGCGAAGGAGAAGGTTGCAACTGGGGTAGTTACGTCGCCGGTGTGGGAAGCAACGGTACCGGTGACGGGGGAACTGTCGGAGCAGCAACGTTCCGCAGAGGTAAGGCCGTCGTCCAAGCCTCATGCTAGGCTTCCAACTCATGCGTAAGGGCGAACGAGGTGGACAACGATTCTGGTTTCAGGAGGACAATTTCGTGTTGCAAATGTGGTTTCAGTCCGGCGTGAAACAGAGATTGTAAATTTGTCTCTAAAACGGTTGTGACATTCACCAGAATCTTTTCAAACGCCGATTGATACTCTAGGACCGTCCCCGTTTGTTGCACTTTCGCTAATAATCCAAAGTAGTCCACATAATTCAAGGGATCAAAACGGAGTTTGAATTTGGTGACGAAATCCGACCATGAATCCAAAAGATTGTTTCGTTGGCGCCAACGAAACCAATCCAAAGCGGGTCCCTCTAGCATAAGTCCCACGGTGGCCAACCGCGACTCCTCCGGAACTCCATAAAAAATGAAATACTCGTGTGCTTGGAAAAGCCAGCCCATGGGGTCCGTGTTGTCACACTTAGGCATCTCGATGCGCAATTTAGTGGGTGGATTATTGGGAATAAACGCCGGGTTGTTGTGGACTGTAGTAGTCAAGTCACAGCTTCGCATTCCCTGGGACGATTCGGGTGGAACCGTAGCCTTCTCGGTACGTGCCGTCAGTAACGACATCTCATGTTGCAATTTTTGTATCGATTGGGCGAGTTGGTGTAGAGTCGTGTTCTGGCCTAGCAGTTGGGTGTCCATCTGACGTTGATAAGCTTGGATGGATTCTTTGAGAGCCGCTTCGTTTTTTTCCTGAAATTCCTTGAAACTGTCCGTAGTAACAAAATCCGACATCGTTCAGAATCAATGAAAGCACCAATGATACGGTTGTTGGAGGATCGTATCAAGGAGAGACTTCGAAGTAGTCTCGAACTCGTTGAAATATATGGGAGAAGGGAAGATTCCGGTAAGACCGACCGGCCGGAGAATTTGGGGAGGGGAACGAGACTTGAGAAATAGGTTAAAGAAATTTGGGAATTTTATTTCTGCCCTCAACTGGAAAATAAACGCAACATATATATGCGAAAGTTCAAATACGTAAGGACTCCTAAACAAAACGTAACTCTTAAATAAAAGATAACTTTTAAAACTGTCCTACCAACAAAACCAACAGAACAACACCTATCCAATTATTTCAGCTCATCACATATTTCCGTTGCCAACCCGGCTTCTTGCGAACCCGACTACTCTACGCAAATCAGTTATCTCCTAAGTCACATAATCCTTCTATCATACTCAACGCATTCACACTCAATTCTCGCATTGGCGAATTTGTGCGCATTGCTCGCTTTAAGACGACTTAAAATTTTAGTTCTTCGCACTGACGAATTTGTGCACATTTCTCGCTTTAAGAAGACTTAAAATTTATTTAATACACACGTATAATAATATGAAAGATGAATTTTAATTTTTTGATTTAATAAATGATTATTATATAATGATGAAATTAAGTTATTATAATCAATACTTAAATAAAATCAATTTTTTTATATACAAAGTTAAATAAAATAAAATTATATTATAAATATAATTTTTTAAAATAATTTTTTATTAAACGCTTTAAGGCGCACCCGCACTCAATTTTTTTAAAAATTTTGCGCATTGCGCATTCACACCCGCACCCGCACTCGCTCTCGCATTCGCATTATGTGACTTAGGTTATCTCAACTTCTCCTTCCTCAGCTATCCTAGAATCTTCTTTTTCCACCTTAGTCCTCGGGTTGCCCTCCGTATCATATTCCGCCTGAAATTGGTTCTCTCTCAAAATTGTTAATTTTTGGATTGGCATTGAACAATTTTTCGGGATTCGCTATCATCCCATATTTCCTTGGAAACCTCACATCACTAAGGGTAATTTCTTTGAGGTACTGTGGCTTTAGTGGGGAAATTACCAAATCGCTAGTCCATCTTAAGAATCTCGAATATCGCGATTTAGGAAATAATAGATTAACTGGAAGAGTTCCTTTTGGAATTTTCAACATTTCCACAATTCATGAATTTTCAGTTATATTTAATGAGCTTGAAGGAAACATTCCTTCTAATATTGGTCTCATACTTCCTAATATATGGTTTCTTGGGTTGGGAATTGGTATTCAACAACTTCACTTGGCTTCACCGAGCTTCTTTGTCCAATGCTTGACTTCTTGAGTTTATAGTATTTTCTCGTAGTAGTTTTTCAGGACCAATGCCTAAATATTCGGACAAGCTTTTATACCTCAAAGAACTCGGCATTGCAGCAACAAATATTGAAGATGATATTGGTTTTCTTTCATCTTTCACAAACTGTACCCGCCTCAAACAAATTGATATCTCCCGTAATCATTTAACAGGTTCGTTTCCGCAATCCGTAGCCAATCTCACTACTCAACTACGTAGTCTACATAGCAAAAAACCAAATACATGGTACCATTCCGTCAGGTATCGGAAACCTTATAGGCCTACAATCCCTGTACCTTTCTTTCAATCTTCTAGATGGGTCCATTCCTGATAGCTGTCGAATCCGTCAAAAATAAATATAAATTTAATCTACGACTAAACAGAGTATAGTGCAAAACGGTCGAACCACAGAGATTGAGAGAAATTAATTCAATTAAAATCACAAGATAATTCACAAGAAATAACACGTAAAGGTACGGGGTTTTGAGTTTTAACTAAACTAATAAAGTAATTAATTAAAACTAATAACTAGAAGAATACGATCAAGCACGTTGAAAGAGAGTTTTAAATCAATAAAAGGAGACAACACTTAGGTAGAGATCATAATTCAGTTTCCACATCGATCACGGACGCAAAGATAATTTCAAACAATTCAAATAGGTTAGCTACAGCAGATGGAGAGACACTCGACTCCGTCTCGTTTTCACTTAAATTCTCGAATAGTCCAGAGACACTCGACAGCTATTTTCCCTAATCCGTTTCACAACCCCTAGAAACACTCGACAAGATTTAATAAACAGACAACATTAAAATCTATGAAAACACTAACCCAAATTAACCAAGTCACGACACGTGCAAGATTTAAACCCGATTATTAATTCCCTTAACAAGTTGAGAACTGCAACCAATCCTTCTCGTTTAACGCGTCACAAACATCAATCAAGCATTACATAAACTTCATGCATCATGAATGGCACTATGCAATTAAATCTACTTAGATGATCGTGCACTATCACTAAGCAAACAAATCACAATAAACACGACACTCGGAGAATTAATAAATACTTTAATTATATTGAAAATTAAAAACAATTAGGTCTCACGATATCTCAACCGAATCATAAATCTCTAGCTAAGTATTACGAAACTAGCTACTCAAAGCCATAAAATTTAAAAACATAAAATAGATTAAAAGCATAATCTAACTATAGTTTAGAAAGTAAAGAAATAAAATAGAGGAAAAGAAATCTTGGTGAAGATTGCCGAAGCTGCTCCCCAACGGCTGCATGTTGCTGCTCCAAGTTAATTCATTAACTCCCAAAATTACTGCCCAAGGTCATATAAATATCAATGTTTTCAAAACCGGACCGGAGGGCGAACCGGCGGTCTTACTGGTGGTCGGATCGGTTTGACCGGTTCAACCACTGGTCGAACCGGTATGACGTAATAAATAAATAATTATTATTTTATTATATATATATATATATATAATATTGTAAAACTATAAAATAGGTTTGAAAGTATATATTTGTAGAAAATTATATTCTTTTAGAAATATCTAACAAAATTCTATAATCTAAAAATCAAATAATTTCACGATATATTTAAAAATATGCATACATAATAAAATAGAAAGTCCGACCAAAATAATAATAATAATAATAAAATAAGAAAATAAATTTAATTTGGAAGGATGAAAGTATTAAAATAATTGGAGACTTAAATAAGTAAAACTCTTAATTAGACATTTAGTTCCTAAAATTAAGAGATACGCATTTATATATTCTGGATATTTTCAATAAACATCCCGTAATTTTGGTAGAATTCTGTATTTTGAAAGACTCAGTCTACGGCTCTGCCATTTTCTTCCACGCCATCCTCACGATAATTTTTAACTGTATTTTTGTTTTTCTCTTCTCTCACCACGTTCAAACAAATCGCTTCAAAAATCCACTTTTTATTTAAATACACCAAAATATTTAGCTTCAAAGTCGAACAGAACCAATTCTGTTTATTTTTGTGATTTGAGAGGATTCATATTATTTTTCTCACCGCCGATGATGAAGAGAAGAGCACACAGAGTAAGGGTTCAATGGTTCAAAGAACAAATATTTATTACTTTCTTTCTCTTTTTCTTTATTTTTAAATTTTTTTTTGAAATCCCATTTTAGTGAACCGGCGGTCCGGTCCGGTTTCCAAGACCGGAACCGCCAGTTACTCGGCCGGTTTTTCCGGCCCTATAACGGTCCGGACGTCGCCGGTTCTGAGGGGTTATTCGGACCGGACCAGGCTCCGATCACCTGTTGAACCGGTCGAACGGGCCGGTCCGATCCGGTTTTGAAAACACTGATAAATATAAGCAATAGAGTCAACCCTCCATGCAAATCCTATCCCAATTTGGACTCAATTTCTTGTCCTCCAATTAATTTCACCCGTGGCCTCAAAGACATATCTCAATTGGGCCATTCTTAAATTAAATTGATTCCATGATCAATGCATAGGCCCACTTCATCTAAGCCCACCGAGCAATTAAAAATCAAATCATCAATCTTCCATTTTTCTTCATGCGCATATGCACAACTCCTGAAGTTCCCATCAAATCTAATCTTATTCCAACTAATTTCAGGTCTTCACGCATGCAGGCTCAATGTCCACAAAAGTCTTCTATTTTTGGCTCAAAAACTCCAATAAATGAAAGAATGACCCAACTGTACTTAAAAACATAAAAACACATCACGACAGCAATTTATATCAAATAGAAGCACTAGAAACGGGCCACAAACTCACAAATATACGAGGATAATACACGCTATCAAATCCCCCCACACTTGCTCATTGCTCGTCCTCGAGGAATACGAAAATCGAATGAAAACATCGCTCCCATCAAACACAATCGCAAAGGCAATCATCAAATTCTTACCCAAACAAGTCTAGCTTATCAAACACAATACTCAATTGCACAAAATTCAACCAACTAGTATAAATAACATATCCTCGTGTAGTGTAGTGTGAATTGAACGAAAGAATGTACAAAGACTAGATTGATTAGTTCATGATTTTCGCCTAAGCACCAATTATTGACTTTGAATGCACCCTTCGCACCAATCTCCACTAATTTAATCAACTCATAACTCGGGATCGATAGGTCTTTCGAGCTTGTAATGTAGGTTTGGGTCAAGGTAGGAAAAAGTGAATCAAAGGCTAACACACCAAACTTACACACTTAAAAATAATCCCAAAGTGTTTCCCTTTTATTTCTTCCTAAAAGACTCCTCTTCCTTACAATTAATTCCCACCTTTCTATCGGATTTTTCA
This sequence comes from Lantana camara, assembly GCA_037501455.1. NCBI lineage: Eukaryota > Viridiplantae > Streptophyta > Magnoliopsida > Lamiales > Verbenaceae > Lantana > Lantana camara. The sequence continues at coordinate 43,501,417 of CM074859.1, forward strand.
ACAACACTCGAACTCGCTTTTTTTCTCACTCTTTGCTTTTTTTTTCTTCTCTCTCTTTTTTTTTCTTTTTTTCAGCTCATTTTTTTCTTCTTTTCTTTGACTTCTTTTTCCCTTTTTTTCTTCTCTTTTCATCATTTTTCTAATTTTCTTCTTTTTCACCACTAAGAAATCTTTTTTTTTTTTTTTTTTTCTCTTCAACTCAATACAAGGGTACAACAAAGGAGTCTAAGACATATAACAACTCAATCCCCAAAAAAAAAAAAAAAGAGCAAGCAAAGTGTGATTAAAATAGGGAAGGGAAATCATGTTGTGCATTCGGATTGTAACGTGGCTAAGAAAGAATTTGCACAACACTTTGGCTCAGCGGGGTCAATCGAAATATTTTATTTAGTGAAAAGACCATGAAAAAGGCCAAACACCGACAACGATCGCCTAAGTCACTTCCTGAATCAATTGTCAACTAATTATTTAGCCTCGAAGAGAGTTAAAGTGCATTCTAATCAATTTTTAGCCCTCATTTGAAAAACACAACCAACCTATCTAAGCAAAGTACATAAAACCGTTCAATTAGTGCGCGAAAAAATGAGGGTATGATACTATACTAATTCATCAAAATTCATATAAAATTTCATGCATTTAAAAAACTAACTCGTTCTAGCAAAAATTCAACAATCAAGCCTAAGCAAACGTATTCAAAACTAGAACGAGTTTATCATAATTCTCAACATCCTCAATTTTAAGCAATATCACAAGTAACTCAGTCAGGAAAAAAAAAAATTGAATTCATGCACATAAGCCCAAACAGTTAACAAGGCTTATCCCTCCCCCCACACTTAAATCATGCACTGTCCTCAAGGCATAAGAAAATCGAGAGAAAAAAGGACTTCCTAGAAGTGCGGGCTTTTTTTTTTTTGCAAAAATAGTGTAGGGCCTAGGTTTGGCCAAACCTACAGGTCAAACCAGTGCAGATGCATCAGCAGTGTAACCAACAGCAAATCAGTATAATTTGGGCAAGAACGCGCATTGCAACGACAAAAAGGAGCAGCAATCAACACAAATACCACGAAAACCGGAAAAACCAAAGAAGGAAAGAAAAAGATAAATAGGGGAAGAAAAATGGCACCGGAATCACCAAACTTGGGTTGCCTCCCAATATCGCCTTTGTTTAATGTCTTAGGCCCGACTAGACTTGTTGAAGTGCAGATCAAATGGAGGTAAAACCTCCATACAAATCCCCTCGACTGTGTGGAGCTGAATCTTCTAATCCATTGCGCCCTCTAGATTGGGGATATAATTGGTAGAAGTTCTCAACACAATTCGACACTTTCTCAGCACAGACTTTGTCAAGCACTTATAAATTTTTTTTCAACGATCCCTCACAATGGCTCTTAGGTTCCTGAACTCAAAAAATATATGAGATATGAGGAAAGTAGTGGTTAAATAATCGAGAACATCTGCATACCAGCGTATGGCCATTACATGTTTGACAAAATTACAAATTACCCCCTAAAATTTGATAAATTACGAACTCTCCCTTAACCCATTACCTCCTCCGTTAATGATATTTTAATGATATTTCAATATTTTTATGACAAACTAATTTCATACCTAGAATATATTATTTTTACGACTAATGTAGAAAAAAAACACTTCAATTATTCCTCCTACAATGATTTCTAATGGCGCAAACAACAGAAAATAGAAAAAAAGTTAATAAAAGGATGTATTTTATCCGTTGTTTCAATCTCACGGGATGAAATTTATATTTATGAATTCTATAGAACCGATTATTTTCCTCTTTGACAAATTGTACCCGCCTCAAACTAATTGATATCTTGTTTCAAAAAAAAAAAACTAATTGATATCTTCCGTAATCATTTAACATGTTCACTCCCGCATTCCATAGCCAATCTCACCACTCAACTAAGCATTTTAAACATACAAAATAATCAAATACATGGAACTATTCCGTCAGCTATTGGAAACCTTATAGGCCTACCGGTCCTTGAACCTTGATCTAAATTTTCGCCATGGGTCCATTCCTTTGGAAATCGGAAAACTGACAAAGTTGCAAAAAATAAATTTAAGTCTGAATAGATTTACGAGTGAGTTGCCCTCTTCTTTCGGTAATTTGACTTTACTAAGCCGATTATTCATGGAAAGAGCAAATATTTCTAGAAGTATACCTTCAAGTCTTGGCAATTGTTCAGGATTGTTCGTTTTAGATCTATCAGATAACAATCTCAACGGTCCAATTCCCAAAGAAATCATGAGCCTTTCTTCAATTTCTGACTACCTGGATCTATCCGACAACTTCTTGTCTGGATCAATTCCATTTGAAATTGGTTCTTTGAGAAATCTTGCTAACTTGGGTATGTCTAATAATAGATTATCTGGACTACTTCCAGGCACTATGAGCAAATGTATGAGTTTGGAGAGGCTTTATTTAGAGAGTAATTCATTTCACGGAGAAATTCCACAAGCTTTAAGTGCTTTGAAAGGCTTTCAAGAATTGGACCTTTCAGAAAATAATTTTTCGGGATCAATCCCAAGTTTTCTTGGAAAGAATCAACTTTCCCTATTAAATATTTCTTTCAATAGATTTGAACGGCTTGTTCCAACGAAGGGAGTATTTCTAAACGAAAGTGGATTGTTAGTAAAAGGGAATACTGCACTGTGTGGAGGCATTCGAACGCTGAAGCTTCCTCCTTGCTAATCATCATACCCCAAGAACAAACACTCAAACATTCTAATCAAAGCGTTGATTCCCATTGGAGTTTCTGGTGTTATATTCATCATTGTCTTGGCATGCTTTTGTAGAATCATTAAAAGGAAAGTAAAATCGAGGAAGAATTTGCTTGCCTCATCATTTGAGAGTCAGTTCCAAAGACTTTCTTATGCAGGCCTTTTGAGAGCCACGAGTGGATTCTCCGAGGCAAACAAAATTGGATCCGGGAAATTTGGATCTGTTTACAAACGAATTCTCAATGATGTTACTATGGTGGTGGCAGTTAAAGTGATTAATCTAGATGTCAGAGGAGCATCCAAGAGTTTCGAAAGAGAATGAATGCACTAAGAGGGGCGAGACACAAAAACCTCTTGAAGCTGCTAAGTGTCTCTATGAGCATAGACTTCCAAGGCAATGATTTCTCTGCATTGATTTACGAGTTTAAGACCAAATGAAGCTTGGAGAAATGGCTTCACCAGAATATTGTGGTTGAAAGCGGTCTAGAAGGTGAGAATATCAGATATCTTACCTTAGTGCAAAGGTTGAATATTGCTATCGATGTTGCATCTGCACTCGAGTATTTGCATGCGGGTACAGATTCAACTATAGTCCATGGTGATTTAAAGCCGAGTAATATACTTTTGGATGATGATATGAATGCCTATGTCGGTGATTTTGGATTGGCAAAGATAATTTCCAGCATCTCCGGTAGATTTCCAACAATTGAAAGCGATTCGATTGCAGTAAGGGGCACAATTGGCTACATTGCACCAGGTCATAAATGTCTCTTAATTCTCATTCCCTTTTTATCTTCTATTTAAACAACCTATACCATTTCGGCGCTACTAAAGTATATTTACTTGTTGATTATCTTCTGATCAGAGTATGGGATGGCTGGCACTGTTTCAACACAAGGGGACATATATAGCTATGGTATCCTGTTGTTGGAATTGTTCACAAGCATAAGACTAACGAGTGATGCATTTGGCGCGTATGCAAATCTTACAACTTTGTGGCAAATAGTTTGCTGGATAATGTAATGGAAATTATGGATCCTCGACTCGTGCAAAATGAAGATCACATGATCACCAATAATCTTGCAGGTTGTATGGCTTCCGTATTGGGAATTGAAGTGGCATCTTCAAGAGAATTACTCCATGATCGAATGTCAATGACGGATGTCGTTGTCAAACTAAAGCAAACCAGAATTGCATGTCTGGCGCCATAGTTGAACTAGTTGATGTGTATGTTAAAACTAAACGACGAGTATTTTAGTTAGAAACGTTTGATGGGAATGAAAGCTCTACAACTCACTTGTTTGTATTTTACTTTTTTTTAATTTATTATAGATTTATTTTTGAAATTTAATAGACAAACATTGCATAGAAAAGTATAAAATGTCACCTGAGCCTCCTTGCAATGGGACATTCTTTTTCAAATACTTCCACACCAAGACTTCTTGTCTATTAGTACTTTTTGTCTTTACTCATGAAACTATCCCGGAATCCAATATGAGAGGCAGAGAGCAGAAGCAGAACAAAAAGAAATTGAAGCATTGCCTAGACTAATAATTTATAATAATTTCATCTAACAAAACTATAACTTGAAAGGTATACAAAAGATTGTGCGTCACCAACATCTTGTGTACATTCTCGTTTTCTTTTTTCTTTTTCTTCTTCTTTTTGATTTCTTGGTTGTGATCTATCCACTCTCAACACCTAAACCATACAAAATACCAGAATACTTATCCAAGGAGCCACTGAAGAAGTTCTGCTTCAATTTAATGAAAAGTGCACGAAGTAAGCAAACTAGCCGACCCCGCTTGATGACAAATCCCGACTCTCTCCACCTCCAACAACTCCGCCAACTTGTTCAAACCACCGTGCAAACTATTGCAAAACTTCATCAAATGCTTGATGTCATAAAGCACGGGAAAATACAGATTGATCAAACCAAAGAAATCGAGCTGCGAATCAGGCAGATTCTGACAAGTCAATAGCTTCAACAAGTACCCAAAATCATATCCACTGTGAAACGTCACCCAACAAACATTCTCATTCGGAACAATCTCAAAAGACATCAAGAGCTCTCCAAAACGAGAAGCATCGATCCCATTTTCATTGTTTTCAAGAAGATCGATTCCGCTTTGGCTCAAGAGTTAAGAGCTCTATCGAAACATTGGCAAAAAGATCTTCATTCGGGTTGAATTCTCGGAAATTGAACTGCCAAATGCAGTGTTTGTTTGTACCACAAGATGGAAGGCTTCCCTTGTCGTCTGAAATGTGAGGCCAAGTTGGATCAGCTTCAGTAAATTGACGTTTTCTTTGAGTGTTTTGTAATGGTAGTCGTTTCGTTTGCATTCTTGAAGCCGGAGTACAATGCCGGGGAACTCAGTATCCATGGCGATGTATGGATATTCGTCCACAATTTCACGAATTAATTCAAATTCTTCATACAAAATTTTATGGCCCAAACCTCTCGGATTTGAACCGAATCGCTTCTGGGTATAAGGGACATCTCACCCAATTAAAGAATATGAAGTACCCTTTTCCGCGAAAATCCAATTGAATTATTTTGGGTTGTTTATTACAAATTTCAGGTGCCCTTTGTGAGGTGAGGAGAGGGAATAAACTACCACAAATGTGCAAGATTGACGAACCATCACTTGGATCATTTTAGTTTTTTTATTTTTTTTCTTTTAGACATGCATCTCCAAACGGGATTCAAACCTAGGACTTTACCTTCGAAGATAAATCTATTAACCACTTGAACCAACCATGTTTCCCGGTCATTCAAATCTTAAATGATCCAACCAACATGGTTGGTTGGATCATTTAAGATTTGAATGACCGGGAAAAATCTATTTTTATTCCCATTAAATTGAAAGAGTGAAAAAATTATTTCAATTTATAAATCTAAATTTCACCCTGTAAAATTTAAAAAAGGGGCAATTAATAAAGAGGAGATATAACCCCTACGCATATGATTAATGCTTGGCCACTGTTCGTTCAAAAGTTGAGGATTGAAAAAATCCACTGCGTGTTCTTGAGTTGAGGATTAAAACTTTTATGTACTCTATGTATTTTTAGAATTTTTCTTTGTTGTTGTAATCGAATACACTGTCTCTTATGATTGTTTCTGTTTGTTTGAAACTACATTAATAAATTGGTTGATGATGTTTTCTCAATTTTATCTATGGAAATGAAGTGATTGTTCAGTTTGTTTCAGAGTGTTTACTAAATGTGGTTATGAAGTACCTGTCCAGGTTGTTTAATATTTCAGAGTGTTACTAAATGTGGTTATGAAATGATGTGCTTGTTCAGTTTGTTTACTAAATGTGGTTATAAAATGCTTGTCTAGGTTGTTTAATGTTTCAGAGTGTTTACTAAATGTGGTTATGAAATGAAGTACTTGTTTAGTTTGTTTACTAAATGTGGCTGTGAAGTGCTTGTTAAGGTTGTTCCCAACTATCGAAATCCTTTGAAGAATATTTGTTGTTTATGGATACTAGTTCTGTAGTGAAATTTTTAATATTATTGGTTGGAATGAAATGAAATTCTTTGGTTGCGGTGATTAAAATCTTTGCCTGATCAAAGTGATAAACTGATGTTTTGTTGTTTTAGTTGGAAGAATTCGAGTGAGAACTAAATGTACAGCTTATAGAGTAATCGAGTGGTATTGTGTAACTAAACGCGTGATATGAGGAGTAAATAAGAATTCGAGAGAGAACTAAATGTACAACATATAGAGTAATAGAGTGATATTGTGTAACTAAATGTGCGATCTGTACACTAAATAAAAATTGACTAATCCTTTTCTGGTATTTAATATCAAAGAATCTTTATTTTTTCATTAAATATCATCAGAAGACTGTATGAAACGGTAGTTTATGATCCTATCATATTTTAATAAATTATCCCTCACATGGTGTTTCTATTATATTAAAACATGATAGGTAATATGTTTGTTCTCATAATATGTAAACTTGAAGTACTTCCAATTATTCTTGTATTATAATTTGAACGTAGATTTTATTTCCCATATGGTGTTTCTATTATATATTAAAACATGATAGGATCATAAACTATAGTTTCACAATATCTTATGATGATATTTAATGAAAGATAAAGATCCTTTGTTATTAAATATCAGAAAAAGATTAGTCAATTATTATTTACTCTACAGATCACGCATTTAGTTACACAATACCACTCCATTACTGTATAAGCTGCACATTTAGTTCTCACTCGAATTCTTATTTACTCTACAGATCACGCATTTAGTTATACGTTATCACTCCAATGCTCTATAAGTTGCACATTTAGTTCTCACTTGAATTCTTATTTACTCTACAGATCAAACATTTAGTTACATAATATCACTCCATTGCTCTATAAGCTGCACATTTAGTTTTCACTCGAATTCTTATTTACTCTACAAATCACACATTAGTTACACAATACCACTTCATTACTCTATAAGCTGCACATTTAGTTCTCACTCGAATTCTTCCAACTAAAACAACAAAACTAAGGGTAATTTGGGATCGGGTTGAGAATTTGGGTATCCGATCCTGTCCCAAAAAAATCGGGGAATTCGGGATTGGGTACTGGATTTTTTCGGGTCGGGATCAGGGAGCCCGCCAAATTTTTTTTTTTTCGTTTTTTTTAATCTCCAAACACGCCTTTTTTGCTTTTTTGGGCCTAACATTAATTTCCAATTACACGCTTATGGCTCTAATATCAAAATTATCAATTTACTGCTTTTTTCCAATCACATATTCTGGTGGAGGAGTTATATATATATATATATATATACTTCTTGCAAGGTTTAATGGAGGAAAATAATGGAAAAGATAATTGAAGACGTGTTCAACATGCATGAAGAAATTGATATTTGGAGATAATATTTAAAAGAAACATTATGGGAGATTTACATATATATACAGTTTTATATTCAAATTTGTAGTTTATATTTATTAGGTTTCTTAGTCAGTTAAATATTGTAGATTTAAGTCTCTTTTCTATTGGTCAATATCAATACAATTTATTTGTATAATAAAGAACAGAAGATAGATATTAGATAGTATATATATGTATTTTTTTTTTTTAATTTTAATTTTGATCGGGGAATTCGGGTACGCATATCAATCTCCGATTCTGATCCCGAACTTTTTAGTCGGGTTCGGGTACCCGTCCGAAAATAAAAAATCTCGATTTTCCCATCCCGATTGGGAAATACTCGATCGGGTCGGGACGGGGTCCCGAATTCCCTGACCCGAAATGTGACGCCCGAGCGTGGGTCCCCACATCCCCCGCACCATGACCAAACCCATATACGAATATAGTCTGCATACAAGTCCAATCATAGTGAACGGAGACACGACACGGACCCTGGCTAAGCGGGATTATCCCTATACCAACAATCAGATATGTAACAGGAATATAACAGGAGTGCGGAAGCATAATCATATTGATACTTGCATAATATACAAGTCCTCAAGTAATAAGTTCATACAAATCATAAGTAAGAGCATTCAGCCCACACGTTGATCATGCAAACAAGGTTCGAGTAAAGCATAAACGAAACTAAATTAATTACACAAAATACCCAAAAACCAAATGTGTCAGCATGGTTACTCCCCTCAAGAAGAAATGGAAGAACGGCCGTTAACGGAGGCAAGGGCTTCCTTCTCTTGCAGGGTTACGGGGGTTACCGATTCCTAGAGCAAATGGGATAATGGGCGTTACCCCAGGCAGACATCCAACCTTTGGGAAGAAATGGAGGTAACGGGCGTTACCTCCCAGCAGTGCAAACCACTACTAGAAAAACGCCCGATAGCAATGGAAATTTAGCAACGAAAATTATTCGTTGCTATTTAGCAACGGATATAGCAACGAAAAAAAAATCGTGGCAAAATGCTTTAGTAACGAATTTTTCGTTGCTAAAATTAAATAATACAAAAAATAAATAAATTGGTATATATAGCGATGAAAATTCCGTTGCTATTAAAATAAAAACCTAATAAAAAATAATATAATATTTATAAATATTTGCAACAAAAAATCCGTTGCTATTTAGCAACGGATTTTTCGTTGCTATATGAAAGAAAAAAAAAAGAAATAAATATAAAAAATATAGCAACGAAAAATCCGTATAGAAGGAAAAAGGGAAATAAAAATAAACAAATATTTAAATTATTAGCAACGGAAAATCCGTTGTTATTTAGCAACGGATTTTTCGTTGCTATAAGGAAGAAATAAAAAGAAATAAAAATAAATAAATATAAAAAAGATTAGCAATGGAAAATCCGTTGCTATAATCATATGAATAAAAGAAATTAAAATATTTATAATTTAGTGACGGATTTTTCGTTGCTATATGGAATAAAAATAAATGAATAATAAAAAATAGAGCAAATTACATTTGTGGTCCCATAGGATTGTGCCGTTTTCAATTTTGGTCCTATTCTTTTAGAATTAGACAAAAATAGTCCCGTTGGTTTCATTTTGTTACATTTTTTATCCCAACCGTTAAATTTTGGACGGAATTAAGTGCATTTAAAAGTCAAATAAAATTTCACTGAAACAAAACACTAACAGATTGTATCCAAGTTGGTTGGATGCTCATTTTCTTTTCATGAGGTCCTGGGTTCAATCCTAGGCTCTCTCTTTTATATATATATATATATATATATATATTATTATAATATTATATAATATTTAATATATTGATATTATATATATCGTATATATATTATATAATATTATATAATCTATAATAGATATAATATTATATACATATGTATATTACATATAAATATATAATATTTATAATACATATAACATTATATACAAACGCATATTATGTATAATTAAATATAAAATATTTATAATATATATACGTTTATATATATATATATATATATATATATATATATATATATATATATATATATACATCTACGTATACACTCACACACAATGTTATTTATATATAAGTATATATATATTATATAATATTATAATAACATATACACATCTACATATACACTCACACACAATGTTATTTATACATATGTATATATATTATATAATATTTAATATATAGACATATATATCTTATATCTTAAATATTAAATAATAATTAATATTATATGTTTATATATAATATACGTACATATATATAATATGTGTGTATAATATACATTATAAATCGTTAATATTAAGAGAAAAGTTTTTCATTTAACGTGTAACGGTTGCATAACACAATAATTTCTTAATATTTAGATTTAATTCTACAAATTTTAATATAAATTCATTATATTAAAAGAAAACTTCTTAATTTAACATCTAATGTACGGTTGCGAAACACAATAATTCCTCAGTGTATAGATATAATTCTATAAATTCAAATATAAATGTTTCATATTAAGAAAATAATTCTTAATTCTTTATATTAAGTTATTCAACTACGATTGCTAAATAATACAATAGTTCCTCAAAATGCAGATATTGTTCTACATATGTATAATTGAATACTTCATATTGACATAAAATTAGTTCTTTATTCAACTACCAACTAAATCTAATTATTTAATTATGTAAACTTTCATCTTTTTTTTATATGTCATAAAAACTTATACTTAAGTTCATATACATTACTATTATATATATACATATATATACAAGCTTGGGGTTTATATAGAATTTAACACAATAATTCTTCAATATTTAAATATAATTCTACAAATTCAAATATAAATGTTTCATATTAATAAAATAATTCTTCATTAAGTTATTCAACTACGATTGCTAAATAATACAATAGTTTCTCAAAATGCAGATATTATTTTACTGATGTATAAGTGAATACTTCATATTGACATAAAATTAGTTCTTTATTCAACTACCAACTAAATCTAATTATTTAATTATGTAAACTTTCATTTTTTTTTATATGTCATAAAAACTTATACTTAAGTTGATATACAATATTATTATTATTATTATTATTATTATTATTATTATTATTATTATTATTATTATTATTATTATTATTATTATTATTATTATTATACATGTTTGGGGTTTATATCGAATTTAACACAATAATTCTTCAATATTTAGATATAATTCTACAAATTCAAATATAAATGCTTCATATTAACAAAATAATTCTTCATTAAGTTATTCAATTACGATTGCTAAATAATACAAATGTATAAGTGAATACTTCATATAATATAAAAGTTCTTTATTCAAAAAACAATTAAATCTAATTATTTAGTTATGTAAAACTTTCATCCTTTTTTTTGTATGTCATAAAAAGTTATACTTAAGTTGATATACATTATATTTTTATCTCATAACTAAAACTTGAGATATGTGGTTAATTAATAAATATTTAAAATTTTAACGGAATATGTATTATAATATAAATAATTATATATTTAAAAATATTTTTATTTAAAATATATGATAACAAGTATTTAATTATTTAAATTAGTATATGAATATTTGATAGTGGTTAAATATAAAAAATTACATAATAATAACAACAATTGAGTTAGCCCAGCTGGTTTGGGGTGATCCGGGCCCCGCAAATGAATTTTTAATTTATTAATTTGAATTATTGGTTTTTGCGACGGATTTTGCAACGAAAATTCCGTTGCAAAAAGGCAGAAAATTAATTAATTATTGGTTGGTTTGCAACGGAAAATCCGTTGCTAAATCTGTTGCTAATAAAACCGTTGCTAATTCCCGTGGGTAGTAATTCGTTGCTAAATCCGTTGCTATAAGTTCGTTGCTAATTCCGTTGCTAATATCCGTTGCTAATAATTCGTTGCTAAATCCGTTGCTACAGATTAGCCACGAGGGTTATAGCAATGGAAAATTTTCGTTGCTAAATCCGTTGCTAAGCCGAAATCCGTTGCTAATAGGGCCAAAATCCGTTGCTATAGGGCGTTTTTCTAGAAATGAACAGGGTAACGGGCGTTACCCCTGGCAGGAACCAAATCCCCTATTTTTCTTCTCCTGCTCAAAGCAACAAACTCACACACCCAACCCTGTTTGAACCAGCAACCACAACACAAGCTATGTAATATCTAAACCATAGAATTCACCATAATACTTAGGAAAACATATATATGGTTCACATACATCAAATAGACATCATTTAATCTAAGGAAACATATATAGAGTCATCAAAATTCTCATATGAAACCCTCAAGTGTACAAGAATTCAACCAAGCTCAAAGTTCACTCAAGCTATGTTATAAATGCATATAACTCCTCATATTCATCATATACAACTTATATTAATCCAAGAACTTGAAATAAACCATAAACCCTAACATTACTCAAAGATTCAATAAATATATATATGCATGATCTCACCTTGAATGAAAGAAGTGATGAAGGGGAAAAAGAGAAGAAAGTTTCAAGCTTGATTTCTTGTTGAAAATGGAAGAAAAACTTGGCCCTTTAAGCTTCCTTAGTTGATCGAGATTAAGAGGGAGAGAGGAAGAGATGTCTTGCTTTGTTTCTTGGTTGAAGAATGAAGAACAAAGTGTATGTATATGTGTGTATATGATATATCGATCAAAGAAGGGGGAAAAAATGAAAAAATTGCAACTTGGTCCTTATGAAATTTAAAATAATGCAATGTGGTCACCAATTTACAAATATTACAATTAAACCCTTATCAAGTTATCAATTAAGTCCATGAGTTAAATAAAGTTTCAATTAAGGACAATTAGACATAGAATTCACAAAGTTAAGAATAATTAAACATTTAATCAAGTTTGGGAGTTTAAATACATAACTCACGCACGAAAGAAGAAATCCAAATCACATAATTGACAAGTATACGAATTAAAATAAATTAAATCGCGTAAGTAAATAATGAAAAGAAATTAAATAAATCTAAATCTCAAAACTCTTACGTGTGGCGCGCGTACCTATACGGTAGAAAAATCGGGGTGTCACATTCTCCTCCCCTTAAAAGAATCTGGTCCCTAGATTTACTGCTCGCTTGGAAACAACTCCGGATGAAATCTTTTCATCTTGTCCTCCGTTTCCCAAGTAGCTTCTTCGGTTTTGTCACTTTTCCATAAAACCTTAACCAAGGGAATACGCCGGTTTCTCAACTCTTGAAACTTCCGATCCAATATCCTAACCGGCTTTTGGACAAAAGTTAAATCCGGATTAACTTTGACTTCTTCAAGGGGAAGAATCTTTGAATCATCGGGATAATACTTACTCAACTGCGATACGTGTAAGACATTGTGAATCCCAGTTAGATTTGGAGGTAGGTCCAGTCGGTAAGAAACTTCTCCGACTTTCTCAAGAATCTCAAAAGGACCTAAGTATCGAGGGTTCAACTTCCCTCCTTGGCCAATTCTTGCAAAACCTTTGCGAGGACATGCTCTCAAGAACACACAATCACCAACGTCAAATTCGAGTTTCCTTCTATGGCGATCGACATAACTCTTCTGTCGATCTTGAGCAGCTTTCATACGTTGCCTTATCATTTGAACTTTCTGAACCGCATTTTGAGTGGCTGCCGAGAGTTTGGTCTTTCTAACATCTCTTTGAACACCTTCTTGCTTAGACCATCGACACTCTTCAAGATCGAAAAACAATGGTGATCGACACTTCCGACAATACAAGATCTCATAAGGGGCTGCTTTGATCGAGGCTTGGTAGCTATTATTGTAAGCAAACTCGATCGGGTGCAAATACTCATCCCACTTAGTTTGAAAATCCAATGCACAAGCTCGAAGCACATCCTCCAAATACTGAATCAACCTCTCTGATTGCTCGTCTGTCTGAGGATGCGAAGCCGTACTGAAATTAAGCTTAGTACCTAACCTCTTCTGAAGTTCTTGCCAAACTCAGAGGCGAATCTCGAATCTCTATCGGAAACAATGCTGAGAGGAGTGCCATGGAGTCTGACTCTCTCTCTGACATACTTATCTGCAAGCTTACTTATCTTATCAGACATCCGAACTACAAGGAAGTGTGCCGACTCAGTTAACCGATCGATTATCACCCAAATTCCATCAAGTCCACCCTTAGCCTTGGGTGATCCGGACACAAAATCCATGGTGACTTCTTCCCACTTCCATTCCGGGATAGGTAAAGGTTGTAGTAAGCCTCCGGGCTTTTGGTGTTCCGCCTTTACCATTTGGCACGTCCTACAATGCTTCACAAACTCGGCCACATCTTTCAACATACCTCTCCACCAATAGAACTTCTTCAAGTCCCCATACATCTTTGTACCCCCCCAGGTGGATAGAGTGACCCGATCTGTGAGCTTCTTCAAGAATTACTTATTTCAATTCCTCGGGTATATAAGCTCTAGTCTTGAAACTCAACAACCCCGTATCATCCAAACCAAATAGACACTTTGGAACATCTCGGGCTTTCAACACCAACCTCTGGATCTTAGAATCGGTAACTTGAGCTTCATACATTCTCTGTCTCAACTCGGGTTGTATCGTAATATTAGCCACGCGAGCCTTCAACACGGTAGGTCGATACTTTCTCCCGAATCAACTTTCAAAGAAGACACGCTAGCCTTCCTGCTTAACACGTCCGCGACCATATTAACTTTACCCGGATAGTAATGGATGGTGCAATCATAATCTTCAAGAAATTTCATCCACCTCCTTTGCCACATATTCAATTCTTTTTGAGTGAATAAGTAATTGAGGCTCTTGTGGTCGGAGTAGATCTCAAAAGAAACCCCGTAAAGATAATGACGCCATTTCACTAAAGCGAAAACCACGGCAGCTAACTCGAGATCATGAGAGGGGTAATTCTTCTCTTGGTCTTTTAGCTTTCTCGAGGCATAATCTATTACTCGACCATTCTGCATAAGAACACAGCCCAGACCTTCCTTCGAGGCATCAGTAAACACGGTATACCCGTCAGAACCCTCGGGTAGGGCTAACACTGGAGCTGAAGTCAACCTTTCGTTCAGGACTTGGAAACTTGCCTCGCTGGCCTCATCCCACTCAAACTTTACCTCTTTCTTAGTTCATCGGGTCAAAGGAGTAGCAATCTTAGAGAAATCCTTCACAAATCTCCGGTAATACCCCGCTAAACCCAAGAAACTTCTGAGGCATTCTTCGGTTTCTCCCAATCCACCACTATTTCAATCTTACAGGGATCTACCTATACTCCATTACCGAACACTACATGTCCCAAGAAAGTCACTCGGTAAATCCAAAATTCACACTTGCTGAATTTGGCGAACAGTTGGTGCTCTCTAAGAGTCTCTAACACAATTTTAAGATGTTGTGCATGCTCTTCGGGAGACTTGGAATACACGAGAATGTTATCAATGAAGATCACAACGAACTTATCAAGATACGGACGAAAGATCCGATGCATCATATCCATAAAGGCTGCAGGGGCATTTGTCAATCCGAATGGCATCATCACAAACTCGAAATGCCCATATCGAGTGTTGAATCCCATCTTAGAAATATCCTCTTCTCGGATTCGCAGCTGATAGTACCCTTGTCGGAGGTTAAGCTTGGAGTAGACTCTCGATCCCTGCAACAAATCGCAAAGTTCTTCAATATGAGGGAGAGGGCACTTATTCTTGATTGTCATCCTGTTCAGCTCGCGGTAGTCAATACACATTCTCAAGGTCCTATCTTTCTTCTATACAAATAAGACCGGTATACTCCACGGCGAACAACGAGATCGGATGTACCCACTAGCAAGAAGCTCATCGAGTTGAGTCTTCAACTCCTTCAACTCGGCTGGAGCCAGTCGGTATGGAGACTTCGAATAAGGCTCAGCTCCCGGGAACAAATCAATTACGAACTCAATTTCCCGTTCAGGTGGTAGAGAATCCAGAGTCTCGGGAAATACACCAAGAAAATCCTTAACAACCTCAGTTTTCTCAATCTTAACTTAATCCTTAGGTTTGTTGAGAAGATAAGCAAGAAAGCCCGTATCCTCTTCTTGGACGAGGACAGGGGCAGGAGCTGGAGGTGGTGGTAGTGGATTCTCTCGGAGCCTTCTCTCGACATAGTTCATTACGGCTTCCATGAAATTCTAGGGAGTGGCTTGTGGATTCCTCCCTTGAGGAGTAGGAGAGCAGTCACGGCGATGATGATGACCGGACGAACGTTCACGGTCTCTTCGGGGAGGCATTCTGTAAATCAAACACTAAAAATGCATGTTTGATCAATTTATGCCCATGAAAGCAAAGAATGCAACACTTAAATAGTTCACATAAGCAAGAAGTTAACAAGTAAATGCAAGAGCACGTTGGCAAGTTGTTCCTAAGCCGTACGACCTAGACAGACTCGACGCTAGAACCCCGGTTTTACAACCTGGGGCTCTAATACCACTTTAGGATGTGACGCCCTAGCATGGGTCCCCACATCCCCCGTACCATGACTAAACCCATATATGAATATAGTCCGTATACAAGTCCAATCATAGTGAACGGAGACACAACACGGACCCTGGCTAGGCGGGACTAACCCTGTAACAACAATCAAATATGTAACTGTTGGAAAACAGAAAGAGCTGAGCAGCGGAAGTTTAAAATTTTCCAAAAGTTTAATCGTTGTCTTGCAATTTTCGTATCGTACCATAGGGTGTCTTATAAACTTACAAAATTAGAAGCTTTCTAGTGATGTCGTTACCGTCTAACGAACACCCTTCAAGCGAAATCCCTCGAACAACCATCGAATTAGACTCCAAATTAGAAACCCTCCAAAGCGTATCCACACCAGTCCTAGAACACGCTCAAGCGAGTGAGAATGCTAGTTCTATGGCTTATGTTAGGCTAGGATTTTTATTTTGAAAACTTTTCTTTTGGATTTTCTCAAAAACATAACACTTCTCGAGTGTTGGTCTAAAGAATACGAGAAGCACCACCCCTAGTATAAATAATAGGTGGTTCGAACTCCCCTAGGGTTCCAAAACCTAGTGGGCTTTGATTTCTTGCTCACTAATTAACTAATGTAATTATTAATTTAATTGGAATAATAAGTTCTTAACTTATTCTCCAAGTCTAGCAAGAGATGCCTTCTCTCTCCTACAATAGGAAGTTGGACTTTTCAACTTTCCTAAAGTTAAAAGTCAAGATTCAATAAATAATTTAATTCCCAATTAATTATTTATTGGGTTAAGTTTATTTGAGAATAGTCTTAACAATTAATTCAAAATTAATTAAAAGACAAAAATTAATTAATTATAATTTAATTAATTAATTCTAGAAAAGAGTTCACGTGTAATATAATTACACAAATGGAACCACGTACGTGCCATGTGTGTGTGACACGTGGCAACCACGCAGGCTATGTGACACGTGGCAGTCACGTGTCTTTGACACATGGTAATACCCACGTGTTCCAACCCCATTTTCGATCAACAATTTGATCCTTCGTTAATCATATTAAGATCCTACCATAACCCTCGTATTCTGGCATTTGTACGTGACCCTTTAGGTTCATTATTCGATTAGCAGTGACAGTAATTAATTAATTCCCTAATTAATTAATCACTTCACATATCACTCTACCGTAATCACTACTAAAAAAAAACAAGATTAGTGACCGATTTTCAGTGACCGCCTTATCAGTCACTGATTAGTGACCGATCAGTAACTGATATTACATATACATAAAATAATCAGTGACCGATCGGTGACTACATAAAATTCAGTCACAAATCAGTCACTAATTGGTCATTGATTTTGTGACCCATGTTTTATGGGTCACTAATCAGTCACTGATTTTGTGACCCAATAATTAATCGGTCACTGATACTGTGACTGATTCTTACCGATCACAGATTGTTTGATTGAGGTATAACGCGGTCACTGATTTTGTGACCGATATTTTATCGGTTATTAATCGGTCACTGATTTTGTGACTTAAACCCTAATCGGTCACTGATACTGTGACCGATTAGTATCGGTCACAAATCGGTCACAGATTGTTTAATTTTGTTATACTGCGGTCACTAATCAATCACTGATTTTGTGAATGAAAATTATTGTTGACACCGAAAATGAGATGATAAATAATTAATTAATGGCCCAACAAAATTGACTATTAATTAATTATTTTTAATTTAAGTCCATATCAAATTTGGGCTTTATTAT
Source organism: Lantana camara (assembly GCA_037501455.1). Lineage (NCBI taxonomy): Eukaryota > Viridiplantae > Streptophyta > Magnoliopsida > Lamiales > Verbenaceae > Lantana > Lantana camara. The sequence goes on from CM074859.1 coordinate 43,519,286, forward strand.
GATCTGATCTAAAATAATAAGCATAAATTATTATTTTGGATTAATCAAATGGGCTCTTAAGTCCAAGTCCAATCCAAACCCATGAAGTGAAGCGAGCCCAACACGTGCCTATAAATAAAACACCGGAGCTCACAAATCAGAGGATCAAGTCACAAATCACATTACAAGTCATAAGTCACAAATTCTCAAGAACTAAAGGTATTCAAGCTCTCAAATCTTTGAACCATTGCCACTTGCTATCTCGAAGTGCTATCCGTGCAACGAGCCAACACTTCCAACCAAATTCAACCAAGTTATTCAGTTTGATTCGAGATTGATTCGAGATCAAGCATCAAGCCCTCGAGTCTGCTATTCAAGAAGAATCAGAGGATATTCAGAGATTGTAACACTTTATTTATAATTAAATTGTTAAATCCTTTGTTTTCCCTATTTTCTTGTATTTTGTAATCGATTATTGAAGATCAACGAAAATTTGTGTAAACAATTATATTGGTCACTAATTGGTCACTAATCACATTTTTCAGGATATTTTAATTATTTAATAAAAAAAAGCATACAACTATAAATAAATCAATTTTGAATTTATTATTACTTTTATTTATTAATATTAGAGAAATTTTTTTGAAAGTCTCTGAAATACAAAAAATGTATACATCAAATGATTAATGAAATTATTTTCGTTCTTCGAACAAAGTATAAATTTGATCATTAACTATTTAATCAAATCTATACCAAACATTGACTTTGCGTTCTTTGAACATATTCAAATTTGATTATCAACTATTTAAATATGTTTCGAAATACTGATTGAATCAAAATGATCCACTTAAGAATTGATTTGAAATTCATACTTTGAAAGAATGTTAGAATCGATTCGTGAATCAGATCAAGTTTCAAAATTTTGTTACATTTAATTTGAAACTCGACTTAACTTTGTTAGGTTAATTTAAAAAATATATTTCCAAGTATTCATTGAATCAAAGTGATCTACTTGAGAATTGATTCGGAATTCATATCTTAGAAGAAATGTTAGAATCGATTTGCGAATTAGATTAAGTTTCAATTTTATTATATTAAATTTAAAACTCAACCAAAATTTATTGAATTAATTAATAATAAGCTATTTAAAATCAGACCATTTGAGTTCGGTTCAATTAAAACTCGTTTAAGTACATTTTATATGATAATTGATCCAAACTTAATTAAACATTAAAAACTTAATCATAAAATCAAATAACATATTATTTTTGAAATGAGTTTTATTTTTACATATGCTAAATTTAAAGAACATATTTTTGATTGAATTAAGTATATTTAAACTTATGATATTTATTTCTTAAAAATAACTATTAAAGTCATTATAAAATTAAATATGTAGTCTGTATGATATTTTAATATAGTTTAATACTTTTGAAGGTTGAAGAAAGATTAAACTAGGCGATGTGGCAATGTTGTTGTTGTTCTCTTCAACCAGAAGATGGGTTTTCAATGCATATTTTCTTGGTGGATATGGAGAAGATAGGTGAGGAAAGAAGGGCTTTGGTAATGCTATTTTGTATTCAGGTAATTTCTCTTCTATTATGTGTTTGGACTTTGGATGAATTGGAAATATGAAAAAATTTAGAAGTTCAAGCTTTGCATATAGGTTCTATGTACTTCTGTAAGGAAATTTGCATAAGGTATTAGTAGTAATCTTTTGGAATCTTAGTTGATTTATGATAAACAGTTAGTGTTTATTAGCAACTGGAGTTGGTGAGGGAGGAAATTTGTGTTTCAACTTAGTTTAGCTATCCAAATCTGCTTCATCTTCTTAATCATGCTATCATCACAGTCAAGGTAAATGTTGTTTTACTGTGTTTTTTGCCTCTTATTCATTTCCTCAGTAGCAATGATGTGCTTGCTCAGGCCTGTGATGACTAGCAATGAGGGAGGTAAATATTTGCTAAGTTTAACAAAATTTGAACATTTAAGTAACATGTAAGAAAAGAAGCAACTGGTAAAGAAATCAAGTTTGGCTTCCTTTTCTTATAGATTGCTATAAAAATTTTAAACTAGATAGTATATTGATAATAAAACTTCAGTGTAATGTTATAGCTGCCACTAATTTGACTCTATTGGCTTTGGTTGGAATGGGTTTGCGCCATGGAAAGGTAAGAACTTAATTTCTTACTGTTGTTAAGATTAGTGGCAGAAGTGCAACACTGCAACATGTGATGGTGTGATGGTGTATTAAGCTCAGTAGGATATGCAGGCTATTGAGCGTAACTGGTTGTAATTTTATATATTTTCTTCCATTGAGCATTCTATGTAATGGGATTCTTTTTTTTTTTTAAGGATAGATATAGAATTTTTGTGGGAGTTTTTCAATTACATTTCTTTAGACAAATGTATGAATACATTTCCTTTTTGTACTTGTTCATTTGGTTTTCTACAAATGTTTGTGTGTCTTGCAAAGCTTGTATGGGAGATTAAGAGAATGCTTGATAAATTGATCTAGGAAATATAGAGAAAGAGGCAGGGTATACAAAAACAAAGAGGCAGAGCAAATGGTATTTAATTTTTGATTTGTTATTGTGGATTTGGAATCTTCATTTCTTAATCCTTTAGAAGAGTATTTTTTCCAATACTTCTTGTTGGATATTGATGACAATCCTTGTCTATATGCAACATATATTAGGTTTGAGGAAACAAAAAGGTGATTTAGCTGCTGGTAATCATATTTAGTTTTTTTATAGCATGCTGTTTGGATTTCTCTCAAGTGAACATACTTGTTCTATCAGCAAACTTGATAGCAGTAAAATGTACATTATTGATTGATGTATCTTTGATGGGGATTTTGATTGCAGAATAGTTTTTGTAACGCCCCGACTTTTAGACCGTACAGGTATGACGTCACGAGTGGGTTTAGACCGAGAGTTACGTGGCATATATGCTTTTTAAATTGTAAGTGAACTATATGATTTATATAACCTTTGACTATGCTATTTAAATTCGTTTATCACATGTTTACTTGTTAATTAAATGTTTTCTTTTCCTTCTGCACTTATTTGAATTATATGAAATCCTTGAACTCAAACGAACCTTGTTTCGGACCTTAATCGTTCCCCAACTAAACCCCGGAAACCTAATTGAAGCACTTAACTTCTTGGAGGACCAAAGTGCAAATTCCCTCCTTTCTTCTCCCTTATTACACGATCCAACCCCCATTCCTTTCTCATTCTTCTTCTTCATTTTTCTCTTCTAACCACAAGACACCCAAACCCTTCTCTTCCTTCTCTCATTCGATCCATCAAGCAAGCAAGGAGGCAAGGAGATTTCTTCCACTTCCAAGCAAGAATTCAAGCTCCATCCTCTTCCTTCATCTTCTCCTCCTTCTCTTCCAAGGTATAATGTGAATTTTGTGTATATATGTCATATAAGATAGGGTTTAAATTTCTTTGAGTTGAAGCATGAATTTGTATGTGTTTGACGCTCTAACACTTGAACCCAAGAATTTCATGCTTGATTATTTGAATTCTTGAAGCTAGAATGTGTATATATTGTATGTATGTATATGTGTGAATTTTATGAATTTAGGTGTTTTAATTTGCCCTAAACTTGCATTTGATGTTCCTACTTGGTATACTAAATGTTTTAAGTGATTTGGGTTGAGTTTTGAGGTTTTTTGGTGATTTTTGGTCTTCTCCCGCGTTTGTGCCCTGTTTTCTGCGTATTTTTGGCCCCTGTTCTGAATCCGCGAGGTTGGAAAAATCCACGGGGGTGGATTTGAGGCAGAAACTTTGGATCCTCCCCTGTTTTCTGACTGAGATTGTTTTGTCCCGTTTACCCTCATACGAACTTGGATTGACCTAATTTTTGAACCCACGGAAACCTCTTGAAGTCTAGAACATCCTCCAATTGGAATCAACTCGATATCTTTCCTCAATTGTGAATTATGATTGTTTGAAAATTGTGTCGCCACTTCACCAAACTTCTGCATTAGCCCAAACTTCAAACCTACGCCATTTTCACCTCGCTTCGAACCATGATTCGTGTCACATATCCTTGAAAACATCTATGTGTTTAGTTTCAACTCCAACAAGAAAAACTTACTTCCAGTTTCTCAAACTCAAGATATACCCATTTTTCTACAGCTTGCGCATTTCCGAAAATTGTCAACTTTTCCTAACTTTTGCTAAACTTTGCCAAAACTCGTTCTATCGCCTTCCTTGCACTTCCTCGACCCCTTATGTGACTTATATGCATTATATACATGCCTAATTGATCCATATGCATTGTTAACATGTATTGTAATATATTATGAATTGAATGATTAAAACATGTATGTGTCTAAATGGCTTTATTGGTGTGTATGAACATGAATCACATCAACTCATGACATCTTATGATCTATTGTATATTGAAACATGACATAGCATTTCACGAAAACCTCATGTTAATGCCGTGCGTCCTAATTGGTTTCATATTGAGTCGTTTCTCACGAGTACACTTTATGTCTTTCTCTTCTTCAGTTCATCTCCAGGGTGGAGATATCGTGATCTATAGGCTCACGACCTAGCTTGTATCCTTGTATCGTCATCTTCCAGGTGAGGGTGTTTTCGTTCTAGTTATGTATAAAACCCTATAACCCTTATGTGATAAATTTTGGCCTAAAACCTTATATATATATTTATATATATGTTATCTTTACAAAGTGGAGTCATTGAGTAAATTCTTCTGAAATTATACGTATGGGCGTATATAAGCTTAAAATGGTTTTGCAACGAGGCTATGCTCCAAACCGTGTGTCTTCATGCTAGCTACGGATTAGGATGACACGGAGAGGTACGTGTATAGCATATGCCGAGTTGCACGGTAAGGTATGTTTTCTTATAGTATGTATCCTAAGTATGAAGCAAATGTTTTGGCGAGAAATGTATGAATGAATGCACAATGGGGCCCAGGGACTTGGTGTTAGAGGCTATCCGGGGAGGCATGGGCCGACGGTGATCCCTTTTCACTAGTTCCAATTATATTAACGGCGTAACCGGACCTCGTTAGGAGTTAGTGAGGAATGGACGCTGAGTGCCACTAGGGGAGTCATGAAACCCTTTTGGTCCATGCATGGATGGTTCGGGCCGATCACCCGGCCATCACCCGGAGGAAGAAGGTTGGAACTTATTTTATGATTATGATTATGTTATGATTGTTATGCACCGTGCGGGAAGGCCGAGACACGGATTGCCCAAACGACTATGTCTTATGTTATGTTATATGACTTGTGTGTATTATATATATTGCATGATCACGTATTCAATGTATTAATGATATTTGTCGTACACGGTCGGAGTTTAGTTGGAGATTATGCACGCTCACTCGCCGAGCCATTATGTTTATGTATGAATTATGAACTTAATGAATTTAATATGAATTAGTCGTAAAACCCGAGCATTGCTTAGTCCTTTTATTGCCCTCGTGGGAACTAAATTTAAATAAAACTTTGCTCGGGATTTATGACCTGCATGTGCATGTTTTTAAATATATGTATAGCTCCTACTCACTCAGTCTTCTAGAGACTGACCCCTCTTTCCCACTTCTCAGTTCTTGCAGGTTTTGGCTGGGCGGGAGTCGAGTCATTGCATTCTTGATCGAGTCACACTTGTACACTCGAGTCACATTTCATATTGATATGTTATAATTGTATCTCCTGACGTAATTGGGCCTGTGTGCCAACTATGATTCATTGTTGATTATTGATTCGGGACAGGTTGCATGTTTAGCTGAACCCGTTGTTAGGATGCATGATGGATTTAAATTATGTATTGGAATTGTTGGACTTGTAGTAATTGTTGAAAAGTATGAATTATATGTTATTGCTTCCGCATTGCACATTTGGTTTTTCTGGAGTTATTTGGTATGGGGTTAGATTCCGCCTAGCATGGTTGTTTTTAATTTGTCTCCCATTCGCTATGAGTCTGGTTCATGCTTGGACTATCCATTTCATGTGTGGACTAGACTCATAGTGCGGGGGATGTAGCGCCTATCGTCCCGGGTGCTACATCCTTAAGTGGTATCAGAGCCCGGTTGCAAAACCGGGGTTCTTTACGTCGTGTCTTGTCAAGTGTAGGTCGAACGGCTTAGAAACAACGTGTTAACGTGCGCACCACATTGATCATGAGCATGTATTATTTGAAAGTTTGATGAATTTTATGATGAAATTTAAATTTTATGGAATTCTGTGTTGCATTTTACATCCATACGTGTTTTGGTGTTAAATATGTGACATATGCATTCACTAACCCGCATACATTTATATTGAAATTGAGTTATGAATTGTAGGCGACTACAGTTTTGATGTCTATATCTATGATTTTTCATGTTCTTGAATCTATCTTATTGGATATTAATAGAAGAAATAGGCTTTCTTTACTTATTTTTAAATGGTTTGAGAGCTTTTATGAAAAGAAATAGATCTTGGAGAAATGATTGAAACAAACTGAGATAGGGGTTTCTTCAGAATTAGTGTCCTTAGGAGTGAATATACTTAACATGGGATTTCTTTGCTTTATTATTTATGGTTTTAATGCATTATTGGTGAATTTTGTAATTTTCATTTGTGATTTTGGTATTATTGTTATACTTGTTTTGTATGTCGAAATCATTTGCAAATGAGTTTTTCGTGATTTTGTTTCACTTGTTCAATTATGTATACTTACAGTTTGTTGCATTATTGACATTCTTTAGGACAACTATGATGTAAGTAGTCAACATGATACCAATGGCAAAGAAACTATATGACGAGGCAAGACATGAGAAGAAGTTTTATTGGCGACTTTGGCCAAATGTTTGGAGAAGTTCAACACTTTAAAGCAACTAACTTGGTACAAGGATCCAACAAGCAACTTTTGAAGTATTCATATGCAACAAATGAAGGTGATTGAAGACTTTTGGTGAAAAACTTTTTCTTTGGTTTTTAGTGTTTTCGGAAATTCTACCATCTAAATTTGATCATTTGTAATGACAATTATGAAATTATCTCTTTAATTTGATGTCATTTTTGTTAATTTGGATTGGATTTTTAATTAATGCATGAAAAAAATCTAGAATTTAAAATTGTAAATATAAATAAAATAAATTAATAATTAGTTAAATTAGTGACCGATTATTGGCTATCAAGATCGGTCACAATTTGTGATCGATTAAGATGAAATCTTGAAAAATTTTAGTGACCGATTGTATATAGTCACTGAATTATTGACTGCTTTGTGACCGATTCAACACAGTCGAAAGTTTGAGTTAGTGACTACTTTTTTTAATATTAGTGACTGATTGGGCGGTCACTAATCCTATCTTTTTTAGTAGTGAATCTAGCAATGAATGTGTGACCACTAGCCGAATAACAAAATGAATCGAAGAACCTTTCAGTCGATGACAATAACTGAAATATGATCCTGTAATGCCCCAATTTCCAGATAGTCAGGTACGCTCGACACGTGTGAGTTTCGAGCGTTAGGATTTTATTTTATTACTTCCGTTTATTCAACTTATTTGTGTTATATTAATTTTATAAATTGTATCCCAACATGATCACGTGAAAATATGTGAAATACGTGTCAACTTGAGAATTATTTTATAAATTGGATTTAATTGTTACGTGAATTAATTCCCGAACGTACCTTAGTTGCTTATATGTCCTTAATTAATCATTATTTTAAATGTGAGAACCAAATTGCACACTCATCCTTAGGACTGAAATGATCATTCTTTAATTCTTTCATCCTTAATTGCATGAACTTATATCTTTGGGGGATTTAATTGCAAATAACACATTTCATCAATTTCAAAGAGATATATCACGTTATATGCTTCTTCATTCTTCTATTCATTTTATTTCATAAAAAATCATCCAACACTTTGCTCCTTGTTGCTCTCGGTTCAAACATGAAGAAGGAAAGGAGAGATTTCATTGATTCCATTCAAGTTTTCCAAGGAAATTCCATGTTTCGGAGCTCAATCATCCATTTCCATCTATTTTCATTCAAGGTATAAATATGAGATATGAATGATTTATTGTTACTAATAGATGAAGCTAGGGTTATGATTTTGATTTAATAACTTGTGTTTGATTGTTAGAAGCATGATTCTAAGCTTTCAACATGAATTGGTGCATAAATTCTTGGAAATTATGAAGTTATAGGATGAATTCATATATGAACTTGAAGTGATGATTCTTGAAGATCACGGATGATTTGAGTGTTTATATGAAGCTTTATTGTATCTTGAGCATATATGCATATTAATTCCCAGAATTCTTGCATATTATGAATGAAAGCATGAAGTTTGAGTGATTTTGGTAAGGGTTCAAAGCTCCCCTGTTTCTGTTGCTCTATTTCTACTTCTGCTGCTTAACGGGAACGGCCCTTCCCGTTCCCTTTGTAATTGGGAACAGCCGTTCCCATTTGTGTATATGTGCATGCTAGCGAGAACGGGAACGATCGTTCCCACTTTGGCTTACAGCCGGGAATGACCCTTCCCGTTTTGAACTAAAGTTCTGAACGGCCGTTCCCAGGCCTCTGGAGAGGCAGAAACTTTCTGCATAAAATGTGAAATTCTAAATCCATTTCTAAACCTTTAAATGACCCATACATGTTATTATATGATTAATTATATGTCATAACATGATGTTTATATGCTACATTGGGTATTGCACGTCATCTCGTTACTTGATCATGTCGTGCGTCATATTTGGTACCATTATTGAGTTATTGTCTCACGTGTACACAATGTCCCGTTTCTTGTCCAGTTCTTCTCCAGGGCGGAGATTATTGATCGTTGAGCACGTTCATGCATCCTTGAGTCGCCGTGTCACCTGTTAGGTGAGGTTTAATTTCTAGTTACATAGAACCTATACAACCCTTATGTGAGATTTCGGCCAAAAGGTATTTATAGCTATAATTTTCCATGAAATTTACTCATGATTACAAGCAAGACATTTTCCTTGAAAGCAAGCCATGTTCATGAAAAGCAAGCCATGTATCGTGCATGTTTTGGTGAGTAAGCATGATTGTTCAATTTGGGCCCGAGGGTTAGTGTATGAGCCAACCGGGAAAGCATAGGGCTGACGGGTAACTCTGAACTTCCCTCATCATGTGGGATCACCTCTGAATCCACCAGGAGGTTTAGTGGAGGAAGAAATCCAGTGCGTGGGAGTCATGTTCCTGACGTACACCATGTCGTGGATGGTGAAGGCTCGCTACCTTCCCATCATTGGAGGGAGAAGGAGACTGGGGACGAGTCTAGAACCACAGGTTGTCCTCCGGTTACTGCATTGGTTTCACTCATTGATTGTATTGATTGAATACACTATCGCACTACTACACCGTAACTGAATTGCATGATCACCTATTGACTAATAAAGCAAGCATGTATTGTTCACTGTTGGTGTAAGGTTGGAGAGTTGCCCTCACTCGTCGGGCCACATATTGCATGAACTGAATTCAATGAAATGTTAAACCTGATAGTTGTATTCTCGGGCGATGTTTACTTTATTGTTGATTATGTATTATTTACTTTTCTAAAACTTCACCCGAGGATATAACTTGCATGTTATTTGCGCTAATATTTATTTATGCCCCTCACTCAGTCTTCACGAACTGACGCCTCCACCTTTCAGGTTCTTGCAGGTGTATGCTTGGCGGGATTAGAGTAGTGCCCAGTCTTTCATTCAGGTCTTGCACGGTCCATCTTCACTGTTATTATATGTTGGAAATTGGTGGAACATTTATGCTAGTGTTAATATTTGATATATTGTATTGAAGCGCATGTAAGGAGTAATATATATTCATTGTGCATGTCATTTGATTATTAATGTTATGCTTCCGCTTAAATTATTATAAATTGATTATGTGGTTTGGGGTTAGTCCCGCCTAGCTAGTTGTCATTTTATTTTTATTGTCTCCCGTTCGCTATAGTTTAGTTCATGTATGGGTCATCCATCTCATATGTGGATTGAGCTATAGTGCGGGGTTGCATCTTTGGGCTTCGGGGTGCTGCAGATCCTCCTACAACTCCATCTCTCAATCAAGAACTAAGGCATGAGAATTTTCTCAGAGCCTAAATATTCTTAATCTTTAAAGTTAAGTTCGTTTCATATCCACTTCGATCTCAATCCTAGGAAACCCCATTTTCTAGATGTCTTGATCTTTTATCCACCTTAGCCAAGGGTTTAATGTTTAATAGACTACGAACAGCTTAATCAGTAAGAGATCATTCTTGTTCTTAACAAGTGTAGGTCCTTTATCGATTCTACGAATTCTACATATGCCAATTGTGTAATCCCAACATAGGCTGTGGTTCAGGTGTCTATATGGCGACACCCTTTTGAGCCTATATCAAAGATTACAGAGTCAACTCATATGAGACATTACAGAATCTCAAGTCTTTGTGAGATATTTCCTAATCTGAAAGTTTCTGGAAACTTCCTTTCCCATTTAGGAATGTTCTCACGCGGGACATCTCAGTGATGAAGTTCTTGTAACAATCACCCTTATGTATTATGAACGCATCAACGTATGCACTTATCACTCCATGAAACTGAGTGATCCTTCAAAAGGACATAATCACATAAGCAAGTCTCAGCAGAGTCAAGGTCGACACTCCCACTGTCTGTCAGACTCATTGACTTGGAGAAGTTTCTAATCCTCGCCTATGGAGTTAAGAACTTGTTTCATATGTCGTTCCCATAACGACAAAGTTCTTAATGGCCTCACCGGATTAGGGGAGTTCAAAACATGTAAACACACAGTCAACCCAAACAGACATAAATAAACACATAAAGAAGTGATTGCCTATGAATAAAATCATCTCGTTTATTATTCAAAGATTGTTTGTGATTTTACAAGTAAATAGTAAAGCAAACATCTACTTTAAGGGCACTATTCCTAACAATAACAGGAATATAACAGGAGTACGGAAGCATAATCATATCGATACTAGCATAATATACAAGTCCTCAAGCAATAAGTTCATACAAATCATAAGTAAGAGTATTCAGCCCACACGTTGATCGCCTAAACAAGGTTCGAGTAAAGCATAAACGAAACTAAATTAATTACACAAAACACCCAAAAACCAAACGTCCCGTTACTCCACTCAAGAAGAAATGGAGGAACGGCCGTTAACGGAGGTAGGGGCTTCCTTCTCTTGCATGGTAATGGGGGTTACTGATTCCTAGAGCAAATGGGGTAACGGGCGATACCTCCAAGCAGTGTAGACGGGGTAACGGGCGTTACCCCTGGCAGGAACCAAATCCCCTGTTTTTCTTCTCCTGCTCAAAGCAACAAACTCACACACCCAACCCTGTTCGAACCAGCAACCACAACACAAGCTATACATCTAAACCATAGAATTCACCATAATACTTAGGAAAACATGTATATGGTTCACATATATCAAATAGACATCATTTAATCCAAGGAAACATATATAGAGTCATCAAAATTCTCATATGAAACCCTCAAGTGTACAAGAATTCAACCAAGCTCAAAGTTCACTCAAGCTATGTTATAAGTGCATATAACTCCTCATATTCATCATATACAACTTATATTAATCCAAGAACTTGAAATAAACCATAAACCCTAACATTACTCAAAGATTCAATAAATGTATATGCATAATCTCACCTTGAATGAAAGAAGTGATGAAGGGGGAGAAGAGAAGAAAGTCTCAAGCTTGATTTCTTGTTGAAAATGGAAGAAAAACTCGGTCCTTTAAGCTTCCTTGGTTGATCGAGATTAACAGGGAGAGAGGAAGAGATGTCTTGCTTTGTTTCTTGGTTGAAGAATGAAGAACAAAGTGTATGTATATGTGTGTATATGATATATCGATCAAAGAAGGGGAAGAAAAAGGAAAAATTGCAACTTGGCCCTTATGAAATTTAAAATAATGTAATGTGGTCACCAATTTACAAATATTACAATTAAACCCTTATCAAGTTATCACTTAAGTCCAAGAGTTATATAAAGTTTCAATCAAGGACAATTAGACATAGAATTCACAAAGTTACAAATAATTAAACATTTAATCAAGTTTGGGAGTTTAAATACATAACTCACGTAATTGAATTCACGAAAGAAGAAATCCAAATCACATAATTGACAAGTATACGAATTAAAATAAATTAAATTGCGTAAGTAAATAATGAAAAGGAATTAAATAAATCCTAAATCTCAAAACTCTCACGCGTGGCGCGCGTACCTATACGGTTGAAAAGTCGGGGTGTCACACGAACGCCCACCCCTAAACAAAACATCAGTTTATCACTCTGATCAGACAAAGATTTCAATCCAACTATCAACAAAAATTTTCATTTCATTCCTACCAATAATAATAAACATTTCATTACAGAACCACTAGTATATAAACAATCTAGAACAACTAATCTTCTTTAGAGGATCTCGATAGCTGAGAAGGGACCCGTTGTTCTAAAGAAGCAAAAGTATATTATGTGGGAGGAGGCTGATCAACCTCATTCAGATTTAACTCCAAGAGGTTGGAATTAACACTCTCCATGGAGTGTTCATTTCCGGGGTACTCCTCGCCGTCAATACTCTCGGGGTCCCAGTCCCTATTCTCAATGTTGTCCGCATGGAGGTGCTCCTCTTCGGGACGCACTTTGAAGATAAACCTAAGGGCGTCGTAGCAAGGGCATCCTCTTTCCCTAACCACAGCATGCCGTTGAATGTCCTGTAAAAAATTGTACATTAAATAATGTAACAAAATTTAAAAAATAATAATAATAAGGATTGAGTATGAATTCGACTTACAATTTGTTGATGCACGCGCCAATAGCTTGGAAGACATCGGGTATGAACACGACCATAATCCATTAATTCAACACTAGGAATCTTCAAAAACCTATGAAAAATGTAAAATCTTTTCCGCAGTTTATTCAGACCGTGTACGATGTCTCCGGGCCTGTATGGGTGTCGGAATTGTTATATCATATCAGTAGCCACTTGAAATAGGGCTAACTCCATTCCGACTAGCTCATCGATGTTGTTGTCCTCGGCATATTGCCAAAATCGTTTAATCATGAACTCCTTGTCCTCGCCACGAATGGGTGTTGGAATACCAGGAGAATTCATGAGTTGTTTAGGGAATCGGAATCTGGGAGAGAAGGGAAAAGAGAAGAAGGGATTTTTGAATGAAATGAAATGGGGAAGAAGAAGGGCTTTTCGGATTCAATGAAATGGGGGAGTAAATGTATGAATTACATGTTGGAAAACACGAAAGAGTGCGCAGCGGAAGTTTAAAATTTTTCCAAAAGTTTAATCGTTGTCTTGCAATTTTCGTACTGTAACGTTGGGAATAACAAGAAATTCACTTTAATTGAAGCTTTCTTGTGATGTTGTTACCGCCTAACAAACACCCTTCAAGCGGAAAATCCCTCGAACGGTCCTTCGAATTAGACTCCAAAGTAGAAGGCCTCCAAAGTGTATCCACACCAGTCCTAGAACACGATCAAACAAGTGAGAATGCTAGTTCTATAACTTGTGTTAATGGCTAGGATAATTTTTGCTTTGAAAACTTTTTTTTTAATTTTTCTCAAAAACTTAACACTTCGTGAGTGTTGGTCTAAAGAATAAGAGAAGCACCATCCATAGTATTTATACTAGGTTGGTTCGAACCCCTAGGGTTTCCAAGAACCAATTGGATTGTTTTCTTGCTCACTAATTAGCCAATTTAATTATTGATTTAATTGGAGAAAATAAGTTCCCAACTTGTTCTCCAAGTCTTGCAAGAATATTCTTCTCTCTCCTACAATAGGAAGTTGGACTTTTTAACTTTCTTAAAGTTAAAAGTCAATGTTCAATAAATAAATTAATTCCCAATTAATTATTTATTGGGTTAAGCTTATTTGAGAATAGCCTTGACAATTAATTCAAAATTAATTAAAAGACCAAAATTAATTAATTAATTCTAGAAAAGAATTCACGTATGAAGCAAACACACGTACAAAGCTCCACGCTGCTTTCGTGACATGTGGAAGTAGCGTGTCTTTGACACGTGGCAATGCCCACGTGTTTTGCTCCATTTCGATCAACTATTTTGATCTTTCGTTAATCATATTAACATCCTACCATAACCCTCGTGTTCTGGCATTTGTGTATGACCCTTGAGGTTCATTATTCGATTAGCAGTGACAGTAATTAATTAATTCCCTAATTAATTAATCACTTCATAGATCACACAACCGTAATCTAGCAATGGGTGTGTGACCCCTTGCCGAATAACGAAATGAATCGAAGAACCTTTCAGTCAATGACGATCAGTGAAATATGATCCTCCTACAACTCCATCTCGCAATCAATTACTAAGGCATGGGAATATTCTCAGAGCCAAAATATTCTTGATCTTTAAAGTTAGGTTCGTTTCATATCCATTTCGATCTCAATCCTACAAAACCCCATTTTCTAGATGTCTTGATCGTTATCCACCTTGGCCAAGGGTTTGATGTCTAATGGACTACGAACAACTCAATCAGTAAGAGATCATTCTTGTTCTTAACAAGTGTAGGTCCTTTGTTGATTCTACTAATTCTCCATATGCCACTTGTGTAATCCCAACATAGGTCGTGGTTCAAGTGTCTATATGGCGACACCCTTTTGAGCCTATATCAAAGATTACAGAGTTAGCTCATATGAGACATTACAGAATCTCAAGTCTAAGGATTAATAAATCACGTCATTGACCTGTGAGATATTTCCTAATCTGGAAGTTTAAGGAAACTTCCTTTCACATTCAGGAATGTTCTCACGCGGGACATCTCAGTGATGAAGTTCTTGTAACAATCACCCTTATGTATTATGAACGCATCAACGTATGCACTTATTACTCCATGAAACTGAGTGATCTTTCAAAAGGACATAATCACACAAGCAAGTCTCAGTAGAGTCAAGGTCGCCACTCCCACTGTCTGTCGGACTCATCGACTTGGAGAAGTTTCTAATCCTAGCTTATGGAGTTAAGAACTTGTTTCATGAGTCGTTCCCATAATGACAAAAGTTCTTAACAGCCTCATCGGATTAGGGGAGTTCAATACATGCAAAACATAGTCAACCCAAACAGACATAAATAAGCACATAAAGAAGTGATTGCCTATGAACAAAATCATCTCGTTTATTATTCAAAGACTGTTTGTGATTTCACAAGGAAATAGTAAATCAAACATCTGTTTTAAGGGCACTATTCCTAACAATCTCCCACTTGCCCGTCAAAGCCACTCAGGTGCTAATCTAAGACCCATCTTCTGAAGATGTCCTTCGAAAGCCTGCTGACTAAGGGCTTTTGTAAGCGGGTCTGCCATGTTCTCTACTAATGTGACCCTTTCCATTTGCACATCCCCTCTCTTGATGATATCACGGATTAAGTGATACTTCCTCAAAATGTGATTGGTCCTTTAGTGAGATCTTGGTTCTCTTGCTTGAGCAACCGCCCTGGTGTTGTCACAAAACACTGTAACGGGGTCTTTAATGCTAGGAACTACACCCAGCTCGTGGATGAAGTTTCTTACCCAAACACCTTCCTTAGCAGCATCGTTTGCAGCTAAGTATTAGGCCTCAGTGGTCGAATCTGCAGTGGTCACTTGCTTGGACTTTTTCCAACTCACTGCTCCGCCATTCAGGCAGAATATGTATCCTGACATAGAACAAATCCTTAGTTCTTCGCAAGTACTTAAGGATGTTTTTTACAGCAGTCCAGTGACTTTCACCAGGGTCAGATTGGAATCGGCTAGTCACGCTAAGTGCATAAGCCACATCCGGTCGAGTACATAGCACCACATATATTATGCTTCATATAACTGATGCATAAGGAATTTTTGACATCCTAGACTTTTCAAGTTCAGTCTTGGGACACAGCTTCTTCGAAAGAACTGTTCCCAGGCCCATTGGAAGTTTCCCACGTTTGGAATCTTCCATACTAAATCTCTTTAGTATTTTATCTATGTAAACCCACTTTGATAATCCTAACAGTCTCCTAGATCTATCCCGATAGATCTTTATCCCGAGAATGTAGGATGCATCACCAAGATCGTTCATCTCAAATTGGTTCGATAACCAAGACTTTGTTACTTTCATGTCATCCTTTTGCATTCCCAATGAGGAGGATGTCATCTACATAAAGTATCAGAAATTGAACCGAGGTTTCCAATTCTTTCTTATACACGTAGGATTCATTCGGATTTTTAATAAAGCCAAACGATTTGACTGCTTCATCAAATCGAATGTTCCAATTCGTAGAAGCTTGTTTCAATCCGTAGATTGATCTTTGGAGCTTACAAACCTTTTGTTCGCTCCCACTGAATGTGAAACCCATGGGTTGCTCCATGTAAATGTCTTTATCACTGTCTCTATTGAGAAAGGCAGTTTTCACATCCATTTTCCATATCTCATAGTCATAATATGCAGTAATGGCAAGCAAGATCCGAACGGACTTTTGCATTACAACCGGGGAGAAGGTTTCATCAAAGTCTACACCTAGTCTTTGAGTGAAACCCTTAGCAACTAATCTTGCTTTAAAGGCTGCCACGCTTCCATCTACTCCAAGCTTACGCTTATATATCCATTTGCACCCTATGGGCCTGATCCCATCAGGTGGATCAACCAAGGTCCTAACTTGGTTAGAGTACATGGAATCCATTTCGGATTTCATTGCTTCTTTCCACTGTTCAGAGTCCGAATCTAACAGTGCCTCTTCATAAGTTAATGGATCATTATCCAATTAAGATGTTTGGTGGAGAAAACCATACCATCTCTCTGGTTGTCTAGGAATGCGTTCAGAACGTCTTACTAGAGGAGGATTTTAGTTCTGTGATCTTGCCTTTCTTTTCTCTAAGGAACGAGTCCTCACGAAAAGTAGCATTTCTTGACACAAAGACCTTTTGTTCAAGAGGAACGTAGAAATAATATCCTATTGACTCTTTAGGATATCCTACGAAGTTGCATAAGCTTGATCTAGCTTCAAGCTTATCTCCCACTGTCCTCTTCACGTAAGCAGGACAACCCAAAATTCTTAAGTAAGAATAGTTAGGGATTTTGCCAAACCACATTTTAAATGGAGTTTTGGGTACATATTTGGAGGGAACAAGATTCAGAATCTTAACTGCTGATTCTAGGGCATAACCCCAGAATGAAGGTGACAATTCAGTGGAATGAACCATATCAAGTAAGGTTATGTTACTTCTCTCCGAAACTCCATTTAATTGAGGAGTTCCCGGAGGAGTCCACTGAGAGATAATTCCATTATCTCTGAGATGACTAAGGAATTCGTCACTTAGATACTCGCCACCTAGATTAGATAGAAGCGTCTTAATCTTGTGACCAGTTTGGTTCTCAACCTCCTTCTGAAATTCCAAGAATTTCTCAAAGGCTTTGGATTTATACTTCATTAAGTACACATAACCATACCGACTAAAGTCGTCTATGAAGGTTATGAAATACTGATGATTGTTTCTCGTGCTTATACTAAGTGGTCCACAAACATCAGTATGGAGTAAATCCAATACTTTAGTGGTACGTTCCACTTTACTATTAAAGGGAGTTTTAGCCATCTTTCCTTTAAGACATGATTCACAATGAGTTAACTCTTTAAGTTCATTATCATAGAATGATCCTAAATTAGTTAACTTAGCAATCCTATCCTTGGAAACGTGGCCTAAACGTGCGTTCCATAAAGAAGTCGAGACTTTATCTGTTGGGAATGGTGCCCTGAAAATTCAATTTGTTGAATTAATTAAACTAAAATTACAGCAAGTTGTGAGTATTTCACATATTAATAATAAATGACGTGTGGTGATATTCTCATATGAAATGTGTTTCATAGGAAAAGACTTTGAATATCGAAATCACGTGTCATTAAAGTTCTAGTCTGTAAGATAAGAATATGTTCTTATCAAGACTATAACGTGGTTATATAAGATGATTAGTCTTTCGTCATAAGGGATGGTGATTCCAATTATAACACGTAGATGATTTTCAATAGGATTGGAAACATCGAACTGGACTACTGAGATTGTTCATTTTATACTGCTATCTAAAAATGAATAAAATCTCAGGAAGCATTGTACTCTTAATCTTGATAATATTTCGGCTTTAGGCATGTAGTGTTAGTCGCTGTAACATACTTGAAGTGAGGTCTCGGTAACGGGTGGCCAAAATACTTTGTATGATTCGGTGACAACATGAAATGTGCTAAAGAGTTATATTGATCGAGGAATCTGTGGCCTTGCTGGAAGGTAAAAGATATCCTTGAAATAGATTTGCAAAAGTTCGAATTAAGACTTTGGCCAAAGCACTTTGCGTGATACGTCACCGAAGTTGTATGTTGAATGTGTTTCACATATAGAAAATTTGAACTTAAGGCGAATCAATAAATTTCAAATTAGAGATGAAAATAAATGATAGTAGTTGCAATTTATTTTTCATGGATATCTACACGGAGGAGTAAAATGCGAAATTATTCTAGATCGAGAAATTCGTGAATAATTTAATTAATTTTAGAGTGCAACAATATTTATTTAGTAGAATTAAATATTGTTAAACGGTAATTAATTATTATCATGGGATGATAATAAATTAACCCGTTTGGAGCTAAAATTAATTAGTCCTGCAGGTCCCCCTGCAAGCCCCAATTGAAAACCCGAAGAGAAAATATTAAAAGAAAAAAGAGAAATAATTTTTCAAAGTGTTTGAAAATAGCGAAGGGATTTATTTTAAGAAAATAAATCAAGTTCCAAGAGTTGGAAATGCCCGAAATTTTATTTTGGTGAAAATAAAATTTTAAATTTTTTTTTTTAAAAAAAAAAAAAAATGCTGACGTGGCAGGTGGCGTGGCACTGACGTCAGCAGGCGGGGCCCAGTTGGTGCTGACACAGCGGCCGCGTCAGCGCAAATGGGCGGACGAGATTGGGTGTTGACCGAGTGGGTCAACGGGTCGTCGGTTCGGGTCAGAACCGGTTCAAACGAATAGGGTCGGACCATATTCGGGTAGGGTCAAACCGGGACCGGTCCGGGTCGGACCAGACCCGGACACGTGTCGCCATCTGGTGGAGTTACGCGTTTCAACACGCGCCAACCACTTGGCCGGCTTGTGGCGGCGCGTGGGGGCGCGTGCGGCCACGTGTCGGCGCGTGGTTGGCGGCGTTGTGTCAGCGGCGGAGAGAGCTACCACGTGGCGTGATCCGATTGGCCAGATGACACACGGTTTGTACGCGGTTTGCATAATGACCAAAATGCCCTTCAATTGATGTGGAAAATGACCAATTTGCCCTCAAGTTTATCCCTATAAATAGGGGTTGATACCTTCATTTCATTCATTCACTTTTTTTGGAAGCAATTCGGCTGAGCCTTTTCTTTTCTTTTTTTTGGTTTAATTAATCTTTTAATTAAAGATTAATTAATATATAATTAGGTGGTTATATAATTAATATATAAACCACTTAATTATTAGAAAATTAGGGAATTTTCTAGTCTAGAAAAATGATTTTTTTCTAGAAAATATTTTCTCGAGTATTTAGGGAAATACTCGCGGAGCCCACACTCTGAGGGTCGAGTCGGGGATATTGCGGGGAAGCTCTGCCGGTCTCACGAAAGGGAAAGGAGCTGGAAAAATGTCGTTAGATAGCCATGTTTGCAATATGGTAATATTTTACAGTTATATTATTTTAAGCATGATAAATTATGTGCTCTTAAGTGTTAATTGCATGTTAGATATTTATCTGCTTAAGTGATTTAAAATTTATTGTCAATTGCATGTATATACTTGAGTAGATCCGGCTAAGTCTTCCGCTTTGTATTAAAATGTTTTAGAAATATTTTAATACTTGTATTATAATAAAAATTTTAAAATGTGGTCACGGACCGCTACTGTTCTGGGCCCGCATCCCAGCAACTGATATCAGAGCCGTGCTCTAGATATATACATGCATTGATATGATGCATGCGATGCATAATTTTAAATCTGTTACTGTGCACGTAAATTCTGTCAAAGGAGGCTGGTTTTTAAGTGGGACCGTTGTGAACCCTCCAGTGTTTCCTGGGAATTTACGTGGAATTGTAATTTTCTGGGAATCGATTTCAATAATCTTCCTGGTTAATTATCGAATCAGTAAACATGATTTAAATTATGAGATAATTTATTTATAACATGTTTACTTT
This sequence comes from Lantana camara, assembly GCA_037501455.1. Lineage (NCBI taxonomy): Eukaryota > Viridiplantae > Streptophyta > Magnoliopsida > Lamiales > Verbenaceae > Lantana > Lantana camara. The sequence continues at coordinate 43,539,484 of CM074859.1, forward strand.
ATGCCATTTATTTTAAGCATGATAATTATGTGATAATTATACCATCATGCTTAATTAATTTAATTTATGGCATATTTATTTTGTGTCATTTAAAATTTTAAGCATGATAATTATATGAAAGCATGCTTAATTATTTTATTTTATGGCATGATCATGATAACATGAGATATTATGTTATTTACAATTACGTATATTTTATTTAATGTGATTAAATAATATTGTTTAATAGAGATTAGACACGATGCATAATTGAACTAATATTTTTCAGCCTAATTAATAAATAGTTATTAAATTGCCTTAAAATATTATTATTGGGACTTTAAATATGATTTAGTAATCCTAGTGGGAGGGTATTAATTAGATTAATTACTTCCAACAATAAGACGCCAAAAGTGATTATTAAATAATCAAAAGATAATCCATACCTTTTTAAAATTCAAGTGGGGGCGAGATGAAAAGAGTTGGATTCTCACGGCCTCCATTACCCGTCTATAGTATAGTGGATGTATACTACTCCCTTCGACAGGTATACATTCGCGGCATACAAGATTAGACTTCTACGGATAGAATGAAATACGGAAAAATCAGCTCGACCACGCCTCCGTGGAGTGTCTTGACCTACTCGTACGGACTCCTAGGTAATGCTGCACACTTGACTAAGTAATGTATTAACCTCCCTTCGGAGCTATGTTACATTTACTTAGAGGCCAAGGGTTGACGTGGTGGATTGACATTGTTTGGTAAGAGTTACCTAGACGACATGTTAATTAAGAATAGTTCTTGCTTTTCTAAGCGGTTTTCGACCTCGCCTCCGGGGAGTCAACTTCAGTTAGTTAAGTCACCATTGCGTAAATCAAAATGCTTACGTGGATTTCATTTATTGGTTGGACGCAGAAGAAAGTGAAATACATAATCATAACTTGCATTTATTTATTTATTTCAGTTTTGTAATTACGATCTCTCTTAGCCCACTCCAAACTATTTGTCTATAAGGAAATAGGCTAGTAAGGGTTCAACTATGCTGATTAGGAAATGAATCTTGACATCGTGTTGAGACACGAAAGTTTACGTACTCACTGAACCTTATCCGAAAATTTCGGAAACTACAACCAGTCAAGATTAGAAAGACGCTTATTCTAAATGGATCAAGTGTGATGATCTGACTAGTCTTATATCCTGACATCTGTCTTAAAAGTTCTTGAGCATCAGACGCATGAGATGTCCACTAATAAGAACATGTTTTGAAGACAGAATCGTACGAAGGTACGAGTCACGAAAAGGTTGTTAGTTAAAAATGTTTGAAGGATCACTGTTTCAGAATCATATTATGAATATGATAACTGATCTGAACGAGATTGAAAGCCTCTGTGCTTAAAGAGACAATCTTAATAGATAGGATACGATCCTATACTCTCTGCCTAAGTCATTTGAACGTTCAAGATTATTTTAAATAAATTTTTTTAAACCAATGAACGATCTCAATATGGCAGAAAGGGTGATTTAGACTAAGGGAAAAAATTCTCTTTAACCAGACATCAATATCCACGGCTTAAAAAGCCAGTAAGTGGAAGAAAGAAAAAGGAAAAGTTCCTAATCTAAGGTTCAGAAATAGAAAGTCAAATCCGACAATGGAAAAGTGTTTCTATTTTCGGTGGTAACGGGTATTGGAAAAAGAAATTATCCAAAATACTTAGTCTGTTTGTTTGCTACGCCGTTTAGATAAGATATGAAGACATCTTACTCGTTGAAAATATGTTTAGTTGAAAATTCACCAGACTCCTGGTATGTGAACTTGAGATCAACTAATCATATTTGCAAGTCGTTGCGAAGATTCAAACTAACCAGAAAGTTTGAAAAATGGCTAACACACAACTACTGCTCGGGGATAATACAAGTGTAATTGTATTAGCAGTAAGGACTATAAAGTCGTATTTTGGCAATCGGATTTTTATATTATACGTGCCATATATATAGAAATCTGATTTTTGTAAGTTATTTGATAACTAGGGGTTTAACTGTTTGTTTTAAACAAAAGTTTACTGCTAAGCAAAATAAAAGGTTTATTTGCTCTGGCACAATAAAAGATGGTCTTTTATACCTCAATGAAAAAAACCTAATTTTAACATTAAGAAGCTTGACTTACCATCTAAGAGGAAAAACTTCTACGTGGCATCAACGTCTTAGTCACTTTTATCCGAATAAGATCCAAAGACTGATTGTCGAGTCTTTTCGACTTGACAGCTGTCAGTCCATGAATCCTGTTTAGAAAAGTAAAATGACCAAGAAAGTTCCTTTTGAGATAAAAGGTATTAAGCAATGAACTTGCTTGAGTTAGTTCATACGGATATATGATACTATGAATGTTCAAGCAAGAGAAAGTTTTTGCGTACTTCATCATTCATTTGAATGATTACTCTAGATACATATATGTTTATTTGATGAGACTTAAGTCTGTAATTGTTGAAGAGTTCAAAGAATATAAGACTAAAGTCAAAGAGTCAAATTAGAAAACATATCAAGGCACTTTGATTAGATCAAAGTAGTGATAAGTATCTACGTTCAGAGATAAATAGAATTTCTCAAATGAGATTAGATCTCAACTATCTGTATAAGATACGTCTTAGCAAAGATGTATTGCAGAAAAGAGAAATAGAACTCTGATAATGATGGTAAGATTCATGAAGAGTCATGCTACCCTGCGAAATTCATTTTGGGGTCTTGCGCTCAAAACAACAACTACACTAAACCTAGTTCTATTTAAGTCAGTTCCTAAAACACTGATGGATCTGTAGCTGGGGTGAAAACCCTGTATCTCTTATCTTCGGATTTGAGGTAGCCTGGTCCACGAGTTAAGGATAGATCCTGACGAGTTAGAATAAAGAACAAAGGTTTACTTGTTCTAAGGTTATCCTAGAAGAATGAGAGGTGGTATATTTTGTAATTTGAGAAATCACAAAAGATGTTTGTGAATATTTCAAAGATAATTACATAGATAACCAAAAGGGGTGGAAGCAAAGTAGTGTTAAAAGAAATCACAAGTATTAGATACTGATTTCCATAAACCCGTGATAACTGAAAATATGTTAGATACATGTGATGTACCAAATACAACATGTGATGTAGAGACGTGTACACGAGAGCATCATTGTAGTGGGAGGATTGTCAGGAGACCTGACAAGATATCTAAGATTAACCCAAGTGGTTGAATCTAACGTATTTGATCCTGTCACATGTAATGAAGCTATGGAAGATATAGACGCTGACCGTTTGGTCAATATCCATGGAATCTAAGTTAGAATCTCTGTATTCTAACAAAGTCTTGAACTTGTAGAGGAGCCTGAAGGCATTAAACCCTATTAGATAAAATTGGGTTCTACAAGACGATAAAAGGAGAAATGGACAAAAGTAGAGACTTTAAAGCAAAGCTTATGGCAAGGGATTTTACCCAGAAAGAAGAAATCATTTATGAGATCTTCTCGCCTATAACAGTGCTTAAGTCCATTATCCTCTCCATTTTATCTCATTATCGATTATGAGATTAGATAAATGAATGTAAAGACTATGTCCTTGAACGGGAAAATTTCAAGAAGAAGAGATACATGGTACAACCTGAAGGCTTCACAGCCAGAAATCAGGTGCATATAATGTTAGCTTAATAGATCGATTTATGATCTTAAGCAAGCGTCTAGATTATGGAGCATCAGAATTATAAGGCAATTTAAATTCCTTGGATTTGTATAATTGCCTGATGAACCATGAAGTGTACAAAATGACATCATGATAGCGTTGTAACATTTTTACTTTATACGTAAACAATATTCTGCTCATTGGGAATGATGCAGGAATTTTGTCAGTGGTCAAGATTCGAGCGTCAAATCATTTTGACAAGAAAAGATCTATGTGAGACCAATGCTATTCCAAGGATCAGACTTTTGTCGTGATCATGGGAATAAGGAGATTGGTTTATCACAAGAAGCGTATATAGATAAGATGCTGGTAAGGTATAATATGACAAATTCCAAGAAAGGTTCATCACCTTTTAGATATGGAATTTATCTATCTCGGGATCAGTGTCATGAGACAACTGAAAAGATAGAAGACATAATTAGAGTTCCACAGCGGAAGCTTTATGTATGTCATATTATGTACAAGGCCAGCTGTCTATTATATATAGGTCTAAGTCAGCAGATATTAGTCAAACCCTAGAATCTGACACTGGGTAGTAGTGAAAGCATATATTGGAGTACTTGAGAAGGACTTGAGATTATATGCTTGTCTACCACAGTGGTGAGCTCATTTCAATAGAGTATAGAGATTCGAATTTACAATCTGATTTGTATTCTAGATGTTTGACATCAGAATACGTGTTTACTCTAGAAAGAGCAATCGTTAATTGGAGAATGTTAAGCAGAGTTGTACTGCTTACACCGCCATGGAAGTCAAATACATGGTAGCTTGAGAAGTAGCCAGTTAGATGTATTGGATTCATGATTTCCTAGTTGTTGGCTCTGAGAAACATCTGATAGATTCCTTCACTAAAGCATTGGCGCAAAAGAGTGCAAAACGGGTTTTGACACTCATTTGAAAGGAATAGGACTTAGATGTGTGGCCAAATTGAATTTAGGGCAAGTGGGAGATTGTTGGGAATGGTGCCCTGAAAATTCAATTTGTTGAATTAATTAAACTAAATTTACAGCAAGTTGTGAGAATTTCACATTTTAATAATAAATGACGTGTGGTGATATTCTCATATGAAATGTGTTTCATAGGAAAAGACTTTGAATACCGAAATCACGTGTCATTAAAGTTCTAGTCGGTAAGATAAGAATATGTTCTTATCAAGACTATAACGTGGTTATATAAGATGATTAGTCTTTCGTCATAAGGAATGGTGATTCCAATTATAACACGTAGATGATTTTCAATAGGATTGGAAACATCGAACTGGACCACTGAGATTGTTCATTTTATACTGCTATCTAAAAATGAATAAAATCTCAGGAAGCATTATACTCTTAATCCTGATAATATTTCGGCTTTAGGCATGTAGTGTTAGTCGCTGTAACATACTTGAAGTGAGGTCTCGGTAACGGGTGGCCAAAATATTTTGTATGATTCGGTGACAACATGAAATGTGCTAAAGAGTTATATTGATCGAGGAATCTGTGGCCTTGCTGGAAGGTAAAAGATATCCTTGAAATAGATTTGCAAAAGTTCGAATTAAGACTTTGGCCAAAGCACTTCGCGTGATACGTCACCGAAGTTGTATGTTGAATGTGTTTCACATACAGAGAATTTGAACTTAAGGCGAATCAATAAATTTCAAATTAGAGATGAAAAATAAATGATAGTAGTTGCAATTTATTTTTCATGGATATCTACATGGAGGAGTAAAATGCGAAATTATTCTAGATCGAGAAATTCGTGAATAATTTAATTAATTTTAGAGTGCAACAATATTTATTTAGTGGAATTAAATATTGTTAAACGGTAATTAATTATTATCATGGGATGATAATATATTAACCCGTTTGGAGCTAAAATTAATTAGTCCTGCAGGTCCCCCTGCAAGCCCCAATTGAAAACCCGAAGAGAAAATATTAAAAGAAGAAAGAGAAATAATTTTTCAAAGTGTTTGAAAATAGCGAAGGGATTTATTTTAAGAAAATAAATCAAGTTCCAAGAGTTAGAAATGCCCGGAATTTTATTTTCGAGAAAATAAAATTTTAAATTTTTTTTTTTTAAAAAAAAAAATTTGGTGACGTGTCACGCCATGTCAGCAGGCGGGGCCCAGTTGGCGCTGACACAGCGGCCGCGTGGCACGCCACGCGTGCGGACGAGATCGCGCAGCGTCAGCGCAAATGGGCGGACAAGATTGGGTGTTGACCGGGTGGGTCAACGGGTCGTCGGTTCGGGTCAGAACCGGTTCAAACGAATAGGGTCGGACCATATTCGGGTAGGGTCAAACCGGGTCCGGTCCGGGTCGGACCAGACCCGGACACGTGTCACCATCTGGTGGAGTTACGCGTTTCGACACGCGCCAACCACTTGGCCGGCTTGTGGCGGCGCGTGGGGCGCGTGGTTGGTGGCGTTGTGTCCGCGGCGGAGAGAGCTACCACGTGGCGTGTTCCGATTGGCCAGATGACACACGGTTTGTACGCGGTTTGCATAATGACCAAAATGCCCTTCAATTGATGTGGAAAATGACCAATTTGCCCTCAAGTTTATCCCTATAAATAGAGGTTGATACCTTCATTTCATTCATTCACTTTTTTTGGAAGCAATTTGGCTGAGCCTTTTCTTTTCTTTTTTTTGGTTTAATTAATCTTTTAATTAAAGATTAATTAATATATAATTAGGTGGTTATAAATTTAATATATAAACCACTTAATTATTAGAAAATTAGGGAATTTTCTAGTCTAGAAAAATGATTTTTTTCTAGAAAATATTTTCTCGAGTATTTAGGGAAATACTCGCGGAGCCCACACTCCGAGGGTCGAGTCGGGGATATTGCGGGGAAGCTCTGCCGGTCTCACGAAAGGGAAAGGAGCTGGAAAAATACCGTTAGATAGCCATGTTTGCAGTACGGTAATATTTTACAGTTATATTATTTTAAGCATGATAAATTATGTGCTCTTAAGTGTTAATTGCATGTTAGATATTTATCTGCTTAAGTGATTTAAAATTTATTATCAATTGCATGTATATACTTGAGTAGATCCGGCTAAGTCTTCCGCTTTGTATTAAAATGTTTTAGAAATATTTTAATACTTGTATTATAATAAAAATTTTAAAATTTGGTCACGGACCGCTACTGTTCTGGGCCCGCCTCCCAGCATTATCATCTTTTTTGTGTTTGTTTAATTGTTGTATATTCTGAATATTGGTGTCTTTAGTTGTATAAAGCCCATTAGATAATGTACCAAGCAAAACAGAAGTTTTATTCTTCTTAAGATAAAAGTTTCCATTTCTAGAAAAAGTCTCATAACCTTCACAATCAAGTATTGGAATGGAAATGATATTACGAATAATGGAAGGTACATAAAGGACTTTGTTCAAAACTAAAGTAAAGACGCCTAAATCTAATCTACACGTCCCAATGGCTTGGGCTTGAACGTTTGATCCATTCCCAACCTTCAAGACGCATTCTCCTTCTTCAAGCTACCGGACCTCATTTAGCATTTGTACATCATTACAGATATGAGCTCCACAGCCGGTATCAAGTACCCAAGAATTAGAATCAATAGATAGATTTACTTCAACAATAAACGCACCTTTCTTTAGAGTATCCTTGTACTCTTGGCAGCTCCTCTTCCAATGCCCTTTCTTGCCACAATGGTGGCAAACGTCCTCTGTCTGATCCTTTCTCTTCCTGGCCTTTCTCTTTTTAACCCCTCCATTGGGTTTAAGAGATCCCTTATTCTTGGGAACTTTCTTCCCTTTGCCTTTAGAAGGCCCAGAAGAGGAAGTGACCATCATTACTTTGTGATCCTTCTTGATCATGTCTTCAGCAGTCACAAGCTGACTAATCAACTCAGCTATTGTAGCATGAGGATGATTCATGCTGAAGTTTAGTATGAAAGGATTGAATGATGGTGGAAGCGATGTGAGCAACAAATCTACAGCGAGTTCTCACTCAGTGGCATTTCCATGGAGGTCAGTTTCTCGTTCAAAGTAAGAAACTTGAGACCGTGCTCATGGACACTTGTACCTTCTTTCATTCTGAGATGAAAGAGCTCCTTAGAGGTGTTGTACCTTAGAACACGCTCTTTTGGGCGGTACAATTGCTCGAGATGGTCATAGATCTCCCAAGCGATGTCTATTAACTCGTGTTGCCTTTGCATGTCCGGAGACATGGTGGCCAACATGAGGCAACGGGCTTGAAGATTATCTTCAGACCATTTCGCAATCGTGTCCCTTTCGACCTGAGTCGGAGCCTCGCCTTCAGCTACAGGCTCTCCCTCGAAGAGAACATATATTCTCTTTTCAGAATCTAAAACGATCTTTAGATTCCGAAGCCAATCAGAGTAATTGGGCCCCGTCAACTTGTTTGATTCGAGGATGGATACCAAAGGGTTTTTTGTAGCACCCCGCACGTGAGGCACCACATCCCCCGCACTAAGGCTCAACACGAGTAACGAAATTGTAAATCAGCACCCGTATCAAACCCTAGCGAACGGGAGACAAACATAAAAACCTTCCTAGCCAGGCGGAGCTAGACCCTGCAATGAAAACCAATCCACGAAGTATAATGCAGAAAAGCCAAAGTTCAATCATACCCATCATAAATAGAATTTGGGCTCTTCAGGCCTCTTTTAAAACATAACAATACCCCGTAAGAGCAATTCACTAACAATTTCATAATTATTCAAATTCATGATATAATAGAGTGAATCGTACATAATTCCAATACATGAATGAGTGAAGAGACTCTCCTAATCTAACTCGACTCACTCAAAAACTTCAAACACCTCCGCCTAGCCCGAAACTCCAAAGATCAAACCTGCACACTAAAAGAATGGGGAGGGAGAGGGGTCAGTCTCTAGAAGACTGAGTGAGCAGGAGCGATACATATATATAAAACATGCACATGCAAGTCATAAATCTCGAGCAAGGTTTTATTTGAAATTAGTTCCCACTAAGGGTAAGAAAATAGATAAACAATGCTCGACTTTTACGACTAATTCATATTAAATTCATTCCATTCATATATCATACATAATTATAAGGCTCGGCGAGTGAGCGTGCACAACCTCCATCCAAACTCCGACCGTGTACATAAATATCAGTAATATATTGATTAGGCGATCATGCAATATATCATAATACACACAGACCATAAATCAGGTCCTAAATATATTGTTTGGGCAATCCGATTTCCGGCCTTCCCGCACAGTGCCTATCAATCGATAATCAATCAGTCAATCAATCATTTCAATCCTAAATAAGTTCCAACCTTCTTCCTCCGGGTTGGTGGTGGGTTTGCAAGGCCCGACCACCCGATCTTTGACCAAAAGGGGTTACATGACTCCCCAGATGGCACTCAGCTCCCTTTCCCCGCCAATCTCCTGACGAGGTCCAGTACCGCTGTTTAAAAGTGGGACTAGTATATGGGATCCCCGTCAGCCCGTGCTTCCTCGGTTAGCCACATATACTAAGTCCCGGGGCCCGTTCTGTAATAAGTAATAAATGTGTCTCGCCAAAACATATCAATACATACATATGATACATACTATAAGAAATCATACCTTACCGTGTAATTCGGCATATGCTATATACGTACCTCTCCGTGTCATCCTAATCCATAGCTAGCATGAAGACACACGGTTTGGAGCATAGCCTCATTACAAAACCATTTTTAAGCTTATATACGCTCATACGTATAACTCAGAAGGATTTACTCGATAACTCCATTTGAAAATCATATATATAATCATAAGGTTTTGGCCAAAGCTTTTCACATAAGGGTTGTAGGGTTTGTTACATAGCTAAAACGAAAACCACCCTCACCTTAACCGTGAAGAAACAAGGATCGAGCACCAAGTGCCTGAACGATCAAAAGCTCTCCACCCTGGAGACAAACTGTACAAAAGACCACAAGACGTGTTCGTGAGACTCAAGACTCTATATGAACCATATATGACGCACGGCAATGCTCAAGCATGATATGAAGGCATAAAGATCATATTAAGGCATTTAAATCATATAACCAATTCATTCACTTGTTCATTCATTTTCATTCAATTCATCGATTCATATTTCCAATCAATTTCAATTCAAGAATCCAAAGAGGAACATAGAACATGTTCACGCTCTCCCAACACGCTACTACATACTTCACATTACATAACATAGCATATTCCCAAGGTTTGACAACAAGGAGAAGTCATACGATATAGAAAATAAGTGATGCGATTCATAAACGACATATAAACACACACAAACGGCATTACGTAAAAGCATGCCTATAACACCTCCAAAAGTCATGAAATTACACCATATTACTCCTAACATATAGTAAAACAAGTTCATAGTTCAACACAAAAGGAGATAAAGCCATTAAGGAGGTGAAACGAATCAAAAACCGAAGAGGAAGTAACGAAGACTGCGCATGGGAAGTGACACGGGGGTGTCACCAACCCTAGCCCAACTGAGCCACGGGCGTGGCTCAGTACAGAGCTGCCCAGAAGGTGTGACACGCCCGTGTCTCCCTCTTATGAGTAAATGAGACACGGGGGTGTCACGGTACAGAACTTGAGGCGCATGCAAGACCTAACCGGCAAAACTGAACTCAAACAAACTCAATCCAAAGGCATACCAAATGAACTCCAAATGCTCTGAAACTTAATATGCAACATATTTGGCATGTTATGAACCTTTTTCATTTAGAGTGAAAAAGCTAAATCACACGTTAAGGTCATCGAAACCGTGAAACAAAACTGGGTCGCTACAATCGGACATATGAGCCCTAATGATTCTATCATGCCTTGATGAAGTACTTAGGGCTTGAATTTGGATCTGAAACTTTGGGGAATGCATGCTAACATACGAAACAACTAATATACATCATACATATGCAAAATGGTACAATTTAAAGCACATTAGAAGGACCAACAAGTTACCAAACTCAACAGCAACAATTCTGTCAAAGATCATGCATAAGAACAGGCCATGTCTTGCGGTTTTGAGGCTTCAAATGGAACCAAATACTTAAGGCATGAATGCTAACATATAGAACAATGAGGGTACATCAACTCCATGCATTTTCACACGAAATGGAGGCCATATGATCATGCAACAACACCAAATCTCACACAGCAGTTTGAAAACAGGGGAATCAATTAGATCATCAAGTTTGGAGCTCCATATCTCATAATTTCATAAAAGGAGCAAGAGATGAAATCCTCATAACATCATATACTATCAGTTAGGAAAGAAATAAGCCAAGAAACAAGTTCATATGATCACATATAAGCAAGAAATTCAGCCACACAAACATATAGGTCACAAGAGCAAAAATCCCTAAAAGTTCATACCAATCTCATAATTCAAACCCTAATCAAATCTGATCCAAATCATGTTTTAAATAGATGAAATCAAGCATAATTGAGTAGAGAAGACATAAATATTCATACCTTAAAGTTTTGGTGAAGGAAGATGGTGATTTGAGCTTAAAATCACAAAGGATGGCTTAGGGTTTTCTCTCCTTCTTATCTTCTCCCTTCTCTCGATCAGTTGCAGCTGGAAATGGAGGTAAATGGTTCGGTTTTTGCTGCTAAAAGGGAGAGGAAGGAGTTAACTCTAGGTACAAAAGTCATGGTTAACCTTTGGTTAAGTTTGGTTAAGTAAAAAGGGTCCCACATGAAGACTAGTCAACATAAGGGCTCTTCTTGCACGAGTTGTCCGTTACGGTTGGATTTTGGAGGTCTTAATGATCTCAAAAAGGTATGAGGCTTGTTCCATTGTCTCCGAATCGTCGATACGAAGGCAACGGAGTTGACGGAATTCGAATCCGAATTCCCGAGCTCAAGATATCACGCACGGAACCAAGGGTGCGCTAATTGCTCGTTAGCCCCCGATTTGGTTCCACAATCAAAATTAAATTCATAAACACGCCAAATGAATCCGAAAACATAAACCGAGCATATAGGCATGTTCATAACACACATATATACGACATACTAAATTTTCACGCCAATCTGATATCATTACATATAAGAACGAAGTAGAAATAGAACACTTAAGCGCATGAACGAATTCATATTGTTATAAATTAATTATTAAAACTTAAATTCCATATTAAATAAATTTAAAGCCAACTTATAACATGTTGAAATTAATTAAAGAAATTACCGAAATATTTAAGGTAACATAAAACCCTAATTGAGAATTTAAACACTAAGTATCAAGATAAAATAAAATGAATTAAATTAGAATAGAAATAGTTTATAGTTTAAAACAAATATAAACATTTATAAACAATTAATCATATAATTAAATAATTAAATAGCGCAATTTATAAACAATTACGTCACATTATTATAAAATGAAAAACTGGGGCGTTACAATCTCTCCCCCTTAAAAAGAATCCGTCCTCGGATTCAAAACACGCTTGAATCAAATAATGAGAGATTCCCCGTCTCTCACAAACAACAAGGAGAGAGCCCCGTCTCTCAAGCAGCAATGAGAGAACCCCGTCTCTCCAATAACAATGAGAGAACCCCGTCTCTCGCAAGCAAAGAGAGTACCCCGTCTCTCAAACAAAAATAAAGCAAGGAAGTCTCCAATACTCCCAAGCAACTCACGCAAAACCAAATTTAAAATCACGTAAGGCACCCAAAGCAAGTAATAAATGTCGCCCACATTGATATCCAATTACTCCAAATAATTTAACACATTACAGATCAAAGCACCTGACATAAAAATTATAAAAGTTAAATTTGCATGGATGCATGTATCATGAATGCTATAAGTACCGTTCACCGTAGTTTCAAAGTTTAGAATTGAGAGTTGTCGTTGTCCAGGGTAGGATCTATCCTGAAGATAGCTCAGTGGTCAACTTGTCTTGAATCTCTTCAAAGTTTCTCGGTGAAGCTATTGATAAATCCTTTAAGGATCATACGCTTGGATCCGTTCTGACTTGTACTATTTCCAGTCTTCACCATTTCCCACCATCTTCGTTCGACCATCCCATTCTTTTTAATTAACCGAGCTTGACTTCCCGAATGCCCTTAGACCATCTCTCTCAATGTTAGATCCATAGCTACTATCTTACTCATATCGAAGTTTAAAGTATCCTCGAGAATAACTACCCCTGACTACCTCGACAATTCAATCCCTACCTTGAGATATTCGTCATTAGGATCTACCTTAACACGAATCCTTTTTCCATCTTCCGTTCCTGGTATCCATTCATTCCCTTTGACCCCTTAGGTTTATATTTGGCATCTAGCTCCACATTTCTTGAATCGAAGATAAAATGTTCTTGATGCATTTTGAAGTTTGATGTAAATCCTCCACTGATCATCTTTTCCGGCTTGGTTTCTTCGTGGATTTCCTTCCGGATCACCTTTGATAGAACCGATAACTTAATAATGTTGTCTCGAATCCCTTAATACTTCTACTAAATAAATCTTGGTCGACAACATCACCTCCTATAATAGATTGATCCAATTTTCCTTTAGTTAATTCCATCTTAGGAGGTCACAGAAACTCCCATATAATTTCATCACTCCCAATTCGTAATTCCAGGCATAGAGTCGTTCAGTAAACTTTCTTCCCCATTCTTATTCGATCCGAACACCCCAAAGATGAATCTAATCTGACTTTCCTTCGGAGGTCCTTTCCACTAACCTATCCCTTACCTGAAGTTCTTTATTTCCCAATTGTCTTTCTTGTCATGTGCCACGCCATTATTTCCTTTCCCTTAACTCAGATATGGTTCGAGCGAGGATATACTTGACAATTGAGGTGCCAGATTTTCCTATCAAGTAAACACTAAAATGCATGTTGGGTAAAGATGGCAATGCATGTGTCACGTTTACACCAAGCAATTATACTACACATTAGCGTAACAAAACCAATTAGAAATGTACGGATAACATAAGATCAAGAGAATAAATAATTAATGCAAAATATGATGCACGTGCTATGAATGCTTTGGAACCTGTCACCAATGGGGTAAGTAGTTAGCTCGACAGCTTTTCCTTGCTACTCCAAGTCCCGCGGTTACTTTGACTTGGTAATTATTCCTTGCCTTTCCCACGGTCTTCAAGTTTTCCATGAGTCTTTTTCGCATCACTTGTATCTTCCACTATCCGAGATTGCAATTCCTTAATCCCTTATTCTTCCACGTCCACTGAGTTAGCATCCACACTTCTCCTCGCAATTCGACCTTTACTTCTAATCGTCACCTTAATCAAGAATCCCGTGCCTATCCTTTGTAAATTCAATTCACCTCCAATTGCTTGCATTTGAGCGCATGATATCCTTGCAAGGAGTGATTGCCTTTCTCTACCGTTTCCATTTGTTGCTTCATATCTTCCATTATACTTCACACATGGCAACTCAGCTTGGTTTTGGAAAAACAAGTTCATCTCCCACTCAACACCTCGCTTAAGATTACCGTGACTATTGTTTATGAGTTTCCCATCACGATTGAAATCCAAAGTACCCAAGTCCAACTCTTCCCAGTCTTAACTTCGATAGACTTGACTTCAATTCACTAGGCTTAATCATAGATCCTTCTTGTCGACCCCAGATACACAGCTCCTACCGAACCCATTTTATCTTAGTCTCTCCTAATTATTGAGACCTCTTGAACGATCCAATCCGGGATCAAAATGTCTTCAAGGTTCGTTCACTTCATCCTTTAGGTTGAAAGATCTTGTTGAATCCAGTTAAAACACTCCGAGTAGCAGATTCTCATAAATTAGTCCTTTAAGTCCCAACAATCCCATGATTAACTCCTACTCCAATTTCACCAGATATCCCTCTGCCATCGCATCGCTAAAGTCAAACCTCCCATTCTGAATCCTACCCGTTAATTGTAACTCAGTCTATGAAGCCGCGCATCTAGCATTCTCCACATTCCTCCCCGGAGTATCCTGCCCATCCTCCATGTCTCAAAAGGTTTGCAATCGATCTTCTTTGTCATAGAACTTGGCCGTGGTTTGATATTATCTGCATAACCTATAAATCATAGCTTACTTCAAGAGTAGATGCATGCGATTAGTGCATGCTCATGACACATATTCAATACGAAAGACAAGAATCCATAAAAAAATGCAACAAGTAATTCAACGAAATTCTTAAAGAAACCAAGTTCCAAATTCAAGATCGATGCAATGCACATAATATCACATAGTCCCTATGCCGTTCGACTTAAACTGACTCCAACACGACTCAAGAACACCGGTTTTGCAACCGGGCTCTGATACCACTTAAGGATGTAGCACCCCGCACGTGAGGCACCACATCCCCCGCACTAAGGCTCAACACGAGTAACGAAATTGTAAATCAGCACCCGTATCAAACCCTAGCGAACGGGAGACAAAAATAAAAACCTTCCTAGCCAGGCGGAGCTAGACCCTGCAATGAAAACCAATCCACGAAGTATAATGCAGAAAAGCCAAAGTTCAATCATACCCATCATAAATAGAATTTGGGCTCTTCAGGCCTCTTTTAAAACATAACAATACCCCGTAAGAGCAATTCACTAACAATTTCATAATTATTCAAATTCATGATATAATAGAGTGAATCGTACATAATTCCAATACATGAATGAGTGAAGAGACTCTCCTAATCTAACTCGACTCACTCAAAAACTTCAAACACCTCCGCCTAGCCCGAAACTCCAAAGATCAAACCTGCACACTAAAAGAATGGGGAGGGAGAGGGGTCAGTCTCTAGAAGACTGAGTGAGCAGGAGCGATACATATATATAAAACATGCACATGCAAGTCATAAATCTCGAGCAAGGTTTTATTTGAAATTAGTTCCCACTAAGGGTAAGAAAATAGATAAACAATGCTCGACTTTTACGACTAATTCATATTAAATTCATTCCATTCATATATCATACATAATTATAAGGCTCGGCGAGTGAGCGTGCACAACCTCCATCCAAACTCCGACCGTGTACATAAATATCAGTAATATATTGATTAGGCGATCATGCAATATATCATAATACACACAGACCATAAATCAGGTCCTAAATATATTGTTTGGGCAATCCGATTTCCGGCCTTCCCGCACAGTGCCTATCAATCGATAATCAATCAGTCAATCAATCATTTCAATCCTAAATAAGTTCCAACCTTCTTCCTCCGGGTTGGTGGTGGGTTTGCAAGGCCCGACCACCCGATCTTTGACCAAAAGGGGTTACATGACTCCCCAGATGGCACTCAGCTCCCTTTCCCCGCCAATCTCCTGACGAGGTCCAGTACCGCTGTTTAAAAGTGGGACTAGTATATGGGATCCCCGTCAGCCCGTGCTTCCTCGGTTAGCCACATATACTAAGTCCCGGGGCCCGTTCTGTAATAAGTAATAAATGTGTCTCGCCAAAACATATCAATACATACATATGATACATACTATAAGAAATCATACCTTACCGTGTAATTCGGCATATGCTATATACGTACCTCTCCGTGTCATCCTAATCCATAGCTAGCATGAAGACACACGGTTTGGAGCATAGCCTCATTACAAAACCATTTTTAAGCTTATATACGCTCATACGTATAACTCAGAAGGATTTACTCGATAACTCCATTTGAAAATCATATATATAATCATAAGGTTTTGGCCAAAGCTTTTCACATAAGGGTTGTAGGGTTTGTTACATAGCTAAAATGAAAACCACCCTCACCTTAACCGTGAAGAAACAAGGATCGAGCACCAAGTGCCTGAACGATCAAAAGCTCTCCACCCTGGAGACAAACTGTACAAAAGACCACAAGACGTGTTCGTGAGACTCAAGACTCTATATGAACCATATATGACGCACGGCAATGCTCAAGCATGATATGAAGGCATAAAGATCATATTAAGGCATTTAAATCATATAACCAATTCATTCACTTGTTCATTCATTTTCATTCAATTCATCGATTCATATTTCCAATCAATTTCAATTCAAGAATCCAAAGAGGAACATAGAACATGTTCACGCTCTCCCAACACGCTACTACATACTTCACATTACATAACATAGCATATTCCCAAGGTTTGACAACAAGGAGAAGTCATACGATATAGAAAATAAGTGATGCGATTCATAAACGACATATAAACACACACAAACGGCATTACGTAAAAGCATGCCTATAACACCTCCAAAAGTCATGAAATTACACCATATTACTCCTAACATATAGTAAAACAAGTTCATAGTTCAACACAAAAGGAGATAAAGCCATTAAGGAGGTGAAACGAATCAAAAACCGAAGAGGAAGTAACGAAGATTGCGCATGGGAAGTGACACGGGGGTGTCACCAACCCTAGCCCAACTGAGCCACGGGCGTGGCTCAGTACAGAGCTGCCCAGAAGGTGTGACACGCCCGTGTCTCCCTCTTATGAGTAAATGAGACACGGGGGTGTCACGGTACAGAACTTGAGGCGCATGCAAGACCTAACCGGCAAAACTGAACTCAAACAAACTCAATCCAAAGGCATACCAAATGAACTCCAAATGCTCTGAAACTTAATATGCAACATATTTGGCATGTTATGAACCTTTTTCATTTAGAGTGAAAAAGCTAAATCACACGTTAAGATCATCGAAACCGTGAAACAAAACTGGGTCGCTACAATCGGACATATGAGCCCTAATGATTCTATCATGCCTTGATGAAGTACTTAGGGCTTGAATTTGGATCTGAAACTTTGGGGAATGCATGCTAACATACCAAACAACTAATATACGTCATACATATGCAAAATGGTACAATTTAAAGCACATTAGAAGGACCAACAAGTTACCAAACTCAACAGCAACAATTCTGTCAAAGATCATGCATAAGAACAGGCCATGTCTTGCGGTTTTGAGGCTTCAAATGGAACCAAATACTTAAGGCATGAATTCTAACATATAGAACAATGAGGGTACATCAACTCCATGCATTTTCACACGAAATGGAGGCCATATGATCATGCAACAACACCAAATCTCACACAGCAGTTTGAAAACAGGGGAATCAATTAGATCATCAAGTTTGGAGCTCCATATCTCATAATTTCATAAAAGGAGCAAGAGATGAAATCCTCATAACATCATATGATATCAGTTAGGAAAGAAATAAGCCAAGAAACAAGTTCATATGATCACATATAAGCAATAAATTCAGCCACACAAACATATAGGTCACAAGAGCAAAAATCCCTAAAAGTTCATACCAATCTCATAATTCAAACCCTAATCAAATCTGATCCAAATCATGTTTTAAATAGATGAAATCAAGCATAATTGAGTAGAGAAGACATAAATATTCATACCTTAAAGTTTTGGTGAAGGAAGATGGTGATTTGAGCTTAAAATCACAAAGGATGGCTTAGGGTTTTCTCTCCTTCTTATCTTCTCCCTTCTCTCGATCAGTTGCAGCTGGAAATGGAGGTAAATGGTTCGGTTTTTGCTGCTAAAAGGGAGAGGAAGGAGTTAACTCTAGGTACAAAAGTCATGGTTAACCTTTGGTTAAGTTTGGTTAAGTAAAAAGGGTCCCACATGAAGACTAGTCAACATAAGGGCTCTTCTTGCACGAGTTGTCCGTTACGGTTGAATTTTGGAGGTCTTAATGATCTCAAAAAGGTATGAGGCTTGTTCCATTGTCTCCAAATCGTCGATACGAAGGCAACGGAGTTGACGGAATTCGAATCCGAATTCCCGAGCTCAAGATATCACGCACGGAACCAAGGGTGCGCTAATTGCTCGTTAGCCCCCGATTTGGTTCCACAATCAAAATTAAATTCATAAACACGCCAAATGAATCCGAAAACATAAACCGAGCATATAGGCATGTTCATAACACACATATATACGACATACTAAATTTTCACGCCAATCTGATATCATTACATATAAGAACGAAGTAGAAATAGAACACTTAAGCGCATGAACGAATTCATATTGTTATAAATTAATTATTAAAACTTAAATTCCATATTAAATAAATTTAAAGCCAACTTATAACATGTTGAAATTAATTAAAGAAATTACCGAAATATTTAAGGTAACATAAAACCCTAATTGAGAATTTAAACACTAAGTATCAAGATAAAATAAAATGAATTAAATTAGAATAGAAATAGTTTATAGTTTAAAACAAATATAAACATTTATAAACAATTAATCATATAATTAAATAATTAAATAGCGCAATTTATAAACAATTACGTCACATTATTATAAAATGAAAAACTGGGGCGTTACATTTTTGGTTGCCATTTCAATTGTAGAGAATCACAGAACTACAACCTAAATGGAAAAACAAAGAAATCATGAGCATGCTGAATAATAACGATTACATATTATCAAGGTCTTTAGAAATATGTTCTCCCACTGTTTTTAGAAAGTGTAGAAATCCCAATAACTTTAGAAGAAACTTATTTTCTCAATGGGTACTAGGATCCCAAGCATTCTTAGTTTTGGACCCACGACTTGTGAGACATTCAAAGGTCTAAGAATCTTTAGGTAGGTACAAATTGTCAATTCCATCCCCATGGAATTCATAGTAATATTTTTGCATCACTAATCTTTCAATCATGGACCCATGACTCGTGAGACATCCATATCTGCTTTAGTGTTGAGCAGGACCCATCAATCATAAGATCTCAACCAAACTTAGTCCGGAACGACCCACGACTCGTGAGACATCGCCCATTCTAAAATGGTCAAGAAATATCAATTATTTAAAATAATTAATCACGAAACTAAGAGTTAATAAGCTATACTAATTACCCCACGACTCGTGAGACAGTAATTAGTTTCACTTATTAAGTCTTAAATCCTATTGATGGAATGCTAGGAATTTTATTACCGTGATAAAACACCTATTTATTAGAATTTTGCTCAATATTTAAATGGGATTTTCGAATGACCTCACCAACATATAATGTTATCCAAATTTTAATTATCCTGTTAATGCAGTTTCACATAAAGTGCATCACAAAAGCAATTAGCAGATAACATGTCCTAGCATGATACTAATTATGTGATGATCATGGGTATCCTATCTTATATGTGATTTTGGGAGCCACTCCAAAATCACTAGTTCTAACATTCATGCCACATAAGACAATTCATATCACATAGGGGTATAGAATTTAATGGATAAAACGCCCTATCTATTACATTAATAGAAACCCTCCTAAACATTTTGAGGGATCTTCTTATGGCCACCGTTCTTCAAGAGCTCCTTGTGGATCCTTCTTATTCCATGGGTGCTTGTCTCCAAAATGAAAATAAAACCTCACTTCCTAAGTTCTACTCTCTTTACATAAAGTAATATGGCTCAATTTTCATATCGACCATAGACAAGTACACGGGGCATACCCCGGCCCAAAAACAATAATAAGGAAAGCCACATAATAAACACATAACAGTACGCACATAAGTAGGGCTCCAAACCCAATTGAAACCGCGCAACTATAGGGCTCTGGCCCTAATTGAAATCATACATGTGCAGAATTTAAAACCATACATAAGACTAACCCATGATCACCTAAATTAGCATGCTTCCGCATGAATTTAAATTTACCAATTAAATTTAAAATTCCTTTCACTTCAAGTTACAATTAACTTAAGTACTTTGAATATATTTCATTATTCAAGAATTTATTCAAAATCGAATCACCGGATCTTGACAAAGCAACAATTAATTCAAAATTAAATTTTTTTGTCAAAATTATCATTCAAAGTGATATTTATTATTTTCTCGAAAAATAAGAACTTGACTTAAATTCATAAAATCCCAAATTTTATAATTATTTCAAATAAATAATTTTATAAAATTAAAATTCAATTTTAAAATAAAATCAGATTTTACAAAACGGGATTTTAACGAAAACCAAAAACACGAAACGAAAATGGGCCCGGTGCAGCCCGCTCGCGCGCCCCAATTATCATTCAAAGTGATATTTATTATTTTCTCAAAAAATAAGAACTTGACTTTATTCATAAAATCCCAAATTTTATAATTATTTCAAATAAATAATTTTATAAAATTAAAATCCAATTTTAAAATAAAATCAGATTTTACAAAACGGAATTTTAACGAAAACCAAAAACACGAAACGAAAACGGGCCCGGAACAGCCCTCGCGAGGCGCGCGCACAAGGGGCATGCGAGCGGGCAGCACCACGCACACAGCCCGTGCCGCTGTGCTAGGCCGGTGCGGCATCACCCGCGCGCCTGTCGCGCAGGGCTGCCGGGCGAGGGGAGGCTTGGTGGGCGGCCGTGCTAGGCGCGCCTAGGCGCTGCGCGCTCGGCCCTGGCATGCCTGGCCGGTCCGCCTGCGCGGACTACAGACAAGGCGGGATGGCGACGGGGAAAGCGCTTGGCCGTCCGCAGCTATACAGTCCGTTTCGATCCCGTTTTGCAATTTCCAAAATTCTAGATTCAGTTTTCGAATTAAAACAGTTCAAATCAATCTGAATTAAAACAGTTTAAAACCAGATTAATTAGGAAACAATTTTGATCCGGCAACTTCGTATTTCAAACAAAAACCATGAATACACAATATATACTCAAATTCAAAAATTTTCATCGAAATTCATAAAGCAGTGAAGAGACAATAGGAACGTTGCAACCTGGATCTGATACCACTTGTTGGAAAACACGAAAGAGTGCGCAGTGGAAGTTTAAAATTTTTCCAAAAGTTTAATCATTGTCTTGCAATTTTCGTACTGTAACGTTAGGAATAACAAGAAACTCACTTTAATTGAAGCTTTCTTGTGATGTTGTTACCGCCTAACAAAAACCCTTCAAGCGGAAAATCCCTCGAACGGTCCTTCGAATTAGACTCCAAAGTTGAAGGCCTCCAAACCGTATCCACACCAGTCCTAGAACACGATCAAGCAAGTGAGAATGCTAGTTCTATTACTTGTGTTAATGGCTAGGATAATTTTTGCTTTGAAAACTTTTCTTTTAATTTTTCTAAAAAACTTAACACTTCGTGAGTGTCGGTCTAAAGAATAAGAGAAGCACCATCCCTAGTATTTATACTAGGTTGGTTTGAACCATTAGGGTTTCCAAGAACCAATTGGATTGTTTTCTTGCTCACTATTAACTAATTTAATTGGAGAAAATAAGTTCTCAACTTGTTCTTCAAGTCTTGCAAGAATATTCTTCTCTCTCCTACAATAGGAAGTTGGACTTTTCAACTTTCTTAAAGTTAAAAGTCAATGTTCAATAAATAAATTAATTCCCAATTAATTATTTATTGGGTTAAGCTTATTTGAGAATAGTCTTAACAATTAATTCAAAATTAATTAAAAGACCAAAATTAATTAATTATAATTTAATTAATTAATTCTAGAAAAGAATTCACGTATGAAGCAAACACACGTACAAAGCCCCACGCTGGCTTGCGTGACACGTGGCAGTCACGTGCTTTGACACGTGGCAATGCCCACATGTTTTACTACATTTCAATCAACTATTTTGATCATTCGTTAATCATATTAACATCCTACCATAAGCCTCGTGTTCTGCCATTTGTGTGTGACCCTTTAGGTTCATTATTCGATTAGCAGTGACATCAATTAATTAATTCCCTAATTAATTAATCACTTCACAGATCACACTATCGTAATCTAGCAATGGGTGTGTGACCCCTAGCCGAATAACGAAATGAATCGAAAAACCTTTCAGTCAATGACAATCAGGGAAATACGATCATCCTACAACTTCATCTCTCAATCAAGAACTAAGGCATGAGAATATTCTCAGAGCCAAAATATTCTTGATCTTTAAAATTAAGTTCATTTCATATCCATTTCGATCTCAATCCTAGAAAACCCCATTTTCTAGATGTCTTGATCTTTATCCACCTTGGCCAAGGGTTTGATGTCTAATGGACTACGAACAACTCAATCAGTAAGAGATCATTCTTGTTCTTAACAAGTGTAGGTCCTTTGTTGATTCTACTAATTCTCCATACGCCACTTGTGTAATCCCAACATAGGCCATGGTTCGGGTGTCTATATGGCGACACCCTTTTAAGCCTATATCAAAGATTACAGAGTTAACTCATATGAGACATTACAGAATCTCAAGTCTAAGGATTAATAAATCACGTCATTGACCTGTGAGATATTTCCTAATCTGGAAGTTTCAGGAAACTTCCTTTCCCATTCAGGAATGTTCTCACGTGGGACATCTCAGTGATGGAGTTCTTGTAACAATCACTCTTATGTATTATGAGCGCATCAACGTATACACGTATCACTCCATGAAACTGAGTGATCCTTCAAAAGGACATAATCACACAAGCAAGTCTTAGCAGAGTCAAGGTCGACACTCCAACTGTCTGTCGGACTCATCGACTTGGAGAAGTTTCTAATCCTCGCCTATAGAGTTAAGAACTTGTTTCATGTGTCGTTCCCATAACGATAAAGTTCTTAACGGCCTTATCGGATTAGGGGAGTTCAATACATGCAAAACACAGTCAACCCAAACAGACATAAATAAGCACATAAAGAAGTGATTGCCTATGAACAAAATCATCTCGTTTATTATTCAAAGACTGTTTGTGATTTCACAAGGAAATAGTAAAGCAAACATCTGCTTTAAGGGCACTATTCCTAACATTACAGCATTTAGGGCACGCTAATAAAGGTGAATAGAATGGGGCCTACAGTCGCACCCATTCGACGTTACCGCTACAATTTCAGGCGGTCAAACTACGGGAAAGAGTGCAGGTAGCTTTTAATTAATGGACACGTCCTCGGGAATGAAAACCATAAATTAAGTTTCATGAGTAAATATGACTTCTATTAGTTATTCAAAATCTTTGTTTGCCTAGTTAAAGAAAAATAAAAAAGAGAGCATTTGACCGAAATAAAAATTAGTTTGTGAAGATTATCGAGTAAAAATTAGTCATTATCGGAGGGGCTGGTTACCGGAATAGAAATCACCGGTGATTCTTTTCTGGGATTTCTGCTCGTCTAATGCTGAGATACTTTGAGAGAGAAGGTAGGTGAGATTAATCATAAGAATCATCGGAAATAATCACTGGCGATAATTTTTCCAATTTATCGCTAGAAAAGAATCACCGACGATGAGTTTTCCATCAAGGAGAAAATCGGCTAAGGGATGAAGAAGACAAAGGATATGTGTGTACTTCCTAAATTTAATAAGGACATTATGGTACTTTTACAAGATTTGAGGGGTTTAAAAAAAAAAGGGTAAAAAGGATCTAATATTACTATTTTTTAAATTGGGAAATTTAAAATAAAATTTTTAACTTATTAGGAATCGAAAAAATGGACAAAATACATCCTCTTCCGTTGACTTTTTTTATTTTCTGCTGATTTGTGTTGTTAGGAATCATTTGAGGAAAAATTAGCTTCTTTCTTTTTCTTTTTTTTTTTTTGGCTGGTAAAAAAAAATATAACACTTTTCACTAATACCACACCTTGTCAACAGGGATTGGTCCAACTGGTTGATGGGTTCATTCTCGAAGGCAAAGTCTCGGGTTTGAATTCCACTTGGGTATACGTGTGTTAAAAAAAAAAAATACCACACCTTGTCTGCACCACCCACGCACCAAAATTAAATTAATCAATTTATAATCTTTTTTAAAACTTTAAGATATTTTTTTCTATGTACAAATATAACGTACCCCCTAAGTTTAAATTATATTATATTATAGACTTATTAATTTGAGATATTTCAAACTGCCCTCATGTATATGTCAAAATAAATATATAATACCTATATTACTATTTTCTTTAATATTATAAATTAATCAAAAAATTATCAAAATATACAATAAGATAGTATATATATTCAATATTTTAATACATAGAAGTTTTTATCAAGCTTTAAAAATATTTTTTTTTCTCTATACAAATTGAGTATTATAGAGAACTTATATATCTCCAAATTTAATTTATATTATAGGCTTATTGAATTAAGTAGATCACAAAATAATATATGTTATCTATTATTATGTATATTATTATGAAAATGAATATATGATGCCTAATAATAATGTTTTCCTCAATATAAGACAATTTATTAAAATATACCACTACAAAAAAACCAACGGAATTTTCAGGTTTTCCGTCGGTTTTCCATTGGAAAAATAGATTTCCGACAGAAAACCAACGGGATGGAGTCCGTGGGAAAAACCATCGTCGGAATTGGGTACCAACGGGTCCGTTCCGTTGGTTTTCCATTGGAAATATATTTCCAACGGAATTCCAACGGGCAAATTATTTTTCCAACAAACTAATTTTCAACGGAAAACCAACGACAATTTCTGTCAGTTTTTCATCGGAATTTTTTTCCAACGAAAAACCAATGGATTTCCAATGGAATTGTAACACCCCGGTTTTTCCATTTATGCATTATGTGTTATTATTATAACTTTCATATCATGATATTCATTTTAATTTCATAAACTTATGTGGAATTTCTTTTAATGTGAAATTTATGTGAACTAATTACTAATGTGATTAATTGCTCTTATATGACTTTAATTGATCATCTCATAAATGTGTGAACTTGATTGCATAACATGAATTGAAGTTAAGTGCTCATATCTCATGGAATGAAACTTGATTGCATTCATTTAAATAACTTAGGGACTTAAATGCAATTAGAGGTGATTTTATGCTTGTAGTGGATGATATAATATACCATATATGTATTCACCCCCCCTCACTCTCATACATTACATTACATATAAGAGAACACACACACACACCTAGTAAGAATCGGTTTTTACACCTTCAAGAGAGAGAGGAGGATTTCATCAAATTCAAGCTATAATTCAAGGAATTAGCAACCAAGTGGGAGCATCATCTTCATCTCTCCATCCTCATCTCATTCTTCTTTCATTTCAAGGTATAACATGAGAATTGATTGAATTTCTTGATTGAGTGATGAGTAGGGTTTGAGGTTTGATTGATGCTTTCATGCTTATTCATGATTAGAGGCATGTTTAGGACCTTGTTTCTTCATTTCTTGCATGAAACATGAAGTTATGTGAAGGTTGGAAAGCATGTATATTTTTGGGGTTTTCATGAGAAATTCTTGATGATCTAAGCATGTTACCTTGGATTAAATGTTACTTAAATGTTGTATTTCAGTTGTATGCATGTTATATGTTTGTTTTGGGTGTTTTTGTTGAGTTTTCTTGGGAGTTTGCTACCCTTTCTTCCCTCCACGAACTAGCCCCTGTTTTCTGCCCTTTTTCTCTCCCAGGAGGACTACCCGGGCGGGTAGTTTTTGTGCCTAAAAAGTACCCGGGCGGGTACTTTTGTGCGGGGGGTTTCTGCACTCTTTTTCCCCGGCCGGGTAGATTTTGCCTTGTATTTTCCCCGGCCGGGTACTCCCTCATACGAACTCCAAATGACCTGATTTTTAATTCTTTAGAAAGCTCTTGAAGTCTAGAACAACCTCCAATTGGAATCATCTCAATATCTTTTTCCATTTGTGAGTTATGATCAATTATTTTTGGTGTCGCTTCTTTACTGACAAACTGCATTCACCCAACTTCAACCGTTCGCCATTTTCTTCTCGCTTTGAACTAGAAAACGAGCCATATACCATTTTAAAGGTATATTTATCTAGTTTCATTCCAAACAAGCCAAACCTAATTCCAATTTCTAGAACTTTAGATATTCCCATTTTTTCCACAGCATGTGCATTTTCGGGAATTATCCGTTTTTGCCAAACTTCACCAAAACCTCTCTTATTGCACTCCTTTCACTCTCTTGGCTCCCATATGTGAATTATATGATATATATACTTGATTAATTGATAAGTATGCTCCTACTTGACACTTCTTGGTACTTAATTGCTCAAACGTGATTGTGTAATTCCATGCCTAATATGAATTAAACTTGAAATAATTGAATGATATGAATACATGATTTCTTGATATTAATTTCACCTCTTAGGTGTTAATTGGTGTTCATACATGCTAAGTGTCAATTGATTACTTGTTTTATTTATTTACATGAGCATGGCCGTGCATCATACTTGGTCTCATAATGAGTCTCGTCTCATGAGTTTCCACTATTTCCTTTCTTGTCCAGTTTTTTCTCCAGGGCGGAGATCATTTATCGAGTACACGCTTTCTTGTATCCTTGTCTTGTTCCGTCGTTCGTCAGGTGAGGTTTAATTTCTAGATATATAGAACCCATATAACCCTATGTGATGATTTAAGCCAAAATGTATCTATATATCTATAGTTTTCTAAACTCTATTGATTTTCAACTGATTCCATTGAATCGATTGATTGATTGATGTTTTGGCGAGAATGAATGAATAAATGTTGATTGGGGCCCAGGAGGTGTGGGTCAAGCAAACTATGGATTTCCCTCAGCATATGCTATATACATACCTCTCCGTGTCTTCCTAATTCATAACATGCTGAGGGAGATCCATAGTTTGCTTGACGATACACGGTTTGGAGCAAAGCCTTGTTGCCAAACCATTTTTAAGCTTATATACGCCCATACGTACAGTTTCCGAAGAATTCATATTAAATCGAATTAAAAAAATTCATAACATATTATAAGACACATATTTAATATACATATAGTATATATTCACATGCGGGCTTGAAAACGAGTATATAGGGTCTTAGGTCACATTAACTAAAAGAAAACAAACCTAATCGTCACCTCTTTACCAAAAGTGCTTCCGGAAGAGCATTGACGACCAAGAAGAAGCTAAATGGCGGAACCGACACCTCTCGAACTCAAATCTGAGACAAATAAACCCAAACTTATGACTTAGACTCGATCATGAACCAATTAGACGCACGGCGATGAAATGAATGCGATGAATGCAAGAAAATATCAAATGAGCATTTAAACGTTTACAAATTTTATTTCACGTTTTTTTTTCCTTCAATATCATAGCATAAATTTCATATCACGTAAAATTTGTATCAAATGAATCCATAAAATAAATTCAAGACATTTAACATATAATATCACATATTCACATAGCATATAAGTCATAAACAATTAAAAGAAGGCATTAAAGAGCACGAAATAAAATACGAAAATCATGCACGCGAGATCGAATTAATAAAGATCATAACATATATATAAACTTAATAAAACAATTACAAATTTAAAAATCAAAATATATAGCATACATTACATTATAAAAACATGCATGCACTCACGTTCAGAAATTCACCTTCACAAACCATGCATACATATTACATAAACCATGCATGCACTCACGTTCAGAAATTCACCTTCACATACACACGCACACATAAATTCCATTACATAAATGGATGCATGCAAACACGTACATCCAAGCACACATTCATGCAAAATTAACAACCAAGCAACCCAAGAGAAAAACAAGCAGCAACAGTTCCGTAGTAGTCTCCCTGCCCGAGGAGATTTCTCACACAAAAGCTCCCCTCCCGGGGGAGAGGGAGTGCAGAAACTTTCTGCACAGGCACTCCCCAGTCGGGCACTTTCGTGCCTAAAATCTCCCTACCCGGGGAGATGCATTCCAGGCGCTAAAATGGCAGCAGCTCTGCTTCGTTCTCCCCTATACGAAAGGCACAAATACACAGCAACACACAAAGCACTCAAGGCAGCAAATAAGGCCATAAACTCAGCAATTAGGAGCAGCAAAACCACACCTAAACCTTGCACAATCCGACAGTTAAGCTCAACACAAGAAAGGGAAGAAAGCTTGCAAAATTTCAAAACTTCATTAATGGCATACCAACAGCCCCTCAACCAATAATCAATACAAGATCATACTATCATAAATGAGGCATAAGGAATCCATATATAGCTTCATAACAAGATTTAAACCATAGGAATTCAAGAAATCACATTTCTTCATTTAAACCTAACTATTCATTATAAAATTCAAACTCATATAAAGCATGGATAAAAGCTGAAAATTAATGGATGAATATGCTCAAAATATCATGGAGAATCCAAATATCAACTCACCTCTTGAAGATGTTGAAGGAAAAGAGTGATTGAGTTCAAATCTCTCTTGGTTGGGGTGGAAATCGGGAGGGATGAGAGAGTTTCTCCAAGTTGTTGAACCCTTTCTTTCTTGTGTAAGTGATCGGTCAAGAGGAAAAGGGAGATATACATGGCTGAGTTAGGGAGTTGTCGGACCGGGTTTCATGTGAAAAGCTTGAAAGATGAAGGACTTATTTGCAAATTAGTGAAAGATGGCCAAACAAGCACAAGTCAGTTTTCGGTTGAACTTCGGAGTATCAAACGGGCTTAGAAAAATATGAGGCTAGGTTCCTTAGCTTGAAAATCTCGTTATGATTCTGGTGCCACTTCCAGAATTCGAATCCGAATTCCCGAGCTTAAGTTATAAATTCCGGAACACAAGTCGCGCTAAAACTAGTTAGGCCCTCGAGTCCCCAAACAAGTAAAATGGTACGTTACCATTTCAAACAAGTCCGAAAATGTAAAACAAGCACATAAACAAACTCACAACATGTAATACTCCAACGTATTAAAACGGTACAGAATTTCGATCTCAAATCGAACACAAACGAAGCACGTCTCCAATAAAGAGGCAAAAATTCCAAATGAATGAATTCAAATTTCAAAACAAATAATAATTAAAGAACTAAATTAACAATTAAATGAAATTAATTGATTTAAATCGCGCACAAACATCGTACCTGCACAGCTGATCAGACGGGGTATCACACAAATGCCCTGGCGTTGGAATCCCGACGAATAACCTATGTAAAATTAAACATTGAATAATGAACAAACCTTAAAAAACAAAAAGGACACGCATGAATTCGACTTACCTCAATGGTATTCACATCATAATATTCTAGGGTCTCAATTTCGGCATGAATACGATCATCACCCATTTTAACTCTAGGACACGCCAATAATCTACGGAATTCGTAAAATTTTATCCGCAATTCTTTCACCGCTGCTACAACATCTCGGGCCCAGAATCTTGTTTGGAATCGATGAGTCAAATCAAGCGACACATTAAACAGTACTGTCTCGAAGACTTCTAGCCGATCGATTTCGTTGTCTCCGGCATATATCCGAAGACGTTCAACCATGTACGCTTTCACCGCGGCCAGAATAGGTCTTGGAGGGGGATTCATGACTTTGTTTGTCAAGGATTGAGATCTGGGAGAGAAAGAGAAGCAGGGCTTCTTGCAGGTGATGAAATGAGGATGAAAATTTTATAGAAGTCTGCGTACAGGGCAAGATTGAAGATACTAATAAAGGTGATTGGGCCGTAAACCAACCGTCGCACCCCTTCGTCACATTGTAAAGTTCATTGGCCAGTCCAAATTCCGGGAAAGAGTGCAGGCAGCTTTTCATTTAATTCAAGCGTCTCATCGGGAATGCATAACAATCTATTAAGTTTGTAGTATAAATATTCATTTTATTAGTTATTGAAAGGTCTGTTTGTCTAGTTAAAGAAAAATAATTCCAGAAATTATAAAATAGCGTTTCGAAACAGAGTTGTCGGAAACCCGATTCGAAAAAGAGTCGCCGGAAAGGCCATTCGGAAAAGACTCGCTGGAAATTGGTTGCCGAAATAGAGTCGCCGGAAAGATCAGACGCTGGAAGAAGAAGCAAAGATCAAACGAGGGAAGAAGACAATGGACATCTGTGCCCTTCTTCAATTTATTAAGGCTCATTATTTTATTTTGTTTACTACAACACTACAAGAAAAAGTCCTTTTCCCAACGCTACTTTTGCTTACACTTTCAAAATCGTAAGTATTAAAATTTTCACTATGTTTTTTCGTGTGTAGTCTTAATAATTTATAAAAGACTACGGTAAAAACTAAACTCGTAGGGAATAATTGATTATTGCTTACGACGGTGTGACTGTAACGAATAAAATTATAATTGACTACGTTTTTAATTCAAATTGTAATCAATATTTCATTATTACTTACATTTGTACAAGTGTAGTTAATAAACTTATTAAAAAACTACAGTTCTAACTAAAACCGCAAGCAAAGATCCAAGTATTATCTATGATTATGTAATCGTAATTAATAAATTTATAAAAGCCTACAGTAATTAAAAAAAACCCGTAAGTAATAAAAAAAAATTTTAAAAACTACACTAGAATTAAAATAGAGTAAGTAATACTTAAATGTTGAGTATTTAAATATTCCTATAATTAATCATAATTTAATAATAGATACAAATTACATAAGAATTAACCTTCGTTTAATTAACATTGTCTGACCATTACATTTAATTATTACATAAAAGGTATTAATTAATTGATAATTAATATTTATTAAAGGCAATGGTGAAAAAAATGTTATAAAATTATAAGAATTAATATAAAAATACATTTATTAGCATTTTATTTCATTATAACCGCCTAAAATAACCACCCCCTAATTTTGCTCTTCCACCCACGTCAAGATATTTGAACTCAATCAAAAATTCAAAATTTTTATGCCCTCTTTCCTGAAAAATAAAAACAAAAACTTCTTAATCAATTTTTGCACTCCCGCCTTAATTTTGCACTCTCTTTTATAGTTCCCTCAAAATTTTCATTCCTTTCTTTAATTTTTTGAAAAATCAATCGTTTTACAAGTAGAGAAAAACTTTCAACGAATGTCACTGCTGACAGCCGCCGCAACTATCTTCGACACTAAAGGTTTCATCTTTCTTCCCTAATAGCTTTAATTATATCATATAATTTTATTTTGAGCAATTCGTTTTTTGTATTAATTCATAATTGTCCAATAGTAAAAGTACCAGCTACCTTCCTTAATTGTTTCGTTAATTAATAATTTTCATTGTTTCATTAATTAAAGGATGCCCAGAACAAGATGCGGTGATGTTTCTAGGCGTGATGGGCTCAAGCTTGTTGTTGCCATCTGATGGAGCACAAATATAATGAGGTCACGCCATGACACGTGGGCCCTCATGGATTCGCCACTTGTATTTTCGGGTCAACTCAGCCGCCCTCATAAACTACTTGGAAAATGGCTAAAGCCTAGCAATTGGCAAAATTACAAGTCTCTCCTCGGGCCCTCATTGGACCCTCGAGCCCCTCGGGTTCTCATTGGACCCTCGAGCCCCTCGGGCACTCATTGGACCCTCAGACGCTCATTGGACCCTCGAGCCCCTCGGGCCCTCATTGAGCCCTTTGGGCCCTCATTGGACCCTCGGGCCCTCATTAGCCCCTCGGGCCCTCATTGGATCCTCGAGCCCCTCGGGTCCTCATTGGACCTCTCGAGCCCCTCAAGGTTCTCCATCCAAAAGGTGACTCATGCCCATTGATACCGAGCGCGTCAAACCCCCGGTAACAACCCAGTAGCGCTCACTGACAAACAGTACATCAACGTGCATCTGCTATTGTTGTCCGCCACCAACCTTTTTGCAGACTTTTGTAGGAGGTCCTTCTCAGGAGCTCCTCATCACACCACGTGTTTAGGGCAACATGAATGCAGGACCACTTGGTGCCACATTACCAAAGAGCCCTCGCCCTCAACTATAAATAAGGGAGTTCATCTCCTCCACTGTAAGTCATCTTCCACAACTGAGCTCTGCACAAACAATTTCTCCAGATAATCTGACTTGAACGTTGGAGAGCCAAACTGGGCATCACCCCCAGTTTCCCCAGCTTGGCCTTCTGACCATTTGTTTCGGTGTTTGTTCTAGCAGGTTGAACCCGTCTTTTCCGGCGAGTTTTATCTCTCATTTCCCCACACTAAACAAATCATAAAGTGATCGGAGTTTGACACCTCAAATTCAGACCCATCATTTTTTGCGCCATCTGTGAGAAACCACTCTTTTCCTTTCCTCTTTTTCTTTGCTAGTTGAGAAACAAACAACTTCAATTTATTATGGTGACCACCAGATCTGGAGTCGTTGGGGGCGGAAGTGATCCTCCCCCCCCCAAGGGTGGTAACGGGGGAGATCCCGTTAGGGAAGTCACGGGCGCCTTACTCGGTGCCGGAGGGGCCCCACTCTTGAGGGAGCCCATCGAAGTAGAACAGAGAATTATGCAGCCACCCATCCCAACAGGAGAAACGGGAGGACCCAACTCAAATGTCCCCCTGAATCTGCCTCCCCATGCCAGCCTTACCAAGCGGGCCAAATTCAGCTTCCCATTGTCGTCCCCAAAGAGATTGAGGGGGTGGAGCTGCCCCCCCCCCCTTGATGCCCAGACAGTTGCAGGCCATATATACCCAATGGGAGGTCCAGGCAGCCCAAAACGCCTGGAAAAACTTCACTTCCCCATACTTTCCCCTGGAGTAAGCCGCTCAAATTGCCCCTCCCATGGGAGGGTGGCAAGTTCATTCGCTCATGGCGGCCCAAGCTGTCTTACAGGCCCGACCACCACCTCCACCAGTCAACGAGAAGGGGGTTTCCCCGAGGGGAGACCGGGAACACCTACAGGCTGACAAGGGAAAAGAGCCTATGGCAAGAATTGATGTTGATGCCGAGACTCACTCTCAAGCCTTGAAGAGAGGCAGTAAAGAAGGAGTAGAAGATCTCAACCTCCTCGCGGCTGTGCAAGACCAGCTGCAGGGGTTGCAGAACATGGTAGGGCAGCTCTCTCGAGCGCGGACTCAAGCTCCCCAAGTTGGAGACGAGAGAGCCAAGGCCAAAGACGCTCGTCGCCAAGCCAACAGGAACCACGCTTATCGAAATCGAGAACAGGAGAAAAATTACGAGAATTACAACAACGAGGGAGGATACCACCATCCCCTGGAGAAGGGATCCCCTCGATTTACCCTCATTCCCTCGTTTTCGACATGAAGGATCCCCTCGTTCCCCTTGTTTTCGATATGAGGGATCCCCTTATTCCCCTCGATTTTGACATCGTGGTTCCCTTTGTTTTTGACATGAGGGATTCCCTCGTTCTCGACATCAAGGATCCCCTCGATTTTGACATCGGGGTTCCCCTCGTTCCCCTTGTTTTCGACATCAGGGATCCCCTCGATTTTGATATCGGGGTTTCCCTCGTTTTCTACATGAGGGATCCTCTCGTTCCCTTCGTTTTTGACATCAGGATCCCCTCGATTTTGACATCGGGGTTCCCCTCGTTCACACCCTTTCGAAGTTCATGCTCAAACTCTATATGCCACAATACTGTGACTATAGAATTGGGGGGCAAATGATGGAGCAAAAATATGATGAGGCCACGTCATGACACATTGGCCCTCATGGATTCGCTCTCATAAACTACTTGGAAATGGCTAAAGCCTGGTAATTGGCAAAATTACAAGTCTCCCCTCTGGCCCTCATTGGACCCTCGAGCCCCTCGGGCCCTCATTAGACCCTCGAGCCCCTCGGGCACTCATTGGACCCTCGGGCCCCTCTGGCCCTCACCAGACCCTCGAGCCCTCATTGTACCCTCGGGCCCTCATTGTACCCTTGAGACCCTCGGGCCTCATTGTACCCTCGGGCCCTCATTGGACCCTCGAGCCCCTCGGGCCCTCATTGGACCCCTCGAGCCCCTCGAGGTCCTCCATCCAAAAGTTGACTCATGCCCACTCACACCGAGCGCATCAAACCCTCTGTAATAACCCAATAGCGCTCACTGACAAATAGTACATCAACGTGCACCTGCTATTGTTGCCCGCCACCAATCTTTTTGCAGGCTTTTGTAGGAGGTCCTTCTCAGGAGCTCCTCATCACGCCACGTGTCTAGGGCAACGTGAATGCAGGACCACTTGGTGCCAAATTACCAAAGAGCCCTCACCCTCAACTATAAATAAGGGAGTTCATCTCCTCCACTATAAGTCATCTTCCACAACTGAGCTATGCACTTACAATTTCTCCAGATAATCTGACTTGAGCGTCGGAGAGCCAAACTAGGCATCACCCCCAGTTCCCCCCAGCTTGGCCTTCTGACCGTTTGTTTCGGTGTTTGTCCTAGCAGGTTGAACCCCATCTTTTCCGGCGAGTTTTATCCCTCGTTTCCCTACACTAAACAAATCATAAAGTGATCGGAGTTTGACACCTCAGATTCAGACCCACCACCATCGATGTAGAGAAAGGTTGCAGATATTATACCAAGGCAATTAAACAGTTGAATGAATATTATCAATTCTTGGGTTTTAATCATTCCATTAGAAATCTGACTAAGTTCATGTAAATAGTAACAGAGCTTTTGGGGAATAGTTTTTTGTTTCTATGTACAGACCGTTGACGCAGCAGGTGCAAGTGATCCCTTTTGGATCTCTATTGGTTTCCCTTGCTAAAAATTCAACCATTTTCCAGGTTTGTAACCTTTCTTCGTATTCATCTTTTTCTGTTATCATCTGCTAAGTATATGATCATTTTGAACTAATTAATTGTGTTTGTTCATTTACAGGATGAGGTAGAACTGAAGAAGATGGCTTGTTTTGTGATGATTTTAGAGTATTTTTGAATTTGTATAATTGATAATAGATAGAATATTTGCTAGGTAGATGTTGCTAATTTCGTAGAACCATTTGGTTGATATTTGTTTTCGAATAATTGAATTTGTATATGTATGAAAATATTATTGAATTAGTTAGTGTTTAAATGTAAATAATGATTTGAAAGTAGTTATGTTGAATATTTATATTAATTTTAAATTGGAATTTTTTTTGTTTTTAATAAAAAATTAAATATTAAAAAAATTGGTTATACTAAAATATATAAATACTGAAAAATAATTTTATATTAATGGCTACAGTTTGAGCTGTAGCTAAAAGAAATAATTTTTTAAAAATAATTATTACATTTTTAAATTTTATAATTAAATAATAGATAAAACCTAGAACTATTGATTACGGCCGATTGAAACTGTAGCCAATCATTTATAATATCGACTACAATTAGTTAAAGCGTAGTCAATAGCGTTATTGACAACGAGTTTATGAGTGTAGGCGTTGTTTGTAGAATATCTGTCACGTTATAAAATACCGTCGCTAATATTAGGTTCAAGCGTAAGGAAAGCTTTGGCTACTATTTCCAAACCATAGCGAAGTATTGACCATGGCTGCAGTTGTTACGGGCGCCAAAACGTAGCAAAATCGTAGCTAATAATATATTACTTACGGTTTGCACTTTTTCACTACGGTTTAGGTACCGTAGCTAAAAACCATTTTTTTTGTAGTGAAAATTATACTCATAGCAAAGGTGTAGATAGCCTAGAAATTACTTAGGAAGAAGACGAGAGAGAAGAGCGCAGCAATTAGGGTTGGTATGATTTTCATTAAGAAAAATAATGAGGCTGTAAAGCCAGAACAAAGACACAAGGCACATTAAATAACCATATGCTTACAACGGTCATAAGACCAAGCAAAACGAAACAAAGCCCAATAGGAGAGAAAAAAAACATGGCCCAACATAGATAGGCCCAAATTCCAACACCCGGCCTCAAGTTGGAGCTTCATTGAACAGGAATCCCAACTTGCACAAAATGCCACGAAAACGGGAGCCTCCAAGAGATTTGGTGAAGATGTCAGCAAACTGATCCATCGTAGAAATATGTTGAGGAGCAATGAACCCTAGTTTGAACTGGTTCCGGACGATATGACAGTCGATCTCCAAGTGTTTTGTCCGTTCATGGAAGACCGGATTCTCCGTGATGTGCAACGCAGCCTTATTGTCACACCACATAGGGATAGGTGTGTGAACTGGGACTTGTAGATCCTTGAGCAGGTAGCTGAGCCACTGTAGCTCACAAACTGTAGCTCCCATGCTCCTGTACTCAGCTTCACAGGAAGATCTGCTAACAGTTGACTGCTTCTTGCTTTTCCAAGATATGAGGGCACCACCTAGCAACACACAAAAACCAGTCAGTGATTTCCGTGTAAGTGCACAAGTAGCCCAATCTGCATCACAATAAGCAGATAGGACTAGTGTATTCTCTACTGGAAAAAATAATCCAGCTGTCCGAGTCCCAGCTAGATATTTGAGGACATGCATTGCAGCCTCCCAATGTGACTGCATGGGATTTGAGACAAACTGACTCAGCTGCTGAACAGAAAAGCTAAGATCAGGTCTGGTAAGATTTAAATAAAGTAATCTCCCAATCACCCTTCTGTACTTAGCAGAATCAGGAAAAGGAATATCGGATTCCAAAGTAAATTTATGTCCTGCAGATAAAGGTGTAGTAACTGGTTTGCATTCAGCAAGACCTGAGTCAACAAGTAAATCCGTGATGTATTTATTTTGTGTTACCAACATACCATTAGAGCATCTGAATAACTCTAACCCCATAAAATATTTAGCATTTCCCAGATCTTTAATAGTAAACTCAGAATCCAGATATTTCTTAACATCAGAGATAATCTCATCATTTGATCCAGAAATTAAAACATCATCCACATAGACAATGAGCATAGTAAAATAATCTGTCTTAGTTAAGGTAAAAAGGCAATGATCATTAGAGGATTGAATAAACCCATAGTCCTTTAATTTCTTGGTAAATTCCAAATTCCATTGCCTTGAAGCCTGCTTAAGGCCATATAAGGACTTAGTCAACTTGCAGACTTGACCAGGCTTACATTTATCATATCCCTGTGGAGGCAATAAGTAAACATCCTCATCAAGAAAACCATGTAAAAAGGCATTATTTATATCTAACTGATATAAACCCCAACCCCTAGTTGTGACAAGAGATAAGAAAACTCTAACAGTCACAAGCTTGGTAACAGGAGAAAAGCTGTCATAGTAATCTATACCAAAAGTTTGATTGAATCCCTTAGCTACTAACCTAGCTTTATACCTCTCAACAGTTCCATCAGGGTTATATTTTACCTTAAAAACCCACTTAGAACCAATACCCCTTTTGTTTTTAGGTAACTCAGTTATTTCCCAAGTATTATTGGCTTCTAAAGCCTTTAGTTCCCTTTCCATAGCATTTACCCACTCTGGATACTTAACAACCTGATTATAAGTAACAGGCTCAGGTATAGAGGAAATATTATTCATAAAAGCAACATAACTTTCAGCATAAGGAAAAGCATCATGAGAAGATAAACACTGATCTTTAATATGAGCAGGAGGAACCTGAAAGTTAACATTACACACATAATCTTGCATCCAAGCAGGTGTACTCTTAGTCCTCTGACTAACCCTAAGCGGTTGGGTGTCAGTATTACCATTATTTTCAGAAATAACAAACTCAATTGGAGGGACAGGCTTCAAACTTTGTTCAGCAGTAACATCAGTATTATGTGACTCCACACTTAAATCATGATCATCATCAACATCCTGTGCATAAATTCTAGGCTGAATCACATCAAAACCAACATCATTCTTAAAAGGAAAGATATGCTCAAAAAATTTCACATCTCTAGAAACCATCACTGATTTTTCTTCCAAATTATACAGTTTATATCCCTTTATATCTTGAGCATATCCCAATAAAACACATTTAAAAGCCCTTGGAGAAAACTTACTCCTGCCAGGCCCATTATTAACAGCATAACAGAGGCACCCAAAAGTTCTCAAGTTATCATAACTAGGCTCCTTATTAAACAACCTAAAATAGGGTGTTTTCCAACTTAAAATCCTACTAGGTAACTTATTCAGCACATAAGTAGCAGTTAAAACAGCATCACCCCAAAATCTAATAGGCATAACAGATTGGAACATTAAGGCTCTAGCAATTTGCAAAAGATGTTTGTGTTTAATCTCCACAACCCCATTCTGTTGTGGAGTATAGACACAAGACCTTTGATGTATGATACCACTGTTTTGGAAGAGAGCTTTGCAATTGAGATTTACAAACTCACTTCCATTATCACTTCTAACAGTTTTGACAGACTTACCAAACTGATTTTTAACATATAACAAAAAAATTTTAAGTATATCATAGACATGATCCTTATAAGGCATGAGATAAGTCCAAACACACCTAGAAAAGTCATCAACTATAGTTAAGAAATAATGACATCCAGAATGGGTTTTAACTTTGTAAGGCCCCCAAAGATCTATGTGAATCAGATCCAGGGGCCCCTTAGAAGAGATAGCACTAGTAGGAAAGGGTAACCTATGCTGCTTAGACTTTTGACAAACATCACAAGCAATATCTTTATCATCTATCATCATAGGTATATGCAAATGTTTCAAAACAGCAGTGGATGCATGTCCAAGTCTTTGATGCCACACATCACATTGAGTAAGTCTAGCATGCAAACAATTATCAGCCCCTATTGGGCAATCAGCAAGAGTGTTTCCACTCCTAAGGTGATTAAAGTTTTCCTTAGGAATGTCAAAACTATCAGAGACCACAGTAACATGCTGGACAACAGCCTTTTCAGAATCAAAGATGTACAGACAATTACAAGTATATCCTGAAGCAAGTCTGTCTTTAGTTCTCTGGACCTGCAAAGTCCAATGATGCTTAGAAAACACAAATTCACTGTCAGTAGCACTAGTTATCTTATTAACAGATATCAGATTAAACTTAAATGAGGGTATATAGAGAACATTCTCCAGAACTACTTTATCTGTTAACATGACAGTACCAACAAATTTGACCACATGTGAAGTTCCATCAGGCAGGAAAATAGGTATGCTTTTCTTAGGTATAGTGTAATTTTTAAACAGTTTTAGGTTGGAGCAAATATGACTAGTTGCACCAGAGTCAATAATCCATTGGGAAGCAGACAATTCTTCAGAGCAAGTCAAGCAAAACTCATAAAACATACCTGAGAATTCAGAGGTGAAATGCAGCTGCTCAGGTCCAGTAAATTTGTTATCTCTGAAGAATTTAACTAGTTCCTGCCTTATCAAATCAGAGATATTAGCTGAGTTATGAGGAACAGATGGTCCAGCTTCATGAGATGTGTCCAGTGGAGATTCTGCCATTGCATTGGCCATATTTTTGAAAACTTTCTTAGAAGTGCCAACTCCACTGGACCTATTCTCCATGTAAGTCTTATACCACTCTGGTTCCCCAATCAATTTGAAACAGGAATCAGTATTGTGGGTGTCTTTGTTACAGATGTCACAGTGCCTATTTCCCTTATCCTTTCTCTTGTAACCTCCCCTTCCCATACCAGTCCCTCTACCATTTACATTCTTAGAGAACATTACAGAATTCCCAGGAACATCACTAAAGGCAACATGCACATCTCTCTGTGATTCTACCCTAGAAATAATAGAGTAAGCTTTATTGACAGAAGGTAGAGGATCCATAACCAGAATCTGGTTGCGGACAGCATTGTAGGAGTCATTGAGTCCCATAAGAAATTGTATAAGCATGTCCGAAGACTGAGACTCATTGATATAACAAGAGACTAGGCAAGCAGTACCAACAGTGCATGCAGGAATGTCATTTAGGTTGGCCAATTCATCCCAAAGAGATTTTAATCGATTAAAGTAGGAGGCCAAGGACATATTACCTTGCGAAATAGAGGAAATATCACTTTTTAACTGGTAGAGAAGAGGACCGTTACACTGACCGTAGCGTTGATCTGGAGGCATAGAGGAAGCTCTGGTGGATTTCAGGCGCCAAGGAGTTGAGGATCCAAGCCTTTACAGTGCTATCAACACGTTTCCAGGCTCTATAGCTTGGATCTTCAGTGGTCGGCAAATCAATGGATCCATCAATGAATCCAACTTTCATCTTTGATTCCAGTGCGATTTTCATCGTGCGTCGCCACGTGAGATAATTCTTCCCGTTCATAGTGACGGTGACAACGGACAACAACGAGGAGTCGCTGTTCGAAATGGTAAGCGAATCATCTTGAGAAGATGAAGTAGCAGAAACGACCGATTTACTCTTATCGTCAGTCGCCATAGAGTGCACAAACACAGATCGTAAGAAAGTAAGGAGAGGAAGCAAATCTGAGAGGAGAGATCTCAGATCTGAAGGAAAACACAATCGCGAAGAACAGATCTAAAGCGAGAAACGTCAGATCAGAAGCGAAATAAAGAAGAAGCACAGATCTGAAAGCAAAAACGCCTGTGGAAGGTCAGGATCTTCAAGAGAGCCTGCTCTTGATACCATGTAGATAGCCTAGAAATTACTTAGGAAGAAGACGAGAGAGAAGAGCGCAGCAATTAGGGTTGGTATGATTTTCATTAAGAAAAATAATGAGGCTGTAAAGCCAGAACAAAGACACAAGGCACATTAAATAACCATATGCTTACAACGGTCATAAGACCAAGCAAAACAAAACAAAGCCCAATAGGAGAGAAAAAAAACATGGCCCAACATAGATAGGCCCAAATTCCAACAAAAGGGCAAAATGTTCGGAGTGAAACTTTTTTCTACATTTTCTCGACCGTAGCAAAGTCGTTATTACACTGAAGAGAACTGACCTAGATATTCCACTTCCACATTGCCTTTGGCAAATTGACATTTCCAAATTGAGAGAGTTAACAAAATTCGCACATGTACACTTGGAGTCCTGATTACATCTTTGACTTATTATCACATGAATAAGAGTTGACAATTATCCCTCACATGGCCCACATTTAACAATTAATACTCACAAACATGGAATCCCAAGATCAGTTTCATCTCAAGTCAACTAATGACTATCCAGTACTTGTATGATCGGCATAATAAGCCGAAAAGACTAACAGAAGCCAAGCCATTGATTAAAAGAATGTTGCAAAATTCTATCACTTTCTTGATTTTCGTCTTCTACCTTGCAGTTATTCCTGCACAATGTGCAAACAACGAAACTGATTTACTAGAATTGCAGGCTTTAAGGACAGCGTAGTTGATCCAAATGGGGCGTTATGGAAGTTATCCAATGGAGCAGCGCACTACTGCAGCTGGAAAGGCATCTCTTGTGCCAGAAAGCATCAAAGCAGAGTTGTATCCATGGATCTTGATCATCAAGGTTTAGTTGGACCGCTCTCACCTCATGTAGGTAACCTCTCCTTACTTAGAAGAATCTCACTTCGAAATAACAGCTTCCATGGCCCAATCCCACAAGAAATCGGTCGCCTGAGGCGACTTGAATACATTCGGTTTCGCGAAAATTCTTTTGATGGTCAAATACCTGCAAATCTATCACATTGTCAAAATCTTTATCATCTAAACTTGTTTCACAACAATCTCGGAGCGATTATTCCGCCTGAGATCGGTTCTCTATGAAAATTGTTAGACTTTGGATTGGACCGAAACAATTTTTCGGGATTCGCTATCCCATATTTCTTTGGAAACCTCACATCACTATGGATAATTTCTTTGAGGCATAGTTACCTAATACGTGGTACTCTCGGTACGCGATACGCGGTACGGGTACGCAATACGCTAGTGTGCTAAAATATTGGTACGTCGGGGGTAGGCTTAGTCGGTACGTTATTTCGGTATGAGGTACGTTTATAATGATTAATCGGTGCTCTTATTCTATAAATACACCAAATTAGAGATATAAATGAAAATTATATGATGGAATATATACAAATATATATGTATATATACATTTTTGTTTACTAATTACTGTATTAAGTATTTTTCTTGAAATAATACAACTATAATTATCAATAAAGATCTTAGGAATTCGATTAAACTCTGTGTAAAAGTAATCCTAGCTACTAATAACAAACCAAAAAATATATATTTCTTTTTAAAAATCACTGATAGTTTGATTTGCTGGAACTAAAATCGGCACATCTAGTTTGGAGTACCAATTCGAGTACCATGGAGAATTGGTACGCAAAAGTATTGAGAATTGGTACGCAATTCGTGGGGGGAGGGAGAGTATTAGGTAACTATGCTTTGAGGAACTGTGGCTTTGGTGGGGAAATTCCCGAATCTCTAATCCTTCTTAAGAATCTAGAATATATCAGCTTAGCAGAAAACAGATTAAATGGAAAAGTTCCTTTTGGGCTTTTCAACATTTTCTACAATTCTCTGTCTTTCAGTTATATTTAATGAGCTTGAAGGAAAAATTCCTTCTAATATTGGTCACACACTTCCTAATATAAGGTACCTTGGGTTGGGATTCAACAATTTCACTGGGCTTCTACCAGTTTCTCTGTCCAATGCTTATTTTCTTCAAAATATAACATTTTGTTTCAGCAGTTATTCAGGACCAATGCCTAAAAATCTGGGCAAGCTTTTATACCTCAAAGAACTCTCCATTGCAGCCACAAATGTTGAAGATGATATGCCTTCTTCTCTTGGTAATTTGACTTTCTTGAGCCTATCATTCGTGGACAGAACTAATATTTCGGGAAGTATATATACCTTCAAGTCTTGGCAATTGTTCTGAATTGTTAATTTTAGATCTAGCAACAAACAATCTCAACGGTCCAATTCCCAAGGAAATAATGAGTCTTTCTTCAATTTCTCGCTACCTTGATCTATCCGACAACTTCTTGTCTGGATCAATTCCATTTGAAATCGGTTCATTGAGAAACATTGCTGGCTTGGTTTGTCTAACAATACATTATCTGGACAAGTTCCAGGTACTATAAGCAACTGTATAAGTTTGGAGAAGCTTTACTTACAGGGCAATTCATTTCATGGAGAAATTCCTCGAGCTTTAAGTGCTTTGAAGGGCTTGCAAGAGTTGGACCTTTCAGAAAATAAACTTTCGGGATCAATCCCAAATTTTCTAGGAGAGCTTCAACTTTCCTGGTTAAATATTTCTTTAAATAAACTAGAAGGGCTTGTCCCAATGAAGGGAGTATTTCTAAACGAAAGCGGATTGTCACTGGAAGGGAATACTGCACTGTGTGGAGGCATTCCAACGCCGAAGCTTCCTCCTTGCTCATCATCAAACCCCAAGAACAAACACTCAAATATTCTGATCAAAGCGTTGATTCCCATTGGAGTTTCTGGTGTTATATTCATCATTGTCTTGGCATGCTTCTGTAGAATCATTAAAAGGAAAGCAAAATCGAGGAAGAATTTGTATGCCTCATCATTTGAGAGTCAGTTCCAAAGAAAATTATGCCGACCTTCGGAGGGCAACGAATGAATTTTCTGAGGCAAACAAGATTGGTTCCGGGGGATTTGGCTCTGTTTACAGAGGAATTCTCAACGATGGAACTACAGTGGTGGCAGTTAAAGTGATTAATATCAACGTCAGAGGAGCATCCAAGAGTTTCAAAATAGAATGCAATGCACTAAGAGGGGCGAGACACAAAAACCTCTTGAAGCTGCTAAGTGTCTCTGTGAGCCTAGACTTTCAAGGCAATGATTTCTCCACATTGATTTACGAGTTTAAGCCAAAAGGAAGCTTGGAGGAATGGCTTCACCCAAACATTGAGGCAGAAAGCGGCGGAAAAGGTGAGAACGTCAGATATCTCACGTTGATGCCAAGGCTGAATATTGCTATTGATGTTGCATCTGCACTCGAGTATTTGCATGTTGGTACAGATTCAACTATAGTCCATGGTGATCTAAAGCCGAGTAATATACTTTTGGACAATAATATGAATGCCTATGTCGGTGATTTTGGATTGGCGAAAATAATTTCCAGCATCTCCGGTAGATTTCCAACAAATGAAAGCAATTCGATTGCTATAAGGGGCACAATTGGCTACTTGCACCAGGTTAATCTCTTAATTCCCATTCCCTTTTTGGTTTCTATTAAACAACCTATAGCATTTTCCTCGCTACTAAAGTAAATTTACATGGTTATCTTCTCAGAGTATGGGATGGCTGGCACTGTTTCAACACAAGGGGACATATATAGCTTTGGTATCCTGTTGTTGGAGTTGTTCACAAGCATAAGACCACCGAGTGATGCATTTGGCGCGTATGCAACTCTTCACAACTTTGTGGCAAATAGCTTGCCGGATAATGTAATGGAAATTGTGGATCCTCAACTCGTGCAAAATGAAGATAAGATGATCACCAATAATCTTGCAGGTTGTATGGCTTCCATATTGAAAATTGGAGTGGCATGTTCAAGAGAATTACTCCAAGATCGAATGTCAATGACAGATGTCGTTATCGAACTACAGCGAACAAGAATTGCATGTCTGGCGCCATAGTTGAACTAGTTAATGCGTATGTTAAAACTAAACGACGAGTATTTTAGTTAGAAACGTTTGATAGGAATATATGCACTATAACTCACTTTGTTTGTATTTTACTGTTTTTTTTATTTATTATAGATTTATTGTTGAAATTTAAGAAACAATCATTGATATTAAAGTATAAAATGTCACCTGCGTCTCATCGCAACCGGACTTTCGTTTTCAAATACTTCAACACCATTAGTACTTTTTGTCTTTACTCGTGAAACTAAGCTAGAAACCAATATGAGAGCCAGAGAGC
Organism: Lantana camara; assembly: GCA_037501455.1. Lineage (NCBI taxonomy): Eukaryota > Viridiplantae > Streptophyta > Magnoliopsida > Lamiales > Verbenaceae > Lantana > Lantana camara. The sequence goes on from CM074859.1 coordinate 43,584,376, forward strand.
AGAAGCAGAACAAAAAGAAATGGTAGCATTGCAGAGACTATAATAATTTCATATAATAAAACTATAACTTGAAAGGTATACACAAGATTGTGCGTCACCAACATCTTGTGCACATTCTCGTTTTCTTTTTTCTTTTTCTTCTTCTTTTTGATTTCTTGGTTGTGATCTATCCACTCTCAACACCTAAACCATACAAAATACCAGAATACTTATCCAAGGAGCCACTGAAGAAGTTCTGCTTCAACTTAATGAAAGTGCACGAAGTAAGCAAACTATCCGACCCCGCCTGATGACAAATCCCGACTCTCTCCACCTCCAACAACTCCGCCAACTTGTTCAAACCACCGTGCAAACTATTGCAAAACTTCATCAAATGCTTGATGTCATAAAGCACGGGAAAATACAGATTGATCAAACCAAAGAAATCGAGCTGAGAATCAGGCAGATTCTGACAAGTCAATAGCTTCAACAAGTACCCAAAATCATATCCACTGTGAAACGTCACCCAACAAACATTCTCATTCAGAACAATCCCAGAAGACATCAAGAGCTCTCCAAAACGAGCAGCATCGATCCCATTTTCATTGTTTTCAAGAAGATCGATTCCGCTTTGGCTCAAGAGCTCTATCGAATCATTCGCAAAAACATCTTCATTCGGGTTGAATTCCCGGAAATTGAACTGCCAAATGCAGTGTTTGTTTGTACCACAAGATGGGAGTTTTCCCTTGTCGTCTGAAAATGTGAGGCCTAGTTGGATCAGCTTCAGTAAATTGACGTTTTCTTTAAGTGTTTGGTAATGGTAGTCGTTTGCATTCTTGAAATTGCCCACGGGTCGGAGTACGATGCCAGGGAACTCTGTATCCATGGCGATGTACGGGTATTCGTCCACAATTTCACGAATTAATTCAAATTCTTCATCCAAATTTGTGGCCCAAACCTCTCGTATTTGAACCGAATCGCTTCTGGGCAGAAGGGACATCTCACCCAATTGAAGAATTACTTTAGGTTTGTTTATTACAAATTCCGAGGGCCCTCGAGATGAATCGGTTTTAAACTAAACCTGCGGAAAAAATCCAGGAGTATGAAGTTAGCCCCGATTTCACATAAACCCTAATGACGAAGCGTCCGAATTATAAACCTGATTCGATTGATATGTCGAAAGAAACTGAAACCCGTGTCTGAATCAGAACCAAAATGATGAACAGAGATAGGAAACTCACCTTTAATCAAGAAAGATCGGATCTTAGAAAAACGGATCAATGCTTGAAATGGTTAAAATCCAAAACCCAACGTCGGATACATAAACATATATATGCATTAGGCTTTAGATATATGTATACAGAAGAGGGTTGTGAGGGTTTGGAGTCATGATGGATAATCAATGTGGATGTGAGAATGAGAGGCACAAAATGATGAAGATCTGACAAATTACAGAATAGAGAATGATCACAGTTCTCTTTACATATATATACGTGGGTGTATGTGTGAAATACAGGAATAGGGAAGAGGAAGACGAATGGGGGACCCTATTCCTCTCCTCTGTGCATCTTAGGAAAGAAGAAGAATTGTTCTTTGTGAGAGCTTCTTATGAGCAGTTAAATTAGTTTGAGATTTTGAATTGGCAGCAAATAAGTGATAATTAGCACTTTCGAATTTGTTTAAAAATGATATTATTTCTATTTATTTGATGATCCATACCCGATTATATATGTGAATTACGAATGTATAAAGATATGTTAATCAGATATCCGATTTATTTACGTACTTAGTTGGATATACTCGTTATTCGATTACAAATATATATATATATATATCAATAATTTGTTAATAATAATATTTTTTTTGTTTCTTTTAATAATAATATAATTAACATGGTATATAAGAGGTACACTTTACCGAATTCTCTATGAAGTTAGGAGTTCGAAATTTACTGTTAAAAATATCTCTTGTGGAGAGTTTTATTTATCACAAGGCTCGAACCTAGTTAAATAGGATATAAAACCAATATATATATATATATATATATAATTAATGTTAGATCAAGAGGGGGGTGAATTGATATGATGGATATTTCGCTCAATGTTTGTTCAGCTCAGTAGCCGAATCACAAGGCTATCAAACTCATACAAAGGTATCAGAGCAGCAAAGCAGTGGCTAACAGTTTTCAATGATTCTCACTCAAATCAATATTTTGTAGCTTCAAAAACTCAAGTCGTGGCAATCACTGACACCTTGAACACAAGTCTCTTAACAAGACTATTTCACAAGGTGAAACTTCCGGTGATGTAAAACTTTGAACTAATCAAAGTTATGCTACAATCAATCTCAACTACAAGACTCCGTGGATGCTTGGTTCAATACACAATTTCATATAATCCAGTAGCTCTACCGAGAGCTAACCAATGTAAAAGATATAGATCAGATGAAGCTCAGAATAATGACTCAACTTAGAGCCAAACAAGTCTCAACCAAGATAAAGAATTACGAGAACACGAGACAAGAGATTTAGAGAGGTTTGGCCCTAATGGTTGTGAAAAGCAGGAACCAAAAGAATTAATCCTCTACCTAAGTTGTTATACTTAGGATTTTCAACAGGTCACTTTATATAAATGAGAGAGTACAAAATGCAATACAAATAGAATCTGCTGGATACAACGGTAACCACGACCGGTACAAAATAGACCAGACTCCAGGATTCCCAATCTTCTCGCAACACTACCCACCAAGAACCAACTCTTATAAGGTGTTAACAGAAGAAAGCAGTAGCAAACAAAGAATGGTAGAATCGGTTTCTTGTGTTGAACAAGGTCTCCTTTTATAGCCTGAGGAAGATGACCGTTGCTTTACTTAGAAAAATTCAAACTGGGCTCATCTCCCAAGATACTTTATACCAGCCCATTCTTTCAGTCAAGTGGGAGAGAGAGAGAGAGAATTAGACTCTAGCAGGTTAACGTTAGAGAGTTCCAGCACAAGTGGACTTTTCAATTTAATTTGAATTTAAAGAATAATGATATTTAATTCCTTACTGACTGATCCTTAAGTGAGTTGGAATGACTTGTTCCAGTGAATGTTCCAATGCAGCACTTTTTGTTGATCAAATCAAAACCTTGGATGTTCAACAATTAACATTGTATTATTAAGACAACATACTATAGCATCATTCAAACTACATTAATTTCTTGGCTAATATTAATAACAATATCGTTATAATTACATGTCATAAGTTATACTTCTGTCATAACTACAAAATGGGCCGCTTAAACCAACCAAAAGAGCTTCATTTTTTCTCAATACGGTGTTATAAGTTATAATTGATGCAATTTGAATGATGTTATGACATGTTGTCTTTATAATACGATGTTAATTATATTATTATTAAGGGTTAAATATTTTTGCACCACAAGTTTGGGATAAATTGTACTTTAGTACCCAACCTTTGAAAATTAAGGATTTGATACCCAACTTTTGATCTTTCCGGAAGAATCTTTCGGCCAACTTTAATGCCTAAGTTCATTTTTTGGGAGAATCTTTCCGCCAAAATACCACACAAGAGACACATGTGAGATTCATAAGAGCAAAATAGACATTTTAGTTCTCTCATTTCCTTATTTTGATGCTTTTATGAATCTCATGAGTGGTATTTTGGTCGAAAGATTCCACCGGCAAATGAAATTAGTTACTAAAATGAACAAAATGAGCAAAATAGGATATGTAGGTGTTTTTTTATTATAATAGGACAGTTTCCTGCAAAAAATATTCCCAAAAAATACCTTAAATGAATTTCTAATTGTGTACCTGACCTCCACATGCCTTTTTTTATTACTTAGTTAACGGTGAGATCATTATTGCAATATGTGGGACCATAATTGTTATGTTTTCATAAAGTATAGGACCATTTTTTATTTTTTTAGGTGTTAAAATAAATCTTGTAGCACAGTTATTGAAGGAAAAACTTGAATTTTAGTATTACTTTAGACATTTATAAAAACGTAATATAAATAACATATATTATGTTGTTGATAAAATTATTATATTATAAATCAACTATATGATAAAATTTAGCATTAATTATACATACCCCATATTAGATGAGATAATTATAATTCGTCATTATTTTTATATTAAATTATGAATATCACTCTTCGGGAAATAAGTAATTACACTTAAATCCCATTTTTGTTAGAAAACCATTGATGTCATATTGAAAACCTTAAAATACTCTAATCGACTTTGGTCAAATTTTTTATTCTCATATTGACCTTGTAGGTTGATTGTAATTGACTATACTAATTTAGGGGTTAAGTGTAATATTCTTAACAAAAAATTTCAACCGTCATTTTCGGACAAAGTATAGCCATTATAACAACTATATTCCTCTTTCACCTGGTCATTGCACTACTAAAATTGAGTTAGAGAAAATTACATTTTTTGTCCCAAAATATATGGGTGTTCTCACTTTTGTTCCCATAATATATGTTAAAATTTTTAGAAAATTACATTTTTAGTTCCATACTATAAGGCCATTCTCACTTTTGGTCCCGTGGTATTCAAAAATGGTTTTTTTAGTCCCGCAGTAATTTTTCTTTTTTTTTGTCATTTTAAGGACTTCCGTCCAAAACCAGACGGAATCACTGTTCATCCGTTAAAAGAATTTTTTTTCCATATCCGTTAATTTCATATATTATAAATTTATTATATATAATATATGTATTATATTTTATATAATATGTAATACACGTATATATTATATATTTTAATTTATAATATGTATTTTGTTATATGTATTTTAATATATATATACGTATTATATATTATATATTATACACTTGTATTAATAATATATATTTTGTTATATATTATATATAATAAAATATGTGTAATACATATACAATATATGTATTTCCAAGTATTATATATATATATATATATATATATATATATATATATATATATATATATATATATATGTGTGTGTGTGTGTGTGTGTGTGTATTATAAAATATAATATAGACGTACATGTAGTATTGTAATACATATATTATATATAATATAAAATACACGTATATATATTATATATATTGCATATATACGTGTTTATATTATAAAATATAGTATACGTATATAATATACGTGTATATATGATATATATATATATATATATATATATATATATGTGTGTGTGTGTGTGTGTGTGTGTGTATTATAAAATATAATATAGACGTACATGTAGTATTGTAATACATATATTATATATAATATAAAATACACGTATATATATTATATATATTGCATATATACGTGTTTATATTATAAAATATAGTATACGTATATAATATACGTGTATATATGATATATGCATAGTTACATGTATTTTAATATACACGTGTATTATAAGTTATATATTCTACACATGTATTAACAATATATATTGTTACATTATATATATAACTTATAATACACGTAAATACATATATTATCTATATGTATTACACATATTTTATTATATATAATATATAACAAAATATATATTATTAATACAAGTGTATAATATATAATATATAATACGTATATATATTAAAATACATATAACAAAATGCATATTATAAATTAAAATATATAATATATACGTGTATCACATATTATATAAAATATAATACATATATTATATATAATAAATATATAATATATCAAATTTACGGATATGGACCAAAAAAAAAAAAAAATTAACGGATGAACAGTGATTCCGTTTGTTTTTGGACGGAAGTCCTTAAAATGACAAAAAAAAAATTACTGCGGAACTAAAAAAACCACTTTTGAAAACCACGGGACCAAAAGTGAGAATGGCCTTATAGTGTGGGACTAAAAATGCAATTTTCTCTAAAATTTTTATGTAAATATAAAAAAATAGAGGCATGATATTCGGTCTAGTCCTTTTGATTTCCCTTCTGCAAATACATAATTAGTATAATTTCTAATATTGAATTATTTCGGTTAGATCCAATACCATATGAGACAATTTGTTTTTTAAATTTAACACATGAGAAGTCTACGATACAGTTTGACACGATACGATGCGATATGACAAAATATATTTTTAGAAGTGTTCGCGCAACTAAAACTTATGTGTGTGATGGATAAGGGTTTCAATATCCTATTTTAGTTTTTATTTTCTCTCTCGTATGAGAATTTTTTCCCTCCCATATGAGAGTAATGCCGTCACCCACCGTAACCCTAAATTTCCCCAAACAAGAGTTCGTCAAACCGCCATCGAAGTGTTGTTATCCATCGAAGACCGCCGTCGGCTCTACCTCACTTAACTTTGTCTTCCTCCGCTTTCTAGTTAGGTTAGATTTAGTATCGCTAACTGACGTTCTCCTTTTTTTAGGTCCCGGATAGGTTAGATTTAGTATCGCTAACTGACGTTCTCCTTTTTTTAGGTCCCGGATTGCTTACTCGGGAATTAGGGAGACAAGCTACAAGTTTATATCATTTCTGCGCTATGTCATCGCCTTGGAGATATCCCTCTTTGATAGGGGAAACTTCGGAATAGGAGATCTCACGTATGACTAGGGCTCTCAGTCTCTCGGTTAAGGAAGATGTCTTGCTATGTAAGAATCTACATGGGGGTCTCTAGGACAAAACTAACGGTTGACCGTGGTTGGTAGGGTTTTCACCCATTGCTCCATCCATTTTGATTCGTTCAGAATTACTATGATGCGGGCCATAAATCCGGTAAAAGGAATGGATATAAAAAAACTAGATCAGGAACAATTCTTGTTTTCGTTTAATCAAAAACTAGAGCAAAGGGTGTTAGAGAGCATGCTGTGGTGTTCGATAAATATTCGATTATAATGAAATAGGTTGAGGATGATGAGGACCCAAGGTTAGTGAAGCTGGATAGCTGTGTTTATGTGATTCACATGCGAGGACTTCCTTTCGAACGCAGAACTGGTGCTATCGTAGAATTTCTTAGTAACAAGATTAGGATATATAAGTCTTGTGAAGTGGACAATAGGAGCAGAGTTGGAGACGAATCGTTGAAGGCTAAAGTATTCTTATGACAGAACCACTTCTCAAATGTATCACTCTGAAACTGCCACCAGGGCAAGAATTAAATTTATCTTTAAGTTATGAGAGAATGGCGAACTTCTGTTATCTGTGTGGAGTGTGTGATCATGTGGATAAGTGTTGTCTATTATGGTATGAAGACGACTTTGAGATTGAGGAGGTAGCAAGGGATGTGGTGGGAATGGCAATGCAGGGAAAAAAATATTAGTATGGCTCTGGTACCATGTGAAGTCACGTGTGGAGCCAAAAAAAAAAAAATTATGTATTCATTGATTGATTGAAGATATAAGATACAACAACATGTATACTATGAGTTTAGGGCAAGGCAAAGTGGGGAGATGACCTTCGGGTCGACGGCGAGTTCTCTTTGCTATAAAGAACACCATGATTGGGGAAAAGTTTTATGTATTTGATTATACTGTAAACAAACCGGTACAAGAAGTGTATATAAAGAAGCTATACAACAAACCCTAAGCTAGAAATAAGGAAAGAAATAATCCTACAAATTTACGTAACTAGAATCCCTAACTTCTTGTTTTCCTTATTCAACACTCCCCCTCAAGTTGTACCATCGGATCTCTGATGTGCAACTTGTTCAAAACTTCCCCAAAAATCCTACCATTAACTGCCTTCGTCAATATATCTGCTAATTGATCTTCTGATCTGACAAACGGTAACTTGATTATTCCTTCCTCTATCTTTTCTTTAATGAAGTGTCGGTCCACCTCTACATGTTTGGTACGATCATGCTGCACAGGATTCTCGGATATACTGATTGTAGCCCGATTGTTACACATGAGATTACAGGCCTTAGTCATTGGAATGCCAATTTCTGCAAGCACTTTTCTCAGCCAAAGAACTTCTGCCACCCCTCGAGCAATCCCTCTGAATTCTGCCTCTGCACTCGAAAGTGCAACCACCTTCTGCTTCTTACTTCGCCAGGTCACCACGTTTCCTCCGACAAGAGCAAAGTAACCAGAGGTAGACCTCCGATCCCCTGGGCTTCCAGCCCAATCAGCATCTGTGTATGCCTCAATGTTCAGGTGCCCGTTCTTTTGGAACAAAACTCCTTGCCCTGGACACCCTTTCAGGTATCGACAAACCCTGATGGCTGCATCTAAGTGTTCCTTCTGCGGCTGGTGCATGAACTGACTTAGCACCCCCACTGCATAGGCTATATCGGGTCGTGTATGGGATAAGTAGATCAACTTTCCCACCAAGTGCTGATACTGTGCCTTATCTGTCTCTTGTGCTCCTTCTACTATTCTTAACCCATGATTAACCATCATGGGAGTGTCTGCTGGTCGACACTCCAATAAACCTGTCTCAACTAGTAAATCAAGGATAAACTTCCGTTGTGAGATGTATATGCCTTTCTTGGACCTCATCACTTCAATCCCGAGAAAATATTTCAACCTCCCGAGGTCCTTCATCTCGAACTCCCTAAACAAGTTTTCTCTCAGCTGAGAGATCTCGTCTGTGTCGTCTCCTGTGATAATCATATCATCCACATAAATAATGAGACACGTTACGAGCCCATCCTTCCCTTTGATGAAAAGTGTGTGATCTGAATTACTCTGGTGATAACCATACTTCTTCATAGCTGCTGAGAACCTTCCAAACCACGCTCTGGGTGACTGTTTCAACCCGTATAGGACCTTTTTTAACCTACACACTTCGCTGTCCCTGAAACCTCCTATAAATCCTGGTGGAGGTTCCATATACACCTCCTCCTTAAGGTCTCCATGTAAAAAAACATTCTTGACATCAAATTGGTGTAACTCCCAGTCTCGGTTAGCTGCTACCGAGAACAACACTCTGATTGTGTCAATCTTCGCCAAGGGGGAGAAAGTTTCTGAGTAATCGATGTCATAAGTCTGTGTGTATCCTTTCGCCACCAACCTTGCTTTATATCTCTCAATGCTCCCATCTGCTCGGCGCTTTACTGTATAAACCCACCGACATCCTACGATCTTTTTTCCCTGAGGAAGTATGCACTTTTCCCATGTATTGTTTTTTTTCAGTGCCTCCATTTCTGTTTCCATTGCCTGAACCCATTTTTTATCTGCTAGAGCTTCTTCCACTTTACTTGGGACTCTGTCAGCATGGAGTGCTGCAGTATATGCACGAGCCTGTACGGATAAGCTCCCCCTGACCATATTGACTATGGGGTATCTCGAAGTTCGTCCTGTGTGCTCTGGCTCATAGCGTTTTGGGGGGACCCCTCTATTTGCCCTCGGGGGTAACACATACCTCTCCGCTACTGCTCCACTTACTTCCCTTTCACTGTTTTGTGTCTCATTCTCCCCCTGTCCCTCACTATTCCCTGCATTGTTAGGATCATAAGGAATTGGAGAAATACTGTCACAATTATGGTCACGTACCTCAGGATTATTCACCGGGGTGACGGGCTCCGTGGAAGGAGTGGAGGACTGTACTATAGGAGGTGGTGGCTCGGTGGTTCCCCCTACTTGCTCTGTTAGGACTATGTCCGGCCAAGAGGCTGATGACACCCCACTCAGTGGGTCCTGCTGTCTCATCTCCCCCTGACCACTGAGTGGGGAGGCAAAAAAATATTTTGTTTCAAAAAATTCGCAATCCATGGTGGTATACATTCGTCGGGTGGGTGGATGATAACACCTGTACCCCTTCTGATGCACCCCATACCCGACGAAGACACACTTAACAGAGCACGGGTCAAGCTTTCTACGATGAACTGTGGGAATGTGGACAAAGACAGAGTACCCAAAAACCCGGGGAGGTAGAGCTAGAATGGAGGGAATACTGACCTGACTAGCCAAACACTTTAACGGGGTATCAAAGTTAAGTGTTTTAGTAGGAAGACGGTTGGCTAGGTAAACAGAGGTAGCCACAGCTTCGGGCCAAAAAGATTGGGGACAGCTTGACTCAATTAGGAGGGATCTAGACATCTCTAAGAGCTGACGGTTCTTTCTCTCAGCAACCCCATTCTGCTGAGGGGTGTGGGGACACAAGGTTTGGTGAATTATCCCATTTTCTCGAAAGAACTGTGCAAGACCTAAGAACCTGTATGTTTGAGTGATACTGTCTATGGATCATATGATAGAATTCTATAAATTTCAAGGGAACATCAGATTTATTTCTCAAAAAATATACCCATGTCATTCTGGAACAATCATCAATAAAAAGAACAAAGTATTTAAAGTCGTGATTCCAACCAGTGTTTGGGGCAGGTCCCCATACATCAGAATGAACTAAAGAGAACACAAACTTAGCCTGAGAACTAGAAACAGAGTATGACTGCCTATGACTCTTAGCAAATCTACATGTTTCGCAAGAAAATTTATTGTCTTTAGAAAAAAACTGAAGAAATAACAACTGGAGATACCCTGGGGAGGGGTGACCCAAACGACGATGACAGAGCCACTGTTGGCGGTCCACTGTCCCGTGAGCAAGCGCTGCAGTTCCCTGTTGAGCCACCTCATCGACATAGTACAGTCCTTCTCTTTCAGTACCACGCCCAATCACTCTCCCCGACTGAATATCCTGTAACAAACAGAAAGTGGGAAATATCAGCATCACATAGTTCAGCTCCTTTGTAACATGACTAATTGAAAGCAGCTTGCATGATAAACTAGGCACGTAGAGACAATTTTCGAGTTGTATATCAGGAGATAAAGCAACAGTGCCGGATCCATAAACAGGAGAAATATCCCCATTTGCGCTCTGAATAGATGTTATCTTGGGATCTGTGCAAGTGAGCAAATCTGTCCGATCATACGTCATCGTATTAGAGGCACCGCAGTCAAATAGCCACCGATTTTCCTTACTATGCTGAACTGTACTAATTTTCAAAGTTGAACCTGTCTGGCCAATTTTACTATCATGGGAATTAATACATGGGGGAACATCACTATCATGGGAATTAATACGTGGGGGGACATCATTGACATAAGCATTAAATTGCATGGGAATTTTGCTATGACTAACATAAGAATTATATTCCTTTACAGACGGCAACTCTAAAGCATCAGGACAAGAGTTATTGAATTGGGAATTAATTAAAGGGAAATTTAATTGACAATTAGAGGGGAAAGTGGAGGGGTAGGGTTGGTATTTCATACCACCCATCCCCATACCTAGATACGCATGCCCCTTTCCATTTCTTTCCTCCGCCGTATCTGTTCCCTTTGTCTGCTCTCCCATTTCGCCGCTGCTCTTCCCTTCTGGGCTAAATTATAAAAGTAGTATTGTTTGACTTTTGTTTTGCAATTTTAGTGCAAGACGTGTATTTGACATGCGTCTTCATCATTGTTTCAATTTTCTAATTTTTGTATATTTATGATTAAGTCCCATAGTTTATAAATGTTTTTAATTTGGTCCATTAATTTCTCTTTCGTGTATTTTTTCTATAAATTTATTGTTTATATGATTTATTATTTTTCCTTTTTCTTCTATACCTTGTATAATTGTATCTCGATTTAATATATCTTTATTTATTGTTCGTTCGTAATTTTTCTGATATATTTCTTTTTTCTGTAAAGATGTTTCTAAATTTTTTCCCATTTGTTTAATATTTTTAGTTTTCATAATTTCTTTTAATCTATGTTTTTCTTCTGTTATAGTATCTAATTCTATTTTTGGTTTATAACTCATAATTAGGCGTGTGACATTTGATATGCTGTATCTCTTTTTCTTTTGGTATTATTTAAATCTTCGTTTGCAGTTTTTATCATTATCTCTTGAGTTCGTTGTGATATATTTTTATCGTGTCTTAAATTATGGTATGCCATTTTAACAAGGTATTCGTCTATAATAAATTGTTCTTCTAATTCTCGTATATCTCGTGTTATTCTTGTTTTATAATTAAATCTTTCCATTATGTTATAGTTAACTGTGTAATTATTTGTTTTGATTTTTGCAAACTTATAATGTTTTTCAAATGTTGTATTCCGTCTGATTTTCGACCTTCGTTTTTAGCTTTTAAGTAAAGTTTTACTTCTTTATCATAACTTTCGTTTATAGCTTTTATATTGTCTCTATAGAATTTTTGTCTATTATAGTCATACATTTTTGGATTATAATTTGAGTTTTAGTATTTTAGAATCGTATACGGGCTCTGATACCAGAAAGCGATCAGAGTGTTTCCTTGATAGTGGTGGTTAATTTAGCCATTTGATCGGCTAATTGTGTAAATTCGTTTTCAGTTATTTCATTAGAAGATTCCTCTTCTTTGAAATTTTTAATAGAGGCCCGTGTACTAGTACTAGTTTCATTAGTTCTTTGGTTTGGTGGTAGGTATGTATAACATGTACTTTTACTTTTTAAGAGTTTAGGTGTTTTATTTTGAAAAACATTAGTGTTAACATATTGTATAATAGGTGTTTTTGGTATGTATTTTATACGAGAGACTTCTCGAAAAATATCTTCCATATATATTTTATCTGTATTTCTAAATTGTATACTATGATGGCTGTTTGTCAAAGCATATCCAATAGTGTATGTTATTGAAAATGGATAGTCATTTGTTTCCATTAAATCTTGTCTTTCAAATTTATAGGCAATGTTTAAAGATTTGTCTAGTTTTTCTGTTACAAGTGGTATAGCATAGTGTAAAGCTACATTAAAAAGTAGTTTAGTATAAGCAAGGTTTCCTTCAATTATCCCGAGTATTTTATCTTTTATGTTCATAATTCTATCATCACATATAGCTAGTTTTATCGGTGAGTTTATTCCTTCAACGAATGTACTCTTAATTAGTATCTGTATTGTAGAGATATGTATATATCCTATTTCACTAGGTGTATATTTTGCCTTTTTAATTTTCTGAATTATATCGGCTTTGTTTATCAACGAAATAGCCTGTGTTCCTTTTGTTGTGGAAATTTCAATAGGTGTTTCACATGTAAATTTTCCATATAGTATAATGTTTTTTCGGCTCAGTTTTGTTTTCAAATCTGTTTTCATATCTTGTCCATCAATTAAGTTTAATTCTTTTCTTCTAACTTTGTTTAATTTTTTGTTGTCTATAACAATATCTTGAGAAAAATATCCGTATTCTTCAGTTGTTTCAAAGTTTTCTATTTGATCTATCAAACTAATCTCCATGTATATAATTTTTAGTATATAAAAATGTAAATAACGGTATCAGAACGAAGTTTGTATTGTTTACCTGTTTGTGTATTCGTATCTACTGTCTTCATGCACTCCATGTTACCTGTTCATCATATCTTCAAAATATATGTTTGATTTTTGTATGAGAATTGTTTAGTTGTGTATGGTTGTGTATGATTCTGCTATTCAGGCGTGAGGCCAACAGAAAAGAAAAGCTCAAAGGCTTTTGAAACTCAGAGAGTTTTGATCAACACATGATCTTTTTCTCCATTAAAGTCTGAATATTACATACTACATTGAGGCCAATATATAGGCGCTCGACTCACTATTACAGACGCGTTTTTATTTACAAAAGTCAAAAAGTAGAAAAAGACTTAAAGTAAAAAACAATAATGGTGCTCAACAACTGCACCTAAAAAACAGACAGAGACATAAAGTCTGCATTATTGAGGTGTGTTCGTCATTGCTTACGTATTCCTTTGAGTGTTTGACGTCATTGCATACGTCAGTTTACATTATTCTTCAATAACTGCGTCTTCTTTTATTGATTCGTTTGAATTGTGGGACCCTGTTTCTTCAGCTTTGTCTTCTGGTTTGTCTTGGCATACTGCACAGCTGTGTTCATCAATTATTTCGCTGTATTCACAGAAAATGAGTTTAACTTCCATAGGGAGTGTCTTCAAGCTGTGTTCTTCAATCTTGATGAAGGTTTTCTCAAAGTTTTCCAATGTTTTCAGCTGTAACGGTGGAATTGTGTATCTTGAAGATCCATATATCAAATGATAATTGGATTTGTAGTTTATCTTGACATTACTGTCCTTGTTTATCTCTTGTGATGCATAAAATATTTGATTTAGTTGTTTCGCAACTATCTCATTTATGTCATCAAATGTTTTCATTGTGTCGATGCTGGGGTATTCTCCGTTTGAAACTATCAGTTTGATAATTCCATAAGAGTGTACTAATACTCCTTCTTCGTTGAAGATAGGATATGAAAGTGTAGATTTGAAGACTATTTCTTTATCCATATTTCCTCTTGAGACTCGTTTAGCATAGTCTTGAAGTGTAGACATTAGTTTTGGGCTAAATTTTCGAAAACAGTTTGGATTTTTGAAGTATAGGGTGTCAAGAAATCCATGTATGAAGAATTGGTATATCAAGTCTGGATCTGTTTGTTCAAATACAACGACTTTTGGGCCGTTTCTGTTTACTGGGTACCAAAAGAGGTTGTTTTTGTCTTTCTCTGGGTTGTATTCAAGAATGGATTTCAAAAAGTTATTGAATTTTTCTTTTGAAGGTTGTATATGGGCCTCTTTTTGGGCTGGTGTTTGAACACGGTCCATTGGGTTTATTATGGGTATGTTTCCAAGAACTCTCATTTTTTCTTTAAGACTGTTTTGGGTTTGAAGAGTGGTTTGGAGAGTATTTTTGTAGGTTTTAGTCTCTTCAAGGGCTTGTTTGGCTTCTTCGAAACTGTTATATGATTTGTATGTTATTCCTGAGTGTCCCAATATGTGTATACTTGCTTTAGACCAATGGTCGTAGATTCCACGGCTTGGACCATTGAATATTGTGTACCATTTTTTGACCTGTTTTCTTTCATCTCCACTGTCTGCTGATGATGAAGTATTCCCTTCTGCTGCTGTTTGTGGAAATGTTTTTGATTTTGTGAATGTTTTGGATGATGGTTCCACCACGCTTGCTGGTAGCTCTGATGGTGGAAGTCCTGCTGCTTGTTGGACAGCGTGTAACGCGGCAAGAAGTTCTTGTCGTTGTGTCATCTTGGATTCTGTGAATTTTTGTATTTCCAATTGTTTAGCTCTCGTGAATTGTTGTATCTCATGATCAATTGTTTCGATGTTTTGTTTCATCAGGGCTATCGCGGCCTCCATTCTCGAGTGAGTGTATCCGCAAGAGCGTTCTCTTCTGATTTTATGTATACGATGTGAAACTGGTATCTTCGTATTTCGAGCTGCCACCGTATCAATCTTCCTTGATTGTAGTTGTCTCGTAGTGTATACCTGTAAAAGTTTGTTAAGTATTTTGAATCTGTTCGAAGTTCGAATTCTCGAGGTAAAAGCTCGAGTTTCCACTTCCGTAGTATCTTTAGACATGCAAGTGTCTCTTTTTCATGGACTGTATAATTTTTCTGGGTTTCTGTAAATGTCCCAGATATGTATTTACAGAGTTGTGTAATTTCGCGAACCTTCTTGGTTCTTGTATTCATATGACCTTCAAGGTCGTTTGTATTCATCTTTTCGGCTGGTATTGCAAGCATGCAACCAGACCATGTATCATTTGAAGCATCTGTCTCAATGATAATAAAATCGTTTTCCTTTGGATTGTATAAAACAGGCAATGTTTCACAATACTGTTTTATTTTCAGAACTTGTATCGAATCCTCAATTTTCCAATTCCATTGTATTTTCTCAGAAAGTTTCTTTTGTAGTTGTGTTCTTTCTTTAGCAAGGTTCTTTATGAATCCTTGATCAGAAATGTAGTTTAAACATCCAAGAAATCTTTGTAGTTGTTTTCGATTAGAAATTTGATCTGGAAATTCGTTTAATTTTTTCAAAATATTGTCTTGAAGAACTATGTTTCCTTGTGAATCAAAAGTATTTCCAAGAAAATCAATTTTTTGTTTACATAAGACTGCTTTCTTTTTAGAAAGAATTAGTCCTTTGTCTCTGCATCGTTTCAAAACTATTCTCAGTTTTTTCAAATGATCTTCTTTATCTTGATTACTAAAGATGATAATATCATCAATGTAAGCAAGACAAATGTCTTCTAAACCTTCAAGGTTTTTGTCCATAAATCTTTGGTATATTCCAGGTGCTTGTTTCAAACCAAATGGTAAAACATTCCATTGGTAGTGTTTTTGTGGAGGACATGTAAAAGCTGTTAGAGGTTTTGTATCTTCGTGCAATCGCAACTGCCAGTATCCTGATTTAGCGTCTAATGTACTGAACCAAGTTTTCCCTTTTAACCTATCTTTGATATAATCAATTCTAGGAAGTTTGCCAGCATCTCCAACAGTTTTTTCATTTAATTCTTTATAATTTATAACCATTCGTCGTTTTCCTCGTTTTATTTCATTTTTGTTTTCTACATAAAATGCAGGTGCTGCGTGTGGACTTTTGCTTTCGGAAATTAATCCTTTTTCTAAAAGCTGTTTACATTCTTCTTGAAATTCATCAATATCTCGTTTAGAATAAGGTATGTTATTTTTTACATTTACTTCATCAAGAGGATTTTTTAGTTTAATTTCAACTATCATATGATTATTGTTTTTATTTTTGTCTAAAGGATCTTCACTAGTGACAGAGTCTAATATTTCTTCTATTTCTTTTTCAAGATTTGTTTTTATGAAAAATATTAATTCATGATTAATTAAATAATTTATTTTGTCTATAAGATTACTTCTGTCTTCAATTTTTACTATAGGTATTTTGACCGTTTCACTCCTTTGAGATAGTTTTTCATTAACGGGTGATTTTAAAGTGATGTATTTTAAGTCTTGACAAAAAGGTCTATATAGTTTTAAAAAATTATTTCCTAGGATAAATGGTAATCCTGTTTCGTGTCTGTATATAGATGGTATGATAAAACAATATCCTTGTATCCAAATTTTTTCTAAGTATGTTGCGTACCATATATAATAATGACTTGCATCTGCAATCATTACCTTTAATGGTTGTTTAAGTTTTTTCCATTTGAATATTGTAAGTGCTGGTGAAGCAAAGCATAAACTTGCTCCTGTGTCTATAAATGCTTTGATTGTTTTATGTTTTATTCTTACTTCTATAAATGTAGCGTTAGAGTTTTTCATTTAGAAATCTTCGTCTGAACTATAGTCGTTTTCTGATTCGGTAACTGTTTCTATTTCATATATATTTTCTAGATCAGAATAGTCTTCTTCTATTGGTTCTAGATCGTATGTTTGAGCTACTTGAAGTATATGTAATTTTTTATTTGATTGTTTTCGTTGTTTAGGACAGTCTCTTGCATAGTGTCCTTCTTCATGGCAAAGCCAGCATTGACATTTTCTTTTTCCTTCCGGACAGTATTTTTGTTTAGGTTTGTATTCTTTCTTTTTAAAGAAACGTCTTCTTCTTTTTCGAAATTTATGTTTATTATTGTCTATCCATCTTTTAGGTTTCTTTCTCCATCTATATCTTTTATCCTTTCTCTTGTATTTTCTTTTTTTGTTTGATCTAATTATGTATGGACTTTCTCCGTATTGTTGAGGTACTAAAGGATTTCCCTCACAACATATCGTGACTTTGTTTTTAACTGCATTGTGTAATGATCTTTCATAACATTTGTCTCCTATAAATTGCTCTACTACAGTTTGTGCTCCTCCTAATGTTTCCGAAACGAATCCTTCGTTTACTTGTTTTTTAAATTCTGCATATACTATTTGTCCAACTGGGTATGGTAATTTATTGAAGTATAAAGATAGATATTTTTCTCTGTTTTCTTTGGATAACATATAGTAATACGCATTGTATTCACAGTTAAAATGTTCTATAGCGCACATGTCTAGTATTTGTGTATTGGCAAGATGATATGCTGCTATGTCTTGTCCTCTTTGATTAACGAAGAGTTCAGAATCTTGTATAGGTATTCCAACAAATTCTGAATATATTTTTGCAACTATGTTCCAAAAAGTATCTATAGCATCTTCTCCTACCAAGAGTGTTTTCTGTTCTTCTGATAATATGGCTAAGTAGTGTGTTGTATTTCCTACTGTTTTGTATTGTATAAAATTAAATATTGTTTTAAAATTTCCTTGTCTTAATCTATCTTCAGTTTCTAGAATTAATCCTAGTTTATGTGCCCATTCAGTGATAAGTGTTGATTTGTTTGTTACACAGTCTAAATTTAATATTCCATCGACTCCTAATATTCCCTTTGTAGGTATATATTGTTCAGGTATTTTAGACCATCTTCCTATTTTTCTTAATTCCCTTCGTTTCATCTGTTTATTAAATTGATCCATTTTTATCCATTTATTTCCCTTTTATATAGTTTTTCTACAAACATTTTATTTATTATTTTAATTTGTTTATCATTATTTGTTATATTTTTAATTTCATTTCTTTCATTTGGACATATGAATATTTTTTTCATGATAGACTTGTATTTTATTGCACTTTCTAGTCTTTTTCCTGATTTTGTAATATCTGTTTTTATTCTTTTTTGTTTATCCATTTTATTTTTGAAATCGTTTTAGTATTAAAATAGTTTTTTGTATCTGTTCTTGATAGTATTCTATCCAATCTTTATGATATCTAGCAATATACCAGTGTCCATTATTTCTTGCTATTAAGTATAAGTTTTTATGGTTATTATATTCTTTGTATAAATCCGTTAGATATTTACTATAGTTTTTCATGAAAAGTATTGTGGTTCAAAGTATAATATTTCAAAAGTTTCTAGTATTGATTTGTAAGAAAATATCAACTGTGTCATGGTTTTTTGGAAACGCTTTTTCAAAAAGCGTTTTGCACTAATTTTGTAATGTCTTTTTCAATGTCTACCATTTTTGAAAAGTCTCCTCCCTTCTGTGGCGACACCTCCGTCCGCCATGTTCGCCGCCCCGTAGCTCATCGTGACCCGGTCTCGGCGCTGGCTACGCCACCCCTCCGGGAAACCCACAATCTCGTAACACTCCTTTTTGCTGTGGTTTCGCCGGCCACACTTCTCACACTGTATGGCCTCCCGTCCCGACGTACCGTGACTAAGGTTGTCACCTCGGCGTGATGATGCCGGGGATTTTTTCAGAGGCTCTGACCGGGGTTTGGCGACAGTCCATGGTGCTCTTGTTTCTCCTCTTAACGGATCTCCTCTCGGTTGATTCCGAGCAACGAGGCCGGCCCCTATGCCTGAGGCTGACGCCGGTGATGGGCTCTCTCCCATAATCCCCCGGCGTGCTCCTTCTCTTCTGATTGCAGCATACGCCTTCTCAACAGTTGGTAAGGGATTTTCTTTGAGCAGATCTCTCCTCTCGGGGTCGAATTTGTCATCGACCCCGGCGAGAAATTGAAATAATCTGGTTTCCGACGTCAACCGATTAAAAGTGGCGATATCTTCTTCATGAACCATGGGGTTTGGTTGTCGGATTTCAATTTCTCTCCAAATTCATTGGATATTACTGTAATACTGCTCTATACTGTCCATCCCTTGGTTGAGATTATTGGCTTTGACCGTGAGGTCAAAGATCTGAAGTCCATCACTTCCTTCGCTGTATGTTGCCTTTAGTGCGTCCCATAACGCCTTTGTCATTGGGTATTCGGCGTAATTTGTTATGAGATCCGGTTCCATATTTTCTAGAAGCCATGAACAGACTACTAAATCAACCTGCTCCCACTTCTGGTACCCTGGTTGGTCTGGCGCCGGTGGTGAAGGGGTTCCCGTGATGTGGCTGAGCCTCCCTCTACCTCCGATTTCCATTCGCATCAAACGAGGAGAGAATTAGGCCCCAAGGGACGCCCAAGTCTTTTTTTTAGGGATATAACCCTCAATTTCTTTTTCCTTTTTTTTTCTCCAATATTTTTTGACATGGCATCTTTATATACTAATCAAGCAGCAATTAACTCGTTTTGTAAAAGGAAAAAATTTTAGGGGCCCTTCTGCAAATAAAATAAATTTATAAGTTAGAACAAAACAAAAATAAAAGCCCTAAATCTAACATAATTTCTCCATTTTTCCTTCCTTTCCTCTTCCGCTCTTATCCCGTTC
The DNA here is from genome assembly GCA_037501455.1 of Lantana camara. Lineage (NCBI taxonomy): Eukaryota > Viridiplantae > Streptophyta > Magnoliopsida > Lamiales > Verbenaceae > Lantana > Lantana camara. Next base: position 43,604,281 of record CM074859.1, read on the forward strand.
TTCTTCTTCGGCTACATCCCCCAGATCTGTCCCTTTGTTCGCATATCATATCAGCATCACCATCACGTATTTGAAGTTGATCCAAACCACAGGTTTTAGGACTTGAAGTCGAGCATCTAAGGACTGGGCTTCATGAGCAATGAACAACTATTAAGAACATGAATCCCAATCCTTAGAAGCTAACTCCAAGCTTCAAAACGGTGATTTGTTTTCGCGTTCGTCTGCCTCTATTGAAGAAGAAGAAGAAAGAAGGGGAGAGAGAAAGCGACTAGGGTTTTGCTTGAAGTAAGGTGTGAGGATGACAAGTGATAATTGGAATATTTATGGAAGAATTAGGTGTACATGCATTCAATTAAATTACCATGCATTCAATTCAATACTATGACGGTTGGTTGTTGAGGAATAAATAAATAAAGAATGGGATTTAATAAATAAATCGCACAAGCGATTTAATGAATCGCGCAATCTATTCTTCTTATAGAGCTAGTTTTTTATTTGTTTTAAATATTTATTTGATTTATTTTTTACCCTAAACCCTAAAAATTTGATATAGTTGAATGCATCTGCAAACTACGAACCGAATAATATTGAATGCATGTAGGCCTAATAAATCGCTCAAGCGATTTAATTAATCGCTCACGCGATTCTAGTCCGTTATTTTATTTAAATATTATTTATTTATTTTCTTTATTTAATCGCCTGAGCGATTAAATATTAAAAATAAATATTTCTATTTATCTGATTAAATTCTAGTTAGCTGATGAATCTAGTGCGCGATTCATCAAATCGCGTGAGCGATTCTGGTTAATCGCTCACGCGATTCAATGTATCGCTCACGCGATTAAATATTAAAAATAAATATTTCTATTTATCTGATTAAATTCTAGTTAGCTGATGAATCTAGTGTGCGATTCATCAAATCGCGTGAGCGATTCTGGTTAATCGCTCATGCGATTCAATGTATCGCTCACGCGATTCAATGAAGAATAGTAAAACCATTAAAACTGTAAAATACAGCATACTAGATATATAAAAATAGAACAACATTCAGTCTGCTTTCATTACAAAACCAGTAAAATACATTACAATCAAACTAAATATTTTATGGGGGAGGAGGAAACTGATTAACCTCCTCCGGATCATATTGAGGGATAATGTAATTAACACTCCCCGCAGAGGACTCAAGGTAAACAACGTCGTAAAAGGACTCGGAGTCTGAGTCCCTATCACTTATGTGGAAAGCGTGGAGGTGCTCCTCTTCGCCCTCCAAAAGGTGTGCCTGCCGCACTTTGAAGATATACCTAAGGTCATCATAATAACGGCATCCAAATGCCCTGGCATCCAAATCCCGCTGAATAACCTATGTAATATTAAACATTGAAAAATGAACAAAGAAAGATTAAAAAAAAACAAAACAAAAAGGGACACTGTTGAATTCGACTTACCTCAATGGTATTCACACCATAATATACTAGGGGATCAATTTCGGCACTAATACGATTAGCAGCCATTTTAACTCCAGGACACGCCAATAATCTACGGAATTCGTAAAATTTTATCCGCAGTCCTTTCACTGTTGCTACAACATCTCGTGCCCAGAATCTGGTTTTGAATCGCTTAGTCAATTCACGCGACACAATAGATAGCACCGTGTCTAAGACTTCTAGCCGATCGATTTCGTTGTCTCCGGCATATATACGAAGACGTTCAACCATGTACTCTTCCACCCATCCCAGAATAGGTCTTGGAGGGTTATTCATGACTTTATTTGTCAAGGATTGAGATATAGGACAGAGAAAGAGAAGCAAGGCTTCTTGCAGGTGATGAAAATTTTACAGAAATCTGAGAACAGAGCAGAATTGAGGATACTAATAAAGGTGATTGGGCCTTAAACCAACCAACAGTCGCACCCCTTCCTTCCTTCCTTGGTCGCATTGTAAAGGTGACGGTCAAAATTCCGGGATGAGTGCAGGCAGCTTTTCATTAAATTCAAGCATCTCATCGAGAACATCTGTCAGACGCGGGAAGAAGACAATGGACATCTATGTCCCTTCTTCAAATAAAATAAAGGACTAGACGTTGATGAAGAATCGCGTGAGCGATTAACCGAATCGAGTCCGCGATCCAATGAAAATACAACAAATTATTTATAGTATCTAATATTTAGAACAAGAATGAATCGCGCGGGAGATTAATTAATGAATCGCAAGTGCGATTCATTAAATCGCTTGCGCGATTAAATAAAGAAAATAAATAATTCTATTTAGCTGAAGAATCCTGTACGCGATTCATCAAAGCAAGTCCGCGATTCAATTAAAACATAAATAATTTGATATAGCTGAAGAATCTAGTGCGCGATTCATAAAATCAAGTGAGCGATTAATTTAGAAAAAATTAATATTTTGATTTTTTTACAGAATCGCGTGAGCGATTAAATAATAAAAATAAATATTTCTATTTATCTTATTAAATTCTAGTTAGTTGATGAATCTAGTGCGCGATTCATCAAATCAAGTGAACGATTAAATTAAAAAAATTAATATTTCGAAACACATAAATACAAATTTCAATATTTCAATAATTCTAGTTAGCATTCAATATTATTCGGTTCAACATGCATTCAATTGATGTTGATGAAGAAAATAAATAAATAATATTTAAATAAAATAAATAAATAGATGTTGATGAAGAATCGCGTGAGCGATTAATTAAATCGCTTGCGCGATTTATTAGGGAATTGTACATTTTGCGCGATTTATTAGGGAATTGTACATTTTGCGCGATTTATTAAAGAATTGGACATAAATATTATGAATACATACTGTGTAACTTAAATATTGTATTTATCAACTCCAAAAAATATTTCGGATGCTAAACGTAACCTTAAAAAAGAGGTATTATCGTCATCCAGAATATCCAGTGGTTCCCCACGCATGAGAAGCTCAATGTAATATAAGGAATAGAGTCCACAATCGCCACTGAAAAAAAAAAAATTAGAAATTAAATAAAAATATAATAAAAAATTTTAGAGTTAGTAAACTTTAAATGTACCTTCGTTTATTTTTTGGACACGGAGCAAGTTGCAGCTTGCACATGTGCTTGAGGCTGTCACCTAATTGCCTGAACTTTCCTGTGTGGGCCAACAATTTGGGAAAGAAAACACACAGATGGTTCAAAGCAATTTGGTAATTCCTGTGGTCAAGGGAACCACCACCGCTGTCGTAAACTTTGATGACTCCCTCTTGGGGCAAAATCTCGACGGCCACCCAATGGGAATTTCCTGAGTTGACAATGCCATAAAATTTTGTAGCTCCTTCCCATGCACGGCCATGCAAAAATGGTAGAGAACCAGTTGTATACGGCAGAACAGTGTCCTCCTTCCATTTGATGGGATCATTCCAGATCCTTCGCATCACATCAAATGAATGCGAGGCAGTCCGGATGTCTTCTTTGGGTTCATTCACAGGCCTCACACCCTTGGCACCCTTGGCACCAACCCTAACTCCAGCTTTGGCACCCCTCGGAGCATTGGCAGCAGTATCTGGCTTATTTGTAATAACGAGATTGCCATCTTCACCTGTGCAAACTGAATCTTCCTCTGTAATGAGACCCCTTGATAGATAATAATTCGTTTTAAGATGTTGGAAGAAAGTCTCATCGAGGACTAAACAATCCTGAGCATATTGATCTGGGAGCCTTTTTTGTTTAAGCCTTATATTGGCCAAACACTCTTCCAAATGCTGCAACGAGTGAACCAAAAAAAACACAATAAAGATCAACTATGCATCATACAGGTATTGACTAACATAAACTATATAGGAAGTTTACCTCGGATACCAACCATTCCCCATTTCTGAGGATGGTTAGGAAGAAATTCGCGTCGAAATCCGCAGTTTATCCAGGAATTCGGTCTTTCGGCCCTGCACTAAGAACCCAGTTGTACAAGTAGCTAGAACCAGATTTGTCCGTAATTTTGGATAACCATCTGTTGTGAGATTGAGAGATGGTTTCTGCGGTTTGCGGACAAGGCAGTTGGGGCTGAGCCGTTAAGGCAGGTGTTGCTTCTTTAGCCTTGACTCTAGCTCTGGCTATAGCTGTGCAAAGCCTCTTAAGTTGCAGCGTATAAGGTGACAGGAGGTAGGCGGGCCTTCTTTTATTTCTCTTTGGTCTTTGACGTTTAGACCCTTCAACATCCTGCACCATTACACTACGGCCTGCTTGGTGTTCTTTTTCCTTCTCCAAATGCTGCCATATCTTCTCAACAGTTGCCTTCACATATTCAGAATGAGCTTCAGCTTGGTCTTCTTTTTCCTTCTCCAAATGCAGCCATATTTTCTCAACAGTTGCATTCAAAGATTCAGAATTAGCTTCCGTTTTCTGGATAAACTGTTGAATTTCAAAAGGGATTTGCACTGCAGCAGCTGGTGCAGGTGATGGTGATGTGTCAGGTGCTGTGGAAGTTAGGGGTGCGGTGCCCCAATCAATTCCTGCGGTAGGTGGTGCTGTGGAAGTTGGGGGTGCGGTGCCCCAATCAATTCCTGCGGTAGGTGGTGCTGTAGTTGGATGTGATGGTGAGGGGAACCAATCCATGTTAGAATTCATGAGACTATCATCTTCTCGGACTGGATGGGGCAATTCATCCCCAATGATCAAAAGGGTGCACCCTTTCAAACACTGATGTAGATAATCAATGGGTGCATCCTCTTCTTCTGAACTTGTTTGTTCATGAAGGTCCCTGATGTAACTCATATTCTTTTCAATGCTGGAGGGCAACAAAAATGGACGTACCTGGTCCTGTTACATCAAAAAATAATAGATGTTAAAGGTATTCGGTGATCCATGGCAAAGAAAATAATATAAATTTTGTTCTAACCTCAGGTCCATGGTTATTTAACTTTTGCCGCAATTCTTCAATATCGATTGGGTTCCCTCTACTGTGTATCCATCTGAACATCCTGGGGAGTGGTAGTTTGGACATGTGGGAATCATCATGTTCTAGGCCGCCTCCATAAGAACTTGCTATAGTTGGGCACATTTCGTAAGCCCACGCCTACAAGGAACAAACAGGAAAAAAGGTGTATTATAGATTTTATTTCAATTAAATCGCTTGAGCGATTCAACAAGTCGCGTGAGCGATTCATAAATTCGCGTAAGCGATTAAGCTGAATAAGATAAATATGATGATCATAATCACCTGCAAGGCCCATGGAAAACCTGAAACATGATAGGTCTTCGGTTTAGAGTCAGATTCTGTGGGGGGCAACCATTTAGCAATATCCTTTTCCCTTTTTTTTATTGAATCCATTGTCGCCTTGAATGACACTAGTCCCCAAGGATATGAATAAAAAAAATCCAAGTCACTTGCAAAACAAAGATGATCCCTATTTACAACTCTCCCCTTTTCAATACCCAGCAACATGTTTTGTACAAAAAGCACATGTGCTATCTTCAAACGGTCTTCCACCGCAATCTTTTTATTGAATAATAAAATTTCCAAATCAGTGTCCTTCACTTTTGATTTCCATTTATTTCGGAGGATCCTCTTAAGAAAATCCTCGGCATTATTTATAACACTCAACTCATCAGCTCTATCGGGCATCTTACCTCCTCCACAATAAAGCCCAGTGACAAGAGCAAACTCCCTTAAGCCAAACCTAACTGGCTTTTGGCCTATCAAGACCCACAGCTCATTCTCTTTCTTGGTGGGTAGGGAGTACATCATAAGATAATGAAGGAGGCTGCCTGAAAACCGCTTCCAACCAGAAGGCAGCTCTTCGGTATATTTTCTAAATACTCCTTCGAAATTCATTTCGTTCTCCTGAAGGAATTCTTTTATTGGGGAAAGACGCTCCCATGATGACCGGACTGTGATCCTCACAGTTGAAGAGAAGAAGTACCTTTCCCAGAAAGGGCGCATGTTGAATTTTGAAAAATCAATGCTCCGGGTGACCTCTTCTTCATACACTTCCTGTAACTCATTGTCATCATCCTCCGCCTCATCAAATAACCCAATCATACCCATATTGTTCGAATGTCTTCGCTTACTCCTATTTTCCCTTATGTACCAGTCCCCTTGCGCAGTTTCTTCATCTCCGGTGTGTTCATCATCTCTGAACTCCTGAGATGTATAGGATCAAAATACCATTTGTCAATATAAAAGATTTGAAATACACAAAAGGCGCCATTTTGATCGCGTACGCGACTCAATCAATCGATTAAGCGAGTACTAGATACTTCCGGTATAAACAACCCAAAAAACACAGTATATAAACAAGAGAATATAGTATCAACTCCAGAACGAAAGTTGAAAACAAAAAACAAAGAACCATTACGTTGTAATCGGCCTCTTGGGATATCTGCATGGGATCAATAGTGCCTTCTCCTTCCCTTACTGGGCTTTGGTTTGCTCCCGCTGATGACATCTTGTTTGGTTGATCGTAAAAATGTGATAATAATCTGAATATAGGAGAGAGAAAATGGATGAAAACCCTAGTTTTTTTGCTTGTGAGGAAGATGAAGAAGAAGAAGAAGAACAGTCCTTTCCTTTACTTTTTACTTTCCTTTTTTTTTTACCTTTCTCCTCTTTCTCGCTAAAAGTTTGCTTATAACTGTTATCAAATTAATTAATGATGTGAGTGGTTTGACTCTTGTGGTGATATATATATATTAAATATAAATAACTGTCAGATAAAAAATGAAAAATTTTAATATAATGTACACAATTGTTGCCGCCTTACCGGACATGTATATTACAAGAGGTTTAATTTTAGAGAATTTGATTGCGAACTACCGCAAGAATCGCGTGGGCGATTCTTGAAGTCGCCCACGCGATTTAATACGTTTTGTGGCCAAAATCAAGATCACCTTATGAGAATCGAGTCAAATTTGTAATGGAGTCATTTTATTGTTTGTTATAGCGAAGCTTGATTTGAATGTACCAATCACAATCCCTTTTACATGGTATCAAAGATGATGTTAGGATTTGTTTGGGATTATGACTAAGGTTTGCAATACATCGTACTACACAGATAAGAATCGATATGGGGCTCATATCAAACGCGAAAGAAACATGCTGGGGGACTAGCAAAGTAATATAAACCCATATTAAGTGCGAACTACCGTAAGAAGCCCACGCGATTTAATACGTTTTGTGGCCAAAATCAAGATCACCTTATGAGAATCGAGTCAAATTTGTAATGGGGTCATTTTATTGTTGGTTATAGCGAAGCTTGATTTGAATGTACCAATCACAATCCCTTCTACATGGTATCAAAGATGATGTTAGGATTTGTTTGGGATTATGACTAAGGTTTGCAATACATCGTACTACACAGATAAGAATTGATATGGGGCTCATATCAAATGCGAAAGAAACATGCTGGGGGACTAGCAAAGTAATATAAACCCATATTAAGTGGGAACTACCGTAAGAATCGCGTGGGCGATTCATGAAGTCGCCCACGCGATTTAATACGTTTTGTGGCCAAAATCAAGATCACCTTATGAGAATCGAGTCAAATTTGTAATGGGGTCATTTTATTGTTGGTTATAGCGAAGCTTGATTTGAATGTACCAATCACAATCCCTTCTACATGGTATCAAAGATGATGTTAGGATTTGTTTGGGATTATGACTAAGGTTTGCAATACATCGTACTACACAGATAAGAATCGATATGGGGCTCATATCAAACGGGAAAGAAACATGCTGGGGGACTAGCAAAGTAATATAAACCCATATTAAGTGGGAACTACCGTAAGAATCGCGTGGGCGATTCATGAAGTCGCCCACGCGATTTTATACGTTTTGTGGCCAAAATCAAGATCACCTTATGAGAATCGAGTCAAATTTGTAATGGGGTCATTTTATTGTTGGTTATAGCGAAGCTTGATTTGAATGTACCAATCACAATCCCTTCTACATGGTATCAAAGATGATGTTTAGCGATTTAGTAACTTAAATGATTACAATCTAAATTTCTAAATACAAATCATTAAGACAAGTTACGTTATGGATTTCAAGATACAAATCAATAAAAATACTGCTAAAAACAACAAATTGACTATTATCAACTTGTTCACAATATTTTGTTCTCTTCCTTCTGGAATGAGTGGTGTCCTCCTGCTTGAGACTTCACCTTCATCGTTCTGTGGCTCTTCTATTGGATTACACCATTGAGAAAAGCCATGCAAATTGCAACAATAAAATAATCTTCCCCTGTTGGAATTATCTGATCTATCGACCACCTTGATTGTAGCCCACTGATCGCAATCCCTGCATTTCTCCTTTCTATATCTAAGAGAACTTTTGCGTGTAAAAGCTGAGCTATTTGAGCTTGCCATGATCTTTAAATTCCTTAATGATAATCAGAAGAATTATATAGTGATCCCCACCAACGGCTATAATTAGGATATAAATAGTGTATAACTGCCATATTATAACGGCTATAATATTTTGTAATATTATCATCATCCAGGGGCTCTTTTGCAAACTCACAAATTTACGCACTGCCCCTCCTACTCAAATATAAAATAAATTTGTTCTGTTTCCTTTGGCCAAACCCTAATTCACTTTTTTATCTTCCCTCTCCTCTTATGTTGAATATTTCCGCCGCCGCCCTCTCCAATCCAAAGGAAAAATCCTTCGCAGATCTGTAAGAGTCTGCCCTATTAGTTTGAATTGCTCTTGAAAATTATCATGTTTGCTGTATGATTTCCGCCATACAGTAGCAATCAATAGATGTTTCTTTGTTTGGTCGATGTAGTGTTTACTCGTTGTAGATGAACTATACGATGGGCAGTACAGGAGAGAGTTTTGAGAGTTTTATGCGTCCTGTGCATAACAATTGGAAAGAAACCCTAGATAATGCAAATGAAGATTTATTATAGATTTAAAATCTATAATAAATCTTCATTTGCATTATCCAGGGTTTCTTTCCATTGTTATGAACGGTCTGCACAAAACTCTCAAAGGTCTCTCCTGTATTGCACGTTTTATAGTTCTTCTACAATGTCTAATGATCTATTGCAAGGCCAAACAAAGAAATCTATTGATTGTTACTGTTTGGCAACAAGTCCTACGGAAATGACGATTTTCATGAACATTTCAATCAAATACGGCAGATTTTGTGATTAAGGAGGAAGACAGATAGATCTGTTAATATCCATAATGTTAATAATAAACCCCCTTGGCTGAAGAATCGCATGCGCGATTCATTAAATCTTGTGAGCGATTCACTAAATCTTGAGCCCGATTATTTAAAAAATAAAGTAATGGATCAAGCTGAGTGTTTTTTAAAGTGTCATATATCGAATTAAACTCCAAATTTTATTATATTATAATATATTAATTGAATCTTGGGCGCGATTAATTAAGAAGAGTTACCGATTCAGTAAATCTTGGGTGCGCTTAATTAAAAAAAGAGATATGCCCATTTGGCTGAAGAATCGCTTGCGCGATTGATTAAGTCGAGTACGCGATCCATAAAATCGAGATTCATTAAATCATCTGCGCGATTAATTAAAAATCAAAGATGTATTATACAATTTATTTATCTAAATGACATTCTGTTATTTATCTAAATGACTTTCTGATCACATGTAGACTTTTTGTGTCTTTTTATTGTGCGCGATTAACTAAAAAGAGAAAGATGCCCATTTGGCTGAAGAATCGCTTGCGCGATTGATTAAGTCGAGTACGCGATCCATAAAATCGCGTAAGAGATTCATTAAATCGTCTGCGCGATTAATTAAAAATCAAAGATGTATTATACAATTTATTTATCTAAATGACATTCTGTTATTTATCTAAATGACTTTCTGATCACATGTAGACTTTTTGTGTCTTTTTATTGTGCGCGATTAACTAAAAAGAGAAAGATGCCCATTTGGCTGAAGAATCGCTTGCGCGATTGATTAAGTCGAGTACGCGATCCATAAAATTGCGTAAGAGATTCATTAAATCGTCTGCGCGATTAATTAAAAATCAAAGATGTATTATACAATTTATTTATCTAAATGACATTCTGTTATTTATCTAAATGACTTTCTGATCACATGTAGACTTTTTGTGTCTTTTTATTGTGCGCGATTAACTAAAAAGAGAAAGATGACACTTGGCTGAAGAATCGCTTGCGCGATTGATTAAGTCGAGTACGTGATCCATAAAATCGCGTAAGAGATTCATTAAATAGTCTGCGCGATTAATTAAAAAATAAAGCTGTATTATACAATTTATTACACAATTATTTATCTAAATGACATTCTGATCACAAGTAGTCTTTTTGTGACCTTTTCCTCCACACTTTGAACAGGTATTGTACCTTTTTCTTCCCTCAGAAGGTGCCCGGAATCTAGTCATCCTTTTTCTTCCAACACGCACCTTCAGTGGAGGTGGCAGTACTTGTTTTATACCTATATCTTCAGGCAATTCCCACTGTAACTCTGGAGGTGTAGGAAAAATTATCTCAGAATATGCAAGTATGTAGTACTCAACAGTGTAAAATTTGGAGCATAGGGAATATATTCTTTGTCCAAACCCTATTGGGTTTTGCTCCCTTAACACCGATAATGCATGGGGGCAGGGGATCTTATCCATCTGGAAGACACCACATGTGCACGTCATATTGTTCAAGTCAACCATAACCTCTGTTCTAATTCCACGAACAGAAAATTCATGAGCATTGAACTGTTGTGCAATGCATCCTTTGGATTTCTCCAGATTACTCAGGAGAAGTTTCTCTTTGGATGGCACCAGGACTGTACTGCAGTTGATCATGTCCGTTCTCCGGGTGTGGAACCAATCAGCCAATATTCTTATGATAGACTCAAACAGAGCAGGGATAGGATACTCCCTTTCAAATCGAATCCTAGAATTAATAGACTCGGCGATGTTGCTAGTCAGAACATCATACCTGTTTGTTTTAGAATGCACCCTGCTCCATAACTCAAAACCAACTTCATCCTTCAAGTACTCTGCAGCACGTTTGTGAATACGTTCGATCTCTTTGTAGTGCTCCATGAAATCTTCGACGGTATATGCTTTAACTGCCCTAAAAAATGGCTCAAGGATTGCACTTTTTTTAAACCGTTGTCTCAAGTTCTCCGATAAGTGCTTCGAACAAAATCCATGATGAGCCTTAGGATAAATCTTAGCAACCGTATTTTTTATGGAGACATGTCTATCCGATATTATACAGAGATCATCACTATCCGGTGCTATCCTTTTTAAATTTATAAAAAACCACTCCCATGATGCATTATTTTCGGAATCAACCACTGCCCATGCAATCGGATAGGTATGGTTCTCACTATCTTGTGCAATAGCCAAAAGGAGAGTACCATCGTATTTACCGGTTAAGAAACAACCATCAACGGCTAACACCTTGCGCATGTACGTAAAACCCCGTATGCATGGTCCGAATGCAACAAAAAAATGAAGAAACCTGTTTTCGTTGGCAAGAACCAATTCAGTGACGCTTCCTTGATTCTTAAGAGTTACCATATAACGATATGCATCTATAATTGCATATCCATGCTCAGGTGATCCCCTGACAATATTTTTGGCATGTATTCTGCCCATCCAACATTTCCAGTAACTAACCGTGGCCCCCAATTCAGCTTCGACGTACTTTTTAATTTCGCCTGGTGTGGGACCTTTCTTGACAAAAAACAATGGCTTCACTAAGTCCCCAATCAATTTTGCGGTAGCCTGTTGATGAGTGGTACTTGCTTCTTCCAACCCACAAGTGTGCATCCGGTTATACTTTCTGAGGATAAATCTTTCAGAATTAACATATTTAACACACCGAAACCACCACTTGCAATCCTGAGAATAACATCCCAGAACAAGAAGGGACTTTGTAGATTTTATCGTTCGTAATTGGAAGCTTCCCTTACATGCAACAAGGTTGATCTTCATGATGGCATCTTCTTTGTTAATAAACTCTTCATCCTCATTAAAACCTGAGCCATCATCCCATGTATGACTTTCAATCCTGGCCTCTGGATTATCATAACATATAATGGCTTCCTCCTGATTAATACATTGATCGGGCACTTCTTCCTCGACCACATTTTCAGAAGGATTACAACGATCTACCATTTCTTCGTTTATAGCAAGGGTGTTATCGGGAAGATTGAATTCTTGATCGTTGATATCAGGGAGACTGAAGTCTTCATACTGATGCTGGTATTGATCTTCACCCTGAGAAGTAAACCCGCTTATACCAACATGTTCGGATTCTGTTCCACTCTCCTTCCTATCCAAGGAAACCTTCAAAACGGGCCTCCAACCTTGAGGAGAGATATCGGCAAAATAAACTTGTAGGTCGTGATCAGTCTTTATTTCAGTTGGATAACAGGTTGGAGGTGCACTTGTAAGAAAATATTTCACGTGCACATCATCATGGGAGCAAGTAAGTCCTGCTTGTTCTATAATATCACTTATCAACATTTGGAATGTAGTCTGATTGCTCACAAGAATAGCAGAAGTTTGCTTGCTCTCCGCAACCCAATTCAAACACGTGGTTTCTTCTTCCCACACTCCAAGTGCAAATCCAATAACAAATTTTGACATAACCCAGTCGCCGTTCCTTTAAAACAATAAAAAAAAAAAAAAAAAAAAAATTAACCATGCATGCAGTACAAAACTGAGAAACAAAAAATTTGATCGCGTGGTCGATTGATAAAGTCGCGTGGGCGATTCCTCAAATTCGCGTGCGCGATTAAAGAATCGCGTGAGCGATTATGAGAAATCGGGGAAGTGATTAATAAAATCGAGTGCGCGATCACGTTGTATTGTCCTTATATTTGCGTCCAATTTAGGCTACGGAATGTACTATATTAAACCCAGATAGATGGGGTTCGGAAAAAACTCAGTTAAATCATTCAGTAAATAGGTTTGAGAAAAAAATCAAATGAATCGCGTGAGCGATTCCCTAATCGCGTGAGCGATTTATAGAAATCGCGCAAACGATTAATAAAATCGAGTGCGCGATCACTATGTATTGGCGTTATATTGGCGTCCATAACAGGTTAGGGAATGTAATGCATTAAACCCAGATAGATGGGGTTCAGAAAAAACTCAGTTCACTCATTCAGTGAAAACGCAGTTCAAAAAATAGGGTTCAGAAAAAATTCAAACAAACCGAAACCTTTCAATACCTTTGATTGTTGTCGTTGTTGTTTGCCATTGTACATGTAATCCGAGAGAGGTGGGTGATACTTAGGGTTTTTGAAGAATCAAACGAACACTGGACAGCACTTCGATCGGAGAAGAAATATCAGAAAAATAGGGTTTTCGTCGCACATACAGGAAGGAGAGAGAAATTGAGAGAATTGGATGACTGTGATTTGGGGCCAGCTTCTAATTTTGTATAAATTTTGGGGCCTGCAAAATCCTGACGTGGCCACTATTTAATTAAGCTGAGTAATTAATTAAGAGCTAATCAAGCAAAGGGTTATATACCCAATTCTTTTGAAACTAGGGGTTACATAACTAAAAAAAGACTTGGGCGTCCCTTTTAATCGAATGCCCCATCAAACGAGCCCATAGGGAGTAATTCGTTTGATTTAATTTAATGCTGATTGATACTGTTTGTTGTACATGTGATTGAGTTTGTTCTGTTTGGGGTTGTAGGTTCTGCAATATACTGGCTAATTGGTGGCTAGGGATTCTGCTGCTGGAGATCCCGTGCCGGTGTTGGATCAGCTATCGGTTGGTTCGGCCATGGCCGAGATAGGTACGGTAGATGATGAGCAAGGAATCGAATCCTATTAATGGATTGAAACCCGCTCTGATACCATGTTTGCTATAAAGAACACCATGATTGGGGAAAAGTTTTATATATTTGATTATACTGTAAACAAACCGGTACAAGAAGTGTATATAAAGAAGCTATACAACAAACCCTAAGCTAGAAATAAGGAAAGAAATAATCCTACAAATTTCCGTAACTAGAATCCCTAACTTCTTGTTTTCCTTATTCAACAAGTTCCACTATGTTGTCGGATATCGGGAGTGGATTGAGGACATACTCAGCCGGTGCGAGGACAAGTTGAATTCGGCTCAAATATACAGCTCGATGCACACCTCACTGTTCATCTGCGACAGCAACTCAGAGATTGTGAAGGCATTCTGCGAAGCGAGGTGTCCAGAAACCAACACTCTTCTGATGTCTCACGGCGAGTTGTTCATATCACTTTCGGATTTGCATGCTTTAGCGGGTCTTCCTATAACGGGTCTTCTCTACGATGAAGTGGTCCCTGATGCAAAGGAGCTCACCGACAGAGGCTAGTTCAGGAAACAGGCACTGGCAACTAGCGGCTTCTCGAACTCGCCTCTCTCTGTGAGCTCCTTTGCATCAGGGACCACTTCATAGAAGACCCGCCATAGGAAGACCAGTCAAAGCATGCAAATCTCAAAGTGATATGGACAACTCGCCGTGAGACGTCATAAGAGTGTTGGTTTCTGGACAATGTACGCTTCGTAGAATTCCTTCACGATCTCTGAGTTGGGGTCGCAGATGAACAGTGAGGCGCGCACCGAGCTGTATATTTGAGTCGACTTCAACTTGTCCTCGCACCGGCTGAGTATGTCCTCGGTCCACTCCCAATATCCGGCAACATAGTGGAACTCGCCGTCGAACCGAAAGTCATCTCCCTAGTTTGTCTTGCCTTCAATGATGCTTCGCCCTAGTGTTGGTAGATGAGCCAGTCCGGTTGAGTATGGATGATGACCCGCTTGTAGAACCCACACTTGCAAGACTTTGCTCAAGTCAAATCGATCCGACCACTCCTTGATGTGAAAGGGCACCGTCATCTTCCCTCAATCATCTGCATATGGCCCGGCCAGGCGGTCTTGCTTCATGTCATCGAGAATCACCAAGTGTTTAACTCCGCAAGCGGAAGTGATGTCCTTGAAGTGCACCATAATTATCTAACAATCCACAAACAAAAAAACGACACCGAGTCAGGTGGATTACAACAAATATATGCAGAAAGAAAATTAGGGAACCACAGATCCTCCATGATTATGCAACATAGAATGATGAAATTGCAAGTCACTAGATCGTTCTTGCCATCATGGAATTGCAAAAGAATGTGATATCAATTCATTAGGGATACTTATCATTAAATTGCCAACAAAGATGATACGTGACTGATTACAGTGCAATAAAATTTCATTCTTGGGGCAACTGATTATTATTTTAAAGCTTGGTGCGTGGTTCACACATAAATGTATTATATATATCATTTATATATAAATACATATGTGTAAAAAAGAAAAAGAGAAGAGAGAAAGGATAAAAAGAAATTCTTTTTCATCTGGGTTACGCGCGTGTTTGGAATACAAAAACACAAGCTTGTTGATTAGAAACAAAAGAAGAGAATTTCGACAAAAGGAAATATTATTCCGTTTCGGCTATTGATGAGACTTGAGACAGTACCAAGTTTCAAGCTTCATAAGAGACAGAACTTGTAGCTTCCCCAACCGGTTGAACGTAAGGCTCAGATTCTGTGCCCAAAATCAACCCTGAAATAGAAGAAGGCAGCGTTTCAGCAAAAGAATAAAAAATAAATAAAAAAAAAAAGAAAAGGGCGAGAGAAAAAAGCGTGAGAATTCTTCTAAGGAAGTCATGGACTACTCTTCACCTTCAAGCCTCCTTCGCACGATTTCCACTCGATTCCAGACGTAATTTTCATTGACGGAATGAGAGTTGGTGTGAAGAAAATTGAGGGTGAAACCTTTCTTTTATAGAAGAGAACAACTCTACAAAAAAAGCCAAGCTGCCATCTGAAGAGGAGCTTGGGGACATAGGAACTGCAAATAAGGAAAACTGGATCCCGTTCCAAACTTACCAAGATCTGAAATCTGAAGAGATTCCATGAGGCGCAAGACGCGATTCTTTCTCTTGCCATGAATTCTCCAATCGTTGAAGGAAAATAAAGTTTCCTTTTCCTCATCAGTCATCACTGCGCCAATTTTCTCAAAAAAAAAAGGGGTTTTTTGCTTGGATACCCCCTGTGTTATGCCTAATTAGCGCTCTGAACCCTGTGTTTCAACAATTAGCGTAGAAAACCCTGTGAATTACTTTAATTATCACGGAGAACCCTCTGTGCGCGATTGTTGTCACACGTGTTGTAATTGCAGCTGGTATTACATATTTTTGCTTACTGGCTGTCAAAAGACATTTATACCCCTCTGTATCTGAATAAAGGTAAAAGGCACTCATCACCCGACATCCTCTCGTTTGGTTGAAACCCTAACTGCATAAAAGAAGGAAAAGGCAATTATCATCTTCTTCCATCCCCCTCTGGCTGTCAGTAACTTCAAAAAAAGGAAAAAAAATGTCAACAAATTCCGAGAGCCCACAACTGAGAAGAAGGAAACAAGAATGTGTTGTTAGGTACCTTCCTCCACCGCAGTGTGATTGTCGGTTGAAGGCAGCCATTAGAGTTGTGGAGTCATACAACAAGCCAACCAAAGGAATGTTGTATTGTTGCTGCCCAAATCGTACATGTAAAATTTTTTCTTGGTTTAATCCTATTCAGACACCGTTGGAAGCATATGAAGACTTTGAAGAAGAAGATGAGGTTGAAGTGGTATCAAGGTCCTCAAATGTTCATGGGAGATCTACGAAAGCTGATAACTCAAAGGATGTGAATGTGAATGTCAATGTAATGTTATGGGTCATGTGTGTGTTTTTGCTTTTCACTCTATGTATTGTCGTGTTGAAGAAATGAAGTGCTGTAAAATTTCTGCAGTGTAATTGATCTTGGTTTGAATATGAATGTCCGTTTTTTATGTTATAAAAATCATTGCCCAGAAAACCCTGTAAGTTCTGAAAGTTGCCAGAAAACCCTATAAGATGTTAAAGATGCAACGTAAACCCTGTAAACTGTGATTATGTTTTTACTCTAATATAAACTACAGTATGATAAAAGCCAACCATAAAAGCCAACAATAAAAGACAACCACTGCAGTGTGATATTACCTAATAAAGGCTAGGAGAAGCTATTCATTCAAACCAACAATATAAGTCAAAACATAGTCTGCAAAGGGCATTAACAAATGCCAACAACCATGGTCCCCACAATGTGATAGAAATGGCAGACAAGGGAATCTTACATCCACCTCCATCAATGTTTTATCACAAAAAACACGTTGGGGCCCAAACCAAAAGGGAAAATATTGTTTCAAAAACCAAAAAAAAAAAAAAAATAGTAGCATAAACAAGAACTTTCAGATCCACAGATATAGAACTTCAAAGGTGTGGATTCCTCTTCTCCTTAGATCTTTCCTTTGTCCTCTGGAACACCTGACTCTCTGTGGGTTTTCTAACCCTTTCTTTCCTTGATGTTTGCGGGATAGGTTGTGCTGAAGAAATGGTTGCTCTTGAAGCTGGAGTTCCAGTGGTTGAAGCTGAGCTTGGAGAATTGGATTGTGGATGTCTTGGCACAGATCTAGGCATTGATGATGAAGTTCCAGCAGTTGGTGCCATGGGCCTTGGTGTAACAGTTGGGGCTGAGGCAGAAGATGGTGCACCTCCTCCACTGTGTCCACCTCCTCCACTTTCTCCCTACCATAATTAGGTAAACTGTAAGTAAAAATAATATGTAGTGTGAAGTAGGAAAATAATTATGAAATGTGAAGTGTGTATACCTTGTAGTACTTTGAATGTGGATGTGTTTGATTTTTGCACGATCTTTTGTTATGACCTACAACCAAACAGTTTTGGCAAGTGTGGGTGAGACCCTTTCTTGGTCCAGCAGAACTGACCTCATCAGCACTCTTTCTCCTTTGCTTTTTTGGTCTTCCCATTTTCCTTGTGAAATGTGGAGGTCCTAGAGGTGCAACATCAACCTGGATATAGTGTTTACTACCAGGAACCCCATGGATCATTTCAGCATAAGCCCTCAAGTATGTGTCCTTAGTGTAACACTCATCCACAAAATCATCCAAGTCCATTCTCCTATTTGTGATTGATGTACAGGCATGCTTGCATGGATAGCCATTTAGTTGAAACATGCCACAGGTAGATGTCCTTGAATCCAGCTTGACCACAAATTGGTCCTCATTCTCATCAACCTGAAATTCCATTCTTCCACACCAAGTAGGGAAACAGTCCCTAGCTAAATCACATTGATCATTTATCTTTTTCCTAATATTTGGGCATATTCTTCCATCATACTTCTCCATACCCTCTTTCTTAACTTGCAACCTAGTTATCAATCTCTTTCTAATCCACTCAAACATCTTAATCACAGGTAAGTCCCTACATGGTAGGATCATGCTATTAAAAGACTCATAGATGTTATTTACCAAAACATCAGACTTACAGTTGGTTTTGAAGTGTGATCTGGCCCAGTGCTCTGGTGGAATCTTGGACAGCCATTCATAAGCAGTTTGCACTCTGTCATCCACTTTAGGATCAAACTCCTCAATCTGTTTCATAATAGCCATCCATTCTTCTTTGGTTCCTGCTGAGGCTGCTTTCCAGAAAAGAGTCTTCAAGTCTTGACTCTTCCATGTCTTGTAGAAGTTCTGGTACATGTGCCTTAGGCAGAACCTGTGCTCACTTCCTGGGCATACTCTAGAAACTGCATCAATCAAGCCTTTCTGTCTGTCAGAGATAAAAGTCCATCTATCCTCATACAAACCTCCTATGTCCATCAGCAACTCCTCTAGAAACCAAACCCAATTTTCATAGTTTTCAGTCCTAACATATGCAAATGCAATAGGGAACAGATTGTCATTCCCATCCTTGCCCACTGCACTCAGAAGTTGACCCCCATATACATTCTTGATGAAACAACCATCAAGGCCAATTATTGGTCTGCAACCAGCCACAAACCCAGTAGTCATTGCCTTCAAAGAGTAATACATCTTCTCAAAAACTGGAGGTTCAGAATCCTGCTTCTTCTTGATGATGATCTTGCTTCCAGGATTCTTTGCTAAGACAGTTGCACCATAGTTCCACAGCATCTGAAACTCTTTATCATAATCACCCCTGATCCTGTCAACAGCAACCTTCTTAGCCCTTAAAGCTATCCAGTATGAGACCTGTACTCCTAAGACCCTTTGAATAATTCTCTCAAATTGTGCAATGGTGACATTTGGAGTCTCCCTAATTGTCTGCTCCATCTTCTCACCAATATATGCAGCCCTGGCCCTAAAATTTTCCCCCTTTCTTGGACATGTGTGTTTTCCTTTCAAAGTTTTCACCTGAAATTTAGTGCTGTTCTGCTTACATGATGCATGCATCCTCCATTTGCAATGTTCATCCTTACATCCTGCTGTAACCCTCTTTTTTTCAGACTTAATGAAATCTAACACATATCCATTCACAATGCTCCAGTCAATCAAAACCTTTTTGTACACCTTCACATCAACACATACACACATATCAGAATACATGTGAGAAGATTGTAAATATACATAACAACACATACACACATATCAATAATGTAAGAAACATAATACCTGCACACTGTCAAACTCATATCCAACACACCACTTCATGTTGGCCACACTGTCACCCTCTCTCCAATGAGGATTTCTTCTTGGTGCCTCATCATCAGAAAGAGGCTGTTCATCAAATCTTTCATCTTGCTCATTCTCACTGTACCACCCTTCATCATCATCAACAACATTCTTCATTTTCTGTTTTTGTTTTTTCCTTTTATTTCTCTGTCTCATGCTGTTCAATTTTGCTGTCCTGGCAGCTTTGCTTGTGTCTCTTTCCTCGAATATATCATCCTCAGAACTACCTTCAATGTCATCTAATGCCTCCTCTGGGAAATCACCTACATCAGATTCACTTGATTCAGAGTCTTCAAAATCTGACTCTTCATAGTCATCATCACTCCCTGGACTGTCCTCTGGATCAGGATCATTAATCACTGGCTCTTTTCTCTTTTTGCTATGTCTTGATGTCCTTACAGGTTGTTGTTGCTCTGATATTGGGACTTCAGGATCATTAACCACTTGTTCTTTACTGTTTTTCCTTTGTTTTGATTTTCTAATAGGTTGTTGTTGCTCTTTCCTCTGTTTTGATTTCCTCATAGGTTGTTGTTGCTCTGATATTTGGACTTCATCACCAGATTCTTCACCAAAGTACTGGTCCTCATCAGGGTGGAGTTCAAACTGCTCATTAAGGAAGTTATACTGATCTTCGTCATCTACATTTGCTGTATGATCTGGAACAGCTCCATGTTCTTGAGCAACTACTGGATCTTCTGTACCATGATTTTCTGTAACCACTGGTTCTGGAACAGCTCCATGTTCTTGAGTAACCACTGGATCTTCTGTACCATGATCTTCTGTAACCACTGGATCTGGAACAACTCCATGTTCTTGTGTTATCATAGGTTCTTCAGTATTCTCAGCAGGGAACCCAGGAAATGTGAGATACTTTAGGGGGACAGGCTCTTTAGGATCTCTAACAATTGGAATCTCCTTTCCATCAACATCAAGTGCAGTAATAGGGCCAGGACACTTCACCGCGTATAACTCCACAGCATCAGTGTTAGCATGAATGTCATTCATCTCCACAATACTCCAGTCAGAAGTTATCTCTCTAATAGCCCCATCATCTTCCACCTTCATGTTTGGCATTTTGTAAAAAAAAGCTACCTTAAACCCTCTCCCTCCCAAAAGTTGATAAATATCGTACACCCCATCTAAATTGAAGTAGTCTAGATTATATGTTCCAACACACTTCCTCCTTCCATTCACATACATCAGCTGCTTATTCTTCCTCTCTATCTTCGCAAATACACCACCCAAGTTCATGAACACCTTGTGCATTTTATCAAGATCCATCCTACAGAGCAATAACAGGGAATAATTTAGATATACGGTTTCTGGGCAAAAACTATGAAACAACAGAAATAAATCACAGAAATAAATCGCTTCATGTTAGGGTTTTCTGTTCAGAATCGACTAAGTTGACAACATTCAAGAGCATATTCAACCAAGATAAATTTTTTTTACTCAAGCTTCTACTGAGACACTTACAAAAGAATAGATTCGGAGGGAGATGATGCATAATAGCAACGTCTAAAAAGGAGGGTGGAAACCAAAAACGTCCATGGGTGTCAACAACAACTCTCATTCCAAAATAGACAAAGAACAAACCCAGATAAAATTCAAAAAAGCGAAAAAATTTCAACATCACGGGAAATTGAATGACATTACCTGTAGCGGAATAAGCAATCGGCCCAAATTGCTCGAAATATCTTCGTAACACTAACGTCGACACACACCGTGAAAATTCACACCCCCAACCTCAGATTCATGGACATTGAGCAATCTTCAAACCTACGGTTTTTCGCAAGGAAAGGGAAACGATTTTGAATTTGGGAAAAATTACTGAGTGTTGGTTTACCGGGGGGGGAGGGGGGGTTAATTCAGCTAAGGGCAAAACTGACATTTCAATCCACTTAATACATTCTGATGGTTAGAGGGAGGCGGTGAGCAATTTTTGAAATTCACAGGGTTTTTCCTGCTAATTATTGAAACACAGGGTTTTTCGTGCCAATTAGCCAAAACACAGGGTTTTTGGCGCAATTAACTCAAAAAAAAGTAGGGGGATTTCTTACTTGGGCTTAAATAACTTGCCTGAATCAAAGACGAGAAAAACAAAAAAATAAAGAAGAAGAGAAATGATGAAGAGCAAAAGATGGTGGGCCGGACTTCTTTGTTTGCTCCAGATGGGTCGTCGGCATTGTGAGCTTTAGGGCTGTCAATGGGTCGGATTTTAATCCGAATCCGATCCGAGTCCGATCCGAATTTTAGTATATTCGTCCGATAAAAATATTCGATGGATCATATCCGATTGTAAATATTCGTTATCCGAAATAAATGGAGCGAATATGGATTTAAGGAATCCGATCCGTTAAGAATCCGAATCCGATATTATATATAATATTTAATTAAATAAATTATTTACTAATACATAATATTAAGTAAAATGATTAAAATTAAAATTTTCACATATTTATCATTTTAAACAATAATAAAATTTACTTTTTTAACTCTAAAAGTATATATTTTCTTTTATTAATAAGTTTAAATTAATTTATTTTAAATAAATATAAACAAAACTATGAAATAATTCATTAAATAATAATTATTTATTAAATATTATGTAATTATATTTATTTTTTATATCAAATTTGTTATTTAAAAAAATAAATTTTATTACTAATCGGGTCGGATCTTTTATCGGATCGGATCCAACCCGATTATATATGGATTCAAAAACAATGAATCCGAGTCCTATAGGATTCGAATTCGGATCCAATATTCGGATTCTCTTATCGGATTCGGATCCGGAATCTCCAGATCCGGTCCGAATCCGACCCGTTGACAGCCCTAGTGAGCTTAGCAGATTCAAGTAGGGCTGTCAACGGGTCGGATTCGGACCGGATCAGGAAATTCCGGATCCGAATCCGACAAGAAGATCCGATAACCGGATCCGAATCTGAATTCTATAGGATTCGGATTCATTAATACCAAGTCCGTATGTTAACGGGTCGGATCAGATCTGATAAAAGATCCGGCCCGATTAACAATAAAATTTAAATTTTTTTATAAAGAAATAAATAAATAAAATATAAATATAAATATATAATATTTAAATATATAATATTTAACAAATAATTATTACTTGATGAATCCTTTAATGATTTTGTGTATATGCATTTAAAATAGGTTAATTTAAGATTTTTAATAAAGAAAAACATATTTTTTAGAATAAATAATTTAAATTTTATTATTATTTATAGTGAACATATGTGAAAATTTTAATTTTAATTATTCTATTTAATATTCTTTACTAATAAAATAATTAATTTAATAAAATATTATAAAAAAATCGGATTCGGATCTTTAACGGATCGGATTCCTTAATTCCATATCCGATCCATTTATTTCGGATAACGAATATTTATAATCGGATATGATCCATCGAATTTTTTTATCGGACGAATATGATAAAATTCGGATCGGATTCGGATCGAATACGGATTAAAATCCGCCCCATTGACAGCTCTAGATTCAAGTTCTCTTTTTTTTTTAGTCCATAAAACTCAAACCCAAATCAAGGACTATAAGTCGCAACAAATTCAAATTCAATTGGAAAACGAATTTCGTGACTTATTCACTCAAAACGCGCTTGAAAGCATCGTCCGCGAACAAGTCACTGTTGGAAAACACGAATCAGAAAGCAGCGGAATTTAAAAAATTTTCCAACAAAAGGATCTTGGACTCGCAATCGTGTAACCAAATTCGTAGAGATAGAAAACTTACTTTTCTTTTATTCTTTCTTGAAGCGTTTCAAGCCACCCAAGAACGCTCTTCTCGCGGCTTGACAACCCGTCCCTCGAAAGTCTCTTTCTACTTCAGAATCCATTGTCGGGATAACAATCCACACCAACCTAGATTCAATTCATGTTAGAGATGTTCTTAACAATATAACATAAAGAAAGAAACATGAAGCGAGAAAGGCATGATTGAAACTCCCTTCGAAAACCAGTTTTGCGAAAGTAGAAATCTGCCAGTCACAAAACCCTCGTGAAAAAATTCATCCTTCAGGATATGGACGAACGGTTTTCGCCATCTTCTTTGGTTCGATTTTTTCATTCGCTTCACGTCGGGTTCAGAATCGTTTCATCATCCCTTCTGATCGTTTTTGCTTAATTCCCACTTTTGGTAAAGCTCGAATCTTCAAAACTTCTAATTTGAAGTCTCTAGAGATAGTCCACCAACTTGGCTACAATCTAACTAGTAAGGATGCTAGTTCTCTAGTTAGTGTTTAGGCTTAACCTAGGGTTTTATTTTATCTTGGAGAAAGGAAGGTGTTCAACACATGAACCAAGAATTGTCTATTAGCTCTAAAGGGGAGCATGAGCTCCCCTA
Source organism: Lantana camara (assembly GCA_037501455.1). Taxonomy (NCBI): domain Eukaryota; kingdom Viridiplantae; phylum Streptophyta; class Magnoliopsida; order Lamiales; family Verbenaceae; genus Lantana; species Lantana camara. Next base: position 43,628,206 of record CM074859.1, read on the forward strand.
TATATAAGAAAGGGGAGGGACTAAATTCCTAGTCCTTAATGGGCTAGGATTTTGGTCTCTCTCTCTCCTATTACTTGATCATCAAGTAATTTTGACTTTGACTTTGAATTCTAATTCAAATCAACTTTCAAGAGAGCTAAAAATATCCAAACTATTTTTGGATAATTTTATACTTTATTTATTTAAAATAAATAACTTATTTTATCTAATTAATTAATTCATAATTAATTAACTAGATTATTTTTCTCCAAAATAAGACTTTCGTTTTAATTCAAAATTAAACCAAAGTCTATTAAATAATTAATCACATTAATTATTTAATACATAAATAAATATACACATATATTTATACACGTGTGTGACACGTGTCACAATGACACGTGTCACTCACGTGAGCCACACGTGTGGTTTCACACGTGTGGAACCCTCTTGGCTTGATTAACTCGTTTAATCATTTTAAAGCCTCAACTCATGTAACCAAGTTGTTGTGTGTGACCCTCTAGGTTCTCAATTCAATTAGCAGTGACCCTAATTAATTAATTCACTAATTAATTAATCAGTCCACAGATTAAACGACTATAGTCTAGCAACAGGTGTTTAACCCCTAGCTGAATTGGAATGTTCGGATTCGACAGAACCTTTAAGTCATTGATTCATGTGAGATACAATCCTCCTACTTACTATCTTTCAACCATGATCTAGGGTAAGGGAATAATTAGAACCCTAATAATCTGGTCTTAAAGCTAAGTGCATTTCATATCCATTTGATCTCAATCCAAGAAACCCTTTTCTTGATGTCTTGATCAACTGCGTTGGCCAAGGACTCCATATGGCATATGAATGACTTACACAATAAGAGATCACCTTGCAAATGCAAGTGTAGGTCCTTTCTTGATTCTCATTCACTTTCATGAGTCACTTGTGCAGCCCCAGCATAAGCCTTGAATCAGTTGTCTAAGGCGACACCCTTTAAAGCTTATACCAAAGACTACAGAGTTAACTCATAAAGTAACATGGAACCTCAAGTCTAAGGATCAATTAATCACATCAATGACTCGTGAGATATTTCCTAATCTGGAAGTTTCCATTTCCTGAAATAGAAACTTCCTTTCCCATTTAGGAATGTTCTCACACGGGGCACCTCAGTGAACTTACTTATTAAAGTAAGCACCCTCATGTATCACGCACGTATCAACTATACACTTTGCACCTCCATGAAACAAGGTGGTCCTTCTTAAGGGCGTGATCCCACAAGCAAGCCTTAGAGGAGTCAGGTTGACACTCCCACTGTCTGTAGGACTCATCGGCTTGGAGTATTTTACTAATCATGACTTATGTGATATAGGGCTCGTTTCATGAACCATTTCACCTAAATGGTAGAGTCCTAAAGTCATCAGGATTAGGGGAGTTCTCATACATGCGCACGTAATGGAAACACACAAAACACGTATTGGCATATAAAGAAGTGTTTGCCTATAGTCAATCGTATATTATTCAAAGATTGTCTGTGATACAAGAAAAGTCCCAAAGCAGATTACGTCGAATCGGCTTTCTAGGGCACTATTCCTAACAATCTCCCACTTGCCCGTAAAAGCCATTTAGGTATTCTAAGTCCCATCTTCTCAAGATGCACTTTGAGAGCCTATTGACTTTGGGCGTTTCCAAAGTGGATCTGCTATATTCTCTGCTGATGTGACCCTCTTGTTTACACATCTCTTAGGAAACACCTTTTCCTTATAAAGTGATTCGTAATCACGTGTTCAGTCTCTTGGTGAGGTCTTGGTTCTCTTACTTGAGCAACCATCCATTTTATCATACAATATGATAAAGGAGTTGTTTCATGCTAGGAACTTCATCTAACTGGTTAGATGGAGTTTCTTACCCAAACACTTAACTTAGCGTTATATAATACGACTAAGTTCTCAACTACGACAGTCGAGTTTTGCAATGTCCGTCCTTGGAACCCTTTCCAACACATTGCATTACCATTCTGGTAGAAGTTGTATCCTTGCAATGATTTCATAATCATCCATGTTTGATGAACGGTTACATCAAATATCCTTCTAGCAACAAGATCTTTTGGGCTCTGTAAACTAATTCATATCCTCATTTCTTCTCAAGTACTCTGAGGACATCCTTTACAGAGATCTAATGACCTTCTCTGAGGTCATATTAGATTCGGCCTACTACCCTTAGTGTTGTGCCATATCTAATTTAGTACATAACTTTTCATACATTATGCACCCTTTCACTTAAAGGGATTTTGGACATTCTAACTTTCTCAAAGTTTATCTTAGGACACATACTCTTCAAAAGAGACGTTCCATTGTCCATACTAAACTCCTTTTAGTACCGTGGTTATGTACTCATTTTGTGATAATCCTTTTATTCTCTTAGATCTATCTTCTATAGATCTGAATGTCGAGAATATAGGATAATCACCAAGATCTTTCATGTCAAATTGTTTCTTAAACAAGAATTGGTAACTTTCACGTCATCCTTGACATTCCTAATGAGAAGGACATCGTCTTCTAAAGAACCAAAATTGACTCTTACATCACTAACTTTCATATGTACACTCTGAGACTTATTCGACTTCTATCTGTGTCAAACGATTTGACTGTGGAATCGAATTGTCTAACTCCTAGAAGCCTTTATCAATCCACAGATTGACTTTAGGGATTTGCATACCTTATGCATACTCCCACTGAATATGAGATTTATAGAAATACCTTATTTCAGTCTCTTTCAATCTCATATTGAACAAGATAGTTCTCATATTCATTTATCATATCTCATAGTCAGAATATGAGGATGTGGTAAACATAATCCAAATGGACTTTTGCATGTCAATCGTCAAGAAGGTTGTAATGCTTTCCATTTACTCGAAGCTCCACGAGCTTGATCCTATCAGGTGGATCAACCAAGGTCAAAACTTGGTTTGAGTATATGGAATCCATATTGGATTTCAAGGCTTGCTTACACTACTCAGATTCCAAATCTGACAGTGTCTCCTCTTCAAGTAATTCCTTGGCTATCTAGGAACGCGTTCTAAACATGTAACGCCCCGCTCATCCGATAAATAAGGTACGTCACCTTTCAACCTTTTTATATGTTTAATTATGTGATTGTTGCGTTGTGTGGGCCACTTTTGAACTCTTTTAGAGTTAGGGCCCTCTTTGTAATTTTCTTCTTTTAGGGGGTTTTCCGGTACTTCTCGTTTGGTAGAGATTTTGACTTCTTTGACCCCTCCTTTGCGTCCGGGGCATCGAGACGAGTCCGTAGACTCTAAGTTTGCCCCATTCTGACTTCGTTAGCCCGTCCTTCCGATTGCTTTTGCGTACGAAGACCCGAGATATATACTCGGATCTCCTCGTTTTGCGTGCCAAAGATCAGATCAACCTCCTGCATCGTCTTCTCCAGCGACAGACACTGTTCACACGCAGTGAAGGTGTGAAAACACACACATGCTCGTTCTCCCTCATTTCTCGACGGAATTCGACGATCCAATAGTCCACGTTCAACAGCTCGACGAGCCCGTCACAACCGTACCAGTTTCGTGGCCTGAAAGTGACCAGCGGCGGAGCAGCGGCGGTCCGACGGTGGCGGGTTGCGCCACCTCCACGCCGGCGGCGTTCCGGCGACCCTCGCCGGCCAACAACCACCCAACCCCATGTTTTTGGACCTTCCCGTTCCATTTCCGGCCTCCGTTCAGCACGAAAACCACCGCAAGTGGTGGTTCCGACGAGGCAACAGCGGCAGAAACTTCGGCAGCGATTTCGGCCCTCTTCCCGACCGGTTTTGGTGGTGGAGCCTTCACAAAAGTTGCTTAGAATGACGAAACCTAGTGGATGGCATCGGCGGCGTTCCGAGAACCGGCCGTTGGCGGCGGACCGGCGGTGAACCGGTGGTGAACCGGCGGGTCTGAACCGGTTACTGTTCCGGCGATTTTTCCGGCGATTTGACTTGGGGCTTTCGTAGGGCTTGTTACAAGCTTTCCAACGGTATGCTCGGATTTCATTTTGGTTTTACGGTTTACGTTTAATTTCAGTTTTCGTACTAGGATTTATGTTCGGTTTTTCGTCAACGAAGTCCGGCGTGTTTGGCATTTTCTGAAATTGATTGAGGGTTTTTGTTGAGCAGGCCGAGACGTACGTTTCTGTCCTTCCGGGGTTTTTTCCGACCACCGGAGACAGTATTCCGGTGGCGGCCGGTGACTGTTCCGGCGGCTCCGGTAGCGGCATTCCGGTGACTTCCGGACATTGTGTTCCTTTCGTCGTGGTGAGTCTATCACCGCTTTCCGTTCGTCAATCGGATGCCCGGTTGATTTATTATGATTTATTTTGTGTATTTCTATTTAATTGAAATTAATTGTTTTAATTGCAATAAATTGTCAATTGCTTGATTTGTCGATCAATATGAATTCCAATGTGTACGAAAGCATGTATTAAATGATCTATAATATATGAAAACTTGAATTCTTAACTCATTGATTTTATGGACCTCGTTTCATGTTGATTACTTGTCTTAATTGATTTAATTGAGAATTGTTTGAATATATATGAGTGGGCATAATTATTCCAAATGCTTAATTAATTTGAAATACGAACTTAACGTTCATGAATCATACATGTAGCTTTAATTATATGTTTAATTGTTATTTGGAAACTTGAATGTACACCCGAACATTACATGACTTTTGTAATTTATTATATATTGGATTATTGCATAACTTATTGATACCATTTCATGAACATTGCCGTGCGTCTTATTTGGTTCATATTGAGTCTCCTCTCACTGGTACACATTATTCCCTTTATTGTACAGTTCTTCTCCAGGGTGGAGACTTCTGGATCGAATAGGCAACCGTAGTGCTCTTGTTGTTGTTCTTGTCTCGTGGTATTCCAGGTGAGGTTTAATTTCTAGATACATAGAACCATTACAACCCTTACGTGAACTTTCGGCCAAAAGGTATCTATATATCTATAGTTTTCTAAACTCTATTGATTTTCCACTGATCTATTGAATTGTACTGTATTGATTGATTGATTGATTGGGCGAGTATTGTATTGCACTGTGGGCCCGAGGGTAGTGACTCGAGCCAACCGGGAAAGCATGGGCTGACGGGTAACTCGGGAGCTATCCTCACCAAATTGGGATGACCCCTGAACCCCCTAGGAGATTAGGGCGGGGAAGGAGTTCCGGGCTTAGGGAATCATGCACCCTCTGCCCAGATTGATTGGATGGCGGGGCCTTGCAATCCCCCATCACCCGGAGGAAGAAGGTTGGATTGAAACTGCTAATTGTGCACTGTAAATATATTGTTTGATCACCTAATCACTTAATAACTGAATGATTGATTGTACACTGTCGGAGTATGGTTGGAGATTTGCCCTCACTCGCCGGGCCACTGATTGATTGATTGAAATTGATTGAAGTGTCTAATCTGATAGTTGTAATCTCGGGCGAGTTCTAAGTATTCTTGAACCTACTTTGTTTCTGTTATAAAACCTTACCCGAGGTTACGACTTGCATGTTATCTGCGCTTATATATTATTACGCCCCTCGCTCAGTCTTGTGGAGACTGACACCTCACTTTTTAGTTTTTGCAGGTGGTGTGCTAGGCGGGAGTTAGAGTTGTGTCTTGTCTTTCCTTTTGAGTCTTGTTCCAGTCTCTTCACTTACACTCACTGCATATTGTATTTTAATTACTGTATTGAACTTGTTATTGGATTAGTATGCTACTTACTGAATTAAATTGAACTCGGGACAGGTTCTAGGGCTTTAGTTGAACCCGTTTTATGTTATTGTATTGAATTGATTCGGGACAGGTTAGGACAGGTTCATTGAATTAGTAGAACCCGTATTTACTTTCATTGAACTTGTATTCATTTTATTGATATTGATTAGATAATTGCCTTACTTCCGCATTGTGGTCACTGTTGATCGTTTCAGGGTTAGATTCCGCCTAGCTAGGACTGTGTTTTTCATTGTCTTCCGTTCGCTGTGAGTTTAGTTCATGTATGGATCATTCCATTTCATATGTGGACTGAACTCATAGTGCGGGGGATGTGGTGCTCTCGTCGCGGGTGCTATAAAACACGTCTTAAGAGAAGGGTTTCACACGTGTACACACTCTAAAATTTGGCTAAATTTTATCAGATGGGCTCGTTTCTTCTATATGTGGCGTGGATATTTATCCTTAAATTTCTTTGAGGTCTGCTTGCTTGTCTTTCTTCTTCTATAGGAACGATTCCTTGAGAAAGATACATTCCTTGAGACAAACAACCTTTGTCTAAGGGAATTGCAGAAACAATATTCAATATCGTTGTATAAACTTGAACTCATTTCAAACTTATCTCCCACTATCCTCTTCACTTAAGAGGATTCTACTAAATTCTTGGATAAGAATAATTAGGGAATTTAATATGCCATATTGCATAGTGCAACTAAAGGACTGATTTTGGAAGGTACTAAATTCAAAATCTCTAACTGCATATTCTGGGAGTTTATTCCTAGAATGATTATAAGTCAGTAAAGCTTGCTATGGAATGGACCATGTTGCATTAGATTTCATTCCCTCATTCGGAAACACTAAGGTGTTCTCGAATTAGTTTACTGAGAGATAATCCTATTATCTCTAAGATGAGTAAGGAATTAGTTGCTAAGATATTGGCTATCTCGGTCATATCGATTTACCTATAACTTATGACTACTTCGGTTCCTAACCTCCTTTCGAAATTCTAAGAATTTCATATAAGTTTCGAATTTGTACTTTAACAAGTACATTCATTCATAATGATTAAACTGACGATTATATCTAGTGCTTACATTAAGCATCTTACACTCATCAGCAAGGATCGAAATCCACTATAATTTTGGAACGTTCCACGTTTCTTATAAACGGGATTCAGGAACGCTTCCCTCATGACAGGATTCACAGGAAGTCAACACTATAGGTTCATTTTCATAGAATGATCCTAAGGTGTCTGACTTGCTAATCCTTTTATATCTCAACGTTCCAAAGTAATTCGAAGCTTTGTCATCTCACTTACTTTTGTTATCTCGTTGTATGTTCAGAACATTAGTGCCTTGAGTCTTTGCACAACGGCTTATGCAGAATTGACTTAAGACTAGTAAATTCTATTCCTAGTAGAATTACTAAACGAGGTAACATTTCAAAGTACTCATACTCTTTGCAGTTCCCTTTCAAAGTCCTTATTTGCTACCATAGAAGCAAACGTCCTATTTGATCTCTAGTGTCTTTTGGGCGTACCCCTTACATGCCCCTCCATTGGGCTCTTAAGGGTTTCTTCTTCTTTAGGCCTTCAAGCCTTTAACTTAGGGAGTTTTAGAAGAAGAATTAACCATCTCAACCTTTTATTCCTTCTTAAGGATGCTCTCAACCATTATCAACTTAAATGATTAACTATGCTACATTAGCATCATTCTAGTTGAGCATAAAGGGTTTGAATGATAGTCGAAGCAATGTAAGCAATCAGTGCATTGAGAACTCTTTTCTCAGTTGATGATCGAGACCATAAGATCTTCAAATAAGATCTTTAGACCTTGTTCGTGTGCACTTGTTTCCTCATTTGGAATATTGAATAATTCCATAATGTTATACCTTGTAACATTTTTATGAGGTGGTTCAATTGCTTTTAAGTGGTTTGGAAAAATCCATTCACCTCAGATTGCTTCTCTTTTGGCCCGGGTTGACTTTTCACAATTGAAAACTTCGCCCTTTAGAGAACGCCTTTCTCTAGTCGGATTCTAAAATGAATTTTAGGATCCGAAGCCATTTAGAGTTAGTCAGGACTTAGTCAACTTATTTGACTTAAGGATGGATACGAATGGGTTTGCATTTCATATTGTAGAGAATCACAGAACTACAACCTAAATGCTAAGCAGAGAAAATGTGGGCATGTTGAATTATAACGATATACAAAAGATAAGGTCTTTAATCTAATGTAGCTCCCACTGTTTTTCAAAGATCTATAATTCCCAAAGATCTAAGAGGAACACGTTTCCCAATGGGTACTAAGATCCTAGGCATTTTACCTCGAACCCACGACTCGCGGACATTCTAAGTAAGAACCCTAGGTAGGTACAACTTACCAATTCTAACACCTTTAGAATTCTTAGTAATTGTTTTTGCATCACCTATCTTTCAATATGGACCCACGACTCGTGCGACATCCATATTTACTTAGGCGTTAAGCTAGACCCATCAATCATAAGATCATGACCAAAACTTAGTTCGAACGACCCACGACTCGCGGACATCGCCCTTGCTAAAATTGACCACGAAATATTGACCATTTAAAATGATTAATTAGGTAACTAAGAACTAATAAGCTCCACTAGCTATCCCACGACTCGCGGACAATAACTAGCTTTACTTACTAAACTTAAAACCTATTGATGGAATGCTAGGAATTTAATTCAAAATTTGCATCTCGAATTAAACACCTATTTGTTCGAAATTAGCTTAATATTTAATGGGAATTTTCGAATCAACAGGAGAGTTGTCCGGTTCGACCTCACCAACATATATGTTATCCAATTTTATTAGTCTTGATTAATGCAAGTACACTTAAATGCATATCAAACAAGCACATAAACAGATAACATGTCCTAGCATGATACTAACATGTAATGATCATGGGTTCTACCTATCTTATGCGTGATATGTGGGAGCCACTCCACAATCACAAGTTCTAACATACATGCCACATAAATAGTTTAAATCACATAAGGGAAAGCGGTAACAAAATACGAGCCCTATCTCTATTACATTTAACAATTGAGATTCCCCTCCCTAACATTTTGAGGGGTCTTCACTTATGGCCTCCTTGTTACTTGAATGTGATCCATCTTACTCCATGGGTGCATTGTCTCCAAAATGAAAATAAAACCTCACCACCTATCTCTACTCTCAAATTACAATAAAAAGAAAAAGACATAAAGTAATAAGGCTCAATCTTCATATTGGCCTTAGACAATTACACGGGGCATACCCCGGCCTCAAAAACAGTAATATTGAAAGCCACATAATAAATCACATAACAGTACGCACATAAGTGAGGCTCCAACCTCAATTGAAAAACGCAACTATAGGGCTCCAGCCCCAATTTAAACCATCCATGTGCATAAATTAAAACCATACATAGATCTAAACCCATGATCACCTAACATGCTTTTGCGAGAATTTAAATTTAGCCAATAAATTAAAATTCTCGTTTCAAGTCCTAATGACTTAAAACACGACTTAGATGCAATTCTTGTTCAAGAGCCTTTTCAATAAAACCCGAAAAACAACAAACCAATAAAATTCCAATTAATTTCCAAAATTAATAATTTTATTCTTTCATTATTTTCAGAAAATAAAGATTGTAATTTTTCCAAAATTTAAATCGCTTAATTTCTCAAAAATCCCAATTTAATCAAAATTTTAAAATAATTTTATTTTAGCAAAACTGATTTTAAAAGATAAAATTAAAATAAAATTTAAATCAGGATTTTACGGACCGAAAACACAAAAACACGAAACACGAAAACGGGCCTAGCCGCGCGAGGCACTTTCGTGCAGCAGCGCCCGCCGCGACTAGGCGGGCTGGGCAGGCGTCCCGCGCGGTTGCGGGACGGGCTGGGCGGGAGCGCCTAGGCGCGCCCGGGACGGCTCCCGCGCGGTTGCGGGAGGAGCTGGGCGGCAGTGGCGGGCCTGGGCGTGCGACGTGCTAGCACGCCTAGGCTCGTCCTTTTCGTGTTCCGTTTCGTGTCCAGGTTTCTCAAAACCAATTCAATCCAAAATTAAAAAATTCGATTTAAACATATTTCAATCAAAACGGTTTTCAAAAACACAATTTAAGAAAACAGTTTCAGAAATTTAGGAAAAATTACAGTTTCGTATTTCAGGCTTTCTAAAAGAACTCATGAATACCTAATTCGCATCTAAGCCTAAGAATTTCTACCAAATTCAGAATAACTGAGACGAATCAGAAACACGATTAACGAGGTGGCTCTGATACCACTTGTTGGAAAACACGAATCAGAAAGCAGCGGAATTTAAAAAATTTTCCAACAAAAGGATCTTGGACTCGCAATCGTGTAACCAAATTCGTAGAGATAGAAAACTTACTTTTCTTTTATTCTTTCTTGAAGCGTTTCAAGCCACCCAAGAACGCTCTTCTCGCGGCTTGACAACCCGTCCCTCGAAAGTCTCTTTCTACTTCAGAATCCATTATCGGGATAACAATCCACACCAACCTAGATTCAATTCATGTTAGAGATGTTCTTAACAATATAACATAAAGAAAGAAACATGAAGCGAGAAAGGCATGATTGAAACTCCCTTCGAAAACCAGTTTTGCGAAAGTAGAAATCTGCCAGTCACAAAACCCTCGTGAAAAAATTCATCCTTCAGGATATGGACGAACGGTTTTCGCCATCTTCTTTGGTTCGATTTTTTCATTCGCTTCATGTCGGGTTCAGAATCGTTTCATCATCCCTTCTGATCGTTTTTGCTTAATCCCCACTTTTGGTAAAGCTCGAATCTTCAAAACTTCTAACTTGAAGTCTCTAGAGATAGTCCACCAATTTGGCTACAATCTAACTAGTAAGGATGCTAGTTCTCTAGTTAGTGTTTAGGCTTAACCTAGGGTTTTATTTTATCTTGGAGAAAGGAAGGTGTTCAACACATGAACCAAGAATTGTCTATTAGCTCTAAAGGGGAGCATGAGCTCCCCTATATATAAGAAAGGGGAGGGACTAAATTCCTAGTCCTTAATGGGCTAGGATTTTGGTCTCTCTCTCTCCTATTACTTGATCATCAAGTAATTTTGACTTTGACTTTGAATTCTAATTCAAATCAACTTTCAAGAGAGCTAAAAATATCCAAACTATTTTTGGATAATTTTATACTTTATTTATTTAAAATAAATAACTTATTTTATCTAATTAATTAATTCATAATTAATTAACTAGATTATTTTTCTCCAAAATAAGACTTTCGTTTTAATTCAAAATTAAACCAAAGTCTATTAAATAATTAATCACATTAATTATTTAATACATAAATAAATATACACATATATTTATACACGTGTGTGACACGTGTCACAATGACACGTGTCACTCACGTGAGCCACACGTGTGGTTTCACACATGTGGAACCCTATTGGCTTGATTAACTCGTTTAATCATTTTAAAGCCTCAACTCATGTAACCAAGTTGTTGTGTGTGACCCTCTAGGTTCTCAATTCAATTAGCAGTGACCCTAATTAATTAATTCACTAATTAATTAATCAGTCCACAGATTAAACGACTATAGTCTAGCAACAGGTGTTTAACCCCTAGCTGAATTGGAATGTTCGGATTCGACAGAACCTTTAAGTCATTGATTCATGTGAGATACAATCCTCCTACTTACTATCTTTCAACCATGATCTAGGGTAAGGGAATAATTAAAACCCTAATAATCTGGTCTTAAAGCTAAGTGCATTTCATATCCATTTGATCTCAATCCAAGAAACCCTTTTCTTGATGTCTTGATCTACTGCCTTGGCCAAGGACTCCATATGGCATATGAATGACTTACACAATAAGAGATCACCTTGCAAATGCAAGTGTAGGTCCTTTCTTGATTCTCATTCACTTTCATGAGTCACTTGTGCAGCCCCAGTATAAGCCTTGAATCAGTTGTCTAAGGTGACACCCTTTAAAGCTTATACCAAAGACTACAGAGTTAACTCATAAAGTAACATGGAACCTCAAGTCTAAGGATCAATTAATCACATCAATGACTCGTGAGATATTTCCTAATCTGGAAGTTTCCATTTCCTGAAATAGAAACTTCCTTTCCCATTTAGGAATGTTCTCACACGGGGCACCTCAGTGAACTTACTTATTAAAGTAAGCACCCTCATGCATCACGCACGTATCAACTATACACTTTGCACCTCCATGAAACAAGGTGGTCCTTCTTAAGGGCGTGATCCCACAAGCAAGCCTTAGAGGAGTCAGGTTGACACTCCCACTGTCTGTAGGACTCATCGGCTTGGAGTATTTTACTAATCATGACTTATGTGATATAGGGCTCGTTTCATGAACCATTTCACCTAAATGGTAGAGTCCTAAAGTCATCAGGATTAGGGGAGTTCTCATACATGCGCACGTAATGGAAACACACAAAACACGTATTGGCATATAAAGAAGTGTTTGCCTATAATCAATCGTATATTATTCAAAGATTGTCTGTGATACAAGAAAAGTCCCAAAGCAGATTACGTCGAATCGGCTTTCTAGGGCACTATTCCTAACAGTCACGAGGGGGTATTCGAGAAACACGAATTTTATACCTAATAAAAATGCGATATATGAAAATAAAATATATATTAAATGTGTCAAAAATAAATATTTTTTATTTTAATTTTAGGAATTAAATCAAATAATATTCCTTTAATTAAATAGTTAATTAATTAATATTTTAATATATAATAAATGTGTCAAAATTCAAAATTTGGTGATAAAATCAAATCAAGTCAAATAAAAAAAGTCAAATGTAATGTTTTGGAAATCAAATCATATCTTTTGATTTATGGGAAAATACTACAAAATCGACGAGAACCAATCAAAGTTAAGTCTTCTCTCGATGATTATGGAAAGAATTTCCCCTCCTACACTTATAAATAGAGGCATTCTACAAGCCAAAAATCACAAATCACACAACTCGAAGATACGAAGGAGCAAGCAACAAAGCAAGGAGAAAAAAAGTTCTTCGACGTTCTTCAGCATCCTCGGCATCTTCAACGGCATTCTTCGTGGGAGTCAGCATGTTTGGCGTTTGATCTGGAATCGAAACATCGAGATTGTGTTTCGGCGTTACTCTCCTCAACAAATCAATGTCAAACTCAAATCGATCGAAACAGGTTAAACGCGTTTTTCGTGTTCTTCGTGGAAATCAACATATCAGACTGTTCGATCCGCAACAAGGCGTCAAGTCCACGAATCCGGTGTTTTCTTCAAATCAACTTCGAAGGTACTCCAAGCATATTCTTCAGCCTTCTTCGTGAAAGTCAACAAATCGAGGTGTTCAATCCGCAATCGAAGCATCAAATTCGTATTTCGGTGTTGCTCCTCAATAAATCCAAGTCAAATTCAAAAAATGTTTCATCGAAGTTCTTCGGCGTTCACCAAAATCAAGGAGTTTAATTCGCGATTAAGTCGAAAGGCCCCTAACGTTTTCAAAAGGCAAATCAAATCCAATAGAAGATTGAAAGTCCAAAATCAAAGAAGGCGTTTCAAAACTTCCAAATTTCAACAAATTTTGTAGGAAGAATAAGAGGAGAATAAATTAGAGATTGTAACCCACATTTTGAATAAAGCAGTAAAATTCATTTGTGATCATTTTCGGTGTTTAATTATTTAATTAATACGAAAATTGAGTTACAGCTCTGGTACCATATGTGGAGTCAAAAAAAATTATGTATTCATTGATTGATTGAAGATACAAGAACATATATACTATGACTTTAAGGCAACATACGTAAAACAGGAATATAGTTAACTATAATGGAAGAGATATAAGGTAGGGGAACCAATCAATCAAGATATTTCTTTAATTATATCATAATTGATATGTTTCTGCATGCTTATGATACCAACGTTTTGAATCATATATCTATATTGTACATTTTATATATATATTGCAAATTTGGTTATCTATATTATTTGATAATCAGTTACTTCATTAAACTCGACAGACTATATTCTTATGAAATTATCTTTTATTTCAATTAAAATAATATTCTATTCATCATGGTCGCATAGGATAACAATTAACAAGTAGTTAACTTACGTCTTTCACATCACCAAATAGTGTGGTTTAGCGATTCGATCCTATGCTAACTTAATTGAGGATTTTGTGTTTAAATATCTACCCAAACAAATGAAATATAGGAGGAAAAAAAACACCTTTAACATTATTCGTGTTTTGAGAAATATGTGCTTGGCGAGTGCATCGAACGTTACAATAGGCCATAGAATGGTAAAGAGAGTCTGCTTAACTTAATCTCACCCCTTTCTTTTCGAAAATTTATCAAATTAACAGTGGTATTGATCAACTTAAACACATACTATCGATCAACTTATACAATATAGTCAAATAGTTAATCATCGTACGTTATGAAAAATGTACCTAGTACCTTAATAATTGTTAGCCCTGGAGCCTCACCAGAATAAACTGGGGCTTATATGTTTTGAAACTGACAAAACAAATATTATTTTCCACATTTTTCAATTAAAAGCTTGGACTTATTTTATATCATTTCATATTACCGTTGAGCTTTTGTTTCAAGTCTTCATTGTAGGTTTGTGAAGAGAGAGAGAAAGTTGGTGACAGCTGGAACTAAAGTGGAGCCAATATTTGAAATTCAAATACCAGCTCCCAACAACCACATTTTTGAAGCTCTATATAAAGACCCTTTGGCTGATCATTTGAAGGATATAATTCATGCAATAAAGCTTCATCCTCCTACATTGCAATAGCTGTTGGAAACACATGGAGATGGTGTATTCTCCCAATTGTTAGGCTTGTAATGTAGTATGGAGAGGAATGATTGAGCTGAGTTCTGGAACTTGACCACGGTATTAGTAGTACCAGGCGCTCATGTGTGGCTTGACCTTTGGTGCCGGTACCGGGCGTTCCAGTGTTGCTTTGTATTGTATATCAGACCTTCGTGTCTTATCTTTAATGGATATCTTTCTTCATAATCCTAAGCTTAACAATCTTAGGTAGAGGACTAATCCTTTTGGTTTGTGTTTTCACAACCTCTCTAAATCTTCTTGTGCTTAATTTCTCTATCTTTGTTGTGCTGACTGGTACAAACCATTGTTGTTGATACCACCCCAAACTCAAATTCTAACAATAATCATATTTTATCTCTTGATCTTCCCGCTTCATTAATCCATGCCGCACTAGTGGTGGTAATAGTACATAATTTAATCATGGAGAGCACATACATAGAACAATTTGCAATATAAATAAGTTCAAGTCTATGCCAAAAGCTATTAATAAATAAGTTCAAGTTTTCATACGTACATCTTAAATGTCTTCAAAATAACAATTGGGAAGCCTTTCCTCTTGTTTTTTCTAGTGTAGATCACAAGTGGTGAGTTTTCTTACATGTTAATACAGTCTATAAACCACATGGGCCGGTGTTGAAATTGAATTGATGTATATCCCAAGAATTTTGTCTTCTTCTTCCAAAATGGTCTATATAAACGCACCCGTCTCCCAACTTAGTTCCTCACCCTCGCAACAGCTCTTCTTTCTTTCCATTAATCTCGAATATCGAAAGGTTAATTTTCAGCAAAATGGCAAGCTCTTCTGCCAAAATTATGTTTGTTTTTCTTGTTTTGAGCCTAGCTCTTCCTAATACCTCGGCCAACAACATTTTCGAGATAAATTGGGTCGTAGGTGGTAATTTCGCAGCATTGCTTAGTCTAGAGACTATTCGTGTTGGTGATAGCCTCCGTAAGTCATCTCTTGGTGCATATCTATTTATAAGTTTCAGTTTCAGTTTTAAGTTTCAGTGTCGTTATTTTATAAAATGCACACACATGCAGTAATTTTCCGAGGTTTAATTTTATTTATGCAGATTTCAGTTTCAGCATCCCCCACACAGTCGCCGAGGTTGATGAATTTGCGTACGTCAATTGCAACGCTCCGATTGCGGCAAAAATCTACACCAGCGGCAGCGTCAGCTACACTTGTTCCACAATCGGCACACGTTTCTTCATCTCCACTGCACCTGGAGATTGTGAGGCTGGTCTCAAACTGAAAGCCGTTGTGCTTTAAAGAGAACCTCCTGAATTCTGAATTATGACCGATCATGTATACAGATTTGTGTGTGTATGTCTGTGTATTCGATCCGGTTAACTTAGTTTCTGTCGACAATAAATCCATGCATGCATGGACCTCTGCATGTTGAAGATTACCATGCATGCATGCATGCTTTCATTTCATGCATTTCCCGTTTGGTTTGATTGATCAGTGGTGATGATAGTACATTATTTTGTAATGTACTCTACGGATGTTTGTAATTTCTATTTTATATGAATAAATCATCACTTTGTGCCTTGCTCATTTAATTAATTGTTTTCTCAGAGCCTTTCGTGTTGCAGTTAATATAAAGAGAAAATATCATTTTTCGTCCTCTAAAAATGTCCTTTTTTCGATTTTGGTTCTGATCTTTTAATTTTGACAAGTGACTTTTTCGGTCAATTTTTTAACGTCCGTTAGCTAAAGGACTGAAATTGAAAAATGTGGATAAGAACCAAAATTAAAAAAGGACATCTTTAGTAGATGAAAAATGATATTTTAATTTCCCTAATATAAATATGCAAGAGAATCTCCAGGATTGTAGCACCCCGCACGTGAGGCACCACATCCCCCGCACTATGGCTCAACACGAGTAACGAAACTGTGACTCTGCACCCGTATCAACCCATAGCGAACGGGAGACCAACATAAAAACTTTCCTAAGCCAGGCGGAGCTAGACCCTGCAATGAAAACCAATCCACAGAGTATAATGCATAACAAAGCCCAAGTTCAAACATACCAACCATAAACGGAATTTGGGCTCTTCAGGCCTCTTTTAAAACATAACACTACCCCGTAAGAGCAATTCACTAACTATTTCATAATTATACAAATTCATGATATAAAAGAATGAATCATACATAATTCCAATACATAAATGAGTGCAGAGACTCTCCTAACCTAACTTGACCAACACAAAGACTCCAACACCTCCGCCTAGCTCGAAACTCTGAAGCCAAACCTGCACACTAAAGTGTTGGGGAGGGAGAGGGTCAGTCTCTAGAAGACTGAGTGAGCAGGAGCTAAATATATCTATAAAAACATGCACATGCAAGTCATAAATTCCGAACAAGGTTTTAGTTGAGATTAGTTCCCCAAAAAGGGCAAGAGAATGACTAATCAGCGCTCGGATTTTATGACTAATTCATATTAAATTCATTACATTCATAAATCATACATAAATATAAGGCTCGGCGAGTGAGCGTGCACAATCTCCAACCAAACTCCGACCGTGTACGACAAATATCAATAATATATTGATTAGGCGACCATGCAATATATCATAATACATGCGGACCATAAATCATATCATAAATATATTCGTTTGGGCAATCCGTGTCCCGGCCTTCCCGCACGGTGCATAAACATAACATAACATAAATCATAAATCAGTTCCAACCTTCTTCCTCCGGGTGGTGGACGGGCTTGCAAGACCCGACCACCTCAATCATGGGCCAATGGGGTTTCATGACTCCCCCAAGGGCACTCAGCTCCCATTCCCCGCTAAACCTCCTAGCGAGGGTCGGTATCACCGTAGTTGGTTGGGACTAGTATATGGGATTCCCGTCAGCCCTTGCTTCCTCGGTTAGCCACATATACTAAGTCCCGGGGCCCGTTCAATCATAAATCATAAATGTGTCTCGCCAAAACACGTCAATTCATAAGTACATATCATAATTCATAAATCATTTGAAAAGGGTTTACTCGATCAATACATACTATAAGAAATCATACCTTACCGTGTAATTCGGCATATGCTATATACGTACCTCTCCGTGTCATCCTATTCCGTAGCTAGCATGAAGACACACGGTTTGGAGCATAGCCTCATTACAAAACCATTTTTAAGTTTATATACGCTCATACGCATAATTCAGAAGGATTTACTCGATAACTTCATTTGAAAATCATATATATATAATCATAAGGTTTTGGCCAAAGCTTTTCACATAAGGGTTGTAGGGTTTGTTACATAGCTAAAACAAAAACCACCCTCACCTGAACCGTGAAGTTACAAGGATCGAGCACCAAGTGCCTGAACGATCAAAAGCTCTCCACCCTGGAGACAAACTGTACAAAAGACCACAAGACGTGTTTGTGAGACTCAAGACTCTTAATGAACCATATATGACGCACGGCAATGCACCAGCATGATATGAAGGCATAAAGATCATTCTAAGTCATGAAAATCATATAACCAATTCATTCACTTGTTCAATCATAAATCATTCAAATTCTTCAATTCATATGTCCAATCAATTTATTTCAAGAACTCAAATAGGAGCATAGAACATATTCAAGCTCTTCCATAATGCTACCACATACTTCATATTACATAAGATAGCATATATCCAAGGTTTGACAACAAGAAGAAGTCTTATGATATAGAAAATAAGTTATGCGATTCATAAACGACATATAAACACACATAAACGGCATTACGTAAAAGCATGCCTATAACACATCCAAAAGCCATGAAATTACACCATAATGCTCCCAACATATAGCAAAACAAGTTCATAGTTCAACACAAAAGGCGATAAAGTCATTAAGGAGGTGAAACAAATCAAAACCCGAAAAGGAAGCAACACGGACGGCACAGGGAAAGGGACACGGGGGTGTCACCATCCCTAGCCAAACTGAGCCACGGGCGTGGCTCAGTACAGAGCTTCCCAGAAGGTGTGACATGCCCGTGTCTCACTCTTATGAGTAAATGAGACACGGGGGTGTCACGGTACAGAACTTATTCACACTTAAAAATTTTCCAGCAAAAACTGAACCCAAACAAACTCAATCCAAAGGCATACCAAATGAACTCCAAATACTCTGAAACTTAATATACAACATATTTGGCATGTTATGAACATTTTTCATTTAGAGTACAAAGGCTAAATCACACGTTAAGATCATCGAATCCATGCAACAAAGCTGGGTCGCCAAAATCGCACATATGAGCCCTAATGATTCTATCATGCCTTGATCAAGTACTTAGGGCTTGAATTTGGATCTGAAACTTTGGGGAATGCATGCTAACATACTAAACAACTAATATACATCATATATATACAAAATGGCACAATTTAAAGCACATTAGGGTGACCAAAAACCACACATAGGCAACAGCAACAAATCTGTCATGGGGCATGCATAAAAACAGGCCATGTATTTCGGTTTTGAGGCTTCAAATGGAACCAAATACTTGAAACATGAATGCTAACATATATAACAATGAGTGTACATCAACTCCAAGCAATTTCACACGAAATGGAGACCGTTTGATCAAGCAACAACATAATATTTCATACAGCAGTTCGAAAACAGGGGAAGTAGTTTGATCATCAAGTTTGGAGCTCCATATCTCAAAATTTTATAAAAGGAGCAAGAGAAGAAATCTTCCTAATATCATATACTATCAGTTAGGAAAGAAATAAGCCAAGAAACAAGCTCATATACTCATTTACAAGCAAGGAAATCAGCTACACAAGCAAATAGGTCACAAGAGCAAAAATCCCTAAAAGTTCATATAAAACTCATCCCTCAAACCCTAACCAAATCTGACCCAAATCATGATGTAAGTAGATGAAATCAAGTATAATAGAGTAGAGAAGACATAAATATTCATACCTTGAAGATTTGGGAGAGAAAGGTGGTGGTTTGAGCTCCAAAACCAAAAAAATGGCCAAGGGTTTCTCTCTTCTCCTCTTCTTCCCTCTCTCGTTTCAGTTGCAGCTGGAAATGGAGATATGTGGTTCGGTTTTCAGAGCTAAAGAGGAGAGAAAGGGCCTAACTCAAGGTAGATAAGTCATGGTTAAGGTAGGGTTAGGTTAAGGGGTGTTATAGGGTCCCACCATGAAGACTAGTCAACAAAAGAAGCTCTTCTTGCACGGGTTGCTCGTTACGGTTGGATTTCGGAGGTCTTAATGATTTCAAAAAGGTGTGAGGCTTGTTCCATTGTCTCCGAATCGTCGATACGAAGGCAACGGAGTTGACGGAATTCGAATCCGAATTCCCGAGCTCAAGATATCACGCACGGAACCAAGGGTGCGCTAATTGCTCGTTAGCCCCCGATTTGGTTCCACAATCAAAATTAAATTCATAAACACGTCAAATGAATCCGAAAACATAAACCGAGCATACAGGCATGTTCATAACACACATATTTACGACATACTAAATTTCCATACCAATCCGATATCATTACATATATGAACGAAGCGCAAAAAGAACACTCATGCGCATGAACGAATTCATATAGTTATAAATGAGTTACTAAAACTCAAATTCCATATTAAATAAATTTAAAGCCAACTTATAACATGTTGAAATTAATTAACGAAATTACCGAAATAGTTAAGGTAACACGAAACCTTAATTAAGAATTTAAACACTAAATATCAAAGTGAAATAAAATGAATTAATTTAGAGTAACAATAGTTTACAGTTTAAATCAAATAAAAACACTTATAAACAATTAATCATATAATTAAATAATTAATTTGCGCAATTTATAAACAAATACGCCACATTATTAAAACTGAAAAACTGGGGCGTTACAAGGATAATATTAGATCATACATATGATGATAATATTAGTTTAATTTATGACATTATTTTTTATTTTTATTATTATTATTTTTTGGTCAGTAATTTTATGACATTATCATAACATACGTTATTGCTCATAATATAAATAAAAATCATGTTGAGAAAAATATATGCCATCTAGCAGGCAAGTTTACCAAACTTAGCACACTAGATCTAAAATTTTGACTTAAACTTTAGAATTAAAAAACTCAACTGAATATATAATATTTCTAAAACTAATTTATTTTGAAGTATTCTAAATAGATTTATTTGATCCTAAAAAAAAACATATTAATATATCCTTTTTTAAACAAACTATATAAATAAATAATAATAATAATAATTTACTTCAATTTTAGCTTAAATATAATTTAATTATGAAATTATTTAATAAGAAACAAAGTACTAAACATCCATAAAATTAATTTTGGATGTAATAAATATAAATTAGAATTGTTGTTTAAAATTTATTTATTAATCAAACAATATAAGGGATTAATTCACGGGGTATTTTCTAAGAGAAATAGTTAAACATCCAAAAATAGATTTTCGTTAATGGAATTTAAAGGATTTGGCTTTTAGGGTTGTAAAAAAAAAAAAAAAATTCTAGGGGTCATTTTCAGAAAATTATTGCAGAGGCCGGGATTATATTACTTGTACGAAAATTTTATTACTTATAATAATATAAACAGTTTTCTGAGTGAACTTTTTTGCATGTATATGTTTGAGATTGTAACATTAGTTAAGAAAATAATATAACTTATTTTCAAAACAGTAGTAATTCGAAAAGTTAATAAATCGACTTTTCTTAACATATATTAATGATGACCGTGGATGACAAAAGCTTGTAAATAATATACATGTAAAATTATGTTAGGGAAAACACCAATCTCGAAGCAAATAATATTTTGGTCGGAAAAATGTAAAATCGAGATACCAATTACACCTCACTTGAAATTTTTGGATATATTTTTTTTCCGATGAAAATTTTGGAACTAAAACTAAAAAGAACGTTGCAATTTACGGATTTTGGTCACTGGAATCAATTTTAGGAGCCGGAAAATAGCGTATGTGACATACGAGCTTACTTGACGTGTACCTGACCACATTGGCCACCGGTTAAAAAAAAAACAAATTGTGGAATATCATGTAATTTTTAAACTCTTCAAACATCTGTGACACGTATGACGTTTTTAGTAAGCAGGTATTTCACATGTGTTGTTTTTCTGATGCCTAAAATTATTTTCGGTGGCCAAAATCTATAAATTGCAACATCTTTTTAATTATAGATCTAAAATTTTCATCGAAAAAAAAAATGAGCAAATTGCATTTTTGGTCTCATACTAATGGGTCATTATCACTTTTGGTCCCATATTTTTCAAAAGTGGTTTTTTTGGACCCATAGTAATTTTTTTTTTTTGTCAATTTGAAAACATAAAATACAGATAAAACCAGCATGGTGTATTTGAATAGTTTACAGCAAATTAAAGTGAATCTACAAATAGAAAAGGGACTGTTATATGCCGACGCATATGTAAACTCTAACGGCATGATTGGTATGCATGAATGGAATGAGATAGGAAATGAATGAACTTTGTAATGGAATGAACAAAGGAATAGAATGACTTTATTATGGCATTGCTATGATTGGTACGCCAAGTAATAAAGTTAGGAATGAAATAAAAATTTTAAACTTATTTCATTAATAATAATAATAATAATAATAATAATAATAATAATAAAAGTATATAATTACAAATATTTTTATATTAAATCTATATTTTAAATTTTTTATTTTGAGTAACTATATATTTTCATATATAAATATATTATTACTATTTTATATCGAACGTGTTATATATATGACATTTACTATATGTACTATATATATGTGAGTGCCAGAGTGAGTTTGGTGTGTATATATATATATATATATATATATATATATACACTATTTTTTTATTCATGCATAGATTATGCATTAATTATTTATTATATTTAATATATTTTTTGACATATTAAATTTTCAACGTGATTAATAGTATTTAATTTTTATTTATGAAAATAATAAAATATAATATGTATTTAACAAATATGTGACGACAATATAAAAATAATAATAAATTTTCAACATTGGGAATGACTAATACCATGGGGGACCAAAGGAATGGGTAATCCCATGCTTGTGGGAATGAGCATTACCGAGGGAATGAGTATTCCTAATCATGTTTTTGTACTAATCATGGGTTTAGGAATGGACGCAGTAATGCCCATTCCATTCTTACCCCATTCCATCATACCAATCATGCCGTTAAAAGAAAACAGATCATAACTTTAGCATAAGTAATACACCAAACAAAAAAAGTCTAACCCAGTACTATTATATTTATTAAACAAGAGAGCTTTAATGTAAACCTTTAAAGAATAAGATCACATAACTAAGGAAAGATTTTGATTGTTTTAAATCTCTCTTGTAATCTTCTCCTTTTTTATCTTTCCCTTATAATTAGTTTTCTCTCTTGTATTTTGTTGTCCTAGTTTTTTGCATATATCGTTGTTGTATCTTGTATCTTGAATATAAATGAATACACACTTTTTAAAATGCCACTAAATATTGGAGCTTTGCCTTTGAAACGGGAGTCTCACTCATCAACTCACTCCCCTCACATGTTCTTCACAATGCTTTGTTAGGAATAGTGCCCTGAAAGCCGATGTAATAGTCAGCTTTAGTACTTTCCTTTCGTAAATCACAGCCAATCTTTGAATAATACGAATTAAGGCAACACTTCTTTATATGCTCTTGTTTGATTGTGTGTTTACTTTTGACTGCGCATGTATAAGAACTCCCCTAATCACTATGACTTATAGGACTCAATCATTTAGGCGACGTGGTTCATGAGACGAGCCCTATATCACATAAGTCATGATTAGAAATCACTCCAAGCCGATGAGTCCTACAGACAGTGGGAGTGTCAACCTGACTCGTTCGAGGCTTGCTCGTGTGATCACGCCCTTAAGAAGGACCACCTTGTTTCATGGGGTGCAAAGTGTATAGTTGATACATGCATGATACATGGGGGTGCTTACTTATTCTAAGTAGGTACACTGAGGTGTCCCGTGTGAGAAGATTCTTAAATGGGAAAGGAAGTTTCTATATCTAAAAATAGAAACTTCCAGATTAGGAAATATCTCACGAGTCATTGATGTGATTAAGTGATCCTCAAACTTGAGATTCCATTGATACTTTATGAGCTAACTCTGTAGTCTTAGGTGTAAGCTTTAAAGGGTGTCGCCTTAGACAACTGATTCAAGGCTTATGCTGGGGCTACACAAGTGGCACATGAAAGTATATGAAAATCGATAAAGGACCTACGCTTGCATTAGCAAGATGATGATCTCTTATTATGTAAGTCATTCATATGCCATCTAGGAGTCCTTAGCCGAGGCAGTGGATCAAGACATCAAGAAAAGAGTTTCTTGGATTGAGATCAAATGGATATGAAATGCACTTAACATTAAGATCGAGATTATTAGGGTTCTAATTATTCCCTTGCCCTAGATCTTGATTGAGAGATGGGACCTAGGAGGATTGTATCTCACATATGTCAATGACTTAAAAGGTTCTGTCGAATCGAGACATTCTTATTCAGCTAAGGGTCAAACACTTGTTGCTAGACTATGGTCGTTTGATCCGTGGACTAATTAATTAATTAGGGAATTGATTAATTAGAGTCACTGCTAATTGAATTAAGAACCTAGAGGGTCACACACAACAACCCAGTCACGTGGGTTAAGGCTTGAATCGATTAAACGAGTTGATCGGACCATTAAGAGAATGGTGGGGTCTACACGTGTGAGGCACACGTGTGGAACACATGTATGACACGTGTCCTTGTGACACGTGTAGTCACGTGTGTGTATGTGTATTTATATTAAATAATTAATGTGTTAATTATTTAATGGACTTTGATTTAATTTTGAATTAATATTAAAGTCCTAATTTGGAGAATTAAAGTCTAATAAATAATTAATTATGAATTAATTATATTATTAGTCTTCAAGTTATTTACTGTAAAATAAATAAAGCAAAATTAAATGTTTGAAAGAGTTAGACTAGATTCTTGCTTTCCAAGATGATCAAAAGAAGACTTTTGGTCAAAGTAAGAGACTTGGTCTCCAAGCAAAGTATCCCTTTCCAAAAGGAGTTTGGAATACTTTTCCACAAAGGATAAGGGGTTCGAACCCTAGCCTTATAAATAGAGGGGTTCGAACCCCATGGGTAGATTGATACAAAATTCTCCTTTCTCCCTAATTATACACTAAACCCGAGAGTCTAAACACCGAATATAGAGCTAGCATCCTCCCTATTCAGATCGTGGTCACGGTTGGTGGACTAATTCTCTAGAGAGCTACTATCGTGAAGTCTTGAAAGATTTGAAGGAGCTTTTGGGGATCAAGAAGAGCGTTCTTGGGCGGCTAGAACGTGTCAAGAAAGCTACTAACTAAGTGAGTTTCTTGATCTCTACGAATTTGGGAATAGGAATTGGAAGATTCGATCCTAACTTATTGGGAAAATTTTTAAATTTTCGCTGCGTTTCTGTCTTGTTTTCCCAACAAGTGGTATCAGAGCCACCTTGCAAGGCCTATTTCTGATTAGTCTCAATTATTCTGAGTTTGGTAGAAATTCTTAGGCTTGGATGCGAATTGAGTATTCTTGAGTTCTTTTAGCAAGCCTGAAATACAAAACTGTATTTTTCCTAAAAGTTTCTTAAAACTGTTTTCTTAAATCGTGTTTTTGAAAAACTGTTTTGGTTGAAATCTGTTTAAATCGTAATTTTAATTTTGGGTTGAATTGGTTTTTGAGAAACCTGAGATATGAAAAACGAAACGCCAAACGAACACACGGGATTGGGACGTGCCAACATGTAGCACGCCCCGACACCGTGAGCACCTCCCGCAACCGCACGGGAGCCGCCTAGACAAGCCCGCACAGGCGTCCCGCACGCTCCGTCTCGTAATGTATTTGGTGTCTTACAATCGGAAGTGATTAATCTAATTAATATGCTATCACTTGGATTAATAAATCACATTTATAATCCTAATAATATTTTTGTCTATTTAAAAATATTAGTCCAATTATGCATCGCATTCAATCTCTATTAAATACTATTTATCTAATCATATTAAATATGCATAATTGAAAATAGCATAACATCTCATATTATCATAATCATACCATGAAATTAAAACATGCTTGCAAATAATTATCATATAATTATCATGCTTAAAATTAAATGGCATAAAGTAAACATGTAATAAATAAATCATTACATAATTTAAATCATGTTTACTGATTCGGTAATTTTTCAGGAAAAGCAATTAAATTATTTCCCAAAAAATACCATTCCACGTAAATTCCCAGGAAACACTGGAGGAGTCACAAACGGTCCCACTTAAAAACCAGTCTCCTTTAATAGAATTTATGTGCACAGTAGCAGATTTAAAATTATGCATCGCATGTATCATATCAATGCATGTATATATCTAGAGTCTGGCTCTGATACCAGTTGCTGGCATAGGGACCCGAAATAGTACCGTTCCTGGACCGTACTTTAAAATTTTACCCTAATACACATGTATCAAAATATTTCTAAAATATTTGAATACTAACAGCGGAAGACTAGCCGGAACTACTCAAGTATATACATGCAATTGATAATAAATTTTAAATCACAAAGTAGATAAATAAAGCATGCAATTAACACTTAAGAGCACCTAATTTATCATGCTTAAACAAAATATAATATAAAAATACCTTTCACCGAAGATGGCTACTGCGCCCCGAATTCACCTCCCGAGAATCCGATACCCGATCTCCTCGTGAAACCGGCAGAGCTTCCCTGCAATATCCCCAGAGAAACCCTCGGACTGTGGGCTCCGAAAGTATTTTTCTAAATACTTAGAGAAAATAAAACTTTAAACTAGAAAACCCTTTTCAGGGTTTAATCTCCCGAAATTAAGTGTTTTATATATTAAATATATAAACACCTAATTAAAATTAATTCCAAAATAATAAGGAATTAATTAGGAGAAAAGGGATATGGTTTCAAAGCCGAGAACTCAGCCAAAACCTCTCCCAAAAGTTGTGAGAAAAAATGAGGAGCCAAGCCCCCTATTTATCGGGGAAAAACTGAGGGTAAAATGGTAATTTCATAGCCCACTTGCATACACAACTTGGACACAAATTCCGAGGTGACCATGTCGTAGCTCTCATCACCACGAGTCCAATGCTGCCGAGAACGCGCCGATCTGAAGCTGCACGCGCCCTCACGCGCCACCTGAAGGTCACCGTGTGTTACACCTTCAGCCCTAGGGTTTCTGTGCTGCGCTGGCGCTGAGTCAGTGCCACCTCACCCAGGCGCTGACGTGGCCTAACTCAGCTGACACGTCAGCCACTTGCCACGTCAACATGCCACATCATCATTTTTTTTTATTTTTAAAATTGATAAATTTCCATTTTCTCCAAAATGAAATTTCGGGCATTCCCAACTCTTTGGAACTTGATTTATTTTCTTAAAATAAATCCCTTGGCTATTTTCAAACACTTTGAAAATTTCTTTCTTTCTTTCCTTTTAACGTTTTATCTTCAGGTTTTCAATTGGGGCTTGCAGGGGGACCTGCAGGATTAATCAATTTTAGCTCCAAACGGGTTAATATATTATCATCCCATGATAATAATTAATTACCATTTAACAATATTTAATTCCACTAAATAAATATTATTGCACTCTAAAATTAATTAAATTATTCACGAATTTCTCGATCTAGAATAATTTTGCATTTTACTCCTCCGTGTAGATATCCATGAAAAATAAATTAATACTACTATCATTTATTTTTCACTTCTAATCTGAAATCTCCTGATTCGCCTTAAGTTCAAATTTCTTGTACGTGAAATACATTCAACATACAACTTCAGTGACGCATCACACGAAGTACTTTGGCCAAAGTTTTAATTCAAACTTTGCAAATCTATTTCAGGGATATCTTTTAACTTTCCAGCAAAGCCACAGATTCTTCGATCAATGTTTCTCTTCAGCACATTTCATGTAATCACCGAACGTACAAAGGTTTCGGTCATTCAATATCGAGACCTCACTTATGACCAAGTTACAATGATTAACACTACATGCCTAAAGTCGAAATACTACCAGGATTAAGAGTTCAATGCTCCATAAGATTTGTTTATTTTAGATAGTAGTTTAAAATGAACTATCTTAGTGGTCCAGTTCGATGTTTCCAAATCCATTGAAAATCATCAATGTGTTATAACTGGAAACTCCATTTCCCTATGACGGAAGACTAATCATCTTATATAACATATTATAGTCCTGATAAGAACTTATTCTTATCTTACCGACTAGAACATTAATGACACGTGATTTCGGTATTCAAAGTCTTTTCCTACGAAACATTAATTATGTTAATATACTCATAACTTGCAATAATTTTAGTTTTATTAATCCAACAAATAATACGAAGTATTTACAAAGAAATTGGATTTTTAGGGCACTAATCCCACCAGTTTTCCCTTTTTTACGTTCGTACAACCAACATAAGTTTGATTTTAGAACCAAACTATGTGTATATTTAGGGCAAAGTCCAACTCACTCGACTGCTAGGTGTCTGAAACCAATGTCTAATCGGATTTTTCTTGCTTGTCATGTCAAATTTTTTGAACGCAGGTTTCCCTTCACGGATGCTCAGAGGCTGATGACCTCCTCGCCATCTCCATCACCATTGTTGCGCATGTACACCACTCTCCCTGATCTCCCTCGGCCGAGCACATCGTTAGGTATTACTCTTTCATCCTCTACATCTTCTCCTATAGGTACCAGTGATTATTCCACTCCTACCACAAATACCATACCCTCCACAGGTTTCGGTGATAATTCCCAAAATACCAGACACGCCGACCCACAACAACCTAATAATTTCAACCTCGTTGTTGATTTATCCCACTAAACCAACCTCACCACAGAAATACAACACACTACAACCACCCACACTCACCCCATAAACGTACGCCCCTCCACCCTCTCTAGTCGTGAAGCTCATGTTGCTTCCACGAGAATAAACTACCTCCTTCATGAACCCACAACATTCAAACAAGTATGTTCTCTTCTTCAATGGCAGCAGGCTGTGCAAGCTGAGTATGATGCTCTTATTTTCAATCAAACTTGGTCAGTGGTACCTCGCCTTAGTATTAAAAATATTATTGGGTGCAAGTGGTTATTTCGCATCAAACGACATTCGGATGGGACTATTGATCGATACAAAGCTCGTTTAGTGCCGAAAGAGTTTTCTCAAGAATCTAGCATTGATTATCATGCAACATTCAGTCCGGTGGTCAAAATGACCACCATTCGGACAGTTCTCTCCTTGGCAGTCTCTCACTCTTGGCCTACTCACCAACTGGATATATCTCATGCCTTCCTCCACGGATTTCTGGACACTGATATTTTTATGGAACAACCTCAAGGGTTCATTCATCCTCATTATCCCGATCATGTTTGCAAACTTCAGAAGTCACTCTATGGTCTCAAGCAAGCTCCCCGGGCTTGGTTCCAGCACCTCTCAACCTTTCTTCTTCAACTCAAGTTTATCTCGTCTAAGGTTGATCACTCCCTCTTCATTCTCCGTCAAGGTACAATGGTTCTTTACATATTGGTTTATGTTGATGACATTATTGTCACAGGTTCCAACACGCTGAAATTGGACTGGTTTTTATCTGCACTTAAAGCGGCATTTTCGGTTCGGGATTTTGGCTCCCTCTCGTACTTTTTAGGAATTGAAACCATTCATACCTCCACTGGAATACTCCTTTCCCAGAAAAAGTATGTGAATGATCTGTTGTACTAGTTAGGTCTTACTGATTCCAAGCCATGTACCACTCCAATGGTGACAAGCCCCACTTTATCCAAATCGTTGGGACAGTCCCTTGATCAACCCTAAAAATACAGAAAATTGTTAGGGGCATTGTAGTATGTCACCCTCACTCGCCCGGATATCGCATTCTCGGTCAACAGACTCTCGCAATTCATGCACAATCCTACCAATGAACATTGGAAAGTTGCGAGACACCTTATGCGGTATCTTAAAGGCACACCCAACCTTAGGTTACTCATTTCCTGCAACAAAGATCACACCTTACAAGTCCTCTCAGATAGTGATTGGGTTTGATGTCTTGATGATCGACGTTCAACTGGAGGTTATGCCGTGTAGCACCCCGAGCGAAGAGCACTACATCCCCCGCACCATAGCCCGGCACGTGTAACAAAATGGAAACTCCGCACACGCACCAAGCTATAGCGAACGGGAGACAAAAAAAATCTCTCCTAAGCTAGGCGGTCTAGACCCAAATACAGAGTGCGCAATAAAATCAAATATCAAATGTGGAAGCCACAGGATCACAAACATACAATTATACATTCATACATACCAAGAGTATAACGAATCGAATAATACATATCAGGCCCACCTCGGGCCAAATAAATCATACAAGTTTCAGAATTCAAATCCAAAATCAAAATCTTATACATATTTATACACAATACCAAAGTGGAAAGGTAAAGATGCAAGGTATGCAAAGGACTCGGACTACAAGACTCGAACGACTTAAAAGAAAAACTGCCACCTAGCTCGAACCGAACCCTGCACCTGCAACTCAAAGAACAAGGGCGAAAAAGAAAACAACGAGGAGGGGCCAGTCCTAATGACAGGTGAGGGGGCTAACACACACACACACATACATATACATAAGAGTAGACCATATTCAAAGTCAAAGAATTCATGAACCGGAGCGTGGTTTTGGTATTATAAAACATTTTTTTATCTCGTGATACTAGATATATAGAAAAAGGTTTAAGGCCGGAGGCCTAAAGCAACCAAGTTTTAGAAATTAAAAGTTCATTCTCGTTTCACGAACCATATTCAAAGTCAAAATCACACTATCTCGGTGAGTACAAGTTTCCAACCGAACCTCCTGTCATATTCATATTCAAATTCAAAGAGAAATATAAAGTTCAAATTCAATCTGACATGGCATAATAATACGAGAACACATGGCACGCCCGCATAGACGCCACGTGGCCTCCGCGCCAACCTGGACAAACCAGAAATGGCCTTTTGGACAGATCATCAGATTGATACCAGGTCAGATCATCAGATCTTCATGAGATCATCAGATCGATTTTGGTAGCCAGGTCATCAGATCGATCTGCTCGCCTCCTATGAGGAAACCCAAATAGGATTCAGGATCCCGGAAGGTAATACCGATCTACAGATCGATTACATACGTCACCAGACACCCGAATACTGTAAAGCACTCCTATCGGGACACGACATGTGTATCCTTCTCATTCCCTGGAGCAGGCGTACTATGGCTCATTAATGACCGTCAGTCCCTACTTTTACCCAAAGGGGAAAGAAGGTACAAATGACCCGCTTCAAGCCTGTTCCATCGTCCGACATCCAGATCGACGACTGGCAACACCATTAATGCGCACCTACAGTACACGCATTACTGCGTTATTTGGCCATGGCTATAAATACTCGCCCTTTGAACAGTAGTTGGTAAGCCTTTAATACGCATTCAATTGCATTTATTCTCTTTCTAAAGAGCCTTCTTACTGACTTGAGCGTCAGAGTGCCAAACTTGGGTAAAACCCCAAGTCCCCCAAGTTGGCTTCGAGCTCACATTTGCTGGTGCTTTCAGGTCGATAAAAGAGCCCACTTAAACTGTGTTTTGAAACCCGGACCGGACCGGCCGGTCGGACCGGTTCGACCGGTGACCGGCCGCCATTCCGGTCCGGTTGACCCCCTAAAACCAGTTGGCAAACTGACCGGTGTGACCCGCCAAAAACCGGTCGAAAACCGGTGATTGGACCGGACCGGACCAGTTTGCGGGCCGTTTGGCCCGGAAATCCCATTTTTTTTTTTCAAAATTTTGAAACCAAAAATGTGAGTCCATGGGAAATTGAACCCTCAACCAACCATATCAAATGAAGGTGCAACAACCAACTGGGCTAGCTAATGTTAATGTCACTTTATCAGTAAAATTAGATTTTATATCGCAGTTTGAAATATGTAATTATATCTAAAAATTAATTTCTTGGAAAAATATTAATTAGAATTAAAATATTATAATACGTCATAAGAGTTCAACGTAGTCCTGAATAAAATAATATGAGACATTTTATTATTTTATTATATATATATATATATATATTAATGTATGTGTTAATTTATTTTTCAATAAAATATATTGTACTTGTTAAATTAATCTTTTATTTATATTATTAATTTAGTTGATGTTGATTATTTTGCTATTTAGTTAGATATTTGATCTATATAGTTGTAAATTTATAATTTGAGATGTTATTTCAAAAATAATCAATAGTTGAAAGTGATTTAAAATTATATATTTTTTATATTATTTCACTATTTTAATTAATATCTATTAGGTTATATAATTAATATTTATGTTAATATATATTTATATAATTAAATATAATTATGACGTAATTATGACGTCATACCGGTTCGACCAGTGGTCCGACCGGTCGAACCAGTAAAACCAGTAACCAGTAAGAGGTCCCGGTTCGACGTCCGGTCCGGGTTTCAAAACATAGCACTTAAATAAATTCTTGACTGATTGACCCATATCTGACAGCCAGATCGACCACGTCAGATCGACCAAATTTGAGCCAGATCAGTTTGGCGCCGTCTGTGGAAAACCTTTTTCACATCGGCCTAGATAAAAGCCCTTCTGTACCCCTTTTTCCAACATGGTTAACACCAAAAACACCTACCGAGAGGAGGACATGGAGGAGGTAGCCAAAGGCAGGCATGATCACAACGCGCCGCTTGGCAACACCCCCACTACTCCTCCGATCGGGCCCAGCGCCAACGCCTCCATTCCTCCGCCTGACGCCACTCCCCGGATCGCGGTCACCCAGGCGGACCTAGACACCTTCCTCGACCAGTGGCGGGTCTAGCTCGAGCGCGCCCAGACGGAGGGCCGCGAACCCAGGTGCCCCGAGCTACCAAGGGCCAGCCCAGCCACCACCATACCTAGCCCCGTGGTGGGCAATGCGTTGGCCCCCCACCATCCAAGCATACGGGAACCCGGTTCCCTATGTCTTTCAACCACTAGATGGGCGACCGGCCCACATCATCTGGGGCCTCAGTCCCCAGATCGGAGCGAGGCAGGTCCAAGAATTCGCTCCGCCACCGCCGCCCCCTGCAACGAGCAAAGAAATTTCCCGCGGGGACTCCGACCACCCGAGCCATAACAACCGCGGCAAACGCGTGGTCGACGAGGACAATGAGGAGTTCGACGACCTCCGAGCGCGGATCCCCGCTCGATCCACTAGGGAGGAGGCCGTCCGAATCGCCACGGCTCGCGCTGGGAAAGAGCAGGATCATTATGTGGACCCACTGCGTAGACAGGTCCAAGACCGTCTGGGTGACCGTGGCTCCCACGTCACCCAGAGGCAGGTCGACCTTCGAGATGGGCTGAACCGACGCCCTCTCCGTTACCGCAGCGACAGGGAGGAAGCTTCCCCCTTCCATAAGGATATTCTTCCCACGACCTGTGATGGAGATCGAATTCCGACCGGCCTATCCATGTATAACGGGACCACAGATCCCGAAAAACATGTGACGGCCTTCGAGAACCGGATGCTGCTACACTCCCACCCGCAGCAGATTTGGGTCAAACTCTTTGTCACCACGTTGACGTGCCCCGCGCAAGATTAGTTCATCCGCCTGCCGCCGCGGTGCATGTCGACCTACAACCGATTTGTAGATCAGTTCACGGCGCACTTCTCCTTGATGTCCGGGGAGAAGCTGCCACCCTCCTATCTCAACAGCATCTACCAGAAGGAGGGCGAGTCCCTGCGAGATTTCATGACTCGCTTTTCGAGAGAAGTGGTTCGGGTCGAGAATCCAACGATGGACACCTTGCTCTCCGTAGTCCATCGTGCCCTTCGCAACCGCCTCTGGGCAGATGAGATCGTCAGGGCCGGGCCCCAAAACCTGACGGAAATATAAGATATCGCCCATGGCTTCATGCGCGTTGAGGAGATAGCCCTCGCGCATGGACCTCCGCGTCGATCTGAGAGGCAGGTCATTGGGTCCAGCTCGCCCCTACACCGGAAAGGGAACGAGCAAAAGAAAATCAAGGGAAAAGTCGACCAACCGACCCAGGTCAACCGACGAATCTATATCCTCTTGACCAAGTCCATAGACCAGATCTATGTGGTCATGGACCAAAGCCTTCTGAAAAAACCGAAGCCCATCCGGGAGGTCCCGAAGGCTGAAAAATCGGGAAAGTTCTGCGGCTACCATCAACAATGGGGCCATACCACCGCCGAATACAACGCCCTCCGTGATGAGATCGAAAGACTCATCCAAGGAGGGCACTTGAAGGATTTTGTTCAAAACATCGACCACTACTCTGAGAGGGCGGGACGAGATCTCCCCCGAAAAGATCTGGGAAGCAGCCGCTAGAAAGAGCCGAAGACAATCCCCCCACCAACGGTAAGATCTATATGATAGCTGGGGGGCATGAGGGCGGTGATTCCAACGCAGCTCGAAAGAGGAACATCAGGCGAGCAGCTCGAGAGTTCAACGGCCCCCACGAAGAGGTCTTCCAGATCGACCAGGGTAGGGAGTGGGAGAGGCAGGAGGTTAGTTTTAGTGAGAGTGATAGCCGCCCGGGGCCCCATCGGGAAGGCGGAGCGCCTAGTTGTCCGATGGTGGTGACCTTAGGCGTGGCTAATTATGATGTAACCAAATGCCTAGTTGATAATGGGAGTAGCTCGAACATTATCCCTTACTCGACTCTTGAAAAAATGAAATTGCATAATCTAAAGCTCGATCCGATCCGAACACTGCTCTCAGGGTTCGGGGGATCGGAAGTTATTCCGCTAGGGCTCATCCGACTCCTCACCTCGATGGGAATATCCCCCAAGAGGGTGATCCAAGAGGTCGAGTACGCCATCGTCAACATGCCCCTAGCGTATAACATGATCTTCGGCCGACCTGGCCTCATACAATTCAAAGCAATCATCTTGACATACCACCAAAAGTTGAAAATGCCCACCCCAAATGGGGTCGGAGAGGTGACTTGCGATGTCATGGATAGCTGGGTCTGCTACGCCATCGTTCTGAAAAAGCCTTATGGAAAAGAGGTAGCTACAGATCTCGACCTCCAGACCTACGCCGACGGGGAGATCGAGCTCCCCACGAAGGAAAGCGAAGCTGAGAGATCCCCGACAGCTCGAAAGAGGAAGGCCAGCGAGCGACTCGAACCTGCCGAAGAGCTTAAGGAGATTGCCCTCATCCCCGAAGATAGTAACAAGACCACCAAGATTGGGGCAAATATGCACCCCCAACATTAGATCATGATGATAGAGTTCTTGCGGGATAACTCAGACATCTTCGCGTGGGTGGCCAAAGATCTGGTCGGTGTCGATCCGAAAGTGATATGCCACCGGCTCGGGATCGATCCGTCGGTTAAACCGATCAAACAAAAGCTAAGACCTCAAAGCCGGGCAAGGAATGATATCATTGAGGCGGAGGTCAATAAGCTCCTTGATGTAGGACACGTTACCCCAGCTCAATACGTTGACTGGTTGTGCAATGTGGTCCTTGTGCAAAAAACAGGCGGGAAATGGAGAATGTGCAACGACTTCACCGACCTCAATAAGGCTTGCCCAAAAGATCCATATCCGCTGCCCCGCATCGATCAGCTCGTCGACTCGACAGCTGGATGTGAGATGCTCAGCATGATGGATGCTTTCCAAGGCTATTACCAGATATCTATGGCCCCCGAAGATCGAGGGCACACGACCTTCATTATGGTAAAAGGAATATACTGCTTCAAGGTCATGCCCTTCGGATTGAAGAACACGGGAGCCACGTACCAAAAACTAGTCAACCTGATGTTTCAAGACGAGATCAGGAAGACCATGGAGGTCTACGTCGACGACATGATCGTGAAGAGCCGCTGGGCGTACCATCATCTAGAACATCTACGCAGATCGTTTGAGATCTTACGGCAATATGGGATGAAGCTCAATCCCGACAAGTGCACATTCGGGGTCGAAGGGGGAAAGTTTCTGGGGTACATGGTGAGCCAGTGAGGTATCGAGGCCAATCCCACGAAGATCAAAGCTATCCAGATCATACCTCGACCTCAATGTATCAACCAGGTGCAATCCCTCGTAGGTCGGATAATCTCCCTCAATCGATTCATATCGCGATCGTCAGAACGAAACCTCCCGTTTTTCAAAGTTTTAAGGAATCTAAAAAAGTTCGAATGGAACGAGGAATGCGACCGAGCGTTCGAGCAACTGAAAGAATATTTGGCATCTCCCCCATTGCTGGCAAAGCCACATGAGGGTGAGACCCTATACCTATACCTGTCCCTTTCTAACGAAACCTTCAGCTCAGTCTTGGTCGCCATTCGAGATCGAAAACATCTGCCGATCTACTACCTGAGCAAGATCCTATACGGAGCGGAGTGGAATTATCTCGAGATCAAGAAATTCGTGTTCGCCCTGACACACGCAGCTCGAAAGCTACGTCCATACTTCCAAGCCCACCCCATTATCGTCTTAACGGATCAACCACTTAGGCAGGTCTTGTCCAAGCCCGATGTGTCGGGTCGAATGATGAGATGGGCGGTCGAGTTGGGTCAGCATGATATCACCTACCAGCCTCGAGCCGCCCAGCAAGCTCAAGTTTTGGCTGACTTTCTAGTCGAAAAGAACACCAGCTCGATGGAGATCGTCCGTACCCCGCCTAGCTGGACCATGTACACGGATGGCTCATCGACCTCTCAAGGAGGGGGAGTGGGCATATCCCTTACAAACTCGGATGGACTCCAGCTCGATTTCGCCATTAAGCTCGATTTTAAAGCGACAAACAACGAAGCTGAGTACGAAGCACTGGTGGCAGGGCTAAGGTATGCCGCGGAGAACCAGATCGACAGGTTAGTCGTAATAACTGACTCTCAGCTCATCGCCGGCCAAGTCAATGGCACATACGAGGCTCGGGAAGAGTCCATGGCAGCGTATCTCAAAATGGTGAAAGAGCTGGCCTCGAAGCTAAAAGAATTCAAAATTGAGAGGAGAACGGTCGAGCTGATGCCCTATCAAAGCTGGCGAATGGATTCCAAGGAACAAAAGATGCAACCATCTCGTTCATGGTATCGGGGGGTCGTGCGATCGATGAAGGAAAGGTCGAGATCGCCTCCATTGGATGATCTGATCGCATACCTCAAAGACGGGCTTTTGCCCCAAAATCGAACTGAGACCAGGAGAATAAAATATCGATCTCTGCTCTATATGATAGATCATGAAGGCAGGTTGTTCAAAAAATCCTTCACCGGTCCCCCTCTAAGGTGCCTACGACCTAACCAAGCCCGAGATACCCTAGAAGAAGTCCATGAGGGATACTGCGGAAACCATTCCGGAGGTCGAGCTCTAGCTCGAAAGATCTTAAGGAGTGGGTATTTTTAGCCGACTATGGTGAAGGATACGAAAATCCACTCTAGGAAATGCCCCAAGTGCCAAAAACACGGCAACCTAATCCACACTCACCCGGCGTCCATGATACCGATCGACATGTGCTGGCCCTTGGACCAATGGGGGATCGACATCATCGGTCCCTTCCCCTTGGCACCCAGACAGAAAAAATTTGCCATAGTATGTGTCGAGTACTTCTCAAAGTGGGTTGAGGCCGAGGCAGTCCCCAAAATTACTGATGCAGTGATAAGAAATTTCCTCTGGAAGAATATAATCTGCCGTTTTGGGGTTTCGAGAGTACTCATCTGTTACAATGGTCCTCAATTTCGATCTGAGAATACTAAGAGCTATTGTCGGGACCTCGGGATCGACCTCAGATTCACTACAGTTGGTCATCCGCAAGCAAATGGCCAAGCTAAAGTCACCAACCGAATCATTATCCAAAATCTCAAGACCCGCCTCGATGCCAAACTGGGGGCATGGGCGGACGAGCTGGACGGCGTACTATGGGCATATCGAACTACCCCGCGGACAGCCACGGGACAAACACCATACTCTCTGGTTTACAGATCCGAAGTCGTTATCCCATCGGAGCTGTTACACGAAATCGCTCGTGTATCACAATACTAGCTCGACCAGAATACAGAGATCAGAGCTGAAGATCTAGATGTGATTGAAGAAAGCAGGGAACACGCCTATAAGAAGCTCAAACAGTACAA
This sequence comes from Lantana camara, assembly GCA_037501455.1. Classification (NCBI taxonomy): domain Eukaryota; kingdom Viridiplantae; phylum Streptophyta; class Magnoliopsida; order Lamiales; family Verbenaceae; genus Lantana; species Lantana camara. The sequence goes on from CM074859.1 coordinate 43,665,991, forward strand.
GGCAGCGGCGGCTCGATCATACAACAAACACGTGAAGCCTAGATCATTTCAGATCGGTGACCTAGTGTTAAAAAAGGTTGAAGTCTTACAGCATGTCGGAAAACTTGAGCCTAACTGGGAAGGACCCTATCGTGTCACGGAGATCGGGAAAAACATGGCCTACCGACTCGAAGACATGGCCGGGGAGCCATTACCCAGACCGTGGAATGCGCACAACTTGAAGAAATTTTACACTTAGCCTTTAAATTATTTCAAGTTGTAACGGTTAAAGCGGTCGAATTCACCTGAGAATCGATCTCTATTCAGTAAATTAATATACATGTTTTGGGACGACATCCGATTGGAGTCAATCTGTAATCCCATACCAGGTTACTATCCCCTCGTGTAAGCTCTCATTTGACCTACGGTCATGAGCCGAGGTGGAGCGAACCCCCCCCCCCCAATCTAATTGTTAGAGATCGAGATCCAACGAGGTCGTTTTTAGACCCAACGAGATCCTAAAAATACTAACGAATTTAATGTATTCAAACGCCGTTAAAGATCTAGATCCAACGAGGTCGTTTTTAAGACCCAAAGAGATCCTAAAAATCCTAACGAACCTGATGATCCAGAGATCCGATGAGATCAATTTAGATCCAAAGAGGTCCAGAGATTAATGGTTTTTAACCCACATCCGATTGTTATTGATCGAGATCCAATGAGGTCGTTTTTAAGACCCAAAGAGATCCTAAAAATCCTAACGAACCTGATGATCCAGAGATCCAATGAGATCAATTTAGATCCAAAGAGGTCCAGAGATTAATGGTTTTCAAAAATTAATGATCCAGAGATCCAAGGAGATCGTTTTAGATCCGAGGAGATCCAGAGATTAATGATCTTCGAAAAGGTAGATCCAGAGATCCAAGGAGATCGTTTTAGATCCGAGGAGATCCAGAGATTAATGATCTTCGAAAAGGTAGATCCTAAGATCCAATGAGATCGACTTAGATCCAAGGAGATCTAGAGATCGATGATTTTTAAAAAGTTTATTCAGAAACCCGAGGAGATCGAGTTAGATCCAAAGAGGTCCAGAGATTAACGGGTCTCAGAGATCGCTATCGATCCGACGAGAATGCAACGAATGGAAAAACGACTAAGTCAAGAACACGAGCACCCAATGTGACTAGATAGACATCCAAACAAGATCGAATAGCTTTGTGAACCCATCGATCCGAAAGCGATAAAAATCTAGCTAAGGGGTAAGCAAAACCTAGATCGACAAACCACACGCATGCCAGAACGAACAAATACTCAACTTGCAAAGTAAATGACAAGTATGAAACAGAGTTCATTCATACAAAAAATAGACCCCCAAATTTGAAGGGTTCGATTCTACCTAGCGCGTCGAGCTCACCATGCGATGTGGCTCGATGGACGAATGTTCAAAACAACGAAATTAAAACAAAATATTCACCTAGCCACAACCTCGGCTAGTAGCTCGGATTTAATGTTCTGGAATTCGAGGTCCAATTTAATCGAACTCAACAGGAGCAGAGGATTCCCTACCAGATCTGGTTCGTGACCCGTCGAACTCACGAAGAGGAGGAAGGAGGTGCTCGACCTCTACCGGATGTGGCAGTTCGCACTCCACCCGGCTCTTCGATCTCTTGGCCTTAGCAATTTCGATGGCATGGCCATACTTATGGGTCGCCCAATCGATCTGAACGGGCTCCTCATCCTCCTCCTGCACAATAGCTCCGGGATCAGCCAAGAGAGGACCTATCGTGTTGAAATTGAACTCCGGAGGGAAGATGTTTTAGACCTTGAGCTGGTTCACACAGATCTGGAACCCTTCTGCCAGGTCGCCCTCGCCAACGATCAGACTCCCCTCTTCAAAACCAGGACCCTCCATGAACTCCCGTACAGCGTAACGCTCGAGCTCGAGCTTATACCGTTGCAGGTCGGAGGCAGCCTTCTGGATCCTCGACCGGGCGAGGTCGAAAACCTCAGCCCTACCCTCTTCCTTCGAAGCAGCCTGGGCATCTTCAAGCTACTTGGCAAACTCCTCTCTCATTCTAGTCAGCACTTGCTCATGGCTCTTCTCCGCCTTCGCCAGAGCCTCATTAGAACTCTGAAGCTGAGCCTCTATCGATTCCTTCTCCTCGGTCCGGGCCCGTTTCTTCTCTCTAGCTTTGCGGAGTTCGTCTTTGAGCTGCAAGAAAGCATCAGGGTTCATCGAGGTGAGTTGGGCCTTTGCCGTCTGGTACTTCTCCTTGTACCTTAGCTTGCCGGCTTTAAAGACCTCTGCCTCCTGGATTGAATTGACCAGTACAGGGAGGACATCCTGAAGAAGGGACGAGGGTCAGAACGAATTTGAGTGAGATCGACGGAGAAAGCAATAAAGAAAAAATACTGACGCAAAAAAGCCCCCTGGCGGCCTTAGCCCTCTTCTGATCGAAAGATCTTGTGAAGGAGAGCTTCTTCTGTTCATCGATGATGTATCCAGTGTTGAACAAGGCCGATATCAGGTCGATGTCCGGGGTACCAAAAGCAAGATGACGCTTCGATCCGTCCGCTTTCTCTAGCTCGAGTCCGGCTGGCCATTGGGGAAGTGGGGTCGTTGGGAAAGCCATCAATTCAGCTTCTTCATCCGATTCCTCAGACTCTTCGACCTGGCGAGCTGTCTCACTAATGGACCTCTTTCCCACACCGTGCCTTTCCTGAACAAACTGGGCATAAGGGTCAATGGCTTCATCAAAATAAATGTCTAAATGATCTAAATTTATATCAACCTCTTCCTGACCCAATGAAGGCCCAGCCAGATCGACGACTCCTGACCAGGAGCTGGCTCCGTCGCCACGTTTTGAACGACCTGGGGAGGGCCTTGATCATGCAGCTCCTTTCTGAACCCCTCCTGATGGACTCGCTGTGCGTCAGGAAGAGCATTGAGAATCGAGCAGGCCGCGTCGACTACGGGCTGCATCTCAGCGGCTGTAGCCTCCCTTTGACGCCGTGCCCTCATCAGTGAAGCTCGATACATGATTAGCACCCGAAGATCTGAAGATCGAATAAAATCAAAATCAGATCGATAATAATGAGAGAAAAATTCACTATTAAAAAGGACCCTGATCGAAGTGGGGTCCGATCGAAGTAGGAGCATACCAAGACAAAAGTTCCTCCGACGGGTTCCAAGGATAATGCCCGCTTCGACCAGATGCCCCGTCCTCATCAGGTTTGTGTGGTCAAGAAGGCCTAAACGAGGAAGCAAATCTAAATGGTCATGGATCCAGGAGGTCGATCTAGTCGGAAGACGCTTCGGATCATCAGAGCCCCAAGTAGTTCGGAACGAGGGGGCGACGAGGAGGTCGACGAAGAAGAACTTGGACTTCCAGTCCACCCCATGCGACGACGATGGGATTGATACCATCTTCCGATTGGGCTTCGACTGAAGGTTAAAGTATCCAGGGCCAGATTTTGCAGCACTATTCAAAGTAAAAAACTCTCCAAAATCTTCGAACTCTGGCGCGAACCCCAAGCACTTCACGATTATCATCATGCAGTGAACCAAGGAGAACGAATTTGGGGTCAGCTGGGCAGGACACATATTGAATCGGACGAGGAGATCGGAAACGATCCGCGGCAAAGGAAGACGCAGGCCGTACTTGACTGCATGGTAATACAGCCCAATCGATCTCGGCCTCAGAGGGTTGCCCACAGTCTCCCCAGTCACCGACATTCGAACCACATACTGGGTGCCTAAACCCAGCTTTCTCACTACTTCCGCGAACTCCGTAGGGGTCATCTTGGTTGCCCTCTGCGTCACATGGGTTAGAGTGCGGTAGACATGGCGTGGTTGCTCCACCACCGGGGGATTCACCTGCTCTTGAACCTCTTCTTCTTCCCCGACCTCCTGCGCCTCCGACTCGTCCACCAATCTCATCGGACCCTTCCTTTTTGAGTTCGAAGTGGGTCCCCCGCGATTGGCCGTACCACCCGACCCTGTGAGTGACTCAAAACTCGCATCCGGAAGCGGGGGGACCCTCTGATCGATCTCTCGTTCGGGAGATGGCGTAAAAGCAACTACACCCGAGTCTCCTCCAGTTTCGATCTGGCCGCGAGCCATGAGAAGATGGGAGAAGAAATAAAACTTTACCTTGAAAGCAGATCGAATGAGCCTCGAAAGAGCGGCGGGCAACTGTTGCAGATCGGAGCAGCTCGATAGATGTGATATGAAAATAGTGAAATGAGGGTTGAGAGTGACCCCTTATTTATAGAGGGTGAAAAGGTAACGTCTCGAAATACAAAACGACGCCATTATTACCCCGGACACGCCACCTCCCTCAAAGGTCACGTCGCATTAAATGCGGCTTCAGATCGGTGAACTCAAAAGTCGTGCCTAATCATCAAGGCAGCGGTTCGATTCTAACGGTCACAACGGTTCCCCTACCCAATGCCAGATCGATGAAATTACCACTACGAAATTTCACACTGGTAATTTGGGGGGCCTCTGACATGGCATAATAATACGAGAACACGTGGCACGCCCGCATAGACGCCACGTGGCCTCCGCGCCAACCTGGACAAACCAGAAACGGCCTTTTGGATAGATCATCAGATTGATACCAGGTCAGATCATCAAATCTTCATGAGATCATCAGATCATCAGATCGATTTTGGTAGCCAGGTCATCAGATCGATCTGCTCCCCTCCTATGAGGAAACCCAAACAGGATTCAGGATCCCGGAAGGCAATACCGATCTACAGATCGATTACATATGTCACCGGACACCCGAATACTGTAAAGCACTCCTATCGGGACACGTGTATCCTTCTCATTCCTAGGAGCAGGCGTACTATGGCTCATTAATGACCGTCAGTCCCTGCTTTTACCCAAAGGGGAAAGAAGGTACAAACTGTTAAGAATAGTGCCCTAGAAAGCCGATTGGATATCCGCTTTGTGCTTTTCCTTATTGTAATCACAGACAATCTTTGAATAAAATAATGAATTGAGGCAACACTTCTTTATATGCTCTTGTTTGGTATGCGTTTACTTTAGCTGTGCATGTATGAGAACTCCCCTAATCCTGATGACTTTAGGACTCTACCATTTGGGTGAAATGGTTCATGAAACGAGCCCTATATCACATAAGTCATGATTAGTAAAATACTCCAAGCCGATGAGTCCTACAGACAGTGGGAGTGTCAACCTGACTCCTCTAAGGCTTGCTTGTGGGATCACGCCCTTAAGAAGGACCACCTTGTTTCATGGAGATGCAAAGTGTATAGTTGATACGTGCGTGATACATGAGGGTGCTTACTTTAATAAGTAAGTTCACTGAGGTGCCCCGTGTGAGAACATTCCTAAATGGGAAAGGAAGTTTCTATTTCAGGAAATGGAAACTTCCAGATTAGGAAATATCTCACGAGTCATTGATGTGATTAATTGATCCTTAGACTTGAGGTTCCTTGTCACTTTATGAGTTAACTCTGTAGTCTTAGGTATAAGCTTTAAAGGGTGTCGCCTTAGACAACTGATTCAAGGCTTATGCTGGGGCTGCATAAGTGATTCATGAAAGTGAATGAGAATCAAGAAAAAACCTACACTTGCATTTGCAAGGTGATCTCTTATTGTGTAAGTCATTCATATGCCATATGGAGTCCTTGGCCAAGGCAGTAGATCAAGACATCAAGAAAAGTGTTTCTTGGATTGAGATCAAATGGATATGAAATGCACTTAGCTTTAATACCGGATTATTAGGGTTCTGATTATTCCCTTGCCCTAGATCTTGGTTGAGAGATAGTAAGTAGGAGGATTATATCTCACATGAATCAATGACTTAAAGGTTCTGTCGAATCCGAACATTCCAATTCAGCTAGGGGTTAAACACCTGTTGCTAGACTATGGTCGTTTAATCTGTGGACTGATTAATTAATTAGTGAATTAATTAATTAGGGTCACTGCTAATTGAATTGAGAACCTAGAGGGTCACACACAACAACTTGGTTACATGAGTTGAGGCTTTAAAATGATTAAACGAGTTAATCGAGCCTAGGGGGTTCCACACGTGTGGGTCACGTGACTGGACACGTGTCACTATGACACGTGTGCCACACGTGACTATTTAATTGGATATTAAATAATTAAGTTGTTAATTATTTAATAGACTTTGGTTTAATTTTGAATTAAAAAGAAAGTCTAATTTTGGAGAAAATAATCTAGTTAATTAATTACGAATGAATTAATTAGATAAAAATAAGTTATTTATTTTAAATAAATAAAGTATAAAATTATCCAAAAATAGTTTGGATATTTTTAGCTCTCTTGAAAGTTGATTTGAATTAGAATTCAAAGTCAAAGTCAAAATTACTTGATGATCAAGTAATAGGAGAGAGGGACCAAAATCCTAGCCCATAAAGGACTAGGAATTTCGGCACTCCCCTCTCTATAAATAGGGGAGCTCGAGCTCCTTATGGAGCTAATTGGCAATTCTTTTGGTTCATGTGTTGAACACCTTTCTTTCTCCAAGATTAAATTAAACCCTAGGTTAAGCCTAAACACTAACTAGAGAACTAGCATCCTTACTAGTTAGATTGTGATCAAGTTGGTGGACTTTCTCTAGAGACTTCAAGTTAGAAGTTTGAAGATTCGAGCTTTACCAAGGAGAGGGGATCAAGCCGCGAGAAGAGCGTTCTTGGGTGGCTTGAAACGCTTCAAGAAAGAACAAAAGAAAAGTAAGTTTTCTATCTTTACGAATTTGGTTACACGATTGCGAGTTCAAAGTCCTTTTGTTGGGAAAATTTTTTAAATTCCGCTGCTTTCTGATTCGTGTTTTCCAACAAGTGGTATCAAAGCCACCTCGTTAATCGTGTTTCTGATTCGTCTCAATTATTCTGAATTTGGTAGAAATTCTTAGGCTTGATGCGATTGAGTATTTGTAATTGTTTTAGAAAGCCTGAATTACGAAACTGTATTTTTTCCTGAAAGTTTCTGAAAATTGGTTTTTGCAAAATTTAATTTTGAAAACAATTTTAGATTTGAAACTGTATAAACTGTTATTGGATTTCTTGGATTGGTTTTGCTTTTGAACGAAAACACGAAACGAAAACCCAGATCACGACGAAAACGCGAAACCCCGCGCGCGAAGGCGTCGCGCGCGCTGGCTTCGCGCGCCACCGCCCGCCTGTGCTAGGCGTGTTCAGGGCAGCCGCCCAGCACCTCCCGCACGCCTGTGCGGGAGCCTTCCGGGCGCGCCTAGGCGCCCAGGGCGGCCGAGACTGGCCGCCCATCGCCCGCCGTCGCCCGACAGGCGAGCGCGCGGCATGTGCACGCAGTGCGCGCACTCCCCCGGCCTTGGCCGGGCGCTGTGCGCGCCTGCCGTGCGCGTCCGCGCACGCTTGCGACGCGTGCGCCCCGTTTCGCGTACGGGCCCCGTTTTCCTGATCCGAACTTTCGTATTTCGTGCAATCCAGTCCCAATTTTGTTTTTTAATTTTAAATTTTTATTTTTGAATATTTATTTTAATTTTTGAATAAAAACTTGAAATTGGGAATTTTGAGAAATTGAAACGGTTTATATTTTCGGAAAATACACCTTTGATAAGATTATTAATTTTCAGAAATTAATTGGAATTTTATTTGTTTTGGTAATTTGGGATTTATTGAAAATTTTTATAAATAAGACTCGCATCAAGTCGTATTTTAAGTCATTAGGTCTTGAAACGAGAATTTTAATTTATTGGCTAAATTTAAATTCTCGCAAGAGCATGTTAGGTGATCATGGGTTTAGATCTATGTATGTTTTTAATTTATGCACATGGATGGTTTAAATTGGGGTTGGAGCCCTATAGTTGCGTTTTTCAATTGAGGTTGGAGCCTCACTTATGTGCGTACTGTTATGTGATTTATTATATGGCTTTCCATATTACTGTTTTTGAGGCCGGGGTATGCCCCGTGTAATTGTCTAAGGCCAATATGAAGATTGAGCCTTATTACTTTATGTCTTTTTCCTTTTATTGTAATTTGAGAGTAGAGATAGGTGGTGAGGTTTTATTTTCATTTTGGAGACAATGCACCCAAGGAGTAAGATGGACCACATTCAAGTAACAAGGAGGCCATAAGTGAAGACCCCTCAAAATGTTAGGGAGGGGAATCTCAATTGTTAAATGTAATAGAGATAGGGCTCGTATTTTGTTACCGCTTTCCCTTATGTGATTTAAACTGTTTATGTGGCATGTATGTTAGAACTTGTGATTGTGGAGTGGCTCCCACACTTCACGCATAAGATAGGTAGAACCCATGATCATCACATGTTAGTATCATGCTAGGACATGTTATCTGTTTATGTGCTTGTTTGATATGCATTTAAGTGTACTTGCATTAATCAAGACTAATAAAATTGGATAACATATATGTTGGTGAGGTCAAACCGGACAACTCTTCGGTTGATTCGAAAATTCCCATTAAATATTAAGCTAATTTCGAACAAATAGGTGTTTAATTCGAGATGCAAATTTTGAATTAAATTCCTAGCATTCCATCAATAGGTTTTAAGTTTAGTAAGTAAAGCTAGTTATTGTCCGCGAGTCGTGGGATAGCTAGTGGAGCTTATTAGTTCTTAGTTACCTAATTAATCATTTTAAATGGTCAATATTTCGTGGTCAATTTTAGCAAGGGCGATGTCCGCGAGTCGTGGGTCGTTCGAACTAAGTTTTGGTCATGATCTTATGATTGATGGGTCTAGCTTAACGCCTAAGTAAATATGGATGTCGCACGAGTCGTGGGTCCATATTGAAAGATAGGTGATGCAAAAACAATTACTAAGAGTTCTAAAGGTGTTAGAATTGGTAAGTTGTACCTACCTAGGGTTCTTACTTAGAATGTCCGTGAGTCGTGGGTTCGAGGTAAAATGCCTAGGATCTTAGTACCCATTGGGAAACGTGTTCCTCTTTGATCTTTGGGAATTCTAGATCTTTGAAAAACAGTGGGAGCTACATTAGATTAAAGACCTTATCTTTTGTATATCGTTATAATTCAGCATGCTCACTAGTTCTCTGTTTTACCATTTAGGTCGTAGATTCTGTGATTCTCTACGTGTTTTGAAATGGCAACCAAAAACCCTCTTGTATCGATCCTCGAGTCAAACAAGTTGACTGGTCCCAACTATTCTGATTGGCTGAGGAATCTAAAAATCATTTTAGATTCTGAGAAGAGAACTTATGTTCTCTTTGAAGGGGAGCCTAGTCCCGAAGGGGAGGCTCCCACTCGGGCCGAGAGGGACGCGATTCAGAAGTGGAAGGATGATAATCTCCAAGCCCGTTGCCTTATGTTTGCTAACATGTCTCCGGACTTGCAAAGGCAACATGAGGCCATGGAATTTGCTTGGGAGATTTACGACCACTTAGAGCAACTTTACCGCCCTCATGAACGTGTTACAAGGTATAACACTTCAAAGGAATTGTTCCACTTGAGAATGAGGGAAGGTTCAAGTGTCCATGAATATGGACTCAAGTTTCTTGCCCTTACTGAGAAACTTGCTTCCATGGGCATGCCACTGAAAGATGAGCTTTCAGTGGATTTGTTGCTAGCTTCGCTCCCACCATCATTCAACCCATTTGTCCTTAACTTCAACATGAATCATGCTGGTGCTACTGTAGCTGAGCTGATTAGTCAGCTTGTGACTGCTGAAAGCACGATCAAGAAGGACAATAAGGTTTTGATGGTGAATGCTCCATCGTCCTCTTCTGGACCTTCTAAAGGTAAGGGCAAGAAAGCCCAAAAGAAGAAGAAGAAACCCCTTAGGCCTACTGGTGGCATTTCGAAGGGGAAGGCCCAAAAGAAGAAGCGTGATCAGAAAGAGGATGTTTGCTTCCATTGTGGCAAAGCTGGACATTGGAGGAGAAACTGCCCAGAGTACAAGGCTACTCTAAAGAAAGGTATCTTTCCCATTGAAGTAAATCTTTCTATTAATTCTAGTTCTTGGGTACTTGATACCGGTTGTGGAACTCATATCTGTAATGATGTACAGATGCTAAGTGAGGTCCAACAACTCAAAGAAGGAAAATGTGTCTTGAAGATCGGCGATGGCTCAAACGTTGAAGCTCGAGCTTTAGGCACAATTAGATTAGATTTAGGTAGTTTTGAGTTAGTATTAAACAAAGTCCTTTATGTACCGAGCATTATTCGTAATATAATTTCAGTGCCAATATTAGATTGTGAAGGTTATGAAACTTATATTAACAAATGGTAAATACTTTATCAAACGGAACAACTCTTCCGTTCATATCGGTACTCTAACTAATGGACTTTACCTAACTCAAAACATCAATATTATGAATATACAACGAGAAACAAAGCGTAAGAGATATGACAAAGTTTCGGCTCCCTTATGGCACGCTAGATTAGGACACATTTCCAAGAACAGAATTAGCAAGATAAACACTTTAGGATCATTCTCTGAAAATGATCTCAAAGAGTTAACTTCTTGCGAATCCTGTCTCAAAGGAAAAATGTCCAAAGTCCCTTTTAAAGGAACTGTGGAACGTGCCACTAAGGTTTTGGATTTGATCCATACTGATGTTTGTGGACCGCTTAGTGTAAGCACTAGAAGCAATCATCAGTATTTCATAACCTTTACTGATGACTTTAGTCGGTATGGTTATGTATACTTAATGAAGTATAAATCTGAAGCTTTTGAGAAATTCTTAGAATTTCAAAAGGAGGTTGAGAACCAAACTGGTCACAAGATCAAAGCACTTCGATCTGATCGAGGAGGCGAATATCTTAGTGAAGAATTCCTTAATCATCTCAAGGATAATAGGATTATCTCTCAGTGGACTCCTTCGGGAACTCCTCAGCTTAATGGAATTTCTGAGAGAAGGAATCGAACCCTACTTGATATGGTTCGTTCCATGAATCGAACCCTACTTAAGAATTTGGGGTTGTCCTGCTTACGTGAAGAGGACAGTGGGAGATAAGTTAGAATCTCGTTCTAACTTATGCTACTTTGTAGGTTATCCTAAGGAATCCATAGGATACTATTTCTATGATCAACCTGAGCAAAAGGTGTTTTTTTTCAAAAATGCTACTTTTCTGGAGGAACCGTTCCTCAAAGAAAAGAAAGGCAAGATCATAGAATTAGAAGAAGTACAAAATGACCCCACACCACCCACTGAAGAAACGTCCCACTCTGATCAACTACAACCAATCACGAATTTCGATACACACGAAAACCCTGCTCTAAGGCGTTCTGAACGCACTCCTAGACAGCTGGAGAGATGGTATGGATTCTTCCATGAAATCTCTCAAAAGGATAATGATCCTTTAACATATGAGGAGGCACTTTCAGATTCTGACTCTGAACAGTGGATAGAAGCCATGAAATCCGAAATGGATTCCATGAACTCCAACCAAGTTTGGACCTTGGTAGATTTGCCTGATGGGGTCAAACCCATAGGTTGCAAATGGATCTTTAAGAGAAAGCTTGGAGTTGATGGAAGCATTGCAGCCTACAAAGCAAGACTGGTTGCAAAAGGATTCACTCAAAGATCCGGCGTGGATTTTGATGAAACCTTTTCACCAGTTGCAATGCAAAAGTCTATTCGGATCATGCTTGCCATTGCTGCATATTATGACTATGAGATATGGCAAATGGATGTGAAAACTGCCTTTCTCAATGGTGACATTGATAAAGACATTTATATGGAGCAACCCATAGGTTTCACATTCAGTGGGAGTGAGCAAAAGGTTTGCAAACTCCAAAGATCAATCTATGGATTGAAACAAGCTTCTAGGAATTGGAACATTCGATTTGATGAATCAGTCAAAGCGTTTGGCTTCATCCAAATTACGAATGAATCATGTGTGTATAGAAAGGAATTGGAGACCTCAGTGCAATTCTTAGTACTTTATGTTGATGACATCCTTCTTATTGGGAATTCGAAGGATGACATGAAAGTGACTAAGTTATGGTTATCGAACTAATTCGAGATGAAAGATCTTGGTGATGCGTCCTATATCCTTGGAATTAAAATCTATAGAGATAGATCTAGAAGGTTAATAGGACTATCACAGTCGATGTACATTGACAAAGTATTGAAGAGATTCAATATGGAGTCAGCAAAGGTTAAGAACCTTCCTATGAGTGTAGGAACATGTCTTTCAAAAAAGATGTGTCCTAAGACTAACCTTGAGAAGGAAAGAATGACTCATACACCTTATGCATCAGCAATAGGTAGCATAATGTATGCAATGTTATGTACTCGACCGGATGTGGCTTATGCACTTAGTGTGACAAGTCGTTTCCAATCTGACCCTGGAGATGGTCACTGGGCTGCCGTGAAGCATATTCTTAAGTACTTGAAAAGTACTAAAGATTTATTCTTAGTTTACGGAGGTCAGAAAGATCTTACTGTCGAAGGATACTACGATGCAAGCTTTGCATCTGACTTAGATGATTTTAAGTCAATGTCAGGATACATTTTCTGCCTAAACGGCGGAGCAGTGAGTTGGAAGAGTTCCAAGCAAACTACCACTGCAGATTCGACCACTGAGGCCGAATACTTAGCTGCAAATGATGCAGCTAAGGAAGGTGTTTGGATTAGAAACTTCATTCAAGAGTTGAATGTTGTTCCTAGCATGAAAGACCCCATTACTGTGTTTTGTGACAACACTGGGGCGGTTGCTCAAGCAAGAGAACCAAGATCTCACCAACGGACCAAGCACATTATGAGGAAGTATCACCTAATCCGTGATATTATCAAAAGAGGAGATGTGCAAATCGAGAGGGTCACATCAGCAGAGAACGTGGCAGATCCACTTACTAAACCCCTTAGTCGAGAAGCTTTCCAAGGTCATCTTCAGAAGATGGGACTTAGAATAGCTTTAGAATGGCTTTGACGGGCAAGTGGGAGATTGTTAGGAATAGTGCCCTAGAAAGCCGATTGGATATCCGCTTTGTGTTTTTCCTTATTGTAATCACAGACAATCTTTGAATAAAATAACGAATTAAGGCAACACTTCTTTATATGCTCTTGTTTGGTATGCGTTTACTTTAGCTGTGCATGTATGAGAACTCCCCTAATCCTGATGACTTTAGGACTCTACCATTTGGGTGAAATGGTTCATGAAACGAGCCCTATATCACATAAGTCATGATTAGTAAAATACTCCAAGCCGATGAGTCCTACAGACAGTGGGAGTGTCAACCTGACTCCTCTAAGGCTTGCTTGTGGGATCACGCCCTTAAGAAGGACCACCTTGTTTCATGGAGGTGCAAAGTGTATAGTTGATACGTGCGTGATACATGAGGGTGCTTACTTTAATAAGTAAGTTCACTGAGGTGCCCCGTGTGAGAACATTCCTAAATGGGAAAGGAAGTTTCTATTTCAGGAAATGGAAACTTCCAGATTAGGAAATATCTCACGAGTCATTGATGTGATTAATTGATCCTTAGACTTGAGGTTCCTTGTCACTTTATGAGTTAACACTGTAGTCTTAGGTATAAGCTTTAAAGGGTGTCGCCTTAGACAACTGATTCAAGGCTTATGCTGGGGCTGCACAAGTGATTCATGAAAGTGAATGAGAATCAAGAAAGGACCTACACTTGCATTTGCAAGGTGATCTCTTATTGTGTAAGTCATTCATATGCCATATGGAGTCCTTGGCCAAGGCAGTAGATCAAGACATCAAGAAAAGTGTTTCTTGGATTGAGATCAAATGGATATGAAATGCACTTAGCTTTAAGACCGGATTATTAGGGTTCTGATTATTCCCTTGCCCTAGATCTTGGTCGAGAGATAGTAAGTAGGAGGATTATATCTCACATGAATCAATGACTTAAAGGTTCTGTCGAATCCGAACATTCCAATTCAGCTAGGGGTTAAACACCTGTTGCTAGACTATGGTCGTTTAATCTGTGGACTGATTAATTAATTAGTGAATTAATTAATTAGGGTCACTGCTAATTGAATTGAGAACCTAGAGGGTCACACACAACAACTTGGTTACATGAGTTGAGGCTTTAAAATGATTAAACGAGTTAATCGAGCCTAGGGGGTTCCACACGTGTGAAACCACACGTGTGGGTCACGTGACTGGACACGTGTCACTATGACACATGTGCCACACGTGACTATTTAATTGGATATTAAATAATTAAGTTGTTAATTATTTAATAGACTTTGGTTTAATTTTGAATTAAAAAGAAAGTCTAATTTTGGAGAAAATAATCTAGTTAATTAATTACGAATGAATTAATTAGATAAAAATAAGTTATTTATTTTAAATAAATAAAGTATAAAATTATCCAAAAATAGTTTGGATATTTTTAGCTCTCTTGAAAGTTGATTTGAATTAGAATTCAAAGTCAAAGTCAAAATTACTTGATGATCAAGTAATAGGAGAGAGGGACCAAAATCCTAGCCCATAAAGGACTAGGAATTTCGGCACTCCCCTCTCTATAAATAGGGGAGCTCGAGCTCCTTATGGAGCTAATTGGCAATTCTTTTGGTTCATGTGTTGAACACCTTTCTTTCTCCAAGATTAAATTAAACCCTAGGTTAAGCCTAAACACTAACTAGAGAACTAGCATCCTTACTAGTTAGATTGTGATCAAGTTGGTGGACTTTCTCTAGAGACTTCAAGTTAGAAGTTTGAAGATTCGAGCTTTACCAAGGTGAGGGGATCAAGCCGCGAGAAGAGCTTTCTTGGGTGGCTTGAAACGCTTCAAGAAAGAACAAAAGAAAAGTAAGTTTTCTATCTTTACGAATTTGGTTACACGATTGCGAGTTCAAGGTCCTTTTGTTGGGAAAATTTTTTAAATTCCGCTGCTTTCTGATTCGTGTTTTCCAACACAAACGACCCGCCTCAAGCTGGTTCCATCGTCCGACATCCAGATCGACGACTGGCAACGCCATTAATGCGCACCTACAGTATACACATTACTGCGTCATTTGGCCATTGCTATAAATACTCGCCCTTTGAACAGTAGTTGGTAAGCCTTTAATACGCATTCAATTGCATTTATTCTCTTTCTAAAGAGCCTTCTTACTGACTTGAGCGTCGGAGTGCCAAACTTGGGTAAAACCCCAAGTCCCCCAAGTTGGCTTCAAGCTCACGTTTGCTGGTGCTTTCAGGTCGATAAAAGAGCCCACTTAAATAAATTCTTGACTGATTGACCCATATCTGACAGCCAGATCGACCACATCAGATCGACAAGATTTGAGCCAGATCACAATCCAACCTTCTCCGTTTAGGAATGAGAGGTGCGCCCCCTCAATTCAAAGTTCAAATATCTGAGTTGGGGGATCCTACCCGGTCCTTCGACGGTGTCTCCGTCGGTTCAAGAAAAGCCCCCCTCCCCTCGACCTCCCGAGGTTGGGCGAATCCTCTCAAAGGTGGAGTTATGTTGATGGAAGAGCTCGACGACCCCACATCCGATCCGAGTTGCCATACCATTTCTCCGGGGCCCAAGTTCAAAGTTCAAATTCATATTCAAAGACTTATCTTTCAAAGTCATATCTCTCTAGTTCAAAACACACACCAACCCTTTTCAAAACAAACAAATGAAAATATAGCTTACGTATTTATAAAAGCCTTTTCAAAAGGGGGTTTCATGAAAAACGGGTCAATTCCCACAAAATACGTACCAAACACGCATCTAAATACATAGATATATACGTAAATCGCATTCAGGCTTAAAACACAGGTAAGGTTGTTGGTCGAAGTAACTAAAAGAAAGAAACCTCACCTTGACGAACAAACCGCAAAAGGCTAATCGGAACACATATACGGAACCACCTCGTCGCCCACGGGATGATTCTCTGAACAAAGAAAACAAGAAAAGACATACTTAGATTCAATATGAACCAATTAGACGCTCGGCTAATGCATATGGATGCAAATGATGCAATGCAAGTCACATACGTTCAAACTTAGCCATGTCGAAGAAATTATCATATTATCATATCCACGATACATAAATTAAACTCATAACATATCATATTGTAGCATATCATAAGCATATAAGAAGTTAAAACACATGAGGAAGGCAAAAAATATAAAGGAAGCAAAAAGAGGTAACATTTAGGGCATAGAAGTTCATATTCGTATACATGTGTCAAAATCACAAAACCGACACATAAAACAATACATAACACATTAAATAAAAACCTAATATATCACATTATATCATACCTCATGTATATATAAGTTTAAATCACATAAACAAGACAAAACATGCAAGGAGATATCACACGTAGCACTTAAACGGTTTATGCACTTAAGTCATGTTTATACTTAGAAATTAAAGCCATAAAATTAAAATAAACGACGAAACACATTATATAACAACTTATTAGCATGTTAGGACCATAATTGGGGTGAGAAAAATCAAATAAAATTGAAAACGAAACGAGAAAAGCAAGTAAACAACACATAACTTAACGACGGAGAAAAGAAACGACCATACAAAAGCCCCTACGTAGCAGCCATTAAATGGATGCAATCCAAGGGGACATGGGCGTGTCTCCCTCGCAGCACAAAGGGAGACACGGGGGTGTCTCAGTACAAACACCCCAGCCCCATGGTGACACGGGCGTGTCACCCAAAGAGCAAAGGGACACACACGGGAGTGTCCCTGCGCGGTTATTGCGTCTTCTTCTTCGTTCAGCTGCAAAACGAAAGAGAAGGCAAGAAAGGAATAGAGTAGGAGTAGCAAAAACATACACAACAAGATCATGCATCAACCCACAAAATTTCATGCAAAAATCCCTCCTGAATCAGCCATAAATCACGCAGCAACAAGGAAAAACAAAAGGGGGTTCAAAATCATCCATCAAAGCTTGAAAAACTCAAAGTTTTAACGATGGAGGAACTTCATATACAACTCATACATCAAATACAAGTTTAGGAAAAGATTAAGCATGCTTTAAGGGTCATATATCAGGTCTCGAATAAAAAATCGGAGCAAAGATGAGCAAGTTATTCACATTTTTCATCAAAACCCTTACTATTCATGTTCATGCCCAAATCATGCTCAAAACCTAATGCAAATCTGCAAGTCATAGCTTAGAACAATGTTGTAAGGTTTACTACAGTTAAAAACCATTCATGCAAGTGTACACTAACATACGCGTAGCACAATAGGATCGAACCCACAGGGAAGGGAAATCAATCACTACTCTATATTCTTCTCTAATCTAAAGACTTGACGAAATGCAATTGTTGTTTCTATTAATCTACTAAACCAAAAATTAACAATTAACTAGAATTAAACACTAGTAATACTGAGACACTCGAATTAAATTCAGTAAACTAAATAGGCAAGGGAAAAGTAATGAATCATACAATCAAGAGCTGATGTGATACTCGTCTGACAAGTGTAATTCTACAACCTAGTCACTTATATTTGTATTACCCTCCCTCAAGGTGTAACCAAGTGCTTAATTAGTGTTCAATGTTGCTCTCGCAATCACCAATAGTTAATTAAACCATAGGAACAAGACTAGTGCAATTCAGTATTCTAGCGGCTCGGCATGGAATAAGATTACTGTTGTACAAGCTAGGACCAAATCTCTTTGTACCCTACAACTTACAAGTTCTAAAAACCATCTAAATTACCATCACTCTTTCGATCTATAGGCAATTATGACACATGCTAAGGGTGATCAGGCCATCGCAAGTCAATTCAAACCTGTTTTCAAACTAAGAATTAACATAAGTCATTCAAGCATTTCATCAAACATCTATCATGCAATCATCATCACTCCCCCTAGCCCTAGAGAATTAACTACCCATAATTAAAACAAAACTCATAAAACTAAAGGAAATTGCATTAAAATAAATCATAGTTATCAAATCTAAACAAAATCTCCAAAATAAAAGCATAAACATTCAGCAGTATCTAAAACGAATCTAGCATACGAAACTAAAACTAAATTCAAAGGAATTAGTTTGTAAATTAAAGCAACAATAAAACCAAAGATCGTTCTATGAATTCAATCCTCTCGTCTTCTCGAATTCTCTGAAAATCTCTGAAAAGCCTTGGTCTTCTCTCTAAACCCTAGGTCTTGACCTCGAAGAAAAGCTCTCGAAAAGACTTCCAAAAACGCACTAATATAGCGGCCCAAAATAATTATCACCGCCCTAGGTAACGGGCGTTACCTATCTATGTGTAATTGTTGTTAACGCCCGTTACTGCTTGAAATCGCCATAACGTTTTTGTTAGTGGTAACGGGCGTTACCACTTGCCTTCTGCAGAGGGGTAACGAGCGTTACCCCTGCTCTCTCGCCAAACACTCCCCTACTGTGGCCAGTAACGGGGGTTACTTCTTTTATACTCCTAAGTGGTAACGGGGAGTTACCACATTTTTCTCCAAAAATGCGTGAAATCGCTTTGCTTCGCCGTTTCGTAACTCCAACTCCAAAAATCACCTGAACGAAGCAAAATAAACACACAAACGTATTAAACGGTACCAAAATATACTCTAATTAACGCTCAAAATCATGCAATTTCTACACACAACAAACAACCACAAGGAGATGGAGAATAAGTATGTGCTTACCTCTTAAATCAGATAAGAATCAAAGAAGTTACAAGCTCAAAACGGCATGGAGGTGAATAGTTAGGTGTTTCTCCGTCTTTTTCTCTTTTCAGCTGCTCTTTCTCATTTCTTTCTTGGTTTGGGGGTCAAAATGGGCAAGTGGGGAAGGTATAGGGAAGAGTTAGGGTGATGTTGGTCCAAGAAATGGGTCAAACGGAGTTATAACGGGTTCAATACGGGTAAAATGGTAAAAGGTGGCAGTCCTACGTGAGGCTCTCGGTTCGGGCAAATTTCGGAGGTTCAAACGGATTTAGAAAAATATAAGGCTTGTTCCATTAGATCCGAATCATCAAAAAGAGTCCAACGGTGGTATTGGAATTCGAATCCAAATTCCCGAGCTCAAGTTATGCCTTCCGGAACCCAAGGCGCGCTAAATTTTCATTAGGCCCTTAAGCCCCTAAATCATAAAAACGGTCCAAGACCTCAACAAACGAGTTCAAAAACGTATAATGAACGTATAAAAAAATTCATAACACATATCATTCATGCATATCACGTATTCACAAAAATCGAAAATAAATCCGAAGTCAAACGGATCAAATACAGGGTCAAAGAGGCAAAAACTTTGAAAATTCCATATACATGGTTCAAATATAATTCAAGAATAAATTCTTATATTTCAAGAATATCATATAAACATTATAATAAACATATAACTTGCATAATTAAATAATTTAAATGCGCAATTAGCACACTCGTGACGTCATACCTGTACAGCCGAAAAATCGGGGCGTCACATGACGTCTATCTTGGTACCAACCTGGTATCTTGACAATCGAAGAAGCAACCCACTATTGCCACGATCATCGACTGAAAGTGAGTATAAGGCCCTAGCTAATGCTGTCGCTGAGGTCTTGTGGATTCAGTCGCTACTCACAGAACTTGGCTTTCTTATATCCGCTCTAATGGTTTTATGGTGTGATAATATAGGTGCCATATATTTAAGTTCCAACCCGGTATTTCATGCTTGTACCAAACACATTGAGCTAGATTACCACTTCGTTTGTGAGCAAGTGGCCCGAGGCACACTTCAAATCCGTTTTCTCTCTACCGATGATCTTAGCCGACATTCTCAGCAAACCACTTGGTCAACGACTTCATGAGTTCCACCGAGCCAAGCTTCGACTCGCATTACCCCCTTCTCCAGCTTGCGGGGGGTGTTAAAGGATAAGATCACATAACTAAGGAAAGATTTTGATTGCCTTAAATCTCTCTTGTAATCTTCTCCTTCCTTATCTTTCCTTTGTAACTAGCTCTCTCTCTCTCGTATTTTTGTTGCCCTAGTTTTCTGTATATATCGTTGTTGTATCTTGTATCATGAGTATCAATGAATACACACATGTCTTGGCTCCATAATGACATGTTGCTTCATTCTTGAACAGGCACACAACAAGAGCCCTGGATCCTCCCACTGCTTAGGAGCTTATGATTCCATTTTCCATTTTACCCCACGATGGAGGTTCATTTTATCCTTTCCTCATGATATTACTTCGTTATCGGTCACTCAGAATATATTTAGCTTGCAAGGTGGTCCTTACTGATATACATGAGATTTCATGTGTCCCATGTTATTCGGGCCAGAGCGAAACCTAGTAACGCTTTCGGGATTTTCGCCATCTAAGGTGTAATATTCCAACTACTTTACCTAGCAGCACAACGCTTATATTGCTCTCCCATAAAATGAATTTTTTATGTGATGATAATGGTAAATTTTTCTATGTTATTTGTAAAGGTTGTCTGGAGTGATGATAATTTAAGTAAATTTGTGATGATGAAATATCTGCTTTTTTTGTTTTGATTATGCATTATGAATATAGAGGAGACCGTAAATTAGATGATTTTGTTTCATCATCATGAGCTTTTGTGTTATTATCTGTATTTTATTATATTGTCTATGAACTTTAATTAAGTGGAACATTATAGGGTTCGTGCTTAATTGACAAAATTATAGGTTCAAACTTTTCTTATTTTTATAGAGTGAAATAAAATGTAAATCTTTTGTAAGCACTCCATGAACGTAAAAATATTTTCTACTTTAGAATGGGACGTCATCTTCTCTATCTAAAACGTTTGTCTAAAAAAAAAAAATTGCTTCCATTTAAATTATGAAAATAGGTGTTCGAATCTTAATCACGCTCCATTAGTATTCTTGTAGCAAGGTTGAATCTTCAACCCTAAGGGTCCTCCACACCCCGGCTCAACGAAGTAAGTGGGATGAGGTAAATCAGGTCCTCAGCAGCCCATTAAGGGGGAGGTGTACCACCCACAAGTTTACAAGGAGTTCACCCTCAAAGCCTATAATGGACTCAAGAATATGCTTTAGGTCAATGTACTTTCCAATAACGCATGCAATTCATTCGTGCTTTTACCCTTCACCCCAAACAACATTTTTATTCATCTATCAATTTATTTTATATAATTTAATAGCTAATATAAAATGTAATTCTTATTTGCCTTGAATAATATTGCTTATTATGCTTTTGAATTCATTCTACTCGACTTTCATGGCTTTGAGGAAAGAGTCCGTTGGCGTTGTCATCCGAACAACGGGTCCGATAGATCATTCTCGTATTAGACTTTAGTACTAAAACTTAGAAATAAAAATCGACTAAAAAATTTGAGAAGTTTCAATATATTTTATTTTTTTTTTGGAAAAAATGATCAACACGACCGTAAAATTGTTACGCAGGACCCCCTCATGATATAAATCGAACCGGAAGATCCAAAGATAATACAAAGATTTATGATTCACGGATTATTAATGCTACTTAAATCAAAATGCCCCATGGATATATGACAAGCCCAAAGCAAAAATGAAGCTAGTTAAGTTATGATCCCTATTTCACATCGAGACTCGAGTTAATTGGATCAGTGCAACTGCAAAGTTTCAATATGATTTAATTGAATATTATAGGCGCGCACACACCTTTTCTTTTGATATTTTTTTTACTTTTGCAAACCTTCTCTTCTAATATAAGCATTAAAAGGTTAAACAAGTTTTGTTTAGTTTCATGAAATTGTTTCCCCCCAATTAATGGATTATGAATGTTATAATATATGGAAGTTAACTGTTGTTGACCTAAATGGTTACTGATTTTTTTTAAACAATTATTCTAGGTTCAAATCTTTTTAATTACTTTGGGCGTGTGTTTTTTAAAAAATTGTCTATACAATATGCATGTTTTATGTTTTAACTTTATAAGAATTAATGAAAATTTGGAAAACATACCTTTGTCATGTTATGTATATCAAAAGTATAAATTGTCTATTTAATACAATATCATACTTTTAATATATGGATCGAATGTATGATTACCATATCCTTATCCGTTTATGATTCGGACGGATATGGATAATATCCTTTTAAATCGAATTCGGATAATATCCTTTTTATACGGATACAAGGCGGATTCGGACGGATTCGGATTTTGATCGGATTTTCAACTATTCAAAATTTGACATAAATTATTTATTTATATAACTTCGAACTTTTAATCAGATTATCAACTATTTATTTATAGATAAATTATTTAATAATTATATAACTTTGAATATATATATTTTAGACGAATAGAGAAATAATAAGTATATCTATATAGATCATTTTTATGTTTTAGCGAATGTATAAATGTGGTGAAATTATAAATTTTATCATATAATTAATTTGAAATATAATACTTTTATTAATAACATAATATATGTTAATTATATTATCTTTATATGAATGTCGACGTGAACATATAGTTACTAATAAAACCTAAGGTTTTTCTTTAATAAATGCGCTAAAAAATTTACTTAATACTGATAATCTATCATAAATACACAGTTTTGTGTATATATTTTAATATAATACATTATTTATCGGATACGGATTATGGATAAATCGGATAACGGATAATGAAACGGATCGGATGTTAAACGGATCGGATGCCTTATTACCATATCCTTATCCGTTTATAATTCGGATGTCTATAATCGAATACGGATAATATCCTCTTGAGACGGATTCGGATAATATCCTCTGTAAACGAATTCGGATGCCGACGGATATCGGATTTTCGAATATCCATTTACAGCCCTACTAAACTTCAACTCACCCTAATTGTATAATATAATAGATATAAGTAAAACCAATAAATTTTACTTTTGAGCAAATTGCATTTTTAGTCCCATACTATAAGGTGGTTCTCACTTTTGGTCCCATGGTTTTTAAAAGTTATTTTTTTAGTCCCGTAATGTTTATTTTTTATCATTTTAAGGATTTCCGTCTATTTTTTTGACGGACATCACATGTACCGTAATATGGTCGTTACTCCAATAGGAGCAAATTGCATTTTTGGATCGGATCTTTTACCGTTATCTGAGTGATCCAATTCAAATCCAAAACTAATAAATTCTAACTTGAATTCTGCTATTAGATCACCTTATCGGTTTTGTATCCTGATCTTTTTATCATATAATTATTAATGGGCCATAATATACAAACCCCAATTATTTGGGCCAGATCCATATTAGAAAGGTCCAGTAAGTTTAGCCTTTGTCAGGGTTTTAGGGTTTTCTGGTTTCTCTCTCTCTCTCTTGCTATATAACTTCTCAACTCAATCACGAAGCCGCCATTTACAGTTGCTGCTTCCAGATTTGCTGCTCCAGCTCTCTTCACCCTTCTTCCGCAGGTACCTTTTCGCCTCTCTCTCTAAAGTGTATCACTCTTCTCTTGTGTTTTACAATTGCAATATCTTTCTAACATTTTAGTTTAGGTAATTGTAATCTTTCTTCAGTTTATATGGTTTGATTTTTTATTGATTTTGCCAGCACATCGTGTTTGATGTTGTTGTAGTCTTTCTTGGTTGAAGAGGGACTATCTTTTTGTTGTAAGGGTTTGAAATTAAACGAAATTTTGTCTGGGAATATTACGTTACCGAGATCAGAATGTACTCTAATTTGTTTGGAGTATTTCGTTGTCGCTTATGTATTGCTTCATTTGCAAAGTTCTGAATCAACTGTTTACGAATTCTTCCAATTTTTGTTCTGTAAATGGTTGGTTTATGATTTCACTTCTATTTGTGATTGATTGTGATGTGTAGGGTGCTTACCTTGTATTTCTTTTCTGCTTTTATTTTGTTGGCTCGTATGCTGATTTGCTATCTGTGATGTTTGATTGTTTGCAGCTCCAATCGAAGTGCTCCTTTAACCCGAAGCCAAAATGTCTGGGTAAGAATTGGGACTTTGATTATAAATGTGAAACATTCTTAGTTTGCTTATACTATTCCGGTTTTTCTAATTGTGATTAGTTGTACAACTTTTGATCAATCTTGCTTAATTGCAATGCAGTGAAGAGCCCATTGCTGTGGATGCACCTGTTGCGGCAGCTGCTCCTGCTCTTGGTGAGCCGATGGACATCATGACCGCTTTGCAGCTTGTGTTGAAGAAATCATTGGCCCATGGAGGTTTGGTTAGAGGCCTTCATGAGGGCGCAAAGTCAATTGAGAAGCATGCTGCTCAGCTCTGTGTATTGGCAGAGGATTGCAACCAACCCGACTACCTTAAATTGGTCAAAGCTCTTTGTGCTGACCACAATGTCAGCCTGATTACTGTTCCAAGTGCTAAGACTCTCGGTGAATGGGCCGGTGTAAGTTCAAACTTCTGAATCCTTTTATGTCTTTAATTACATTGGAGATTACTGTGTGGTAGGTGGTACAGAAAACTTGGAAACAACCACAAACGACGGGCTAATACTATTTAGAATTAAAAGAACACTTTATATTAGTGATTTTAAAGAGCACAATTAGGTAGTGGTTCAAAGATTATAGAAACATGAGGTTGCAAGCTTTAACATTACAATTTTGAGCGGGTATCAATGTAATTGACCCTTTCTTTGCTTTCTGAGGTGAAGAGTTGCTTATATATTTTTGTTATTTACTGTCTAATTTGTACTTGTCCTCGACAACAGTGGTGATGACGGATCATCTTGAGCCAGTTGTCTTTATTGTTGCACGGGACATTGTGAGATAGTAGTTGATTTTGTAGTGTTAATTGTTGCTTTTGCAGTTGTGCAAGATTGATTCCGAGGGAAAGGCCAGGAAGGTCGTCGGTGCCTCATGTGTCGTTGTGAAGGTATTATTGTTGTGAAATTACTTTGTTTTCCTGTTGATATTATTTATTAATCAATTATTATAATCCTGTCCTGAAATATCTGATGTAGGATTACGGTGAGGAAAGTGAAGGTCTCCACATCGTGCAGGAGTACGTCAAGTCTCACTGAGAAGCTACCAGCTCCAAAGGGAACGATGCAGAATGTTTTTAGAGTTTAAATCCAACTCTCTTTTATTATGCTTTTAAACGTCTCCTGTGAGAGTTTTGGTTGATTTTTGAGCGACTGTTAAGTCCACTGGATTCTAGTTTTAAGTCCATTTAGTTTGTGATGACATTTTAATAGATATTTTAAATGTTATCTGAAAATTTTTGTGCTGATATTATGAGTGATTTAATTTATGCATTAAATTTGAAAGTGATGTTAATACCCGGTACTGAATTTTATCTGTCTTGTCATCGTACCGAGGATGTTCGATGCATTTGATGGTTTGAATCCCTTTTCCATTTTCAGCCTTTGATATGTTGATATGTCTTATAAGGAGTTATGTTTCACGTATTGGACTAAACTCTGTAGGCTAGTCCTCTAGAATTTGCTTCCATGGACAATTATAAAATATGAACCTTTTTGGAATGGCGGTGATAGAAAGGCCTCTTGATATTTTTCTTACAGCAATTTCTCATCTTTGCCTGAATGAAAATTCGATTTTCTTTTGACAGAATTGGTATGCTTAGTGCCTGACTCTGTTTTCTCTTTTCCCTCATTTACGGTTAGGATTAGGGGTGGTAAATGGGTAGGTTGAGTTGGGTTTGGGTTGGGTTCATATGGGTTGGGTCTAAATAAATTGGGTTAAAAATGGGTTCTATACTAATGGGTTGTGATGGGTTTTAATGGTTTACTAGTGGGTTCAATAATGGGTTATTAATGAGTTTTAACTTAATTCAAGTACTTAAATGTCCAATATACCCTTCACTAATATATTTAACTTATTTTGGATTTATTTGATCCAATTAATATATTTTCAACCCATTTGGTCTATTTTGAGTCCTTTTTTTCGTTTTTCGATATGTTCGTTTTATTTTAGACTCGTTTAACCCATTTTTGGTCTGTTTCATCCGTTTTTTGACATGTTCGACCTATTTTGGACTCGTTTGACCCGTTTTGGACCCATTTCATCCAATTTTCAATCTGTTCGACCTATTTCTGACTCGTTCGACTCGTTTTGGGCCTTTTTCACCCGTTTTTCGATCTATTCAATCTATTTTGGAATCATTTGACCCATTTCGGGATCGTTTCACTTGTTTTTCGACTTGTTTGTCTTATTTAAGTCGAAAAACCGGTTAAAATGGTAAAAAACGGGTCAAACTAATCCAAAATAGATTGAACGGGTTGAAAAATGAGTGAAATTGATCCAAAATGGGTCAAATGAGTCTAAAATAAATAGAACAGATTGAAAATTTGGCAAACGAGTTAAAAATCGTGTTCGTGTGTGAAAATACGTGTAAAATTATGTTAGTGTGTAAATGTGTGTAAAAAATATGTTATTGTGTGAAAATATGTGTAAAATTGTGTTAGTATGTGTAAATATGTGTTAGTATGTGTAAAAAATGTGTAATTTTGTTTAAAAAATTTATGAATAAAAATATAATATTTAATTTATGGGGAGGGTAAAATAGTAATAAAACATTAAAATTTGATAATTAATCTTAAACCATTAAAGACCCAACTCAAACCCAATATCAACCCACCATAACCCATTAAGGACTCATTACTTTCCTAACCCATCATTGACCCAACCCAAACCAACCCAATTTAAATTTCATCAAAACCAACTCAACCAACCCACCTATAATGGGTTGGACCCACTGGATTCAACCCATTTTGCCACCCCTAGTTAGGATTAAACATTGCTAGGCTTCGCTATGTGCGACTGTGATTGTTATTTGTCAGCAAAAGTTTGTGGATATGAACTAGGGATAATTACGAACAATCCTGAGGTATGATGAAAATACGAATTTCCCCTTTAGGTTTGAAAAATTACGAACAACCCCTCGAGTTTTACACTATTTCTTATAAGTTGCCTCAATCGTTAATAACGGTGTTAAATTTTGATGACGTCAGTAAAATTATTTTTAAAAATTTCAATCCTACCCTTAAGGGTAAATTGTAATAATACTGAAAATGTGATGATATATGTGTAATATTAGTTAAATTTGTATTTTTTAATTTAAAATTTTATAATTTAATATAATATTTATATTTTATCTATAAGTTTAAATTGAAATAGATTCTTCATAAATATTTACTCATATTTATATTTTAGTTTTATGTATATTTTGTATAAATTTATTTAAACTTATTTGTTTGAGAAAAATAAAATTTTCCTCTAAAATAGAAAATTATAACAAACATAACAACATCAATCAATGCATTAGTAATTCACATAAATATTCATTAGCGTTATTTAAACAAATATTTCGTGCTGATAATGCTTAATGCATCTATCTTACATATAAAGAATATAAAAAAATATCATTTTTCGTCCTCTAAAGATGTCCTTATTCAATTTTGGTCCAAATCTTTTAACTTTTCTCACATTGCATTCTTTTTTATTCCACATTTTTCAATTTTAGTCCTTTAGATAACGGACGTTAAAAAATTGACAGAAAAAAAGAAGATTAGGACCAAAATAAAAAAAGGACATCTTTAGAGGATGAAAAATGGTATTAATAGTAACATCGGTAATATAATTATCAACTTTTCAACTTGATATTTGATGATCAACAACAAAATATGTTTGATTGGTATCCCGGAAATTTCTGACTGCTTTTGTTGTTCAAACTTCAAATACCTGTACTCATTAACAGGATATCATGAGAAACAGCTTGTATATCAAATTATCAATATGAAAAGGGAATTCTGATAAATTTTCTTCTCATTCTTGCATATTCTTTAAAAGCTTAAGTTATCTTTAGGTCTGGCCTTACATGTGAATTTTTCATTTTCAAATGTGTGGTGATGAGGATTCGACCAAAAGACTTCTTTTGGTCTGAGATCTAATAATATATTGAATGATCAGACCTGATTCAAAAGATTAAGCGGTTAAGAAGGAGTATTACTGAATATTTAAATTTTAAGCATCTCAAACACTACACACCAAAAATTCTATTTAAACTTAACTCGTTTGAACCCAACCAATTATAACGACAAGTAAAAATATAAAAATTGTTCAATCGAGCGGATCTAAACTAAATGTTCCGATTAGGACATATGATGAAAATATAAAAAATGTACATCTAATTGTTAGTAAACAATTAACAACGGGTCACTATGGTTACAGCTAAGATTATTGAAGTCAATGAACCTCTCTTTCCGACCAAACACATAAAAAATATAAACAAATTTGTGTACGTCAGACAACATATATGTAGCTCTCAGTTATTCAACTCTACGTTTTAAATTAACAAGTTTTGCTTTATCCTAGCGTATGCGCTGTGTTTACCTGCATAGATAACTATCGTCTTTTCAACAGAATTTTCAAGATTAACAAACCAGAACAATATTAATTGCATATCCACAAGGACCACAACAAAGGCTATTGAGCTTCCAACTTGATGTACGTTTCAATATTAACAAACATGCTGTGATCGGGTTTTTACTTGGAAGAGAGAGAGAGATCATAGATATGGCTGCCTACGGTGCTGTAGATTTGCTTCTCAAAACTCTATTACAGCTCGGTGATGCATTGCATACCCTCAAATTGCATTGCTGATTGCTCTATGAAGGTGTCTATTCATTGAGATGTTTTCTTGATGAGATTGAGAACAGAGAGGTTAAACCAGAATTCGAAACCCGAATTAGAGATGCAATTTATGAAGCCCAAGACATCATCGACTCCCACACGCTGTCAACGTTCTTGAGTGGGAACTTTTACTTCTCAGATTGCAAACCAAGGACTTGAGTGGGAAGTGAGGAGAGATGAATTCCCCAAGCTGCTATTGTTCCTATCGCTGCCGCTGGAAGACATGGATTTCATGAAATGGACATTCACCGGGAATACAGGCTCCAGCTCCTCCTGCTTCCCAAGGTTGCAACACCTAGTTATTAGGCACTGTTACAAATTGCGACACATCCCTTCGGCATTTGAAGATTGCCCGCCGCTTGGGACGTTGGTCGTGATTGATTGCAGCTCAACGTATAAAAGAGAAACTGTGTTCCAAAAATTACATAGTTCAGTACTTACTTCAGTTTATCTGCTATTCGTCAATGGATGATTAGAAGTTCAAAAACTTGGGATCGTGATGAAAGCATGTTAGTAAGTAAATTATGCTTGTTGGAAAATAGAGGGAATGGTTTTAATAGTGGGGAAATAGGATTAGTAATTAAATGCTAAAAGTAAAAACATAAAATGTTTTTCTCGGAGAAGGATGATTGTTGTGTGCTTTTTAAATTTATAATAGTATTTTAGAAGTGATTTTTATTGTTAGAAATCTTTTTACATGAATTCCCATTGTTTTATTTATTTTTTAATACATACGTCAAACGGATTTGAACTCAACTCGTTAACCCTTTAATAACTTGAACCAATCCCTAGCTTTTATTTTAGTAATTGTCAAAATCTCTAAACTAAAATATCTGTATCCATACTATTATAAAAGTGTGGATGTTGTTTCTTTTCATTGTGAATTGATGTAATTGTCCTTATTCAATTTAACTATAATATTTATTTAACTGAAAAATAATTTGATTCAATTCAATGAATTTAACTTCATTTAAATCCGGCTAACAGGGATTGGCCAAATGGTTTGAGGGTTCTTTCTAGAATGCAATGACCCGGTTCGAATTCCTTTGGCCACTTGGGGGTGTGTGTTTATAAAAATTAAAAAAAGAAAAAAAAAAGAAAAATTCAATTGAATTCTAACTTTTCAAATCCTCCTCTTTCTCCATATCTAATATTTAGACAAAACAAAATTAAATTAGTAATAAATTGTTAGTCGTAGCTTTATTATTAATTCTTATTAATCCATAGTTTTAAAAAAAAAAAGTGTACTAATTAACATCAAAATATCACATTTAAGTTGAAAAGGTTTGAAATCGAGAATAGTAAAAGTTTGTTTTCTCTAATCACATGTAAGGCCTCCTTTACATTTAAGAATAATGCATGTTTAAGGCCTTAAACCTATCTAATCTTTCATTTACTTCATATAGGTGCGGGCCCGTGTGAACAGGCTTGGCCTGTAGGTTTCGCATGCCAATGCATGTGAAAGAGACACGCCAAAATGGCGTGTTTGCGTCAGACAACAATTAACATGGAGTTAAAATTACATTATTGCCCAAGAATTGCTACAATTTACTGTTCATTGACAATTTGCCATTGAATCTTTATTATGGATATTATTATTATTATTTTACTATTCTTGTTGCTGTTATTATTATGAGTGTGTTTGCTATTATTATTATTATTATTATTATTGTTATTATTATTATTATTAACAACAGTAAGAAATGTTATTTTATATAATATTTTTTTTGGTGAAATTGTTTTATATAATATATATAAGTGTTATATATTATATTAAATATAATATATATTATATACATTATGCATATAATACATATAAATATATATATTTATGTGCATTATAATAATTAAAAATATATAATTTATACGTGTATTATGTATTACATATGACGCGTATTATACAATATATAAAATATTATATGTTTAATATAAATATATTTTGAATACAAAGAATGAGATCAATAAAATTAAGCCAACTTAGCTGACAAAACAAGAAAGAAAAAGGGCATATTAAAAAGGGGTAAGAAGGTAATTTTATTGTTTTAATCACAAAAAACAAGATTTTAACTCATAATGTAAAAATAAATGTAAACGCATGTTAACTTTTTATCACTATACCCTCTAATCACGTCATGCTTAAACATGACATTATAAGTAAAGGAGCTCTAAGTTGTGCCCTGCAAAGCATGTTATTTATATGTTATTAAGAAGGTAACTATATAGATTAATTTAAGTAAATAAATTCCAATTTATTCAAGTTTCAAAATATATTTAAACAAAAAAGATAAAACTCTTTAAAAATGCATTAGCTGGTTAATTACCAAAAAGAGCTCTATGGCCATTTTGTGCATTATTTAGTAAAATAGGCACAATTTCCTTCATTCCCTCATAAGATATATTGACTATTGTGTTCTTCATAACCATTGGTCTCCCGTTCAACTTTCAGTTCCGAACCAATTTTTTCAGTCTAATTACTATCACTTCTACACTGACCACACTAATTAAGGCATTATACTCTAAATCTGGTAAATAAAAGGTTCTCTATGTTAATATATTTTTTGCATTATTGTATGAATATATTATTGTTTAACATTACTTTTTAAGAAATTAAATATTTGACTCATGATTACAGTCTAAAGCTATGGAAAGTTAATTAGATTTAAGGTGCAAACTACTGTAAAAAGTACATAAATTATTTATATTTATTAGACTCACAGTGTATTTAATTTTCAAATGTTTGATCATTATTTCCTTTTAAACATTATAAGAAAATATATCTCAAATAAAAGAAAATTTGAATCTAAATTTAAAACCCAGGGAACTTAAGAATAATTACGATCTATATATATATAACAATAATAACAAATTTGTTTGGATGTGTATGAAAGGGAATGAAATTTTAATTAAAAAAAAGAAAAGAAAAGAAAGAAAGATAGTATAGAGATGCAAGGTGTATTTTGACCGATTAATATATGTTATTATTATTTATTTTTATTTTCTATTATTTTGAAAATGATATAATAATATTGATAGGATTCTATCCAACTAGGACACGTGGTCAGTCTCACAAGAGATAAAACTAGATAAAATAAATATGCATGAAATATCTAATTTAATTTATATTTATAGATAAAATATTAAATTTAAATTAAATAACAATTTTTTAAATACAAAAATTCTAAAATTAACTAATATTATAATTATATCATTAAACACTTAGTAAAATTACAATATACCCCCTAAGGATATTTTTGGAATGAAAATATGAGTTTAAACGATGTAATTAGCGGTGGTAAAATTTATGAGAGACAGTGTAAAAATCAAGTGGGAGTTCATAATTTTTCAAACCTCAGGAGATAATCTGTAAGATTGGATAACAATCCCTATAAGCTAATATAATCACAGTCAAACGACTCAACCCAAAGATGCGAAACAACAAATATCGAATGCAGATACAAATTAAGCAAATATTAAGATTGGCTGGCCAAGTTCAAAGTAAAACTTTTCCTACAACAAAATTACATGCTACTACTTTCAAAACTATTTGAACACTCCAATAATCAGCATAGCTTACAACAAACTCCACTACACTTGGAACGAAAGAGGAAGGGGCGAAAAAAAAGGGCATCATAATTAGTCCTGGTGAATCTGGTGATATGGAGCATATTTAGGTTAATTCACTTGCTTTCAGCAACAGGAAGATACACACCCTCTGCTGCCAACCACACATTATCAGCCCGTTTTTCCCGAACACCACAAACCTGCAAGTGTACAATTGCTTCATTATTAAAGATACAAGAGCCTTGTAATGAACACTAACATATTATAATTCAGCAAGTGTTTTTTTTTAACCTCTTGCTGACCCCCGGCTATACGGGTATATTTCTTGTCATGGCTGTGAAGGTAACCGCCAGTGTCTACATGGCGAAGCCTGATTCTTTGCTCTTGTCTCCAAGTTTTTCCACTTCCTTCAATTTCAAGTCTGAAGCACACCACATGTTATGATGACAGTTTTATAGAAAAATCTGTTAGCATAATTCATAAGGGTTATAATAGGGGTCTTACTTCCAATAATCCCCGGTGTCTGACTCTCCATCACTGCCGAAGCAACTCACCTGTATATTTTGTTTTTCATGAATTTTTAGTTATCATGGCA
The DNA here is from genome assembly GCA_037501455.1 of Lantana camara. Lineage (NCBI taxonomy): Eukaryota > Viridiplantae > Streptophyta > Magnoliopsida > Lamiales > Verbenaceae > Lantana > Lantana camara. Next base: position 43,698,618 of record CM074859.1, read on the forward strand.
ACAGAATTAGTTATTGTTGAGACATAAACTTGAGTAGCGGTAAGAATGATTCGGGAAGACATATGAAAAGAAAACTCTGAACTTGAAGGTGACCATCACACTCACATATGGAGCAGCAAATATACGATGAGGCAAAAAAAGATTTTGTCCCTTATTCCCATTCACTAGATTTAGTTGATTAGTGAGGTTTTAAATTGGTTGTAACAGCACTACCAAATAAGAGGAGAACAGGAGAAGCATAGCATGTCACTAAAATTGTAATCTTCAAGTATGAAGCCAGAGATCTGGTAAACACTCTCAACCGTAAACATGGTCATTTTCAAACGGGAAAAGAGCAGTAAATGTGCTTAAAAGATGAACAAATTGACAATACTGAGAACAAAGGCTTAGTTATTATGAATTTGCAAAGACTAGGGGCTCTTAAAAAATCTTTACACACTTTAGGAACTTCAACAACTCAAAAGAAGGTTTGTTAATCTTAAAATTGTAGTGGACCAAACTTAATCATCAGTCCCCCAGTAATCACTCATCAACTACCACTAATAAAAGGGTCCAAAATCATTCCTCTTTCTATCAAGTAACTGAGAGAGGGGGAAAACAATAGAAGAAAAATGATTTTGATGAATAGCGGAAGCTACGGATTGAGCGTTTGTTACTCAGGCTTTGAAACTTAAACACCCTATCATATAGATTCATACTACAAGGAGATTTTTAAATCCCACACAACATTTTGACCATGAACAAAAATAAACTTCAATAGAAAATTTAAAATTTTAAAGCTCCAAATGCACAATGTATATTTGTGTTTTCATGCAATCAAATAGATGGGTACTACGTGACCACATGCATACCGACCTCCAAATTTCCAGATATTGGGGATGCATGCAAGTGGCTGTGCAGCCACTTCCTAGTTCTCATATGTTGCAATCCAACAAGGGTTCCACTTTTTATTGAGTCTCCTTGCTTTGCAGATGAATCCTGCGTAGGCCTCACAATCTGCAAAACAAAGCAATTAGCTCCAATTAAAAACCCTCAAAAGTACAATCCAACATACCTGATATACTACCAAGTACAGACCTAACAATATCATAAGAAAAAGTTAAGTGATGTAGCACTAACGCACCCAGTAACTGTTAGAATCATCAACATTAGGAAAGCCAGTAACTGATTGCTGCCCACTGCCAGAGCCATAAGGAACATCATGCGAGTGCAGCCTGAACTTTGTCCTCTCATGCATCAGCTTGATGACCGAACCATACGTAATCTACAAAGATGAGAGAATCAGTAAAATCTAGGGACTACAACAGCCAAAACTTAAAAAATCGCCGTGCATTTCAATATCAATCAATGACCCAGACATGCTGAAACATATTCATGAAACGGCCAAATCAATCATTACAATGTTTCTGAACAACCGAACTCTTTACTTGTCCTTTGTTTTCTAGGAAATCTCAATCATGCATATCCAATTACAGAAACCAACTAAAGATGTTATCAGAAAATTAGTTCCTAGCTCAGTAAATGAGGTCTAACGAGTCCATATGTATTGAGAACATGCATTAATCAAACTAATTAAATCACATCATCGCTTTCAAACATCCAATCACTAATATTTAGAGCTTACTTAACAGATTAGCACGTCCAAATCAAACGCCCCCAACCAAAATCTTTTCTCCCTAAAAAGTTCAAGTTCTAGACCATATTTCACAAATTCGCGCATCCAACAGCTCGCAATCATACAACCACCCCATTACACGTTCATCAACCAAAATTCTCCAATATTTTCCATACATCAATTACGCGATCACTTGCCTGAACGCCTTCAGAGGCGGCGGAAACAGGAGCCGACGTATAATCAGAGTCGAGTGTGAGCAGCAGGAAAATCGCGAGGCCGAAAAACGAGAGCGCCATCACTAACAACACCACAATGAACCAAGTCGACTGCCAAAACGGCAGATTATCCGAATCCGACGAGTCCCCAACAGACTCCCTATAAACTATCCGCGTCGAACCCGATGTGGAGGCGGAGGAAAAGGCAGACGATGGCGCCGATCTTCTACGCGTGAGGTTGCTCTGTTGGTGCTGCTTCGCCGAGGAAGCCACGGTGAGAGTGTTCTACGGCGGCGACGAAAAATCCGAGTGAAATTGCTATCTTTGGTTTTCGTAATCGAGCTGCGAGAAAGTAGTGTATAGTATAGACGTATAGTTTGGGCTTGTTGATGTTTAAGCGATATGAATTAATCGGGTGTGGCAGATTTTTGATCGCCACGTGTATTTAAAAGGTATCGCGAATTGTATTGTTCCACGTGGATATTCGTTGACGTGGAATGATCTTATTGGATTATGTTGTATGGTGATGTGGCGTATCTCCAGCTCCTTTTGATTTCGTTACATGTAGTTTGTTTAATGTGTATTTACAAATTCTAAAAATAAATATTTGTAGACTCTAAAGATAAATATTCATGAGACAATAGTTTTAGAATGTTGGAAAAATCAAGTTCTATTTAATTTTAAGTAGAAACTAAAAAAAAAATAAAAATAAGTCAGAATTTAGAAACAACCTAAGACATGCATTGGTAAAAAAAAAAACAAAAAAAAGTTAAAATTTTATTTTGATAACAATATGTTTATTAAAATATTAATATTTTTAAATTGACCTTTTACATTCAAATACAATTTTAAAATTTATATGTTCGTTACATCTTTTCTTTTTTATCGGTAATATCGCTTCTTTTGCTTCTCCTATCAAAATTTTATAATTTTAAAAAGTCTCATAATTTTTTTTTATAAATTTATAAATAAAGATATATATAAAATAATTGTATGGTCGATTAATTGTATCTTATATAGAATTTTAACAATTTTTATATTAACATAATACTTAAATCATACTATAATACTAAAAATATTTTAAAATATTTCAGGATAAATTAATAATTTTATAAAATTTAAAAATAATTATTAATATTTCTTTATAAGCACTCAAATTAATTTTCTACTTAGGTTCACTATTTTTACTCTACAATTTTTTACTACTTAGGCTCACTATTTTTACACTACAATTTTTTACTGCTTTCTCTTTTGCTTTAAAGTTTGCAACACCTCTTTAGTTAATTTAGTATTTACTATCCAATTGAATTGGGTTGGCATTAGATTTGTTTTATTTTTTATTTTTTATGTTCATAATCCAATATTTACTTAGTCAGGTTGTAGTGAATGTTAACATCCTAAATTTCTCTCTTGTAAAGGGTATTTTTCTCCAAATACCTTTCTAAAATTTTCATTTCGAAAATTATATCTTATACGAGAGAAAATCATATAAGTAATTTCAATTTTTATTTAGTTTACTTGAACCAATCAATTAACCAAGTCTATGAATTATAACAGGGGCTTGACACTAACAAAATAAATATTGAAAATTGATGTGCAAAATTTCTTTGAAAGTAAATTGATGTGCAAAATTTCTTTAAAAGTAAGCTAATCCTTAGTTTATAGTTAGTAGTTTGATCTCTCACGGCTTACAACTTCCATCGTACTGTGCTCTCCAAAGAGTAATTCTTCTCAAAATCTTATTCAAAAAGTGCTGAGTGGGAATCCCATTCGAACTAAGGATTCTTGCGGCTCCGGAGGTTCCAGTTAAAGGAGAACCAGGAACAGAGAGCTTTCCCCCGCTTTCCGCCAGACTCTTTGGTCTTAGGAACGCTGACTTTAAGAATGAGTGACTGCCCTTCTCCGACCCTTACTGCCCAACCTGAGAACGGACAGCTAATGCGTTCCACTTATTGAATAAAGTACTAATAAAATAAAAGATGAGGAATCAAAATATTCCCCGTTGAGAAAAATAAGCAACAAGGTAAATCAAGAAAACAATAAAAAATACTGCATAAAAAGTAAAAAATAATAAGAAGAAAAAGGATGTAATTGGAGTACAAAAAGAATTTTGTAAAATTTATAATAAAAAAAGATTATATTTAACAAGTAAGAATGTCTAGAGCAAGGCAGCTATTTGTATTTATAATTAATGACCTCAAGACCACCCATGAATGGCCTTAATTTCTCAGGTATAACAACAGAGCCATCTTCTTGCTGGTAATTCTCAAGCAAACACACAATCATTCTTGGAACCGCACAAGCTGTTGCATTTAGTGTGTGTACGAACTGTGTTGGACCTGAGCTGCCTTTACCCTTTTTAGGAGGAGGATTTGATGTTTCCGGGCGATACCGAATGCCTAATCGCCGGCTTTGATAGTCGGTACAATTCGAGGCACTTGATATCTGTTAAGCAAATAGAATGTTGATTATCAACACACAGCCCAACTGCAAGTGACAAAAAATAACTACTCTTTACAGTCGTCGACTTCTATTTCTTTGCTATTTTTCTTACCCAGTAGCCGGAGGGCGTTCACAATGCCGGCTTTTAGCTCGTTTTGCTTGATTAGCTAGAAGTTAAAAGCAGCTCATACATTTTTTTTAAAGTATCTAATCTACTTTCACATATTTCAAACTTTTACTGGACCACTTTATTTGAAAATTTTAAAATTAAGCATTAGCAGTAGCAAATACCGTCTAGGGCAATTAGATTTAAGTTTATTTTTCTTTGTTTGTTAACGAATTAGATGTAAAATGAAATACAAACAGTTAGCCTATAAGTCCACAAGCAGCAGATACCATACCTCACCATATCGTCCCAAGCCGGGCATCCAAGCCTCTACATCGAATTTACGATAAGCTGGAGCACCTAAATCCTCTGTTGCCATGTCCAAAGTTCTGAAAAAGAAAAAGGCATGATCGTGTGAAACTCCTCAGTGAAGAACGAGGACAAAGGATGCGAATTTAAAATAGATGAAAAGAATTTGGTAACACACTTAAAATGGAGTCCCAATGATGAGTAGAGGCCTTCTTCAATTTGAATAAGTTCTTCATGGAAGGAATCACTTTCCTCCGGCCTGCATAAGACGAACATCTCCACCTTGCTAAATTGGTGAACTCGATAAAGGCCCCTGCTCCCAAATCATCACAAATCAATAAGCAGATGTAACCGGAAGGAGGAAAAAGTGGGGATGTTTACTGGGAAAAAATGTATTTTTATTTGGGGGGAGTGCAAAATCAGAAAGTTAAAACGATTCCAATATTAGCTGGTAAAAAGCAGAAATATAATGTTAATTCCTGTCCTTTTCTTTTTTCTTTTTCTGCTAATATTATCAAATAAGCTACATGTTGGAAGTATTTTGGCTGCTTTTTTCAGATTCTAGATTCTTTTTACTTTATTATTATGTACACATTTTGTACTTTCCTCTCCAGTCACCCCAAAACTTTTACAACTCAAGTTCTTTTGCATTTTCCATTTTCTTTTTCTGGCGGGGGGGTGGGGGAGTGTTCTATATCCCATTTAGTTCGTAATCACAAAGGGGTAAAGCTTGCCCTACCAATGGTACTGCATACCTAGGGATTCGAACACACTACCTCTAGTTAAGAAAAAACAGGGCCGAGCAGCTAAGCTACACTAGCTAGTGGTTTAGCTTCTATTTTAACATGTTCCCAAAAGCACAAGTTTTGGCAAACATGTTCGAAAGCAATTGAAAAGCTTATTACCTAGTAGCAGCGCCTGCCGCACCAGCTTCTGTTCGAAAGCAATGGGAGAAAGCTACATACTTCAAAGGTAAAGATGACTCAGGAAGAATAGAATCCATATGAATTCCCCCCACTGGAATCTCTGCTGTACCAATAAGGCACTGATCACTACCCTCAATGGAATAAACCTGCCACAGATTATTGAATGTATTAGCCACAACGGGGAAAAATAAAAATAAAAAAATGCAAACCTGAGTATTGACTTCACTTCATACTGCTCACTTGGAGAAAGAATTGATATATTTCATATTTCAACTGAAAAGGGGAACCTGAGTGTTAGTTCCACGAGGTTGGAAACCACATTTTTCCACTACTGAAGACCGTACGAGTTCTGGAGTAGTAAGAGGTATAAAGCCCTTTTTCACTACTTCTGATACAGCCCAGTTTACAAGTCCCAGCTCTAACATAACTGCTTCATTCTTCAAGTAATAGAATTTTGACCCACTCACCTGTAAAAGCGATAAGCAAATTTGTGAGTCTCTAAATATTTTTTGTTTTCTATAGCACGGCTTAATATTCCACCAATGCAGATGCATATCAGATTCAATTCTGACCCATAAAGCAATATAAGCCACTATCAGGCACCTTCATAGGTTAAATTTATGACAAAACACTAAGAGAACAACTCATTTACGTCAAGAATGAAAATCATTCCAACTGAATTGATGGAAACTTATAGGAAGGACTGAAGGACAAAGCAGGCATCACATAAGGAAACCAAAGTTACAGTTCCTCACCACGAAAATATACTTGGCATACAAATAAACACTGAGGGGATATATAAATAGATATAGATACACACACTGTTATAATTTTAACAGTGGGCCATGGCTGCATGCTCACATGGTTGCTATAAGTGGGAAATATATTTACAAAAACAGAAATATATTTGTTCTAAGAAACTATTGAAGGATGGGGCTAACTTAATTATCTTAATTTTTTCTTTTTTTTTTCCCCTCTTCCCTTTGGACCCCATAAATTTAGCTTTGTTACTTTTACAATGGATATTAAAAGACTGCTATAAAATTCAAGAATATCTAAATTCGAATAGTCAGCCACTGCTTCCATGTCCGATTGTAGATGAGTGAAAACTTTCAGTTAGAAAAGTACCTCCGCAGCTGAATCGAAATCAAATAAATCCAAGTCTTTTCCCAGTTGGACATGATCCTTTATGGAGAAACCAAACTCTCTAGGTTTACCAATCTGTAAACAGCAAGTAAAAGGAAAATAATAACACATATGGAAAGAAGAGGGATTATGTCAGCGAATCCATCAGGCCAAGGGAAACAAATTTACCACTTTTCTCACAGTAGAGCTATCCTCTCCACCAATTGGAGCATCTGGATGTGTCATATTTGGCACAGATTGTGCTTCAAGTTGAAGTTCATCTGTGAGTTTGAGTAGGTCTTCTTCAAGGGTAACAAGTCCATCCTTAAGTTTTTTACCTGAATAAAACATTCTTATACTGAACAAATGTTTCATATAACCCATTTTTGTCAGACATAAAAGCTGGATAGGTAACCTTCTTCTATTAGTTTCTGACGCTCAGAGGGTTCCAGTTTTCCCTTCATTTTGTTTGCAACTGCATTTCTCTCTGCCCGAAGCCTTTCAACTTCCTGCTATCTGCGAGAAACAATTAGCTAAAGATACTAGCCTATCACGATGTCGTTCTATAATTTTCTAATTTTTCAAATCATTGTTAATTAATATACAGACCTTATACTTCTTGGTGTCAATAATTAAGGGGAGAAAATTAGAGATAAATAAATAGCACTAATTTAAGAAAAATTACAAAAGATGCATATTACGAAGGGGAGAAGGACAAAGGTTCCAAGAATTTAGACACAAACGCGAAAAGAATAAAATGTTTGTGCTACATTGTAATTTAGATTAATAATTTCTAAAGCACAAAACGAGGAAAATCATGAAATATCATGGAACACCCAATTTTACATTATTGAAATAGAGAAGCAATAAAATGAAATTTTCAGTATTGATGTTCAAATCAAAGCAATTTTGCTTTGATTTGGATACAGACAGAGGAATGCACACATTATGCCAAGGCAACTAAGCATGAAATTTTTCTGAAAGTGCATATTTCCAAGAGTCTTTTGGATGCTTTGACATTAATTTGTCCACTAGAAGCGATCAGATTGTTTGACTCCTCCTATCCCTCTTGTCAATTTTTCTCAAAAAAGAACAAAATTTTGCAAGTGTGTAGGCACAATTATAGCACATTTTAACATTGAATAACCATGAGGAAGTCATAGCATTTAATAGAATGCCTTCTGCTTATTGCAAACTCAATTTGAGGTATACCTCATTTATCAATCAAAACACCAAAAAGAATCAGTATTTTGCAAAATCTTTCTGATTCAAAGTTTAAACTAAGGTACTAAGATTAAAGATTCATTATACTATAACGCATTCTCCACACCTTTCACGCTACAACCAAACCACGAAAAACAAGTCGGAAAATACGGAAAATGCTGAACATTAAGAATATTAAAGAGGAAACCCGACCTTCTGAAGATTCAGCAACTTATCATAAAGCTCAAGAACAAGGTCGAGTTTAGCATTCGAGTTGCGGTTTTTTATATTGGTGGCAACTGCCTCCTTGTTATCCCTAATCCACTTGAAATCTATGGCTGCTTTCCACTGAGGCGCTTTCACCACTATAAATCACCACAATCCAAAATTCACAAAACCCATGAAAATCAACGACACAACAGAACTAATAAGAAAAGTTCAACGAAACCCAAATTTCATAAGTTAAATACACCAGGGACGACGAAGAAGAAGCTTATACCATTATTTTCATCTGGTCTGGCGGCGGTGGTGGTGGGGTGAGCGGCGGCGGCCGCCGCGGAAGAAAGTGCTCTTGTGAGAAGCGCACAAGGGCCATTGTAGTGGCGGTAACGGAATTGGTGGGGCATAGGGCATAATAAGGTTGTCTGAAATTTGGAGGGTTTGGAGAGAGGTCTGAGAATGGAGAAGGGAGAGAATTTGAAGGTGAATGAGTGAAGTCCCATTGCTGCTGCAGTGCTGTGGTCGGTTGCTTCTTTTGTCCTCCCTTTTATAGTTTCTTTCTTTTCTTTTTCTTTTTCCTTCCATTTTTATGATTGGGTAATTAATTGTAAAACTTTTCTTAAATTCTCCAATTGGACAAATGTGGTCCTCAATATACATTTTTTTTTTTTTTTACAGATAATATAGGAAAGATTCCTACTATACCATAATACTTTTCTTAACTCCCAATTCGATTTTTACATATTTTAACGATCAATTATTTATAAAACATTTCTTAAACCCCCGACAAAAATACTAAAATGTCCTTGATAAAATTAAAAAATTATACTCATACCCTCCTTTCTTCTTCTTCCCCATTTTTCTATTGAAAATCCGGCGACCTCCAGCGATGTCCCCGACCACTTCCCGGAGATGGGAGCTTCGTGCTTTTACTCATTTCGAAGACGCGACTTTATTGGTGCCAATCCCGTCTCCTGAAAATGGCTGGAGAAGGCACTGCGGAAGTCAGCCGGCGGAGGCCTGAAAATCGCACAAATGGGTTTATCCATCGGCGGTTTTCTGGTGACATTTTCCAACGACCAAGGTATTGATCTTGAAGATCTCGACACGGTCAAGCTATTGAAGTTACAGATTCGATTTTTGTTAAACGATTTAGGAGTTATCGACATTTCTTTTTTTAAATCTAAAATTCTTAGATCTGAAATTGGGGACAAACGGCTTCGAATTTTGAGAAACTAGTCGGAGATATGGAATGAGCACGAGGATTATTTTCGAGGTGAATTTTTCCAGGATTTTCTGACCACCACCACCCGCGACAGCCGGTGGTGGTCTGGCGAGTTTGAATGAAGAAGAAGATGATGAGGAATAAGGGTGTAGAGGAAGCAAAAATGGTGTGAAAAAAGTGAAAAAATGAGGACAAAATAAACTTTTTAGGACATTAGGGGTTTAGGAAAAATGTATTGTGTATTGGGGATCTAAAATGTATAAAATTCGAATTGGGGATTTAGGATAAGTTTTAGATATAGTTGGTCCTTATAATTTAATGTCCCTTTTTTAAATCCTTCAAGATTTTAAAAGGTTTTTTTACCCTTTATTCCTCCTGCCACTCCCTTTTTACTTTCTTTAGTCACACTTTACCCAAACTCCATCTCTTCTACTCCGTTTTTGTTACCCAATTGAAAAATCTCAATTTTTGAAGATCGATTATGGCGGTTAGGAGTATAGGCAGCGACGAGAGATCACGACGGTAAAACATTTTAAGGTTTGTTCCATCATTTCCTGAATTCACCGTGATATACATACAAACCTTTATGGTTCGTAAGCGTGCCAAAGTGAATGTATCTCCGTGCATTAAATATGTTGATAACACTTTGATACTTGTTTGGATCGGCATCATTTTTTGTGTTGTAGTACCCATGATCATTTCAAAGTTTCTGTTTATCGTTGTGGCTATATTGATTTGAATTCCTACTAGATTTGAATTTCAACTGTCTTTTGTTTCTTTTGATTCCTACTCGATTTGAATTCCAACTGTCTTTTAATGTTGCTACAATGTTGCTTTGGGTAATAATGTCATCTTGATGAAGAACTGGTGGTTAATTCGTTAGATCGTGCTTTCTTTAGTTTGTTTCTTAATGATGTCAAATAATGTTGCAATGGTGGTTAATTGACATACATTCTTTTAATTTTGTTTGCTTTATCATCGCCAACGAATACCTAGTCGAGACTTTTATGTGATTGTGGTTTTGCAGCTCGTGTTTTCACATCAGCCAGTTTAAGCCCTTCTCTAATCCCCAAGAGTTCAGCTATATTGATAGAGATGTTTCATAATTTATACGAAATATCAAATAAACATATACCCGATCATCTCTAACAGAACCACTTGCTGCCTCTGAGAAATAGTCTTGAAAGCCACTCCCATCCGTGTTTAATTTAACCCAACCCTTAGGTGGCTTAATCCAACTGATATTCTGTCACCTAGAAGCTCGTATAGGGGTCCCCTTAGACATCACTTCCATCAGGTCCAAAGCAAAGAATTTGATGGCGAGAATTATCTCTCTCAGAGACTCGTCTTTTTATTGGAAAACAAACTTATACCGCGACTTCCATAAAGCCCAAATAATATCAAAATAAATAATTATCCACTCTATCAAAGAAAGAATAATATTTTTGAAGTTTCCTTTCAAGTTATCCTCGAACCAATTGTCGTCCCCTATAGCCCGAAAACTTAGAATCTCCATAGGGGCAATCAAGTGATCCCAAACTTGACTTGTCTTACTACAGTAGAACAAAATATGGTGGATATCCTCCCTTCCACTATTACAATGCATACACACATTCGAAATAGCAATTCCCCTTTCAAATTGCAAACCATTCGTTAAAAGTTTTTTGTGACACCCCGACTTTTCGGCCATACAGGTATGATGTAATTGCGCATTTAAATTCCTTAAGTATCTGATTATATGTTTAATTAACATTAATTGTTATTCTTTTTAAATTATTTGAATTCATATTTGAACGTTTACGCTTCTTTCGTTGGTATTTGCTCTATTTTTGATCGTTTTTTATTCCGATTTTTGTAATTATTTGCCACGCATGAGACATACGTGTTATGGATATGTAAATATGCTCGTTTTATGTTTTTGAGTTTGTTTGTTGAGGTTTTGGAGTGTTTGTTTCGTTTGGAACCTAAAGCAGGTTAAAACGCTTTAACACACCTTGGCTTCCGGGTTGTGTAACTCGAACCCAGGAATTCGGATTCGGATTTCGTCACTTCCGTTTACCTTGTTTCGACGGTTTGGAGTTAATGAACTAAGCCTTGTATTTTTCTAACCTCGTTTGATACTCCGAAATTTGATCGAAAACTCACCTCGCGCCTATATGACTACCTTTCACTTATTTGCACATAAGTCCCTCATCTTTTGACCTTTTTACATGAGACTTGGTCCCACACTCCACCAACACAATACCCTTACTTCCCATTCTCCCTCATTCTCGGACAAAGCAAGGAGAGAAGAGAGAATTGCTGCACTTTGGAGATTAAGCTTTCATTTTCGCCACTATTCACCTTGAGAAGATTTTGAGCTCAATTCTTCATTTTCCTCCACCATCTTCAAGAAGTTAAGTACATATTTGATATGTCCATACTTATGTGATCATTTTTATCCATTAATATCATGTTTTGAGCTAAGTTTGATTCATATATGAAGCATGGATTGATAACTAAGGGTTTGATGATGTCTTGCCATATATGGAGCTATACTTTGGTTTGATGATATATGTATGATCTCTTAGGCCTCCTTTATGAATATATGATCTTCTCTCTGTTGTTGGTTGAGTGTATAGCATGTTGCCATTGATGAGCTTCAAGCTTTTGCATGAGATAGGTGGATATATGTTGCTTCCTTGCACTCTTTGTCTTGCTTGGTGATTTAGGTGAAGTTATAGCATGTTATTGCATGAATTTGATGCATAATTATAACTTATTGTTGTTGCTTGGTTGCCCTATTTTTCTTCCTGTTCGAACGTTGCTGCTGTTATTTTTTTTTCGGAGAAGAAAGGCCAACATGGATGTGTCAGCTTTGAACGCGAATTGGACACTGCCGTGTCAGAACTTCGGGTCGGGCCGATTATTTTTATAAAATCAGACAGGGCTGTGTCCATTTTGTACTGAAATCCAACACGGTCGTGTCCAATGTTTGAGATTGGCCCCTGAATTTATTTTAATCGGACAAGGCCATGTCCATTTTGAACTAAAACCTAACACGGCCGTGTCATGTGTGTGCAGCTGCGACGATTGTTCGTTTTGTGACTTTGATACCTTTCTCCATGTTTTCTTGGTTCTTTTATGAATCGTATGTAATGATAATTTGTTATATTACGTGTTATATGAATGGTATTGAATTTGTGACTCCGTTTGATACGAGTTTCCGAGTATGAATATATATGATCTAATTGGTACGTTTATGCATTCCATTTACATTCATTGTATTCATAAGCATCGCCGAGCGTCTATTTGGTTCATAACTGAGTCTAAGTCTCGGGTCTTGCCTTTTTGCGTTTCAAAGCCTCTTCCGGACGTGCAGGAGCCCGAGGTTGAGGTGGTTGTTTGCCTTTCTGATCCTAGTTCTGCTACCTTTTTTGTTATAAGGTGAGGTTAGGAACTTTGTATTAGATACCGACCTACGGCCTAATATGTTTTGTTTTACACCCGTGTATGAATATATATATATATATATATATATATATATATATATATATATATTAAATACGCATGTTTAAGCTATGATTATGATCTTGTGAAAATGTTTGAATCTTGTGAAAATGGTATAAGTATAAGCATAAGTAAGCTTAAGTTTTGAATCATTTTGTACGTTTATGTTATGTTGAATGAGTTATGCCCTGAGAGATGGGATTATGATCTGATATGGTATGTTGGGCCCCGGGAATTATGGGTAAGGAATGCCCGGGACGGCAAGGGCCGTCAGGTTTGGCCCGTACATAGTTCCCTTTGATATATTCACGTGCGACTCTTGGAGGTTGGGAAGTCATGGTATCTTGAGCCCGGTTGATAACCGGGGAAGGCATATCGTGGGTTAGCTACCCCGTATGTTTTTGTATTGAGGTGGAGAGGGTTTGATTCCCGAAACACCTAGGATGTGGGGATGGATTTGTGTTTATGAATTCCATTTTTATGTTATGTTTTGAGGAGTTAAGGGGGTCCGTTCTCGCAGGACATTTGTTCATGTTACGTATCGATGGTTATGAATCGAGATTAAGGTCCCTTTGATATATTCACGTGCGACTCTTGGAGGTTGGGAAGTCATGGTATCTTGAGCCCGGTTGATAACCGGGGAAGGCATATCGTGGGTTAGCTACCCCGTATGTTTTTGTATTGAGGTGGAGAGGGTTTGATTCCCGAAACACCTAGGATGTGGGGATGGATTTGTGTTTATGAATTCCATTTTTATGTTATGTTTTGAGGAGTTAAGGGGGTCCGTTCTCGCAGGACATTTGTTCATGTTACGTATCGATGGTTATGAATCGAGATTAAGGATTTCTTTTATGTATACTACGTTCTTCTTTTGAAAATGATTTAGTATGCAAAACACTAGCCTCGATTCATGACTATCCTTTTGATTTATGCTCTGTTATACTTATACGTGTGTGGGTGTGCGTTTAGCTCCCTTTTACCCTTTTATGTAACGCCCCCGTTTTTCAGTTTAAATAATGTAGCGTATTTGTTTATAAATTGCGCGATTCAATTATTTAATTATATGATTACTTGTTCATAAGTGTTTTTATTTGATTTAAACTATAAACTATTAATATTTAATTTAATTCATTTTATTTTACCTTGATACTTAGTGTTTAAATTCTCAATTAGGGTTTCATGTTACCTTAAATATTTCGGTAATTTCGTTAATTAATTTCAACATGTTATTAGTTGGTTTTAATTTAATTAATATGGAATTTAAGTTTAGTAATTTATTTATAACAATATGAATTCGTTCATGAGCATGAGTGTTCTGTTTGTGCTTCGTTCATATATGTAATGATATCGGATTGGTATGAAAATTTAGTATGTCGTATATATGTGTGTTATGAACATGCCTATGTGCTCGGTGTATGTTTTCGGATTCATTTGACATGTTTATGAATTTAATTTCGATTGTGGAACCAAATCGGGGGCTAACGAGCAATTAGCGCACCCTTGGTTCCGTGCGTGGTATCTTGAGCTCGGGAATTCGGATTCGAATTCCGACACCTCCATTGCCTTCGTATCGACGATTCGGAGACAATGGAACAAGCCTCATACCTTTTTGAAATCATTAAAACCTCCGAAATCCAACCGTAACGGACAACTCATGCAAGAATAGCTCTTTATGTTGACTAGTCTTCATGGTGGGACCCTTTTTACTTAACCTAACCTAACCATACCTTAACCATGACTTTTGTACCATGGGTTAAGCCTTCTCCTACCCCTTTACCTCTGAAAAACCGAGCCAAAATATCTCCTCTTGCAGCTGGAGCTGAACGAGAGAGGAGAAGAGAAGAAAGGAAGAAACCCTTGGCCATCCTTTGTGATTTTGAGCTCAAATCACCATTTTTCTTCACCAAATCTTTAAGGTATGAATATTTATGTCTTCTCTACTCTATTATACTTGATTACATCTCATTACAACATGATTTGGATCAGAATTGATTAGGGTTTGAATTATGAGTTTGGTATGAACTTTTAGGGAATTTTGTTCTAGTGACCTATTTGCTTGTGTGGCTGATTTCCTTGCTTGTAGATGAGTATATGAGCTTGTTTCTTGGCTTATTTCTTTCCTAACTGATAGTATATGATGTTATGAGGATTTCATCTCTTGCTCCTTTTATAAAATTTTGAGATATGGAGCTCCAAACTTGATGATCTAATTGATTCCCCTGTTTTCGAACTGCTGTGTGAAATATTGTGTTGATGTTTGATCAAATGGTCTCCATTTCGTGTGAAATTGCTTGGAGTTGATGTACACTCATTGTTATATATGTTAGCATTCATGTTGCAAGTATTTGGATCCATTTGAAGCCTCAAAACCGAAATACATGGCCTGTTTTTATGCATGCTCCATGACAGATTTGTTGCTGTTGCCTATGTGTGGTTGTTGGTCACCCTAATGTGCTTTAAATTGTGTCATTTTGCATATATATGATGTATATTAGTTTTTTAGTATGTTAGCATGCATTCCCCAAAGTTTCAGATCCAAATTCAACCCCTAAGTACTTGATCAAGGCATGATGGAATCATTAGGGTTCATATGTGCGATTTTGGCGACCCAGTTTTATTGCATGGATTCGATGATCTTAACGTGTGATTTAGCCTTTGCACTATAAATGAAAAATGTTCATAACATGCCAAATATGTTGTATATTAAGTTTCAGAGATTTTGGAGTTCATTTGGTATGTTTTTGAATTGATTTGGTATGAGTTCAGTTTTACCGAAAAACTCTGTGAACGCCCCAAGTTCTGTACCGTGACACCCCCGTGTCTCATTTACTCATAAGAGTGAGACACGGGCGTGTCACACCTTCTGGGCAGCTCTGTACTGAGCCACGCCCGTGGCTCAGTTTGGCTAGGGTTGGTGACACCCCCGTGTCCCTTCCCCTGCGCAGTCCGTGTTGCTTCCTTTTCGGGTTTTGATTCGTTTCACCTCTTGAATGACTTTATCTCCTTTTGTGTTGAACTATGAACTTGTTTTACTATGTGTTAGGAGTATTGTGGTTTAATTTCATGGCATTTGGATGTGTTATAGGCATGCTTTTTCTTAATTCCGTTTATGTGTGTTTATATGTCGTTTATGAATCGCATCACTTATTTTCTATATCATATGACTTCTTCTTGTTGTCAAACCTTGGAAATATGCTATCTTATGTAATATGAAGTATGTGGTAGCATTATGGAAGAGCTTGAATATGTTCTATGCTCCTATTTGAATTCTTGAATTATTGGATTGGAAATATGAATTGAATGATAATGAATGAATGATTGAATGACGTGGATATATGAGTTAAACGCCTTAATAATGCACATGAACATTTTCATGACATGATTTTATGTGTGAGCATTGCCGTGCGTCGTATATGGTTCATTAAGAGTCTTGAGTCTCACAAACACGTCTTGTGGTCTTTTGTACAGTTTGTCTCCAGGGTGGAGAGCTTTTGATCGTTCAAGCACTTGGTGCTCGATCCTTGTAACTTCACGGTTCAGGTGAGGGTGGTTTTTGTTTTAGCTACGTATTAAACCCTACAACCCTTATGTGAAAAGCTTTGGCCAAAACCTTATGATTATATATATATATGGTTTTTAAATGAAGTTATCGAGTAAATTCTTCTGAATTATACGTATGAGCGTATATAAGCTTAAAAATGGTTTTGTAATGAGGCTATGCTCCAAACCGTGTGTCTTCATGCTAGCTATGGATTAGGATGACACGGAGAGGTACGTATATAGCATATGCCGAGTTACACGGTAAGGTATGATTTCTTATAATATGTATCATATGTATGTATTGATATGTTTTGGCGAGATTATGCAAATACGATATGTTCACGGGCCCAGGGACTTAGTATATGTGGCTAACCGAGGAAGCAAGGGCTGACGGGGATCCCATATACTAGTTCCAACCAAATTTACGACGATACGGACCTCGTTAGGAGTTTTGACGAGGAAACGCAGGTCGGGCTTTTGAGGATTCATGTACCTCACTAGCCATTATGTACGTTCCGGTGGCCGGGTCTTGCAAGCCCGTCCACCACCCGGAGGAAGAAGGTTGGTTATGATATGATTATGCACCGTGCGGGAATACCGGGATCCGGATCGCCCAAACGAATATGCTTATGATATGATTTATGGTCTGTGTGTATTATGATATATTGCATGATCGCCTAATCAATATATTATTGATATTTTACACGGTCGGAGTTTGGTTGGAGATTGTGCACGCTCACTCACCGAGCCTTATATTTATGTATGATTTATGAATGTAATGAATTTAATATGAATTAGTCATAAAATCCGAGCATTGATTAATCATTCTCTCGCCCTTTTAGGGAACTAATCGCAAACAAAACCTTTCTCGGGATTTATGACTTGCATGTGCATGTTTTATATATATATATCGCTCCTGCTCACTCAGTCTTCTAGAGACTGACCCTCTCCCTCCCCAACACTTTAGTGTGCAGGTTTGGCTTTGGAGTTTCGAGCTAGGCGGAGGTCTGGAGTCTTTAAGTGGGTCGAGTTAGGCTAGGAGAGTCTCTGCATTCTCATCTGTATTGGAATTATGTATAATTCATTTCAGTTATATCATGAAATTGGATACCTATGTATTTATTATGAAATTGGCTTTACTGGGTTTTGCTATGATTTAAAAGAGGCCTGAAGAGCCCAAATTCCGTTTATGGCTTGTATGATTGAACTTTGGCTTCGCTATGCAATATATTTTGTTGATTGGTTATCATTGCAGGGTCTAGTTCCGCCTAGCTTAGGAGGTTTTTTGTGTTTGTCTCCCGTTCGCTAGGGTTTGATACGGGTGCGGATTTACTATTTCGTTACTCGTGTTGAGCCTTAGTGCAGGGGATGTGGCGCCTCACGTGCGGGGTGCTACATTTTAGGTTTGCTCGAGCTAGGCGGGGAAGTACGTCGTGTCGAGTCGTACTTAGCTGTTTAGGCCGGGTCTGCATTCACTTCTGCATCTTATGATTGCTCTAACTTTTGGAATATGTATATGAACGTGAATACTTGTATTTTGGGCCTTATGGTCATTGTATATGTAGCACCCCAAACGGGAGGCATCACATCCCCCGCACTCAGACCCGAACCACATATGAAATGGAAAATCCATACACGTGCCCGATCAGAGCGACGGGGACTCACTCACTCACTAGGCTAGGCGGGAACTAAACCTTTGAAACCAAATAAATAAGTACAAAGAGAAAAGACAAGTGCGGAAGCAAAGCATGTAATCAATTTATAATATAAACAATATAACGGGTTCAACTAACATAATTATCTAGTCCTAAAATTTCAAACATAAATCATAAATCATAAGGTGCAATCATAAATACGGGTTCAATCTATCCCTAGAAGCCTGTCCCGGATCATTAACATAAGATCAAAACAATTCACGATAATTAATCAATTAATAATATGCAGTGGTGTGACAAGGACTAACCACAAGACTCGACAGACTCGAACTCCTGCCTAGCGCTCCAAACCTGCAAAAACTGAAAACAAATCCGGGTTTAGTCTATAGGAGACTGGTGGGTATAAAACAGGGTTTAATGTTATAATATTACAAGAATTTAAACACCCACGCATGCAAGCTGTAATCCCGTGCGAGGTTTTTGAAATATTTTCCCAAGTGGGTGAAAATGAAATAAAACAACGCTCGGGATTATAACAATCAATTTAATTCAATATTACAATCATACGGTCATTACGTGAGCCCGGCGAGAGGGCACAATCTCTAACCTCCACCTCGTGTGTGCATTTATTCATTTATTCGTTCATTAGTGATCATACAATCATTCATTCAGTCACAATCATTCTTTTATTCAATAGTTCGTTCAATCAATCATTCATGCAATCATTCATTACACTTACACTTTTTTCCTCCGGGCGGTGGACGGGTTAGCAAGACCCGGCCACCTCAATCATTGACCAGTGGGGTTTCATGAGTTCTCCAAAGGCGTCCAGCCCCCTTTCCTCGCTAATCTCCTAGCGAGTTCCAGAATCTGAAATTTGGTTGGGACTTACACACTGGATCCCCATCAGCCCTTGCTTCCCGGTTCGCACGTGCACCAAGTCCCAGAGCCCCCATTCAATGTGATCAATCAATTCTCGCCAAAACATTGGTAGGGTAATCATTAAAAAGGGTTTAACGTTCGAAATCATTGACTCTATGAAACACTCGATATAGATATAGATATACTTTTGGCCGAAATCATGCACATTAGGGTATATCGGGTCATTTCTTAACTAATAGTAGAGAAACCCACCTGTTACACCTTACCGAACTATACCCATAAAAGAAAGGAAGATTCGAAAGTGTCCTATGAACCCGGCGAGTCTCCTCCCTGGAGAAAACTATACAATTGTGAGACTCAAGACTCCATATGAACCATATATGACGCACGACATGCAATGAACATGATATGAGATGCATAAGAGAGGATATTTTGTCATGAACACGTTCATGTGCACTATTAATACATTCAAAGCATATAGCCAAGTCATTCATTCGATATTAGAAGCGTTCATATTCATTCGAGTCATGAATTTCACATTTCATATCAAATGAATCCAAGAATTCATATAACGATCATAACACGTACTATATCATGTTTACAATTAGAGAATAGACAAATAAAGACATTCAAGTCATGATCGGAAATTAAATAACACGGAATAGATAACAATTTAGTTCTATTATTTAAATAAATTAACAATACTTAAAATATATCAATAACCTTGCATTTAAATAATATATAATCAAATATATACGTACAACATGCATATATTCATAATAATTCAAATTTAATATATTCATGCATGCTAACATATATAAGTGTACGTACATAGCCATGCATGCATACATAGCAATTAAGAAATCAGGTACAAAACAAAGCAATTAAGAATTAAAAGTTGCTGGAGGAGCTGCACGGCCATGACACCATTCCTTCACAAGAATGGTACGGCCGCGACACAACTCAACAAAAGTCCCTGGATAAGCTGCGCAGCCGCGACACCATTTCAATGCAGTAGCTGCGCGACCGCGACACCATTTCAGCGCAGTAGCTGCGCGGCCGCGACGCTGTACTGCAGCACAAAAAACGCAACAACAGCAGGAGCTCGAACAAGGAAGAAAACAGGGCAACAATCAACCAAGCTTCACCAACATGACCAGGTAAGTAGTAGCTCTAAATAAGCCATAATTCAGTCTCAAAACAACACCCAAACCAGCTACCAAGACATCACACGTGAGCAAGGAGATACAAGAGTTCATTTTATTCAATTTCTTCAAAGTTTCAATAATGGCATCTCATTAAATCTTCAACTACCACCAAATACAAGTCCATAAATGCAATAAGGAAGTTAAGATGACCACTTTCATACTTTAAAACAAATCAAAGCTCCATAGATTCAACATAAATCAAGAAATGGTTCAAAACCTAACTATTCACTCATGCCTTCAATTCTCCAAGAATTCATGCTTAAATTTAGGGATGCATGGTTCAAAATGATCACTAATGAAGGTATAACACAACCCTAAACTCACCTTTTTAATTGGATGGAGGTTGGAATAGATTTGAGCTCTTAATCTCCAAGAATGACAAAGTGGCGAGAAGAAACTGGAAGTCAGGGGGTTTAGGCTGATTTTTCTCTTGTGTGATGAATGTGGTTCGAATTGGGGGTTAATGGGGGATAGAGGGTTAAGTTAGGTTTCCAAAAAGTCCAACCATGGTTAGTTTGGTTAAGTATGGTGGGAGATATGATTAAAATGGTAAAGTGTGGCAGTTTTGCGGCCGACTTGTTTTTCGGTTAAATTTCGGGGGTTCAAATAGGATTAGAAAAATATGAGGCTAAGTTCATTGAACCCAAATCGTCGATACGAGTCCAACGAAGTTGACGTAACTTGATTCCGAGTTCCCGAGCTCAAGATATCACATACGGAACCAAGGGTGCGCTAATTGCTCGTTAGCCCCCGTCTTGGATTCCAAGATCAAAATAAATTTAAAACTCAATCAAATGAATCCAAAAGCATGAAACGATCATATATACACATTCATAACATGTATATCTCCATTATATTAAATTTTCACGAAATTTCGATATCAAATCATATAAGAACGAAGCTCGATTATAACACTCATACGCAAAGCATTTACAAATTCATAGAATTCCATATTAAATAACAAAAATTAAATTTCATTTTTAAAAATAAATAAACAAAGTCAACAAATTTAAATATGAATTTAAAATTAATAATATTTAAAGATGTAATTATTTAATATTTTAACATTTAATTATAAAATTAAATATACAAGACACTTATAAACAATTAATTCGCGGAATTTGGTAAACACATACGTCATAATAAACACTGAAAAAGCTGGGGCGTTACAGTATATATATATATATATATATATATATATATATATATATATATATATGGGTATGTATGTTTTATTGAGCTCGTTTTGGATCCTGTTTCTTGCTTTCGCATATTTGTGTGTTTGTTTTGCGCGCTCTGGTTGGTCTTTAGCCCCGCTTAGCCTAGTGTGTGAGTGTAGGTCCCCATTTGCTTAGACTTGGGCTCATGTATGGAGATCCATTTCATATGTGAGTTCGGATTTAGGTGCGGGGGATGTGGTGGCCTACCATTCTGGGCGCTATATCCTAAAGTGGTATCAGAGCTCTCGGTTGCAAAACCGGAGCTCTAGAATCGTGTGGAGTTTGTCTAGATCGTACGGTGTAGGACAACATGGTTATGTGGCTTTACGTGGCTTATTTGATTATTCTCTTGTTAATTATGTACATGAACATGTATCGACCCGTACGCATATGAATTGAAATCTTTTGATTTTGCGGAACTATGCCTCTTAGAAGATATCACCGCTGGGATAGATCCCCTGAACACCGCTATCATCGGGATCATTCTCCGCAATAAGAGAATAATAACCCACCACCACCACCACAGATGGATCCGGGGAAATTCATGGAAAGATTAGAGGTATTCTCGGAACAAGGGGCTCAAGAAAGGAACAATGCCCCTCCGGCCAGGAATCATAGAGGATGACTTCTTACTACCATCCTTCGGGAATTTAAAAATCAGAATCCACCGGTTTTCATTGGTAGAAATGATGTTTGGACAGGGGAATGGTTGATCCAGACTAACAGGATATGGGGTCTCATTCCTTGTGGCCCTATGGAGAAGTTGCAATGTACTCTCACAATGATTTAGGGACAGGCTTATAGTTGGTGGGCTAGTGTACAAGTGAGGTTGGAGGCTTCCGGAGAAGAGATTACATGGGATGTCTTCGTGCGGGAATTCAAGAATAAGTATATCCCTAAGGCTACTTGAAGCAAACACTTGAGAGAGTTTATGGATCTCAAGCAAGGGGCAATGTCCATGACAGATTATATCAACAAGTTTGAAAGGTTTTCTCGTTATGCTCCTAACATTGCTCATGATGATGAAGCTAAAGCCTTTCACTTCCTCGAGGGTCTTCGTGAAGATATGAAAGATGCTTTGGAAGCTACTAATACAAGCATGTGGCGAAGGTGAACGATAAAGCTTTGAGAGTTGAGGATAGGGTGGTCTTGAGAAGAAAGAGTTCGCATAGGGACAGGGTTCGAGTTCGGGGAGTTCTAATAAGTTTGGGAAAGAGGCCGACTTTCCAAGCTTTCCCACAAGCTAAGCCTCAAAATAAACAGCCCCGACCCACCTAAGGTTCAATACTTATTGCAAGGGTCCTCATCACGTGGATAATTTCTTTAGGCTACATAAGAGGTGTTTCGTCTATGGGGCACCCGATCATATGGTAAGCACAAGCCCGAAGAAGAAGGATACTCAGAGGCCCGCGATTTAGGCTAGGGCTTATGCGTTAGGTAGTGAGGAAGAGGAAGTTGTGGAGATCGACCCAAATGCTATGATCGAAGGTACCATTACCATTCATGGCACTACATTGCATGCATTATTTGATCTCGGGGCCACTCATTCCTTTATTTCCCGGGATATTGTTGCTTCTATGTCCTTGCCTGTTACCTTATGTGCGTATGATTACGTGGTTAGTTCTCTCCTCAGGGGAAGTTTGGTGACTTGCAGGGTGTATCGTGGGTGTCTTGTGAGCTTCAAAGGCCGAGTTTTCCTTACAGATTTGATTGAGTTACCGATGCAGAGATTGTTGGAAAACACGAATCAGAAAGCAGCGGAATTTAAAAAATTTTCCCAACAAAAGGATCTAGGACTCGCAATCGTGTAACCAAATTCGTAAAGATAGAAAACTTACTTTTCTTTTATTCTTTCTTGAAGCGTTTCAAGCCACCCAAGAACGCTCTTCTCGCGGCTTGATCCCCTCTCCTTGGTAAAGCTCGAATCTTCAAACTTCTAACTTGAAGTCTCTAGAGAAAGTCCACCAACTTGATCATAATCTAACTAGTAAGGATGCTAGTTCTCTAGTTAGTGTTTAGGCTTAACCTAGGGTTTTATTTAATCTTGGAGAAAGGAAGGTGTTCAACACATGAACCAAAAGAATTGTCAATTAGCTCCATAAGGAGCTCGAGCTCCCCTATTTATAGAGAGGGGAGTGCCGAAATTCCTAGTCCTTTATGGGCTAGGATTTTGGTCCCTCTCTCCTATTACTTGATCTTCAAGTAATTTTCAACTTTGACTTTGAATTCAAATTCAAATAAACTTTAGGAGAGCTAAAAAATATCCAAACTATTTTTGGATTATTTTATACTTTATTTATTATAAAATAAATAACTTATTTTATCTAATTAATTAATTCATAATTAATTAACTAGATTATTTTTCTCCAAAATAAGACTTCCTTTTTAATTCAAAATTAAACCAAAGTCTATTAAATAATTAACACATTTAATTATTTAATACATATATATATATATAATATATATTCACACGTGTGTGACACGTGTCACAGTGACACGTGTCACTCACGTGAGCCACACGTGTGATTTCACACGTGTGGAACCCTCTTGGCCCGATTAACTCGCTTAATCATTTTCAAGCCTCAACTCATGTAACCAAGTTGTTGTGTGTGACCCTCTAGGTTCTCAATTCAATTAGCAGTGACCCTAATTAATTAATTCACTAATTAATTAATCAGTCCACAGATTAAACGACCATAGCCTAGCAACAGGTGTTTAACCCCTAGCTGAATTGGAATGTTCGGATTCGACAGAACCTTTAAGTCATTGATTCATGTGAGATACAATCCTCCTACTTACTATCTCTCAACCAAGATCTAGGGCAAGGGAATAATCAGAACCCTAATAATCCGGTCTTAAAGCTAAGTGCATTTCATATCCATTTGATCTCAATCCAAGAAACCCTTTTCTTGATGTCTTGATCTACTGCCTTGGCCAAGGACTCCATATGGCATATGAATGACTTACACAATAAGAGATCACCTTGCAAATGCAAGTGTAGGTCCTTTCTTGATTCTCATTCACTTTCATGAATCACTTGTGCAGCCCCAGCATAAGCCTTGAATCAGTTGTCTAAGGCGACACCCTTTAAAGCTTATACCTAAGACTACAGAGTTAACTCATAAAGTGACAAGGAACCTCAAGTCTTAAGGATCAATTAATCACATCAATGACTCGTGAGATATTTCCTAATCTGGAAGTTTCCATTTCCTGAAATAGAAACTTCCTTTCCCATTTAGGAATGTTCTCACACGGGGCACCTCAGTGAACTTACTTATTAAAGTAAGCACCCTCATGTATCACGCACGTATCAACTATACACTTTGCACCTCCATGAAACAAGGTGGTCCTTCTTAAGGGCGTGATCCCATAAGCAAGCCTTAGAGGAGTCAGGTTGACACTCCCACTGTCTGTAGGACTCATCGGCTTGGAGTATTTTACTAATCATGACTTATGTGATATAGGGCTCGTTTCATGAACCATTTCACCTAAATGGTAGAGTCCTAAAGTCATCAGGATTAGGGGAGTTCTCATACATGCACAGCTAAAGTAACCGCATACTAAACAAGAGCATATAAAGAAGTGTTGCCTCAGTTCGTTATTTTATTCAAAGATTGTCTGTGATTACAATAAGGAAAAGCACAAAGCGGATATACAATCGGCTTTTAGGGCACTATTCCTAACAATCTCCCACTTGCCCGTCAAAGCCATTCTAAAGCTACTCTAAGTCCCATCTTCTGAAGATGACCTTGGAAAGCTTCTCGACTAAGGGGTTTAGTAAGTGGATCTGCCACGTTCTCTGCTAATGTGACCCTCTTAATTAGCACATCTCTTCTTTTGATAATATCACGGATTAAGTGATACTTCCTCATAATGTGCTTGGTCCGTTGGTGAGATCTTGGTTCTCTTGCTTGAGCAACCGCCCCAGTGTTGTCACAAAACACAGTAATGGGGTCTTTCATGCTAGGAACAACATTCAACTCTTGAATGAAGTTTCTAATCCAAACACCTTCCTTTGCTGCATCATTTGCAGCTAAGTATTCGGCCTCAGTGGTCGAATCTACAGTGGTTGTTTGCTTGGAACTCTTCCAACTCACTGCTCCGCCGTTTAGGCAGAAAATGTATCCTGACATGGACTTAAAATCATCTAAGTCTGATGCAAAGCTTGCATCGCAGTATCCTTCGACAGTAAGATCTTTCTGACCTCCGTAAACTAAGAATAAATCTTTAGTACTTTTCAAGTACTTAAGAATATTCTTCACGGCAGCCCAGTGACCATCTCCAGGGTCAGTTTGGAAACGACTTGTCACACTAAGTGCATAAGCCACATCCGGTCGAGTACATAACATTGCATACATTATGCTACCTATTGCTGACGCATAAGGTGTATGAGTCATTCTTTCCTTCTCAAGGTTAGTCTTAGGACACATCTTCTTTGAAAGACATGTTCCTACACTCATAGGAAGGTTCTTAACCTTTGCTGACTCCATATTGAATCTCTTCAATACTTTGTCAATGTACATCAACTGTGATAGTCCTATTAACCTTCTAGATCTATCTCTATAGATTTTAATTCCAAGGATATAGGACGCATCACCAAGATCTTTCATCTCGAATTGGTTCGATAACCATAACTTAGTCACTTTCATGTCATCCTTCGAATTCCCAATAAGAAGGATGTCATCAACATAAAGTACTAAGAATTGCACTGAGGTCTCCAATTCCTTTCTATACACACATGATTCATTCCAAATTTGGATGAAGCCAAACGCTTTGACCGATTCATCAAATCGAATGTTCCAATTCCTAGAAGCCTGTTTCAATCCATAGATTGATCTTTGGAGTTTGCAAACCTTTTGCTCACTCCCACTGAATGTGAAACTTATGGGTTGCTCCATATAAATGTCTTTGTCAATGTCACCATTGAGAAAGGCAGTTTTCACATCCATTTGCCATATCTCATAGTCATAATATGCAGCAATGACAAGCATGATTCGAATGGACTT
This sequence comes from Lantana camara, assembly GCA_037501455.1. Taxonomy (NCBI): domain Eukaryota; kingdom Viridiplantae; phylum Streptophyta; class Magnoliopsida; order Lamiales; family Verbenaceae; genus Lantana; species Lantana camara. Next base: position 43,725,003 of record CM074859.1, read on the forward strand.
TTGCATTGCAACTGGTGAAAAGGTTTCGTCAAAGTCCACGCCGGGTCTTTGAGTGAATCCTTTTGCAACCAGTCTTGCTTTGTAGGCTGCAATGCTTCCATCAACTCCAAGCTTTCTCTTAAAGATCCATTTGCAACCTATGGGTTTGACCCCATCAGGCAAATCTGCCAAGGTCCAAACTTGGTTGGAGTTCATGGAGTCCATTTCGGATTTCATGGCTTCTATCCACTGTTCAGAGTCAGAATCTTAAAGTGCCTCCTCATATGTTGAAGGATCATTATCCTTTTGAGAGATTTCATGGAAGAATCCATACCATCTCTCCGGCTGTCTAGGAGTGCGTTCAGAACGCCTTAGAGGAGGATTTACATGCGTATCGAAATTCGTGATTGGTTGTGGTTGATCAGAGTGGGACGTTTCTTCAGTGTGTGGTATGGGGTCACTTTGTACTTCTTCTAATTCTATGATCTTGCCTTGCTTTTCTTTAAGGAACGGTTCCTCCAGAAAAGTAGCATTTCTGGAAACAAACACCTTTTGCTCAGATTGATCATAGAAGTAGTATCCTATGGATTCCTTAGGATAACCTACAAAGTAGCATAAGTTAGAACGAGATTCTAACTTATCTCCCACTGTCCTCTTCACGTAAGCAGGACAACCCCAAATTCTTAAGTAAGAATAACTAGGGATTTTACCATGCCACATTTCATAGGGCGTTTTAGGGACTGGCTTAGAGGGAACTAGATTCAAAATCTTTGCTGCACTTTCTAGGGCATAACCCCAGAAAGAAGGTGGTAAGTCAGTGAAACTCATCATGGAACGAACCATATCAAGTAGGGTTCGATTCCTTCTCTCGGAAACTCCATTAAGCTGAGGAGTTCCCGGAGGAGTCCACTGAGAGATAATCCCATTATCTTTGAGATGATTAAGGAATTCTTCACTAAGATACTCGCCTCCTCGATCAGATCGAAGTGCTTTGATCTTGTGACCAGTTTGGTTCTCAACCTCCTTTTGAAATTCTAAGAATTTCTCAAAAGCTTCAGATTTATACTTCATTAAGTATACATAACCATACCGACTAAAGTCATCAGTAAAGGTTATGAAATACTGATGATTGTTTCTAGTGCTTACACTAAGCGGTCCACAAACATCAGTATGGATCAAGTCCAAAACCTTAGTGGCACGTTCCACAGTTCCTTTAAAAGGGACTTTGGACATTTTTCCTTTGAGACAGGATTCACAAGAAGTTAACTCCTTAAGATCATTTTCAGAGAATGATCCTAAAGTGTTTATCTTGCTAATTCTGTTCTTGGAAATGTGTCCTAATCTAGCGTGCCATAAGGGAGCTGAAACTTTGTCATCTCTCTTACGCTTTGTTTCTCGTTGTATATTCATAATATTGATATTTTGAGTTAGGTAAAGTCCATTACTTAGAGTACCGATGTGAACGGAAGAGTTGTTCCGTTTGATAAAATATTTACCATTCTTAATATAAGTTTCATAACCTTCACAATCTAATATTGGAACTGAAATTATATTACGAATAATGCTCGGTACATCAAGGACTTTATTTAATACCAACTCAAAACTACCTAAATCTAATCTAATTGTGCCTAAAGCTCGAGCTTCAACGTTTGAGCCATCACCGATCTTCAAGACACATTCTCCTTCTTTGAGTTGTTGGACTTCACTTAGCATCTGCACATCATTACAGATATGAGTTCCACAACCGGTATCAAGTACCCAAGAACTAGAATTAATAGAAAGATTTACTTCAACGAGAAAGATACCTTTCTTTAGAGTAGCCTTGTACTCTGGGCAGTTTCTCCTCCAATGTCCCGCTTTGCCACAATGGAAGCAAACATCCTCTTTCTGATCACGCTTCTTCTTTTGGGCCTTCCCCTTCGAAATGCCACCAGTGGGCCTAAGGGGTTTCTTCTTCTTCTTTTGGGCTTTCTTGCCCTTACCTTTAGAAGGCCCAGAAGAGGAAGATGGAGCATTTACCATCAAAACCTTATTGTCCTTCTTGATCGTGCTTTCAGCAGTCACAAGCTGACTAATCAGCTCAGCTACAGTAGCACCAGCATGATTCATGTTGAAGTTAAGGATAAATGGGTTGAATGATGGTGGGAGCGAAGCTAGCAACAAATCCACTGAAAGCTCATCTTTCAGTGGCATGTCCATGGAAGCAAGTTTCTCAGTAAGGGCAAGAAACTTGAGTCCATATTCATGGACACTTGAACCTTCCCTCATTCTCAGTGGAACAATTCCTTTGAAGTGTTATACCTTGTAACACGTTCATGAGGGCGGTAAAGTTGCTCTAAGTGGTCGTAAATCTCCCAAGCAAATTCCATGGCCTCATGTTGTCTTTGCAAGTTCGGAGACATGTTAGCCAACATAAGGCAACGGGCTTGGAGATTATCATCCTTCCACTTCTGAATCGCGTCCCGCTCGGCCCGAGTGGGAGCCTCCCCTTCGAAGAGAACATAAGTTCTCTTCTCAGAATCTAAAATGATTTTTAGATTCCTCAGCCAATCAGAATAGTTGGGACCAGTCAACTTGTTTGACTCGAGGATCGATACAAGAGGGTTTTTGGTTGCCATTTCAAAACACGTAGAGAATCACAGAATCTACGACCTAAATGATAAAACAGAGAACTAGTGAGCATGCTGAATTATAACGATATACAAAAGATAAGGTCTTTAATCCAATGTAGTTCCCACTGTTTTTTAAAGATCTATAATTCCCAAAGATCTAAGAGGAACACGTTTCCCAATGAGTACTAAGATCCTAGGCATTTTACCTCGAACCCACGACTCGCGGACATTCTAAGTAAGAACCCTAGGTAGGTACAACTTACCAATTCTAACACCTTTAGAACTCTTAGTAATTGTTTTTGCATCACCTATCTTTCAATATGGACCCACGACTCGTGCGTCATCCATATTTACTTAGGCGTTAAGCTAGACCCATCAATCATAAGATCATGACCAAAACTTAGTTCGAACGACCCACGACTCGCGGACATCGCCCTTGCTAAAATTGACCACGAAATATTGATCATTTAAAATGATTAATTAGATAACTAAGAACTAATAAGCTCCACTAGCTATCCCACGACTCGCGGACAATAACTAGCTTTACTTACTAAACTTAAAACCTATTGATGGAATGCTAGGAATTTAATTCAAAATTTGCATCTCGAATTAAACACCTATTTGTTCGAAATTAGCTTAATATTTAATGGGAATTTTCGAATCAACCGGAGAGTTGTCCGGTTCGACCTCACCAACATATATGTTATCCAATTTTATTAGTCTTGATTAATGCAAGTACACTTAAATGCATTTCAAACAAGCACATAAACAGATAACATGTCCTAGCATGATACTAACATGTAATGATCATGGGTTCTACCTATCTTATGCGTGATATGTGGGAGCCACTCCACAATCACAAGTTCTAACATACATGCCACATAAACAGTTTAAATCACATAAGGGAAAGCGGTAACAAAATACGAGCCCTATCTCTATTACATTTAACAATTGAGATTCCCCTCCCTAACATTTTGAGGGGTCTTCACTTATGGCCTCCTTGTTACTTGAATGTGGTCCATCTTACTCCATGGGTGCATTGTCTCCAAAATGAAAATAAAACCTCACCACCTATCTCTACTCTCAAATTACAATAAAAAGAAAAAGACATAAAGTAATAAGGCTCAATCTTCATATTGGCCTTAGACAATTACACGGGGCATACCCCGGCCTCAAAAACAGTAATATGGAAAGCCACATAATAAATCACATAACAGTACGCACATAAGTGAGGCTCCAACCTCAATTGAAGAACGCAACTATAGGGCTCCAACCCCAATTTAAACCATCCATGTGCATAAATTAAAACCATACATAGATCTAAACCCATGATCACCTAACATGCTTTTGCGAGAATTTAAATTTAGCCAATAAATTAAAATTCTCGTTTCAAGTCCTAATGACTTAAAACACGACTTAGATGCAATTCTTGTTCAAGAGCCTTTTCAATAAAACCCGAAAAACAATAAACCAATAAAATTCCAATTAATTTCCAAAATTAATAATTTTATTCTTTCATTATAAAATTCATAATTTTCCAAAATCCAAATCGCTTTAATTTCTCAAAAATCCCAATTTAATCAAAATTTTAAAATAATTTTATTTTAACAAAACTGATTTTAAAAGATAAAATTAAAATAAAATTAAATCGGGATTTTTCGGACCGAAAACACGAAACACGAAAACACGAAATTAGGCCCGAAAGCACCCGCCCAAAGGCCCGCGTGCGCGCGCTGGGCGCGTGGCTCGTGCGCTTGTCGCGCGCAGCAGTGCCCGCCCGACGGCGGGCGATCTCGGCCTGGGCGTCCCGCTCTGTTGCGGGACGGTGCAGGCGGCTGTCCCGCGCGGTTGCGAGACAGGCGAGCGGTCGCGCCTAGGCGCGGGCGGGAGGGCCTCCCGCGCGGTTGCGGGAGGGCTGGGTGGCGGCGACGGGCCTGGGCGTGCGACGAGCTAGCACGCCTAGGCTCGTCCTTTTTCGTGTTCCGTTTCGTATTTTGGGTTTCTCCAAAACCCGGTTCAATCCAAAATTAAAAAATTCGATTTAAACAAATTTCAATCAAAACGGTTTTCAAAATCACAATTTAAGAAAACAGTTTCAGAAATTCAGGAAAAATTACAGTTTCGTAATTCAGGCTTTCTAAAAGAACTCATGAATACCTAATTCGCATCTAAGCCTAAGAATTTCTACCAAATTCAGAATAATTGAGACGAATCAGAAACACGATTAACGAGGTGGCTCTGATACCACTTGTTGGAAAACACGAATCAGAAAGCAGTGGAATTTAAAAAATTTTCCCAACAAAAGGATCTAGGACTCGCAATCGTGTAACCAAATTCGTAAAGATAGAAAACTTACTTTTCTTTTATTCTTTCTTGAAGCGTTTCAAGCCACCCAAGAACGCTCTTCTCGCGGCTTGATCCCCTCTCCTTGGTAAAGCTCGAATCTTCAAACTTCTAACTTGAAGTCTCTAGAGAAAGTCCACCAACTTGATCACAATCTAACTAGTAAGGATGCTAGTTCTCTAGTTAGTGTTTAGGCTTAACCTAGGGTTTTATTTAATCTTGGAGAAAGGAAGGTGTTCAACACATGAACCAAAAGAATTGTCAATTAGCTCCATAAGGAGCTCGAGCTCCCCTATTAATAGAGAGGGGAGTCCCGAAATTCCTAGTCCTTTATGGGCTAGGATTTTGGTCCCTCTCTCCTATTACTTGATCTTCAAGTAATTTTCAACTTTGACTTTGAATTCAAATTCAAATCAACTTTAGGAGAGCTAAAAAATATCCAAACTATTTTTGGATTATTTTATACTTTATTTATTATAAAATAAATAACTTATTTTATCTAATTAATTAATTCATAATTAATTAACTAGATTATTTTTCTCCAAAGTAAGACTTTCTTTTTAATTCAAAATTAAACCAAAGTCTATTAAATAATTAACACATTTAATTATTTAATACATATATATATATATAATATATATATTCACACGTGTGTGACACGTATCACAGTGACACGTGTCACTCACGTGAGCCACACGTGAGATTTCACACGTGTGGAACCCTCTTGGCCCGATTAACTCGCTTAATCATTTTCAAGCCTCAACTCATGTAACCAAGTTGTTGTGTGTGACCCTCTAGGTTCTCAATTCAATTAGCAGTGACCCTAATTAATTAATTCACTAATTAATTAATCAGTCCACAGATTAAACGACCATAGTCTAGCAACAGGTGTTTAACCCCTAGTTGAATTGGAATGTTCGGATTCGACAGAACCTTTAAGTCATTGATTCATGTGAGATACAATCCTCCTACTTACTATCTCTCAACCAAGATCTAGGGCAAGGGAATAATCAGAACCCTAATAATCCGGTCTTAAAGCTAAGTGGATTTCATATCCATTTGATCTCAATCCAAGAAACCCTTTTCTTGATGTCTTGATCTACTGCCTTGGCCAAGGACTCCATATGGCATATGAATGACTTACACAATAAGAGATCACCTTGCAAATGCAAGTGTAGGTCCTTTCTTGATTCTCATTCACTTTCATGAATCACTTGTGCAGCCCCAGCATAAGCCTTGAATCAGTTGTCTAAGGCGACACCCTTTAAAGCTTATACCTAAGACTACAGAGTTAACTCATAAAGTGACAAGGAACCTCAAGTCTTAAGGATCAATTAATCACATCAATGACTCGTGAGATATTTCCTAATCTGGAAGTTTCCATTTCCTGAAATAGAAACTTCCTTTCCCATTTAGGAATGTTCTCACACGGGGCACCTCAGTGAACTTACTTATTAAAGTAAGCACCCTCATGTATCACGCACGTATCAACTATACACTTTGCACCTCCATGAAACAAGGTGGTCCTTCTTAAGGGCGTGATCCCACAAGCAAGCCTTAGAGGAGTCAGGTTGACACTCCCACTGTCTGTAGGACTCATCGGCTTGGAGTATTTTACTAATCATGACTTATGTGATATAGGGCTCGTTTCATGAACCATTTCACCTAAATGGTAGAGTCCTAAAGTCATCAGGATTAGGGGAGTTCTCATACATGCACAGCTAAAGTAACCGCATACCAAACAAGAGCATATAAAGAAGTGTTGCCTCAATTCGTTATTTTATTCAAAGATTGTCTATGATTACAATAAGGAAAAGCACAAAGCGGATATACAATCGGCTTTTAGGGCACTATTCCTAACAGAGATATGGGGTGATTCTTGGGATAGATTGGTTGTATGAGCATGGGGCTAAGATGGATTGTCGAGAGAAAAAAGTTTCCTTTGGGTCAGTTGTGTTTCCGGGCGAGAGGTTAAAGTCAAGCCCGTTTGTTTCCTTTGTTGACGCTAGTAGACTGGTCCGGGATGGTGCGACAGGTTTCGTGGCCTATTTTTTGAATAAACCGAAGGATCAGGCCAAACTTGAGGAGACGGAGGTCGTGCGAGAATATGCGATGTATTCCCTGAGACGTTAGGTTCTTTACTACCTGATAGGGACATCGAGTTCGTAATAGACCTCTATCCCGGATCAGAGCCTTTTTCGAAGTCTCTCTATAGGATGGCTCCTGCTGAGTTAAAGGAGTTAAAGACGCAGCTTGATGAACTTCTAGCTGGCGGGTACATTCGTCTGAGTACTTTTTCGTGGGGTGTTCCCGTTCTATTTGTAAAAAAGAATGATGGAACGTTATGGATGTGCATAGATTACCGTGAGTTAAATTGGATGACCGTGAAGAAAAAGTACCCGTTGCCTCACATCGAGGAGTTGTTTGATATTCTACAGGGTTCTAAGGTATACTCCAAGTTAGATTTGAGGCAGGGTTACTATCAGCTGCGTATTAGGGAAGAGTATATTCTGAAGACCGGGTTTAATACTCGATATAGACATTTTGAGTTCGTCGTTATGCCGTTTGGGTTAACTAATGCCCCAGCCGTATTCATGGACATGATGCACCGAGTGTTCAGGCAGTTTCTTGATAAGTTCGTGGTGATCTTTATAGATGACATTCTGGTGTTTTCGAAGTCCGTTGAAGAGCATGCTCAACATCTATGGATCGTTTTGGAAACATTAAGAGAACACAAGTTGTATGCTAAGTTCAGCAAGTGTGAGTTTTGGATCGACAGAGTTATGTTTCAAGGTCACATAATTTCAGGTAACGGAATTGAAGTTGATCCATCTAAGGTTGAATTCGTGCTTCGTTGGGAGATACCAAGAAACATCTCGGAGATCAAAAGTTTTCTTGGGTTGGCAGGGTATTATCGCAGGTTTGTAAAGGACTTCTCTAAATTTACAGCCCCGTTGACCCCGTTTAACCAAAAAGGAAGTAAAGTTTGAGTAGGATGATAAATGTGAAGCAAGTTTTCAGACTTTGAAGGTGAAGTTGATTTCGGCCCCGGTTCTTACCCTACCCGAGGGTACTGAGGGTTATGCAGTTTGCACAGATGCTTCCAAAGAGGGTCTCGGTTGTGTTCTAATGCAGAACGGTAGAGTGGTAGCTTATGCTTCAAGAAAGTTGAAGGAGCATGAGAAGAATTACCCTACCCATGACCTTGGATCATCCGCCGTCGTTGTGTTTACTTTGATGAAATGGCGACACTATCTATACTGTACAACTTTCGAGGTGTTTACCGATCACCAGAGCCTCAAGTATCTCTTTTTTCAAAAGGATTTGAATGTAAGACAGAGGCGTTGGATGGAGTTACTAGAGGATTATGATTGAAAAATCCAGCACCATCCGGGCAAAGCTAACGTGGTAGCCGCCGCCTTGAGTAGAAAGGCGGGTGTGGCTAATCTGGAAGTAGGTTCTTCGAGTTCAGGTTTAGAGATTTTGGTTTCAGGGACTTGGTTGGCCAATCTTACCGTTTTGCCGGATTTGAAACAATAGTTGTTGGAAGCTTAAGCCTCGGATACAGAGATTCAAAAGTTGGTAGCTCATTCTAGAGATGATCCGAATTCTAAGTTTGCATTGGATGATTCCAGTTTGTTGAGGTTCGAAGCGAGAGTATGTGTCCCAGAAGAGCTCAAGAGGCTTATACTTGAAGAGGCACATTGTTCGGGGTACTTGATTCGTCCGGGAGGTAGTAAGATGTATCGGGACCTGAAAGAGAAATTCTGGTGGAATGGCATGAAGAGGGACGTCGTGAACTTCGTGAAACGATGCCTAACGTGTCAAAGAGTGCAGGCTGAGCACCAAAAGCCAGAAGGAACTCTCCAACCGCTTCCTATTCCCGAGTGGAATTGGGAGCAAGTGGCAATGGATTTCGTGTCTGGCTTGCCTAGAGTTAAAGCAAGGTTTGATGGAATATGGGTAATTGTCGACAGGTTTACTAAGTCAACACATTTCCTCAAGGTTCGGATATCCGAGAAGGTACCAAAGCTAGCCGAATTATATGTCCGGGAGATTGTAAGGTTACATGGAGTTCCGGCTAGTATTATTTCGGATTAGGATCCGAGGTTTACTTCAATCTTTTGGCAAAATCTTCAGAAGCGTTTGGGCACCAGGCTCAAGTTTAGCACCGCTTCACATCCTCAAACGGACGGGCAGTCAGAAAGATTAATTCAGTATCTCGAGGATATGCTTAGGGCGTGTGCTCTGGATTTTCAGGATAAGTGGGACGAACACCTGGCTTTAGTTGAATTTTCTTATAACAACAGTTATCAGGCATCGATTAAGATGGCTCCGTATGAAGCATTGTATGGGAGAAAGTGCAGATCTCCCTTGATTTGGGATATCGAGGATTGGAGATGGACCGAAAAGAATAAACTTGAAAGGGCAGAACCTAAGGGAAAGATTGCTGCTACTATTGAGAAGGTTCATAAGATCCGACAGAGGATGAAGGCAGGCTCGACATAAAAGCTATGCCGATAAGAGAAGAAGGCTCTTAGAATTTAAAGTCGAAGATAGAGTCTTTCTGAAAGCATCTCCTAGAAAGGGCTTCACTCGAATAGGTAAAGGTGTAAAGCTCAGTCCACATACCTCGGGCCATTTGAGATCTTGGAGAGAATGGGAGAAACGGCGTATAGATTGAATCTGTCACCAAATTTCACAGGGATACATAACGTGTTCCACGTTTCTCAGCTTCGTAAGTATTATCCTGATGAGTCTACCATTCTTCCTATTGAAGAGGTTCAATTAGAGCCTGATTTGATGATAGAGAAGCACCCGACTACAATTCAGGACCGGAAGATGCAAGAGTTGAGAAACCGACAGATTCCTTTGGTCAGAGTACTTTGGAGAGATAAAAAATCTAAGGAATTAACGTGGGAAACCGAGGAGAAGATTAAGAGTTTGTATCCTGAGTTGTTTGAGACCTCAAATCGGACTAGAGGACAAGTCCTTTTTAAGAGGGGGAGGTTGTGACACCCTGACTTTTCGGCCGTACTGGTATGACGTAATTGCGCATTTAAATTCCTTAATTATGTGATTATATGTTTAATTAACGTTAATTGTTATTCTTTTTAAATTATTTGAATTCATATTTGAACGTTTACGCTTCTTTCGTTGGTATTTGCTCTATTTTTGATCGTTTTCGATTCCGATTATTATGCTTATTTGCCATGCACGAGAGATACTTGTTATGAATATGTAAATATGCTTGTTTTATGTTTTCAAGTTTGTTTGTCGAGCTTTTGGAGTGTGTGTTTCATTTGGAACCTAAAGGAGGTTAAAAAGCTTTAACGCACCTTGGGTTCCGGGTTGTGTAACTCGAGCTCAAGAATTTGGATTCGAATTTCGTCACTTCCGTTTACCTTGTTTCGACGATTTGGAGTCAATGGACTAAGCCTTATATTTTAATAACCTCGTTTGATACTCCGAAATTTGACCGAAAACTCACCTCGCACCTATATGACTACCTTTCACTTATTTGCACATAAGTCCCTCATCTTTTGACCTTTTTACATGAGACTTGGTCCCACACTCCACCAACACAATACCCTTGCTTCCCTTTCTCCCTCATTCTCGGACAAAGCAAGGTGAGAAGAGAGAATTGCTGCACTTTGGAGATTAAGCTTCCATTTTTGCCACTATTCACCTTGAGAAGATTTTGAGCTCAATTCTTCATTTTCCTCCACCATCTTCAAGAAGTAAGTACATATTTGATATGTACATGCTTATGTGATCATTTTTATCCATTAATATCATGTTTTGAGCTAAGTTTGATACATATATGAAGCACGGATTGATAACTGAGGGTTTGATGATCTCTTGCCATCTATGGAGCTATACTTTGGTTTGATGATATATGTATGATCTCTTAGGCCTCCTTTATGAATATATGATCTTCTCTCTATTGTTGGTTGAGTGTATAGCATGTTTCCATTGATGAGCTTTAAGCTTTTGCATGAGATAGGTGGGTATATGTTTCTTCCTTACTATCTTTGTCTTACTTGGTGATTTGGGTAAAGTTATGGCATGTTGTTGCATGAATTTGATGCATAATTATAGCTTGTTGTTGCTGCTTGGTTGCCCTATTTTGCTCACCTATTTGAACGTTGCTTCTGCTATTTTTTTTTGGGAGAAGAAAGGCCAACACGGCCGTGTCAGCTTTGGACTTGAATTGGACACAGCCGTGTTAGAACTTCTGCTCGGGCCAATTATTTTTATAAAATCGGACATGACCGTGCCCATTTTGTACTGAAACCTAACACGGCCATGTCCAATGTTTGAGATTGGCCCCTGAATTTATTTTAATCGGACACAGCTATGTCCATTTTGAACTAAAACCTAACACGGTCGTGTCATGTGTGTGCAGCGGTGATGGTTATTCATTTTGTGACTTCAATACCTTTCTCCATGTTTTCTTGCTTCTTTTATGAATCGTATGTAATGATAATTTGTTATACTACGTGTTATATACATGGTAGTGAATTTGTGATTCCGTTTGATACGAGTTTCCAAGTATGAATCTATATGATCTAATTGGTACGTTTATGCATTCCATTTGCATTCATTGTATTCATAAGCATCGCCGAGCATCTATTTGGTTTATAATTGAGTTTGAGTCTCGGGTCTTGCCTTTTTGTGTTTCAGAGCCTCTTCCGGACGTGCAGTAGCCCGAGGTTTAGGTGGTTGGTTGTCGTTCTGATCCTACTTCTGCTACCCTTTTTGTTATAAGGTGAGGGTAGGAACTTTGTATTAGATATTGACGTACGGCCTAATATGTGTTGTTTTACATCCGTGTATGAATATATATCTTATATATATATATATATATATATATATATATATATATATATATATATATATTAAATACGCATGTTTAAGCTATGATTATGATCTTGTGAAAACGTTTGGATCTTATGAAAATGGTATAAGTATAAGCATAAGTAAGCTTAAATTTTGAATCCTTTTGTACGTTTATGTTATGTTGAGCGAGTTGTGCCCTGAAAGATGGGATTATGATCTGATATGGTATGTTAAGCCCCGGGAATTATGGGTAAGGAATGCCCGGGACGGCAAGGGCTGTCAGGTTTGGCCTGTGCATAGTTCCCTTCGAGATATTCACGTGCGACTCTTGGAGCTTGGGAAGTCGTGGTATCTTGAGCCCTCGGTTGATAACCGGGGAAGGCATATCGTGGGTTAGCTATCCCGTATGTTTTTGGATTGCAGGTGGAGATGGTTTGATTCCCGAAACACCTAGGATGTGGGGATGGATTTGTGTTTATGAATTTGATTTTTATGTTATGTTTTGAGGAGTAAAGGGAGTCCGTACTCGCTGGACGTTTGTTTATGTTACGTATCGATGGTTAAGAATCGAGATAGGATTTCTTTTATGTATATTACGTTATTCTTTTGAAAATGATTTGATATGCAAAACCCTACCCTTGATTCATGACTATCCCTTTGATTTATGCTATGTTATACTTATACATGTGTGGGTGTGCGTTTAGCCCCCTCAGTTGAGTTGTAGACTGATCCTCTCCTTTACCCTTTCAGGTTTGCTCGAGCTAGGCGGGAAAGTATGTAACATCCCGATCGTTCGGATTTCCAGGTACGCCGTAACGAGAGGGTTATATGCGCATTTAAATTGTTTAATTATGTAATTGAGTGTTATTTTAATGTTTATATGATTATTTGAATTTATATGAAATTAACTGTTTATATTATGAACTTTGAATTTTAAACGTTTAAGTTTGCATGCTTGTAATTTGCTCGTTATGTGCCGAAATTAAATTCCGATTTTTGTGAAATTTTGATATACGTGATATATGTGAGTTATGAATATGTTTACATGCTCGTTTTAAGTTTTCGGGTTCGTTTGTCGAGGTTTTAAACCTTAAGTTTTTGACGAGGGACATGAGGGCCTAACTAGTTTTAGAGCGCCTCGTGTTCCGGAGGCCATAACTTGAGCTCGGGAATTCGGATTAGAATGCCGGAAGATGCGTTGGACGCGTAACAAAGAAAGGAAACTTTTGAGCTAGGTTTGGTATTTTTCTAAGCCCATTTGGACCCCTGTTTTTCTACCGGAATTAGCAGCTTGCACCAAAGGAGCCATCTTTGACTAGTCTTATATTTGTGGGCCCAAACTAACCATACCTAAGCCTTAACCTTGGTTTATATGACTTTGATTTACCCCTCTATCTCCCTTATCAGCAAAAAATTCGAACCACACACACCCAAGAGAGAGGAAAAGCTGCTGAAAATGGAGAAGAAAAAGAGAAAAAGAAACCCTCTTCCATGCCTTGTGATTTTGGAGCCAGATCTCTTCCATACTTCATGAACTCTTGAAGGTAAGTAGATTTTCAAATTCTCCATGATTATATGATGATTTTGATCCATGAATTTCATGTTTTAATTGAGTTTTAATATGAATTTGGGAGATGGCATGAATAGGAAGGATTAGAGATCATTTCTTGCTTTCTTGCCTTAGCTTGAGTTTGGGACTGAATTGATGCTTCTTTTGTGATTATATGAACTTCTTTGCTTCCATTTTTTATTTATACTTCATTCTAGATGTGTTAGGGTTGTTTCTTCTTTGATAGCTTGATTGAAACTTTGAACTTTTTGGCATGAAAACTGGAATTTCCGAACTGCTCTCCCGGTATGAACTGCTGTCACGTTTTTGAGTTGTTTTTGATGAATTCTTGCCTCCAATTTCGTGTGCTAATGCATGGTTATGTAATATACATGTTGCTATATGAATATGCTTTGTTTTGCCCTGATTTCATTCTGTTTTTCAGCTGCATATGTGAGTTAGAGCATGAACTTGTTGATGCATCTCCTCCTTTTTTCTCACTTTAGCTTCGGTTTTTGCATGAATTAGGACATGAATCCTTGAATCTTTGTTGCATAAAACATGTATTATGTGTTGTCTTGATGTTGGTAGGGATTGCTTTGGGTTTCGAAGGAGTTTGGAGCTAAAAATTTCGAAAAATTTGGCCCCTGACCCAAATCCACGGGGGTGGATTTTCTCTTTGAAAAAAAATCCACCGGGGTGGATTTGAGACAGGCCCTCCTGGGACTTTTTGACCTAAATCCATGGGGGTGGATTCTCCTTTTGAAAAAAATCCACCGGGGTGGATTTAGGGCAGTGGTTCCCTTTTGCTCCGAACTTTGTTTTCTTGTTTCTCCCACCCCTAATTTGATCCCCATGCTTTACTAACATGTTAAATTATGTGTTATAATTATTGTGTTAGATTTATAGATTCATTTTACGTGTTATGTGTCCTATATGACTTAATATGCTCTCTTACGTGTATACGTGACTTCATACTTTGATTGTTTGCCACTTGTATAACTTCCTTGCTCTTATATAAAATATATGCAATTCTAATATGTCGTATGACTCCTTATGTGTATTGTATGGATTATACGGACTTGTTTAACGTGAAATATGTGAAATATGATCTTATGTGTCTTACGTGATATCTCTTGGTAACTCTTTGCCTTACTTACGTTCCTTCTTTGCTTTGATGAGTGATATATGATCTCTTTTACTTTCTTTCTGGATTTGTATGCTTTGTTAACGTGTGGTGAACTTTAGATGGGATTTCGGTGCTTATATACGAGTTGTGAACTAATGTGACCTAAGTGCTACCTTGTTTCTCTTCATGTTTCGTTTGTATGCCTTGCATTATCATTTCTTGCTCCTTATATGATATGAAAGCTTTGATAACATGTTGTATGATATTATATGCGTGTTATATGAAAATTATGAATATGTTTAATGTGATTTATGAGACTTATGATTTGATATGAACGTGTATGCATTATATGTTAATTTGTTAAGCTTTATACACATCACTTGCATTCATACATATTCGCCGAGTGTCAATATGGTTCATTTTGAGTCTAGGCTTGTCTCTTGTTCCTTGTTTTGCTCTTAGGTTCGTCCCGTTGTTGAGGAGGAGGTTCTTTAGTCGACAAGGTGAGGTTTTTTTCCTTTTAGATAATATGACCTACAACCCTATGTATTTTGAAGCCCGCATGCGAATTATGTATACTATATGATAAATATATGTATGATATGTATTTTGAGGGCTCGTCCCATTTTGTATAAGACTTTGAAAAGGTTTTATATGTATATAGCTCTATTTTGATATTCTTTTGGAAAGCTTTGAATATGTGTGAGTGTGTAGCGAGCTTTGAGCTTTGAAAGATAAGCTTATGAAATTTATGAAAATTATGATTTTTGAATTATGATTGGGCCCCGGAGAGTGGTATGGCATCTCAGGTCGACCGTGGGGTCGCCGAGCTCCCCCATCAACACTTTCCATTTGAGAGTCTCACCCGACCTTAGGAGGTTGAGGGAGGGCATTTCTCTTGAGCCGGCGGGAGACCGATAGCTAGGGCTTTCTACCATTCTATCACCCGGAGTAGGTTGGATTACGAATTATGTTTTGATTATGATTTATGTCTTTGATTATGAATGGAGTAGGAAGGAGAACTCGTACTCGCCGAGTTAGTGTGATTATGTATAAATCTATGAAACGGGAATGGACTTTTAAATACTTAAAATTGGTTGTTTTGGCCCTTGACCTTTAACCCCTTTTTCCTATATATTTATTATCACGGAAAATGATTTAGCTTGCAAAAACCATCCCCGGTTCATGGATTCTTTTCGAATTGATAAGTGCTTTGCTCTATACGTATATATGCATGTGTGTGTTAGTCCCTCACCAGTCTTTAGGACTGACCCTCGTTTTTGTTCCTCTTTTTTCCCCCGTTTTGTTTAAGTTGCAGGTGCTTTTGGGTGATTCGAGCTAGGCGGTTGTCTTCGAGTCGTTGGTTAGGGATAGCTCGAGTCCCATGCATTGTACTTCATTTATTTTACGTATTTTGTTAAATTTGAAATATGTATAAGTTGGTGATTAGACTCTGGCCTGGGATAAGATTTGTATACTTGTCTTGTATTAATTGTATACATAAGTGCAAATGTTGGATATGATATGATAATTGCTAGCATGACTATGATTTAATTTTATCGCTTCCGTAAATTTATTTATTGCGCGCTCTGTATTAGGGTCTAGACCGCCTAGCTAGGTTGAGTATTTTGTTTGTCACCCGTTCGCCATGGCTTAGCGCGTGTGCGGAGTTCCAATTTCGTTACACCTGTCGGGCTATGGTGCGGGGGATGTGGTGCCCTTCGCTCCGGGGTGCTACAAAGTACGTCGTGTCGAGTCGTACTTTGTTGTTTAGGCCGGGTCTGCATTCACTTCTATATCTTATGATTGCTCTAACTTTTGGAATATGTATATGAACGTGAATACTTGTATTTTGGGCCTTACGGTCATTGTATATATATATTTATATATGGGTATGTATGTTTTATTGAGCTCGTTTTGGATCCTGTTTCTTACTTTCACATATTTGTGTGTTTGTTTCGCTCGCTCTAGTTAGTATTCAGCCCCGCTTAGCCTAGTGTGTGAGTGTAGGTCCCCGTTCGCTTAGACTTGGGCTCATGTATGGAGATCCATTTCATATGTGAGTTCAGGTTTAGGTGCGGGGGATGTGGTGGCCCACCGTTCCGGGCGCTACATCTTTTACGGTGACATAACTAGAAGAAAATTTCATCAATTCAAGTCATATTTTGTGGGTTTTACATCCATTGGAGCATCATCATCATCATAACTTCATCTTTTCTTGTATTTCTTTCATTCAAGGTAACTTTGGAGATTTTATTGAAATTCTTGAATTGAATATGATGACTAGGGTTGTGGTATGAATTGATTGAAGTGTGTTTTTGTTGTTGGAAGTATGTTGGTGAACTTTGAGCTTAAGTTTGATGCTTATATTATGAAGTTTATGAGCTTAGATCATAGGTTAACATATGGGTTTGTAATGAATGATTCTTGATGATCTAGCTTGGAATTAAGTGTTTATATGAGTTGTTATTGATCTATAAGCATGCTAGTATGCATATTGCATGATTTGTGTGGTTTGGAACTTGAATTATGGATCTTTTGAGCTTTGTGGTTTTGGTACGTATTGCCCTGCTGCTGCTGCTGCTGCTGCTCTGTTTCTGCTGCTTCTGCATTTTGGGAACGGCCCTTCCCGTCCCAATCCATTCTGGGAATGGCCGTTCCCACTCCTGCCAGCTGTCCCGCGAGACTGGGAAAGACCTTTCCTAGTTTTGGCTTACAGTTGGAACCGCCGTTCCTAGCCCCCAAAATTTTCCCAAGACTTACAAACGCGCGGGATTGAATCGGGGATCCGGGAACGGCCCTTCCCAGCTCCAGTTCAAAACCGGAACGGCTGTTCCCATGCTCCAGAGGGGTTTTTGAATTTTTTGCATAAAATGTGATTTCCAAACCCGTTTCTAATGCCTTAATTGATCGATACGTGTTATTATATGCCTGTTTTATGCATGAAATTGATCATATCACTCCATAAATGTCCATGCACGTTATAATGTTCATGATCATGCCGTTCGTCCTAATTGGTACATTTTGAGTCGTGTCTCACAGGCAATTGTCTTCTTGCATAGACCAACTTCCTGGTGATGAGGAGCAGGCCCCGTGAGCTGTTTCTTGTTTATTTTGGTCACATAGGTGAGGTTTAATTTCTAGATATATAGAACCCTTACAACCCTTATGTGGATTTTGGCCAAAAATGTATTATTATACTATAGATTTCCTAAATCTCAAATGATTTCAAAATTCACCGAGTGTACTGTACTGAACTGACCGTATTTTGGCGAGTATACTGTACTACACTGTGGGGCCGAGGGTAGTGGCTTGAGCCAACCGGGAAAGCATAGGCTGATGGGTAACTCTAGCGCTATCCTCACCAATTTTGGGATGACCCCTGAACCCCCTAGGAGATTAGGGGAGGAAGGAGTTCTTGGCTTAGGGATTCATGCACCCTCTGCTCACACTGATTGGATGGTTGGGCCTTGCAAACCCACCATCACCCGGAGGAAGAAGGGGCTGAAATTGCTACTGAATGTACTGCACTGTAATAACTTGTATGATCACTTAAATCATTGATAACCTAATTATTGTACACAGTCGGAGTAAGGTGTGAGAATTGCCTCACTCGCCGGGCCACTGATTGACTGAAATTGAAATAATTGTTAAACTTGATAGTTGTAACCTCGGACGATATTATATTATTTTCTTAAATTGTTTTGTTTTACAAAATATTACCCGAGATTATAACTTGCATGTATGTGCGCATATATTTACTTAAACCCCTCGCTCAGTCTGTGGTAGACTGACGCCTCAACCTTTCAGTTTTGCAGGTGCATGCTAGGCGGGAATTAGAGTTGAGTCCTGTCTTTAATTTGGGTCTAGCACACTTCACCTTCATATTATGTTCATGTATTGATATTTATGATATTTTGGCATGTCTTGTGAAATTATTATGGAGATGATATTGTTTTGATATGTTGATGGATAGATGACATGTTTTAGGAATACTTGCTTTATATTATGAACAAATTACTGCTTCTGCTTTTTTTGCTCTGATTTTATTGTTTGGTTTGGGGTTAGTCCCGTCTAGCTATTGTCGTTTTTTTTATTGTCTCCCGTTCGCTATAGCTTTGGTTCATGTATGGATTGTCCATTTCATATGTGAATTAAACTATAGTGCGGGGGATATGGTGCCTAGCGTTCCGGGTGCTTCATGCTCACCTTGTTATGGTGATCATTTTGCACTCCTTGAATCTTGTTTTTATGCTAGAGATGATGGAATTTGACTAGCATGATAAATAGTTAGGTTTTGAGCTCATATGTGACTTCTTTACATTTATTGGATGGAAACTTGTTTTGAAGATATATATATGACCCTTATATGCCTCACTAATGAGTATATGGACTTTTATTGAATGCTAATTGCTTGGTTGGTAAGATACCATTAATGTACATGAAGGTTTTGCAAGCTTTCTTCATGTTTATGTTGTTGCCTTTGATTTCACTTGTTGCCGGTTTATTGCTTGAGGTTTAGGGGCTGAAATTTGTTGTATTTTGATGTCTTGGCTTGCCTTTAGTTGTTGCCTTGTTGCTTTGTGGTTTGAGTTTGATTTCCAGGGGTGGAACAGGGCTGAATCACGCACGATTCAGCCCAGGATTAAGGTAACGCCTGTTAGGGCATTTTCAGCTTTGGGACTTAACGCCCGTTACCTCCTTTGTTTGGGCCGCTGTACCAGGTAATGGAGGTTACTGCCTGTGATCATGGGCAGCGATAACGGCTGTTAACTGTGCAGGATTTGCACCTGTACTAGTTAACGGGCATTAACAGTTTTATGCATGCTTGGGGCTAATGGCCGTTAGGCCCTACCTTGTATGCGCATGTGATTTTTCTTTCTTCTTTGCTTCTTATGCTCGTTTCTTTTACATTGTTTTGACTGATACGCATTGTATACGTGTTATACTATATGTTATGTACAATGTATTAAATTTATGGCTTCCTTTGATACGTTGATTCCGAGTTATGAACTTATATGCTTTAAGTGATACCTATATGCACTTCAATTACATCCATTTCATGCATGAGCATTGCCGAGCATCTATTTGGTACATATTTGAGTCTACGTCTCGGGTGCTGTGTTCTTGTGTTTCAGAGCCTCTTCCGAAAGCCATCGAACCCGAGGTTTAGGTGGTTGTTTGCTCGTTTTGGCCATTCCATTCCCACTCTTTTGCTATAAGGTGAGGTTTAGGACTTTTTTTTCAGATATGAATCCTATGGCCTTTATGTGATGAATTCTCACCCCGCATGTGGCTAAATACTTATTATATAGTTAAATATGAGTGCTTAAACTATATTTATGATCTTATGAATCCCCTTGAAATTTACGAAAACGGTATAAGTATGAGCATACGTGAGCTTAAGTTTTGAATCCCCTTTTTGTACGTTTATGTTTGGTGTGAGCGAGGTATACCCTGGAATATGGGAAGTTCGGTATGTATTGGTGTGATGGGCCCCGGGAGTTATGGGTAAGGAATGCCCGGGACGGCAAGGGCCATCGGGTTTGGCCTATGCATGGCTCCCATATTGAAGTATTCACGCGCGACTTGTGGAGTAGGGAAGATGTGGTGCTTTGAGCCCTCGGTGGATAACCGGGGAAGGCATAGTGTGGGTTAGCTACCCCGTATGTATATGTATTACAGGTGGAAAGGGTTTGATTCCCGATCATCGTTGATGTTGGGGTTGGATTGATATTTATGATTTTTGCATTTTATGTTATGTTTTGATATGAGGAGATGTTGGAGGTCCGTACTCGCCGGACGTATGCTTATGTTGGTATTGGTGGATTATGAATCGGGATAGGATTTCTTTATGTATGATATGTTAATTTTTGAAACGTTTTGGTATGCAAAACCCTAACCCGGTTCATGACTACCCCGTTTGATATATGCTTTGTTATATACTTATTTATGTGTGTGGGTGTGAGTCCCCCTCACTCAGTCGAGTTGTAGACTGACCCTCTCTTTTACCCCTTTCAGGTTGACCGAGCTAGGCGGGGAAGTGCGTCGTCTAGAGTCGTACTTGTTAGCTTAGGTCGAGTCTGCATATGTTCATGCTGCATTTTGGATACTCTTACTCTTTTATGATTATGTATATGGATTTGTATTATAGTACTTTTGAATAATTGATCTATTTTGGACCGTGTGGCCATTGTATATAAGTTATATGATTTATGTATCTGTCTGTTTTTGCGCGCTCTATTTGGTTTAGCCCCGCTTAGCTTAGTGTGTGCGTGTAGGTCCCCATTCGCTTAAACTTGGGCTAATGTATGAAAATCCATTTCATAAGTGGGTTCGGGTCTACGTGCGGGGGATGTGGTGACCCTACGTTGTGGGTGCTACATCCTAAATTGGTATCGGAGCTCTAGGTGGCAAAACTGGAGCTCTGGCATCGTATTGGGTTGTCTAGGTCGTACGGCATAGGACAACGTGGTTATGTGACTTTATATGACTTACTTGCTTACATTTTATTAATTGAATACATGAACATATACTAACCCTCACGCATGAATATTGGAATTCCTTGGTTTAGCAGGATGCCTCCACGTAGAGATCATCAATGTGAAAGGTCACCGAACCGTCAGCATCATAGAGACCACTCACCTCAAGCTGAGCATAACCCCCCACCTCAGATGGAGCCGGAGGGATTCATGGAGAGACTATGTGCATTCTTGGATACCCGCTATCGTCAGAATACACCCCCGGTAGGGAATCAAGAAGGGGGTCAAATTACTCACATCTTGAGGGAATTTAGGAACCAAATGTTGGGATTAGTGCCCTGAAAATCCAATTTCTTTGTAAATACTTCGTATTTTGTTGGATTAATAAAACTGAAATTATCGCAAGTTATGAGTATATTAACATAATTAATAACATGTGATGATATTCTTATATGAAATGTGTTTCATAGGAAAGGACTTTGGATATCGAAATCACGTGTTATTAAAGTTCTAGTCGATATGATAAGAATAAGTTCTTATCGAGACTATAATGTGTTATATAAGATGATTAGTCTTTCGTCATAGGGAAATAAAGTTTCCAGTTATAACACATTGATGATTTTCAATAGATTTGGAAACATCAAACTGGACCACTAAGATAGTTCATTTTAAACTACTATCTAAAATGAACAAATCTTATGGAGCATTGAACTCTTAATCCTGGTAGTATTTCGACTTTAGGCATGTAGTGTTAATCATTGTAACTTACTTGCTCATAAGTGAGGTCTCGATATCGAATGACCGAAACCTTTGTACGTTCAGTGATTACATGAAATGTGCTAAAGAGAAATATTGATCGAGGAATCTGTGGCTTTGCTGGAAAGTTAAAAGATATTCGTGAAATAGATTTGCAAAGTTCGAATTAAAACTTTGGCCAAAGTACTTCGTGTGATTCGTCACTGAAGTTGTATGTTGAATGTGTTTCACGTACAAAAGACTTGAACTTAAGGCGAATCAGTAAATTTCAGATTAGAAATGAAAAATAAATGATAGTAGTATTAATTTATTTTTCATGGTTATCTACACGGAGGAGTAAAATGCAAAATTATTCTAGATCGAAAAATTCGTGAATAATTTAATTAATTTTAGAGTGCAATAATATTTATTTAGTGGAATTAAATATTGTTAAACGGTAATTAATTATTATTATGGGATGATAATATATTAACCCGTTTAGAGCTAAAATTAATTAGTCCTGCAGGTCCCCCTGCAAGCCCCAATCAAAAACCTGAAGATAAAACGTTAAAGGGAAAGAGAGAAATAAAATTTCAAAGTGTTTAAAATTAGCCAATGATTTTTTTTAAGAAAATAAATCAAGTTCCAAAGAGTTGGAAATGCCCAGAATTTTATTTTGGAGAAAATAAAATTTTCATCGGAAAAAAAAAAAAATGATGACGTGGCATGCCATGTCAGCGGTCAGGGGTGAGGTGGTGCTGACACAGCAGCCGCGTGGCGCAACACGTGGGCGGCGGAGATCATGCCACGTCAGCGTGAACGGACGGTCCAGATTAGATCTGGACCGGGCCGGTCAACGAGTCCGAACCGGGTCAATGGGTCGGGTCAGAAATGGATATGGTCGGTTCAAACCGGATCCGGTTGGGCCGACCCGGACACATGGCCGAATGAGAATCGGCCACGTCACCCGAAACCCTAGCCGAAGGTGCATCACATGCCCCACCTTGTGGCCGCGCGTGAGGGCGCGTGTGAGCTCCGATCGGGGCGTTCTCGGCGGCGTTGGACTCGTGGCAATGAGAGCTTCAACGTAGTTACCTTTGTTTTCGTGTCCAAGTTGCACACATAAGTGGGAGGTGAAATTACTATTTTGCCCTCGGTTTTCCCCTATAAATAGGGGCCTTGGCATTTCATTTTTTCCATCAAACTTTGGGAAAGGTTTTGGCTGAGCTCTCGGCTTTGAAACCATATCCCATTCTCCTAGTTAATTTTGATTTATTTTGGAATTAATTTTAATTAGGTGTTTATATATAAACGCCTGATTTCGGGAGAATAAACCCTGAAAAGGGTTTTCTAGTTTAAAGTTTTATTTTCTCTAAGTATTTAGAGAAATATTTTCGGAGCCCACACTCTGAGGGTGTCCCTGGGGTTATTGCAGGGAAGCTCTGCCGGTTTCGCGAGGAGATCGGGAATCGGGTTCTCGGGAGGTAAACTCCGGGCGCAGTAGCCATCTTCGGTGAAAGGTAATTTTATATTGTTTTTATTTAAGCATGATGAATTAGGTACTCTTAAGTGTTAATTGCATACTTTATTTATCTGCTTTGTGATTTAAAATTTATTATCAATTGCATGTATATACTTGAGTATTTCCGGCTAGTCTTCCGCTGTTTGTATTCAAATATTTTAGAAATATTTTGATACCTGTATATTAGGTAAAATTTTAAAATGTGGTCCCGGACTGCTACTGTTCTGGGCCTACCTCCCAGTACCAAAACCCTCCCAAATTTGAAGGTGGAAGTGATATAGTAGAAGAGGAGTGGCTTATACAAATTAAGAGGATTTGGGATTTGATACCTTGTAGCTCGGCCGAGAAAGTGAGATGTACCATCACCATGGTGCAAGGGTAAGCTTATAGTTGGTGGAGTACCGTTCGGATTCGTTTGGATGTTGCAGGGGAAGAAGTGAATTGGGAAACATTTGCTAGAGAATTCCGGAACAAGTATATTCCTATCGCCGCAAGGGACCGGAGGCTTAAGGAGTTTATGGATCTCAAATAGGGTGGAAAGACGGTCACAGAATACATCGATGAATTTGACCACCTATCTCGATATGTTCCTAATATTTCCAATGACGATCGACACAAAGCTCTTCAATTTCTTCAAGGTTTGAGGGAGGATATAAAAGATGCTCTTGAGGCCGTTGATACCGATACTTGGGCCCTTGCCACCGAAAAGGCTTGGAAGGTGGAAGAACGAGTGGTGGCTAGGAGGAGGACTTCTCACACTGGGCATGGTTCTAGCTCGGGAAATCAAAACAAGTACGGGAAGAGGCTGGCTTATCAAGCTTTTCAACCGGTAAAGCCTCAGAACAAGCAACCACGCCCCGCCGGACAAAATCAACCTTTAGCCCTTCCTGCACTGGTCAAACCTCATTGCACTTATTATAACGGCGCTTACCTAGTAGAGAATTGCTTTAAACTTCATAAGAGGTGTTTCATTTGTGGGGCACCGGATCACATGGTGAGTACATGGCATTTGTGTGTGATCCCCTAGGTTCATTTTCAGTTAGCAGTGAGACTAATACGCTTTATTAGTTCACAGATCACACGACCATAGTCTAGCAACAGGTGTGTGACCCATACCCGAACAATGAATATATATTTGAAAGAACCTTTCAGTCAATGACAACTTGTGAGGTACAATCCTCCTTCCATCCCATCTCACGATTAAGATCTAGGGCATGAGAATAATGAGAGCCCCACTAATTTCGATCATAAAGCTAAGTTCGTTTCATATCCATTTGATCTCAATCCAAGAAACCCTTTTCTTGATGTCTTGATCCACTACCTCAGCCGAGGGTTTAGGATGGCATATGATCGACTTATGCAATAAGAGATCTTCTTGCATTAAAGCAAGTGTAGGTCCTTTGTTGATTCTCATATGCTTCCATGTGCCACTTGTGTAGCCCCAAAATAAGCCTTGAATAAGTTGTCTCGTGAAACATCCTTTAAAGCTTATACCAAAGTCTACAGAGTTAGCTCACAAAGTATCAATGGAATCTCAAGTCAAAGGATTACTTTACTCACACCATTGACATGTGAGATATTTCCTAATCTGGAAGTTTCCTCTTCCTGAAATGGAAACTTCCTTTCCCATTTAGGAATCTTCTCACGCGGGACACCTCAGTGTACCCATTCTCTTAACGGGCACCCTCATGTATTGCGTACGCATCAACTTATGTACTTTACACCCCATGAAATAGGATGATCCTTCTTAAGGACGTAATCCCACAAGCAAGTCTCAATCGAGCCTAATCAACACTCCTACTGTTTGTTGGACTCATCGACTTGGAGTGGTTTCTAATCCGGCCTTGTGTTAGGGCTTGTTTCATGTGTCATTCACCTAATGACAAAGTCCCTAACAGCCTTATGGATCAGGGGAGTTCTAATACATGCTCACATAAAGGAAACACACAAAACATGTATTGCATATAAAGAAGTGTTTGCCTATGATAATAATCAATCGTGTATTATTCAAAGATTATCTGCGATATAAGGGAAGTCCCAAAACAGATTATGACGAATCGACTTTCTAGGGCACTATTCCTAACAATACTATATATAGGAAAGAATTTAGGGCCGAAGGCTAAAACAACCAAATTTTAGTAAGAGTCCACTCCCGTTTCACGAACCATTCCGTAACAAACTAACATAATGGATACGAACATAATCAAACTAACTGGCATGCGAACCTTCACACAAAGGGAAAATGTGTACAGGGTTATGTCCATCCCGGACTCCCTTACCCAAATCACGATGATCATGCACGGGGAGTAATACCCAGCGTCCCGAGTCTCCCTTACCCATAATCACCGAGTCCCAAACATATTCAAAATCAATGTCAGATTCAGATTCAAAGACATATATTCAGATTCATAATCAGATTCAGATCTAATTCCAATTCATAATCAAATTCATATTCATATTCGTATTCATACTCACATATATATCCCGGCTTACTATACTAAATCTAATCAAGCATAACGTAACAGACTTATCATACCTTCCTCTTGCAACGAGCTATGCTTTCCTTGCCCCTCTGTGACACTTCATGGCTCGTCCTTCAATTGTGGGGCTTGGCTCTTACGAGGCACACGGTTTGGAGCGAGGAGCTCTACTTACCTCCCCGTGTCACTCCATAGCTTGTCCACCTAACTTGATACATGGCTCGGGAGAGGCACACGGTGTGGAGCATAGCTTGGCGTTGCCCAACATAACATAACAGAGCAAGCTTACATATGCCTATACATATCATATCGTAATTCAAACATATAGCAAAGTCATACACATATATACATATACTTAAGGCTTATTAATCTCATGCATTCAAAAGCAAGCACGTTGTATTAGGGTTTAATTATATCCTAACCTCACCTAGTACCAAACAAAGTCGAACACAAAGAAAATGGTCCACTCTGGAACCTGAACGACTCACTTGTCACCACCCCGGGTGCACCTGAACAGTTGAGCACACAAAATACAAGACTCAAACTCAAATAACAACCAGAGAGGCTCACGACAAAGTTCAACATGAAAGTGGTATGCATAAGTGTCCATATTATGCTTTCATTGTGGTATCGTGGTCAATTAAGGCATAATATTGCTCAATAATGTCAAATTTGCAAGCAACATGTCCAAACATAAGCAATAGAGGAAATCAAGAAATCTTAAAAGTATTCAACTACGTATGCAAATTGGCATCCAAAGCATACACAAACAATTTAGGCAATTAGGGCATTCATAATATGCAGATTGAATCATTTAAGATTACAGAGTTTAATTAGAAACTTGTGATTGAGCATGAAATTCAAGTATTGTACAATATTCATAGTTTCAGAATATTACACTTACCCCCCCTTAAGCAATTAAAAAGGTTTGGGAAATATTACACAAACATCCACCTATGGATTCTAACAACTTCACATAAACAATATCTGACATGCTCGAATAATAAAAAGGGAAAAAGTTCAAGTATTCATATTCATTTAGGCATTTACGACGAGCATACCTTAACATGTTTTGAAATTACAAATCTTAAATATATCAAATATAACAATTAAGCATGCATATTATCAATATAAGTTCAATTATATTAGTTTCAAAATATTACATAAACATCCCTTAAACAAGAAACATTCTCAAACAACGACATATAACGAGGCCAATAGCATCAACAAAATCATAAATTCAAATCTTTCATAACTCATAACATGTTTTCGGATATCATACAATTCATAATTTCAACTTATCAAGCGTACATGATCGAATTTACAATTTAAAAGAAATTAATGAATAAAATACAATAACTTTAAAAATTCAAAACAAATCAACCGGGCATCCGATTGACGAACGGAAAGTAGAGATGGACTCACCACGAAGAAACGGACCCGTTGTCCAAAGGGCGTCGGAACGCCACCGCCAGAGCTGGTCGAACCGCCATCGGTAGCCGTCGGACCACCACCTCCGTTAGCCGAAAAATTCCCCGTGAACGGCGAATCGTACGTCTCCGCAAGCTCAGCAAAACCCCTCAACCAATTTCTAAAAATACGGAACACACCGGATTTAATTAAAGAAAAATCGATCCAATCAAACACCTAAACCCTAGAAGCCACGAATCGCAATTAAATCCAAACCGCTTGACGAAAATGAAATCCGAACATACTATTGGAAAGGCCTCGTCGTGTACTTCGAAACCCCTATGGAGTTCAACGGAAAAAGTCGTCGGAGCATTGACCCGCCGATGTATTTGCCGGAATCTGCCATCTCCGATCATTTTTAGCTCAATTTGAGGTCGCCATCGTGTTCAGAAGGTCGGAAAAGGGTAAGAACCACCAAAGTCCATTGAAATCTGGAACGAGGTTTTACAGTATCAAGACAATTGTCTAGTCACCACTGGAAACTTGCTTAACTTTTTCATAGTCCATTAATGAAATCCTAGGCTAAGGTGGAAAAGATCAATGTAGCACCCTGGAGCGAAAGGAACCATATCCCCCGCACCATAGCCCGACAAGTGTAACAAAATAGAACTCCGCACACGCAACGAGCCATAGCGAATGGAAGACAAAAAAAAAAAACACACCCCCTAGGCTAGGCAGTCTAGACCCTAAAACAGAGTGCGCCAAAATTTCAAAAAAAAAACGAAAGCAACAGGATCACAAATATATTCAATCATTCAAGATCTCAAATAGAAACAGGCGATGGATTCAACTACCATAGATACCTAATCTCGTAAATCAAACATAAAACATAAGTACATAAATACATAACGGGTTCAATCTTATCCTAGAAACCTGTCCCGAATGATATGAAATCAACGAGATACATTAAATACATAATCATAGGCTTATACATATTTAAAATTTCAAAGTGTAAGGATAAAGATGCAGAATGCAAAAAGACTCCAACAACTTGACTCAAAAAACCTAAAAGACGACCGCCGCCTAGCTCGACCCGAACCTTGCACCTGCAACTAAAGGAGGGAAAAGGAGAGGGTCATTCTACAACTCGACTGAGTGAGGGGGCTGAACACACTTACACAATATATAATATAGAGCACAACACATATTAATAAAGAACTATGAACCGGGAATAGGGTTTTGCACACCAAAATCCATTTTTAAAACAAACGTATACATATCGTATCAAAAGCATAACGTATCTTTAACTTAAAAGTCCTATCCCATTTCATAATCAACATAATGTATAAAAGCTCAGCGAGTACGAGCAGAAATCCCATCCCGGGCTCCTCATACGAATCAAACATTATAAAGCAAACAAAAGTAACATTAAAGAACAAACCTCCTTCTCCAACGATGGAAGGGTTGTGCGACCCTAACCATCCATTACGTTATGTATGGGTCGTGAGTTTCATGATGCTCACGCCCGAGGATTCCGTCCCCCACCAAACCTCCTAGCGGGTTCCGGGTTGATCCTATCCAACAGGAGAATGTGCACAGGGGTTATAACCGGTGACCCTATGGTCGTCTCCGGTCTCCCTTACTCACACCTCCGGGGCCCAACATTACCGTTCCATTACATTACCAATACATTACATTCTCGCTCATTACGAATCATTAACGTACCTCTCTGTGTCATCCTAATTCGTAGCTAGCACGAAGACACACGGTTTGGAGCATAGCCTCATTGCAAAACATTTTCAAGCTAACATATGCTCATATATATAATTCAAAACATTTAATTGTATGACAAATTCATAAATATATCATATATACACATATCTATTATATAAATATAATAGTATAATCGCATGCGGGCTTAAAACGAACATATAGGGTTGTAGGTCTCATTAACTATAAAAACCTAAAACCTCACCTTGACGAACAACCCGATCGAACAACCCAAAGCACCCCATGAGCAACTCCCTTCGAACAATCTAAACACAAGAAACAAGGCTAAGACACCATATGAACCATAGAAATGCTCGGCTAATGCACATGGATACAAATGATGCAATACACTTCATATAAATTCATACTTGGGCATATTGGAGTAATTAACGAAATATCACACAAATAATTAAAGAATCCAACTCATAACATACCAAATAAACTCATATCGTATCATACAATAGCATACCATATGCATTCATAGGGTTAAAGTTCTTATATACAAGATCAAAATATTAAAACCATATTATATACAAAATAAATCAAGTACTTAAATAACTAATTACATAATACATATTATATTATATACATATATTTATTATGTACATGCATAATATATATACACTATATATATTACATATATATATACACATTACATATAATTAGCAATCCACAAAGGTTACAATTAACAAAAGCTTACAATTAAGATTTATATATATACACATTAACACATTTACACAACAATGCATGCATTCACGTACACTCATGTATAAATAAAAGCCATGCAGCCATTAAACACTCCACACGCATGAAATGCAAACCAAAACACATACAAAAGAAGGCAGAAAAGCTGCAAGAAGCTACTGCATGGAGACTACCGGTTGGGTACTCCTCACGAACAAATTCTCCCCAGTCGGGTACTCCTCACGAACAAATTCTCCCCGGCAGGGGAGAATAGTGCGGACGGGAAAAGCAGCAACAGCAGCCTCGTTTTCCCTGTTCTCCTTCCCTTTTCACACAACAACAGTAGAGTAACTTAGCAGTAACAACATGGTAGCAATATGGAGTGAAGGAAGCAGCAAAAACGCACACACAACAAGCACAATCACAATAGCAGTTCATACGCAGCAGCAAGGATGAAAAAGGGTGGAATTTAAACTCATTTCTTCAAGCTTTTCATGAAGTGCAGCCATGGTAGATCATTATACACTCAAGAAACATGAAAATCATGCATATGAATGAAACAATTACACCATATAGATCATATATTCAGCTTCAATTCAGGAACGAAACAATGATGCTCAAGAATTTAACAAAATTTCATATAAACCTTACTATTCATGTAACAGCCTCAAACATGCTCAAATGATCATGAAACTCAACAAGTCTGGACTTAAAAGAAAGAGGAAAAGATGGAGAATCAAATCAGGGACTTACCTATCGAATTGGAGGCAAATCGGAGGAGTATTGAGCTTGGAATTGCAAAAGTGAATAGTGCAGATTCTCTTCTCCCTCTCTCTCTTGGTTCAGCTGCTTCTTTCTCTCTCTCCAGGTCTTATTTCGAAATGAGGGTTAGGAATAGAGATAGTGGGCTTAACTAGGGTTAAGTGAGCTCAAGAATCAACTCATTTGGTTAAGGAATGAGAGAGATATGGCCAAAATACTCCAAGGTGGCGAATGTGCACGTACGGCTTGGTTCGGACAAATTTCGGAGGCTCAAACGGGCTTAGAAAATACAAGGCTAGGTTCCTTAGCTCCCATTCTTCGTTATGAGTCTAGCGTTACTTCCGGAATTCGAATCCGAATTCCCGAGCTCAGGTTCCGGTCTCCGGAACCCAAGGCACGCTAAAACTAGTTAGGCCCTCGAATCCCTAACAATTAAAATATGGTGTGTTACCATATCAAACAAGACCGAAAAATTAAAACGAGCATATAAACGAATTAATAACACGTTTAATTCATGCATATCAAATTTTCATGAAATTTCAAAACAAATTGAAACTCAAACGAATTAAAAACAAGTTCAAAAGTTTAAAAACATTTAAATATTCAAAAGTATAATTAACAAATAATTCAAATTATTTAAAAATAGCAATTAATCATTAAAATAAATAAACAATTACATAAATAAATAATTTAAATGCGCATTTAGCTCTCCCGTAAGGGCGTACCTATACGGCCGAAAAATCGGGGTGTCAGAATCGCTCCCCCTTAAAAAGGACCTATCCTCAGGTCCGAATCATGGTCTTGATCAACTCCGGAAAAACTCAACACCACGCTTCCGTTGCTCTACTCTGATTCGGTTCTTGAGTGGCTTCTCTGTAACGACCCAACTTTTTTGTATTTTAATATGACGTATGTGTTTACCAATTTGCGCAAACTAATTGTTCATAAGTGTTTTATATATTAAATTTTATATTGTTAAATGTTAAAATTGTTAATTAATCATATTTTAAGTTAATTGATATCGAATTTATGTTAAATCGTTGTGTTTACCAAATTGCGCGAATTAATTGTTTATACGTGTTTTATATATTTAATTTTATATATTAAATGCTAACTATTTATATTTTAATTTTATTAGTGTTAAAATTCAATTTAAATTGTGCACTTTAAATTTAAACTAGATTAAATACGTGCTTGTGACTTTAAATTAATTTAATTTGTACAATTTAATATTAAATGTATAAATGTATTTCGTGCATTGATTTTAATATATATGTAAGTATTGTCTTTTTTTTTTTGTTTAATTATATTAAATGCACACGTTGTTTTAATTAATTAAATATGAATTTAAATTTTGTTTTATTTTATGGAATGTAATGAATTTGTTTATGTATTGCTCATGAGTGTCATAAACGTGCTTCGTTTTTATGTGATTTGATATCGAAATTTAGAGAAAATTCAATATGTTGGAAATATATGTGTCATGAATATGAATATATGCTCGTTTCATATTTTCGGATTTATTTGCATTAGTTTCGAATTTATTTTGATTTTGGAATCCAAATCGGGGGATAAGGAGCAATTAGCGCACCCTTGGTTCCGTATGTGATATCTTGAGCTAGGAAACTCGGATTTGAGTTCCGTCAACTTCGTTGAACTCGTATCGAAGATTCGGGTTTAATGAACTTAGCCTTATAATTTTCCGAAATCATTTGAACCTTCGAATTCCAACCGAAAAACGAAACGGCACCAAAACTGTCACATTTTACTAAAATGGCTCTAACTTATTGAAACCTTGACCAAATTAACCATGGTTTGAGGCATTGGAAACCTAACTCAACCCCTTATCTGACCCTTACCTCTCTCAACCGAACCAACCCTCACAAATAAGAGAAATATCAGCCCCAAATCCCTGTTCCAGTTCCATTCCAGTAACCTTGCCAAAACTGGGAGATTCAAGGCTCAAATCTCTTCCATCTTCCATCCAATCCACAAGGTAAGCTTAGGGTTGTATTATACATTCAATATGTGTCATTTTAAGCTATGCATCCCCAATTTTGAGCATGCTTTCATGGGATTTTGAAGAAATGATGAAATAGTTAGGTTATGACTCCATATTTGATTTCATGATTTAGATTCTGTTTTCTTGAGGAATGGTGCATGAAATCTGACCACTTCAGTTCCTAGTATGTGTATTTGAACTTGAATTCGATTTATGTTAAGTGTTTGAGAATCCACCAATGTTGAACTATATGAAACTTGAAGATATATGCAAGAACATGACTGCCCTCCTTTGGCCTGCTGCTGCGAATGATTCTGGGACTGAAATATGAATCTGTGGTGCTGTTTCCTTTGTAATTTTGGCATGGTTATTGAGTATACATGTTTCCCGTTTGTGTTGCCCTGTTTTTCATTCCTTTTCAGCCACATATTTACTGGTTTAAAGCTTGTTTGAGCTGCTGTCATGCTGCGTTGCTGCTGTGCGTGATTGCTTCATGGAATACCTGCGTTGTTGCTGTTATTTTGTTGATGCTTTGTTGTATGCTACTGTTGTGTGTTAGGAAGGAAAAACAGGGGGTTAGGCTTGGTCTGGTGCTGCTGCTCGCGTCTGTATTCCCTCTACCCGGCCGGGGAAAATTTTGGAATAAAAAGGCCCGGCCGGGTAGCGGCTGTGCAGTAGCTGCTGCATTCTTTCTTCTTCTTTCCTTATTGATTGTGTTGTGTGTTTATACATCATATGTATTTGTGTGATTGCATGCATGCAAAGTGCTATTTGTACGTGTATATATGTATATATATATAGATATATAGGTGTGTGTTGTGTAGTAATTTATGCATGCATGTATTTAATTTACTTAGATATTCATTACATGCATGAATGATATATAGGTGTACGTATATATATAATATTTATATTTAGGTTGCATGCATGTTTGATTTAAAATATTTACATGCATTTTACGCATGAATATATATATATGTCTGTTTATTATATTTTAAAAATATTATTTGATTTAATTGAATTATATAATTAAAATGTTACCCATTTCATGTTCCTTTCTAATTTCCAATTTTAATTTAAATGTATTTAATTGTCTATTTTCTAAGTGTAAACGTGTTATAGTACGTGCGTTGATCGTTAAATAAATTCTTGTATTGAATTGCTATGAAATATGAAATTCATGACTTAAATTATTATGAACTCTTCCTTGAACAAATGAATGGCTCGTTTATGAGATTTAAATGCATTAATAGTGCACATGAACGTGTTTATCACATAATATCATTTCTTATGCATTCACATCATGATCATACATTGTCGTGCGTCATATATGGTTCATTTGGAGTCTTGAGTCTCACAAATTCATTGCATTGTCCTTTGCACAGTTTATCTCCAGGGCGGAGAAATATTGATCAACTAGGCACTCGGTAACTCGTATCCTTGTATCGTCATGTTCCAGGTGAGGGTGTTTTCGTTCTAGCTATGTACTAAACCCTACAACCTTATGTGACAAGTTTGGCCAAAACCTTATGTATATATATATGTGTTACTTTTAAAGTAGAGTCATCGAGTAAATGTTGATCGAGTAAACCCTTTTTAAATGAATCATGGATTATGTTATGTTCTTATGAATCAAATGTTTTGGCGAGATTATGCATGTATGATATGTTCACGGGCCCAGGGACTTAGTACATGTGGCTATCCGGGGAGGCATGGGCCGACGGTGATCCCATGTGCTAGTTCCACTATGTTTTACGGTGATACCAGCCCTCGCTAGGAGGTTTAGCGGGGAATGGGAGCTGAGTGCCCTTGGGGGAGTCATGAAACCCCATTGGCCTATGTATGAGGTGGTCGGGTCTTGCTAACCCGTCCACCACCCGGAGGAAGAAGGTTGGAACTTATTTTATGATTATGATTATGTTATGATTGATATGCACCGTACAGGAAGACCGGGACACGGATTGCCCAAACAAATATGTTTTATGATATGATATATGATCTGTGTGTATTATGAGATATTGCATGATCACCTAATTAATATATTAATGATATTTGTCGTACACGGTCGGAGTTTGGTTGGAGATGATGCACGCTCACTCGCCGAGCCTTTATGTTTATGTCTGAATTATAAACTTAATAAATTTAATATGGTTAGTCGTAAAGTTCGAGCATTGCTTAGTTATTCTCTTGCCCTTTTTGGGAACTAATTTTAAATAAAACCTTGCTCGGGATTTATGACTTGCATGTGCATGTTTTTATATAAACGTATATCGCTCCTGCTAACTCAGTCTTCTAGAGACTGACGCTCTCCCTCCCCAACACTTTAGTGTGCAGGTTTGGCCTTGCAGTTTCGAGCTAGGCAGAGTTGTGTTGAGTCTTTGAGTCGGTCAAGTTAAGTTAGAAGTGTCTCTGCATCCGCATATGTATTTAAATTGTGTATGATTCAACTTTGTAAGATAATGAACCTGAAACTTTGTATATTTGCTATTGAATTGCTCTTGCCGGGCTTTGTTATGAATTTAAAAGAGGCCTGAGGAGCCCAAGTATGCTTGCGGTTCGTGTGTTCAATTTCTGCAGGCCCGTGACCAATGCATGTGTTTGGATTTAGTTCCCCGTTGCATTATGTTTTGTGGTTGGTTATAATTGCAGGGTCTAAGTTCCGCCTAGTTTAGGAAGGTTATTTTGTTTGTCTCCCGTTCGCTATGGTTTGATACGGGTACGGACTTCCCATTTCGTTACTCGTATTGAGCCATAGTGCGGGGGATGTGGTGCCTCACGTGCGGGGTGCTACATTCTCAGATTTTAAATTCCTGCCACAAGAACTCTCACTGAAGGAAAACTTCTAGTCTTCGACTCAAACGTCTACCGAACCCCAAAACTCCGACCGGTTGGTCACGAATGGCGAACCCCTCTGTAGGAGATGCTTCCTAGAGATCTCGATCTCCCACTACGACTCTAGGGGTCTTCATTTCTGAACCACGAAGCTCTTAACCCTTGACGATCCACTAAACTACGAGAAAATGGCCAATTCATTGAAATGAGCGACCGCTCCAAATCTCATTGAAATCTCCTTAACTCTAGCAAACCGGACACAAAGTCCTTAGCCATTTGCTCCCACTTCCAATTAAAATATGGAAGTAGTTAGAGAATCGTGCCGGAAGGATTCTCGGTGTTCGGTTTTCAACCGATAGCATATTAGACATTGCTACACGAAGTTTGCAACATCTCTTCTTGCGCTGATACACCTTTACCGGTTCTTCAAGTCCTTGAACAAACTCAAACCCAGAGTGGGGTAAGTCTGATGACCTTGCACATCACGAGACGTAGGCTACACACACTCGTAAGTAACACACAACCAAAGTCTTCCTTTGTGCATCCATTGTAAACAAAGTAGTCTTGAGTACCACCGGTTAGGCAAAAGCCGGTGCCGAAGGCAACTCTCTTCTACCGTCTCTTCCCACTCTAAATTGTACCTCTTTCTTGTCAAGCGAATCAACGGTTGGCAATCTTAAAGGAAAGAATCGCCTAATATACCCCGTCAACACAAGAGACTTCTTACTTTGAGGTAATTCTCAGTCCTTCTACCCCGAATGCGTAGTCGGTTAAGCCCTCGTTAAAACCAAACTCAGCACGAACCACGAAACTCTGGAGCAGAACGAACAACTCTTCGAAGCAAACAGAGGGTATTTATCTTCCACAGTTAACCTGTGTAGCTCACGGTAGTGAATACTCAACCTAAGGTCCCGTTTCTTCTTATGCAGGACTAGAGTACTCCACAAAGAAGTATTCAATGGGTGAAACCACCTTCTAAGAGCTCATCGAACTACGCTTTCAACCCCAACAACCGTGCTAGAGCCATTCGGTAGGGAGTCTTCGAACAACTTCAACTCCGGGATAAAGATCAACGACATCTCAACTTCCCTATCAAGTAATAAGGAATCCCAACTTTCAAGGAAACATCAAATGCCTTACTCTGATCTTTGTCTCCTCGCGCTTGGCTCGACCCCTCAGTTAACCCAAACGTAACCATAAAGCTCATCGCACCGTCCCGGATTAAACGACCGCTTCCATAAAAGATACAAACGGGCTAGTCTTCAATCTATCACCCGAAAATATCGTTGAGCCCAAAACGGACCTCCTAAAGCACACACTAACTCAACTCGGTGCCCAAACAACCAACCCATGCCTAAGGTAGCTCCGTACTTCACTAGGCGTCTTCAAGCAAGACCATCGGGCAACCTCGACCCTCACAACTCACCAACCACTCGAGCACTCTCCTCACGAAAACTCCCTCTAAAAGAGAGTTCACAACAAAGAAAGCACAACAACAACAAACACCAAAAAGTAACGAGAAAAGAAAAGTAAACAAGTAGGTTTCCCCGAGATTAAAATATGCATGTATGAGATGCCAAGAATGTTTTATGTTCATCATGATGGTAGAGTTGAGCTCGGCATCAATTTCTTTTCCTTCTAAACTATCATCTTGAGCTTGAACGGGGATCTTGAAATCACGACGCTTTGGAAGGTCCCAAATTCTTGTTGCTCGAACTACCGTTCCCCAAATATCCCAACTTTTCACACTTGAAGTATCCTTCCAATTATTCCTACGAATTCCTCCATATAACTCGAACCTCGGCGAGAGAGTGTTGAATCGATTCTAGTGGGGAGGGGGGCATCGATTCTATCTTTGGTAGAAAATCTCCTTGTACTTGATATTGTTAACATCTTGAAGTTCATGAAGATTTTCTTGAAATCGGATCCTTCTCTTTCTAGAACTCAAACCGGGTTCTTATCCCACATAAGGAGTGTGGAATTTGAGCATTGTTACCTCATTTCCACTCGAACCGTATTCTTTATTTACTTGGACCGAATATACGGGGTTGAAACTGGAAAAACTCTTGAATTCCATGTCGATTTCTTGTAAAATCTTCGGATTTTAAGGCAATCTTCATCGGCTCCCTATTTCTCAAGTTCCCAAATAAAATCACCTATGTTTTCCAATTCTTGTTCAAGAGCTAGGAATTCTTGAAATCTTCTTACCATTTCACTCGAATGGATGTACTCGAGTCAAATCTCTCGAACAATTTCCTCCATATGAACTCTTTCCCGAACTCTTTAAATTTCAGTTTCATCTTTTCGAGCTACTTGAAACTCGGCCTTCAAATAAATGAGAATTACTTCTCCTTTCTTTTGTAAATTCCGAACAACTTCTTAAATCCCACCATCTCGAATAACCATCCTTCAATCTTGACATCTTCCACATAGAACAACCCTGAAGGATCAAAATTCGCAAAATTCTTCGTATCCCATGGACTCTTGTTTCCTTTGCCCAATTCCCGGTGATATCCATCAATATTAAGAGAGCATCCTGAACTAGAATACAATTCTAGGAAATATTGATGCATGGGGTTTGGTAAATGCATGTTCATGTGAACAATTAATGTAAATAATACAATTTATTCGCATATATGGTGCAAATGAATGCAAAGAAACACATAATCCTAAGCCGAACGACCTAGACAGACCCAACACGACACTAGAGCTCCGGTTTTGCAACCAAGAGCTCTGATACCACTTTAAGATGTAGCACCCCGGAGCGAAGGGCACCACATCCCCCACACCATAGCCCGACACGTGTAAAATGGAACTCCGCACACGCACCAAGCTATGGCGAACGGAAGACAAAAAACAAACACACCCCTAGGCTAGGCGGTCTAGACCCTAAAACAGAGTGCACCAAAATTTCAAAAAAAAATAAAAATACGGAAGCAATAGGATCACAAATCAAACATAAAACATAAGTACATAAATACATAACGGGCTCAATCTCATCCTAGAAACCTGTCCCGAATCATATGAAATCAACGATCGAGATACAATAAATACATAATCATAGGCTTATACATATTTAAAATTTCAAAGCGTAAGGATAAAGATGCAGAATGCAAAAAGACTCGAACAACTTGACTCAAAAGACCCAAAAGACGACCGCCGCCTAGCTCTACCCGAACCCTGCACCTGCAACTAAAGGGGGGAAAATGAGAGGGTCAGTCTACAACTCGACTGAGTGAGGGGGCTGAACACACTCACACGATACATAATATAGAGCACAACACATATTAAATAAAGGACTATGAACCGGGAATAGGGTTTTGCACACCAAAATCCATTTTTAAAACAAATGTATGCATATCGTATCAAAAGCATAGCGTATCTTTAACTTAAAAGTCCTATCCCGTTTCATAATCAACATAACATATAAAAGCTCGGGGAGTAGGAGCAGAAATCCCATCCCGGGCTCCTCATACGAATCAAACATTATAAATCAAACAAAAGTAACATTAAAGAACAAACCTGCTTCTCCGACGATGGAAGGGTTGCGCGACCCTAACCATCCATTATGTTATGGTCGTGAGTTTCATGACGCTCACGCACGAGGATTTCGTCCCCCACCAAACCTTCTAGCGGGTTCCGGGTTGATCTTATACAACAGGAGAATGTGCACGGGGGTCATAACCGATGATCCCATGGTCGTCCCGGGTCTCCCTTACTCACACCTTCGAGGCCCAACATTACCGTTACATTGCATTACCAATACATTACATTCTCGCTCATTACGAATCATTAACATT
The DNA here is from genome assembly GCA_037501455.1 of Lantana camara. NCBI lineage: Eukaryota > Viridiplantae > Streptophyta > Magnoliopsida > Lamiales > Verbenaceae > Lantana > Lantana camara. Next base: position 43,763,937 of record CM074859.1, read on the forward strand.
ACAAAACTTACGTACCTTATCGAAGCATACCTTACCTTGCAACTCAGCGTATGCTATATACGTACCTTTACGTGTCATCCTAATTCATAGCTAGCACGAAGACACACGGTTTGGAGCGTAGCCTCGTTGCAAAACATTTACAAGTTTACGTATGCTCGTACATATAATTCAAAACATTTAATCGTATGACAAAGTCATAAACATATCATATATACACAAATCTGTTATAAAAATATAATAGTATAATCGTATGCGGGCTTGAAAACGAACATATAGGGTTGTAGGTCGCATTAACTATAACAAACCTAAAACCTCACCTTGACGAACAACCCGAACGAACGGCCCAAAGTACCCCACGAGCAACTCCGTTCGAACAATCTAAACACAAGAAACAAGGCTAAGACACCATATGAACCTTAGAAACGCTCGACTAATGCATATGGATGCAAATGATGCAATGCACTTCATATAAATTCATACTTGGACATATTGGAGCAATTAACGGAATATCACACAAATAATTAAAGAATCCAAATCATAACATACCAAATAAACTCATATCGTATCATACAATAGCATACCATATGCATTTATAGGGTTAAAGTTCATATATACAAGATCGAAATATTAAAACCATATTATATAAAAAAATAAATCAAGTACTTAAATAACTAATTACATAATACATATTATATTATATACATATATTTATTAGGTACATGCATAATATATATTACATATATATATATATATATATATATATACACTACATGCATCACGTAGCACACACTATATATATTACATATATATATACACATTACATATAATTAGCAATCCACAAAGCTTACAATTAACAAAAGCTTACAATTAAGATTTATATATATATATGCATCAGCACATTTACACAACAATGCATGCATTCACGTACACTCATGCATAAATAAAAACCATGCAGCCATTAAACACTCCACACGCATGAAATGCAAACCAAAACACATACAAAAGAAGGAAGAAAAGCTGCAATAAGCTACTGCATGGAGACTACCCGGCCGGGTACTCCTCATGAACAAATTCTCCCCGGCCGGGGAGAATGGTGCAGATGGGAAAAGCAGCAGCAGCAGCCTTGTTTCCCCTGTTCTCCCTCCCTTTTCATGCTGCAGCAGTAGAGTAACTTAGCAGTAACCACACAGTAGCAATATGGAGTGAAGGAAGCAGCAAAAACGCACACACAACAAGCACAATCACAACAGCAGTTCATATGCAGCAGCAAGGATGAAAATGATGGAATTTAAACTCATTTCTTCAAGCTTTTCATGAAGTGCAGCCATGGTAGATCATTATACACTCAAGAAACATGAAAATCATGCATATGAATGAAACAATTACACCATATAGATCATATATTCAGCTTCAATTCAGGAACGAAACAATGATGCTCAAGAATTTAACAAAATTTCATATAAACCTTACAATTCATGTAGCAGCCTCAAACATGCCCAAATGATCATGAAACTCAACAAGTCTGGACTTAAAAGAAAGAGGAAAAGATGGAGAATCACATCAGGGACTTACCTTTCGAATTGGAGGCGAATCGGAGGAGTATTGAGCTTGGAATTGCAAAAGTGAATAGCGCAGATTCTCTTTTCCCTCTCTCTCTTGGTTCAGCTGCTTCTTTCTCTCTCTCCAGGTCTGATTTCGAAATGAGGGTTAGCAAGAGAGATAGTGGGCTTAACTAGGGTTAAGTGAGCTCAAGAATCAACTCATTTGGTTAAGGAATGAGAGAGATATGGCCAAAATACTCCAAGGTGGCGAATGTGCGCGTACGGCTCGGTTCGGACAAATTTCGGAGGCTCAAACGGCCTTAGAAAATACAAGGCTAGGTTCCTTAGCTCCCATTCTTCGTTATGAGTCCAACGTTACTTCCGGAATTTGAATCCGAATTCCCGAGCTCAAGTTACGGTCTCCGGAACCCAATGCGCGTTAAAACTAGTTAGGCCCTCGAATCCCTAACAATTAAAATATGGTGCGTTACCCTATCAAACAAGTCTGAAAAATTAAAATGAGCACATAAATGAATTCATAACACGTATAATTCATGCATATCAAATTTTCATGAAATTTCAAAATAAATTGAAACTCAAACGAATTAAAAACAAGTTCAAAAATTTAAAAACGTTTAAATATTCAAAAGTATAATTAACAAATAATTCAAATTATTTAAAAATAGCAATTAATCATTAAAATAAATAAAAAATTACATAAATAAATAATTTAAATGCGCATTTAGCTCTCTCGTAAGGGCGTACCTGTACGGCCGAAAAATCGGGGTGTCACAATCAAGACATCAAGAAAATGGGATTTTCTTGGATTGAGATCTAAATGGATATGAAACGAACTTAACTTTAAAGATTAACATTATTAAGGCTTTAAGATGATTCTGATGCCTTAGATCTTGACTGAGAGATAGGAAGGTAGGAGGATATATCTCTAATTATCATTGACTGAAAGGTTCTTCGTTCATTTCGTTATTCGGCTAGGGTCACACACCCATTGCTATATTACGGTAGTGTGATCTATGAACTAATTAATTCAATAAGTGTATTAATTAATTAGTATCACTGCTATTCGAATAATGAACCTAGAGCCCACACACAAATATTAGGTCACAAGGGCTTTGGTAGCAGGTTAATCGGATTAGCCAAAATGATCAAAATGGTTTATCTATGGGACCGCACGTGCGTGGGCCCCATGTCACATGAGCGACACTTGTGAAAACTTTATTAATTAAACTTCAAATTAATGATTGATCCCTATTATGGCAAAAACTTTGCCTAAACCACCAGTTTAAAAAATAGCAACATTAGATCCCTCTTATCCTTCTTATTTTTTGTAAACCTCCAAAATCCTGTAAAGGTGCCATAGTACCCTTAATAAATTTAAGAATGACACACATATCCTTTGTCTTCTTCATCCCTTCCTTGATTTTCTTCTTGGCAGAAAAATGATCGCCGATGACTCTTTTCCGGCGATGAACCGGAAAAATCATCGTCGATGATTCTTATGAATAATTTCACCTACCTTCTCTCTCAAACTATCTCAGTATTGGACCACCCCCTCCGGCGACACCACTGTACCTCTACAAGCCACAAATCGCACATTCCGAATGCTATTTCCGGCGACACCGTTATACCTCCGTCGGTTTCTATTTCTCTTTCTAACCAACCAAGGTATCCTAGATAACTTTTTTATCCGATAACCAACCAATGCTCCAGCGAGAAGAAGGTAGAAGAAGATAATTGATTTTTTTAATATTTTATTAATATTATTCTTGTTTCAGTTTTTCTTTTATTTTTCAATTTAATTCGACATAGACGAATTTTTACTCGACAATCTCAACAAATGATTCATTTACGCTGAGTCTTTGTTATTTTTCTTTAACTCAACAAACAAACCTTTGAATAATTAATAAAAGTCATATTTACTTGTCAAACTTAATAAAGTATTATTTCTTACCGATGGGACGCTTCCATTAATTATAAGTCATTTGTTCTCCATTACATGATAACTCTCCGTGTAATATACACTTAGTGTACCCAGTCAAAAAACCATTCCACAGCAGATGTTCTTCAACTATGTTCCTCTTTTTACATAAGGTACTCATACACTTTTTACACGGACACAAAATCATCTCTCCATTTGAATTTAAACAGGCGAAATTCAAAAAATATTTCATTCCCTTCTGATATTCACTACTTGTCCTTGGGAAATCCATCCATCGTTTATCCATAATAAGAGAATTTCATAAAATGATGTAAATAAGTAAGCCTCAAAAGTCATCAAAAGTCTCTTACAAAGTCATTAATATGCCTTCACCTAATTACATAAATGTCCCCCTAAGGTTTGGACTATTACACAAGTAATTATCCTATCCACACAAAAAAAGATTACACAAATTTCCCCCAAAACATAAGTAATTACTGAAATCTTATCCTGCTGCCCTTCACATTATGTATTTTCTTCACAGTATCTTTAATTTCGGGAAAATCTTGTTTGATTAGACTCAACCTAGATATATTAGTTCAAGAAGATTCCCAATAACTAAGTTCGACAGCCTCTTTTAGATTTAATCAGATTAATAAGGTAATATTCACCATCATGATGCTAAAAGGTTAATAATTCCTAATAGTTACAAGGTAGAATCATGTCAAACATAAAGTCAGAATTAAAACAAGACAATTAAAAGAGATTCTTGTGACAGAAATAAAACCTTTTCTTTTATGATGTTGCAACAGTCAGTTCTCTTGTTGTGGGATGAAACTTCAGCTTCTGTATAAACTTTGGATGCCTAATAAAACAACAATTACTTTGTTCAAAAAAAAGATTTCAAAATAATAGTTCTAAAATTAAAAAAAAAAAGGGTACTTCAATACTTCAGCATGTTTCATAAAATCCTAACAAAGATACTTCAATAACAAGTCAATAAGAACCAATTTCTAGCTTTTATATTATTTTTCATGAACAAATGAAAGTTTGTTTAGTCTAATAGCAGTGATTCAAAACTTATATATATGTCAGGGATTCAACACATTCAAATTTACCATCTCCTTGAAAACATATTAATTCATTTAACATACAACTAATACAACTAACAATGCTCGATCATCATACAAAACAAGCTACAACATTTTCAGATTATAACTCATCATTTTCAGTTTATGGTTTGAAGTAATTATGACTGACTTATGGATAGCATCAACACACCAACAAAAATTAAATCAGGTCCGAGAGAAGACAGACTACGTAAAAAAGAATGCACTCCAACAAAGAAGAAACAAAAAATATCAGTGTGTTGGGATAACAAACCTTTAAGGCCTTCAACACATGTTCTGTTACAGTTGTTCTTTAGACTTCCTTGTTACTGACTTCACTAGATTCTAATGAAATGAGATTACTAAATTCTGCAAGATAAAAATACAAAAGATCACATTCTTACCAAGTCCAATACTGAAATACCAAATCATATCAGTGTTATATGTTTAGTTAAGCAGGTTTAATTAAGCACACATAGGCATACAGCTCAGGAATCTTGGAGAATGAGATGGACCTTCTACACATTCAATCAACACCAAACAACGTATTTACCATTATAATATACCAAGTTATGCACGCAAACACTATATGCTTAGTTAAGCAGTCTCTTTGAGGTCAATTAGCTAAAGATATCATGAATCAAGCAAGATTTTTTCATAAATCTTCGAACTCATCTTCACTATTAAACATACGTAAATGGGGGGAAGTACATATAATCATCACCATCTGGAAAGAGAAGGCAACAAACATGATCAAGGGAATATATTTACTCATACAGGCACTCTCAAAGAAATTTCAGTCAGCAGTGTACGTCAACATCTCTGCAGGCTAAGGCTATAATGAGTGGCTCCTCAACTTAACCATGTACAAATAAATGGCTAAAGTACAAACGTAAGCAGAAAACAGAAAGCACAAACCCACATTATCATAATATCTAAGCAAGCACGATAAAAACCAAAGTAGGGCTGAGATAAAATGAGATAGGACTTACAACATCGGAGGCAACAGCGGCAGCCGCAACTGACCACCAGTACGATCAAGACCTCTTGTAACAGCTAAATTTCTGATAAATGAAGCATTGCCAATGTTAGTTTCTTTAATCTCCTATGTTACTAATCCAAGATCTAAGTCGATTATAGGCACAACGCTCAAATTAAACCAGACATTCCAAATTAGATTCTCTACATTCAAGAAGAACAACAATTTTAAGCTTACACATACAGATTTTACAAAATAGGTTTACAATTCCAAGTACGTAAATCGAAACCCTAGAATCGAAACACTGAAAATTTGAGTTGAAAAATACTAAACTCACATATACAAAATCTTAGACAAAACTTATAAACCCTAAAACCCACCGTATCTTTCTCCTCGGTGCAAGACCTTCAAAGCGTTGTCCGTCTTCTTCCACTCCTCACGCAAGACCTTCTTCAGTCCGATTCCCATCGTATCCGATTCAGCTGGAGTCCGTCATCTTCCTTTCAGCTGGAGTCCAATTCTTTGGCTGAAAATAGGAAGATTCTAAGCTAATTAATGTTTCTCACTTGATTATTGTTGGGAAAATAGGAAGGGGGGATCGGAGCAGACAACATTTCTTGTTGAGTTCAGGAGACAATTAATGTTCAGACAACATTTTTCACTTCACTCGTTTTTTGTTGGGAGCAGAGCCCCTTCCCTTCTATTTTTTTCGTTGAAACCGCCAAAATGGAAAGGAGATTTTATAAAAATAGAAATATGTTGTGACATTTGTTTAAAAATGTCATTATACATATGCCATATTAAGACCCTTTATTAAAGGTGTCACAATAAACTTATTATATTGTGACGCCTTACGTAAAAGTGTCATATTATTATTAATTTAGTTAAAAAATTATTTGATAGAAAAGGTAAACTAAATCTAATAAGACGGATCGACAAAAAGCGTCTCAACCAGTGATATATTATGACACCTTTTAAAGGGCGTCACATTAGGGCGTCACAACATGCTGTTTTTGTAGTAGTGTGAAGTTAGAACTAAATGTGCAGCTTATAGAGTAATGAAGTGGTATTGTGTAACTAAATACGTTATCTATAGAGTGAATAAAAGTTCAAGGTATATCTAAATGTGTAGCTTATAGTGTTATGAAGTGGTATTGTGTAACTAAATGCGCGATATGTAGAGTAAATAAAAATTCAAGGTATATGTGAAGCTTATAGAGTAATGAAGTGGTATTGTGTAACTAAATGCGAGATCTGTAGATTAAATAAGAATTAAAGTTAAATATAAATGTGCAACTTATAGAGTAATGAAGTGGTATTATGTAACTAAATACGTGATCTATAGAGTAAATAAGAATTCAAGTTAGAACTAAATGTGCAGCTTATAGAGTAATAAAGTGGTATTATGTAACTAAATGTGTGATATGTCAAGTAAATAAGAATTCAAGTTAGAACAAAACATGAAGCTTATAGAGTAATGAAGTGGTATTGTGTAATTAAATGCATGATCTGTAGAGTAAGTAAGAATTCAAGTTAGAACTAAATGTGCAGCTTATGGAGTAATGAAGTGGTATTGTGTAACTAAATGCGTGATCTGTAAAGTAAATAAGAATTCAAGTTAGAACTACACGTGCAGCTTATAGAGTAATGAAGTTGTAGCACCCAAGCGCAAGGCACCACATCCCCCACACCGAGACCCAACTCGTATATGAAATGGAAAGTCCATACACATGCCAAATCACGGCGAACGGTGCAACAGCCCAAAGACCCGCCCTTCGATATTGTCCGCTTTGGCCAAGGGTACACCGCAAGCGCCTCACGGTTTTACGTTTCGAGCCACTGGTATAACCCAGTGCACCCAAAAGGCCTCTACTTAGGGGAGGGGGATCCACCACTTATAAAGTGGCTTCAAGCCCACCTCCAACCCGATGTGGGATATTACAGTTTATCTCTTACTATTCCTTATAGAATCTCGTTGTTTAGGGATCTTGCATTTTCATTGTTCCTATTTGAAGTAACACATCCTAGCACAACTGTGAATTCGATTTATCTTCCGGTCGGCTCTCCCCCTTAAAAGTTTTTATCCCATTCCCTTGAACTTGTTCTATTACTTATGGGATACGAGATTCCCAACTACTTCGTCTTAACTTTCTTGGTGTAAAGATCTAGTCGAGCTATGTGTCCGGAGATATTATTCACATTATGTTGAAGTGATTTGGTAGAAATAACCACCTCCTTCATCTATCCCAAAATCGGGTTCTACTTTCCCGAGCCTCCGTATTTCTTCTTTATCAACCCACTTTCTATAGCCCGAAATTTCTCTTAATTCCTTAATTCGAATGTGGCCCGATCGAACTAGCATATGGTGGATGAGTTGGGGAGAATTCCTATCAAATAAACACTGAACAATGCATGTCGGGTCAAGATGCCAATACACGTACCATATAATATGCAACACGTTAGAGCAATCACATCAAGTAGAGATGCACATACATATGTAAATAAGGGAAAATAAATAATTTAAAATGTCGTATGATGCACGTGCCATGCATGTATTGAACCTGTCACCCTGGTGGTATGCCTTTAGCTCAGCAACTTGTCCTCGTTTCTCTAATCACGAGCTTGCTTTGACTTGTTGATCATTCCTTGTTTTCCCACGGTCTTCAAGATGTTTACGAATCTTCGTGCATAAAGTTATATATCTCTACGGTCAGAGGCTGTAATTTCTTGAATCCAAAGCCTTCCACGTCCATGGATTTAGTGTCTTGACTTTTCCCCAATAATCGGTCTTCCAATCGTTACCCCGAATCCTACTCATAGCCATCACCTTGATCAAGGTTTCCTGGTTTTCATCTCCCTCGATATCAAATTGATGGAGAGATCCGTCCCCAAATTACTCACACTTGAGGACCTACTTTCCCTCTAGAACACTTTGCCTTTCTTTATAGTTTCTATTTGTTGCTCTATATTTCCAAATTCGACTTCACAACACTACAATTCAGCTTGGATTTGGAAGATGAACTCAAATCCTGTCCTTAACATTGTCACCTTCCATGAACTTGTATTTAACAAGTTACTTGGCTTTTTATAATTCCTTCCCGACTCGTTTCTCCATCTTAGTCGAAATCTAAAGCACCTCAGACCAAACTCTTTCTTACTTGAAACCCCGAAGTACCACGAATCACCTCTTCTTCTCCCACAAATCCAAACTTAACTTCTTCCTTGATGATCCCTATCGTTCACCATTCACGATCCTTTTATATCTTGAAGATTCTACCTCGGACTAAAATTCAAATAACTTGATTCACTTGGAAGCTCCTCCTCTACGTCCCTTGTTACTTATCTCTCATCAACCGATTTTACCTTGAGTCCTCTTAATCATCACAGCTTCTTCAATGATCCGAACCTTGAACTAAGGTACCTTCGAGACTTTCCTCACCTCTCTCTTGAATAAATAATCCTAGGGAATCCGGTTGACTAATTTTTTATAATATGAGCGTAGGAGTTGATTCTTGTAAGGCGTAATCATCATACACCCCCTCTTTACTTCACCTCGGATTCACCATCTCCAATAGAAATTACAAGCTTTTCCCTATACATCGGTCTCCAATTCCGAGTTCTAACTCCGAGCCATCGCTTAATTGGAGAAGGCCTTGAATCTAGGATTCCTGTATATAATCCCCGGCACATTCCTTATAATTTCCATGCCTGAGAGTCAAGCTTATAATAGACCGTTGTTCTCGTAGAGATTGGCCGTGGTTTGATATTATCTTCATACCTATAAATTATAACTTATTTCAAGAATATATGTATGCGATTAGTGCATGCTCCTGTTACATTTTCAACACGAAGGGCACGAATCCGATGCAATAAGCAACAATTAATTCAACAAAATTCAAAAAGAGATGTAATCCCAGGCTCATGGTCAATGCAATGCACACGTTGACAAGTTATTCCTATGCCGTACGACCTAAACCGACTCAATCACAACACAAGAGCCCGGGTTTTGCAACCTAGGGCTCTGATACCACTTAAAGATGTAGCACACCAGACGGAAGGCACCACATCCCCCGCACTATAACCCAAACTCGGTTACGAAATGCGAACGGGAGACCACTCCCACACTATGCTAGGCGGGGGTAAACTTCGAAAACCAAATAAGGAGTTAACCAAAATTAAATTCACATACGAAAGCAAACCATAAGTTCAGTCACAACACAAGCAGCAAGTGATAGGTTCAACTAACATAAATACCTAGTCCCGAAATTCATACATAATCATAATATTTAATACTCAATGCATAACTTAATCAATTACAATATGCGTGCAGTGTGACTCAGACTGGACCCCACGACTTGACAGACCCAAAATCCCGCCTAGCACTCCCAAAACCTGCAAAAGAACTGAAAACAAAGCCGGGTTCAGTCTATAGGAGACTGGTGGGTATGAAACGGTGTATAAGTATAATAATTAATGCCGAATTAAACACCCTCACATGCAAGTCATAATCCCGTACGAGGTTTTGAAATAATTTCCCAAGTGGGTGAAAACAAGGAAAACAACGCTCGGGATTACAACAGTCAATTCCATTCATTCATTACAATCATACCGTCAATACGTGAGCCCGGCGAGAGGGCAAATTCTCCAACCTCCACCTCGCGTGTGCATTTATTCATTTTCGTTCATTAGTGATCACACAATCATTCATTCAGTCACAATCATTCGTTCATTCATTCATTCAATCATGCATTACACTTACCCCTTCTTCCTCCGGGTGGTGGACGGGTTAGCAAGACCCGGACACCTCATTCATTGACCAAAAGGGGTTATATGACTCCCTAGATGGCGTTCAGCGTCCATTCCTCGCTAACTCCTAACGAGGTCCAGTTACGCCGTCGTTCATTGTGGGACTCACACACAAGGTTCTCCGTCAGCCCTTGCTTCCCCGGATCCCTCTATACATAAGTCCCGGGCCCATCATTCATTGTGATCATTGATCTCGCCAAAACATTAGGTTAGGGATTCAATAAATAAGAAAGGGGATTTAACGTGAAATCAATAACTCTTTTGAAATGACTCGATATAAATATATACTTACTTTGGTTAACATACACATTGAAGGATATCGGGTCATTATTTAACTAGTAGAAGAGAAACCCACCTTACACCTTACCGAACAATACCAAGAAAGAAAAAAGACCTGAAAGAAGCCTAAGAACCCGGTACGTCTCCGCCCTGGAGAAAACTATACAAGAAGCAACACGGTGCACTCGTGAGACTCAAGACTACATATGAACCAATTATGACGCACAACAATGAAATGCTCATGGTAGGAAGTGCATAATATAGGTAATCATGTCACAATGGTACATAAACGATCAATCATTCAAGTTCAATCAATACAGGAAGGTTTGAAGTTCATCCGTTCCTTATCAGTCATGAATCATAGCAAATCGAGCCATAACCTTAAAACAATGATCATAATACACATAGTAACATGTTTACAATATATAAAATTAATATAAAGGCAATAGGATTCACTTAGGACGTCGAAAGAATGTAAGAAAGCACTTAACATTTCATATAGAAGCATATAAGCCACGTTATAGCATAATAGCTTGTTACCCAACAAAATCATACCGACACTCCACAACTATCACACAATAATTATAACACATAATACAACGTATCACAACAAATCATGGGCATTCATGAGTTTAAAAATACATAAGAGAGGTAAAGGATACAAGAAAGTTTCAAATGTGTCATATAAACGTTCATTTATTCAAGTCATGTTTATACTTATCAAATGAAACCATAAAATTAAATTAAGTAAGAAACCATATCATGTTATATCAATTAATCATATCATGCGTTAATCACGTACCGAAGCTTGTAATTCTCATAAACGAATCAAATTAAATTACACAAACATCCCTTGAAAAATTCCATTCTGCGACGTTAATGGGGGTTAAAGAATTTCAGGCTAAAAGTGTTAATGGGGGTTAGCGGAGATAGGAGCTTGTTAACGGGGGTTAACGTTTACAAGGCAAAAATAGGTAATGGGCGTTAACGGCAACAGGCGCTCCAAGAGCCAAGGTAACGGGCGTTAACCATATAAAGCATAAAAAGGGGTAATGGGCGTTACTCGCCCTCGGACTGCAACTCCAAGTTTCGCCTCCAATGGCGAAAAACACACCCAAACACACACAAGCATCGCACCACACCACACCCCAAAATCACACAATAATCAAGCCATAAGACGTATATAACATTTAGATCACGTATTTGCAAGTTAGAGCTCGTAAAACGGGCTTAAACACATCAAATCCCGATGCCCTACACTATTCATCATCTTCCTCAAATAAGCACATAAGCAAGGATTCAAGTTACAATATATACGTAGATTTGAAGCACGTAACGAGAGGAATACAATAGTTGCCTTAGGTCGTTGATCAGACGGTTGGATCTCGAAAATCCCGAGCTCAAGGGTTCATGGCCAAAAAGGGGGAAAATTCTTCTCCTTCTCTTCTTCCTTGGCTTGTACGTGAAAAATGAAAGAGGGAGGAAGACTTGGCTCCTTTTTTGGGCTAAGTTAAACGGGTCGGAATATACGGTTAGGGTCAAACAGTATCCGGTCCATTCGGATCGGATTTTAAAACGGTAGGGCGATCAAATGGCTTTAAAAGTTTAAAAGGTTAATTCATTGAATCTGAATTACCAAAACGAGCTCAATGTTAAGGTTAGAATTTGAATTTGAATCCCGAGCTCAAGGTAGCCACAAACGGCCCCCAAAACACCCTAATTATAATTGGGTCCTTAACGAGCAATTATTGGACAATTGAATCCAAGAATAATTTAAATAATTCTAAGGCGCACGAAATTAAAATAACCTCACTTTGATAAATAGACATGCGACATCATATAAATTACACAATTACTGAATTAAACTCTCACGTAGCCTCGTACTTAGCGTGCCAAAATACTGGGGCGTTACACTTTATTACCACTGATCAAATTGAGAAAACAACATCAACCAATTTATTAACGTAGTTTGAAAAAAATAGAAATAATCATAAGAGGCAATTTGTTTGATTACAACAAGAAAGAAAAATCCTAAAAATACATAGAGTACATAAAAATTTCAATCGTCAACTCCAGAGCATGTAGTGGATCTGGTCAATCCTCAACTTCTGAACAAATAGTGGCCAAGCATGAATCATATGCATAGGGGTTATATCTTTTCTTCCTGATATAGAATGGGATTACTGGCTAATGTTAATATAGTGTTAATAAAAAATAAAATAAATTAAAAATCCCCATACCTTCTCTTCGATGACTGCTTCCAAGCTAAATAGGTAGGAGGCTGAATCGCCCTCATCTCCACAATGTTGAGATTAGAAAGTTCATGTAATTGGATCATGGTCGGAATCTACCCGTCGCATCGCAAACTAACCCACAACCCTCTTTTATGGGGAGCGAGGTAGTGTACCACGTAAAAATCAGAGTTAAAGTCTGACTACTCTTCAATAAGTTGCGCATGAATCTCCTGTACTGACACCCTCTACCGAATTAGAAATACCGTAATTTCGTCATTATACCAACAACTTCCTAGGATTTGCTTGTCCTGAGCTTCATCGACCATCACCATCTTCAGTATACCAATTCGAACTATCAATTTGCAGTGGATCAACAATTCGATTAAACTTAAATTCAGAATCAATCATCACTTTTCTTCGATACAAATTATCAATGAATTATAATGTCTAATTGATAGAGAATCTGAGAAATATAATTAACATTCAATTAAAGCTGAGAATACATATTTTTGTCCTCCTTGTAGCAACATAGGAAATAAGACACGATGACTAAATCGATTCTCGGTACGACACTTATCAATATCCAATCGTCGTCGTCGTCGTTGTAGTCGCCGTTGTGCCGCTTATCTTTATCCTGTTTGCATTGTCGTTATATCTCGTTACCGATGAAGTGGCAATGTTGTTGAAGAGTATGAGATAAATTGGGAATTGATTTTTTCCATAAAAACGAAAGAAAATTCAGGGGCAAAACAGACTTTTCAGGGACTTAGGGGTTTAGGAAAAATGAATTCGCTATTGGTGATCTAAAACATACAATTTTCAAACTAGGGGGTTTAAGATAACTTTTGAAATTTTTTTGTCCTCTTTATTAACTGCCCCTTAATTAAATTATGTTTAATTAATTTTTGGCTCTTAATTAATTAAGAATAAATTGTTTGGCCCAACTCAAAATAATTAACCCAATAAATATTTAATTAAGAATAAAGATATTTATTGAATTAGATATTTAATCTTATGTTAGATAAGGTTGAATAGTCAAACTACTAAATGATTTAGGAAAAGGATTTCTTGATATATGTTAAAGATAAGATGGGATCTTATTTTAAATAAAAGACATAATTTAATTAGTGAATTAATGAGCAAGAAACCAAAAACCCAAAAGGCTTAGGAAAGCCCCATATAGTTTGAATCATGTAGCTATAAATGTAGGGGATCGGGCTTCTTCTAGGGTTTAGACCAACGTTCTTGAAGAGTTAATTATTTTGATAAATCAAAAGAAAAGTTTTCACAACAAAAATCTTAGCCAAAACACAAGCCACAGAATTAGAATTCTCAATAGCTTGATCGTGATCTAGGACTGGTGTGGATATGCTTTAGAGGATTCCTATTTTGTACTTTCAAGAAGAACTGTTACTGGGATAATTTGCTTGAAGGGTGTTTGATAGGCTAGATCAAAGATCACAAGAAAGCTTTCATCAATAGTAAGTTTCTTGAATCTTTCTAAATTTTTTAAAACGAACATTGCAAGCAAACGATTCCTTTTGGAAAAGTTTTTTAATTTCCATTGCTTTTACTCTATGTTTTCCAACATACCATTGGTACAATTTTTTCAACCTTTGACAGATCTGGAGTCCTCAAGAAGAAGCAATTGTGTCACAAATCAATAAGCTCATAACTCCCCTCAAGTTTCCAAAGTGAATTACTTTTTGCAGAAAGGATAGTTGGGTTAACATATTTACCCAGCAGCTTGAGGATGAGAGAATCTCTCCAAGGAGCCTTGATTTCTAAGGTATAATTCTTGTCTAGAATAATTCTAGCAAAAGGAAATTCCTCTGTAGGAGGAAGGGTAGTTATCATATATGTTAAAGTGTGGCTTAAATTAGTCAAAGTCAGTCAAAGGTGGAGTTGAGGTGTCGTTGAGTTGGCACTGAGTTTGTGTCAAGTTGTAGCTGAGTTGTCGCAAGATTGTGAACAAGTTGGCGACAAGCTAGCATTGAGTTGGCATACAAGTTGTCATTGAATTATCAACAAGTTGTCGTCGAGTTGTCGATGAGTTGTCAACGAGTTGTCATCTAGTTATCCTTGGTTGTAATTCTTCTATAAATAGAAGACTTCTTGTTCATTTTGAGTAAGCTTAGATTGAGACTAGAGAGTCGAACCAAAAATCCTAAGCTTCGTGAAAGCTTGTTGTGAGGCTTGTAAATTAGAGAGTTGGGAAACACTTGAGAGCTAATTCTTATGATAGAATTGTGAGGTTCTCTGTGGGTATTGGGTTAATTAGAGGATAGGTTTTTTCTCTAATTGTTGTAAACTCTCTGTTATAGTGGAATCGCTCCCCTTGTTCGTGGATGTAGGCAAATTAAGTCGAACCACGTAAATTCTCGTGTCTATCTTTTTTCGTTCTCTATTCTATATCTTTTGTTGTGGTCAATTCAAGAAACATTATACCATCAAGATCTGGGGTGCTATCCTAACAAACTGGTATCAGAGCATTGGTTATTGGTATATTTTTCGGCTATTTCCTATTAAGTTAGGATGTCGACTACTAAATTTGATGTCGAGAAGTTTGACCGAAAGATCAACTTCACACTATGGCAAGTAAGGATACATGCAATCTTTGTACAGAATGGAGTTCAAAAGGCTTTAGGTGTAAGGCCAGAAGGTATGACAGACACTAGATGAGAGGAGATGGACGAGAAACTCGCTCGGCAATTCAATTGTCTTTGGCAAATGAAGTTTTGCGGGAGGTGATCTCCGAAAGAACGGCAAAGGCACTATGGGAGAAATTGGAATCTCTATATTTGAAAAAGACTCTGACGAACAAGCTTTATAAGAAACAGTGCTTGTATTCACTCCGAATGAGTGAAGGTACGTCTCTGAGTTCTCATATTGATGAATTTGAATCTATAATTATGGATTTGCAAAATCTAGATTTTTCAATTGATGATGAAGATAAGGCCTTGTTATTGTTGTGTTCGTTACCTCCTTCATATAGACATTTTAGAGAAACTATGTTATATGGTAAAGATACAATTTCTTTGAAAGATGTCAAATTTTCTTTGGAAACTAAAGAAAAAATTGACCATGATATCACTAGGCAAATAAGTGATAGTCAGACACAAGGTCTATATGCAAGGGGGAGACCCAAAGAAAGAGGAACCAACAAAGTTAGGCCAAAATCTAGATCTAAATCCAGATATAGATCTGTTGTGTGTTGGCACTGTAAAGAACTAGGGTACGTTCGCAAAAATTGCAATAAGCTACAGAAGAAAAAGAATGCTCCACAGGATAAAAGTAACGACTCTTGCGAGGCCAGTGTTTCTGAAGACAGCGGTCATACCGATGTGCTTCTTGTGACAGAGAAGGATGCTAAATTAAATGATGAGTGGATTATGGATACGGGTTGTTATCATCATATGTGTCCTAGTCGGGACTGGTTTTCATCATATGAGTCTATTGATGGAGGAGTTGTTTTGATGGGAAATAATGCACCCTGCAAAACAATTGGCATAGGAACAGTTTGAATCCGGATGCATGATGGAATTGTCAGAACATTGACTGATGTAAAACATGTTCCTGACCTGAAGAAGAACCTCATTTCATTGGGCACCCTTGATGCCAATGGGTGCAAGTTTTCAGCTGAAGGTGGAGTATTGAAAGTTAACAAAGGTGCACTGGTGGTGATGAAGACTAGAAAAGCAGGAAGCCTGTACGTATTACAAGGCTCGACAGTGATAGGCTCTATAGCAGTTTCTTCATCGTCTATGCCAGACTCTGATATTACAAAGTTATGGCATATAAGGCTCGGGCATATGAGCGAGAAAGGTTTGACCTTGTTAAGCAAACGAGGACTTCTATGTGGCCAAAGTACGGGAAAGATGGATTTCTGTGAGCACTGCGTATTCGGCAAACAGAAGAGTCTTAGCTTTGGCACTGGAATTCATAAAACTAAAGGACCTTTAGACTATATTCACTCTGATTTGTGGGGACCATCACCAGTTCCATCAAAAGGAGGAGCTCGATATCTATTGATCTTTATTGATGACCTTTCAAGAAAGGTTTGGGTTTATTTTCTAAAACACGAGTGATGTGTTTGAAACTTTTAAGAAGTGGAAAACTTTGATTGAAAAGCAGACTGGGAAGCATATTGAAAGACTTCGAACTGATAATGGTCTGGAATTCTGTGAAGGAGATTTTAATAGATTTTGCGAGGATGAAGGAATTGTTAGACAACGCACAGTGGTTAAAACTCCACAACATAATGGCGTAGCTGAACGTATGAATAGAACCCTTTTGGAAAGGGCTCAGTGTATGCTTTCCCATGCTGGCTTGTCCAAGGATTTTTGGGCTGAAGCAGTTCCCACAGCTTGTTTTTTGGTGAATCGATCACCGTTTATAGCAATTGAGTTCAAAACTCCTAAAGAGGTATGGTCCGGTAAACCTGCTGATTATTCAAATCTAAGAATATTTGGATGTCCTGCTTATACGCATGTTAGTGAAGGAAAATTGGAGCCTTGTGCTAGAAAATGTATTTTTCTTGGTTATGATTCTGGGGTGAAAGGATATAGGTTTTGGTATCCTGATCCTAAGTCACCTAACTTTATAATTAGTAGTGATGTTACATTTGATGAATCTGCTCTACTAACCCCTAGAAATGAGCCTATAGTTTCTTCTGAGACAAGTGAGTTGGGTAGTACATCAAAGGAGGTGGAGCATGAGATTCCTAGTCCACCATTGATGTCTGAAACTATAGATGAGCCTGACGTTATTGAAGAAATACCTTCTAGGGAAGAAAGAAGCATTGCAAGGGACAGACCAAGAAGAGAATTTAGACCACCACAAAGATTAATTGATCTTGTAGCATATGTTTTATATGCCGGAGAAGAAACAGATTCTGTTAGCGAGCCATCTACATACTCTGAAGCCATTTCTTCTGTTGATTCCACAAAGTGGTTGATTTCCATACAAGAAGAAATTGGGTCTCTTCACAAAAATAATACTTGGGTACTTGTGAAACCGCCGGCTAAACAAAGGATAGTTGGTTGCAAATGGATCTTCCAGAGAAAGGAAGGAATTCCTGGAGTGGAAGAAGCAAGGTATAAGGCACGATTAGTAGCTAAGGGCTACAGTCAGGTACAAGGTGTAGATTTTAATGATATTTTCTCACCTGTTGTGAAGCATAGTTCTATTTGTGTCTTGCTTGCATTAGTTGCCATGCATGACTTGGAGTTAGAACAACTTGATGTTAAAACTGCATTTTTGCATGGTGAGCTGGAAGAAAATATCTATATGCAACAACCAGAGGGATTTGTTGTTGAAGGAAAAGAAGATCATGTTTGCTTATTAAAGAAATCGTTGTACAGTTTAAAATAGTCTCCAAGACAGTGGTACAAGCAATTTGATTCCTTTATGATTAGCAACGGATACTCAAGGAACAACTATGACAGTTGTGTCTATTTCAGGAAGACTTATGATGGTTCATTTATTTATTTGCTTATTTATGTTGATGACATGTTGATTGCAGCTAAAAACATGTCCAATATTGATGAATTTAAGAAGCAGTTGAACAAAGCGTTTGAGATGAAGGATCTTGGTGCCGCGAAAAAGATCCTTAGTATGGAAATCAAAAGAGATCGCAAAGGTGGAAAATTATATTTAACTCAAAGAGTTATGTTGAGAAAGTTCTGGAGAGGTTTGGCATGAAAAATGCTAAACCGGTGTCAACTCCGTTTGCTGCGCATTTTAGATTATTAGCTTCTTCATCACCAATGTCAGATGAGGAAAAACAGTACATGACTAGAGTTCCTTACTCCAGTGCAGTTGGTAACATTATGTATACTATGGTTTGTACGCGACCAAATATTTCACATGTTGTGAGTGTGGTCAATAGATATATGTCTTGTCCTGGAAAATCACACTGGTATGCAGTGAAATGGGTTTTAAGACATTTGCGTAGAACTTCAAAAGCTTGTATGGAGTTTGGCAGGAGTAGCAGCTCTTTGGTTGGTTATGTCGACTCTGATTATGCAGGTGATCTTGATCGAAGAAGATCATTGACAGGTTATGTATTCACTCTTGGAGGAGGTGCTGGCAGCTGGAAAGCCTCATTACAACCTGTGGTTTCTTTGTCCACGACAGAGGCTGAATACATTGCGATAACTGAGGTGATCAAAGAAGGAATTTGGCTTAGAGGCTTACTTGAAGAACTTAGTTCTTGTTCTGATGATACAACCATTTTCTGTGATAGTCAAAGTGCTATTCATTTTACTAAAGACCAGATGTTCCATGAAAGAACTAAGCATATCGATATCAAATATCATTTTGTTTGTGAAGTTATTTCACGGGGTGATATCTCAGTGAGAAAGATTCCCACACTTGAGAATCCTGCAGATATGTTAACTAAGCCCCTTCCAAAAGTCAAGTTTAAGCAGTGCTTGGACTTGATTGGTGTTGCTGATAATTGAGTTTTATCTCAAAAGTGGAGCGAGTCTACTATGAAATTTAAGCCAAGGTGGAGATTTGTTAAAGTGTGGCTTAAATTAGTCAAAGTTAGTCAAAGGTGGAGTTGAGGTGTCGCTGAGTTGGCACTGAGTTTGGGCCAAGTTGTCAACAAGTTGTAGCTGAGTTGTCGCAAGGTTGTGAACAAGTTGGCGACAAGCTAGCATTGAGTTGGCATACAAGTTGTAGACAAGTTGTCATTGAATTGTCAACAAGTTATCATCGACGAGTTGTCGTCTAGTTGTCCTTGGTTGGAATTCTTCTATAAATAGAAGACTTCTTGTTCATTTTGAGTAAGCTTAGATTGAGACTAGAGAGTCGAACCAAAAATCCTAAGCTTTGTGAAAGCTTGTTGTGAGGCTTGTAAATTAGAGAGTTGGGAAACACTTGAGAGCTAATTCTTGCGATAGAATTGTGAGGATAGATTTTTTCTCTAATTGTAATAAACTCTCTGTTATAGTGGAATCGCTCCCCTTGTTCGTGGATGTAGGCAAATTAAGCCGAACCACGTAAATTCTCATGTCCTACCTTTTTTTGTTCTCTATTCTATATCTTTTATTGTGGTTAATTCAAGAAACAATATACCATCAAGATCCGGGGTGCTATCCTAACAATATGGAGATCAGTAAGGTTCTGTTCAGAGAAGTTGACTGATGTAAGACCAGTCTATTTTCCTGTGGATGTTTCTTTGTAAGAACTTTTATGTATCCCATTGTTGGTTGAAGCCTCCTATTTAGTTGCTTTTCTGTAAAGAGATTCATCATCACTCTTTCTATTATGCTCACAATCGTGCATGTGATCATCTTTATCAATATCACTGTGGTGCCTCTTAGATGACATCTTAACTTTTTTTTTTATACTCCTTCCAACATGATCGTTCTCTTCTGTGGAGAGGAGTTGCAGATTTTCTCTCACTAACAAAGCCATTCCTATGGTGAGAACCGAGAAAGTATAGCTTCTCAGTTGCTTCTATTATGATCCTTTTATAGTTTCTTTCTTTTCTTTTTCTTTCTCCTTCCGTTTTTTATGATTGGGTAATTAATTGGGAAGACAAAATATTTTCAAACCTTTTCTTAAATTCTCAAAAATGTCAATCTTACATCCCAAATATACATCTTATTTTTTCTAAATTCTTCAAGTTCTTAAAAGTCTCTTTTACCCTTTATTCCTCCTGTCACTCCCTTTTTACTTTCTTTAGTCACACTTTACCCAAACTCCATCTCTTCTACTCCGTTTTTTCTACCCAATTGGAAAACCCCAATTTTTGAAGATCGATTATGGCGGTGAGGAATCATAGGAGGCGACAGGAGTATAGGCAGCAATGTGAGATCACGACGGTTAAACATTTTAGGGTTCGCTCCATCTTTTCCTGAATTCACCATAGTATACAAACCATCATGGTTGATAAGCTTGTCGACGTGAATGCATCTCTATGCATTAAATATGTTGATAATACTTTGAGACTTGCTTGGATCAATATCATTTTTCGCGTTTTTAGTACCCATGATCCTTTCAGAGTTTTTGTTTATCTATGTGGATGTATTAATTTGAATTTCAATTGTCTTTTGTTCTCTCGAATTCCTACTCAATTTGAACTTCAACTGTCTTTTGATGTTGCTTCAATGTTGCTTTGGGTAATAATGTCATCTTGATGAAGCAATAGTGGTTAATTCTTTAGATTGTGCTTTCTTTATTTTGTTTCTTAATGATGTCAAATAATGTTGCAATAGTGGTTAATTGACATACATTCTTTTAATTATGTTTGCTTCATCATCGCCAACAAATGCCGAGTTGAGGCTGAATGTGATTGTGGTTTTGCAGCTTGTGTTTTCACATCTAAAACTCCCAAAAGTCCTTAGCGAAGGTTTGCTAAATGTGGCATGGGAAATTACAGCCTGTAGGGATCAATCCAAAACCGACCCCTCAAATTAGAGAAGTTGTTTTCATGTGTAAAAAAAAGATCAATATGCCGAATGTTGAAATCGAAGCTCTAAAGATAAAGAATTATCTTTTGGCAGATTTCTTCTCATTTCATGGCTCCCCATCATATTTGTTCTTATTGAATCTTTTTAGTGTAAGATTATAGGTAGTTTTTTATTTTTTGGTAATAATCCACCCTCAGCTGTAAATTTACATTTATGGAACATGTATTTCTAATGTGCAATATATTTTGGGTTTTTTTTATTCTTGTTTTGCATATTTTTTCATTATTTCATATTGGATAGATAAAATAGTTCGACATTGCTCCTGATTTACTCTACTAACTATAATTTTAGTTCACACTGGTTGTTTACATGTCTGATGTTCATACTCAACTGATAATACAAATAATTCAACATTACTGAGTTACTCTTTTAACTCTATTTTTAATTCTACATTGATTATTTAGAGTTTTAAATTCCAAACTGTTCAACATTATTTTTTTATATTGGTATTTTTCTCGAGTCCTCTAGTTGTTTTTCTAAAATATCCAACAAATAAAGAAAACATCCCAACATAAAAGATTTAGGGAGGAAACATCCGACAAACATCATAAAAAGAAAAAAGAATGATTCCCCCTAACAAATAGGGGTAGCAATTGTAGATCAGTGAGGCAGTAGAGCAGTAGGGCAATAGAGATGTGCAGGGTTCAGTCAGAGTTTAAAAAAAAATCGGGGTTAATAGAGTACCCCGTGGTTTCTCCTTCCAGAAGGATGGCCTATTTTTTCAGACACGTAGTGGATATCTTTGTAGAATGAAAGAACTTGAGTACGAAAGAAATTATCTCTTGCAGTTTCCTGGATGTAAGCAATTAGGGTTTAGAGAATACAGAATGAACGAAATTCTTTAAAAACACATACGATATATAATTTTTATATAAACTTAACACTCTTGCCCATAGCATTCCTTGTACTCGTCATCCAACTCAAAACTTTAGTCTGTAGCATTATATTTCAAGCTAATTCTGTATTTAAAATTCAAAAATGGTACTATGTCTCCTTCAGTGTCATCACAGCTCATCTCAGTTCATCCTTATTGATGCCAATGCTAAGGTTATAACTTACCTTCTCTACCACAGCCTTGCAACCTCATTTCATAACCCGATGCTCATGGACGTCATTATCCCTCACAAGGTTGTGCAATTCTCTAGTTAGTACACGCTCAACACACGATTAGAAGGGATATATGTGGTTGAAATAGTATGGTTTCTTCAGTGCATGTCGAGGAGTCGGCATGATTTTTTATTTTATCATTTGGCCATCAAGTTTCGCACTGAAAGTTTTTAACATAATGTTTTATGATGCATGGTCATGGTTAAAAAGTTTAATTTTGGGGGGAGGGGGGGAAGGGATAATAAGACAAGTTTAATGTAGGCATGATTTTATACATTTCAATGTATTCTCACTAAAAGGTGATTAGACGCATCAATGAAATTGCACTCTCTCTGCTTTAGTTGGACACTTTTTTCGTAGATTTGTTTGTAATGTGGACCTATTTGTACGATTTGTATAGTATTTATCTAAATACGATCAACGTAAAACTAAGACTCTAGTCAGTAGAGTAATTGAGGGATAATACGAAACTAAATGTATAATTTATTTAAAATGGAAGTCCAAAACGTACAACGTATGAGTAAAACTCTACTTAGTATAGTAATTGAGGGGTAATGTGAGACTAAATATATGATATGTTTTGTATGGAACAAAACGCACAACGTAAAACAAAAACTTTAGTCCGTAGAGTAATTAAGGGGTAATAAGCAACTAAATGTATGATTTGTTCAGTATGGAAGTCCAAAACACACAACTTAGAACTAAAACTACAGTCAGTACAATAATTGAATGGTAATGCCAGACTAAATGTGTGATCTGTTTTGTCAAATTAACGGTAACTAATACTATTTACGTACATATGATTAATAAATCTTTATTTTTACATTAATTATCATTGTAAAATTACTATATAACATGATAGATCTAGGGTCTAGTATGATGTACTAGCATCAAAACGTTAATTGAATGATGAAACCGTGTTTTAATTGTCATATAATCAGCAATTGGTGAATAATATGTTCGTTCTTATTCTACTCTAAATATGAAATCCTAGTTCTACATTACTTTCAAAATCATGTTTAATTATTTTTCCCGTGCCACGTTGTAACATCCCGCTCATTCGGTTGTACAGGTACGCCGTTTCGAGAGTGTTACGTACGCTTTTAATTTATTTATTTATGTCTTTATATGTTTATTAAATTGTTTATGTGCTTAATTGATTATTTCAACGAATTAAATGTTACGTTTTAGTAAGTATTTGTTCGTTTTTACCCCCATTCGATCCCATTTTTCGAACCGTTTGACCCCGTATTTGCTCCTAATCATGTGACTAAATGATATGCATGAAATATGTTTTTTATAAACTTGTGTACGTGTCCGTTGTATGTTTTGAGTGGTTCTTGAACCGTTTTAGTTGTTAAGGGACTCAAGGGCCTAACTCGTTTTAGCACACCTCGTGTTCCGGAAGGCGTATCTTGAGCTCGGGAATTCGGATTCAAATTCCAGAAGAATCATCGGACTCATAACAAAGAATGGAAGCTAGAAAACTTAGACTCATATTTTTCTAAGCCCGTTTGGACCTCTGAATTTTGCCTGAAACACGACCCATGTGACAGATTCGCCACCTTCGCCCGTTTTGGTCATAACCGACCCGTTTCTTATCCGAATCGCCCCATATTTGAACCCATTTAAACCTAATTAAACCCTCTATCCACCCATTTGCTTATCATTTGGACCCCTAGCCAAGAAAAAAGAGGAAAATCAGGATTTCATCTGAGAGAGAGAGAGAAGGGGATTTTACACTATTCATTTGGACATTTCTTGCTCCATACACCTCCGATTCGCCTCCAATTCAAAAGGTAAGTCCGGAATCTTGCTCTCAATCTTTTCCTATTTGTTTTGAATGCTTATTTTCTGAATTTCATGGAGAATCAAGCATGCTATGGATAATATGATGAATAGTAAGGGTTTAGAGAAATTTAATGAATTTGGCATGAAATCTCTTGATTCTTGTTGGTTTGATGCATCACAAATGATCTTAAGAAAGCCATTATTGTTTATATGAACTCATATCAGAAGTAGGTTGCATTTAATGAAGGTTACCATTAATGCTTTTTGTATGAAAATGGAGATATATACATGTTTGATCCATTCCCTTTAATTCCTTGCATATTAGTTCGGTTTTTGCATGGATTATGACCTGAGTTTGATGCACTTTGATTGCATAATCTTTCCCTTGCATGCTAGATTGATTTAGAATTGGTTTGGCATGGTTTTTAGCGGCTGTGTTGTTGTGGTTGACGTGCAGGGGAAAGCAGTCATGGCTGCTCTCGGTTTTGTGGGGAAGAATGGGTGAACGCCTGTTAAGGCGTTTTCCCTTTGAGGAGGCAACGCCCGTTACCTCCTCCAGCCTTGGAGAGTTTTTTCTCCTGCCTCCCTTAATGGGGGTTACCCCCTTTTACTTTGGGATTGGTAACCCCCGTTACCCCTCCAGTTTTGGTGTTTATTTCGTGTGTTGTGATCTTGTATGCTCGGTTCCATTTTGTTGTTCGTTTCTTGCTTTTTTCTTGGTTGTATCCTTTTTCTCCCACCCCAATTATGATCCCAACATGCTAATATATGGTTATACGATATGTTTGGTTATTTATTTGAATTTTACGACTTCATTTGATAAGTTTAAACGTGACTTAGGTGTTTAGACGTTTAAATGCAACGTGTGATATATTCTTGCATGTCTTGCCTTGTATATGTAATTTGAACTTAAAGATGCATGAATTATGATGTAATGTGATATATTAGGTACTTATTTAGTGTGTTATGTGTTAATTTATGTGCTATCTATATGATTTCGATTCATGAATATGTGCATGAACTTTTATACCCTAAATGCTAACTCTTGTGCTTTCTTGTATCCGTTACCTCCCTTAAGTGTTTTAACTTCATGAATGAGTATAATATGATATAATATGATATGTTATGACTTTATTTGACTTGTTACGAGTTTGATTTGCATGTCTTTGATACGGTAATATAATAATTGCACCGATATATCTAAGTGTTAAAGTATGCGAAGTGGCATTGCATCATTTGCATCTATCTGGATTTACCGAGCATCTATATGGTTCATATTGAGTTTAAGTATGTCCTTTGTTCTTTGTTTTGTTCTTAGGTTCGTCTCGTGTGTAAGGAGGTGGTGCTTTAGGAGTCTCTTGGTTCACTTCATTCGGTTTGGTCGACAAGGTGAGGTTTTCTTTCTTTTAGTTATTATGACCTACAACCCTAAATGTGATTTAAGCCCGCATGCGACTTACGAATATATATATATATATATGTATTTAGTTATGTGTTTGGTATGTATTTTGTGGGAATTGGCCCGTTTGTTATGAAACATTTGAAAAATGCTTTTATGTATATATGTAAGTTATATTTTCGTTCATTTGTTTCGAAAAGGGTTGGTGTGCGTGTTTCGAACTAGCGGGTTATGACTTTGAAAAATAAGTCTGATTTTGAAAATTTAGAACTTTCGAACAATTTGAACAATTAGAAGGGCCCCGGAGATTTGTGCAAAGGAGCCCCGGGACGGTGTTGGGCCATCGGGTCACTCCCGAGTATGGTTTTCAACTTATAGGATCAACCCAGAACCCAATAGGAGGTTTGGTGGGGGATGGAATCCTTGGGCGTGAGTGTCATGAAACTCACGACCCTGACATGAGAACGATGGTTAGGGTAGGCCACCCTTCCATCACCCCGGAGAAGAGTTATGCGTGTTTGATTTTGTTTTAGTTTGAATTTTGATTACGTTTATGAATTTTGAACGGAGTTAGGTTGGTCTAAAACTCGTACTCGCCGAGTTGTGTGTTTGATTATGAACTTAATTTATGAAACGGGAGTGGACTTCTAATTATTAAAATTGGTTGATTTTGGCCTTCGGCCTTAAACCCTTTTTCCCTATATATAGTATCACGGGGTTAAATTGTTTTGGAATGCAAAAACCACGCCTCGGTTCATGAATTTTCTTATTTTGAATATGCTCTGCTTTATGTATATGTCTATGTGCGTGGGTTAGCCCCCTCACCAGTCTTTAGGACTGACCCCTCCTTGTTGTTTTCTTTTGGCCCCTCGTTTCTTTGAGTTGCAAGTTCAGGATTCAGTTCGAGCCAGGCGGTGGTTTTCTTTTGAGTTGTTCGAGTTGCAGTTTGGGTCTTTTGCATCTCTTGCGTCTTTACTTTTCTGTATTGAAATCATGTATGAATACGTATAAGTATGTATAAGAATATGAATTGAAATTTGAATTATGGAACTTATATGATTTAATTTGCCCTTGTCGGGCTTTGTATTTATGTTTGAAAAGAGGCCTATGTGCCCAAGTCTGCATGCGACCCTTGTGATTTAAATTCTGTCGGCCCGTAGCCATTGCATGTGTGTATGATTATATGTTGATCCTGATGTTTCCGCCTCTGCTATGATATTGTTGCGCACTCTGTATAAGGGTCTAGACCGCCTAGCCTAGGTGTGATTTTGTTTGTCTCTCGTTCGCTGTAGTTTGATGCATGTGTGGAGTCTCTATTTCGTTACACGTGTCGGGCTATGGTGCGGGAGATGTAGTGCTCTGTGCTCCGGGGTGCTACACACGTTATTTCAGAAATCAAGAAATCTATCTAAAGTTGGTCAATCAGACGATCACCTTTGATATGGAGAAACTCTCATAAATTAAACAATTTTTTTATCAATTTTATAACCAATTTTTATAAGTCAAACTGGACCGAACCACTTAGCTGTAAAACTCTTCGCATCAAGAATAATTGTGTTCCTAAAAACTCAAATTTAAAACCTCTATTTAAACTAAATCTAATATATCTATGAAGCACAGGATAATTATGGATCGAATTGTTGAGCAGGGTTGCAAACATGTATTGTATATATATTTACATGCGCATACTCTAATTTTTGATCTCTCAAAGTCTCACCCCACCCAATTGAGTAAAGGACTAATCTCCCGAGGTAGTTGAAGGTGTTTATTGCGGGGACCTCTCCCAACGTAGTTTTACGCATACTCTAATAATATTACATATAATATAATAATATATTTTTTATTTATAAATAAAAAGTAAGTAATATATCCGTTAGACATATTTCTTGACTTTGGATAATGACATGAGGCGAGGAGAATAATCGAAGATAAATATAGACAAAAATTATTCATATTACAGTTAGTTAGAGAGAGTAAAAAATGTCCACTTGATTCATATACAATCTATAAATGATTGGATTAAAATTGAACTAAGCTCTGTGTATTGGGATTAAAACTAAACTGTGATTTTGGTATTTAACGGACAACGCGAAAAACTAAAAATTTATGCATTTTCGAGTGGAAAACACTATTTTGGACGGAATACGATTGAATTTGTGGAATATAAGACATATATCGACTAAATTATAAATAATAGGACCAACATTTTTTTTTTTTTTTTTGACTGGGGACCAAACCGGCCAACTCAAACTAAATCAGCCAAAAAAAACATCTAAAATAAAAACAGGGAAATCAGAAGAACCAACGCAGGCCGAGGCCGCATTATGAGCTAAATGGTGGGCCACATAATTGGCACCACGCCTAGTAAAAGAAAAATGAACATCAGAAAAACAGGAACGTATCACTTTGATGTCTGCAATCAGGTTTCCAATGTCCGAGAGATCTTCCTCCTCGTGAAGCAGAACATTAATAACATTCAAACAATCTCCTTCAATCAATACCTTCCTCCAACCAAAGTCTCTAGCCAAGCGAGCTACCGAGAGTGCTGCAAGTGCTTTGGCCACCAACGGATCAGCCTTATTCTTCTTATGATCCATTTCCTACCCCACACAATTCCAATCCAAATCCCAAGCCATCACACCGATGCCAATCGAGAAGGAATCCTTGAAAACTGCACCATCAAAATTTTCTTTATCCATCCTATGTCCGATTTACTCCATTTAATCAATATCGGAAGTGCTTGCTCCAAACTTCGTTTATTGTCGATCGGCTCCGGCAATAAGATATTACTCAGGGCGTAGTTAACCACTTCGTGTGGCTGCCTGAATTGGCCCTCACTATGTCACAGATTCCGACAGGTCCACAACGCCTAAAGGATAGAAGCTGCCTTCCCGCACGCTACCTCATCAAGCATCTTCATCATAGTACGCAGCCCATTGACAAAATCATCTTGTAACTAACTTACCAGGCTCTAAGGAATCAGAGCTAAAGCCTACAACTGGCGCACAAATTGACAGCTCATCGGCGCAAGTGCAAGATCCCCGGCCTCTCTATAGTACGTGTAGCTAGGATCATCATTGCAGTGTCTACGTACCAGCTTTACCCCAGTAGGAATAATGTCTTTAGAGGCTCTCCACAAAAAATGTTTGATCTTAGGAGCAGCTTTAAATATTCACCCGCTGCAGCTGAAGAAGGGAGGTCTCTACTTGCCAAATCCAATGCTAACTTGTAGGCACTTTTAACCGAAAACATCGCACTCTTGTTGAAATGCCAAACCAACTCATCGTTACGTGGTGTTGTTCCTAACGGGATACCAAGAATAGTTTGAGCATCCCTTTCATGAAAGGAGTTCATCACGAGCTCCTCATCCCATTCTGTATTTAAAGTCACATCCCGACGAAACCAAGGTCTGAAATCTGAGGCCAGTGGTAGCCATCTATCTCGCCAAACATGAATAGACTAACCATCGCCAATTCTCCAACGCGTCCCTGCCGCTAACAAATACCTGGCCTCGAAGAGACTTCTCCAAATGAAGGAGGGAGAACGCCCCAATGAAGCCCCCCATATATCAAAAGTGGGATAATACCGAGCCTTTAACAAGCGACTAATGATGTTATTCGGTGATCGAACAATCCTCCAAAGATGCTTAGCTAGCATAGCTAAGTTAAACATCTTGAAAGAGCGGAAACTTGAGCCTCCTTTTTTACTCACACATAATTTCCGCCATTCTAGCCAATGAATCTTTCTCGAGTCTCCATTGTTCCACCAAAATTGCGCCACTATGGAATCAATATCCTGAATAAGCCCATCCGGAAAGAGAAAGCAGTTCATAGAATACGCCAGGATGGCCTGTAGGACTGCTTTGATAAGAAACTCCTTACTAGCTTTGGAAAGGAACTTCTCCGAGAAACCCTTCATCCGTTTCCTAATCTTGTTAAGTATTCCCTAAAAAACAGCCTTGCGGGACCAACCCACCATAGACAGGAGCCTCAAATACAAGTCTAACTTCTCAACACAACGAATGCCCAGCACGTTAGCCATCTCTCTTTGATCCGCCTCAGTAACATTCTTACCAAACACAATTGAGGATTTCTGAAAGTTCATAGTCTATCCAGATAAACCACTATAGCGGTCCAGCACTCCCTTAATGCACTGCATAGTATCAATAGTAGCACTACCACAGATCATCGTGTCATCAGCAAAAAGGAGATGGGAAATACTCAGGGCTCCTCGGCATATAGCAATTCCTTTCAGTCCACCAATCCTCTCCTCTTCCTGCACCATAATAGAGAGAACTTCTGCGCATAAGAGAAATAAATAAGGAGACAAGGGATCGCCTTGTCTAAGTCCCCTCTCAGGGACTAACGAGCTAAACTCGCAACCATCCAACAAAAAAGGAAAAGGAAACTAAAGAAATGCAAGTCATGATGCGGGAAATGAAAACTGAAGGGAAACCTAACCTGACCAGAAGCCATTCGAGGAACCGCTATTCGACTCGATCATAAGCCTTACTCATATCAAGCTTCATGTTGAAAAAGCCCTCATTTCCTTTACTCTTTTGCTTCAAGAAATGATTAATCTCAAAGGCCACTAACACATTATCAGTAATGAGGTGATTAGAAATGAAAGCAAACAGAGTAGGAGATATGAGAGTACTAAGCAAGTGTTTGATGCGATTAGCTAAGGCTTTAGAAGTAATTTTATAAATGACATTTGCACAAGGTTATCGGTCTAAATTGGGTAATAACCTCAGGGAATTTGCATTTTGGGATAAAGACAATGTGAGTAAAATTAAGTTTGTTATCGAACTTCCCATGATTAAGAAAATCTAGCACACTTTTAGTAACGTCCCTACCCACAATATCCCAATAATATTGAAAAAAATAGGGGGGGGGGCAGTCCGGGCCCGAGGATTTCAAAGGGTACATATGTTTGAGAGCGCATATTACCTCAACAGGGAAGAAGGGGCTGAGGAGACGGCGCCTCGTATCATCACTTACACGGCAATGGCCCAGCTGTAATACCTCATCAATATCCATTGTTGGCAGACCATTAGATGCGAAAACCTCTCCAAAGTACTTTTCAATGATACCCCTGATCTCCTCATCTGAATTACAGACACGCCCTGTGTTATCTTTGAGTGAATCAATATGGTTGTTCTCTTCCCTTTGCTTAGCCTTAAGGTGGAAGAACCTTGTCTCGATCTCCCTCTTTTAACCATTATGTTTTCGGCCTTTTCTTCCACGTAATTTCTTCCTGGTGAAGAATCATACCAATTTTTTCCTTGATAATCCCCATTTCTTTCTTAACATTCTTGGTGATCAGTCCCTCCTTCAGGGCATGTAATTTTTTCTCCAGATTTCACGGTCGTTATTTTTATCAGGCCATCTCCAGTTCAGCAACCCCACCCGGCATCAGTTCATTGCATGCAGAATAGAGTCAGCTTCGGGCTCAAGAGTGGAGCCATTCCAAGCATTCGAAATGATCCGTCTACAATCTTCCAATTTGACCCAGCAAGCTTCAAAACGAAAGGGTTTCTTCTTGCCTCCTAATCTTCTCCTCGGTTCAGTTAGGGAAGTCAAGATTGGAAGATGATCTGAGCAAGTGGCTCTAAGGTGAGTAACTCTCGCTTCTGGGAATAGAACACACCAATCATCCGATGCAACTAAATGATTAAGCCTCGCACAAAGGGTTTGAGGGGAGATACTATTCCTGCTCCAAGTAAACGGAAAA
Organism: Lantana camara; assembly: GCA_037501455.1. Lineage (NCBI taxonomy): Eukaryota > Viridiplantae > Streptophyta > Magnoliopsida > Lamiales > Verbenaceae > Lantana > Lantana camara. The sequence goes on from CM074859.1 coordinate 43,795,337, forward strand.
CCATTATAGCCAATTTCCGATAACCCCGGATCAGTAAGGGCCTCGGAGAATGCTTCCATTTGGCTGCGACTGCATTCATTACCACCCTCTCGCTCTTCATCGAATAAAATCTCATTAAAGTCTCCACAGACTAACCATGGGAGTGACGAATGCCCTTTAAGTCTACGAAGGATCTAAAAAATAGCTCTGCGATGTCTCTCCGGAACCCCATAGAAGCCAATAAGGGCGGGTTTACTTTAATAGATAGCAATCCATCAAATCTTGGTTATCAACCGTAATTATTTGGGTTAAAACACCAACTTTTCCTTTTACTTCAATAGAAAACACTTTTGTTATATAAGCTTATTTTAGTAATCTCTTTACTTTTCGATATTAAAAACCATCCGCTAAGAGCATATTTTCATTTTTGCCCCTCCTCTTATTTTTCATTTTTATTCAGAGATCACGATTTATTCATGAAGGAGATCCAATTTCTGCTAAAATTCAGAAGATGAGAGTTAAAGATACCAGAAAATACCAAAGAGTCCATGAACCTTCAAAGTGCAAAATCAATCCACTAATAAATTCCTAAAAATATCAAATTCATATAAAATTAATTAAAAACAAAATGATAAATAAGAAAAAGAAAATCTAAAATTTATCCAACACAATTCTCAAAAATTAAAAAGCAGAAATCTGAAGTAGAAATAAACTGAAGTTGAATAAAAAATTTGCAATTAAATTGTTTTGACAGAAATAAAAAAAGAAATATAGAATAACGAGAGAGAGAAAAAAAAAACTAAATAATTATAAGTGGAGAGATAAAGCGACATGATAAAAAAGTAAATTTCTCTACTGCCAGAAATATTGGTAATTTAGCAACGACTTCAAAATGAGATTATTTAGGCGTGCATATTCTGTTCAAAACCCAGGGCTCCGAGAAAAGGACATATTTCTTTTCTTTTAAAGTAAAGCGTAGATTATGGATCTTTATTTTACCAAATTCATTTATTCTGATAAAGTAAACTCGCCCTAAATCTCCAGCCACTATAAGCTCCGTTCCCGGAAACCGTAACATCAATATGATTCAGAGAAAAGCTCTGGAGAGTGACATCCACATTTCTTCGCCAAAGTAACGCCAAGCCACCGCTCTTACCTACACTATCGACACCAATGCTATTCATACCCAACAATCTCTTTAATTTCTCAACTCGTTGTTGTTTGCACCTCAACTTTGGAATCAAACCTTAACTATGAGATCACATGTGATAATACACTCCAAACGAATATAAAAAATCACAATTTGGTATCACTTAATTAAATAATTATTTTTACACCGTCTTGTAAATTTAATAATTATATTACACGCTCAAAAGAAGTCAATTTTTTAAGATATTATTAAATCCATAAGGGAATGTAAATGTGATTATTAAATTTACGAGGGTGTGTAAATGTAATTATTAAATTCATAAGGAGGTGTAAATGTAATTATTTGATTAAGTGGTACCAAATGATAGTTCTTTATTATTTCATTGGAGTCCATATGTAATTATAATCTTTTCTCCTTTAATATAAGTTGACAATTAGTAACCATCCATATTTTACATTTAATTATATTTTGATGTAATGCCTATTAGAATTTAAAAGCCAAATCAACGGACAGTTGATTCAAGTGAAAAAAGTTTGAATTCACTTAAATAAAATTTTAGGTTCGAACTTTTCTAAGATAAAAAATGATATTGGAAGAGGTCCCGTTTAAAGCGCCTTTGGTATCAAAGTGAAAATTTCTTTTTGGTAAGTGAGTAATAGTCATGGATTAGCACACAATAAAACACCTTCCTTGATAAAAAGTTTTACTTTCCTACTCTAAATCTCAAACAGCACACTCTCTTGGGGACCGTATTCTCAATGCGCCAACGTATCAAATAGGCGTTACCATTACGTTTAATGTGAAATGTGAATAATTCGACTTCCAAAAGTGACTTAGAAGAGTTTTTCATGAACGAATTGAATTTAAGTTTGAACTTCCGAATATAAATAATTAAAATATATTTTTTTTCTTCGCAGATTCTAAACTTAATGATAATAACTGTACATTTAACATAAGTTTGAGAAATAGTAACCATTCATCTTATAAATATAATTATATTATTTTTATGACATTTTTTTTTTATATCACATTTCTATGAATCAAGTAGGATCGAATTGTCATGATGTAAAATTTTCCGTATCAATGGTAACTGCGTACTCAGAAACTCAAACCGAAAATCTCTAATTAAACTAATATAGTACCCAACCGTTAAGTTATACTATTTAGTGACTTTGATGACATTTAAATGTGTATTAGAAATCATTAATATTATTAGAAATTCTCAAAGTGTTTATTTATTTATTTATTTGTGATATAGAAAAATTAATGTCCTCCGATTGGCAACCTAATAAAAAATAATTATCAATAAAAATTTAACGTTCATATTTGGAGTCTCAAAAGCTCACTTTCTTAAACATTGTGTCCACAATATATCAACATATCGACACAACACACGTTATCATTAGGTTTAGTGCAAATTATTCAACTCTTTAAATGACAACTTTGAGGAGTTTCCGATTCAATTTCAAGAAAATTGATCCTCAAGCAAAACAAAATTAATTAAATTAACAACTATTTCTCACTATTATGAACCCACCACATTTTTCGCAAAAACTCATTTCCTATGCAAAACAAAGGTTTTCGCTAATCCCAACGAGCTTGGCCGTACAAATAAAACTTATTAAAATGAACGGTTAATTACACAAATCCCCCGTTCTTTGGGCTTTAGGACGGATTGCTCCCCATCCTTTCATTTTGAGTGATTTGCTCCCTAACCTTTTAAAATTATTGCACGTAACCCATTTTCAACGTTTCCGACAGAATATTCCAAGAATATTCCAATCAAGTTGAACTTTAATTGTCGATTTCTCCTCCGTCACGTCAACCCAAGAGTCAAGACCACTACTATCATATTCCTCTCCCCAAGAAGAACAAAATTCATATCTCATTCAATCCTATTGGCCATCGGAAGCGTTGGAATTTGCATGCAAAGCTTCACCGGTCGTTCGTCATCTTTGACTGATGATTCCTTATTCGTTAGTGATCGGATTTTGATTTTGAGACCATCGTCTTGTTCTTTGCGTCGAGACCTTCGATTTGATGTATAATAACAACACGTTTGAAATCTGATTTGTACAAATTTAGCCTTATAAATCACGCAAAAAAAAAAAAAAAAAAAAAAAAAAAAAAAGAACAAAATATTCCCTAAGATTCCATCGAAAGAGGTTAAGTGCAACAATTTTGAAAAGGTTAGGGGGTAAATCGCCCAAAATGAAACGATGGGGGGCAACCCGCCCTAATGCCCAAAGGCCGGAGGTTTGTATAATTAATCCTAAAATGAATAATGTATTATACTGCCTAGATTGCTTAGTTATCAAAAATCAATATAAGTCAGAACCGCTATTATATTAAAAACATAAAAACACAAGGCGATTTAAAGTTTAAAAAAAAATGTTTTATATCTAATAAGGTCTCTTTACGGGTAATGTGGGATAAATCCCCAATTGGGCATCATATTTTTACTTAACTCCCCATTTTGGTAAAATGTCGTATGATTTTCACATAATGTCGTACTTAAAATACTTCTCAAAATATGTTAGTATAATTTTCACAAAATGTAGTAGTAAAACATTCTAATGATGTATTTATACCTATTATGTTATATAATTTTATGGAGAGTAAAGTAAAAATATTCTAAACTGATGGGGAGTTATTTCAAACTGCCCCGTCTCTTGAAGAGGTTTTTCCTTTCTTTTTCTTTTTCTTTTTCTTTTGGCTTCTCTACGTCTACACTCTTTACTAGATTGTATAATTATAATTCATATTCACTTAAACGAAAATATTACAAAATCCATTTTTAAGCGTTCAAAAACTATAAATTGTTTCATCCAATTAGGGTTTAGTTCATTCAATCAGGGTTTAGTTGATTTTATGAGTAAACTGACCAATTTACCAACAACTTAATTTTTTATAAAAAAATTAAAAACAAAAAATTATTTGTAAAATATTCAAATTCAGTTTAATTTTAAAGGTAATTTGACATTTAATTAAAATTTTTAAAATTTTAATTTTAATTTTAATTTTTTAATTTTTAATTTAAAGGTATAAATAGGGGTGTAAACGGATGTTAAACGGATCGGATGTATGATTATCATATCCTTATTCGTTTATGAATCGGACAGATTCGGATAATATCATCTTTAAGCGGATTCAGATAATATCGTCTTTATATGGATATAAGGTGGATTCGGGCGGATAACGGATTTTAATCGGATTTTCAACTATTCATTTATAGCATAAATTATTTAATAGTTATATAACGTTAGATGTATGTATTTTAGACCAAGGAAGAAATAATAACTATGTCTCTCTTCATATGTATCATTTTTATTTTTCTTAGTGAATATAGAGATGTGATGTGATCAATTATAAATTGTTTATATAATTGATTTGGAAATATAATAATTTAATCAATAATTTACTATATGTAACTTATCTTATTTTGTTAAATAAAGAGAGAATAATAATATAATATACATGTATACACACATATGTGTATGTATATTAAGAAAAAACATGTGAGTTTATATATATTTTTAATATAATATATTATTTATCGGATACGTATTACGGATAAATCGGATAACGGATATTTACATGAATCGGATGTTAAACGGATCGAATTTGTGATTACCATATCCTTATCCGTTTATTATTCGGATATCTATAATCGGATACGGATGATATCCTCTTTAAACGGATTCGGATGCGGACGGATATCGAATTTCCAGGTATCCATTTACAGCCCTAGGTGTAAAGGTAATTTTATCCATTAATTGACCTTAAGTGACAAGGTTATTTGTACTTTTCATAACTCATAAGTGTAGAAATTGTAATATTCTCATCTAAAGGAATATGAGTTAAATTATATAATCTTTTAGGAGGTGTGAACTGTAGCACCCCGGAGCGCAGAGTACTACATCCTCCGCACCATAGGCCAACACGTGTAACGAAATGGGAATTCCGCACACGTACCAAACTATAGCGAACGGGAGACAAACAAAATCTCTCCTATGCTAGGCGGTCTAGACCCTAAATTAGAGTGTGCAGTCAAACCAAATATTACATGCGGAAGCTCCAGGATTCAAACAATCAAATCTTCATGCTCATCAAATAAGAAAATGCAAGTTTCAAAGCTCAAATTTAAATTCTTCTTATACATATTTTGAAATTCGATTCATAACCGCAAATACATAATTCCATAAATTCAAGGGAACAAAATAAATTAAAATGATGCATGAAACTAACTACGAAACTCAAGACTCGACAAAACGACCGCCGCCTAGCACAAACTCCCCACGAACACCTGCAACTCAAAAGAACAAGGGGAAAAAGAAAACAACGAGGAGGGATCAATCCTAACGACTAGTGAGGGGGCTAATTCCACACGCACACGTACGTATACATAAGAGCAAAGCATATTTAAAATTTAAAGAGTTCATAAACCGGGGAGTGGTTTTTGCATTCTAAATCATTTTTAACCGTGATATTATATATAAATAAAAAGGTTTAAGGTCGGAGGCCAAAATCAACCAATTTTAGAAATTAGAAGTCCACTCCCGTTTCATGAACTATAATCATAATCAAAATCGTAACCACTCGGCGAGAACGAGTTTTTAACCATCCTTACTCCGTTCATATTCATAATAAATCAAATAACACAAACCTACCACTTCTCCGGCGATGGAAGGGGTGGCGGGCCCCTAACCATCTAACAGTTGAGAGAAGTGCTCAATGCTTCTCCAACCCTCAGACTCCATCCCCCAACCAAACCTCCTGGTGGGTTTCGGTACATCCTTTCTGACATATGGAGGCCATGCTTAGGAGTATACCCGACGACCCGACACCGTCCCGGGGCTCCTTCGCACAAGCCTCCGGGCCCATTTCATAGTTCATAAATCATAATTCATACTTTTAGCTAATTTCGAAATTTCATAATTTTCCGACTTATATTTCAAAGTCGTAATCTTGCTATTTTCAAAAACGTTCACACACACCAACCCTTTTGGAATCAAACAAATGTAAAATAGATTACGTATATATATAAAAGCATTTTTCAATGATTTCATAGCAAACGGGACAAATCCCACAAAATACTAATCAAATACTAATCAAACACGTATTTACATAAATATCTATATACATAAGTCGCTTGCGGGCTTGAAATACAATTAGGGTTGTAGGTCACTTAACTAAAAGGAAGAAAAACCTCACCTTGTCGACCACACATGACGAAACGAACCCAAAACACTTCTAAACTCCTCCTCGTCACCCACGGAAAAAACCTAAAGACAAAACAAAGAACCACCAACGACTTAGACTCAAAATGTACCAATTTAGACACTGGCAATGCATATGGATGCAAATGATACATGAAGAATGCAATGAGATTTCATTTAAGTCATATGATAGCATATCGAATCATATTAAATCATAATGCATATGTTTTACGTTAAATAATTCATGAATTTCATGACACACTCATATCCTATCATATAACACGTTAGAAATGCATATACTTCAATAAAGGAGCAAGAGAAATCCATGCAAGGTAAACGAATAAGGTACTCAAATATACATGCACGTTATAGAGCAATTAGAGTATATTAAGTCATATTTTGCACGTAAGGGCCCCGAATTCACGTCAAATAAATCCATAAAATTCATATAACGGTCATAACACATCCATAATCAAGTTAGACATGCATGCACACAAGAAAAGAAGCAAGGAATTATCAAACAAAGCAAGAAAAGATCATATTAATTCATGCATGCACATTAGAGGACATATGTAGCATGTTGGTCATTTATTCCACGTAGAAGCATCGAATTCACGAGATAAATTCATAATGTCGCACGTAACATACAATATAACAAGTTACCTATGCATACTAGACAAGAAAGAAGCAAGAGAAGCAAAGAAAACACGAACGAAACCAAAAATGAAAAGCAACAGCAGCAATAGTCCGAGAACAGCCCCAAAAGGGCCAAAACAGCTGCCCGCGACCACCACCACCACCTCCACCAGCTTTTGCAGTGAACTCAAGTCGAAACTGGGCTAAAATGGAATCGCAGGCGCGACCCCAAACCTTCATTTCCCGCTCACGGTCGCGACTACACTGTGCAGTCGCGAAAATGGAGTTTCAGCCCTGTTTTCTTCATCTCCAAGCCCAGCAACCAAAGCAGCATGAAAGGGAAATAAAAGGGTAAGGTAAGGGCAGCAAAATACATCCATAACATGCAGCAAACAACTAAAAACGATTCAAGGAAGCAAGGAGATACATATGAACTCATATCTTCAAATTTCATAAAAATGCAACAATGGTGGTTCGAATTACAGCCATAAATCACAAAATTTGGCTTCATATAATCATATAAGGGGCCCTAAGTTCATATAACTAGCTTAAGATCAAGAAATGGTTCAAAGAATGACAAGAATTCATCAAATAAGTCACAAGACCTAACTATTCACATAGCTTCTCATAACATGCTAAAAAATGGATGAAAATGGACCAGATTAGATTCAAAAGAACAGCAAGGAGATGTAGGTTCGAATTCTGGGCATACCTTTTGAATTTGACGAGAAATGGAGGTCGAACGAGCAAGAAATCGTCGGAAGTGAATAGTGACTGTCCTCTTTTCCTTTTCTTCCTTGGCTGCTGCGGTTTCTGCCTCTTTCTTCTTTTTCCTTAGGCTGAACCGAAATGATAGAGGGAGAGTGAGATAGAGGGTTAAAATAGGAGAAAATGGGTTCGAAAACAGGTCAAATCAGATAAGAAACGGGTCAGATATGAGCAAAACGGGCGAGGGTCGCAAATCTGTCACAAGGGTCACGTTACGGGCGAAATACGGAGGATCAAACGGGCTTAGAAAAATACGAGGCCAAATTCTCTAGCTTCCATTCTTCGTTACAAGTCCGACATCACTTCCAGAATTTGAATCCGAATTCTCGAGCCCAAGATACGCCTTCCGGACTCAAGGTGCGGTAAAACAAGTTAGGCCCCTAAGTCCCTAACAAATAAAACGGTTCGAAAACCGTATCAAACGAACTTAAAAACATGCAACAAATATAAAAACTCATCCATAACACGTATAATTCATGCATATCACATAATCACAGAAGTTAGAAACAAAAACGGATTTAAACGGATTAAAAAGGTAAAAACGATCAAACATTTCATATAAAGTTCACTTAAAAATTCAAATATAACTCACATAATTCAAATATATCTCATAAAGAATAAAAATAAACACGTAAATCGCGTAATTAAATTAATTTAAAAGCACACTTAGTATTCTCGAACCGCGTACCTGTACGGCCGAAAAATCGGGGTGTTATATGAACGGAAAAAAAAAAAAAAAAAAACCTTTTATGGCCTTTTAAAATTCAATAGGTATTTATAATCTAGGGAAAATTGTATTTTTAGTCTCATTCGATTTACAACATTTTCGATTTACACCATTGCAATATTAGTCTCACTCTTTCAAAATTTTAAAAATGGTCTCGTACTTTAAGCAAACGTTACAATAATGGTCCCACCGTTAATTAGGTAACGAAAAAGGTATGTGGAGATCGTGTGTATAGTTAAAAATCTATCAAGGTAAATAAAAATATTATTTTAATTAATGTAGATCACGTTTAAAAAAAAAAAAAATTGAGAAAAAAAAAAAAAAGAAAATTTAAACAATAAAATAAATAAAACCATAACTTTAAAAAATAAAAATAAAAACACAACATGGTGTGATGGTGGACGCCGCGTAAGGTACGCAAAATGACATCTGACGCACTACTCTAGTATATTTAATGTATGGTCAACCACGTATCTTGTAGAGGGGTAGTGGGTCACGTGACCAGTTCTCGAATTAAATGATCTGAACGATCAATCAAATGAAAAGTTCGAACTTTGGGTCGGTCAGGGGAGGAGGTTTGTCGTATACTTCATTGTGACGACCACCACCGACTTTAAGGTTCGTGTGAGACAGTCGAACAACGTCAGTCAAAGACCGTGAAAAGTTGTCACGTAGGGTAATGAGGTCGAACCGTGTTTTATGCTAGTTTTTGTTTGGAAAGGGCACCACTGTATTTCGAGTCTTAACGATCCCTGGATCATGAATATGTATTTCGAGTCTTAACGATCCCTGGATCATGAACATCTGTATCGTTTTTATGGCCTTGATTGGTTTATCTATGAGGTGGGGCTCTCGGTAATAAGCCTACGGTTCTCTGTCGGTTTCCTAAAAAAAAAAAAATAAAAAAAATTCATATAAAATTAAATACAAAATTATCTAAAAGAAATAATTCATATATAACGTAAATTATTTAACAAAAAAATTATTGTGATTTCTCGAAATTTAGAAGAAATTTTTATAATTATGTTCGACTTTAAACATGTAACTATATCTTATATTATATTCAATTAAAAATATAAAATTGATGCCATACGTTTTTCCTTTTGATAATTTAGTCGTTTCGTAATTCTATTTATTTATTTTGACTGATTCCTAACCGTGCGCATGATTTCCGCGTACCTTTTTCGTCACCTAGTTAACAGTAGAAATATTATAGTAATATGTGAAACCATTATTGCAATATTTTCTTTAAGTATAAAATTATTTTTAGATTTTTCAAACAAGTGAGATTAATATTGCAAAAATATAAATCCAATGAAACTAAAAATATATTTTTCTCAAATAACCTATTTATTAGGAATTATATCGATAGGAATATAATTTTTGAAACTAATAAAGCTACTTATACGAGTACACAGTACACACATTAGGGAACCTAATAGCACATATTTCTTTATGCCAAAGGACACAAATCGGAGGTTCTACCATTGCAGCTCTGGATCGTTTTGCTATCAAATCCACATTTGATTGGAGTAATGGCGAATGCGAAGATTCTGGTTCATCCGTGCTCGTATTTGACAGAATTAAATTGTCCCCTATTCACCTCTGAAGGTTACTTACTCTGCACATTGCCAACTTCGATTGCTATATGTTTCCGCAGTGATCTACGAAGTAAATTGTCTGTTTTACGTCTTGTAGGGCTTTTGTATTGATAATTTTCTTTTTTTTCCCCTGAATATGATAAATTTTAGGCTTTTGCCATAGATGATTTGCTGTTCAATCTCTCTGAAAACTCATGCTCTTGATAATGGTCGCAGGCGAACAATGTCAATTTCTGATTATTTATGTATGTTTTGGTGTTTGTTTAATAATCGAGCATAAAAGGTTACAACAGTTGATTAACAACGGGTCTTTTGATATTGAACTTTTTCCTGTTTGTGTTCTTCATTTTGTTATATGATGATACATGACCTGCATCAGTATCTTTAATACCTTCACTCAGTAATTTATAGATGACATTATCATAACTTGTATGGTTTCACGAGCATAGATATAGGGAAATGTATGCCACCCGAAAACCAGTATTTGATGGAAGCAATAACTAGGTGCAGAAACGTGGAAACTAGGGAAATTTTAATTCTCATTCTTAATTGGTTACTGTGTGCAGTTTGTTATTTTGACTAACTCAACATCTGTATTGACTACAATTGGAGTGTATTGCTACTATGTTTTTTTAATTGGTATATCATATCGTGACCTCATTTTAGGTCAATTATGATCATAATACCATTTCTACATTATGCCAATTTATATATCTATTCAAAATGCTTTCTAGACTGTTTGGCTTCAATGAATCCAACTCAGAGATGATATAACAGAAGTCATTACTCACAATGGTAGTAGTTGTACCATGTGCTGAAAGTAATGTCTCCATACTTGGCAAGAATGAAACAGAACCGTTTGTGCGAGACTGGCCATGCCCGTTAACGACTTCCATTTCAACCGCTCCATTTGCCCATTTTGCGTAGAAACTTTTTGGAGGTAGATAATGTTTTGTCCTTGTTGATCTAACCTCGTACTTGACACATTTGAACATAGAATTCCCGTGGCATGGGGAAGATGTTCTGAGAATATTCTGCATAAGATAATTGAGTTGCACAAGTGCCAAATCTGTAAGATTTGACTTCTTTTTCCTGGTTTATTGCCTAATTAATTATTTATATTTTCCGTAATAGTGATTTGATTTAAATTTTCTAAAATTCATGCATGCATGTACAGAGTTAGGACCGGTTCTTTACTTCTGCTACTTACCATTTTGTCTCAATTTGGCAGCAAAGTGGTGTAATGAAGCAAATGATGGGTGATTCTACTAATTATGCTTCAAATGAAAACATTAAAGAGATGTTGATGTTGGTAAATTCTGGGATTATCTTTTTCATACTTCCCTTGATAGTATCGGATTTGCAGCAAATCTTCCTCCTTGAGGTATAGATCTCCTGGCATTTATTTGACATTTAAAAATTCACTTGCAGTTACTTTTTTTTATAACATTATCTGAAGGCTGGATGTTTTATTCTTGTAAGTCCAACCAAAAAGTTGGGAAAATCAAGGCGGATTAAGCGTATAATGTAAGAAATCGTGTTGAATTATAACGTTTCAAGAGAAATATTTATCACAATTTGAAAAAAAATAGGAAGAGTCATTTTCTATAAACAATTGTAAGTGCCAAAACTTACTGCCCTGGACATTTATTTTCCTACCGTAAACTCTTGGATTTTTCCCACAAAAAATCTAACCATTTTCACAATTGACAAATGCCACGTATCGGCATCTCCCCTTAATGCGCTCCACTATCCAGAAAAATATGTAATCTGGTTGATGTAATATACTGCTCATTCCTCTCTGTCAACCGAACGTGTTACTTAAATCCACTGCCCATTGAAGTTTTCATTATTTCTTTCTTGTAATTGCATTTGTGGTTTTGGGAACAATCAGGAATGGCTTCTTCAAGTTTGGATTTGCAAGAGGAGCAGATGAAACTTCTGCTGCTGTTTCGCCTGAGAAGTTCAAGGAAAATCTTATTCAGGTAAGGAATGTTTTTCCAAAAGAATCATGTTTTTGTAAGGAAAATTTTCAAAGGTTGGATGTAATTCCTCGTATTTCTCTTGATTGATAAGAGTTTCTAATGTACTCATCATGGAATCTTGCCTCATAGTTAGTATTGACCCTAGTGACTTGATGAGAACAATTAGATCTCACTTAATTTTTACATTGTTCCTGATTAATTAATACAAATCAATCATGATAATTTTTTTTCCACTTGATGTTATATTTTTTGCTTATTATATAAACAAGTTTCTATATGTGTGCCTAAGAGAGGATTTGCTTACTAACTGCTGTTTGTAAGAATGACAAACCCTATTTGATGTTTGGTTAATTATATCTCATGCATCAATATGTGTGCGCAATAATGTATGTCAATGATTTAGCTGCTTTGACCCCAACCTTTTGGTTCCTTGATTAAAGTTTCCACCATTCGCACATAAGATCTATCCCCACCATCCCCTACAGAAATATTTTTTATTGGTACAATAAGAATTCATTCTTGCTTTCAAGATCTAGACATCCAATTATGTGCTGATGGATTTTTGCAATTTGAAACAAATCTATGAATTTTTTAGCTTTAGAGTATTTCTAGAGTCTTTCAAATGTTCTAGATATATCAAAAATAACTATGATGTCTCCCCTTCAGGCTACTGATGGAGAAGAGAATTTTCATGTTTCTAGTCCAGCTTCCGAGTAAGTTTGTGCCGTTTGATATTATTTTTTGATTAATAACTTTGCCTTTTACTTGGCAAGATGAAAAATGAGAAGTAGTTCTTCTTAGTATCTCTTACAAATAATTAATGAAGGCATTAAAGCAAGTTCCTGCAATATCATCTTTATGAATTCGTAAAGAGAGCAAAAATTACAAATCAAGCTTTCATGTTTCATCACTCGATATTCCTCTTTGCTTCTGAGTAATTACAATATATGATAATTATTTGATGTAGTTAATAGCTTCTCATTTGATGCTGTATCCCTTGCATGGCTTTCACATGCTTGGTTCTATTGAAAATTTTGGCCTATTCTAGAGGTTGTTCCGTTAACATCTTCATATGTTACTAAAGAACAATGATCATATCTATAATAACTTGTGTTAATTAATACCTCTCACATTTTTTTTGTGGATTTTTCTCTAAATAGAAATCCAAATTATTTTCCATCCTTCTTATCTATCAAGTATTTCACAAAATTTATGAAGTGGAAAACTCTACAAGGTGCTAAACAATCATTCTCGATATGCAGGCAGGGAGAATCTGGACTAAATAACTCTAACCTGAAAGAGGAACAAACTGTAAAATCCCTTCTGTGGAAAATTATCAAGGTTTGTTCTAAGAAGTGTTGGTTCACTAATAAAGTTACACTTGGCCATGCATTTTTTAAATCAAGTTTCTTTTGCAGATCAATCATGACGTGGAAATAACTTCAAGCAATGAAACGAAATTGCTTGGTAAAAGAAAATTAAGGTCTGATGTGGTGAGCTGATTTCTGCATCTCTTTTCAAATTTCTCATGTTGAAGAGTGGTACATTTCTTATGTTAAGCACATTACAGGGTGAAGTACTTCCTCACGATGATGTTGGTTCTACTTCAAGAAGGTAAGTGCACAAATGTATAATCAGTAGTTCTGTTGTTCCTTATGCACACAACTTTAATGAATGCTGATATTATTGGGTATCCATTTTCTTCGAAAACATTGTTCATTTGTGAATGGGAATAAAAGAATATGATGATTGCTCTTTGTTTCTAGGAAACCATTAAATCATACGTCCATCACCCATAGTGTCCTAAAGCAATTCGTATGACATTCTCTACACTATATGCAATTAAATTGGCTCTTAAATTCGAAACTACACATACCTCCCTTGTAACTTATATCCACCTTATGACCACGACTTCTATTAAATGCCACACATAGTTAAATAATACTATATCTCAAACTTAGTAGACTTTTTTAAATGTTCGCCCATGTAGACGAGATTTAGTCCAAGTTCCTAAATAAAATTTCCCATTTTGACTAAAACTTTTGAAACATAAAATTGTCTTTCCCATTTATAATCACGAGAAATGCAGAATATTCTCACAATATCTTACCTATGCCACAGGAATACTTTGTTCAAACGTCTCAAGTACTTGGTTAGATCAATAAGGACAAAACATTATCTACCTCTAGAAAGTTTCTAAACAAAATGGAAAAATGAAGTGGTTGAAATGGAAGTCGTCAACGGGCATGGAGTGAAGGCGAGCATTGCACCAACGATCTGTTTCATTCTTGCTAAATACGGAGACATTGCTTTCAGCACTTGGTAAAACTACTACCATGATTTCTGTGGAAGACCATGGCAGAAGTTGCAAAAATGGCTGAGTTGAATGTGGCATGGCTTCACAAGGAGCTTGCCGGGATTGATAAGGTGAGAAATCTTGTATTGTATGCTAGTGTAGGGAACCTGATTGTATAAATGCCTGTTTAATATTTGAAGTCTTGATTTTTATTCATTTGCATAAAGACTTTTTTTATGTGAATTCGTAGTCTAATTACTGTCAAATTGTGTGGAATTCCTTGTTTGTATTAATGGATTTCCAACTATTATGCTTAAATTTGTGAGGATAATACATACACAGTTGATCTTTTTGTCTTTCATACTGCTGAGTGCTAATGAAGGAGCTTTTATCTCTTTGTTGTTTGTTATACTTGTAACAGCACTATTTTCATCTAGTTATGGAGTTAATAAAAGACTTATTTAAATTTAAATTGTGCTAGTGCACAATCAAACACCACCCAAATTGGTATTTGTTTCATTGATTCTCCAAGTTAATTTAACCATTTCTAAACTTTGGGATTACTAATGAGTTAGTGTGATGTTGGTTAGATATTTCTTCCCTATTTCTATAATTTGGCTTTACTAAAGTTATTATGTTCTTGTTATTGGCTTATATTCGAATTCTTTCATGTTGCTTCCATATTTTGTCGGTAGCTAATTATATATTATTGTTATTCTTCCATTTGTTCTTACAGACAACAGAGGGCATTTTAGCCTAAGTGTCGCAACTGCCCCCAAAATCTACACGTCGTTCACTTTATTATATAATAAAGGCATTGATAATGAATGAGATATTGCACCATAATGATTTAAATATCCAAGTAGCAGTTACATCTTGTTCTAGCGAATTTGCTAGAATAACAGCTCCAAATATCTCTTATCTTGATAATCATATGAAGGTTTGTTCTTTTCTCATTATTATTTTTTAAGTAGCCATTTAGTTATTATAAAAAAGAGAAAAAGAAAACGTTAACCTGGTGTTGCTGATGTACAGGTATTTTTCAAATTATGCATGATTGCATTTGAGCAGTTGCCCATCGAGACTGGTCCCAATTATTCTAAGGTTAAGATTGTCGAAACTATGTCAGAAGTGAAGTCATCACTTATCATGTTGGAGATAGAGTGTGATGAAATGATTGTTGAGATGTTCCAGCTTTTCCTCAATAATATCAGGTAATATTTTGTAAAATTCTTAAAAGTAAAATTCTCGTGTATAAATTTATCAGATTTATGTTGTTTTGGCCCAACTAAAATGATGACTTTTCCATTAATATATTAAATATTTTTCTTTGGTCCTCAAGTTTAAAATCTTGATAAATGTTTATATCTAAAGATAGTTTACAGGTTTCTAGTAATTTCATATTTTCCATGTTTTTAAAAGTTTTAGCAGGATGAGTGGACCTTCAATAAAGTTAAAAAATTAATATGCTATGCATATCACCAAAAGATAGTTTACATGTTTCTAGTAATTTCATATTTCCTATTTCTTGTTATTATGTATAGCATAATAATTTTTAATTCTTTTGAAGGTCTTGTCACCCTGCGAAGACCTTTGAGAACATTGAAAAGATTATGAGCATCGTAATAGAAGAAATTGATGATATCTCAATTGAACTTCTGAAGCCTCTTTTAGCTAGTGTGAAAATGGACAATAAGGTAATGATATTTCATGCTATTGTGTCATTCTGCAATTATTCTTTCTTGTTATGTATTTTGTATTTTCTTATTGCTTCAGAATACTTCATCTATTTCATGGGAGTTGGGAAAAAGAGTGTTTGAAAATAGTGCAGCCAAAGTGCAGCCTTTCTTAAAGAAGCAGCGAATGAAATGAATCTGGATCTTCATGATTATGCTGAAATAGTTGCTTGTATATGCCGTGATGAAAACATGGTTCGTTCTCAACCTGCAATCACTGAATTCAAAATTTCTTTTCATTGCTTTTTTGTTGATTTTGATCACGTGTAGACAATCATCAACATTTGACTGCTCTTGTGTGCACCGTTCGTTTCTTAATGCGAATTGTTTGAATGTCAAAAATTTATAATATTTTGAAATTAATCTGATTATTCTATATCTTTACTAGTTAAGAAACTATCAAAAAGTCATTTAATTTACGCTTTGCCTGTTTCTTCTGTTTGCTTCGTAATTGCTGAACTAATGTGAAGTTAATTTTGCATGATATGGAGTAATTCTATATGGTTGATATTAGCCTTTTTGACTCGACACCAAATAGTTGAACTGTTGAAGTGTTTATTACATTAATGAATTCATCGAATTCAATTGACCTCTAAAGGTGCATCCTTTATATGTGCCAAAAATTGAAAATACTTTCTTCTTTGGCCACATTATTAAAAGACACGTGCTGGCAATTAGTTCCTTAGTTTCCTTAAGACACACAGATCTTTTGTATTACCCTTAAAATGTTTTTCTATGTACTGAAGATTAGGTTGCTCGTTCACTCTTACTATCATCGTTCCTTACATTTTAAGAAACCAATTCCAATATCTAGAAACAGATTTGGTTTTTCATATAATTGGAAAAAATATTATAAGGTATGCTTACCTGCACATGATAAAATATATCTATTGCTCCCTTCTTTCCTTTTATGGTTGTCTCTTAACTATAAAAGATGGAACTCACATTTAAGATGATGCTTGGCTAAGCCCTTTTAGAAGATTTTTTAAGCTCCTGCATCTTATATGATGTTTTTAAAATTTATGAAATGCTATATCTTATTTTGTCATTAAGATCTTAAAATGGTTGAATATAGAGTAAATCTTGTGACTATGTGTTATTCATTGCTATAGTGAGTTTAATATCATTATATAGGTTACATCTCTGTGCGTTGCCATTGTTTTGCTATTTGGTTTCGTAATGGTTTTGATATCTACGATGTAAAATGTCTATTTTATAATTTTCATTTTTTCGGAGTACGATAAATTTTAGGCTTTTGCTATCTGGTTTGCTGTCAATCTTTCTGTAAAATCATGCTCTTGATAATGATCGTTGGCAACAATGTCAATTGTGAATCGTCAATTTATGTATGTCTCTAGATTGACGAAACGTCTGATGCTATTTTGGGTGATTTGGTGGTTGTTTAATCATTGAGCATAAAAGGTTGTTTAATCATAACTCGTACTGTTTCATGATCATAGATGTAAGGAAATGTTTGATGGAAGCAATAACTAGGTTTGGAAATATGGAAATTTTAATTCTCATTATTTTGACTAACTCAACATCTGTATTGACTACAATTGGAGTATATTGCTACTATGTCTTTTTAATTGGGATATCGTATCATCACCACTTCTGCATCATAATACCACTTCTGTGTCATGCCGATTTTTTTTTTCCAGTTCAAAATGCTTTGTGGTCTTCAATGAATCCAACTCAGAGAGGATATAACAGAAGTCATTGCTCACAAGATTTCTCACCTTATCAATCTCTCATAGCAGCCTCAACTGCAAGATGTCCTTCAACTGTTTCCTCGCCTTCATCATTATGTTCTCCTTAGCATCGAAATCTCTCATAGCAGCCTTAACAACTAGATTTCTCACCTTATCAGTCTCAGCAAGCTCCTTGTGAAGCCATGCCACATTCAACTCATCCATTGTTGCAACTTCTGCCATGGTCTTCAATGCATCCAACTCAGAGAAGATATAATAGAAGTTATTACCGACAATCTTCATGACAACCGCTTCATTTTCCTATTTTGTGTAGAAACTTTCTGAAGGTAGATAATGTTTTGTCCTTATTGATCTAACCTCGTACTTTACTCATTTTAACATAGTATACCTATGGCATAGAGAAGATGTTGCGAGAATATTCTGCATTTGTCATGATTATAAATGGGAAAGACCATTTTATTTTTTAAAAGTTAGTCAAAATGGGGAAATTTTTTAGGAACTTGAAGGAAATCTCGTCTACATGTGCAAACAATTTAAAAGTTTCAAGCAAATAATAGGAGCGGTGGTCGTGAGGTGGATATAAGTTACAAGGGAGGTATTTGAATTTAAGAGGGGATTTTTATGTAATTGCACATAGTTTAGATAATGTTGTACGTATTGCTTTAGTACACTGTAGGTGACAGATGTATGTTTAATGATTTGCTAGAAGTAAAGTGCAATCATCATATTCTTTTATTCACATTCACAAATTAATAAGCTTTCGGAATAAATGGAGATCCAATAATATCAGCATTCGCTAAAGATCTGTACATAAGGAACAAGAAAGCTACTGATTATGCATTTGCACACTTACCTTCTTGAAGTGGAATCAACATCTTCATAAGGAAGTTCTTCACCCTGTAAAGTGTTTAACATAAGAAATGATCGTCAGGTTAGAGTTATTTAGTCCAGATTCTCCCAGCCTGCATTTCAAAAAATGATTGTTTAGCGCTTTGTAGAGTTTTCAACTTCACAAATTTTGTGAAATTCTTGTTAGATAAGAAATTCTGAAGATTAATTTTGGATTTTTATTTAGAGAAAAATTCCAAAGTAAAATAGCACAGGCATTACCACAAGTTATTTGATCATAATACCACTTCTGCATCATGCCGATTTATTTTTTTCAGTTCAAAATACTTTCGGGACTGTGTTGTACGCAAATTATTCGTCCTTTTTTAGTATGTAATTTGGAAAATGGGGACTAAATTGTTGATATCCTTCACTAAAAGAAAACTTGATACGAATATTCATTCATCTTTATTGAACTGATTTCTTGCTTTATATTTAATGATTGCATGTTAAGGCATGATGTGCTTTTACCAGGTGATGTTTAGCTCAAAGGATGATTTAGCATCAAGATAATGGAGTTGCATTAGTGCAAAATCTGTAAGAGTTGACTTATTTTTCCTGGTTTTATTGCCTAATTAATTATTTCTAGTTTTCCATAATAATTATTCGATTTAAATTTTCTAAAATTCATGCATGCATGTACAGAGTTAGGACCAGTTTTTTCCTTCCGCTGTTTACCATTTTGGCTGGTATAATGAAGCAAATGATGGGTGCTTCTACTAATTGTGCTTCAAATGAAGACCTTAAAGAGATGTTGATAAATTCTGGGAGTAGTTTTTCATGCTTCCCTTGAGGTATAGATCTCTTGGCATTTATTTGACATTTAAAAATCCACTTGCAGTTACCTTTTTGTGCCGAAATACCATGTTAATAAGAAATACAGTTCTGAGGGGTGCTATAATTAATTTAAGATCAATTTAAGACATTACCTGAAGGCTGAGTTTTGTTTCTTGTAAGTCCAATCAGAGAGGGGTTCAAAACTTGTTATAAATTAAAAAAAAAAAAAAATCTAAACTAGAATCAGATGTCACATCTGGCTAGTAATGTAAAAGTAAGGAAAATAAAGGTTGATTAAGCGTATAATGTTAGAAATCGTGTTCAATTCTAACGTTTCAAGAAAAATATTTGTCACAGTTTGAAAAAATTGGAAGAATTATTTTCTGTAAACAATAGTAAGTACCAAGACTTGCTGCCCTGGACATTTATTTTCCTACCGTAAACTCCTGGATTTTTCCCACCAAAAATTTAACCATTTTCACAAATGCTAAATGCCACGTATTGGCGTCTCCCCTTAACGCACTCCACTGTGCAGAAAATATGTAATCTGGTTGATGTAATATATTGCTCATTCCTCTCTGTCAACCACCTAACGTGTTACTTAAATCCACTGCCCATTGAAATTTTCATTATTTCTTTCTTGTAATTCTGCATTTGTGGTTTTTGGAAGAATCAGGAATGGCTTCTTCAAGTTTGGATTTGCAAGAGGAGGAGATGAGAAAAGATGAGACTTCTGATGCTGTTTCGTCTGAGAAGTTAGAAAATCTTATTCAGGTAAGGAATGTTTTTCCAAAAGAATCATGTTTTTTTAAGAAAATTTTCCAAATGTTGGATGCAATTCCTCATCTTTCTCTTGACTGATAAGAGTGTCTAATGTACGCGTCATGGAATCTTGCCTAAAAGTAAGTGTTTGACCCTAGGTGACTTGATGAGAACAACTAGATCTCACTTAATTTTTACATTATATAAACAAGTTTCTATATGTGTGCCTAAGATAGGATTTTGCTTACTAACCACCATTTTGTAAGAATGGCAAATCCCATTTGATGTGTAGTTAGTTATGTGTATGTGATAATGTATGTCAATGATTTAGCTACTGTAACCCCAACGTTTTGGTTCCTTGATTAAAATTTCCACCATTTGCACATAAGATCTATCAAGAAATATTTTTTTATTGGTTGTAATAAGAAGTGAATCTTGCTTTCAATTATGTGCTAATTTCTTCCTTAGGACCATATCGATTCAATTCAATTTGAATCAAATCTGTGCCTTTTTGGTCCTTAGAGTATTTCTTGAGTCTTTCGAATGTTCTAGATATATCAAAAATAACTGCGATGTCTCCCCTTCAGGCTGCTGATGGAGAAGATAATTTTCAAGGTTCTAGTCCAGCCCCCGAGTAAGTTTGTGCCATTTGATATAGTCTTTTGATTCATAACTTTGCCTTTTACTTGGCAAAACAAAAAATGAGTAGTAGTTCTTCTTAGTATGCCTTACTAATAATTAATGAATGGCATTAAAGCAAGTTCCTGGTAGTAATTTGTAATTGCATACTCCAAATATCATCTTTATGAATTTGTAACGAGAGCAAAAATTACTATCGAGCTTTCATGTTTCATCACTCAATATTCTTTTTTGCTTCTCAGTAGTTATAATATATGATAAGTATTTGATGTATTTAATAGCTTGTCATATGATGATGTATCCATTGCATGGCTTTCACATGCTTAGTTCTATTGAAAATTTGGCTTATTCTGGAGGTTTGTCTGTTAACATCTTCATACGCTACTGATGAACAATTATCATATCTATAATAACTTGTGGTAATGCCTTTGATATTATACATTGGATTTTTCTCTAAATATAAATCTAAATTATTTTTGTGTAGTTGAAAACTCTTCAAAGTGCTAAATCATTTTTGAAATGCAGGCTGGAAGAATCTGGACTAAATAACTCTGACCTGACAGAGAAACAAACTGAAAGATCCCTTATATGGAAAATTATCAAGGTTTGTTCTAAGAATTTATGTTAATGCATTAATAAAGTTACACTCGGGCTTTTTCCAAGCATTTTTTAAGTCGAGTTTCTTCTGCAGATCGATCCTGAGAAGGAAATAACTTCAAGCAACAAAACGAAATTGCTTGGTAAAAGAAAAGTGAGGTCTGATGAGGTGAGCTGATTTCTGCATCAATTTTCGAATTTCCCATGTTGAAGAGTGTTACATTTCTTATGTTAAGAACTTTACAGGGTGAAGAGCTTCCTTACGAAGATGTGGGTTCTACTTCAAGAAGGTAAGTGCACAAATGTATAATCAGTAGTTTTTTTGTTCGTTGTGTACAGAACTTTAATGAATGCTGATATTATCCGATATCCATTTTCTTCCAAAACATTGTTCATTTATGAATGCGAATAAAAGAATATGATGATTGTCCTCTATTTCTAGTAAACCATTAAATAATAAATCCATCACCCACAGTTTCCTAAAGCAATACGTACAACATTCTCTGAACTATATGCAATTACATAAAAATCCGCTCTTAAATTTGAAACTACACATACCTCCCTTGTAACTTATATCAACCTTATGACCACCACTTCTATTACATACCACACATAGTTAACTAATACTACATCTCAAACTTGTGAACTTTTTAATGTTCGCTCTTTTAGACGAGATTTCATCTGAGTTCCTAAATAAAAATTCCCCATTTTGATTAAAACTTTTAAAATATAAATCTTGTTTCTTATTTATAATCACTGCAAATGCATAATATTCTCATAACATCTTCCCCATGCCATAGGAATACTATGTCCAAATGTGTCAAGTACCAGGTTAGATCAATAAGGACAAAACGTTATCTACCTCTAGAAAGTTTCTACACAAAATGGGAAAATGAAAAGGTTGAAATGGAATTCATCAACGGGCATGCTGTGAAGGCCAACCTTGCACCAACAGTCCGTTTCATTCTCGCTAAATATGGTGACATTGCTTTTAGCACATGGTCCAACTACTACCATGATTTCTGCGGTACTCTTCTTGAAATGGTTGCAGAAGTTGTCGTGAAGATTGTGAGTAATGACTTCCGTTATATCCTCTCTGAATTGGATTCATTGAAGACCATGGCAGACGTTGCAACAATGGCAGAGTTGAATGTGGCATGGCTTCACAAGGAGCTTGCCGAGATTGAGAAGGTTAGAACTCTTGTTGTTAATGCTGCTATGAGAGATTTTGATACTAAGGAGAAGATAATGATGAAGGCGAGGAAACAGGTGAAGGAAGTACAAAGGTGTTTGGATCATGCTTGGTGGGATTATGCTTCTGCAGCGATGCCTTGAGGGGTTTGTGAGGGATTTGAATATGTTTGAGGATATGTTAGAGACATTGAATTTTTGGATTAAAGTATGAATGGATTCATAGAAGTTAAAATTTTCTTCACCGTCAGTTCAATTTGCTTTCATCCTGGTATCCTTTGATTACAGATTTTTTTTTTATTGAAAAAAAGAGAAATATAAACTAGAATTCTAAGAAAGGAAAATGATTCAACGAAGCTAAAACTTATGGATTTGCATTTGTCCATGATCTTCTTCACACCAGTAGAAACCATCAGCCATTTTATTTTTAGTCCTATGAACGATATATAATACAATTTTTTATGCAAATATAATATTGCTGAAATCACTTGGTCAATCCCTGTTGGCTAATTTTATTTTAGTAATTGATTAAGAGTAATTCCATTTTCTTGAGTGATTATTTCTTTTTTTGAGATTATGTCTTTTGTACGTATGTCGGTAAAATTTATAATTACGATACTAAATTTCTATATTATACATTTGATTTATTATTTACCTAATAAATAGTCAATTGATTTATAATTAAATATCACGATACATATACTATTATACATATATTCATATAACGATATGAGTATACAAATTGAGGTATTTTTAGCATTTTATAGAAAAGGCAATAGGGCAAAATCGAAAATTATTACTAATATTATTATCCTATTTAATGATACACATAATATTTATGAGGATTATGTCAATTTAAAATTTGATGTAATCTATTCTCAATACAATAATAATAATAATAATTTATTGGGAATCTGTCAATGCAGTTGGCTAATAAGAGCTTCCTAAAACTCCTTCAAGCCTTTTCTTATTTGTAACTTTAATAATAATTCTCCTATCAATGATAGCTGCATCCCATATTAAAATATAATTTTTTTTTATTAATAATAATAATAATAATAATAATTACATAACTAGAAATTCAAACACAAGATTTTAACGCTAAACCGCTAAAATCTAGCATTTGATTAATTGATTGTCCTATTTACCTATACTATCTCAGGTCTATATTCTATTAATTTACTTATAATTTAATTTGGAAAGAAAGCACATGAGACTGATAGGTGTGTCTGTTCTTTTTAATATAATACTCAAATTATTTTCCGACTTCCTTTTTATTATATTATTTGTATGCACAAAATTAAGAAATTATAACTCCCATTCCCTAAAAAAAGGAAAAAGAATTCCTTTCAAGTTTATCCCTTCTGAATTAAGAAATTATGCACAAAATTGAGAAATTATGTGTATCTGAATTTGATAGTAATTTTATATTTTTAACAATGCATCATATATTAATATTAATAACACAGCCACCTAACATTGCATATGCGACATAATTTTTTGAAATTTAGGGCGAGTTTACTTTACAATAATGAGTGGATTTGGTAAAATAAAGACCCATAATCTACATTTTATTTTAATAGAAAAGAAATATATCATTTTCTTGCAGCCCCGAGTTTAGGATGGAAAAAATTTGAGTATATAATCTTGGTTGAAATTGACCGCTAAATACCCAACTTTTTCTAGAGATATGTTTTTACTGTAATGACCCCCCCCCCCCTCTTTTTTTTATTCTTTTTCTCATATCTGGATATCACGTTTTCCTTTGGAGACAATTTTGCTGAATATTTCCCCACTTTCTTTCCCGCATAATTTTCCCGTTAGTTTAGGTGTTTTTTCTTCTCCCTTCAATTTCCAAATCTAAGAACAAATATATCTGCTTCTATTTTACAGCAATGTGGTTGGTAAAAGTGTGAACGTGATATAGTTGGTAGAAGAAATTTGTTATTCTCTTATTATGTTTATAAATATTTTTTTTTATTATATTTAGGATATAATTGATTGTAATTATCTTATTATGATATTCTTTTAGTATTATATTTAGGATATAATTGATGGTAATTGTCTTATAAAATGGTCTAGAATATTTTGTATAGGTTATTACATTTTCTGTACTCTATATATTCCGTTGTATATGTTATTAAATTGAGAAAACAAATTATATTTTTAAAAAGAACATTAATGTGCCATTAATTAAGTTTAAAAACATAGATTATTTAGATATCAAAAAAACAAATTATATTTTTAATTAAAACAAATTATATTTTTAATTAATGTGCCATTAATTTAATTTAAAAATATAGATTATTTGGATATCAGTAGATGGGTAAGAATCTGAGGTGTCCAACTCCGATCACTTTAGAATTTGTTTGATGTGGGAAGACCGGAATAAACTCACCGGAGGAAAAGTGAGTTCAACCTGCTAGGACAAACACTAGAGAAGAAGAGGTCAGATGGCCAAGTTGGGGGAACTGGGGGTGATACCCAGTTTGGCTCTCTGACGCTCAAGTCAGATGATGATCTGAAAGAGGTGAATGAATGTAAGAGTTTCAGTAATGGAAGATTGCTTACCGAGATGGAGATGAAGACTCCTATTTATAGTTGAGGGTCAGGGACCCTTTGGTAATTTACCCCTTTATGGTCCTGCCCTAATGTCGCCCTTACACGTGGTGTAATGAGGAGAAACCTGGGAGGAATCTCTTGCTAAAGGTGGTGCAAAAGGTGGTGCGGGCAACAGTGGCAGGTGTGTGGACATGTACGAGGTGTCAGAGAGCCGTTTTGGGTTGGTAACGAGGGCCATGAGCACGCTCGTGTCAACCATGAGCCTGATGGGCCAACGGACCCGAGGGTGGATCCGGGCCAAGGCTGTGAGATGAGGGAGAGCTTGGTCCCTTGGTTTGCTTGCATGCGGAAGCACATCCGAGGGGAATGAGCGCTCGAGGATGACTCCCTTGGTGAACTTGGGTCTTGCTTTGTAGTATAAGGAGCGCTCGTTGGTGAGCGACTATGAAAGCCACGTGTCACGTGACGACGACGACATGTGTCGCTCATGGGTCTTAACACTCAAGGGTGGATGACGCTCGGAGGAGATCTGTTTTGGGGATTGATAGGCCACGTGTCAGTTGCTGGTGGAGCCACGTGTCAAAACGTGGGCCAAACGTATTTTGACCCCCCATCATTTTGCCCCCCCAATTCTGTAGTCCTTAGTGATAAGGGCTGTAGAATTTTAAATCTTCTTAAATCCCGAGGGCGACGCTTGTGAGGGAAGATGGCGTATGATGAAATATTCCTCTGAGCAAGCATTAAATGTTATCCTTTCAACTGACCGCTCGTACTGACCCGCATTAAATGCTGATGGGAGAGTGAGCGCGATTCTTCAGGAAACGACGCGTGAATCTTGGGATGTGGGTGACGGTTCACAAAAGTGGGTAGTTACCTAGGCGGGAAATGATTGCACTTTGAAATCAAATGCCAGAAACGTACCAACCTCTTCCCCTATAAATAGGGGATCCCAAGTCAGTTTCATCTTTTACGCATCCAGAATACTCAGAGCAAATCTTCAAACTTCCAAAGCAATCCGCAGAGAGATTTCCAGCAAGCAAAACCTCCCAAGAACTTTTCCATTGTAAGTATTTTCTGATATTTCACCTTCTAACTTCTTCCTGCTAACCCTAGAGTAATATGATTAATCTTTCCCAAAACTCTATTTGTTTCTGAAAATCTTCAAATCCCCAACCTTTCTGTATCACCTCCAAATTCCAAGAAATCATGTCTGGAGACCATGTTGACGAATTCACCCTGTGAAGTGGAGGAGATGGTCACTCAAAGCTCATCCCACCATAACTCTCCAAGGGATGAGGAATTAGATGCGGCGGTTTCCACCATGGAAGAGAGAAATCCTGGGGGCGTAGAGCACATTTTTGAAGAGATAGAGTTGGTGATGGAGGCAGAGAGATAAGGGATGGCTCTTCTAATAACTGAGAGCGCAACCCACCCTCATCGTTATACGGTAACAGTAGCCCTACCACCGCCGGCCCTCGAGGAGGAGGCCGCGAGACCATCAGAACAACCACCAACCAAGCGCAAGAATAGGTCCAAGAAAGCCAAGAAAAAAGACCAGCCGAGGGTGGGGGCTCCGGTATGCAGGCAACCGAGCGAACCCCTGACGAGACCCCAAGTACTATTACACGAGGGGAGATTGTGTCTATAATGGCTCCTATATTCTGGGACGAGCGCTTCCAATGGAGGATTCCGGCCCCCCACGAGCGGGCTAACAACCCTCCACCCGGAGAAATGGCTGTTTTCAAGGAGTCAGTGGCGTTTGGGGGTTTAAGATTCCCCATTCCTGTCCCAGTGGCCAGTATACTCAATAACCTCAACCTGAGCCCCTCGCAGATTGTTCCTAACGGCCTGGCGCTCATAACAACCTTTGTCATTCTCATGAAGTGCACAAGAAACCAGCCCTCAATGGGCAATTTCAATGCTTTGTTCCAAGTTGCCTGCTCGCCTCGTTCGTCCCCGAGAGCGGGTTTCTATTACGTTCAAGCGAAGGCGGGCTTGAAGTTAATCAATTCCCCCTCATCAACTTATGGAGTGGAATTGAAAGAAAAGTTCTTCTTTGTGAGGGCTCCGCAGGATGACGACTTTGGGGTCCCACGAGACTGGGTTTCGCATGGGGAGGGTCCCTTAGTGAGTCATCGCTTGGAGTCCACTTTCCCTGAAAACTGGGCCCAAGATTTACCGGGCGCTTTGAGGGACGAGGGTTGGTTGATACAGGCAAAGGACCTAATTGATGATGATGAGGTTATGTTCCTGTGTGGGCTCACAAATGACCCTTATTTCCTCAACAATCCTCCCGCTCGGAACTTGGAGAGAGATGGTTAGATCTTAGGGTACTAACTCTAGATACGACTACTAACTTCATAATTGCACTTACATTTTGTGAATTTTGCACAAGAGCTTAACCGTTGTCTTCTTTCATTTTCCAGGAGCAAATATCATAATGGCAGGAGAAAACATGTGCAACGTTGCCAACTTTGTCAACGCCCGCAACCGCCAACAACGCCCGCAGCCCCAAGACAACCAACAAAACCCACGCGGCCGAGGGGTTGGTCTCAGCGATGGTCGTGGTGGCCATCAAGGGGCAAGTTCAAGCACTGCCTAACAACCCCGAGGCCGCGGAGAAAACCAAGCGGCCCATACCGAAACGAGGATCGTCCCCAGACCAGAAAACACTGCCAACTCGAGGGGAGCCACTCATCCCACCACTGAACCAATGAGGCCATGCTCGAACGTGATCATCAGGGAGCCTCAAGGGGATGGCGCCCAAGTCTCCCGAAAAAAGAAGAGGATGCCCGATGCCATCCCCATAATGGGCAAGGGCAAATAAGTAGTCGAGGGCATAAGAGGCGATGGTGACACTTCGTCTTCCGAGGAGGATCATTTGTGGAGCTTTGAGCGGGCTGGGGACAGGTATTTCGAGCGCCTACCCAACGAGGGTCCCATCTTCCTGAGTGAGCGTACACCCTCAAAGTCCATCACCCATGGGCTCTATGATAGGGTCCAGTTCACAGGGGACCACCAAACGTTATTCTCCCAGAACACAGAGAAGGTGGCTGGGGACATGATCCATACCCTCATTTTCGTAAGACTTCTCATTTCCCTTTACTCAAACATTCCCTTATTCTCTTAAAAAGATACTAAGTATGGAATGCCTTATTCTTCTGAAAAATGCAGCAAGTACTCCCGAGGGCCAAAAACCTCCAGATGCGCGCCACCGTCTATTTCAAGCGCAAAGCGAAATATAAGAAGATGGCGGGCTCGAATGACCCATCTCAGATCCAAGAGGAGCTAGATGTGGAGAAGGCCAAGTTTTTATTTCTCCAAACTGAGCATGCCAAGGTGCAGGAGGAGCTGAAGAAGTCGCAGGAGGACCTGAAAAAATCGGAAGCCTCTCGGAAGAAGTACCGCTCGGATTATTCCTCTATCTCCGAGGCTCATAAGAAGCTGATATCAGAGACCAACGAGTGGATCCGCAAGCACAATGAGACCAAGAAAAAGTACACTGATGAGACCCGTAGCGCTTATGAAAAAGAATTCCAGCAGTCGCTTCCCGAGCGTCTGGAGAGAGCCAATAAGGAAGCCATTATCAAGTTTTGCCACTCCAAGGCATTCTCATATGCTGCCTCACTCCATTGTTATGATGAGGCTCAGAAGGCTTTCAACTTGGCCATCGAGCAGCTGATTCACTTGGGCCTAACGAGCGCTTCTTCGAGAGGGAGACAGGATATGGGGCTAGCCTTCGATGAGCACTGCAGTGTCCGAGGGGGGAGTGGATAATCCAGAGGCCAATATCAGTGAGCTGGATTACAACTTTATAGTGGAAATTCTTCAAGATGAGTACATGGCCGCTCATCTAGTGGAGGAAGAGCCTCTTGTGGAACAAAACGAGTGGGCTGACAATGCTGTAACCGTTCCTGAGGGCCCTCAGGGAAACGTGCCCCAAGCGCCAACGGTTGAAGACACTCCTGCTCAGGCCAGTGAGAATACTCCTGTTTTAGTGGTTGAGGCCTCTGAGCTATCAGGCCTGGCACCTCCCAATGCTCAAGACTCAAACGTGCCTGTCCCTCCAGCACAAGAACCGGTTGCTCCTGCTCAAAACATGCCTGTCCCCCAGGTGGTGAATCTAGAAGAGGACGTCGCCCCTGCTGCTTGAAATTTCCTTCTACTTTTTGAGAAAGCTTTCTTGTATCTTCTTTTGATTTCTTGATGAATTCCATGGGCCGTGGTGCCCTTGTTTTGTAGCCTTGTATGCTTTGCTTTTCGTTAATGAAAGTTTCTTTTTAATGATATGGTGCCGTTTACCTTTTGTAAGGTTATGCCGTGAATTCTTACTTTGTACTTGTTTTTATCAAAGTCTTGTGATGTTAAGACTTCAAGTGATAAGTTAAGTAAACGACATAAAATTTGAAAAATTTTGCTAAGTCTTTGAGTAAACACGAGGGTCTTACTTTGAGAATGCCCTGATTCAAGAATTGTGAAAATTTTCCTAGGTAGGGTGAAAGGGTTTGTGGTGAGCCTTCGAGGGTACCTTGATCTGGGACTTGCAGAAACTTGTCTAAAAGTTTCTCCCCTTGTTGGATGTAGTTTGATTAAGGTATGCAACGAGTCCCAATTTCGAGCGCTGGGTGCTTGTTTGGTAAGCAACCGGGCCTACTAGGACATTCGTGTATGCACATTAGGTTCTTCACAATCTTTTCTTCACATTAGGTTCTTTGTGATGGTGCCCTGCTTACAGCCTGTGAAAACAGGTTTGATCTTCATTTTTCGCGAGCGTGTGATGCGAGGGATGAGTTCAGAAGGATTGTTGGTCGCTTAGGAATTTTAACAAGTCATTGCAGACGCAAGGGTCTAGACTTGTGAAAACTTGTCTAAAAGTTTTCCATCCAAGTGCTTGAACACGAGGGATTTTTGGAAACTTGTCTAAAAGTTTCCTCCCAAGTGTTGTAGTGTTCGAGCGCTAACTGGCAGCGAGATCTAGTTAGGCTCGTACTTCGCCTCGTGGTCATCACTTGATTAATTCCCAAAGAGGGTGGACCTCTAGGTGGGATCTGGCCACTTTTGATAAGCGTATTTCACCCTTGAGAGGGGGATTCGCGCGCCTCGGACCTGTGTGGTTATTACCTAGGTTTCCAAGGGGGAATCACTTACCATCCTCAAAAGACATTTTACACATAAAAATCACTTCAATAGATAATGCTTGTAAACAGGAAATACATAGAGCCCGGAGATGGGTTTTTTACAAAATTATAAATAATTAAACATAAAACCTTCGTAGGTTGCATGCATTCCACGGACGCGGGAGACGCTCGCCCTGGAGTGTCTCGAGCGTGTATGTGTTGTTAGCTCTGATTTGTATAACTATGTAGGGGCCTTCCCAGTTGGGGTCCAACTTTCCCATATGCTTTGAGACTTCAGCCTTCTTTAAAACTAAGTCTCCCAGCTGAAAAGTTCTTTCTCTAACCCACTTGTTATATTGCCGAGCGACGGGTGCTTTGTATTCATGAATACGTGCCCATGCCTTGTCTCTTTTCTCTTCCAAAAGATCCAATTCCAAGGTCCTGTTATCCTCATTTGCTCCAGGCTCAAAATATACCACTTGAGCGGATTCATGTGCAACTTCCGCTGGTATCATTGCTTCTGAGTCATAGACAAGTGAGTAAGGGGTTTCACCAGTGGCCGCTCGTGGTGTGGTGCGATAAGCCCATAAAGCCCCTTGTAACTCCTCGGCCTATTCGCTCTTTTTGCTCTCAAGCATGGTTTTTAGATGTTGTAAAATGACCTGTTGGTAACTTGCGCTTGACCGTTGGTCTGAGGGTGGCCCACGGAAGTGAAGCGTTGCTCAATGCCTAACTCTGAGCACCACTCCTGGGTATCAACTTCTAGGAATTGGGACCTGTTATCCGAAATAAGCACCATCGGAATGCCATACCTGCAAATAATGTTTTTCCAAATGAAATCCCTTACCACCCTAAAAGTGATTTTTGCAACGGCCTCGGCCTTGGGCCACTTGGTGAAGTAATCAACGGCTAAGATGACGAACTTTCTCTATCCTACCGCCATAGGCAGCGGGCCAACAATATGAATACCCCACTGATCAAAGGGCCACGAGACGTCTATGGGGACCATTTGAGCTGCTGGCAATTGAGGAACGTTAGAGTGAAATTGGCACTTAGGACATTTCCTGGAAAATGCTATGGAATCTTGGAGGACTGTGGGCCAATAGAATCCACTCCTCAGTATCTTTTTGGCAAGAATGCGCCCGCCAGAGTGATTCCCACAACTCCCTCCGTAAATGTGCTCGAGGGTCTCTTTGGCCTGCGAGGGCCTCAAACATCTCATTGGCGGTCCTTGGAAGGATTTCTTGAAGAGTCTACCCTCATTGTCCAGAGAAAAATGAGGGGCCTTGTTCCGGATTTTTCGTGCCTCCACTTTGTCGGTAGGGCACGTACCATCTTTAAGGAATCTGACAATATCATCTAGCCAACAGGGCTCGATGGGATCAATCATAGCCACCGCTCGGACGGGCTTTTTCCTCTGAATTAGCGGTTCCTCTGTTCTGAGAAATGTGATAGAACGTTCACAGGATCCTCCGAGGGCAGAAGCGAATTTGGATATCGCATCTGCACGCTCGTTCTCCGCTCGGGGGACTTGTAGCAAGTGAAATTCCTTGAACTCTCCGATTATCGCTTTTGCTTTTCCCAAGTATCACACCATGGTGGCTTCTCGAGCCTCATACGTTCCTTCAATTTGACTTGAAATTAATTGCGAATCAACATAAGCCGTGACCCTGGAGGCTCCGCTCTGAAGAGCAATTCTCAACCTTTGTATGAGAGCCTCGTACTCTGCTTCATTGTTCGTAACTTGGAAATCCAACCTAATCGCAAAGTCGATTTCCACTCCGTTGGGATCTCTGAGGGTCACCTCTACTCCTCCCCCTTGAGAGGTCGAGGAGCCATCTGTGTGCAGGACCCATAGACCATCGTTTTTAGGAATAGTAGGCTCTAAACCAAAGCGTTCCACTAGTAAGTCTACAACTACTTGCGCTTGTATGGCCGTTCTAGGCTCGAAGCTTAGGTCGAACTGGCTCAGTTCAATGGCCCATTTTATCATCCTTCCGGAGACATCTGGCTTGGGTAGAACTTGTTTCAAAGGTCGATCCCTTAGGACGGTGATTGAGTGCGCTTAAAAGTAAGGCCTCAGCCTTCTTGATGCATTAATAAGGGCAAAAGCGAGATTTTCAATTTCCAAATACTTCTTTTCTGCGCCTTGCAATATCTTACTCAAGTAATAGACAGGTAGATGCTTGCACTCACGCACGACCACAAAAACTGCGCTCGTTGCCTCAGCAGAGACAGAAAGGTATACAAATAAGTTTTCACCTGCCACGGGCTTTGTCAGGAGGGGAGCGCTCAAAAGGTAAGCTTTCATATCTTACAAGGCCTTTTCACATTCTTCAGTCCAAGAGAAATTTCGAGAATTGCGTAGAATTTTGAAGAAAGGGACATTCCTGTCTGCTGAGCGGGAGATGAATCGGTTCAAAGAGATTATCTTTCCCACTAACACTTGTACTTCCCTGAGGTTGCGAGGGGATTGTATATCTAAGATGGCCTTGATCTTCTCAGGATTACCTTCAATCCCACGTTGGCTAACCATGTAGCCCAAGAACTTTCCCCCTCGTACTCCGAAAGTACACTTGGACGGATTTAACTTCATGCCGTACTGGCGCAGAATGGCAAATAGGCGCTTGAGATCCTCTAGATGTGAGCCTTGGCGCTCGCTTTTGACAATCATGTCGTCCACGTAAACCTCCATGGACCCTCCTATTTCCTTCTCAAACATCCGATTGACGAGGCGTTGATACGTGGCACCTGCATTCTTGAGCCCAAAAGGCATGACTAAGAAACAATACACTCCCATGAAGATTTGGTAATACCCCTGAAAAGCATTCATCATGCTCATTAACTCACACCCCGCGGTCGAATCCACCAGCTGATCAATCCGGGGTAAAGAGTAGGGATCCTTGGGGCAGGCTTTGTTGAGATCGGTGAAATTGTCGCACATGCGCCATTTGTTAGCGCTCTTGGGTACCAGTACCACATTGCAAAGCCATTCTGGATACAGTATGGGCTCAATGTACTGGGCCTCGAGGAGCTTGTTAACTTCCTCTTCGATAACCTTCTTTCAAAACCCGTGCACATCTCGCTTCTTCTGTTTGATTGGTTTGAAGGTGGGGTCCACGTTGAGCCTGTGGACTATGACGATTGGGTCAATCTCGGTCAAATCAGACACTTTCCATGTAAAAATGTCAATGTCTTCTCTAAGGAAGTCTATCATCATGATCTGCAAGGGTCCTGAGAGATTGGACCCAATTTGAGTGGTTTTATCCTTGTTCCCCGGTTCCAACTCAATGGTGAGAAATTTCTCCGTAGGCTCGATCCGTACCTCAGGGTGGGAGAGTTCGAGTGCCCTTTTCTTCCTAGTCAAACGGTCGCTCTCCGTTTTCTGCTCGCGCTCGTTCTCATCTTCCTCAGAGGAAGATTCCTCAACCGCTCCAAGGGGGATGCCCTCGGGGTTGTTTTCGGCACCAGGATCTTTCTTCTTGTTTTTCTTTTTGTTCATTTTGGCCCTTTTGCGCACGGGGCCATCTTCGTCCAAATTGGGGAAATCTACAGACTTCTTGGTGCACCCAATCTAGAATGCTTTCTCTGCTTTGGGCTTCTTGAGGGACAACATATAACACTCCCACGCCTCTCGGACGTTGCACAGAACTTCTACAACCCCCTCGGGGGTGGGGGAACTTGATTTTCTGATGGTAAGTGGAAATGATCGCCTTGAAATCTATGAGGGCTGGACGCCCTATGATGATGTTGTATTGGATTTTGATTTCCACCACCGCGTAGGTGACCATGAGCGTTTTTCACTGTGGGGTGCGGCCAAATGAGGTGGCCAAGTGAATTTGCCCTTGAGGGACAACCTCAGAGCCCCCGAAGCCAATGAGGGCTGTTTTGAGGGGCTCGAGCGGGATGTTGGTAATATTCATCTTTTGGAACGTGGTATAAGGAAAAACATTAACGGAGCTTCCACTATCAACCAAAACCCTTTTTACAACATGATTATGGACGTCTAGGCTAACCACCATGGGGCAGTTAGAGGTTTCACTGACCCCGTGGGGTGTTACAATATGCGCTAGGTCCCTATCACTAAACCCAACAACTTCATTCTCCCTAGAGCGGTATCCGCTTATTTCTTTGATAGCGTAGACCGGCTTGGGTGTCGAGGGGCAATGATCGTAGCTCCTAACATATCGACGGTGGGAAGCATTAGAATCCCCCTCGGACGAGCCTTCCGTGATCATGTTGATGACCGCGAAGGGGGCATTTTCCTATTCTGCCGCCTTTTGCTTACCGCGGTGGCTGCTCTTTCGGGGGCCTCGCCCTCGTGGACTCCTTGAGCGCGACGGGCTTCTCCTTCTTTCCCTTGAACACTCGTTACAATGCTCATCATAGCGCTCCAGCATCTTCACGAATTCTTTCAAGTGACCGCCCGCAATGAGCCTCTGAATTTTTGCTTCCAACTGGCGGCATTCATCCGTGTCATGCCCCTTTTGTTTGTGGAAGGCGGAATATTTGTTCGAGCTCCTTAGCGTCTCTGTGTCCTTCATCTTCTGGGGCCTCTTGAAGAGATTTTTGTCTGACAGAGCATAGACCTCTGAATTGGGCCTGTTGAGAGGAACGCGCTCGAGCCGTCGTGGGGGAGGCGGTGATTTACGGCGCTCTCTGTGAGACTCTTCTAGTCCCCGCTCGCGTTTAAGGGCCCCGGAATGCCTGGGAGCATTCGACCCATACATGTCTTCGAGCGCGAAGTAGGGCTAGACAATCTCTCTCATGGCCATGTGGGACGAGGGTCGCTTCTTCACGATAGAATCCGTAAACTTCTTGCTCACGTACTGTTTGTGATTGCAAGCCTTGAAAAGTACACGTATCAAAAAATCCATTGAGAGCTTTTCCACCAAGAGCACCTCTTTATTGAAACGAGCAAAAAAGGATCGAAGGGATTCATGCTCGCCTTGGACCAAGTTGTACAGAGCAGTGGGTGCGGTGACAGGTGCCTTTAATGAGTTGAAATGATTGAGGAAGGCATTGGTGAGTTCGCCGTATGAGTGGATTGAGACGGGCGGCGGCCGTTTGTACCACTCCTGAGCCATTCCCACAAGGGAAGTAACAAAGACCTTAGCTCAATAATGGCTGGAATTGTAACACCCGAAGTGCAAAAGTGCCACATCCCCCGCGCTATAGCTCAGTCCACACATGAAATGGTCAATCCATACATGAACTAAGCCATAGCGCAAGGGTGACAAAAAAACAAAAAAGACTATCTAGCTAGGTGGGACTAACCTCAAACCAAATACTACAAGGCAAAGGAAATAAACGGAGCATGCCATTAACGAGCATTTATCAAGTAAACCAAAAGCTAACCTTACATATCAATACATTACCATCTCCCAAAAATATATATAACAATTCATATAACCCAAGTTAACAATACATATGCATCAAAATGGAAATGGACACGTGCTAGACCCGAAATGAAAGACTTGACTCGAAACCAATCCCGCCTAGCACACAACCTGCAAAACTGAAAGGTGAGGTATCAGTCTACCAAAGACTGAGCGAGGGGCATAATAGATATAAGCGCAGATAACATACAAGTCATAACCCCGGGTAAGATTTTTATAACTGAAAACAATATAAGTTCAATAATAAAGTAAAACTCGCCCGAGATTACAACTATCAGATTTAACAATTAATCATTTTCAATCAATCAATCAGTGGCCCGGCGAGTGAGGTCTATTCTTCAACCTTACTCCGACAGTGTACAATCACGATACTTTTAATTAATTAAGTGATCATGCAATCAGTTACAGTGCACACGTAACAGTTTCAATGACTCCTTCTTTCTCCAATGATGGTGGGTTTGCAAGGCCCGAACCATCCACGGTAACACGGTGTACGTCGGGAACATGACTCCCATGCATGGGACTCCTTTCTCCACCAAACATCCTGGTGGATTCAGGGTTCATCCCCACGGTTGAGAGGAGTGTAAGAGTTACCCGTCAGCCCTTGCTTTCCCGGTTAGCTCAAATACTAACTCTCGGGCCCACAGTGCATGGTACAAAATACTCACCCAAAACACGATCAATCAATACAGCACAATTCAGTAAATCAGTTGAAAATCGATAGAGTTTGGAAAACTATAGATATATAGATGCCTTTTGGCTTAAAACATCACATAGGGTTGTAACGGTTCTATATATCTAGAACTTAAACCTCACCTGTACCGACAAAATAAAGAGAAAGACACGGCCTAAGAAGCCCACTCCACGTTACTCGTGTGCTGGTCTGTGCAACAAAGATAAGTGTACATAAGACACGACTCAAACGAACCAATTAGGACGAACTGTGTAACATGACATGCAATAACGAGAATGGACAATTATCAAATGTCATGATCATATTTAAGCATAAAACAATCGTATACTAGCATGTAAGGATCAATTAAAGGCAAAGAAATGGAATTGAATTGGTAAAATTCATGCAGAAACTCATAAACACAATCTGGATCATGGGAACGGCCGTTCCGGGTTTGAACTAGAAATGGGAAGGGCCATTCCCGGCTCCCCGAAACGATCCCGCACGTCTATAACAATTTTGGAAACTTTGGGGCTGGGAACGGTCGTTCCCATGCTCCAGATTAGGCAAAACATAATTAGGCAAGCTCAAATCATAACCCTAGTTACCACTCATGATTTAAAAATTCATATAAATCTCCAAGGTTACCTTAAATGGAAGAAATAGAAGAAAAGATGAAGATAGGATGATGATGATGCTCCTAATCCATAATTCCTTCACAAATTTTAGCTTAAAAGATGAAATCCAAAATTTCCTTCTCTTGGAGCTTTGATCGATCAAATGGAGGAAAAGCAAGGTGTATGTATGTTTTAGTGTATGAAATAAAATGAGATATAATGGATTATAATGGAGATATTATACATCTCTCCCACATAATTACATAAGTCACCAAATTTTGCTATTAAGTCCCTCCAATTCTATTAGTAGTGCAATTAGATTCTAATTCATGGAGAATGATCATTTAAATCCAACCCAAATTCATGCAGTTAAGTCCACACATTTAAATAAAGCGTTTAATTTAAGACATGCAAAAAATTAAACCATGTTTGGCAATTAATTACAATCATGCTACAACTCCCGAGTTGATACAAATTTCACATAAATACTTAGGAAATAATTCACATAATATCACATAATGTATAATTAGAAATTGGGGCATTACAGGAATGCTCGTACAAATGCATTAAATGCAGGAAATGATCTAGGTGCTCTGCTGGGGCAGTGGTTCCATCGTAGCGGTTGATAGAGGTAGGAACTTTGCCCATGCCGGCTTGGGCTATTAAAACTTCCTCCATGAGGGGACAACCTCTCGCGAGTGGATGGTGGTCGTAACTTTCATATTTTTCATAGTGTTCCTGGTGACGAGGAACTTGCTGCTGGCGGGCGTGGTGACGAGCGTCTTTGGCATTGGCTCGTTCATCCCCCGCATGGGAGACTTGAGACAACGCTCGAGAGGGTTGTCCCACTATATCTTGCAACCCCTGCAGCTGGTCTTGTACAGCCACGAGGAGGTTGGGTTCTTCACCTCTTGCTTTTATCCCTCGTTGGGAGGCTTGTGGCCCTCATCTTGAGGCTCGGGAGTGGACTTCCTCGTCTACATTGATTTTTTCTACAGGTTCTTTGCCCCTGTTAGCCTGGGGGCGTTCCTGTTCCTCCCCACCCCTTGTGGGGACTCCCTTCTCCATGGCTGGCGGAGGTGGTGGTTGGGCTCTCAAGGCAGCCTGTGCCACCATGAGCGGATGAGCCTGTAATCCCCCCAAAGGAGGGACAATCTGAGCAGCCTGCCCAGAGGGGAAATACATGGAAGTAAAGTTTTTCCATGCACCCTGGGCCGCCTGGACCTCGCACTGAGTGTAAATAGCATGCAGTTGTTGGGGGGTCATAAGGGGTAGTTCTACCCCGTCAATCTCCTTCGGAACCACCACCGGTAGCTGGATCTGCCCTGCATGGTATGGCTGAATAGCGGGCATCATGTCGGCCGGAGTGAGCATGTATCCAGGGGGTGGCATCATATAGGGGTTCCCTCCTGGGTTAACTTGGGCGTTAAGCCATTGATTTTGGGGAAGATTAGGGAGGGTTGGAAGCCCAGAGCCTCCAACTGCGGCGGTGGAGGGCTGCTCAGGTGTGAGTTCTGTTGAGGGCACTATTGGCTCCGTGGGGGGGACCTCCGGTGGGCGGCACTCCGCCGGTCGTGGCGGGCGGAAGGGTGTTGACGTTGGTATCGCAGGGAAGGTCATCCCCTCCCCCCCCACCGCACCTGATCTGGTGGCAACCATGGTTCAAGAGGCAAACGGTGTTTATTTTTCAACTAGCAAGAGAAAAGAAAGGGTTGGAAGTGGTTTCCCACAGACGACGCTAAAAATGATGGGTAAGAATCTGAGGTGTCCAACTCCGATCACTTTAGAATTTGTTTGATGTGGGAAAACCGGAATAAACTCACCGGAGGAAAAGTGGGTTCAACCTGCTAGGACAAACACCAGAGAAGAAGAAGTCAGATGGCCAAGCTGGGGGAACTGGGGGTGATACCCAGTTTGGCTCTCCGACACTCAAGTCATATGATGATCTGAAAGAGGTGAATGAATGTAAGAGTTTCAGTAATGGAAGATTGCTTACCGAGATAGAGATGAAGACTTCTATTTATAGTTGAGGGTCAGGGACCCTTTGGTAATTAACCCCTTTGTGGTCCTGCCCTAATGTCTCTCTTACACGTGGTGCAATGAGGAGAAACCTGGGAGGAATCTCCTGCAAAAGCTGGTGCAAAAGGTGGTACGGGCAACAGTGGCAGGTGCGCGGACATGTACGGGGTGTCAGAGAGCCGTTTTGGATTGGTAACGAGGGCCATGAGCGCGCTCATGTCAACCATGAGCCTGATGGGCCAGCGGACCCGAGGGTGGATCCGGGCCAAGGCTGTGAGATGAGGGGGAGCTTGGTTCCTTGGTTTGCTTGCATGTGGAAGCACATCTGAGGGGAGTGAGCGCTTGAGGATGACTCCCTTGTTGAACTTGGGTTTTGCTTTGTAGTATAAGGAGCGCTCGTTGGTGAGCGGCTATGACAGCCACGTGTCACGTGATGACGACGACACGTGTCGCTCATGGGTCGTAACACTCGAGGGTGGATGACGCTCGGAGGAGATCTATTTTGGGGATTGATAGGCCACATGTCAGGTGCTGGTGACGTCACGTGTCAAGCGTATTTTAGCCCCATCATCAGTAATGGTTATTTTAGTAAAACAAGGACAAACATGGAAAGATAATGATAATAAAATAGAAAAATAAAAATGGGGGAATTTAAGGCTATTAAATGGAAGTTTATCCATTAAAGTAAATAGGAATTTCTGTAATATGCCCAAAATTTTTATATTTCCTAGCCGACCCTTGGTGGTTTGCTAACCCTCAAAGTATAACTCGCTCTTAATGTTAGCCTTAAGAAAAGAAAAGAAAAAAAAAAGGAAATCATTTAAAACCCCGAAGCCAATAATGTAATTTCACGCTTGCACAAAAGACACTTTTCAAATCCAAGAAAATTATTAAAATCGTCCCGTAAAGTGAGACATATACAGGTTTCATCCCAAAAGTGGTAAATGTCTCACTTTTAGTCCCATAAAGTGATATTTTTCTTAATTTTGGTCCCATTGACCACTTTCCGTCAAATACTAATGTTTGACCGTTAAAAAGTTACTTTTCCCCCTTTTGGTTCTTTTATATTTTCAAAACTACCCCAAACTATTTAAATTGTATATTTTCACCATAAAATAAAATATTTATTATATATTATAATATGTATATACACATATATTATACGTGTGTATATATATAATATATGTATTTATAATATATATACATATATTATACGTATTATACATATTATATATATATATTTTGTATAAATATACACATATATGATACATGTAATACATATATAATACATACATATACGTATATATATATATATATATATATATATATATATATATATATATATTATATTATACATATATATATGTATATATATAAAATATACTTTGACAGTAAAAATATATATATAAAATATATTTTGACAGTAATTTTTTTTTTTAACGGAATAAAAAATAACTTTTTTAAGAAAATAGGATAAAAGGTAATTTTTTTCGATGAAACGTTATCTTGAACGAAAAGGGACCCAAAATTAAGGTAAATGTCATTTTATGGATTAAAAGTGAGACATTGGTCATTCTTGGGACGAAACCTGTATACGCCTCGGTCCTCACTTTACGGACGAATTTGATAATTTTCTATTTCAAAGTTTGACCCATGTATGTAAATAGTTTGCATTTATGCACCTCATTAATCACCCATAGATTTTCCATGAAGAATCCAGCCAAACGAGCAGAAAAGGGAAGAAATTTGTAATTGTAATCTGTAATTTTGTAATCTTCCTCGGATTTGAAAGCCGAAAATTAGGAGTAATTGATGGAGTGAGGCGGAATCCGGGGGTGGAGGTTTAAGAGGGGCTATGCATGCAAGCCATTTTGCGAAAGACCCTTATTTTACTCACCACCCGCATCCAGACATCGTCAGCATTGACTGTTTCTGAGTTTGCGTTTCTTTCTTTCTTTCTTGCTTTTCGGGAATGTGAATAAATTTGGTGAACCTGCAATTTTCATCACTCTTTTGCGTTTTTCTCGTGCGGAACGGTGGTGTGGGGGTTTTCTGTTGTTGGTGAGATTTTTGAAATTTATGTTTTCGTTCTGTTTTTTATCTGTGTTGTGTTTCTGATTTTGGGTTCTGTTTTTCCTTGACTCTTTGTTTGTTTTAACGGGTGAGTGAATTATAGAAATGGGTTCTGAAACTACTCATTTTCTTGGGTTCATATACACAT
Source organism: Lantana camara (assembly GCA_037501455.1). NCBI lineage: Eukaryota > Viridiplantae > Streptophyta > Magnoliopsida > Lamiales > Verbenaceae > Lantana > Lantana camara. The sequence continues at coordinate 43,836,608 of CM074859.1, forward strand.
GCGGGTGCGTGTTCCATGTTTTTCATGTGTGTTATCTCAATGGAGAGACTGTTGCATTTACAAAGGGATCAATGTTTTCCTAATTTATGGAAGTCTTGAATCGTATGACAGTCTTGGGAACCTGTTTCTACAAATGCATGTTTAATATGCGAAGACTTGATTTTTATTCATTTGCATACAGAATCTATTTTTATACGAATTTCTAGTCTAATTACTGTCAAATGTGTGGAATTCCCTGTTTGTGTTTATGGATTTCGTACTATTATGTTTAACTTTGCGAGGATCATATATAAAGAGTTGATCTTTTTGTCTTTCATTCATGTCTGCTGGTGAAGGAGCTTATATCTCTTCATCTTATACTGGTAACAACCCTACTTTCATCTAGTTATGGATTTAATAAAAAAAGTTGTTTAAATTAAAACTTGTTTAAAATTTAAAATGTGCTAGTGCACAATCAAACACCACCCAGATCGGTATTTGTTTCATTGATTCTCCAAGTTAATTTTAACCATTTTTAAACTTTGGGATTACTTATGAGTTAGTGTGATGTTAGTCAAATATTTCATCCCTATTTCTATAATTTGGGTTTACTAAAGTTATTATGTTCTTGTTATTGGCTTATTTTTGAATTCTTTCATGTTGCTTCTATATTTTGTCGGTAGCTAATTATATATTATTGTTGTTCTTCCATTTGTTCTTACAGATAGCTGAGGGCATTTTAGCCCAAGTGTCACAACTACCTCCAAGATCTACACGTCGTTCACTTTATTATATAATGAAGGCATTGATAATGAATGAGATATTGCACCATAATGATTTAAATATCCAAGTAGCAGTTACATCTTGTTTTAGCGAGCTTGCTAGAATAACAGCTCCAGAAATCCCTTATCGTGATGATGATATGAAGGTTTGTTCTTCTCTCATTATTAGTGTTTAGCTAGCCATTCATTTATTACAAAAAAGAGAAAAAGAAAACGTTAACTTGGTGTTGCTGATGTCCAGGTAATTTTCAAATTATTCATGATTGCATTTGAGCAGTTGCCCATCGAGACCTGTCCCTATTATTCTAAGGTTCTTAAGATTGTCGAAACTATGTCAGAAGTGAAGTCATCACTTATCATGCTGGACATAGTGTGTGATGAAATGATTGTTGAGATGTTCCAGCTTTTCCTCAATAATATCAGGTAATATTTCGTAAAATTCTTAAAATTTACATTCTTTTGCATAAATTTACCATATTTATGTGTTTTGCCCTAACTAAAATGAAGAATTTGCCATTAATATTTTAAATATTTTCTTTGGTCCGCAAGTTCAAATATTTTTCTGTAGTGGCTGAATCTTTTAAAAATTTTATATCTAACATTTTGCATTAATTTATCTAAGATAGTTTACAGGTTTCTAGTAATTTCATATTTTCCATGTTTTTAAAGGTCTTAACAACAGGGCGAATGGACCTTCAATAAAGTTAAAAAAATTATTATGCTATGCATATTACTGAAAGATAGTTTATAGGTTTCTAGTAATTTCATATTTTCTATTTTTTTTGCTATTATGTATAACATAATAATTTTTAATTCTTTTCAAGGTCTTGTCACCCTGCGAAGACCTTTGATTATGAGCTTGATAATAGAAGAAAGTGATGATATCTCAGTTGAACTTTTGAAGCCCCTTTTAGCTAGTGTGAAAATGGAAAATAAGGTAATGATATTTCATGCAATTGTGTCATTCTGCAATTATTCTTTCTTGTTATGTATTTTGTATTTTCTCATTTGCTTCAGAATACTTCATCTATTTCATGGGAGTTGGGGAAAAGAGTGTTTGAAAATAGTGCAGCCAAAGTGCAGCCCTATCTTAAAGAAGTAGTGAATGAAATGAATTTGGACCTTCATGATTATGCTGAAATAGTTGCCTGTATATGCCATGGTGAAAACATGGTTCGTTCTCAACCTGCAATCTCTGAATTAAAAATTTCTTATCATTTCTTTTTTTGTTGATTTTGATCACATTCAGACAATCATCAATGTTAACTGCTCTTGTATGCATTGTTCATTTCTTAATACGGATGGTTTGAATGTAAAAAATTGATAATATTTTGAAATTGATCTGATTACTCTATATTTTTACCAGTTAAGAAACTATCAATAAGTCATTTAATTTACTCTTTGCCTGTTTCTTCTGTTTGCTTCGTAATTGCTGAACCACTGTGATGTTAATTGTGCATGATATGGAGTAATTCAATATGGTTAACATTAGCCTTTTTGATTAGACACCAAATAGTTGAACTGTTGGAGTATTTATTACATTAGTGAATTCATCGAATTCAATTGACCTCTAATAGGCCAACCTTCTAAGTGCCGAAAAAATTTAAAATACTCTCTCTAGTTTCTTCTTTGGCCATATTATTAAAAGACACGTGGTGGCAATTAGTTCCTTAGTTTCCTTAAGGCACATAAATCTTTTGTATACCCTTAAAATGTTTTTGTATGTAATGAAGATTAGGTTGCTCGTTCACTCTTAATATCATCGCGTTCCTTACATTTTAAGAAACCAATTATCGTATCTAGAAACACATTTGGTTTTTCATATAATTGGAAAAATATTATAAGGTATGGTCACGTTTACATGATAAAATATATCTATTGCTCCCTTCTTTCCTTATATGATTGTCTCTTAACAATAAAAGATGGACCTCACATTTAAGATGATGTTTGGCTAAGCCCTTTTAGAAGATCTCTTAAGCTCGTGCATCTTATATGATGTTTTTAAAATTTATGAGATGCTATATCTTATTTTGTCATCAAGATCTTAAAATGTTTGAATATAGAGTAAATCTTGTGACTATGTGTTAGTCATTGCAAAAGTGAGTTAAAATAATTATAATTAGCTTAAAGCCTACTTTTCTCCAATAAAAGTTTAAGCATACTTTTAAGAAAAAAAAGAAAAGAAAAGAAAAAGAAACAGAGAAGTGTGTGTAACACCTGAGCGTAAGGTGTCACATCCCCCGCACCGAGACCCGACCCGAATATGAAATGGACGATCCATACCCGAGCCAAATCACGGCGAACGGGGACAAACACACACTCTATGCTAGGCGGGACTAACCCTTGAACCATAAAATCAAAATTAAACATTAAAGCGGAAGCAATAAACGAACATACATCATGTATATAAGCAATGAGCATCACAGTTTCAAATTTTAAGTCATATACACCCTCAAATGCCATCAAGTCTCAAAACAGGTACGCTCCAATAAAGTTCATATACAATGATTAAAAGGTGAAATATGTGAGTGTAAGACCAAAATACAAGGGCTAAAAGAGAATGCAAGACCTATGACTCGAAATCCAGCCTAGCTCCCTCGACACCTGCACAACACAACTGAAAGCTAAATGGGTTCAGTCCAAAAGGGACTGGTGGGTATAAAAAAAACAGGGCATAAATACAATATACGACGGTATCTAACAATCACATGTAAGCTATAATCCCAAGCGAGGTTTTTAAAGAATTTCCCAAGTGGGTGAATAGAAATCATCAAAAGGGATTATAACGATTCATTAACATTAGGTCATTATTGGCCCGGCGAGTGGGCGTGCATTATCTCCAACCAATACCTCGTGTAATACGTTAACATTCATTAACATTCATTCATTCATTCATTCTTTTCATGCATATCATTCTTTCGTGCGCATTCAATAACATTTACACCTTCTTCCTCCGGGTTGGTGGCGGGTTTGCAAGGCCCATCCACCCATTCATTGACCAAAAGGGGGAACATGACTCCCCAGATGGCACTCAGCGTCCATTCCTCGCTAACTCCTAACGAGGTCCGGTTACGCCGTTCATTAGTGGGACTAGTGTGAGGGATCGCCGTCAGCCCTTGCCTCCTCGGGTCACCACTCACACCAAGCCCCTGGGCCCCATTCATTGTGAACATTCATTCATTCTCGCCAAAACATTTGGTAGGTTCATGAAAGAAAGGCTTTATGTTGAAAACATTTACTCTTGAAAACGACTCTATATACATATATATACTTTTGGCCGAAATCTTTTCACATTGGGAGTATATAGGGCCATTTAACTAAATAGTAGAGAAACCCACCTTAAACGGCAAAAAGGAGAACACACGAGCCTCATTGACCGGCCTTGTCTCCTACGAAATCAAAATCTGTGCAAGAAAGGTGAAGTGAGACTCAAAATGACCAAATAGGACGCTCGACAATGTAATGATCATGATATGAATGAAGAAAAGATGCTATAATGTAATGAACACGTTCATGTGCACTATTAAAGTCTTAAAGACATATAAACATTCAATTCATTCATTCAATGAAGCATTCGTATTCAAACGAGTTCATATCTTTCACATTTCACATCAAAGGAATTTAAATTATATAATCAAGTCATTCACTTTCATTCGAATTCATAATTCCACATTTTCAATCAAATTAATTCAAGAAATTCAAATATAATTATAACACGTATTAAATCACATTTGAAATTAGAAAATAAACAATTAAACACATTCAATTTAAAATTGGAAATTAAATCAAACATGAAATAGGTAACAATGAAATTCTATAATTCAATTAAATCAAATAACATTTAATATTTAATAAACATATATAAATATATTATATATATATATATATATATATATATATATATGCATGCAACGTACAACACATGTAACAACCATTTATGCAATTTTCTTAAAATGCATGCAACATTAACACATGCATGCAACTTCATGCATTAAGCTAATTTCATAATATGCATGCAATCTCAAAATAACAAGATTCTCATGTATGCAATCAACATTTCATGCAGGAAACTTATGTGTATATATATATAATACGTACGCATGCAACAACAAAACATGCAAGGAAATTTACAAGGTGACACCCCCGTGTCACCAACATAGAACAAACCGAGACACCCTCGTGTCTCGGTACAGAGAAAACCGACCCTCGTGCACCCCCATTACAAGCTGAAAAGGGACAGATTGACACCCCCGTGTCGGAACGCAGCAGCTCAACATATACGCAGGCTTATCCCCTGTTTTCTAGCTTAAAACACAACAGCAACTCAAACAACCTTTAGGCAAGATATGCAGAAACAATTGGCATGAAATGCAACAACAAACTAGCCCTAACAATGCCCAAAACTGAAAGCAACAAGAACAAGACGACGCAGCAGCTGACAGCAAAATTCCAGGCCAAAAACAGGGCAAGAAATCACGAGAAAAACAGAGCATGAATGATCCTCTTCAACTCAACTTATTCTGATCAATTTAGGCTATCCAAAACACAGCAAAACAACACAAATTCAACATATAAATTCAGCCCCAAGCAAGCTCAAACGCAGCAGCAGCAACACGAAGGAAAAAAGGGGGGAAAAACTCCATTTTCATTCAAATTTCATTAATGGAACTCAACCAATTCTCAACTACCATGTAATCAATGATCATAAATGAGAAGAGAATGTTAAACAATCATACTCATGCTTGGAATCACTCAAAAAGCTCAAGAATTGAAAGAGATCAACCAAAATGCTCAAAACCTAATATATATCCAAGGCAGCATATATATCCATGAAACCAAGATCAAAATTAGGGATGAATGAATGAAAATGACTCATATTGAATGTACATAACATAACCAAGCTTACCTTGTGGATTAATTGAGGTTTGGAAGGAGATTTGAGCTTGAATCTCTTGGTAGGGCTTGAGGTACGGGAAAAACTGGAAAGCAGATGATGCTTGGCCAATTTCCAGCAAGTGGGAAGGGTTATCTCGGTTTGGGGGGTTAATGGCTGAATAAAGGGTTGAGTTAGGGTTCCATAGAGTCTAACCATGGTTAATTTGGTCAACAAATGAATGAGTTATGATTTATTTGGTAAAAGGTGGCAGTTTTGTTCTCGTTCCGTTTTTCGGTTGAGTTTCGGTGGTTCAAACGGCATTAGAAAAATATAAGGCTAAGTTTATTAAACCCGAATCTTCGATACGAGTTCAACGAAGTTGACGGAACTCGAATCCGAGTTCCCGAGCTCAAGATATCAACTACGGAACCAAGGGTACGCTAAGTGCTCGTTAGCCCCCGATTTGGATTCCAAAATTCAAATAAATTCAAATCTCAATCAAATGTAACCGAAATCATGAAACGAACAAATATTCATATACAAGACACGTATAAGTTCAACATATTAAATTCGTACGAAATTCCGGTATCAATTTAAATAGAAACGAAGCACGTAAATGTCACTCATACACAATGTAACAATAAAATTCATAATATTATAAATAATATAACAATTTCAAATGCGTAAAAATACATGCATGCATAAATAATTTATAATTATAAAATGCATGCACTACTATATTCATACACACGTACACAATTAACATATATATATATATATATATATATATATATATATATAAATATATTTGATATTAATATTATTAAAATAAAGTAATTAACATTTAATATAAATAAAATAAAATTAAATATATAAACACGTAGAAATAATTATTTCGCGCAATTAAGGAGCACACAAGTGATTCACATAAATTGAAATTCAAATATTGCATATATTTCAATTAATCACTTATTTAACAATTAAACAATGAAATTTAATTATAGAAAACACTAAAAACCAATTAATTTGCGCAAATTAGTAAACACATATGTCATTTTAAAATACTGAAAAGTTGGGGCGTTACAGTGTGTGTGAATACCGAGTAAGCTAATGCACAAAAATCTCGAGACTTCAATTTGGGTGTTCACCTCTTACGCTCTTCCTTTGTGATTGTGATAATTCAAATTGCTCGAGTTTCACACTATGAGTAATGAGCTTATAATGATGCTTGGGGATTGCTTTTATCTCTAACTAGCATCTCTTAATCAGTATAGTTTAAAAGCAAAGCAATAATTAACCTATTAACTTAACTAAAGGAAAAAATGAAGTGTTGTCGTCCTAATTTCCTATTAGTTGAGTCTAGTGCCAAAAAGCTTGACGTTGGTTGCTAAGATGATAACCTTTCGTAATCAAAAGGGTTCGACTGTTCTAGTGTCCTCTTTCTTGAAAAGGCTACCCAAAGTTATAACATCATTTATCATGTATGGAAATGGGGATGAAAGTGGGAGAAGGTGGTACGGATATAAAAATATTGAAGTCTACAAACACTAACAAAGAAGAAGCCATTATGAGTTGCGATAATAGGAATACAAACTTGAGTTCGGGATCAATAAGCTTAAAGCTAATGATCATGAGCTAAGCTATATATCTAATTAGCAATTAAACCTTAAAGTTCAATTATCTTATGCATAAGTTTATCGAGAAAGACAATTTATTTGACCCTTTAGAAGAACGGGGGATTTGCAAGAATTAGTGAAAGATATCAAGGCATAGAGAAGGAGAAAGCTCTTCTACTTTGGAAAGATTTTGAAGACAACCGTTACCTATCAGTCTTAAAGACATATATTTGAAATATCTCCCAATGGGGACCCACTTTTTTTACTAGCTAGTGAGAAGTTGAGTAGGGTGGCAATCTACTTAATGGAATCATCACTAATTACACCGCATAAGAAGCAAAAGATATAAGATTTGGAGGTGAAATTGCATGCATAGATGGTGGTCTAATATGCCAGGTCCTTCGATGAAGCTTGGAAGAACAATATGAGTTGGATGTCTCATGTCTAGTTGAGTGTATTAAAATATTTTCTCCTATAGGAACATATACTTAAAACACTAGTGAGTAATTGTGCTCTTAATTATTTATTAGGAATTACACTTAAAAGGGGTTCTATCACTTACCAAAAGGCATAGTTATTAGCACTATTGTGTAGAAGATTATGGTTCAAGAAATATGTTGAAATCTACAACCACCATTCGAAATCTTGCTCATCGGTGAAAATGTACAATGCCAATCTTGCTTGCTCAATGGAGGAAAGGGCCACTTGTTTTGCTCCCCTCATTTTTTGATCATCACAATATTCGGTTCTTCTTAAAAGTATTCCTTTATCTTTACTTCGCAAAGCTATTTGAAATCATTAAATCCCCAAATGGCTCATGGAAACCCAATTTTTCCTACAAACCCACTCATCTCCTCTTCTGTATTCCAAGGTAATCTTATAATACAACAAAGACGTACCTTAAGCTTTTGCTTTTATAGCAAATCATGGCTATTAATATTGGTCTTTGGTATTGGACTTGGTGGCAATCCAACCGTAAGTTTCTCATTAAGGTTGGTTCTATTTTCGTGTTTTTCTCAAATCGAAACATGTGAAGTATAAGCAAAAAACATTGGACCAATGCAATTGATTTTCGCATTGTACTCTTCCATAATAAGACAGTGTTTTCATTATTGTTTGTCGTATTCTATTCAAGAGTTTTAAGTAAGTCTCTAGATTCCAAATAAATGATGCCAAAATGTCTGTGGTACTTTTCTATAAAATCCGACAATAGTTTGGCCTCAGATAAATGCTAAGAAATGCATAAAAGTACTTCCTCAAGGTGGAATCCTAGAATCCCGCCCTAAACGTGTTTGCTTGAATCGAAAATCCCATATTGGAAATTCTTTTTAGAGCTAAGCAAGCATTTAAGGGGAAAAAAAGAAGGATGCCCTACTACATGAGCATCAACAAAGAAATATCAATCTTTTCCATATTGTCGATTTCGTACCAAGTTCTATCAATGAGTCACTATTTCAAGAAATATGAGACATCTAAGTCATCCAATGAAAGAAATCTTATTTTGATAAAAAAGGAAAAACGTGAATGGGGATTGGATTGATGATGGCATCACCCCTCCCTTTGGCAAGATCCACTAATGCGATACTTATTTGAAATTACACGTTTTGAGCATGACGCTAATAACAATGAGTGGCAAGTGCTTTCCCCCATGCGGATCCTATTTCAATGGGAACTTGATGAGTTGATCCACTACTTCTACTATTATAGCGAAAGTTACTCCATGCATGTATTGATTGACTTAAGCAATTGATAGTGCATTGAAGAAATTCACAACTAATGGGAATTCCGAACCCTAAATTCCTTATTAGTTTATCCATGTACTTGACATAAAACTCGAACAACTTTATACTACATTGAAGAAAATTCACAACAAAAAGAATTTCGGACCATGAAGTCCTTTAGACATATTGATGACTTCGGGAAAATCATTAATATCATATCACCTCAAGTATCTCACAAAGAATAGTGGATATGCAAAGATATTTAGTTTACATTTTAGGACAACAAACTAAGTTAATTAAAATAATCTTCTTTTCATGTGCAAAATTCGACACGATAATTTTGGCAAAAAGTTAAATTCATGAGCAAACTAGGTCTTACGGACTACAACTTTAATTGTGGTACGAGATTAGTACTTTTTTTTGGTTGCTTAGGTGTTTGATATGCTAGTACTGAATAGGATGTTTGGATACAAAGTAGCTGGAAGAGGCAAGGTCTATATAATTGCTTCCTTTCTTTTTTTCCAAATGAAATTAAATGATAAAAAAGATTTGATAACTTCTATATATTACCTCTTACCTTTTGGACAATGTGCTAATTAATCTATTGATTTAACTTTTTCGCATGAACATTGGGTGAGCTAAGGACATATTATTATCCACCAAATAAAAGTCAATAGCTAAGGCCCCGTAAAATAATTAAATTCTTAAATTAAATGCTCAAGCACGAAAGTATCATACCTCCCAAATAAAGAGCTATTACACCCTGAAGATTAAGTGAATACCTAAATTGTGGTCACTTAATTTCTATCTTGTAAGAGTGAAAGTATTCTACGATGTATCAACTAACCCTATGTACACGTGATAAATAGTGTGAAGGTCCAACAATGTAGAGGAAATCAAAATAAAGTACTACAAATGCCAAGTACATAAGGATATCTCTAATATACCCCGTACCTACCTAAAAGAGTTGGTGGATGGGGATGTAATCTCGATCCTTGTTCATAACAAGCTCGCCTAATATGAAATGAGCACATATTCATTGCTCTAAGCCTCTAACCCAAAATAGAATTAGTCCAACATGAGCTACACAAAATCCGAGTAGTTCATTGCATACTGCTTCTTTTTTTTTTTTTTTTTGTTTTAATATCCCATTTATTTGGGTTCGAGCCAGTTCGAACCACTAAGGTGTAAAGTTGTCCCTACCAATGGTAGGTGCATTCCGAGGGACTCGAACACAAGACCTCTAGTTAAGCTAGCATAGAATCGAAATGCTAGGTCACAACACTTGGCGGTAAAATGCTTCTACTGTATCATATCACATTGTTTATTTTCTACTATTCAATCTTTAGTTACATATTGATCATGTTGCCGCTAAGCATTCTATAAGAGGGGAAAAGTTGTTTCTTAGGTAAGACTTGAGTTGTTTGACAAGTGTTATTGTACTTGTGATACAATGGGTACCTCATTTTAGTTGTTTCTTACCCTTGGTTCGACTATACCTATTTCCACTACTATTTTGTATGCGAAGAGATTTCAATTTTTTTTGTCTCTTATAATGGTTTAAGCTTTCATGTGAGGTGCTCATCAAATATGTGCTATTGTAAGGCAGTCTTTTAATATGGTAAAAAAGATGCTTGACAGATAAGAACTACATTTGGGATTTTGGATTCAAATCTCATTGCGATCTATTTATGGAAAAGAGATGTATCGGAAACATAAAATATTTAATGTCTCTTCTCTTTCACAACTTAAACAACTTAAGTTGTTCTATGAGGTGGTATGTTGCACGATGTCATTTTCGTGCATCCTTTTGTTGCTTTTTAAGTACATTTTTGCTCGAATTATTTATGAAATGTTATTGATCGGATACTTTAAGAAAATGTAGGATCCATACCTTGAACAATTTAATCGAAGTCTAACTTCAGGGGGTATATAATGAATCAAGGATTGAGTATTCGAATGAATATCAGTAGCACTTTGCATGTTTGAATTGTTGACGTAGGACAGAACGGTTGACCACATAACTCCTTTAGATTTAATTTAAGAGTCATCAATGTTTTTTTATGTGATTTTTCTATTGAATTACCTCCTTATTTGAAAGCTTAAGCTCTTACAAAGGAGTACCATTAAATAGTAAACATCTCTGACACCCCCCCTCATGTGCAGGTGGGCTTTGGTTTGGCCTTGCACATGAATATATATATATATATATATATATATATATGTATATATTTTAAAAATATGTGATGGTGAGGATTTGACCACAAAACTTTTTTGACCTCAGCTCTCATACTAAATTGAATGACCACCTTATTTAAAAGTTTAAAATGTTAGAAACGAGTATCATTAAATATTTAAATATCTCTAACATTTTCGTTATCATCAATATGGAAAAGTGTCCATGATTGGTGGATTAAACCTGCTTGATGTGTTGGAATGTTTTCTTGTATCTTGCCATACTTCTTATTTTAGGAAATAAAAGATACATGTGTCGATACCATTTTGGCATGAAAACCTTAATGTCCATCTCTATATATGGTATAGTGTTAGGATACATACTCAAGAATCTGAATGGAGTATGGTGCTCTTAAAATTTTGATATTTTAATGTTTTCCTGTTTAACAATAGCAATGTACCAAAAATTGCTAAATAATGCTTCGTGAAATACGTGCCAAGAGAAGTTACTCCAATTGTTAGTGGCATCATCGACTTCCCCCTTTTTTTGGTTTCTTTCTTTCCTTAAATTATCCAAGACGGAAGAGATTGGCTTAATTAAGGCAACAAATTAGGAATTTGATTCCTCTGAAATCAGCAAACGAGATATATGCGCCGAAAAAGAAGGCGTAGAAGCTCCAGACTTCCAACTCGATTCTTGGGCAATCGACGATTCTGCAATCTGCACATTAATTCTTTTTGAGTATATATAAGAGTGTTCACATCTTCATTTCTATTATCCTAAGGCAAACGGAGGTGGTGACCACGAGAAGGAGGGGGCTACCATCTCTTCATAACCTTGCTGCGATACTTGGGAAAACATTCCTTGCTGTGATTCTTGGGAAAACAGAGGCAGCAGCAGCGATGAACACATACCCTTTAATCTTGGTGAGTTGTAAATTGCAATATGAGGCTATAGCTTCTCCAGCGACGGCGTGATGGTTGGACCCAACCTGCTGCAGTGACTCGAACACCCCCGAACTCGGATGGAACCGAACGTCGCGAAGGCCTCGTCGGTGCTTTTTTGGAACAGGACCTCAAAAAAAAAAATTTACTTGGAATCAGATCTCGTTGCTCGCGAAGGAAAATTTCTCCGGAATTGTACCCCATCTTGGATCTGTAGATCAATTCGCCACCGGTGCCATGGGCAAGAATCGTATATTTGGCCTTGAAATGAAAATCCAGCGAAGCTTTACTTTGGTGTTCTCTTTTCAGGCATATCACATTTGTTGGACTTACTCACAGAATTTGTATCCTATCAATTTTTTTCTTTTTTTTTTTAAGATAAAAAGAAACAAATTTCTCACAAAAATTATATTTATAATTATATATCTCTCTTTGTTTCAGTGTATGCAGGGACCATATTTTGGAAAATTCATATTTAGGAACTTTCTTCAAGATCTGCTTCTTGCCGTTGGAAAAAATTGAAGCTTCGCTCCACCGCCGCGAGCATGGACAGTAAACCAAACTCAGTGTTTGGAAAACTGCCGCCGGAACCATATTGGAAAAGGAATAATTCATCGATGATTCACTTGGACATTTTTCTGGAACACGGCGCCATCATATTTCTTGAAGGAACTTGGCATCGTTATTTGTATTTTTTCTCCTTTTTTTTTTATACAGATTTTGGCAATGGGCACTGCCAAGGTGGCTATCCATTCCCACCAAATAGGAAAATTTGCATTTGGAACATTCTCGAGATCAATCCACTCCTCGGATAAGTAGTGATTATTTGGCGTGTGTCGGGATGATAATCTAGGAATGACCAATGAACTTCTCGGATTTGCTCTTTCACTTTGGAACAAAGCTCAGTGCATTTGCTCTTTTATTGGACAAACACTTCCACAATCTCGAACACCAACTTCTCCGGCAATGGCACAATACTCCGACTTGATCAACCACATCGACTTGAACGTCTATTGGAGCTCTGATCGGGATAGAACACCGTGATGGATTCGTTAAAACAAATCTATTTAGGGACAGTCATGAACATCCATCATCCCAAAACTTGATTTTTCGGCGAGTCCATATATCTTTCAGAATAGTCCGTTGAGGCAGCCATAAAAGCTGTCGATCCATGCTTCGGCGCTACTTCCAACTCTCGAGTCCCTTTTGTCGGGAACACTCTGACAAGAGACTTAGGTGTTAAAAGAAGTGGAGATACTACATGAAGAATTTAGAGAAAGTGTAGTAACTTTGTCATTTTTGTATTCCTTTGGGTTATTTTGATGTAAAAGTACACCATTTGTGGAATAAAATTATCGTTTCATATCCTTTTTGCGCCTCTTTTTTTTTTTTTCACTTGTTGCCATTCTTCGCTTTGATTTTGGTTATGAATGACGATAATGCATGCCCCCAATGCTGGAAATCCATGAACTTGTTGAAACTGGTAACCAATTTAAGTGGTTTTAGGGACAAAATCTAATTTATTTAAAGATTTGATTGAACTTGAAAATTTGATATTCAAGTTACCTATGTACCCCGAAAAAGAGGATCAAGTCATCGTGTAGTTCAAAAATTTATTTTTTTTTGTCACGGTTTATACTCATGCGAACAAGGAGTAACATGCCATTTAGGCTCGTACGTTAAGGAGCAAACTTCTTCATTTAGGATGGCCTTTGAGGGAATTTGACTTTCGGAGGCTAATGTGGGGCTTAGCTTTATCTATAAATTTGCAGCTGCTACTTGGCCACGTATGGTTAGCTTTTCCAAGAAACTTAGGTGGAAAGAGATCTCCAAGAGTTGCATATTTTGACTTACAGGTTCTTTCTAATTTCTTCTGACTTGACCTAGAATTCTTCAAACTTGGCGGATTTCGTCTACGGATCTTGGTTGGCTTTGGCTTTTCCCTTGGTATTGGTGGCTGAACTTGATCAGCTCGTTGTTTTGGACTTTTTTAACGAGTCACAAGAAACCATGTACCATAATCAGGAGTTTCTTTGAGAGGATTTTCCACTTGCTCGTTTCTGTCGTCAGAAAGTATGGTCTTTGCCAAGTTTGGATCTAAACTCCCAAATTGAAGCGTTATCGATGCCCCCGAGAGTGTAGATGGAGGAAAGATCACCTTCTTGCTTGGAGAAGCGCATAAGGGATTTTTGGTTGCAATAAGGCTAGCATGATTCACCTCTGCAACATATTCATCTTCTTCGTTGTCACTATCATCATCGTCGAGAATTATTTTTCCTTCACTGGCCAATGACATTATCTTTTCCTTAACCATGAAACACTTTTCGATAGGATGACTTATAATTCGATGATATTTGCAGTATTTGGGATGCGTCACCCTACCACTATCTTCAGGGCATTTTGATTCGGGCAATTTGATCAACCTTCTTTCAACGAGTTCATCAAAAATATAAGAGACATCAGAGTCAGCAAAAGGATATTCTTTTTCTTGTCTTTTTCTCAGTGTAGGTTGATTGTGTGGAACTTCAAAATTTCTGTTCTTCAAGACATTTGGAGGAACTCTTGTAGCAACTGAAATGACCATGGAATCTTCGGTAGAGTTTTTGAAAAATTTCTCATTACTCCAATGATATTTTCTTTTCCTTCTTTGTTCTACTAGCAAAAATGAAGATCAGTGATTTGTAATATTTAGTTCCATATCATGGGCATGAGTGGCTAGTTCCTTAAAAGTTCGAGGCTTGATACCCTGGAGAATGTATTGAAGTCCCCAATGCATTCCTTATGTGCACATCTCTATTGCTGACGTTTCTAATAATTTATCTTTGCAACATAACCTTAGTGCTCGCTAACGGTTGATGTAGTCGACGACCGGCTCATCTTTCTGTTGTCTTGCATTTATAAGCTCGATCATACTTACGATGCGGTGCGTGCTATAGGAACGGTTCAGAAATTCACCTTCCATTACGTCCCAACTATCGATGGATTCTGGTTCAAGATCGACGTACCAATCAAAGGTATTTCCTCGGAGTGATCTCACAAATTGTTTGACGAGAAGATCACCATAGGTCCCCGCGTTATTGCATGTTTCGATGAAGTGTGCAATGTGCTGTTTTGGGTTGCCTTTTCCGTCGAACTGCTGAAAATTAGGGGGTTGGTATCCAAGTGACATTTGCAGTGAGTCGATCTGCTTGGTATATGCCTTTGAGTATGAAAATGATTCTTTAGCAGATCTGCCAATTTGAGCTCTGACGGTGTTTGCAATCATGTCCTGTAGTTGTTGAATGGATAGTGATGCAGCAGAGAATGCCTAAGGCGTGGGATTTCTGATAAAGTTTTACTTGTAAGGCACTTCGTCAACTTGTGTTTCCTTGGCAGCATGTTTTGGAGAAGAAGCAAGTTTATGGCCAGATTCTCCGACATCGAGGTGCTCATCCCTACTCATTAGTTGTGCAATTTGAAGATCTTTTTGTCCTATGAGTTTTTGTAGATTTGCAATCGCTTGAGCCATCTGAGCGAGTTGTTCATCCGCGTTCGTCTTGTCGGTAGTCATCACGGGTAAGTTGCAAAGGTGGTGGAATTGGCTCCTTTTGGAGTTGCAGGGTGGGAGTTGTCCGATTCGGATGAGGTTGAACCATTGTGCTTGCCCCCGGTAGAGGATTGACCAATGTTGGCAATGATTTTAGCCACGTTCATCTTGTTCGATGCAAGTTGATCCTTCTTAGGTGCCATGGAAGTGTAAGGATGGTGATTTAAAATTTTTCGTAGGATGAAGAGATGAGAGGCAGAGATTGTCCCACTGGGTATGCCAAAATTTGTTTACACAAATTTTCGTTGGTCTGTAATAAGTGACCGCAAAACAAGAAAATAGTGAAACAAAGATAATATTATTGATTTGAAATTAAAGTGGTACAATCTCTGAAATTCCTCTGATTCTTTAGAATGGAATTATCCAAGGGCTTGATGCTTGTTCCCGAGCTGAATGTAGAATTTAGTCGATTTCAAGGAAGCACTTCGCGATGGCAAGACTCGGAGATTTGAGAACTTGAATGCCTTCGATTCCTAAGTGCTTGATGACTTGAGAGTTCGCATCCTTTGATTCCTTGTGCTTGCTTGTAGTTTTGTCCTTTATGCTTATGCTTTGATTTTTCGAACCCTGATTTGTGAGTCCGGGTGCCTTACTTATAGGCACATGTCGAGCCTTTTGATTTCATGGGCTTGACTTTGGGCTCAAACTTGAGAGCCCATTGGATTATCTAAAATAATAATTTATATTTATTATTTAGAATTAAATCATAATAAAAGTCCAAATTTGATATGGACTTAAATTAAAAATAATTAACCAATAGTAAATTTTATTGGACCATTAATTAATTATTAATCACCAATTTTTTCGGTACCAACAGTATATTTATGAGTTCATTTTGAAACGTTTTGGTATGTAACACCTATTTTCGGTTCATGAGTCCACCCCTTTTCATATGTGCTTTGCTATATATATATATATATATATATAGTGTGCGAGTGTGTGTTAGCCCCCTCACTCAGTGAGTTGACTGACCCCTCGTTTTATCTTTTAGTTGCAGGTCTCTTTTAGTGTGCGAGTGTGTGTTAGCCCCATCCCTTTATTGAATTTTCAACAATACTCAAACTCTCCTTTTTTTTTCCTTTCACTCTTTGCTTTTTCTATTTTTCCAGCTCAATTTCTTGTCTTCTTGACTTCTTTTTTTTTCTTTTTGCTTTTGTTTTCATCATTCTCTAAATTTTCTATTCCAACATAGTGAAACTTTTTTCTCCAAACCAAGGAAAAAGGAGTCTAGACATCAATCAATACAATCCCGAAAAGAAAATGAGTAAGCAAGGCGTGATAAAAAAAATAAGGGTAGGAAATTGTATTGTGCATTAGGCTTGTAACATGGCTAAGAAAGAAATTTTTGCACAATACTAAGGCTCAGTGGGGTCAACAGGGCAATGTTATTTAGTGAAAATCAATTAAAAAGGCCAAAAACACCAACAACGAATGCCTAAGTCATCTCCCGAATTACTTGTCAACCAATCTATTATGCCTCGAAGGGAATTAAAGTGTATTCTAATCAATTTTCAGTCCTTTATTGAAAAACACAACTAACCTATCTAAGCAAAGTACATAAACTGTTCAATTAGTGCGCGAAAAATAAGGGCATAAAGTCATACTAATTAATCAAACTTCACACAATCTTTCATGTATTCAAGTGCCTAATAAGTTCTAGCAAAAATTCAAAGCTCAAGCTTAAGCAAACACATTCAAAATGGTAGCAAATTATTCATAATTTCTAACATCTTCAAATTCAAGTAAACAACAAGTCAAAACAGTTGATGCAGGAAAGAAAAATCGAATTCAAGCACGTAAGCCAAATAGTAAATAGGCTTATCCCTCCCCCCACAGTTAAATCATGCATTGTCCGCAAGGCATAAGAAAATCGAGAGAAAAGAGGACTTCCCTGAAGTGCAGATCTGGGAGCTATTTTTTTTTTCCCCGCAAAAATTGTATGGGGCATAGGTACGGCCATACCTAAGGGTAAAACAATCACGGAAGCATCAGCAGTTTAACAACAGCAATTCGGAAAAATTTAGCAAACAAAGCGCGCCTGCAAGATAACCAAGAGCATCAATCTACTCAAATGGAGGTAGAACCTCCATACAAATCCCCTCGACTATGTGGAGCTGAATCTTCTAATCCATTGCGCCATTTAGATTGGGGATGATGATTCGTAGAGGTTCCTAATACAATTCGAGACTTATCAAAAAACATTCCACGATCCCCTCACAATGACTAGTGGATTCCTGAACTCAAAAAATACGTGAGATCTGAAGAAAACAGTGGTTAAATAATCAAGAACATCTGCATACCACAGTAGGACCGTTAGGGTTGACCACGCCTTATGGTTAAACCTGTCGAAAAGCTGTGCGCTCCAGCAATCATCTTGTGTAGGTCTTGAACCTGTAATTTTTCCTCGTCCCTTGAAGGCATACTTCAGATTGTCCAAAAATTTCTTGAGTTTTAAAACAGGTGCCTGAAAGACGAAGGAATTCAGCTCAGTTATAGCGTTAGGCACATCAAGAATCAGAATATCCCTATTCATAGACTTAAAGTCTTCTAATGGTAAAACCATCCCACAAGGATCAATAGACATCCCAATATGTTTCGGCTTACTCCCAAAATTTTCAAGACTTAGTTTCTCTACTTGTTCAACTCATTAGTCAGGTTTTCTATCACATCAATGCTAAAAACACTAGAAATTTTTTTTTGGACCTTTATTTGACTCATAAACATTAAAATTCACAACATCACCATCAAATTATATAGTCAACAAGCCCTTTTTAACATCTATTTTAGCATTAGCAGTACTCAAAAAAGGACCACCCAAAAGGATATCAGAGGATTTCTCAGAATAATTATCCTCCATGTCCAACACGAAGAAATCAGCTGGGATGGCTAAATTATTGACTTGAACAAGGACATCTTCCAAAACACCTTCCGGGTATGTGATAGAACGGTCAGCTAATTGTATGATAACACCTGTACCTTTCAAGGGACCAAGATTAAGTGCATTATAAACAGATAAAGGCATAACATTAATAGATGCACCTAAATCACACATTGCCTTCTTAATTCCCAAATCACCAATTTTGCACGGTATTGAAAACATACCTTGATCATAGCACTTAGGGGAGAGTTTCTTTTGTAAAACAGTAGACTCGTTTTCCCCCACACTAACCTTTTCATTCCCCTTTAACTTCCTCTTACTGGTACAGAGTTCTTTGAGAAACTTAGCATGCCTGGGTATCTGTTGAATGGCATTAAGCAGTGGTATGTTCACCTTGACTTTTCGGAATATCTCTAGAATGTTCTTTTCTTCCTTCTGCCTTTTCGTCTCAGCTAGACGTTGTGGAAACGGGGGTGGTATTACCAGGGGCTGCGGCTGTGTTACAATCTCAACCTCGTCGTTCCAGTTTGGGGTTGAGGCATGGTCATTCTTAGAAGAAGTACCTTCTTTTCTATCATCTACAGACCCAGACTTTCTCCCTTGTTCCTTCTCTGTTGGCGGAGGAAACTCCTTGCCACTTCTGAGCGTGATCGCACTAACGTTCTTCCTGGGGTCTTCCGTTTGTGAGGGCAATTTCCCCTGACTCTCAATCCTACTCAAGACCGTTGCAATCTGTCCCAATTGAGTTTCCAAATTCTTGACTTGGTTTTCCAAGCTATTGATTCGGATATCTTGAAGAGAAGGGCATGCATCAGTCAGGTGAGATGGGCTAGCACATAATTGGCAAACTGTTGCCACTTGTGGGATTCCTGCACTCATGTTAGATGCTAAAGCTGATATCATATTCTTCAGTTCATCAAACTGGGAAGAATTTACCTCTTTTACCTGTCTCGTCATGTCGGACTTAGCATAGTATTTTTGTGAGACTCTAGCAATTTTGCTAATTAGTTCCGTTAGTTCCTCAGGTGTTTTGATCATAATGGAACCCCCACTCGAAGCATCCAACTGCCTTTTGTCAGCAGGCATCAGGCCCCTGTAAAAGTTATTAACAACTGAATTTTTCAGCAGGTTGTGATGTGGACACAGTGCAAGCAAATTCCGGTATCGTTCCCAAAACTCATGCAGGTCTTCATGTTCCTTTTGCTTAATGGTAATTATCTCCTAAAGGAGATCCAGGTGTCGCTCAGCTGGGAAAAACCTGTCCAAGAATTTATCGTGCATCTGCTGCCAAGTAGTAATGGTTGTTGACGGTAGAGAATACAACCATTTTTCCGCTGCATCTTGCAAAGAGAACGGAAAGGCACGGAGCTTGATTTGGTCCTCAGTAACTCCATGAGACTTTTTTGAGCAGCAGACCATGTGGAACTTGCTCAGATGTTGGTGAGGGTTTTTGTTTTCTAGACTTCGAAAGACGGGGAGTAGGTGAATTGTTCCTGTCTTCAGCTCGAAGCCAGCATCCACCTCTGGAAAAGTGATACAGAGGGGATGTTGTGCGTTATCGGGGTGCACCAGATCCTTCATGGTCCGACGTTCCGCTACTGCCATCGTTAAGGTACGGTCAAACCCTTCTGTTCGTCTTCTAGATGTTCCGACTCAGTGCTGGACTCTTCAGATTGGTTTAGATTGGATTTTTCCGCTAGCTTCGTGCGTGTTTTGGTCTGGTTCCTTAATAATTTTGCGGTTCTTTCGATCTCGGGATCGAAAATCGGCTCGTCAACTCCACGAATGCTCCTGCTCCTGTTCATAAAAAGAATTAAATTCTATTAGCACCAATCCCCGGCAACGGTGCCAAAATTTGACAGGTGTCGAATCCATCAAAATAAATTATAATCCGGTTTACGACTAAAATAGAGTATAGTGCAAATGGGTCGAATCCACAGAGATTGGTTGAAAATGATTCTAATTAATCACAAGAGAACTCACTAAATTAACGAGTAAAAATTGGGGGTTTTGAGATTTACTAAATAACTAATTAACTAACAATTAAACAAATTAGAAGACAAACAAATAATCACTTGAAAGTCGGGTTTTGATAAATCAATGGGAAAACAATACCTAGTTAGGAATCACAATTCAGTTTAGCACATCGATCATAGACGCAAAAATAAATTCAGTTATTCAACTAGCTATAGCAGATAGAGACACTCGACTCCGCCTCGCTTTCTCTTAAATAATAGAATAACCTAGAGACACTCGACAGTTATCCCCTAATCAACTCACAACCCCTAGAGACACTCGACAGGATTCAATGAGTCAACAACCTTAAGAATTAAGAAAACACTAGCCCGAATTAACCTAGTCACGACACGTGCCAGATTCAAATTCGATTATTAACTCCCTTAGCGAATCAGATTCAGCTTTACGACTTCCTATCGCTAACGCACCTCTAGTTATCTATCAAGCACTACGTATACTTCATGCAATCAAGAATGACAATATGCAATAACCTACTTAGATGATCCGACCGTAACCACTTAAGCAAATAAATCACAATAAACACGACACTCGGAGAATTAATAAATACTTAAATTAAAATTGAATTATAAACGCTAATTAGGTCTCACGATGTCAAAAACATAAATTGTAAATTCCTAGCTAAGTACTGAGAAATTAGCCACTCATGAAAATCATGTCCATAAAATAATTTAAAAGTATCTAACTAAAAATTAAAAGAATTAAAATAAAAACTCTTGAAGAAAGATTTATGCTCTCATGTCTTCAAAAGCTGCCGCGTGAATCCTCCAATCTGTCCGAACTGCTGCT
This sequence comes from Lantana camara, assembly GCA_037501455.1. NCBI lineage: Eukaryota > Viridiplantae > Streptophyta > Magnoliopsida > Lamiales > Verbenaceae > Lantana > Lantana camara. Next base: position 43,857,989 of record CM074859.1, read on the forward strand.
TAAGAAAAGTCCTTCCAAAAGATCATCTCCAAAGTAGTATAGATAGCACCTAAAACCCAAGCTCTCTAAACAATTCGTAGTCTAAATTGGAAAAGGAAATTATCACTTGAGTCTTGCCGCCCAAGACTAAGCTAAAACAAGCCAACCCCAATAAGCTCCTACAACTGGGCCTTAATTAATTCCCCAAATAAACCACTCTTTGGCCCATTAGCATTAAACTCCAAGTTCCAATTAAATGCCAGCCGCAACTGTTAGGAATAGTGCCCTAGAAAGCCGATTGTATATCCGCTTTGTGCTTTTCCTTATTGTAATCACAGACAATCTTTGAATAAAATAACGAATTGAGGCAACACTTCTTTATATGCTCTTGTTTGGTATGCGTTTACTTTAGCTGTGCATGTATGAGAACTCCCCTAATCCTGATGACTTTAGGACTCTACCATTTAGGTGAAATGGTTCATGAAACGAGCCCTATATCACATAAGTCATGATTAGTAAAATACTCCAAGCCGATGAGTCCTACAGACAGTGGGAGTGTCAACCTGACTCCTCTAAGGCTTGCTTGTGGGATCACGCCCTTAAGAAGGACCACCTTGTTTCATGGAGGTGCAAAGTGTATAGTTGATACGTGCGTGATACATGAGGGTGTTTACTTTAATAAGTAAGTTCACTGAGGTGCCCCGTGTGAGAACATTCCTAAATGGGAAAGGAAGTTTCTATTTCAGGAAATGGAAACTTCCAGATTAGGAAATATCTCACGAGTCATTGATGTGATTAATTGATCCTTAGACTTGAGGTTCCTTGTCACTTTATGAGTTAACTCTGTAGTCTTAGGTATAAGCTTTAAAGGGTGTCGCCTTAGACAACTGATTCAAGGCTTATGCTGGGGCTGCACAAGTGACTCATGAAAGTGAATGAGAATCAAGATAGGACCTACACTTGCATTTGCAAGGTGATCTCTTATTGTGTAAGTCATTCATATGCCATATGGAGTCCTTGGCCAAGGCAGTAGATCAAGACATCAAGAAAAGGGTTTCTTGGATTGAGATCAAATGGATATGAAATGCACTTAGCTTTAAGACCGGATTATTAGGGTTCTGATTATTCCCTTGCCCTAGATCTTGGTTGAGAGATAGTAAGTAGGAGGATTGTATCTCACATGATTCAATGACTTAAAGGTTCTGTCGAATCCGAACATTCCAATTCAGCTAGGGGTTAAACACCTGTTGCTAGACTATGGTCGTTTAATCTGTGGACTGATTAATTAATTAGTGAATTAATTAATTGGGGTCACTGCTAATTGAATTGAGAACCTAGAGGGTCACACACAACAACTTGGTTACATGAGTTGAGGCTTGAAAATGATTAAACGAGTTAATCGGACCAAGAGGGTTCCACACGTGTGAATTCACACGTGTGGCTCGCGTGAGTGACACGTGTCACTGTGACACGTGTCACACACGCGTGATAATATATATATATGTTAAATAATTAATTAGTTAATTATTTAATAGACTTTGGTTTAATTTTGAATTAAAAAGAAAGTCTAATTTTGGAGAAAATAATCTAGTTAATTAATTATGAATTAATTAATTAGATAAAATAAGTTATTTATTTTATAATAAATAAAGTATAAAATTATCCAAAAATAGTTTGGATATTTTTTAAGCTCTCTTCAAAGTTGACTAGAATTAGAATTCAAAGTCAAAGTTGGAAAATACTTGATCATCAAGTAATAGGAGAGAGGGGAACCAAATCCTTTCCCAACAAGGATTTGGATCGGCAACCCCCCTTCCTATATATAGGGGAGCTCATGCTCCCCTTTAGAGCTAATAGACAATTCTTGGTTCATGTGTTGAACACCTTCCTTTCTCCAAGATTAAATTAAACCCTAGGTTAAGCCTAAACACTAACTAGAGAACTAGCATCCTTACTAGTTAGATTGTGATCAAGTTGGTGGACTTTCTCTAGAGACTTCAAGTTAGAAGTTTGAAGATTCGAGCTTTACCAAAGGAGAGGGGATCAAGCCGCGTGAAGAGCGTTCTTGGGTGGCTTGAAACGCTTCAAGAAAGAATAAAAGAAAAGTAAGTTTTCTATCTTTACGAATTTGGTTACACGATTGCGAGTTCAAGGTCCTTTTGTTGGGAAAATTTTTTAAATTCCGCTGCTTTCTGATTCGCATTTTCCAACAAGTGGTATCAGAGCCACCTCGTTAATCGTGTTTCTGATTCGTCTCAATTATACTGAATTTGGTAGAAATTCTTAGGCTTGATGCGATTGAGTATTTGTAATTGTTTTAGAAAGCCTGAATTACGAAACTGTATTTTTTCCTGAAAGTTTCTGAAAATTGGTTTTTGTAAAATTTAATTTTGAAAAACAATTTTAGATTTGAAACTGTATAAACTGTTTTTGGATTTCTTGGATTGGTTTTACTTTTGAACGAAAACACGAAACGAAAGCCCGGAACACGATGAACACGCGAAACCCCGCGCGCGAAGGAGTCGCGCGCGCGGGCTTCGCGCACCACCCTCCCGCAACCGCGCGGGAGGCCCTCCCGCATGCCGTCCGCCCGTCGCCGCCCAGGCCTGGCCGGGACAGACCGGCCAGCCTTCCAGCTCCTCCCGCACGCCTGTGCGGGAGCCTTCCGGGCGCGCCTAGGCGCGCCCGCCCAGGGCGGCCGAGACTGGCCGCCCACCGCCTAGCACAGCACGCGCGCGCGAGGCGCGCGGTATGCGCGCGCAGTGCGCGCACTCGCCTGGCCTTGGCCGGGCGCTGTGCGCGCCTGCCGTGCGCGTCCGCGCGCGCTTGCGACGCTGTGCCTCGTTTCGCGCACGGGCCCCGTTTTCGTGATCCGGCCCCTTTCGTGTTTCGTGCAATCCAGTCCCAATTTTATTTTAATTTTAAAATTTTATTTTTGAATATTTATTTTAATTTTTGAATTAAAACTTAAAATTGGGATTTTTGAGAAATTGAAACGGTTTACATTTTGGGAAATTACATCTTGATAAAATTATTAATTTTCAGAAATTAATTGGAATTTTATTTGTTTTGGTAATTTGGGATTTATTGAAAACTTTTATAAATAAGACTCGCATCAAGTCGTGTTTTAAGCTATTAGAGCTTAAAGCGAGAATTTTAATTTATTGGTTAAATTTAAATTCTTGCAAAAGCATGTTAGGTGATCATGGGTTTAGATCTATGTATGGTTTTAATTTATGCACATGGATGGTTTAAATTGGGGTTGGAGCCCTATAGTTGCGTTTTTTCAATTGAGGTTGGAGCCTCACTTATGTGCGTACTGTTATGTGATTTATTATGTGGCTTTCCATATTACTGTTTTTGAGGCCGGGGTATGCCCCGTGTAATTGTCTAAGGCCAATATGAAGATTGAGCCTTATTACTTTATGTCTTTTTCTTTTTATTGTAATTTGAGAGTAGAGATAGGTGGTGAGGTTTTTATTTTCATTTTGGAGACAATGCACCCATGGAGTAAGATGGACCACATTCAAGTAACAAGGAGGCCATAAGTGAAGACCCCTCAAAATGTTAGGGAGGGGAATCTCAATTGTTAAATGTAATAGAGATAGGGCTCGTATTTTGTTACCGCTTTCCCTTATGTGATTTGAACTGTTTATGTGGCATGTATGTTAGAACTTGTGATTGTGGAGTGGCTCCCACATATCACGCATAAGATAGGTAGAACCCATGATCATTACATGTTAGTATCATGCTAGGACATGTTATCTGTTTATGTGCTTGTTTGAAATGCATTTAAGTGTACTTGCATTAATCAAGACTAATAAAATTGGATAACATATATGTTGGTGAGGTCGAACCGGACAACTCTCCGGTTGATTCGAAAATTCCCATTAAATATTAAGCTAATTTCGAACAAATAGGTGTTTAATTCGAGATGCAAATTTTGAATTAAATTCCTAGCATTCCATCAATAGGTTTTAAGTTTAGTAAGTAAAGCTAGTTATTGTCCGCGAGTCGTGGGATAGCTAGTGGAGCTTATTAGTTCTTAGTTACCTAATTGATCATTTTAAATGATCAATATTTCGTGGTCAATTTTAGCAAGGGCGATGTCCGCGAGTCGTGGGTCGTTCGAACTAAGTTTTGGTCATGATCTTATGATTGATGGGTCTAGCTTAACGCCTAAGTAAATATGGATGTCGCACGAGTCGTGGGTCCATATTGAAAGATAGGTGATGCAAAAACAATTACTAAGAGTTCTAAAGGTGTTAGAATTGGTAAGTTGTACCTACCTAGGGTTCTTGCTAAGAATGTCCGCGAGTCGTGGGTTCGAGGTAAAATGCCTAGGATCTTAGTACCCATTGGGAAACGTGTTCCTCTTAGATCTTTGGGAATTCTAGATCTTTGAAAAACAGTGGGAGCTACAATAGATTAAAGACCTTATCTTTTGTATATCGTTATAATTCAGCATGCTCACTAGTTCTCTGTTTTACCATTTAGGTCGTAGATTCTGTGATTCTCTACGTGTTTTGAAATGGCAACCAAAAACCCTCTTGTATCGATCCTCGAGTCAAACAAGTTGACTGGTCCCAACTATTCTGATTGGCTGAGGAATCTAAAAATCATTTTAGATTCTGAGAAGAGAACTTATGTTCTCTTCGAAGGGGAGCCTACTCCTGAAGGGGAGGCTCCCACTCGGGCCGAGCGGGACGCGATTCAGAAGTGGAAGGATGATAATCTCCAAGCCCGTTGCCTTATGTTGGCTAACATGTCTCCGGACTTGCAAAGACAACATGAGGCCATGGAATTTGCTTGGGAGATTTACGACCACTTAGAGCAACTTTACCGCCCTCATGAACGTGTTACAAGGTATAACACTTCAAAGGAATTATTCCACTTGAGAATGAGGGAAGGTTCAAGTGTCCATGAATATGGACTCAAGTTTCTTGCCCTTACTGAGAAACTTGCTTCCATGGACATGCCACTGAAAGATGAACTTTCAGTGGATTTGTTGCTAGCTTCGCTCCCACCATCATTCAACCCATTTGTCCTTAACTTCAACATGAATCATGCTGGTGCTACTGTAGCTGAGCTGATTAGTCAGCTTGTGACTGCTGAAAGCACGATCAAGAAGGACAATAAGGTTTTGATGGTGAATGCTCCATCTTCCTCTTCTGGGCCTTCTAAAGGTAAGGGCAAGAAAGCCCAAAAGAAGAAGAAGAAACCCCTTAGGCCCACTGGTGGCATTTCGAAGGGGAAGGCCCAAAAGAAGAAGCGTGATCAGAAAGAGGATGTTTGCTTCCATTGTGGCAAAGCGGGACATTGGAGGAGAAACTGCCCAGAGTACAAGGCTACTCTAAAGAAAGGTATCTTTCTCGTTGAAGTAAATCTTTCTATTAATTCTAGTTCTTGGGTACTTGATACCGGTTGTGGAACTCATATCTGTAATGATGTACAGATGCTAAGTGAAGTCCAACAACTCAAAGAAGGAGAATGTGTCTTGAAGATCGGCGATGGCTCAAACGTTGAAGCTCGAGCTTTAGGCACAATTAGATTAGATTTAGGTAGTTTTGAGTTAGTATTAAACAAAGTCCTTTATGTACCGAGCATTATTCGTAATATAATTTCAGTTCCAATATTAGATTGCGAAGGTTATGAAACTTATATTAAGAATGGTAAATACTTTATCAAACGGAACAACTCTTCCGTTCATATCGGTACTCTAAGTAATGGACTTTACCTAACTCAAAATATCAATATTATGAATATACAACGAGAAACAAAGCGTAAGAGAGATGACAAAGTTTCAGCTCCCTTATGGCACGCTAGATTAGGACACATTTCCAAGAACAGAATTAGCAAGATAAACACTTTAGGATCATTCTCTGAAAATGATCTCAAAGAGTTAACTTCTTGCGAATCCTGTCTCAAAGGAAAAATGTCCAAAGTTCCTTTTAAAGGAACTGTGGAACGTGCCACTAAGGTTCTGGATTTGATCCATACTGATGTTTGTGGACCGCTTAGTGTAAGCACGAGAAACAATCATCAGTATTTCATAACCTTCACTGACGACTTTAGTCGGTATGGTTATGTATACTTAATGAAGTATAAATCTGAAGCTTTTGAGAAATTCTTAGAATTTCAAAAGGTGGTTGAGAACCAAACTGGTCACAAGATCAAAGCACTTCGATCTGATCGAGGAGGCGAATATCTTAGTGAAGAATTCCTTAATCATCTCAAGGATAATGGGATTATCTCTCAGTGGACTCCTCCGGGAACTCCTCAGCTTAATGGAGTTTCTGAGAGAAGGAATCGAACCCTACTTGATATGGTTCGTTCCATGATGAGTTTCACTGACTTACCACCTTCTTTCTGGGGTTATGCCCTAGAAAGTGCAGCAAAGATTTTGAATCTTGTTCCCTCTAAGTCAGTCCCTAAAACGCCCTATGAAATGTGGCATGGTAAAATCCCTAGTTATTCTTACTTAAGAATTTGGGGTTGTCCTGCTTACGTGAAGAGGACAGTGGGAGATAAGTTAGAATCTCGTTCTAACTTATGCTACTTTGTAGGTTATCCTAAGGAATCCATAGGATACTACTTCTATGATCAATCTGAGCAAAAGGTGTTTGTTTCCAGAAATGCCACTTTTCTTGAGGAACCGTTCCTTAAAGAAAAGAAAGGCAAGATCATAGAATTAGAAGAAGTACAAAGTGACCCCATACCACCCACTGAAGAAACGTCCCACTCTGATCAACTGCAACCAATCACGAATTTCGATACACATTTGAATCCTCCTCTAAGGCGTTCTGAACGTACTCCTAGACAGCCGGAGAGATGGTATGGATTCTTCCATGAAATCTCTCAAAAGGATAATGATCCTTTGACATATGAGGAGGCACTTTCAGATTCTGACTCTGAACAGTGGATAGAAGCCATGAAATCCGAAATGGATTCCATGAACTCCAACCAAGTTTGGACCTTGGTAGATTTGCCTGATGGGGTCAAACCCATAGGTTGCAAATGGATCTTTAAGAGAAAGCTTGGAGTTGATGGAAGCATTGCAGCCTACAAAGCAAGACTGGTTGCAAAAGGATTCACTCAAAGACCCGGAGTGGACTTTGACGAAACCTTTTCACCAGTTGCAATGCAAAAGTCCATTCGAATCATGCTTGCCATTGCTGCATATTATGACTATGAGATATGGCAAATGGATGTGAAAACTGCCTTTCTCAATGGTGACATTGACAAAGACATTTATATGGAGCAACCCATAGGTTTCACATTCAGTGGGAGTGAGCAAAAGGTTTGCAAACTCCAAAGATCAATCTATGGATTGAAACAGGCTTCTAGGAATTGGAACATTCGATTTGATGAATCAGTCAAAGCGTTTGGCTTTATTCAAATTTCGAATGAGTCCTGTGTGTATAGAAAGGAATTGGAGACCTCAGTGCAATTCTTAGTACTTTATGTTGATGACATCCTTCTTATTGGGAATTCGAAGGATGACATGAAAGTGACTAAGTTATGGTTATCGAACCAATTCGAGATGAAAGATCTTGGTGATGCGTCCTATATCCTTGGAATTAAAATCTATAGAGATAGATCTAGAAGGTTAATAGGACTATCACAGTCGATGTACATTGACAAAGTATTGAAGAGATTCAATATGGAGTCAGCAAAGGTTAAGAACCTTCCTATGAGTGTAGGAACATGTCTTTCAAAGAAGATGTGTCCTAAGACTAACCTTGAGAAGGAAAGAATGACTCATACACCTTATGCATCAGCAATAGGTAGCATAATGTATGCAATGTTATGTACTCGACCGGATGTGGCTTATGCACTTAGTGTGACAAGTCGTTTCCAAACTGACCCTGGAGATGGTCACTGGGCTGCCGTGAAGAATATTCTTAAGTACTTGAAAAGTACTAAAGATTTATTCTTAGTTTACGGAGGTCAGAAAGATCTTACTGTCGAAGGATACTGCGATGCAAGCTTTGCATCTGACTTAGATGATTTTAAGTCAATGTCAGGATACATTTTCTGCCTAAACGGCGGAGCAGTGAGTTGGAAGAGTTCCAAGCAAACAACCACTGCTGATTCGACCACTGAGGCCGAATACTTAGCTGCAAATGATGCAGCTAAGGAAGGTGTTTGGATTAGAAACTTCATTCAAGAGTTGAATGTTGTTCCTAGCATGAAAGACCCCATTACTGTGTTTTGTGACAACACTGGGGCGGTTGCTCAAGCAAGAGAACCAAGATCTCACCAACGGACCAAGCACATTATGAGGAAGTATCACCTAATCCGTGATATTATCAAAAGAGGAGATGTGCAAATTGAGAGGGTCACATCAGCAGAGAACGTGGCAGATCCACTTACTAAACCCCTTAGTCGAGAAGCTTTCCAAGGTCATCTTCAGAAGATGGGACTTAGAGTAGCTTTAGAATGGCTTTGACGGGCAAGTGGGAGATTGTTAGGAATAGTGCCCTAGAAAGCCGATTGTATATCCGCTTTGTGCTTTTCCTTATTGTAATCACAGACAATCTTTGAATAAAATAACGAATTGAGGCAACACTTCTTTATATGCTCTTGTTTGGTATGCGTTTACTTTAGCTGTGCATGTATGAGAACTCCCCTAATCCTGATGACTTTAGGACTCTACCATTTAGGTGAAATGGTTCATGAAACGAGCCCTATATCACATAAGTCATGATTAGTAAAATACTCCAAGCCGATGAGTCCTACAGACAGTGGGAGTGTCAACCTGACTCCTCTAAGGCTTGCTTGTGGGATCACGCCCTTAAGAAGGACCACCTTGTTTCATGGAGGTGCAAAGTGTATAGTTGATACGTGCGTGATACATGAGGGTGTTTACTTTAATAAGTAAGTTCACTGAGGTGCCCCGTGTGAGAACATTCCTAAATGGGAAAGGAAGTTTCTATTTCAGGAAATGGAAACTTCCAGATTAGGAAATATCTCACGAGTCATTGATGTGATTAATTGATCCTTAGACTTGAGGTTCCTTGTCACTTTATGAGTTAACTCTGTAGTCTTAGGTATAAGCTTTAAAGGGTGTCGCCTTAGACAACTGATTCAAGGCTTATGCTGGGGCTGCACAAGTGACTCATGAAAGTGAATGAGAATCAAGATAGGACCTACACTTGCATTTGCAAGGTGATCTCTTATTGTGTAAGTCATTCATATGCCATATGGAGTCCTTGGCCAAGGCAGTAGATCAAGACATCAAGAAAAGGGTTTCTTGGATTGAGATCAAATGGATATGAAATGCACTTAGCTTTAAGACCGGATTATTAGGGTTCTGATTATTCCCTTGCCCTAGATCTTGGTTGAGAGATAGTAAGTAGGAGGATTGTATCTCACATGATTCAATGACTTAAAGGTTCTGTCGAATCCGAACATTCCAATTCAGCTAGGGGTTAAACACCTGTTGCTAGACTATGGTCGTTTAATCTGTGGACTGATTAATTAATTAGTGAATTAATTAATTGGGGTCACTGCTAATTGAATTGAGAACCTAGAGGGTCACACACAACAACTTGGTTACATGAGTTGAGGCTTGAAAATGATTAAACGAGTTAATCGGACCAAGAGGGTTCCACACGTGTGAATTCACACGTGTGGCTCGCGTGAGTGACACGTGTCACTGTGACACGTGTCACACACGCGTGATAATATATATATATGTTAAATAATTAATTAGTTAATTATTTAATAGACTTTGGTTTAATTTTGAATTAAAAAGAAAGTCTAATTTTGGAGAAAATAATCTAGTTAATTAATTATGAATTAATTAATTAGATAAAATAAGTTATTTATTTTATAATAAATAAAGTATAAAATTATCCAAAAATAGTTTGGATATTTTTTAAGCTCTCTTCAAAGTTGACTAGAATTAGAATTCAAAGTCAAAGTTGGAAAATACTTGATCATCAAGTAATAGGAGAGAGGGGAACCAAATCCTTTCCCAACAAGGATTTGGATCGGCAACCCCCCTTCCTATATATAGGGGAGCTCATGCTCCCCTTTAGAGCTAATAGACAATTCTTGGTTCATGTGTTGAACACCTTCCTTTCTCCAAGATTAAATTAAACCCTAGGTTAAGCCTAAACACTAACTAGAGAACTAGCATCCTTACTAGTTAGATTGTGATCAAGTTGGTGGACTTTCTCTAGAGACTTCAAGTTAGAAGTTTGAAGATTCGAGCTTTACCAAAGGAGAGGGGATCAAGCCGCGTGAAGAGCGTTCTTGGGTGGCTTGAAACGCTTCAAGAAAGAATAAAAGAAAAGTAAGTTTTCTATCTTTACGAATTTGGTTACACGATTGCGAGTTCAAGGTCCTTTTGTTGGGAAAATTTTTTAAATTCCGCTGCTTTCTGATTCGCATTTTCCAACAGCAACAAAGCCAACTCTATGCATGCAGGTACGTGAATGACGACTGGGTTTGATCAAAACTTGGCGTACAGGTCCAGTACTTCCTCAATGTAGATTCTTTCCATCTTCAACAATATTAGCCCAAAAATATCTCCAAAGGCCCCTGTACGTCTGAAACATGAAAACCCATTAAAAGCACCAAAATATATACAAATTAGGCTCTAAAGTGTAGTCCTGGGAATACTAAAAATAGAAAATTAAGCGCATTATCACCTGCCACCTAACAGATATCCCGCCGCTCGACATTGTCCTTCTCCAGCTGGGCTCGAGCCATCCGAGCCACCTTCAATTGACGGTGGTTGCGGAAGCCCAGAATGGTAACCTGGTCGACAGTGTCCGATCAGTAACTTGGTGAAGAAATAAAGAATGAGATAACAAGCAGTACAAACACTTACAAAAAAGAGGTCGCGAGCAAAGTTGTCCTCGTTGGCCTGGTCGTCATCCTGCCATAGCAGTTGGTGGTTGGTGTCAGTCTGGAGACCACGGTTAAGTCATAGGGATCGTTAACAATGACCCTCTCGCTCCCGTCTGATCGATGCGTGGACAGGCCCCCGGGATATTTGGGCTCTTGGACCCGGAGGTAGTCGAAGAATTTTTTGTAGTCTTCGGGTTGAGGGGCCCAAGCGACCTCCTTCCCATGAGATTGGGAAGTAACGTGGGTGCGGGACCCCGACTCTGGTACTATAGGCGGGGACATCAATTCCTTCTCCGTTTGGGCACTCGACCCGGAGCCACCAGCACCTCTTCTCCTTATCTCGGGCGGGGGGTCGAGGATGAGGATTTCCCTTTCTTGGCCTGACTGTCGTCGACCTCTTTACTTTTCCTCTTTCCTCGACCTGAACCTTGGGCGTCTACCGCTGGGGCTTGGGGAGCGAGGGCATGGACTTGTTGAGCGGGGGCGTGGGCTGCTTGAGCACCTTGAGTAGCGACCCGTACCACTCTATCAATCGCCACTTGGGTCTCTTGCTCGTAGGTGGCTTTCTCTGCGACAGACATGGGGGGCAGGTTCTTCTTCTTTTTGCTCGCGTTTAAGGCCGGAGCTAGGCAACAATGATATCCTTGCGGGACGCCATTAATATCATACCTGCATGAGCAAAAAAGGTCGATTAGCTAAATACTCGAGCAGAAAGTCGAAACAAATTTAACTTTACTAAAAGGGAGGGTTAGAAAGGGAACGTGCTTGGGTGATTGAAATTATAAACAATATCACTTGTACCTAATGTGAAGTTCCTGTATCAAACGGTTCTAGGACCTATCCCCGTCTCGATAATGAGTTGGGGTTGAGTCAGGAACCGAGCGCACATTGGGCTGGACTCCCTCGAACACTGAATCAAAGTAGGGGGCCAGGTCAGTCACCCTCGACGTATCTTGGCCTTCTCGACATCGTTCCAGGCTCTGTGGTTCAGTCCGGGCCGCCCGACCGGGGACTTAATGTAGAAAAAATTGTGTTTCCATCCTAACCCGTGGGAAGTGGTCGGAGCCTTAACAATCTAGTAATTAGGTCGAGCCTGTAGCTTCACGAAACCTCGACCTCCGGGGCTACCATAGGAGAGGTCAATGCAACAAGTACCTTCCTGAAATGTGTGAGAGAGGCCGAAATTCTCAAGCAGTGGAGCAAGAGCCTAAAAGCATTTACCAACGCATAGGCGGTCGACAATAATTGGATAGGGGCAATGTCTAGTGCATTTAGGAGGGCGACGAAGTCCGAATTGAGTGGAACCGTCATCCCGTACTTAATCGTATAAGTAGTGACCACGATGCAGTTCTTCGGCGGATCCCCCATTCTATGCTCCAAGGTAGGCTTTATTATTTCATAGCCATCTGTCGGCCATTGATCTGCTCGAGATCGACCATAGCCCGTAAGGATGTTCTGATACTGCTCGATATCATCGTCCAAAACCGTGCTCCAAGTTTTTGAATGGTGGAGCACAGTCGTTTAGGGCCCTTCTTGTTTCTTTTTGGAGCCCGAGGTCGATGTATCGTCATCGGACGATCGCTCCCCTTGAGGATCTTGAACCCTATCCTCGATTGGCATACCCTCATCCTCGACATCCAAACCAGAAGTGGGGCAGACCACTTCATCTCCCTCTTCCTCCTCGAGAGCCATCTCGTCTTCATAAGGGATTGTATGTGAATCCGATTCTCTATCTGAAGAGGACAAGCCTGAAGACAGAGTAATTGGCTCGACCCCTGGCATAATACTCAGGGATGTGCTTCCTCGTGGGCATGGGAATATGCTTTTGGAAAGCCACGAAAAAATAGGAGAAGAGAGCGAATAGAATAAAGGAAGGAGTCGAAAAGAGTACCTTGGGGTGAGAACCTGAAAACTCTTGATCGACCTCCCGGGAGATTCCTAACGCACTCTAGGGTTTCGCTCAAAAATCTCTCTGATCTCTAAGGGACGCTCGAAGACTCTTGAAAGTTTGGTGATGAATGATTGAAACAGGGACCCCCGATTTATAAGAGGAGTGCTCGGAATACCAAGCGACGCTATCATTGCGCTCTGAACCGCCATCAGGTGCAATGATTGCACCTTTTCCCGCCCGCCAAGAGTCAAAATTTGAAAACTCGTGCCTAAAAAGCCAAAAGACGCACTGGTCGAAGTCTACCAGCCACGTCATATGTGTTAGGAATAGTACCCTAGAAAGCCGATTGTATATCCGCTTTGTACTTTTCTTATTGTAATTACAGACAATCTTTGAATAGAATAACGAATTGAGGTAACACTTCTTTATATGCTCTTATTTGGTATGCATTTACTTTAGCTGTGCATGTATGAGAACTCCCCTAATCCTGATGACTTTAGGAGGACTCTACCATTTAGGTGAAATGGTTCATGAAAGGAGCCCTATATCACATAAGTCATGATTAGTAAAATACTCCAAGCCGATGAGTCCAACAGACAGTGGGAGTCTCAACCTGACTCCTCTAAGGCTTGCTTGTGGGATCACGCCCTTAAGAAGGACCACCTTGTTTCATGGAGGTGCAAAGTGTATAGTTGATACGTGCGTGATACATAAGGGTGCTTACTTCCATAAGTAAGTTCACTAAGGTGCCCCGTGTGAGAAGATTCCTAAATGGGAAAAGAAGTTTCTATTTCAGGAAATGGAAACTTCCAGATTAGGAAATATCTCACGAGTCATTGATGTGATTAATTGATCCTTAGACTTGAGGTTCCGTGTCACTTTATGAGTTAACTCTGTAGTCTTAGGTATAAGCTTTAAAGGGTGTCGCCTTAGACAACTGATTCAAGGCTTATGCTGGGGCTGCACAAGTGATTCGTGAAAGTGAATGAGAATCAAGAAAGGACCTACACTTGCATTTGCAAGGTGATCTCTTATTGTGTAAGTCATTCATATGCCATATGGAGTCCTTGGACAAGGCAGTAGATAAAGACATCAACAAAAGGGTTTCTTGGATTGAGATCAAATGGATATGAAATGCACTTAGCTTTAAGACCTGATTATTAGGGTTCTGATTATTCCCTTACCCTAGATCTTGGTTGAGAGATAGTAAGTAGGAGGATTGTGAACCGAGGATCTCTATCTGAAACAATGCTGATCGGGGTACCATGCAATCTAACAATCTCCTTCCGATACAACCGGGCCAACTTAGGAACCTTGTCGGACATCTTCACCTTAAGAAAGTGTGCGGACTTTGTCAACCGATCAATAATCACCCAAATCCCATCGGAACCTCCTTTGGTCCTTGGCAAGCCGGACACGAAGTCCATTGTCACTTGCTCCCACTTCCACTCGGGTATTGGAAGTGGTTGGAGAGTTCCTCCCGGTTTCTGGTGTTCTGCTTTCACCACTTGGCATATTTGACATCTCCTAACATAGTTAGCAACGTCTCTCTTCATGCCGTTCCACCAGTATAAAGTCCTTAGATCCTTGTACATTTTGGTGGTACCGGATGTACTGCATACGCTGACTTGTGGGCTTCATCAAGTACCAACTGCTTAAATCCTTCAGGGACACAAACCCGAGCCTTAAATCGAAACAATCCCGAATCATCAAATCCAAACTCGATTTCAGGATCAATCCTTGACTTCGCTATCAATTTCTGAATCTCTGGATCCATAGATTGAGCTTCTATCAGTCTCTGCTTCAAAACCGGCTGAACCGAAATATTAGCCAATCGAGCCTCTGAAACCAGAACCACTGAACCCTGTCTACTAGAACCTGCTTCCAAACCTGAAACATTCACTTTCCTACTCAAAGCATCCGCCACCACATTGGCTTTACCCGGATGGTACTGAATCATACAATCATAGTCCTCGAGTGTCTCCATCCATCTCCTCTGTCTTACATTCAAATCCTTCTGGGTAAACAGATACTTAAGACTCTGGTGGTCGGTGAACACTTCAAAAGTGATTCCATAAAGGTAATGCCGCCATTTCATCAAAGCAAACACCACTGCGGCGAGTTCCAAGTCATGAGTGGGATAGTTCTTCTCATGATCCTTTAACTTCCTTGAGGCGTAGGCTACCACCTTACCATTCTGTATTAACACACAACCGAGACCTTCCTTCGAAGCATCGGTATAAACTGAGTAACCTTCTGAACCCTCGGGTAGGGTTAAAACCGGTGCAGTAGTCAAACTCTCCTTAAGGGTTTGGAAACTCTTCTCACACGCCTCATCCCACTCAAACTTCACCTCTTTCTTAGTTAACCGGGTCAACGGGGAAGCAATCTTTGAGAAATCTTTCACAAAGTGCCTATAGTACCCTGCCAACCCGAGAAAACTTCTCACTTCCGAGGCATTCTTCGGTGGTTTCCAAAGCATCACCGTTTCAATCTTCGCAGGATCCACTTCTATACCATTCCCCGAAATGAAGTGACCCAAAAAGGAAACTCGATCCAACCAGAACTCGCACTTACTGAACTTGGCGAACAATCTGTGCTCCCGAAGTGTAGACAAGACAATACTCAAATGCCGCGCGTGCTCTTCTTCGGACCTCGAATACACCAGAATATCATCTATAAAGATGACCACGAATTTATCGAGGTAAGGCCGGAATATTCGGTGCATCATATCCATAAACGCGGCTGGGGCATTGGTCAGACCAAAAGGCATGACCACAAACTCAAAATGCCCATATCTCGTGTTGAAACCCGTCTTCGGTATATCTCCCTCCCGGATACGCAACTGGTAATACCCTTGCCTTAAGTCCAACTTGGAATAAACCCTCGAACCTTGCAGGAGGTCGAACAACTCTTCAATGTGAGGAAGCGGGTATTTGTTCTTAACCGTTAACCGGTTCAGCTCACGGTAGTCAATACACATTCGCAAAGTCCCGTCTTTCTTCTTTACAAATAGGACCGGAGCACCCCACGGAGAAGTGCTCGGGCGAATGTAACCACACTCTAAGAGCTCGTCCAATTGCGTCTTCAACTCCTTCAACTCGGCTGGAGCCATCCTATAGGGAGATTTCGCATACGGTTCTGCTCCGGGATAGAGATCTATCACAAACTCGACGTCCCGATCCGGAGGTAAAGATCCCAAGTTCTCCGGAAACACATCGGGGAATTCCCTCACGATCTCCGTCTCTTCGAGCTTGGCCTGATCCTTTGGCTTATTCAAAAGGTAGGCCACATAGCCCGTCGCACCGTCCCGAAACAGTCTACTTGCTTCCATGAAGGAAATAAACGGGCAGGTCTTCAACCTCTGACCCGCAAAGACCGTAGAACCCAAAGTCACCCTCTTAGCAAAACAATCCATCAAGGCTCGGTAACGGTACAACCAGTCCATTCCCAGAATTACCCCATACTTCTTAATAGGCATCTTGATCAGATCTGCCGGATACTCATGATCTTCCACAACCACCGGACAACCTCGATAAACACAATTCGTAGACAAAGTAGCACCAAGGGGAGAAGAAACAATAAAGGAATCATCTAGGCAAGCAACAGGCAAGGGAAGAGTAGAAGCAAGCCGGGAAGCAATAAATGAATGCGTTGCTCCCGGACCAAACAATGCATGCAATGGAATGCCATGAATATAGATAGTACCTTCAACAACGGCATTGGCATCCACCTCTACATTCTCTTCCTCGCCCTCCAAAGCATAGGCTCTTGCTTGGATCGGTGCTCTCGGAGGCATCACATTCAACGGCGGAGGAACTCGAGACTGAGGTGCTCTCACGTGAGGACAAGTACTGATCATATGGCCGGGCTCTCCACATTTATAACATCTTCTCAATTTCTTCCGGCAATTCTCCTCGGTGTGGTTGGGACCCTTGCAATAGCTACACTGAATCGGGGCCGGTAAAGCTAGTGCCGTCGGTACCAGAGGTCGAGCTTTCTTGACTGAAGTAGGAGGACTTTGGGGTTTGAAGACCGGAGGCCCACTATAGGATACAGGCCTCTTCCCCAAATTAGAGCTCGAACCTTGGCCCGAAGAATAAGTCGACCTCAATCTCTTGTTGTTGGCTTCCACCTTGATCGCTTTCCTCGTAGCCTTCTCCCATGTATCCACTGTAGCTGCCTTAAGAGCATCCTGGACTTCATATCGTAAACCATGAATAAAGTTCCGGGCCTTCTGGGTATCATCATTGGTGATGTGCGGGGCATACGGTGCAAGTCTCTCAAATTCCATGATATACTCTTCAACCGAACGGTTCCCTTGTCTCAGTTCTGTAAATTGTTGTAATCTTCTCTCACGAGCACTTGACGGAACATACTTGTGACGAAATTCTCTCACGAAGCTTTCCCAATCGAATTCCTCTCCATTCCTCTCCAATCGAGCTCTCATAGCTTTGAGCCAATTGGATGCGGGACCTTGAACAAACCGGGCCGTACAAACAGCTTTCTCATGCGAAGGAGCGGGGCAAATTTCCCAAACTCCCGCAACTTCCGACAACCACTCCTCGGCTTGGATGTCATCTCCTCCATACCACTTCGGCGGATTGTTGTTTCTGAACTCCTTAAAGGCCGGAGTTACTTGCCCACCTTGTCCTTCCCAATGTGGATTATTCCTTTGGTTCTGCTGAAGTTGGTTCAGAAGGGCCTGCACAATATTCTCAGCATTCATTGGTGGAGGTGGAGGCGCTTGTGGAGGGGGTTGATTAAGGTCAGGAGTCTGCTCTCTATCTGCTCTCCTTCTGGGAGGCATCCTGAAAATACACAAATCAAGAAGATATCGATGCATGGAGTTCAGTTCATGATCATGAAGTCAATTATCACCAATTTAAGCAATTAAGTCACGTAGAGATGTGAATGAATGTAAATAGTCACATACTCCTATACCGAACGACCTAGACAGACTCAACACGACTCCAGAGCTCTGGTTTTGCAACCGAGAGCTCTGATACCACGCAAGGATGTAACACCCCCAGAGCGAAGGGTGCCACATCCCCCGCACTAAGGTCCAACACGAGTAGCGAAATGGAAGTCCGCACCCGTATCAGACCATAGCGAACGGGAGACACACAAAACTCACACCCTCGCTAGGCGGCCTAGACCCCCAAGAACTGCAAGAATTAAAATCAGAGTAGCGGAAGCAATTTATAATCAACATATTTCCCAAGATCACATATACATTTCAAAAGTGGGGAAGGGTCAACCATTCACGCCAGTTTATAAACAGAATAAACAATGCCATCTCGGCCCAAAATAGAGTAAGTGTAATCATAAATACATAATCCAAAATACAGCAATAAGAGTAGAAGTAATCCACTACGAATGCATGAAGACCCAAGCTAAACCACAAGTAAACCCAAAAGACACTTGCCGCCTAGCTTGACTCGGAAGAACCTGCAAACTCAAAAGAAAGGAAAAAGGGGAAAACAACAACGAGGGTTAGTCCTAGCGACTAGTGAGGGGGCTAACTCACGCACCCGATAAATATATAGAGCAAAGCACTTAATCAAAAGGAAAGATCCTTGAACCGAGAGTGGTTTTTGCAAGCCAAATTAATTCCCGTGATATAGATATATATATAAGTTAAAGGAAAGGGAAAAGGGCAAAACAAGACTCCAATTTTTAGGTGAATTAAGAATCCACTCTCGTTTCGTAGATCATACAAAGCTTAACCAACCCGGCGAGTACGAGTCACACACATCCCCAACTTCCAAATACGAAGAACAAAGCAAAGCAAAACAAATCAGAATCCATCCCCAACACCGGTTGATAGAAGGGTTGATCGGCCCTAACTATCCACATACACAAACGAGACAAGGTTTAATTACTACCTTGAACCCTTCGGCGGTTGCCTCCGCCGGCTCAAGAGAAACACCCTTCCTCAACCTCCTAAGGTTGGGCGAGACTCTCAAATGGAGGTGTTGATGGAAGAGCTCGGCGACCCCTCGGCCGTCCCGAGATTACCATACCACACTCCGGGGCCCAAACATATCACGAAAGTCACACAAATATACCTCAAAGCTTATCTTTCAAAGCCACATCTCGCTCACACACACACACACACTTGCGGAAAACTAAACTTTTCAAACAAAAGCAAAATAGCGTATATACTTATACAAACGTTTTCAAATTCTTATAACCAATGGGATAAATCCTGCAACATAAGTATCATACACTTATTTACCATATATTATACATATCCACATGCGAGGCTTCAAATCAAGTAGGGTTATAGGTCGAATAACTAAAAGAACAAAACCTCACCTTGGCAACGAACGAAGCGGAGTCAAAAGAGGAAACCGGACACCTACGGAGCAAGCTCGTCCCCTACAGGAAGATCCTCTAAACAAGGCAACCAACAAGAGACACTCTTAGACTCAATATGAACCACATTGACGCTCGGTACATGAATATGTATGCTTATGATGCAAATGATATGAAATGAATCCACATTAAGATCATTTATGAGCATTCAAAGCATAATCGGACATATATCATAAACGAGGCAAGAATAAACAACAAGAAACAACGGAAAGGAAACAAAACGAACGAAACTAGAGTTCCTAGAAGACACGCCCGTGTCCCCCGGGAAAGGCAAGCTGAGACACCCCCGTGTCTCAGTACAGAACTAAGCAACGGAAACTAGGAGGTGACACGCCCGTGTCACCGAAACAAGGCAAGCCGAGACACCCCCGTGTCTCGGTACAGAAAAGCGAAAACGAAAACAAAAGGTGACACGCCCGTGTCACCAACAAAGGGCAAACCGTGACACCCCCGTGTCACGGTACAGAAAAACGCAGACGGCTTAACAGTAACTCAGCAACCCCAAAACAAAAACCCAACACTCATGCTCTAATTACCAAGCAAAGAAATGCAACAATTGCTAAGAAACAAGTCCTAGGAGCATACCAACAACAACAAATCTCAAGGAAACATGAAAGGAGCAAGAATCAATCAAATCTACCAACACTACTATTCACATGCTTGTAAAATCTCAATAACCAACCAAAGAATTGAACTCAAAATCACATAAAAGAGAGAAGAGTAAGTGTAGATTGCAACCATGAACTTACCTTTCAATTTGGAGAAGTTTTGATGAAGATTTGAGCCCAAAAATCTGAAAATGAACAAAGGGGTTTTCTTCCTTCTTCCTTCTTGCTTTGCTGATCGATTTGGTGAGGGAGGGAGAGAATGGGTCGGTTTAGGGGGGTTTAGGGGCTGAAATGGTTAGCTAACTCAAGTATAACCCAAGGTTTAGGCTTAGATAAGGTTCAAATGGGGTCCACAAGGTCTCATAAGTTCAAAAGGTAGCTTCCAAGCTTAAGGGGCTCGTTACGGGTGAAATACGGAGGTCTTAACGAGCTTAGAAAAATGTGAGGCTTGTCCCATCGAACCCGAATCGTCCAAACGAGTTCAATGGAGGTGACGGAATTCGAATCCGAATTCCCGAGCTTAAGATACACGTCCCGGAACCCAAGGTGCGCTAAGTGCTCTTTAGCCTCCTTTAGGTCCCGTCTCCAAAACGAACTCAAAAAGGCAACCAAAACAAATACCAAAACATATAACGAGCATGTAAACGAGTCCATAAGGCATATTATCAACACATAACGCGAATTCACAAAAATCAGAATTAATTACGAATCTAAAACGAGCAAAATACAAGGTGAAGGAAAGTTAAACGCTCAAGCTAAACAAGTCCATACCAAAGCAATTAAGTTCAAATAACTTCAAATGATCCACGTTGACAATTAATATCACATAATCACTTAAAGAACTAACTAAATAGCGCACATAAGAGGTTACCTGAAAAGTCTGATCAGTCGGGATGTTACAGGTTATGTCGAATCGAGACATTCCAATTCAGTTAGGGGTTAAACACCTGTTGCTAGACTATGGTCGTTTAATCTGTGGACTGATTAATTAATTAGTGAATTATTTAATTTGGGTCACTGCTAATTGAATTGAGAACCTAGAGGGTTACACACAACAACTTGGTTACATGAGTTGAGGCTTTAAAATGATAAAACGAGTTGATCATACCTAGAGGGTTTCACACGTGTGGGTCACGTGACTGGACACGTGTATAATTATTTGTATATTAAATAATTAATGTGTTAATTATTTAATAGACTTTGGTTTAATTTTAAATTAAAAAGAAAGTTTTATTTTGGAGAAAAATAATCTATTTAATTAATTACGAATTAATTAATTAGATAAATAAGTTATTTATTTATTAATAAATAAAGTATAATAATATCCAAAAGGGTTTGGATATTTTAGCTCTCTTAAAATTTGATTTGAATTAGAATTTCCATAAGGACTAGGTTTTCGGCCACCCCTCCCCAATTATATATAGGGTAGCTCAAGCTCCCCTTGAGAGTGATTGGTAATTCTTTTGGTTCATGTGTTGAACACCATCCTTTCTCCAAGATCAAATAAACCCTAGGTTAAGCCTAAACACTAACTAGAGAACTAACATCCTTACTAGTTAGATTCTAGTCAAGTTGGTGGACTATCTCTAGAGAGCTTCAAGTTAGAAGTTTTGAAGATTCGAGCTTTACCAAGGAGAGGGGATCAAGCCGCAAGAGGAGTTTTCTTGGCTAGCTTGAAACACTTCAAGAAAGATTATGGAAAAGTAAGTTTCTAATCTCTACGAATTCGGATTCAAGATTGCGAGTTCCGATCCTTTTTGTTGGAAATTTTTTTAAATTTCCGCTGCTTTCTGATTGCTGTTTCCAACAAGTGGTATCAGAGCCACCTCGTTAATCGCGCTTCTGATTCATCTCAATTAAACTGAATTTGGTAGAAATTCTTAGGCTTGATGCGATTGAGTATTTGTAATTATTTTAGAAAGCCTGAATTACGGAACTGTATTTTTCCTGGAAGTTTCTGAAAACTGTTTAGTAAAATTTGTTTTGAAAACTGTTTTTGGATTTCTTGGATTGGTTTTGCTTTTGAACGAAAACATGAGACGAAAAGCCTGGATTACGAACACGCGAAAGCCCACGCGTGAAGGCGTCGCGCGCGTGGGCTTCTCGTGCCACCGCCCGCCTGGACTAGGCGCGCGCATGGGCGTCCCGCCCAGCACCTCTCACACACCGCGCGGGAGCCTTCCGGGCGTACCTAGGCACATCCGCCCACCGTCCGCCCAGGCTGGGCGAGAATCCCGCAAGGTGTGCGGGATCCCTTGCCCAGGCCGCCCGCATGATGGCCGAGAGGGCCGCGCGCAGCAGCGCCTGCGAAACGTGTAACCCTTTCGCTTACGGGCCCCGTTTCCCACCCTCGTAATACATTTTCGCGTCTCGTGCAATCCAATCCCAATTTTATTTATTTTATTAAAACTTGTTTTTAATTAAATTAATTTATTTTAATAGAATTTAAAATTGGGATTTTTGAGAAATAGAAACGGTTTATAATTTGGGAAATTACGCCTATAATAAAATTATTAATTTTCAGAAATTAATTGGAATTTTATTTGTTAAGTAATTGGGATTTATTGAAAACATTTATAAATAAGACTAGCATCAAGTCGTGTTCCAAGTCATTAGGACTTGAAACGGGAATTTTAATTTATTGGCTAAATTTAAATTCTCGCAAGTTGCATGTTAGGTGTAGGGATGGCAATGAGCCGAGCCAGTTCGTGCCAGGTTCGGGCTTGGGTTCGGCTAGGGACGAGCCAAGCTGAGGTTGGGTTTGGCTCGCGACACCTGGGAGCCAAGCCCGAGCCCGAGCCCTTACATTTCTGTTCGTAGGCTCGCGAGCCAGCTCGCGAACCTTAAAGTTTTTTAAAAAAAAATATTTTTATATATGTATTATATATATATATATATATATATATATATATATATATATCTCTATAATATTAATATATATACATATTTATAATATATATGTTAATGTTAGTAAAATACATATATTAGTATATTACATATAATTATACTAAAAGTGAAGGAAAGATTTTTGGAAAACCCTAACTCCTGCTTCAATTCTTCGCACGCCACCCCTTTCTCTTCCAACATCCCAACTGCCGCTCTCTTCCACCGGCGAGTGCCCTTCAACCCCAGTTAGGTCCTCCACGCAAGTCCTTCCTTCTCGGCCAACCAGTTGCAACGCCGCCCATTATTCTCCGACATCAGCCGTCTCCAAGTGCTACCACCACTCGACTCAGCCGTCTCATAGCGCCACCACGCCGACATCAGCCGTCTCTAAGGTATTCTTTTTCATTTGGGTTTTCATTAATCTTTGTATTTTGCCACTGCATTGAGTTGGTATTCGGAGTTTGTAATTTTAGGTCTTTGGGAATTCAATATGAAGTGGGCTTTCTGTTTTTGGATTCAAGATTTGATTTTGTGGATTATCTTGGGGATTTCCTTGGTGTTAATTTCGGTTTCTGAGTCAAATGACAAGAAATATGGTTTAACAAGTTTGAAGAACTGAAATGCATCCCATTTTATCTATTAAGACGATTAAAACCTGAAAGCTTGATGATTATTGCCCGAGATTTCATTTTTAATGGCTGAAAATCGATGTTTCGTGGCTGAAATTTGATATTAATTGATGAAATTGAAGAGTAATGGCTGAAAGTTGAGTTTTAAAGGCTGAAATTGAAGAGTAATGGCTGAAAATCGATGTTTCATGGCTGAATGTTGATTAAAATATGTTTTAATTTAGTCAAATACTTCAATATAAGCTGATGTTCTAAACTTCTCTATTTGTGCAATATAAGCTATTGTTTCAATTTAGTGTTTAGTGTTTTAATTTAATGCTTTGTTTTAATTTAATTTATACAGGATTGCAGGAGAGATGAGGAGAGATGTCAACAAGGAGTTGTTCATTGTTCTTATTTTTCATTTGAATGAATGTTGTTACATTTTTATGGTTTATTTGAAAGACTGTTGCTACAATTTATGGATGTTTAATTGGATGAATCTTGCTAAACTTTGTACGGACTGCACTTTTTTTATTTCAATGAATGAATGTTGCTGGCTTGCTGCACTTCTGGAATGAATGAACTGATTCTTTTACTGCACTTCTGCACCTTTCACACAGCCAACCCTAGCTCGCGAGCCGAGCCGAGCCCTCACGAGCCAAGCCCGAGCCAGAAAAGCTTGGCTCGTTGGCTCGCGAACGTGGTTCGATACCTTTCCATTTCCTGCGAGCCCCAAGCCCGAACCTAAAAAAATGACCAAGGCTCGGCTCGGCTCATTGCCATGCCTAGTTAGGTGATCATGGGTTTAGACTTATGTATGGTTTTAATTTATGCACATGGAAGGTTTAAATTAGGGTTGGAGCCCTATAGTTGCGTTTTTCAATTGAGGTTGGAGCCTCACTTATGTGCGTACTGTTATGTGATTTATTATGTGGCTTTCCATATTACTGTTTTTAAGGCCGAGGTTTGAGCCTTATTACTTTTCAGTACTTTTTCATTTTTTTTTTTTGTGAAAAGGTAAAAATGCATTAATCACAAAAAGAAAGAGATACACATGTACAAGAAGGAAGAAAAGAACAAAAGAAACGAAGACCACAAGGTTTGAGCCGTATTGCCTCATTAAAACCTCCAACGGAAAAACCCTTTTTAGGGAGAAAACCCGAGGGAGAAAAAAGAGTACAATACTTACACGTGGCCCAAACCTGGGAAAGAAATTCAATCTAAGAAACTAGCCGCAAAAGTAATTTGAGATGAAATCTACAGGATACAAATGGTAGAGTATAGTGAAAACAAGCCGTTTGATACGAGAGAGGATGTCAGCTTCACGGATTCTAGCTTGTTCCATCACAATTTTATTTCTTGCTTCCCATAATGCGTAGATGGTGCAGCAAAAAGTGAGTCGAACAATCTTGGACTTTGGTCTTGCTCCTGAGTAGAATCTGTTGATAGTACGTGTAGAACTTCTAAGGGTGCTCATGCCGAAGGGGACACGCATCCAGTTTTTTGCATAACTCCAGATTTTTTTGGTGAAGTGACACTCAAAGAAGAGATGCCTTGAAGATCCAACACAACTGCTGCACAAGGGGCAGTCACGGGGGATATCCAGATATTACAGATTGTCTTTGGTAGGAAGACGTTCTTTGAAAGCTAGCCAAGAGATGAAGCTAACTTTTGGGGGAATATAAGACTTCCATATCAGTTGCATCCATGGTTGTTTTGTACCTTTGTTTCTAAGAAGATCGTAGACTTTTCCAGGATTTAAATCGCTGCCATCAAGTAATGATTGAAGGCCTTGAATTGCAAGTTCAATGCCTCCAAAATTGTGTACGAAGGAGTCACGTATTGCAGCTAGCTTCTTTAAGAGGGGTGAGTCACGTGTTTTAGGTTTCCAACTCCAAATAGAATCATGCTCTAAGTATGTGGAATGCATCCACAAAACCCAAAGCGAATCCTTCTTGGAGTGAAAATCCCATATATTACCGGATAACAAAGCATCGTTCCAGACATATGCATTTTTAATGCCAAGGCCACCTTCCTCACATGGTTTACAAATATCAATCCAGGCCACCTTCGCTTTCTTACCATTCCAAAGAAAAGTGCGGCAAAGGGAATTTATTTTGTCGATGATTGTGATTGGAATCGGAAATGCTTGTAACCAAAAGGATTCCACTCCTTGTATGACAGATTTGATGAGTTCCAGTTTACCTGCATATGAAATAGAAGAAGTTTTCCATGAGTTTAGGTATTTTTCAATAGAAGATAAGAGAGGCTGAAATTGAGCAATAGAGATTTTTTGTGGGGCAAGCGGAACGCCTAAATATAGTGTAGGGAAAACTCCCTGTTTGAAAGGTGCAATTTGGAGGATTTCATTCATTTTATGCGCCTTAAGACCAGCCATGAAAATGGCTGATTTTGTCGAATTGACGGTTAGCCCTGAAACAAGTTGAAAGTCCTTAATCGCATCCATGAGAATCTGGACTGACGGATTATCACCCCTACAAAAGAGCATAATATCATCAGCAAAGGCAAGGTGATTTAAATGAAGTTTGTGACATTTTGCATGAAAATTAAAATCCGTGTTAAGTGTTCTCAGTTGAAGTAGACGTGAAAAATATTCAATGCATAGAATAAAACGATAGGGAGATAAAGGGCCCCCCTGTCTAATTCCCCGCTTCCCGTCGAATTTTCCATGTAATTTTCCATGTAGGGCAATAGAGTAAGAAGCTGTAGTGATACACTCCATTATCCATTGTTTAAATTGTTGCGGAAATCCAAAGGTATTAAGCAGTTCATTAAGGAAATCCCAAGATATGGTATCAAAAGCTTTGGTTAAATCGAGTTGCATCATCACGCGTGGGGTACTCCTTTTGATATTGTAGCCTCTAAGTAGTTCTTGAGCAATGAATATATTTTCCTTCATTTTCCTCGCTGGTATGAAAGCTGCTTGCGCTGGGTTTATGATATCCTTTAGAATTGGCTTGAGGCGGTTGGCAAGAATCTTGGAGATCACTTTGTAGGTGACGTTGAGACAGGCAATGGGTCTGAAGTCTTTAACATCATTTGCACCATCTTTTTTTGGGATGACCGACACTGCTGTATGGTTAATTTGCTTGAGTAGCTTTCCATTGGTAAAGAATTCCGAAATAGCCTTGGTGAAATCATGCTGGATAAAGTTCCAGCTTTGTTTAAAGAAGCCAGCTGAATATCCATCGGGTCCAGGAGCTTTATTGTTGTCAATTGAAAATAACGCCTCTTTTATTTCATTTTCCAACAGAGGCGAAATAAGGAACTGAGATTGACAATCTGTGATAGTCTGTCCTTGCAAAATAACATGAGGGTCCAAAGGAGTGTTATTTGCAGCTGAACCAAATAGGTTCTTAAAATAGTCTTGAAAACAGTCGCCAACCTCTTGTATTGAATTGGTTAAGCTTCCGTCAGGCTTTATGAGATGAGTGATGGTATTTCTGCTTATATTTTTCTTAATAATGGCATGGAAGTAAGCCGTAGATCTATCTGAAGCCATAACGTGTTGTGCTTTGGCTTTTTGTTGCAAGAATGATCGTTCCGCCTCTTGGAGGTGGATTGCTTTTTTCCGTAAAGATTTAACCTCATCAGCCAGGTTTATATTGTGAGGATCAGTGAGAAGATGTGAGTATTTCTCTTGAAAGGAGATAGTAGCAGATTTTGCCCTAGCGGAGATGTGGCTGAACTCTTCGTTATTTAGTTGTTTGAGTGGTTCCTTAAGAGAAGACAGCTTTTTGCACAGGATAAATTGATGTCTCCCAAAATAGTTGTAATTCCTCCAATTGTCTTGGACTAAGGATGAGAACTTTGGATGTTTCGTCCACATGTCATAAAATTTGAACATCTTGGAGCCACTACTCACAATTCTGGAGCAATTGACAATAATAGGCACATGGTCTGAATTTGGATTTCTTTCCAAGAACTTTGCGTGGCAAGAATTCCCAGAAGTAGCCCACTCTTGGTTTATCATCACCCTGTCTAATTTTGCAAACTTGTTTCCTCTGTTCCAAGTGTATAGTTCCCCTGTGTAAGGAGCATCCATAAATCCCAAAGAAGCTCTGAAGTTGGTAAGATCTCTCATAACATAGGCATTAGGTGTTTTGCCCACTCTTTCGCTAGCATCACAAACACAATTGAAATCGCCCAAGACTATCCATGGTGAAGAGGGAGGCACGTTGAGATCAATTAGTTTCTCCCAAAGTCTTCGTCTCTCCGACACAGTGTAGAGTCCATATACAAAAGAAGCATAAGAAGAGAAATGTGAGATACGACATTGAAGGGAAACATGGATAAATTGGTCAGAAATCTCCAAGACATTGCAATTGACAAAAGAGTCATTCCAGCACAATAATAATTTGCCATTATCAATCAAATTGAAATTGTGGGCAAAATTCCAATTTGGTAGATGATTTTTCATAAAGCGGTTTAGAACATCAATAGAGATTTTATTTTCAATAAGACAGCTTACGTTGCAATTAAACTTCCGGACCAGATTTGAAACCACTTTTTGTTTAGAGGATTGGTTCAGTCCCATTACATTCCAACATAGAAAATTCATTTAGATAGGTTGGAGGAAGTGGCGCCTCCGTCGCTCTTGGGTTTGTCCACTTTCTTTGATGATTTGACTTTTTTCTTCATTTTCTTCTTTATCACCTCCTGGAAGACTTGTTTTGGTTCATCAAGCAAATTTTCTTCGTTTTCAGAATGTAACACCTCCTTATCAGCCAGAGTTGGTTCAAGGTCTTCATTAGGTGTTTTTGAATTTCCAATGGCTCCAACGGGGCAACCAAACTTACCAACATCAGCAACAATGGGAGGCCTTGGTAGCACCGCTGAACTATTAGCCGCTTGCGGGACAGTCAACACAACAGATTGGGGCACTGGCGGTAATTGTTGGCTGTCTGTGCGCGCCGCAGGCGGGACTCCTTGCGCGCCAGTGCTAGCCGTTGGTGGGAGAGGCTGCTCATCAGTACTAGGAACTTGTGGGCAGTTCTGGCCGACAACCTTAGGCACTGTCGGGATTGGAAGCACATCCGGTTTTTTTGGAACAGGGGTGGATTTTAGAGGAGTCAGACGAGTCATTATAGGAGCAATTTTCCGGTCCTTGTCTACAAAGCATTGCCACGCATTGTGACCATAATTTTCACAAAAACAGCAATAGGATGGATAGGACTCATAGATAACAGGGAGAGAGAGTTTTTTCCCCGAAGGTAGAGAACAGTTGATTGCATGGGCAGGGGTTACAGCAGCATCCACAATAACACGAAATCTGGCATAAATGTATCTTTTTCCAGAAGCAGTGAGTTCATCCGTGCAGATTGGTTCGCCCAGGCGTGAGACAATTTTCGAGAAAGCCTTTTCGTTCCAAAGGGCTGGAGGGATTTCATAAACCTTGACCCAAACAGGAGTTTTCAATGAGATTTTTTTGTCAAAAACAAAGTCTTGATCAGGTTTGCTTAGGAGAAGAGAGACATTGCCGGTTGGATAGGGTCCACCACTGAGAATCTTTAATGAATCCTCTTCGTTCTTGAATCTGAAGATTACCCAGCCCTTTCTATGCGGGAGAATTTCAACCTCAACTCCCCAAGTTTTTGTACGCTGCTCAATCAGTTGTAGGCCTGGGAAACTTCCGGTGAAGCATCCCAATAAGCAATTCCCCCAAGTTTCATTAGATGGCATAAGATCAATTGGTTCGAAATCAAGAGCAGCACCATGAGTTGCCATTTTTTTGAGAAGAATTTTCTTGCTGGGATTATTGAACAAACTGGAGTAGCTTTTTTTCGTTGTGGCTTGAACATCATGAGAAGGCCCAGCTTTATACGTAGTGTCACAATTTTCGTTGGGATCAGTTAGGGTTTGTTCAATTACTTTTTTACCCTTGTCATTAATACTAATGTCTCGATTAAGAGTCTGATTTAAATCAGTAACCAAAGAATTTTGTTTAACCAATGCTAATGACGCGTTTTCACTTCTTGGGAGGCCAAATACCCCAGGTAAAACCGCATAAGATAAGTTCAAATTAGAATTTACCTCGTGGAGAGGTTTCTTGAGATTTTCATCAATAAATGCCGCATTCTCCAATAAAGTTCCGTTTGAGGGTATGCCAGCTAGGACGTCCATCATGTCCTTGACAGCAGGGAGAATTTCCCCCTTGTTAGCAACCACATGGATTTGATTTACCACCTCAGCAGCCACACTGCCAATTTTATCCACTTCAGCTGCTCCTTCGTCCGCTGACTCAGGAACTTCTTCGACGCTGGAAACAGAGGATTCATCCTCGCAGGAACAATCTTCATCCTCACAAGAACAATCTACATAGCAGGAGCAATTATCCACATCGCAAGAACAATCCTTGTAACAGGAGCAGTTTTCCACATCACAAGAACAATCTTCTCCTTCATCACAGGATAAATATTCGGGATTTTTTTGAAGTAATGATGACAGACTTTCAAATTTAGAATTGTCCAGAAAAGGAAGAGCATTAGTTTTTAGAGGACATGAGATAACAGTTTCTGGAGTATCAGCAGTGTTGAAAGTGATGCTTAGCGGGACAGGGGACACAATGACAGCAGAATTGACTTGTTGGGAGATATTCATTGATGGCTCAGGGGTATCTTGAGAGTGTAGAGTTTCGCTTGACATCTCAGGAGATAGATTGATGATAGTCCTCTTAATTAGACGTGAAATTGATTCAGATTCAATATTTTCAACAAAACTTTGGAATTCCCAAAAATCATCCGATCTTTTGGCCTTTTTTCGGAGTTTTCTTTTCTTCGCCATGGCTGACTCTCATAGGGGAGATACCAGATAAAATTTCAGAAATGACCCCAGGAAACTTATCGATAAAGAGCCAAGAATGCGGAAAATCCGAACTCTTCAAAAAGGATCGTAACAGCAATCTTCAAGAACAAGAGATAATAGCTGCGAAGGATATATTCTTGAGAGAATCTGGAGCAGAACCGTGGCAGGAATAACTCCAGAATCTTGAGACAAAACTTCACGCCAATTTGGAAACTACAGAAAAAACTTGAATAAAGATAAACTTTGACTAATAAACTATGAGAAAACTGAAATAAACGGTGAAAAGTAACCAAAAAGTGAGAAGAAATTTAGAGAGAGCGAAAGAGAAAGTAGTGCGTATTCTAGAGAGAAGTCAGAGAAAAATCTCTAGAGAGATAAAGTCTCCCAAACGAGCCCTTACATTTCTGTTCGTAGGCTTGTGAGCTAGCTCGCGAACCTTAAAGTTTTTTTAAAAAAAATATTTTTATATATGTATTATATATATATATATATATATATATATATATATATATATATATCTGATATCTCTATAATATTAATATATATACATATTTATAATATATATGTTAATGTTAGTAAAATACATATATTAGTATATTACATATAATTATACTAAAAGTGAAGGAAAGATTTTTGGAAAACCCTAACTCCTGCTTCAATTCTTCGCACGCCACCCCTTTCTCTTCCAACATCCCAACTGCCGCTCTCTTCCACCGGCGAGTGCCACCACCGGCGAGTGCCCTTCAACCCCAGTTAGGTCCTCCACGCAAGTCCTTCCTTCTCGGCCAACCAGTTGCAGCGCCGCCCATTATTCTCCGACATCAACCGTCTCCAAGTGCTACCACCACTCGACTCAGCCGTCTCATAGCGCCACCAAGCCGACATCAGCCGTCTCCAAGGTATTCTTTTTCATCTGGGTTTTCATTAATATTTGTATTTTGCCACTGCATTGAGTTGGTATTCGGAGTTTGTAATTTTAGGTCTTTGGGAATTCAATCTGAAGTGGGCTTTCTGTTTTTGGTTTCAAGATTTGATTTTGTGGATTATCTTGGGGATTTCTTTGGTGTTAATTTCGGTTTCTGAGTCAAATGACAAGAAATATGGTTTAACAAGTTTGAAGAACTGAAATGCATCCCATTTTATCTATTAAGACGATTAAAACCTGAAAGCTTCATGATTATTGCCCGAGATTTCATTTTTAATGGCTGAAAATCGATGTTTCGTGGCTGAAATTTGATATTAATTGATGAAATTGAAGAGTAATGGCTGAAAGTTGACTTTTAAAGGCTGAAATTGAAGAGTAATGGCTGAAAATCGATGTTTCATGGCTGAATGTTGATTAAAATATGTTTTAATTTAGTCAAATACTTCAATATAAGCTGATGTTCTAAACTTCTCTAATTGTGCAATATAAGCTATTGTTTCAATTTAGTGTTTAGTGTTTTAATTTAATGCTTTGTTTTAATTTAATTTATGTAGGATTACAGGAGAGATGAGGAGAGATGTCAACAAGGAGTTGTTCATTGTTCTTATTTTTCATTTGAATGAATGTTGTTACATTTTTATGGTTTATTTGGAAGACTGTTGCTGCAATTTATGGATGTTTAATTGGATGGATCTTGCTAAACTTTGTACGGACTGCACTTTTTTTATTTCAATGAATGAATGTTGCTGGCTTGCTGCACTTCTGGAATGAATGAACTGATTCTTTTACTGCACTTCTGCACCTTTCACACAGCCAACCCTGGCTCGCGAGCCGAGCTGAGCCCTCACGAGCCAAGCCCGAGCCAGAAAAGCTTGGCTCGTTGGCTCACGAACGTGGTTCGATACCTTTCCATTTCTTGCGAGCCCCAAGCCCGAACCTCAAAAAATGGCCAAGGCTCGCTCGGCTAGGCTCATTGCCATGACTAGTTAGGTGATCATGGGTTTAGACTTATGTATGGTTTTAATTTATGCACATGGAAGGTTTAAATTGGGGTTGGAGCCCTATAGTTGCGTTTTTCAATTGAGGTTGGAGCCTCACTTATGTGCGTACTGCTATGTGATTTATTATGTGGCTTTCCATATTACTGTTTTTAAGGCCGAGGTTTGAGCCTTATTACTTTTCAGTACTTTTTCATTTTTTGAGAGTAGAATAGGTGGAGAGGTTTTATTTTCATTTTGGAGAAAATGCACCAATGGAGTAAGATGGACCACAATTCAAGTAACAAGGAGGCCATAAGTGAAGACCCCTCAAGATGTTAGGGAGGGGAATCTCAATTGAAAATGATAGAGATAGGGCTCATATTTTTGTTACAGCTTTCCCTTATGTGATTTAAACTGTTTATGTGGCATGTATGTTAGAACTTGTGATTGTGGAGTGGCTCCCACATATCACGCATAAGAGAGGTAGAACCCATGATCATCACATGTTAGTATCATGCTAGGACATGTTATCTGCTAAGTGCTTGTGTGAAGTGCATTTAAGTTGTACTTGCATTAATCAAGACTAATTAAATTGGATAACATATATGTTGGTGAGGTCGAACCGGACAACTCTCCGGTTAATTCAAAAATTCCCATTAAATATTAAGCTAACTTCAAATAAATAGTTGTTTAATTCGAGGTGCAAATTTTGAATTAAATTCCTAGCATTCCATCAATAGGTTTTGAGTTTAGTAAGTGAAGCTAGTTATTGTCCACGAGTCGTGGGATAACTATTGGAGCTTATTGGTTCTTAGTTACCTAATTGATCATTTTACATGATCAATATTTCGTGGTCAATTTTGGCAAGGGCGATATCCGCGAATCGTGGGTCGTTCGAACTAATTTTTGATCATGATCTTATGATTGATGGGTCCAGCTTAACGCCTAAGTAAATATGGATGTCGCACGAGTCGTGGGTCCATATTGAAAGATAGGTGATGCAAAAAACAATTACTAAGAGTTCTAAAGGTGTTAGAATTGGTAAGTTGTACCTACCTAGGGTTTTTACTTAGAATGTCCGCGAGTCGTGGGTTTAAAATGCCTAGGATCTTAGTACCCATTGGGAAACATGTTCCTCATAGATCTTTGGGAATTATAGATCTCTGAAAAACAGTGGGAGCTATATTAGATTAAAGACCTTATCTTTTGTATATCATTATAATTCAGCATGCTCACTAGTTTTCTGTTTTACCGTTTAGGTCGTAGATTCTGTGATTCTCTACGTGTTTTGAAATGGCAACCAAAAACCCTCTTGTATCGATCCTCGAGTCAATCAAGTTGACTGGTCCCAACTATTCTGATTGGCTATGGAATCTAAAAATCATTTTAGATTCTGAGAAGAGAACTTATGTTCTCTTCGAAGGGGAGCCTAGTCCCGAAGGGGAGGCTCCCACTCGGACCGAGCGGGATGCGATCCAGAAGTGGAAGGACGATAATCTCCAAGCCCGTTGCCTTATGTTGGCTAACATGTCTCCGGACTTGCAAAGGCAACATGAAGCCATGGAATTTGCTTGAGAGATTTACGACCACTTAGAGCAACTTTACCACCCTCATGAACGTGTTACAAGGTATAACACTTCAAAGGAATTGTTCCACTTGAGAATGAGGGAAGGTTCAAGTGTCCATGAATATGGACTCAAGTTTCTCGCCCTTACTGAGAAACTTGCTTCCATGCACATGCCACTGAAAGATGAGCTTTCAGTGGACTTGTTGCTAGCCTCGCTGCCACCATATTCAACCCATTTGTCCTTAACTTGAATATAAATCATGCTGGTGCTACTGTAGCTGAGCTGATTAGTCAGCTTGTGACTGCTGAAAGCACGATCAAGAAGGACAATAAGGTTCTGATGGTGAATGCTCTATCTTTCTCTTCTGGGCCTTCTAAAGGTAAGGGCAAGAAAGCCCAAAAGAAGAAGAAGAAACCCCTTAGGTCCACTGGTGGCGTTTCGAAGGGGAAGGCCCAAAAGAAGAAGCGTGATCAGAAAGAGGATGTTTGCTTCCATTTTGGCAAAGCGGGACATTGGAGGAGAGACTGCCCAGAGTACAACGCTACTCTAAAGAAAGGTATGTTTCTCGTTGAAGTAAATCTTTCTATTATTTCTAGTTCTTGGGTACTTGGTACCGGTTGTGGAGCTCATATCTGTAATGATGTACAGATGCTAAATGAAGTCCAACAACTCAGAGAAGGAGAATATGTCTTGAAGATCGGCAATAGCTCAAATGTTGAAGCTCGAGCTTTAGGCACAATTAGATTAGATTTAGGTAGTTTTGAGTTAGTCTTAAATAAAGTCCTTTATGTACCGAGCATTATTCGTAATATAATTTCAGTTCCAATTTTAGATTATGAAGGTTATGAAACTTATATTAACAATGGTAAATACTTTATCAAACGGAACAACTCTTCCGTTCACATCGGTACTCTAAGTAATGGACTTTATCTAACTCAGAATATCAATATTATGAATATACAACGAGAAACGAAACGTAAGAGAGATGACAAAGTTTCAGCTCCCTTATGGCACGCTAGATTAGGACACATTTCCAAGAACAGAATTAGCAAGATAAACACTTTAGGATCATTCTCTGAAAATGATCTCAAAGAGTTGACTTCTTGTCAATCCAGTCTCAAAGGAAAAATGTCCAAGGTTCCTTTTAAAGGGACTGTGGAACTCGCTACTAAGGTCTTGGATTTGATCCATTCTGATGTTTGTGGACCGCTTAGTGTAAGCACTAGAAACAATCATCAGTATTTCATAACCTTTATCGATGACTTTAGTCGATATGGTTATGTATACTTAATGAAGTAGAAGCTTTTGAGAAATTCCTAGAATTTCAAAAGGAGGTTGAGAACAAAACTAGTCACAAGATCAAAGCACTTCGATCTGATCGAGGAGGCGAGTATCTTAGTGAATAATTCCTTAATCATCTCAAAGATAATGGGATTATCTCTCAGTGGACTCCTCCAGGAACTCCTCAACTCAATGGAGTTTCTGAGAGAAGGAATCGAACTCTACTTGATATGGTTCGTTCCATGATGAGTTTCACTGACTTACCATCTTTTTTCTGGGGTAATGCCCTAGAAAGTGCAACAAAGATTTTTGAATCTAGTTCCCTCTAAGTCATCCCCTAAAACGCCCTATGAAATGTGGCATGGTAAAAGCCCTAGTTATTCTTACTTAAGAATTTGGGGTTGTCCTGCTTATGTGAAGAGGACAGTGGGAGTTAAGTTAGAATCTCGTTCTAACTTATGCTACTTTGTAGGTTATCCTAAGGAATCTATAGGATACTACTTCTACGATCAATCTGAGCAAAAGGTGTTTGTTTCCAAAAATGCCACTTTTCTGGTGGAACCGTTCCTTAAAGAAAAGAAAGGCAAGATCATAGAATTAGAGGAAGTACAAAGTGACTCCACGCCACCCACTGAAGAAACATCCCCTTTTGATCAGCCACAACCAATCACGAATTTCGATACACACGTAAATCCTCCTCTAAGGCGTTTTGAACACTCCTAGACAGCCGAAGAGATGGTATGGATTCTTCCATGAGATCTCTCAAAAGGATAATGATCCTTTAACATATGAGGAGGCACTTTCAGATTTTGACTCTGAACAGTGGATAGAAGCTATAAAATCCGAAATGGATTCCATGAACTCCAACCAAGTTTGGACCTTGGTAGATTTTCCTGATGGGGTCAAATCCATAGGTTGCAAATGGATCTTTAAGAGAAAGCTTGGAGTTGATGGATGCATTGCAGCCTACAAAGCAAGACTGGTTGCAAAAGGATTCACTCAAAGACCTAGCGTGGACTTTGATGAAACCTTTTCACCAGTTGCAATGCAAAAGTCTATTCGGATTATGCTTACCATTGCTTCATATTATGACTATGAGATATGGCAAATGGATGTGAAAACTGCCTTTCTCAATGGTGACATTGATAAAGACATTTATATGGAGCAACCTATAGGTTTCACATTCAGTGGGAGTGAGCAAAAGGTTTGCAAACTCCAAAGATCAATCTATGGATTGAAACAGGCTTCTAGGAATTGGAACATTCGATTTGATGAATCAGTCAAAGTGTTTGGCTTCATTCAAATTTCGAATGAATCATGTGTGTATAGAAAGGAATTGAAGACCTCAGTGCAATTCTTAGTACTTTATGTTGATGACATGCTTCTTATTAGGAATTCGAAGGATGACATGAAAGTAAACTAAGTTATGGTTATCGAACCAATACGAGATGAAAGATCTTGGTGATGCGTCTTATATCCTTGGAATTAAAATCTATCGAGATAGATCTAGAAGGTTAATAGGACTATCACAGTCGATGTACATTGACAAAATTATTGAAGAGATTCAATATGGAGTCAGCAAAGGTTAAGAACCTTCCTGTGAGTGTAGGAACATGTCTTTCTAAGAAGATGTGCCCTAACACTAACCTTGAGAAGGAAAGAATGACTCATACACCTTATGCATCAGCAATAGGTAGCATAATGTATGCAATGTTATGTACTCGACCGGATGTGGCTTATGCACTTAGTGTAACAAGTCGTTTCCAATCTGACCCTGGAGATGGTCACTGAGCTGCCGTGAAGAATATTCTTAAGTACTTCAAAAGTACTAAAGACTTATTCTTGGTTTACGGAGGTCAGAAAGATCTTACTGTCGAAGGATACTGTGATGTAAGCTTTGTATCTGACTTAGATGATTTTAAGTCAATGTCAGGATACATTTTCTGCCTAAACGGCAGAGCAGTGAGTTGGAAGAGTTCCAAGCAAACGACCACTGTAGATTCGACCACTGAGGCCGAATACTTAGCTGCAAATGATGCAGCTAAGGAAGGTGTTTGGATTAGAAACTTCATTTAAGAGTTGAATGTTGTTCCTAGCATGAAAGACCCCATTACTGTGTTTTGTGACAACACTGGGGCGGTTGCTCAAGCAAGAGAACCAAGATCTCACCAACGGACCAAACACATTATGAGAAAGTATCACCTAATCCGTGATATTATCAAAAGAGGAGATGTGCAAATTGAGAGGGTCACATCAACAGAGAACGTGGTAGATCCACTTACTAAACCTCTTAGTCGAGAAGCTTTCGAAGGTCATCTTCAGAAGATAGGACTTAGAGTAGCTTCAGAATGGCTTTGATGGGCAAGTGGGAGATTGTTAGGAATAGTGCCCCAGAAAGCCGATTGTATATCCACTTTGTAATCACAGACAATCTTTGAATAAAATAACGAATTGAGGCAACACTTCTTTATATGCTCTTGTTTGGTATGCGTTTACTTTAGCTGTGCATGTATGAGAACTCCCCTAATCCTGATGACTTTAGGACTCTCCCATTTAGGTGAAATGGTTCATGAAACGAGCCCTATATCACATAATTCATGATTAGTAAAATACTCAAAGCCGATGAGTCCAACAGACAGTGGGAGTGTCAACCTGATTCCTCTAAGGCTTGCTTGTGGGATCACGCCCTTAAGAAGGACCACCTTGTTTCATGGAGCTGCAAAGTGTATAGTTGATACGTGCGTGATACATAAGGGTGCTTACTTCCATAAGTAAGTTCACTGAGGTGCCCCGTGTGAGAAGATTCCTAAATGGGAAAGAAAGTTTCTATTTCAGGAAATGGAAATTTCCAGATTAAGAAATATCTCATGAGTCATTGATGTGATTAATTGATCCTTAGACGTGAGGTTCCGTGTCACTTTATGAGTTACCTCTGTAGTCTTAGGTATAAGCTTTAAAGGGTATCGCCTTAGACAACTGATTCAAGGCTTATGCTGGGGCTGCACAAGTGATTCGTGAAAGTGAATGAGAATCAAGAAAGGACCTACACTTGCATTTGCAAGGTGATCTGTTATTGTGTAAGTCATTCATATGCCATATGGAGTCCTTGGCCAAGGCAGTAGATCAAGACATCAAGAAAAAGGTTTCTTGGATTGAGATCAAATGGATATGAAATGCACTTAGCTGTAAGACCAGATTATTAGGGTTCTGATTATTCCCTTACCCTAGATCTTGGTTGAGAGATAGTAAGTAGGAGGATTGTATCTCACATGAATCAATGACTTAAAGGTTCTGTCGAATCGAGACATTCCAATTCAGCTAGGGGTTAAACACTTGTTGCTAGACTATGGTCGTTTAATCTGTGGACTGATTAATTAATTAGTGAATTAATTAATTAGGGTCACTACTAATTGAATTGAGAACCTAGAGGGTCACACACAACAACTTGGTTACATGAGTTGAGGGTTTAAAATGATCAAACGAGTTGATCATACCTAGAGGGTTCCACACGTATGAAACCACACGTGTGGGTCACGTGACTGGACACGTGTTCTTATGGACACGTGTTCCATACGTGTATAATTATTTGTATATTTAATAATTAATGTGTTAATTATTTAATAGACTTTGGTTTAATTTTGAATTAAAAAGAAAGTCTTATTTTGGAGAAAAATAATCTATTTAATTAGTTACGAATTAATTAATTAGATAAATAAGTTATTTATTTATTTATTAATAAATAAAGTATAATAATATCCAAAAGGGTTTGGATATTTTAGCTCTCTTAAAAGTTGATTTGAATTAGAATTCAAAGTCAAAGTTGGAAATTACTTGATGATCAAGTAATAGGAGAGAGGGACCAAATCCTTAGTCCATAAGGACTAGGTTTTCGGCCACCCCTCCCCAATTATATATAGGGGAGCTCGAGCTCCCCTTGAGAGTGATTGACAATTCTTTTGGTTCATGTGTTGAACACCATCCTTACTCCAAGATCAAATAAACCCTAGGTTAAGCCTAAACACTAACTAGAGAACTAGCATCCTTACTAGTTAGATTGTAGTCAGGTTGGTGGACTATCTTTAGAGAGCTTCAAGTTAGAAGCTTTGAAGATTCGAGCTTTACCAAGGAGAGGGGATCAAGCCGCGAGAAGAGCGTTCTTGGGTGGCTTGAAACGCTTCAAGAAAGATTATTGAAAAGTAAGTTTCTAATCTCTACGAATTCGGATTCACGATTGCGAGTTTCGATCCTTTTTGTTGGAAAATTTTTTAAATTTCCGCTGCTTTCTGATTCCTGTTTCCAACAATATGTACCTGCCAGCCTGGGGGGCTTATGACGGGGCACTTTCTGAGAACGCCACGTGTCGCCATGTGGTCCAACAGGTGAAGCTGATGCAGGGCTCACAGGTTACACGTCTGATGACACGTCACCCCTTTCTCCATCTCTTATGGCCGATTGATACCGATCCGTGGCCTCACAACCGGTTGATTACCATTCCAAGCAGGGAAAATCGACCAAGTTGGGAACTATGTCCCCTCACTCCCACCACAACGAGCTCTCAACCGAAGGACCTTCCCGACCACCCAAGTCATCAACCAGCGAGCCGTACTGTAAGTCAATAATGTGTGAGAGAGGTCGAGGGCCTCCCAAGGTATAAGGGGAACCAACTCTGATACAAAGGTGTTGTACAGTACTACTGTTCCCTAACAAACTGGCCAAAGCATTAAATGCACCTCCAGTGCATGAACAGGTGTCACACACACCCCTAGGGCTTATAAATATCCACAACATTTATGGCATTGGTAAGCACAATTACTGTTCATTCGACCCTCAGTACTAACTCCTATTCTCTTGAGCAAGTACCTGACTTCAGCTTTCGGAGTGCCAAACTGGGATATAACCCCTATTCCCCCAGTTGGCCTTCAGCTCACGTTTGCTCTTCCTTTCACAGATCTACTAGAGAGCCTTCCCATCAATATAAATTCTAAGTGATTCGAGCTCCCGGAATCGACCAACTCAGCAGACCGATTTCGAGCACGATTAGTATCAATTTCAAAAATGAAGTAATCTATTCTCAATATAATAATAATAACAATAATAATAATAATAATAATAATAATAATAATAATAATAATAATAATAATAATAATAATAATAATAATAATAATAATAATAATAATAATAATTTAATGAAAATCTGAATGTTGTTGACTACTAAGACTAAGCTTCCTAAAAACTCCTTCAAGCCTTTCCTTATTTCTAACTTTAACATTTAAAGAACGAACAAATATGATATTTGATTTCTAAAGTTTTATATTTCATATTTTAAAAGTAACATTTGAGATTTTAAATTTATAATTAGTCCTTCAAATCAAATTTTAGTGAACTCTACTTTCTAAAGTTTCAAATTTGTATTAATTTCGTTCTTAATATTATCAAAAAATGATTTTAAGTTTCTAAATTTAATAATTCATTTCATTTAAATTATTAATACCAAAATACATCATTTGGGAATTTGGGTACGCTATTCTTGAGTTTTTATACAACAATGGGGAGTTAAAGGGAATTTGGCCTGTCATCTGGGGAGCAAACGGGGAACTTTTTTGAAAATGGGGAGTTAAAGGGATTTTTTTTAACTTATGGGTACTATTCAAAGAAAACCCCTTTATTTATTTCACATGAAAAAGAAAAAAAATATTATTTCTATAGTAAGATGATGAAGTGGACAAAGAGAACAAACAATGAATTATATCAGGGGGTTCCGACGTACACCCTCCGATTTCTAAGGCCAAAAATGACACTAGAAACTCGACAATTTACTGTGCTTCCCTGGTGAAGTAAACGCATGAGATATTTATAGTGATGCGACTTTGTGCTTGTTCAAATGACACTCACTTGATGTGTGTTAAATGTACTTGTAGAGTTAGCGGTTTTAGGCATGATACAATTGAGTGTATTATTAGGATATTTTATGCATTTTATGCATGCGCTGGTCGAGCGAGCCGATCTATCCAATGGGAGACTTATAGCCAAAGTCGACCTCACCACTTCGATCGGAAAGATTTTGAGTGTTGTCTCTCAAAGTCCACCATGTAGCCTGCGTCGTTTGTACAATGCGACGCTAGGTGTCATACTGATTTTGGTCAAGTTGGTATTGATTTTGGTGTAAATGACTTAAATGAGAGTAATTATCAATTTTAGTGACTCAAATGTAACTTTTAGAACATTAGGAACGAAAGTAATACAAAAATAAAATGTTAGGGACCAAATGAATTAAGCCAATAAATTCTAAAACTGAATGCATTAGCAATATTTATTTTTCTATTAAAGGTATCCTTTTTAGATCACTGCAAACTGGGCAACAATTCAAATATAAGAAACCACGGTAACATGGAGGACGGAAACTGGGTAGCCAATGCATGGAAATGAAATCTGCGCAATGCTTTGGCCCCAATTGTGACATCCAAGCGATGCAGCGACCTAGAATAGGAAAGAGGACTGATAAACAAAGCAGAGTGTGGGTTCGACCTCAACGGGGATGGTGTAAACCCTAGACGAATGGTAGCGTATTTGAGTACTCAAAATTTGCATCAGTTGGGGGTATGATATGGGACGATAACGGTAATTAGATGGTAGGTTTTTCTCTAAAACTCGGGGACACAAACATTACTACGACGGAATTGTTGGGGTTGCATGAAGGTTTGAAGATTGCATGGGAGAGACGATTATCTAAGTTGGAGGTGGAATGTGATTAGGCAAATGTTGTTAAATTGGTGATTGAGGCAAATGTTACGGATCATCCGTCGGGGCGATCGTTGAAGATTACAGAAAACTTGTGCGAAATCCTTGGGAATGCAAACATATAAAGCGATTGAGTAAAGGACTCGCAAAGAAGATCATTTTGGGACGAAAAATCGGAGAGTATTAATTTCGAAGAGATCAATTAGAAGCTCTTGTAGCTCGTTTGCTTTTGTACAAAAACTAGTATGTTGGACACCGCGCGAAGCGCGGTAGTGCCCGTGAAATTATTGACTATCCATCTTTCACAAAAATATTAAAATAATATAATAAGTATATTGTGCAATAATCGTAATTGGAATCAATATTTCATTTACAAGAGATGAACCATTAATTATTTCATTAGAAAATTAATGTTTACGGTACATGAACAAAATAATTTATGTCACCAAAATTATGTCATAATTTACTGCTAATTGAATTAGAAAAAGGTTGTTTAAAAAGCACCATACGATCATGTACATGTAGTAATTTGTAAAGACCAATTATCAATTTAATAAATAGTTAAATTTCACAAAATTATGAATAAATATAGCTACAAAAATTTGAGGAGCATGCTAACCCTTCTGTACCAATGATAGTTCACACGTGAATCAAATATTTACTCTACAGATAATAATTTGTATTCGTATTTGAAAATGTTCTCTCCTAAATTTTAAACCAAGAAAAAAAACAATATAACACCTGAACATAGTAGCCCTAATTGCTGGACTAAAAATTCTGATTGTCTAGGCTCAATCTGTTACCACAAAATCTTGGATCTTCTGTGTGTAAAGTATTCACCCAAATTGATCGGGATGTGTGAATGTAATTTTAGAAGTACTGGGGATGATCCAATAATGTCAAAACTTAGTGTGATGCCAAACATAAAGCAAATCTTATATTTCTTTACAATTTTGTTAGCTTTCCCAAATATGGCACAGAAATACCGAGAAAATCCTTTTTTGAAAATAAATTGCATTTTTCCTTTTTTAGATGCTCCAAGCAAATCTGACTCATTCTTATATTAATATAAATCATCCTCTAGAAATTTCAATGAAATAACTTCTGAAAGACCATTCACAAAGTATTCTTCAATTATCCTTAAGCAGCAATCCACACCCCAAAATCTCTTCAAAGTTCACCAAACCTGGATGGCGCGATAGAATACGTTATTAGGCTCAAATATTATCAATAAAATCCAGCTATCCTAAAAGACTTTGTAGCTCAACGAATACGTGCTACAGTACAAGTTCAAATTTTTTTGGGACTTAAAGTCACACTTGTAGCCTTGTAGTATATATATCACTAAATATAAACTCTAAAGTTTGAACTTCAGCTGTCGAGCACCTTGATAGAAATTGTCATACTTTTTATACTTTTGATTGTAAAGAAAACCATTGCAATCCCACTTTGTAATGTCACACCAAATCATAATTATACCTCATATGTGGAACTTTCAAAACTCTTAACAATTCTCCCAAGTAGATCAACAAATATAACTAAGTTCAAACACTTCCACATCCAACTGACCGGTGTTTAGCAAAGCACATAGCAAGATTCAATTAATTGCATTAGTCAAGTGCATCTATACCATCGAAACATATAGTTATTAATCATTAAAATTATTAATTGTACAACTCACAAAGATTAAAAAAAGACAACCAAAATGATAAAAGAAAGTTCAAACACTTCCACATCCAACTGACCGGTGTTTAGCAAAGCACATAGCAAGATTCAATTAATTGCATTAGTCAAGTGCATCTATACCATCGAAACATATAGTTATTAATCATTAAAATTATTAATTGTACAACTCACAAAGATTAAAAAAAGACAACCAAAATGATAAAAGATAATTTTCTTTGCAAAAGACCAGCCTTTGGCATCCAGAACAATTCAAAATACTCCAACTTCAAGACACGCCTTCACATATAAATACTTAATAATACCATACTCACATAGCCATATGACAACACATGAAGACCTCGATACAATAAGACTAAATCTGGAAAGCTTGGAAAGAAGAAAACAAGAATGAGTGAACCAAACAAACATAACATAAATCACTAATACCTATCAAATTCGAACAAACTTAAAAATAACTCAAAGTACGTTTCAGCATGGAAAGGCCAAGAGAACAGAAATTGTAGAAATCTTATACCTGCTCGCACCCATCACGGAAAGTTTTCAGCATAATGTATAGGCAGTTTTTTCTTGCTAGTTCTTGCTTGTGAAGTAGTTGGATTACATGTTCTAATTTTACATGGCTTCATGGAAGTGAGCAGAATCAAATTTTGCAAATTTGATGTTTATGATGATGATGATGGGTTTTGATGGTTTGTGCCTATTTTATATATGCAAAACAAGTGAGTGATTTGAATGTATGAAGATTGAAGTGTAGGGTGGTTTGTTTTGTGTTGGCAAGTGTTAAGAGCATCTATACTCCAAAATAGATATAAACACTCTTGTTTTGTGTTATAAGTCGACAAGAGCCCGTATGGGTTAGTAGTTGACCTGATGTAATATATGTTAATGGCTAGAATATTAATACATTCTTGAAATAACATTTGGAATGTAGATTTCTTTTTTTTACATATGTTGGTTAATGCATGTAATAGCAAGAAATAAACCTTAAACTGTATTAGAATATATTATTAGTGATCATCCATATCTACTAACATAAACAACTAAACATAAACAACTAACATGTATTGAGTTACTATCACGCTTCATAAAACAGGCAAGCAATATATTGTATTTTAAGAAAATCCTTTGATATAGACTGTAAAGGGCAATATATTTCTGCACTAAAATCAAATCATCAGCTTTAGAAACAACCTTGAACAAATTTTCTATCAAAAATCCAGTTGAAAAACCTAAACCACCGTGAAAACATTCAGTAAAATTTAAAAACAAGAATATCAATCATACTAAAATTATAGAAACGAAATTATGAAACAATTTTTTGCTAAAATCAAACCATTAGAAACAACAAACTAAATTTGACTACCTTAGTGGTGCAAGTATGGCCCTCCCAATACAATTTCATCTTCCAAAATC
Source organism: Lantana camara (assembly GCA_037501455.1). NCBI lineage: Eukaryota > Viridiplantae > Streptophyta > Magnoliopsida > Lamiales > Verbenaceae > Lantana > Lantana camara. The sequence continues at coordinate 43,902,624 of CM074859.1, forward strand.
AACAAAAACTATGAGCTATCAAGAACAATGTTTGGTAAGTATGAGGTATATCCTGTAACAACAATGGACAAAACCAGTTGGACCAGGCAAAGAAGCACAATATAAGCGAAGCACATTAAATGTTAACACGACCAAAGTGATGGTGCTGATTTCAACATATTTTGTCTTCCAAGTTAATTAGTTCATAGTGAACCATTTAGTAAACATCGTGAGTAAAATCATAAACTAATAAAACAATACCAGAATAGCCATTTTCGATTGAATTCATAGTTCCAAATTGAATCCAAACAAAAACAGTATTAAGGGAAGTGAAAATGAAGAAATTTCATAACTTGCCAATGAACCTTAACTACCAAAGCCTTCAAAGGTTCACCCTAATGGAATCCAACAGATTGAAACCGAAACCTCTGCAGAATATATGAAGAAGTTCCAGCCATCAAAACACGAGTGCATAAAGAAAGAACGAAATTCATAGCTTGAAATAGCTTAAGGATTTCAGAAACAATTCTGACTTCCTAGTGAAGGTAGTTTTCAATCTTACAAAGAAAAACAAAAATTAGAAAATCTGATTAAAAGAAAATGTACCCTGAAATCACCAGATAATTAGGAAAAGAGAGATTTATTGTAAAATTGCTGATAAGTTGCTCATATGACTTCCATTTCTCTTTCCCAAAATCCGAATTACAGCCTTCTCATCTATTCCAAGACCTATACCCAACAAGAAACACCTGAATCATAAGCGCTAAGTCCATATCTTCAACATAAACATATTCATCTTAATACACAGAAAATCAGGAATACTATATATTATTTTAGGGAAAACTCCTCCTCACATACAAACAAGAAAAAGCCACGAGAAGTATGCTATTATTTTAGGAAAAACTCCTCCTCGCATAAAGGTGGACTCTTTATAAACCCAGTGAGGAGCACACCTCCCCTTAACGGTCGTTGAGTACCTGATTTATCTCTTCTCACTTGCTTCGTCGGGCGGTCGGGAGGGGTGTGAGGGGCGTTAGGGTTGGGCAACCTTTTGCGACAAGAAAAAGCGACGAGAAGTATGCAAGAAATAAAGATAGTGTGTAGTCCATATAGAAGGGGAAAACAAAAAGGATAACCTTGGAAAGCTTTTTTAAGCTTTTAGCAGTATTCAGCTGGAGATGGAACAATTTCTGGAATTCCAAGGGTCTTCTTGAATTTCCTGAATTCGTACTTCAATTTGCTATGGAAAAATCAAAACAAAATCGGATTTGTTATGTGGCAGAGAAGAGTTTGAATGAAGAGAAGAGGAATGAAATAGACAGCAGGAGTTCTTTAAGACTCTGTCAGCCTTTTGCCGAAAAAAATATAATTAAAAGAATTGATCAGGTGCACTCAGCAGGAAATTTGCAATTGTAAGCTCGGTTGTAGTCTGAGGAGGGCACGTCAAAAGTAGTCGGTGTGTATTTACCCAGCTGATGGAAAAGTGACATAGAGATGAAGAGTCGGTTCAATCCAATTTCAAAGAAAAGGGCAAAAGCACGGTCTGAGCGGTGCAATCCAATTTGGCAGAGAAGGAGAAAAGCGTTGTCTCAGCGGAAGGAAGGAAGAGTCGGTGCTGTACGATTTGAAAGAAAAGAAGGAAAGTTGTACGAGCATAAGACCTGATCAGGTGTGACAGGCATAAGCTTTACAATTATGAGCTTGGTCAACCTCAATTTTGAATTTAGGGCTCTTATATATAAGTTAAATAAATAATTAAATTCAAAAATAAGAAGCCATGACTTTTTTTAATATACATTTTTGTCCTATTTATTATTTATTTTTGGTTTTATGGTTAATTTATACGAATTGAGTCGGGTTCGAACCACTAATGTTGAAACTCTTTCTATCAATGATAGATGTGTAGCAGATAAGGTGTAAAATTTTATTTATCAATGGTAGCTACCAGGGGCGACTCCAGCCTTGTCGAGCAGTGGTGTCAAAATAGTTTAACTACTAATACAAAAATATATTATTAAAAATAAAATATTTTATTTAAAATATCTATTTTAAAATTATTTAAAAATTTAACTACTAATAAAAAAATATATTATTAAAAAATAAAACATTTTATTTAAAATATTTATTTTACAATTATCCTCTATGATTTTTTATTTAAGGTATTTACAGAAGTGAAAGCCGTAAAAAATTGAAGTGATAAGCCGAAAATAATAAAAGCAAACAAAAGTGGATAATTACTTTACTTCTATGAAGTTACTAATTTACCCTAAAATACTTTGAAATATTTCAGGGTATTATAATATGATTTAAGTATTATATTAATATAAAATCTATTATAAATTTATAATTTTGTGTAAAATTATTTGTAATTAATCGAACATAGAATTATTCTATATCTCCCTTTAGTTATAAATTTATAAAAATTAAGAAAAGAGAAAAATATTACCTTATAATTGCAAATTTTTTAGTTATGAGTGTTCACACAAATTTTATTGTCTGCAAAATAAAGTTATAGGACACAAAATATAATATGAACAACAAATATAAAACTTAAAGAAATTAAGAAATTTGAAGGAATAAATCCTAGCAATGACTATTCCTCTAATTCTTTTCTTCAACTTTTCATTCGAGGGCGTGAAGCTTATTCTCGAACACGTAAGCGTGATTATTTGCCGAATTTGACGGAGAAACCACGTGATTTACCTGCAGCCTTGATGGTACTGTAGTTGTCATTTCTCGCAGCAGTCGGGCTTGAATATCTAGAAGACTTGAAGACGACGAGAAAAAGACTTGATGAAGACTTAGAAGATTTGACGAAGTGAAGATTCGAGCACGTTTCACACCGTCAAGTATGAATGTGTGTCTGTGTGTCCCTATGTCGATGTGTGTCTTTGAAATGTTGGTTGAATATTTTGATAATTATCTCTTTATTTATTTATTAGAAGGATAATATCAAATGTTTTATTTATTTAGGGTTAATTACATCTAGACCCCTTCCGAGTTTAGTATATTACAATTGGACCCCTGTTAGTCATTTTATTACAGTTTGACCCCTTCTAAAATTTTGAAATTACTAAACGGTGAAGAAAATGTACGATTCCGTTAAATATTTCACGTTATATTTCAAATAATTGCGTTATATTCCAAATAATTGTGAAACGACCATTATGTTTGGTTCTAAGATCATGTTTTATAAAAGTAGGAAAAAAAAATCACGTTTTTTTAGAATAAATAAACGTTTAAACAAACAATTAGTTCACAATTAAATTGAATATAATGGTTATTTCACAATTATTTGGAATATTCCATGAAAAATTTAACGGAATCGTACCTTTTCTTCACCGTTTAGTAATTTTGAAATTTTAAAAGGGGTCAAATTGTAATAAAATGACTAACAGGGGTCCAATTGTAATATATTAAACTCGGAAGGGGTCTAGATGTAATTAACCCATTTATTTATTTATCACTTTAATATGAATTTATATTAAAGAAAATAAATAAATGACATATGCTTTGACTTGATTGGTCCACGTGTGGAGACATGCCACGTGTCGCAATTGATTGGTCATAACCAACTGGGCTGCGGCTTGATTTGATTCGTTGGAACACTTCAATTTGACACTGTAGCACCCGAGCGCAAGGTACCACATCCCCCGCACCGTGACCTGACCCGAATATGAAATGGACGATCCATACTCGAGCTAAGTCACGGCGAACGGGGACAAACACACACGCTATGCTAGGCGGGCTAACCCTTAAAACCATAAAATCAGAGTGATTACAAAATGCGGAAGCAATAACTGGCCATAATATAAACAATGAGCAATCAAACTCCAAAAATAATCCATATACATTATCAAATGCCGTCAAGGCTCAAATAACCAATACGCTCCATTATTAATCAATACAATGATCCAACGTGCAATATGTGAGTGTAAAACCAAAATACAAGGGCTAAAAGACGAAAGTAAAACCTATGACTCGAAATCCCGCCTAGCTCCCTTGACACCTGCACAACACAACTGAAAGCCAAACGGGTTCAGTCCAAAAGGGACTGGTGGGTGTAAAAGCAGGGCTTAAATATAATATACGACAGTAATTAAACATTCACATGCAAGTTATAATCCCAAGTGAGGTTTTGAAGAATTTCCCAAGTGGGCAAATAGAAATCATCAAAAGGGATTATAACAATTAATTAACATTTGGTCATTATTGGCCCGGCGAGTGGGCGTGCATTTTCTCCAACCAACACCTCGTGTAATACATTAACATTCATTCATTCATTCTGTTCATGCATATCATTCTTTCATGCACATTCAATAACATTTACACCTTCTTCCTTCGGGTTGGTGGCGGGTTTGCAAGGCCCATCCACCCATTCATTGACCAAAAGGGGAACATGACTCCCCAGATGGCACTCAGCGTCCATTCCTCGCTAACTCCTAACGAGGTCCGGTTACGCCGTTCATTAGTGGGACTAGTATGAGGGTTTCCCGTCAGCCCATGCCTTCTCGGTTGCCCACTCACACCAATCCCCTGGGCCCCATTCATTGTGAACATTCATTCATTCTCGCCAAAACATTAGGTAGGATTCAAGAAATAAGGGCTTTACGTTTGCAATCATTTACTCGAGAAAGACTCAATATATATATAATCGTATTACTTTGGCTTAAAACTTTTCACATAGGGAGATATATCGGGTCGTTTTATCTAAGTAGAAGAGAAACCCACCTTAAACCAACAAAAGAGAGCACAAGAGCCTCACTGATCGGCCTCGTCTCCAACGGGATCAAAATCTGTGCAAGAGAGGTGAAGTGAGACTCAATGACCAAATAAGACGCTCGACAATGAAATGATTATGCTATGAATGCATAAAAGATCATATTATATCATGGAAATGTTCATGTGCACTATTAAGGAATTTAAATCACATAAGTCATTCAATCATTCATTCACTTCCATTCAATTCATAAATTCACGTTTCCAATCAATTCAATTCAAGAAATTCAAATAGGAGCCTAGTACGTATTCAATCTTTCACAAAACGCTACCACATACATCATATTACATAATATAACATATTTCCAAAGTTTGAAAACAAGAAGAATTCATATGATAAGGGAAATGGTTATGGAAATCACAAACGACACAAAATCGCACAAAAACGGCATTCAATAAAAGTAAGCCTAATTCTCATCCAAATGTTATGAAATCAAACCAACATACTCTCAACACATAGTAAAACAAGTTCATAGTTCATCACGAATGAAGATAAAGGCGTTAAGGAGGTGAAACAATCAAAAACCGAAAAGGAAAAGACAAGAGTTGCGCAAGGGAAGTGACACGGGGGTGTCTCACATTACAAGGCAAATGAGACACGGGGGTGTTGCAGTACAGAGATGCTAAAAGGGCATGACACGGGGGTGTCACACAATACAAGGCAAATGAGACACGGGGGTGTCTCGGTACAGACCCAAAATTGCAAACAAAGCTTACCGGCAAAACAACCCTATACAAAATCAGTTCCAAAAACATACCAAATCAACTCCAAATTTTATGAAACTTGATATAAAACATATTTAGCATGTTAGGAGCATTTTTCATTTAGAAAGTAAAGGTCAAATCATACGTTAAGAGCACCAAAACCATGCAGCAAGTCTGGGGCGCCAAAATCGCACATATGAGCTCAATTGGTTAAATCATGCCATGATCAAGTACTTAGGGGCTGAATTTGAATCTAAAACCTTAGGGAAAGCATGCTAACATACTAAAAAACTAATATACATCATATATATGTAAAATGGCACGAATTGAAGCACATTAGAATGACCAACGAACCACAAAATGCAACAGCAACAGGTCTGTCATGGATTAAGCATAAAAACAGGTCATGTATTTCGGTTTTGGGGCTTAAAATGGATCCAAAGGCTTGCAATATGAATCCTAACATATAAAAAAATGAGTGTACATCATCTCCATGTAATTTCACACGAAAAGAAGGCCATTCGATCCAGAAACAAGACATGATTCCACACAGCAGTCCAAAACAGGGAAGGCAGTTTTGATCATCAAGTTTGGAGCTCTAAATCTCATAATTTCATCAAAGGGCTAAAGAGAAAATCATCCTAACATCATATACCATCAGTTAGGAAACAAATAGGCCAAGAAACAAGCTCATATCATCATGTATAGGTAAGGAAATCAGTCACACAACTAGATAAGTCATTAGAGCAAAAATCCCCAAAATTCATATCAAGCTCATAACTCAAACCCTAACCAAATCTGATCCAAAATCAAAAATAAATGGATGAAATCATATATAAAACAGTATAGGATACATAAATATTCATACCTTGAAGATTTGGTGAAGAAGGGAAGTGATTTGAGCTCAAAATCACAAAGATAGCCAAGATTCTTTCTCTTCTCTTCTCTTTCTCTCTCTCGATCTGGTGCAGCAGAAATGGGGGGGGGGGGATTTTGGCTCGTTTTTGCTGATGAAAGAGGAGGAGAAAGGGGCTAACTCAAGTACACAATCATGGGTTAAAGCTTGGTTAAGTTTAGGTTGGATTAAAGGGTCCCACCATGAAGACTAGTCAACAAAAGGGTTCTTCTTGCACGAGTTGTTCGTTACGGTTGGATTTCGGATGTCCTAATGATCTCAAAAAGATATGAGGCTTGTTCCATTGTCTCCGAGTCGTCGATGCGAAGGCAACGGAGGTGACGGAATTCGAATCCGAATTCCCGAGCTCAAGATATGACGTCCGGAACCCAGGGCGCGCTTAAAAGTGTTTTAAGCCCTATAAGTCCCGTCTCCAAAAACCGAAATCAAAATTAAATCAAACGAGCTTAAAATTACAACGTAAGCATATAAACACGTTAATAACTCACATAATTCAAGTAAACCAAGTTATCACAAAAATCGAAATTGAAAACGGAGTTAAACGAATCAAAAACGGTTCGAAAAGGATTCAAACATTTAAAACTTCAAACCTAAACTTAATATCAATAATCAAATATTCCAAATAATTCAAATTAACGCATGCTTAATAATTAAATGCACATTTAGCACATCCGTAACGTTGTACTTAAAAGATCGAAGAGTCGGGGCGTTACAACCTCTCCCCCTTAAAAAGAATCCGTCCTCGGATTCACTATCTGCCTAAAAACAATTAATGAAGGAACCCCGTTCCTCACAAACAACAAGGAGAGAATCCTCGTCTCTCAAACAACAATGAGAGAACCCCGTCTCTCAAAAGCAACAAAGAGATAGAGAACCCCATCTCTAAAAAACAACAAAGAGAGAACCCTGTCTCTCAAAACAACAAAGAGAGAACCCCGTCTCTCAAAAACAACAATGAGAGGACCCCGTCTCTCGAACAAGAATGAGAGAACCCCGTCTCTCAAAAGCAGGTAACGAAGTTCAAAATACAAAACACAGCCGCAACGAAGAACAAACACCAAGAAGAAAACATCAAAATAACCAATTACGACAACTTAATCAAAACAACCTCATAAAGCCAGGGAACTATTATCACTTATTTACATCCAGTATCGGTTATACAAAAATTGTTAGCACATCAAAGATTCAAAGCAAAGATTATCAAAATTATTTAAATTAACCATGCGTGTATGCATATGCCATGGATGTCTGAGGTACCGTTCACCGTGGAATTGAATTTGAAACCCAAAGCCTTCCTGGTCCCGAGGTGTGGTTTGAACCCAACAGCTAGCTCGACTCTTAGCATATCTTTAATATCATCAATGTGACCACCTTCTGCCATTTCTCGGTTATACGTTAACCCTGATCCAATCAGCCTTCCAAAATGAGTTTTACCCTACATCTTCATATTTCGGACCAGTCTTCTTCACGGTTCACGTCTCCTTCTATTATTTGGTGAAACCTCTGAAATTCGATAACCTTTTAGATTAATGATAACAGCCTTATTGACGAGTTCTTTCCACACCGGATTGTGATCATCGGTTCCCAAAATTTTTGGATTAATCTCTTCGTGAATCATTTCCTCATCCTTTCATCCTCTTAGAGCCATCAAGCATGCCTTAATTTTCTGTCCACTCAAATTTCTAATCAAGGGAAAACTTTTTTAGTCCTTCTTGAGATTTAATTCAAGTCCTTCTTTAGTTACTTCTTTCTGATTCCTCCCTTCTCAAATTCCTTCTAATTTATCATGGAAAACGACTAGCGGTGTAGTAAGGTTTTGTTTTGTTAAGTGATGTCCGAATTCCTCCTATCCTTAGTCAAATTACCTTCTATGGTTGCCATCACGAACATATTAGTTTGATTTAATTCATGTTCCATGAGGCGATTTAATGGTCTCGCAGAAGCTCTTCCACCATTCCATTATTTTCCAAAATTTAAATCCTATGTGTAGAAATACTCGACAAACCATCTCCTCAATATCCCGGGGTGGCCTTCAACCCGAACTTAATACTTAACACTCACTTCAACGGCTTAACCGTTAAGGTTCTTTTAGTTAATTCCGATTACACCATTATGACTTCCAGGTCTTCCTTAATTTGCAATTCCTTTATTTCAATGAAAATATTTCTTCGAGCACCATTTCAATCTTCCAATTTGTTCCTCGGTCGTGCTCTCCCCCTTAAATTTCTATTGTTGCGTGTTGAACTCCATCGATTCTTCTTTTGTTGAAGTTCTGGATGAATAATTTCTATTAGAGAGGATTTAATCAAATGATCAACCCCACAGTTTTGCTCTTAACTTCCCTTTTAATCCGCTTGATGTCTGAAACCCTTTTTTTTTTTCTTGTCTGATCCAGACACCCCACAATCAACTCTAATCTCACTTTTCTTTATGAATCCCCGTTTCCACTATCCTATCATTTTCTTGAAATTCTTTATTTTTCCAACGTCACCTTCATTGTAATGTACCATCCCATTATTTCTCTTCTTCTTAACTCAGATGTGACCCAATCGAAGGAATACGTGATAAGTGGGATGGAAGAACTTCCTATCAAATAAACACTAGAATGCATGTCGGGTTAAAATGATAATGCACGTGACATACTCGCAGCAGTTAAATATACCGCACATTAAAACAGTAAAATCGAATAGGAATACGCGCACAAACATAAGTAAAGAAAAATGATAATTTGATGCGAAATATGATGCACGTGCCATGAATGTTTTGGAACCTGTCACCCATATAATAAGTTGTTAGCTCAGTAGCTTTTCCTCGTTCCTCCAATCGAGTGGTTACTTTGACTTGCTAATCATGCCTTGTCTTTCCCACGGTCTTCAAGTTTTCCATGAATCTCTTTGCATCACTCGTATCTTCCACTGTCTGGAATTGAAATTTCTCGATCCCCAATTTCTTCGACATCCACTGAATTGGCCTCTGCATTTCTTCCCCGAGAATCACTTTTCAACACTACCCAAATTCTCTTACAAAATTGAGCCCTAAGGAAATTCTGAATCCCTTCTCCTCACCATCACCGTGATCAAGACTCCCGTGCTTATCCTTTATGAGTTGAGATTAGTGTAATAAACTCATTTTCCGATTGCTTATACTTAGGCACACGATTTCCTCACAAAGAGCCTTTGCCTTTCTTTACCGTTTCCATTTGTTGCTCCATATCTCTCAATTCAATCTCACCACTCGGTAAGTTAGCTTGGATTTGGAAAACGAACTCAATCCTCGTCCTCAATGTCACCTCCTTTCCAAAATTTGTACTTACCCCATCAATTGTCTTACTCTATTCCCTTCCCTACTCGTTTCTGCCTTAATCGAAATCCAGAGCACCTAAACTTAAACTCTTCCCGCTCTTGACTTCTACAATCTCGACTTCCCATTTCCAGGTTTATTTAGGAACCCTTCTTTGCCAACTCTTAGTGCTCAATTCCTACCAGATTTATTTTACCCTAACTCCTCTCAGTCCCCGGTGCCTTTTCAATGGTCCGAACCCTGAACCAAATTACCCTCGAGGTTCATTTACTTCACTTCTTAGATGGAACGATCCCGTTGAATCCAATTATGGCTTCTTATGTAAGAGAGCCGCATATATCAACCCTTGGAGTCATGAATATTTCTCGATCAATTCCTATTTCTACGAATATCCCTCTTTCGTTGTATCTCTTAAGTCGAACCTCCAATTCAGTTTCTCACCTTGAACTCTTGCTCTATCCATGAAGACCACGCATCTCAAATCCTCTATACTATTTCCCGGTGCAACCCTCCTATCTTCTATGCCTCAAAAAGGACTTGTAATAGAGTGTTGTTAGCGTGATATTTGGCCGTGGTTTGATAATATTTTCATAACCTGTAAATCATAACTCATTTCAGAGATATATGCATGCGATTAGTACATGCTCATGGCACATATTCAACACGAAAGGCACGGATTCAATGTGAAATGCAACAAGTAACTCACAAGATTAAAAAGAAAAATAATTTTATGTTCAAACTCAATGCAATGTACACATTATCACGTAGTTCCTATGCCGAACGACCTAGACGGACCCACACGACAAGAGAGCCCGGGTTTTGCAACCCTAAGCTCTGATACCACTTAAGGATGTAGCACCCTAGCGCAAGGTACCACATCCCCCGCACCGTGACCCGACCCGAATATGAAATGGACGATCCATACTCGAGCTAAGTCACGGCGAACGGGGACAAACACACACGCTATGCTAGGCGGGCTAACCCTTAAAACCATAAAATCAGAGTGATTACAAAATGCGGAAGCAATAACTGGCCATAATATAAACAATGAGCAATCAAACTCCAAAAATAATCCATATACATTATCAAATGCCGTCAAGGCTCAAATAACCAATACGCTCCATTATTAATCAATACAATGATCCAACGTGCAATATGTGAGTGTAAAACCAAAATACAAGGGCTAAAAGACGAAAGTAAAACCTATGACTCGAAATCCCGCCTAGCTCCCTTGACACCTGCACAACACAACTGAAAGCCAAACGGGTTCAGTCCAAAAGGGACTGGTGGGTATAAAAGCAGGGCATAAATATAATATACGACAGTAATTAAACATTCACATGCAAGTTATAATCCCAAGTGAGGTTTTGAAGAATTTCCCAAGTGGACAAATAGAAATCATCAAAAGGGATTATAACAATTAATTAACATTTGATCATTATTGGCCCGGCGAGTGGGCGTGCATTATCTCCAACCAACACCTCGTGTAATACATTAACATTCATTCATTCATTCTGTCCATGCATATCATTCTTTCGTGCACATTCAATAACATTTACACCTTCTTCCTCCGGGTTGGTGGCGGGTTTGCAAGGCCCATCCACCCATTCATTGACCAAAAGGGGAACATGACTCCCCAGATGGCACTCAGCGTCCATTCCTCGCTAACTCCTAACGAGGTTCGGTTACGCCGTTCATTAGTGGGACTAGTATGAGGGTTTCCCGTTAGCCCATGCCTTCTCGGTTCCCCACTCACACCAAGCCCCTGGGCCCCATTCATTGTGAACATTCATTCATTCTCGCCAAAACATTTGGTAGGATTCAAGAAATAAGGGCTTTACGTTTGCAATCATTTACTCGAGAAAAGACTCAATATATATATAATCGTATTACTTTGGCTTAAAACTTTTCACATAGGGAGATATATCGGGTCGTTTTATCTAAGTAGAAGAGAAACCCACCTTAAACCAACAAAAGAGAGCACAAGAGCCTCACTGATCGGCCTCGTCTCCAACGGGATCAAAATCTGTGCAAGAGAGGTGAAGTGAGACTCAATGACCAAATAAGACGCTCGACAATGAAATGATTATGCTATGAATGCATAAAAGATCATATTATATCATGGAAATGTTCATGTGCACTATTAAGGAATTTAAATCACATAATCAAGTCATTCAATCATTCATTCACTTCCATTCAATTCATAAATTCACGTTTCCAATCAATTCAATTCAAGAAATTCAAATAGGAGCCTAGTACGTATTCAATCTTTCACAAAACGCTACCACATACATCATATTACATAATATAACATATTTCCAAAGTTTGAAAACAAGAAGAATTCATATGATAAGGGAAATGGTTATGGAAATCACAAACGACACAAAATCGCACAAAAACGGCATTCAATAAAAGTAAGCCTAATTCTCATCCAAATGTTATGAAATCAAACCACCATACTCTCAACACATAGTAAAACAAGTTCATAGTTCATCACGAACGAAGATAAAGGCGTTAAGGAGGTGAAACAATCAAAAACCGAAAAGAAAAGACAAGAGTTGCGCAGGGGGAGTGACACGGGGGTGTCTCACATTACAAGGCAAATGAGACACGGGGGTGTCGCAGTACAGAGATGCTAAAAGGGCATGACACGGGGGTGTCACACAATACAAGGCAAATGAGACACGGGGGTGTCTCGGTACAGACCTAAAATTGCAAACAAAGCTTACCGGCAAAACAACCCTATACAAAATCAGTTCCAAAAACATACCAAATCAACTCCAAATTTTATGAAACTTGATATAAAACATATTTAGCATGTTAGGAGCATTTTTCATTTAGAAAGTAAAGGTCAAATCATACGTTAAGAGCACCAAAACCATGCAGCAAGTCTGGGGCGCCAAAATCGCACATATGAGCTCAATTGGTTAAATCATGCCATGATCAAGTACTTAGGGGCTGAATTTGAATCTAAAACCTTAGGGAAAGCATGCTAACATACTAAACAACTAATATACATCATATATATGCAAAATAGCACGAATTGAAGTACATTAGAATGACCAACGAACCACAAAATGCAACAGCAACAGGTCTGTCATGGATTAAGCATAAAAACAGGTCATGTATTTTGGTTTTGGGGCTTAAAATGGATCCAAAGGCTTGCAATATGAATCCTTACATATAAAACAATGAGTGTAAATCATCTCCATGCAATTTCACACGAAAAGACGGCTATTCGATCCAGCAACAAGACATGATTCCACACAGCAGTCCAAAACAGGGGAGGCAGTTTTGATCATCAAGTTTGGAGCTCTAAATCTCATAATTTCATCAAAGGGGCTAAAGAGAAAATCATCCTAACATCATATACCATCAGTTAGGAAACAAATAGGCCAAGAAACAAGCTCATATCATCATGTATAGGTAAGGAAATCAGTCACACAACTAGATAAGTCATTAGAGCAAAAATCCCCAAAATTCATATCAAGCTCATAACTCAAACCCTAACCAAATCTGATCCAAAATCAGAAATAAATGGATGAAATCATATATAAAAGAGTATAGGATACATAAATATTCATACCTTGAAGATTTGGTGAAGAAGGGAAGTGATTTGAGCTCAAAATCACAAAGATAGCCAAGATTCTTTCTCTTCTCTTCTCTTCCTCTCTCTCGATCTGGTGCAGCAAAATGGGGGGGGGGGGGGGGGATTTGGCTCGTTTTTGCTGATGAAAGAGGAGGAGAAAGGGGCTAACTCAAGTACACAATCATGGGTTAAAGCTTGGTTAAGTTTAGGTTGGATTAAAAGGTCCCACCATGAAGACTAGTCAACAAAAGGGTTCTTCTTGCACGAGTTGTTCGTTACGGTTGGATTTCGGAGGTCCTAATGATCTCAAAAAGATATGAGGCTTGTTCCATTGTCTCCGAGTCGTCGATGCGAAGGCAACGGAGGTGACGGAATTCGAATCCGAATTCCCGAGCTCAAGATATGACGTCCGGAACCCAGGGCGCGCTTAAAAGCGTTTTAAGCCCTATAAGTCCCATCTCCAAAAACCGAAATCAAAATTAAATCAAACGAGCTTAAAATTACAACGTAAGCATATAAACATGTTAATAACTCACATAATTCAAGTATACCAAGTTATCACAAAAATCGGAATTGAAAACGGAGTTAAACGAATCAAAAACAGTTCGAAAAGGATTCAAACGTTTAAAACTTCAAACCTAAACTTAATATCAATAATCAAATATTCCAAATAATTCAAATTAACGCATGCTTAATAATTAAATGCACATTTAGCACATCCGTAACGTTGTACTTAAAAGTTCGAAGAGTCGGGGCGTTACAGACACGTATAAATACTTGATTTGATGATAAAAATAAATATTAAATTTATCAATTAAATCGATCTATTTAAATATTTTATGGATTTTGATTTAATAATTATCCAAAAATATAAAAATAGAAAGAATTAAATTTGACAATTAATATTTAATTTTACACGTGTTTCATTTTAATTAGACGAAAAGTAATTCGTCTACAAATATCCCCACTTGAAAGCTCGACGAAAGATGTGCCAAACATTCGTATCGGCGAAATTTGAAGTAATTAATTTGATCTCTCAAACTTACAATAACTTTGGGCACCACTGATCACTATTTTAACTTGGACTTGAGAAATGCATTATCATGGAAATTGAGAGTATTGAACCAATTTTAAAGAAAAGTATGGCCCAGTCCTGTCAGCATGCACCTTCAGTCATAAATCACATGATTAATGTGAAATTTGGAAATGAAATGGCCCACTTGATTGGGGCAATACTCCTAGCCCAACAGAAACCAAATTTTTTACGCAACATCTAATTGAATTCGGAAGGCTCTTCCATTTCCCTTTCTTTTTTAAAAACAAACCGCAACCCAATTATAATTTGACTTCTCCTGTGACACAATGTCTTTCAAGTTCTGCAAACAAGCGCACGCTGAAAGCAAGTCGGCGACTCCATGCATCTCCGGCTTCTTCATTAATGCCATCTCATCCCCACTTTTTTTTTTCTTTTTTAACATAATCATCACAACTAGAATTCCCAATTGGAGTGCAGCTTAGTTCATAGCAACGAAAATTAGGAGTAGGGGTGTCAAAAAGCAACCCGACCAGAAAACCCAACCCGACCCACCCACTAAAATATCGGGTTAGGGTTGAGGTTTTTCGGGTCGGGTTGAATTCAGGTCGGACCCGAGAATGACCGCGAGGATGAGAGAGAAATTTTGGGTGGGTTTCAGGTCAACCGGGGTTGACCCGAAAAATCATTCGGGTGACCCTATAACCTGGAACCCACCCGACACACCCGACCCACCCGAAAAATGTGGATATTATATAAGAGTGAAACCCTAACTTTGACCTAAAGTTTCCATTTTCCTTCTTGCAATTTCAGCAGCGGCGATACAGAATCCCTTTCATCCATCTCACAGAATCCCTTTCACCCACCTCTCCGGCAGCCTTCCTCGTCTCGCCGGCGACATCGTCATCGAGTCTACAGGTACGTTATTCTAACATTTGTTCTCTTCTTCTCCTTTATTTTATTTTTTTAATTTCTTCTAAATTTACAGTTGCTTTCTTCTCTCTCGGCTCTCGCTCACCTCTCGGAGCTACGCTTTTCCCATAGCCGCCTTCATTGTGTCGCCGACGAATATAGGTCAGTTATTCAACCTTTTTTATCTCACCTCTTCCCTTTTTTCTTTTAATTTCTTCTAAATTTATGGTGGAATTTCGACCCCCATTTTTCCCCCTAATTTCTTATGGATTTATAATGGAATTTCTCCATTCTTTTTGCAGATTATCCGTCTTGCTTGAACCTTTACTCGTTGGGATATACCTGAAATAAAAGATAAGAGACAAAAAGGAAAAGGTGAGGCTGATTTTCTAAATGTAAATGTAAATAAATTAGTGTGAGAGACCAGATCTATAAATATCGGTTAGATTTTGTATAGGATTTGTATTTCTGAGATCAGATCTATGATATTATTCTTAGAATTTTGAGATACCGTAATCTTTGAAAGATTTTCCTCTTATTTGGAGCTTCCCTGAACAAATATTGTTCTTGTTTTCTGCTGTCTATTATTTTCTTTCTTGCTTTATTTTGCAATTAGTGTCAAACAAATAAATCTTGAAAAAATTCTTATTTCTTATTGCAATTATATAATCTGTTATATTTATATAATCTTAAAACAATCTGTTGAAAACAGATCGGCACAAATTTCAGATTGTATGAACTAAACAATAAATTTCAGATAAAACATATGAGCTAAAATAAAAAATAAAACTGAGATAAAACAGATTGAGCTTAAATTAAAAAAAAATTGAGATAAAACAGATTCTTTTATTGTTTTTCTAGATTGTATTTGAGCTAAAAAACTCAAAAGATTTTGTTATTGAAGTTATTACAAGAGAATATTATGCCATTTAATGAAGCATAGTATGTTTTATTATTTTCAGATTCTTTGTTACTAATGTTATTTGAGCTAAAACAGATTTTTTTCTAGATTGTATTTGCATTATATGCTATTTTATATGGTCAGATTCTTTTATGCCCTTTAATGAAGCTATTTTGTTTTAATCTAGAAATCTGTTATAATGCAAATATAATCTAGAAAAAAAAATCTTTTATGCTTTAAAATCAGATTGCATCATTTTAAAGGAAATTGATTCTTGTATATAATCAGATTATAATGATTCTTTGTTTTATTATGCCATTCTTTGTTAAATAGCTTCATGCCATTAAAAAAAATCAGAATTTTAAAGCTTCATGCCATTTTGAAGCATAAAAGATTTCCTTTATAATCAGATTATAATGATTCTTTGTTTTATTGTGCCATTCTTTGTTAACGGCAGATTGTATAAAATCAGATTCTTTGTTTTATTATGCCTAACAGATTCTTTTATGCTTTAAAATGATGCAATTTTGTTTTAATATTTTCAGATGGATCCAGATCGAATTGACATCGATTTAGACGGAGAAGATGACACTGCTAACAATATAAAAGGTGAACCCTGGGAATGTACATTAGGAAAGCGCAAGAGGCATTAATATGTTGCAAGGATTGGTTATTCGGGGAACAAGGTATGAAATTTATAGTTTTAGTTTTTTATATGTTTTGTTAAAATATGTCGTCTGATATTTTTTTTTATTGTAGTTTCTAATGATATCCAATTGGATGAGTTAACCGAAAACATCATGGCTTTGTATTTGAATCAAAATGATGATCAATCTACTACGGCTACTTGTATTGATGATTGAAAGTAAGTAATCTCTTTTATGTCTCTTATATTTATTATGTGAAAATCATAATAAGAATTTAATTCTAGTTAACTTGCATATTCTTTTTTGGTAAGATGGCTTGATGAAGAGTTTGTTGGAAGAAGATGCCCATGATATGGGATTATGCTTTGATGTTTAATTTGAAGTATTTTGAACTTGTATTTTATAATTGTCTGAAGTTTGTTTGGCTTTGGAGTTAAGTTGAATTTTATTTGGAATTAGGCAGATTTTGGAACAAGTGTCTGATGTCTGAAGTTCAGACCAAAATTGCCAATTCTGTAGTTTTCTTTGTTTTGGAATAACACAATTTATGTTTGAAGTTCATAGCAGAAATGCAAGTACAAGTTGTTTGTATTTCATTGCTCAAGTGCAGGAACAATTTCTTTGA
Source organism: Lantana camara (assembly GCA_037501455.1). NCBI lineage: Eukaryota > Viridiplantae > Streptophyta > Magnoliopsida > Lamiales > Verbenaceae > Lantana > Lantana camara. The sequence goes on from CM074859.1 coordinate 43,920,010, forward strand.
TTTCTCGGGTCGGGTCGGGTCAATTCAGGTGGCTCAGGTCATCGGGTTGACCTGAAAATTTTCAGGTTGACCCGAACCCAACCCGAACCCGGTAGGTTCAGGTTCGGGTTGGCCTTCCCGGGTTCATTTCGGGTTCGGGTTGGGATTTTTTCTATAATACCCCCACCTCAACCCGACCCACCCGAATTGACACCCCTAATTAGGAGCATTCAATCGACGAGAATTCAGTGGGTAGTAGGCTTATTTCTTTCTTTGTGTTACTGTTGTTTGTTGTTCTTTCGGCCTTTTCAAACATGCAACAATAAGTGCTTCTCTTTGCATGAACTTCGTGCCTACAACATGTTTGACAAAACGCCTAAGAAAGTGCAGAAATTCTTCACGTTTTGTTTGAGACCTTCTTGCTTTCTCCCTTTTTTTTTTTAAGTTTTATTATTTCATTACCTTATTAACCTCTATTTTGTTTTTTTTTTACAGGAAGCTAATACACAAAGGACTAGGCTGCTGCTTTACTTTGTGTGAGACGTGATCGTCTAGATTCTCTTGATTTTCATCCCGCAGTCTTACCTTTGAAAAAGAGCATAATACATAATTGAGCTTTCTCCTTTAACAACAACATCTATCGAAATCAGGAATCGGCACAGGTTTCCTCTTCTTCATCCCTTTTAATCACGTTTTATGGTTGCCTAAAACTCACGTACTGGATGAGTGCCAACTTAAATCCGTGAGCTTAAGGAATTGTCTCGCCCTTCTGTTCTTCGCGTCGCACATCGTCAATCATAAAGGCTGTTCAAACAATTTTCTTTGGCCACATACGATTCGCCCCTCCGTCTTCGCGTCGCACGTCGTCAACTATAAAAACTCTCCACTCAATTCTCTTTGGTCGCACACCGCTCGTTCCTCCTTCTTCGATGAAAAGTGACTGTTGCATGGCACTCCATGACTAGAATTTTGTTCTATTGTCTGACTCTTTTAGCAGCCAATCTTGCAACAGAAGACACAATTTGGATAGCCAAGTCACTGTAACTTCAATTTGTGAAGGAACCAAATTTTGGTTTGTCTCATTTAATCATCACGATACCATTAGAACCTTTGAAAAGCAGCTGTTATTATTTTAGAGTTTTTCAAAGTTAAAATTTTCCTTGTCTTCTGAGATCAATTTTGCTTGCCTATTTTTTTTTTATATTTATTTATTATTATTTGATTTTATTGTGGGGATATGACTTTGCTATGCATTGAATTAAGTTTTGCATCTTCTGCTTTGTAGGGTACGAAAATTGATTCCCCGGTTGCTTCTGCTTAACTAATCCCTTGTCTCAATTTTTTTTTTTCAGAGGAAATAGTTGATCCAAGATTTCGGCGTTCAGCAATACTCAAACACTTTTGTTTGATAAAACTTCAAACGGTCGCTTTTGGGTTTCTTTAGCAGCGCTCCAGTAAAGTATTGTTTTTTTTTTTTTTTTCTTTCTCTTTTCTTTTTTATAGAGATGATTTATTGATCTTGAATCTTTGCTTGGTCTCGATTTTTTTTGGTAGATAATTCAAATACTACAAGATGTTCATCGAGGATCATACCGAACCATCTCCATGCATCATTGTTGGCCACGACAATGACAACTTCAAAGTCAAACCTACTTCTTTGTCCGTCCACAAGTCTGCTATCGATCTTCACTCTCCTGAGTCTATTGATTCGACGCTGCACATCGCCGATTGGTCAGAGGACATCACGACAGAACTATATGATGATCACATCGATGACTTTTTTTGTTCGACAAGTATTGTGTTGAAATCTTCTCTACATGACGCCGACGACTCGACAACGGGCTTCTCACTTCCAAATCATCATCTCGGCACCAAAGGAACTTCTTGGAAGATTCCTCCTTCAAAGTTTGGTGAAGTATCCGTTCACGCTGGCTAGGGATGCAAACCAGCCGAGCCAAGACGAGCTTTGGCATTTTTTGTGGGTTCGGGCTCGGGCTCGCAGGGTAGAGGGATGGCTCGGGTTTGGCTTGCGAGCCAACGAGCCTTGAAATTCTGGCTCGGGCCTAGCTCGAGCTAGCTCGGCTCGGCTCGGCTCGTGAGCCAAAGGTTTCATTTTGAAAAAAAGGATGACAAACTTGTTGTTTTGCTTTAAAAAATAAAAAACCTGATATTCAATCCATTCAATTCATAGAGGAGCTAATCTCGCAATACAAAATCAAGCCATCAACAAAGCTACTCAATTCTTAAAACACAAAATTACACACAACCTGCTATTCAATTCATAGAATTAACAAAGTCCAAAATCAACAAATCTATTCAATTCCTAAACCTATTCAACAAAGCTAAGGTGCAATGTAACTGTGCTCTTAATGACTTTTAGTTCTTCATCAAGAAGATCTTCCATCATCCAACCAACAGAGACTCCATATATATCAAAGAGGAAATGCTTTAGTGTGTCCATTCCTTCTGGTAAATGTGCTACCTGTGAGACAATTCAACATTTAATATAATCTGTAAAAACAGATTTGCAAAGCAAAATATAATCAGTAAAAACAGATTTACAAAAGAAAAAATAATTTACAAAGTATAATCAGTAAAACAATTTACAAAACAAATTTATAAAAAGATTATAAAACAAATATACAATCTAATTTACAAAATAAATTATAATATGTAAACCAGATTTACAAAACAAAATATAATATGTAAAATTTACAGATTTACAAAGTTGCAATCCCTAATACAAATTTAGGGATTACCTTTGTTTGGGCGAAAGCCGCGTCGGCATGTGTTGCGCTGCTGTGCGGCAGCGAGATGGTGGCGTGGAGGGGGGAGGTGGCGCGGTGGTGGACCGGCCGCGAGATGGTGGCATGGAGGGGGGAGGTGGTCTGGTGGTGTGTCGGCGGCGAGATGAGAGATGTCGGGTGCAGCTTGGAGGGGTTGGGTGAGGGTCTGAGATTCAGATATGCAAAATGCAAATGGGGGCTAGGTTTTGAAGTTTTCACCTAAAACGTATATATATATATATATATATATATATATAATAAAAGCATGGTTCGCGAGCCAAGAAATACATGGCTCGGGCTTGGGTTCGAAGCTTTATGGCTCGGCTCGCCAGATTCGAACTCAAGCCCGAGCTATTCTCGAGCCAGCTTACCTAGCTCGCAAGCTGGCTCCTCTCGTTTACATCCCTAACGCCGGTTACTGGGAATGGACAGAACACATCTTGGCCTTCTACGAAAATCGCCTCGTTCAAGTAGACATCTACGCAGCTGTTCACGCTTCACTCTTCATATATTTTATCGATAAGAACGTCCTTCAAGCATTCTTCGAGTTATGGCATCCTTCAATGAACACTCTACATACGACTGTTGGGGAATTGTCAATCTCTCTATGGGATCTTCGTGGATTTTTCGGCTTGCCCATACTTGGAGATTTTTGCGACGAGGCAATTCCTTCGGCTTATGAACTTCTCGGCGATTAGGCTCGCAGCTCTTCCGCTTCGCGAAACGACTCCACTCTTCCATGCAGCTGCAAATACTTCTTCTTAGCTTATCACATGCTTCCTAAAACTTCTGATGGCGTATTGATTTCTGATTGGATTAACTTCTAGTTCAAAGAAACGGTTAGATATCCCCCTCCTCTCCAAGGATCTACAAAAAAAAAAAATCAACAAGCCACGACTTTCTCGAAATCCTTACGGGAGTATTGACGTGTCTCTTCTACCTCGTGTCAATTACCACGCTGATGTTAGGAATAGTGCCCTAGAAAGCCGATTGTATATCCGCTTTGTGCTTTTCCTTATTGTAATCACAGACAATCTTTGAATGAAATAACGAATTGAGGCAACACTTCTTTATATGCTCTTGTTTGGTATGCGTTTACTTTAGCTGTGCATGTATGAGAACTCCCCTAATCCTGATGACTTTAGGACTCTACCATTTAGGTAAAATGGTTCATGGAACGAGCCCTATATCACATAAGTCATGATTAGTATATCCTTGGAATTAAAATCTATAGAGATAGATCTAGAAGGTTAATAGGACTATCACAGTCGATGTACATTGACAAAGTATTGAAGAGATTCAATATGGAGTCAGCAATGGTTAAGAACCTTCCTATGAGTGTAGGAACATGCCTTTCAAAGAAGATGTGTCCTAAGACTAACCTTGAGAAGGAGAGAATGACTCATACACCTTATGCGTCAGCAATAGGTAGCATAATGTATGCAATGTTATGTACTCGACCGGATGTGGCTTATGCACTTAGTGTGACAAGTCGTTTCCAATCTGACCCTGGAGATGGTCACTGGGTTGCCGTGAAGAATATTCTTAAGTACTTGAAAAGTACTAAAGATTTATTCTTAGTTTACGGAGGTCAGAAAGATCTTACTGTCGAAGGATACTGCGATGCGAGCTTTGCATCAGACTTAGATGATTTTAAGTCAATGTCAGGATACATTTTCTGCCTGAACGGCGGAGCAGTGAGTTGGAAGAGTTCCAAGCAAACAACCACTGCAGATTCGACCACTGAGGCCGAATACTTAGCTGCATAGCTGGTGTTTGGATTAGAAACTTCATTCAAGAGTTGAATGTTGTTCCTAGCATGAAAGACCCCATTACTGTGTTTTGTGACAACACTGGGGCGGTTGCTCAAGCAAGAGAACCAAGATCTCACCAACGGACCAAGCACATTATGAGGAAGTATCACCTAATCCGTGATATTATCAAAAGAGGAGATGTGCAAATCGAGAGGGTCACATCAGCAGAGAACGTGGCAGATCCACTTACTAAACCCCTTAGTCGAGAAGCTTTCCAAGGTCATCTTCAGAAGATGGGACTTAGAGTAGCTTTAGAATGGCTTTGACGGGTAAGTGGGAGATTGTTAGGAATAATGCCCTAGAAAGCCGATTGTATATCCGCTTTGTGCTTTTCCTTATTGTAATCACAGACAATGTTTGAATGAAATAACGAATTGAGGCAACACTTCTTTATATGCTCTTGTTTGGTATGTGTTTACTTTAGCTGTGCATGTATGAGAACTCCCCTAATCCTGATGACTTTAGGACTCTACCATTTAGGTGAAATGGTTCATGGAACGAGCCCTATATCACATAAGTCATGATTAGTAAAATACTCCAAGTCGATGAGTCCTACAGACAGTGGGAGTGTCAACTTGACTCCTCTAAGGCTTGCTTATGGGATCACGCCCTTAAGAAGGACCACCTTGTTTCATGGAGGTGCAAAGTGTATAGTTGATACGTGCGTGATACATGAGGGTGCTTACTTTAATAAGTAAGTTCACTGAGGTGCCCCGTGTGAGAACATTCCTAAATGGGAAAAGAAGTTTCTATTTCAGGAAATGGAAACTTCCAGATTAGGAAATATCTCACGAGTCATTGATGTGATTAATTGATCATTAGACTTGAGGTTCCTTGTCACTTTATGAGTTAACTCTATGGTCTTAGGTATAAGCTTTAAAGGGTGTCGCCTTAGACAACTGATTCAAGGCTTATGCTGGGGCTGCACAAGTGATTCATGAAAGTGAATGAGAATCAAGAAAGGACCTACACTTGCATTTGCAAGGTGATCTCTTATTGTGTAAGTCATTCATATGCCATATGGAGTCCTTGGCCAAGGCAGTAGATCAAGACATCAAGAAAAGGGTTTCTTGGATTGAGATCAAATGGATATGAAATGCACTTAGCTTTAAGACCGGATTATTAGGGTTCTGATTATTCCCTTACCCTAGATCTTGGTTGAGAGATAGTAAGTAGGAGGATTGTATCTCACATGAATCAATGACTTAAAGGTTCTGTCGAATCCGAACATTCCAATTCAGCTAGGGGTTAGACACCTGTTGCTACTATGGTCGTTTAATCTGTGGACTGATTAATTAATTAGTGAATTAATTAATTAGGGTCACTGCTAATTGAATTGAGAACCTAGAGGGTCACACACAACAACTTGGTTACATGAGTTGAGGCTTGAAAATGGTTAAACGAGTTAATCGGGCCAAGAGGGTTCCACACGTGTGAAATCATACGTGTGGCTCACGTGAGTGACACGTGTCATTGTGACACTTGTCACACACGTGTGAATATATATATATTATAATTAAATGTGTTAATTATTTAATAGACTTTGGTTTAATTTTGAATTAAAAAGAAAGTCTTATTTTGGAGAAAATAATATAGTTAATTAATTACGAATTAATTAATTGGATAAAAATAAGTTTTTTATTTTTATAATAAATAAAGTATAAAAATTATCCAAAAATAGTTTGGATATTTTTAGCTCTCTTAAAAGTTGACTTGAATTAGAATTCAAAGTCAAAGTTGGAAAATACTTGATGATCAAGTAATAGGAGAGAGAGGAACCAAATCCTTGCCCAACAAGGAATAGGATCGGCGCCCCTCTCCCTTTCCTATATATAGGGGAGCTCATGCTCCCCTTTAGAGCTAATTGGCAATTCTTTTGCTTCATGTGTTGAACACCTTCCTTTCTCCAAGATAAAATAAAACCCTAGGTTAAGCCTAAACACTAACTAGAGAACTAGCATCCTTACTAGTTAGATTGTGATCAAGTTGGTGGACTTTCTCTAGAGACTTCAAGTTAGAAGTTTGAAGATTCGAGCTTTACCAAGGAGAGGGGATCAAGCCGCGAGAAGAGCGTTCTTGGGTGGCTTGAAACGCTCCAAGAAAGAACAAAAGAAAAGTAAGTTTTCTATCTTTACGAATTTGGTTACACGATTGCGAGTTCAAGACCCTTTTGTTGGAAATTTTTTTTAAATTCCGCTGCTTTCTGATTCGTGTTTTCCAACAAGTGGTATCAGAGCCACCTCGTTAATCGTGTTTCTGATTCGTCTCAAGTATTCTGAATTTGGTAGAAATTCTTAGGCTTAGATGCGAATTAAGTATTCATGAGTTCTTTTAGAAAGCCTGAAATACGAAACTGTAAATTTTCCTGAATTTCTGAAACTGTTTTCTTAAATTGTGATTTTGAAAACCGTTTTGATTGAAATATGTTTAAATCGAATTTTTTAATTTTGGATTGAACCGGGTTTTGGAGAAACCCAAAAATACGAAACGGGACACGAAAAGAACGGGCCTGGGCGCGCTAGCACGTCGCACGCCCAAGCCCCATCACCGCCGCCCAGCCCTCCCGCATCCGCGCGGGAGGCCTCCCGCCCGTCTAGGCGCCTTGCTCGCCTGTCCCGCAACCGTGCGGGACAGCCGCCTGCTCCTCCCACAACCGCGCGGGAGCGCCCGCCCAGGGATGGGCGGGACTGCCTGCCCGCGCCGCACGTCTGCGCACAAGGGCGCCCCTGGCGCGCGCACGCTGGCGGCAATCGCTGCCGGTTGTGCGCAGCGCTGGCGCGCGCCTAGCGCGCGTTCCTGCGCGGCGGGCGGGCGATCCCGCGTCGTCCCGGGCCCGTGCTTTCGTGTTTTCGTGCTTCGTGTTTTTCGGTCCGTAAAATCCCGATTTAATTTCATTTTAATTTTATCTTTTAAAATCAGTTTTGCTAAAATAAAATTATTTTAAAATTTTGATTAAATTGGGATTTTTGAGAAATTAAAGCGATTTGGATTTTGGGAAAATTATGAATTTTATTTTCTGAAAATAATGAAAGAATAAAATTATTAATTTTGGAAATTAATTGGAATTTTATTGGTTTATTGTTTTTCGGGTTTTATTGAAAAGGCTCTTGAACAAGAATTACATCTAAGTCGTGTTTTAAGTCATTAGGACTTGAAACGAGAATTTTAATTTATTGGCTAAATTTAAATTCTCGCAAAAGCATGTTAGGTGATCATGGGTTTAGATCTATGTATGGTTTTAATTTATGCACATGGATGGTTTAAATTGGGGTTGGAGCCCTATAGTTGCATTTTTCAATTGAGGTTGGAGCCTCACTTATGTGCGTACTGTTATGTGATTTATTATGTGGCTTTCCATATTACTGTTTTTGAGGCCGGGGTATGCCCCGTGTAATTGTCTAAGGCCAATATGAAGATTGAGCCTTATTACTTTATGTCTTTTTCCTTTTATTGTAATTTGAGAGTAGAGATAGGTGGTGAGGTTTTATTTTCATTTTGGAGACAATGCACCCAAGGAGTAAGATGGACCACATTCAAGTAACAAGGAGGCCATAAGTGAAGACCCCTCAAAATGTTAGGGAGGGGAATCTCAATTGTTAAATGTAATAGAGATAGGGCTCGTATTTTGTTACCGCTTTCCCTTATGTGATTTAAATTGTTTATGTGGCATGTATGTTAGAACTTGTGATTGTGGAGTGGCTCCCACATATCACGCATAAGATAGGTAGAACCCATGATCATTACATGTTAGTATCATGCTAGGACATGTTATCTGTTTATGTGCTTGTTTGAAATGCATTTAAGTGTACTTGCATTAATCAAGACTAATAAAATTGGATAACATATATGTTGGTGAGGTCGAACCGGACAACTCTCCGGTTGATTCGAAAATTCCCCTTAAATATTAAGCTAATTTCGAACAAATAGGTGTTTAATTCGAGATGCAAATTTTGAATTAAATTCCTAGCATTCCATCAATAGGTTTTAAGTTTAGTAAGTGAAGCTAGTTATTGTCCGCGAGTCGTGGGATAACTAGTGGAGCTTATTAGTTCTTAGTTACCTAATTGATCATTTTAAATGATCAATATTTCATGATCGATTTTAGCAAGGGCGATGTCCGCGAGTCGTGGGTCGTTCGAACTAAGTTTTGGTCATGATCTTATGATTGATGGGTCTAGCTTAACGCTTAAGTAAATATGGATGTCGCACGAGTCGTGGGTCCATATTGAAAGATAGGTGATGCAAAAACAAATACTAAGAGTTCTAAAGGTGTTAGAATTGGTAAGTTGTACCTACCTAGGGTTCTTACTTAGAATGTCCGAGAGTCGTGGGTTCGAGGTAAAATGCCTAGGATCTTAGTACCCATTGGGAAACGTGTTCCTCTTAGATCTTTGGGAATTATAGATCTTTGAAAAACAGTGGGAGCTACATTAGATTAAAGACCTTATCTTTTGTATATCGTTATAATTCAGCATGCTCACTAGTTCTCTGTTTTACCATTTAGGTCATAGATTCTGTGATTCTCTACGTGTTTTGAAATGGCAACCAAAAACCCTCTTGTATCGATCCTCGAGTCAAACAAGTTGACTGGTCCCAACTATTCTGATTAGCTGAGGAATCTAAAAATCATTTTAGATTCTGAGAAGAGAACTTATGTTCTCTTCGGGGCTCCCACTCGGGCCGAGCGGGACGCGATTCAGAAGTGGAAGGATGATAATCTCCAAGCCCGTTGCCTTATGTTGGCTAACATGTCTCCGGACTTGCAAAGACAACATGAGGCCATGGAATTTGCTTGGGAGATTTACGACCACTTAGAGCAACTTTACCGCCCTCATGAACGTGTTACAAGGTATAACACTTCAAAGGAATTGTTCCACTTGAGAATGAGGGAAGGTTCAAGTGTCCATGAATATGGACTCAAGTTTCTTGCCCTTACTGAGAAACTTGCTTCCATGGACATGCCACTGAAAGATGAGCTTTCAGTGGATTTGTTGCTAGCTTCGCTCCCACCATCATTCAACCCATTTGTCCTTAACTTCAACATGAATCATGCTGGTGCTACTGTAGCTGAGCTGATTAGTCAGCTTGTGACTGCTGAAAGCACGATCAAGAAGGACAATAAGGTTTTGATGGTGAATATTCCATCTTCCTCTTCTGGGCCTTCTAAAGGTAAGGGCAAGAAAGCCCAAAAGAAGAAGAAGAAAGCCCTTAGGCCTACTGGTGGCGTTTCGAAGGGGAAGGCCCAAAAGAAGAAGCGTGATCAGAAAGAGGATGTTTGCTTCCATTGTGGAAAAGCGGGACATTGGAGGAGAAACTGCCCAGAGTACAAGGCTACTCTAAAGAAAGGTATATTTCTCGTTGAAGTAAATCTTTCTATTAATTCTAGTTCTTGGGTACTTGATACCGGTTGTGGAACTCATATCTGTAATGATGTACAGATGCTAAGTGAAGTCCAACAACTCAAAGAAGGAGAATGTGTCTTGAAGATCGGCGATGGCTCAAATGTTGAAGCTCGAGCTTTAGGCACAATTAGATTAGATTTAGGTAGTTTTGAGTTAGTCTTAAATAAAGTCCTTTATGTACCAAGCATTATTCGTAATATAATTTCAGTTCCAATATTAGATTGTGAAGGTTATGAAACTTATATTAAGAATGGTAAATACTTTATCAAACGGAATAACTCTTCCGTTCACATCGGTACTCTAAGTAATGGACTTTACCTAACTCAAAATATCAATATTATGAATATACCACGAGAAACAAAGCGTAAGAGAGATGACAAAGTTTCAGCTCCCTTATGGCACGCTAGATTAGGACACATTTCCAAGAATAGAATTAGCAAGATAAACACTTTAGGATCATTCTCTGAAAATGATCTCAAAGAGTTAACTTCTTGCGAATCCTGTCTCAAAGGAAAAATGTCCAAAGTTCCTTTTAAAGGAACTATGGAACGTGCCACTAAGGTTTTGGATTTGATCCATACTGATGTTTGTGGACCGCTTAGTGTAAGCACTAGAAACAATCATCAGTATTTCATAACCTTTACCGATGACTTTAGTCGATATGGTTATGTATACTTAATGAAGTATAAATCTGAAGCTTTTGAGAAATTATTACAATTTCAAAAGGAGGTTGAGAACCAAACTGGTCACAAGATCAAAACACTTCGATCTGATCGAGGAGGCGAGTATCTTAGTGAAGAATTCCTTAATCATCTCAAAGATAATGGGATTATCTCTCAGTGGACTCCTCCGGGAACTCCTCAGCTTAATGGAGTTTCAGAGAGAAGGAATCGAACCCTACTTGATATGGTTCGCTCCATGATGAGTTTCACTGACTTACCACCTTCTTTCTGGAGTTATGCCCTAGAAAGTGCAGCAAAGATTTTGAATCTAGTTCCCTCTAAGTCAGTCCCTAAAACGCCCCATGAAATGTGGCATGGTAAAATCCCTAGTTATTCTTACTTAAGAATTTGGGGTTGTCCTGCTTACGTGAAGAGGACAGTGGGAGATAAGTTAGAATCTCGTTCTAACTTATGCTACTTTGTAGGTTATCCTAAGGAATCCATAGGATACTACTTCTATGATCAATCTGAGCAAAAGGTGTTTGTTTCCAGAAATGCCACTTTTCTTGAGGAACCGTTCCTTAAAGAAAAGAAAGGCAAGATCATAGAATTAGAAGAAGTACAAAGTAACCCCATGCCACCCACTGAAGAAACGTCCCCTACTGATCAACCACAACCAATCACGAATTTCGATACATACGAAAATCCTCCTCTAAGGCGTTCTGAACGCACTCCTAGACAGCCGGAGAGATGGTATGGATTCTTCCATGAAATCTCTCAAAAGGATAATGATCCTTTAATGTATGAGGAGGCACTTTCAGATCCTGACTCTGAACAGTGGATAGAAGCCATGAAATCTGAAATGGATTCCATGAACTCCAACCAAGTTTGGACCTTGGTAGATTTGCCTGATGGGGGTCAAACCCATAGGTTGCAAATGGATCTTTAAGAGAAAGCTTGGAGTTGATGGAAGTATTGCAGCCTACAAAGCAAGACTGGTTGCAAAAGGATTCACTCAAAGACCCGATGTGGACTTTGATGAAACCTTTTCACCAGTTGCAATGCAAAAGTCCATTCGAATCATGCTTGCCATTGCTGCATATTATGACTATGAGATATGGCAAATGGATGTGAAAACTGCCTTTCTCAATGGTGACATTGACAAAGACATTTATATGGAGCAACCGATAGGTTTCACATTCAGTGGGAGTGAGCAAAAGGTTTGCAAACTCCAAAGATCAATCTATGGATTGAAACAGGCTTCTAGGAATTGGAACATTCGATTTGATGAATCGGTCAAAGCGTTTGGCTTCATCCAAATTTCGAATGAATCATGTGTGTATAGAAAGGAATTGGAGACCTCAGTGCAATTCTTAGTACTTTATGTTGATGACATCCTTCTTATTGGGAATTCGAAGGATGACATGAAAGTGACTAAGTTATGGTTATCGAACCAATTCGAGATGAAAGATCTTGGTACTGCGTCCTATATCCTTGGAATTAAAATCTATAGAGATAGATCTAGAAGGTTAATAGGACTATCACAGTCGATGTACATTGACAAAGTATTGAAGAGATTCAATATGGAGTCAGCAATGGTTAAGAACCTTCCTATGAGTGTAGGAACATGTCTTTCAAAGAAGATGTGTCCTAAGACTAACCTTGAGAAGGAGATAATGACTCATACACCTTATGCGTCAGCAATAGGTAGCATAATGTATGCAATGTTATGTACTCGACCGGATGTGGCTTATGCACTTAGTGTGACAAGTCGTTTCCAATCTGACCCTGGAGATGGTCACTGGGCTGCCGTGAAGAATATTCTTAACTACTTGAAAAGTACTAAAGATTTATTCTTAGTTTACGGAGGTCAGAAAGATCTTACTGTCGAAGGATACTGCGATGCGAGCTTTGCATCAGACTTAGATGATTTTAAGTCAATGTCAGGATACATTTTCTGCCTGAACGGCGGAGCAGTGAGTTGGAAGAGTTCCAAGCAAACAACCACTGCAGATTCGACCACTGAGGCCGAATACTTAGCTGCAAATGATGCAGCTAAGGAAGGTGTTTGGATTAGAAACTTCATTCAAGAGTTGAATGTTGTTCCTAGCATGAAAGACCCCATTACTGTGTTTTGTGACAACACTGGGGCGGTTGCTCAAGCAAGAGAACCAAGATCTCACCAACGGACCAAGCACATTATGAGGAAGTATCACCTAATCCGTGATATTATCAAAAGAGGAGATGTGCAAATCGAGAGGGTCACATCAGCAGAGAACGTGGCAGATCCACTTACTAAACCCCTTAGTCGAGAAGCTTTCCAAGGTCATCTTCAGAAGATGGGACTTAGAGTAGCTTTAGAATGGCTTTGACGGGCAAGTGGGAGATTGTTAGGAATAGTGCCCTAGAAAGCCGATTGTATATCCGCTTTGTGCGTTTCCTTATTGTAATCACAGACAATCTTTGAATGAAATAACGAATTGAGGCAACACTTCTTTATATGCTCTTGTTTGGTATGTGTTTACTTTAGCTGTGCATGTATGAGAACTCCCCTAATCCTGATGACTTTAGGACTCTACCATTTAGGTGAAATGGTTCATGGAACGAGCCCTATATCACATAAGTCATGATTAGTAAAATACTCCAAGCCGATGAGTCCTACAGACAATGGGAGTGTCAACTTGACTCCTCTAAGGCTTGCTTGTGGGATCACGCCCTTAAGAAGGACCACCTTGTTTCATGGAGGTGCAAAGTGTATAGTTGATACGTGCGTGATACATGAGGGTGCTTACTTTAATAAGTAAGTTCACTGAGGTGCCCCGTGTGAGAACATTCCTAAATGGGAAAGGAAGTTTCTATTTCAGGAAATGGAAACTTCCAGATTAGGAAATATCTCACGAGTAATTGATGTGATTAATTGATCCTTAGACTTGAGGTTCCTTGTCACTTTATGAGTTAACTCTATGGTCTTAGGTATAAGCTTTAAAGGGTGTCGCCTTAGACAACTGATTCAAGGCTTATGCTGGGGCTGCACAAGTGATTCATGAAAGTGAATGAGAATCAAGAAAGGACCTACACTTGCATTTGCAAGGTGATCTCTTATTGTGTAAGTCATTCATATGCCATATGGAGTCCTTGGCCAAGGCAGTAGATCAAGACATCAAGAAAAGGGTTTCTTGGATTGAGATCAAATGGATATGAAATGCACTTAGCTTTAAGACCGGATTATTAGGGTTCTGATTATTCCCTTACCCTAGATCTTGGTTGAGAGATAGTAAGTAGGAGGATTGTATCTCACATGAATCAATGACTTAAAGGTTCTGTCGAATCCGAACATTCCAGTTCAGCTAGGGGTTAAACACCTGTTGCTAGACTATAGTCGTTTAATCTGTGGACTGATTAATTAATTAGTGAATTAATTAATTAGGGTCACTGCTAATTGAATTGAGAACCTAGAGGGTCACACACAACAACTTGGTTACATGAGTTGAGGCTTGAAAATGGTTAAACGAGTTAATCGGGCCAAGAGGGTTCCACACGTGTGAAATCACACGTGTGGCTTACGTGAGTGACACGTGTCACTGTGACACGTGTCACACACGTGTGAATATATATATATTATAATTAAATGTGTTAATTATTTAATAGACTTTGGTTTAATTTTGAATTAAAAAGAAAGTCTTATTTTGGGGAAAATAATCTAGTTAATTAATTACGAATTAATTAATTGGATAAAAATAAGTTATTTATTTTTATAATAAATAAAGTATAAAAATTATCCAAAAATAGTTTGAATATTTTTAGCTCTCTTAAAAGTTGACTTGAATTAGAATTCAAAGTCAAAGTTGGAAAATACTTGATGATCAAGTAATAGGAGAGAGAGGAACCAAATCCTTGCCCAACAAGGAATAGGATCGGCGCCCCTCTCCCTTTCCTATATATAGGGGAGCTCATGCTCCCCTTTAGAGCTAATTGGCCATTCTTTTGGTTCATGTGTTGAACACCTTCCTTTCTCCAAGATAAAATAAAACAGAGGTTAAGCCTAAACACTAACTAGAGAACTAGCATCCTTACTAGTTAGATTGTGATCAAGTTGGTGGACTTTCTCTAGAGACTTCAAGTTAGAAGTTTGAAGATTCGAGCTTTACCAAGGAGAGGGGATCAAGCCGCGAGAAGAGCGTTCTTGGGTGGCTTGAAACGCTTCAAGAAAGAACAAAAGAAAAGTAAGTTTTCTATCTTTACGAATTTGGTTACACGATTGCGAGTTCAAGATCCTTTTGTTGGAAAATTTTTTTAAATTCCGCTGCTTTCTGATTCGTGTTTTCCAACAGCTGATCCATTCACGATGTTGGGGATCAAAGAGAATGTGCAAGGGGACACTTATCTTGCTGCTTTCCTCACCTGTTGGCTTTGCAAGTTTGTTCTTCCATATGGACAAGTCAACCGAATTCGTGCTACTGTCTTCAAAGTTGCTAGTCAGATGGCTCGTGGAATTCTTTTTTCTCTCACTATACCTGTGTTAACAAGTATTTATCGTGGTTTAAGAGATATATCTACTTTGCCGAATCTGACGGAATCTACTGTAGTCTTCCCTATTCACTATCTTTATAGTTGGATAGCGCGCTACCTTGACACTCACTTTACTTCCATCATTGAATAACAAAGTGGGGACAAGACAAAATATGCTTTGATGGTAAGACATTCGGGAGAAAACATGGTTCAAACGTTTGAAATTCAGCCGGCACGTGATTTATTCCATAATATCAGCTCATTAGTCCTTCGAAACTTACATCCCAACCATCAAGATAAGGAAGTGCTGACAGATCGTACTTGTTTCTCCACCACCTTCAAGGGTATTTTTATATCTCTGCGATCTAGCTACTTGAATTTTCGGTGCGCGAACGAACACCTTGTTGAAGCATACAGTCCTCATCAATTTAGTCGACAACACGACCTTTGTCAACACATTTTGGGTCGCTTGAAGAAGGAAATCTTGACCTGCGGGTTATCTGAACTTTTTCGACTTTAATGCTCTTGCACTTTCTTGAACTCGTCATCCACACTAGTTTTGCCTGGAAAGCATGATTTTTTTTTTCATTGGTCACGAAAGAATACACAATTTGGTGGAAAGCAACTTGGGAAGCCAGAGAAACAACACCAAGATTGTTTTGAAGCTTTACTCAAAACAACACGAAGCCAAACTCTAGAGTGTCAAAACAACATAAAGGCGATTCTTCAAAAGTTGCGCAACAAAACGACGATCATGAACTCATTACGAAAAAGTTTACTTCCCTTTCGAAGGCGTCTCATGATTCTACTCTTTCAGCAGAGAAAGAAGAAAGTTCAACTGGAGATTCTTATCAACTAGTTGAGAGGCCCAAAAAATGATTGGCATTACTTCACGCATCTTCCTCAAAACACGAGCTTGCAAATATGTCTACGGAAGGCAATGAAGTCGTTTCGGTCCTTTCTTGTTCAGCCAAGGATTCTGATAATCGAAGCCAACTTAAGAAGAAATAGAAGGTGTTCAACTTAGACAGTATTAGAATTAATTCTGACTTCTTTGCAGATTGCCCAAGTTCCAATTTACCATTGGCTGACATATCGCTTTATGTAAACATATATAGGTTGAAAATTCTTTCTCTCTTTTTTCTTTCACTTTATCATTATTAGTATTTTCTTCGATCCTTTACTCACATCAATTATAACTTTTTCTTGCAGCTTTCACAACTTGAGGACGGAGCCTGAGCGACTTCTGAGCAGAGTGGCAATTCCGTGAACGAGCTTAATCCTTTTGACTTGGCAAAAGCGGATTCTTCTCATCCCTTCGAGCGGTAAAGCTAAAGCAGTTAAAGGAGATAGTGGGCAAGTGGCAACCAAGAATCACTCTACCCAAATTGATGCCTAAAGCGCGCCCGACAGAAGTACTTGAACTATCTAAAAAGGCATCTACAGTTCCACATCGCTCTCTTACGACTCCCAAGCCGTCTGTGTTTTGCCCCCAAGTTATTTATAGTGAAGCCGAGAAAATGTTGGTCAATTTCTTTTGGAAGAGTATTCGGGACAAGATTGAAAGAACTCCATTTGAGAGCTCTCGAAGATAGAATCCGATATACGAGTTGTTTTTGGCAAACTGAAGACTCACATGAGAGACCCGTCATTTCTGGAGAATCGCTTGAATTAATTTCTTGAGAATGCCTCAAACTTCGCAAGTGTTAAGCAAAACTCCATCCACAGGCAAACACAAGAGGCTCATGAGCAATCTCTCTCTCTTACTTTACAAAGTCTTGATGAAGCTGAGGCACAAAAACACAAGTATGCTGGAGTAGTGGAGAATTTGAGGGTGGAACTTCGTCAAGCAGAAGCGAACTTAACCAAAATGCAATACGTGGATGCTCTTCGAGAGGCTCTTTTGAAACTTCAAGATACCCCTTATATGACCGAAAAGGAAAATGAAGCACTTAAGAAGATGGAGGAGATACTTGAAGAAACTTGTTAAGATTTGACCAACTTTGACATCTTCTCATAGATAGCTTAGAATAGTTGATTTTTTCCTTTTTTTTTTTTTTTTTCCGCTTCGAAGTTAGCTTTATGACTCTTTCTTCTTTATCCTTTTTCTTTTTTTTCTTCTTGATGATTTCATGAACTTAACTACTTTAGAGATTTCTTAATAAAAGATAACCTTTTTTTTATCTCGTAACTCTTCGAGTAGTTCTTTTTTTAGTGACATTATAACGAATTATATATTTGCATGTATACATAATTCATTATAACATGAAAGCATCAAAATCAAATAAACTAACTTTGCCTTCAACATATAACTTTATATGACTTTTTTGTTTGTACTTAGTTTTACATGAAGAATTATCAATTCAACAAGAAAACATAAAGTCATGATAAAGTTGTGACTGAACTTAGAAAAAATCTAAGCTGCCTACGTACCCTAACGAAAGAGATCGAGTCATAACGTAGTTCAAAGAAAACATCTTTTGAGAAGATTTTGGGGGCCTTTCATAGTTTATACTCATGCGAGCCAGGATTATCCAAAGTTTAACCACCCTGAACAAGAGTGAGAAATTTCTATTTTAGCCACACGAAATACCATCAGTGGAGTAAGCTAGCAGTTTATCCACATACATTACAATTGGTGGTTACCGTATATAGTTTATACTCATATGGGTCAGGAGTTGACATGTAGTTTAGGCTCGTGCATCGAAGAGCAACATACTTAATTATATGTGGTACTTCTTCAAAAATTTGCCATTTATTGGTCCGATGCGCAAACCATCTTTATCAACTAACTTGTAGGCGCCATTTGTATATACTTCTTTCACCACATGCAGACCATCCCACTTTGTCATAAACTTACTTCCCATACGCTGAGTGATGGTGATAGGTTTTCTCACGGCTAAGACTAAGTCTCCAACTTGAAACGGCCGTGGATGCACTTTTTTATTGAACGCCCTCGTCATTCGAGCTTCATAGAATTCAAGTTGTCGCGCTGCGAGTCTTTTCTCATCTAATGCTTCTAACTCTTTGAGCCTGAGACAAGCATTTTCTTCAGGAGTGAGCCTTTCTTGAATCACGATACGAAGCGATGGTATTTGGCTTTCTAAGGGGAGTATGGCTTGAACTCCATAAACTAATGAATACGGGTAGCTTGAGTGGCAGTATGATGCATTATCCAATACGCCCAAAATGCTTCCCAAAATTTTTTGTGCCAATCCTTTTTTGACTTAGACACAACTTTCTTTAAAAGATTACATAATGTTTTGTTAAATGCCTCCACCAACCCATTTGCAGCTATGTTATACATCAACGAATTGTGTTGTCTGAAGCCGAATTGCACGCAGAGTTTATCCATCAGTTTGTTGTAGAAAGGTTTCCCTTTATCAGTGATGATGTATCGAGGCATCCCGTACCTGAAGATCAAACAACTTCTTATGAATTCAACTACCGTTTCCTTCTTTACTTCTCTAAGGGGTATTACTTCCGCCCCTTTCGAGAAGTAATCAGTGGCTACCAATATGTAAGAATGACCACCTGAGGACTTAGGAGTAAGTGGCCCCACAACGTCAAGTCCCCAAGCATTGAACAACCAAGAAGCCACAGTCGGATGTAGAGGTTCGGGCGGTTGGTGTATCAGATTAGCGTGCATTTAGCAAGCTTTGCATTTTCTCAAATAATCCAAACAGTCCTTGATCATAGTAGGCCAATAGTATCTCATCCTCTTGGTTCGAAAATGTAACTTCGGGCCTGATTGATGGGCCCCGCATACTCCCGAGTGTGCTTCCGTCAAAGTTTCGATTATTTCATCACCGTTCAGGCAACTTTGGTAAGTCTCTTCATTTGATCGTCGATACAAAGTATCTTTGTATAAGAGAAAACGGGAAGACCTCCTACGTACTTTTGTTTTATGTCGAGGATCGGACGGTAACTTTCCATGTCTTAGATAGTCGATTATCGGAGTTCTCCAATCATCCTCACCATTTATTGAGATCAAAATGACGCTTACGTTCTCAGTGTCAAACTTTTCCAATGAGGGCACAACCCACCGGTTACATACAAGTACGCTCGTCGTTTTATCTCTCGATAGAGCCATGGCGGTTGTTAAGTCCATTTTTCGTGCTTGTTTTAATTAGGAATCGATCATTTTATTGCACATCTTTGAGCTTAAATCAATATTTATGATTCATTTTTAGGTGCAAATGATCATGGAGCCGAGTTGAACGAAAAACGGGATTGGAACAAGAAAAACGGATTTAGCGGAGCTGACTACACCTAATCTCGAAACTTGGCCAAAATGAGGTTGCGCCGATTTCCAGTCGCGGGACCGTGACCCTGCGCAGACACGTTTTTTCAAAATTTAGGCTGTTTTCAGCAGTTTTGGTCAAGGAATTTAAAATAGAAAAACTTCTCCATTATCGGGACACGCAGAACAAGAGAAAAGAAGTCAGTTTTGGGATAAAAATGCACAACTCTGGAGGAAGTTCGTGAAGACGAAAGTCGACGATTCCAAAGAGATTTCTACTACTTCAAACTTTCCGATTTCTTTTAAACAATTATTTTTATTCAGTTTCATTATGGATTTCATAGAATTACTTTAGGGTTTGAATGCTTTTGAATGTTGTTTAATTTTCTCAGAATTTATTTCGTACTATGTTTATGTTTGAAATGAAGAATTTATGTTCATTTAGCATGGTTTGGAGTAATTTCATGAGTAGCTAAGTTTGTTAAGGCTTGGGAAGGAATATATGTATGCTAGATGTTTGAATAAATGCCTAAGTGAGTGAATTAATTCCTTTGATTTATGAAAACTAGAGTCGAATTAGTATGTGAAGGTTTGTCCATCCTTAACATAATCCGTAGTCATTACTTATTCAAAAGATCTGTGGTGACTTAGATGTTTTCATAAAAGTTGGAATTTAAGAACCAAGAAATTTGATCTTATTCCGGTTAATATTTGTATCTCTTAATTTATGCCGAGCCGCTGGATTAAGAGCTACACTTGTCTTGTTTAATGGTTAAATTTAATTGTCAGATAATTGTGAAAACTTTTCTGAAGTTGGATTTAATACTTACTTAGAATTCGAAAGAACCTAAGTTATAGTTTGGTGATAAGTAAAAAGGGATGAATTCATGAATTTAAGGCATTGTGAGAACTATAGTTGCATATATCATTCCCTAGCCTATTCCCTATGTTGCACGGACACGGACACGGCGACACGGATTTTTTAAAAATTTTAGGACACGACACGGCTCCGACACGGCTATATTTAATATAAATAAATATATTTTATATATAAATAAAAATATTTTATAGAAGAATAAATTTATTTTATAAGTATAATCAATGTAAAATAATTTTTTTAAAAAAGTATGTATAACTAAAAACTAGAATAAGTTTTGTTATTTCAGTTTCTCCCTAAAAAATTCTAAAAATATTAAAAAATGCATAAAAAACTTTATATAATTATAAAATTTGCCCAGCCGTGTCCTAGCCGTGTCGGACACTTCACCACGCCGTGTCCGACACCGTGTCTTTTTTTTTTTTTATAATTTCGGTCACTTTTCAGCCGTGTCCGTGTCCGACACGTGTCGGACACTGCACGGGCACATATTTAGGCGTGTCTGTGCTTCCCAACCTATTACTTATCATTTGACTTAAGTAGTAAATTATTTACCTTCTTGTGATTAATTATTGTTTAATTGTTGGTATTAATTCCTCAACGTGTTTTTCTTCGATCTATCGATTAGAGAACGGTATAAAATTGGTACTTGAATCCCCTTCCTCGTGGGTACGAGCCCTTGTGCTATAACTTCATTTTTAGCTTGCACTTGGGCTTTTGAACTTAACAAATAATTTCTATCAAGTTTTTGGCGCCGTTGTCGGGGAAGGCGTTGAATCAATATCAATTTAAATACTTATATCTAGTGTTTTAGATCAATTTTTATTATTCTTAGTTCATTTGAAGCTTAATCTAGTGGAAATCTTTTTGCAGGCAATTCACGCTTAGAAGAACTCAAAGCTCGGATAATATTGACTACACCCCAGAAATTAAGAGAAGGCTACGAGCAATCAGGTGAGAACGCAGGCAAGAAAGACTTCCATCACCAGAAATGACTGATGATGGGAATAACGGGAATAATGGGAGACCTCGAAACCCAAATGATGGTGAACCTAGAGGCCCAAAACCAGCACTCAAGGACTATAACATGCCAAATGTTGGGATAATTCAGAACAATCTAGTTTGGCCTCCCATTGCAGGAAATAATTTTGAAATCAAGCCATCCACTATTAGCTTGTTGTAACAAAATCCGTTTGGAGGCCTTGCTACTGAAGATCCGACTGCTCATTTGTCTTACTTCCTCGAAGTATGTGCTACATTCAAGATGAACAATGTTTCAGATGACGCAATCAGGGTCAGACTTTTTCCATTTTCTTTGTGGGATAAGATACGTGCATGGATAGGAACTCTACTAACCGAAACTCTTCAGACTTGGGAAGCTCTATCTCAAGCATTTCTAGCAAAGTACTTCCCTCCCATCAAGACTATGAGATACAGAAATGACATCACTTCATTTAAGCAGTATGATGGGGAGTCGTTGTATGAAGCTTGGGAGAGGTTCAAGAATTTACAATGGAAGTGCCCACATCATAGTCTTCCAACTTGGCTTATTGTGCAAACCTTCTATAATGGGATAACTCAGAACATTAGAGTGATAGTAGATGCAGCATTCGGAGGAGCATTGATGGCAAAAGCTGAGGATGAAGCTCTTCAACTATTGGAGAATGTAGCACCCCGAACGCAGGGTCACCACATCCCCCTCACCTAAGCCTAATTCACATACGAGATGGAGAGCCCGTACATGAACCAAGCCTAAGCGAACGGAAGATAAGCGAACACACTCCCTGGCTAGGCGGAACGTAGACCCCAAGAACAGCAGCTCAATCATGCATGAATGCGGAAGCTAAAAAGTGGCATATAAAATTCAATCAAAATCAAATAACGGGTTTAACTATCTCCGAGTACCTGTCCCGAGTTCCATCCATTCAAAACACAAGCACAACGGGTTCAACCTGTTTCCTAGAAGCCTATCCCGAATATAATGTCCATTACGTAATTATTATTCATAGCGAAGCATACAAACTTATACATACTTATACAAAAGTTCAAATACAAAAAACGCAAATGCAGATTAACAGAGGACCCGACACAAAACGGACTCTACAAACTGACAGACTCCGCATAGCACGAACTTCCAAAGCCAACCTGCAAACTAAAAACATAAAGAGGGAGGGGTTAGTCTTAACTCGACTAAGTGAGGGGCGACACACGCACGCTACATATATATAAAGGAGCATAGCACATTTAAATAACATTATTCATGAACTCAGGGATAGTTTTTGCATGCCAAATCATTTTTCCCGTGATACATATATATAGAGGTCTCAACAAAGCAAAATAAGCATAAATTAACTTACTTAAACTTAGCAAACGTTCAAACGTAAAAAATCATTTCATATTATATCTTAACATTTAAAAAATACCATATTTTATCTTATTTAAGAGTCTATCCCGGCTTCACGAACTGTAACAAATATGCATATATATATAACTTGGTGGGTACGAGTATCTAGTCCCATCCTGCGCTCCTCCGACTAATCATGCCACAAACGAAATCAAACAAAAACATATTTACACATTAACCTCCTTCTTCGGCGATGGAAGGGTTGCACGACCCTAACCATCCATTACAGTCGAGGGGAGTGCAAGCTTCTCAACCCTCAGGATATCCATCCCTCTCCAAACCTCCTGGTCAGTTCAGGGGTAATCCTATCAGAGTGGAGACTATGCCCAGGCTTAACCCGATGGCACCTGTTGTACCGGGTGTCCTGGCTCGTAGGCTCCGGGACCCAACATTACCAATACATTACATTACATTACTTAACCTGCTACAAACCAGTACATATGTTATCATTACCTAAACATTAACATTACATACCTTACCTTGCAACAACCACGCTTAACGTACCTCTCCGTGTCAAATCATTAACATAATACTTAGCTCGTGTCTCCCGGCTCATAAGAGGCACACGATTTGAAGCGTGGTTTAGTGTTGCTAAATATTACAAATCAAATCGAATCCAAACGAGCGTACATAGGCTCATACGTAGCGTATCATACTTGCAAACATATAACAAATTCATAAAATTACATATCTTACACGTATTTACATACAAGTAAGGTTATAGTTCCAATGCATAGAAAACGAGCACATTTCATTAGGGTTTAACTATAACCTAACCTCACCTGGCACCAAACAAAGCCAAACCCAAAGCAAACGGTCCACCCCGGAACCTGTACGACCCACTTGTCCCCACCCCGAGTGCACCTGTACCAACTGAACACATAAAACACAACACGGTACTCAGACTCAGACTCAAACAACCACACAAAGACGCACGACAATGCTCAAACACATCAAAGATGCAATCACGTAGGCAGAGTTCAAATTCATGTCAATTATATACAAAACCAATCATTATATAGTTCAGTGAAATCATATTACATATTAGGAAACGTTCATGTGCACAATTAATGTAAACAAGAGAAATAGCAAGACAAAGCAATTCAAATTATTTCATATTAATTCATATAGCACATACTAAATTCATATTTGTACAAATAAATTATTTCTTACGTGCAAAAGTTTCTAATTTTATCATATAAGTTTCACACAATTCTTATATCGCATAATAGATTCATATTAAACTAAGTAATTAAATCTAAATTATAAAGTTTCAAATTAAATCATCCAAGACATACTAATTCAATTTTACTTAGTCAAGATTAGCATATTCGTTTTTTGAAAATAACAAGGATTGAATAATTCTAGTTATACAATTTCATATCATTCAAAATTACACCAACACCCCTTCAAGTTAGACAAATAACTCAAATTCAACAAATAAGGATTCAAATTACAAATTGAAACATCAATATTTATCATAATTCATTCAACACATGATTTCATATACATTGGAGTACATATTGATCGACAATTACAACAATACGCAATTTATTGCAATTAAAACAATTAATTTCAAATATTCAAATTATAAAAAATAAATCACAACAAATCAACCCGACATCCGATTGACGAACGGAAAGTGGCGTTGGACTCACAACAACGAAACGGACCTCCTGTCCGAAAGTCACCGGAATGCCGCTGCCGGAGCCGGCCGAACAGCCACCGGAACACCGCCTCCGGTGGTCAGAAAAATCCCTAGAAGCACAGAAACGTGTGCCTCGGCCTGCTCGACAAAAGCCCTCGAACAATTTCAGAAAATACCAAACACACCGGATTTTGTTGGCGAAAAACCGAACTAAATCCCTAGAACGAAAATTGAAATTAAACGCAAACCGTAAAACGAAAACAAAATCCGAACATACCATTGGAAAGCTCGTAACAAGGCCTTCGAAACCCATATCTCACTTGTCGAAAAAGTCACCGGAAAAACGGCCGACATTGAACTGCCGGTTTGCTGCCACGGTCCACCACCACTGACGGGTTCTTGAGCCACCACCAATGAGAAAAGCTCGACCTCCTCGTGTTGAGTAATTCTTATGAAGGGTCCGATGTCAAAAACCCGCCGGAAAAGGCCGAACCGCCGCCACCTTCAACCTTGCGACTGCCATGCCGCCGCGAATCTGACAAAAAGGAGGTCGGAAACACTACTAGAAAAACGTCTTATAGCAACGGATATAGCAACGAAAAAAATTTCGTGGCAAAATGCTTTAGCAACGGAATTTTCATTGCTAAATTCGTTGCTATATATGAAAAAAAAATAGCAACAGATTTTTCGTTGCTAAAATTAAATAATAAAAAAAAATAAATTGGTATATATAGCGACGAAAATTCCGTTGCTATTAAAATAAAAACCTAATAAAAAATAATATAATATTTATAAATATTTGCAACGAAAAATCCGTTGCTATATGAAAGAAAAAAAAGAAAGAAAATAAATAAATATAAAAAATATTAGCAACGAAAAATTCGTTGCTATATGGAAGAAAAAAAGAAATAAAAATAAACAAATATGAAAAATATTAGCAACGGATTTTTCGTAACTATAAGGATGAAAAAAAATAAAATAAAAAAGATTAGCAACGGAAAATCCGTTATTATAAACATATGATTAAAAAAATTAAAAAAATATTTATAATTTAGCAACGGATTTTTCGTTGCTATATGGAATAAAAATAAATGAATAACAAAAAATATTTACAACGGAAAATCCGTTGCTATAAACAATTGATTAAAATATTGATTAAATATTTATAATTTAGCAACGAAAAATCCGTTGTTATAAATATTTAATTAAAAAATTATAGAATACTTATAATTTAGCAACGAAAAATTCGTTACTATAAATAGTTGATTAAAAATTTAATAGAATTCATATGTTCGGGGATTATATGATCATATATTCGGGGATTATATAGAATTCATATTTGTATAAAATAACCTTTCAAATATAAATGCCTTGAATATTATTATATGATAGAAAATCGGTATTATTTATATATTATAAGGTATAATATACATTATAAATCATTAAAAGAGCGCATAACACAATAATTCCTTAAAATTCACATATATAACGCTCAAAATTCACATATAAATACTTCGATATTAAGAGAAAAGTTTTTCATTTAACATATAATGGTTGCATAACACAATAATTTCTTAATATTTAGATATAATTCTACAAATTTTAATATAAATTCATTATATTAAAAGAAAACTTCTTAATTTAACATCTAACGGTTGTGTAACACAATTAGTCCTCAGAGTATAGATATAATTCTATAAATTCAAATATAAATGTTTCATATTAAGAAAATAATTCTTTATATTAAGTTATTTAACTACGATTGCTAAATAATACAATAGTTCCTCAAAATGCAGATATTGTTCTACAGATGTATAAGTGAATACTTCATATTGACATAAAATTAGTTCTTTATTCAACTACCAACTAAATCTAATTATTTAATTATGTAAACTTTCATCTTTTTTTTTTTTTTATATGTCATAAAAACTTATACTTAAGTTGATATACATCAGTTATGTAAACATTCATCCAAATATATCACAATGTTATTAGATTTTGTGGAATATGATAAAAAACCTATCATATTTTTATTTGATACAAAATTGGATAGAAAAATGTTATTTTGAACTTTATTCTAATTTTAATTTGTCATATTATACTCTTATTATAAACCAATTAACTAGCTACAAAATTGAATTATTTATATTCATATTAATTTAAGTAGATTTACAAGTCCAAGTTAAATTCCTAATAAAATAAAAATATCATATGAAAATTTTAGTGCGGACCCAACTCCACTTACTCAGACTAATTATAATGCAAATCACAATTGCTATTAGATTTTGTTACTTTTCTTAAAACTTATGTTAATTGTAAGGTATAATATACAATATAAATCATTAAAATATGTCATATTTGTTTAGTAGTATGATATATTATACTTAAAGTACATACATTATAATTAAAATACAGAAGTGTATATTTTTAACAATGCTTAATGCAATTATTTGCGGATATATATGATTATATTTAATATAAAAGTATATTTGAAAAATACTTATATTTAAACTTAATATAATAAGTGCTTAAAATTAATGTATGAATATGTTATTGTTGTTATATATATAAAAAAAACCTCATTATACCAACAATGGAGCTAACCGAGTTGGTTGGGAGTCCAACCTTGTTCCCCGGAGACTCAGGTTCAAATCTTGCCTTACACAGATTATTCAAAATAATTATAAGCCACCTAGGGCTGGTTCAGTGGGGTTGGGGTCGTGCGGCCCTGTTGGTGGGTCGAACCAGGGTGGATTGGGGGCTCCTGGGCCCCACAAATGAATTTTTAATTTATTAATTTGAATTTTACCTTTTGCAGTGAATTTTGCAACGAAAATTCCGTTGCAAAAAAGATCCGTTGCTAATTTCTGTGGGTAGTAATTTGTTGCTAAATCCGTTGCTATAAATTTTTTGCTAATTTCGTTGCATATATCCGTTGCGAATAATTCGTTACTAAATCCGTTGCTATGGATTAGCCATGAGGGTTATAGCAACGGAAAATTTTCGTTGCTAATTGGGCCAAAATCCGTTGCTAAATTCATCGCTATAAGACGTTTTTCTAGTAGGGAAATGGAACCAGGGACCCGAAAAACCTAGGAAACCGTCGAGGGTCGCAGAAAAAGACCGCCGGAGGCGGCGGAATCGCACCGCTACAGTAACTCTGCCGCTCGCAGTCCGCTTTGGGTGGCGCGTGTGCCTTCCTTGCCGCCCCGATGGCGGCGCCGCCTACACAAAAATTTACACGGGGAAGTCCTCTAGCCGTCCTTGGGCGCGTGCATCAGGGAGGTCGCTGGAGACGGCGAAAACCGCCGGTGAAGTGGCGGCTCCACCACTTCCTCTCAGCCGTGACTGAAAATCGCGGATAAATCTGCCACCGCTCGTTGTTAGGTCAAGATCTTGGTACGGTTGTATTCGCGTCGTCGAGCTCTTCGAAATGCACTATGGATTCATCAAATTCCGTCGAGTATTGGTAGGGTTTGGAGTTGTGTGTGAAATCACACCTTGGGTGTATGTTATCGTTAGAGAGAGAGAAGGCTGATGCGTTTAACTCGAATAACGAGGATCCGGGTGTTTTATCCCGAGTCCTCGCATGTGAAACAACGGTAGAAGGGGCAAACGATGTTAGAATTTGGCAAACTTAGAATCTACGGACTAAAAAGAGAAAATTACTAAAAAGGCCCCTAAACTCTAAAAGAGTTCAAAATAGGGCCGCGAAAAACACAAAATCACAAAATTAAACACATAAAAGGTTGAAACGTGGCGTACCTTATACGTCGAACAAACGGGATGTTACAAACTCCCCTCCTTCAAAAGGACCTGTCCTCAGGTCCGGAAGCAGGATTTTAAACGACTCTGAAACAAACTCCACTTTGTAATGTCTCGTCGTCACTGAGGTCCATCTGAGCACTTGACTGTCGATCACTTCAAACTCGTTCAATCACCACTAGGATACGGATGGTTGTCTCTCTGCACCCAAAGCTCGATACCGTCACGTCCTCGTCGCTTGCTAATTGTCGTCTGGCCAGGCGTACTCAACTGCAACAAACAAGAGAGAATCCCATCTCTTAACACGTAAGTGAGAGAACCCCGTCCCTCAGCACACACAAAAGAGAGAATCCCGTCTCTCAGGCACATAATTGAGAGAGCCCCGTCTCTCAAATGCAGAATCGAGAGAACCCCGTCTCTCAAACGCAACCTAAGCCTGGCAGATTCCACATCTCCCAGACATTCTAGTTTGAGAAAATCCGGCATTTCTCAAACCCCTAAATCCAAGGGAATCCCGCATCCCTCGAATACCTAAGTACAAGAGAATCCAACATCTCTCGTGCACAGAACTCAGAAAGAATCCAACATCTTTCTATCACATAATTTAGAGAGAATCCAGCATCTCTGTAATACACAAATAGGAAGAGTCGACCTTTCCCTGGCACGTAAATAGAGAGAATTAAATCTCTCTTTCACTCAAGCACATAAGCAGGGTCAAAGGTCACAACAATGAACATACATCACACTTGGTAAGGGTATCACATAATAACAGGAATTAATCAAATAAAGGATGCATGTATGCTCGTGTCATGGATGCTTAGTGTACTGTTCACAGTGGTGTTGATACTCCTGACCATAAAGTTGAGATGATATCATGGAATCTGTTTAAGTTGTTGGTATTGCAACCCTATAATTAAAACACTAAAGTTGGTGCATGAGGGTTAGATGTGCAAATGAAATATGGCACTTAAGTCACGTAAGTGTAATAATTAAATGTAATTGAAAGCACATAATAAAGTGTTACATAATCATAGTCATAGCGCACACATAGTCACATAACTCGGTACAATTCATACTAAGGAAGCAAGATTCCATGTCAAACGGATGCAATGTGCACATATTCCTATGCCGTACGACCTAGACTGACACGACACAACTCTAGAGCATCGGTTCTGAACCTGGTAGCTCTGATACCACTTTAAGATGTAGCACCCCGAATGCAGGGTCGCCACATCCCCGACACCTAAGCCCAATTCACATACGAGATGGAGAGCCCGTACATGAACCAAGCCTAGGCGAACGGAAGACAAGCAAACACACTCCCTGGCTAGGCGGAAAGTAGACCCCAAGAACAACAACTCAATCATGCATGAATGCGGAAGCCTAAAAGTGGCATATAAAATTCAATCAAAATCAAATAACGGGTTCAACTATCTCCGAGTACCTGTCCTAGCCTGTCCCGAGTTCCATCCATTCAAAACACAAGCACAATGGGTTCAACCTGTTTCCTAGAAACCTGTCCCAAATATAATATCCATTACGTAATTATCATTCATAGCGAAGCATACAAACTTATACATACTTATACAAAAGTTCAAATACAAAAAACGCAAATGCAGACTAACAGAGGACCCGACACAAAACGGACTCTACAAACTGACAGACTCTGCCTAGCACGAACCTCCAAAGCAAACCTGCAAACTAAAAGCATAAAGAGGGAGGGGTCAGTCTTAACTCGACTGAGTGAGGGGCGACACACGTACGCTACATATATATAAAGGAGCATAACACATTAAAATAACATTATTCATGAACTCAGGGATAGTTTTTGCATGCCAAATCATTTTTCCCGTGATACATATGTATAAAGGTCTCAACAAAGCAAAATAAGCTTAAATTAACTTACCTAAACTTAGCAAACGTTCAAACGTAAAAAATCATTTCATATCATATCTTAACATTTCAAAAATACCTTATTTTATCTTATTTAAGAGTCTATCCCCGTTTTACGAACTGTAACAAATATGCATACATACATAACTCGGCGGGTATGAGTACCTAGTCCTATCCTAGGCTCCTCCGACTGATCATGCAACAAATGAAATCAAACGAAAACATACTTACACATTAACCTCCTTCTTCGACGATGGAAGGGTTGCGCGACCTTAACCATCCATTACAGTCGAGGGGAGTGCAAGCTTCTCAACCCTCAAGATATCCATCCGTCACCAAACCTCCTGGTGAGTTTAGGGGTAATCCTATCAGAGTGGAGACTACACCCAGGCTTAACCCGATGGCCCGCTGCGGTACCGGGCGTTCTGGCTCGCAGGCTCCGGGGCCCAGCATTACCAATACATTACATTACATTCATTACATTACATTACTTAACCGGTTACAAACCAGTACATACGTTATCATTACCTAAACATTAACATTACATACCTTACCTTGCAACAACCACGCTTAATGTACCTCTTCGTGTCAAATCATTAATATAATCCTTAGCTCGTGTCTCCCGACTCATAAGAGGCACACGGTTTGAAGTGTGGTTTAGTGTTGCAAAACATTACAAATCAAATCGAATCCAAACGAGCGTACATAGGCTCATACATCGCGTATCATACTTGCAAACATATGATAAATTCATAAAATTACATATCTCGCACGTATTTACATATAAGTAAGGTTATAGTTCGCATGCATAGAAAACGAGCACATTTCATTAAGGTTTAACTATAACCTAACCTCACCTGGCACCACACAAAGCCAAACCCAAAGCAAACGGTCCACCCCAGAACCTGTACGGCCCACTTGTCACCACCCCGGGTGCACCTGTACCAACTGAACACACAAAACATAACACGGTACTCAGACTCAGACTCAGATAACCACACAGAGATGCACGATAATGATCAAACACTTAAAAGATGCAATCACGTAGGCAGGGTTCAAATTCATGTCAATTACATACAAAACCAATCATTATATAGTTCAGTGAAATCATATTACATATTAGGACATGTTCATGTGCACAATTAATGCAAACAAGAGAAATAGCAAGACAAAGCAATTCAAATTATTTCATATTAATTCATATAGCACATACCAAATTCATATTCGTACAAGTAAATTATTTCTTACGTGCAAAATTTTCTAATTTTATCCTATAAGTTTCATTCAATTCATATATCGAATAATAGATTCATATTAAACTAAGTAATTAAACCTAAATTATAAAGTTTCAAATTAAATCATCCAAGACATACTAATTCAATTTTACTTAGTCAAGATTAGCATATTCTTTTTTTAAAAATAACAAGGATTGAATAATTCAAGTCATACAATTTCATATCATTCAAAATTACACCAACACCCCTTCAAGTTAGACAAATAACTCAAATTCAACAAATAAGGATTTAAATTGCAAATCGAAACATCAATATTTATCATAATTCATTCAACACATGATTTCATATACATTGGAGTACGTATTGATCGACAATTACAACAATACACAATTTATTGCAATTAAAATAATTAATTTCAAATATTTAAATTACACAAAATAAATCACAACAAATCAACCGGACATCCGATTGACGAATGAAAAGTGGCATTGGACTCACCACAACGAAACAGACCTACTGTCTGAAAGTCACCGGAATGCCGCCGCCGTAGCAAGCCAAACAACCACCGGAACACCACCTGCGGTGGTCGGGAAAATCCCCATAAGCACAGAAACGTGTGCCTCGGCCTGCTTGATAAAAGCCCTCAACAATTTTAGAAAATACCAAACACACCCGATTTCATTGGTGAAAAACCGAACTAAATCCCTAGAACGAAAACTAAAATTAAACGCAAACCGTAAAATGAAAATGAAATCCGAACATACCATTGGAAAGCCGTAACAAGGCCTTCGAAACCCATATCTCACTTGTCGAAAAAGTCACCGAAAAAACTACCGGCATTGAACCCCCAGTTCGCCGCCACGGTCCACCTCCACTGACCGGTTCTTGAGCCACCACCAATGCGAAAAGCTCGGCCTCCTTGTGCTGAGTAATTCTTGTGAGGGTCCGATGTTAAAAACCCACCGGAAAAGGTCAAACCGCCATCCCCTTTAACCTTGCGATTGCCATGCCGGAAAACCTCATCTCCGCCGCGAATCTGACAAAAAGAAGGTCGCAAATGGAACCAGGGGCTCGAAAAACCTAGGAGACCGTCGAGGTTCGCCGAAAAAGACCGCCGGAGGTTACGGAATCGCGCCGGTACAGTGACTCCGCCGTCTGCCATTCGCTTTGGGTGGCGCGTACCCCTTCCTCGCCACCCCGATGGCGGCGCCGCCTATACAGAAAGTTACGCCGGGAAGTCCTCTAGCCGTCCTTAGGAGCGTGCATCAGGAAGGTCGCTAGAGATGGTGGAAACCGTCGGCGAAGTGGCGTCTCTGCCACTCCCTCTCAGCCGCGACTGAAAATCATGGATAAATCTGCCACCGCTCATCGTTAGGTAGAGATCTTGGTACGGTTGTGTTTACGTCGTCGAGCTCTTCGAAATGTACTATGGATTTTTTGAATTTCGTCGAGTATTGGTCAGGTTTGGAGTTGTGCGTAAAATCACACCTTGGGTGTATGTTATCATTAGAGAGAGAGAGGGAACGTTAGAGAGAGAGAGGCTGATGCATTTAGCTCGAATAACGAGGGTCCGGGTGTTTTATCCCGAGTCCTAGCACGTGAACGAACGATGGAAGGGGCAAACGACGTTAGAATTGGGCAAACTTAAAGTCTACGGACTCGTCTTGATGCCCCGGATGCACTAAAGGGGTGGAAAAGGTTAAAAACTCGATCGAACGAGGAGTGACCGAAAACCCCTAAAAAGAGAAAATTACTAAAAAGGCATCTAAACTCTAAAAGAGTTCAAAATAGGACCGTGAAAAACACAAAATCACAAAATTAAACACATAAATGGTTGAAACGTGGCATACCTTATACGTCGAACGAACGGGATGTTACAGAGAATATGGCAGCCAATGATAGTTGGAGTCATGAGAGGACTACTCATCAACCTGCCAAGGCGGTGGCGGGAGTGCTAGAGTTAGATGGGCTAATAACAATTAATACTAAGTTTGAGGCATTGAACAGAAAATTGGATCAGTTAGCTGCTGTCGGGACATCATCCACACCACCCCCCATTCAGGTATCATGTGAGATTTGTAGTGGACCACATATGTTTAATACTTGTCCTCATTCTAATGCAGGTATTCAAGTTGGAGCTGGGCAAGATCAAGTCAATTATGTGAACAACCAGCGACCGATCAACAACCCATACTCCAACACTTATAATCCGGGATGGAAGAACCATCCTCATTTCTCCTGGTCCAACAATCAAGGCAATCAACCGAGACAAAATTTTCAGCCTAGGCCTCAAGGCCAATTTCAAGGACCACCTCAACAAGTCCATAATCAGAATGCACCGATACCTCCACAACATCCACAACAACCTGATAAAAAACAAGGATGGGAGGCAGCTTTGGAAAAGTTTATCACAGTTACTACAGATAAGTTCCAAAAAATTGAAACTCAATTGGAGCATGTGATAAACCACAACCGAAGCCTGGATATGCAAATTGGACAAATTGCAGGTCCCTCAAATCCTAGACCACAAGGAGCATTGCCGATCAAAACAGAAACCAATCCCAAAGAGCAATGCAAGGCTATCACTTTAAGGAGTGGGAAAGAGTATGAAGGACTAAAAATGCAAGAAGAGAGTGAGGTGAAAGATGAGGAGAAAATGGAGGAAAAAGAGGAAGTAAAGAAGGAGATTGAGTTGGCTAAAAAGGAAGAGCTCCTTTCACAACCAAAGGAGTATGTGGCACCGAAACCTTATGTGCCACCCGTCCCATTTCCACAAAGGTTGCAGAAGCAGAAGTTAGAGAAGCAATTTGAGAAATTTCTATCTTCAAGGAATTACATATAAATATTCCTTTTGCTGAGGCTCTAGCACAAATGCCTACATAAGTGAAATTCTTGAAGGAGATCCTCTCCAACAAAAGGAAGCTAGAGGATTATACTACCATTGCACTTACCGAGGAGTGCAGCGCAATATTGCAACACAAGCTTCCCCCGAAGCTCAAAGATCCAGGGAGTTTCTCTATACCTTGCACTATTGGTAGTTTGAATTTTAATAGAGCATTATGTGATCTTGGAGCAAGTGTTAGTTTGATGCCATTGTCCATTTGCAGGAAACTAGGTTTGGATACATTGGAGCCTACTACCGTAATATTGCAGCTAGCCGACCGATCAGTCAAGTATCCAACCAGAGTTTTGGAGAATGCCTTTGTAACACCCCAACTTTCGGCTTTTCAGGTAAGTAACGCCACGTGTGAGTTTTGAGAGTTGGAAGTTAATATAATTTGTTCATTTCTTCAATTATATATGTCATGACATAATTTAAAAAATTTTATTTCAAGTGTTTTTATGAAATTCATATTAAATTGATACTTATGGCATAAATTGAATGTGATTGAAACGTGAATTTATTTCCCGAATATGATTTAATTTCTTATATGTCCTTATTTGATCATTTTCTTAAATTTGGGGACTTAATTGCATGGGACCGAATTGATCATTTATCTTGAGATTGGACTTAATTGCATAACTTATAAACTTGGAGGATTTAATAGCAAATTGGAGCATTTCTCTTCCTCATATCGCAGCATTTACGTGATGCACCTCTTCTCATTTCTTCATTAATACAAAACATACCATACTTGCTTCTTTTGCTTCTCTTTTCCATCGATCCAAAAACCCCAATAAGAGAAGGAAGAATTCATCTGTCAAGCTATAATTTTTGGAGGAATTGTGGACTTTGGAGCATCATCATCATCATATCTTCATCTTTTCTTCTATTTCATTCATTTAAGGTAACAAGGGAGATTTTGATGAATTTCTTGAATTGAATATGGTAGCTAGGGTTATGGTTTAAGCTTGATGAATTAAGTATTTGTTGTTGGAAGTATGTTGGTGAACTTTGAGCTTAAGTTTGATGCATATATTATGAAGTTTATGAACTTGGAGCATTATGGGTTTGAAATGAGTGATTCTTGATGATCAAGCTTGGATTTAAGTTTTTATTTGAGTTATTATTGAACTATAAGTATGATAGTATGTATATTTCATTATTTATATCAATTGGAGTTGGGTTTATGGATCATTGTTGGTTTTGGAAATTGGTTTGAGCATGCCCTGTTTCTCCTCTGTTTTGCTGCTGCTGTGTAGCAGGTCATGACCGCGACCAAAAATAGAACAAAATTGGTCGCACCAACGACCCGTTTTTGGCCAAGTTTCGAGATTTGAAAAATTAGAGGAAAATTCGGAAAAAAATAGGTCGAGCCCGCGACCCCTGTTATTTCTGTATGAAAATTTGAATTTCAAATTTTAATTGCATGGTTTTCTTGGCTCATTTTCGGTATGAGCACATCATTGATATGTCATATAATGTGTTATATTATGTGTTATCATGAGTATTATGGAATTTCATGTGTAAGCTCATAGGGGAGGTTTATCTAATATTTTCATACTTTGATTGTATATATGGATTACTTGAACCTTGCTACTTTATTTGATAAATTGAATATTTCTATAACCTTTATTAATTCTAAGTGCATGATTGACATTGGTTGAATATGCCGTTCATCTTAATTGGTTCATTGGAGTCGTGTCTCACGGACAATTGTCTTTCTTGCACAAACCAACTTTCTGGTGACAAGGAGCAGGCCCCATGAGCTGTATCCTTGTTTATTTTGGTCACAGGTGAGTTTTAATTTCTAGATATATAGAACCTTTACAACCCTTATGTGAATTTTGGCCAAAAGGTATTAATATATCTATAGATTTTCCTAAATCTCAAATGATTTCAAACTTCACCGAGTCTACTGTACTGAATTGACCGTATTTTTGGCAAGTATACTGTATTACACTGTGGGCCCGAGGGTAGTGGCTTGAGCCAACCGGGAAAGCATGGGCTGACGGGTAACTCTAGCACTATCCTCACCATTTTGGGATGACCCTTGAATCCACTAGGAGATTAGTGGAGGAAGGAGTTCCGGGTTTAGGGATTCATGTACCCTTTGCTCACACTGACTGGATGGTTGGGCCTTGCAAACCCACCATCACCCGGAGGAGAAGGGACTGAAACTGCTACTGAATGTACTGCACTGTAATAACTTGTTTGATCACTTAAATTATTGATAACCTAATTATTGTACACAGTCGGAGTAAGGTTGGAGAATTGCCCTCACTCGCCGGGCCACTGATTCACTGAAATTGAAATAATTGTTAAACTTGATAGTTGTAACCTCGGGCGATATTACCTTTTATATTCTTGACTTATATTATTCTTTTACAAAAATATTACCTGAGATTATAACATGCATATATGTGCGCTTATACTTATATACCCCTCACTCAGTCTGTTGTAGACTGACGCCTCAACCTTTCAGTTTTGCAGGTGCATGCTAAGCTGGAATTAGAGTCAAGTTGTGTCCTTAATTTGGGTCTAACACACTTCACCTTCATACCATGTTCATATATTGATACTTTTGGATATTGGCATGTTTATGGAATATTTTCGGAGATGATAATGTATTGATATGCATGTGGATAGATAGTATGCTTTTGGATACTTGACATTTGATAATGAAATTTTATGCTTCCGCTTTTATTGCTCTGAATTGATTATTTGGTTTGAGGTTAGTCCCGCCTAGCTATAGTCGTTTTTATTGTCTCCCGTTCGCTATAGCTTTGGTTCATGTATGGATGGTCCGTTTCATATGTGAATTGAACTATAGTGCGGGGGATGTGCTACCTAGCGTTCCAGGTGCTACATCCTAATGTGGTACCGGGTCTCTAGTGTCGTGTCTTCTGAGTCTAGGTCGAACGGCATAGGAATTAATTGTCAACTTGAGAGTCTTGCATCGTTATTTAAATTATTTGAACCTATTTGAATTATTTGAACTTATGTGAAATATTTGAATTTTATGATTTATGTGCAACTTGGGAATTATTTGTACTTATTTACATCGAGTAATTGAACATGTATATTAGTATCTTGATTTTAGGATGCCTCCCGGTAGACCTCGACGGGAGCATTCTCTAGGTCATCGACATCATCATCACCGAGATCGGTCTCCTCCTCCACCACCTCCTCAGGCTCAGCCACAGGACTTTATGAATACAGTGGTTGGCCTTATTGATCAGAGGCTTCGGGAGTATGTTCCTCCAGCCCCACCAG
Organism: Lantana camara; assembly: GCA_037501455.1. Lineage (NCBI taxonomy): Eukaryota > Viridiplantae > Streptophyta > Magnoliopsida > Lamiales > Verbenaceae > Lantana > Lantana camara. Next base: position 43,957,384 of record CM074859.1, read on the forward strand.
TTCTACCACCACAGCCGGGGGCATAGATTTCAACGGTTTTTAGGGAGTTCCAAAATCAGCACCCGCCAAAGTTCTTTAAAGGAAATGATATTCAGGCCGAGCAGTGGCTAAGAGAGGTTGAAAGAATTTGGGAGCTCATTCCTTGTGAGTCTCAAGAGAAGACCCGATGTACCATTTCTTTGATTTAGGGTGAGGCCTATTCTTGGTGGGAGAGTGCAAGGATTATACTAGATGCCGCCGGTGAGGAAGTAACTTGGGAGATTTTCACTCGGGAGTTCAGAAACAAGTTCATTCCTCTATCTTCTCGCACCCGAAGATTGAAGGAGTTTACTGAGCTTAAGCAGGGAAGCAGGTCTGTTTCAGAGTATCACCGAGTTTGAGAGATTGTCCCGTTATGCCCCTAATATAGCGAGTGATGATTTCCATATGGAGATACAATTCGTTCAGGGCCTTAGACCGGATATTCAGACAGCGATTGAGGCGGTTAACACGAGCACCTAGTTGAAGGCTACTACAAAGGCATTGAAGGTCGAGGATTCAGTGAATGCAAGGCGATCTACCTATCGCTCAGGTTCGAGTTCAGGTTTCTGATCATGTTTTAGAGGTTCTGCTTCGGGCAAGAGACCTATGACTTATTCTTCTCTGCCACCAGCTCTGAAGGGCCCTAGAAAGAAGCCCCGACCCGCGGGACCCATGTTTAGAGCTCCAGCTGTGCCAGCTTTGCCACCACCACCCGAGAGGCCTGCATGTACCTTCTGTGGACAGACTACACATATCTTCGATAACTGTAGGAGGCAACTGGGCTTGTGTTTGATTTGTGGAAGCGCCGAGCACATGGTAGATGGATGTCCGGATCGTAGGAATCCGTCACCAGGGGGTCAGAGACCACTGATAAGAGCTCGTGCATATGCACTGGACGGAGAGGAGCAGGATGCTGATATTGATCCAGTTGCGATAGTTGAAGGTACCATTTGCATACATGGAACAAACATTCATACTTTATTTGATCCGGGAGCTACCCACTCCTTTCTCTCGAGTGCTAGATCTGTTTCTTTGCCTTTGCCTGTTATTCGCTCTCTTGCATGTTATGTAGTTAGTTCTCCTTTCGGTGGTAGTATAGAAACTGATTGGGTGTTTAGAGAGGTTCCGGTGAGTATTGAGGGTCGAGTTTTGCTGACAGACTTTATTGAGATGCCGATGACTCGCTATGGATCTATTTTGGGCATGAATTGGTTGTACAGACATTGTGCTATGGTTGATTACGGGGCAAAGAGAGTTCAGTTGGGGTCAGATTTGACAGTGGGTTGGAGTTCTAAAACAGTGCCTCTACTTTCGTTCGAAGAAGCTCAGAAATTGGTCCGAGAGGAAGCTACAGGTTTTATTGCATATATTCTCAACAAGCCCAAGGATCAGATTAAATTGGAAGAAACGGAAGTAGTGAAGGAATTTCCCGAGGTCTTTCTAGAGAAATTGGATTTGTTACCTCCAGATCGGGAAATTGAGTTTGTGATCGATTTGTACCCTAATGCAGAGCCATACTCCAAGACTCCATATCACATGGCTCCGGCCGAGTTGAAAGAGTTGAAGACTCAACTTGATGCGTTGTTGGAGATTGGGTACATTAGGCCGAGTTCTTCTCCCTGGGGTGCACCGGTTTTGTTCGTAAAGAAGAAGGACGGGACCTTGAGAATGTGTATAAACTATAGGGAGTTGAACCGGATGACGATCAAGAATAAGTATCCCCTTCCACATATCGAGGAATTATTTGATATACTTCAGGGATCTAAAGTTTATTCAAAATTGGATTTGAGAAAGGGATACTGTCAGCTGCGAATCCGAGCCGAGGATATTCCAAAGACAAGATTCAATACTCGGTATGGGCATTATGAGTTCGTGGTGATGCCGTTTGGTTTGACTAATGCCCCTGCAACTTTTATGAATATGATGCACAGGATCTTCCGACCTTTTCTGGATAAGTTTGTGGTGATTTTTATTGATGATATTCTGGTATTCTCCAAGTCAGCTGAGGAACATGCAAGACATCTTCAGTTGATATTGAGTACTTTAAAGGAGCATCAGTTATTTGCAAAGTTTAGCAAGTGTGAATTTTGGATCGACAGGTTTTCCTTCTTAGGTCATGTGATATCGGGCAATGGTTTGGAGGTTGATCCTTCGAAGATTGAATCAATTTTAAAATGGGAAAAATCGAAGAATGCCTCGGAGATTCGAAGCTTCTTGGATTTAGCGGGCTATTACCGAAGGTTTGTGAAGGATTTTTCCAAGATAGCCACTCCTCTAACTCGATTGACAAAGAATGATGTGAAATTCAATTAGGATGAGAATTGTGAGAAGAGTTTCACTTTCTTGAAAGAGAAGTTAGTTTCAGCTCCAGTGTTAGCCCTTCCGGAAGGTTCAGAAGGGTATGCTGTTTATACGGATGCTTCTAAGGAAGGCTTGGGATGTGTGTTAACTCAGAAAGGGAAAGTAATTGCTTATGCATCCCGGAAGTTGAAAGAGCACGAAAAGAATTATCTGACGCATGATCTTGAGCTAGCCCCCGTAGTCTTTGCACTTGGAAAGTGGAGACATTATTTATACGAGGTGTCTTTCGAGATTTTCACCGACCACAAAAGCCTCCAGTATTTATTCACTCAGAAGGGTTTGAATATGAGGCAACGGCGTTGGATGGAATGGTTAGAAGGCTATGATTGCACTATCAAATACCATCCCGGCAAAGCCAATGTGGTCGCCGATGCACTTAGTAGGAAGATTAGTGTATCGAACTTGGAAGTGGGTGAAAGTAGTGGAATCGAGCCAATTGTTATAAGGGCTCGAGCTTCTAATATTTCGATTCAGCTAGACTTGAAGCACAGGTTATTTGAGGCTCAGGCTAATGATTCAGAAGTTCAGAAACTGGTAGCTAAAGCAAAAGCTGATCCGGAGTGTCCATTCGGGTTGGATGAAACTGGACTTCTTCGTTTCAAGAACCGAGTGGTTGTACCCGAAGAGTTTAAACGGATATTGCTCGAGGAAGCTCACAGATCGGCTTATTCTATCCACTCAGGAGGAAATAAGATGTATAAGGACCTGAAGCAATATTATTGGTGGCGTGGATTGAAGAAATATGTGGTCGAGTATGTGAAGCATTGTATCACTTGTCAGAAAGTGAAAGCTGAGCACCAGAAACCGGGAGGTCTTCTACAGCCGTTACCTATTCCCGAGTGGAAGTGGGAGTAGGTGACGATGGATTTTGTGTCCGGGTTACCTAAGGTAAAAGGAGGGTTCGACGGTATCTGGGTGATTGTGGACCGTTTGACTAAATCTGCACATTTTCTGCCGGTTCAGATGTCTTATAAGATTCGTAAGCTAGTCGAGCTTTATAACAGGGAGATTGTTCGACTTCATAGGATTCCGGTTAGCATTGTTTCTGATAGAGATCCTCGGTTTACTTCGAGGTTGTGGCAGGAATTACAAGAGATTTTGGGTACAAAGCTTCATTTCAGTACATCATTTCATCCACAAACAGACTGTCAGTCCGAGAGATTAATAAGATTACCTCGAGGATTTGCTTCAAGCTTGTTCTTTGGATTTTCGGTCTTCTTGGCACGATCAGCTACCTTTAATTGAATTTGCTTACAACAACAGTTTCCAAGCCTCAATTGGAATGGCACCGCATGAGCTGCTTTATGGTCGGAAATATCGTTCTCCTTTGTTCTTCGACTTGGAGGAATGGAAATGGACTAAACAGGAAGGTGTTAAGAAGGGTGAAAAGTTGGAAAAACCTTCTAAAGCCGTTCAAGCTATGATTGAGAAAGTCCAATTAATACAACAACGGATGAAATCAGCTCAGGACAGACAAAAGAGCTACACCAACCGACGTAGAAGGGATCTCGAATTTGAATTTGGAGACCGGGTATTCTTGAAGGCGTCTCCACGTGAGGGATTTGCTCGGATTGGGAAAGGAGGTAAGCTTAATCCTCGTTGTCTAGGTCCATTTGAGATTCTTGAAAGAGTTGGAGAAGTTGCTTATCGGTTGGACCTACCATCGCGTCTCACGGGGATTCACAATGTATTTCACGTATCTTAGCTAAGGAAATATTATCCCGACAAAACTGAGATCCTTCCCGTTGAAGAAGTGGAATTGGAACCGAATCTAACCTTTGTGCAGAAACCGGTTAAGATATTAGATAAGAAGTTTTAGGAATAGAGAAACCGGAAGATTCCCATGGTTAAGGTTCTTTGGAGAAGTGATAAGACTGAAGAAGCCACGTGGGAGACCGAAGATAAGATGAGACGGTTCCATCCAGAGTTGTTTCCTTCCGATCAGTGAATCTGGGGACCAGATTCTTCTAAGGAGGGAGGATTGTAACGCCCCAGCTTTTGGCTTTTCAGATAAGGAAGGCCACGTGTGAGTTTTGACAGTTAGAAATTAATATAATTTGTTCATTTCTTCAATTTTATATGTCATGACATAATTTATAAAATTTTATTTCAAGTGTTTTTATGAAATTCATATTAAATTGATACTTATGACATAAATTGAATTTGATTGAAACGTGAATTTATTTCCCGAATATGATTTAATTTCTTATATGTCCTTATTTGATCATTTTCTTAAATTTGGGGACTTAATTGCATGACAATTGCATGGGACCAAATTGATCATTTATCTTGATATTGGACTTAATTGCATAACTGATAAACTTGGAGGATTTAATAGCAAATTGGAGCATTTCTCTTCCTCATATAGCAGCATTTACGTGATGCACCTCTTCTCATTTCTTCATTCATACAAAACATACCATACTTGCTTCTTTTGCTTCTCTTTTCCATCGATCCAAAAACCCCAACAAGAGAAGGAAGAATTCATCTTTCAAGCTATAATTTTTGGATGAATTGTGGACTTTGGAGCATCATCATCATCATATCTTCATCTTTTCTTCTATTTCATTCATTTAAGGTAACAAGAGAGATTTTGATGAATTTCTTGAATTGAATATGGTAGCTAGGTTTATGGTTCAAGCTTGATGAATTGAGTATTTGTTGTTGGAAGTATGTTGGTGAACTTTAAGCTTAAGTTTGATGCATATATTATGAAGTTTATGAACTTGGAGCATTAGTTGATATATGGGTTTGAAATGAGTGATTCTTGATGATCAAGCTTGGATTTAAGTGTTTATATGAGTTATTATAGAACTATAACGGCATGATTGGTATGCATGAATGGAATGAGGTAGGAAATGAATGAACTTTGTAATGGAATGAACAAAGGAATGGAATGACTTTATTATGACATTGTTATGATTGGTACGTCAAGTAATAAAGTTAGGAATGAAATAAAAATTTTAAACATATTTCATTAATAATAATAATAATAATAATAAAAGTATATAATTACAAATATTTTTATATTAAATATATATTTTAAATTTTTTATTTTGAGTAACTATATATTTTCATATATAAATATATTATTACTATTTTATATCGAACGTGTTATATATATGACATTTACTATATGTACTATATATATGTGAGTGCGAGAGTGAGTTTGGTATAGGTATATATATATATATATATATATATATATATATATACTATTTTTTTATTCATGCATAGATTATGTATTAATTATTTATTATATTTAATATATTTTTTGACATTTAAAAAAAAATTAATATAAATATCAAAATTCTTTCTTTATAAATATTTGAATTTATAAAATTTTATATAAAAAATAATATGCATTTAACAAATATGTGATGATAATATAAAAATAATAATAAATTTTAAACGTTGGGAATGGCTAATACCATGGGGGACCAAAGGAATGGGTAATCCCATGCTTGTGGGAATGGGTATTACCGAGGGAATGAGTATTACTAATCATGTTTTGGTACCAATCATGGGTTTAGGAATGGACGCAGTAATGCCCATTCCATTCCCACCCCATTCCATCATACCAATCATACCGTAAGTATTATAGTATGTATATTTCATTATTTATATCAATTGGAGTTGGGTTTATGGATATTGGTTTTGGAAATTGGTTCGAGCATGCTCTGTTTCTGCTCTGTTTTGCTGCTGCTGTGTAGCTGGTCGCCACCGCGGCCCGTTTTTGGCCAAGTTTCGAGATTTGAAAAATTAGAGGAAAATTCGGAAAGCGCGACCCCTGTTATTTCTGCATGAAAATTTCAATTTCAAACTTTGATTGCATGGTTTTCTTGGCTCGTTTCCGGCATGAACACATCATTGATATGTTATATAATGTGTTATATTATGTGTTATCATGAGTACTATGGAATTTCATGTTTAAGCTCATAGGGGAGGTTTATGCAATATTTTCATACTTTGATTATATATATGGATTACTTGAACCTTGCTACTTTATTTGATAAATTGAATATTTCTATAACCTTTATTAATTGTAAGTGCATGATTGACATTGGTTGAATATGTCGTTCGTCTTAATTGGTTCATTTGAGTCGTGTCTCACGGACAATTGTCTTTCTTGCACAGATCAGCTTCTTGGTGACGAGGAGAAGGCCCCGTGAGCTGTATCCTTGTTTATTTTGGTCACAGGTGAGGTTTAATTTCTAGATATATAGACCTTTACAGCCCTTATGTGAATTTTGGCCAAAGGGTATTAATATATCTATAGATTTTCCTAAATCTCAAATGATTTCAAACTTCACTGAGTTTACTGTACTGAATTGACCGTATTTTTGGCGAGTATAATGTATTACAATGTGGGCCCGAGGGTAGTGGCTTGAGCTAATCGGGAAAGCATGGGCTAACGGGTAACTCTAGCGCTATCCTCACCATTTTGGGATGACCCCTGAATCCACTAGGAGATTAGTGGAGGAAGGAGTTCCAGGCTTAGGGATTCATGTACCCTCTGCTCACACTGACTGGATGGTTAGGCCTTGCAAACCCACCATCACCCGAAGGAAGAAGGGACTGAAACTGCTACTGAATGTACTGTACTGTAATAACTTGTTTGATCACTTAAAATATTGATAACCTAATTATTATTCACAGTCGGAGTAAGGTTGGAGAATTGTCCTCACTCGCCGGGCCACTGATTCACTGAAATTGAAATAATTATTAAACTTGATAGTTGTAACCTCGGACGATTTTACTTTTTATATTCCTAACTTATATTGTTCTTTTACAAAAATATTACCCGAGATTATAACATGCATGTATGTGCGCTTATACTTATATACCCCTCACTCAGTCTGTTGTAGACTGACGCCTTAACCTTTCAGTTTTGCAGGTGCGTGCAAGGAGGGAATTAGAGTCAAGTCGTGTCTTTAATTTGGGTCTAGTACACTTCATCTTCATACCATGTTCATGTATTGATACTTTTGGATATTGGCATGTTTATGGAATATTTTGGTAGATGATAATGTATTGATATGCATGTGGATAGATAGTATGCTTTTGGATACTTGACATTTGATAATGAAATTTTATGTTTCCGCTTTTATTGTTCTGAATTGATTATTTGGTTTGGGGTTAATCCCGCCTAGCTATTGTCGTTTTTATTATCTCCCGTTCGCTATAGCTTTGGTTCATATATGGATGGTCTGTTTCATATGTGAATTGAACTATAGTGTGGGGGATGTGGTACCTAGCGTTCCGGGTGCTACATCCTTGGTCCGAGTTGGGAAGTTCTAACTACCGGCGGATTTCATTGTGTAGGATATGGAGGAGGATAGAGAAATGTCTTTGATCCTTGGAAGGCCTTTCCTTGCTACAGCCGGGGCACTTATAGATGTCAAAAATGGACTACTCAATCTTAGAGTTAGTGAAGAAAAAGTGGAGTTCAATATATTGAGGCGGTCAAAGGAGCTGAATTGGATGCGAAGTGCTTTATGGTGGATACAATCGAGGGAAAGAAGTTGATTGATTCTCAAAAAAAGGACACATTGGAGCTATGTTTGAATGGATTGGAAGGAATGGTGGAAGGTGAGGAGATCTTAGAGGAGCTAGTAGCTTATACAAAAGCTTTGGAGATAACCCCGTTTATTCCCTTCCGGGAAAGGTATGTGTATGAGGAATTGGGGACAGGTAAACCCGTTCCTCCTCCATCTATTGTTAAAGCTCCTACACTTGAGTTGAAACCCCTCCCCGAGCATTTAATGTATGCTTATTTGGGTGAAAATGATACATTGCCTGTTATTGTTTCATCTAGTTTATCCGATGCACAACTTGATAGTCTTTTGAGGGTGGTAAGAGAACATAAACGAGCCTTAGGTTGGACTATTGCTGATATTAAAAGAATAAGCCCCTCGATTTGCATGCATAGGATATTAATAGAGGATGATCATAAGCCCTCGGTTGAGCAACAACGTAGATTGAATCTAAACATGAAAGAGGTAGTTCGGGCTGAAGTGATTAAGTTGTTAGATGCAGGAATTATTTATCCTATCTCGGATAGAAAATGGGTAAGTCCGGTATAAGTGGTACCTAAGAAAGGGGGGATGACGGTTGTTAAAAATGAAAATAATGAACTAATCCCCACTAGGACGGTTACGGGGTGGAGAGTGTGTATTGACTATAGAAAACTTAATAATGCCACCCGTAAGGACCAATTTCCTTTACCTTTCATTGATCAAATGTTAGAAAGATTAGCCAGAAACTCATATTATTGCTTAGATGGATATTCAGGGTATAATGAAATAGCCATAGCACCGGAGGATCAGGAGAAATGTACTTTTACTTGCCCTTACGACACCTTTGCTTATAGGAGAATGCCTTTTAGGTTATGTAATGCTCCAGCCATATTTCAGCGATGTATGATGGCCATTTTTTCTGATTTTATAGAAAAAACAATGGAAATATTCATGGATGATTTCTCTATTTTGGCTATTAATCATTTGATTCTTATCTATTGCATATAACCCGAGTTTTGCAGCTTTGTGAGGACACTAACTTGCTGTTAGATTGGGAGAAGTGTCACTTCATGGTAAGAGAAGGTATAGTGCTAGGCCACAAGATTTTCGAGAAGGGAATTGAAGTGGATCGGGCAAAGATTGACGTGATTGCGAAGTTGCCACCACCGATGAATGTTATGGGAGTACGGAGTTTTCTTGGTTATACCGGGTTTTATCACCGGTTTACCAAGGATTTCTCCAAAATTACCTTACCACTTTGTAAGCTTTTACAAAAAGATAGTGAATTCGCATTTGAAGACAATTATTTACTTGCATTTGATAGGTTGAAGAAAGAGCTTACATCGGCTCCAGTAATGGTGGCACCGGATTGGAATTGTAGCACCCCGCACGTGAGGCACCACATCCCCCGCACTATGGCTCAACACGAGTAACGAAACAGTAAATCCGCACCCGTATCAAACCATAGCGAACGGGAGACAATCATAAAAAAAAACTTTCCTAAGCTAGGCGGAACTAGACCCTGCAATGATAATCAATCAACAAAATATAATGCATCAACATGCTCAATTCAAACATATGAATCATAAGTATAATTGGGCACTTCGGGCCTCTTTTTAAAAATCATAGCAAAACTCAGTAAAGCCCATTTTCATAATAAATACATAGGTATCCAATTTCATGATATAACTGAAATGAATTATACATAATTCCAATACAGATGAGAATGCAGAGACTCTCCTAGCCTGATTCGACCCACTTAAAGACTCCAGACACCTCCGCCTAGCTTGAAACTCCAAAGCCAAACCTGCACACTAAAGTATTGGGGAGGGAGAGGGTCAGTCTCTAGAAGACTGAGTGAGCAGGAGCGATACATATATATACAAAACATGCACATGCAAGTCATAAATCCCGAGCAAGGTTTTATTTGAAATTAGTTCCCACTAAGGTTAAGAAAATAGATCAACAATGCTCGACTGTTACGACTAAGTCATATTAAATTCATTCCATTCATAAATCATACATAAATATAAGGCTCGGCGAGTGAGCGTGCACAACCTCCATCCAAACTCCGACCGTGTACATAAATATCAGTAATATATTGATTAGGCGATCAGGCAATATATCATAATACACACAGACCATAAATCATAACATAAACATATGCGTTTGGGCAATCCGTGTCCCGGCATTCCCGCACGGTGCATAATTCTATCAAAACATATACATAAGAAGAGGCGTAAATCCTAACCAACCTTCTTCCTCCGGGTGGTAGACGGGCTTGCAAGACCCGACCACCTCAATTATGGGCCAAAGGGGTTTCATGACTCCCCCAAGGGCACTCAGCTCCCATTCCCCGCTAAACCTCCTAGCGAGGGCCGGTATCACCGTAGTTTGGTTGGGACTAGTATATGAGATCCCCGTCAGCCCTTGCTTCCTCGGTTAGCCACATATACTAAGTCCCGGGGCCCGTTCAATAATAAGTTATAAATGTGTCTCGCCAAAACATATCAATTCATAAGTACATAACATAATTCATAAATACATATCATAATTCATAAGTACATAACATAATTCGTAAATACCTTACCGTGTAATTCGGCATATGCTATATACGTACCTCTCCGTGTCATCCTAATCCATAGCTAGCATGAAGACACACGGTTTGGAGCATAGCCTCATTACAAAACCATTTTCAAGCTTACATACGCTCATACGTATAATTCAGAAGAATTTACTCGATAACTTCGTTTGAAAACCATATATATATATATAATCATAAGGTTTTGGCCAAAGCTTTTCACATAAGGGTTGTAAGGTTTATTACATAGCTAAAACAAAAACCACCCTCACCTGATCCGTGATGAAACAAGGATCGAGCACCAAGTGCCTGAACGATCAAAAGCTCTCCACCCTGGAGACAAACTGTACAAAAGACCACAAGACGTGTTCGTGAGACTCAAGACTCTTAATGAACCATATATGACGCACGGCAATGAAGTGAATATGATATGAATGCATAATTGATCATATTATATCAATAAAATGTTCATGTGCACGATTAAGAAATTTAAAACATATAATCATTCATTTTCATAAGTTCATAAATTCATAATATTCGTAATGCATATCAATTAATCCATGAATTCATTTAATAAGCATAACACATATTATTCAATTTCACATTTAGGAATAAAATAAATAAAACGTTCAATCAAAAGTCGATAATTAAATACGCGAAATGGAAATCAATTAATTCAATAATTAAATTAAATCAAATAATATTTAAATATATAATAAATATATATATTATAATATATATAATATACTAATTATATAATAATATATGATATACATAAGTATATATATAATATACATATATACACGTACACACTCAACCACAGCCATGCATGCATATATATATTACATGCATATAATATATACTATAGATTATCTACATGCATACACACACAAATCACAACCAATACACACACAACATATATATAATATGCATCACACACAGCACTAGCAGCAGCAACAGCCATGAATTCAATTACAGCAGCTACAGAGCAAGGAAGACGCAGCAGAAGTTCCAGAAAGAAGCAGAAACATTCAAGCAAAATGGGGTGACACCCCCGTGTCACCTCCATAGCCTGGACCGAGACACCCCCGTGTCTCGGTACAGCAAGAACAGCCCACACAGCACCCCCGTGTCTCGCCGGAAAAGCCACAATCGACACCCCCGTGTCCCAAACCAGAATCATCCCCTGTTTCGGACAGCAACAACGTAGAACAGAGCATCCCATTTCCAGCAAGAAAGAAGGCAACCAAGGCAACATTACAAGGTCCAAATTGCTGCAAGAACTCCACAAGAATACATGCTAAAAAGCCACGGAAAAAGGACAGCAACAACATGAAGAAATTTACAGCAGTTTGACAGCCCAAAAACCAGTCCAAAACGGGACATAAACTTGAAGAAAACAGGGCAAGAACAAATCACTCCTTCTCCATCTATCCATATCAGTTTTGATCATCAAATACTCATCTAAGAAACACTATTTCAACGTATGTATCAGTTTCAAACAAGCTCAACAAGAAATGGAAGCATACGTGATATTCATGTGGAATTTTCCTCAACATGTCATAAATGATATATCATACATATCTCAACAACCACGAAATAAATGACCATAAATGATATAAGGAAGTCAAAACAATTAATCTCAGGCTTGGAATCAATCAAAACCATAGAGAATCGAAGAGGATCAAGTATTTGCCCAAAAACTCCATTTTCGGATAACAGCCCAGCATTGATGAATCCATGCTCAAACTCGTGAATGAAAGGCTGAAAATGCTCAAAAATAAACATATAATACAACCCTTAACTTACCTTGATGATTGGTTGAAGTTTGGAGGAGATTTGAGCTCCAAAATCTCCAAGGTTGAAGGGTTACGGGACTGGACTGTAGAGCAGTAGCTTTGGCTGATGTTTGGGGGTTGTGTGAGGATTATCTTGGTTAGGGCTTGATATGTCATGCTAGGTGGTTGAGTTAGGGATCTAATGAATCAAACCATGGTTAGTTTGGTTAGGGTTTGGGTGAGATATGGTTCATTTTGTGCAGCAAGGTCAAGTTGAATGCCGTTTCGTTTTTCGGTTGGATTTCGGAGTTTCAAATGATTTAGGAAAATTATAAGGCTAAGTTTACTAAACTCGAATTTTCGTTACGAGTTCAGCGGATTTGATGGAACTCGAATCCGAGTTCCCGAGCTCAAGATATTAAATTCGGAACCAAGGGTACGCTAAGTGCTCGTTAGCTCCCGTTTTGGTTCCTCAATTAAAATTAAATTCGTTAGCCTATCAAATGAATTCAAAAACATAAATTGAGCATAAAATCATGTCCATAACACATATATATACGACATATTACAATTTCGTGGCAATCCGAGATCAATTCATATAAGAACGAAGCTCAAAATGATTAATAAGCACATTTCATAAAATTCATGCATAATACATTAAAATTCCATGCAAATGAAATAAAATTCATGCAGAAATCATCCCATGCAAAAATTATAATTTCCCATGCAAAAATATAATTTTCATGCAATAATTACAATTCACCGTATATATATATATATATATATATATATATATATATATATATATATTTATATATATATAAATAATTAATTAAACCATGATTAATTAACATAACATATAATTAGCATACTCATTAAATTAATAGTAATATAATTAAACATATATATATATATATACGAAATATATATGTAAAATTTATAATATTAAAATAAAATAATATAATATAATATAATAAACTAATAACAATTATAATAAAGTTAAATATAAAACACGTAAAAACAATTAATCATATAATTAAATAATTAAATTGCGCAATTTAGAAGCAAATAAGGCATATTAATAAAATTGAAAAACCGGGGCGTTACAATCTCTCCCCCTTAAAAGAATCCGTCCTCGGATTCACTGCACGCTTAAAACCATCAATGAGAGATTCCCCGTCTCTCACAAGCAACAAAGAGAGAGCCCCGTCTCTCGAGCAACAATGAGAGAACCCCGTCTCTCGCAAGCAAAGAGAGTACCCCGTCTCTCGAACAAAATAAGAGAAGCCCCGTCTCTTAGAAACAACGAGAGCACCCCGTCTCTCAAAGTAAATAAAGCAAGGAAGTCTCCAATACTCCCAAGCAGTACACGCAAAACCACATTCAAAATCACGTGAGCCACCTCTAGGTAAATATCAAATATCATCCACGTTAATCATCAATTACTTCACGTAATTTAACTTGATAGGAAAACAAAGCACATAACAAAGAAATTATTAAATTAAATTTGCATAAATGTATGCTTCATGAATGCTATAAATACCGTTCACCGTAGTCACGAAGTTTTTAAAATTGTGAATTGCCGTTGTTCAGTGTATCATCTGTCCCGAAGATAGGTTCAATGCTCAGTTTGTCTTTAACCTCTTCAGGATACCCCGATGAAGCAATTAATGAATCCTTCAGGGATTATACTTCTTAGATCCCTTCTGCCTGGTACTGCTCCCAGTCTCCATCATTCCTCTTAATCCTCCTTGAGCCAACTCTTTTTAATTAACCGAATTTGACTTCTCGAATACCCTTAGGCCATCCGTATTGAAGTTAGATCCAAAGCTACTATCTTACCCATATCGGAGCTTGAAATACCCTCGAGGATAACTACTCCTGACAACCCTGACGATTCAATCCCTACCTTGAGGTATTCTTCGTTAGGATCTACCTTAACCCGAATCCTTTTCTATCTTCCGTTCATATTATCCATTCATTCCTTTTAACCCCTTTTAGGTTGTATTCTGTATCTGACCCTACATCTCTTGGATCAAAGACAGAATATTCTTGATGCGTTTTGGAGTTTGATGTAAATCCTCCAATGATCATCCTTTCCGGTTTGATTCCTTCTTAGATTTCCTTCCGAAGTAACGTGGGACTAACCGAAGACTTAATAATATTGTCATTATTGAACCCCCTTTTGTACCCTATTGGATTACTCGTGATCGCCATCATTCCATCATATGCCAACTTGATTCGACACTCTCTCTTGTCAATTCTGACTTAGGAGTTTCTAGAAGCTTCCTTATAATTCTGTTATCCCCAGATCCATGTTCTATACATAGGGATATTCTCCAAGCCATTTCCGTTATACCTAATTAGGGACTCCAACCCGAATTGAGTAACTTAACTCTCCTCTTAACAACTTAACCATTCAAGCCGCCTTAGTTATCTCTGATCATCACTAATAGGACTCCCAGGTCTTCCTTAATTTGCAATTCCATTATTCTCACTAAAATATTTCTTCGAGCACCCTTTCAATCGTCAATTTGTTCCTCAGTCGTGCTCTCCCCCTTAAATTTCTGTTGTCCCGGGTTGAACTCCATCGATTCTTCTTTTATCGAAACTCTTGATGAGTAAATCCCATTAGGTGGAGTTTAACTGATATAGAAATCAAAGATTTGGCCTTTCAACTCCTTCCCTAGTTCTCTTGATGTCCGAACTCCTTTCTTAATCTTGTCCGGAACTCTAGTCCCACTTCTCCTCCTGAATTCTTGTTTCCGTTAACCTATCCCTTAATAGAAGTTCTTATTTCCCAAATTCACCTTCCTTCTAATGTCATCCTATTATTTCTCCTCCTCCATAACTCAGATGCGGCTCGGTTGAACTGATACTTGATAATTGAGGCGAAAGGACTTCCTATCAAGTAAACACTAAAATGCATGTTGGGTTAAAATGACAATGCATGGGTCACGTTTACATCAAGCAATTATACAACACATTAGCGCAACGAAACCAATTAGAAATGCACGGATAAACATAAAGTCAAGAGAATAAATAACTAATGCAAAATATGATGCACGTGCTATGAATGCTTTGGAACCTGTCACCAAGGTGATAAGTAGTTAGCTCGGTAGCTTTTCCTCGTTCCTCCAATCCCGAGGTTACTTTGACTTGGTGAGTATCCCTTGCCTTTCCCACGGTCTTCAGGTTTTCCATGAGTCTTTTTGCATCACTTGTATCTTCCACTATCCGAGATTGTAATTTCTTAATCCTTAATTCTACCACTTCCACAGAGTTAGTATCCAAACTTCTCCTCGAAATTCGACCTTTACTTCTAATCGTCACCTCGATCAAGAATTCCGCGCTTATCCTTTGTGAATTTAATTCACCTCCGATTGCTTATAATTGAGTGCATGATTTCCTTTCTTTCCCGTTTCCATTTGTTGCTCCATATCTTCCAATTTAACCTCACAACATGACAATTCAGCTTGGATTTGGAAAAATGAACTCAAATCCTGTTCTCCATATCGCCACCTTCCCTCTATTCGTGTTTACCCAAATGCTTGTCTTCTAGAACCCGACTCCTAATCACTAGGCTTAGTTCGAAGTCTTTCTTTGTAGACCCTTGTTATCTCTACTCCTCTTAATTACTAGTACCTCTTCCATGATCCAAATTCGGGACCAATATATCTTCAAGGTTTTATTCCCTTCATTTCTTAGGTTGCGAGATCCTGTTGAATCCAATTAATGCACTTCAGGTAGTGGATTCATATAAGTTATTCTTCTGAGTCCCAACCATCTATTGATTAACTCCTATTCCTATTACCCCAAATGTTCCTCTGCCATCGCATCGCCAAGGTCGAACCTCCCATTCTGAATCCCAACCGTTAATTGCAACTCAGTCTACAAAGCCACATAACTAGCATTCTCCACACTCCTCCTCGGCCATCCTTCCTATCTTCCATGCCTCCGAAGGAATTTGCAATAGGTTGTTGTGATCATAAAATTTGGCCGTGGTTTGATATCATCTTTATAACCTGGAAACCATAACTTATTTCAAGAATGGATGCATGCGATTAGTGCATGCTCATGGCACCTATCCAATACGAAAGACAAGAATCCATAAAAAAAATGTAACAAGTAATTCAACGAAATTCTTAAGGAAACCAAATTCCATATTCAAGATCGATGCAATGCACATAATATCACATAGTCCCAATGCCGTTCGACTTAGACTGACTCCGACACGACTCAAGAACACCGGTTTTGCAACCGGGCTCTGATACCACTTAAGGATGTAGCACCCCGCACGTGAGGCACCACATCCCCCGCACTATGGCTCAACACGAGTAACGAAACAGTAAATCCGCACCCGTATCAAACCATAGCGAACGGGAGACAATCATAAAAAAAAACTTTCCTAAGCTAGGCGGAACTAGACCCTGCAATGATAATCAATCAACAAAATATAATGCATCAACATGCTCAATTCAAACATATGAATCATAAGTATAATTGGGCACTTCGGGCCTCTTTTTAAAAATCATAGCAAAACTCAGTAAAGCCCATTTTCATAATAAATACATAGGTATCCAATTTCATGATATAACTGAAATGAATTATACATAATTCCAATACAGATGAGAATGCAGAGACTCTCCTAGCCTGACTCGACCCACTTAAAGACTCCAGACACCTCCGCCTAGCTTGAAACTCCAAAGCCAAACCTGCACACTAAAGTATTGGGGAGGGAGAGGGTCAGTCTCTAGAAGACTGAGTGAGCAGGAGCGATACATATATATACAAAACATGCACATGCAAGTCATAAATCCCGAGCAAGGTTTTATTTGAAATTAGTTCCCACTAAGGTTAAGAAAATAGATCAACAATGCTCGACTGTTACGACTAAGTCATATTAAATTCATTCCATTCATAAATCATACATAAATATAAGGCTCGGCGAGTGAGCGTGCACAACCTCCATCCAAACTCCGACCGTGTACATAAATATCAGTAATATATTGATTAGGCGATCAGGCAATATATCATAATACACACAGACCATATATCATAACATAAACATATGCGTTTGGGCAATCCGTGTCCCGGCATTCCCGCACGGTGCATAATTCTATCAAAACATATACATAAGAAGAGGCGTAAATCCTAACCAACCTTCTTCCTCCGGGTGGTAGACGGGCTTGCAAGACCCGACCACCTCAATCATGGGCCAAAGGGGTTTCATGACTCCCCCAAGGGCACTCAGCTCCCATTCCCCGCTAAACCTCCTAGCGAGGGCCGGTATCACCGTAGTTTGGTTGGGACTAGTATATGAGATCCCCGTCAGCCCTTGCTTCCTCGGTTAGCCACATATACTAAGTCCCGGGGCCCGTTCAATAATAAGTTATAAATGTGTCTCGCCAAAACATATCAATTCATAAGTACATAACATAATTCATAAATACATATCATAATTCATAAGTACATAACATAATTCGTAAATACCTTACCGTGTAATTCGGCATATGCTATATACGTACCTCTCCGTGTCATCCTAATCCATAGCTAGCATGAAGACACACGGTTTGGAGCATAGCCTCATTACAAAACCATTTTCAAGCTTACATACGCTCATACGTATAATTCAGAAGAATTTACTCGATAACTTCGTTTGAAAACCATATATATATATATAATCATAAGGTTTTGGCCAAAGCTTTTCACATAAGGGTTGTAAGGTTTATTACATAGCTAAAACAAAAACCACCCTCACCTGATCCGTGATGAAACAAGGATCGAGCACCAAGTGCCTGAACGATCAAAAGCTCTCCACCCTGGAGACAAACTGTACAAAAGACCACAAGACGTGTTCGTGAGACTCAAGACTCTTAATGAACCATATATGACGCACGGCAATGAAGTGAATATGATATGAATGCATAATTGATCATATTATATCAATAAAATGTTCATGTGCACGATTAAGAAATTTAAAACATATAATCATTCATTTTCATAAGTTCATAAATTCATAATATTCGTAATGCATATCAATTAATCCATGAATTCATTTAATAAGCATAACACATATTATTCAATTTCACATTTAGGAATAAAATAAATAAAACGTTCAATCAAAAGTCGATAATTAAATACGCGAAATGGAAATCAATTAATTCAATAATTAAATTAAATCAAATAATATTTAAATATATAATAAATATATATATTATAATATATATAATATACTAATTATATAATAATATATGATATACATAAGTATATATATAATATACATATATACACGTACACACTCAACCACAGCCATGCATGCATATATATATTACATGCATATAATATATACTATAGATTATCTACATGCATACACACACAAATCACAACCAATACACACACAACATATATATAATATGCATCACACACAGCACTAGCAGCAGCAACAGCCATGAATTCAATTACAGCAGCTACAGAGCAAGGAAGACGCAGCAGAAGTTCCAGAAAGAAGCAGAAACATTCAAGCAAAATGGGGTGACACCCCCGTGTCACCTCCATAGCCTGGACCGAGACACCCCCGTGTCTCGGTACAGCAAGAACAGCCCACACAGCACCCCCGTGTCTCGCCGGAAAAGCCACAATCGACACCTCCGTGTCCCAAACCAGAATCATCCCCTGTTTCGGACAGCAACAACGTAGAACAGAGCATCCCATTTCCAGCAAGAAAGAAGGCAACCAAGGCAACATTACAAGGTCCAAATTGCTGCAAGAACTCCACAAGAATACATGCTAAAAAGCCACGGAAAAAGGACAGCAACAACATGAAGAAATTTACAGCAGTTTGACAGCCCAAAAACCAGTCCAAAACGGGACATAAACTTGAAGAAAACAGGGCAAGAACAAATCACTCCTTCTCCATCTATCCATATCAGTTTTGATCATCAAATACTCATCTAAGAAACACTATTTCAACGTATGTATCAGTTTCAAACAAGCTCAACAAGAAATGGAAGCATACGTGACATTCATGTGGAATTTTCCTCAACATGTCATAAATGATATATCATACATATCTCAACAACCACGAAATAAATGACCATAAATGATATAAGGAAGTCAAAACAATTAATCTCAGGCTTGGAATCAATCAAAACCATAGAGAATCGAAGAGGATCAAGTATTTGCCCAAAAACTCCATTTTCGGATAACAGCCCAGAATTGATGAATCCATGCTCAAACTCGTGAATGAAAGGCTGAAAATGCTCAGAAATAAACATATAATACAACCCTTAACTTACCTTGATGATTGGTTGAAGTTTGGAGGAGATTTGAGCTCCAAAATCTCCAAGGTTGAAGGGTTACGGGACTGGACTGTAGAGCAGTAGCTTTGGCTGATGTTTGGGGATTGTGTGAGGATTATCTTGGTTAGGCCTTGATATGTTATGCTAGGTGGTTGAGTTAGGGATCTAATGAATCAAACCATGGTTAGTTTGGTTAGGGTTTGGGTGAGATATGGTTCATTTTGTGCAGCAAGGTCAAGTTGAATGCCGTTTCGTTTTTCGGTTGGATTTCGGACTTTCAAATGATTTAGGAAAATTATAAGGCTAAGTTTACTAAACTCGAATTTTCGTTACGAGTTCAGCGGATTTGACGGAACTCGAATCCGAGTTCCCGAGCTCAAGATATTAAATTCGGAACCAAGGGTACGCTAAGTGCTCGTTAGCTCCCGTTTTGGTTCCTCAATTAAAATTAAATTCGTTAGCCTATCAAATGAATTCAAAAACATAAATTGAGCATAAAATCATGTCCATAACACATATATATACGACATATTACAATTTCGTGGCAATCCGAGATCAATTCATATAAGAACGAAGCTCAAAATGATTAATAAGCACATTTCATAAAATTCATGCATAATACATTAAAATTCCATGCAAATGAAATAAAATTCATGCAGAAATGATCCCATGCAAAAATTATAATTTCCCATGCAAAAATATAATTTTCATGCAATAATTACAATTCACCGTATATATATATATATATATATATATATATATAAATAATTAATTAAACCATGATTAATTAACATAACATATAATTAGCATACTCATTAAATTAATAGTAATATAATTAAACATATATATATATATATACGAAATATATATGTAAAATTTATAATATTAAAATAAAATAATATAATATAATATAATATAATAAACTAATAACAATTATAATAAAGTTAAATATAAAACACGTAAAAACAATTAATCATATAATTAAATAATTAAATTGCGCAATTTAGAAGCAAATAAGGCATATTAATAAAATTGAAAAACCGGGGCGTTACAGGAATCTTCCGTTCGAGTTGATGTGTGATGCGAGCGATCTAGCTATAGGAGTTGTGCTTGGACAAAAAAAGGATAAGCGTTTACATGTTATTGCTTATGCTAGTAAAACTTTGAATGATGCACAATTTAATTATGCCACTACTGAACAAGAACTCTTGGCTATTATATTTGTATTTGATAAATTTCGTTCTTATTTGATAGGTTCGAAGACTATGGTGTATATGGATCATGCGGCGATCAAGTATTTTCTAGCCAAAAAGGATTCAAAGCCTCGTTTGATTAGGTGGATTCTTCTACTTCAAGAGTTTGACTTGGAAATTAGAGATAAGAAGGGGCAGAAAACGTAGTGGCGGATCACTTGTCAAGACTAGAGTTTGGTGATGGGGTTGATAAGAATGATGAGGTAATTTTTGAGAAATTTCCGGATGAGCAGCTGTTTGCCATATCCTCTTCGATCCCATGGTTTGCAGACTATGTTAATTGTCTAGTGAGTGGAGTACTTTCCCCGGAGCTGAACTATCATCAGAAAAGGAAGTTTTTCGCGGATGTAAAGCATTATTTTTGGGAGGAGCCTCTTCTTTTCAAACATTGTTCAGATGGTCTAGTGAGGCGGTGCATTCCTCAAGATGAAGTGGGGAAAATTCTTAAACAATGGCATGCAAGTCTTTATGGAGGACATGCGAGTACGAGTAAGACAGTCGCCAAAGTACTTCAATCCGGGTTTTGGTGGCCTACATTGTTCCATGATGCTCATGAGTTTGTGGTGAAATGTGATAAGTGCCAAAGGATGGGAACTATTGGCCGACCGGATGAAATACCCCTTCGATACATCTTGGAGATTGAGCTATTTAACGTGTGGGGAATTGACTTTATGGGACCTTTCCTATCCTCACATGGGAATCAATACATTTTAGTAGCAGTGGACTACGTTTTGAAGTGGGTAGAGGCAATAGTAAGTCCTACGAACGACTCTCGTGTGGTGATCAAGTTTCTAAGGAAAAATGTCATTAATAGGTTTGGGGTGCTAAGAGCTTTGATAAGTGACAGGGGAACCCATTTCTGCAAGAAGTACGGAGTCCATCACCGAGTGGCCACCCCTTATCGCCCGCAGTCTAGTGGTCAAGTGGAGATCTCAAACCGAGAGATAAAGCAAATTCTGGAGAAAACCGTCAATGCTTCATGCAAAGATTGGTCTTTGAAGTTTGATGATGCATTATGGGCATATAGGACGGCTTTCAAGACACCAATTGGGATGTCTCCATATAGACTTGCTTATAGGAAAGCATGTCATCTACCTGTGGAACTCGAGCACAAGGCCTATTGGGCAATCAAGGCACTTAACTTTGATTATAAGACGAAAGGAGAGAAACGAGTTTTGTAGCTGCATGAGTTAGAAGAGTTTAGGATGAATACTTATGAGAATGCAAAGGTGTACAAGGAAAGGACAAAGAAATGATATGATAAGCGAATCTGTCCCAAGAGTTTTGAGGTTGGGCAACTAGTCTTGCTTTTCAACTCAAGACTTAAGCTATTTCGGGGAAATCTAAAGTCAAGGTGGTCCGGACCATTTAGAGTTATCAAAGTTTTATCCAATGGAGTTGTTGAAGTAGGGAGTGAAGCAACGGGCTCTTTTGTTGTTAATGGTCAAAGGTTGAAGCCTTACTTTGTGGGAGACCCCATAGACAAACACACTTCGTGTATGTTGAGCATTTCGAATATCTAAAAGGGGATGACAAAGTCAACCTGAAGACTATAAATCAGAACTACTTTACTTGCTTTCTTGTTTTTGTTTCTTTTGTTTTTTTCGTTGGTAGTTGTTGACTTTCGCTCTTTCCCGTGTGCAGGTTGTTCGGTGTGCAAGTTGGGATTGCTTGACAAAACGTGGTCGTCAATGAGGTCCATTTAAATTGGGTTATGTAGTGTTAAATTGATATGCATGTAGTTTGGTGAAATGTGCTAAATGAAAAATGCTTTTGTGTGGAAAGTGCATATCTTTGAATTTATGACTTGATGATTTGCTTGAATACTTGAGAATGATGTTAAAACCGGCATAATATGGTTATTGTTGAATATATGAGTTGCATGTGCGATTAGATGTCAACGTGATTAAATGCTGGTTAGTGGTATGTTGTTATAGCTTGGAATTGTGTTGAGAATATTTTTGGGTGAATTTTGGGCTGAATTTTAATCAATAAGTCGAAGGTTGGGCAAATTTTGGTCGCGACCGCGACCAAATCTACAATCATATCAATAGCGGCCGCGACCTCCCATGGATTAATCAGAAAATTTTTGGTCGACAAAAGTCGAAAGGGGCTCAAATTTTGGTCACGGCTACGACAAATTTAACAAAGATTTTAGTAGCGGCCGTGACCAAATTTGAACTAATCCCGGTCACGCCGGGGACCAAGAGAATTATCGATTTTTAAGTCAGAAACCAAACATAACTTTTAACACATTCCCACAGCTCAAAACACGAATGAACCCTAGGCGACAGAGCTCCACAATTTCGGTAAGAACACCACTCTAACTACAAGCTTTTCACTCAAATTTTCAAGGTAAGATCTAAGAACACTTCACTCTTGAGCATTGTTGATTATTTCGGATTTTAGAGCCTAATCTCCACTTTTTCCCCAAGTATAATCTTGAAACCTAAGGTGTAAAGAACCGATTTTTATGAGGAATTGGGGTATGAATTGAGGAATAATCTTGTGTTTAGACCTTCTAGCCTAAGATATTTCATTTTTAGTAAGTGTTAGACACAATGTTAGTGAAATTTTCAGCCTTGTTCTTCAAACCTAGGGTGGACGAATTTATGAGAATTTCTTGGGAGAATTTATGTTAGTATCACTTGTTGGGAAGGATTTGTTGCTAGAATTGTTAAGTTGGGATTGAATCTTGAAAATTTTAGCCAAGAACCTCAACCTTTAGAACCGCCCACCAAGTGTTCGATGAAAGTCCTGAGTGAAATAAATTATGCCAAATGTGCTTAATTGTGTGTGATTGTTATTATCAGGTACAATGGCCCCCAAAAGAGCTTGAAACACAGGTGTATCATCATCCGGGTGGCACAAGCAAATCCTAATGCTCCCTGCCCTCTCATCTCCATGCGGTATCATTTGGTCCATTTGCTAGAGAGAGCTTATGTATGGCAACCAATACGGAACTACTTCTCCGGGGTGGGATGGTTGGATTTCCTTAACAAGAAGCACCAGGCTTTTCGGATATTGGCTTATGAGTTTCTTGAGACTTTTAAATGGAAAGAGTCGGTATGCGCATTCAAGATCCAGGGTCAGCGATTTAGACTCACAACTGAACAATTAAGGGAAATATTTGGATTCCCGGCTAATGGTGTGGATAGCCTACCCACTGAATGGACAAGAGCCGAATAGACAACGACCTGGACACAACTTGGTGCAAATGGTACTTATAATTCAAAGATGGCCAAGTCCACGGACATAAAGAGTGCAATTTAGAGGATAATTCTTAGGCTCCTCTCTTCCGAGATTTATGCAAGGGAGAATATAGGCAAGATGAGTGTCGTGGATATTTGGTTGATGGGTTGCATGCTGCAGGGGACTCCGGTGAATGGCACAAACATCGTAATGGATAGGATGTGGGAGCAAGCTAGGAAAGATAAAGGTGCATTCGCTTACGGGGGGTATGTCACCTACATTATCGCGGCCTGCGGGATTGAGGTGCCCGCAAATATGGCCCCTTTAGAGGAGTTCCCATTCCTCTACCATGAAAGTTTTAAGCACACACAGATTTTCAAATGGTGGAGCGATCCCTTGAATGCGTGGTTAGTTTGGTGGCCTCCAAGTGAAAGGGAGAGGCTACGCATTTGTTATGAGCATGGAGCCCCGATTATTGACCATTTGCCAGCAAAGATTAGGGCCAGGCATCCAGCTCCCCGTGTGTGACGCCCCGATTCTTTGGCCGTACAAGTGACGTCACGTGTGTGTTTCGTGAGCTTTACGTTATTTAATTCATGCTTTTATATGTTGTTATGATTGATTAATTGCTACTTAGTTATTTGAATTACTTGAAATTTGTTTGAATTTGAATTTTTGCCCTAAGGATCGTTTACTTGTATCTTGCTCGTTTCTTATCCGTTTCGAATTCTGTTTCTTGCGTATTTTTTCCGTGCATGAAATATGTGAGTTATTTACATGTTAGCATGCTTACGTGTTAATTTGATGCTCGTTTGATTCAGTTTTGAGTTCGGTTTTTGGAACCGGGACAATTAGGGTTTTTAAGCACTTTGTGCGCACCTTGTGTTCCGGGCGGCATATCTTGAGCTAGGGAACTCGGATTCGAGTTCCGTCACCTCCGTTGGGTTTGTATCGATGATCAGATCCAATGGAACAAGACTCATGCCTTTTTGAATTCATTTAGACCTCCGAACCTTACCCGTAACGAGTAGCTTGTGCAAATTCGTACCTTTGGGTTGACTAGTCTTGGTGGGACCCTTCTTAACCTAACCTTAACTTGACCCATACCTTGTAGCTTGAGATAACACACTCCCTAACCCTCCTAGCTGCTGAATTTCGTTCCATACCCCTCCCTTCTCATCCATTTGCTGCTCCAAAATCAGATCCAAGAGAGAAGAGAAGAGGAAGAAGAGAGAACTTTGCCATCCTTGTTGATTTCTAGCTCAAATCAACACCTTTCTTCTTCTAATCTTCAAGGTAAGTATATTTTGTTATTATATACTCTTTTAGATGTGTTTTGATGCTTTTTATCCATGCTTTGATTGGTATTTGATTAGGGTTTGATACGAGCAAGTTTGTGAGTTTTGATCAATTTCTTGTTAAATGGCATGCTTGAAGTTTGAGGCTGAGTTAGGGACTTTAACTTGACATTTTGGTCCGATTTCTTCTTGTATTAGATGCCTAACATGTTGTAGTAGAACTAGGATTCATGTGCCTCTGATGTTCTTTGGGAAATTTATGAGTTTTTTGGCATGAAAGTTGAATTTAGAACAGCTCCCCTGTTTCGGTTAATTGCCCCAGCTTTTTGCTTGCTTTGGTTGATCATTTTTGCTTCATTTTGTGCCAAATTACATATATATGTAGTATATTAGTCCCTTTGCATGTTAGGATTAAGTTTCCAAGAGTTTAGATTCATTCTCAGCCCCTAGAGCCTTGATCATGGCATGAATGTATTGATTTCTCAATTTTGGCTCTAATTGCATTGCTTGTTTGATGAATCTTTTTGGATGCATTCTTGAATCTCTTTGTGTGATTCTTTGGTGTGTATTTGATGCTTGTTTTATGTGTTTGATGCTTGAGTAGTTCCCTTTCTTTCAACCCTTGAGTTGCTCCTTTTTCCCCTTGTAACCGCAGCTGTCTGC
Source organism: Lantana camara (assembly GCA_037501455.1). Classification (NCBI taxonomy): domain Eukaryota; kingdom Viridiplantae; phylum Streptophyta; class Magnoliopsida; order Lamiales; family Verbenaceae; genus Lantana; species Lantana camara. Next base: position 43,983,351 of record CM074859.1, read on the forward strand.
TCTTTCTCCCCTTTTTACCTTTGTACCGAGACACCCCCGTGTCTCGGTTTGTTCTTCTGGAGTGACACGGGCGTGTCACCCCCTTTTCGTAGCCTTGTTTCCCTCCTGCACTGAGACACGCGGGTGTCTCAGTTTAGGCTTCTAGGATGACACGGGCGTGTCATTCCCCTCGGTTTGATTTTAAGTGTACCTCTTTTCCATTCCCTTGCTTTTCGTTGCTTCTCTTTGCCTCGTTTCGACTTATATGTGTTATTATATTTAAGTTATGAGCTTTTTACATCCCACATTTCATTTATAGTAAGATTTACGTGCGTATATGCAAGCTAGGGTTTAATAGAACTTACGTGATAACTTGTCTCTTTCCTTTTCCGTCATAAGCATTCATATGCATTGCCGAGCGTCTAAATGGTTCATGTTTGAGTCTAAGTTCGTATTCCTTTGTTTATTTTGTTCAGAGAACCCTCCCGTGGACGAGGAAGTCGCTCCTTAGATACTCTTTTCCCTCCTTTGTTTCGTCTTCGGTGTAAGGTGAGGTTTATTTCTTTTAGTTGTTCGACCTACAACCTTATGTTCTTTTGAAACCCGCATGCGAGTATTATATACGTATATTTATGGTAAATATGTGTGAGATATGTATGTTAAGGGCTTGTCCCATTTGTTATACGACTTCGAAACGGATTTGTATACGAATATAAACTATTTTCCGCTTGTTTTGAAAACCTTGGTAAAGGTGCGTGTGTTAGCTTTGTTTCGTTTGTATCGGATTCAAGCAAGTCTCCGATTTCTGTTGGTTTTGATCTGTTGGGCCTCGGAGAGTGGCATGGCAACTCGGGACGACCATGGGGTCGCCGAGCTCTCTCATCAACACTTTCCATTGAGAGTTTCGCCCGACCTTAGGAGGTTGGGGAAGGGCGGTGCTCTTGAGCCGGTGTAGGCAAACGTCGAAGGATTCAAGGAAGTAATTAAGCCTTGTATCGTTGGTTCTGAGTTCGTAAGCTCGTTAGATAGTTAGAGCCATACACCCTACTATCACCCGGTGTGAAGGATGGTTTATGATTTCTGTTCGATTTGTTCGTTTTGATCCGGAGTTGGAGATTTACTTCTGTATGAACCGTGAAACGAGATTGACCTTGTGATTAACTAAAAGTTGGCATTTTGGCACTTGCCCTTCTGTTTTCATTTCAATCTATATATCTAATATCACGGGAAAACTTTTAGTTTGCAAAACCCATTCTCGGTTCAAGGTTCTTTACTTTTGGTACGTGCTTTGCTTTATACGTATTAGTGTGAGTGTGTTAGCCCCCTCACTAGTCGTTAGGACTAACCCTCGTTGTTTCTTTTCTCTTCCCCTTTTCTTTTAAGTTGCAGGTAGTTGCTTTTGGAGTCTTGAGCTAGGCGGCAAGTTTGTCGAGTCGTCTTACTTGTGGATAGCTCGAGTCTCACGCATTTTAATTATGTTTTGTACTTACTTTACCGCACTTTTGGATACGCTATGTATGGATTATGATTATTCTTTTGGCCCGTAAGGGGTTTGTATATAAATATTATGAAATGTTGGTACCTATATGTATTATAAGTAGATAGTCGGTATCTATAATTATACTTTATGTGTTGGTACCTATACGTAAATATATAATATATCTCTTATGTATCGCTTCCGCATTCATGTTTTATTTGTGCACTCTGGTGTAAGGGTCTAGTCCGCCTGGCTTAGGTTGGTTTTCATTTGGTCACCCGTTCGCTGGAGTTGGGCATGTGTGCCGAGTCCGTTTCGTTACATGTGCTTGGCTTTGGTGCGGGGGATGTGGTGCCCACCGCTCCGGGGTGCTACACCGTGAACCAAATGATGCATTGGTGGATGAGGAGGTAGAGCCACAGCTTCAGCCGGTTATGCGATTTATGAGGAATGAAGCTCGATACAATCGGGAGCAATTTGCAGCGATAAGGGCAACACAAACTGATTAGAATAGGAGGATTGAGGAGATGCAAAGGGACATTAGGGCCATGATGCATGCTATGGATTTGCGCCGCAACCCCCCAGCTGCCCCCGGACGATGCCTCTGATGCTTGATTTGTGACCCCGTCTGTGGGGTTTTGCAGTGCTTATCGTGTACTTTTCTGCATACTTTGTTCGGTTATGACTTGTGTGTGTTGACTTATTTTCTGAACCCCTATACTAAATTATGTTTTGTTGGATTGGATTGCATGACCATGTGACCAGGTGACATTGTGAATTCTTATGCTCTTATTTGAGTGGATGTGGTGAATGCTTGATGCTATTTTGTTAGATCTCTTGGAGCATTTTGTTTAACCCTTGAGCTGCTGTCACTTGGTTGTTGCTATTGTTCTTTTTCAGGAAACAAAATAATGGAGCACCACGTTTCCGGATTATGCAATTCAGGGGAGTACTGTACACCCTTCTCCTTTTTATTTAATTGCATGTGGACACACTAGAGCTTAAGTATGGGGGAAGGTTTAATTTTGAATTGCATGTGGGCTCCAATTATGAATGTATTCTAATTCTTGAGCATGAGGTGAGTATTTGTGAATTATCTCCGAGTCGGTATGTTTTTGGTCATTCAAGAGTCTATTCTAAGAGCTAGGAGGTTATTCGAATGCTTGCAAGCATGTGTGTGGCAAATAAGTTGATAGTAATTGCTTATCCTTATTTCTCGCGCACTTAATGAACAAATTGATGCACTTTGGGTTCTTAGAAAAAGTTTATGTCCTTTAAGGAAGCTAAGTTAGAGATTGAGGATAATCTAGTATCATTTGAGATGAAATTGAGTTAGCTTTAGATAAGGGATATGATTTAGGCCTTCGATTTCCAAGTACATAAAGCCTTCAAGTAGAGCCTGCACTAAATAATGTTAATACATTGGCCCCCTTTGAGCTTTAAAAGTTGTGCAATTTTTTTTTTCGAAACCACATTACAAGCCACAAGCACAACTTAAATTCCCACCTTTCTATCAACATCGAAATTGCTTCTTGTGCTAATTAAAAGAGTCTCTTTTATACATCTTTAGAACGTGAAGGAAGGAATGAAAACAAAAATATAAGAAAAAGAATGTGTGAAAAGAAAAATCAAAGAAAAGAAAGCAAGAAAAAGACGCAGAAGTACAAATAAAAGAAAAATAAGAGGTGAAGAAAGGTTGAGATGGAATTGAAAAGAAAAGAAAGAATGAAATATCTAAGTGTAGGGGAAGAAGGAAACCGAAATGGAGAATTATAAGGGTCTCAAGGGTAGGTAGTGCAATGAAGTAAAGTCGGTGTCTTGAGTCACTTTCCATATGAATCATAACCCATCCCTAAGCCTACATTACAAGCCCGATAAAAGTCCTATTGATCCCGAATCAAAGCTAGCCATATTAGTGGAGATAGATACGAAATTCTTCTCGAAATCTTACTTTAGTCTTCAAGAAGGGGCATAACTTATCCTGGGAACCATTAGTGCATCGCCTTGTTCATCTCATACACTATCACGAGGATATGCAAATTACATTCTTTTTATAAGCTATGCATGTGTGGGCTGTGTATTTGCTGACCAATTGATTCGCTTGGATTGGATACTTGATGTGAGCATTAATGTTAAGGGTTGGATTTATTTTTCATAAGTGCTCCCAATTGCTCGAGGACTAGCAATCATTCAAGCGTGGGGGATTTTGTTAAGTCCGTTTTTCATGCTTGTTTTAATTAGGAATCGATCATTTTATTGCACATCTTTGAGCTTAAATCGATATTTATGATTCATTTTTAGGTGTAAATAATCATGGAGCCGAGTTGAACGGAAAACGGGACGAGAACAAGAAAAACGGATTTAGAGGAGCTAACTACACCTAATCCCGAAACTTGGCCAAAATGAGGTCGCGGGCGTGACCTCATCGTGTTGATTTCCAGTCGCAGGCGCGACTTATTTTCTGACCAATTTTTGCCCAATTTTCATGCCAAATCTCGAAACAAGGCAAAAATGTGGTCACGACCGCAACCTTATCCAGTTCATTTTTTGTCGCGGCCGCGACCCCTGAAGAAAACACGATTTTATGAGTTGGTCACGAGCGCGACCGTTTCATGCCTATTGATCGCGACCCTACTCAAACACGTTTTTTTGAAATTTAGGTAGTTTTCAGCAGTTTTGGTCAAGGAATTTAAAATAGAAAAACTTCTCCATTATCGGGACACACAGAACAGGAGAAAAGAAGTCAGTTTTGGGAGAAAGATGCAGAACTCTAGAGGAAGTTCGTGAAGAAGAAAGTCGACGATTCCAATGAGATTTCTACTACTTCAAACTTTTCGGTTTCTTTTAAACAATTGTTTTTATTCAGTTTCATTATGGATTTCGTAGAATTACTTTAGGGTTTGAATGCTTTTGAATGTTGTTTAATTTTCTCAGACTTTATTTCGTACTATGTTTATGTTTGAAATGAAGAATTTATGTTCATTTAGCATGGTTTGGAGTAATTTCATGAGTAGCTAAGTTTGTTAAGGCTTGGGAATGAATATATGTATGCTAGATGTTTGAATAAATGCCTAAGTGAGTGAATTAATTCTTTTGATTTATGAAAACTAGAGTCGAATTAGTATGCGAAGGTTTGGCCATCCTTAACATAATCCGTAGTCATTACTTATTCAAAAGATCCGTGGTGACTCAGATGTTTTCATAAAAGTTGGAATTTAAGAACCAAGAAATTTGATCTTATTCCGGTTAATATTTGTACCTCTTAATTTATGTCGAGCCGTTGGATTAAGAGCTACACTTGTCTTGTTTAATGGTTAAATTTAATTGTCAAATAATTGTGAAAACTTTTCTGAAGTTGGATTTAATACTTACTTAGAATTTGAAAGAACCTAAGTTATAGTTTAGTGACAAGTAAAAAGGGATGAATTCATGAATTTAAGGCATTGTGAGAACTATAGTTGCATATATCCTTCCCTAGCCTATTCCTTATCATTTGACTTAAGTAGTTAATTATTTACCTTCTTGCGAGTAATTATTGTTTAATTGTTGGTATTAATTCCTCAACATGTTTTTCATCGATCTATCGATTAGAGAACGGTATAAAATTGGTACTTGAATCCCCTTCCTCGTGGGTATGACCCCTTGTGCTATAAATTCATTTTTAACTTGCACTTGGGCTTTGGAACTTAACAAATAATTTATATCAGCGGTGGCCAAGTTAGCCAAAGCATCTGCCAACTTGTTTTCTTCCCTCGGAATGTGACTTTCGGCGATATTTTCAAACTTTGTCACCAAATCAGAAGCTTGTTGATGGTACGGAATCAAGTCTTCCTTTCTAACTTCGTAATCGTTTCGAAGTTGGTTGACTATCAGTTTGGAGTCACTGTACACTTCTATATTTGAAAAGCCAATTTCTAATGCCATCTGGAGCCAATGATCAGAGCTTACTACTCAGCCACATTGTTTGAGCATAACTCTCCTAATACGAAAGAGTACCTTAACACCAATCTTTCGGGAGAGATGAACACCACCCCCGTACCAGCTCCATCGAATCGAGTCGATCCGTCCAAAAACATCATCCGCGCTGGCGAGAATTGAACGAAAAAGACCTCTTCATCCGTTAAGTCATCTAACAATTCCCATTCTGTTGGAATCCGATGATCTGCTAAGAAGTTAGCAAGCGCTTGACCTTTTACCGCTTTTTGCGGCACATACACTATCTCGTATTGGTTAAATATAATAGACCACTTAGCCAATCTTCCGGATAGTACGGGGTTAGACATCACATATTTAACTAGGTCGGCTCGAGATGTGAGTCTTATGGAATAAGCCTCGAAGTAGTGCTTTAACTTCTTGATTGCATAAAACAACGCCAAACAGATCTTCTCAACAGGCGAGTACTTTAACTCGTTTTCTGTCAAAGCTCTACTAAGATAGTATAGTGCTCCTTCCTTTCCTTCATCATTCTCTTGCACCATTAGAACACTAATTGACCTCTCTTGGGCGGCGATATACAAGATAAGCGGTTTTCCAGGTGTTGGAGCTCCTAAAACAGGCGAATTTGAAAGATGTTTCTTGATACTCTCGAATACATTCTGACACCCTCGATCCCACTCAAAGGTAGTACCTTTCTTCATGAGATAACTGAAAGGTTGACATCTTCCGGCCAAGTTTGATATGAATCTTCTAATGAACACCAAGTTTCCTTGTAAACTCCGCAGTTGTTTGATATTCTTGGGTGGAGGCATTTTCTGAATGGTGTTAATTTTTGCAGGGTCGACCTCAATTCCACGATGACGAACTATGAAACCGAGAAACTTTCCAAAAGTGACTCCAAAAGCACATTTCAAAGGATTCATCTTCAAATTATATTTTCCCAGTTGATCAAACACAACTTGTAGATCCGCTAGATGATTTCTCTTTTTCTTAGTTTTAACTACAAGGTCATCGACATAGCATTCCACATTTTTATGCAACTTATCATCGAATATATTCTGCATAGCTCGTTGATAAGTAGCAGATGCATTCTTTAGTCCAAACGGCATAACTTTATAGTAGTATATACCTTTGGGAGAAACTCTGTACATTCCTCATCTTGTGGAGACATTCTGATTTGGTTGTACCCTGATGATCTATCCATGAAAGACAAAGCTTCATGCCCCGTAGTTGCATCAACCATAAGTTCGATGATCGGCAGCGGGAAGTTATCCTTTAGGCAAGCTTTGTTTAAGTCTAAAAAATCCAAGCATATACGAGTATCACCATTCTTCTTCTTGACCGGGACAATGCTGGAGATCTAAGTGGGGTAATTTACTTCTCTAATAAACCCAACATCAATAAGCTTGTTGACTTCAGCTTCGATTAAAAAAACTAACTCTGGGCGACATACTCGTTATGACTGCTTCACTGGCCGAGCTCCATGCTTTATGCCAAGGAGATGAGTCGCAATTTTTAGATCTAACCTAGGCATTTCCATATATGTCCAAGCGAAGACGTCTTTATAGTCCTTTAACAGACTTATATACTGAGTTGTTTCTTCGGGGTCGAGAAGTACACGCACGAACATTGGTCTGAGGCTCGTCTACCGTACCGAGGTTGACTTCTTGTAACTCGTCCACGGTTACTTGCACTCCATCATCAAGTTGTGGAGGCGCATTTTGGACTTTATCCTTCGTGATTTCAGAACCACAATCTTCATAAATTGTGACATGATTACACGTTTTTATGGTGACAGGCCCTTCCATTGTGATGAGCAAAGTAGAATATGTGCCCCCAATCGAGAAATGGAGAGTTTGATTTTCTCCAGTCGTACTTGGTGATTTTGTGGACTCTTCATGGGTTGCGTTTGCATCAGCCCATGCGCTTTCACTGAGATGATCGAACAACGAGCGATGTTTTGATGCATACTTGTTCTTTGAAGCTTCATGGTGCTTAGGCCCGAGTCTCTTGAACATGGAAGGACGTTTCATGGGAGTACCAAGCCTATCAAACACCGAGACACGTTTATTCTTCTGATTGCCTTCGTTTTTTGCAGCGGAGATGTGTTGCACATTCGTTTATCTTTTCGAGATACACGTATTCTCACTGGTTCCGTATGAACATATCCCACGCCCGTCCCTGTTCTTTCACCTTAAGTTGTGCTTCCGTGAGCCCATGAATCTTTTCACCAGTCAATTCTGGTTTTAAGCTGCCTAAGGCTGACGGGCTAGAAAAGTCATATCCTGATCTCTCTAAGAGTGTGTAAGCTTTTGGATCAAATACTCCTTCTACTTTTTCAGGCCGCACTTCTGAAGATGGTGAGTTTTCCAACTTTAAGTTGACGATGGGTATTATCAAGTCCGATTTTAGAGGTTCGAGATAATTAGGGGACTTCACCTTTTGTCGTTCAGCATGAGCTTCGCATGTGAGTTTGTTTTCCTCATTGTAGACATTGTGCTTTTCACTTGAAGATTCTGTGGGATCTTTGACGGGTATAGTTTCTTTTACGGATTCAGGATCCAGGAAGAGCTTGGCATCAGCAAAGTGAGATTCAGCCTCGGTAAAGGCCTTCACATCCGTATCCACTTTCATGACTTCTCCATTCTTCAAATATTTGAAGCATTGGTGAAGGGTAGATGGAAGAACGTCATTTTCATGGAGCCACGGTCTTCCTAACACTAGATTGTAGGAGGTTCTAGCATCAATTACGTGAAGTAAAGTGTTAGCCTTTAGTTCCCCGATTTGAAGGTCTATTCGGAGCATCCCTATCGCGCGTTGGCCTCCTTGGTTGAATCTTTGGATGGTTAGGCGACTTTGAGATAACTCATTGATGGAGATTCCTAATTTCTTCATGGTAAACTTTGGCATAATGTTAACAGCCGAACTTGCATCGATCAATATAAGGTTTACCTTTTGTTCATGCATGAATCCTGAGACGAAAATTGGTCGATTGTGTGGCTTTGGTCCCAACAACAAATCTTCATCTGTGAAGTTAATTGAAGCACTAGTAACATGAAAAGAAACAATATAGGGAGTTTCTTCTTCACTGGAGACAGGATTCACATTTTTCGCTTTCTATCCGAAGTATTTCTTTGGAAAAAAGTCACCTAAAGTTACTGGCTTCCAGTAGTAATTGCGTGAAGGTCCTTTTTCATCAAGTGCTCTCGAACTCTTGTTTAACTTGCCTTGTCTATGCTTGAACGGTGTTAGTCTTTTTGACCAAGTAGGATGAAACTTCTCAATACGTCGTTTTTACCTTCGGCGGCACGTCACTACGGTCCATTTGCCTTCATCCTCATCCTTATTCGTCGTTTATGTCTCACACTTAGCATTTTCAGTAGTTAATAAACTCGAAAGTAACCCCGGTTCAAAACTCCCCAACTGGTTCACCATGGGCGCCCCCGATGATACTAGCGGCATTGTTACACTCTTCCGACTTTCAAGCAAATTAACATATGCCGAAGTTACAACACTAGTAGTGTTCGTATCAGCTACATCCTCGCAATCGAGAATAATTTTCCCTTCTTTAGCCAAAGCCATGATTTTATCTTTTAAAACAAAACACTTTTCCTATGGGTGGCTAATAACTCGGTGATACTTGCAGTACTTCGGATCATTCACCTTTCCACTTTCTTCGGGGCGTTTTGGCTCTGGCAGTTCTATCATCTTCCTTGTGAGCAATTCGTCGAAGATGTGTACAACATCTGAGTCTAGGAATGGATACTTTTTTCCTTGCATCTCCTTTAGAGTGAGACGACGCCTCTCATTTTGCTTGGGTTGACTTATTGGCTTTTTTTCATCCTTTTTGTCCTTAGGCGGGATTTTGACGGGAACTGCTTTAACGTTCATAGACTCTTTTGTAGGAGGTTTAACGAATCTTTCGCTTTTCCTTATGTCCTTTCTATCCCTCTTTTGTTCATTTGCGGGATAGTTGGTGCCATGATTCACGATACTTAGTTCCATGTCATGGGCGAAGGTAGCTAACTCTTCAAAAGTACGAGGTTTGATGCCCTGAAGAATGTAGAGGAGCCCTCAATACATTCCTTGAGTACACATTTCTGCTTCAGATATTTCGGAGAGTGCTCGCCAGCGGTTGATGTAATCCACTACCGGTTCATTTTTTCATTATTTTGTGTTGGTCAACTCGATCATGCTTACTGTGCGGCAAGTGCTATAGAATCGATTGAGAAATTCTCTCTCCATCTGATCCCAACTGTCGATTGATTCGGGCTCTAAGTCGACGTACTAATCAAATGCAATCCCCTTAAGCGCTCGTACAAATTGCTTGACCAAATGATCTCCATATGTCTCCGCATTGTTGCAAGTTTCTACGAAGTGGGTGACATGGTGCTTCGTGTTGCCTTTGCCCTCGAACTGCTAAAAATTCGGTGGTTGATAACCCATTAACATTCTTAGGGAGTCAATGCGCTTAGTATATGGTTTTGCATATGATGGAGAATTCTGATGTGACACGCCATACTGAGCTCGTATCGTGTTGGTTATCATATCCTGCAGTTCTTGAACCGATAAAGCAACAATAGATGCAATAGAGTGATTTGTCCTTATCACGGAGTCATGTTTCTGAGGAGGAAAATTTACTTGTTTCCTATTGGTGATTTGAACTGAAGGAGTCGGAGGATTGCGGCTAGACTGAGCAAGAATGTTGTTTTCTAGTTTGCTCATGAGTTGGGCGATCTGGAAATCCTTCTCTTCCAAAGATTGTTGCAGATGAGCTATCGCTTGAGCCATTTGTGCGACTTGCTCTCCATCTGTCATCACTTCAGTTCCCTTAGTATTCCCTCCAAAGGGAGTTTCCTTCGGGTTCGTTTCCTTAGGGGTCGAAGGAGTCGAGCCATCATCTTGATTCGTCAAGATGACCACGTGTAGAAGATTTTGAACTTTGGTTAACTTCCTTATTCTTTGGCGGAGGCTGGTTCTTTGGAGCCATAGAGAATCCGTGGAAGTAGAAATTCAATACAGAAGAGAAGAGAAGAGAGGTAGGATCTGTCCCACTAGGCGTGCCAAAATTTGTTCACACAAATTTTATTGTCTGCAAAATAAAATTACAGGACATAAAATATAATATGAACAACAAATATAAAATTTAAAGAAATTAAGAAATTTAAAGGAATAAATCCTAGCAATGACTATTCCTCTGATTCTTCTCTTCGACTTTGCATTTGAGGGTGTGAAGCTTATTCTCGAACACGTAGGCGTGATTATTTGCCAAATTTGACGGAGAAACCACGTGATTTATCTGCAGCCTTGATGGAACTGTAGTTGTCGTTTCTCGTAGCAGTCGGGCTTTAATATCTAGAAGACTTGAAGACGACGAGAAGAAGACTTGATGAAGACGTAGAAGACTTGACGAAGTGAAGATTCGTGTACGTATGTAGACTTAACAGCGTGAAAACCCCTTTGATGTCGTTCTCTCATTCTTCCTCTCTATGTGCATCTTTGTGTCCCTATGTTGATGTGTGTATTTGAAATGTTACCCATGACCTCTATTTATAGGTGTAGAGTTGAATATTTTGATAATTATCTCTTCATTTATTTATTAGAAGGATAATATCAAATGTTTTATTTATTTATTTATCACTTTAATATGAATTTGTATTAAAGAAAATAAATAAATGACATATGCTTTGACTTGATTGGTCCACGTGTGGAGACATGCCACGTGTCGTCATTTGACTGGTCATAACCAACTGGGCTGCAAGGCTTGATTTGATTCGTCAGAAAAAATAAATATTAAAATTATCAATTAAATCAATCTATTTAAATATTTTATGGATTTTGATTTAATAATTATCCAAAAATATAAAAATAGAAATAATTAAATTTGATAATTAATATTTAATTTTACATGTGTTTCATTTTAATTAGACGAAAATTAATTCGTTTACAATGAGACTTTTTGAAATTACAAAATTCTGATGATAAGATAGAAAGAAAAAATATAAACAATAAAAAAAGAAAAGATGTAATGAAGATAGCGTTGTATTTGTATGTAAACTATTAATTTAATAATATTAATGTTTTAATAAGGATATTATCGTTAAAATAGAATTTTAAATAAATAGAGTCATTGGATATTAATGTATAAGATAAGGATGTTTTAATAAAGATATTCTAGCTCATTTCTGCCTAAATTAAGTAGAAGTTAGTTTTCCAAATACTCCAAAACTATTGAAAATAATCACTTATCATTAAAAAAACTAATTTTAGAGTTTAAAAAACTACAAAGTCTATCTTATTTAGAGTTAGAGTATTATTAAATAGATTTTTTTTTTTTTTTTTGGATTATGAACTTTTTTCAATTATACTAATTTTAAATTTAAGGGGGTCAATATAGTTTTTTTCATTTTTATGTGGGGTCAAAAAAACTATTCATAAAACAAAAAATATAAAAATATATATAAATACATAATTATTTTTTTTTCTTAGTGGGGTCAATTGACCCCACTTGCCCTTGTGTGGCGTCGCCCTTGGTAGCTACGTATCTAAAAACTCGAGTACGAAACCTCTACTTAAGTTAATATAATACGAAACAATTAAAAGTACATCAGTTGGTGGGCCTATTTACTACCGATACTATCTCATATCTATATTCTACAAATTCATTCTTAATTTAATTTGGAGAGAAAGCACCGACACTGATAGCTGCTTCTGATTTTATTTTATTGATATTTAAAATTATTTTTAAGTAAATTTTTATTATATTATTTCTATGCACAAAATTAACTGATTATTATCCTCCATCCCCTAGAGAAACTTAGTGTTAGCCTTGAGAAGAGAAAAAATGAAAAAAAAAAAGGAAGGAAATCATCTAAAACCACCATAAATCTAAAACCCCAAGGGTAATAATGTACATGAGTGATGAGACAGAGCAATGCACACACATACACATGCAGTATCAAAGCCTGGATTAACATTTACCAGTATATAGTTTACATTTATGTACCCCGTTAATCATACACACAGATTTTTTGTAATTGATGGAGTTACTACTGCATCTTGAGGTATTAACCCACTTCTTTTCTTGGGTTCACATACACACGCCATGCGTGTGTTCGATGTTTTTCATGTGTGTTATCTCTATGGAGAGTGGAGATTCTGCTGCAATTATAAATGGATTAATGTTTTATGAATTTATGAAAGTTTTGAATTGTATGCGGTGCAGGGAACCCGTTTGTATAAATCTCTATTTAATCTGTGAAGTTTTGAATTTTATTCATTTCCATGAAGAATCTTTTTTTATGTGAATTTCTAGTCTAAGTACTGTTAAATGTATGGAATTCCCTGTTTGTATTATGGATTTTGAACTATTATGCTTAAATTTGTGAGGATCATACATAAAGAGTTGATCTTTTTGTCTTTCATACATGTCTGTTGAGTGCTGATGAAGGAGCTTATATCTCTTTGTTGTTTGTTATACTTGTAACAACACTATTTTCATCTAGTTATAGAGTAAATAAAAGACTTGTTTAAAAGTTAAAATGTGCTAGTGCACAATCAAACACCACCCAAATAGGTATTTGTTTCATTGTTTCTCCAAGTTAATTTAACCATTTCTAAACTTTGGGATTACTAATGAGTTAGTGTGATGTTAGTTAGATATTTCTTCCCTATTTCTATAATTTGGGTTTACTAAAGTTATTATGTTCTCGTTATTGGCTTATTTTCAAATTCTTTCATGTTGCTTCCATATTTTATCGGTAGCTAATCATATATTATTGTTGTTCTTCCATTTGTTCTTACAGACAGCTGAGGGCATTTTAGCCCAAGTGTCGCAACTGCCTCCAAAATCTACACACCGTTCACTTTATTATATAATGAAGGCATTGATAATGAATGAGATATTGCACCATAATGATTTAAACATCCAAGTAGCAGTTACATCTTGTTTTAGCGAACTTGCTAGAATAACAGCTCTAGAAATCCCTTATCGTGATGATGACATGAAGGTTTGCTCTTCTCTCATTATTAGTTTTTAACTAGCCATTCAGTTATTACAAAAAGAAAAAAGAAAACGTTAACCTGGTGTTGCTGATGTCCAGGTAATTTTCAAATTATTCATGATTGCATTTGAGTAGTTGCCCATCGAGACCGGTCCTAATTATTCTAAGGTTCTTATGATTGTCGAAACTATGTCAGAAGTGAATTCATCACTTATCATGCTGGAGATAGAGTGTGATGAAATGATTGTTGAGATGTTCCAGCTTTTCCTCAATAATATCAGGTAATATTTTGTAAAATTCTTAAAATTAAAATTCTCGTGTAATACTTTACAGGTTTGTAGTGATTTCATATTTTCTATTTTAGGTTTTATGTATAGCATAATAATTTTTAATTCTTTTGAAGGTCTTGTCACCCTGCGAAGACTTTTGAGAACATGGAAAAGATTATGAGCATGATAATAGAAGAAAGTGATGATATCTCAGTTGAACTTCTGAAGCCCCTTTTAGCTAGTCTGAAAATGGACAATAAGGTAATCATATTTCATGCTACTGTATCATTCTACAATTATTCTTTCTTGTTATGTATTTTGTATTTTCTCATGGCTTCACAATACTTCATTTATTTCATGGGAGTTGGGCAAAAGAGCGTTTGAAAGTAGTGCAGCCAAAGTGCAGTCCTATCTTAAAGAATCAATGAATGAAATGAATCTGGATCTTCATGATTATGCTGAAATAGTTGCTTGTATATGCCGGTGAGAACATGGTTCGTTCTCAACCTGCAATCTCTGAATTTAAAATTTCTATTCATTACTTTTTTGTTGATTTTGATCACGTTTGGACAATCGTCAATGTTTGGTTGCTCTTGTATGCATCGTTCGTTTCTTATTGTGAATGGTTTGAATGTCAAAAATTGTTAATATTTTGAAATTAATCTGATTATTCTATATCTTTACTAGTTAAGAAACTATCGATTAGTCATTTAATTTACTCTTTGCCTGTTTCTTCTGTTTGCTTCATAATTGCTGAACTAATGTGATGTTAATTTTGCATGATATGGAGTAATTCTATATGGTTAACATTAGCATTTTTGATTAGACACCAAATCGTTGAACTGTTGAAGTATTTATTACATTAGTGAATTCATCTAACTGAATTAAAAGACACGTGGTGGCAATTAGTTCCTTAGTTTCCTTAAGGCAAACAGATCTTTTGTATTACCCTTAAAATGTTTTTGTATGTAATGAAGATTAGGTTGCTTGTTTACTCTTACTATCATCGTCCCTTACATTTTAAGAAACCTATTCTGATATCTAGAAATAGATTTGGTTTTTCATATAATTGGAAAAAATATTATAAGATATGCTTACCTGCATATGATGAAATATATCTATTGGTCCCTTCTTTCCTTTTATGGTTATCTCAAAAGATGGAACTCACATTTAAGATGATCTTTGTCTAAGCCCTTTTGGAAGATTTTTTAAGGTCCCTGAATCTCATATGATGTTTTTAAAATTTATGAAATGATATACCTTATTTTTGTCATTAAGATCTTTAAATATTTGAATATAGAGTAAATCTTGTGACTGTGTTAGTCATTACTATAGTGAGTTTAATACCAATGTAATTAGCTTAAAGCCTACTTTTCTGGAAGAAAAGTTTAAGTGTACTTTTAAGTTTAAACCCTGCATGAATACCGAGTAAGCTAATGCATGAAAATCTTGAGACTCTTATTTGGGTTTTCACCTCTTAGGCTCTTCCTTTGTGATTCTAATAACTCGAATATATCTCGAGTTTCATACTATGACTAATGAGCTTATAATGATGTTTGGGGATTACTTCTACCTCTAACTAGTATCCCTTAATCAGTATACTAGTATAGTTTAAAAGAAAAGCAATAATTAACCTATTGACTTAACTAATCAAAGAAAGAGAGTAATGTATGTCCTAATTTCCTATCAGCTGAGTTGAGTGCCAGAAAGCTCCACGTAGGTTGCTAAGTAGCTAACCTTTTGTCATCAAAAGGGTTCCACTATTCGAGTGTAGTCATTCTTGAAAAGGCTACCCAATGCTGTAACAACATTTATCTTGTATGGAAATAGGGATGGAAGTGGGAGAAGGTGGTATAGATATAAATATATTGAAGTCTCCAAAGACTAACAAAGAAGTAGTCATCATGTGTAGTGATAATAGGATTACAAATTTGAGTTTGAGATCAGTAAGCTTAAAGCTAAAGATCACGAGCTTAGCTATCTAATTAGCAATTAAACCTTGAAGATCAATTATCTTACACATAAGTTTACTAGGAAAGACGATTCATTTGACTCTTTAGAAGAATGGGGGATTTGCAAGAATTAGTGGAAGATATCAAGGCATAGAGAAGGAGCAAGCTCTTCTACTTTGGAAAGATTTTGAAGGCGACCATTAAATATCGGTCTTGAAGACATATATTTGAAATATCTCCCAAGAGGGACCTCTTTTTTGACTAGCTATGAGAAGTTCAGTAGGGTGGCAATCTACTTAACTGAAGAATCGCTAATTACACGACATAAGAGTCAAAAGATTTAAGATTGCAAGGTGAAACTGCATGCATGGATAGTGGTCTAATATGCCATGGCCTTCGATGAAGCTTGGAAGAACAATTTGAGGTGGATGTCTCATGTCTAGTTGACTGTATTAAATTCTTTTCTCCTATAGGAACATATACTTAAATGCTAGGAAGTAATTGTGCTGCTAATTTATTAGGAATCTTGCTTGCGGAATGGAGGAAACGACCACTTGTTTTGCTCCCCTCATTTTTTTTATCATGGCAATATCTAGTTCTTATTAAAAGTATTCCTTTTTCGTTACTTGACGTTGCTATTTGAACTCATTAAATCCCTAAATAGTTCATCGAAACCCAATATTTCCTAGAAACTTACTCATCACCTCCTCCCTATTCCAAGTTAATGTTATAATACAACAAAGACGTACCTTAAGCTTTTGCTTTTATAGCAAATCATGGCTATTAATATTGGTCTTTGGTATTGGACTTCGTGGCAATCCAACCGTAAGCTTTCTCAATAACGTTGGTTCTTCTTTTGTGTTTTTCTGAAATCGAAACATGTGAAGCGTGAGCTAAAACATTGGACTAATACGATTAATTTTCACAGTGTACTCTTCCATAATAAGACAATGCTCTTATTTTTGTTTATCGTATTAGTTTCCAAATAAATGATGCCAAAATGTTTATGGTACTTTCAATGAAATCCGACAATAGTTTGTCGTCAAATAATTGTCGAGATATGCATAAGAGTACTTTCCTCAAGGAGGTATCCTAGAATCCCGTCCTAAATGTGTTTACTTGAATTGAAAATCCCATATTGGAAATTCTTTTTAGAGCTAAGCAAGCATTTAAAGGGAGAAAAAGAAAAATTTTCGTGTGCTACATGAGCATCGACAAAGCTATGGACAAAGAAATATTTGAATATCTATCTTTTCCATATCGCCGATTTCGTACCAAGTTCCATCAATGAGTCACTTTTTCAAGAAATACGAGACATCTAAGTCATACAAGGAAAGAAATCTTATGTTGATAAAAAATGAAAAACGTGAATGGAGATTGGATTGATGATGACATCATCCCTCCCTTTGGCTAGATCAACTAATGTGATCTTAGTTGAAAGTACACATTTCAACCTAGACATTTTGAGGATGATGCTAATAAGAATGAGTGACAAGTGCCTTCCCCCATGCAGATTTTATTTCAATGGGAACTTGATGAGTTGATCCACTACTTCTACTTTTATTGCGGAAGTTATTCCACAACCCACGTATTATTTGACGTAAAAGACAAATACTTGATATTGCCTTGAGGAAATTGACAACTAACGTGAATTCGAAACATGAAGTCCTTAATAGTTTATCCACGTACTGCTTGGCATAAGACTTAAACAACTTTATACTATATTGAAGTAAATTAATACGAAAAGAATTTCGGACCATGAAGTCCTTTAGACATATTGATGGCTCCGAGCAAATCATTAATATCAAATCGCCTCAAGTATCTCAAAGAGAATAGTGGATGTGCAAAAATATTTAGTTTACATTTTAGGAAAACAAACTAAGTTAATGAAAACAATCTTTTTTTCATGTGCAAATTTCGATATGATTATTTAGGCAAAAAGCTTAATTCATGAGAAAATAGTCTAATGGACTACAACTTTAATTGTGGTACCAAGTAGGAGAAGTAAGCTTTTTGCTCATAATTAAACTAGGTCTTTACGTCGTAGTCCATTTATTTGGGTTCGAGCTTGGTCCGACCACTAGGGCATAAAACTCTCCTTACCAATGGTAGGTGCATTCACAGGGACTTGAGCGCAAGATTTGTATTTAAGCTAGCATAGCGCTGAACCACCAAGTCACAACACTTGGTGGTGAAATGCTTCTACTTTATCATATCACGTTGTTTATTTTCTACTATTCAATCTTTTGTTACATATTGGTCGTGTTGCCGCTAAGATTTCTATAAGAGGGGAAAACTTGTTTCTTAGGTAAGATTTGAGTCGCTTGACAAGTGTTATTGTACTTGCAATACAATGGGTACCTCTTTTTAGTGAAAGCACATGTTAAGACTTAAGTGCAGCGCACTCATACAAATTAGCCTTGGTTCGGCTAACCCTACTCCGACTACAATTTCGTATGCGAAGAGGTTTCAATCTCTTTTGTCTCCATAATAGTTTAAGCTTCCATGTAAAGTGTTCATCAAATATGTGCTATTGTTAGGCGGATTTTTAATATGGTCAAAAAAATGCTTCACAAATAAAAACTACTAATGAGATTTTGGATTCAAATCTCACTGAGATCTATTTATGAAAAGGAGATTTATTGGAAACATAAAAATATTTAATGTCTCTTCTCTTTTACAACTTAAAACAACTAAGTTTTTCTATGAGGCGGTTATTCGACGATTCTATACTACGGTGCATGATGTCTGTAACGCCCGAACTTTCCAGTTGTACAGGTATGACGTATGTGTTTACCAATTTGTGCGAATTAATTGTTTATAAATGTTTTATGTATTTAATTTTATTATAAAGTTTATATTATTTTATTTTATTTTATTTTATTCTATATTCGTTAAATTAGTATATTTAATTTTATAATTAAGTGTTAAATGTTAATTAATTATATCTTTAATTACATTAATAATAATTTTAAATTAATCGTTGACTTTTATATTTAAAATTAAAATGGAAGTTAATTTTTATTATTCAATTTGAAATGTATGAAATTGTAAATCCTTTACGCATGAGTGTTTTAATCGCGCTTCGTTCTCATTTGAATTGAAATTGAAATTTCGTGAAAATTTAGTATGTCGTAGATTTATGTGTTATGAACATGTTTATATGCTCGTTTCATATTTTCGATCTCGTTTAACGTAGTAACAAATTTATTTTAAGTTGTGGAATCAAATCGGGGGCTAACGGGCAATTAGCGCACCCTTGGTTCCGTATTTGATATCTTGAGCTCGGGAACTCGGATTCGAGTTCCGTCACTTTTGTTGGACTCGTTTCGAAAATTCGAGTTCAATGGAATAATCCTTATATTTTTCCATATAACGCCCCAATTTCCGGAAGTTCAAGTAAGCACGCCACGAGCGGGTCTTCGGGAGTTGGGAGGTTTAACTTAATTATTTCATTCGTTTATTTACAAATTTCATCATATAATATGCATCACAACTCTATGCACTTATATGAATTGTCCATAATGTGCATTATATGAAATAAGTGATATAAGTGACCAAATTGTATTATATGTCCTTGATTGCTCTTTTGTATGAAATTGTGGACTTAATTGCATAACATGAATTAGATTTAATTGATCTTATGGTTAGAGATGGAACTTGCTTGCATTAATTCAAATAATAGGAGGGCTTATGTGCAAATTGTGGAGAAACACATACTTTCATGCAAGACTTTGGTATATCTTGTATTTCATCTCAATTCTTCCATCACATTCCATTTCATTCAAGAGGGGAAAATCTCACACACTCACACACACTAAACATCGACATTTACACCAAGGAGGATTTCATCATAATTCAAGCTAGAGTTGAAGAAATTGTGGAGCTAGGATCATCAACATCATCATATCCCCATCTCATCCATTCTTTCTTGGATTTAAGGTATAACATGGAGATTTTGTGAAATTCTTGAATATATATTGCAGTAAGGTTTATGAATTGAATGATGAATTCTTGCATGTTGGGAGTTAGAAGCATGGTTAGGATAAAAAGGGATTGAAGCTTGCATGAAAATATTGAATCTCATGGAAGTTGGAAGCATTAATATAGTTGGGGTTTTCATGATTGATTTTAGTGCTTTGATGCATATTTTATGGTTTGTTTGGTGTATACTTGAAGTATAATGTGTATTTGATGTGTTGAATTAATTGTTATGGAGTGAACTTGTTTTGTTGTTGATTTTGTGGTATTTGGCATGAAATCCCCTGTTTTTCCCCTGTTTTGCTGCTGCTACGAAGCAGGTCGCGCCCGCGACCTGAATCATGCGAAAAACCGGTCGCGGCTGCTACCCATTTTTGGGCCAGTTTCGAGATTTTGGAAAAAAATGGATGAAAAATTCGGCCAAAAATAGGTAGTCGCGACCGCGACCAAAATTTGGCCTAGTTTAGAGATTTTGGAAAATTGGAGAAAAATTCGGGCAAAATTAGGTGGTCGCGACCGTGACCATTTTGTGAAGGATTTGGTCGTGCCCGCTACCCTGTGTATTCTGCATAAAAATTTTGATTTTCATACTTTTCATGCATGGTTTTCGTGACTCATTTTCAGCACGAATACTTCATTGATATGCCACATAATGCATGATATTATGCACATCAATTGTGTTGTGGAATTTCATGCTTAAGTTTCATAGGGGAGATTGTGTAATATTTGCATACTTTGATTATACCTTGAGTATTTGATCATTGTTACCTTATTTGATAAATTGAACATGTTATGATACTTATTGATTGTAATTGCATGATTGACATTATTGGAACATGTCGTTCGTCTCAATTGGTTCATAAGAATCGAGTCTTATGTACACTTGTCCCTTGTTACACAGATCACGGTCCGGGAGACGAGGTGTGACGCCCCGTCCGATAAATCGTACAAGTATGCATCACGAGAGAGATTACGTTACGCACTTATGTGATTTAATTCCCTTTTTATGTGTTTAATTCCAACTTTGATTGAAAATGTGACTTAATTGACTAAAAATCCAAAATGGTAAAATATGAATTCTTACATGACAACTTAAGAACGGAACTTATGTGAATTTAAATTAATTGTTAGAGTTAGATTTAAATAGGACTTGGACCTATTTGTGTATTTTGGGCCTAACTCTAGTTAGGTAAGTTTGGGTCGTTCGAGACCAATATGAGCTCGGGAATTTGAATTCGAATTCCGACACCACTATTGGACTTGATTCGGCGATTCGGGTCTAATGGAATTTACTTTATATTTTTCGGAAACCATTTAGACCGTAAACCTTTTTAATATTGGGCCGAAAGTCATTTATTTGAGCCCAATTCCTAATAAAGCCCCTTGCCTCATATTATATCTTGGAAACCCTAATGAGATCTTTAGCCACCATATATATACCATAAAACCCTAACCTATCTTCATTTTAAATCTTCACTTCACACAAATCATATCATCCATGGAAGAGCTTCAAGAGAGGATGAAGATCTAAGACTTTCCTACACCTTCAAGAGCTCATATCTCCCTCGTTTCTGCATCATTTCAAGAGCCAAGGTAAGCTACGGATTTTCCTTGATGTGTATTTCATTTCTATCTATGAATCCTAGTATGAAATTGAATGTATGAGCTTGTATGAGGAAGTATTGTGAAAATGGTGATTTATGCGCAACTTAAAGAATATGGCTTATATGATGAGATCTTGAATTCCTTGAGCAAGCTTTAATGATTTGAATGCTCCTTATGTGTCTTAGTTGCTGGAAATTCGTGTAGGAAGACTAGGGATTCATATCTTCATGTTTAAGCTTGAAATTCATGAAAATGGGTGTTTGAGATTTTGGGCAAAACCTTCCTAAACTTGAATTAATTCATGTCTTGATGCTAAGCATGAGTTATATGATGATATACTTGAATTTCGTGATGTTTTATGGCAGATTTCGTGTTGGTTTGATGATTTTTGGTGTTCCCCTTCTTCTTCTCGAAACTGTCAAGTTTCTGCTCCAGATCTATGGCCGGAACGGCCGTTCCCATTTGTGCTTTGAGCCCGGAACGGCCCTTCCGAGCTAGGGTTTTGGTTTTAGGCGCCGAACATCGGAACGACCGTTCCCATGTGTGCTTGAGCTGGGAACGGCCGTTCCCAGCCTAGCTAGGCCTTGGCGTGGGAAGGCCCGTTCCCATGCTATGTTGTGCATGGGAATGGCCGTTCCCATGCATCTGTTCCCCTTTTATGCATGTTCTTTTGTGTTTACTTGATCCGTTTGAGATGTTTTATGAATTATATGTTATGATATGACTTCGATTCCATTCTTAGATGATAATACGTCATTTTAATTGAATAAGTTCGTATGAAAGTTTGTCCTATGTTATGCTACTTGACCTATGTGATTCATATCATTCCATAATGCATTGTTAAACCTTAATACTTCGTTAGTTGCATGATTTGGAGGAATATGTGAACTATGCTACGTGATCCATGTGTACACTTCATTCCATATTACATGTCATTCATCTCTTGGTACGCCGTGCGTCTTACTTAGTTCATATAGAGTTTAAGTCATGGGTTTTTGTACGTTTGTTACAGAGTTTGGTGGTGCCGGTGGGCCCGTGGTTTAGAGTGTTTGGCCCTTCACACTCTCAGACTCTACTTGTACAAGGTGAGGTTTAGGATTTTGTATAGTTATGCGACCTATGGCCTTAATATGCTGATTTCAACCCTTGCATGTGAGTATATCTATTATAAATACGTATGTGTTGGTTATGATATGTTTATGAACTTTACGTGTGTCCTGCGTGGGAGGGAGCCTTCGTGGCTTAAATTCCATTGCGTAGGGATAAAATATATAAACCAGTTTTTGAAGCATATGTAAGCTATTTTGGAAAACAGTTGTGTTGTGATTATGTAGCGAGATTGCCATGAAAGATTGGCGTATGTTATATTATGTTGTGATCCGTTGTGATCTGTTCTGTTGTGGATCTGATCCTGGAAAGCTGCGGGTAATGGATCCCCCGGAATGGATAGGGCCGTCGGGGTATTCATCTATTTCGTAGTTCCATTTGTGATATCTTCACGCGACCCGTGCTGTAGGGAAGGTGTGGTATCTTGAGCCTTCGGCTAAGGCCGGGGAGGACTCTTGTGGGTTCGCTACCCCTTGAGGGTGAGTCTATTTTTAGACGGTTTATTATAGATGGTTAGGGCCAACGTGTGGCTCTTCCATCATTGGAGTAGAGGTTGGATTGATTTTGATTTACGTTATGAGGAGTTGAGGTTGGAAGCTCGTACTCACCGAGCATGTGATCTGTTCTGTCTGGGAATCATGAATCGAGATAGAGTTTCTGAAATGTTTTCTAAAACTTATATATCTATCTTTTTGGGTACTTTTGGAAATGTTTTTGGTATGCAACACCTATCCTCGGTTCATGAGTCCATCCTTTTATTCTGTGTTGTGCTCTTTATATATATATATTGTGGGTGTGCGTTAGCCCCCTCACTCAGTCAGTTGACTGACACCTCATTTTATTTTTTAGTTTGCAGGATTCCTTTTGGCTTGAGCTAGGCGAAAGTGAGTCTTCGGAGTCACACTTGTCATTCTAGTAGGTGTTAGGATGCATCTGTCGCATAGTTTACTTATGTTATGTATTTATGTTTCACACTTACAGATTATGTTTATGTTCTACTTAGACCTAAACCCGTGTGGGGTTAGTAAGCTAGTATTTGGATGTTGTTAGACATTGATGATACTTATGCTACTCATTATGTTGGATTATGAATTGATATTCGGGACTAGGTATCTATGCTAGTTGAACCCGTCACTTGTTATGTATATTGATATTCAGGACTAGGTATCTATTCTAGTTGAACCCGGGACTAGGTATCTATGCTAGTTGAACCCGTCACTTGTTATGTATATTGATATTCGGACTAGGTATCTATGCTAGTTGAACCCGTCACCTGTTATGTATATTGATATTCGGGACTAGGTATCTATGCTAGTTGAACCCGTCAATTGTTTGGTATGTTGACTTAAGTGCTTCCGCTATCTATTGTTGTTGGTTTTAATTGCTTCCGCACTCTGAGTTTGTCGAGTTAGATCCGCCTAGCCTAGTGCGTGAGTTGGTCTCCCGTTCGCTATGATTCGGATTCGGGCATGGACTTCCTATTTCATGACCGAGTCTGAGTCGTAGTGCGGGGGATATGGTATCCTCCGTCTGGGGTGCTACACGAGGAACACGCTCCGTAGGGTGTATCCTTTCTTCTTTTGGTCGATAAAGGTGAGGTTACTTCTATCTATATAGAACCCTACAACCTTATGTGAATTTTGGACCAAAATATATAACCATATTTATAGTTTCCCGAAAACTCAATTGTTTCACCATTGATCGATTGATATTGTACCGAACCATTGTTATTGATACTGAATGGAACCGATTGATTGTTTGGCGAGTATATTGTTCACTGTGGGCCCGAGGGTGTAGTGTATTGAGCCAACCGGGGAAAGCGTGGGCTGACGGAAAACTCTTGCACTATCCTCACATTGTTGGGATGACCCCTAAACCCACTAGGAGATTAGTGGAGGAAGGAGTTCCGGGTATAGGGAATCATGAATCCTATGCTCAAACTGATTGGATGGTGGGGCCTTGCAATCCCCCATCACCCAAAGGAAGAAGGATGGACTATTAAAACTATCTAATTGTGCACCGAAATTAATTGTGTGGTCACTTAAGCTATTAAAACTAAGTTATTGTACACTATCGGAGAAAGGTTGGAGAATTGCCCTCACTCGCCGGGCCATTGATTGATTGTACTGAATTGTATCGCACTGAGTATATTGTAAATTGATTAGTTATAATCTCGGGCGAGTATTGTATTAATATTGAACCTATATTGTTTCTTTTATAAAATCTTACCCGAGATTATAGCTTGCATGGTAATTGTGTTTTTAAATTATAAACCCTCACTCAGTCTTTCAGAGACTGACACCTCACATTTTCAGGTATTGCAGGTCGAGTGCTAGGCGGGATTTGAGTCAAGTTTACTCCTTTGGGTCTAGCATTGTCGTCCCATGTTTTGTGTATATTATGGATACTTGTATTTCTTATGAAGCATTTCGGTACCTATGTATGTATTATGGCATATACTTAAGACGTTGAGCATGAAATTTTGGAGATATTGGTATGAATGGAAAATAGGATCATAGAATGAATGTATATTGATATGCTTCCGCTTTTGTTATGCATTGTTGTTTATTTGAGGGTTAAGCCCGCCTAGTTAGTGTTGTGTTTTTATTGTCTCCCGTTCGCTATAAGCTTGATTCATGTATGGGTGATTGTTCCATATGTGGATTGAGCTATATTGCGGGGGATGTGGCTAGCTAGCGTTCCGGGTGCTACATTCCAAGCCCATTTGATACTCCGAATTTTGGCCGAAACAAGCTACTAGTGCCTATATGACCACCTTTCACTAAATTGCTCATAAGTCCTTCAATTCTTGGCCAATTACCCTGAAACTTGGACCCACTTGACCATAACTCAGCCCTTTATCACCCTATATCCCTTTTATTTTGATCCATACACCAGAAGAAGAGGAAAATCTGAATCTTGAGAGCAGCAACAGTTCCATTTCGCCACTTTGAACCCAAGTGAGATTTTGAGCTCCAATCTCATTTTTCCTTCATCATCTTCAAGGGGTAAGTTTATATTTGATATGTACATGTTTATATGATTATTTTCATCCATAAAAATCTAATTTTGAGCTATGTTTGATGTGGTTTTGCTTCATGACATGAATAGTAAGGGTTTGAATGAAAATTGAACTTATATACTCTCCTTGTGATTTTTCTTGAATTGATGACATTTATGAGACAACATAAGCTTCATTTATGATATTATGGACTTGAATTAGATGGTGGTTGAGTGTATTGAATGTTTCCATTAATGAACTTCAAGTTTTTCAAGTTTTCTCCTTGGAATTTTGGTTGTCTTCGTTCCTTCTTGTTGCTGGTTTGATGGAGTGAGTTCAGGCTGGAATTTCTTGCTTTCTTGCTGCTGATTTCGTGTGTTGTTAGCTGCCTCGGAGTGCTTGTGTGTTGCTGTGTTGTTTGTGTTATTGGAACAGGGTAAGAAACGGCCTGTTGCTGTCCACTTTGATGCTGTACATTCTCCCCGGGCAGGGAGAATTAGACCTTGAAAGTCCCCGGCCAGGGACTTACCTTGTAGCACCCTAAACCCCAAGGCGCCACATCCCCCGCACTATAGTCTCGATCCACGTATGAAATGGACAGTTCATACATAAACCAAGACCACAGCGAACGGGTGACAATAAAAACGACGCTCTAGGCGGGACACTCTTCCCAGCATAATCAACAAACATGAATAGAAAAGCGGAAGCAATAAAGTCATTCGTATATATGGGTACCATATTTATTACATAGATACATATAGGTACCAATTAACTATCAATACATTATCATTTCTACAAAAAAGGTAACTACTTAAGTATCCAAAATATGTCGATCGTGGATATAACATGATATCCGACAAAATATATACATGAAAGGTGCAACACTAGACCCGTGATAATGTAGGACTCGACCAACTCCCGCCTAGCACAACCACGCTCAAAGTGTACCTGAAAAGTGAAGCATCAGTCTACCGAAGACTGAGTGAGGGGCAATAAATAAATATAACACACATCACATGCAAGTTGTAGCCTCGGGTAAAGACTTTAGAAAACAATAATTATATAGTTCAAGAAATTTCATCCTTTGCCCGAGATTACAGCTATCCATTTTAACACGTTTAATTAACTATGCTTATCAATGACATGAACATGTGGCCCCGGCGAGCAAGGGCAATCTCCAACCGAACTCCCAATCGTGAACAATACGTGATCATGCTTGCTTGCTTGATAAATAAGTGATCATGCAATTTATTTAGTGCTCACATAAACAAGTTCATGCTTGAAATCATGCAATAACCCGAGGATAACCCGACATGCCGGATTAATCCCCAGTCTGCTTCTCCCTCCGGGTGATAGCGAGTTTGCAAGGCTCGACTATCCACGACATGGTGTGTGTAGAGGACATGACCCTCTAGACACGGAACTCCTTCCACCACTAATCTCCTAGTGGCTTCGGGGGTGATCCCAACAATGTGAGGATAATTCAGGAGTTACCCGTCAGCCCTTGCTTTCCCGGTTGGCTCAAGAATTACCCTCGGGCCCACGTGCAATCATGTACTCGCCAAACTTGCTTGAAAATCATGACAATCAATACTTTCTTGCTTGAAATATTTATCACTTTGAAAACGTTTATAAGTGTAATAGGTTTTGGCCGAAAACTAGCACATAAGGGTTATAGGGTTCGTTTTACCAAAACAAAACCTCACCTTTCTTGCAAAATATAATAAAGAAGTGTTCTAAGGAGCTTGCTCCCCGTCCACGCCCTCGTGACCTGTGCAAATACTACGTATAAACATGAGACATGAACTAAAATGACTAAAATGTGACGAACGGCGGAAATGAGTCGAGACGACCATGAAAATGCAATGTGGTATGATAACATGTCGTTTCACATCATATTAACACATATTATAGCAATTCGGGGTCAAAGAAGTCGTCGGGTCGAGGGGCTAATTTCGTAATTTTATGCAGTGAATTTTACACTGCATTACAGGTGGGAACGGCCGTTCCGGGTCCCTTTGAAAAATGGGAACGGTCGTTCCCGTTGCCCAGAAAACGCGGCAACGTTTTCTCCCATTTAAGCGCGCCTTTGAGCTAGGAACGGCCCTTCCGGCGCAAGGCCAAAATGGGAACGGCCGTTCCCGGGTTCGGCCGCCTATTTTTCCTTTGAAAGATGGGAACGCCCGTTCCCGGAATGCCTTGAGGCTAGGAACGGCCGTTCCCTGTTTCTGCAATTTACAGAAACAGAGCAAAAACAGGGGAAGGCTACGAGAATGGCACAAAGCAACCACCAAAATCCATTTTTGAACCCCAAATGCAATAATTTCTGGGAATATGATGTAAACACACTTATAGCATAACAATATCACACTTAAACACATAAAACATGCAATATCTTCAAGCTTTCAAGGTTTCATGTTCATGGCCAACTTGATCAATCAAGTTCAATTTTCCAATAAATCCATGAAAGAATCATGCCATAATTCCTAATATGATCATAGAATCATGCTTTCATATTCAATTAATCCATCTAGCCTACAAAACTCAAACCCTAGCTATCCCATGTATGATCAAGAATCATCACTTCCATGCAAACCAACCTTGAAAGCTAAGAAATGAAGAAGATGGATGAAGATGATGATCAACTCTCAAAAGCTTGGCTAACTTCTTGAAATCTTGATGATTGAATGAAAATTATCTTCTTCCCTTTTCTTCCTTGGAATACCGAGAGTGAGAGAACAAAAGGGGTTGGGGAATTTTGATGAAAAATGATCAAGGAAGAACCTTGGAGATGTATTACGTGATGCATCTCCTTGGTTTGAGTGAAATATGCCAATTTGCCAATTAATCCTTGAACTCATGAGAGTATGAAATTGAGTAAATAAGTTTTTGAAATATAATCAATTAGGTCCTTAGAGGCTCATGCAATTAAGTCCCTAGCATTTAAGGAAATATTCAACTAAGGACGATTTGGTAATATAAACCACTCTCGGTATTAATTTCAAGCAAGAAATATTTTTCGTGTCATGAAATAGTGTCATGAAATAATATTTTCAATGATATGAAATCGAAGAATTGATATGAAGAATGTTTCATGAATTTTACAAAATGTGAATGCCACGTGAAAATATATTATAAAATTAAAGAAATAAATAACCCTACGCTCAAAACGCACACGTGGCGTGCTTACCTGTTCATCCGGAAACCGGGGCGTTACATACCTCCAGAAAACCTTCTGCATCTCCTTTCCCGGCCGGGGAGTGTTGAAGAATAATTTTTCCCCGGGCGGGGAGATCCTTAATTGAATTTGATTTTTTTGCTGTGTTTTGTCCTGGGTGTGCGTGTACATTTTGTGTTAGGTGTGTGCATGTAATGTGTGTGTGTATATATATATATATATATATATACACTTATGCATGGGTGTTTACGTGTGTATATATATATATTTGTGTGCATGTATTTGTTAAATATTGTGCATGGTATATATATATATTTGCATGAGAATTGTGTATATCAAATATATAATTTTGCATGCATGTGTACTACGTATTTATATGTGATAAATATAATATATATATATATATATATATACATATATTCACATAAATAGATAACAATTAAATTCTATTATTTGAAATAAATCAAATAATACTTAAATTCTATATATATTCGTGTTATCTAATTTTCGATCATGACTTGAACATGTTTATTTGTCTATTTTTTAATTGTAAACGTGAAAAGAGTACGTGTTATGATTGTTATATAAAATTCTTGGATTGAATTGATATGAAATGTGAAATTATGAACTTGAATGAACGTGAAACCTTCGTTTATTGATTGGAATTGATCGAATGACTTGTTTACGTGCTTTTAATGCATTAATGGTGCACATGAACATCTTTTTAGACGTATTATTATATCTCATGCATCTTATCACACGTTGAATGCATCGCCATACGTCATATGTGTCATTTTGAGTCTCACTTCACCTTTCTTGCTCAGATTTGGGTATAGTCGGAGACGTGGGCGATCCTTGAGACTCTGTGCTTCTTCTTTTGCCGTTTCAAGGTGGGTTTCTCTTCTAATAGCTATGACTACCCAATATATCCCTTATGTGAAAGATTGAGCCAAATTAGTGTGTATATATATATATATATATATATATATATATATCGAGTCATTTTGGGTAAATGATTTCAAACGTATGACCTTTTATTTATGAATCCTACCTTATGATTTTGGCAAGACATGATTGTAATTGCACGGGCCCAGGGACTTAGTACATGTGGCTATCCAGGGAGGCAAGGGCCGACGGTGATCCCATGTACTAGTTCCAACCAAACTACGGTGATACCGGCCCTCGCTAGGAGATTAGTGGGGAATAGGAGTTGAGTGCCCTTGGGGGATTCATGTACCCCCCATTGGGCCATGTATGGACCGGTGGCCGGGTCTTGCAAGCCCGTCCACCACCCGGAGGGAAAAGGTGTATATGTATGATTATGAATCGTATGAATGTGCACAAAAGAATATATGTATGCTAATGAATGAATAATGATTATAAATACACAAGGTGTTGGTTGGAGATAATGCACGCCCACTCGCCAGGGCCATGAATACCCTATTGGTTAGATATGGTAGTGGTAATCCCGATGATGTCTTCTTTTGTTTTACCCACTTGGGAAAATTACTCTAAAACCTCATTCGGGATTATGGCTTGCATGTATGTGTTTAAATTTCACTATATTTATATTTATACCCTGTTTTATTCCCACCAGTCTCCTTTAGACTGAACTAGGTTTGTTTTCAGTTGTTTTGTGCAGGTTAAGGAGTGCTAGGCGGGAATATAAGTCGTTTAGGTCTTGCATTAGTGTTTAGCACTCTCTTTATGTTTCACTCGCGCTCATATTACTATTTTGGTATATGATCATGTTTATGGAGCGTATATGATTTTGTAGGCCGTGTGGGCCATTGAATACCTGAATGATATTGTATATCTGTTCTGGAGCTTGGTGGCTCGTCGTATATAATATAGGTTGGTTTCGCTTCCGTATTTTCATTATCGCTCTGATTTTTATATTATCTTGATCTTGATTGGTTTAAAGGTTAGCTCCCGCCCAGCAAATCGTGTGTGTTGTGTCCCCGTTCGCCGTGATTTGGCACGTGTATGGACTTCCATTTCATATACGGGTCGGGTCTCGATGCAGGGGATGTGGTACGTTGCGCTCAGGTGCTACATCCTTATGTGGTATCAGAGCTTAGGGCTGCAAAACCTGGGCTCTCGTGTGGTGTCGAGTCAATTAAGTCGTACAACCTTAGGAACAACTTATCAACGTGTTGCATATGCATTCTTTATGTGTTTATTTGCTCTAAATTCCGAATTTTGATTGACTTAATTGCACTCTCATGCATTGACTAAAGATAACATGCATTTAAGTGTTTCTTTGACAGGATGCCTCCACGTAGACACCGTGAGAGATCTCTAGGGTGACGGCGTCATCATGACCGATCTCCTACACCACAACCACAAGAACCACAACCACAACTGCCTCCAATGGATATGGGGAACTTTATGGAAGCTGTTTTTAATTATGTTGAGCATCGGAGAACTCCAGCTCCCCCACCTCAACAAGTAGAGCAACCGGTTCCGCCACCCAACAACAACAACCGGAATCCACATGGGGTATTTCTAAGCTATAATCCCCCTCGGTTTTCTGGCTCCATCGATGATGCAGTTTCAGAGGGTTGGTTGACTCGATTGGAGAGGATTTTTGAAGTCCGATAGTTCACTACATAAGAGAGGGCTCAATTTGCCATTTTTCAGCTAGATGGCGACGCTTATGAGTGGTAGGAAAGAACAAGAGAGAAGTTAGAGGTAGATGGAGAGGAAGTTACATGGGAGGTCTTCAAAAGGGAATTTCAAGAATGTTTCGTACTGGAAGTGGTAAGGGAAAAGAAGGAGTAGGAGTTCATGGATTTGAAGCAGGGCACGCTTACGGTGACCCAATATCTTGCAGTATTTAACAGGCTTGGAAAATATGCTCCTCATGTCACCCGAGATGAGAAGAGAAAATCAAGGAAATTTATTGCGGGACTAAGACAGGACTTAAGACATGGCCAGGCTGGTCACAACTTCATGTCATTCGCAGACACGGTGCAAAGGGCGTTGGAATAAGAAGAAGAAGTTAAAAACAAGGATCCGGTCTTTAGGGCACCAACGGGATGAGGTTCCGGATCAAATTCGGGAAAGAGACCGTGTGACACCCCGAACGGAGGGCCCCACATCCCCCGCACCAAGACCCCGGTCCACACATGAAATGGAAGTCCATACATGAACCAAGCTCACGGTGAACGGAGACAGAATAAAAAAAAAACAACCTGTTAGGCAGGACTAGACCCTGTACCAATCAATTCAACGAAACAAAGAATACGGAAGCAATGTAATCATGCAATCACTATCCAGTATAAAATTTCAATTCATACAAGAATGTAAATACGGGTTCAACGAATCAGGTAAACCTGTCCTAACCTGTCCCGAATTCAAAACATATGACAACATAAATACGGGTTCCACTAGTGGCCCTAGAAACCTGTCCCGAATTCAATAAAGAAAAAGTGTAATACATTGGCCGACAAGACCTAAAATAAAGCGGGAAATATGAATGCGGTACAATGTAGTGCTAGCTAGACCAAGACTCGAACAAGAACCTCAAAAGACTCCCGCCTAAAGACCACAGAACCTGCAAGACAAGACTAAAAACAACGAGAGGGAGGGGTCAGCCAACTGACTGAGTGAAGGGGGCACACACGCATATATATATATATATATTCAGGAAATCAGGCAGACATAATTCCACTATACGTTTTAGGATTAAATAAACAGGAGATGGGAATCAGGATTAGATCAATACGTACGGGTGGAATTATGTCAGGGCATGCAAGTCACGTAAACGAGATATAATATGCATGTGTCGATATCCGTACGCCTCTGTTGATGCCCATATTACCTATACGATCTACGAGCTCCGGTGCTGAACAGGGACTGAGACATACCAGAGGTTAATGATATCTATGCTTAATATTTTAGGGGACCCAGCGAGAACGAGTATTCAATCCATCCTGTACTCCTCTTTTCACTTATTAAATGACGGGTAAAAGCAGGTAATCAGGAAACAAGTAGGAAACAGGAGTTATAATTATTACAAGCGGGAAAACAAGTACAAGTAACCTCCTTCTTCAGTGATGGTCCGGGTAGCTAACCCTCGCCATCCAGGCAGGAATGATCTGTAGGTTCATCACTCCCCAGATCTGGAGCTCCTTCTTCCACCAAACCTCCTGGTGGATATTAGGATAGTCCAATAGGATGGGACTTGCGCAAGAGGTCACCGTCGGCCCGATACCTCCCCGGTTCACTCAAGACACAAGCCCCTGGGCCCCAAGAACAGGAACAGGAACCACTCCGGCTAGTCCAGCGCTAGAAGAGCCGGGGGCACAAGCACGATCTGGCAAAACAGGCTCATGATTAACACTACACAATATATAAATCATTTCCGATACATAGCCGGTATAAAAGATATGGCAAGGTTTTATATGAAAATCATTTGTTTTGTTTAGAGCATGCAAGGTTATAGGTCATTTATAAAAGAAAACCCTCACCTCTGTGTGCAAGAAAGAAGTAGGAGAAGGACCACAAAACTTGAAAGTCTCCACCGAGGAGAACACTGAACAAGAAAGGAAACATGGTGTACTCATGAGACACGACTAAATAATGAAACCAAGTAAGACGCACAGCGATGTTCATGAAGTGGTGCATCATGTTATGGCATGATTCAATAAGCATTAAATCATAACTAAGTCATGAAATGGTGTGATCGTGTTCATGAGCACAAGTAATGTCATTTAGACACATAAATGATTTAATCATTCAATTAGGCACATATATAATGCATGTAAGTCAAATAAGAGGTCGAGGAGGTGAAAGGAAGGCGATAAAACGGTTTTTGGCAAAGTTTGGCAAAAGCTAACAGTTTTCGGAAATGCGCAAGTAGAAGGAAAACTGGAATATCTCGAGTTATAGAAATAGGAATTAAGTTTTTTTTGTTGGAAATGAAACTAGACACATAGACTTTTAAAATGGTATGTGGCTCGACTTGTGGTTCAAAGCGAGGTGAAAATGGAGTAGGCTCGAAGTTGGGCGAAAGCAGATTGTCGGTAACTTGGCGACACCAAAAAGAATTGATTATATCTCACAAATGAGACAAGATATTGAGTTGATTCCAATTGGAAGTTGTTCTAGACTTTAAGAGGTTTCCAACGGCCCAAAAATAAGGTCAATCAGAGGTCGTATGCGGGAGTACCCGGCCGGGGAAAACACAAGGCGAAATCTACCAGGCCGGGGAAAAACAATGCAGAAACGCTTCTGGACTAAAGTACCCGCCCGGGTACTTTTTAGTGGGAAAAACTACCCGCCCGGGCAGTCACTCAAGGCTGGAAAAAGGATCAGAAACAGGGGCTAATCGGGGGAGGAAGCAAAAATGATCAAAACCACCTCAAAACTCAACCAAATGCAATGAAAATAAAGGCATAAGTTTATGTAAACATGCTCTATCATATATCTCAAATTCAAGCCATGAAACCAAGTATATATCAAGTTAGCATTTTCATGCTTTTAAGCTTCATCAATGGTGATTCACTCAAGCTTCAACTAACAAACCAAAAACCACCAAATATGCATCATATACACTCATAAGAACAACATATATCAAGCTTGAAGCAAGGGAATCAAAGCACAAAGCAAATTCTCAAATTTTGACATATTGGCACTATTCATCATCTTCTTCATATTCAAGGAAGCAAGCAAGAGAAATGAGATTCAATCGGGAGAAACGAAGCACGTAATGAGAGGATAACATATCTTACCTTGAATCTTCGATCGGTTGGTCGGATCTCACAAGCTTGAGCTAAAGCTTGAAGGGCCAAATGGGGAGGGTTTCTTCTTCTCTTTTGTTGCCTTGTTTCCAACGTGAAAATGAGGGAGAGAGATGAACTTGGCTCCTTTTTGGGGCTGAGTTAAACGGGTCAGATTATACGGGTAGGGTCGAAAGGTATCCGGTCCATTCGGATCGGATTTTAAAATGGTAGGGTGATCAAATGGTTTAGAAATTAAAAGGTTAATTTCATCGAATCCAAATCACCGAAAAGGACTCAATGGTAAGGTTAGAATTCGAATCCGAATTCCCGAGCTCAAGGTAGCCACAAACGGCCCCAAAACACCCTAATTAAGATTAGGTCCTTAACGAGCAATTATTGGACAATTGAATCCAAGAACAATTTAAAATTTCTAATACGCACATAATAAAATTACACGTTGGCATGTGACGTCACATAAATCACATAATTACTGAATTAAACTCTCTCGCGACGTCGTACCTGGCTTGTTGGAAAATTGGGGTATCACAGACCGATGGTTCCAGCTACTCCCCCACCCAAGGGTCCTTTTAAGAAGCCTCGGTATGGAGGACAAGCTTCTCAGGCTACACCGACTCGACCAAGGGCTCTACCAATGGCACCGGCATCTACCACCTCACGCCAAGATGTACCTCGATGTACTTATTGCGGGGGACCGACCCATACCTACAACAACTACCAAAGAAGGTTGGGTCTATATCTCATATGTGCAAAGGGCGACCATATGGCGGATGCTTGTCCTGACAAGGCTCCCGGATTTCAAAGAGGAGTTCAGAGGCCTGTGATCCAGGCACGTGCTTATGCCCTTGAGGGCGAGGAGCAGGATGCAGAGGTTGATCCGACCGCCATGGTGGAAGGTACCATATGCATTCATACCATGAACATTCATGCACTTTTTGATGCCACCCATTCCTTTATTTCTTGTGATCTTGCTGCTACTATGTGCCTACCTGTTATTTCTTTATCTTCTTGTTACCTGGTTAGTTCCCCACTCGGGAGAAATTTGCAGACAGATCAGATGGTTCGGGATTGTTCAGTTTTGTTAGAAGGGAAAGACTATCCGGCTGATTTCATTGTTTTGCCCATGAAGAAGTATGGACTCATAGTGGGTATGGATTGGTTGTTTCGGCATCGAGCCAAGGTTGATTGTTTCGCCAAGAAGGTTATTTTGGGTGAAGAGTTGGTGTTCGGTAGTGGATCGAATTCGGTATCTCTCTTGTCTTTCATGGAAGCTCATAAGTTAATGAGAGAAGGAGCAACGGGATTTATTGCTTATCTTCTCAATAAGCCGAAAGATCAAGTTAAGTTCGAGGATATAGCTATTGTAAAAGAATTTCCCGATGTGTTTTCGAAAAATTTGGGTTCGTTGCCACCGGATCGAGAGATTGAGTTTGTAATAGATTTGTATCCGGGATCCGAGCCGTATTCTAAGACCCCTTATCGGATGGCACCGGCCGAATTGAAAGAATTGAAGATCCAACTTGAAGGGTTGCTTAAGATTGGGTATATTCGGCCAAGTTCTTCACCTTGGGGTGCATCGGTTCTTTTTGTCAAAAAGAAAGACGGGACTTTAAGAATGTGTATAGATTATCGGGAGCTTAATCGGATGACCGTAAAGAACAAGTATCCTTTACCCCACATTGAGGATTTATTTGACATGTTACAAGGTTCGGGGGTATATTCGAAGTTGAACTTGAGACAAGGATACTATAAATTGAAGATTAGGGAAGAGGACATTCCGAAGACGGGATTTAACACCTGATATGGGCATTATGAGTTCGTATTGATGCCTTTTGGATTGACTAATGCTCCGGCTGCTTTTATGGATATGATGCATCGGATTTTTCGGCCCTATTTGGATAAGTTTGTGGTGATATTCATCGATGACATCCTTGTTTATTCGAGGACTCCGGAGGACCATACAAGGCACCTCAGAATTATGTTGGACACCTTGAGAGAACATCGGTTGTATGCTAAATTTAGCAAATGTGGGTTTTAGATTGATCGGGTAGCATTTCTGGGCCACATTATCTCAAGGAAAGGTTTAGAAGTAAGTCCCTCAAAGATTGAGACAGTTATTCAGTGGAAAAGCCCAAAAAATGCTTCAGAAGTAAGGAGTTTCTTGGGTTTGGCAGGCTACTATCGGAGAGTCGTATAGGATTTCTCAAAGATTGCTGCTCCTTTAACCCGATTGACTAAGAAAGAGGTTAAGTTTGAGTGGAACGAGGCATGTGAGGCTAGCTTTCAACTCTTAAAGGAAAAGTTGACCACCGCCCCTGTATTAGCGCTTCCCGAAGGTACAGAAGGATATACAGTTTATACGGACACCTCAAAGGAGGGTTTGGGATGTGAGTTGATGCAGAATGGAAGGGTAATCGCCTATGCCTCAAGGAAATTGAAGGATCATGAGCAAAACTACCCCACTCACGATCTCGAGTTAGTGGCTGTGATCTTTGCTTTGGGAAAATGGAGACACTACCTTTATGGAATATAGTTCAAGATCTTTTTTGACCACAAAAGTCTCCAGTACTTATTCTTACAGAAGGAATTGAATAAGAGGCAACGGCGTTGGATGGAACTTTTGGCGGATTATGAGGGTACAATCCGATACCATCCCGGCAAATCCAACTTAGTTGTGGATGCGCTTAGTAGGAAGGTTAGCGTGTCCAATGTGAAAGTGGAATTTGGAGATGAGAATGAGTCGTTCAAGTTGAGGGCTAGTATTCGGAATATCACGGTTCAACCGGATCTCAGGCAGAGATTATTTGATGCTCAAAGAAATGATCCCGAGGTTCAGAAATTAGTAGTGAAGGCTCGAGCTGATCCAGAATATCCCTTTGGGTTTGACGATATGGGGCTTTTGAGATTTAAGAACAGAATTGTTGTGCTGGGAGAGTTGAAAAGGATTATTCTTGAAGAGGCTCATCGGTCAGGATATTTGATACATCCCGGAGGAAACAAGATGTACAAGGATTTAAAACAATTCTATTGGTGGAATAACTAGAAACGGGACGTTATCAATTTCGTGAAGCATTGTATGACCTGTCAAGTGGTAAAAGCGTAACATCAAAAGCCATCGGGGCTACTTCAACCATTACCTATCCCGGAGTGAAAATGGGAATAAATAGCTATGGATTTTGTTTTGGGATTACCAAGAGTAAGAGGAGGTCTGTAGCACCCGCACGGTGGGTCACCACATCCCCCGCACCAAAAGTCCGATCCACATACGAAATGGAGAGTCCGTACATGAACCAAACAGTGGCGAACGGGAGACTGACAAACTCACACCTAGGCTAGGCGGAACTTAGACCCGGGAAGCAAAACTCAAACCAAACGAGAATGCGGAAGCGAAACAAGCCATGCAACAAACAAACATTCATGAACAGTTGACGGGTTCAACTAGCATAAGTACCTAATCCCGAATCTCAAATAATATACATAAATATTCATAAATAAAATCCGAATAGCATAAACAAACATATCTTATACATAAACCGAATTAAAGAAATGTGAATGCAAGACCACCTACTAGACAAAGACAAGGAACAGACCCCAAAAGACAGACTCACTCCGCCTAGCACGAACTCCAATCAGAACCTGCAAACTAACAGTAAAAGGGGAGGGGTCAGTCTTAACTTGACTGAGTGAGGGGTTAACGCACTCACACTATATATATATATAAGAGCAAGGCACGTATCAAACTCATAATGTTCATGAACGCAGGGATAGTTTTTGCACACTAAATTATTTCCCGTGATATACATATATATAAAGGGCTTACTTAGCAAATCAAACAAACCAATTTATCTTACCGAAAAACTTAGCAAAACCTATTAGGTCTTAACATATTCAAAGCTTAGCTTATCTTATAAAACTCCCTTTTTATTTAACTTAGAATCTATCCCCGTTTCATAAACCTTAACAGAACATACATATCATATCATATAGAACTCGGCGGGTACGAGCTCTGACTTCCCCAATCTCCTCATAACCTATCATATCAGAATCAAAACAGAAAACTTACATACATATCAAATCATATCATATCATATCATCCTCAACTCCGGGTGATGGAAGGGTGTATACGCCCAAACCATCCAGACAAACGAGGGGAGCGCCTTGCGAGTACTCAAACCCTCAGGATTCCTTCCCTCACCAAACCTCCTGGTGAGTTCAGGGGTGATCCTCTGCAGACATATGGAGACTATGCACAGGCTTAACCTCGACGGCCCTATGCCGTCCCGAGGGTTCCTTACCCATAGCTCCGGGGCCCAACAAACACATATCATATCATAACCCGCTACAACAGAGACAGACAGACATAACTTATACATATATACGTACACAAACCACTTTCCGTTTCAATCCACTCGGTCCTTGCCAAACATGGCTCATGAGAAGTATACGGTCGGAAGCATAGCTTCACGTGGCAAATCATAACAAATCATTCCAAACCAAGCATACATAGGCTCGTACATTGCTTAACATACTTGCAAACTCGAGGCATATTCAACAAATACATATTTCACACTTATTTACATACATATAAGGCTTATTTAATCACATGCAATCAAAACCGAGCACATTGCAATAAGGTGTAACTATATCCTAACCTCACCTGACACCGAAGAGGCCGAAGACACAACAACTGATCCACCCCGGAATCAACACGGCCAACAAAACACCACCCCGGGTGTACCTGAACAAACTGAATACAAAACAAGACTTAGACACAAGAATGAACCAAATAGACGCACGGCGTATGATTATGATTGGCATAAAATCGTGGATCACGTATACAATATATAACAAGCATGCATTAACAATAATTCACATTTCACGAGCATATTAAAGCATACGAAAGAAGACACTCGGCAAAAAGGTATGGTTCATGTTCATATATAAAATGTCACATAATTGCAATTATAGCATAACATAATTATTCACACTTTAATATGCAATAAAAATCAAGTCATAACAATTAACATGCAAAAGAAAAGCATTTAAAAATCATACAAATGCATAATTAAAGCAAAGAGAAGAAATGGCAAAATCCACCCCCATGGATTTTTCCAAAGGAAAAATCCACCCTCATGGATTTTTCCAAACCTACTGCCTCAAATCCACCCCCGCGGATTTTTCCAAAAGGAAAAATCCACCCCCGCGGATTTGATCCAGTAGCACAAGGACCGGCCATGGGAACGGCCGTTCCCGCTCCCAGCACAAACTGGGAACGGTCGTTCCCACTCTCGGCACAGACGCCAGCCCGGGAAGGGCCGTTCCCACCCAAAGAACAAAACGGGAACGGCCGTTCCCATACGCGGATGGGAAGGGCCGTTCCGGCCCCAAGGCCAAAACGGAAACGGCCGTTCCGGACCGTCCTGCTCGAAAAAACAGAGCAGAAACAGCAATGGCGTCGGGAAACACCACCAACACCCAAACACAACCACAAACAACCATAAAATCATGCAAAATTAACACAATAAATCACATATAACATATGAAACACATATTTCCACATTAGAACCCGTAAAACGGCCTAGAACACCCAAAACTCACACCCCGGTTACTATTCATCATCTCCCCAACAAAACACGTAGGCACAAATCCGAGGCACGAAAGAGATATTAAAGTAGAGCATGTAACGGAAGGGTCACAAATCCTACCTTAGGTCGTTGATCGGACGGTTGGATCTCCCAAACCCGAGCTCAAGGCTTCTTGGCCAAAAATGGTGAGAAATGCTTCTCTTTTCCTCTCTTCCTTGCTGCTGATCGATCAAAGTGGGAGAGAAGGAAAGGCTTGGCCCTTTTTAGGGCCGGGCAAATGGGTCGGTTAAAACGGGTAGGTTCAAACGGTATCCGGTCCACGCGGATCGGATTAAAAACGATAGGGCTATCAAATGGCTTTAGAAATAAAAAGGGTAATTCATTGAATCCGAATCATCGAAACGAACTCAACGATAGGGTCGGAATTCGAATTCGAATTCCCGAGCTCAAATAGCCAGGAAGGCTCAAACGTCCTAATTAATTAGGTCCCTAAATTGCAAATATTGGACAATTGAGTCCAAGTACAATTTAATTAAATCTAAAGCACACATAATTAAAATTAATATCACGTTGACACGTAAGCATGATAAATCACATAATTTCACAAAATACTGAAATAAACTCTCTCGTGACGCCGTACCTGGAATGCCGAAAAGACGGGGCGTCACAATCTCCCCCCCTTAAGAGAACCTGGCCCCCAGGTTCTACCGCTCGCAACAAAGTTACGAGTAACTCTCCCGTATTCACCCAAGTTTGGAGCTCGCGACACTCCGACAAGGGTTAGCCCGAGAAAGGTCTTCCAAGCACGAAGGGGGTTCGATCATCACTTCAAGCTTCACACGAACTTGATCCCGACTAGGAGTAATTCAGACTTTTCGCACGATAGGAGGCTCACAAGTGATTCAACTCCCACCGCTTGAATCAATCCAAACCAACCCACAATTCGGGACCACGAGTGGTGTTGTTAAAGAACTCAACCACTCGCTCACCAACCCAAACAGGGCCTTCAATCCAAAGTTCAAAGTTGACATTCGAACATTGATCACCTCAAACCTCGAACTCCAAAAACTTGTGGAGAAGACCGTTGCAAAGCACGACCCTCGACTTACCGTAAAGCAACAACACTCGCTCTCTCAAGTCACCCCAGAGGGTAACCAACAACTCACAACTCACACACCCAAAGCAAAGCAAAACAAAATATGGATGATGCACGTGGTATGTATGTTTAATGTACCGTTCACCGAAGCAATGGAATCTTATCTTTATGATGAATTGATCGACGCCAGACTTTCTTGGTTCCAGGTTATGCTCTGAAATTCCCAACGTGTCTCGAGCTTCGAATATCACCCTGATCTTTATCCCACAGTTATGGTTTAGCTCAAATAACTCTAATCCAATTCTCCTTGCTCATGACTATATCTTGAAATTCCCCGGTATCTCTTACACTTCAAATATCAAGTCAATCTTCATCCCACGGTTGACAATTATCCTTGCTAGTTCTTCGAATTTAATCCTTCACTCTTAACTATCCTTGTTTCTCCAATATATATGAATTCCTTAAACTGATTAATCATTATAATTCACCCGCAGATCTGATGTGCTCCATAATTTATTTTAAATCTCATGGCCCGAATTCTTCTTCCATTTGCGTATTGTGGAATTTCCAATAATTGTCTTGTCTCGAAATCTTAGTTCCTTCCCAATAAGTGTTCTTCAAATTTGGTGTCGAACTCCTCACCTTAGCACCCTTCTCTTGAATATATAAGGAAGTGCGTCGTCCCTTGATTAATGCTATTGATTTTCTTTGGAAATCCTGAGGTAATTTCTTGTGTGATTTATTCCACTCAATGAAGCGAATCCCATAACCCAATTCCCGTAGTAATATGTTCCGTAGGCTTTCCCGAACTAATACCTTCTACTATACTTTAATTTCCTTCTCTTAAAGTTCAATCAAGGCTCGATTAGAATTTTCCTAGCAAATTCTTCTCTTCAGGACATGGTTAAATGAAAAGCGGTCACCATATCCTGAAACTGCAGTTGATTAGATTCGTTCCCAACTCCCAAATCAATTCTTGTTCTAGCCTTTGTTATTCTTATTTAAATTCCACCGGTAGAGAATCTTGATGTCTTCTTCTAATTACTTTCAAGAATTAACTTCCTTCATTATTTATAAATCCGAATTCCAAAACAAATCATGCCTTGCTTGGTGAAATAAGCTACCTCAAATCTTAAATTTCTCTTCAAAATATACCTCAATTCCTAAATTCTTCAACTTGGTACCGGGACCTCCCAAATCATTCTTCTTTATCAACTTTTCCATGTCTCCATAAACTCAACCCGATCTCCAAAAGAAATCCTTAATTTTTGTTCCCTATCCAACCCATCTCTTCCAAATCCCATTGAACACAACTTGGTAACTTGAATGAAGAAATATCCTAAAATAAAACACTAAATATGCATGTTGAGTCAAAGTGCGAATGAGATGCATCACTTAATCGTCACTTAAACACATAGTGGCATCAACAATTAACAACAATTAATAATGAATAGCAATTAATGGCAATTAACAATTAAGGCACAAAAATAAATAATTGTAATATTAAAATGGAGGATGAATGCTCGTGCCATGAATGCAATTACCTCAACTTTCAGGTTTTTGTTGGTTTCCAATTTGAAGTCGTTGATCCCGTGCCTTTTGCTTGTTAGCTCTCGGTCGATCACACTCGGAAATCTTGTGCTCTGTTGACCCGCAAATGTAGCACCTCTTCAATCTGTCCCAACATGCCTCATAGGTATGAGTGGTACCTCCACAATAAGCACATAATTGGGGCCTTTTTCCCAACCTTGAAGTATTCCCGGTCTTGTGTTTCTTTCCCCGAATTCTTTTGGCCCGAGTTCCATGTTGAGGAGATTCTCCTTCTACTTGTAAGCTTGAACATAAACTCGACTTGACCTTAGACCCCGATACCT
This sequence comes from Lantana camara, assembly GCA_037501455.1. Lineage (NCBI taxonomy): Eukaryota > Viridiplantae > Streptophyta > Magnoliopsida > Lamiales > Verbenaceae > Lantana > Lantana camara. Next base: position 44,026,141 of record CM074859.1, read on the forward strand.
CTTCTTCCTTATCCTTTATCATGATCCAAGTTTCGACTCTTAAAACTTTCTTCGTGGCTTTATCCCACGTAGTCGTATCCTTTGCAGCTAGGGCTTCCTTGAATTCATCCCGAAGACCTTCCATGAAGTATTTGGCCTTCATCTGATCGTTACCCATAATGTGAGGCACATATAAGCCCAACCTTTCAAATTCTTCTATGTATTCCACAACGGATCTATCTCCTTGTTTCAGATTGATGAATTCTTCAAGTCTTCGCTCACGTAGAATAGCTGGTGCAAACCTCTTTCGGAATTCTCGAATAAATACTTCCCAAGTCAACTCTTCGTTCGCAGTCTCTAGTTGTTGAGCAACCCTTTTCCACCACTGTCTTGCTTGTCCTTGCAAGAGAAATGTAGCAAGGCGAGCCATATCTCGAGAGTTGTGTGGCCATATTTCAAAAATACCCTCAAGTTCCGAAATCCAATCTTCGGCCTTTACATCATTTCCCTCTCGAAATTGGGGAGGCTTGAACGCTAAGAATTCTTGGTACACCATAGCCATCGGATCCATTACTAGTACTCGGTAAAAGATTGTCCTTGAGATCACGGAGTTATTTGAAAAGGTCGACCGTAGGGTTGTTGACCCGGTGGTACCCTGAAAATCTCAACAACTACAATAGAAATATATGCATGTCAATTAGTGAGTGCTCATGTCACGTAGTAAATCAAGTAGAGCATCAAAGAAATGCAATGTCTCACGTAATATAAATTCAACAAAGTATTGAAATTTCACATACATAGCTTATCAAATCAAAATGCAAATGCACACATAATCAAGTTGTCCTATGCCGTTCGACTTAGACAGACACGACCTGACACTGAACCCCGGTTTTTCAACCTGGGGCTCTGATACCACTTAAGGATGTAGCACCCGCACGGTGGGTCACCACATCCCCCGCACCAAAAGTCCGATCCACATACGAAATGGAGAGTCCGTACATGAACCAAACAGTGGCGAACGGGAGACTGACAAACTCACACCTAGGCTAGGCGGAACTTAGACCCGGGAAGCAAAACTCAAACCAAACGAGAATGCGGAAGCGAAACAAGCCATGCAACAAACAAACATTCATGAACAGTTGACGGGTTCAACTAGCATAAGTACCTAATCCCGAATCTCAAATAATATACATAAATATTCATAAATAAAAGCCGAATAGCATAAACAAACATATCTTATACATAAACCGAATTAAAGAAATGAATGCAAGACCACCTACTAGACAAAGACAAGGAACAGACCCCAAAAGACAGACTCACTCCGCCTAGCACGAACTCCAATCAGAACCTGCAAACTAACAGTAAAAGGGGAGGGGTCAGTCTTAACTTGACTGAGTGAGGGGTTAACGCACTCACACTATATATATATATAAGAGCAAGGCACGTATCAAACTCATAATGTTCATGAACGCAGGGATAGTTTTTGCACACTAAATTATTTCCCGTGATATACATATATATAAAGGGCTTACTTAGCAAATCAAACAAACCAATTTATCTTACCGAAAAACTTAGCAAAACCTATTAGGTCTTAACATATTCAAAGCTTAGCTTATCTTATAAAACTCCCTTTTTATTTAACTTAGAATCTATCCCCGTTTCATAAACCTTAACAGAACATACATATCATATCATATAGAACTCGGCGGGTACGAGCTCTGACTTCCCCAATCTCCTCATAACATATCATATCAGAATCAAAACAGAAAACTTACATACATATCAAATCATATCATATCATATCATCCTCAACTCCGGGTGATGGAAGGGTGTATACGCCCAAACCATCCAGACAAACGAGGGGAGCGCCTTGCGAGTACTCAAACCCTCAGGATTCCTTCCCTCACCAAACCTCCTGGTGAGTTCAGGGGTGATCCTCTGCAGACATATGGAGACTATGCACAGGCTTAACCTCGACGGCCCTATGCCGTCCCGAGGGTTCCTTACCCATAGCTCCGGGGCCCAACAAACACATATCATATCATAACCCGCTACAACAGAGACAGACAGACATAACTTATACATATATACGTACACAAACCACTTTCCGTTTCAATCCACTCGGTCCTTGCCAAACATGGCTCATGAGAAGTATACGGTCGGAAGCATAGCTTCACGTGGCAAATCATAACAAATCATTCCAAACCAAGCATACATAGGCTCGTACATTGCTTAACATACTTGCAAACTCGAGGCATATTCAACAAATACATATTTCACACTTATTTACATACATATAAGGCTTATTTAATCACATGCAATCAAAACCGAGCACATTGCAATAAGGTGTAACTATATCCTAACCTCACCTGACACCGAAGAGGCCGAAGACACAACAACTGATCCACCCCGGAATCAACACGGCCAACAAAACACCACCCCGGGTGTACCTGAACAAACTGAATACAAAACAAGACTTAGACACAAGAATGAACCAAATAGACGCACGGCGTATGATTATGATTGGCATAAAATCGTGGATCACGTATACAATATATAACAAGCATGCATTAACAATAATTCACATTTCACGAGCACATTAAAGCATACGAAAGAAGACACTCGGCAAAAAGGTATGGTTCATGTTCATATATAAAATGTCACATAATTGCAATTATAGCATAACATAATTATTCACACTTTAATATGCAATAAAAATCAAGTCATAACAATTAACATGCAAAAGAAAAGCATTTAAAAATCATACAAATGCATAATTAAAGCAAAGAGAAGAAATGGCAAAATCCACCCCCATGGATTTTTCCAAAGGAAAAATCCACCCTCATGGATTTTTCCAAACCTACTGCCTCAAATCCACCCCCGCGGATTTTTCCAAAAGGAAAAATCCACCCCCGCGGATTTGATCCAGTAGCACAAGGACCGGCCATGGGAACGGCCGTTCCCGCTCCCAGCACAAACTGGGAACGGTCGTTCCCACTCTCGGCACAGACGCCAGCCCGGGAAGGGCCGTTCCCACCCAAAGAACAAAACGGGAACGGCCGTTCCCATACGCGGATGGGAAGGGCCGTTCCGGCCCCAAGGCCAAAACGGAAACGGCCGTTCCGGACCGTCCTGCTCGAAAAAACAGAGCAGAAACAGCAATGGCGTCGGGAAACACCACCAACACCCAAACACAACCACAAACAACCATAAAATCATGCAAAATTAACACAATAAATCACATATAACATATGAAACACATATTTCCACATTAGAACCCGTAAAACGGCCTAGAACACCCAAAACTCACACCCCGGTTACTATTCATCATCTCCCCAACAAAACACGTAGGCACAAATCCGAGGCACGAAAGAGATATTAAAGTAGAGCATGTAACGGAAGGGTCACAAATCCTACCTTAGGTCGTTGATCGGACGGTTGGATCTCCCAAACCCGAGCTCAAGGCTTCTTGGCCAAAAATGGTGAGAAATGCTTCTCTTTTCCTCTCTTCCTTGCTGCTGATCGATCAAAGTGGGAGAGAAGGAAAGGCTTGGCCCTTTTTAGGGCCGGGCAAATGGGTCGGTTAAAACAGGTAGGTTCAAACGGTATCCGGTCCACGCGGATCGGATTAAAAACGATAGGGCTATCAAATGGCTTTAGAAATAAAAAGGGTAATTCATTGAATCCGAATCATCGAAACGAACTCAACGATAGGGTCGGAATTCGAATTCGAATTCCCGAGCTCAAATAGCCAGGAAGGCTCAAACGTCCTAATTAATTAGGTCCCTAAATTGCAAATATTGGACAATTGAGTCCAAGTACAATTTAATTAAATCTAAAGCACACATAATTAAAATTAATATCACGTTGACACGTAAGCATGATAAATCACATAATTTCACAAAATACTGAAATAAACTCTCTCGTGACGCCGTACCTGGAATGCCGAAAAGACGGGGCGTCACAAGGTCTTGATGGAATTTGGGTTATTGTGGACAGGTTGACAAAATCGGCTCATTTTCTTGCTATAAGAATGTCCGACAAGGTGAGTAATTTAGCTAAGGAGTATAATGATGAGATTACCGGGCTTCATGGAGTACCCGTTAGCATTGTCTCGAATCGGGATCCAAGATTTACTTCATGGTTTTGGCAAGAATTACAGAAGTGTCTGGGAACGAGGCTTCAATTCAGCACAACTTTTCATCCTCAGACGGACGGACAGTCAGAAAGGTTGATTAAGTATCTGGAGGATATGTTGAGAGCATGTGCATTGGACTTTCAAAGCTCGTGGAATGAGCAATTACCATTAATCGAGTTTGCTTACAACAACAGCTATCAATCCTCGATAGAGATGGCACCTTATGAAGCCCTCTACGGATGAAAGTGTAGGTCTCCGTTGTTCTTTGATTTGGAAGAATGGAATTGGACCAAACAAGAAGGGGTGAAAAGAGGGGAGAAGAAAGAAAAACCCTCTAAGGTCGTGCAAGATGCAATAGATAAGGTCTTGATAATTAGACAACGGATGAAGGCGGCTCAAGATCGACAAAAGAGTTATGCGACCTACGAAGAAATAATCTTGAATTTGAAGTTGGAGACAGAGTCTTCTTAAAGGCATCTCCCCGAAAAGGGTTCTCAAGGATTGGTCGAGGAGGAAAATTAAACCCTCGGTATATGGGACCGTATGAGATTTTAGCGAAGATTGGGGATACTGCCTATCGATTAGATTTGCCTCCGAGTTTAACCGGAATTCACAATGTGTTTCATGTTTCACAACTTCGGAAATATTATCGAGATGAATTCGAGATTCTACCGGTTGAAGAAGTGGAATTAGAACCAAATCTCACCTTCGTTCAGAAGGCGATCAAGGTATTGGATCGGAAATTTTAGGAACTTCGAAATCAGCGTATTCCACTAGTCAAGGTTCTTTGGAGAAGTGATAAAACCGAAGAGGCTACGTGGGACACAGAGGAAAAGATGAGAAAGTTTCACCCCGAGTTGTTTCAGGGCGAGCAGTGAATCCGAGGACGGATTCTTTTAAGGGGGAGAGATTGTAACGACCCAACTTTCCAGTTGTACAGGTATGACTTATGTGTTTACCAATTTACGCGAATTAATTATTTATAAGTGCTTTATGTATTTAATTTTATTATAAAATTTTTAATATTTTATTTTATTTTATTCTATATTCGTTAAATTAGTATATTTAATTTTATAATTAAGTGTTAAATGTTAATTAATTATATCTTTAATTACATTATTAATAATTTCAAATTAATCGTTGACTTTAATATTTAAAATTTAAATGGAAGTTAATTTTTATTATTCAATTTCAAATGTATAAATGTTAATTAATTATATCTTTAATTACATTATTAATAATTTCAAATTAATCGTTGACTTTTATATTTAAAATTAAAATGGAAGTTAATTTTTATTATTCAATTTCAAATGTATGAAATTGTAAATGCTTTGCGCATGAGTGTTTTAATCGCGCTTCGTTCTCATTTGAATTGAAATCGAAATTTCGTGAAAATTTAGTATGTCGTAGATTTATGTGTTATGAACACGTTTATATTCTCGTTTCATGTTTTCGATCTTGTTTGACGTAGTAACGAATTTATTTTGATTTGTGGAACCAAATCGGGGGCTAACGGGCAATTAACGCACCCTTGGTTCCGTATGTGATATCTTGAGCTCGGGAACTCGGATTCAAGTTCCGTCACTTCTGTTGGACTCGTTTCGAAGATTCAAGTTCAATGAACTAAGCCTTATATTTTTCCAAGCCCATTTGATACTCCGAATTTTGACTGAAACAAGCTACTAGTGCCTATATGACCACCTTTCACTAAATTGCTCATAAGTCCTTCAATTCTTGGCCAATTACCCTCAAACTTGGAACCACTTGAACATAACTCAGCCCTTTATCAGCCTATATCCTTTTCATTTCGATCCATACACCACAAGAAGAGAAAAATCTGAATCTTGAGAGCAGCAATAGTTCCATTTCGCCACTTTGAACCCAAGTGAGATTTTGAGCTCCAATCTCGTTTTTCCTTCATCATCTTCAAGGGGTAAGTTTATATTTGATATGTACATGTTTATATGATTATTTTCATCCATAAAAATCTGATTTTGAGCCATGTTTGATGTGGTTTTGCTTCATGACATGAATAGTAAGGGTTTGAAAGAAAATTGAACTTATATACTCTCTCTTGTGATTTCTCTTGAATTGATGACATTTATGAGACCACATAAGCTTCATTTATAATATTATGGACTTGAATTAGATGGTGGTTGAGTGTATTGAATGTTTCCATTAATAAACTTCAAGTTTTTCAAGTTTTCTCCTTAGAATTTTGGTTGTCTTTGTTCCTTCTTGTTGCCGGTTTGATGGAGTGAGTTCAGGCTGGAATTTCTTACTTTCTTGCTGCTGATTTCGTGTGTTGTTGGCTGCGTTGGAGTCCTTGTATGTTGCTGTATTATTTGTGTTATTGGAACAGGGGAAGAAACGGCCTGCTGCTGTCCGCTTTGCTACTGCACATTCTCCCCAGGCGGGGAGAATTAGACCTTGAAAGTCCCCGGCCGGGGGACTTATGTAACGCCCCAAATTCCGGAAGTTCAGGTAAGCACGCCACGTGCTGGTCTTCAGGAGTTGGGAGTTTAAGTTTATATATTTACTTGCTTATTATGATTTCATTATATTATTGTGTGCCTTATACATTCCTATGTATTTATATGAATTGATTTTAATGTGAAATTCGTGAATTAAGTGATAATGTGTTTAATTGTATTATGTGACTGTAATTGATCATTTCATGAAATTTATGGACTTAATTGCACAACTTGGATTGGAGCTAATGGATCTTTTAGGTAGGGATATTACTTGGTTGCATTCATTTAAATAACCTAGGGACTTGTTTGCAAATTGGGGACATTTGTTATGATAGTGGATGATAATATATCAAGTATATGTATCTCTTCCATCACTTGCTCATACATACATTTTCATCCAAGAACATCACACACACACACACAAAGAAACGGTAATTACACATTCAAGAGAGGAAGGAAGATTTCATCTAATCTCAAGCCATAATTGAAGAACTTTGGAGCTAAGATTATCAACATCACCACATCTTCACCTCATCATTTCTCTTCTTTCATTTCAAGGTAGATATTGGAGAATATTTGAAATCCTTGATTGAGCATATGAGTAGGGTTTGATGTTAGCTTGATGCTTTTATGTGTAGTCATGATTAGAAGCATGTTTAGCTCATATTTCCTTCATTTCTTGCATGAAACATGAGGATATGCAAAAGTTGGTGTATATGAATAATTTTGGGGTTTTGGGGCTTAATTCTTGGTGATTCGATGCATATTTATTGGTTCGATTGTTGTATAGTTGAAGTATATTATGTATATGTTGTGTTTGAGCATTTTTATTGGATTAAATTTGGTGTTTGGGTTGGTTTTGCATGGAAACCCCTGTTTTCTCCCCTGTTTTTTTGTCACGCACAGATGACATGGGCGTGTCATCTTTGCTTTGTGTTGGGTGACACGGGGGTGCAGGTTGGCAGGTTTGGCTTTTCTATACTGTGACACGGGGGTGTCACGGTTTGCCTTGTTTTGGTGACACGGGCATGTCACCTTCCTTTTCACGCATAGGGTCCGCTGTACCGTGACACGGGGGTGTCACGGCTTAGTGTATTTCTGTGACACGGGCGTGTCACCCTCTGTTTTCATGCATATTGTTTTGCATGCTTGGTTGTACGTGTATGCGATGTGTACTTGGTTTATTGACAATCATGCTCTTATTTGACGTTCACTAATCGTTTCACGTAACATATTGGTGCATGACTTTGCCGTTCGTCATAATTGGTTCATTCGAGTCGAGTCTTATTTCACACTTGTCCTTGTTACACAGATCACGGTCCCGGTTTCGAGGAGCTCGCTCAGTAGGGTGCTCTCTTGCTTCCTTTTTGGGTGGTTTGTCAAGGTGAGGTTTAATTTCTAGATAAATAGAACCCTTACAACCCCTATGTGAATATTTCGGCCAAAATATATATATATATATATATATATATATATATATATATATATATATATATAGTTTGCGAACTTTATGATTTTCAACTGATTTAACAAAATCGATTGATTGAGCGATTGATTGATTGATGGATTGATGGATTGATTGTTTTGGCGAGTAACTATTGTTCACGTTGGCCCGAGGGTAGTGTATTGAGCCAACCGGGAAAGCAAGGGCTGACGGGTAACTCTTGCACTATCCTCACCATTGTGGGATCACCTCTGAATCCACCAGGAGGTTTGGTGGAGGAAGAAATCCCGTACGTGGGAGTCATGTTCCCGACGTACACCATGATTGGATGGTTGGGTCTTGCAAGCCCGCCATCACCCGGAGGAAGAAGGATGTATTGATTGAAATTGCTAATTGTGCACGGAACTGTTTGTGTGATCACCTAATTCGATAATAAATTGAAACATTATACACTGACGGAGAAAGGTTGGAGATTTGCCCTCACTCGCCGGGCCACTGATTGCTTGAATTGATTGTTAACTGTAAATTGAATAGTTATAATCTCGGGCGGGGAAATTCTTGTTATTTAAACTTATTTTGTTTCTTTCCAAAATCTTACCCGAGGTTATAAATTGCATGGTAATTGCGCATATACTTATTTATACCCCTCGCTCAGTCCTTGTTGGACTGACACCTCAACCTTTCAGTTTTGCAGGTTCGTGCTAGGCGGGAGTTAGAGTCTCGTGTCTTTTGTTCGGGTCTAGCACTGCACCTTCATACATTGTACTAGTTATTTTGTAGTATATCCCGAACTATGCTTGGATGGATATTGTAGTGATTTGAATTGTCGGTACCTATAAGTAAATATGTAAATATGGTACCTATATGTATTAAATGCTTTTGGCTTCCGCTATTTTATTGCTCTGAGTCGTTTCGGTTTTACTTGAGGGTACCCGCCTAGCCTAGCCTAGCTGTTGTTTTATTGTCTCCCGTTCGCTATAGTTTCGGTTCATGTATGAATTACCCGTTTCATATGTGGACTGAGCCTATAGTGCGGGGGATGTGGCGCCTAGCGTTCCGGGTGCTACAACTTACCTCCAGAAAACCTTCTGCATCTCCTTCCCCGGTCAGGGAGTGTTGAAGAATAATTTTCCCCCGGGCGGGGATAGGGCTGTCAATTCGGGTGGGTCGGGTTGGGGTCAGGGTATTAGACGAAAAGGTTCAACCCGAACCCGAACCCCCCAACCCTAACCTGACCCTATCAGGTTCGGGTTGGGTTCGTGTTGACCTGATTTTTTTTAGGTCACCCGATGACCCGACCTGACCTGAATTAGTTACGGACTGTAGCTCACAAAATTAAAAAAAAAAATAAAATAGAGCCCATAAAATAAAAATCCAGAAAATTGGCCCAAGGGAAATGGAAGAGGCCCATACACAACAAAAATAACAAAAGAGCCCCAAAAATAACAAATCACTTGCAGAAACATTACTGACCTAAAATCTAACACAAACCAATTCATTAACTGTACGAACAAACATAATAGAACAAACATAATCAGAAACTCTCACACCACAACACAACTTCACATAATATTTAAGTTTGAAATACTCCAATTCCATCTCAAAATATTTCATCTTCCACCTAATAAACTTTGCTTCAAGCCATCCTCCATAAAAATAATAGGTAAGTTATATAGAATTAGATTCTTAAAATGATATTCAAATATTAAATATAAAAAAGATTACTTACCTTTCAATCAATATTAGTAGCCGTAGTAGATTGGTCATCATTTTCATTCAAATACAAAGTCATAATATTCTCGGTTAACTCATCCAATTGAACATCATTAGAAACTACAAAAAAAATAAAATATTAGAGAACACATTTTAACAAAATAAATAATAAATTAAAAACGTAAATCTCATACCTTGTTTCCCGAATAACCAACCCTTGCACGATATCAATGCCTCAACAATATCAGGCTTCATTGCACTACGATATTGATCAAGTATCCTCCCACTTGTGCTAAAAGCCGATTTAGAGGCAACAGTAGAAATAGGAACACTTAAAACATCTCTTGCAAAATTAACAAGTTCGGAATCTATTTCATCATTTTCAGAAATATAAGAAAAATAAGTAATAATATGTTTTTTAAGTTTTTTAAGTTGACATATAAGAAATGGTAATAATCTGTTTTTTAAGATGGAATACGATGCAAATATAAGAAATTAGGAAAATAATGTAAATGTAATGTGTAACATTCTGTTTTTTAAGAAATACTAGCAGGGTGCACGTGCGTTGCACGTGTATGCCAATTTGTTCTTATTTTTGTTGTTATCGAATATATATTTTTTTAAATTTATTTTTCCCAATTGCTTTGATTCTTGAAAGATTTCATGTGTTTCGTTTGCATGTAATTGCTTCGCTTGGAATTGTAGATGGTATTGTTTTTTATTTTCTTCCAAAAGTAACTGTTTAATAGGTTGATATGAATATTAAAAACTCAAGCACATACTTGTTATCGCTCCTTTCTAATGTTCTAGATGGATCTCTTATTCCTTCTCTCTCTCTCTTTCTCTCTCTCTCTCTCTCTCTCTCTCTCTCTCTCTCTTTTAATTGTTTCAACAACTGCGTTCTTCCATGCTTCTCCATGTTTTTGTTTGGGTATTTTCTCTTCAAAAATGCTGCTAGACTTTCATTAGTTGTCTCCATGTTTTCATCGTAGTCTAAAATTTGTATTTCCATGTTGTTTATCTTGCCCTTTTCTCCTCTCGCAATATCTGTTTTCTTTTTTTTTTTATTTTTTTTTATCCCTTCCTTTCCTTGCCTCTGTTCCTGTTTGTTTTTGTTTTCACCGCACCTATCTCCTCTTTATTTGTTCCCTTTGCGTTGCTCTTGTTTTTGGTCTCTAGCTATCTAAACATCTATTTATTTAATTAACAGGCTCCCTACACCTCTTTTGAAAAGTAAATCTCCATTTCAAGTCTTATTTAACAAATCACCAAATCCTCACAAGTTTAATTAACAGGCTCCCTACACCTCTTTTGAAAAATAAATCTCCATTTCAAGTCTTATTTAACAAATCACCAAATCTTCACAAGTTACGAGTCTTTGTGTGCCTTTGCTACCCCTGGCTAAGACCTTATGCAAAGAACAAATTCGACGCCAAAAACCGATCATGTGTTTTCATGGGGTACTCATCCTCTACAAATAGCTATGCTTGTTTAGATTACTTGACTAACAATGTAGCACCCCGCACGTGAGGCACCACATCCCCCGCACTAAGGTTCAACACGAGTAACGAAATAATAAATCCGCACCCGTATCAAACCCTAGCGAACGGGAGACAAACATAAAAACTTTCCTAAGCCAGGCGGAGCTAGACAACGGTTACCAATCCTTAAAATATAATGCAGAAAAGCCAGAGTTCAAACATACCAATCATAAGCGGAATTTGGGCTCTTCAGGCCTCTTTTGAAACATAACAATACCCCGTAAGAGCAATTTACTAATAATTTCATAAATATTCAAATTCATGATACCAAAGAATCGATACAGACATAAATTCAATACATGAGTGAGTGCAAAGACTCTCCTAACCTAACTCGACCAACTTAAAACTCCAACACCTCCGCCTAGCCCGAACTCCAAAGATCAAACCTGCACACTAAAAGAATGGGGAGGGAGAGGGGTCAGTCTCTAGAAGACTGAGTGAGCAGGAGCGATACATATATATAAAAACAAGCACATGCAAGTCATAAATTCCGAACAAGGTTTTATTTAAATTTAGTTCCTGATAAGGCAAGAGAATGACCAATCAATGCTCGGATTTATGACGAATTCATATTAAATTCATTACATTCATAAATCATACATAAATATAAGGCTCGGCGAGTGAGCGTGCACAACCTCCATCCAAACTCCGACCGTGTACGACAAATATCAATAATATATTGATTAGGCGATCATACAATATACTATAATACCCACAGACCATAAATCATATCATAAAACATATTCGTTTGGGCGATCCGGATCCCGGCATTCCCGCACGGTGCATAATCATATCATAACATATACATAAGAAAAGCCTAATTCTTAACCAACCTTCTTCCTCCGGGTGGTGGACAAGTTAGCTAGACCTGCCCACCGATAAATACATAGGCCAATGGGGGTACATGAATCCCCCAAGGGCACGCAGCTCCCATTCCCCGCTAAATCTCCTAGCGAGGGCCGGTATCACCGTAGTTTGGTTGGAACTAGTATATGGGATCCCCGTCAGCCCTTGCTTCCTCGGTTAGCCACATATACTAAGTCCCGGGGCCCGTGAACATAACAGCTTAGCATAATCTCGCCAAAACATATCAGTACATACATATGATACATACTATAAGAAATCATACCTTACCGTGTAATTCGGCATATGCTATGTACGTACCTCTCCGTGTCATCCTAATCCATAGCTAGCATGAAGACACACGGTTTGGAGCATAGCCTCATTACAAAACCATTTTTAAGCTTATATATGCTCGTACGTATAATTCGGAAGAATTTACTCGATAACTTCATTTGAAAACCATATATATATAATCATAAGGTTTTGGCCAAAGCTTTTCACATAAGGGTTGTAGGGTTTAATACGTAGCTACAACGAAAACACCCTCACCTTAACCGTGTAGAAACAAGGATCGAGCACCAAGTGCCTGAACGATCAAAAGCTCTCCACCCTGGAGACAAACTGTACAAAAGACCACAAGACGTGTTCGTGAGACTCAAGACTCTAAATGAACCATATATGACGCACGGCAATGCTCAAGCATAATATGAAGGCATAACGATCATATTAAGTCATGAAAATCATATAACCAATTTATTCACTTGTTCAATCATAAATCATTCAATTCATACTTCCAATCCAATAATTCAAGAATCCAAATAAGGGCACAGAACATGTTCAAGCTCTTCCATAATGTTACCATATACTTCATATTACATAACATAGCATATATCCAAGGTTTGACAACAAGAAGAAGTCATATGATATAGAAAATAAGTGATGCGATTCATAAACGACATATAAACATACATAAACGGCAATAAGCAAAAGCATACCTATAACTCAACCAAATGCCACGGAATTAAACCAAAATACTCCTAACACATAGTACAACAAGTTCATAGTTCAACATAAAGGGAGATAAAGTCATTAAGGAGGGGAAACAAATCAAAAACCGAAGAGGAAGTAACGAAGACTGCGCATGGGAAGTGACACGGGGGTGTCACCAACCCTTGCCCAACTGAGCCACGGGCGTGGCTCAGTACAGAGCTGCCCAGAGAGTGTGACACGCCCGTGTCTCACTCTTATGAGTAAATGAGACACGGGGGTGTCACGGTACAGAACTTAATCACCCGTAAAATTTTACCGGCAAAACTGAACTCATACAAATTCAATCCAAAGGCATACCAAATGAACTCCAAATGCTCTGAAACTTAATATGCAACATATTTGGCATGTTATGAACATTTTTCATTTAGAGTGCAAAGGCTAAATCACACGTTAAGATCATCGAAACCGTGAAATAAAACTGGGTCGCTACAATCGGACATATGAGCCCTAATGATTCTATCATGCCTTGATCAAGTACTTAGGGCTTGAATTTGGATCTGAAACTTTGGGGAATGCATGCTAACATACCAAACAACTTATATACATCATATATATGCAAAATGGCACCATTTAAAGCACATTAGAATGCCCAACAACCTCACATAGGCAACGGCAACAAATCTGTCAATGATCATGCATAAGAATAGGCCATGTATTTCGGTTTTGAGGCTTCAAATGGAACCAAATACTTAAAGCATGAAGGCTAACATATAGAAAAATGAGTGTACATCAACTCCATGCATTTTCACACGAAATGGAGGCCATATGATCATGCAACAACACCAAATTTCACACAACGGTCACAAAACAGGGGAATCAAGTAGATCATCAAGTTTGAAGCTCCATAACTCATAATTTTATAAAAGGAGCAAGAGATGAAATCCTCCTAACATCATCTACTATGAGTTAGGAAGGAAATAAGCCAAGAAACAAGTTCATATGATCACATATAAGCAAGAAATTCAGCCACACCAACATATAGGTCACTAGAGCAAAAATCCCCAAAAGTTCATACAAAACCCAACATTCAAACCCTAATCAAATCTGATCCAAATCATGTTTTAAATAGATGAAACCAAGCATAAGTGAGTAGAGAAGACATAAGTATTCATACCTTGAAGTTTTGGTGAAGAAAAATGGTGATTTGAGCTCAAAATCATAAAGGATGGCCAAGGTTTTCTTCCTTTCTCCTCTTCTCCCTTCTCTCGATCAGTTGCAGCTGGAAATGGAGGCATATGGTTCGGTTTTTGCAGCTTAAGGGGAAGAGAAAGGGTTAACTCAAGGTACAAGAGTCAAGGTTAAGGTTTGGTTAGGTTAAGGAGTGTTATGGGGTCCCACCATGAAGACTAGTCAACCAAAGGAGCTCTTCTTGCACGAGTTGTCCGTTACGGTTGGATTTCGGAGGTCTTAATGATTTCAAAAAGGTATGAGGCTTGTTCCATTGTCTCCGAATCGTCGATACGAAGGCAACGGAGTTGACGGAATTCAAATCCGAATTCCCGAGCTCAAGATATCACGCACGGAACCAAGGGTGCGCTAATTGCTCGTTAGCCCCCGACTTGGTTCCAAAAATCAAAATAAATTCATAAACACGCCAAATGAATCCGAAAACATAAACCGAGCATATAGGCATGTTCATAACTCACATATATACGACATACTAAATTTTCACGCCAATCTGATATCATTACATATAAGAATGGAGCACAAGTAAAACACTCACGCGCAAGAACGAATTCATATTGTTATAAATGAGTTACTAAAACTTAAATTCCATTTTAAATAAATTAAACAAACTAATAACATGTTGTAATTAATTAAGAAATTACTGAAATAGTTAAGGTAACATGAAACCCTAATTGAGAAATTAACACTAGATATCAAAGTAGAATAGAATGAATTAAATTATAATAGAAATAGTTTATATTTTGAATCAAGTATAAACGTTTATGAACAAGTAATCATATAATTAAATAATTGAATCGCGAAATTTACAAACAAATACGTCACATTATTTAAACTGAAAAACGGGGGCGTTACAATCTCTCCCCCTTAAAAAGAATCCGTCCTCGGATTCAAAACACGCTTGAAATCAAACAATGAGAGATTCCCCGTCTCTCACAAACAACAAGGAGAGAACCCCGTCTCTCGAGCAACAATGAGAGAACCCCGTCTCTCCAACAACAATGAGAGAACCCCGTCTCTCGCAAGCAAAGAGAGTACCCCGTCTCCCAAACAGAAATAAGAGAATCCCCGTCTCTTAACCGAAAATATAAAGCAAGGAAGTCTCCAATACTCCCAAGCAACTCACGCAAAACCAAATTTAAAATCACGTAAGGCATCCAAAGCAAGTAATAAATGTCACCCATATTGGTTACCAATTAATCCAAGTAATTTTAACACCGTGCAGATCAAAACACTTAACATAAGAAAAATATATAAGTTAAATTTGCATGGATGCATGTATGATGAATGCTATAAGTACCGTTCACCGTAGTAGTAAAATTCAGATTGGTGAGTTGTCATGGTCCACGGTATGATCTGTCCCAATTGTAACTCGGTGCCCCACTTGTCTTGAACCTCGTCTTTGTACCCTATGGGATTACTCGTGATCGCCATCATTCCATCATATGCCAACTTGATTCGACACTCTCTCTCGTCAATTCTGACTTAGGAGTTTCCAGATGCTCCTTTATAATTCTATTATCCCTAGATCCATGTTCCATACATAGGAATATTCTCCAAGACATTTCCCTTATACCTAATGAGGGACTCTAACCCGACTTGAGTAACTTAACTCTCCTCTTCACGGCTTAACCATTCACGCCGTCTTATTTATTTCTGATCATCACTAAGGACTCTCAGGTCTTCCTTAATTTGTAATTTCGTCATTCCCACTAGAATATTTCTTTGAGCACCTTTTCAATCGTCCAATTTGTTTCTCGGTCGTGCTCTCCCCCTTAAATTTTCTGTTGTCCCAAGTTGAACTCCATCGATTCTTCTCTTATCGAACTCTTGATGAGTAAATCCCATGAGGTGGAATTTAACTGATGTAGAAATCAAAAATGTGGCCCTTCAACTCCTTCCCTAGTTCTCTTGATGTCTGAACTCCTTTCTTAATCTTGTCCAGAACTCTAGTCTCACTTCTCCTCCTCATAACTCAGATGCGGCTCGGTTGAACTGATACTTGATAGTTGAGGCAAAAGGCTTCCTATCAAGTAAACACTGTCACCAAGGTGGTAAGCTATTAGCTCGGTGGCTTTTGCTCGTTCCTCCAACCCCAAGGTTACTTTGACTTGGTGATGATCCCTTGCCTTTCCCACGGTCTTCGAGATTCCCATGCATCTTTGTAAATCAACGTGTATCCTCCACTGTCCGAGATTGCAATTTCTTGATCCCTAATTCTTTCACGTCCACTGAGTTAGCATCCAACTTCTCTTTGAAATTCGACCTTTACTTCTAATCGTCACCTTAATCAAAAATCCCGTGCCTATCCTTTGTGAATTCAATTCACCTCCAATTGCTTACATTTGAGCGCATGATTTCCTTTCTTTACCATTTCCATTTGTTGCTCCATATCTTCCAATTTAACCTCACAACACGACAATTCAGCTTGGATTTGGAAAATTGAACTCAAGTCCTGTCCTTAGCATTATCACCCTCCATGAATTGTAGTTATCCTATTACTTATCTTTCTCTAACCCCTTCTGGACTTGTTTCCGATCTTACCTCGCCTCCTCTTAATTATTAGTACCTCTTTCATGATCCAAATCCGGGACCAAAATGTCTTCAAGGTTTTGTTCCCTTCATTTCTTAAGTTGCGAGATCCTGTTGAATCCAATTAATGCACTTCAGGTAGTGGATTCATATAAGTTATTCTTCTGAGTCACAACCATCCATTGATTAACTCCTATTCCTATTACCCCAAATGTTTCTCTGCCATCGCATCGCCAAAGTCAAACCTCCCATTCTAAATCCTAACCGTAAATTGCAACTCCGTCTGTAATGCCACGCGGCTAGCACTCTCCACATTCCTCCTCGGGCATCCTTCCTATCTTCCATGCCTCCGAAGGAATTTGCACTAGGTTGTTGTGATCATAAAATTTGGCCGTGGTTTGATATCATCTTTATAACCTAGGAACCATGACTTATTTCAAGAATAGATGCATGCGATTAGTGCATGCTCATGGCACATATTCAATACGAAAGACAAGAACCCATATAAAATGCAACAAGTAATTCAACAAAATTCCTGAGGAAACCAAATTCCATATTCAAGATCGATGCAATGCACACGATATCACATAGTCCCTATGCCGTTCGACTTAGACTGACTCCGACACGACTCAAGAACACCGGTTTTGCAACCGGGCTCTGATACCACTTAAGGATGTAGCACCCCGCACGTGAGGCACCACATCCCCCGCACTAAGGTTCAACACGAGTAACGAAATAATAAATCCGCACCCGTATCAAACCCTAGCGAACGGGAGACAAACATAAAAACTTTCCTAAGCCAGGCGGAGCTAGACAACGGTTACCAATCCTTAAAATATAATGCAGAAAAGCCAGAGTTCAAACATACCAATCATAAGCGGAATTTGGGCTCTTCAGGCCTCTTTTGAAACATAACAATACCCCGTAAGAGCAATTTACTAATAATTTCATAAATATTCAAATTCATGATACCAAAGAATCGATACAGACATAAATTCAATACATGAGTGAGTGCAAAGACTCTCCTAACCTAACTCGACCAACTTAAAACTCCAACACCTCCGCCTAGCCCGAACTCCAAAGATCAAACCTGCACACTAAAAGAATGGGGAGGGAGAGGGGTCAGTCTCTAGAAGACTGAGTGAGCAGGAGCGATACATATATATAAAAACAAGCACATGCAAGTCATAAATTCCGAACAAGGTTTTATTTAAATTTAGTTCCTGATAAGGCAAGAGAATGACCAATCAATGCTCGGATTTATGACGAATTCATATTAAATTCATTACATTCATAAATCATACATAAATATAAGGCTCGGCGAGTGAGCGTGCACAACCTCCATCCAAACTCCGACCGTGTACGACAAATATCAATAATATATTGATTAGGCGATCATACAATATACTATAATACCCACAGACCATAAATCATATCATAAAACATATTCGTTTGGGCGATCCGGATCCCGGCATTCCCGCACGGTGCATAATCATATCATAACATATACATAAGAAAAGCCTAATTCTTAACCAACCTTCTTCCTCCGGGTGGTGGACAAGTTAGCTAGACCTGCCCACCGATAAATACATAGGCCAATGGGGGTACATGAATCCCCCAAGGGCACGCAGCTCCCATTCCCCGCTAAATCTCCTAGCGAGGGCCGGTATCACCGTAGTTTGGTTGGAACTAGTATATGGGATCCCCGTCAGCCCTTGCTTCCTCGGTTAGCCACATATACTAAGTCCCGGGGCCCGTGAACATAACAGCTTAGCATAATCTCGCCAAAACATATCAGTACATACATATGATACATACTATAAGAAATCATACCTTACCGTGTAATTCGGCATATGCTATGTACGTACCTCTCCGTGTCATCCTAATCCATAGCTAGCATGAAGACACACGGTTTGGAGCATAGCCTCATTACAAAACCATTTTTAAGCTTATATATGCTCGTACGTATAATTCGGAAGAATTTACTCGATAACTTCATTTGAAAACCATATATATATAATCATAAGGTTTTGGCCAAAGCTTTTCACATAAGGGTTGTAGGGTTTAATACGTAGCTACAACGAAAACACCCTCACCTTAACCGTGTAGAAACAAGGATCGAGCACCAAGTGCCTGAACGATCAAAAGCTCTCCACCCTGGAGACAAACTGTACAAAAGACCACAAGACGTGTTCGTGAGACTCAAGACTCTAAATGAACCATATATGACGCACGGCAATGCTCAAGCATAATATGAAGGCATAACGATCATATTAAGTCATGAAAATCATATAACCAATTTATTCACTTGTTCAATCATAAATCATTCAATTCATACTTCCAATCCAATAATTCAAGAATCCAAATAAGGGCACAGAACATGTTCAAGCTCTTCCATAATGTTACCATATACTTCATATTACATAACATAGCATATATCCAAGGTTTGACAACAAGAAGAAGTCATATGATATAGAAAATAAGTGATGCGATTCATAAACGACATATAAACATACATAAACGGCAATAAGCAAAAGCATACCTATAACTCAACCAAATGCCACGGAATTAAACCAAAATACTCCTAACACATAGTACAACAAGTTCATAGTTCAACATAAAGGGAGATAAAGTCATTAAGGAGGGGAAACAAATCAAAAACCGAAGAGGAAGTAACGAAGACTGCGCATGGGAAGTGACACGGGGGTGTCACCAACCCTTGCCCAACTGAGCCACGGGCGTGGCTCAGTACAGAGCTGCCCAGAGAGTGTGACACGCCCGTGTCTCACTCTTATGAGTAAATGAGACACGGGGGTGTCACGGTACAGAACTTAATCACCCGTAAAATTTTACCGGCAAAACTGAACTCATACAAATTCAATCCAAAGGCATACCAAATGAACTCCAAATGCTCTGAAACTTAATATGCAACATATTTGGCATGTTATGAACATTTTTCATTTAGAGTGCAAAGGCTAAATCACACGTTAAGATCATCGAAACCGTGAAATAAAACTGGGTCGCTACAATCGGACATATGAGCCCTAATGATTCTATCATGCCTTGATCAAGTACTTAGGGCTTGAATTTGGATCTGAAACTTTGGGGAATGCATGCTAACATACCAAACAACTTATATACATCATATATATGCAAAATGGCACCATTTAAAGCACATTAGAATGCCCAACAACCTCACATAGGCAACGGCAACAAATCTGTCAATGATCATGCATAAGAATAGGCCATGTATTTCGGTTTTGAGGCTTCAAATGGAACCAAATACTTAAAGCATGAAGGCTAACATATAGAACAATGAGTGTACATCAACTCCATGCATTTTCACACGAAATGGAGGCCATATGATCATGCAACAACACCAAATTTCACACAACGGTCACAAAACAGGGGAATCAAGTAGATCATCAAGTTTGAAGCTCCATAACTCATAATTTTATAAAAGGAGCAAGAGATGAAATCCTCCTAACATCATCTACTATGAGTTAGGAAGGAAATAAGCCAAGAAACAAGTTCATATGATCACATATAAGCAAGAAATTCAGCCACACCAACATATAGGTCACTAGAGCAAAAATCCCCAAAAGTTCATACAAAACCCAACATTCAAACCCTAATCAAATCTGATCCAAATCATGTTTTAAATAGATGAAACCAAGCATAAGTGAGTAGAGAAGACATAAGTATTCATACCTTGAAGTTTTGGTGAAGAAAAATGGTGATTTGAGCTCAAAATCACAAAGGATGGCCAAGGTTTTCTTCCTTTCTCCTCTTCTCCCTTCTCTCGATCAGTTGCAGCTGGAAATGGAGGCATATGGTTCGGTTTTTTCAGCTTAAGGGGAAGAGAAAGGGTTAACTCAAGGTACAAGAGTCAAGGTTAAGGTTTGGTTAGGTTAAGGAGTGTTATGGGGTCCCACCATGAAGACTAGTCAACCAAAGGAGCTCTTCTTGCACGAGTTGTCCGTTACGGTTGGATTTCGGAGGTCTTAATGATTTCAAAAAGGTATGAGGCTTGTTCCATTGTCTCCGAATCGTCGATACGAAGGCAACGGAGTTGACGGAATTCAAATCCGAATTCCCGAGCTCAAGATATCACGCACGGAACCAAGGGTGCGCTAATTGCTCGTTAGCCCCCGACTTGGTTCCAAAAATCAAAATAAATTCATAAACACGCCAAATGAATCCGAAAACATAAACCGAGCATATAGGCATGTTCATAACTCACATATATACGACATACTAAATTTTCACGCCAATCTGATATCATTACATATAAGAATGGAGCACAAGTAAAACACTCACGCGCAAGAACGAATTCATATTGTTATAAATGAGTTACTAAAACTTAAATTCCATTTTAAATAAATTAAACAAACTAATAACATGTTGTAATTAATTAAGAAATTACTGAAATAGTTAAGGTAACATGAAACCCTAATTGAGAAATTAACACTAGATATCAAAGTAGAATAGAATGAATTAAATTATAATAGAAATAGTTTATATTTTGAATCAAGTATAAACGTTTATGAACAAGTAATCATATAATTAAATAATTGAATCGCGAAATTTACAAACAAATACGTCACATTATTTAAACTGAAAAACGGGGGCGTTACAAACAAAATGAAAGCAATGTGGCACAAATCAATGGTGTTCACTAAAAAAAAAATACTTTTAGTGACCGTCGAATCGATCACTAATACAATAAAAGTCGATCACTGAATGACATGATCAGTGACCGATTAATTTTAGTTCAACCATCTATAATGCATTTGTACAATATATGATCTTATATATATTTGCGGAAAACACTGTTAAGTAACACAATTACCTAAATATATTTTTCCCAAAAACAATACAAATCCAACTACTTAATTGGTCTGATTGTATTCATAGCTATCTTTTTCTTTTTTACTTCAAAAGCCTACAAAAATTTAATAATGTACACAGTAATGTAATTATCTATTTTATTGTATTGAAAATGTAAATGAATCAATTATTTTGAAGCATGGAATAACCACTCCAAATATGATCAATCATGTGTGAAGCTGAAATAATTTTTCGTTCGCATCATCTATCTATTATGCATCTTAAAGTTCAAAAAAATAATTCTTCTCAATTGATTCTTGAATTGAAGCAATCATGTATTAGCAAATATTTCAAATATTAATAAAATTACCACTTACTATTCACTTACAATGTCCAACACGTGTGGGATATTTTATTTCTTATGGTTTTAGAATCCTACTTCGACGTTTTGCTATTGCCTTCGAATCACCATTAACTTGACTTTCTCTTTTTTGGTTTTAGTGAATTGAGATAAATTATTTCAAAAGTGTAATGATTCTCTATGATTCATTCGAAAAATAGAAGAACCAACATTGAATGTGAAATACTAATGTTGTTATGAACATATGAGGAGCTTTTCGTCTTGTGTTATAGTACAATTACAAATATAAATAATTATCCTTGAATATGATATAGCAATCATGGGAATAGCAAGAGAGTGTAAACTTTGGTATAATTTAATTTTATTAATTGTAATTATAGTTACATGAATGTGTATATACCATTGTTTATATTGATATGCCCTTTTGTTATTCTCTACTCAATGTTAATAGTAATTAGTAATAAAGTTATCGCTAATAATTTCTCACTAATATTAACTTTTTCTAGTCTAAATATTAGTAATGCTTTAGCTAGAATATTTTTATGTTAAAAAAAAAACGGAGAAGTACAAAAATCCTTATTCCCTTTTTTCCCCATCTTGTAAATTGTCTTGCACTAATTTTACAAATAGTTCTAAATAGATGTGTGTCTTTTGATGACGGCCCTTGAAAATAGAAACCCATTTACAGGTACAATGTCCTCATTAAATTATAAAACAACTATAATATCCATCTTGTCATTTTATCTCTTTTCCGATTAGAACTTATTAATTTGATCATTTCTAAAAAGAATATTTAATCACATAGTCCTTCATTTTGGTTAGCTTGTTGGTGCTCCTCCTTGATCGATTAATTATTAATCTATATTCCCAGGTCAAGTGATACCAATTAACATTGATCTATCTAACACAGTGATGTTTTTTTAAGTAATTAAATGAGAATATGTACTGTTCAAAGAATTGGAAGAGTTACAAGAATTGACACTTATTATATAAAGAGGCAATTCAATCCTTTTTAACCTACATCTGGTTAACTAATACATTTTATTTGCTAAATGTTAGTAATAATCAATTAATAATAAAACTAAAGAGTCCAAAATAATTAATTGAAATTTATTCAATTACCTTGACATATAAAGAGTCTATTCAATCATTTTCAGCGTAGTGTTATATTTTTTAGGTTAATTAGCACAGTTCCTTTACTATAAGTTAATAACAATTAATAACAAAGTTGTCACTAAGCATTCCTTACTAAATTTTTTTAAGATTTTTAAAATAGATAAAAATAAAATAAAAAAAAGAAAGAAAGAAAGAAAAAAGGAAAAGTACATAAGTCCCTACAATTGCAAGTAGACACCAATTTAAAGGAATATATGATGGTATTAATTAACATAGACCCGAGTACAAAAAAAAAAATAAATAAATAAATAACATAGATCCGATTAATAAATTAAATTTTTTAAGTAGTTAAATGTAAATGTGTATGGTCCATATATAATATTGGGATAATTGCAAGAATTCACATTTGAATGAATTGAATTTTATTCAAGTACATTAAATTAGCCTAAATAAGACTATTCAATCATTTCCAACTAAAGTGTGATATATTTTAGGTTAATTCATACAGGTCCTTTATTATATGTTAATAATATTTAATAATAAAGCAATCACTAATTATTCCTTTACTAATTTTTTAAGATATCTAAAATAAATAAATAATGAAAAGTACAAAAGTCCCTGCGTTTGCAATACAAACCGATTTATTGGCATAATGGTGCGAATTAACCTTGACCCGTTCACTAAATTAAAAATTTTAAAGTAATTAAATAAGAAAATATAGAGTCAAAGTATAGGAAGAGTAGTAAGAATTGACACTTAAATGACTTATCCTTCCTGGTGACCCAAATAATAAAGAAAATAATCTCTTATTTTTTTATTTTGTTTCGAAGAAAAATTACCAGGTCTTCCCATGGATGGTTAGGTTTCTTGGATGAGGCATCCACGACTCATCTCTTGAATCTCTTTCAAAATCTGCCTAACACACAAATGAACACACAATCCACCTATTAAGCTAGTTTAAAAAACCACCACAACAACGAATGTACAAAAAATAGCATAAGCGAGCAAATAAAAAGATAAATACTGCCGGATCATATATATTTCTTATCAGGAGAAAGATGATTTATCTTTAATGTAATTGGTCATGCCTACAAAAAATCAAATAACAAAAATAGGTCTTTGATTGTAGAGTTGTCAAATGAACGTAGAGTACTACGATATCTTTGTCTTAATTTATTTTTTATAAATTTTATTGATTTTTTAAATGTTAGACAAGTGTTTTGACCTTACCAATTGCGTACTTGGAGATCATCCCAATCCTATGGCATTGAGTGCGGCATCCTATTCAAAGAAAAGTTAAGTCATATCAAACAAGAGACAAAAAGTATACAAAAAAATAAAAAAAAGGTATACATCAGCAAATCCATTCCTAATGTAGTAAAATTCAATATAAGTCCTCTTCTCTATGAGTTCTCGGTAGAAGTGCTAAAATTGTTTTGTTTAACGTATCTTGTCTTCACTTGCAACAAAGATCTCCCAACTTCTATATCCAAACTCGGTAACCTTGAGTGCTTGATTGTCCATCTATGTTTGAGCATTAAATACTCTGAAGTCCATTCCTTTCTACCCGTGACTATTTTCACATAACATGCGAGTACAAATTGTCATCGGTATGTATTGGCACCTGTATATAAGTTTTATTACTATATCGTCAGCAGTTATGCGAGATACGCAAATGAAAATTGGTCTTATAACCGTATGTACTTTTTAATATTTGAAATAATTTAGCACAACATAAAGCAATAATATAATATTTTTTGGGTGCGTTGAAACACAAACTCTACTAATACTTGCAGAACAAACACAATTACTTTAAAGCAAAGGTTTAATTCAGTTAAAAACATATTCATGTTATGGTCTGAAATCTTGCAACAACCGCACAAGATCAATATAAAAAACAATACAAGAAATACAGTGCAGAAATTGCAAGGATGGCGAAGTAGAAACATCTACTCAGAATATGGATCCAGCACGTAATAGTGGCATTAATCCTAGTGAAGAATATTTCACATCTTACACTTTTGGCCAACTCCAAAGAGCAACAAGGAATTTTACGACAGATTCCATAATCGGGCAAAGAGAATTCGGAAATGTATATGTGGTTGACAAGGTATCAACTAAACCGATTGCTGTGAAAGATATGAGATCCAACAGGCACGAGTTCTTGACAGAAATTAGCGCACTGTCCGTCATAATACAACCAAACATCATCCGCTTATTTGGCTATTGCTCAGAGGGAGATCGTCGCCTGCTTGTGTACGAATATGCGCCTAGGGGATCATTATATTCCTACAGGCACGACCCCACAGAAGGTCATTTGGATTGGCTCACGAGGATAAAAAAATAGCTCTTGGAATAGCTAGGGAACTTGAATTCCTTCACCAGCGATGCGACCCCAGAGTCATCTTTAGAGATGTCAAGTCTCGCACCGTGCTACTGGAGGAAGACTTCAACCCAAAACTCGCAGATTTTAGGTTGTGCACAACAGATGGATTACCACCACAGTACAAAGGAGGGTATACCCGTGGCTACTTTGCTCCCGAATGTGCGGCCACCAACAAGGTAGATGTATACGCATTTGGAGTCATTATGTTGTAATTGGTCTTGGTCACGGGGCGGAAAGCAGTGGATCAAAATATATTACTTGTTGACTGGGTACAAAACAAATTTAGGGATGGTTCTGGTTTTGATTCCATATCAGATGAGAGGCTGAAAGGTGTATATCCTCGAGAGGGATTTATGCGGTTTGTGAGGATAGCCTTGCATTGTACGAAAAAGGGCCCTGGAGATAGGCCCCAAATGTACATGGTTATCCTGTTCATTGAGAACTTGGATAATAGAATTGAAAATGCCCCTGCTATAGATATGGAATTGCCGCTGCAGCCTATAACTTGGAAGAAAATGGGGAAGAAAAGACAGGGGTGCTCATAGGCGTGAGGCTTCAGTATGATTGATGAAACTCATGATGTTATTTTGGTAGGCTAACTGATGTTCATTGCAAGCTTGTCTTTTTAGCTTCAAAGCATACAGTATGGGTTTTCCGTGTCAAGCTTGGGTTTTAGCTTCAAAGCATACAGTTCTGTAATCCGTACCAAGCTTGGTTTTAGTTTGAAAGCATCACTTCAATTACAACTGTAACATGAGGGTCCATGGAATGTGAGTTCTTATCTTTTGAGTGGATTTATGAAGTTACTCATTTAGAGTATTTGATAGGGGAATTGAAACCAAAGAAGTTACCTTAGAATCAGTGTCAACATAATTAAATATCAAATATTTAGTGCACTTAAAGAAAAATATAAAGAGTTAGAGAAAACCAACAGTTGAACTCAAGTATAATTAAAATAATTAAGTAGAACTATTAATTTTTGGTTTACATAAACTATAATTAAAATAGTTAGATGAAATAGTATTAGGGGCAGTTTGGACAATTCACAATGGTATGAATGCTATCCACACTTTTATATAGTTATAGACAAAAATTTTACTGATCTGTTTTTTAAGAAATATAAGCATTAATATGTTTTTTAAGTTGAAATAATCTGTTTTTTAAGTTTTTTAAGTTGAAATATAAGAAATTGACCTTTTTTTTTCCGAAACTTTATATCATCAAAACTAATAAAAGCATAGTAGATGACCAAAGGCAACGATGAACTGACAAGTTCAAAGTTCTGTTAGCCTGAATTTTAAATGGCACAAACATGGGAATATGGGATGTGTTTGTGTGCATCAGATTTTCACAATAAATAACATTAAATTTTAAGATAACATAGCTGTATTATGCTCAACTCAGGAAATTTCAAAAACTTGATCATGGAGTTATCACTTCTGTTACAATATGGACTCCCAACAAGAACAGGTTAACCACATTGAACAATAAATCACCAACAGCTGCAAAGCTCAACGATATAGCATACAAAATCACCAAGAATAAAGCCCACAGATCATATCAGCAGCAAAACATATCCATAAAGCACCTATCACATAAATGAATGCTACTGGGCCTCAATTAAAACCTTACCTCAATTATTTTCTCAAACCAACTGTTTCAGCTGACAAATCAAACCATCGGGCCTGTTCTTGTAGGGCAATAGGAATAAAGGGCCTTCATTTATCAAAGGAAAAAAAAATTTGATAACATGCGTATTTACTTAGTTATTGTATTCTTGGGGCTGCACTTTTGAGCTTAATTTGTCTTTATATTGGTGCTTTTAATAGTTTTTTTGTTTTAAGAAGTGCAGGGGTCCAGTAGTAATTTTTGGGCTGTTTTGGAGGAATTTAGCATCTTTTTGGGCTGGAACTTTCTTTGTCACGTGTGTAGCTTGTTCTTGGAAGTTAGTTTTATGGACTTTGGTTATAAGTGGTGGTGTGGCTGATTTTTGTTTGGGCTTTATAGCTGGGCCTTGTGTGCATGATGGAGCTGAATTAATTGGTGAGGTCCAGCAGGATCCTTGCGCGTCAAGTTGGGCAAGAAGAATTCAAGTCTTATTTGGACAAGGATTTAGGGCGTCAAGCGTGAGTTATAAAAATCCTTCTTCCGGACCAATTTGAGGGACTTTTTGGCGAGACAAGGACTACGGAGCAGCTGGGCAGTGGACTTTTGGCAGCGAGAGTTAAAGATTTGGCCGAGAGCAACAATCCTTCCTCATCCATCTTAGTAGCTTATGTTTTCCTTTTATTTTGCGTTTCCAATCATGTTTATGCAGAACTAATTCCATAGTACTTAGCTAGGAGTTTTCAATTCATGTTTGCTACATCGTGAGACCTAATCAGTTTTATAATTCAGTTTAATTCAAGTATTTCTTAATTCCCTGTTTGCCGTGTTTATTGCCAATTAATTGCTTAGTCAATTAGGGCCTGATTTTCTAAGTGGTTAGTTGCATCTTGCTAATCTTGATTGCATGAAGTATACGTAGTGCTTGATAGATAATTAGTAGCACGTTAGTGATAGGAAGTCGTAGAGTCGAATCTAATTCACTAAGGGAGTTAACAATCAAACTTGAATCTTGCACGTGTCGTGACTTGGTTAGTTTGGGCTAGTGTTTTCTTGAATCTTAACGTTGTTGACTTATTGAATCCTGTCGAGTGTCTCTAGGGGTTGTAAGTTAATTAGGGAGTGACTGTCGAGTGTCTCTAGGTTATTCTACACATAAGAGAAAACGAGGTGGAGTCGAGAGTCTCTATCCACCATAGCTAGTCTATTTGAAGAACTGAATTTATCCTTGCGTATGTGATCGATGTTAAAAACTGAATTGTGACACTTAGCTAGGTATTGTCTCTCCAATTGTTTTAAACAAGTACCAATTATCCTCCCTCGAGTAATTTATTATTTTTACCTGTTTTATTTAGTTTAGCAACTTCAACAAACCCCCCCCCCCCCAAACTTTTCTCGTTAATTTAGTGAACTCTTTTGTGATTAGAGTAGAATTATTTTCATCCAATTGCTGAGGAATCGACCCGTTCACACTTTACTACAAGCTTTAGCTGTGAATAAGATACTATTTATTTTGACAATTTCGACACTTGTCAAATTTTGGCGCCGTTGCCGGGGATTGTTCTAATCGAATTTAATTCTCTTTTATGAACAGGAGTATTCGCGGAATTGACGAGCCAATTTTCGATCCCGAGATCGAAAAAACCGCAAAGTCGTTAAGGAAACAAGCTAAGACCCGCAAGGATCCAGCGGAAAATTCTAATCTGATCCAATCTAAAGAACCCTCCACTGAAGCGGAACATCCAGAAGACGAACAGAAAGACTTGACCACGAAGCTTGACCAAACCCTAACGATGGCAGTAGCTGAAGCAGGAGGACGTCGAACCATGGAAGATCTGGTGCATCCCGCAGCCACACAACAGCCTCTCTGCATCACATTTCCAGAGGTGGCAACAGGTTTCGAACTAAAGACCGGTACAATTCACCTGCTCCCCATCTTTCGTGGATTGGAAAACGAAAACCCTCACCAACATCTGAGCAAGTTTCACACGGTATGCTGCTCAACAAAGCCTCATGGAGTTACCGAAGACCAAATCAAACTCCGTGCCTTCCCGTTCTCCCTACAAGATGCTGCAGAAAAATGGTTGTACTCTTTGCCTTCAGCAACCATCACTACTTGGCTGCAGATGCATGACAAATTTCTGGACAGGTTCTTCCCAGCTGAACGATACCTGGATCTCCTTCAGGAGATAATTACCATTAAGCAAAAGGAACATGAAGCCTTGCATGAGTATTGGGAGCGATACCAAAATTTGCTGGCAATGTGCCCGCATCACAACCTGCCTGAAAATTCAGTCGTTCATAACTTTTACAGAGGCCTGATGCCTGCCGATAAAAGGCAGTTGGATGCTTCGAGTGGTGGTTCCATCATGATCAAAACACCTGCAGAACTCACGGAACTAATTAGCAGAATTTCTAGGGCTTCCCAAAAATACTACGCTAAGTCTGACATGATGAGACAGGTAAAAGAGGTGAGCTCTTCCCACTTTGATGAAATCATAAATATGTTATCTGTTTTGGTATCTAACATGAATGCAGGAACACCACAAGCGGCAACAGTTTGCCAATTATGTGCTAGCCCTTGTCACCCGACCGATGTTTGCCTGTCCCTACAAGAGGGCACATTCGAAGACGCGAACGCCGCAGGTTTCCATCCACAGAATAACAACCCTTACTCTAACACGTATAACCCCGGATGGAAAAACCACCCTAGCCTTAGCTATGCCCAGAAACCGAAGCCACCCAATTTCCAGAATTTCGTACCTAGACCTCCACAATCCCAACAAAACCAACAACCCAATCAAACCCTCAACCCCCAAGACATCCGATTCAATAACTTGGAAAATCAAGTCAAGAATTTGGAAACTCAATTGGGACAGAAGGCAACGGTTTTGAGCAGGATTGAGAATCAAGAGAAATTGCCCTCGCAAACGGAAGATCCCAGAAAGAACGTTAGTGCGATCACTCTCCGAAGTGGCAAAGAGCTCCCTCCGCCACCAGAAAAGAGCCAAGGCAGAAATTCTGAGTCAGGAAACACTCGGAAGGGGGGGTACAGGTTCAGAGAACGACCACGCCTCGATCCCTAACCGTGACGCAGAAAGTGAGATTGTAACACAGCCGCAGCCCCTGGTGATACCACCCCCGTTTCCGCAGCGTCTGGCCGAGACGAAAAGGCAGAAAGAAGAAAAGAACATTCTAGAAACATTCCGGAAAGTCGAGGTGAACATACCGCTACTTGATGCCATTCAACAGATACCCAGGTATGCTAAATTTCTCAAGGAACTCTGTACCAATAAGAGAAAGTTGAAAGGGAATGAAAGGGTTAGTGTGGGTGAAAACGTATCTACGGTCTTGCAAAAGAAACTCCCTCCTAAGTGTAGGGATTAAGGTATGTTCTCTATCCCATGTAAAATTGGAAATTTGGGTATCAAAAAGGCCATGTGTGATTTGGGTGCTTCGATTAATGTAATGCCACTATCCATTTATAATGCACTTAATCTTGGCCCTTTGAAAGGTACAGGTGTAATTATTCAATTGGCGGATCGTTCGATTGTGTATCCCGAGGGTGTTCTAGAAGACGTTTTGGTCCAAGTCAATGATCTCGCCTTCCCGGCAGACTTTTTCGTGCTAGACATGGAAGATGGACACTCTGAGAAATCATCTGATATCCTTTTGGGTCGCCCATTTTTTAGCACAGCTAGGGCTAAGATAGATGTCCATGATGGTTTATTAACACTTGAGTTTGATGGAGATATGGTTAAATTTAATATGTATGATGCGATGAAAAAGCCTGATGAACTTTCTACGGTGTTTAGCATTGATGTCATTGATGATTTGACTGAAAAAATGTTTGAACTAAATAATTTAGAGGCTTTGCACTATGCTCTTTGTCAAAGTTTTAGTAGTAAGGAATTACGTGATTTTGCACGGGATTTCGAGATACCCCATGAACTCTTTAATGTAATACATGAGTTGGATGTTTCGAACCCTTTTGCTGGTAGTTTGTCAAGACTTGAATTACCCATTTCAAGGGCTAAATTGCTACCTTCAATTGTGCAGGCCCCCGAATTGGAACTCAAGCCATTGCCAGATCATCTCAAATACGCCTTTCTAGGTGCGAAGGAGACCCTTCCCGTGATCATCTCCAACGCTCTTAGCCCGTTAGAAGAGGAAAAATTAATTCGTGTGCTAAGGGAGTTCAAGGAAGCGATCGGTTGGACCATAGCCGACATCAAGGGAATAAGCCCCTCTACATGCATGCACAAAATCATTCTGACCGATGATGCAAAACCGAAACGCCAAGCTCAACATCGGCTTAACCCACCCATGATGGAAGTCGTTAAAAATGAGATATTAAAGCTCCTAGATGCAGGTGTAATATTTCCATTTTCGGATAGTGAGTGGGTAAGCCCGGTACAGGTTGTTCCAAAGAAAACTGGCATCACGGTTGTTGAGAATGACGAGGGCGATATGGTACCGACCCGTGTTCAAAACGGGTGGAGGGTTTGTATGGACTATCGAGGCTTAAATTCTTTAACTAAAAAGGATCACTTTCCCCTCCCTTTTATTGACCAAATGTTAGAACGTTTAGCCGGTAAATCTCATTATTGTTGTCTTGATGGTTATTCAAGTTTCTACCAAATTCCCGTGGCCCCCAAGGATCAAAGTAAGACCACTGTAACGCCCCGGTTTTTCAGTTAAACTAACGTGGCGTATTTGTTTATGAATTGCGCAATTTAATCATTTAATTATATGATTAATTGTTTTAAATGTGTTATATATGTTTTAAACTATAGACTGTTGTTATTTTAATTTAATTCATTTTATTTCTACTTGATATTTAGTGTTTAACTTCTTCATTAATGTCTCATGTTACCTTAACTATTTCGATAATTTTGTTAATTAATTTCAACATGTTATTAGTTGGTTTTAATTTAATTAATATGGAATTTAAGTTTTAGTAATTAAATTATAACGTTATGAATTCATTATTGCGCATGAGTGTTCTATTTGGGCTTCGTTCCTATATGTAATGATATCGGAATGGTATGGAAATTTAGTATGTCGTGAATGTGTGTGTTATGAACATGCCTATATGCTCGGTTTATGTTTTCGGATTCATTTGACGTGTTAACGAATTTAATTTGTTTTGTGGAACCAAGTCGGGGGCTAACGAGCAATTAGCGCACCCTTGGTTCCGTACGTGATATCCTGAGCTCGGGAATTCGGATTCGAATTCCGTCACCTCCGTTGCCTTCGTATCGATGATTCAGAGATAATGGAACAAGCCTCATACCTTTTTGAAATCATTAAGACCTTCGAAATCTAACCGTAACGGACAACTCATGCAAGAAGAGCTCCTTTTGTTGACTAGTCTTCATGGTGGGACCCTTTTTACTCAACCTAACCTAACCATGCTTTAACCATGACTTATGTACCTTGAGTTAACCCTTTCTTCCCCCTTTTAGCAGCAAAAAAACCGAACCCAACCTCCCTCATTGCTGCTACATCTGATCGAGAAAGAAGGAGAGGAGAAAGGAGAGAGAACTTTGCCCCTTTTGTGGTTTTGGAGCTCAAACCGCCACCTTTCTCTCCCAAATCTTCAAGGTATGAATATTTTTGTCTTCTCTACTCTATTATGCTTGATTTATTCTACTTACAACATGATTTGGATCAGATTTGATTAGGGTTTGAGTGATGAGTTTGGTATGAACTTTTAGGGATTTTGTTCTTGAGACCTATTTGCTTGTGTGGCTGATTTTCTTGCTTATATATGAGTATATGAGATTTTTTATTGGCCTATTTATTTCCTAACTGATAGTATATGGTGTTAGGAGGATTTTATCTCTTGACCCTTTTATGAAATTATGAGATATGGAGCTCCAAACTTGTTGATCAAACTGTTTCCCCTGTTTTTCGAACTGCTGCTGCTCATTTTGCTTTGTTGCTTGACCAAATGATCTTCTTTTCATATGAATTTGCATGGATATTATGTACACTCATTTCTCTATATGTTAACATTCATGTTTCAAGTATTTGGATCCATTTTAAGCCTCAAAACCGAAAGACATGGCCTGTTTTTATGCATGCTACATGACAGACTTGCTGCTGTTGCAATTGTGTGACTTGTTGGTCATTCTAATGTGCTTTAATTCGTACCATTTTGAATATATATGAAGTATATTAGTTGTTTAGTATGTTAGCATGCATTCCCCAAGGTTTCAGATCCAAATTCAACCCCTAAGTACTTGATCATGGCTTCATTGAATCAATAGGGCTCATATGTGCGATTTTGGCGACCCAGTTTTGCTGCATGATTTAGATGCTCATAATGTGTGATTTAGCCTTTGAACTCTGAATGAAATATGTTCCTTACATGTCAAATATGTTGTATATTAAGTTTCATAGCATTTGGAGTTGATTTGGTATGTTTTTGGACTGAGGTTTTTGTAGAGTCAGTTTTGCCGGTAAAGCCTTGTGAACGTTTTTGCTCTGTACCGTGACACCCACGTGTCTCATTTACACTAAAGTGTGAGACACGGGCGTGTCACACCTTCTGGGCAGGTCTTTACTGAGCCACGGTCGTGGCTCAGTTTAGCTAAGGAGGGTGACACCCCCGTGTCCCTTCCCCTGCGCAGTCCTTGTTGCTTCCTTTTCGGTTTTTGATTTATTTCACCTCCTTAATGACTTTATCTCCTTTTTTGTTGAACTATGAACTTGTTTTGCTATGTGTTAGGAGTATTGTGGTTTAATTTCATGGCATTTGGATGAGTTGTAGGCATGCTTTTGCTTAATGCCGTTTATGTGTGTTTATATGTCGTTTATGAATCGCGTAACTCATTTTCTATATCATATGATTCCTTCTTGATTGTCAAACCTTGGAAATATGCTATCTTATGTAATATGAGGTATGTAGTAGCGTTTGGGAAAGCTTGAATATGTACTATGCTCCTATTGAATTCTTGAATTAATTCGACTGGAGATATTAATTGATGAATTTGAATGAAAAGGAATGAATGAGTGAATGACTTGGTTATACGATTTAAATGCCTTTAATACACATGAACATTTTCATGACATAATATCATCCTTATGCACTCATATCATGCTTGAGCATTTCCGTGTGTCATATATGGTTCATTTAGAGTCTCGAGTCTCACAAACACGTCATGTTGTCTTTTGTACAGTTTATCTCCAGGGTGGAGAGATCTTGATCCTTCGGGCACTTGGTAACTCGTATCCTTGTTTCGTCTTGTACCAGGTGAGGGTGTTTTCGTTCTAGCTATGTAACAAACCCTACAACCCTTATGTGAAAAGCTTTGGCCAAAACCTTATGATTATATATATGTACTTTTAAAGTAAAGTCATCGAGTAAATACTGATCGAGTAAACCCTTTTCAAATGACTTAAGAATTATGTTATGTTCGTATGAATTGATATGTTTTGGCGAGACATGATTATGATTGCACGGGCCCCAGGACTTAGTATATGTGGCTAACCGAGGAAGC
This sequence comes from Lantana camara, assembly GCA_037501455.1. Lineage (NCBI taxonomy): Eukaryota > Viridiplantae > Streptophyta > Magnoliopsida > Lamiales > Verbenaceae > Lantana > Lantana camara. Next base: position 44,060,846 of record CM074859.1, read on the forward strand.
AAGGGCTGACGGGGATCCCATATACTAGTTCCAACTTACGGCGAAACAGACTTCGTCAAGGGAGGTTCTTGACGGGAAAACGCTAACCGGGCTTTGAGAACTCATGAACCTCATAGCCACATTGATATGACTAGGTGGTCGAGCCTTGCAAACTCGTCCACCACCCGGAGGAAGAAGGTTGGTTATGATTTATGATTATGCTTATGAATATGTTTATGATATGATTTATGGTCTGTGTGTATTATGATATATTGCATGATCGCCTAATCATCATATTAATGATATTTGTCATACACGGTCGGAGTTTGGTTGGAGATTGTGCACGCTCACTCGCCGAGCCTTATGTTTATGTATGATTTATGAATGTAATGAATTAATATGATTAGTCATAAAATCCGAGCATTAATTAATCATTCTCTTGCCCTTTTGGGAACTAATTTCAAACAAAACCTTGTTCGGAATTTATGACTTGCATGTGCATGTTTTTATATATGTATATCGCTCCTGCTCACTCAGTCTTCTAGAGACTGACCCTCTCCCTCCCCAACACTTTAGTGTGCAGGTTTGGCTTTGGAGTTTCGAGCTAGGCGGAGGTGTTTGGAGTCTTTAAGTTGGTCAAGTTAGGTTAGGAGAGTCTCTGCACTCACATATGTATTGGAATTATGTATGATTCGATTCTTTAGTATCATGAACTTGAATATTTATGTAATTGTTATTGAATTGCTTTTACTGGGTTTTGCTATGATTTAAAAGAGGCCTGAAAAGCCCAATTCTGGTTATGGTTTGTATGTTGAACTTTGGCTTTGCGATGCATTATATTTTGTTAATTGGTTTTCATTGCAGGGTCTAGTTCCGCCTATCTTATGAAGGTTTTTTTTATGTTTGTCTCACGTTCGCTATGGTTTGATATGGGTGCGGATTTACTGTTTCGTTACTCGTGTTGAGCCATAGTGCGGAGGATGTGGTGCCTCATGTGCGGGGTGCTACAACCACTTTCACTTGCCAATTTGGAACTTTCGCGTTCAGAAGAATGTCGTTCGGACTCTATAATGCTTCAACAGCTTTCCAGCGATGCATGGTGAGCATATTCTCTGATTTTGTTGAGCATATAATCGAGGTATTTATGGACGATTTCACAGTTTACGGTAATTCTTTTGACGAATGTCTTGAAAATTTGGCTAAGGTATTAAAAAGATGTTCTGAAAATGACTTGGTTTTAAACTTTGAAAAATGCCACTTTATGGTAGATAAGGGAACTATTCTTGGGCATGTCGTTTCTCATAAGGGAATAGAAGTTGATAAATCAAAGATAGATGTTGTGAAATCCTTGCCTTACCCCGTCAGTGTACGGGAGATTCGCTCTTTTCTTGGCCATGCAGGTTTCTATAGGCGTTTTATACAGTATTTTTCCAAGGTCACTAGACCCTTGTGCAAGCTCTTGCAAAAGGATGTGGAGTTTGATTTCAATGAAGAATGCAAGGAAGCTTTTGATGTGTTGAAGGAAAAATTGGTCTCCACCCTAATTATGCAACCACTGGATTGGAACTACCCTTTCGAGATTATGTGTGACGCAAGTGACTATGCGGTTGGAGCTGTTTTGGGTCAACGAATTGACAAAAATCCGCATGTCATCTATTATGCATCTAAAATGCTTGATAACGCACAGATCAACTACACCACTACGGAAAAAGAGCTCTTATCTGTTGTTTTTGCTTTAGATAAATTCCGTTCATATTTATTAGGTACTAAAGTCATTGTTTTTTCTTTTCATGCAGCCTTGAAGTACCTACTCACGAAGAAGGATGCGAAGCCTAGGTTGATTCGTTGGATCTTACTCCTTCAAGAGTTCGATCTAGAAATTCGTGACAAGAAAGGTTCTGAAAATCTCGTCACTGATCACCTGAGTAGAATCCCAGGAGAAATTGCAAATTCCAGACCAATACGCGACGATTTCCCAGACGAACAGCTGTTTGCGATTTATGACCACAAGGTACGCACGGATCTTACGCCACCGCCTTGGTTCGCGGACATTGCCAATTATCTGGCATCAGGTATACTCCCTAACACTCTGTCTCGTGCTGAAAAGGATAAGGTAAAAAGTGACGCAAAGTATTTTATTTGGGATGACCCCTTTTTGTGGAAAATTTGTTCTGATCAAATTATTAGGCATTGTGTCTCCGAAAACGAGTTTGAATCAATTTTGAAATTCAGTCACTCTTATGCATGTGGAGGTCATTTTGGGTCAAAACGGACGGCTTTAAAAGTTCTTGAATGTGGTTTTTTCTGGACTACCTTGTTTAAAGATGCATATTTGTTTTGCAAAAACTGTGAGAATTGCCAGAAGACGGGTAACATAGGTCCTAAAAATCAAATGCCCTTGAACCCTATTCAACCGTGTGAAGTTTTTGATGTTTGGGGTATTGATTTTATGGATCTGTTTCCTCCTTCTTCTGGTAACTGTTATATACTTTTAGCCGTTGATTATGTTTCTAAATGGGTGGAGGCTAAGGCCACCCGGACCAACGATTCAAAAGTGGTTGTAGAATTTGTCAGGTCCAATATTTTCTCCAGGTTTGGAACACCTCGTGCTATTATTAGCGATCGAGGAACACACTTTTGCAATCGGTTGGTGAGCTCTCTTTTGGCTAAGTATCACGTTACACACAGGACCTCTACAGCTTACCACCCGCAAACTAATGGGCAAGCGGAGATATCAAACATGGAGATCAAGTCTATCCTAGAAAAGACAGTAAATCCAAACAGGAAAGACTGGAGTCAGAGGTTAAACGACGCCTTACGGGCGTACCGAACAGCGTATAAGACGCCATTGGGAATGTCCCCTTTTCGAGTTGTCTATGGTAAAGCTTGCCACCTGCCCGTCGAATTGGAACACAGAGCCTTTTGGGCCATCAAAACATGCAACATGCAAATGGATGCAGCAGGAGAGAAACGAAAACTTCAACTTCAGGAGTTAGAAGAAATTCGGAATGATGCATATGAGAATTCCATAATCTATAAGTCTAAGACTAAGAAATTTCATGATTTAATGATTTCACGAAAAAATTTCTTAGTGGGTCAGAAAGTCTTACTTTTTAATTCTCGTTTGCGTCTCTTCCCAGGCAAGCTTAGGTCACGATGGACGGGTCTATTCATGGTTACGAACATGACTGCACATGGAACTATAGAAGTCAAGGATTTGAAGAATGGGAACATTTTAAAAGTAAACAGGCATCGGTTGAAACCTTTCTATGAATTATCTCAGCCGTCTGACATAGAGGAAATCCGTTTGGAGGCTCCACCTCCGACTGTCTAAACATTTCCAAGAAGCCTCGTCGAGTCCGAGACAATAAACAAGGGTGCTCTTGGGAGGCAACCCAATTGTGACGTTTCAGGCGTCACCTCAGTCCCGTTTTTTTTGTTTTAGTTTCCCTTTTTCTTTCTTTTCTCGTTCTGCTCTCGTGTTTGATTTTGGCCCTCGTGTTTTGCAGGAACAGGTCTCTTAGCCCAGAATTCAAGTTTTTACAGCAAAGTGAGTGGAGGTTCGGTCGTACCCAGTGACCATACAATATTTAATTTAGGTGGAAAATACCTTACAGTTAAATTAAATAACCCGCCTACAATAAACCTAACCATCACCCCGACCCGTCAATACCTCCGCGGATCCAAACCTACCCGTGACCCTTTAATCACAGACCGACCCGGAAACCGACCCGAAAACCGACCCCACATTGGTTCCAACCCTAATCCAACCCCCACCATACGCCACCTCTCACTTTTACCCTCTCCCTTTTACAATGCCATCACCATCCCTCTCCTTTCACCGCGGCCCAACCACCACCAACTCTCCGCCGTCTGGTATCAACCAACCACCGCAACGCCACCGCACAACCCACTCACCATGGCCAAAAGGTGTAAAACCTCCACCCCTAAAAACCCTCCCTCCTCCAGATCTTACCACCCCAAACGCCGTAAATACCCCCGCGGCCATCCCTGCTGCGATTACCCGATCATCGAAACGGAGGAGGACCTCCGCCTTTATCGTGAGCACTTGGCCCAAGAACAAGCGGCGGCGGGAACCCCTTCACCACTGCCTCAAACCCTAGATCCGCCGTCGGCTTCAACCTCTCCTCCTATTTCCGATGAACCCCCCGTCATTCGCTCTGCCGATGGCATCCACCGCCTCCATACAGAGAGTTTTGAGCGCCGCCAAGCCGCCTCCGCCGCGGTTCCTTCCGTTACCATCACGCCGCCTCCACTCACCGCTGCTGAAAAACGGGCACGCCGCCAGCAGGACAACTTGGCCGCCCCCTCCGCCGCTGTATCTGTTCCCATTCCCAAGAAATTCCGGGCACCGGAGTTTGGACTCCGCCGCTCCAGCCGTATCCAAGCCATTTCTGGGAACAATGTGTTAGGAATAGTGCCCTAGAAAGCCGATTGTATATCCGCTTTGTGCTTTTCCTTATTGTGATCACAGACAATCTTTGAATGAAATAACGAATTGAGGCAACACTTCTTTATATGCTCTTGTTTGGTATGCGTTTACTTTATCTGTGCATGTATGAGAACTCCCCTAATCCTGATGACTTTAGGACTCTACCATTTAGGTGAAATGGTTCATGAAACGAGCCTTATATCACATAAGTCATGATTAGTAAAATACTCCAAGCCGATGAGTCCTACAGACAGTGGGAGTGTCAACCTGACTCCTCCAAGGCTTGCTTGTGGGATCACGCCCTTAAGAAGGACCACCTTGTTTCATGGAGGTGCAAAGTGTATAGTTGATACGTGCGTGATACATGAGGGTGCTTACTTTAACAAGTAAGTTCACTGAGGTGCCCCGTGTGAGAACATTCCTAAATGGGAAAGGAAGTTTCTATTTCAGGAAATGGAAACTTCCAGATTAGGAAATATCTCACGAGTCATTGATGTGATTAATTGATCCTTAGACTTGAGGTTCCTTGTCACTTTATGAGTTAACTCTGTAGTCTTAGGTATAAGCTTTAAAGGGTGTCGCCTTAGACAACTGATTCAAGGCTTATGCGGGGGCTGCACAAGTGACTCATGAAAGTGAATGAGAATCAAGAAAGGACCTACACTTGCATTTGCAAGGTGATCTCTTATTGTGTAAGTCATTCATATACCATATGGAGTCCTTGGCCAAGGCAGTAGATCAAGACATCAAGAAAAGGGTTTCTTGGATTGAGATCAAATGGATATGAAATGCACTTAGCTTTAAGACCGGATTATTAGGGTTCTGATTATTTCCTTGCCCTAGATCTTGGTTGAGAGATAGTAAGTAGGAGGATTGTATCTCACATGATTCAATCACTTAAAGGTTCTGTCGAATCTGAACATTCCAATTCAGCTAGGGGTTAAACACCTATTGCTAGACTATGGTCGTTTAATCTGTGGACTGATTAATTAATTAGTGAATTAATTAATTAGGGTCAATGCTAATTGAATTGAGAACCTAGAGGGTCACACACAACAACTTGGTTACATGAGTTGAGGCTTTAAAATGATTAAACGAGTTAATCGTGCCAAGAGGGTTCCACACGTGTGAAATCACACGTGTGGCTCACGTGAGTGACACGTGTCACTGTGACATGTGTCACACACGTGTGAATATATATATATATATATATTATATATATGTATTAAATAATTAAATGTGTTAATTATTTAATAGACTTTGGTTTAATTTTGAATTAAAAGGAAAGTCTTATTTTGGAGAAAATAATCTAGTTAATTAATTACGAATTAATTAATTAGATAAAAATAAGTTATTTATTTTATAATAAATAAAGTATAAAATTATCCAAAAATAGTTTGGATATTTTTAGCTCTCTTAAAAGTTGACTTGAATTAGAATTCAAAGTCAAAGTTGGAAATTACTTGAAGATCAAGTAATAGGAGAGAGGAACCAAAACCCTTGCCTATGAGGACAAGGATTTCGGCCGCTCCTCTCCTTTCCTATATATAGGGGAGCTCATGCTCCCCTTTAGAGCTAATTGACAATTCTTGTTTCATGTGTTGAACACCTTCCTTTCTCCAAGATAAACAAAGCCCTAGGTTAAGCCTAAACACTAACTAGAGAACTAGCATCCTTACTAGTTAGATTGTGATCAAGTTGGTGGACTTTCTCTAGAGACTTCAAGTTAGAAGTTTGAAGATTCGAGCTTTACCAAGGAGAGGGGATCAAGCCGCGAGAAGAGCGTTCTTGGGTGGCTTGAAACGCTTCAAGAAAGAACAAAAGAAAAGTAAGTTTTCTATCTTTACGAATTTGGTTACACGATTGCGAGTTCAAGGTCCTTTTGTTGGGAAAAATTTTTTAAATTCCGCTGCTTTCTGATTCGTTTTTTCCAACAAGTGGTATCAGAGCCACCTCGTTAATCGTGTTTCTGATTCGTCTCAATTATTCTGAATTTGGTAGAAATTCTTAGGCTTAGATGCGAATTAGGTATTCATGAGTTCTTTTAGAAAGCCTAAAATACGAAACTGTAATTTTTCCTGAATTTCTGAAACTGTTTTCTTAAATTGTGATTTTGAAAACCATTTTGATTGAAATATGTTTAAATCGAATTTTTTAATTTTAGATTGAACCGGGTTTTGGAGAAACCCAAAATACGAAACGGAACACGAAAAAGGACGAGCCTAGGCGTGCTAGCACGTCGCACGCCCAGGCCCGTCGCCGCCGCCCAGCCCTCCCGCAACCGCACGGGAGGCCCTCCCGCCCGCGCCTAGGCGCGACCGCTCGCCTGTCCCGCAACCGCGCGGGACAGCCGCCCGTACCGTCCCGCAACAGAGCGGGACGCCCAGGCCGAGATCGCCCGCCATCGGGCGGGTACTGCTGCGCGCGACAAGCGCACGAGTCGCGCGCCCAGCGCGCGCACGCGGGCGGTACTTGCCGCACGCTGCGCGCCTGATGCCGCGCGGCAGTGCCCTCCTTTGGGCGGATGCTTTCGGGCCTAATTTCGTGTTTTCGTGTTTCGTGTTTTCGGTCCGAAAAATCCCGATTTAATTTTATCTTAATTTTATCTTTTAAAATCAGTTTTGCTAAAATAAAATTATTTTAAAATTTTGATTAAATTGGGATTTTTGAGAAATTAAAGCGATTTGGATTTTGGGAAAATTATGAATTTTATTTTCTGAAAATAATGAAAGAATAAAATTATTAATTTTGGAAATTAATTGGAATTTTATTGGTTTGTTGTTTTTCGGGTTTTATTGAAAAGGCTCTTGAACAAGAATTGCATCTAAGTCGTGTTTTAAGCTATTAGAGCTTAAAGCGAGAATTTTAATTTATTGGTTAAATTTAAATTCTTGCAAAAGCATGTTAGGTGATCATGGGTTTAGATCTATGTATGGTTTTAATTTATGCACATGGATGGTTTAAATTGGGGTTGGAGCCCTATAGTTGCGTTTTTCAATTGAGGTTGGAGCCTCACTTATGTGCGTACTGTTATGTGATTTATTACGTGGCTTTCCATATTACTGTTTTTGAGGCCGGGGTATGCCCCGTGTAATTGTCTAAGGCCAATATGAAGATTGAGCCTTATTACTTTATGTCTTTTTCTTTTTATTGTAATTTGAGAGTAGAGATAGGTGGTGAGGTTTATTTTCATTTTGGAGACAATGCACCCATGGAGTAAGATGGACCACATTCAAGTAACAAGGAGGCCATAAGTGAAGACCCCTCAAAATGTTAGGGAGGGGAATCTCAATTGTTAAATGTAATAGAGATAGGGCTCGTATTTTGTTACCGCTTTCCCTTATATGATTTAAACTGTTTATGTGGCATGTATGTTAGAACTTGTGATTGTGGAGTGGCTCCCACATATCACGCATAAGATAGGTAGAACCCATGATCATTACATGTTAGTATCATGCTAGGACATGTTATCTGTTTATGTGCTTGTTTGATATGCATTTAAGTGTACTTGCATTAATCAAGACTAATAAAATTGGATAACATATATGTTGGTGAGGTCGAACCGGACAACTCTCCGGTTGATTCAAAAATTCCCATTAAATATTAAGCTAATTTCGAACAAATAGGTGTTTAATTCGAGATGCAAATTTTGAATTAAATTCCTAGCATTCCATCAATAGGTTTTAAGTTTAGTAAGTAAAGCTAGTTATTGTCCGCGAGTCGTGGGATAGCTAGTGGAGCTTATTAGTTCTTAGTTACCTAATTAATCATTTTAAATGGTCAATATTTCATGGTCAATTTTAGCAAGGGCGATGTCCGCGAGTCGTGGGTCGTTCGAACTAAGTTTTGATCATGATCTTATGATTGATGGGTCTAGCTTAACGCCTAAGTAAATATGGATGTCGCACGAGTCGTGGGTCCATATTGAAAGATAGGTGATGCAAAAACAAAGAGTTCTAAAGGTGTTAGAATTGGTAAGTTGTACCTACCTAGGGTTCTTACTTAGAATGTCCGCGAGTCGTGGGTTCGAGGTAAAATGCCTAGGATCTTAGTACCCATTGGGAAACGTGTTCCTCTTAGATCTTTGGGAATTCTAGATATTTGAAAAACAGTGGGAGCTACATTAGATTAAAGACCTTATCTTTTGTGTATCGTTATAATTCAGCATGCTCACTAGTTCTCTGTTTTACCATTTAGGTCGTAGATTCTGTGATTCTCTACGTGTTTTGAAATGGCAACCAAAAACCCTCTTGTATCGATCCTCGAGTCAAACAAGTTGACTGGTCCCAACTATTCTGATTGGCTAAGGAATCTAAAAATCATTTTAGATTCTGAGAAGAGAACTTATGTTCTCTTCGAAGGGGAGCCTAGTCCCGAAGGGGAGGCTCCCACTCGGGCCGAGCGGGACGCGATTCAGAAGTGGAAGGATGATAATCTCCAAGCCCGTTGCCTTATGTTGGCTAACATGTCTCCGGACTTGCAAAGGCAACATGAGGCCATGGAATTTGCTTGGGAGATTTACGACCACTTAGAGCAACTTTACCGCCCTAATGAACGTGTTACAAGGTATAACAGTTCAAAGGAATTGTTCCACTTGAGAATGAGGGAAGGTTCAAGTGTCTATGAATATGGACTCAAGTTTCTTGCCCTTACTGAGAAACTTGCTTCCATGGACATGCCACTGAAAGATGAGCTTTCAGTGGATTTGTTGCTAGCTTCGCTCCCACCATCATTCAACCCATTTGTCCTTAACTTCAACATGAATCATGCTGGTGCTACTGTAGCTGAGCTGATTAGTCAGCTTGTGACTGCTGAAAGCATGATCAAGAAGGACAATAAGGTTTTGATGGTGAATGCTCCATCTTCCTCTTCTGGGCCTTCTAAAGGTAAGGGCAAGAAAGCCCAAAAGAAGAAGAAGAAACCCCTTAGGCCCACTGGTGGCATTTCGAAGGGGAAGGCCCAAAAGAAGAAGCGTGATCAGAAAGAGGATGTTTGCTTCCATTGTGGCAAAGCGGGACATTGGAGGAGAAACTGCCCAGAGTACAAGGCTACTCTAAAGAAAGGTATCTTTCTCGTTGAAGTAAATCTTTCTATTAATTCTAGTTCTTGGGTACTTGATACCGGTTGTGGAACTCATATCTGTAATGATGTACAGATGCTAAGTGAGGTCCAACAACTCAAAGAAGGAGAATGTGTCTTGAAGATCGGCGATGGCTCAAACGTTGAAGCTCGAGCTTTAGGCATAATTAGATTAGATTTAGGTAGTTTTGAGTTAGCATTAAATAAAGTCCTTTATGTGCCGAGCATTATTCGTAATATAATTTCAGTTCCAATGTTAGATTGTGAAGGTTATGAAACTTATATTAAGAATGGTAAATATTTTATCAAACGGAACAACTCTTCCGTTCACATCGTAAGTAATGGACTTTACCTAACTCAAAATATCAATATTATGAATATACAACGAGAAACAAAGCGTAAGAGAGATGACAAAGTTTCAGCTCCCTTATGGCACGCTAGATTAGGACATATTTCCAAGAACAGAATTAGCAAGATAAACACTTTAGGATCATTCTCTGAAAATGATCTCAAAGAGTTAACTTCTTGCGAATCCTGTCTCAAAGGAAAAATATCCAAAGTCCCTTTTAAAGGAACTGTGGAACGTGCCACTAAGGTTTTGGACTTGATCCATACTGATGTTTGTGGACCGCTTAGTGTAAGCACTAGAAACAATCATCAGTATTTCATAACCTTTACTGATGACTTTAGTCGGTATGGTTATGTATACTTAATGAAGTATAAATCTGAAGCTTTTGAGAAATTCTTAGAATTTCAAAAGGAGGTTGAGAACCAAACTGGTCACAAGATCAAAGCACTTCGATCTGATCGAGGAGGCGAGTATCTTAGTGAAGAATTCCTTAATCAACTCAAAGATAATGGGATTATCTCTTAGTGGACTCCTCCGGGAACTCCTCAGCTTAATGGAGTTTCCGAGAGAAGGAATCGAACCCTACTTGATATGGTTCGTTCCATGATGAGTTTCACTGACTTACCACCTTCTTTCTGGGGTTATGCCCTAGAAAGTGCAGCAAAGATTTTGAATCTAGTTCCCTCTAAGTCAGTCCCTAAAACGCCATATGAAATGTGGCATGGTAAAATCCCTAGTTATTCTTACTTAAGAATTTGGGGTTGTCCTGCTTACGTGAAGAGGACAGTGGGAGATAAGTTAGAATCTCGTTCTAACTTATGCAACTTTATAGGTTATCCTAAGGAATCCATAGGATACAACTTCTATGATCAATCTGAGCAAAAGGTGTTTGTTTCCAGAAATGCTACTTTTCTGGAGGAACCGTTCCTTAAAGAAAAGCAAGGCAAGATCATAGAATTAGAAGAAGTACAAAGTGACCCCATACCACCCACTGAAGAAACGTCCCACTCTGATCAACCACAACCACTCACGAATTTCAATACACATGTAAATCCTCCTCTAAGGCGTTCTGAACGCACTCCTAGACAGCCGGAGAGATGGTATGGATTATTCCATGAAATCTCTCAAAAGGATAATGATCCTTTAACATATGAGGAGGCACTTTCAGATTCTGACTCTGAACAGTGGATAGAAGCCATGAAATCCGAAATGGATTCCATGAACTCCAACCAAGTTTGGACCTTGGTAGATTTGCCTGATGGGGTCAAACCCATAGGTTGCAAATGGATCTTTAAGAGAAAGCTTGGAGTTGATGGAAGCATTGCAGCCTACAAAGCAAGACTGGTTACAAAAGGATTCACTCAGAGACCCGGCGTGGATTTTGATAAAACCTTTTCACCAGTTGCAATGCAAAAGTCTATTCGGATCATGCTTGCCATTGCTGCATATTATGACTATGAGATATGGCAAATGGATGTGAAAACTGCCTTTCTCAATGGTGACATTGACAAAGACATTTATATGGAGCAACCCATAGGTTTCACATTCAGTGGGAGTGAGCAAAAGGTTTGCAAACTCCAAAGATCAATCTATGGATTGAAACAGGCTTCTAGGAATTGGAACATTCGATTTGATGAATCAGTCAAAGCGTTTGGCTTCATGCAAATTTCGAATGAATCATGTGTGTATAGAAAGGAATTGGAGACCTCAATGCAATTCTTAGTACTTTATGTTGATGACATCCTTCTTATTGGGAATTCGAAGGATGACATGAAAGTGACTAAGTTATGGTTATCGAACCAATTCGAGATGAAAGATCTTGGTGATGCGTCCTATATCCTTGGAATTAAAATCTATAGAGATAGATCTAGAAGGTTAATAGGACTATCACAGTCGATGTACATTGACAAAGTATTGAAGAGATTCAATATGGAGTCAGCAAAGGTTAAGAACCTTCCTATGAGTGTAGGAACATGTCTTTCAAAGAAGATGTGTCCTAAGACTAACCTTGAGAAGGAAAGAATGACTCATACACCTTATGCATCAGCAATAGGTAGCATAATGTATGCAATGTTATGTACTCGACCGGATGTGGCTTATGCACTTAGTGTAACGAGTCGTTTCCAATCTGCCCCTGGAGATGGTCACTGGGCTGCCGTGAAGAATATTCTTAAGTACTTGAAAAGTACTAAAGATTTATTCTTAGTTTACGGAGGTCAGAAAGATCTTAATGTCGAAGGATACTGCGATGCAAGCTTTGCATCTGACTTAGATGATTTTAAGTCAATGTCAGGATATATTTTCTGCCTAAACAGCGGAGCAGTGAGTTGGAAGAGTTCCAAGCAAACTACCACTGCAGATTCGACCACTGAGGCCGAATACTTAGCTGCAAATAATGCAGCTAAGGAAGGTGTTTGGATTAGAAACTTCATTCAAGAGTTGAATGTTGTTCCTAGCATGAAAGACCCCATTACTGTGTTTTGTGACAACACTGGGGCGGTTGCTCAAGCAAGAGAACTAAGATCTCACCAACGGACCAAGCACATTATGAGGAAGTATCACCTAATCCGTGATATTATCAAAAGAGGAGATGTGCAAATTGAGAGGGTCACATCAGCAGAGAACGTGGCAGATCCACTTACTAAACCCCTTAGTCAAGAAGCTTTCCAAGGTCATCTTCAGAAGATGGGACTTAGAATAGCTTTAGAATGGCTTTGACGGGCAAGTGGGAGATTGTTAGGAACAGTGCCCTAGAAAGCCGATTGTATATCCGCTTTGTGCTTTTCCTTATTGTAATCACAGACAATCTTTGAATGAAATAACGAATTGAGGCAACACTTCTTTATATGCTCTTGTTTGGTATGCGTTTACTTTATCTGTGCATGTATGAGAACTCCCCTAATCCTGATGACTTTAGGACTCTACCATTTAGGTGAAATGGTTCATGAAACGAGCCCTATATCACATAAGTCATGATTAGTAAAATACTCCAAGCCGATGAGTCCTACAGACAGTGGGAGTGTCAACCTGACTCCTCTAAGGTTTGCTTGTGGGATCACGCCCTTAAGAAGGACCACCTTGTTTCATGGAGGTGCAAAGTGTATAGTTGATACGTGCGTGATACATGAGGGTGCTTACTTTAACAAGTAAGTTCACTGAGGTGCCCCGTGTGAGAATATTCCTAAATGGGAAAGGAAGTTTCTATTTCAGGAAATGGAAACTTCCAGATTAGGAAATATCTCACGAGTCATTGATTTGATTAATTGATCCTTAGACTTGAGGTTCCTTGTCACTTTATGAGTTAACTCTGTAGTCTTAGGTATAAGCTTTAAAGGGTGTCGCCTTAGAAAACTGATTCAAGGCTTATGCTGGGGCTGCACAAGTGACTCATAAAAGTGAATGAGAATCAAGAAAGGACCTACACTTGCATTTGCAAGGTGATCTCTTATTGTGTAAGTCATTCATATGCCATATGGAGTCCTTGGCCAAGGCAGTAGATCAAGACATCAAGAAAAGGGTTTCTTGGATTGAGATCAAATGGATATGAAATGCACTTAGCTTTAAGACCGGATTATTAGGGTTCTGATTATTCCCTTGCCCTAGATCTTGGTTGAGAGATAGTAAGTAGGAGGATTGTATCTCACATGATTCAATGACTTAAAGGTTCTGTCGAATCTGAACATTCCAATTCAGCTAGGGGTTAAACACCTGTTGCTAGACTATGGTCGTTTAATCTGTGGACTGATTAATTAATTAGTGAATTAATTAATTAGGGTCACTGCTAATTGAATTGAGAACCTAGAGGGTCACACACAACAACTTGGTTACATGAGTTGAGGCTTTAAAATGATTAAACGAGTTAATCGTGCCAAGAGGGTTCCACACGTGTGAAATCACACGTGTGGCTCACGTGAGTGACACGTGTCACTGTGACACGTGTCACACACGTGTGAATATATATATATATTATATATATGTATTAAATAATTAAATGTGTTAATTATTTAATAGACTTTGGTTTAATTTTGAATTAAAAGGAAAGTCTTATTTTGGAGAAAATAATCTAGTTAATTAATTACGAATTAATTAATTAGATAAAAATAAGTTATTTATTTTATAATAAATAAAGTATAAAATTATCCAAAAATAGTTTGGATATTTTTAGCTCTCTTAAAAGTTGACTTGAATTAGAATTCAAAGTCAAAGTTGGAAATTACTTGAAGATCAAGTAATAGGAGAGAGGAACCAAAACCCTTGCCTATGAGGACAAGGATTTCGGCCGCCCCTCCCCTTTCCTATATATAGGGGAGCTCATGCTCCCCTTTAGAGCTAATTGACAATTCTTTGTTCATGTGTTGAACACTTTCCTTTCTCCAAGATAAACAAAGCCCTAGGTTAAGCCTAAACACTAACTAGAGAACTAGCATCCTTACTAGTTAGATTGTGATCAAGTTGGTGGACTTTCTCTAGAGACTTCAAGTTAGAAGTTTGAAGATTCGAGCTTTACCAAGGAGAGGGGATCAAGCCGCGAGAAGAGCGTTCTTGGGTGGCTTGAAACGCTTCAAGAAAGAACAAAAGAAAAGTAAGTTTTCTATCTTTACGAATTTGGTTACACGATTGCGAGTTCAAGGTCCTTTTGTTGGGAAAATTTTTTTAAATTCCGCTGCTTTCTGATTCGTTTTTTCCAACACAATGTACCCTCCCAACCGTCGATTATCATAGATCTGACCCCGTTGCAGCCACAGACGTGTCGCCGACCGTCGTCGCCCTTCCGGCATATTCCTTTGCTACCATCAATCTCCGTCGGCGCGGACCCCGGCGTTCAAGACGCGGATCCTAGCGGCTCCCCACCACAGGCGACGTCTGACGATGAGGCGGGACCATCCCAGCCTTATTCCCCTTCATCCAATTCCGATTCCGACGACGAGGCCTCACTCCACTCCATGGCCGATCCGGAGTTCACCTTTGAAGGTGAAGAAATACCCTGCCCGACGCCATTGAGGTGCGTATCCACTCGTTCCAGCTTGGGTGCTCCACTCCAGCATACCATGCCTCCTCCGGTTGTTTCCGATGATTCAGATGGTTCTGAGGAGTTTGAAGGAGTAGCACCGCCTCACCCACGGAAGCCTAAATTCAATGCGTTTACGGCGCCTATAGTTGGAGGTAAGTGTCCTGATTTTGACACTTTGAGGCAATTGGGTTTGTTTGCTGATGCGTGCGAGTATATGCAGTCAATAGGTTGGTATGAATTTTTTATCATGGATGACCCTATTTATGTTGAATTGGTACGGGAATTTTATCACACTTTTCGGTTTGTGACCCCTAAGAACTTTAATTTGGCCACCCCTTGCATTAGTTTCACTTTGATGAATGCTCCTTTTCACATGCCAATTAATGATTTTAAAATTACGCTGGGTTTTGTAGCTGCCACTGATTTGGACAATGAGGATTATGTGCACATGCTTAATGATTTTAAAACTGAGCCTGGTTTTGTTGATAAGGATGTTTTTCATGCTATGTCTGTTCACGGGACCCCTGTGTATAATTCTAAAAAGTCTAAGGATTATGCTTTAGTGGACCCCACCCTAAGATATTTGCATAGGTTTATTTCTTCCACCTTTTCTAACAGAATTAGTAGGATGGGTGTTGTCACTAAAACTGAATTGTTCTTTTTATAGGGGATGGAACAGAAACGGAAAGTTAACTTTGGTCTTTGGTTGGTAATTGCATTTAGGGATGTTCGACGAGGGCGTCGTGAGTTGAGTCTGGGACATGTTATCACATACTTGGCACGTAATTTGGAGTTGATTGCTCGTGACATGCCTAATTTCACTGTTGCTTGTGCCCTGTCCCCTCTTGATCTTTATAGTCTAGATAACATGCATATGTTGGTCAATACCGAGGAAGGTTTGTCTATTGCCCCTGCAGGTTTGGCACCGGAGGATGTCCTGCGAGTTTTTCCCAAGAAAGGTGGTTCCCCCGTTGAGCAGCAGCCTCCTACGGCTGTCCGTGACTTGCAAATCCATTTAGAGCGAGTCGAGCGTGAAGTGATTGAGCTCCAGGAGTCGACCCACAGAAAATTGGACATCATTCTGGCCTCATTGGGCCGTACTCAGCCCCCTAACTGACTCAGTCGCGCCCCCGCGCTTTCAGGGAAGTTTCTTATTTTATTTCTTCTTGTTTGCAACTGGACTTTGCTTGTTTTAAGTGTGGGGGAGGGAACAAACGAGCCGAGTTTACTTTTGTAGGCTCGTTTGACTGAATTAGGGAGCGTTTACTTGTCTTCTTTCTTGTACATAGCTGCTGTACAGTTTTAGTTTACTAGTGGGGGCCGTTTTGCATGATTTGAGGAGGGACCGTGTCGATTTTAAGTCAGTTAGAAGGGGAACTTTTTGGGTGTTTAATGTATAATTCATTTCCATCTTGAACGTGATTGCTAAGTTTGAACCTTGGATTTTTGCTAGAACTTTTTAGGCGACTTGGACTTGTGAAAAGCTGTGTGCAATTGGATTAATTAGTATGCCTTCATGCCTTCATTTCTTGCGCACTTCCTGGACAAACCATGTACTTTGCCTAGACAGATTTTTTGAAAATTTTCAATTTAGGACTTAAATTTGACTAAAGCACACTTTAATTCCCTTCGAGGCGAAATAGATTAATTAACAAATGACTCGGGAGGTGACAAAGGCATTCATGTCGGTGTTTGCAGCCTTTTTGTTTGATTTTCACTGAATAACATTGCCCGATTGACCCCGCTGAGCCTTAATATTGTGCAAATTTCTTTCTTAGCCGCGTTACAAGCCTAATGCACAGTACAATTTCCTACCCTTATCTTATTTACACCTTGCTTACTCATTTTCTTTTTGGGATTATATTGTGGATTTCTAGACTCCTTTTCGTTGGTTTGAAAAAAAAAAAAAAAAGAAGTTTCATTATGTTTGGAATAGAAAAATTGTGAGAGAGATGAAATAAGAGAAAAAAAAGAGAGTCAAGAAGAAAAAGAAAAGAAAAGAAAAAGAAAAATGAGCAGAAAAGAAAAAAAAAAAAAAAAAAAGCAAAGCGTGAAGAAAAAATACGAGAGATTGAGCATTGTTGAAAAATTCAATAAAAGGGTTGGGGATTCATTGTGAAAAGGGGAGTCTTTGGGGAAGAGGAGTCTTTGGGGAAGAGATAAAAGGGGAAATACTTGGGATTCATATTATAATGTAAGCTTGGTGTTTTGAGCCATTGATTTACCTCTTTCCTACCTTAACCCAAGCCTTACGTTACAAGCTCCTAAAGACCTTTCGATCCCGAGCCATGAGTTGATTCAATTAGTGGAGATTGGAATGAATGGTGTGTTTGAACTTAATGATTGGTCCTTTTTGCGAAAAACTTGAATTTATTTGCCTAGTCTTTGTACATCTTTTGGTTCATTTCACACTACACACAAAGGCATGGTGTTTGTACTAATTAGTTGAATTGTATCGGGGTAAGTAATGAGTTTGAGTTACTAGAATCGTTTCGGCGAATGATTCAGGATCACTTGTGCAAGGGGTTCGGTGGTTTTAATGTTTCATTAATTCCCTCGAGGACGAGTGGAAGATAAGTGTGGGGGAATTTGATAACATTCGTATTTACTTAGTTATTGTATTCTTGGGGCTGCACTTTTGAGCTTAATTTGTCTTTATATTGGTGCTTTTAATAGTTTTTATGTTTTAAGAAGTGCAGGGGTCCAGTAGCAATTTTTGGGCTGTTTTGGAGGAATTTAGCATCTTTTTGGGCTGGAACTTTCTTTGTCACGTGTGTAGCTTGTTCTTGGAAGTTAATTTTATGGACTTTGGTTATAAGTGGTGGTGTGGCTGATTTTTGTTTGGGCTTTATAGCTGGGCCTTGTGTGCATGATGGAGCTGAATTAATTGGTGAGGTCCAGCAGGATCCTTGCGCGTCAAGTTGGGCAAGAAGAATTCAAGTCTTATTTGGACAAGGATTTAGGGCGTCAAGCGTGAGTTATAAAAATCCTTCTTCCGGACCAATTTGAAGGACTTTTTGGCGAGACAAGGACTACGGAGCAGCTGGGCAGCGGACTTTTGGCAGCGAGAGTTGAAGATTTGGCCGAGAGCAACAATCCTTCCTCATCCATCTTAGTAGCTTATGTTTTCCTTTTATTTTGCGTTTCCAATCATGTTTATGCAGAACTAATTCCATAGTACTTAGCTAGGAGTTTTCAATTCATGTTTGCTACATCGTGAGACCTAATCAGTTTTATAATTCAGTTTAATTCAAGTATTTCTTAATTCCCCGTTTGCCGTGTTTATTGCCAATTAATTGCTTAGTCAATTAGGGCCCGATTTTCTAAGTGGTTAGTTGCATATTGCTAATCTTGATTGCATGAAGTATACGTAGTGCTTGATAGATAATTAGTAGCACGTTAGTGATAGGAAGTCATAGAGTCGAATCTAATTCACTAAGGGAGTTAACAATCAAACTTGAATCTTGCGCGTGTCGTGACTTGGTTAGTTTGGGCTAGTGTTTTCTTGAATCTTAACGCTGTTGACTTATTGAATCCTATCGAGTGTCTCTAGGGGTTGTAAGTTAATTAGGGAGTGACTGTCGAGTGTCTCTAGGTTATTCTACACATAAGAGAAAACGAGGTGGAGTCGAGAGTCTCTATCCACCATAGCTAGTCTATTTGAATAACTGAATTTATCCTTGCGTCTGTGATCGATGTTAAAAACTGAATTGTGACACTTAGCTAGGTATTGTCTCTCCAATTGTTTTAAACAAGTACCAATTATCCTCCCTCGAGTGCTTTATTATTTTTACCTGTTTTATTTATTTGTTTTTATTTAGTTTAGTAACTTCAACAACCCCCCCCCCCCAAAACTTTTCTCGTTAATTTAGTGAACTCTTTTGTGATTAGAGTAGAATTATTTTCATCTAATCCCTGAGGAATCGGCCCGTTCACACTTTACTACAAGCTTTAGCTGTGAATAGGATACTATTTATTTTGACAATTTCGACACTTGTCAAAAATCAATCTCGATAAATGAAAACTCAGCAAGACCGAAATTAACTGTAAACTCAGCACAAATTGAAAGCACAAATTAAAAAAAAAAGGAAGAAGAAACAAGAAGGTGGGATAATGAACTTATAGTCATGGTGACACAATGGATGCGGAGGCGAATTGGGAAAAGTGTGGCGGAGAAGGGGTGCTCTGCCTGCTGAATTAAATAAACAATACTACAAAGAAATAACAACATTTAAGTCTAATCAGTAAACTTTATTATCACCAATAATAATGAAAAATTAAGAAAATTTGTCCAATAGCTTTGTCAATCTGACTTAAAACGAATGGACATGACTTTCAAATTCAGTAAGACTCAGAAGGCCAGATCACAATTAAAGTGAGCAAAAAGATGCAACTCAAATTGAAAACCGAGAAATTACTAATTCATCCAAATGCCCTCATTGCAATCTATGGTACTTATCTTGAAGATGGCATTGAAACACACAGTTCCAAATTGGCACTCCAAATGAGAAGTTGAACTTAAACAGTAATAGCAGATAATTTCCTACCTGCAGTCGATGCTTTTGTAAGCCATTGAGAAAAATTCCACATTCGAACTGGGCTTCGCACCTAAACAATCTGTGGCAATTTCAAAAGAAGGGAAAAGGGTTCACAACTAACACTACCAGAAGCCGATATGGATAATGATTTCAAGACATTAAATTTAACCCATGAGAGGGATGCTATAAGAGCAACAAACTTGTAGAGTGAGCTCTTATCCCTAGTGAGATTTTTCTCGGACAGCTGCAGATGGTACAAATTGACAAATTAGGGTTTCTTTTTCCCCAGAGAAATCTTCAAAATGGAGAAGACTAAAACTAAGACGAAGAAGACGCACCTGAGAGAAGCCAGTGAAGCTTCAATCTGCGAGTTCTCTCACAACCTCGATGAGAAGACAAACAAGATTTATGAAAAAAAATAAGCCCGCCGCTGCTACTGAATCTGGAGATGAGAAATGGAAAAATGAGAGTACATTAGGGTTTTGTATTCATATGGTCCATTTTAGCGGGGTCAAATCAGGTCAACCTAAAACCCACCCAACCTGTCTCTCTCATCGTCGGGTCAACTTCGGGTCCGACCCGATTTCAACCCGACCCAAAAACCCTCAACCCTAACCTGAAATTTAATCGGGTGGGTCGGGTGGGTTTTTCGGGTCGGGTCAGCAATTGACAGCCCTAGGCGGGGAGATCCTTAATTGAATTTGATTTTTTTGCTGTGTTTTGTCCTGGGTGTGCGTATACATTTTGTTTTAAGTGTGTGCATGTGAAGTGTGTATATATATATATATATATACTTATGCATGGGTGTTTACATGTGTATATATATATATTTGTGTGCATGTATTTGTTAAATATTTTGCATGGTATATATATATATATTTGCATGAGAATTGTGTATATCAAATATATCCTTTTGCATGCATGTGTACTACGTATATATATGTGAATATATGTATATATATATATATATATATATTTATTATATATATATATATTAAGTATTATTTGATTTATTTCAATTATAGAATTTAATTCTTATCTATTTCGTGTTATCTAATTTCCGATCATGACTTGAACGTTTTTATTTGTCTATTTTCTAATTGTAAACGTGAAAAGAGTACGTGTTATGATTGTTATATGAAATTCTTGGATTGAATTGATATGAAATGTGCAATTATGAACATGAAACCTTCGTTTATTGATTGGAATTGATCGAGTGACTTGTTTACGTGTTTTTAATGCATTAATGGTGCACATGAACATCTTTTTAGACGTATTATTATATCTCATGCATCTCATCACCCGTTGAATACTTCGTCGTGCATCATATGTGGTCATTTTGAATCTCACTTCACCTTTCTTGCTCAGATTTGGGTAGGGTCGGAGACGTGGGCGATCCTTGAGACTCTGTGCTTCTTCTTTTGCCGTTTCAAGGTGGGTTTCTCTTCTAATAGCTATGACTAACTAATATATCCCTTATGTGAAAGATTGAGCCAAATTAGTATATATATATATATATTGTAACGCCCCAAATTCCGGAAGTTCAGGTAAGCACGCCACGTGCGGGTCTTCAGGAGTTGGGGGTTTAATTTTATATATTTAGTTGCTTATTATAATTTCATTATAATATTATGTGCATTATACATTTCTATGAATTTATATGAATTAGTTTTAATGTGAAAATTGTGACTTAACTGATAATGTGCCTAATTGCTCCTTTGTGAAAATTTGTATACTAAATTGTATAGCATGAATGGAGTTAAGTGATCTTTTGTGTAGAGATATAACTTGATTGCATTCATTTAAATAACTTAGGGACTTAAATGCAATTAGTGGTGGTTTCATGCTTATAGTGGGAGATATAATATATATATCTTGTACCTCCTTTCTCTCACATTTCATACACTACATTGCATACAAGAATTCTACACACATACACCCACTCAATATCGGTTTTTACACCAAGAGAAGAGAAGGAAGGGATTTTTTTAATCCAAGCTTAAATTCAAGGAAGATTATTGCATAAGTTGGAAGCATATCTACATATCATCATCTCATCATTTCCTTCTTCCATTTCAAGGTATATTGGAGAGTTGTTTGAATTCCTTGATGAATATATGAGTAGGGTTTGGTGTTGGAGTGAGACTTTCATGTTCATTCTTGTGTGTTTATGATTAGAAGCATGTTTAGGAACATTTATTTGAAACTAGCTTGAAGGCAAGAGGTTGATAACATAGAAAATATATGGGTTTGTATGTTGATTCTTGATGAATTTTTATGAATCAAAGCATGTTTCATGGAGTATATGAGTTTATACATGTTATATGATTGTTTTGGAGTGTTTTAGGTTGAGTTTTTAAGTGTTTTGGTGTTTGATTGCTCCCTCCCTCGTTATGCCCTATTTTTCCTTCGTCTAGGCTGCTGGAGAGTGATCCACGGGCGTGGATTTTGACCCAAGGCCGTGGATTTTCATCCAGAAACTTGGGAGTTTCGGTAAGAGAATCCACGGGCGTGGATTTTTGTGCATGGAAAAATCCACGGCCGTGGATCTGCCTCTGTTTTCAGTTTGAGT
Organism: Lantana camara; assembly: GCA_037501455.1. Lineage (NCBI taxonomy): Eukaryota > Viridiplantae > Streptophyta > Magnoliopsida > Lamiales > Verbenaceae > Lantana > Lantana camara. The sequence continues at coordinate 44,082,827 of CM074859.1, forward strand.
TTGTTTTGTTCCGTTTACCCCTCAAACAAACTCCGATTGACCTGATTTTTGAACCCACGGAAAGATCTTGAAGTCTAGAACAACCTCCAATTAGAATCAGATCAATATCTTTTCCCATTTGTAAGATTTTATCAATTCTTTTCGGTGTCACTGCTTTACCGACAAATTGCAATCATCCAACTTCAAGCTTACGCCATTTTCACCTCGCTTTGAACTAGAAAACGAGCCATATATCATTTTAAAGGTCTACTTGTCTAGTTTCATTCCCAATAAACAAAACCCAATTCCAATTTCTAGAACTTGAGATATTCCCTTTTCTCCGCAGCATGGTCTTTTTTGAAAATTGTCAGTTTTTGCCAAACTTCACCAAAACCCTTCTTATTGCATTCCTTTCACTTCCTTGGCTCCCGTATGTGACTTATATGGTTACTTAATTAATAATTATGCTCTTATTTGACATTCCTTAATTGTAAATGCATGATTGACATCGCATGACTTTGCCGTTCGTCTTAAATGGTTCGTACGAGTCGAGTCTTATGTACACTTGTCCTTGTTACACAGATCACGGTCCCGATTTCGATGAGCCCGCTCCGTAGGGTGTTCTCTTGCTTCTTTTTTGGTCGGTTTGTCAAGGTGAGGTTTATATTCTAGATAAATAGAACCTTTACAACCCCTATGTGACTATTTCGGCCAAAATGTACATATATATCTATAGCTTTCGAACTTTATAATTTTCAAATGATTTCACTAAACCAATTGATTGATTGACGAAATGATTGTTTTGGCGAGTCATTGAATTGCACTGTAGTCCCGAGGATAGTGGCTCGAGCCAACCGGGAAAGCATGGGCTGACAGGTAACTCGAGTGCTATCCTCACCAAACTGGGATGACCCCTGAACCCCCTAGGAGATTAGGGGAGGAAGGAGTTCCGGGCTTAGGGATTCATGTACCCTCAGCCCAGACTGATTGGATGGTGGGGCCTTGCAATCCCACCATCACCCGGAGGAAGAAGGAGTTACTGAAACTGCTAAGTGTGCACAATAATTACTTGCTTGATCACCTAATCACCTAATAATTGATTGATTGTACACAGTCGGAGTAAGGTTGGAGAATTACCCTCACTCGCCGGGCCATAAATTGATTGTATTGAATTGATTAAATTGGTGAATTGAATTAGTTGTAACCTCGGGCGATAGTATCTCTTATTTTACTGAATTGTATTGTTATTTTCCAAAAATTATTACCCGAGATTATAACTTGCATGTATGTGCGCATATATTTATTTATACACCTCGTTCAGTCCGTGTTGGACTGACACCTCAATTTTTCAATTTTTGCAGGTTCGTGCTAGGCGGGAATTAGAGTCTAGCTTGTCTTTTATTCGGGTCTAGCACTTCACCTTCATATTTTGTTCATGTATAGATACTTGTTACATTTTGTAGAATGCCTTAATCCATGGTGGATATAAGATTGTATTGATATGTAAATGTTGGGTATCTATAAGTAAATACGTAAATATGGTACCTATAAGTATTGAATGCTATTGCTTCCGCTTTTATTGCTCTGAATTGTTTATTGGTATTAATTGAGGGTTAGTCCCGCCTAGCTAGTGAGTTGTTTTTTTTTATTGTCTCCCGTTCGCTATAGGCTTAATTCATGTATGGGTTGTCCATCTCATATGTGGATTGAACTATAGTGCGGGGGATGTGGTGCCTAGCGTTCCGGGTGCTACATATATATATATCGAGTCATATTAGGTAAATGATTTCAAATGTATAACCTTTTATTTATGAATCCTACCTTATGATTTTGGCGAGACATGATTGTAATTGCACGGGCCCAGGGACTTAGTACATGTGGCTATCCGGGGAGGCAAGGGTCGACGGTGATCCCGTGTACTAGTTCCAACAAATTACGGTGATACCGGCCCTCGCTAGGAATGAGACCTTAGTGCCCTTGGGGGGTTCATGTACCCCCCATTGGCCCATGTATGGACCGGTGGCCTGGTCTTGCAAGCCCGTCCACCACCCGGAGGGAAAAGGTGTATATGTATGATTATGAATCGTATGAATGTGCACAAATGAATATATGTATGATAATAAATGAATAATGATTATGAATACACAAGGTGTTGGTTGGAGATAATGCACGCCCACTCGCCAGGGCCATGAATACCCTAATGGTTAAATATGGTAGTGGTAATCCCGATGATGTCTTCTTTTGTTTTACTCAATTGGGAAAATTACTCTAAAACCTCATTCGGAATTATGGCTTGCATTTATGTGTTCAAATTTCGTGATATTTATATTTATACCCTGTTTTATACCCACCAGTCTCCTTTAAACTGAATCCGGTTTGTTTTCAGTTGTTTTTTGCAGGTTAAGGAGTGCTAGGTGGGAATACAAGTCGTTTAGTTCTTGCATTAGTGTTTAGCACTCTCTTTATATTTCACTCGCACTCATATTACTATTTTGGTATATGATCATGTTTATGGAGCATATATGATTTTGTAGGCCGTGTGGGCCGTTGAATACCTGAATGATATTGTATATCTATTTTGGAGCTTGGTGGCTCGTCTTATATAATATATTATCTTGATCTTGATTGGTTTAAGGGTTAGCTCCCGCCTAGCATAGCGTGTGTGTTGTGTACCCGTTCACCTTGATTTGGCACGTGTATAGACTTCTATTTCATATACGGGTCGGGTCTCGGTGCTGGGGATGTGTTACCTTGCGCTCGGGTGCTACAATGTCATTTCCGTGCATCTTTTTGTTGCTATTGAAGTACAAAATTTTGCCTGAATTATTTTTGAAATGTTATTGATCGGATACTTTAAGAAAAGTTAGGAGCCATACCTCGAACAATTCAATCAAAATCTAACTTCATGGGGTATATAATTAATCAAGGATTGAGTATTTGATATATGAGCAAAAACACACCAATATATATTTGCTCACTTGGTGTGTACCTTCTAATGTTTTTTTTCACATTTATCATTTTTATTTACCTATAAATCCATTTTTTGTATGATTCGAAACCAAGAGCGAATGAATTACAAGTAGTACTTTTCACGTTTGAACTATGGATGTAGGACAGTAAGGCCGAACCGCATAACTCCTTTAGATTTAATTGAAAAGTAAAATCATGAAAAATAAGGCGAAGAAGAAAGGCCATAATGCTGAGGAAAAAAGTGTTGAAATGTAATGAAATCACTTAGATTGTTGTTATTTTGACTTTCATGGATTTTGAGTTTGGAGTTTTTAATTTCTTTTTGGAAAAATGAAGAAACAAGAAATGTGGTTTTGATGGATTTCTGGGCCTTATATTCTTTGATATGTTTCTTTTTTTATTTATTTTGGGATTAAGGAGTTTCCTACGTCTAACCCTCCAAAAGGCAAGAGTGTGAGTAAGGAAAAGGGAAAGGTACTAGTTTAATTATATATTAATGGCTTAGATTATAAACTATCATTTGAGATTCCTACTTTAAAATGTGTCTTTGAATTTTTGGTCCTGATGCAGAAGCCAAAAAGACCCCGAGCTTATTACAGAGGAGAACTAGTTGGTTCAAGGATAAAAGTTTGGTGGGCTATGGATGAGACATGAGTACTCGGTGTTGCGATTATATCAACTCCTTGATTTCAATATCCAGAAAAGAACATCAATCATGTTTCTCTTTGTCCTGGAAATAATGTATCATTAGATATTGGCTTTAGTTACAATTGGAAACTAAAGATTGAATAATATGCATTATTTGAACGAAATTCTTCTAACATTTAAGGTTCTGTACAATGCAGTTTCTATCAGTGTTTTGAAAACCGGACCGGACCGGCCGGTCCGCCCGGTTTAACCGGTGACCTACAGCTTATCCGGTCCGGTAGACCCCTAAAACCGCTAGGATTCGGACCAGTTATGGACCTGCATAACCGACCGGTTAACCGGCGATTCATGACCTAATAACCGGACCGGATCGCCGGTCCTACAAAAAAACACGCGCACAGTTCGCCATCTCCATGTTTACGCCGACCATCAACCTCCGTTTTTTGGTAATCGTCACCCCTTATGTATGTGAACAACGATTTGCAAAAATAGAAAAAGAGAAGAGATGGAAAAGAGAGATGAGCCGAATCGTAGTCACCGGATTATGCGTAGTTGCTGCTATTGTCGGAGGGACTCAACTGAAAATGTGAGCTCAAGAGGGCAGAGGCCATAAGTTGTTCTTCATTGCTGCATATTCAATTGGTATTTTACTATTTGACTATTTGCAGAGAAATGGAAACAAAAGGAAAAAATTGAAGTGGAAGGGTCGCGACTAAACTTGGAGAATTGAATAGGAATTAGGTTTTGATTTTTGATAAATGAAGTGGGCCGCTGCTAGATTTTATTTTTGTATACCCTTTTATTTTTTTTCCTTTTATAAACGTATAAAATAAAAATGTATTTCCCTTTTTTAAAATCTGTAAGAATTTTTTCCCTCTCTCGTGAGAGCCCCCTCTCGCATGGGAGTTCCTCCGCTGAAACCCTAGAGACCGCTGGATCGCCGTCGTAGTGCCGCTATTCACCACTGACCGCTGCCGGCTCTCCTCGTTCTCTGCCACGCCTCTGCTCTTTCTCCTCCCCCTTTGCTCTTCTCATTCCCGCTTTGCGCCCTGTTTTTGTGCTGACTGTTTCTCTGTTTCTCTCTTCAGGTGCGGTGCTTTACCCCTTCAGGTAGATACGAGGGAGAGTCCCGTAGTTCATCTCCTGCCACACTATGCAGTATCCCCAGAGCCACCCGGGCTCGCCAGGGGAAACATCGGAACAAGAGATTTCCCGGTTAACTCGATCTCTCACCTTATCGTCTAAGGAGTGGGAACATGTCTCAATGCCAGAATCCACTTGGGGGTTATCGGGACCCAATCGCCGGCTCTCTATCGTAGGTAAGGTCTTATCTCGATGGTCTATCCATTTTGATTCGTTCCGCATAACTATGATGAGATCGTTGAACCCAGTGAAGAGGATGGATATTACCAAGCTAGGGCAAGATCGGTTCCTTTTTATTTTCAATCATAAGTTGGATATGCAGAGGGTCATGGAAAACACTCCTTGGTGTTTTGACAAATATCCGATTATCATGGGGATTGTTGAGAGTGGGGAGGACCCCAGCTTCGTCCCCTTGGACACTTGTGAGTATGCCGTGCATATCCGCGGTCTTCCCATTGATCGCCGAACTGATGTCGTGGCGGAATTCTTAGGCAACACGATAGGCATATTCGGCTCCCACCTGAAATCTACTCTCTCTAGGGCAGGCCCTGACTCGTTGCGGATTCGGGTTGGTATTCGTATGACAGAACCGTTGCTTAGATGCCTCACTGTTAAACTGCCAACGGGGCACCAACTGGAACTGTCACTGAGTTATGAACGTCTGGCTAACTTCTGCTATCTCTGTGGAATTTGTGATCATGTAGACAAATTCTGCCCCCTTCGCTACGAAGAGGATTTTATTGATCCCGAACCAGATTATCCGTTTGGACCTTGGCTCCGTGAAAGCAGTCTCGGTAGTTCTCGCGCAGAGAGTGGTTTCCTGTTAAGCTCCTCCAATGCTTCCATCTTTAGGCCTGGTTTTCGTAGGCCGGAGTACGATAGCCCCTCTTTCTCTAGGGCAAGTACGAACATTCACCCGCCTACTTTCCTGGATGGTACTGATCGTAGGGGTCATCCTTCCCTCATCCCGACTTCCAACCTGGCTCCTCATAGCTCCCCGTCCAGTAGCTACCCCCCTATCCGCCCCTAGAGCCCACCTCCCATTCTACCAAATAACCAGCCGAATGTGACCACCACCCTCACCATCACCACCCCTCACCGAAACTCAGGCCTAGACCCTCACGCCGTGCCCACTCCCGGCTCCATACCACAGAATATCACTACCTCTAACATCCAGGCCCCAGAACTTCCCGTGCTACGCCCCCACCACCCCCGACCCAACGATGAAAACTCATGCCCTGACAAACAACGCCTGAAGCTCTCTCAGCCTGATTTTGCTTTCGATCCCAACCTTGTGTTCATAGGATCGTCCCTCAAGCCCCAGACCTCCCTTCAATCTGAACAGCTTCCCTACTCCTTCGATAGGGAGCTTATTAATGTTCCCCTCACCCTGAGCCTCCCAGACCCGAAACTCCAAGCCACACCGAAGATCCGCAAATTCAAGAAGAAACCCTCCCCAAAACCGTCTTCCAAATCACCCACTTTTCCCCTTACCTCGCAGAACCCCCTTGGCTTCACCCCTTCCCCGGATTCTTCCTGTTTGGTGGACATCACTAATTTAACGGTGGCGATTGCAGAGCAGTCCCGCCAAGCCCAATGAGTTGTCTCAGTTGGAACTGCCAGGGTTTAGGGGGACCCTGGCGAGTTCATAACCTCGGGTCCCTTATTAGGGATCATAAACCCCAAATTATCTTTCTGTCGGAGGCTCGGTGTAAGCGTCAGAAGATTGAAAGATTGAAAGTTACTTTAGATATGCACGGCGTGAATGTTGACTCAGTTGGGAAAGGTGGCGGACTTGCGTTGCTTTGGCGCAGGGACATGGAGGTTACGTTACAAAGCTTTTCTTCTTCTCATATTGACGTTTCGGTTAAAGATTTGGTTAGTGAGACTCCTTGGCGTTTCACCGGTTTTTACGGAGCTCTAGATACCCAAAATAAACATGTAGTTTGGAATTTGCTTCGGCGGTTGAGCAGGCAGTCGGTTAGACCGTGGTTAGTTAGTGGGGATTTCAACGATATTTTTCATGGTAGTGAGAAGGATGGGGGTAATACTCAATCGGTTTCCCGTATACAGGATTTCAGTGAGGCCCTTTCAGATGTGAGGTTGTCTGACCTCGGTTTCTCGGGATACCCTTTCACCTGGTTCAGAAATCGAACAGTGCCAGACTCTATTAGGTCTCGGCTGGACCGCTCGGTCGCGTCAGACAGCTGGTGTTCTCTCTTCCCCCATGCCAAGGTTATGCATCTGAGTGCCTCGTGCTCTGATCATGTCCCGATTCTCACGATTCTTGAGGAGTCTCGATCGAATAAGCGGCAAAAGCGGCGTCCTTTCCGGTTTGAGGCTATGTGGGCTAAGGTGGAGGACTGTAGACAGATTATTGATGAATCATGGTCGGGGAAACTTGCAGCCTCTGCCATGGATTCGGTCCTTTTGGGAATTGAGAAGTGTAGGGTGGGCCTTATTAATTGGCGCAGGAATTCTAGGGATGATACTCATAAATCTATCCAGGATATGGAGCGGGAATTAGTTGAGCTCAGACAAGGGTTAGTTACAGACGCCTCCAAGCAACGGGAGAGAGAGTTGAAAGATGCGTTGGGGGTCATCTTGGGCCAGGAGGAGCTTAAGTGGAAGCAAAGAGCGAAGGAGCACTGGTTACGGAAGGGAGACAGAAACACGAAATTCTTTCATAATAAGGCTTCTCAGCGGGAGAAGGTGAATCATATTATAGGTCTGAGGGACAAGAATAGTCAGTTATATAGCTCGAAGGAAGGTATTCAGAGGGTGATTGAGAGTTATTTCGGGAATCTCTTTGCTTCTAGTAATGTGAACCTTGCTGAGCTTGATGAGGTGCTTCGGGTGATTCCAAATAGAGTGGATGAGGACATGTCTCGGAGGCTTTCTCTCTCGTTCACATCTAAAGAGGTAACCCGCGCTCTGAAATCTATGTATCCCCTCAAATCCCCCGGGCCTGACGGCCTCCCCCCTTACTTTTTTCAGCGTTATTGGGATATAGTTGGTAGGGATGTCATTGCTTGTGTTCTACAATTCCTTAATCATGGTCATTTTGATAAACGTTTAAACTTTACTCATATTGTTCTAATTCCGAAATGCAAGTCCCCTGATCTGATCACTCAATTCCGCCCCATTAGCCTTTGCAATGTTGTTTACAAAATTGCCTCGAAAGTTATAGCCAATAGGTTGAAGCCACATCTTGATAATCTTATCTCCCCGTGTCAGTCAGCTTTCATTTCTAACCGTTTGATCAGTGACAATATTCTAGTGGCTTACGAGATTAACCACTTCATTAAGAACAAGCGTGCAGGGAAGGAGGGCTTCTTTAATTTGAAGCTTGATATGAGTAAGGCGTACGATCGGGTTGAATGGCAGTTCCTCCGCGGGGTTCTGGTGAAGTTAGGCTTTCCCTCACTTTTAATTGATCGTATCATGACATGTGTTACTTCTGTTTTGTTTTCTTTTCTGCTTGACGGCTGTGAATTTGGCCACCTGGTCCCGGAGAGAGGACTCCGTCAAGGGGATCCTCTCTCCCCTTATCTGTTTCTTTTCTGCGCAGAGGTCCTCTCAGGTCTTTTGCAGGAGCAGGAGAACGCAGGAAAGTTGGTGGGAGTCTCGATGTGTAGGGGGGCTCCCCGAGTGTCTCATCTCCTCTTCGCTGATGACACGATGATTTGTGGAGTTACGAATGATGTGGCGATGGAGAGTGTGAAAAGCGTTCTGGAGATGTATGAGCGGGTGTCTGGTCAGACTATAAATGGCATGAAATCATCTATGGTCTTCAGCAAGAATGTGGATAGAGGGAGCCAAGATGCTTTTGCGAATGCCCTTGGAGTTAGGAGGGTGGATGACCTTGATCGCTACCTGGGTCTTCCGTCTAGTGTTGGGCGGTCCAAGAAGGGAGTGTTTGAGGGGCTGGTTGATCGGATTCGTAAGAAAGCCCAGGGATTCTCGGAGAAGTTCTTGTCGGCCACGGGGAAGGCAGTGCTTATCAAGGCGGTGCTTCAGGCGATTCCTTCCTACACGATGAACTGTTTTCTTCTTTCTGATAATATCATCCAGAAGATGGAATCAGTCATAAGACAATTTTGGTGGAATAACAAGGGGGCAAAGAAGATTCATTGGCTTGCTTGGGACCGACTGTGTGATAGGAAGGAGGGTGGAGGTTTGGGGTTCCGGGACTTAAAGCTCTTTAATCTAGCCATGCTAGCTAAACAACTTTGGAGGATCATCCGCTCCCCAAATAGCTTGCTTGGACGGATATATAAGGCCCGCTACTTCCCACATTCGGATATTTGGAATGCTAAGTTGGGAAGATCACCCTCTTTGAAATGGAGGAGTCTTTTGGCGGCCCGCTATCTCTTGGCGGCGGGAACTAGGTGGAGGGTGGGTAATGGTGAGAAGATTCATGTGTGGAGAGATAGGTGGCTTCCAGGCCGGGAGTCCTTCAGACCCTCGTTTCGATGTGATGCTTTCCTAAATCCGGAATGGGTCTCGGATCTCCTACTTCCGGGGGGTGAACAAATGGAATAAAGAGCTGATTGAGAACTCGTTTTCTCAGGGTGATGCGGAGTCTATCTTAAGCATTCCGTTGGGTGAGTACAAGCGGGAGGATACGTTGATTTGGCACTACGGTAGTGATGGCAGATTTACGGTTAGGCGTGCTTACCATTTAGCACGACACTTGGCCACGATGAACAGAGGTTCCTCATCGTTGGCGCAGGGGAGAGAAGTGTGGAGGGGTATTTGGAAGCTCAATATCATGCCGAAGGTCAAAATCTCTCTTTGGCGAGCTTGCAATGACATCCTGCCGACGAACAGCAACTTGCGTCGGCGTCATTGCGACATTGACGATGCGTGCGTCCACTGTGGGACGGCCGGGGAAGACATTGTTCATGCCTTGGTGCTTTGTCCGCTGGTTCGACAGACCTGGGCTCTTTCGGGACTTCCTTGGCGGGTGGTGGAGCCTTTAGCAGTGAATTTTCGGTTGGGATTGTTTAAAGCGCTAGAGCAGTTACAGGATTGCGATAGGGAGAGGTTAGCTCTGATTCTTTGGTTGTCTTGGTTTAATCGAAATACTAAGAGGGCGGAGGGACAGGGGAAGCAAGCCCATGAAGTTATCGCTATGGTGGGGTCGTTCCATACTCCGCCACGGGCGGTGGAGGAGGTTCAGGTTGCGGCGAGTGCTAATGCCGTAGTTGGGCGCTGGACGAAACCTCCTCCGGGCTAGGTGAAGGTGAATTTTGATGGTGCGGTCTTTAAAGGGGAGAAGGCTCTCAGCATTGGGGTGGTAGCTCGGGACCATTCTGGTGTTGTTGTTGGCTGGGAAACCGATAGGTATTGGAATGCTGATGATCTGAAGTTAGCTGAAACCTTTGCTGCTCTCTCGGCTGTTAAATTAGCTAGAGACTTCGGGTGGCAACGTGTGATTTTTGAAGGGGATAAGATCAATGTGATGCAACAAATGCAAAAGGCCGAGGAAGATCTTTCTTCTCTTGGCAACATTTTTTTGGATATTAAACGTATGTCCTCTTGTTTTGCTAGGTGTCGTTTCTCTAGTATTCGTCGTGGTGCGAATGTTGTCGCCCACTTGTTAGCTCGTAATGCGGCCTCGGCCTGCGTTGGTTCTTTTGATATTCCGGTGTATGCGTCGAACTCTGTTTCTGCTGATTTAATTTAAGTTTTGGCCCTTCGGGCCTCGTTTCCTTAAAAAAAAAAAAAATCTGTAATATGATTATATAATATGATATTATTTAGAAAAATCAAAATTTTTATATAAATATTAGGATTTTAAAAGATATTATATGTAGAAATATTATAATATAAGTATATATTTAATAAAATAATAATTAATTATTTATGACGTCATACCGGTTCGATCGGTGGTTCAACCGATCGAACCGGTTGGACTGGTAACCAGTAAGCCCACCGGTTCACCTCCGGTCCGGTTTTGAAAACATTGGTTTCTATACAGGCACTGTTAAAGAGTTTGATTCTGTATTGAAGAAGCACGAGGTGATAATCCATGATTTTTTTTCCTTAATATCTGAATAATGCATTTCCTTTATTGTAAATGTTAAACTTGAGAATTGCCCATTTTTCTATCTTTGATTTTAGCAATTTTTTATAAATTGCGCCTATATGTTTGTAAGATTTAACTTATTTTTCCTGATTTATTGCCTAATTAATTATTTCTAGTTTTCCATAATAGTTATTCGATTTAAATTTTCTAAAATTCATTCATGGATGTACAGAGTTAGGACTGGTTCTTTCCTTCTGTTGTTTACCATTTTGGCCGGTATAATGAAGTAAATGATGGGTGCTTCTACTAATTGTGCTTCAAATGAAGACCTGAAAGAGATGTTGATAAATTCTGGGAGTAGTTTTTTCATGCTTCCCTCGAGGTATAGATCTCCTGGCATTTATTTGACATTTAAAAATCCACTTGCAGTTACTTTTTTGTGCCGAAATACCATGTTAATAAGAAATAGGTTTCTTGAAGGGTGTTATAATTAATTTAAGATCAATTTAAGACATTATCTGAAGGCTGGGTGTTGTTTCTTGTAAGTCCAATTAGAGAGGGGTTCAAAACATGTTACAAATAAAAAAAATTCTAAACTAAAATCAGATGTCACATCTGGCTAGTAATGTAAAAGTAATGAAAAATAGTTGGGAAAATCAAGGTGGATTAAGCTTAAAATGTAAGAAATTGTGTCGAATTCTAAAGTTTCAAGAGAAATATTTATTACAATTTGAAAAAATTTGGAAGAATTATTTTCTGCAAACAATAGTAAGTACCAAAAGTTGCTGCCCTGGACATTTATTTTCCTACCATAAACTCTTGGATTTTTGTCACCAAAAATTTAACCATTTTCACAAATGACAAATGCCACGTATTGGCATCTCCCCTTAATGCGCTCCACTATGCAGAAAATATGTAATCTGGTTGATGTAATATATTGCTCATTCCTCTCTGTCAACCAAATGTATTACTTAAATCCACTGCCCATTGAAATTTTCATTATTTCTTTCTTGTAATTCTGCATTTGTGGTTTTGGGAAGAATCAGGAATGGCTTCTTCAAGTTTGGATTTGCAAGAGCAGTAGATGAGACTTGTGACGCTCTTTCGCCCGAGAAGTTGGAAAATCTTATTCAGGTAGGGAATGTTTTTCGAAATGAATCATGTTTTTGTAAGGAAAATTTCCAAATGTTGGATGTAATTCCTCATCTTTCTCTTGATTGATAAGAGTGTCTAATGTACGCGTCGTGGAATCTTGCCTAATAGTAATTGTTTGACCCTAGGTGACTTGATGATAACAACTAGATCTCACTTAATTTTTACATTTTATAAACAAGTTTCTATATGTGTGCCTAAGTGAGGATTTTGCTTACTAACCACCATTTGTAAGAATGACAAATCGTTGACAATATGTGCATGTGATAATGTATCTCAATAATTTAGCTGCTGTAACCCCAACCTTTAGTGGTTCCTTGATTACAATTTCCACTATTTGCTGATAAGATCTATCCAGAAATATTTTTTTTAATTAGTTGTAATAAGAATTCAATCTTGCTTTCAAGATCAAGACATCCAGTTATGTTCTAATTTCTTCCGTAGGACCATATCAATTCGATGCAATTTGAAAAAAATCTATGGCTTTTTTAGCCTTAAAGTATTTCTTGGCTCTTTCAAATGTTCTAGATATAATCTTTTGATTAATAACTTTGCCTTTAATTACTTGGAAAGATGAAAAATGAGAAGTAATTCTCTTTAGTATGTGTTACAAATAATTAATGAATGGCGTTAAAGCAAGTTCCTAGTAGTAATTTGTAATTGTGATTCATACTCCAAATATCATCTTTATGAATTTGAAAAGAGAGCAAAAATTACTAATCAAGCTTTCATGTTTCATATTAATCAATATTCCTCTTCGCATCTCAGTAGTTATAATATATGATAAGTATTTGATGTAGTTAATACTTTCTCATGTGATTCTGTATCCCTTGCATGGCTTTCACGTGCTTGGTTCTATTGAAAATTTTAGCTTGTTCTGGAGGTTGCTCGGTTTACATCTTCTTACGTTACTGAAGAACAATTATCATATCTATAATAACTTGTGGTAATGCCTCTGATATTATACTTTAGATTTTTCTCTAAATAGAAATTCAAATTATTTTCCAGGATTTCTTATCTATCAAATTTGAAAACTCTACAGCGTTCTAAATCATTTTTGAAATGCAGGCTGGGAGAATCTGGACTAAATAACTCTGACCTGACAGAGAAACATGCCGAAAGATCCCTTGTAGGGAAAATTATCAAGGTTCATTCTAAGAATTTATGTTAGTGCACTAATAAAGTTACTTTTTTCCAGGAATTTTGAAATGAATTTCTTCTGCAGATCGATCGTGAGAAGGAAATAGCTTCCAGTATGAATTTGCTCAGCATAAGAAAATTAAGGTTTGATGAGCTGAGCTGATTGCATCTATTTTCAAATTTCTCATGTTGAAGAGTGCTACATTTCTTATGTTAAGCACTTTACAGAGTGAAGAACTTACTCACGAAGATGTTGGTTCTACCTCAAGAAGGTAAAATATATAATGAGTAGCTTTGTTGTAAAGGACTTTAATGAATGCTGATATTATTGGATATCCATTTTCTTCTAAAAACTTGTTCATTTGTGAATGCGAATAAAAGAATATGATGATTGTAATCTATTTCAAGTAAACCATTAAATCATACATCCCTTGCCCACAGTGTCCTAAAGAAATACGTACAACACTCTCTAAACAATATACAATCACATAAAGATCCGCTCTTAAATTCATAACTACACATTCCTCCCTCGTAACATTTATCCACCTTATGACCACCGCTCCTATTAAATACCACACATAGTTAAATAATACTATTTCTCTAACTTGGTAAGCTTTTAAATTGTTTGCCCATGTAGACGAGATTTCATCCAAGTTTGTGAATAAAATTTCCCCATTTTGACTAAAAATTTTAAAACATAAAATCCTCTTCCCTATTCATAGTAACGACAAATGCAGAATATTCTCACAATATCTTCCCTATGCTACAGGAATACTATGTTTAAACCTGTCAAGTACCAAGTTAGATCAATAAGGGCAATACATTATCTACCTTTGGAAAGTTTCTACACAAAATGGGAAAATGAATTGGTTGAAATGGAAGTTGTCAATGGGCATGCAGTGAAGGCGAGCCTCACACCAACGATCCATTTCATTCTTCCGAAGTATGGAGACATTGCTTTCAGTGCATGGTACCACTACTTCCATGAGTCCTGCGGTACTCTTCTTCAGATGGTTGCAGAAGTTGTCATGAATATTGTGAGTAATAACTTCTATTATATCCTCTCTAAGTTGCGGTACGAGATTTATATTCGTTTTGGTTGTTTAGGTGTTTGATATGGTATTACCGAGGGAAGGTCAATATAATTGCTTCCTTTCTTTTTTATTTGCCAATGAAATGAAACAAAAAAAAGATTTGATAGCTTCTTTAGCCTCTTACCTTTCAGACAAGGTGCTAATTAATCTAATGATTAATTTTTTCACGTGAAAATTGGGCAAGTTAAAGTCATTTTATTATCTAGTGTTAGAATTACTATCTAAGTTGATATCATTACTATCATTAGTATATGAGTTGATATCTAGTGAAATTAGAGTCTATATTTTCCAGGATTAGATTTAGGGTTATATGGTAGGTTTAGACTCTTCTCCTAATAGGTATCTTCTAGGTCATTCTTGGTCATGTCTAATAAGTTTAAATATTGTAATCTCTCGTTGATTAATAACACATACTAAATTTCCCTAATTCTCAACATCCACCAAATCAAAGTCAAGAGCTATGGCCCCGTAAAATAATTAGACTTCTTTTTTTTTTTTTTTTGGTAGCAACCGAGCAGGACTAAAGTTGCCAACACCACCAAAACTCAGTCCGGAGTACTATCCAGCATGCTCTCCCAGATTTCCTTCTCTTCACACATCCTTTGGCCTCTTCTAGCGAGAGAATCCGCCAAACCATTCTTCTCCCTGGCTATGTGCATAATCTTGCACTCCCACGGCTTCCGAATCAGATGTTTACATTCCTCGATTATGTGTCCGAGAGGATAAACACTCATGTCAGCCCCATGTATCATCGTGATAACATCCTTCGAATTGCATTCCACTTGAATCCTCCCATATCTCCTCTCCCAAGCCATAATTAAACCTTCCCGAAGCCCCAAGAGTTCCGCTGTGTCAATTGGAACCTCGCCCAGCTTCATAGCAAAACCTATCAGCCACTCCCCTTTGTCATTTCTTACCACTCCTCCCGCAGCAGCTGCTCCTGTATGTTCATAGAAGCTACCATCCGTGTTTAACTTCACCCATCCCACTTCCGGAGGATCCCAACTAACCGTTGAGCTTCGAACTTTCTTGTTCACTTTTGGCTTGCTCAGACTACTAATATCAAGTACAAGTGTTTTAAGATTACTAAGGGCCACCGCCTTGGGATCCCTTTTCCGACGATATTCCCAAATGTTACGGTGTTTCCAGAGGGTCCAGAGACTTGCCACGAAAACAACGCTCCAACTGTAATCCGACAGCAGTTTGTTTCGAATTTTCATCTTCCAGGTGTTCCCCACCCAGCCGTCGTCGGACTGACCTTCAAAGACTGTCCAATCCTCTTCAGCAATCACCCATTTCCATAATCTTTTCGAGTCTGGGCATTTACGGAGCATGTGTATAATGCTTTCCTCCGCCCCGTGGCAGCGCGAGCATTTCCCATCCCCGCCTAAGTTCCTCACTTTTCTGAGACAATTGCACATAACTGACCCATGATTTAATTGCCATAAAAAACACTTAATTTTGTTCGGAATTTTACTCTTCCATATCAGCTGCCATGACTGGTCCCTTTGTCCTGTGGTAGGAACAAGAGATTCATAGGCCGATTTACAACTGAACTGTCCGGACGATTCTCTGCTCCAAACACGAGTATCCTCTGTGTCTAGGAACCGCGGCATTGGAGTTCCCCTTATCTTCGCTTGCACAGCTTCAGGAATCACCGTTCTGATTTTATGAAACTCCCAACCCTCTGCAGAGCTATATACGTCGCTGACATTGAGGAGGGAGTCTTCTACTCCTATCGGACCAGGGACCAAGTCTTTAAGCTTTCGCCCCGCCAGCCAATGGTCTTCCCAGAAGTGCACACTCTCAACATTCCCGATTCTCCACGTGATGTTATTTCGCACTTCTTTCAGGCTTCTAATCACCCCTTTCCAAAGGCGTGAAGCACCCGGTTTTGGGGTGTGGTTTAAGATATCTTCACTTTGCAAGTATTTAGAACGGAAGAGCTGTTCCCACCTACCACCTTCGTTCCTGAGGATTTTCCAACCAACCTTAGCCATCATCGCGATGTTGTATTTCGTGTCTCTCGTATACCGAGCCCCCTTCCTCTTTCTTACGTATCACTTTGCTCCACCCTACAAGGTGAGTTTTCCTTTTCGTGATGTCCGTTGACCACAGGAATTTACGATTTATTTGGTCCAATTTATTGCAAACACCCGAAGGAAACCAATTCGTATGTATTTTATAGACGGGTATGGTTGAATTAACAGATTGGATTAGTGTGAGGCGCCCTGCCATATTCAGATTCTGAGCTTTCCAGGCCGAGAGTCTCTTCTGGACTCTCTCCAGAACCTCCGCATACTCATCATTCGTATGTCCACTACTTCCCAGATTCACCCCTAAATATTTCCCAATATTCTTCGTTTACCCTATGCCAAGAGTAGCGGTAATGTTAATTCGGTTCGTTCGGTTGGTATAAGGGGAGAACCAAACCTTGGACGTTTCATTACTGACTCGGAGCCCAGAAGCATCGCAGAAGCGAGTAAGAATTTCCTTAATCCGTCTGGTATTATTGGCCGACGCTTTCGCCAAGAGAATCAAGTCGTCGACGAACAGCAGATGGCTGAATTTGGGGCCTCCCCTGTTGGCCGAAATTAGATTCCAAGTATTATTTTCGACCGCCTCTTCAATCAGATAGCTTAGCCTTTCCATACACAACACGAATAAATACGGGGAAAGCAGGTCACCTTGGCGAAGGCCGCCCGTGGGTGTGATAGGGTCGGTTGGATCACCATTCCAAAGGATCTGAGGTCTAACGCTTCCAACAACATTCATGATAAGAGTTATCACACAATCAGGGAATTCGAAGTACTGTAATGTTTCCTTAAGAAACTGCCAATTCACCATGTCATAAGCTTTTTGAGGATCGAGTTTCAAGAACATGTAACCTGCGTTGCTTTTGGAGTTGTGCATAGAGTGAACCAGCTCTTTGAGAGTAAGGATGTTGTCTTATGTTGTCCTGCCCGGATTAAAGGAGCTTTGGAACGGCCCTATAATCTCCGCAATAAATGACTTTATTCTCAGCACTAGAAGCTTGGTAAGAGTTTTCAGGGAGATATTAAGCAAAGTTATCGGTCGAAATTCACTCGCGTTCTTGGGGTTTTGTTTCTTGGGAATTAAACTTATGAACGCTGCCCCCATGTCCGCTGGTATCTGTTGGCTCGAGAAATAGTTATTTACACAATCGAACAAAGAATCTCCCACCGACTCCCAAAAGCTTTGATAAAAACCCGCTTGGCAGCCGTCCGGACCCGACGCTTTATAGGGGCTCATAGAATTTACTACCATTCGCAGCTCATCTTTAGTAATTGGCCGAATTAAGGCGTCTTTATCTCTGCCTTGCAGTTTTCTCTGGAAGCCACTGAGAGGAAGTCCACCCGCGGTAGTGTTGCAATTTGGTGGAGTGAAGAGTTTGTTAAAGAACTCGTGGACATGATTCTTTAGAGTCTGCATATCCAAAACCCAGCAGTCATTGATGAGGAGTGTATCGATTTTATTCCGCCGCCTCCTGTTGAGAGTAGAGATATGGAAGAACTTGGTGTTGCGGTCCCCAAAATTAAGCCAGTTAACCCTTGATTTTTGAAACCAAAGTATTTCCTCATGTTTCAGGACCTCATTGTATTCACCTATAAGCTTATTTTCAAGAGTTTTGAGCTCCTCATGAAGCCTATCCTCTGGTATTTTTTGTATGCCTCCTAATCTCGCTTTGAGGATGCGTTTCTTGCGGAAGAAATTACCAAAAACACACTTGTTCCAATCTCTCATAACCTCTGGTAATACCCCAAGCGCATCAAGTAACTTTCGGTTATTCTCCCAAACGGATTTGATTACGTCCCCGCAATCTGGGTGTCCGATCCATGCCGCCTCAAAACAAAATGGCTTCACATTCGGTGTTCTCAGCATCCCTTTGGTGTCCGTCAGAATCGGACTATGGTCGGAGTGAGTTCTAGGCAGGACCCTGGTAACACTATCCGGGAACCGCTGGACCCACTCCGTGTTGGCAAGTACTCTGTCTAACCGCTCCAACACTCTTCCATCCCCGGTAACCGTTCCACTCTAGGTGTATAGTGGCCCTTTCGATTCAATATCTATTAGTCCGCAACCCTCAATCGAGTCTCGGAATTTCTCACATTTAGACCATGAAATTCGTTTCCAACCGCTTTTCTCGCTTGGACCTGTAATGTCATTGAAATCTCCACTTAACATCCAGGGTCCCCGTACCTCATCACTGATCTCTTTAAGTTTACACCAAAGATCCTCTCTTTTACGGACAATGGGACTAGCATAAATCCCTGTGCAGTATGCTTTCTCATTCATGGGGCCAATTCTAGTGTGTATCATCTGTGTCGTGACTTCAAGAATCTCAACACGTACGTGATCTTCGTTCCAAAGCATCCAGATACCCCCCCTCTC
Source organism: Lantana camara (assembly GCA_037501455.1). NCBI lineage: Eukaryota > Viridiplantae > Streptophyta > Magnoliopsida > Lamiales > Verbenaceae > Lantana > Lantana camara. The sequence goes on from CM074859.1 coordinate 44,101,400, forward strand.
TACCATTGATCGGAGCCCGACAAACATTAGTAAAGCTTAATTATCTCGAGATATGTAGCACCCTAACCCCCAGGGCACCACATCCCCCGCACTATAGCCTCGATCCACGTATGAAATGAAAAGTCCATACATAAACCAAAACTATAGCGAACGGGTGACAATAAAAAAAATGACGAGCTAGGCGGGACACTCTCCCTAACAAAACCAGAGCAAACAGGATAATGAAAGCGGAAGCAATAAAATCATTCATACATATAGGTACCATATTTACCGAATAGATATGTATAGATACCAACTTAACTATCAATACATTATCATCTTTTCATAATATACATATTCAGGTATGCAAAAGGGCTAATAACGATCATAACAAAAGATGCTAAAAGTGCTATACATGAAGGTGCGGTACTAGACTTGTGAAAATGTAAAACTCGACTGGACACCCGCCTAGCACGACCACGCGCTCAAGTACCTGAAAAGTGAAGTATCAGTCTACCGAAGACTGAGTGAGGGGCAATAATTATATATAACACACATCACATGCAAGGTGTAGTCTCGGGTGAAAACTTTGGAAATGAAAAGGATATATAATTCAAGAAGCTTAATTTTTGCCCGAGATTACAACCAATCACTTTAACATTTTACTTGAACATTTCATGAACATGTGACCCCGGTGAGCAGGGGCGATTCTCCAACCTTTACACCAAACGTGACAATACGTGCTTGCTTTATCAATTCAATACATGATCATGCAATTCCATTTAGTGCTCACATAGACAATTTCATGCTTGAAATCATGCAATAACCCAAGGATAACCCGACATGCCGGATTAATCCCCAGTCTCCTTCTTCCTCCGGGCGATAGCGAGTTTGCAAGGCTCGACTATCCACGACATGTTGTGTGTAGAGGACATGACCCTCTAGACACGGAACTCCTTCCACCACTAATCTCCTAGTGGCTTCGGGGGTGATCCCAATAATGTGAGGATAATTCAGGAGTTACCCGTCAGCCCTTGCTTTCCCGATTGGCTCAAGAATTACCCTCGGGCCTATGTGCAATCATGTACTCGCCAAACATGCTTGAAATCATGACTTGCTTGCTTGAAATATTCATGGTTTTGAAATCATTTATAAATATAGTATGTTTTGGCCGAAATAGCACATAAGGGTGGTAGGGTTCTATATACATAACCTAAAACCTCACCTTTTCTTGCAAAATACAATAAGGTAGTGTTCTAAGGAACCTGCTCCTCGTCCACGCCCTCGTGACCTGTGCAAACACGACGTGTATACGTGAGACATGACCTAAAATAGACCAAATATGACGAACGGCGGAAATTTGTCGAGATGACGATGAAAACGCAATGTGGCATGATAACATGTTGTTTCACTACATAATAACACATATTAAAGCAATTCGGGGTCAAAGAAGTCATCGGATCGAGGGGTCATTTTCGTAATTTTATGCAGTGAATTTTGTTCTGCAAGTCAGGTGGGAACGGTCGTTCCGGTCCCCTTTGAAAAATGGGAACGGTCGTTCCCGTAATCCCCAAAAGCGCACCAACGATTTCCTTTTCAAAAACGCGCCTTAGCTGGGAACGGCCCTTCCGGCACCAAGGCCAAAATGGGAACGGCCGTTCCCATGCTCGGCCGCCTTGTTTTAGTTTAAAAGAGGGGAACACCCGTTCCCACAATGCCTTGAGGCTGGGAACGGTCGTTCCCAGTTTTGCAACTGAAGAAAAACAGAGCAGAAAAGGGGAAGGTTACGGGAAGCAACAAACAAGCACCCAAAACTCCATTTTGATCATCGAAGCCAAAGTTCTCTGGGAATATACATGCATATAGGTTCATAAGATGATAAACTATCACTTAAACACTTAAAACACAATATATCATCAAGATTCTAAGATTCATGTTTATGATCAAACTTGATCATTCATGCCAAATATCCAAGAATTCAAGCTATAACACATGCCATAATTCATGATATGATCACATATTCATGTTTCCCTCCACCAATAATCCAACTAGCACATCAAGCTCAAACCCTAGTCATGCCAACTATGATCACACTCATCAATTCATGCAAACCAACCTTAAATGAAAAAGAAATGAAGAAAGTGGATGAAGATGATGCTCAAACTCCCAAAGCTTGAAAAATCTCTTGAAATTCTTGACAAAATAGAAGAAAATCACTTCTTCCCTTTTTCCTTGAAGAACCGAGAGTGAAGGAAAGCAAATTGTTGGGAAATTTGATGAGAATGGATCAAGGAAGATCATGGAATGTATATTACGTGATTCACCAACATTGATTTGTGTGAAATATGGAAATTGCAATTTGATCCTTTGTTTTATGAAGTCATGAGATCAAGTATGCCACAATTTAAATTATACTCAATTAAGTCCTTGTAAGGTTATGCATTTAAGTCCCCAAAGTTTGAAGAAATATCCAACTAAGGACAAATTTGGTAATTTTGAAATACTCTCGGTAATGATTTTATGCAATAAATATTTTTCCGTGTCATGAAATAATATTTTCAATGATATAAAATCAAATAATTCACATAAAGGATGTTTCATGAATTTTATAAAAATATGAATGCCACGTAAGAATATATTATGAAATTAAAGAATTAAATAAATCCTACGCTCAAAACGCACACGTGGCATGCTTACCTGTTCATCCGGAACCGGGGCGTTACAACTCTCTCCCCTTTAGAAGGATCTGGTCCCCAGATTCTCTAGTCCTGCCCGAACAACTCGGGATGGAACCGTTTCATTTTATCTTCCGTTTCCCACGTAGCTTCCTCGGTTTTGTCGCTTTTGCACAACACTTTAACCATGGGAATTCTCCGGTTTCTCAATTCCTGAAATTTTCGATCCAATATTCTAACCGGCCTCTGAACAAATGTCAAATTCGGTTCCAGCTCAACTTCTTCCACAGGGAGAATCGTGGTCTCATCGGGGTAATATTTCCTTAATTGTGAAACATGAAACACGTTGTGAATCCCCGTAAGACTCGGTGGTAGGTCTAGTCGATAGGCTACCTCGCCTATTCTTTCAAGAATCTCGAACGGACCTATGTAGCGAGGATTAAGTTTTCCTCCTTTCCCGATCCGGGTGAAACCTTTCCTTGGTGACACCTTCAAGAATACCCGGTCACCAACTTCGAATTCTAGATCTCTTCGGCGCTTATCGGCATAGCTCTTTTGCCTATCTTGCACGGCTTTCATCCGTTGTTGAATCATTTGTACTTTCTCAATCATGGCCTGAACGACTTTGGAAGGCCTTTCGAATCTTTCACCTTTCTTTACCCCTTCCTATTTCGACCATTTCCATTCTTCCAAGTCGAAGAACAACGGAGATCGGCACTTTCTTCCATAAAGAAGTTCATAAGGAGCCATCCCGATCGAAGCCTGAAAGCTGTTATTATAAGCAAACTCGATTAAAGGAAGCTGTTCTGCCTACGAGTTTTGAAAATCCATCGTGCAAGCCCGAAGAAGATCTTCCAAATATCTGATTAACCTTTCAGTTTGACCGTCTGTTTGAGGGTGAAATGCAGTACTGAACTTAAGTTTCGTCCCCAAAACGGCCTGTAACTCCTGCCACAACTTAGAAGTAAATCTCGGATCTCGGTCTGAAACTATGCTCGCCGGAATACCATGAAGTCGAATAATTTCTCTGTTATAGATCTCGGCCAACTTTGGAATCTTATAGGACATCCGGACCAGTAAAAAGTGAGCAGACTTTGTAAATCTATCCACGATTACCCAAATTCCATCAAACCCGCCTTTAACCTTCGGTAATCCAGAAACAAAGTCCATCGTTACTTGTTCCCACTTCCATTCGGGAATAGGTAACGGTTGTAGAAGTCCTGCGGGCTTTTGGTGCTTAGCTTTCACTTTCTGACAAGTCAAGCAATGTTTCACATATTCTGCCACGTCTCTTTTCATCCCGTTCCACCAATAATATTGCTTCAAGTCCTTATACATTTTATTTCCTCCTGGGTGGATCGAGTAGGTTGACTTATGAGCTTCTTCAAGTAGGGCCCGTTTCAGTTCTTCAGGTACTACTACTCTGTTTTTAAATCGGAGCAACCCGGTCTCATCAAACCCAAACGGACTCTCCTGATCATCCTTAGCCTTACCCACAAGCTTCTGAACTTCCGGATCCCTATTCTGAGCCTCAAATAACTGATACTTTAATTCTGGCTGAATTGTGATATTAGAAACCCGAGCTTTTAGAACAATTGGAGCAACTTCACCGCTTTCCTTTATTTCCAAGCTCGATACACTCGCCTTCCTGCTAAGTGCATCGGCAACCACATTTGTTTTCCCGGGATGGTATTTAATTGTACAATCATAATCCTCTAGCTTTTCCATCCATCGTCGTTGCCTCATGTTCAACTCTTTCTGTGTGAACAAATACAGGAGGCTCTTGTGGTCGGTAAAAATCTCAAAGAAGTCCCGTAAAGATAATGTCTCCATTTCTCGAGAGCAAAGATCACGGCTGCAAGCTCTAGGTCGTGTGTTGGAAAATTCCTTTCATATTCCTTTAGCTTCCGAGAAGCATAGGCGATCACTTTTCCTTTCTGAGTTAGAACACAACCCAAGCCTTCTTTAGAAGCATCTGTGTACACTGCATACTCCTCTGAACCCTCGGGTAAAGTTAATACCGGAGCTGAGACTAACTTTTCTTTCAAAAAGTTAAAACTTTGATCACACTTCTCGTCCCAGACAAACTTAACATCCTTCTTTGTTAATCGGGTCAACGGTGCAGCAATTTTAGAAAAGTCCTGAACAAATCTTCTATAATAACCGGCCAGTCCCAAGAAGCTTCTAATTTCCGAGGTATTCTTTGGTTTCTCCCACTTGAGCACGGCCTCAATTTTCGAGGGATCGACTTCCAACCCTTTCCCTGAAATTACATGTCCCAAGAAAGAAACCCGATCAATCCAGAATTCACACTTGCTAAACTTAGCAAACAACTGATGCTCTTTCAAAGTCTGTAGAACGAGCTTAAGATGCCTCGCATGCTCCTCAGCTGTTTTTGAGAAAACCAGAATATCATCAATAAAAATCACCACGAACTTGTCAAGGAAAGGCCTGAATATCCGGTGCATCATATCCATAAAAGCTGCAGGGGCGTTAGTTAATCCAAACGGCATAACCACGAACTCGTAGTGCCCGTACAGAGTATTGAATCCTGTCTTAGGAATACCCTCTGCTCGGATTCGCAGCTGATAGTATCCCTGTCTTAAATCCAATTCTGAATAAACTTTGGAACCCTGAAGTAATCGAATAACTCCTCGATATGTGGGAGGGGATACTTGTTCTTAATAGTCATCCGGTTCAACTGCCTATAGTCGATGCACATTCTTAAAGTTCCGTCCTTTTTCTTTACAAATAAAACTGGTGCTCCCCAAGGTGAAGTGCTCGGCCGAATGTAACCAACTTCCAACAATGCTTCAAGCTGAACTTTTAACTCCTTTAATTCCGCTGGAGCCATCCGGTATGGAGTCTTTGAATACGGCTCAGCATTCGGGAAAAGATCGACCACAAACTCGATCTCTCGCTCAGGAGGCAAAGAATCCAACTTTTCTGGAAATACCTCAGGAAACTCCTTTACCACTTCGGTGTCCTCTAATTTCACCTGATCCTTGGGCTTGTTCAGAATGTAAGCAATGAACCCTGTAGCCCCGTCTCTGATTAATTTCTGAGCTTCTGAAAAAGAAAGTTGGGGTACGGTCTTCGAAGTACAACTCGTAACAACCTCTGAACCCAACTGAACCTTCTTAGCCCGACAATCCACGGTAGCACAATGCCTGTATAACCAATCCATCCCCAATATAGCCCCGTATCTCTCCATCGGCGTAACAATGAAATCTGTCAGAAACTCCCGGCCTTCAATCACCACTGGAACATCCCTGTAAACCTGATCCGTCTCTCGCCTACTACCGAAAGGAGTACTAACTAGATAGCGCACAGAAGTACACATAGCAGGCAAAGACAAAGTAATAGCAATAGAGTGCGCAAGAAAGGAGTGTGTAGCTCCTGGATCAAATAATGTATGGATGTTCGTGCCATGGATGCAAATAATACCTTCAACTACTGCGGCGGGGTCTAACTCAGCATCCTGCTCCTCCCCAATGAGTGCATAAGCCCGGGCTCTCCCAAGTGGCCTCGGACCTGCAGGCGGCGGATCCCGACGATCCGGACAACCGTCAACCAAGTGCTCGTCGCTCCCGCAAATCAAACATAAGCCTAACCGGCGTCTGCAGTTATCATAGTTGTGTGTAGGAAGCCCACAATATCTGCAGCCCGGTCTCTGAGGTGGCTGTGGTGGTGCTGGAGCTCTAGGACCTCTCGGTAACGGCCCTATCGACTTAAGCTTCTTCCCGGAATCCTTCTGTGCTGGAGGTGCAGAGTAAATCATCGGCCTCTTTCCTGAGCTCGATCCCTGGCCTGCTCTCGAGCCTGAAGCCTGTCCAGTCGGTGGAGTAGCTCTCCTAGCAATGTCAGAATCCTCGACCTTTAGAGCTTTGGCGGTAGCTTTGGCCCAAGTGCCGGTATTGGCTGCTTTCAGCGCATCCTGAATATCTAGCCTGAGTCCCTGGACGAATTGCATCGCCTTATGAAAGTCATCATTCGCTATGTTGGGTGCATAGCGAGAAAGTCTCTCGAACTCGGCGATATACTGCCCCACAGATCTGCCTCCCTGTTTCAGCTCGGTGAACTCCCTCAACCTGCGAGTACGGGAAGCTGGAGGAATATACTTGTTTCTGAACTCCCGTACGAAGACCTCCCAAGTAAAATCTGTCCCGGCTGCCTCCAAAACGATCTGAGTGCTCTCCCACCAAGAATAGGCCTCGCCCTGAATAAGAGTAAGTGTACAGCGAGCCTTCTCCTGAGTGTCACAAGGGATAAGCTGCCAGATCCTCTCGATCTCCTTCAGCCACATCTCTGCCTGAGTATCGTCGCCCTTGTAGAACTTCGGGGGACGCTGGTTCTGAAATTCTCGCAATATGGCAGAAATGGGGTTCTCCTGAGGTGCTACCGGTGCTGGAGGTGGTGGAGGAAACCTGTCTTGTAGCCTCTGATCAATTAGCCCCACTACCGCGTTCATGAAATCCTGGGGTTGTGCCTGGGCAGGTGGAGGAGGTGGTGACCTCTCCCGACGATGATGTCGGCGATGATGATGTTGCCTATGTCTCGAGGCTCGGTCACTGGATGTCTATCGGGCTCCATCCTGAAATCAGATCACTACACATGCGTGGCTTGATTAATAAATGCAAATGTGTGCATATAATTCAACAATGTTAATAAACACACATTCAAGAGGAATCAAATAACTCAAATAAGGTAGGAAAATTCAAGTAATCAAGTAATTTAGTGAAATGCAGACTCTCAAGTATCATATAATCCTATGCCGTGCGACCTAGACTGACTTGACACGACTCGAGAACCTCGGTTTTGCAACCGGGCTCTGATACCACCTGTAGATGTAGCACCCTAACCCCCAGGGCACCACATCCCCTGCACTATAGCCTCGATCCACGTATGAAATGGAAAGTCCATACATAAACCAAAACTATAGCGAACGGGTGACAATAAAAAAATGATGAGCTAGGCGGGACACTCTCCCCAACAAAACCAGAGCAAACAGGATAATGAAAGCGGAAGCAATAAAATCATTCATACATATAGGTACCATATTTACCGAATAGATATGTATAGATACCAACTTAACAATCAATACATTATCATCTTTTCATAATATACATATTCAGGTATGCAAAAGGGCTAATAACGATCATAACAAAAGATGCTAAAAGTGCTATACATGAAGGTGCGGTACTAGACTCGTGAAAATGTAAAACTCGACTGGACACCCGCCTAGCACGACCACGCGCTCAAGTACCTGAAAAGTGAAGTATCAGTCTACCGAAGACTGAGTGAGGGGCAATAATTATATATAACACACATCACATGCAAGGTGTAGCCTCGGGTGAAGACTTTGGAAATGAAAAGGATATATAATTCAAGAAGCTTAATCTTTGCCCGAGATTACAACCAATCACTTTAACATTTTACTTGAACATTTCATGAACATGTGACCCCGGCGAGCCGGGGCGATTCTCCAACCTTTACACCAAACGTGACAATACGTGCTTGCTTTATCAATTCAATACATGATCATGCAATTCCATTTAGTGCTCACATAGACAATTTCATGCTTGAAATCATGCAATAACCCGAGGATAACCCGACATACCGGATTAATCCCCAGTCTCCTTCTTCCTCCGGGTGATAGCGAGTTTGCAAGGCTCGACTATCCACGACATGTTGTGTGTAGAGGACATGACCCTCTAGACACGGAACTCCTTCCACCACTAATCTCCTAGTGGCTTCGGGGGTGATCCCAACAATGTGAGGATAATTCAGGAGTTACCCGTCAGCCTTTGCTTTCCCGGTTGGCTCAAGAATTACCCTCGGGCCCACGTGCAATCATGTACTCGCCAAACATGCTTGAAATCATGACTTGCTTGCTTGAAATATTCATGGTTTTGAAATCATTTATAAATATAGTATGTTTTGGCCGAAATAGCACATAAGGGTGGTAGGGTTCTATATACATAACCTAAAACCTCACATTTTCTTGCAAAATACAATAAGGTAGTGTTCTAAGGAGCCTGCTCCTCGTCCACGCCCTCGTGACCTGTGTAAACACGACGTGTATACGTGAGACATGACCTAAAATAGACCAAATATGACGAACGGTGGATATGTGTCGAGATGACGATGAAAACACAATGTGGCATGATAACATGTTGTTTCACTACATAATAACACATATTAAAGCAATTCGGGGTCAAAGAAGTCGTCGGATCGAGGGGTCATTTTCGTAATTTTATGCAATGAATTTTGTTCTGCAAGTCAGGTGGGAACGGTCGTTCCGGTCCCCTTTGAAAAATGGGAACGGTCGTTCCCGTAATCCCCAAAAGCGCACCAATGATTTCCTTTTCAAAAACGCGCCTTAGCTGGGAACGGACCTTCCGGCACCAAGGCCAAAATGGGAACGGCCGTTCCCATGCTCGGCCGCCTTATTTTAGTTTAAAAGAGGGGAACGCCCGTTCCCACAATGCCTTGAGGCTGGGAACGGTCGTTCCCAGTTCTGCAACTGAAGAAAAACAGAGCAGAACAGGGGAAGGTTACGGGAAGCAACAAACAAGCACCCAAAACTCCATTTTGATCATCGAAGCCAAAGTTCTCTGGGAATATACATGCATACAGGTTCATAAGATGATAAACTATCACTTAAACACTTAAAACACAATATATCATCAAGATTCTAAGATTCATGTTTATGATCAAACTTGATCATTCATGCCAAATATCCAAGAATTCAAGCTATAACTCATGCCATAATTCATGATATGATCACATATTCATGTTTCCCTCCACCAATAATCCAACTAGCACATCAAGCTCAAACCCTAGTCATGCCAACTATGATCACACTCATCAATTCATGCAAACCAACCTTGAATGAAAAAGAAATGAAGAAAGTGGATGAAGATGATGCTCAAACTCCCAAAGCTTGAAAAATCTCTTGAAATTCTTGACAAAATAGAAGAAAATCACTTCTTCCCTTTTTCCTTGAAGAACCGAGAGTGAAGGAAAGCAAATTGTTGGGAAATTTGATGATAATAGATCAAGGAAGATCATGGAATGTATATTACGTGATTCACCAACATTGATTTGTGTGAAATATGGAAATTGCAATTTGATCCTTTGTTTTATGAAGTCATGAGATCAAGTATGCCACAATTTAAATTATACTCAATTAAGTCCTTGTAAGGTTATACATTTAAGTCCCCAAAGTTTGAAGAAATATCCAACTAAGGACAATTTGGTAATTTTGAAATACTCTCGGTAATGATTTTATGCAATAAATATTTTTCCGTGTCATGTAATAATATTTTCAATGATATAAAATCAAATAATTCACATAAAGGATGTTTCATGAATTTTATAAAAATATGAATGCCACGTAAGAATATATTATGAAATTAAAGAATTAAATAAATCCTACGCTCAAAACGCACACGTGGCGTGCTTACCTGTTCATCCGGAACCGGGGCGTTACAAGATATCCTCAGCTCTAACATCCGACACCCTCGTCTCTAATAAGAACACTATATCAGGCGAAAATTCACGTAAAAGGTCATGAAGAGACCTGCGAAAACCATCATTCCCGGTACCGTTACAATTCCAGGAAAGGACTCTCATCTAGACAGATGTAGAAAGAGTCTGTTACGATGGGGTTCTCAATTAGCCGCCAGGCCAAACCCCTCATCCTCTATCGCATTTCCGTCATCAACAACAAACATTTCCGAATCCCATCCGTTTGGGGCGGTTCGATCACCATCCTTCCGATTAGTTTCTGGTCTATGGTTGAGGCTAGGATCACCTGTATCACCATTAGATGGTATTCCGGGCTCATGAGTCCCACCCTCGCGAAAGGGTGGTTCATATTGTGTATTACTGTTGTTTCAGGTATTCCTTCCCACTCCTCCATGAGGATGTAGCTCCCGGCTGCTTTCTCCTCCTCCGTATCTGTTTCCCATATCTCCTTGGTCAAATTGTGAACTACGGGGTTGGTGAAGCTGTCTCTCTTTGGTATATGGGACTTAGGGGCTGAGATTATTGTGCATCTCTTTTAGTGGAGTACGTTTCTCCACTGGGGCTGGGTGGTATGAAGGAATATTAGGCTGTTGGGGGACCTTGTGGACCGCGGCTCTCTTGACCCTGACTCGGCGATCAGAATTATTCTCTCTGTTGACGTGGCGATTTTCCTTTCTTAGATTGCTCTCCTCCATATCTCTACCTATTTCTTGGAGATCATTATTCCTAACTTCTTGCTCTTTTATTGGCTCCATATCGTCAATCAAGGGATTGGAAAAGATATCAAATCTGTTATTCCTAACTTCTTGCTCTTTTATCTGTTATTTTTCTTTCCTTTTTGGATTTCACCATCCTCCTCCCGGCGTCCCCATCTGGACGATGTTCCGCCATAGGCACCAACAGCCTTACCCCCTCGTCGGCGGTTGGCCATCATCCATGGGCCGTAGGTTGGGCCATCCCTTCTCTCTTTCCCCGCTGGCCTCCTTGGGTCTCTCGCCGACTCGTCTTGCTGCTCTTCCGGGTGACTTAGTTTGCTCAGACAGTTACCCACTCTATGCCCCACCATACAGTTGTAGCATATCGATGGTAGATTCTCGTATTCGACTGAGAGTAAATGGCCCTTCACTTCCACCCCACTCTGGAGGGGCTTGTCCAGATTAAGTTCCACGCATACTCGGGCATATTACCTTTGTCCCCCCAATATGTATTCTTGTCTATTTTGATCGGTGACCTAATCGCAGTGGCGATCCCAAATAAGATTGGTTCTTTGTAGTATTCCGTCGACAGACCTCGGACGCGTACCCACGAGATCGCCGTGGTAATCCGGTCATTCGAAGCTTGGAAATTTGGGATCCATTTCCTAACAACCAGATAATTCCCATTAATTACCCAAAGCCCCTCCGTTAGGATCATGGCGGTTTTCTCTTGGTCTTGAACTTTCAGAGTGAAGCAACCATTTCCCAGTTCGATGAGATCAAACTCCCCTTGCAAATTCCACATCCTATCAATCCGGGCAGACAACAGATTCACATTCATGCTTCGACCAAGAATACGCAGAATGATGGCCTGTCGCCATGGGCGGCGCCGGATCTCTTCTCTGTATTCCTCCGACAAACATATTCTAGGGTAAGGGAAATCCTCAGTTGGCTCCTCTATATGAATCCTCTCCATGTCAATCTGTACTTCCTGAAATTTTGGGTGTACTTCAACCTGGTTCCCCATCAAAGAGTCCAGGTACGATCTGTCCGCCGCCCGGTGGCTGCCAGAGCCCTGATCAATACCCTCCATATCTCCCGTGGTGGCGTCGTTCCTTGATTTGAATTTCTTGGTGCTTCTTCTCAAATGGTCGGTTTCTTCGGTAGAGAGAGGCGGCTTGTTCTCTCTCATGGTCGGTTTCTTCAAAATAATTAGACTTCTGAAATTAAATGCTCAAGCACAAAAGTATCGTACCTCCCAAATAAATAGTTACTACATCCTCAAGATTAAGTAAATACCTAAATTGTGGCAACTTAATTTCCATCTTGTAAGAGTGAAAATATTCTAGATGTATCAGATAACCCCGTGTGCACATGATGAATAGTGTTAAAGTCCAACAAAGCGAAAATTAAATAAGGTAATCCAGGTACCAAGTACATTAGGATATCTCGAATATACCCCTTACCCACCTAAAAGAGTTGCTAGATGGCGAAGCAATATCTATCCTTGTTCGTAGCAAGGCTCGCCAAATTTGAAATGAGGAGATGTTCATGGTTCTAACCCGAAATATAATTAATCCAACATGAGCTACACAAAATCCCAATAGTTTATTGCATAATGCTTCTTTTTTTTTTTTTGGTTCAGCATCCTATTTATTTGGGTTCGAGCTGATTCGAACCACTAAGGTGTGAAGCTCTCTCTACCAATGGTAGCTGCTGCATTCTTAGGGACTTGAACACAAAACCTCCGGTTAAGTTGGCCGAACTACTAAGTCACACCACTTGGTGGTAAAATGCTTCTACTTTATCATATCTCATTTTTTATTTTCTACTATTCAATCTTTAGTTACATATTGGTCATGTTGCTGCTAAGCATTTCTATAAGAGGGGAAAAGTTGTTTCTTAGGTATGATTTGAGTGGTTTGACAAGTACTTACGATACAATAGGTACCTTGTTTTAGTGAAATCAAATGTTAAGACTTAAGTGCAGCACACTCATACAGATTAGCCTCGGTTCGGCTAAACCTACTCTCACGACAATTTCGTATTCCAAGAGGTTTCAATTTTTTTCGTCTCTATAATAGTTTAAGCTTTCATGTAAGGTGATAATCAAATATGTGCTATCGTAAGGTATTTTTTTAATATGGTAAAACAATGCTTGATAAATAAGAACCTACTCCCGAGATTTTGGATTCAAATCTCACTGCAATCTATTTATTCTTTTGGTCCATATCTGCAACTATTTTTGAAAAAGAGATGTACTGGAAACATAAAATATTTAATCTCTCTTCTCTTTCACAACTTAAATGACTTAAGTTGTTCTTTGAGGCGGTTATTCAATGCATTCTATACTATGGTGCACGATGTCATTTTCGTGCATTTTTTGTTGCTATCTAAGTACAAAATTTTGCCTAAATTATTTTTGAAATGTTATTGATGGGACACTTTAATAAAAAGTAGGATCCTTACGTCGAACAATTTAATCAAAATCTAACTTGAGGGGGTATCTAATGAATCAAGGATTGAGTATTCCATATATTAGCAAAAACAGAGCAATAAATATTTGCTTACTTGTTGCATACCTTTTAATGTTTTTTTTTTCACATGTCTCGTTTACATTTACCTATAAATCCATTTTTTGTATGATTTGAAACCATGAGTGAATGATATAAGTAGCACTTTGCATGTTTGAACTGTGGATGTAGGACAGAAAGGTAGAACCACATAACTGCTTTAGATTTAATTGTTAAAAGTCATCAATGTTTTTTATGTGATTTTTCTATTGAATTACCACCTTATCTCAAAGCTTGAGCTCTTACAAAGGAGTACCATTAAATATTTAAACATCTATAACATGCCCCCTCATGTGCAGATGGGCTTCTTTGGTCTGATCTTGCACATGATTTTTTTTTTTTTTTTCTAAATAATGGGTGATGGTGAGGGACCACAGGATTTCTTTGACCTCAGCTCTCATACCATATTGAATTTCCACCTTATCTAAAAGCTTAAGCTATTAGAAAAGGAGTATCATTAAATATTTAAACATTTCCTTTATCATCATTATGGAAAAGTGTGGATTAAACCTACTTAATGTGTTGGTATTTTTCCTTGTATCTTGCCATACTTTAATTTATTTTAGGAAATAGAAGATATATGCAACAATACCATTTTGGCATGTAACCTTAATGTCCGTCTCTCTATATATGGTATAGTGTTTTGATACATACTCAAGATTCTAAATAGAGTATGTTGCTCTTAAACTTTTGACATTTTAATGTTTTTCTGTTTAACATTACTAATATACCAAAACTTGCTTTTTAATGCTTTGTGAATTAGGTTCCAGGAGAAGTTAATCCAATTGTTAGTGGCGGGCCTTCCCGATTAGAAGAACTTTCCAGAGCCGCTCAAGGCAATTCTGATAATGGAAATGAATTGGAAAATGAAAACTCATTAGGAACACAACCTGTAATTATACAAAGGAGGAGGGGCAGAATGCATAATTCTGTAGTAAGTCCTAAAGAAGGGTATGAACATACATGGAGAAGAAGTAGCAACTATTCAGATGATATCTCTTCTGATGGTTATAATGAGGATAAAAAGGACTCATCTTTGCTTTCAGAACCAAAAAAAGGGAAAAATTCTTCACAGAAGAAAATCTATTGTGTTGGTGAAACGAGCAAAAAGGGGCGGTCGAATAGGAATGATGGCGCGATTAATGAAAATGATGATATGGAATTTTCATTCAAGGTGAAAAGTAAAGTCATAAAAAATAACCCGAAGAATGAAGACTATAATATTCAAAAGATGATGGAAAAAAAGAAAAAAGGTGTCGAAAAGGTAATGATATCATTTAGTTTGTTGTTATTTTGGCTTTTGGGGATTTTGAGTTCTTCAAGTTTTTAATTTCTTTTTGGACAATATGATGAAGATAAGAGGAATGTGGTTTTGATGGATTTCTGGGCCTTATATTCTTAGATATGTTTTTTTTTTTTAATTTCTTTTGGGATATTCTGATGCAGATTAAGGAGTTTCCTGATAGACTGAAAGAACAAATGTAAAAGAAACTGTAAATTCCATTGATTCTTAATTGTATATCAACCCCAATACAATGTAGATAGATATAGGAAACGAAACCTAAATTAAAGGCAATAAAGGATCCCGTAACACAAGGGACATGATATCCTTTCCTATTTTATAAAGTCAACACTCCCCCTCAAGTTAGGTCGGGGGATGTCCAACGCCTAACTTGTTCAAGGTATCATGGAACGCATGGCCCGTAACTGCCTTGGTGAGGATGTCAGCCAACTGATGTTCTGATCGGACAAACGGTAGAGATACGACTCCTTCTTCCAACTTTTCCTTGATAAAATGGCGGTCAATTTCTACATGTTTTGTCCTATCGTGTTGTACTAGGTTTTCGGATATGTGAACGGTTGCCTGGTTATCACACATCAATGGGCAAGTGCCTGATGGAGGAAATCCTAATTCAGACATTAGTTTCCTTAGCCAAAGTACTTCTGTCAGACCCTTAGCAATTCCTCTGAACTCGGCCTCAGCACTGGAAAGTGCAACTACCTTTTGTTTCTTACTCCTCCAAGTGACTAGATTTCCCCCGATAAGTGTAAAATAGCCAGATGTTGACCTTCTATCCAGAGGGCTCCCTGCCCAATCTGCGTCTGTATATGCTTATATCTGCAAATGGCCATTTTTCCTGAACATGACCCCCGTATCAGGGGACCCTTTCAAGTACCTCAGTATCCGCAACGCTGCCTCCATATGTTCCTTTTGGGGCTTATGCATAAACTGACTTAATACTCCAACAGCATATGCGACATCAGGTCTAGTATGTGAGAGGTATATAAGCTTTCCAACAAGATGCTGATACGTAGCTCGATCAGCTGGTTCGGCTCCATCAACAACCCGTAGCTCGTGATTGCTCACCATCGGTGTATCACTCGGCTTACAGTCCAACATTCTTGTCTCTGCCAATAGGTCAAGGATATATTTTCTCTGTGACAAGTATATTCCTTGATTTGATCGCAAGACCTCGATCCCTAGGAAGTACTTTAGGTGTCCCAAGTCCTTTATCTCAAATTCTCCAAACAAATTCTCCCGAAGATCCTTTATCTCCTCGGTGTCATCCCCAGTGATGATCATATCATCACTGTATATGATCAAACACGTAATCTTCTCGTCCCTTCTCTTTAGGAACAAAGTGTGATCAGAGTTACTCTGCACATACCCATATCGTTTCATAGCTGCAGTAAATCTTCCAAACCATGCTCTAGGAGATTGCTTCAAACCATACAGTGCCTTTTTTAGTCTACACACTTCATTGGCACCAAATTCATGAGAGAAACCTGGTGGAGCCTCCATATATACCTCCTTCGTTAGATCTCCATGGAGGAAAGCGTTCTTGACGTCGAACTGATGAAGCGGCCAATTCTGGTTGACTGCTACTGAGAAAAGAACTCGGATTGTGTCAATCCTCGCCACAGGAGAGAAAGTCTCTACATAATCCACCCCATAAGCTTGGGTGTATCCTTTCGCGACCAGGCGAGCCTTATACCGCTCAATAGACCCATCAGCCTTCCTTTTAAATGTATATACCCAACGACACCCAATTGGCCTCTTCCCAGGTGGTTTCTGGCACTTCTCCCAAGTATTATTTTTCCTTAGTGCCTTCATTTCGTCCTCCATTGCTTGTTTCCACTCGGGGACATCTATTGCTCCTTTCACATTTCGTGGTACCTCATCTGTATATATGGCTGCTAAGAAAGCTTTGGCTGGCTCAGTCAGACTCCCCCTGACTAGGTTAGCCAAGGGATACCTCTGTATTCTTGGCTCATGTTCAGGTGAGTATCGCTTGGGCGGTACCCCACGTGTACTCCGGGCAGAGAGCAGGCGCCTATCTGTCTCTATTTCGGTTTCTCCTGCAGTGTTAGAAGCAGTAGAAGTTATAGAAAGGGAATTCTGAATCAAGACATCTGTACTAACCTCAGGGATATCGGCCGAGGGAGATATTGGGGGCATAACTGCCTCCATGTCGTCTGTACTGCCGGTGGGGGACGGACTACTGCTGACTGATAAGGGGGTTGGACAAAGCCAATCAAGTGGATCTTTATTCATAACAGGCTTCCCCTGGACACTGGATTTTCGAGAAGCCAAGAAGAAATATTCATTTTCAACAAAGTCACAGTCCATTGTGACAAACATTCGACGGGTTGCAGGATGAAAACATCGGTACCCCTTCTGAGTGATCCCATACCCAACAAAGACACATTTCACAGCACAGGGTTCGAGTTTAGTTCTGTGGGCGGAGGGAACATGGACAAATACAGAACACCCAAAGGCCCCAGGGGTTGAGGGATGGTGATATGGGCTCGTGGTTGTGATCACGGAGTGTTTGTATTAGTGTACGGAAGCATAGAATTTTGGTGGGAAGGCGGTTAGCCAAGTAGGTAGCTGTAGCTAAGGCTTCAGACCAATAAGATGAGGGTACGTGTGACTCTATCATCAAAGCCCGAGTAATTTCTAACAGAAACCTATTTTTCCGTTCGGCTACCCCATTTTGTTGTGGTGTATATGGACAAGTGGTTTGGTGGACGAGACCATGTTCTGAGAAAAAGGACTGCATGTTTTTGTTAACGAACTCCCCCCCCCCCCAATTATCAGACCTAAGAATCTGAATCCGAGCATTATACTGTGTGTTAACCAAACGATAGAACTGAGTGAACTTGTCACACACTTCAGACTTATGTTTTAAAAGATAGACCCAACTCACACGAGTGCAATCATCAATGAATGTCACAAAATACTGAAAACCATTCCCACCCACAATTGGGGCAGGACCCCATACATCAGAATGAATTAATGAAAAAGGGGTTTCAACCCGAGTATTATTCAAAGGGAAAGATTGTATGTGGCTCTTAGCCAAAACACAAGTATCGCAAGAAAAGCAATTACTGGAAAACTGAGGAAAAAGTTTCTTTAAATAACCATCAGAAGGATGCCCTAACCGGCGATGCCACAACCAACTCTACTTTCCATCCACACTTTGTGCCAATAGAGTCCGTCCCCCTGATGCTCCTTCATCAAGATAGTATAAGCCATTATGTTCAATGCCACGCCCAATTATCTCCTTCGAACTGATATCCTGCAAAATACAAAAATCCGGATACATTACTACGTTACAATTAAGCTCTTTTGTTACATGACTAACAGACAATAGTTTATGAGACAAAGAAGGTACAAATAAACAACTAGGCAATTTTAAAGTTGGAGTGAACTCAATGGCCCCCGCCCCTTTGATAAAGACTGGTTCACCATTTGCTGTTTGCAAAGTTTGCCTTTGTGGAGTTTGTACCGAGATAAAGTCCGAAGAATCATGGGTAACAGTGTCTGTGGCACCACAATCTAATATCCACTTATTAATTTTCTTTGGAAGTGAACTTTGCACAGTATTTATTAAACCATTTTCTGTGTTAAGTGCAAATTCACGTGAAATAGGGGAACAAGTGCTTGAGGGGCAAGGGGGTAATTTTCGCCCCACATGCCCTATACCTGGAATAAACTCCGCCCACCCACTTTGTGAATTCTCAGAGAGATGAGCTCTCCTCTCCTTCCGTCATTTCTTGAAACTGTCGTTGCCAGAAGTCCGGTCACCTGTTCATCTTCGTCGGCGCTGTTACCGGTAACGTTACCGTCCGTGACGGCCGCCACTCCCCTATTTCTTCCTTTCCCTTGATCGTTCCGGCGATCCTTCATCTCCCACCAGTCTGGAAATCCAATGATTTCAAAACATCCTTTCTCAAGATGGTCGGGTTTACCACAGTGATCGCATACGAGATCGGCTTTGTTCCGGGATGAGGAATCCGGCGTTCTTCTCGCTGGATCTGACCGGTGCAGAGGCTTGCGGGTCTGTCCAAGGGATCTGTTTCCTTATCCTTGAATCACCATTCCACTTCCGATGCCCAATGATGTGTTCACCTCGCCGGAGGCTGCTGTTGGCCCAAATATGGCTTTCCTGGTGGCTTCCCGGCGGACTTTGGCGTAAGAGGCGTCAACTGAGGGTAAGGGTGAATCTCTGAGAATTTCTCTTACAATTGAGTCATATTCTGGATTTAATCCTGAAAGAAACTTGAAAAGACGATGTTCGTCTTGAATCTGATTATATTTGGTAATGTCTGTGGGAGATTCCACGGGGTTTGGCCGCCTTCTATCGATTTCTACCCGTATGCTTTTACTGACGCTGTAATAATCCTCCAGGGTAGTATTTTCTTGCTTGATTCTGTCTGCCCGGGTCATTAGATTGAAAATCTGTAGGCTGTCTTCTCCGGATTGATATGTCACCGAAAGCCCCTTCCAGAGGTCCTTCACAGTCGGGTAGTGTATGAATTGGGTGACTAAAGATAGCTCGATTGCTTGTGTGATCCATCCGAACACCTGAAGATCTCTTTGTTTCCAAGATTGATATGTTTCATCGGATTCCGTCGGTGGCTCAGGTTGTCCGGTTAGATGGCTGAGACGGCCCCGAGCACTGATGGCTATTTCGAGCATTCTTGCCCATAAAACATAGTTGTTGTTGTTTAGTTTTACATCGATAGTCAATGGACTATCGAAATTTGATTGGGGTTGTTGTGGTTTGTGTTGTTGTAGAAGCTTGGCGATCTGTTGAGACAGAATAGTGGCTGCCTCGGACAGTGCCGGTGACGAGACCTCGTCGTCACTCATTGCCGGACGAGTGTACGGCAGATGAAGATGTCAATTAACGACTTCTAAGATCGTATGGCTCTGATGCCATGATAGATTGAAAGAACAAATGTAATAGAAACTGTAAATTCCATTGATTCTTAATTGTATATCAACCCCAATACAATGTAGATAGATATAGGAAATGAAACCTAAATTAAAGGCAATAAAGGATCCCGTAACACAAGGGACATGATATCCTTTCCTATTTTATAAAGTCAACATTTCCTACCTCTAACCCTGCAAAAGACAAGAGTATGAGTAAGGAAAAGGGAAAGGTACTAATTTAATTGTATATTAATGACTTAGATTATAAACCATCATTTGATATTCCTACTTTAAAATATGTCTCTGAATTTTTTGTCCTAATGCAGAAGCCGAAAAGACCCCGAGCTCATTATGGAGAAGAACTAGTTGGTTCAAGGATACAAGTTTGGTGGCCTATGGATGAGACGTGAGTACTTTGTGTTGTGATTATATTAGCTCCTTGATTTCAGTTTCTGTAAATTAACTTCAATCATATTTCTCTTTGTCCTGGAAATAATATATCTTTAGATGTTGGCTTTAGTTACAACTAGAAACTAAAGATTGCATAATATGCATTATTGGAACAAAATTCTTCTAACATTTAAGGTTCTGTACAATGCATTTTCTATACAGGCACCGTTAAACAGTTTGGTTCTGTATTGAAGAAGCACCAGGTGATAATCCATGATTTGTTTTTCCTTAATATCTGAATAATGCATTTCCTTTATTGTAAATGTTAAACTTGAGAATTGCCCATTTTTCTATCTTTATTGAGTTTAGCAATTTGTTGTTTGCTTGCAGATTTTATATGATGATGATGAAGTTGAAACCTTGAACTTGAGAAAAGAAAAATGGGAGCTTTTTTATGAGTGTCGCCCACAAGTAAGATTATTACTTATTTGATATCTAATAGTTAAACTTTTTCTCTTTCTTCCTTTGACATCATATATTAGTTTCTAGGATTGTTACACTAAAATACCCCCGAGATTTTGCCTTTAGGCCCATTACACAAACTACCCAAACTTCCCACAAGGTTTGGGAAATTACAAAAACTTCCCCACTCAAATAAGTTCTCACATAATTTACATTACATCATGATCTATGTGACCGATGGATTCTGATGTCGACATTCACAATTTTTCAGGAATAACTTATTTGCCCCTTTACACTTACTAATCAATATTTGATTTTGAATTCATGAGTATAATAGAATGCGTTAGGCCAACATCAGAATACGCCAGGGAAGTTTTTGTAATTTATCAAACCTCAGGGTAGGCTAAAGCTAAGGGAATGTCAGTGCAATCATCCCTTATTTATTTATTTGTTGTTTTGGTTTCACGTTTCTGTGCAAATGTAATTGGTTTGGAAAAATTCTTCTCAGACACAAGAAGTCGTTCAGTTTCATCCATCTCCTGTTAAAGAACCTGTCAAGTAACTTTAATTTGAAGAATATTACAGAATACCTGCCCTTTCTTCAATTCATCTTGCATTCTTTTTAAGCCTTAATTGATTTCTACTCATGAAATCTTTATCAACCCACA
This sequence comes from Lantana camara, assembly GCA_037501455.1. Taxonomy (NCBI): domain Eukaryota; kingdom Viridiplantae; phylum Streptophyta; class Magnoliopsida; order Lamiales; family Verbenaceae; genus Lantana; species Lantana camara. Next base: position 44,122,601 of record CM074859.1, read on the forward strand.
AACCCAAATCTCAAAAAAAAAGCTAACTTCAAGACACAGACACGCACAACATATAGCAAACAACAATCTCTTTATTCTCTAAACACAAACTCAATTTTTGAACATATCCTCAAAGAGATTCAAATCCTTCCAAAAGCCTCAAGGCGTAGCTGCAAAAGCATAATCCCACCAAGCATGATCCAAATGCCTTTGTACTTCCTTCAACTATTTCCTTGCCTTCATCATTATCTTCCCCTTAGCATCGAAATCTCTTATTGCAGCCAGATCAACAAGATTACTCACCTTATCAATCTTGGCAAGCGCCTTGTGAGGCCATGCCACATTCAACTCACAGCCATTGTTGCAACTTCTGCCATGGTCTTCAATGCATCCAACTCAGAGAGGTTATAATAGAAGTCATTACTCTCAATCTTCATGACAACTTCGACAACCATCTCAAGAAGAGGACCACATAAATCATGGAAGTAGTTGTACCATGTGCTGAAAGCAATGTCTCCATACTTAGCAAGAATGAAAAGGACTGTTGGTGCGAGGCTGGCCTTCACTGCATGCCCATTGACAACTTCTATTTTAACCACTTCATTTTCCCATTTTGTGTAGAAATTCTTTGAAGGTAGATAATGTTTTGTCTTAATTGATGTAACGTAGTACTTGACACATTTGAACATAGTAATTGTGTGGCGTAGGAAAGATGCTGCAACAATATTTTACATTTTTTGTGATTATAAATGGGAAAGATGATTTTATGTTTTAAAAGTTTTAGTCAAAATGGGGACAATTTATTTAGGAACTAGGATGAAATCTCATCTATATGTGCAAACAATTTAAAAGTTCACTCAGTTTGAGATATAGTATTGTTTAACTATGTGTGGTATTTAACAGGAGTGGTAGTCATAAGGTGTTTATAAGTTACGATGAAGGTATGTGAAAACTCTACGAGGTACTAAACAATCATTTTTGAAATGTAGGAAGGGAGAATCTAGACTAAATAACTCTGACCTGAAAGAGTAACAAACTGCAAGATCCCTTATATGGAAAATTATCAAGGTTTGTTCTAAGATGTGTTAATCCACTAATAAAGTTACATTCGGGCTTTTTCTCCAAGCATTTTTTAAATCGAGTTTCTTTAGCAGATCGATCCTGAGAAGGAAATAAGTTCAAGCAACGAAACAAAATTGATTGGCGAAAGAAAATTAAGGTCTGGTGAGGTGAGCTGATTTCTACATCTGTTTCAAAGTTCTCGTGTTCAAGTGTGTTACATTTCTTATGTTAAGCACTTTACCGGGTGAAGAACTTCCTCATGAAGATGTTGGTTCTACTTCAAGAAGGTAAGCGCGTAAATGCATATTCAGTAGGTTTGTTGTTCCTTATGTACAAAACTTTAATGAATGCTGATATTATTGGATATCCATTTTTTTCCAAAAACTTGTTCATTTTTTAAAGCGAATAAAATTATATCATGAATTCATGATGTACTCTATTTCTAGTAAAACACTAAATCATACATCCGCCACCCAAAGTGTCTTGGAGTAATACGTACAACATTCTCTAAACTATGTGCAATTACATAAAATTTCCCCCTTAAATTCAAAACTACACATACGTCCCTTTTAACTTATATCCACACTGCTCCTATTAAATCCAGCACATAGTTAAATAATACTGTATCTCAAACTTAGTAAAGTTTTAAATTGTTCATGTGGACGAGATTTCATCCAAGTTCCTAAATAAAATTTCCCCATTTTGACTAAAAATTTTAAATCTTAAAATCCTCTTTCCCATTCATAATCACGGCAAACGCATAATATTCTGACAATATTATCCCTATGTGACAAGAATACTATGTTCAAATGTGTAAAGTACCAGGTTACATCAATAAGGACAAAACATTACCTACCTCCGGAAAGTTTTTACACAAAATGGGAAAATGAAGCAGTTGAAATGGAAGCTGTCAATGAGCATGCAGTGAACTCACACCAACGATCCGTTTCATTCTTGATAAATATGTAGACATTGCTTTAAGCATGTGGTACAACTACTTCCATGAGTTGTGCACTCTACTTGAGATGGTTGCAGAAGTTCTCTTGAAGATTGTGAGTAATGACTTCTATTATATACTCATTGAGTTGGATGCATTGAAGACCATGGTAGAAGTTGCAACAATGGTTGAGTTGAATGTGACATGGCTTCAGAAGGAGCTTCCCGAGATTGATAAGGTGAGAAATCTTGTTGTTAAGGTTGCTATGAGAGATTTTGATGCTAAGGAGAAGATAATAATGAAGGCAAGGAAATAGCTGAAGGAAGTACAGAGGTGTTTGGATCATATTTGGTGGGATAATGCTTCTGCATCTAAGCCTTAAGGCATTCCGAGGGATTTGAATCTGTTTGAGGATATGGCGAGAAATTGAGTTTGTGTTTGGAGAATGAGGAGATTGTTGTTTGCTATGTGTTGTGCGTGGTTGTGTGTTGAAATTAGATTTTTGTTTAAGATTTCGCTTTGTGTTTTGAGTTTGGTGTGAAGTGAAGTGTGTTTACTTTGAGTTCAGTTTGGGTTTCTAATAAATTAAGCTTGTGACATTGTGGAATTATGTTTTAGGGTCGGTTGGTTGTTTGTTAATTGCAAGTTTTCTTTTGCTTTTATATATATGGTGATAATTGAGGACATTCCTATTAAAAATATTAGTGTAATTTGTATTTGGTATGAATCTTAATCTAGATTAAAAGGGCATATTGATTTTGTAATAGTAGAAATTGGTTGGGAAAGACGGAAAGTTAAAATCAAAGGAAAAAAATGTGAATTATTAGTGGGTGGGAGAAAACTGATGAAGTAAAGAAGTGGAAATTGGAGTCATTAGTTAATTACTTCAATAAATAAAATATCATTTTCAATCTTGATATTTATTTAAGCATTAAAAACTTAAAGGGTATGTTTGTTTCTTGAAAAGGAATGGTGTTAAAGTATCACAAATGTAAGAGAAAACACTCCTTTCTTTTTTACATCATATTAGTCGTGGGTACAGGTAGTTTCTACCTGCATAAAATTTTCTTATCATAAATTTGGTGAAATAATATTTTAATAGAATTTGAATAATTAGTTGCATTTATGTTATTTTTAAATAGAGTTAGATTAGTTGTAATTTTGTTATTCGCAACCTTTTTTTTTTTTTTTTTCCGAAGAATTTTACTTTCAACCTTCTCTTAGTGAGGAATTAGAGTTAGTTATTTTCAACCTTCTTTTGCACTCATAGGTGAATTTTCTCATGGATATTCGACTTTGGAACGCTTGCATGAACTGTTTATGGAATTAGAATTCAAAGAAGAATTCAAAATAGGACTCATGAACATGAAGCATGTACTAATTAGATTAAATTGTGTTGACGACTACTCTAAAATTTGACTATGCAGAATAATCATGTTTGATCGATATCCATCCTATATGAGTTCTCAACTGGACACCAACCTTCAATCCCAAAGTTGAATCTTCAATTTCTCCTGTCTGGATCAAATTCCCAGCCTTGGATATGTGAACGGTGGATCGCTCGAAGGAATGGAAATGGCTTCAATTCGAGCGGTCGTAGGCTTCTCCTATTGGGATATACAAGCTTTAGAAAGCTAAAATGAGGGAAATGTGGGGAATACCCCATTTTGGCTCTCCGTGAATTTTATCTGAAAATTTAAGTGAGCTTGTAGAAAGAGAAAATGCTGAGAATTACTTACGAGAGCTTTTTTGTGAGCGGAAAGCACTGTAGCTCATATAGGAGTAAGGCAAGGGCCTTTTGGTAATTCTGTTAAAGTTGGGTCCAAGGCATGTTACCCTAGACGCATGGTTCAATGAGGATTCTTTAGGAAATAGTAACCGTAGGCCTGAAAAGTAGTCATAAAAGCAACTGTAGCAATGGAAAGTCAGGTTGTACTAAACTTTACCGTGGGATGTGGCCCTAGATCATTGAGGGAGGCCTAGCGTCCATAGACAAGTTCTTGTAGAGCGAGCCCGAGGAGATTGAAACTGAGGCATGGTAGTTATGCAAAACTTGGGGCTCGGCGTACGAGGGGTGACTTGTAAAGAACCAAAGGGTTAGCAGTCGCGGGGCTCGTGGCGCAATGTGTCAAGATAAGCAAGTGGGCCAATCTGATTGTGAGTGGGATGTTAACTTGACGTTTATATATTTGGCTACATCATTTGTCCCCCAACTCTGTAGTCGTATACGATGTGGCTTGTAGAGATGATCTTGAATATCCTGAGGTTCCTTTGAAGTGGGAAACTTATCGCTCGACTGTAGCGCATTTATTGTCAAGATACGGAAGTGACCGCTCGACTGTAGCGCATTTATTGTGGCGCATGGATGCGTATTTTGGGACGTGTGTGACGTTTCACTGAAGTGGTACAAGATTTGAGATGTGATGATTGCGTCTTCTCGAAAACATACCCTAATCGCACTAAACTTCCACTGTAAATAGGAGTTGTTGCCTTCAAAATCCACTTTGCATTTTTGAATCCCAAATTCTATGAGATTTCCAGCGATTTTGAATCAAGGCAAGAGGTGTTCTTCCGAGCGATTTTCTTCAAGTTTCCACATCCTTTCGTAGGTAAAGGTTAGCTTCTTTTCTTTCCTTTGTACTGTAATCTAACCCAAACTTAGGATTTCTTGCTCGTAACTGGTTAAACCTTTTTTCCAAAACCCAATAAGGCTTTTAAAATGTCGGACACGTATGTGAGAAATAGAAGAGATGTCTAGCAACAGTAGTAACGAGCAAGTTCCTAATCTGCGAATAGGCGGGGCTAGAACTTTCAACACATGACCCTTCCAAGAAATCTTTCGAGACTCTAGAGAAGGGGAGGTAGAGGAGACAGTTTTTGCTGTTGGGCCCACAATGGAGGCAGATGCCTTAGCTACCTTTGCTGAATGGGAAAGGCACGAGGCTACCGAGCATTGGACCCTCGGAGCCCCCACTAAGACTGGGCCCTCGAGAAGGCATCCCAAAAAAAAGAAGACCCACCTGTTGGGGAAGGGGAAGACTCTGGCATGTTGTTGACAGATAGATCCCCAAGTGATATTGAGAGCACCATGACAAGTACGCACACAACTTCATTCTCTTGGGGTTCCGTGCATTTTGCACTCAAATTTCTTTTTTTGATTGGCACAACCACGTGAGAAAGTCAACAATCCCCCTGAGGGGGGAGATCGCTATGTATAGAGATAGTATGCATGTGAAGCACCTGTAGAAGCACAAAATTTATACCCAATAAAATTGCAACACGTGAAAATTAATATATATTAAATATCAAAAATAAAAAATTTTCTATTTTAATTTTAGGAATTAAAATAAATAATATTCCTAGAATTAAATAGTTAATTAATTGATATTTTAATATATATTAAATGTGTCAAAATTTGAAATTTGGCAATGAAATCAAATCAAGCCAAATAAAGAAGGTTAAATGTGATATTTTGGAAATTAAATCATGTCTTATGATTTATGGAAGAAGATTACAAAATCGACGATGACCAATCAGAGTGAAGTCTTCCCTCGACGATTATGGTAAGGTTTGTCTCCCCTACAACTATAAATAGAGGCATTCTCTAAGCCAAAAAATCACAACAACACAACTCTCACAACTTGAAGATACGAAGGAGCAAGCCACAAAGCAAGGAGAAAGAAGCTCTCCGGTGTTCTTCGGCATCCTAGGCGTTCTTTGGCATCTTCAATTGCGTTCTTCGCATAAGTCAGCATCAACGGCGTTCAATCCGGCATCAAAGCATCAAAGTGGTGTTCCGGCGTTGCTCTCCTCAAAGATCAAAGCGAGATTCAAGGCGTTCTTCGCGTTCTTCGTGGGAGTCAACAAAATCGAAGCTGCCGATCCGCAACAAAGCGTCAAGTCCGTGAATCCGGTATTTTTCTCAAATCAAATTCGAAGGTGCTCGAAGCGTGTTCTTCGGTGTTCTTCGACAAAGTCAACAAATTGAGGTGTTCAAGCCGCAATCAAAGCATCAAATCCAGATTTCGGCATTGCCCCTCAACAAATTCAAATCAACATCAAAGGTGTTCATCGGCGTGTTCTTCGATGTTCACCAAAATCAAGGCGTTTAATTCGCGATTAAGTCGAAAGACCCGCGATTAACGTTTTTCAGAAGCAAATCAAAGCCAACGAAAGATCGAAGCTCTAAAGTCAACAAAGGCGTTTCAAACCTTCCGAAATTCAACAAATTTTGTAGGGAGAATCAGAGGACCGAAAAAAATAGAGATTGTACCCACTAATTCAAATCAATAGAAATTCATTTGTGATTATTCTCTTGTGTTTAATTATTAATACGGAAATTGAGTTACAAATTTTGGCACGCCCGGTGGGACCTCTCTACCTCTCATCTCTTCCTACTCAACAAATTTGAAGCATCAAATGGCTAACAGCAAGCTCGTCGATCTCGATCCCTCGGAAAAAACGCGTGGCTTCTCACCTACGAAAGTGAAGACGAAGAAGATGACTCGGCCTCGTCCACTCCTCGTTCAAGTTCTTCAAGTTTTGCGCCCGCCATGACGACAAGTGCAACAACTCTAGAAGAACAACTTGCGAATCTGACAAGGGTCATCGAGGGACTCTCCAGGCATGTTCAAGAGCAAGACTCTCGCATTTCAAAGTTGATGGACAAGGTGGACAGTGACAACGCTAGCCAAGTGAAGGGGAAGCATTCGAACGAGCAAGAAGAATCTAAAAGTCCTGTAAAAGCTCAATCAAGTGGAATTGAGAAGCCTTCAGCTAAAGAATTTCAAGTTTCATCAGACGGACTCATCCCGGTGGAGCAATTGAAGTAGTTCATCATGGGGACAATCAAAGATAAGATCGAGGGAGGCTCCAAATCATCCTTAGTCTACTCCAAGCCCTACACCCAAAGAATCGATAACTTGAAGATGTCGATCGGTTATCAACCTCCCAAATTTCAGCAGTTCGACGGTAAAGGTAATCCTAAGCAACACGTAGCTCACTTCATCGAGACGTGCAACAATGCCGGAACTTACGGAGATCACCTAGTCAAGCAGTTCGTTCGATCTCTAAAGGGAAACGCCTTCGACTGGTACATGGACTTAGAGGCGGACTCGATCAATAGTTGGGGACAACTTGAGAACGAATTCCACAACCGCTTTTACAGCACTCGTCGGACAGTTAGCATGATCGAACTCACCAACTCCCGACAGTGGAAAGAAGAGCCCGTCGTTGACTACATCAATCGGTGGAGAAACTTTAGTCTGAATTGCAAAGATCGACTGTCAGAGGCTTCGACAATTGAAATGTGCATTCAAGGGATACATTGGGGTCTCCGCTACATCCTCCAGGGAATTCAACCCAAGTCGTTCGAAGAGCTTGCTACTCGGGCACATGATATGGAGTTGAGCATGATCGCTACTGGAGTCGAAGGACCGCCGGTCCAAGAGTTCCATAGACCTAGGGAAAAGTAAGATTTCAGGAAAGGGGGCAAACCCTTCACCAAACCACAAGCCAAAGAGTCCATGGTAGTGAATTTAATTCCTGTCAAGTTTCGGGCTAAGACAAATGACAAGGCGGACAAAAGGAAGGAACTCTCCCAAGAAAGACCATTCAGAAAATTGTCCTTAGCAGAGATGCAAGCCAAGGAATACCCATTTAAAGACTCTGATGTCTCCGGAATCTTCGATGACCTGCTCAAGGCGAACCTTATCGAATTACCCGAAATGAAGGGGCCCAACGAAGCCGGAAAGACTGAAGATCCAAAGTATTGCAAGTATCATCGTATGCTCGGACACCCAATCCATGATTGCTTCATAAACAAGGATAAGTTGATGCAATTGGAACGACAAGGCAAGATCGCACTCGAAGATGTTAGCGCGACGTCCAATGCTGTAACTTGCCTGATGATAAGTGAAGAAGAAGTTCCCAAGCAAACCCACTCCAAAGGCGATGAATGCATGGCAACCATGACCTTTTCAGATGAAGATTTGCTACTCGGTTCGAAGCCTCACAACGAACCACTGTTCGTGACAGGTTATACCTGCGAACAAAAGGTGAATAGAATGCTCGTCAATGGAGGCTCCGCAGTCAATATCTTGCCTTTAAGAGTGATGAACGAGTTAGGAATTTCAAAGGACGAACTAGCAAACAGCCATCTGATGATCTAAGGCTTCAACCAGAGGGAACAAAGAGCTCTCGGTATCATTCGACTAAAACTGTTGATAGAAGACATGATGCCAAGCGCGCTGTTTCGTGTCATAGATGCCAAAACTTCATACAACATGCTTTTGGGATGACCTTGGTTACATAAAAATGGCGTTGTCCCATCTACTTGGCATCAATGTTTCAAGTACTACCGGGAGGGTATGATAAAGAAGGTTCTTGGAGATAGCAAACCTTTCACCGAGGTAGAAGCCCACTTCGTTGACGCTAAGTACTTCTGCAAGGAAGTAGAAGAAGGCAAAGGAAAAGAAGTTTCTGATCCACGAGATGATTGTAAAAGTGAAAGCACAATCAGAGCCTCAACTTCAATCGGTTGCCAAGAGAAGGGCAGATCATCACTTACAAAGTCCGAGGCAATGGAAGGGCTGACATTGCCCCTCACCAAACTAGATGTTGTGAAACCTCCTTCTCCACCACTCAATGGCTTCGTTCATCCGACTCAAGGAAGTAAAACAGAGCATGGAGAAGCAACCAAACTCCAAAATGAGAAGGAGTACGATCCCAAAGCGTACAAGCTTCTCTTCAAAGCTGGGTACAACCCACAAGAGAAATCAAAGCTGGAAAGACTCATTCCAATGGCCAAGGTAAAAGAAACAAAGTCGAGGTAGTCAAAAGAAGATGGCAGTGTCACCCCAAACTCGCGAGTAGGGCTCGAGTTTTTCACTCAAGGCCCTGTTCGAATCGCCATAAACAGAGCGACAAATAACTATATATCTGAAGAGCTCTCATCAACTGAAGACACTTTTGATGAGAATAGAAGAAAAATCAGGTGAAAGTCAGTCTTCGATAGACTTAGTCCTCCCAAATGAGCCAAAGCTAGTCACTGGCTAAGAAGACGCAAGGCACAATGTTTCCCGAAGCTTCAAAGTAAGGTCCCATCCCGTATGAAGCGGTGTAGCAATCTGATTGTCTCATGCGATAACATGTTAAAAGCTAGGTAGGAGACGATCATCTTCACGCGCGATAAGGCCAAAGACGAAGATAGCGAAAGCGTAGCATCGTCCTACCACATCACTTCGGTCGAAGAAGTTTCAATCGAGGAGGACGCCGAAGATGCACCACCCGAACTTGAAGAAAGAGTTAAGGTAACCGCGGATGAACTTAAGAAGTCAACTTAGGTAACGCCGATGATCCTCGCCCGATCTACATCAGCGCCTTATTGACCGATGATGAGGAGAAAGCCTATGTCGGACTCTTGCTCGAATTCAGGGATGTATTTGCATGGTCCTATAAAGAAATACCGGGACTAAACCCGAAAGTTGCAGTACACCATCTCTCTATGAAGAAAGGCACTCGTCCCGTGAAACAAGCTCAGCGGCGATTCCGACCGGACTTAGTTCCCTTAATTGAAGTCGAGGTAAACGAGCTCATCGAAGTCGGGTTCATTCGAGAAGTGAAGTATCCCACGTGGATCTCTAGCATAGTACCGGTGAGAAAGAAAAATAGGCAGATTAGGGTATGTGTCAACTTCAGAGACCTAAATATCGCTTGACCAAAGGATGATTTTCCACTGCCAATAACTGAGCTCATAATCGATGCTACTGTAGGCCACGAATGTGACACCCCGAATGGAGTGCCCCACATCCCCCGCACCGAGACCCCGGTCCACACATGAAATGGAAGTCCATACATGAACCAAGCTCACGGTGAACGGAGACAGAATAAAAAAAAATCAACCTGTTAGGCGGGACTAGACCCCGTACCAATCAATTCAACAAAACAAAGAATGCGGAAGCAATGTAATCATACAATCACTACCCAATATAAAATTTCAATTCATACAAGAATGTAAATACGGGTTCAACTAGTTCAAGATCCTGTCCTAACCTGTCCCGAATCAATACAATGCAATAACATATAAACGGGTTCAACTAGGGCCCTAGAAACCTGTCCCGAGTTCAATAAAGTAATAACAATACAGAGTGGCTTACATAGCCCAGTTACAAGCAGGAAATAAAGGTACGGTACGATGCAATGCAAACTGGACCAAGACTCGATCAAAGACTTCAAAAGACTCCCGCCTAAAAACCACAGAGCCTGCAAGACAGACACTAAAAACAACGAGAGGGTGGGGCCAGCCAACTGAGTGAGTGAAGGGGGTACTCACACATATATATATATAGACAGGCAATCAGGCAGGCATAACTCCACTGTACGTTATTAGTTATAAAAACAGGAGACAGGAATCAGAAGTAATTAATACGTACAGGTTCAAGCATGCAGGTCAGGCAAACAGGATATACAATGCATGTGTCGATATCTGTACGCCCTCTGTTGATGCCCTTTTTACCTTAACGATCCATGAGCTCCGGTGTTGCACAGGGACTGGGGGCATGCCAGAGGTTACGGATATCTATGCTTAATATTTCAGGGAACCCGGCGAGAACGGGTATTCAATCCATCCTGGACTCCTCTTTTCACTTATTAAATGACAGGTAAAAGCAGGTAATCAGGAAACAAGCAGGAAACAGGAGTTAAAATTATTACAAGCGGGAAAACAAGTACAAGTAATCTCCTTCTTCAGTGATGGTACGGGGTAGCTAACCCTCGCCATCCAGGCAGGAATGATCTGTATGTTCATGACTCTCCAGATCTGGAGCTCCTTCTTCCACCAAACCTCCTGGTGGATATCAGGATAGTCCAACAGGATGGGACTTGCACAAGAGGTCACCGTCGACCCGATACCTCCCCGGTTCACTCAAGACACAAGCCCCTGGGCCCCAGGAATAGGAACAGGAACCACTATGGCTAGTCCAGCGCTAGAAGAGCCGGGGCTACAAGCAGGATCTCGCAAAACAGGCTCAGGATTAACACTACACAATATATAAATCATTTTCGATACATAGCCGGTATACAAGATATGGCAAGGTTTAGTATAGAAAACTGTTTGGCTATATATAAGGCATGCAGAGTTGTAGGTCGAATATAAAAGAAAACCCTCACCTCCAAGTGCAAGAAAGAAGTAGGAGAAGGACCACAAAGCTTGAAAGTCTCCACCGAGGAGAACATTGAACAAGAAAGGAAACATGGTGTACTCGTGAGACACGACTGAATAATGAAACCAAGTAAGATGCACGGCGATGTTTATGAAGTGGTGCATCATGTTATGGCATGATTCAATAAGCATTAAACCATAATTATGTCATGAAATGGTGTGATCGTGTTCATGAGCACAAGTAATGTCATTTAGACTCATAAATGATTTAATCATTCAATTAGACATGCATACAATTCATGTAAGTCAAATAAGAGGTCGAGGAGGTGAAAGAAAGGCGATAAACTGGTTTTTGGCAAAGTTTGGCAATTTTCAAAAATGTGCAGGCTATAAAGAATTGAACATATCTTGAGTTCTAGAAGTTGGAATTGAGTTTTGTTTGTTAGAAATGAAAGTAGACACACAGGGCTTTCCAATGATATATGGCACGGATCATGGTTCAAAGCGAGGTGAAAATGGCGTACGCTCGAAGTTGACCGAAAGCAGATTGTCAGTAAAGTGGCGACACCAAAAAGAATTGATAATATCTCACAAATGGGAAAAGATAATGATGTGGTTCCAATTGGAGGTTGTTCTAGACTTCAATAGGTTTCCAATGGTTTAAAAATCAGGTCAAACGGAGTTCTGATGTGGGAGTAAACGGCCAGGGAAAATACAAGGAAAAATCTACCTGGTCGGGGAAAGCAGGTGCAGAACCCTTCTGCACTAAACTACCCACCCGGGTAGTTTTGTGGGCAAAAATCTACCCGCCCGGGTAGATGTTCTGGGCAGAAGAAACACATAAAAAACAGGGCTAAACACGGAAGAAACCAAAAATCAACAAAACCACCTCAAACCTCAACCAAAATACTTCAAATTCAAGGCATAAGTTCATGTATGCATGCTTAATCACATATCTCAAGTTCAAGTCATGAAATCAAGTATATAACAAGTTGCCATTAAAGCACATTCAAGCTCCAACAATGGAGTTTCATGCAAATACATAACTAACCACAAGAATTCTTACAATTATGTAACAAGGAAGTTCAAGGAAACAATATATATCAAGCTTGAAGCAAGGGAATCAAAGCACAAAGCATATTCTCAAATTTTGACAAATTGACACTATTTATCATCTTCTCCAAAGGCAAGGAATGAAGCAAAGAAAACAAGATTTAATCTGAAGAAAATGAAACATTCAAAGAGAGGAATTCAAATCTTACCTTGGATCGTTGATTGGACGAGAAATGGAGACGGGACTTGAGCTCAAAGGTGAAATGGCTATGGAGCTTGGGGTTTCTCCTTCCTTCTTTTCTCTCTTGCTCTAACGTTGAAAATGAGGGAGAAAGGAGATATTTTCAGCCATAAAGGGATGAAATGGGTCGGTTTAACGGGTTGGGTCAAAAGGGATCCGGCCCACTCGGGTCGGATTTTAAAACGGTAGGGTATCAAATAGCTTTAGAAAATTATAAGGTTAATTTCATCGAATCCGAATCATCGAAACAAACTCAATGACAAGGTCAGAATTCGAATTCGAATTCCCGAGCTCAAGGTAGCCACAAAGGCCCCAAAACACCCTAATTATAATTAGGTCCCAAATGAGCAATTATTGGACAATTGAGTCCAAGTACACTTAATAAATTCTAATGCGCACATAATAAAATTACACGTTGACACGTTGGCATGTGACGTCACATAAATCACATAATTACTGAATTAAACTCTCTCGCGATATCGTACCTAGCTTGCCGAAAAACTGGAGTGTCACAATGAAGCTCTTTCTTTCATGGATGGCTTATCCGGATATAACCAAATACGAATGGCAGCTGAAGACGAAGAGTTAACAGCATTTCGCACGCCTAAAGGGATATATTGCTACAAAGTGATGCCTTTCAAAGGGCGATGCAGACAATCTTCGATGATCTACTTCACAAGAACATCGAATGCTATGTAGATGACTTGGTGGTGAAATCGAAGAAGCGAGAAGATCATCTGCAAGACTTAAGGAAGATCTTTGAATGATTAAGAAAATACCAACTCCGGATGGATCCACTTAAACGCGCTTTTGGAGTTTCATTGGGAAAGTTTCTCGGGTTCATTGTCCGCCATCGAGGCATAGAAATCGAGTAAGCAAAGATAGACGCAATCTTGAAAATACCGCCACCACGAGATATTCACAACCTGAAGAGTTTGCAAGGGAAGTTGGCCTATATTCGAAGATTCATCTCAAACTTAGCTGGTCGGTATCAACCCTTCAGTCGGCTCATGAAGAAAGGTGTTCCCTTTGAATGGGATGAAGCGTGCCACAAAGCCTTCGAGAGCATAAAGGCGTACTTGATGAAACCACCTATCCTAGTGGCACCTACTCAGGGACGGCCATTGATTCTCTACATCGCAGATCAAGAACGATCTGTTGGTGCCTTACTCGCCCAAGAAAATGACGAAGGAAAAGAAAGTTCTTTGTACTATTTGAGTAGAACAATGCTACCAAACGAGTTGAAGTATTCGCCCATCGAGAAGATGTGTTTGGCCTTGATCTTTACGATCCAAAAGCCGAAACATTACTTCCAAGCACATACACATCTCGTCTCAAAGGCAAACCCTCTAAAATATATCATGTCAAGGCCGGTGCTTTCGGATAGACTCGCAAGATGGTATCTCCAACTTCAGCAGTTCGAGATTGTTTATATCCCCAAAAGGCGGTGAAAGGACAAGTTATGGCTGACTTCTTGGCAGACCACCCTATACCCGCCGAATGGGAATTGTCTGATGACTTGCCTGATGAAGACGCGCTTCTAGTCAAGGTCACTCCCCCTTGGAAGATGTTCTTTGATGGAGCTTCACATAAAGAAGGAGCCGGCGCCGGAGTTGTATTCATCACATCCGATGGAGAGGTTCTACCATATTCCTTCACCTTAACACAGAAGTGTTCCAACGACGTCGCTGAATATCAAGCTCTTATACTCGGGTTAGAAATGGCGGTTAACAAAAAACAGTTGCACCTCAGAGTGTATGGAGACTCCAAGTTAGTTGTCAACCAATTGGAGGGCTCGTACGATGTCAAAAAGCTTGAATTGATCCCCTATGTTAACTACGCTAAAATGCTAATGGGATGGCTCGGAGATGTGACGATCGAACACGTGCCCAGAAAAGAGAACAAGCAAGCGGATGCGTTGGTGAAACTTGCCTCTACGTTGGCAATGCCGGAGAAGGAAACTCGAGTGTCGGTTTGTAAGAATTGGCTTATACCTCCAATGTAGCACCCCTTTACGTAGAGATGCCACACCCCCGCACTATAGGTCAATCCACATACAAAATGGATAGTCTGTACATGAACCAACCTATAGCGAACGGGTGATAATAAAATAAACGACAGGCTAGGCGGGACTAACTCGCAAATCAATTATCACAATCTATGATAAATAAGCGGAAGCATGGCACAATATCGATTATTTATCAAGTATTCATATTCTGCTTGTACATATCAATACATTATCATCTCCTAAAATACATAACAAATAATGTTAACAATAATTCCTTGGAACAATAATGGAATGCACCGTGCCTGACTCGAATGCAAGGACTAGACTCGACTAGATTCCCGTCTAGCGTGCACCTGCATGAACCTGAAAGGTGGAGGTGCCAGTCTGTGAAGACCGAGTGAGGGGTTTAAATACATATTAGTGCAACTAACATGCAAGTTATAACCTCGGGGTAAGATTTTATAACTAAACATAATATAAGTTCAAGAATAACATAGAACTCGCCCGAGATTATAACTATCAATATCAAACACTTTATTAACTAATATGCAATCATGCAGTTAAATTACAATGCACATGTATCAGTTTCATAAAACCCATTCCATAAACTCCTTCACTCCAATAACGGGAAGGTTGCGAGCCTTCACCATTCACGGTAACACGGTAATCACGGTCTTTTCACGATGCACGCCCACACGCATTGCTTTGCATGAGCCTGACTTGCTTTCCAAATACTTTGAAAGTTTAGAAATGATCATGGATAAATATATGTATTCCTTTTAGCCAAAATTACAAATAAGGGTTAAACGGGTTTTATGTAATTAGCAATTAAACCTCACCTGACAGGCGACACGACGACTCATGGATGCATGAACGTGCTTATTGATCTATAATCTCCGTCCTGGAGAAGAATTGGACAAGAAACGGGATATTATGTATTCGTGAGATAATAATTCAATAATTATACCAAAATGTGACGCACGGCGTAATCATAATCAATATGTCATGCAATAACACTTATGGAATGTCAATTAAGAGCCTAATTATCACTAACCCAAGTTTATAACTCATATAAGTCACATACGGGAGCCAAGGAAGTGAATAGAATGCAATAAGAGAGGTTTTGGCAAAAGCCTGCAATTTTTTGGAAATACGCACACTGTAGAAACCCCGAAATAACTTGAGTTTTAGAAGTTAAAATTGAGTTTTATTTATTGGATATAAAACTAGACACATAGACCTTTCCAACGCTATATGACACGTTTTCTAGTTCAAAGCGAGGTGAAAATGGCGTAGGTCCGAAGTTGGACAAAATGCAGATTCGGAAGGGGTCGCGGCCGCAGCCATTTTGCCTCTATTTTTGGTCGCGGGCGCGACCTAATTTTTTCAGGAATTTTCATGCAATTTTTCAAAAATCGAAACTTGGCCCAATTTTGGTAGCGGCCGCGACCTACTGTTCCGCCAATTTTGTGAGTGGGTCGCGGGCGTGACCATTTTTGTTCTGTTTTTGGTCCCGACCGTGACCTTCAAATTCTGGGGAAAGAAAACAGAGTAGAACAGGGAAAGTCTCGGCCATCACCCCAAAATCAACCAAAACATGAACTTCAAGTTTCAAAATCTCATTTTTCTAGAAGATATCATGCATATATGTTCAAAATACAATAAAGTTCCATTTAAACACATGAATCATTCATGATCATCAAGATTCTTCAAGTTCAAGTTCATATATGATTTCACCATATAATCTCAAATTGTGTAAGGATTCATATATTAATTCATGCTAAAAGCAAGTATTCATGTACCTAACCACAATTAATCCATATATTCTATAGAATCATAACCCTAACTTCCATGAAATCATCAAGAGATCATATATATATCAACTTACATGCACTTGGATGGAAAGAAATGGAAGAAGATGATGGCTATGGATGCTTAAGCTTCAATTTCATAAATTTCTTGGAAAATCTTGAGCAAAATTTGATGAAATCTCTTCTCCTCTTCTTGATGTGTGTCTCGGTGAGAAAGGAAGCAAAATGGATGAAGATTTTGAATGATAATGATCATAGAAGATGGTGGAAAAAGTTTATGCATGAATCACCATTTTTGAATTTGGTGAAAAGCCCCAAATTACAATTTAGTCCCTCAAAATTACGAGTTATGCAATCAAGTTTTATTCCTATAATTTTATTCACTTTGGTCCAAGAATTATTTATGCAATTTGGTCCTCGAATTTGAAAGAATGATCATATAAGCACAATTTGATAAATAAATCGTGTTCGACAATTATTTGACATAACAATCGAATCCAATTTATAAAATAATTCTCAAGTTGGCAAGTGTTTCACATATTTTCACGTAAACATATTGAAATATAATTCATATAATTTATCATGAATTGTAGGAATTTAATAAGCGAAAGAATTAAAATGAATCCTAACTCTCGAGAAAACTCACACGTGTCATGCGTACCTGAATAGCTGGAAATCGGGGCGTTACATCCAATCTTCAATGACGAAGACTTTGAAGAAGAAGAAAATCGTGTGGTTGAAGTGTTTGAAGTCGAAAAAGAGGATTGGCGACAACCCCTTGTTGATTATCTCAAGTATGAAAAGTTGCCCAATGATCCACGACAGAGAGTTTACGTGCGACAACGCTCAGGTCGATTCATCTACTTTAAGGATACACTCTACCGACGCTCGTTTGATGGAGTCTTCTTGAGATGTTTGGGCGAAGATGAGGCAAACCAAGCCATGGAAGAAGCACATTCTGGAGTTTGCAGTGCTCATCAATCGGGCCCGAAGTTGCACTTTCGCATAAAGAGAATGGGATACTACTGGCCAACGATGGTGAAAGACTGCATGGAATACGCGCAACAATGTCAACGTTTCCAGTTTCACGCCAACTTCATTCACCAACCACCTGAACCGTTGCATCCGACGGTTGCCTCGTGGGCTTTTGATGCTTGGGGATTGGATGTGGTAGGCCCCATGACGAAGTCTTCTGCCGGTCACCTCTACATTTTGGCTGCGACTGATTACTTTTCTAAGTGGGCAGAAGCAGTTCATTTAAAAGAAGTGAAGACAGAGAACATGGCCGACTTTATCCGAATAAACATTATCTACAGCTACGGCGTGCCTCACTATATCATCACGGATAATGGGAAGCCATTTAGTAATAGCTTGATACACAAACTTTGTTTGAAATTCGGATTCAAGTAGAGGAAGTCTTCGATGTATAACGCCGCTGCCAACGGTCTTGCCGAAGCTTTCAACAAGACTCTATGCAGTTTGCTGAAGAAGGTGGTCTCCAAATCAAAACGAGACTAGCATGAAAGAATTGGAGAAGCTCTGTGGGCTTACCGAGCCACCTATAGAACACCTACCCAAGCGACCCCTTATGCGTTGGTGTACGGTGTCGAAGTCGTTGTTCCTCTTGAGCAACAAATTCCTTCGCTACGGATAGCGATTCAAGAAGATCTAACCCAAGAAGAAAATGCTCGCCTACGACTTGAAGAGTTGGAGGCGCTCAATGAGAAGAGGTTGGAGGCTCAACAAACGCTCGAGTGCTATCAAGCTCGTCTCTCCAGGTCATTCAACAAAAAGGTAAGAACTCGATCGTTCCAAGTTGGGGATCTAGTGCTTGTCGTGAGAAGGCCGATCATCACTACTCATCGAACGGGGAATAAGTTCATCTCCAAATGGGATGGTCCATAGGTTGTGAAGGAAGTCTACACAAGCGGCGCTTACAGGTTGATCGCTGAAGATGGTCTGAGGATTGGTCCCATAAACGGGAAGTTCTTGAAACTCTACTACGCATAAGTTGAAGATCGCTCCTAGACGTACGAGCCTAAACTGCATGTCACTCCTGACCCGTATGAGTATAAACTGTGTACGGTACCCACCAATGGTAAAGCAAGTGGTTAAACTGCTAACTTACTCCACTGATGGTATTTCGTGTGGCTAAAATAGAAATTCCCCACTCCTGTTCAGGGTGGTTATACTTTGAATACTCCTGGCCCGCATGAGTATAAACTGTGAACGCCCCTCCCCCCTCCCCCCCCCCCCAAAAAAAAAATCTTTTCAAAAGAAGTTTTTTCCATTGAACTACGTTATGACTTGATCCTTTCACCGGGTACGTAGGCAGCTTAGAAATTAACTAAGTTCAGTCAAGATTGTCCGTTGAGTTATGATTTTTCTTGTTAAAAACTTTATTTTTCAAGTTAAACAAATCAAAAGAAGTGCAAAGAAGTTATGGACTACTGAAACAAAAGAAAATGCATACGAGATTGGAATAAAGAAAATAAAGTCTTTATTAAATAATCTCAAAATTGATAAGCTTCATTAAACTAGATAATGAATCGAAGAAACAAAGAAAAGTAAAAGCATCCTAGACTATCAAGGGGAGGGGCTCAAATTCTTCAGGTCTTCCTTTGCCACCTTCAGAAGTGTTAGTGAATCTTCTACAGCTTTGAACGCCTTGAGGACAATGTTGTCATCCGATGGAGGAGTCTTGTCAAAGGTCACGATCTCTTTGCTGATAGTCTGAACTAGAGATTGAGCATTCTGGTAAAGGAGTTGATGTTGCTCCAATGAAAGTGACAAGTCTTCCTTCTGTTTCGTCAAGTTGACAAGTTTCTTCGTGATAGACTTCAACTTCTTTTTAGTTGTCTTAACTTGATTTGCTCCAGTTGCTTCATCAGCTTGGGCACAGGCGAGTCGATCCCTTGCTTCGCTCAACTACTGAGAAAGCCAATCTTTCGAAGTCTCTCAAGAAGCTGCAGACCTCGCCTCATCATAAGCAGTCGCCTTGGCAAACAAAATTACCAATGACTTCTCGACAGCAGAAATAAAAGGCTCGTCAAAACCCTTAACATCATCCAACACCGATTGAACTTCGTCCTTAAGGGATGAAATGAAGTCAAGTGGAGTGCTCTCTATCTTCTGAAGAAGGTTGTCCCACATTATCTTGACAAATGTCTACTTCTGTGTGGCGAGAAATGTGGATGCTTGCAAAACTGAGACTGCGGGACGCTGAGGCGTTTGCTTTTCTTCGGATATCATAAGTGTTTTGGATTGCGCTTCTTCTTCAGAAATAAGACCTTTCTCCAAGAGAACCAGCCCGAGGATCGATCCTTGAGACTCTACATCATCAGTTTTAAGAGGCTCCTCTTCCAACTGCAAGTGAAACAGGTTCGATGTTTAAAGAAGAATAGAAAAGCATTGAAGAACAATGAAAAGAAGAGGAACAAAATTACCTTTTCACCAGACTTGTCAGCCGAAATCTTATCACACTTCTTTGGCCTCTTCCAATGGCGATCCGCAGTACCACTTTCACTCTTTGCCGAAGGGATGGGGGGAGTCTTCCTCTTTTCTCCTTCAAATGGGTCAACTTTCTTAACTGAATAGGGGCGACTTTCGAATCGATTAACTTCGCAATGTTATCATCAAAGAAGCTGTCGTGAGTTCTCAACCTCCAATCCGTATAGCTCTTGGAACACAACTTCTTAACGGCCGCAGACATTGGGGGAAAGACTACTCCATCCATAGAATTCGGTAGAGTGCACATGCGCTAATGGTTGAGTCCTTCGTCTAAGCGAGCATTGTGAAAATCATCCTTGAGGTCCTCGGGCACCACTTGATAAAATCCGAACTGACAAGCAAAACGGTGAAGACTGTATGGCTCGATGATAAAGTGATCCCCTTATCTCAAAGGAAAGTAGCAAGATTGAATCGACATAAAATAGTTGTGTTCATCCTCTGAGCCTTCCCCATTGTCGATAAAACTGAACTTCTCGGGGGCCGTCATCGCATTGCAATTCCAAGCCACGAACTCCGCCTTGTGGATCTTCTTACGGTCCTCCCTAGCATCATAAGCCTTTGCCCCTCCCTCACCGGAAAAACACATCATTGTCAGACCACGGATGTCTTGATAGGATTGTCGATACGTCTTGAAGTAGTGTGCTAGCCAACTGTGGACGAAGTGGATGGAAAATGGAGCATGAACTCGAGTCGGTCGGGCGGATGCTGATATCTTGTTCAAACCACGATAGATGCTTGCCAAGACCAGAATAGCCAAATCAACCTTGAAGTCGCTCGCTATGACGCTCGCTATCTTGAAAGAACTTGGGCGTATCTTGCCGATGCTTTCTGTTGGAAGAACGAAGAGACAAAGCCAATAAGCTAAAAACGCCGCCAAATAAGTATCTTCTCTCTTGTTCCCATCGAGTCCAAGTCTAGCAAACAACCTCTCCTCTGTGGCATTCCAAGCTTCATGAGGTCCAAAGTCACCAAGTGGCCGTTGCATTGCGAAGGGGCGGTTGGACATACTTCTTCATCTTTTTGCACCAAAAGCTCACCCAGGCCTCGAGGGAAACTTGATCGCCATGAACATCTTTTCGCAACAAGTGATAGGCGTGGAACAAGTACTGGCAACTAGAGGGGGCATATCTCCTTCCAAATTCACCTTTCTCGGTGAGCTCCTTTGTGTCGGGGACCACTTTGTCGTAGAGAAGACCCGTCATCAGAAGACCCGCCAAAGTGTGCAAATCCCAAAGCGACATGGATAGCTTGCTGTTCGACGTTAGAAGGGTGTAGTTGTTGGGCATCATGCTTCGCAGAACGCCTTCATGATCTCCGGGTTGCCGTTATAGATGAAGAGTGAGACGTGCACCGGGCTGTATATTTGGTCTGACTGCAACTTGTCCTCGCAACGGCTGAGTATGTCCTCGGTCCCTCCCAATATCCGGCAACGTAGTGGAACTCGCCATTGAACCGAAGATCGCTTCTCCACTTCACCTTGCCTTCGACGATGCTTCGCCCGAGTGTTAGCAGAAGAGTTGGGTCGTTTGACTGTTGATGATGACCTACTTGCAGAACCCACACGTGCGACGCTTTGCTCAACTTCAATCGATACGACCACTCCTTGACGCGAAAGGGCACCGTCATCTTCCCCCGATCATCCGCATATGGTTCGGTAAGACAAGGATGAACCACCAACGTTGTGCCTTTCTCAAGCTCTTGCTTCTTGTCGTCAAGGATCACCGATTGTTTGACTCCGGAGGCTAAGATGATGTCTTTGAAGTGCACCATAATTACCTAAAAAAAATAAAGAAAAAAGTTAAGTCGATTGCCATTGGTACAGGCGAGAAAAGAAAAATGAAAACAAAAAGGCCGGCCACGATATTGGGTGAAGCGGCGTTGTTATTTATGGTTTGTGCAACAATTGAATTGCAAGGGGAAATCTACATCAAGTAATTATTGTTGCTCTCAGGAGATTGTAAATTGGGAAGCTCAGTCATTAATTTAAGTGCAACAAAACCGCCATTATTAAATTGCAAATAAAGGTGGTGCATCACTGCAGTAGAACTGCATGATATTGAAGTTATTGTTATTTTGAAAAAGTGGTGAGTGGCGTAAATGTATATATTTTTAAGAATATGTATATGTGTGTAATTTGTGGAAAAAGAAAAAAAAAAAAAAAAAAAAAAAAAAAAAAAAAAAAAAAAAAGTGTGAAATTTTTTTTTCTAATCTCTGAAGCACCATGTGATTTTGAGTAGAAGTCTGCCACTATGTTTTTTTAAATAAAAATAATAATAATAAAAGACCAAAAAAGAGGGAGAGATCTGGGCAGAATTCTTGTTTAGCAGAAATCTCTTTCGGTTCAGTAACGACATGCCGAAATCAATGATTTTGACAACAGAGTTTTTTTTTAAAGAAAAAAGAAGACAATTTTGGAAACAAAAAGAGAAGCTTCGCAACACATCCACATGGCTATACCGATTCACGATCCCCTTCTCCACGTAAATATAGTGATCCCAACACCTGCAAGACAGAGAGAGAACGTTCAGCAGCAAATTAAAGGCAGAAAACTTAAGGAAATCTGATAGTTCCACCAACTGGATTCAAACTCCGACTCACAAATTCAACTTCTGAGCACCTGAAACGGAAAAGGAATCTCATTCGAAAGGTCTTTAGCTCTCCTAATCAGTTGACAGCAAGCCGTGATCTGAGGATTTCCTCTCCACCCAAGTTCAGTCCTGAAATAGAAGCAAGTCTGTTCAGCAAGAAGAATCGGAAAACAAATAATTCAAAAGAAAAAAAAAGCAAAAAAAAAAACACGAGAAGAGTCGAGCCCTCTGTTAGAATCCGCAGAATTGCACCCCACCTCCAAGTTCAGCTAGGTTCTATGATCGATTGCGGAATTACAGAATATCGTGAAGAAAGATGGGGGTGGAACCATTCTTTTATAGAGAAAGAAGATTATATGAAAAGGAAAGTTGCCATCCCAAAAAAAAAAAAAAAAAAAAAAAAACAGAAAATTGGGGGCAAAGAAATTGGAGATAAAGGAAAACATATTTCGTTGCAAATCCGATGATTTCTTCTTCTCTTTACGAAGGAAAGCAAGGTCCAACATTCCATCTTAAGCTGTGAAACTTGAGTATGTGTGGCGAGAGGCGAATCACAGTTTTAGGGAGTGTATAACGGAGAAGTCCTTGTTGCCATATACTCCGTTGGAAGAAACGAAAGAAAAATCTTGTTTCTTTTGCTGTACCGATCTGGTCAAATTTGCTTGAAAAGGGAAAAAAAAAAAAAAAAGAAAAAAAAAAGGGGGATGGAAAAAGACGACTACTCTGTTCCTGCAATTCCGCTGGAATGAAGAAAAGGAAATGTAACTTTCCTAATCACATTGAAAAGAAGAGTCATTTGGGCTTTTGTGAAGTTAAAGGGAAAAAATATATATTTGAGCCACATGGGCTGCCACAAGAGATGAAAGAAAAAAATTAGCCCAAATCAAAGAGAGAGGCAATTGGACTGGGCTAACTTGAGATAACCCAAACAAATAAATTGAGAGAAAAGAAGAAAATAGAAATGGGTTGCTGCGAAAGAGAATAGGTTCTGGCCAAAACCAAATTGTTTTTTTTAAAAGAATATTTGAGGGGAAATTGGGCTAATTTAACTTGGCCCAAACAAATAAAATGGAAAAATTCATGAACTTTGTTAGTCGACGGGACAACTTGGAAATTGGGTTGACCCAAATTTCATATTTTCATGGAATAAATAAGTCCAAAGTGGAACTTATTTCTACGAACTCCTATCCCACAATCAAGGACCACACCAAATTCAAGTCCGATGGGAGGATAAATTCTGTGACTCCCAAATCCGAAAGGAAACGAAAATGGGATTCACAACAAATTCAGGTTCAACTGAGAATAAATTCCGTGACTTATTTACTTCAAGACGCACTCAATGACATCGTCCGCAAACAAGTCACGAGGGAGGCATTTGTAGAAGCACAAAATTTATGCCCAATAAAATTGCGACAAGTGGAAATTAATATATATTAAATGTTAAAAATAAAAAAATTTCTATTTTAATTTTAGGAATTAAAACAAATAATATTCCTAGAATTAAATAGTTAATTAATTGATATTTTAATATATATTAAATGTGTCAAAATTCGAAATTTGGTAATGAAATCAAATCAAGCCAAATAAAGAAGGTTAAATGTGATATTTTGGAAATTAAATCATATCTTATGATTTATGGAAGAAGATTACAAAATCGACGAGGACCAATCAGAGTGAAGTCTTCCCTCGACGATTATGGTAAGGTTTGCCTCCCCTACAATATAAATAGAGGCATTCTCTAAGCCAAAAAATCACAACATAACTCTCACAACTCGAAGATATGAAGGAGCAAGCCACAAAGCAAGGAGAAAGAAGCTCTCCGGTGTTCTTCAGCATCCTCGGTGTTCTTCGGCATCTTCAGCGGCGTTCTTCGCAGAAGTCAGCATTAACGGCGTTCAATCCGGCATCGAAGCATCAAAGTGTGTTTCGACATTGCTCTCCTCAAAGATCGAAGCGAGATTCAAGGCGTTCTTCGTGGGAGTCAACAAAATCGAAGCCGCCGATCCGCAACAAGGTGTCAAGTCCGTGAATCCGGCGTTTTTCTCAAATCAAATTCGAAGGTGCTCCAAGCGTGTTCTTCGGCGTTCTTCGACAAAGTCAACAAATCGAGGTGTTCAAGCCATAATCAAAGCATCAAATCCAGATTTCGGTGTTACCCCTCAACAAATTCAAATCAACATCAAAGGTGTTCATCGGTGTGTTCTTCGGCGTTTAATTCGCGATTAAGTCGAAAGATCCGCGATTAACGTTTTTCAGAAGCAAATCAAATCCAACGGAAGATCGAAGCTCCAAAGTCAACAAAGGCGTTTTAAAGCTTCCGAAATTCAACAAATTTTGTAGGGAGAATCAGAGGACCGAAAAAAATAGAGATTGTACCCACAAATTCAACTTAATAGAAATTCATTTGTGATTGTTTTCTTGTGTTTAATTATTAACACGGAAATTGAGTTACATGACCGTCTCTTCGGTGACCTAGGTATGACGTTACGAGAGAGTTTAATTATGTAATTTAATTATTTTAATTGCAAATATGTGATATCGAATACCCTACGTGTCAATATGAATTTCATTTCAAGCTATTTATTGCCTTAGATTTATTATGTGTTTGGACTCAAAAGTCCATTTAATTGAAGTTTAAGGACCTAATCGAAATTAGGGCTTCTGAGCTGTTCTTCGGCTAACTTGAGCTCAAGAATTCAAATTCGAATTTCGACTTCACCATCGGATTTGTTTCGATGATTCGGTCCAACGAACAAGCCTCACCTTTTTCTGAAGCCGTTTGAACCCCCTACACTTTAAAATCCGATCCAAACGGGCTAGATCTTTTAACTCGACCTGTTTTCATTCAGCCCGACCCGTTTTTACCCTTAAATGAGCTCATTTCTCTCCCTCTTTATCACGTTAGAGCAACAAGAGGAGAAGAAGAAAAGGGGCCACTATTCACCTCAACCCTTGAGCTCAAGATTTCGACTACTTTTCTGGCCCGATCAATGATCCAAGGTAAGCATTGAATTCCCCTCTTCGTTTCTTTACATTATTTCTTGAGATGGAGAAGAAGATGAATAGTATCTTTATATGAAAATTAGCTTCTAATGCTTCCATACTTGGATTAAATGATCTAAGATTGATATATGTTGTTCATTTGAGCTTTCCCGTTGCATATTCGCTGAAATTTTGTGTGTGTTGGTTGAGTGTATCTTGAAACTCCATTAATGGAGCTTGAGTTTTGAAATGGTAGAATTTAACATACTTCAATACATGCTTCTTTGATGATCTTGGATGTTAATACATGTGTTATATCATGTTTTGTGGTGTTTTTGTGGTGTATTTTAATTGGAATCGGAGTTGGAGGTGTTTGGGACCTTTCCCTTCATGTTGTGCAGCTGAGATACCCTGTTTTTTTACCCAAGTGTATCCGAACGTCCGGCCGTTAATCCATCCAGAACCCCCTACTCCTTCAAATGGCCGTTCCTGGTTTTATGCATGAAATCCGAACGACCTTTCACTATTGAAACGTGCTCCGATTGGCGTGAAATTTTAACTGTAGAAACCTCTTTGAGTTTAGAGTGTTCTCCATTTTGAATCACCTCAAAATTCTTTGTGGATTTTGAGATATAACCATTTTATTTTTGTGTTGCCACTTCGCTGAAATTTGCTTTCGTTCAACTTGAAACCTACGCTATTTTTGGATCGCTTTGAACCACGATTTGAGCTATCTACCGTTGGAAATATATGTTTGTCTAGTTTCATTTCCAAGAAATAAAACTCAATTCCGATTTGTCAAACTCAAGATATGCCTGTTTTCCTATGACTTGCGTATTTTGGAAAATTTTTGGCTTTTGCCCCGTTTTTGTTCGGAACCATTTCTTATGTTTTTCTTCCGTTTTTCTTGCACCTTTCTACCTCCAAACTTGTTCCTAACTTGTTATATCATTTTAATATGTACGTATTTGTTTTTATATGCATTTTATATTGCTTGAGTGATGTGAATTGTAAGCACGAATCGCATGTGCACCTTGTAGGTGTTTAGGCGTAGTGTTATGTATTAATTGCGCACATGAACGTTCCTTAATATGTTTTATGAATATGATTGAATATGTTAAGCTATTTAATGTCTTCTCTTGCATGGAATTGATATGACTATGAGCTATGCCAACGTGATTGCATCTCTTAAGTGCTCAAGCATACGCCTTGCGTCTATATGGTTCATTTTGAGTCTAAGTCTTTTATTTTGTGTTCAGTTTGTTCAGGTGCACCCGGGGTGGTGTTTTATTGGCCAAGTTGATTCCGAGGTGAATCAAACATCTTATCTTCGGCATTTTTTGGTGTAAGGTGAGGTTAGGATATAGTTAGACCCTAATGCAACGTACTCGTTTTCGAATGCATGCGACTTAAGCCTTATGTATACGTAAGTATGTGTGAAATAAGTATTTTGATGGCTTTGTCTTATGATTTGAATGTATGAAATGCTATGTATGAGCCTATGTATGCTTGATTTTGGATTTGTTATGTTGGGTTTTGCCAATTCATACTCCAAACCGTGTGTCTACCATGAGCCCTGCCCTACGTTATGAGGGTCTTCAACCATGTACCAGTCCTAAGCCCTACCCCGCGTTATGAGGGCGAGAACACAATAACATGAAGAGGTAAGCAAAGCATGGTGGTGGCGAAGTATGGTAGGTATGTATGATATGTATGTATGATACATTTATATGATATGTATGTATGATACGGTTGTATGATATGTATGTATGATACATATGTATGGTACGTGAGTGCGATACGTGTGAGTGTGGTAAGTATGTTAAGTTCTGTTCATTTGTAGCGGGTTAGGATTATGACTCTGAATTTAAATATGCCTGTCTGTCTATTGGGCCTCGGAGTTTTGTGCTAAGGAGCCTCGGGACGGTATCGGGCCGTCGGGTCAACTCCTAAGTACGACCTCCATCTGTGTGAAAGGAGGGTAGTAGAAGCATTGAGCACTCCCCTCATCTATTAGATGGTTAGGGGCGCGTACGACCCTTCCATCACTCAGAGTAGAGGTATGTTCGTCTGATTTTGATTTTGTTTGATTTGACTTTGACTGTGAAGGAGGTTGGTTTGAACTTGTATCCACCAAGTCTTGCTATGTTTGTCTTCAGTTCGTGAAACGGGAATGGATTCATAATTAATAAAAATTGGTTATTTTACTGCTAGGCCTTAATTTCCCTATATATTTATTATCACATGAAAATGTTTTAGAGTGCAAAAACCATGCCCCGGTTCATGAACCTCTACGTGTATAGTGTACGCGTGTTAACTCCTCACTCACTCAGTGTGACTGACCCTCGCCCCTCCCCATGTTTTTAGTTTACAGGTTTGCTTTGGAGTTTGAGTTAGGCGGCGTGAGTCGGTCCTTGGAGTCATCGAGTCGAGTCGTTGTCAAGTTGGGTCTTTGCATTCGCATTTTGAATTCGAGTAAGTTTGTGTAATATGATCGCATGTATGTATAAGTGTGATTTGTTCAAATTATGTTATGAATTTTGGGACAAGCTCGCTAGGGATAGTATGAACCCGTTTGCATTTCTGATTTATGTTATGATTTGATATTCGGGATTAGGGATCTATGCTAGTTGAACCCATCACTTGTTTATGATTGAATTTTCTTATGGCATGTTTACGCTTCCGCATTTGTATGTGTTTCATTGGATTGTGAAGTCAGGGTCTAAGTTTCACCTAACTTAGGTGTGAGTTTGTCTGTCTCCCATTCACCTCTCCTTGGTTCATGTACGGGTTTTCCATCTCGTATGTGGATTGGGCTTAGGTGCGGGGGATGTGGTAACCCACCGTGCGGGGTGCTACAATGCATTCAGGATGTAACATCCCGCTCGTCCGCTGACTCGAGAGTGATACATGCGTGTTTAAATTATTTAATCATGTAATTATATATTTATTATATTATTTATATGCTATTCTCGATGTATATGAATTATTTGTTAAGTGTTATATATGAATTTTTGAATGTATATATCCATTTGCTCTTGAATTTGATCCGTATGTGTAACACCCTAACCCCCAGGGCACTACATCCCCCGCACTATAGCCTCGATCCACGTATGAAATGGAAAGTCCATACATAAACCAAAACTATAGCGAACGGGTGACAATAAAAATGACGAGCTAGGCGGGACACTCTCCCCAACACAAAACAAAGCCAACATGATAACGAAAGCGGAAGCAATAAAATCATTCATACATATAGGTACCATATTTACCAAATAGATACGTATAGATACCAATTTAACTATCAATACATTATCATCTCTTAATAATATACATATCAAGTATTCAAAATATACTAACAACGATCATATCATGAGATGTGCCAAAAGCTATACATGAAGGTACGGTACTAGACTCGTGAGAATGCAAAACTCGACCGGACACCCGCCTAGCACGACCAAGCTCTCAAGTACCTGAAAAGTGAAGTATCAGTCTACCGAAGACTGAGTGAGGGGCAATAATTAAATATCACACATCACATGCAAGTTGTAGCCTCGGGTGAAGACTTTGGAAGTGAAATAGATATATAGTTCAAGAAACTCATTCTTTGCCCGAGATTACAACTAATCATTTTAACAGTTTATCTTGATCATTTCATGAACATGTAACCTCGGCGAGCAGGGGCGATTCTCCAACCTTTACACCAAACGTGACAATACGTTCTTGCTTTATCGATTCAATACATTATCATGCAATTCCAATTAGTGTTCACATAGACAGTTTCATGCTTGAAATCATGCAATAACCCAAGGATAACCCGACATGCCGGATTAATCCCCAGTCTCCTTCTTCCTCCGGGTGATAGCGAGTTTGCAAGGCTCGACTATCCACGACATGGTGTGTGTAGAGGACATGACCCTCTAGACACGGAACTCCTTCCACCACTAATCTCCTAGTGGCTTCGGGGGTGATCCCAACAATGTGAGGATAATTCAGGAGTTACCCGTCAGCCCTTGCTTTCCCGGTTGGCTCAAGAACTACCCTCGGGCCCATGTGCAATCATGTACTCGCCAAACTTGCTTGAAAATCATGACAATCATGGCTTGCTTGCTTGAAATGTTTATAACTTTGAAAACGTTTATAAATATAATATGTTTTGGCCGAAAAGGGCACATAGAGGTTATAGGGTTCATTTTACCGAAAACCAAACCTCACCTTTCTTACAAAATAAAACAAGGATATGCTCTACGGAGCCTGCTCCTCGTCCGCACCCTCGTGACCTGTGCAAACACGACGTGCATACGTGAGACATGACCTAAAATGGACCACATATGACGAACGGCGGAAATGTATCGAGATGACGACGAAAATGCAATGTGGCATGATAACATGTTGTTTCAGTACATATTAACACATATTATAGCAATTCGGGGTCAAAGAAGTCGTCGGATCGAGGGGCTATTTTCGTAATTTTATGCAGTGAATTTTGTTCTGCAAGTCAGGTGGGAACGGCCGTTCCGGACCCCTTTGTAAAATGGGAACGGTCGTTCCCGTAATCCCCAAAAGCGCGCCAACGATTTCATTTTTAAAAGGGCGCCTTTAGCTGGGAACGGCCCTTCCGGCACCAAGGTCAAAATGGGAACGACCGTTCCCATGCTCGGCCGCCTAGTTTATTTGAAAAGGTGGGAACGCCCGTTCCCACAATGCCTTGAGGCTGGGAACGGTCGTTCCCAGTTTCTGCAAATTTGAAGAACAGAGCAGAACAGAGCATGGCTACGGGAAACAACAAAGCAAGCAACAAATATCCATTTTGATCAACACAAGCCTATATTTTCTGGTAATATGATGCAAATACATACAAAGAATGATAAATTAACACTTAAACACCTAAAACACCCAATATCATCAAGATTTCAAGGATTCACACTCATGATCATACTTGATCATTCAAGCTCAATATAAGATCACATAATCATGCTTCCCTCTACCAATAGTCCACCTAGCATACCAAACTCAAACCCTAATCATGCCAAATATGATCAAACTCATAGATTCATGCCAAACCAACCTTGAAGATGAAAATATGGAGCAAATAGATGATGATGATGATTAACTCCCAAAGCTTGGCAAATTTCTTGAGATTCTTGACAAAATAGATGAAAATCACTTCTTCCCTTTTTCTTCTTGAAGAACCGAGAATGAGGAAGCAAAGTTGTTGGGAAATTTTTGATAGAAATGATCAAGGAAGCTCATGGAATGTATATTACGTGATTCACCAACATTGATTTGTGTGAAATGTTTAAATTGCAATTTAATCCCTCAAGTCTATGGCTTATGCAATGAAGTATACATGGTTTTAAAATACGATCAATTAAGTCCTTAAAAGATTAGGCAATCAAGTCCCTAAAATTTAAAGAAATATTCAACTAGGGACAATTTGGTAATTTGGAACACTCCCGATTATGGTTTCATGCAATAAATATTTTCCGTGTCATGAAATAATATTTTCAATGAGACGAAATCAAATAATTCACATAAATGACATCTCATGAATTTTATAAAAATATAAATGCCACGTAGGAATATATTATAAAATTAAAGAATTAAAATAAAATCCTACGCTCAAACGCACACGTGGCGTGCTTACCTGTTCATCCGGAAACCGGGGCGTTACAGTATGTACCCGTCTTCGATTCCGATTGTTGTGATATTTTGATATGCATGAAATACATGACCTATGAATGTTTTTACATGCTCATTTTATGTTTTTAAGTTCGTTTGATATGGTGTTTCAACCGTTTTATTTGTTAGGGTCACGGGGGCCTAACTTGTTTTAGCGTACCTTGTGTTTCGGAAGGCGTAACTTGGGCTCGGGAATTCGGATTTGAATTCCAGAAGTGGCAGTGGACTCTTTACAAAAATACGGAGCTAAGGAACCTAACCTTGTATTTTTCTAAGCTCGTTTGGCCCTCCGAATTTCGTCCAAAACCTGAACCTAGCACAAATTTGCCCCCCTTTTACGGTTTTAGCCATAACTAATTCATTTCTTAACCAAATGACTTGATTCTTGAGCCTAATTAATTAATCCCAATTTCACCCCCTTAACCCCTAATTTTCGAACTCAGCTTGAAGGAAGAGAGAGAAGCACACTGATTGAGGATGAAAGAAGAAAACCCGCCACTATTCATCTTTGTCAATTTCAAGCTCGTATCTTCTCCAATTTGAAAGGTATGAATGAATTCTTGTTCTCCATATTCTTTCCTTTCTTTTAAGCATCTTTTTCATGATTTCATTAGGTTTTGATCATGTTAGGATGAAGAACATGAATAGTTAGGTTTTTGAATAATTCTTGAATCCATGCTCCTTACTTGAATTCCTTGAGGTTTGATGCATGTTTTGTGATCATTTGAACTTCCTTGACTTGATTCCATGCTTTAATTTTGAGCTCCTTGTTTATATGATGATCCACCATGGAAGAACTTTGGGTTTTCTTGAAGCTTTTGAATAAATTTGTACTCCTATAATTTGCTTCTTGTTGTTGCTTGATTTGTGGCTGATTTGGGAGAGTTTTATGCATGAAATTCTTGAGGTTTTTGTGTGTTTATGTTGCCTACTTTTTGCTCTTCGTTGCCCTGCTTCTTGCTTGCTTTTTCCACTATTTTTGCAGCTGTTACGAAGAAGAGAGCAACAACAGTCGCGCAAGACACGCCCATGTCCGTTCCTTGCCCTTTTGGGTGACCCCCCATGCCACCAGGGTGCTGGAGCTTTTGCCCTCCAACACCCCCGTGTCTCTCTTGGTTCTACAAGGGAGACACGCCTGTGTCAGCCCCTATTGCAGTCATTAATGGCTGCTACGTGGTGGCTTCCGTTTGGCCTTTTTTTGCTCCGTTTCAATGTTATGTGATGTTTACTTGCTTTTGTTATTTCGTTCTTGATTTTATTTGAATTCTCCCTCCCCAGTTTCATTCTTAATATGTTAATATGTTGTGTTATAAGGTGTTTTGTTAATTATTTTAATTTTATGGCCTTGCCTTATTTGATAAGTGTAAAAGTGACTTAGGTGCATAGGCGTTGAAATGCAACGTGTGATGTATTCTTGCATGTTTTGCCTTGTATATGTAATTTGAACTTAAAGATGCATGAGTTATGATAGAATGTGATATATTAGGTCCTTATTTAGTGTGTTATGTGTTGATTTATGTGCTATTTATATGATTTCGATTCATGAACACACATGTGAACTTATATACCCTAAATGTTAACTCTTGTTGCCTTCCTTAAGTGTTTTAACTTTATGAATGCTCATGATATGTTATAATATGGTGTATTATGAGTTTAATTTGCATGTCTTTGTTACGTTAATATGATATTTGCTCCGATATGTCTGAGTGTGAAAGTATGTGCATTTCACCATATGCATTCGTACGCATTAGCCGAGCGTCTAATTAGTTCATTTTGAGTCTAAGTATGTCTTCTGTCCTCTGTTTTGTTCAGAGGTTCATTCTGAGGGTACGAGGTGGTCTTTTAGGTGTGCTTCCATTTGGTTTGTTCGATAAGGTAAGGTTTCTTTCTTTTAGTTAATATGACCTATGACCCGTACGTGAATTTTGAAGCCTGTTGCGACTTAAGTATATATATGTATATAGATATTTATATGATATGTATTTTGTTGGAATTGGCCCATTTGTTATGAAACTTTTGAAAAACCCTTTTATGTATACGTAAGATATATATATATTTTTTTTGTTTTGAAAAGAGTTAGTGTATGTGTGTCTTTGAAACTAGCGAGTTATGACTTTGAAAGATAAGTCCGATTTTGAAAATTTAGAACTTTTGAACTGTGAATTTCGAACAATTTGAACTGGGCCCTGGAGATTTGTATAAAGGAGCCCCGGGACGGTGTTAGGCCGTCGGCTCACTCCCGAGTATAGTCTCCACTTAGAAAGGATCAACTCGAAACCCGGAGGTTTGGTGGGGGATGGAATCCTCGGCCATGAGCATCATGAAACTCACGACCCATGCAGTATGAACGATGGTTAGGGTAGGAACAACCCTTCCATCACCCGGAGAAGAGGTATGTGTGTTTGAATTATGTTTTTCATTTGAATTTTGATTCCGATTTTGAATATGAAAAGAGTTAGGAGGTTTGAAGCTTGTACTTGCTGAGTTGTGTGATTTAGATTTTGAACTTGGTTCGTGAAACGGGAGTGGGTTCTTAATTTATAAAATTTGGTGATTTTAGCCTTCGGTCTTAACCTTTTTCTATATCTATTATCACGGGATAAAATGTTTTAGATTGCAAAAACCAAGCCCCGGTTCATGAGTTTTTATGAATTTGAATATTGTGGCGCCCTTGCCACATACCGCACTGAGAAATACCCCGAGTGTTAGCTTTGGGCCTTCACTCGAAATCTCTCCCAGCGAACGGCGAACGAACAAACAAACAAAAGCTAGTATAGCGGAAGCGTAAAAACAACAGTACTCAAACGCATAAGTCAATTACAAGGCCGATAAGGCCGATGACAAACGACGAACTACAAACGACAACTGTATTAGGTATAGGTACATGTACTGTACATACTGAGTTTCCCATGAAGGAGAAATTCCAAAACAGTAAACTCCAAAACAAAATATCTAAACAGCATTTGATGACCCAGACCAAACGTGCCGCTTATTCACATCTGCCTGAAGCCAAAACCAGAAGAGAAGGGACGTTAGTCAAAGTGACTAAGTGAGGTATACATAAACAAAATCACAAGCTTGGTTCATATTTTCCTTATTTTTTTTCAAAACGAGACGTAAACGTATAAGAAGGGATAGCTTTTACTTTGTATGAAAACCCACTTGTGAACCAATAATCAAAACGATCATTCAATCACAGTAACCCAGCGAGTACGGGTAAGTTCTCCAAACATTCACACCCTGAACACAAGAAACACAAAACAGAAACCAGTCTTCTCTCTCCAATTGTTAGTCGAGGTGCCCCCCAACCAACCACACGATCACACAGATAGAGGCAATATACCCTGGTACCAATAACCTCACTCTATACGCGTCGTAGTCGACCTCCGGCTACGCCCCGTACAGAGTTTCACAGAAGTACGTAGTAAAGATTAGCCTTTGGCGCACACCTCCGGGCTTCACCCACTAGATACTTCGGGGCCCATATTCCCCAAGGGCTTCCCAAGGGTTTTATCAGATCAATACTCGCTTTTCAAAACAGATTCACACTTTCAAACACTTTCTTTCTCTTAACCGTTTCACAGTTCAAAATCAAACTTTTCGTTTACTCACACGAACATATAATATAACAAAAACCCATTTTTATAAGGAAATCCGATTTTTCAACAAAATACTAAAATATTATAAAACAGCTAATACTATATATAGTATCAACGGGTCAAAATCAAATTCAATAAATAAGGGTTGGGTTTTAAGAATATATATATATATTTACATAACATATGTTTTGGCCCCAACTGAAAACATTTTAATCCCTCACCTGAAATCTCCAAAACTCTAAAAGGGATAACGTCCGACACGATCAGGGCTCCTCCTTAGGAACACCTGTAGCATACATATGACTGCAAATTTTGACTTAACTGACAACCAAATGACACAACTGACATGTACGGCCATCGCATAAATCGAATAATTAGCCTAATCAATTAAGCAATTACATATAGATCATTTGAATAAAATATACAACTTTTATCTTTCCCCATGAACATTAGGAAATTGTCATGATTAAAATAACAAAACATATATTACCGAATTGAATCAATATTTTTATTCCTTAATTTCTCGATCACATAGTTCCCTCTAAAACGTATAGTTTTGCTTTTACAATATAAATTCAATCATCGGTATAGTTTATCAGATAAAATATTAGTTTTAAATAAAATAAATCAATCTTAATTATAAACTTTGTCAACAATTCCACGACATGTTCTTAAAGAGAGATTAACTTAAATAATATTCAGCATCAAATAACAACTTTAAAAATAGAACTTGTCAGACAATGATTAAATCAGATTTGAAATGGTGACTAAATAATAGAACTTACAGTGGCAGTGATACTAATTGATCAGAATTATTAGACAATCCGTTCTCAAGGTCAGGGGCGATCCCAGGATTATTGGAGAGTGGGGTCAAAATGATTTAATTATTAAAAAATAAAATATTTATTTTCTTAAAAATTTAATTACTAATAAAAAATATATATTATTAAAAAATAAAATATTTTATTTAAAATATTTATTTTGCAATTATCCTCTACATATTTTTATTTGTACTAAATACTAGGGGGTGTTTACAAATTTTATTCCATAAGTAGAAATTAAAACAGAAGTGAAAGTTGTACTGTAGTAAAAGCAATGAGCTTTTGAGGGAAAAAAAAGTGATGAACGGAAAAATAATAAGTGTTAACAAAAGTGAATAATCTCTTTTAACTTTTATGGAATTATTAATTTACCCTAAATTTTTTTGAAGTATTTCTACGTATGATAATATAATTTAAGTATTATATTAATATACAATTTAATATAATTTTGTATAAAATTATTTGTAATTAATCAAATATATAGAATTATTTTATACGTACCTTTATTTATATATTTATAAAAATTATGAAAAGAGAAAAAATTTACCTTGCAAATCTTTTAGTTACGAGACTTTTTGAAATTATGATAAGAAGAGAAAAAGAAAAGATATAAATAATAGACAAAGAAAAAATATAATGAATATATAAATCATAGGTTGTATTTGTAGGTAAAAGATTAATTTAAAAATATCAATGTTTTAATAAAGATATATATGTCAAAAAAGAATTTTAAATAAATTCAGAAAATCCTATAATGTATAGATAGAATCCTTAAAGTATATCTAGAGCTGAATTCTAGTTTGTTTGTTGAAAATAATCACTTATCTCATATTATTTAGAATTATTTAATATTTAAAGTATAATTAAATAGAGTTTAGTTTTTATATTTTTGGGTCATGGACTTTTTTTAATTATATTTATTTTGAATTTAATGGGGTCAATACAATTTTTTTCCTTTTTATATGGGGTCAAAATAATTATTTTAAAAACAAAAAATATAAAAATATATAAAAAATATATAAATACATAACTAATTTTTTTTCCTCAGTGGGGTCAATTTCTTCGCGTCGCCCTTGCTCAAGGTGGAAGACAATGGCAAGATTTTTCCGTTGATATTGTTTGATGTGGATGATTAATGCAAGCACTTTATTTTTTTAGGCAACAAAGTCAGCGGACATAAAATGATTTAATGTTGTGTATTTAATGTCTCGAGCAAATTACATTTTTGGTCCCATAGGATTGGACGATTTGTAATTTTGGTCCCATTGTTTTAAAATTTGACAATTTTGATCCCGTAGGTTTCAATTTGTGACAATTTTGGTCCCAACCGTCAATTTTTGGATGGAAACCGTTAAACCCATGTTCAGGCCAAAAGACAAATACAATCTTTGACCAAAAAAACCACAAAGGCGTCTGTAGCCCAACGGGGGCGAGCCATTCCCTTCTATGCGAGGTCTTGGGTTCAAAACCCAGATAATACATCTTTTTTTTTTAAATAACTATTATGTTAAATATAAATAAATTTTAATACTAATATAATATAAATATATTATTATGTATTTAAATATTTTTTAAGCTATAATATTATTTAATATACATATATATATATATATATATATATACGTGTTGTACATTTTATATGTATCTATATTATATATTATATATATTATATAAATATATATACACGTGTTATTTTTTAATAAGAATATAATATAAATATATTATTATGTTAAAATATTTTTTAAGCTATAATATTATTTAATAAATTTATATGTTTTAACATAATAATATATTTTTATATAATATAAAAATAAATAATATTTAATATATATATAGTATATAAATATTATTTTTTTATAAATACATGATATACATTTTATACGTATATATATATATTATATATATATATATATATATATATATATATATATATGTATACATTAATATATATATATATATATATATATTTATATATATATTAATGTATATAATATATAGTACATATAATATACAAATATATATTATAGATTAAAAAATATTTTAACATAATAATATATTATATTTTTATTTTAACATAATAATATATTTATATTATATTATTATTAGAATTTATTTATATTTTAACATAATAATTAATCGTATATAATATATAAATACATAATATTTAATATATGTAGTATATAACTATTATTTTTTATAAATTCATAATATACATTTTGTACGTATATATATTATATATTATATATATTAATATTAAATATATATACATACATATATATATATTAATGTATATAATATATAGTACATATAATATAAAAATATATATTATAGCTAAAAAAATATTTGAACATAATAATATATTATATTTATACTTTAACATAATAATATATTTATATTATATTATTATTTAAATTTATTTATATTTTAACATAATAATTATAGCTTAAAATTTTTTTTGAACATAATAATATATTATATTTATATTTTAACATAGTAATATATTTATATTATATTAGTATTAAAATTTATTTATATTTTAACATAAAAAAAAGATGTATTATCTGGGGTTTGAACCCAAGACCTCGCGTAGAAGGGGGTGGCTCGCCCCCGTTGGGCTACAGCCGCCTTTGTGGTTTTTTTTTGGTCAAAGATTATATTTGTCCTTCGTCCTGAACATGGGTTTAACGGTTTCCGTCCAAAAATTGACGGTTGGGACCAAAATTGTCACAAATTGAAACCTACGGGACCAAAATTGTCAAATTTTAAAAGAATGGGACCAAAATTGCAAATCGTCCAATCCTATGGGACCAAAAATGTAATTTGCTCTTAATGTCTCTATTATGATTATTATTACTTCTACAAGTGGAGGGCATGCAGATGTCTACTGAAATGACAAAGCTATTTCAAACACCTTATACTTCATTTTCCGGACACGTGGATGAAATGACGGCCATGTTAATTAAAATGAAACTTAATGTAGGCATGTTCTGACAAAACTTTCCTTTGTAAAGGTCTATGAAATTATTAATATAATAAAGTATACATACATGAAGTGGTATATTGCATTTGTAATTTATATATTACTATATTACTAATAATAAATTCCTATTTTCAACTTGTACAAGTATGAAATTGAATTGTATGCAAATATACATATAAGGTTATTCTTTATATAAATTTAAGTTCATCAATCAATGGTACATTAATATATATAAAGATTAATTGTTTTGGAATGGTTGTCACTAACGATTCTCTATCATTATAAAAGATTTACGTAAATTAATGATGTTATCATTAGCAGATATAACATTTAATATCAAATGAGGAGTTAAAATTTAATTAAATGGATATTGTAACGCAAATTGTTCAATTTATTATAGTTATAGAATAAGGCTTAAACATATGAAGTACTCAGTCAAATCCGTAGACGTGTCCCGATATTTTAGTTAACTTACTCGTTTTGATTTGGTTCAAAATCCGTGATGTTACACTCTCCCTCCCTTAAATGAATCTGGTCCCCAGATTCCTCTTCTGATCCTTCAAACAGTTCGGGGTAGTTCTTTTTCATTTTCTCCTCTGTTTCCCACGTAGCCTCTTCGGTTGTCTGATTCCACCACAACACCTTTACCAATGGAATCCTTCTATTTCTAAGTTCTTGATATTTACGATCCAACACTTGTACTGGTTTCATGATGAAGGTTAAATTTGGCTCCAATTGCGCTTCCTCCACTAGAAGAATATGAGATTCATCTCGATAATACTTTCGAAGTTGGGAAACATGAAACACGTTATGAATCCCTGTGAGACTTGGTGGTAAATCCAATCGATAGGCTGTTTTCCCAATTCGTTCTAGAATTTCAAATGGACCAATATATCTTGGATTCAATTTTCCACCCTTTCCGATTCTCGTGAACCCTTTTCTTGGTGAGGCTTTCAAAAATATACGATCACCAACCTCAAATGCTAAGTCTCATCGCCTTTTATCCGCATAACTCTTTTGTCTATCTTGAGCAGCCTTCATTCTTTGTTGGATAACCTGCACTTTCTCGATTGCGTCTTGAATCAAATCTGGAGATGTCGCTCGATGATTACCATCCTTAGTCCATCTCCAGTCCTCCAAATCCCAATACAATGGAGATCTGCATTTTCTACCGTATAGGGCTTCATACGGGGCCGTCCCAATTGAAGCTTGATAACTGTTGTTGTAAGCGAACTCGATCAGCGTCAAATGTTTGTTCCAGCTGGCATGGAAATCTAATGAGCAAGCCCTTAGCATATCTTCTAGGTATTTGATTAACCTTTCTGATTGACCATCAGTTTGTGGGTGGACCGCAGTACTAAACTTTAATTTAGTTCCCAAATAGCTCTGCAAGTCCTGCCATAACTTTGAAGTGAATTTAGCGTCCCTATCAGAAACGATACTTATTGGAATTCCATGTAGTCTGAAAATCTCCTGATGATACAGTTCTGCCAACTTTTCCACCTTATCAGTTGATTTTACTGGGAGAAAGTGAGTTGATTTGGTCAATCTGTCGATTATAACCCAGATACTATCATAACCACCTCTAACTCTAGGAAGTCCTGTTAGGAAATCCATAGTCACTTGTTCCCATTTCCACGTTGGTATTGGTAATGGTTGCAATGTTCCACCAGGTTTTTGATGTTCAGCTTTCACTTTTTGGCACGTAAGACACCTTTTTACAAAATCTGCTACATCTCGTTTCATTCCATTCCACCAATAATGAGCCTTGGGATCCTTGTACATCTTGTTTCCTCCAGGATGAATTGTGTAAGCAGACTTATGAGCTTCTTCAAGGATTTTTCTTCTCAGTGTTGTTGGAATGTAGACCCTATTCTTGTATCTAAAAATACCTATATCATCAAAGCCAAACCTTGAATCTGGGGTCTCCTTGATCCGTTCTGCCTGTCTCTGAATCCAGTCATCAGTTATCTGTGTTTCTTTAACTCGTAGACCCAAATCCGACTTAATGGTGATATTCATCACTCGCGGTTCAGATGTAATACGAACTTTTTCCGGTGCATTTTCACTTTAAGTTGAAGCTCCTTTCAAGCAAGCCATGCTCGTTTTTCTGCTTAAAGCATCCGCAACTACATTTGCCTTTCCTGGATGGTATTGAATTTTGCAGTCATTGTCTTCTAGAAATTTTGTAGCACCCGGGACGATAGGCACCACATCCCCCGCACTATGAGTCTAATCCAGATATGAAATAGGCAGTCCACACATGAATCGGACTCACAGCGAACGGGTGACAATCAAAAGAACAGTCCTGACTAGGTGGAAGCTAACCCTGGGACAATCAACAAAAACCAAAATGCAGAAGCAAGGAAATCATTTATGTCATATCCATGAAATAAATGAAATCCAATACGAATATAAATACGGGTTCCACTAATCAGTACACCTGTCCTAACCTGTCCCGAATCAATACAAGGAAATAACATAACAACGGGTTCAACTGGCTCCAGAACCTGTCCTAACCTGTCCCGAATCAATATCAATTCAATAAGGGCACACCGGCCAACAATAATAAATCAATACAGTACTTAGAGACAATATAATATGCAGTGAGTGTAAATGAGTGAGACTAGAACAATGACTCGACAATCATAACTCCGCCTAGTAACCAACGCCTGCAAAAGAAACTGGGAAAAGGGGGAAGGAGGGGTCAGTCTCTAGAAGACTGAGTGAGCTGGAGCGATACATATCATATAGAAACATGCACATGCAAGTCATAAATCCCGAGCAAGGTTTTATTTAAAGTTAGTTCCCAAAAAGGGCAAAAGAATGACTAAGCAATGCTCAGACTTTACGACTATTCATATTAAATTCATTAAGTTCATAAATCATACTCAATCAATAAGGCTCGACGAGTGAGCGTGCACAATCTCCAACCAAACTCCGACCGTGTACGACAAATATCATTAATACATTAAATAGGTGATCATGCAATATATCATAATACACACAGATCACATATCATGTCCTGAATATATTCGTTTGGGCAATCCGTTTCTCGGCCTTCCCGCACGGTGCTTATCAATCATATCATAATCAATCAATCAATCATAATCAATCATATATAAGTTCTAACCTTCTTCCTCCGGGTTGGTGGTGGGTTTGCAAGGCCCGACCACCTAATCATTGACCAAAAGGGGTTACATAACTCCCCAGATGGCACTCAGCTCCCTTTCCCTGCCAATCTCCTGACGAGGTCCGGTACCGCCGTTCAATAGTGGGACTAGTGTGAGGGTTTACCGTTAGCCTTTGCCTCCTCGGGTCCCCACTCACACCAAGCCCCTGGGCCCCATTCAGTGTAATCAATCAATCATTCTTTCTTTTCTCGCCAAAACATTTGATCCATGAGTAACATAACATATTTCATCATTATCCATTTAAAAAGGGGTTTACTCGATCAATATTTACTCGATCAATCAATATTTACTCGATCAATATTTACTCGATGACTCCACTTTAAAAATGGTATATGTATATATATATATATATATATATATATAAGGTTTTGGCCCAAAGCTTATCACATACGGGTTGTAGGGATTGATATGTAACTAGAACGAAAACACCCTCACCTGGAATACCACGAGACAAGAAACAAGAGCAATACGGGTGCCTATTCAATTTGGAAGTCTCCGCCCTGGAAACAAACTGTACAAGAGAAGGAACAATGGGTACTTGTGAGAATTGACTCAATATGAAACCACATAGACGCACGGCAATGCTAAACACATGATATGAGAGGTATAAGAAGTAAAATGATGTTATGGAGTTACATAATCAAATAATTCGTTCAAGTACATTCCATACATGAGGGTTTCAAGCCCAATCATTTCATATCTTTCATAACTCCTAGCAAATCAAGTCATGAACTTCATATAACCTTTATAACTCAAGTATATCAAGTTTACAATTATAAAATAAATAAAATAGAGTCATTCAAATCACTTAAATCTCACAAAGTCGCATATCAATTCCAACTATATCAATTTTATATAATTCACACATGGCATACTCAATTCATGTATCACTAAACGGATTCAATTAACAAGGTTACCTAATTAAATCAAACAATATTCATATTGTTTACAAAATTACACATACACCCCTTCAAGTTAGACAAATAGCTCAAATACGGCATATCGGAGTTCAAATTACAAATCAAAGCATCAACATATATCATAGTTCATTTAATACATGCTTCCGTACACATTGGAATTCATATTGATC
This sequence comes from Lantana camara, assembly GCA_037501455.1. Lineage (NCBI taxonomy): Eukaryota > Viridiplantae > Streptophyta > Magnoliopsida > Lamiales > Verbenaceae > Lantana > Lantana camara. Next base: position 44,165,299 of record CM074859.1, read on the forward strand.
GACAAATCAAGCAATTGACAATTCATTGCAATTAAAACAATTAATTTCAATTAAATAGAAATACACAAAATAAATCACAACAAATCAACCAGGCATCCGATTGACGAACGGAAAGTGGCGTTGAACTCACAACAACGAAAGGGACCTTCTGTCCGAAAGTCACCGGAATGCCGCTACCGTAGCCGGCCGAACAGCCACCGGCCGCCACCGGAACACCGCCTCCGGTGGTCGGAAAAATCCCCGGAAGGACAAAAACGAGCGTCTCGGCCTGCTCAACAAAAGCCCCTAATCAATTTCAGAAAATGCCAAACACGCCGGACTTCGTTGACGAAAAACCGAACTTAAATCCTAGTACGAAAACTGAAATTAAACGTAAACCGTAAAACGAAAATGAAATCCGGGCATACCGTTGGAAAGCTTGTAACGAGCCCTACGAAAGCCCCTAGCCAAAACCCGGAAAAAGTCGTCGAAAAATCGGACCGCCGGTCCAGGCCCGGTCCGCCACCGGTCCGCCGCCGCCGGCCGATTCTTGGAACGCCGTCGATGACATCCGCTAAGTTTCGTCATTCCAAGCAACTTTTGTGATGGCTTCACCACCAAAACCGGCCGGGAAGAGGGCCCAATTCACCGCCGAAGTTCCGCCACTGCGCCACCGCCGATTCGGCCATCTCCGCCGTGATTCGCTAAAAAAGGAGGCCGGAAATGGAACGGGAAGGGTCGAAAACGTAGGGTAGGGTAGCGGTTGGCCGGCGAGAGTCGCCGGATCGCCGCCGGCGAAGAGGTGGCGCAAACCGCCACTTTCGGACCACCGCTGCACCGCCGCTGGTCAATTTCAGGCCACGAAACTGGTACGATTGTGACGGGCTCGTCGAGCTGATAAATTTCCACTATTGGTTCGTCGAATTCTCTCGAGAAACGAGGGAGAACGAACATGTATATGTTTTCACACCTTCACTGTGTGTGAATAGTGATGGATCGCTGGAGAAGACGATGAAGGCTGAGTCTGCTGTTCTGGCACGCAAAACGAGGAAACCCGAGTATATATATCGGATCCTCGTACTAAAAAATAATCGGAAGAACGGGTTAATGAAGTCAGAATTGGGCAAACTTAGAGTCTACGGACTCGTTTCGCTGCCCCGGACACGTTAAAGGGATCAAAGAAGTCAAAATCTCTACCAAACGAGAAGTGACCGGAAAACACCCCCTAAAAGAAGAAAATTATAAAAAGGGCCCTAACTCTAAAAGAGTTCAAAAGAGGGCCACACAACGCACCAATCACATAATTAAACACATAAAAAGGTTGAAAGGTGACGTACCTTATTTATCGGATGAGCGGGGCGTTACAAATTTCATCCATCTTCTTTGTCTCATGTTTAGCTCCTTCTGGGTAAATAGGTGTTTCAAACTCTTATGGTCAGTAAAGATGTCAAATGAAACACCATATAAGTAATGTCTCCACTTAGCTAATGCGAAGATGACCACTGCCAATTCTAAATCATGGGTAGGGTAGTTTTGCTCGTGTGAACGCAACTTTCTTGATGCATACGCAATAACCTTTCCTTTTTGCATCAATACGCATCCCAAGCTTTCTTTTGAAGCATCTGTGTATACCGCATACCCTTCTGATCCTTCTGGTAATGCTAGTATTGGTGTTGTGGTCAATCTTTTCTTTAACTCTTGAAAACTGGTTTCACATTTCTCATCCCATTGAAACTTCAGGTTGTTTTTGGTTAACTGGGTAAGTGGGGATGCAATCTTGGAAAAATCTCGAACAGACCTCCGGTAGTACCCCGCTAATCCTAAGAAGCTTCTTACTTCTGAAGGCGTCTTAGGTTGTTCCCAACTCATAACTGCTTCGAGCTTCGATGGATCAACTTCTATACCATTTCCTGAAATGATATGTCCAAGAAATGCAACTCGGTCTATCCAAAACTCACATTTGCTGAACTTGGCAAATAACTGGTGTCGTCGTAGGGTTTCCAACATAATACGAAGGTGTTCTGCATGCTCTTCTTCTGATTTAGAGAACACTAGAATATCGTCAATAAAGATGACGACAAACTTATCAAGGTATGATTTGAAAATTCTATGCATTATATCCATGAAAGCTGCTGGGGCATTGGTTAAACCAAACGGCATCACGACGAATTCGAAATGCCCATACCGTGTAACACCCCAAACGGAGAAGTGCCACATCCCCCGCACTATGACCCAGACCCGGAACATGAAATAAAAGTCCATGCCCGAATCCGAATCAGAGCGAACGGGAGACCAACTCACACACTAGGCTAGGCGGATCTAACTTGACCAAAACTCAGAGTGCGGAAGCAATTAAAACCAACAACAATAGATAGCGGAAGCATTTAAAACAAAACATGCAAAGCAGGTGACGGGTTCAACTAGCATAGATACCTAATCCCGAATAATAGATCAACAAACATAACAAGTGACGGGTTCAACTAGCATAAATCCCTAGTCCCGAATATCAACATAAATTAATAATCATCAAGTGCCACAAGGGGCCGAATGAGGGTGCCACAAGGGGCTATCGAATAGTAAAGTATAATCTCAAGTCTACAAGTCTTAAGTATAAGTAAAGTGTATGAGAGGACAAATGCAAAAAGAAAGACTAGACCGACGAAGTGCAACTCAAAGGACTCACTTCCACCTAGCAAACGCCAATAACCTGCAACTAAAAGTGTAAATGAGGGGTCAGTCAACTTGACCGAGTGAGGGGGCTAACGCACACCCACTGTATATATATATGGAGCATAGCACATATCAGAAGGGTGGACTCATGAACCGGAGATAGGTGTTGCATACCAAAGACATTTCCAAAAGTACCCAAAAGATAGTTATAAGTATAAGCTTTAGAAAACATTTCAGAAACTCTATCTCGATTCATGATTCCCAGACAGAATAGAACATATGCTCGGCGAGTACGAGCTTCCAACCTTTACTCCTCAGAACATATCAAAACATAAATACAGAAATCAATCCAACCGTCACACCAATGATGGAGGAGATGTACCGTCTCCAAACCATCCATAATAGACAAACCCTCAAGGGGTAGCGAACCCACAAGAGTCCTCCCCGGCTGTACACCGAAGGCTCAAGATATCACGCCTCCCCTATCTCCCTGAGTCGCGCAATGATATCTCAAATGGAGACTATGCACAGGCCGAGCCCTGACGGCCCTATACCGTCCCAAGGATTCCTTACCCATAGCTCCTCGGATCCATAACAGAACATAACAGAACAGATACCATGTATCATGGCTAACTCGCTACTGAACAGATCATAACATAACATAACTTTTCAAAACAGCTTACATATGCTTTCATATCTAATTTTCCAAAACAGAGCTGATTCACAAGGTCATAAACATATCATACCCAACACATATGTATTTATAATAGATATACTCGCATGCAAGGGTTGAAATCAGCATATTAAGGCTATAGGTCGCATAACTATACAAAATCCTAAACCTTACCTCGTGAAAGTAGAGTCTGAGAGTGTGAAGGGCCAAACACTCTAAACCTCGGGCCCACCGGCACCACCAAACTCTGTGACAATACATACAGAAGCCCAGACTTAGACTCTATATGAACCAAACAAGACGCACGGCGTTGCTCAACATGATCGTGGTTATGCATAAGTGTTCATGTTGTGCTTGGATAAGGTGTCGTGGTCATTCAAGGCATATCAATGCTCAACATGGTCATATTTACAAGCAACCGACACGTAATTCCATATCCAAAGATGCAAGATCAATTTAGGAAGTCAATGTATTTCCAAAATGCATATTAAATCATCCAATGTCACATGGTTCAATTATAATATTAGAATTAAGCATCAAGTTCATGTCGAGTTATAAAGTGCATAAGTAAGAGCAACTTTGTCATATAAACATACAAAGTTGTTGTACGTAGATGGCATGCTTGATACAAATAAAGAGTGCATTCAATTCACTTAAGATCATACTTTACAACTTCACAACATGTTTGGTACACAAGCTCAAGTCACATTCAAGTTTCATAAATATTTCACTTACATCCCCTAAGTTATTTATAAAAGTTTATAATTATTACACATACATCCCCTTAGTTGATTACTAAGCATAATTGTTCGTTTAAAGTGTTTATATAATTATTCAGCTAGGAATTAATTACTTACAAGCATGACAATTATCAATTTATCATAATTCATAATATACCATTTTCAAGTAGTAAGAGTAAAACAAGATATTACAGTCCTAACTCCTATCATGCATCAAGTCTTAAGTTGTTCAAGCATCCTTCATGTATCTAAATTTTATATTTGAAACACAATTTACAATAAACATAATATTGAGAACGTCTCAAATTCATATAGAGAAATCACAACATGTTCGTTCTTCTAAAATATCATTCAAGTTCATTTAGTCACATAAAAGATTAGTTTCTAGATATTACACTAACACCCCTTCGTACTTAACAAATAGCGTAAATTCATCACATCGGGATTCAAATTGTAAATCGAAACATTCATGCATATCACAATTCATTCAATACATGTTTTCGTATACGATTGGAATACATCTCGATCAACAAACCAACAATAACCAATTTATTTGCACTTAAAACAATTAATTCAAATAATCACAATTACGCAAAATAATTCGTAATAAATAGATCGAGTGTCCGATTAACGAACGGAAAGTGACGTTGAACTCACCACAACGAGACGAACATTTTGTCCGAAATTAGCCGGAGTGCAGCCACCAGAGCCGCCGGAAAGTCGTCGGGCCGCCACCGGGCCGCCGTCAAAAGTTGCCGAAAAAATCCCGAAAAATCAGTCCTGAATGAAGTCTTCGTGCCCGTTCCGAATCCTCGATCAATTTCTGGAAATTCCAAGCCGATTGTCCTAGATCTGAAATCTAAGAGCACGAAAACCCTAAATCTTCAAACTCAAATTACTTCCAAACCGGTCAACCAAAATGCGATATGAAAGAGGCGTTGTCTTACCCATGACGAGCTCTTCGAAAGCCCTAAGGTAGCTTTCCGGAAAAATCCTCGGAGCTAGTGCCGCCATTGCACCGCCACTTTGCCGCCGCCGATCCGCCGCCAAACCACCGAATCTGGAGTGGCCTGATCACAGATCACTAGTTCTCGTCGTTCCGAACAACTTTCATGAAGAGCCCGAGACCAAAAGATGGCCGGAAAAGGCCCCCGTTGGCCGTCGAAGTTTCTGCCGCCGCTGCTACAGTAACTTGCGCCACCGCCGCGAGCTTTGGGCGGCGCGTGTGGTGCCGTCTCTGATCCGATGGCGGCCCCGCCGACGTCAACCGCTGTGCCGGGAAGTCTACTTTCTGGGTCTCCGGCGCGTGTAACAAGGAGGTGGCCGGAAAATGCCACGAAACGCCGGCGAAGTGGCGGCGGTCTAACAGCTCCGCCGCTGCTACTGAAATCCGGCCATAACTCCGCCACCGTTCATCGTTAGGCCTTGAAATTGGTACTCTTACATCGGTCTCGCCGAGATAATCGAAATGGACTATTCGTTTGTTGAATTCCGTTGAGAAAAGATCGAGTTATGGGCTCGTAACCGAAGCCGCGATAGTAACCCGCGGGAGAGAGAAAGTGGGAGAGGAGAGAGAGAGAGAAAAGGGATTGGGAGAAATGTGTCTTGTGCACAAGCTATATACAACCGGGTATCCTTATCGCATAGCAAAGATAAATATCGCGTACAATTAATCGTAAATAAAATTGGTAAAGTTACGAATAAACATTCAAGCTCCGAATTAATTTTACAAATAAAAGTGAAATAGAGATTTATCAATTAGAGTTTAATTCAATTTAATTTTAGAAACTTTTCGTATAATTTAACGACACTCGTAAACGCATGATTGACAATTAATTTCAAGGAATTCAAGTAAACCGAAATTAAACAAGTTAAGCAACATGATGGATTTAAAATCAACTTGACAATTATTTCATGGAATAAATTTGAATTAAATTAAATTAGATAGTTAGGGTTAAATATGCGCGTAATTAATCAAGTTGCAATTAATCTTAGAATAATTCGAATGAACACATATTAAATTGGATTTACATTAAATCACATAATTCAAGAACTCTTAAATTAAACACACATAAGTGTAGAGACTTACTTGTTGATGTCGTAAGAACGCCCTTCGAGAAAACGGGGCGTCACATACCGTGTCCTCCTTGTTGACAATTATTTCATGGAATAAATTTGAATTAAATTAAATTAGATAGTTAGGGTTAAATATGCGCGTAATTAATCAAGTTGCAATTAATCTTAGAATAATTCGAATGAACACATATTAAATTGGATTTACATTAAATCACATAATTCAAGAACTCTTAAATTAAACACACATAAGTGTAGAGACTTACTTGTTGATGTCGTAAGAACGCCCTTCGAGAAAACGGGGCGTCACATACCGTGTCTTAAATCCAGTCTTGGGGATGTCCTCCTTTTTTATATGAAATTGATAGTACCCTTGCCTAAGGTCAAGTTTGGAGTAAACTCTCGATCCTTGCAATAAGTCAAACAACTCCTCAATGTGAGGTAGAGGGTACTTGTTCTTTATTGTCATTTTGTTCAGCTCTCTGTAGTCGATGTACATTCTGAGAGAACCGTCTTTCTTCTTTACAAAGAGTACTGGACCACCCCAAGGGGAGGTACTCGGATTGATGTATCCACTGGCCAACAAATCGTCCAATTGAGTCTTTAATTCCTTTAGTTCTGCTGGCGCCATTCTATAAGGTGTCTTTGAATATGGCTCTGCTCCTGGAATAAGGTCGATCACAAACTCAATCTCTCGTTCTGGTGGTAGCGAGTGTAGGCTCTCAGGAAATACGTCATGAAACTCCTTGACCACATCCATCTCCTCTAATTTCACTTGATACTTCGATCGGTTGAGCAAGTAGGCAACATATCCAATCGCCCCCACTTTAATAAGCTGTCTCACTTCCATTACTGATATGATAGGCACATGCATTACTTTGTCGTCTTTAACTTCCTTCTTAGTTGACTCTTCTATTCCCAAGATGACTTTCTTCTCATAGCAATTCACTTGTGCCCGATGCTGGAACAACCAATCCATGACCAAAATAACCCTATACCTTTGCATCGGTATCTCGATCAGGTCAGCCGGACAGATCTTATTATTAATCCTTATGGGACAACGACTATAAATTCGATCTGTTGTAAAGCTAGATCCCAGAGGGGAACTAACTTCATACACGTAAGGCAAGCACTCAACATACACAGATAAATTTAAAGCAACATCATGCGTAATAAATGAGTGTGTCGCACCCGGATCATATAATACCCTAATTGGGATGTCTAAAATGTTCAGCGTACCTTCTACAACTGCAGTTGGATCCACTTGTTCCTCTTCTCCCCCCAGTGCATATACCCGAGCGCGAACAACTGGTCTCCCTGCTCCTCCAGCCTGTCGGACATTTCTCACTGGTGCTCTTGAACCTTGTTGTGGTTGTGCCTTTGGGCAGTTTCTGATTATGTGTTCGTCACTACCACACCGTATACAACGGCCTAACTTCCTCCAGCAATTATTTTCCTCATGATTTGGTCCACCACAAAAATCACACTTTTGTTCTGGAGCATGGGCCCCCATTGGGCGTAGAGCTGCATTAGGCTTGTGGCCCATAGGTCCATTCCCAAATTTACGAGGCTTTTTATATGTAGGTTGGTTCGTCCTCATGAATGGCCTCTTGGATCCAGAAGATTGATTCATTGTGTTCATTGGCACAGGAACCGATTGTATATCCGTATCTCAGACTTCACTTCCATTGCCCTCGACACTGCATTAGTATACTCGGTGACTTTAGAAGCCATCAAGGCGTATCTTATTTCATGTTTAAGCTATTGGATGAACCTTTTAGTTCTCCTCCTTTGATCCGGCACGATATGAGGTGCGTAGTTGATCAGACGAGCAAATCGTACCTCATACTCCGCAACACTAGCATTTCCTTGAACCAACTCCATAAACTCTTTCTCCCTATGATCCCGAATCACTTGGGGAATATACTTGTTTCTAAATTCAGTTAGGAATCGGCTCCAAGTAATTGCACCTCCAGTAACTTGCCATCCTTGTCGTATGAGTTTCCACTAATCTTGAGCAGGACCTTTGAGCAGAAACACTGCAAATTCTACCCGGTCAGGATCTCCAATTCGAGTGACTTGGAAAATTTGTTCCATTTCAGATATCCACTCTTCAGCTTTCAGATCATCAGTCTGGCTATAGAACTTGGGTGAATTACACTTGAGGAACTTATCTAGTGCTTTCTCTTCTGCCTGCACTGGTCCTTGACACTGTTGTTGAGCCTGCTGGGTTGCTTGTTGTACACAGGCTTGTGCAAAATGAAGTGCAAATTCATTAACATTAACATTTTTAGGTGGGGCTTGTTTTGGAACTTGTGGCGGGATCTTAGCGCGAGGGGGTCTTCCACGTGGCATTGTTGCAATCACAACTTACTGACAATATGATGCATGATTGATTAGAACGAATCATCTAAAGCACTGGAATATCACATACGCACGTACCACAGGTACACATAAAAGCACATAATGACTCAAATCCTATAGCCGTACAACCTAGACTCACTCCAAGACTCACCCTAGAATCGTTCTAGACACGACAAGAGCTCTGGTTCCCAACCGGGCTCTGATACCACCAAAATGTGGCGCCCTTGCCACATCCCGCACTGAGAAATACCCCGAGTGTTAGCTTTGGGCCTTCACTCGAAATCTCTCCCAGCGAACGTCGAACAAACAAATAAAAGCTAGTATAGCGGAAGCGTAAAAACCACAGTACTCAAACGCATAAGTCAATTACAAGGCTAAGGCCGACGACAAACGACGAACTACAAACGACAATTGTATTAGGTATAGGTACATGTACTGTACATACTGAGTTTCCCACGAAGGAGAAATTCCAAAACAGTAAACTCCAAAACAAAATATCTAAACGACATTTGATGACCCAGACCAAACGTGCCACTTATTCACATCTGCCTGAAGCCAAAACCAGAAGAGAAGGGACGTTAGTCAAAGTGACTAAGTGAGGGGCTTATACATATACATAAACAAAATCACAAGCTTGGTTCACATTTTCCTTATTTTTTTGAAAACGAGAAGTAAACGTATAAGAAGGGATAACTTTTACTTTGTATGAAAACCCACTTGTGAACTAATAATCAAAATGATCGATCAATCACAGTAACCCGACGAGTACGGGTAAGTTCTCCAACCTTTCACACCCTGAACACAAGAAACACAAAACAGAAACCAGCCTTCTCCCTCCAATTGTTAGTCGAGGTACCCCCCCAACCAACCACACGATCACACAGATAGGGGCAATATGCCCTGGTACCAATAACCTCACTCTATACGTGTCGTAGTCAACCTCCGGCTACGCCCCGTACAGAGCTTCACAGAAGTACGTAGTAAAGATTAGCCGTTGGCGCACACCTCCGGGCTTCACCCACTAGATACTTCGGGGCCCATATTCCCCAAGGGCTTCCCAAGGGTTTTGTCAGATCAATACTCGCTTTTCAAAACAGATTCACACTTTCAAACACTTTCTTTCTCTTAACCGTTTCACAGTTCAAAATCAAACTTTTCGTTTACTCACACGTACATATAATATAACAAAAACCCATTTTTATAAGGAAATCCGATTTTTCAACAAAATACTAAAATATTATAAAACAGCTAATACTATATATAGTATCAACTGATCAAAATCAAATTCAATAAATAAGGGTTGGGTTTTAAGAATATATATATATTTACATAATATATGTTTTGATCCCAGTTGAAAACATTTTAATCCCTCACCTGAAATCTCCAAAAACTCTAAAAGGGATAACGTCCGACACGATCAGGACTCCTCCTTAGGAACACCTGTAGAATACATATGACTGCAAATTATGACTCAACTGACAACCAAATGACATAACTGACATGTACGGCCATCACATAAATCGAATAATTAGCCTAATCAATTAAGCAATTACATGTAGATCATTTGAAAAAAATATGGAACTTTTATCTTTCCCCATCAACATTAGAAATTGTCATGATTAAAATAACAAAACATATATTACCGAATGGAATCAATATTTTTATTCCTTAATTTCTCGATCACATAGTTCCCTCTAAAACGTATAGTTTTGCTTTTACAATATAAATTCAAACATCGGTATAGTTTATCAGATAAAATATTACTTTTAAATAAAATAAATCAGTCTTAATTATAAACTTTGTCAACAATTCCACGACATGTTCTTAAAGAGAGATTAACTTAAATAATATTCAGCATCAAATAACAACTTTAAAAATAGAACTTGTCAGACAATGATTAAATTAGATTTGAAATGGTGACTAAATAATAGAATTTACAGTGGCAGTGATACTAATTGATCAGAATTATTGGACAATCCGTTCTCAAGGTGGAAGACAACGGCAAGATTTTTCGGTTGATATTGTTTGATGTGGATGATTAATGCAAGCTCTTTCTTTTTTTAGGCAACAAAGTCAGCGGACATAAAATGATTTAATGCTGTGTATATAATGTCTCTATTATGATTATCATTACTTCTACAAGTGGAGGGCATGCAGATGTCTACTGAAATGACAAAGCTATTTCAAACACCTTATACTTCATTTTCCGGACACGTGGATGAAATGACGGCCATGTTAATTAAAATGAAACTTAATGTAGGCATGTTCAGACAAAACTTTCCTTTGTAAAGGTCTATGAAATTATTAATATAATAAGTATACATACATGAAGTGGTATATTGCATTTGTAATTTATATATTAATATATTACTACTAATAAATTCCTATTTTCAACTTGTACACGTATGAAATTGAATTGTATGCAAATATACATATAAGGTTATTCTTTATATAAATTTAAGTTCATCAATCAATGGTACATTAATATATATAAAGATTAATTGTTTTGGAATGGTTGTAACTAACGATTCTCTATCATTATAAAAGATTTACGTAAATTAATGATGTTATCATTAGCAGATAGAACATTTAATATCAAATGAGGAGTTAAAATTTAATTAAATGGATATTGTAACGCAAATTGTTCAATTTATTATAGTTATAGAATAACGCTTAAACATATGAAGTACTGACTCAAATCCGTAGACGTGTCCCGATATTTTAGTTAACTTACTCGTTTTTATTTGGTTCAAAATCCGGGATGTTACTAATATGCTCTATTTTATGTATATGTACGTGTGAGTGTGTTCGTCCCCCTCACTAGTCTTTAGGACTGACCCCTACTCGTTGTCTTTTTTCCCCTATGTTTCTTGAGTTTGCTGGTGCAAGGGTTCGGTTCGAGCTAGGCGGTGGTTTTATTTTGATATATTCGAGTCTGAGTTCGAGTCTTTTGCATACTGCATCTTTAGTTTTCCGCTCTGGTACTATGTATAAGTATGAATATGTATAAGATTTGGAATTTATTAATTTTTAAAATTTATTTGGCCCGGGATGGGCATATTTGTATATCACGTATTTATTTGAATTAGTTGGATTTTATATATAAGCTTGATGATCCTGTTGCTTCCGCAAGTGTTATGATTTTGTTGTGCATTCTGAATGTAGCACCCTGGAGCGTAGGGCACTACATCCCCCCGCACCATAGCGCGACACGTGTAACAATAGAAACTCCGCACACGCACCAAGCTACGGTGAACGGGTCACAAACAAAACTCTCCTATGCTAGCCGGTCTAGACCGTAAATCAGAGTGCGCAACAAAAACAAATAACAATAATGGAAGCACCTGGAATCCAGACAACCAATATACATGTTTTCATATTAGGGATACAATAAGATAATTATAAATACCATGCCCAACCCGGGCCAAATACATCATACAAATGCTCATAACTCGAATTTAAAGCATAACCTTATACATAGTACAAAAACAGGAAAGTAAAGATGCAATATGTAAAGACTCTCCTACAAAACTTGAACAACCCAAAGTAAAAGACCGCGCCTAGCATAAACTCCCCACGAGTACCTGTAACTCAAAGAACAAAAGGGGAAAAGAAAACAACGAGGAAGGATCAGTCCTAAAGACTGGTGATGGGGCTAACACACGCACACTTACATATACGTAAGAGCATAGCATATTCAAAATTAAAGTGTTCATGAACCAGGGCGTGGTTTTTGCATTTTAAAATATTTCATCCCGTGATGATATATATAAAGAAAAAGGTTTAAGGTCGAAGGCGAAATCAACCAATTTTAGAAGTTAGAAGTCCACTCCCGTTTCACGAACCTTAAGTAGAGGCAAAAGCAAACCAACTCGGCGAGTACAGTTCTCGACCCACCTACTTCATATCATAAGCAAAATGCAAAGGCAAAGCAAAGTGCATAAATCAATCCAACCTTCTCCGGTTGGGGAAGAAAGGCGCTACCCCTCAGCCCCGCCTCTCGGCAAATCATGAGTCGGGGGATCCTACCCGCTCCTTCGATGGGGTTACCGTCAGCTCAAGAAGACCCGCCTTCCCCTCGACCACCCGAGGTTGGGCTAAGTCTCCCTTTTGTGGAGTTGTGTTGATGAAAGAGCTCGGCAATCCCACGGCCGACCCGAGATCACATACCACTTCTCCGAGGCCCAAGGCAAAAGGCAAAAGGCAAAAGGCAAAAAGGCATATACATATTCACGAACCTATCTTTCAAAGTCCCAAAGCTCGCTAATGCAAAACATACACCAACCCTTTTCAAAATCAAATAAACGAAAATGTAGTTTATATATATATATATAAGCGTTTTGAAAAGATTTCATAGCAAAAGGGCCAATTCATACAAAATATGTATCAAACACGTATCTATACACACACATATATATAAGTCGCATTCGGGCTTAAATCTCATGTAGGGTTGTAGGTCGTATTAACTAAAAGAAAGAAAACCGCATCTTGTCGACCAAACCAAACGGAACGAACTCAAAACACCTCTAAGAGACCTCCTTGTCACCCACGGAACGAACCTAAGGACAAAACAAAGAGCAAGAGATAACCTTAGACTCAAAATGTACCAATTAGACACTTGGCAATTGCATATGGATGCTAAAGATGCATAAAGAATGCAATGAGATGTCATTTAGTCCATATGATACCATATTGAGTCATATTAAATCATATAGCCTGCATTTCACATTAAACGAATCCATAAAATTCATGCAACACTCATAGCACATCACGCAACACGTTAGGCATGCATGCCTACAAGAAAAGAACCAAGAAAATATCATACGGGGCAAATAAACATCACATTGATCCATGCATGCACGTTGAATGACACATATAGCATATTAGGTCAAATATTACGTATAAAAACATCGAATTCATGAAATAAATTCATAATATAACACGTAACACATAATATAACAAGTTACTAACTCAAAGGAGGTAAGAAAGAAGCAAGAAAAATAAGGAAAACACGAACGAAACCACAACAGCAGCGGTAGTTTGAAAGTAGCACCAAATGGGGTCGCGGCCGCGACCTTAAACTGCCCAAAGGTGGTCGCGGTCACGACCTCCCTGTCCTTCAACCATCCAACAGCTCACAAGTCGAAGTTGGGGCAAAATAAGGTCACGGGCGCGACCTAAATTGGGCTTCTCGCGGTCGCGGTCTCGAAAATGGCAAAATTCTAGCCCCTGTTTCATCATCTCTGTAGCGCCCCTAACACTACAACCCCGCACCGTTGTACTTCCCGAGTGGATGTGAGACCTAGCACTCGAGAAATACTTCGGCGAACGGACAAGACTATACGATACCAAAGTATGAAATTTAAACGCAACGCGAAAAAAATAAACTTGAACTATTAAAATGAACCAATAGCTAAATGGAGCACATATTATTAAGCTCAGTAAGTATTTACATCGATAGATCTAACTTCACAGGAGAGTGCTTATTAAAAGATGTACATGCACTCTTGATAACCCTAAGTAACCGAAATGTGACACCTCAAAGCTTCAAGATACCTCTAATGCGTCGATGTGTGTATTCCTGAAATCATGAATTAAAAGAGTAGGAGGGTTAGTCAAAATGACTAAGTGACGGGGGTTTGAGGTTTATGATTACAAGTAATGCTTATCTTTTGAAATCCTTTGGTTTAAGTAAGGTTTGAAAATATACTATATAGTCACAAATAATTATATGACAATAATATTCAGTTCATATTAGTTTGAAACAACAGGAGTAGGGGTAATATAGGTTATACTTTAGAAAATTTATGAACCGTTTTGAAGAAATGATTTTGATGCCTGCAAGCTAGGCTTCTCCAACCTTAACTCCTTAAAATCCGAGAAAATAATAACAACACTGATCAAGGTGTCGGTACTTAATAAAACAAATACGAGAATTCCAGCCTCCACCCCTTAGTGTCACGTAGGGGTGCAAACCCTAGTGACGATGAACAATATTGTGGGAGGGACGTACTTTTTCCCGTCACTTGATGTGGAATAACCAACCTCCGGTTAGACCATCATCAAGATCTAGTATGCGGTTGGTATAATAGTAGACCTCGGTCCGTGCCTCCCGGACTATTACTTCTACCAAGACCACCGGGCCCATAAGAAAATAATAATTTTACTTGCAAGACGAGAATATTTACAGGGAGAAAGTACTAGGTACTTTCGGGTAAATATATGTTTTTGGACAACATTATAATTATTTTCCCATAAAAGGGATAATAGTTTGAAAGGAAATTCAAGGAAATGAATTAAAATATTTTATCATGATTTCAGTTGAAAGGATTTAAAACCCTCACCGAGTACCGAGATTTAGGTGGAATTGTGAGGATTCCACTCTTCGATCATATCGTCACCTGAAAGTAATAACTACTACTGACTTAGAACTAGGTCCTTAGTCTCTAACTAATTATCTACACACCATATCATAATTAAATAATTATACAAGGTACATATTATGTAATATGTTAACGATTTCCCTGTAAACTCTAAATTCACCCAATTAGGGAATTTAGTTAATAAATTAGGGTTTATGAGAACTTGAACTAATCAAAAATTTATTAACTATATTATAATTCTAATTATAAGATTTGAAATGAAATTTAAAGTTTAATTTGACAATGTAAGTTATCTTTTGAAAATGTTACACAATTTACCGATTTTTGGAAAATTCGGGGAAAATCTTTCTTTTAAAAATTCCAAAACCTATTTTATAATTATTTTTAAATTAAATTCGAAATTAATTGAATTTAAGTTGACCAAAAGTCAAAATTACTATTGAAAACATTTACTATTCAATTTCTTAAGAATTAAACACCTTATAACATAAAATCAAACTCTCACACACACACACACACACACACACTATTCACACGCCACAAACACACACACAGACACACTTGTCCAAGAACACTAAGAACATGTTCTTAAGTTTATTTGAAGATTCAAAGAGGGTGTGTAACATGCTTAATCATATTCATATTTGTAACATAGAATTTGAAGCATAATATAGCAAAATATATAAATTCTCTATGAAAAATAATTCTAAATAAATTATTCTAGGCATGAATTTAATCAAACAAGATCATAATCATTTAAATACATACTCACATTATATCATATCATAATTCATGCATTTAATTAAATAAAATTTCATAATGTACACACATTGTATTTAAAACTAACAATTATGCACATATTTCATAAAATAAAATTCATAAAGCATAATTTAATTAAATCTAAGCATGCTACTATTATTATTATACTAAGAACATAATATAAATCATGAAATAATAAAAGAAAAACTCACCTTGTAGAGAGAGAGAGAGGGGCTGCCGTGAGCTAGGGGGATAGGGGGAGTGATTTTTGTGTTGATTTGTGAGTTAGAAATGATGCTTGAGAGGGGTACTTATAGGTAGGAGTGAGGGGCTTTTGTGCAATTCCTAAGAGTTTAGGGGAGATGTGGATGCTTCATAACCTAAACAAATGCTTGGTAGCTATGTAGGAAATGTGGTTGAACTATAGTTTAAACAAATGCTTGCGAGCTATATAGGAAATGTGGTTGAATTAGATTCATTTGTTCAAAACCTTCTATTTTTAGAAAGTCTAGTGTTGTCATGGATGATGTCATGTTGAATAAAAATAAATATAAAATGGTATAAAATTTATTCAAGAGTCGAGGGGTGAAAACTTGAAGTAATAAATTAATGAAAGAACGAGTGAAAAATAAGCTTCGTTATGATTATAAATGTGGAATATTTAGAGTTTTCGTTTATAAGTTGAACGTTAAAGATGATTAAAATCTTGAGAAAATTATATAAACGACGCTATGATGAAGTTTAAAGGTTGTAAAAATTATCATAGTGTAGGGAAAAATTTAGGAAACGTTTTAAGTAAAATTTCGAATACTGAATCAAAGCTAATTTTTTAAAATAAAATGACAATTTTTAAAAAGGAAAATATTTATAAAATATGCTATGGGTGGAATCGAGTTTTGGTAAATGTATGAAAATTCATAAAATAATTCAAGGGTCGTTTTGACTATAATATTGAATATCGAAAAGTAGATGAGTAAAGAGTTATCTACGGTTGAACTATAGGTAGGATTTTTGCCGATTTTTGGTACTACTGGAGTTAGGATGGGAATCATGGTTCACGAAGAGTGTCAAGATCCTTGAAATAATGTGAGGATTCTTTTGGTCACAATATTGGGTAGTAAAAGTACTTCGGGGAATGTAGGAAAATTCTAGGGCTATAGGGGTATTTTGTAATTTCCAACCTAAAATTGTAGAAATGGGTTTTGAAGCATGTGAAGGGATTTTAGGTGCTGGAAAGGAATAAATACTAGAGTTCTAAGATTCTATGAGAAAAGTTTCGAGATACATGCTTGATAAAGGAAATAATTAAATTACGAACTTTTAATTAAAACTATAGCACGTAAGTCACATAGGAATGCAATGCATGAAAGAATAAATAGGGATCGAGATTATAAACACTTCCTAAGTGACCCTTTTGCTTACCTCTCTCAACTTGGCCCTGAGTACGGCTGTTACAATCTTCCCCCCTTTAAAAGAATCTGTCCTCGGATTCTATTACGGTCATTGAATAATTTTGGATAATGTTTCAACGTCTTTTCTTCTGTTTCCCAAGTTTGTTCTTCAGTACCATTCTTTTCTATAGGATTCTAACGAGAGGAATCCTTCGGTTTCTTAATTCTTGGAATTTCCTATCCAAGATTCTGACTGGCTTTAATTTATAAGTAAGGTCGGGTTCTAGTGGTACTTCTTCAATTGGTAGAATGTGTGAATCATCAGGAAAGTACTTTCGGAGTTGGGACACATAGATTACGTTATGTATCCCAGTAAGATTTGCTGGTAAGTCTAGGCGGTAAGCTGTTGGACCGATACGTTCTAGTATCTCAAAAGGTCCAATATATCGAGGATTTAACTTTCCTCCTTTCCCAATTCGTATAAACCCTTTTCTTGGAGATGCTTTCAAGAATACCTTCTCGCCTACTGCAAATTCTATGTCCTTTCTTCGATTATTAGCATAGCTTTTCTGCCTATCTTGGGCAACTTTCATTCTTTGCTTGATGATTTCAACTTTCTCTGTTGCTTCTTCTATCCAACTCTTAGCAGCATTCCCTGGGGGTTTCTGCTTCCTAATTCCTTTAGTTTCATCCATATCCCAATATAATGGGGATCTGCATTTCCTTCCATATAAGGCCTCGTAAGGTGCAGCTTGGATAGAAGCCTGATAGCTGTTGTTGTATGCAAACTCCACAAGGGGTAGGCAATCCTTCCAGTTATCTCGGAAGTCTAAGGCACAAGCCCTCAACATGTCTTCCAGGTATCTGATGGTTCTTTCAGATTGTCCATCAGTTTGAGGATGTGCTGCTGTGCTGAAGTTCAGCTTAGTACCCATCATTTCTTAAATGTTCTGCCAAAGTTGTGAGGTGAACTTTGGATCCCTGTCTGATACTATACTAATGGGTATTCCATGTAACCGAATAATCTCCTTTTGATAGAGCTTGGCTAGCGAGTTAACTTTATCGGTTGCTTTGACAGGTAAGAAATGTGCGGATTTTGTTAATCTATCAATGATGACCCAAATACCATCAAATTCTCCTTTAACCTTGGGTAATCCGTAAACAAAATCCATAGTTACCTGATCCCATTTCCAGGTAGGGATAGGTAATGGTTGCAAAAATCCTCCAGGTCTTTGATGTTCTTCTTTAACTCGTTGACAAGTTAGACATTACTTGATGTAATTGGTTATGTCTCTTTTCATACCGTTACACCAAAAATGCCTCTTGAGGTCTTGATACATCTTAGTTCCTCCAGGATGTATCGAATAACGAGTTTTATGTGCCTCATCCAATATTTCTTTTCGAATTATACCAGGCACGCAGACCTGATCCTTGTATCTTAAAATCCCTTGATCATCGGTTTTGAATTTGTCCTCAAGATCCCTTTCTTTGGATTTGAGACATTTCTGAATCCACTCATCCTGAACTTGAGCTTCTTTTATCTTCTCCTTTAATGGTGGTAATACCACTAAGTTTGCTAATCGAGCTCTTGAGACTACTTTTACCGATTCTCGTAGGTTACCTGAAGACTTTCCTGAAAGTGACGCCAAGCTTGATTTTCGACTTGACACGTCAGCCACTACATTAGCCTTTCCTGGATGGTACTGGATTATACAGTCGTAATCCTCCAGAAATTCCATCCATCTTCTTCGCCTCATGTTCAACTCCTTTTGATTAAAAAGGTACCGTAGGCTTTTGTGATTAGTGAAAACTTCAAAAGTAACTCTATAGAGATAGTGTCTCCACTTGGTAAGAGCAAACACAATTGCTGCTAATTCCAAGTCATGAGTAGGGTAATTTTCCTCATGAGGTTTAAGCTTTCTTGAGGCATAGGCTATAACTTTACCATGTTGCATCAGTACACAACCTAGTCCTTCTTTAGAGGCATCGGTATAAACCTTATAACCTTCTTTTCCTTTTGGTAATGTTAGTACTGGTGCAGATGTCAACCGTTGCTATAATTCTTGAAAACTTTGTTCGCACCGTTCGGTCCATTCAAATTTTCTTTCCTTCTTTGTTAACCTTGTGAGAGGTGCAGCTATCTTGGAGAAGTCCTTTACAAACCTTCGATAATAGCCTGCAAGTCCTAGGAAGCTTCTCACTTATGATGGATTTCTTGGTATTTTCTAGTTTGTAATTGCTTCAATCTTCGAAGGATCTACCTCAACACCTGATCCCGAGATTACATGTCCGAGGAATGCAACCTTTTCTATCCAGAACTCACACTTACTGAACATAGCATATAGTTTATGCTCTCGCAAAGTACTTAACACTATGCGAAGATGTTCAGCATGTTCCTCGGGCGTTTTTTAAAACACCAAAATGTTATCGATGAAAATAACCACAAATTTATCCAGACATGGTCGGAATATCCGATGCATCATATCCATGAATGCAGCGGGTGCATTAGTCAATCCAAAAGCCATTACTATGAACTCAAAGTGTCCATAGCTGGTATTGAAAGTTGTTTTAGGGATATCCTCCTCCCTAATCTTTAATTGATAATACCCTTGCCTTAAATCTAACTTGGAATAGACTCGAGATCCTTGGAGGACATCAAATAACTCCTCTATGTGAGGTAGAGGGTATTTGTTCTTTATGGTCATTCGGTTAAGTTCTCGATAGTCGATGCACATCCGTAATGACCCATTTTTATTCTTTACAAACAACACTAGTGCTTCCCAGGCTGATGTACTGGGATGGATATATCTTGATTCAATCAAATCATCAAGTTGTTTTCTCAACTCTTGAAGTTCGGCTGGGGCTATCCGATAAGGGGTTTTAGAGAAAGGCTCTGCCCCCGAAATTGTATCGATTACGAATTCTAATTCGCGATCTGGAGGTAATGAGTTTAAATGTTCTGGAAATACGTTGAGAAATTCACTTATCACCTCTACCTCCTCAACCTTGAGTTGGTCCTTTGGCTTATTTAAGAGATAGGCAACGAATCCTGTAGCTCCCTTCTGAACCAACTTCTTAGCTTCTGTCATAGAAATCGTTGCCACTGATCTTTTGTCTTCAGACATCCAACTTCCATCTTGTCCTAAGATGATTTCTTTCTTGAAACAATCCAATTTAGCATGATATTTGTAGAGCCAATCCATTCCCAGAATGATTCCGTATCTCGTCATCGGAGTTCGATGAGGTCCATAGGGTAGTAATGGTCACGGATTTATATAGGGCAGCGTTTATATACTCGATCCGTTATGAAACAAGCTCCCAAAGTGGAACTTACTTCGAAATTATATAATGAACATTCAAGTGGAAAATTTAAACACGCATATAAATTTAATGCAATGAATGAATGCGTGGCACCAGGGTCATATAAGACTTTAACTGGTATGTTTAAAATGTGTACCGTACCTTCGACAACATCCGACGGGTCTGGATCCACGTTTCCATCCAATGCATGGGCTATACCTTTGACAAATGGCTTTCCTGGTTTTCCCACAACTTTTCCCTTTTCCTTGGGTCCCGGCCTCTTTGGGCATGAATTAAACTGGTGATTAGGGTTTCCACACCATAAACAGGTGCCAACTTTCTTTCGACATTCTTGTTCAATGTGTCCTGGCTTGTGACAGTATTCACAAGTGATCTCTTCTTGTGGATTGGACGGGACTGACTTAGGCTTTTGCTGGGCTAGTGTGGGTCTTTTCCCAAATTTTTGTCTGGGTGGTCCAGCAGGACGCTTTATCCCTTGAGAAGGCTTATTCTGAGGGGGACCAGGGCGACTGGCTGCCAAGCGAATATTCTTATGAGCTACTTCGGTTTTCAGGGCTTTATCTACTGCCTTGTTATAAGATTCAATATCCAAGGAAGCTAAAGCCCATCGCAGGTCTGGCTTGAGTCCGTTAATAAAGCGCTTGGTCTTTCGCCGTTCATCATTTAAAATATGCGGAGCATACTGAATTAACCTTACAAATTTTGCCTCGTACTCCGCTACTGACATGTACCCTTGATTTAAACTCATGAACTCAGCCTCTCGAGTATCTCTTATCACTTGAGGGATACATTTATTATGAAACTCCTTTACGAACTCCATCTAATTGTAATTAGTCTGGTCTTCCATCCAGGTCTGCTTGACGTGTTTCCACCAACTCAAAGCGGGTCCTTCTACGAGGAAGGCCGCATACTGTACTCGTTCTCGTTCCTTGGGAAATATATCAATAGCTTCATAAATTTTCTCTAAGCTGGCTATCTAGTTTTTAGCCTTCAGATCGTTAGGTTTTCCGAAGAATTTTGGAGGATTCATTCGAAGAAACCCTTCTAATCATCGTTCATTGGTAGGATTATGTCCAGGTGTATAGGTACGAACGAAATGTCTTAAGGCTTCTACAAGTTCTGGATGTCCAGGTGGGTCTTGTGGTGATGGTGAATTGTTTCGTGGAGTTCTTCGTAGAGGCATTATGAAGCTGAAATCACAATCACATAGGAAATATAATGCATGTGGGGTAAAAGTGTTTCAGAGATTATCGCAGAACAATAATCTTCAAATAATATGAATCCTCAAACATAAAGTGCATAAGGAAATAACATGAGTACTCACGGTCCTGCTGGTATCTTGAAGCGACTCTAAGACTCATGATGCAAGAAATGTAAAACAACATGAAATAATAGAGTAAATGATCAAAATGTGTCATATATATATATATGCATCAAGATTAGTAAGCTTCAAGAGCTACAAAAGTAAAAGCAAAAAGGGGGTGGACCCGATCTATCTCGAGTTACACCCTACAAGTACTGTCACCACTAGTAAGTCAAAGCTGCTATCGTCCGCTGCTGCTACTATGTACTGCTGCAAAAATGGGGAGTGTCTCCACTGGCTGCTATATACATACCCCAGGTAACTACCCTAGATACCGTATCCCATGATCAAACCTCAGTCCTCATCGCCGTTGCCTGCCTCGAGATCAACTGTATCATCCGAATCCGGAACCCTAATAGGACTCCACTCCTCGCTGGGCTCAACACTGTCCTCCTCTTCGGGAATAACCTGTAATCCGTCAGAACCTTCGCCTATCTCACCAACCTGCTCAGGCTCCTCCTCGTCATCAGAATGATCTATGTCTACTGAAGCCTCATCCTCTCCGGGCTGCACGGGTCCGGGCTGCATCTCCAGAACCTCCTCCATGATCTGTGTGTCATTCAGGTGAAGTGCATCCTCTAGGCAACTCCTCATCTGAGCTCGATACTGGTCATGAATAGCGATGGAAGCCTCTTGATCCAGGGTCAGACTGACTATATCTTCCTCAAGCTCAGCTATGCGTGAGGCCATCTGAGAAATAGCTATCTCAGATGCTGCTAACTGATCTCGGGCGTGATCACGATCCACTGCCGTCTGTCTAGCCATCTCTCCATTCCTATTAGCTTCCAATCGGTACTCACCAGTCCACTGATACTCATAAAAGTAAGCATCTATCTCGGTGTCTAATAAATGGACTGCTCGCTTCGGGTAAGCATACCCTGGAAAGGCCTCCTGATGTGGATCCTGACTAAACTATCTAATCCTCTGCCAGGGATAATATCTAGGGCCCCCACTACGAGTAACAACTAAGGTCATGGGAGGCTCATACTGATCAAGCCACTCTACGCTGTCGGGATGTGGGATCTCACCTCGGCCGGCCATTTTTACTATAAGAAGAACACTTTAAGAATTATTAAAGTTAAGAGATTACGGTAAAATACTTTCTCTACTCAATATTTTAAATTAAGTTCTCTCTAACTAAACCTGACGCTCTGATACCACCTTAGCTGTAGTGCCCCTAACACTACAACCCCGTACCGTTGTACTTCCCGAGTGGATGTGAGACCTAGCACTCGAGAAATACTTCGGCGAAAGGACAAGACTGTACAATAACAGAGTATGAAATTTAAACGCAACGGAAAAAAAATAAACTTAAACAATTAAAAGGAAGCAATAGCTAAACAGAGCACATATTATTAACCGGAGTAAGCATTTACATCGATAGATCTAACTTCACAGGAGTGTGCTTATTGAAAGATGTACATGCACTCTTGATAACCCTAAGTAACCGAAATGTGACACCTTAAAGCTTCAAGATACCTCTAAGGCGTCGATGTGTGTATTCCTGAAATCATGAATTAAAAGAGTAGGAGGGCTAGTCAAAATGACTAAGTGATGGGGGTTTGAGGTTTATGGTTATAAGTAAGGTTTATCTTTTGAAATCCTTTGACCAAGAAAATCTTGGTTTGAAAATATACTATATATTCACAAATAATTATATGACAATAATATCCGGTTCATATTAGTTTGAAACAACAGGAGTAGGGGTAATATAGGTTATACTTTAGAAAATTTATGAACCGTTTTGAAGAAATGATTTTGATGGCCGCAAGCTAGGCTTCTCCAACCTTAACTCCTTAAAATCCGAGAAAATAGTAACGACACTGATCAAGGTGTCGGTACTTAATAAAACAAATACGAGAATTCCAGCCTTCAACCCTTAGTGTCACGTAGGGGAACAAACCCCAGTGACGATGAACAATATTGTGGGAGGGACGTACCTTTTCCCGGTAAACTCTAAATTCACCCGTTTAGGGAATTTAGTTAATAAATTAGGGTTTATGAGATCTTGAACTAAGCAAATATTTATTAACTATATTATAATTCTAATTATAAGATTTGAAATGAAATTGAAAGTTTAACTTGACAATGTAAGTTATGTTTTGAAAATGTTACACAATTTACCGATTTTTGGAAAATTCGGGGAAAATCTTTCTTTTAAAAATTCCAAAACCTATTTTATAATTAATTTTAAATTAATTTCGAAATTAATTGAATTTAAGTTGACCAAAAGTCAAAATAACTATTGAAAACATTTACTATTCAATTTCTTAAGAATTAAACACCTTATAAAACAAAATCAAACTCACACACACACACACACACTATTCACACGCCACAAACACACACACAGACACACTTGTCCAAGAACACTAAGAACATGTTCTTAAGTCTATTTGAAGATTCAAAGAGGGTTTGTAACATGCTTAATCATATTCATATTTGTAACATAGAATTTGAAGCATAATATAGCAAAATATATAAATTCTCTATGAAAAATAATTCTAAATAAATTATTCTGGGCATGAATTTAATCAAACAAGATCATAATCATTTAAACACATAATCACATTATATCATATCATAATTCATGCATTTAATTAAATAAAATTTCATAATGTACACACATTGTATTTAAAACTAACAATTATGCACATATTTCATAAAATAAAATTCATAAAGCATAATTTAATTAAATCTAAGCATGCTACTATTATTATTATACTAAGAATATAATATAAATCATGAAATAATAAAAGAAAAACTCACCTTGTAGAGAGAGAGGGGGGCTGCCGTGAGCTAGGGGGAGAGGGGGAGTGATTTTTGTGTTGATTTGTGAGTTAGAAATGATGCTTGAGAGGGGTATTTATAGGTAGGAATGAGGGGCTTTTGTGACACCCCAGTTTTCCGGCAAGCCAGGTACGACGTCGCGAGAGAGTTTAATTCAGTAATTATGTGATTTATGTGACGTCACATGCCAACGTGTCAACGTGTAATTTTATTATGTGCGCATTAGAATTTATTAAATGTACTTGGACTCAATTGTCCAATAATTGCTCGTTTGGGACCTAATTATAATTACGGTGTTTTGGGGCCTTTGTGGCTACCTTGAGCTCGGAAATTCGGATTCGAATTCCAACATTAACATTGAGTTCGTTTCAATGATTCGGATTCAATGAATTAAGCTTTTAATTTCTAAGCCATTTGATCACCCTACCATTTTAAAATCCGATGCGAATGGACCGGATACCTTTCGATCCTACCCTCATAATCCGACCCGTTTAACTCAGCCCCAAAAAGGAGCCAAGTTCATCTCTCTCCCTCATTTTCACGTACAAACAAGGAAGAGGAAGAGGAAGAGGAAGAGATGCAAACACCCCTTTTGGCCATAAACCCTTTGAGCTCGAGTTCTCAAGATCCAACCGTCCGATCAACGGCCTAAGGTAACCATTGTATTCCTCTCGTTACGTGCTTTAATTCTATGTATATCTTGCAACTTGAATCCTTGCCTAAGTGCCTCTTTGGGGAAGATGATAAATAGTGATAATATGTCAAAATTTGCTTCCTTGCTCTCATACTTGAATATTATGTTCCAAGATTGATATAGGTCGTTCTCTTAAGCTCTTTTATCATTTAATTGTTGAAATCTTGATCGTTGATTGATTGTAGCTCAAAACTCCATTAATGGAGCTTGAATGTGCTTTAATGGCAACTTGTTATATACTTGATTTCATGACTTGAACTTGAGATATGTGATTAAACATGTATATATGAACTTATGCCTTGAATTTGAAGTGATTTGGTCGAGGTTTGAGGTGGTTTTGATCATTATTTGCTTCCTCCATGTTTAGGCCCTGTTCTGCTACGTTTTTCTTTCCCAGTCTGTCTACCCGGGCAGGT
Source organism: Lantana camara (assembly GCA_037501455.1). Taxonomy (NCBI): domain Eukaryota; kingdom Viridiplantae; phylum Streptophyta; class Magnoliopsida; order Lamiales; family Verbenaceae; genus Lantana; species Lantana camara. The sequence goes on from CM074859.1 coordinate 44,190,915, forward strand.
TGTTTTTTCCACTAAAAAGTACCCGGGCGGAAACTTTAGTCCAGAAGAGTTTCTGCATTGCTTTTCCCCGGCCGGGTAGATTTTGCCTTGAATTTTTCCCGGCCGGGTACTCCCTCATACGACCTACAATTGACCTGATTTTTCAGCTGTTGGAAACCTTTTGAAGTCTAGAACAACCTGCAATTGGAATCACCTCATTATCCTTTCTAATTTGTGAGATATAATCAATTCTTTTTGGTGTCACCATGTTACCGACAATCTGCTTTCACCCAACTTCGAGCCTACACCATTTTCACCTCGCTTTGAACCACAAGTCAAACCATATACCATTTTAAAGGTCTATGTGTCTAGTTTCATTTCTAACAAACAAAACTTAATTCCTAATTCTATAACTCGAGATATTCCAGTTTTCCTTCTACTTGTGGATTTCCGAAAATTGTTAGCTTTTGCTAAACTTTGCCAAAAACCGTTTTATCATCTTCCTTTCACCTCCTCGACCTCTTATTTGACTTACATGGATTGTATACATGTCTAATTGAATGATTAAATCATTTATGTGTCTAAATGATATTACTTGTGCTCATAAAAACGATCACACCATTTCATGACATAATTATGATTTAATGCTTATTGAATCATGCCATAACATAATGCACCACTTCATGAACATCGCCGTGCGTCTTACTTGGTTTCATTATTCAATCGTGTCTCACGAGTACACCATGTTTCCTTTCTTGTTCAGTGTTCTCCTCGTTGGAGACTTTTCAGCTTCGTGGTCCTTCTCTTGGTCTTGATTGCACACAGAGGTGAGGGTTTTCTTTCATATTCGACCTACAACTCTGCATGCCTTATACATAGCCAAACAGTTTTCTATACTAAACCTTGTTATATCTTATATACCGGCTATGTATCGGAAATGATTTATATATTGTGTAGTGTTAATCCTGAGCCTGTTTTGCGAGATCCTGCTTATGCCCCCAGCTCTTCTAGCGCTGGACTAGCCGGAGTGGTTCCTGTTCCTGTTCCTGGGGCCCAGGGGCTTGTGTCTTGAGTGAACCGGGAAGGTATCGGGCCGACGGTGACATCTTGCGCAAGTCCCATCCTGTTGGACTATCCTGATATCCACCAGGAGGTTTGGTGGAAGAAGGAGCTTCAGATCTGGGGAGTCATGAACCTACAGATCATTCCTGCCTGGATGGCGAGGGTTAGCTACCCGGACCATCACTGAAGAAGGAGATTACTTGTACTTGTTTTCCCGCTTGTAATAATTATAACTCCTGTTTCCTGTTTGTTTCCTGATTACCTGCTTTTACCTGTCATTTAATAAGTTAAAAGAGGAGTCCAGGATGGATTGAATACCCGTTCTCGCCGGGTCCCCTAAAATATTAAGTATAGATATCCGTAACCTTTGGCATGCCCCCAGTCCCTGTACAACACTGGAGCTCATGGATCGTTAAGGTAAAATGGGCATCAACAGAGGGCGTACGGATATCGACACATGCATTGTATATCCTGTTTGCCTGACCTGCATGCTTGAACATAATTCCACCCGTACGTATTAATTACTCCTGATTCCTGTCTCCTGTTTTATAGCTAATAACGTACAGTGGAGTTATGCCTGCCTGATTGCCTGTCTATATATATATATATATATATATATATATATATATATATGTGTGTGTGTGTGTGTGTGTGAGTACCCCCTTCACTCAGTCAGTTGGCTGACCCCTCCCTCTCGTTGTTTTTAGTGTCTGTCTTGCAGGCTCTGTGGTCGTTAGGCGGGAGTCTTTTGAAGTCTTTGATCGAATCTTGGTCCTGTTTGCACTGCATCGTACCGTACCTTTATTTCCTACTTGTAATCGGGATATGTAAGCCACTCTGTATTGTTATTACTTTATTGAACTCGGGACAGGTTTCTAGGGCCCTAGTTGAACCCGTTTATATGTTATTGCATTGTATTGATTCGAGACAGGTTAGGACAGGATCTTGAACTAGTTAAACCCGTATTTACATTCTTGTATGAATTGAAATTTTATATTGGATAGTGATTGTATACATTGCTTCCGCTTTCTTTGTTTTATTGAATTGATTGGTACAGGGTTTAGTCCCGCCTAACAGTTTTTTTTTATTCTGTCTCCGTTCACCGTGAGCTTAATTCATGTATGGACTCCCATTTCATGGGTGGACCAGGCTCTCGGTGCGGGGGATGTGGTGCCCTCCGCTTAGGGTGTCACAGCTTTTGTGCAATTCCTGAGAGTTTAGGGGAGATGTGGATGCTTCATAACCTAAACAAATGCTTGGTAGCTATGTAGGAAATGTGGTTGAACTATAGTTTAAACAAATGCTTGGGAGCTATATAGGAAATGTGGTTGAATTAGATTCATTTATTCAAAACCTTCTATTTTTAGAAAGTCTAGTGTTGTCATGGATGATGTCATGTTGAATAAAAATAAATATAAAATGGTATAAAATTTATTCAAGAGTCGAGGGGTGAAAACTTGAAGTAGTGAATTAATGAAAGAACGAGTGAAAAATAAGCTTCGTTATGATTATAAATGTGGAATATTTAGAGTTTTCGTTTATAAATTATGAACGTTACAGATGATGAAAATCATGAGAAAATTATATAAACGAAGCTATGATGAAGTTTAAATGTGACACCCTGATTTTTGGAAAATCGAAAGCAGCTAATAATAAGAATAAAAATAAAAATAATAATATGCATTTTAGGGATCATTTTATTTCATGCATTCATAATACGTGACATTTTCAATGAAAATTTTTAAAAATTTGGATTGTATGTGTTTCATTTATTTAGTTTAAAATATTATCATAATTTGTTATTTCCTACATGCATTTAATCATATTCTATGAATTTTATTTTCAATTATGTGATATTATGTGTTTATTTTATATAATAAAATTAGAGTAATTCTAACCATTGATTTCTTAGATTAATGTAAGGTTAGGATTTAATCTTAGTTTTATATATATTTTTTTGGAGATAAATGAAATTACTAGAAAAACTTTTTCTCTAATCAATCCTAGCCACTACTTTTTCTTTACAAATGGAGAGCTTAGATTTAATGTTTAAGAAGATTTAATCCTCACCTTCCAAGTTTCAAACAATTGTAAGGTTGAGATTTTTTTTTTTTTAAGAAATCATCATTACCATTTGCTTACCTTTTCATCTGGACCGAAGGGATTACAACAACTCCATTTCATCTTACCTTAGCTTTGCATTTCAAAACAGAGAGTGGGTGAGGTTTTGAGCGATATTTAAATAAAATCAAGACTTACACTTTTGGCTGGAGGAAAAACCATAAGAATACAGTTAGAACTTCACCTTCTCCAGGTAATTACATCTCATGGTTTATTATTTGATTTTTATGGTTTATTTTATTGGGTATTAAATGTTCGAAATCTGTGGAAAAAAAAAATTATGTTCTTTGATTTTCTTGTGCAACTAATTGATGAGTATAGCTTTACTAGTCTTTAGTTAGTCTAATATCTCCACTATGAGTAATTTTTCGTATTTTTCCTAAAATTTATAAAAAACCTAGTTTTATTAATATGAGATTACGTGAAATTTTATTCTAAGTCTTAATATGTGTTGGCGTAAATTTGGGGATTCCAAGTTTAGAGGTCTAAATATAGCGATTTGCTAAGTTTGGAAATTTTCTCCCAAATTGACAAAATCCACTTTGGTGACTTGATGTGGGGCTTTAGTTGCAGGTGTAATTAGATTTATATTATTTTAAAATAATAATAACTAAGTTATATGTAATAGGATATGGTTGAGACACGGAAACTATTTGATATGCATGGATATTGATTTTATGGAATTGTCAACTAACATGTTGAAGATTATTTGTAAATAAGAATGATGTAGTGCTCATCTATCAGCCATTAATTGATGATTTGTAATACTTTGGAGAATAAATTTAATAGTTTTGAATAGGTTTACAAAGGACAATTCGTGATTAGTTTATTTATAACTTTGGAAATTGGGATTTATTCTAAATTTTAATGGTGCTCATTTGTGCATAGCCACCTTGTGGTCTATATGTTTGTTAATTGTTATTACAATTCTTAGGGTATATGATCTTACAGTATGAGCATGCAACGGTTAGCTTAGCTTATAGCAGTTACTATATATTTTGATGTGTTTGAGTTGTTAGAAATCTGTTTAAGCTTATGTGACCATATGTAATTATTTGGACCGGTAGAAATGATACTTTGGATCATACATGACTTAAATGAGAATATTGCTATCTTAGAGTTATGTGTCGGGTAGATATCATTAGTCTGGATATACTAGGACTGAGGGTTGTTTGAAACTTACCCTATTTACTTTCATTCAGGTTTTCCGAGATCAAGATCACAAGTTGGTGAGGAAAATTTAAAAATAGCTTCATTTTGATTTCTTTTCAAATTATATTTATAATATTCTAAAATACTATACTATAAATATATCAACCTTCATAAGACCTTTATTTCATGACTTTGTTTTCTTTCCTCCATAATAATATATTCTAATTAGATATTTATTCAATACTTGCTTTTACTTTAAATCAAATGACTTTACATACAAATGATCTTAATATCGATATGTATTGCATTAAGAAAATGAAATTGGTTTTTCCCAAAATGATAAGTCTTTCAAATTTTATCATACGAGCTAATCACTAAGTTTCAGTTACTATTACTCTTGGGGATGCCTAAGAGAAGTTCGGGCCCAGGGTATTGCTTTCAACAGACCGATCGGGCGGTTCGGGCCGTCGATCGTGTGTATCTGAAACAATCCCAATTTAGTTGTAGCTTGGCGTGATGTGTGTCTGGAGGTAGAACACGGAAGTCAAGTTATTTAGGTGTCTCACGGGCACGTGGGATCCTATCAGTCAGGTCGAGGGCACTCAACAACGGTGTTCAGGATTTTATTGCTTTTGATTTTTTTTTTCTGGTGATAGGGTGGCATTTGCATACAGCTCGTATCAATCATTCTCATATCATGATATTCTTATTTATCTTGACTTGTATCTATTAATTTGAAATTCCGACTACCTCACTAAGTCTCTTTTGGACTTATTCCTCTCTTTTGACCTTTATTTCAGATCTTATTCCACCAAGGGAGATAATAGGTGAGGAGAGCGAAGGGTAGATTGGGATTCATGCTCGTACTTGTCTTGTGACCTGGTTTTATCCGTTTATCGTGTTCTATCTATAACTAGGATGTTATACTCTTTTGGCTTGATACTACAAACTTTTTATCTGAGCAGGGTTTTATATGAATAGTTGTATGTAAATTATGTTAGTCTTTTTTTTTTTCCGTATCCTAGTTGAACCCTTGTTGTATATTATGCTACTTTGGTGATAAATATAGATGCATGGATGACTTTTGTTTGTAATTATGATAACATTTTAGGTTTTGTACTACTTTGTCTTTTATTTAGTCAAACGCTTAGCGGTCAAACTAGGGGAAGCTTCTAGCTAACTCTAGCGAGATCGTACGGGCTTCGTCTCTTCCGACCCTTTTCAATGGCCTTCGGAGGGGCATCGCATTAAAGGTTGTAAAAATTATCATAGTTTAGGGAAAAATTCAAGAAACGTTTTAAGTAAAATTTCGAATACTGAATGAAAGCTAATTGTTTAAAATAAAATGACAATTTTTGAAAAGGAAAATATTTATAAAATATGCTATGGGTGGAATCGAGTTTTGGTAAATGTATGAAAATTCATAAAATAATTCAAGGGTCGTTTTGACTATAATATTGAATATCGAAAAGTAGATGAGTAAAGAGTTATCTACGGTTGAACTATAGATAGGATTTTTGCCGATTTTTGGTACTACTGGAGTTAGGATGGGAATCATGGTTCACAGAGAGTGTCAAGATCCTTGAAATAATGTGAGGATTCTTTTGGTCACAATATTGGGTAGTAAAAGTACTTCGGGGAATGTAGGAAATTTCTAGGGCTATAGGGGTATTTTTGTATTTCCAACCTAAAATTATAGAAATGGGTTTTGAAGCATATGAAGGGATTTTAGGTGCTGGAAAGGAATAAATACTAGAGTTCTAAGATTCTATGAGAAAAGTTTCAAAATACATGCTTGATAAAGGAAATAATTAAATTACGAACTTTTAATTAAAACTATAGCACGTAAGTCACATAGGAATGCAATGCATGAAAGAATAAATAGGGATCGAGATTATAAATGCTTCTTGAGTAACCCTTTACTTACCTCTCTCGACTTGGCCCTGAATACGGCTGTTACAATCTCCAAGCCCAGCAACACAGCAGCACTAAAGGGGAAATAAAAGATAAGAAAAAGAAGCAAAAAGAAGCATAAAACAATAACCATTCACGCCACAAACAAGAAGGAAACGAAATCAAAGGCAAAGAATCAATCATCATCCTCAAGCTTCAAGTTTCTTCAAATTTCATCAATGGTGGTTTATTATACAACAACTTATCACAAAATTTAGCTTCATATAATCATAGAAAGAGGCCTAAGGACTCCAATGCACGGACACGCCAGAAAAAGTCGTCGTGCAGTGTCAGACACGTGTCGGACACGGACACGCCTCCGACACATGTCCGACACGTGTAATCCTTGTCATAAATAAAATAAAATAAAAAAAAGGGACACGGTGTCGGACAATCCGCCACGGAGTGTTCGACACGGCTGAGACACAGATCCATAAGGGAATCATAATCTTTTGTTGAATCTGATTTTGAGACACAGATCCATAAGAGCTGAGACACGATGGCAACGACAGTGGATGTGGTGGTGTTGAGGGTTTATGGAGGCGGCATCGTAGCAGAGATTCAGCTTATAAAAAGAAACCAGGCACTCAAATCACAAGGATCAAATACCATAAAACAACACTTGCTTCGATTTTACCTTTTGTATCCGAGGATTGTTCCACGGACATAGAATCTGACGCGTTCGCCTTTGGCGCCCCTTCACCATTGTTGCTGGGCAAAAGCTTTGGCTAGCTGAGAGGAGTGATAAATCATAAAACCCTAATCCCTTTTTCCTATATAAAGGTGCTGAAAAGCTGAGCCTTTAAATGGGTTAATACATCCTAGGCCCAATAATTGAAGCCTTTTAGTCATATTTAGTGGGCTATTGGGTTTTAGAAATTGGATTATATCACATAGTTAAATATAAAAAAAATCTCCACAGATTATAATAAAATAAATTAGTATTTATAAAATATAATTATTTATATATAAAATATAGCCGTGTCGTGTCCTAAAATTTTGAAAAAATCCGTGTCGCCGTATCCGTGTCGTGTCGTGTCTGTGTCGCCATGTTCATGTCCGTGCATCATAGCCTAAGGATCATATAACTAGCTTTAAATCAAGAATTGGTTCATCAAATGAGTTTGTAACCCTCACTATTCATGTATCAGCTCTAAACATGCTCAAAAATGGATGAAAATGAACAAATCATGACTTAAAAGAAAGGCAAGGAGATGGAGGTTCGAATTCTGAGCTTACCTTTCTAATTTGACTAAAATTGGAGGTCGAACGAACAAGAAATGTGCAAGAGTGAATAGTGACTGCTCTCTTTTCCTTCTTCTCCCCTTGCTGCTACGTTTTCTGCTTCTTTTCTTCTTTTCCTGGGGCTCAACTGAAATGAGGGAGAAAGAGTGTGATTAAGGGTTGAATAGACATTAAATAGGTTCAAAAATAGGTCGATTTGGATAAGAAACGGGTCGGTTATAAGCAAAACGGGCAAGGGTCGCAAATCTGTCACACAGGTCATGTTTTGGGTGAAATTCGGAGGTCCAAACGGGCTTTGAAAATTATGAGGCCAAGTTCTCCAGTTTCTATTCTTTGTTACAAGTCCGACGTTGCTTCCGAAATTCAAATCCGAATTCCCAGTGTCAAGTTACACCTTTCGGAACCCAAGGTGCGCTAAAACAAGTTAGGCCCTTAAGTCCCTAACAAATAAAACAGTTCGAAAACCGTATCAAACGAACACAAAATCATGCAAAAAATATAAAAACGCATTTATAACACACATAAATCATTCATATCATATAATCAGAAAAATTGAAAACGAGAACAGAGGCAAACAGATTAAAAACGAGCAAGAAGGGCATAAACGTTCAAATAAGGCTCAAATAAAATTCAAGTATTAAGTTAAATAAATTCAAGAAACTCACATAAAGAATAAAATAAACACATAATTCGCATAATTAAATAATTTAAATGCTCATTTAGCTCACTCATAAAGGCGTACATGTACGGTCGGATGAGCGGGATGTTACACTGAATTAGGGTCTAGACAGCCTAGCTTTGGTGTGATTTTGTTTGTCACCCGTTCGCCGAAGCTTGATGCGTGTGTGGAGTCGCTATTTCGTTACACATGTCAGGTTATGGTGCGGGGGATACAGTGCTCTCCGCTCCGGGGTGCTACATCTAAAGTGGTATCAGAGCTCTTGGTTGTGAAACCGAAGCTCTTGTGTTGTGTTGAGTCTGTCTAGGTCGTTCGGCTTAGGATTATGTGTTTTTTTGCTTTCACTCTCACTTTTATGTGAATTATTTGTATTATCTGTATTTAATGTACACATGAACGTGCACCAAACCCTGCATGCATCGATATTTCTTGGAAATTATGTTTTTATTTCAGGAGATCTTTCCAATATCGACAAATATCACCGGGAAAGGACAAAGGAAACAAGAGTCTATGGTATACAAGGAAGTTTAGAGATTTTGATCCTTCGAAGTGGTTTAGTAGTGAAGATGTCAAAGATGAAGAATGGTTGTCCGAGACGTTGTGGTTTTGTGAAGATTTGCCCGAAGGTGTATTTCCCATTTAACTCAAGGTCGAGTTTCAATATGATTCAAGAAAGTGAAGTCGAAAATTGAAGATTTTGGAGGAGAGTTCACTTTGGAGCAATTCTTTCAGGAGATTTGACACAATCACGTTTCTTCAAGTGCAACGGTAAGAAGATTTCACGAATTCTTAGGTCATGGACAAGAATTGAACATAGGTGATTTTATATCGGAATTTGAGAGATCCGGAGTCGACGAAGATCACCTTAAGTTCAAAATCATTTACAAGGGGATAGAGGTGAAATTTAACAAGCTTTTCAACATCATGTAGCACTCAGAACGCTAGGTAGCCACATCCCCCGCACTATAGTTCAATCCACATGTGGAACGAGCACACATACATGAATCAAGCCTATAGCGAACGGGAGACAATAAAAAAAAATAACACTCTAGTTAGGCGGGACTAACCCTTATTTCAATTACAACATGTATAAACCATAAACGGAAGCATAAAATACATACATTCATTTCATTATCATCATTCCAATTCATTGACATCAACTCTAAATATATCATTTCAAGATTCCATAACAACCTCATAAGTTCCAAGATCAAGTTAAAAATATAAATCTATATAAGTACCATGATCACCACAAGCATAATGCAATGATGTGTACATATGCAATAACAATTACATGAACTGTGCTAGACCCGAAAAGGAAAGACCGACTCAATCCCACCTAGCATGCACCCTACAAACCTGAAAATGTGAGGTGTCAGTCTATGAAAGGCTGAGTGAGGGGTTTATAAATAAATATTAGCACAATTACCATGCAACCATAATCTCGGGTAAGATTTTATAAAAGAAACAATATAAGTTTAAGAGTACAATAATTTTCTTGCCCGAGATTACAACTATTCCAATTTAATAATACAATCAATTTAATTCAATCAATTAGTGGCCCGGTGAGTGAGGGCAAATCTCCAACCTTTCTCCGACTGTGTACAATAATTCAATTATTCAATGATTAGGTGATCAAGCAATCAATTACGGTGCACAATTAGCAATTTCAATAACTTCTTCTTCCTCCTGTTAATGGTGGGATTGCAAGGCCCCACCACCCAATCTCATTGGGCATAGGGTTCATGAGTCCCTATGCCCGGAACTACTTCCTCCACTAATCTCCTAGTGGATTCAGGGGTCATCCCAACAATGTGAGGGGAGTGCAGAGTTACCCGTCAGCCCGTGCTTTCCCGGTTGGCTCATACACTAACCCTCGGGCCTACAGTGAACAATACAATATACTCGCCACAATACAGTCAATCAATCGATCAATCGGTACAATTCGGTTCAGTAACAGTAATAGTAATTCAGTACTAGAGTAGTGATTCAGTTGTAAATCATTTGAGGTTTATGGAAAACTATAGATATCTGTATACATTTTGGTTGAAATCCACATAATGGTTGTACGGGTTCTATATAAGTAGAAATTAAACTCACAAGACGAGTGATGGAACAAAACAAGGATACAAGAAAGCACCCATACTTTCAATGATCTCCGCCCTGGAGAAGAACTGGACAATAAAGGAAATAACGGAAACTCGTGAGACGAGACTCAATATGAAACCAAGTATGATGCACGGCCATGCTCATGTAAATAAATAAAGCTAGCAATCAAGTGACACTTAGCATGTATGAAAACCAATTAACACCTAAGAGGTGCAATTAATCTTAAGGAGTCATGTATACATATAATTCAATTATTTCAAGTTCAATTTATATAGAGCATGAAGTCACACAATCATGTTTGAGCAATTAAATACCAAGAAGTGTCAATTAGGAGCATAATTATCTATTAATCGAGCATATATATCATATAATTCACATATGGGAGCCAAGAGAGTGAAGGGAAAGCAAGTAGAGAGGCTTTAGTGAAGTTGGGCAAAACCCGACAATATTCGGGAACGTACATGCTGTAGGAAAACTGGAATATCTTGAGTTATAGAAGTTGGAATTGAGTGTTTCTTGTTGGGTATGAAACTAGACACAAATACCTTTCCGGTGATATATGGCTCGTTATCTATTTCAAAACGAGGAGAAAATGGCGTAGGCCCAAAGTTGGATGAAAGTAGTTTTTTGATAAAGCGGCAACACCAAAAAGAATTAATCATATCTCACAAACCAGAAAAGATATTGAGGTGATTCCAATTGGAGAATATTCTAGACTTCAAGAGATTTCGGTGGGTTGAAAAATCCGGTCAATCGGAGTTTGGATGAGGGTGTCGCGGTCGTGACAAAATTGTACTGAAAATCAGTCGCGGCCGCGAAGGAAATTGGCCAACTTTTTGACTTGTTGGTCGCGGCCGCGACCAAAAATGGTCACGAAACGGTTGAGGAAGCGACCACAACTCCAGTAGTAGTAAAATCTTCGGAAAAACAGTGCAAGGTTCGAATTTTGGCTCCCAAGCCTTCCCACATCAAACCAATGAAAGAATTCAACTCAAAACTATCATATAACTCATATATATCAATTAGGCATCAATTAATCCATGGAAACTTGCTCAAATCATCAAGATTCATCATCATCAACCCAAATATGATTCATCATATATTTCCATGATTTTCAAGAATTCATGCTCAAATTCAAATCTAAGGCATAGAATCATACTTATAACAACAATTAATCAAGTTATCAAGCTCAAATATCATAACCCTAGATTCCCATACCATCTCAAGAATTCAATCAGTTAATCCATTTACCTCAAAAGAAAGAAGATGGAAGAAGATGAAGTGTTGATGATTATGATGTTTCAAAAATCATAATTCCTCCAAAGATTGCTTGAAAATGATGAAATATCCTCTCCTTTTGTTTGGTGTTTTGATTGTGACAAGGGGGAGCAAATGTGTGTGTGTTTGTATAAAAATATCATGAATGAAATGTAGGAGATGGATATTATACATGAATTTTCCAAGAATTAGATAACAAGGCACAAATTTGCAATTAGGTCCCTAAGCTTCTTAAGTAATGCAATCAAGTTCTAATTTTATAAAAGATGATCAATTCAATGCCATGCAATTAAATCCTCTAATTTAAAGAAATATTCACTTAAGGACATATAAGCAATTAAGTCATGTTCGGCAATTAATTCAAGTAACAATTAAATCCAGTTTGCACAATAATTCTCAAGTAGATATAATTTTCATATAATTTCACGTCAACATGTTGAAATATGATTCATATAATTTCCACGAATTGTAAGAATTTAATAAACGAAAGAATTAAAATAAATCCTAACTCTCGGAAAACTCACACGTGTCGTGCGTACCTGAATAACCGGAAAATTGGGGCGTTACAATTCTCTCCCCCTTAAGAGGATCTGGTCCCCAGATCCACTGTCTCGAGTTCCTGGAATTTAAATAACTCTCCCGTGTTCATCCCACACGGGTTAGCAACTCCCCGTCAGGAATTAGTTCGGAAGAGATCTTCAATCAACAAGGTTCCTTTAATGTTGTTAAGTCACGACTCTCACTTACCAGAATCTACACACTCGAAAGAAAATCTAATCTGCCGCTAAAACAGGTTAATAAGTAACAAGTAATAATGAGAGTGCCCCGTCTCTCAAGCAAACAGTGAGAGAACCCCGTCTCTCAAACAACCGACGCCCCGTCTCCCGAATGAACCACGAGAGAATCCCCGTCTCTCACGCAAACAAAATAAAATCCAAAAGAACAATTAATAAATAGTCACCTAGTTATCATATAAGGCACAGGTAGGAAAATATCAATTACGTCAATTGCTATTTATATAAAACAATTAACAACTAACCATGCTTATATATGACCATAACAAAATCTATGATGCACGTGATATGCATGTGTATATGTACCGTTCACCGACGTGATGGACTTTGTAGTTGACAACTTTCAAGTATTGTTCCCTAGTCTGATCCTTAACTGACCCGGTTCCTAATTAATCTTTCCATTCTGTAGTGTGTGATTAAATAAAAGAACAGACGAATCCTCGGTTAAACAATTCATTCCTTAGTTGAGATTTCTTCGAACCACAATACCATGCCTTAAAATGCCCACTGTATATATTTCATTAACCCCTTGATCGTCATCCCGTGATTAAGTTCTTTATCCTTCCTGGCATCACAGCCTGAAATTCCAACTCTCGAGTGTATACTTGGTTTCAACCGAACTAACTCGTTCTTTACATAATTCATACTTGATTTCCTCGGATGCTCGGTAACCTCTAGTAGCTTAATTTTAATCCTTTTAACCTACCTTTCTTATCTTGGAAAACAGATGACAAGCCGGCACTTATCTTGTTCGAGTGATACATTTTCCCAAAATTTTCCACTTCCAACTCGGTTGAACTGACTCCCACGTTGTTCCCTGCGGTATATGATTGTCTCGTCAAGTTGTTATTATTTAGCATCCTTGTAACAATGCAGCACCTTTTTGGTCATTTCAGCAGATCTTGAATGATAGTCACCCTTCCTTGTAGGATTCTCATCTTTGATCAAAGTATGATTAATCAACTCATAGAAGTCATTGTCTCTCCCATTTTCATCAAATTTCTTTTATTTCAGCTCGGCACACGATGTGCCTCCGTATGGCTTCAGGAGTTTCCATCCTGAGAAATCTTGGAAGCACGAGATTTAAGATATTGAAGACTCCCTTCACATGATTCTAATAGAGGTTTCCAGGAAGATCCACTTTCCTTGAAGTTTCAACTCTTCCAAGTGGGGTGCAAACATCGACTCTAAGTTGTTTCCCAGCCGGCTCTCCCCCTTAAGAAAATAATTTTTTTTTCCTAACTCCTTGAACTCATCCTACCACTTCCCTACTTGAAGATTTTCTTCTTTCTAATTCTCTTGAAGTCCGGATCGGGTTGTCTACTTGTTCCAACTTTCTTACGATGACTTGAATAGAACCGGATAACCCAAGTGCAAAGGAGTGATGACTACTGCCGAAAAATATTCCTTTTCCTTCTTGCTTCGGTAGGACTCAGGTGGAGGCGGCCATGGAACATAAGATGGATAGAGAGGAGGTCATCCTAACAATTAAACACTAAATAATGCATGTTGGGTTAAAATGCTAATGCACGTATCATACTTATAAATAATTTAAAGATGCGACACATAGGAGCAATTATATTAATTAAAGATGTGCATATAAATAAAGAATTTTAAATAATTTAACAATGCACTTAACACGTCAAGTATGCAATCTCGTATAACAATTATGATAACACACATAAATAGGAGTCAAATTAAATTAATGTAGCATATGATGCATGTGCTTATGAATGTATTGAACCTGCCACCGTAGTTGTGGTAACTTATCCCGCCACTTATTCCTTGTTTGTCGAATTACAAGCCTGTTTCGAATTGTTGATCATCTCTCATTTTCCCATGGTCTTCTAACTTTTTCCAAAATTCCCCGGCATCTACTTATACATTTCCATGGCTTGAATTTGAAAATTTGGGAACCCAATTCTTTCCCGATTATCGATGTCTAAGTGTTTCCCGACCTTCACCCCAACTAATTCCTTGATGTAAAACTTGTATGACTTCGTCGTTCAAGATTGTGATTCTTGGCCCCAATTTCTTCTATTCCCAATGAAGTTGGTATTTTATCTTTTCCCGAAGAGTCAATCAAAAAAAAAAAAAATTATTCTAGTCCTCACTATAATTAGTAATTCCATCAAAGCTTCCTTGCTTCATCATAGATGAGTTCAAGTAGTCAAATGAACTCACCTTCCGATGGCTTACCCCTAAACATGAAATTTCCTCCTACCATTCTTTGTCTTTCTTTATTGTTTTCATTTGTTATTTCATATTTTTCTAATTCAGCCCCACATCATGACAATTCAGCTTGAATCTGGAAAATTACTCCATTTATCTTAAGATAGAACCTTTAGTAGCTTGACTTTCCATGAACTTGAAATCATCGATTCTTTTTCACATCGGCCAATTTCAACTTATTTTTTTTCCAAATCCCGAAGTATCTCAATTCACCCTTTCTTAGTCTCTTTATCCTTTTTGCATCAATCTACCCCAAGCTTTAGTTATTCCCATCTTTTCCTTGTTATCAACCCGGAATCTAGCTTCTCATGAATTCCCTTGAGAGTCATCTCTTCTTTAGCATCCGAATCTCACATCTAACCACCTTCAAGATTTCCCCTTCCATTCCCAAATAAGTAATTTCATGGAATTCGGCCGACAAACCTTTGCAAAATAGTCATACGTGTTGGTCCTAAGTGTTGCAAACATCCCATATCCCGCTTCTACCTCTTTGAATACTTACTAATTCCACAACCCCCTTTTATGAATTAATCATCTATTCCGAGTTCAACCACTCGAGCCGTAGCCCCGATTAGAAAAGACTATGAATCCTAATTCCTGTATGTAATCCCGGTACATTTCCTACACCTTCCACGGTTGAAAATAGGGCTGGAGTAGAAATTGGCCGTGGTTTGATATCATCTTTGGACCCTGTAAATTATAACTCATTTGGAAATAAATGCATGTGGTTAAGACATGATCATGTCACATAGTTAAACACATTGGACATATAAATCTTCAAGCAATTTAAGGTCAATTAATCAACAATTATGGACAAGAATCAATACAATGCTCAAGTTATCAATTAATTCAAAGGATTCAAATAATCAGATAATTTCAAATAAAATGTAAAACTTTCAAGTTGACAATTAATTTCCTATGTCGTACGACCTAGACTCACAAGACACGACACTAGAACCTTGGTTTTGTAGCTGGGCTCTGATACCACCTTAGGATGTAGCACCCGGAACGCTAGGTAGCCACATCCCCCACACTATAGTTCAATCCACATATGGAACGAGCACGCATAAATGAATCAAGCCTATAGCGAACGGGAGACAATAAAAAAAATGACACTCTAGCTAGGCGGGACTAACCCTTAATTCAATTACAACATGCATAAACCATAAACGGAAGCATAAAATACATACAATCATTTCATTATCATCATTCCAATTCATTGACATCAACTCCAAATATACCATTTCAAGATTACATAACAATCTCATAAGTTCCAAGATCAAGTCAAAAATATATATCTATATAAGTACGATAATCACCACAAGCATAATGCAATGATGTGTACATATGCAATAACAATTACATGAACTGTGCTAGACATGAAAAGGAAAGACCGACTCAATCCTGCCTAGCATGCACCCTGCTGAAAATGTGAGGTGTCAGTCTATGAAAGACTGAGTGAGGGGTTTATAAATAAATATTAGCGCAATTACCCTGAAAGCCATAATCTCGGGTAAGATTTTATAAAAGAAACAATATAAGTTTAAGAGTACAATAATTTTCTTGCCCGAGATTACAACTATTTCAATTTAACAATACAATCAATTCAATTCAATCAATTAGTGGCCCGACGAGTGAGGGCAAATCTCCAACCTTTCTCCGACTGTGTACAATAATTCAATTATTCAATGATTAGGTGATCAAGCAATCAATTACGGTACACAATTAGCAATTTCACTAACTCCTTCTTCCTTCGGTTGATGGTGGGATTGCAAGGCCCCACCACCCAATCTCATTGGGCATAGGGTTCATGAGTCCCTAAGCCCGGAACTCCTTCCTCCACTAATCTCCTAGTGGATTCAGGGGTCATCCCAACAATGTGAGGGGAGTGCAGAGTTACCCGTTAGCTCGTGCTTTCCCGGTTGGCTCATACACTAACCCTCGAGCCCACAGTGAACAATACAATATACTCGCCACAATACAGTCAATCAATCGGTACAATTCGGTTCAGTAACAGTAACAGTAATTCAGTACAATAGTAGTGATTCAGTTATAAATCATTTGAGGTTTATGGAAAACTATAGATATATGTATACATTTTGGCTGAAATCCACATAATGGTTGTACGGCTTCTATATAACTAGAAATTAAACCTCACATGACAAGCGACGGAACAAAACAAGGATACAAGAAAGCGCCCATACTTTCAATGATCTCTGCCCTGGAGAAGAACTGGACAAGAAATGAAATAACGGAAACTCGTGAGACGAGACTCAATATGAAACCAAATATGACGCACGGCCATGCTCATGTAAATAAATAAAGCTAGCAATCAAGTGACACTTAGCATGTATGAAAACCAATTAACACCTAAGAGGTGCAATTAATCTTAAGGAGTCATGTATACATATAATTCAATTATTTCAAGTTCAATTTATATAGAACATGGAGTCACACAATCATGTTTGAGCAATTAAATACCAAGAAGTGTCAAGTAGGAGCATAATTATCTATTAATCGAGATCATATAATTCACATATGGGAGCCAAGAGAGTGAAAGGAAAGCAAGAAGAGAGGTTTTAGTGAAGTTGGGCAAAACCCGACAATATTCGAGAACGTACATGCTCTAGGAAAACTGGAATACCTTGAGTTATAGAAGTTGGAATTGAGTTTTGCTTCTTGGGTATGAAACTAGACCCAAAGACCTTTCCGATGATATATGACTCGTTTTCTATTTCAAAACGAGGAGAAAATGGCCTAGCCCCAAAGTTGGATGAAAGCAGTTTTTCGATAAAGTGGCGACACCAAAAAGAGTTGATCATATCTCACAAACTAGAAAATATATTGAGGTGATTCTAATTGGAGAATATTCTAGACTTCAAGAGGTTTCTGTGGGTTCAAAAATCCAGTCAATTGGAGTTTGGATGAGGGTGTCGTGGCCGTGACAAAATTGTACTGAAAATCAGTCGCGACCGCGAAGGAAATTGACCAACGTTTCGACTTGCCGCGACCAAAAATGGTTACGAAACGGTCGCGGGAGCGACCACAACTCCAGCAGTAGTAAAAGCTTTGGAAAAACAGGGCAAGGTTCGAATTTTGGCTCCCAAGCCTTCCCACATCAAACCAATGCAAGAATTCAACTCAAAACTATCATATAACTCATATATATCAATTAGGCATCAATTAATCCATGGAAAGTTTCTCAAATCATCAAGATTCATCATCATCAACCCAAATATGATTCATCATATATTTCCATGATTTTCAAGAATTCATGCTCAAATTCAAATCTAAGGCATAGAATCATACTTATAACAACAATTAATCAAGTTATCAAGCTCAAATATCATAACCGTAGATTCCCATACCATCTCATGAATTCAATCAATTAATCCATGTACCTCAAAAGAAAGAAGATGGAAGAAGATGAAGTGGTGATGATTATGATGCTTCAAAAATCATAATTCCTCCAAAGATTGCTTGAAAATGATGAAATATCCTCTCCTTTTGTTTGGTGTTTTGATCGTGACAAGGGGGAGCAAATGTGTGTGTGTTTGTATAAAAATATCATGAATGAAATGTAGGAGATGGATATTATACATGAATTTTCCAAGAATTGGATAACAAGGCACAAATTTGCAATTAGGTCCCTAAGCTTCTTAAGTAATGCAATCAAGTTCTAATTTTATAAAAGATGATCAATTCAATGCCATGCAATTAAATCCTCTAATTTAAAGAAATATTCACTTAAGGACATATAAGCAATTAAGTCACGTTCGGCAATTAATTCACGTAACAATTAAATCCAGTTTGTACAATAATTCTCAAATAGTTACAATTTTCATATAATTTCACGTCAACATGTTGAAATATGATTCATATAATTTCCAGGAATTGTAAAAATTTAATAAACGAAAGAATTAAAATAAATCCTAACTCTCGGAAAACTCACACGTGTCGTGCGTACCTGAATAACCGGAAAATTGGGGCGTTACAGATCAACGATGCATACTTGGTTCGAGGAAATAAGGGATGCGGTTCTAATGAGTATGGATAAACAACGGTTCAAATCTCACCCTTTAATTATGAGATAAGGACCAGGTTTGAGTTCGAATACAAGAAAGAGATCCGAATTACGAGGAAAATCTTCGAGAACTACAAGAACTTCAAGATGTCGACAATCTCAAGAATGAGGAGATCTTGCTACCAAAGGTGGAATCGATGCTTTCCCCACCGGAATCTATTCAATGCTCTTTTGTCGAGGTCCGAGTCATATGGAAGAGTTGAAAGGATGCTTCAATTGTGAAAAAATTGGGATATTTAGGGAGTGATTGTCTGAGCAACAAGAATTTGAGGCCGTTGAAACACCGTGACTTCAAAATCTCGGTTCAAGTTCAAGTTGAACCTTTAGAAGGCAAAGAAGTGATGCCGAATTCGACTCTACCGCCATGGTGAAAGGTACATAAAGCATTCATGGCATCTCATGCATGCATAATTTAGTCTCAGGGAAACCCACTTGTTTGTTCTTCTCTTCTCATTGCTTCTTAGTGTTGTTTGTTGTTGGTTGTTGTTGCCTTGGTGTAAACTCTCTTCTTGGAGAGAGTTTGGTAAGGTCAAGTGCTCGAGTGGTTGGTGAGTTGTGAGGGTTTAAGAGAAGAAGACCCCTAGAGTCAAAGTAGGAGATCGAGATTTCTTGGAAGCATCTCCTACAAGGGGTTCGTTGTTCATGAGCTAGAGTGTTGGGTTCGGCAGAGATTGGAGTCAAAGACACTTGTGGCAGGATTTGAAATCCGAGTAGCCACTTGGAGAACTGAATCAGAGTGGCGTAGCGGAAGCGTGGAGTTAAGCTTCTTTTCCAGAGTCAATCAAGATCCCGCCTTAGGACCTGAGGACAGGTCTTTTAAAGGAGGGGAGTTTGTAACATCCCGCTCGTCTGGCCATTCAGGTACGCCATCTCGAGAGTGATACGTGCACATTTAAATTATTTAATTATGCAATTATATGTTTATTATATTATTTATATGCTATTCTTGATGTATATGAATTATTTGTTAAGTGTTATATATAAATTTTTGAACGTATATGTCCGTTTGCTCTTGAATTTGATTCGTATGTGCCCGTCTTCATTTTTCTATGCATGAAATACATGACTTATGAATGTGTTTACATGCTCGTGTTATGTTTTTAAGTTCATTTGATACGGTTCTTGAACCATTTTATTTGTTAGGGACACGAGGGCCTAACTCGTTTTAGCACACCTTATGTTCCAGAAGCCGTAACTTGGGCTCGGGAATTCGAATTCGAATTCTGGAAATGCCGCTGAACTCATAACGAAAATATGGATCTAAGGAACTTAACCTTGTATTTTTCTAAGCTCGTTTGACCCTCCAAATTTCGTCCGAAAGCTGAACCTCTCTCAGATTTGCCACCTTTTACTGTTTTAGCCATAACTAATTCATTTCTTAACAAAATGACTTGATTCTTGAGCCTCATTAACCCTAGTTAACCCCAATTTTACCCTATTAACCACTCATTTTCGTACTTAGCATGAATGAAGAGAGAGAAGCAGCTGATTGGGTAAGAAAGAAGAAAACCCGCCACTATTCATCTTTGTTAATTTCAAGCTCGTATCTTCTCCAATTTGAAAGGTATGAATGAATTCTTGTTCTCCATATTCTTTCCTTTCTTTAAGCCATGGTTTGCATGATTTCATTAGGTTTTGATCATGTTAGGATGAAGAACATGAATAGTTACATTTTTTAACAATTCTTCAATCCATGCTCCTTACTTGAATTCCTTGAGGTTTGATGCATGTTTTATGATCATTTGAACTTCCTTGACTTGATTCCATGCTTTAATTTTGAGCTTCTTGTGTATATGATGATCCACCGTGGAAGAACTTTGGGTTTTCTTGAAGCTTTTGAATAAATTTGTACTCCTACAATTTGCTTCTTGTTGTTGCTTGATTTGTGGCTGATATGGGAGAGTTTTATGCATGAAATTCTTGAGATTTTTGTGTGTATATGTTTCCTACTTGTTGCTCTTTGTTTCCCTGCTTTTTGCTTGCTTTTTTCCCTGTTTTTGCAGCTGTTACGAAGAAGAGAGCAGTAATAGTCGCGCAGGACATGCCCGTGTCCGTTCCTTGCCCTTTTGGGTGACTCCCCATATCACCAGGGTGCTGGAGCATCTGACCTCCAACACCCCCGTGTCTCTCTTTGTTCTACAAGGAAGACACAACCATGTCAGCCCCTATTGCAGTCATTTAATGGCTGCTACGTGGTGGCTTCCGTTTGGCCATTTTCTTGCTCCTTTTCGATGTTATGTGATGTCTACTTGCTTTTGTTAATATGTTGTGTTATAAGGTGTTTTGTTAATTATTTTAATTTTATGGCCTTATTTGATAAGTGTAAAGGTGACTTAGGTGCATAGGCATTTAAATGCAACGTGTGATGTATTCTTGTATGTCTTGCCTTGTATATGTAATTAGAACTTAAAGATGCATGAGTTATGATATAATGTGATATATTAGGTGCTTATTTAGTGTGTTATGTGTTGATTTATGTGATATTTATATGATTTCGATTCATGAATACTCGTTTGAACTTATATGCCCTAAATGCTAACTCTTGTTACCTTCCTTGTGTGTTTTAAATTCATGAATGCTCATGATATGTTATAATATGGCGTATTATGAGTTTAATTTGCATCTCTTTGATATGGTAATATGATATTTGCTCCGATATGTGTTGAGTGAAGAATTCGCATGAATTCGAGCGTTAATTTGAGTATATTTTATGCCATTTTAAGAACTTATGAGTGTATTATGCTCCATTTAGGTACTTGTGCATTGCAGATTAAAAACGGCGAAAATATGCAAATATTGGTGAAATTGGCGAATTTTTAGGGGACACCGTCGTGTCTCCCTGGAAGAACAAACTGAGACACCATCGTGTCTCAGTACAGAAGCTGAGCGATTTTTGGAAGAGATGGTGACACTATCGTGTCACCTGGCATGAGCAAAATGAGATACCGTCGTGTCTCGGTACAGAGAGTTGGCTGTGCGAGAGGCTGTGTTGACATCGTCGTGCCACCCTTGAAGAATAATATGTGACACGGTCGTGTTACTTAACAAAGCATTTCAGCGAGTTTCACCACACATGACAGTGGAACAATTTGTGAAGGACAGAGACACCGTCGTGTCTCGTGTTGGCTGAGGATTTTCGACAGCTGATATTTATACGATATTAGGGGTTCGTAAAAAAAAAAAGGGATCGGCTCTTCAGACTTTTGACCTAGCAGAGAGAGTTCGAGACGGAGTTTTATCAAGGTGTTTCGGAGGATTTCAAGAAGAAGAGAGGATTGATTTCTTCGAACAATTTTAGTTTTTTCGGTTTTATTTATTGCTTTAATCATCAAACTAATTCCTCCAATTTTAGCTTTAATTCGTTTAGACATTTAGATTCGTTTTTATTAGTTCATGAATGTTTATGAGTTTGGTTTTGAGAATTTGTTTTGACATGAAGACTTTGATTTCAATTAATGTAATTCCTTTGATTTTCATGAGTTTTGAGTCAATTATGAGTAGCTAAATCCCTAGGGCTAGGGGAGTGATGATTAATGCATGCTAAGTGTTTGATATAATGCTTGAATGACTTGTGCAAATTCTTAGTTGTGAAAACTTGGTTTAATTTAATTGCAATGGTCTGGCCAACCTTAGCATAATCTAGGATTGCCTAAGTGTTGAATGATTGATGGTAATTGTGATGCTTTCGTAACTAGTGGATTTAGGGTTTAAAGAGATTTAACTTCTAATCCATACAACTTGTAATTCTTATTCCATGCCAAGCCGCTAGAATTTGATTTGCATTAGTCCTGATCATATTGGTTTAATTGATTATTGAACACTCGTTTATACTTTGAAAAAGGATTATACGAATCTAAATAACTAGGTTGTAGAATTGCACTTGTCAAACGAGCATTATATTGAATCATG
The DNA here is from genome assembly GCA_037501455.1 of Lantana camara. Taxonomy (NCBI): domain Eukaryota; kingdom Viridiplantae; phylum Streptophyta; class Magnoliopsida; order Lamiales; family Verbenaceae; genus Lantana; species Lantana camara. The sequence continues at coordinate 44,213,512 of CM074859.1, forward strand.
AATACATAGTCATTACTCCCCGGCCTAATTAGTTTATTGATTTTAATTCGCATTTATTTAGTTAATTGTGCTTTCATTTAGTTAATTGTCTAATTTCATACTAGTAGATAAATAACCAACTTGAATTCGTCCGGTCTTTAGATTAGAAAGAGGTATTGAGTGGTGATTGATTTCCCTTCCCTATGGGTACGATCCTGCTGTACTACGCGTATATTTCAGTGTACACTTGCACGATTGGTTTAACTTAAAATCACAAAAAGTTTTTGGCGTTATTTCCGGCGAAGGCGTTTTAAATCAATATTACTTAAATATTTTGATCTAGTGCTCTAGACCATTACTTTACTTTCTGTTCTTAGTCTTTTGTCATTGTGGAATTGAACTAAGGATTTTCTTTGCTCTTGTGCAGGTTCACGGTGCATACGACGATCTCGAAATCCAGAACTAGTACCCTACGATTCGGAAATTGAGAGAACACTTAGCACTATTAGGAGGAAGCAAAAGCAAGGCAAGAAATCCACTACCAAACCAATGGCTGAAGATCCGAACAATGTAAGAGGCGGGGGAGTTCAAGATCCACCACCCCCACCTTCTCCTGCACTGAGAGATTACAACTTTCTGAATGCTGGGGCGATTCAGAACACAGTCCGTCCCCCAATTGCAGCAAACAACTTTGAGATCAAACCAACTAAAATCAACTTGTTGCAGAACAATCCGTTTTCAGGGTTACAACTGGAAGATCCAACATCACATCTTGAGTATTTTCTTGAGGTGTGCGATACTTTCAAGATCCACAATGTCACACCCGATGCTATCCGAGTCAGGCTTTTCCCCTTCTCACTAAGGGAACGAGCTAAAGTATGGTTGAGTACTGTACCAAATGAATCCGTTCAGAGCTGGGACCCACTCTCTCAGGCTTTCCTAGCCAAGCTTTTCCCGCTTAGCAAAAACACGAAGTACAGGAATGATATTCAAGGCTTTAGACAATTGGATGGGAGAGTACCTCTGTAACATCCCGACCGATCAGACTTTCAGGTATATTTTTTATGTGCGCGATTTAATTAATTAATTATGTGAATACTTGATAGTTATTAATTCTTATGTGGATATTTGATAATTATTTGGTTTAAGAATGAATTCGTTTTGAACGTTTAAACCCTCTATGCTTGAAATTTTGCCCTATTCGTATCCGATTTCAATTCTGTTTCTTACGAATTTTTGATATGCGTGAATTACTTGAGTTATGAACTTGAATATATGCTCGTTATATGTTTTGGAATTTATTTGGTTTGTATTTTGATTTTATTTTGGAGACGGAACCTAAATGACGCTAAAGAGTATTTAGCGCGCCTTAGGTTCCAGGAAGCACAAATTGAGCTCGGGAATTCGGATTCGAATTCCGTCACCTCCGTTGAACTCGTATCCATGATTCGGGTTCAATAAATATAGCCTCATATTTTTCTAAGCTCATTTAGACCTCCGAAATTTAACCGAAACAAGCCTCGTATGCCATTTTAGACCTTTGCCCACTCTTTTATTCATAACTTTTGATATATTTGACCAAATTAAATAAACCTTGGCCCCACATACTCCTAACATACTCCTCTATCAGCCATAAGCCCCTCATTTCGTTCCAACCTTGGAGAGAAGAGAGAAATAGCTGCTCAAAACCGAGACCAAGAAGGAAGCAAAAATAGACTATTCACCTTTCAACCTTTTGAGCTCAAATCCTCATCAAATCCTTCCATTTTCGAAAGGTAAGCTTGGAATTTGTTTCTCCATCTTCTCTTCTTTGTTTAGATACCTTATTTGCTCAATTTGGTGGTGATTTGATCAAGATACGAATATTTCTATGAATAGTAAGGGTTTTGCCAATTTTGAAGATATAGCTTGATCTCTTGGCGTTTTGTTGGAGTTTTTGTATCCTAATTGATCTTATGACATTATAATATAAGTGTATGGTCTGATTTTGCATGAGAATCTAGGAATCTTTAGGTTTCAATTTGGGTTTTTGGAGTTTTTGGCATAAACTTGAAGATATGTATATCTCTTGCATTCCTTCACTTGAATCTTGATGTTTAGCTTGGATTTTGACATGGATTGAGTGACTATATGACATATTATGATCCTAATATGTTCTATCTTGAGTTTGCACGAATTTGGATGAGTTTTGGAGAGTTTTGGGGCTGAAAATTCGAGTTTTTTTGGCTTCCGACTCAAATCCACGGGGGTGGATTTTCCCTTTGAAAAAAATCCGCCGGGGTGGATTTGAGTCAGAAACTCCTGGAAAATCCACCGGGGTGGATTTAGGTCAGTGGCTCCTTTTGCCCCAAACTTTGGTTTTCTTGTTTTGTTTCGCTTTCTTTTCGCTTTCCCAACCCTAATTTGATCCCCTTGCTTCTTATAACATGTTATATTGTGTGTTAAGATTTATGTTATGAATTTATAGTTCGTTTTACATCCTCGTTTATGATATGTGAGTTCATATGCAATGTGTGACCTTATATGACCTAAACATGAATTCATCTCATTTCATTTGCATCATTTACACGCATGTGCATTTGCCGAGCGTTTATGTGGTATATATTGAGTCTAAGAGTATCCCTTGTTATTTGTTTTGTGTAGTTGACCCTCCCGTTGACGACGAGGTTGTCCCTTAGGCATCCGTTTCACTTTCTTTTGTCACCGCTACGTGTTCGGAAGGTGAGGTTTTATTCTTTTAGATATTATGACCTAAAACCCTAAATATTTTTAATCCCGCGTGCGATTTATGTATACTATATGTTAAATATATGTATGGTATGTACTTTGAGGACTTGTTCTCTTTGTTATAAGTTTTTGAAAACGATTTGTATAAGTATATAAACTATTTTACATTTGTTTTGAAATCCTTTCGTTAAGTGTGAGTGTGTAAGCGAGCTTTGAACTTTGAAAGAGAAGTTTACGAAAATTATGAATTTTGAATTATGATTTGGGCCCAAAGACTGGCATGGTATCTCGGGACGGCCGAGGGGTCGCCGGCCTCTTCCATCAACACTTTCCTTTGAGAGTCTCGCCTAACCTTAGGAGGTTGAGGAAGGGCGTTTCTCTTGAGCCGGTGGATTCAACCACCGAAGGTTTCAAGGAAGTAATTAACCTTGTTTCGTGTGAATTTGACCGATAGTTAGGGCCGTCAACCCTTCTATCACCCGAAGAAGGATGGTTTATGAATTTTGCTTTGATTATGTCTTTGTTTGTAGGAGTTGGAGGTATAACTCGTACTCGCCGAGTTGTGTGAATTCGTATGATTTATGAAACGGGAATGGATTCTTAAATACTTAAAATTTGTGATTTTGGCCTATGGCCCTTACTTCTTTTCATTATATATTGTTATTATCACGGGAAATGTTTTAGTTTGCAAAAACCCTCCCCAGTTCATGGATCCTTTTATGATTTTGATTAAGTGTTTTGCTCTATATGTATTATGAGTGTGTGTGTAGCCCCCTCACTAGTCATTAGGACTAACCCTCGTGGTTTTCCTTTCTTTTTCCCATCTTTGAGTTGCAGGTACCGTGGGAGTCGAGCTAGGCAGCAAGTTTTCTTCGAGTCTTACTTGTTTCATAGCTCGAGTCATCTTTATTGCATTCGTAGTGGTTTATGTCTTATGTTTATGAAATTTATTTTCCGAATACTTTGATACTTGAAATGTTTTGGCCCGGGAAGGGCATTGTAAATTTGTAATTGGAAATATTATGCTCTTATGACTATGTGATATGTATATATGTGATCTTGGGGAATTTTGTATGAATTGCTTTTATCGCTTCCGCTATACCATGAACTGTTTTGTGCTCTGACTGAGGGTTAGGCCGCCTAGCTAGAGAGTGAGTTTTGTTTGTCTCCCGTTCGCTATTGTTCGATGCGTGTATGGATTCTCCATTCCACTACACGTGTCGGGCTCTAGTGCGGGGGATGTGGTGCCCTACGCTCGGGATGCTACAACCTCTATGAGGCTTGGGAGAGATTCAAGGATTTGCAGAAGAAGTGCCCACATCATGGCATTCCGGGTTGGTTATTGATACAGACGTTCTACAATGTGATGTCCCCAACTTTCAAAGGGGCAATGGATGCCATTGCTGGCGGAGCATTCTTGTCAAAATCTGAAACGGTCGCCACTGAACTGTTAGACAACATGTCACAAAATGATGCTTTTGTGCATGAAAGGAGTCATTCTCAACCAACAAAGGGGGCAACGAGAGTCTTAGAGCTAGATGGCCTAACCGCCATTAATGCAAAATTTGAGGCTCTTAGCAAGAAATTGGACCAACTTTCTGTGAATGCAGTTGGGACACATGCCCAACCAGTGTAGGTAACTTGTGAAATTTGTAGTGGTCCACATGCATTTAACGTGTGTCCTTATACCGATGCAGGTGAACAGGTGCAAGAGCAAGTGAGCTATGCAAATAATTCAAAATCGGTGAATGATCCTTACTCAAACACCTACAACCCAGTTTGGAAGAACCATCACCATTTTTCTTGGTCTAACAACCAAAATGCTCAACAACCACAACCACCACCACAATTTCAATCCCGACCACAATTTCAACCGAGGCCTCAATTCCAACCAAGACCTTCGGCTCCATACCATGCCCCACCACCTCAACAAGAATAAAAGCAATGATGGGAGGCTGCAATTGAGAAGTTCATAGCCGTGTCTTTGGACAGGTATCAGAAATTGGAAACCTAAGTGGAACAGGTGGTTAATCAGAACAAGAATTTGGAAACTCAAATTGGTCAGATTGCCCAATCTTTGAATATGAGGGGCCAAGGAATGTTGCCTAGTCAAACTGAAAATAACCCTAAAGAGCAGTTTAAGGCCATAACCTTAAGAAGTGGTAAGGAGTACGAAGGACCAAAGCTGCCTACAGATTCTGATGTAGACAATAGTGTTAGTGAGGAAGTTGAGAAGGAGGTTGAGACTGAGAAGGGGAACGTAGAGGATAAAAAGGTAGAGCTCCCCTCAATGCCAAAAGTGAATGTGGCACCCAAGGAATATATGCCACCGGTTCCTTTCCCTCAAAGATTACAGAAGCAGAAGTTGGAAAAATAGTTTGAGAAGTTTTGAAGGCATATTCAAGGAGCTACACATCAACATTCTTTTTGTAGAGGCACTAGTACAAATGCCGACTTATGTCAAGTTTTTGAAGGAGATCCTGTCAAACAAAAGGAATTAGAGGAGTATGCCACGATTGCACTTACTGAGGACTGCAGTGCTATTATCCAACATAAGCTCCCCCCAAAGCTTAAGGATCCAGGGAGTTTTTCCATCCCTTGTACTATTGGCAATTTAACTTTTAATAAAGCTTTACGTGATCTTGCTGCTAGTGTGAGTTTAATGCCTTTGTCTATTTGTAGGAAATTAGGTTTGGATGCTCTGAAGCTGTCTACAGTTTCACTGCAATTAGCTGATCGGTCCATCACATATCCTACTGGAATCTTGGAAAATGCCCTTGTCAGGGTTGGGAAGTTTTACCTTCCGGTAGACTTTGTCATTAATTCTCGGAAGACCTTTCCTAGCCACAGCCAGGGCATTGATTGATATGAAGAATGGAATGCTAACTCTAAAAATGGGGGAGGAACAAGTGGAGTTTAACTTGTTCAAGGCCGTAAAGGGACCGACGATGGAAGAGAAGTGCTTTATGGTAGAAGATCTTACTTCGATTTCAACACTACAAAATGACCCTCTTGAGTTATGTTTGCAGGGAATGGAAGAGAGAATAGATGGGAAGGATTTGCTTGAAGAAATCACTACCTATTCAACGGAACTTGAGGCAACCCCATTCGTACCGTTCCAGCAAAGGTTTGTTTATGAGGAGTTGGGTACAGGTAAGCCCACTCCTGCTCCTTCGATTGTTAAGGCTCCTAGTTTGGAATTGAAACCCCTCCCCGCTCATTTGAAATATGTATTCTTAGGTGAATCTGGTACATTACTTGTTGTTGTTTCTGCTGAATTGTCCGCGATACAATTAGATGCTTTACTGAGGGTTTTGAGATATCATAAAAGAGAAATAGGGTGGACCATCTCTAATATTAAGGGGATTAGCCCAACTATTTGCATGCATAAAATTTTGATGGAAGATGAGCATAAACCCTCTGTAGAACACCAACGCAGATTAAACCCGAACATGAAAGAAGTTGTTAGAGCTAAGGTAATTAAATTGCTAGATGTCGGGATCATTTATCCTATCTCTGATAGTAAGTGGGTTAGTCTTTGTTCAGGTTGTACCTAAGAAAGGAGGAATGACTGTAGTTAAGAACGAAAACAATGAATTGATTCCTACTAGAACAGTCACGAGGTGGAGAGTTTCTATAGATTATAGGAAGCTTAACACTGCAACACGAAAAGATCACTTTCCCCTTCCCTTCATTGATCAAATGTTAGAGAGATTAGCTGGGCATGCTTATTAGTGTTTTCTGGATGGGTATTCAGGTTATCATCAGATTGCTATAGCTCCGGAAGATCAGGGAAAATGCATTTTTACTTGCCCTTATGGCACTTTTGCCTTTAGAAGAATGTTGTTTGGTTTGTGTAACGCCCCAGCCACATTTCAGAGATACATGATGACTATTTTTTTCTGATTTCATTAAGCGTAGCATGGAAATTTTTATGGATGATTTTTCTGTGTTTAGTTCTTCTTTTGATTCTTGTTTTCAGAATTTAACCCAAGTTTTGCAGAGATGTAAAGAGAATAATCTGGTATTGAATTGGAAAAAATGCCACTTCATGGTGAAAGAAGGGATTGCACTTGGCCATAGGATTTCGGAAAAGGGGATTGAAATTGAAGTGATTGCAAAGCTGCCACCACCCACGAACATAAAGGGAGTTAGGAGTTTCCTTGGTCATGCTAGATTTTATCGCCGATTTATCAAGGATTTCTCCAAAATTACTTTACCTCTTTGCAAGTTGTTACAAAAGGATGCTGAGTTTGTCTTTGATAATGATTGTTTGATTGCCTTTGACAGGTTGAAGAAGGAACTGACTTCAGCACCCACCATGGTGGCACTGGATTGAAGCTTACCGTTTGAGCTCATATGTGATGCTAGCGATTTGGCCATAGGGGTGGTCCTTGGTCAAAGAAGGGAGAAACGTTTACATATTATTGCATATTCTAGCAAAACACTTAATGATGCATAATTTAATTATGCAACCACTGAAAAAGAACTGTTAGCAATTGTACATGTTGTTGACAAGTTCCGTTCTTACTTGATAGGTTCTGAAACTGTGGTATATAAGGATCACGCTGCCATCAAGTACCTCTTGTCAAAGAAAGATAGTAAACCACGCCTCTTTAGGTGGATTTTGTTGCTTCAGGAGTTTGATTTGGAAATCCGGGACAAGAAAGGGACTGAGAATGTGGTAGCTGACCACTTGTCGAGGTTAGAATTTGAGGAGAAGTCTGAGAAGAGAGAAGAAGCTATTTTGAAAAACTTCCTGGACGAGCAACTATTTAAGGTGGATTCTGGAGTCCTATGGTATGCAGATTTTGTGAACTATTTGGTAAGTAGAGTTGTACCTCCCGACCTTAGTTTCCACCAGAAGAGGAAGTTCCTTTCAGATGCGAAGTATTACTATTGGGAGGAACTGTTGCTTTACAAACACTGTTCCGATGATTTAGTGAGCAGACGTGTACCTCAGGATGAGATAGAGAAAGTGTTGTATCAGTGTCATGCTAGCCCTTATAGAGGTCACACTAGTCCGAGTAAGACTGCTGCAAAGGCATTGCAATCTGCATTTTGGTGGCCTTCGCTGTTGAAGGTTGCACATGAGTTTGTCACTAAGTGTGATTCGTGTCAGAGGACGGGGACTATAGGGAAGAGAAATGAGATGCCCTTACGATACATTCTGGAGATTGAGCTTTTTAACGTTTGGGCTATTGATTTCATGGATCCATTCCCGTCATCCTATGGAAATAAGTACATCCTCGTGGGTGTTGACTACATGTCTAAGTGGGTGGAAGCAGTAGCTACTCCTAAGAATGACTCCAGGGTGGTATTGAAATTTCAGAGGAAGAATATTTTTAGTCAATTTGGAGTCCCGCGAGCTCTTATCAGTGATGGAGGTTCTCACTTTTGCAATAAACCTCTTGAGATCGTCTTGAAAAAGTATGGTGTTCATCTTCGAGTGGCAACTCCGTATCATCCCCGATCAAGTGGGCAAGTTGAAATTTCCAATAGGGAAATTAAGTAGATTCTAGAAAAGACGGTGAGTAGCTCGAGGAAGGATTGGGCATCCAAGCTGGATGATGCGTTGTGGGCGTACAGAACTGCCTTTAAAACACCTATCGGAACGTCCCCGTATAAGTTGGTTTATGGGAAGTTATACTGTAACAGCCCGGATTTTCGAGATCAGGATAGCACAGGTAAGTAAAGGGTTAAGAGGAAAGCGTTTATGACCTTAGTCCATTATACATTCCATTTTACGTGAATTATGTGCACTTATGTTCTGATTTATGATTTGTGTCTTCTTGAGAGAATCACACCACTATTCATCCACCGAATCCCAGACCTTTATCTAAACCTTAAGAAACCTTAGAAAGTTGGTTTCCATATTTTCCAAATTTATATCATAGCTTTCATCATCCCGAAATACGTTTTGAAAATTGTTTGTCAAAAATTCCATTAAGGTCCATAGTTACTATTCACCCTTAATTGTAGTAAATTTTCGAGACACTTTTACCTATCCAATATTGGGTTCGATAGAATCCTTGCGAAATTTTATAAATTATGGTATGATTTCCAAACCCTAATTCTTAACGTAGCTTCCGTAGAAATCAAAACCGGTCGAAAAACCCTAGTTTTGCCCTAATTTGGAAATTTCCAAATTTCAACGTTTTTCCTATACAATATTATAACCATTACGATCCTTGGATTATTTTATGAATTTTAGGATTTTTCCAAACTCTAGTTCAAACCCTAACTCGTTTTATAAATTTTTCCTATTTTTCACAAAGTACTATTTCTACCGTAAAAACTAATTTTCAAACCGTACAACATTTGGTGTCCAATATTACAGTCAAAACGATCCTTTAATTATTTTAAGAATCATGAACCCTTTCTCGGAAATTAATTCACATTCTAGCTTCGTTTCTCATATTTTTTAAAATTCCGAACATTTATTACTTTAAATGTAGACGTTCAAACGTTAAGTGTTTATAACCATTAGAAAGCTCTTTCGATTCTCTTTCTTTTCCAATTTCTCTCATTTCAAGATAAAACCTAGACGTTCTTCTACGATTTTATTATCATTTTCATCCTATTTTAGAATTATTTTTATTTTGTCATAATTACTAGATTAATTAATTATATCTTAAATATACACCTAAGTATACACCTAAATCCCCCTAATAAATGAACCTAGCTTACTCACACCATGATTCATCTAATTAAGTCTTCAAAATTACAACATAAGCCCCCAAGACATACCTATAAATACCCTAGGAAGCATAACATAAAATTCACACAATATCCTCACTCTCTCTCCCTCAAACCCACGGCAATACCCCCTCTCTCTCACAAGGTGTGCTTTTCTTTTATTATTTCATGCTTTATGTTATGTTTTTAATATAATAATATTAGTAGCATGCTTAGGTTTAATAAAATTATGCTTTAGGAATTTATTTTTATAAAATATATGCATAATTGTTAGCTTTATGTGTAATGTGCCTACATTATGGAATTTTATTTAATTAAATGCATGAATTATGATATGATATAATATGATTATTTATTTAAATAATTATGTTCTTGTTTGATTAAATTTATGCTTGGAATAATTTATTTAGATTTAATTTTATAATTAAAGTGTTACATTTGAATTTAATTATATGTTATGAATTCAAAATTTATTAAATGTGATCATGAACTAGTATGAACATCTTCATAAGCTTAAGAACACATTCATAATGTTCTTGAATCAAAATCATGTGCACGTGTGATAGTGTGTGTGTGTGTGTTTAATTTTATGTTATAAAGTGTTTAATTCATAAGAAATTGAATAGTAAATGTTTTCAACAATAATTTTGACTTTTTGGTCAACATTTAACTAAATGATTTCGAAATTAATTTAAAATTAATTATAAAATAGGATTTTGAAATTTTAAATAAAGATTTTTCCAAATTAATTTAGAAATTAATAAAATTATAAAATAATTTCAAAATCAACCTACATTGTTGAATTAAATTCTAAATTTAATTCCTAATACTCTAATTAAGGTCACAACATGATTAATAAATATTTAAGTGGTTAAAGAATTCATGAAACCTAATTAATTAATTATATTTCCTTAAATAATTAAAATCAAATTTTACCTGGAAAATCTCTAAATATTATAAGAATTCTCTAATATGTTATATTTCTTAACCTTATGTGATTATTTGATTAGAATAATAAGACCCTAGTTCTAAGTCAGTAGTAATTACTTTCAGGCGACAATTGCATTGAACAGTGGGATCCGTTCCAACCTGTTTGAATTTCAAACTAGGTGAGGGTTAAAACATTTTCAACTGGAATCATGTTTATACCTATATCTAATTATAAAATGATTTCTAAAACCTACCTATTATTTGATTTCCTATCTGTGCATATTAATATAATACAATATTCCTCTTTATGAGGAAAATACCATTAAGTCGGAATCAGGATCTTATCCGGACATTAAATACTTCAGTCATATTAATTTTAAGAACTGATTCCCGACTAAGCAAGTAAATTGTTATTATTTATCAAAATGGGCCCGGCGCGCAGCTGTGTCGAGCAATACTTGGAAGGCATCGGGCCGAAGGTATTGTTTGTGCCACAGACCGCCACCAACTCTTGGTAGTGGTTTAACTGGAGGTTAGTTACTCCACGCCAAGAGACTTACAAGGGAGACAACCTCCCTAGGAGAGATAGCTTCCTCCCACATATTACATATCGTCGGTAGGGTTTACTCCCCTACTGACACTACGGTGTTGCGGAGTTATTATCATATTTAGTTTTATTAAAGTACTAGTGCCTTGATAAGCCCGATACTATTTTACAAACATTTTAAGGAGTTCGTAGGGAGACGCCTTACTTGTAGGCGGTACAAATATTTTATGAACCGGTTCATCACTTATAAATAAACTCCAAATACCCCTATCCCTATTTCAAACTTATGAACCGTATCTTATTTGTTATATCTTATTGCCATTATTTTAGACCAAAGAATTCTTGGTCCTATATAAATATATAACTATATAAATCTATATCTAATCCTCCTTCACTTAGTCACTTTGACTAATTCCTCACCTGTTTCAAACACATGATTTTAGGGAGCGAGGACAACGACACCTAGAGGTATCTTGAAGCTATAGGTGTCATACTTATTAGATCAGGTTTAGATTAAGAGCATTTAATCCTGATCATTTATATATTGCTAATAAATTGCTCTTATACATTAACTCCGTACACTACACTATCATATTACCCCCGTAAAATATTATGCACTATTCTGTGTGTTATCATGTTGCTTGTTGTAAGTTTTAAATTCTTTTATCTTCCGCTGCATTTTATCCTACGCTCAACTTAAGTACCGTCTATACCGTTCGTTGTAGTATTTCTCGTGTGCTAGGTCTCACATCCACTCGAGGGTAGTACGGTGCGGGAGTTGTAGTGTTAGGGGGCACTACAGCTTAAAGTGTTATCAGAGCCTCAGGTTAGGTTAAGAAGAGACTTAACCTATAAATGCTGGGAGAATGCTTATTTTGTACTTGAACTTTAGAATTCACTCTAAGTGTTTCTTTATATAGCAATGGAGAATCAGGAACACGGGAACCCACATCATATCTGGCTTGAGGAGTACGAGGCCCCACACACTATAGTTGTATCTCGTCGTGAGAACCCTACACGTTACTACACTTTACAGAGGGCGAGACATGTAGTTCGTGGAGGTAGGGCAGGTAGAGTTGGGCATGCTTATCCGAACCGTTTAGTGCACATACTTGAGTCAGAGCGAGATGCATCTTAGATGGCGCGTGAGTATCAGTTGGAGTCTACTAGACATCTTGAGTTAGCCCTACAGAATGCTGTGAATAGGAACTTTGCCTAGCAGCAGACATCTACATTAGAGCAGGAGAACGCCGATCTTGTGGCGCAGGTGGCGACTTTACAGCAGGACCTAGCCTCTATGACTCTTGCTAGGAATGCTGCCCAGACTCTATATCAGCGCTACCGTTCTTGCGTTCGGGACCGCCTTGCTGGTGTCTATCATCTGACTGGTGTACATGTTGTTGAGGAGATGGAGGGTCAGGAGGAGGCAACAGCAGCTGAGCCTGAGGAGGAGGAGCCCGGAGATGATGCAGAGGTTGAGGAGGATGAGCAGGGTTCCGAGGAGGAGGAGCAGGGTGACGGATGGAGTCCTATTCGGGGCGAGGTCGTGGATGGTGACCATCATGATTAGACAGAGGGTTTTATGGAGCTTGGTACATATAGGAGTAGTATCAGTGGGAGGTTGTACAGATCAGTCAGCAGAGGACCTTCCTTTTTGACGTAGCAGTTGATACAACTAGCTTGACAGACATGAGTGAGTTGAGAGCTTTGTAGGGTGTAACTTGACATAGATCAGGTCCACCCCATTTTGCCTTTTTGTAGTTGTATCTATAGCTCTCAAACTTGATGCATATACATAATTCACTTTTGTAGTTATATTCTTGTCTCACATTTACTGCTTTCATATTCATTGCATTATAAGTTAGAATTGCTTCAAGATACCAGCAGGACCGCGATTGAGTACTTTATTTTCCTGCACCTTTACTTGTTATTATGTTTAAATTTGTGCTTTACTCCGTTAAATTTGTGTGATATGATACCTATTGCTTGATATTATCTGAAATATATATTTATGTGATTATATGCAACACATTCTTAACCATCATGCATTATATTCCTTATAAAGCAACTGCAGATCAGTATGTCTCCTCGAAGAGCTGCCCAAGACCCCACTTCCCCTAGAGAAGATGCATCCTCGGCAGGAGGAAACTCCGAATTAGTAGATGCTCTAAAAGAGATAGTTCAGACTTGTGCTAATGGATCGAAGGGAAATAACGAGAAGACTTTGAGAAGTTTCTAAGAATGAACCCACCAAAGTTTTTTGGAGAGCCCAGCGATGTGAGAGCTGAGAATTGGATAGCTAATATCGAAAAGATCTTTGAGGCTATGGGTATTTCTCCTGAAGAACCTGAAAGGATTCAGTTTGCAATTTTCATGTTAGAAGGAGCAGCATTAAGTTGGTGGAATTATATCAAGCGTGTCTGGGCAGAAAGTCAAGTTAATTACAAGTGGATAGACTTTGTCAGAGTGTTTCAAAACAAATATATCCCTCAAGTAATTAGAGATGCTCGAGAGGCAGAATTCATGGAATTAGTACAAGGCAACATGTCGGTAGCTGAGTATGAAGCCAAGTTCATCCAATTGATCCAATATACCCCACACATCCTTCATGATGAACGTCGAAAAACCCAGTGATTCATCAATGAACTTAAGCCTGATCTTAAGTGGGCATTGGCTCCATTCGAATTGCAAATATATACTGCAGCTGTAGAAAAGGCTATGAAGACTGAGGCAACTCATAAAGAAGTCCGTGTAGTGGCTAATCGTCCTGGATCTTTTTATAAATCACCTCAAGGATCCAAGAGGCCGGCTGGACCCGCAAAGCCAAATCCAGGAAAGAGACCAATGCAATCCTGGTCCCGACCACAACCAACGTTTTCAAAACCTTAAGAGAAAATCATCTGCGATTATTATCAGAGGCGTGGACATACTGAGAAGGATTATCCTAAGAAAGTTGGAGTATGTACTTGGTGTGGAAATCCTGATCATCAATTTCCTAACTGTCCAAAAGGACCGAAGCAGTGGGGTAGAGGAAAGGCTCCAGCTAAGACTCCTGGAAGACCAGTGGTTAAAGGACGTGCTTATGCTATAGAGGGTAGTGAGGATCCCGATCCCACCAAGGTCGTTGAAGGTATGGTACACATTCTAAACACGCCAGTTATTGCTTTATATGACCCTGGCGCCACGCATTCATTTATTGCATCTCAATTATGTGCGTATTTCAATTTTCCACTTGAATCGTTGCCTTATATGCTCAAAATAAGTTCTCCTTTGGGAGCTTGTTTTACTACGGATAGAGGATATAAACGTTGTCCTATACGGATTGGTACCCAATACTACCCGATAGATCTTATAGAATTACCGATGTCAAGATATGGAATTATTTTGGGAATGGATTGGCTTAGTAGATACCATGCTAAGTTGGATTGTTTCAAAAAAGAGGTCACCTTAGGGAAAGGTGATAACTCTGGGTTGGAAGAAAATTTTGAGTTGGTAACACTGGTTACAGCAACCGAAGCTAAGAAATTAGTGAGTAATGGAGCTACTGGATTCATTGCCTATTTGTTGAATAGGTCCAAGGATCAGCTCAAGATTGAGGAAGTAGAAGTGGTAAAACAATTCACTGATGTCTTTCCTGAACATCTGAATTCATTACCTCCTAACAGAGAACTATAATTTGTAATTGATTTAGTCCCTGGAGCTGAGCCATTCTCTAAAACACCTTATCGAATGGCTCCAGCCGAGCTCCAAGAGTTGAGAAAACAACTTGATGAGTTGTTAGCTTCAGGATACATCCGTCCTAGCACATCCCCATGGGGAGCGCCTGTGCTATTTGTCAAAAAGAAAGACGGATCATTGCGATTGTGTATCGATTATCGAGAACTCAATCGTATAACCATCAAGAACAAATACCCTCTTCCCCATATTGAAGAGCTATTTGATATTCTTCAAGGATCACGAGTGTACTCCAAGTTGGATTTAAGGCAAGGGTATTATCAGCTGAGGATTAAAAAGGAGGATATTCCAAAGACTGCTTTTAATACCCGCTACGGTCACTACGAATTTGTAGTAATGCCTTTTAGGTTAACCAATGCCCCGGCTGCATTCATGGATTTAATGCACCGAACATTTCGACCATATTTGGATCAGTTCGTGGTCATCTTTATTGACGACATTCTGGTATTCTCAAGAACCCCAGAAGAACATGCTGAACACCTTCGTAAAGTGTTAAGAGCTTTAAGAGATCATAAGCTATACGCGAAGTGCAGCAAGTGTGAATTTTGGTTGGGAAGAGTGTCCTTCCTTGGACATATAATATTCGGTTCTGGCATAGAAGTAGACCCTTCAAAGGTTGAAACTGTGATGAATTGGCAAACGCCAAAGAATCCATCAGAAGTGAGAAGTTTTCTAGGACTTGTCGGATATTATAGGAGGTTTGTAAAAGATTTCTCCAGGGTAGCAGCACCTCTTACTCAGTTAACTAAGAAACAAGGAAAATTTGAATGGACAGAAAAGTATGAACGGAGTTTTCAAGAATTGAAGCAAAGATTAACGTCTACCCCAGTATTAGCCTTACCAGAAGGAAAAGAAGGTTATGTAGTTTATACGGATGCATCCAAAGAAGGATTAGGGTGTGTCCTAATGCAAAATGGTAAGGTTATAGCCTATGCCTCAAGGAAACTTAAACCTTATGAAGAAAATTACCCCACACACGATTTAGAATTAGCTGCGATTGTATTCGCCTTCGCAAAATGGAGGCATTATCTGTACGGGGTAACTTTTGAAGTCTTTACTGATCATAAAAGTTTGAGATATTTATTCACTCAAAAGGAGTTGAATATGAGACAGAGAAGATGGATGGAATTTCTGAAGGACTACGATTGTAAAATCCAGTACCATCCAGGAAAAGCCAACGTAGTGGCAGACGCTTTGAGCCGAAAATCCAGTCTATCAGCATTAGAGGAAAAAGCAAACCCATAACTGTCATTTCAAAATCCCGACTAGCCAATATAGTGATATCCTTGCCATTAAAAGAAAGATTTAGGGAAGCCCAAGCTCAAGATGAGTGGATCAAGAAATGTCTCAATTCTAAGGAAAAGGATATTGAGACCAAATTTACAATAGACGATCATGGGATTTTGAGATATAAAGGCCGAGTTTGTGTACCTCCTGCAATTTGAAAAGAAATTTTAGATGAGGCACATAAGACTCGATATATGATACATCCAGGAGGAACAAAGATGTATCATGATCTCAAGAAACATTTTTGGTGGAATGGAATGAAACGAGATATTGCCGGTTATGTCAAAAAGTGTTTGACGTGCCAGCAAGTCAAAGCAGACCACCAGAAACCCGGAGGAAAGTTACAGCCACTACCAATCCCTACTTGGAAATGGGAATAAGTCACTATGGATTTTATCACGGGCTTGCCAAAAGTTAAAGGAGGATATGATAGTATATGGGTTATCATTGATCGGTTAACTAAGTCTGCACATTTCTTACCGGTCAAGACTACTGATAAGGTCAGTTCTCTGGCAAAGCTGTATCAGAAAGAAATCATAAAGTTACATGGTGTACCTACCAATATAGTCTCTGATAGAGATCCGAAATTTACTTCGCAGTTATGGCAAAGTCTTCAAGAAACGATGGGGACTAAGTTGCATTTTAGTTCAGACGCACATCCTCAGACTGATGGTCAATCAGAAAGGACAATCAAATATCTAGAGGATATGTTGCGAGCTTGTGCCTTGGATTTCCAAGAGGATTGGAAATAATGTTTACCTCTTCTGGAATTTGCGTATAACAATAGTTATCAGGCATCAATCCAAGCAGCACCTTATGAAGCATTGTATGGGAGAAAATGCTGGGATATGGAAGAAACTAAAGCAACTGGAAGAGGGGATACCAGGAAAACCATTAGAAAATGGATAACGGAGTCTACAGAAAAGATTGAAATTATCCACCAAAGAATGAAAGCAGCTTAAGATAGGCAAAAGAGTTACGCCGATACTCGAAGGAAGGATATAGAATTTACCATAGGCAACAAGGTGTTTCTAAAAGTGTCACCAAGGAAAGGTTTCACACGTATTGGGAAAGGTGGAAAACTGAATCCCAAATATATAGGACCTTTTGAAATCATAGAGCGTGTTGGACCAGTAGCCTATCGCCTAGATTTACCAGCAGCCCTCACTGGAATACATAACGTATTCCATGTATCTCAGCTTCGTAAATACTTTACGGATGAATCCCACATTTTGCCGGTAGAAGAAGTTCCTCTAAAGCCCGACTTGATTTATACAGTAAGACCCACCGAAATCTTGGATAGGAAATTCCAAGAACTAAGAAATCGGAAAATCCCCCTTGTTAAAGTATTATGGAAAGGACATGGAACAGAAGAACAGACCTGGGAAACCGAGGAAAAGATGCAAAAACACTACCCAGAGTTGTTCCGAAACAAGAATAGAATCTGAGGACAGATTCTCTTTAAGGGGGGAGGATTGTAACAGCCCGGATTTTCGAGATCAGGATAGCACGGGTAAGTAAAGGGTTAAGAGGAAAGCATTTATAGCCTTAGTCTATTATACATTCCATTTTACGTGAATTATGTGCTTATGTTCTGATTTATGATTTGTGCCTTCTTGAGAGAATCACACACTATTCATCCAACGAATCCCAGACCTTTATCTAAGCCTTAAGAAACCTTAGAAAGTTGGTTTCCGTATTTTCCAAATTCATATCATAGCTTTCATCATCCCGAAATACGTTTTGAAAATTGTTTGTCAAAAATTCCATTTAGGTCCCTAGTTACTATTCACCCTTAATTGTAGTAAATTTTCGAGACACTTTTACCTATCCAATATTGGGTTCGATAGAATCCTTGCGAAATTTTATGAATTATGGTATGATTTCCAAACCCTAATTCTTAACGTAGCTTCCGTAGAAATCAAAACCGGCCGAAAAACCCTAGTTTTGCCCTAATTTGGAAATTTTCGAATTTCAAAGTTTTTCCTATACAATATTATAACCATTACGGTCCTTGGATTATTTTATGAATTTTAGGATCTTTTCCAAACTCTAGTTCAAATCCTAACTCGTTTTATAAATTTTTCCTATTTTTCACAAAGTACTATTTCTACCGTAAAAACTAATTTTCAAACCGTACAACATTTGGTGTCCAATATTACAGTCAAAACGATCCTTAAATTATTTTAAGAATCATGAACACTTTCTCGGAAATTAATTCACATTCTAGCTTCGTTTTATATATTTTTTAAAATTCCGAACGTTTACTACTTTAAATGTAGACATGTTCAAACGTTAATTGTTTATAACCATTAGAAAGCTCTTTCGATTCTCTTTCTTTTGCAATTGCTCTCATTTCAAGCTAAAACCTAGACTTTCTTCAACGATTTTATTATCATTTTCATCCTATTTTAGAATTATTTTTATTTTGTCATAATTACTAGATTAATTAATTATATCTTAAATATACACCTAAGTATACACCTAAATACCCCTAATAAATGAACCTAGCTTACTCACACCATGATTCATCTAATTAAGTCTTCATAATTGCAACATAAGCCCCCAAGACATACCTATAAATGCCCTAGGAAGCATAACATAAAATTCACACAATATCCTCACTTTCTCTCCCTCAAACCCACGGTAATACCCCCTCTCTCTCACAAGGTGTGCTTTTATTTTATTATTTCACGCTTTATGTTATGTTTTTAATATAATAATATTAGTAGCATTCTTAGGTTTAATAAAATTATGCTTTAGGAATTTATTTTTATAAAATATATGCATAATTGTTAGCTTTATGTGTAATGTGCCTACATTATGGAATTTTATTTAATTAAATGCATGAATTATGATATGATATAATATGATTATTTATTTAAATAATTATGTTCTTGTTTGGTTAAATTTATGCTTGGAATAATTTATTTAGATTTAATTTTATGATTACAGTGTTACATTTGAATTTAATTATATGTTATGAATTCAAAATTTATTAAATGTGATCATGAACTAGTATGAACATCTTCATAAGCTTAAGAACACATTCATAATGTTCTTGAATCAAAATCATGTGCACGTGTGATAGTGTGTGTGTGTATGTTTAATTTTATGTTATAAAGTGTTTAATTCATAAGAAATTGAATAGTAAATGTTTTCAATAGTAATTTTGACTTTTTGGTCAACATTTAACTAAATAATTTCGAAATTAATTTAAAATTAATTATAAAATGGGATTTTGGAATTTTAAATAAAGATTTTTCCAAATTAATTCAGAAATTAATAAAATTATAAAATAATTTCAAAATCAACCTACATTGTTGAATTAAATTCTAAATTTAATTCCTAATACTCTAATTAAGGTCACAACATGATTAATAAATATTTAAGTGGTTAAAGAATTCATGAAACCTAATTAATTAATTATATTTCCTTAAACAATTAAAATCAAATTTTACCGGGAAAATCTCTAAATATTATAAGAATTCTCTAATATGTTATATTTCTTAACCTTATGTGATTATTTGATTAGAATAATAAGACCTTAGTTCTAAGTCAGTAGTAATTACTTTCAGGCGACAATTGCATGGAACAGTGGGATCCGTTCCAACCTGTTTGAATTTCGATACTAGGTGAGGGTTAAAACATTTTCAACTGGAATCATGTTTATACCTATATCTAATTATAAAATGATTTCTAAAACCTACCTATTATTTGATTTCCTATCTATACATATTAATATAATACAATATTCCTCTTTATGAGGAAAATACCATTAAGTAGGAATCAGGATCTTATCCGGACATTATATACTTCAGTCATATTAATATTAAGAACTGATTCCCGACTAAGCAAGTAAATTATTATTATTTATCAAAATAGGCCCGGCGCGCAGCTGTGTCGAGCAATATCTGGAAGGCATCGGGCCGAAGGTATTGTTGGTGCCACAGACCGCCACCAACTCTTGGTAGTGGTTTAACTAGAGGTTAGTTACTCCACGCCAAGAGACTTGCAAGGGAGACAACCTCCCTGGGAGAGATAGCTTCCTCCCACATATTACATATCGTCGGTAGGGTTTACTCCCCTACTGACACTACGGTGTTGCGGAGTTATTATCATATTTAGTTTTATTAAAGTACTAGTGCCTTGATCAGCCCGGTACTATTTTACAAACATTTTAAGGAGTTCGGAGGGAGACGCCTTACTTGCAGGCGGTACAAATATTTTAAGAATCGATTCATCACTTATAAATAAACTCCAAATACCCCTATCCCCATTTCAAACTTATGAACCGTATCTTATTTGTTATATCTTATTGCCATTATTTTAGACCAAAGAATTTCTTGGTCCTATATAAATATATAACTTTATAAATCTATATCTAATCCTCCTTCACTTAGTCACTTTGACTAATTCCTCGCCTGTTTCAAACACATGATTTCAAGGAGCGAGGATAACGACACCTAGTGGTATCTTGAAGCTATAGGTGTCGTACTTATTAGATCAGGTTTAGATTAAGAGCATTTAATCCTGATCATGTATATATTGCTAATAAATTGCTCTTATACATTAACTCCGTACACTACACTATCATATTACCCCCTTACAATATTATGCACTATTCTGTGTGTTATCATGTTGCTTGTTGCAAGTTTTAAATTCTTTTATCTTTCGTTGCATTTTATCCTACGCTCTACTTAAGTACCGTATATACCGTTCGTTGTAGTATTTCTCGAGTGCTAGGTCTCACATCCACTCGAGGGTAGTACGGTGCGGGAGTTGTAGTGGTAGGGGGCGCTACATATACCATCTTCCACTTGAGCTTGAGCATAAGGCGTATTGGGCCATTAGGGCCATTAATTTTGATCTGAAGCAAGCCGGAGATAAGAGGGCGTTGCAATTGCATGAGTTAGAAGAGTTCCGGATAAATGCATATGAAAATGCCAAGGTTTATAAGAAGAGAACTAAGAGATGGCATGATAAGCACATCCAGGTTAAGGAGTTCGAAGTAGGATAATTGGTTTTGTTGTTCAATTCTCGGTTGAAGCTCTTTCCCGGGAAATTGAAGTCCCGTTGGTCTGGTCCATTTCGAGTTATTAAGGTGATGCCAAGTGGAGCTGTGGAGATAGGAAATGAAACTACGGGCATGTTTGTGGTCAATGGGCAGACATTGAAGCTGTACCTAGTTGGCGAGCCCATCGAAAAACACACGTCACGTGTGTTAACGGATCTCACGAATTAATCCGGGTTTCAAAGTCAAGCTAACGACTATAACTTTTAACTAATTCCTTCTTTCTTTCTTGTTCTTTCCTCTTGTCCTCGTTATTCTTCTGTTATGATTTGTTGTCTCGATCTTTTGATGTAGGTTAGGTATGGCTTATGGAAGCTCTGATGGATGAGCGAACCTAGTTGTTGAACTTAGTATCGTCATTGAGGTCCATTTATCGTTTTTATGTGTGCAATTATGTTGTTCTTGGTGTTGAATTGATGGATGGAATCTATATGATTGCGAATGCATAGTTTGGGGGGCTCTACACTAGGCTTGATTAATACTTTAGAGGCCCTCAGGATCCGTCCCAGCAGCTTCCCTCGCCTTGATTATGTTGTCTTGTTTTCTGTTGCTTTCTTGACATTTTATTCGGGCCTGTAATTATGGATATATTCTGATACTTGTGCTACTTTTATTCTTTGCTTATGTTAGGAACTCTTTAAATTTTTGTGCAATCGTGCCCTTTCGCTACTTATAATGTGTGACTTGTGCTTTTACTTGAGAATGCATGTTGATTGTCAATTGCCTTAGCACTTGATCCATGTTTTTCTAGTCACTTGTTCAGGTTTTGGAAGCTTTGCTAGCACGTTGTCGGGTCTTCACTTGTTAAGGGAGTTTTCTTGAACTTTAATTCTTTAATTTGCATGAGGACATTGCAAAGAATAAGCGTGGGGGAGTGAATGTGTGATTGTGATTGTGATTGTGATTGTGATTATAAGTAGAATTGTGATATCTTGCATGTTTAGATGCTTTGTGCATGAGGAGTCGTGATTTTAACCTTGTGAATTGTTAGGAATTGAGAAGTTATGAGAATTTTGAAAATTCTCCCCCGTTTTGAACTTTTTCGTTGAGGTTTGATTGTTGAGCTTTTGCTAGAATAGGTTAGGCTTTTCGAATTGAGGAAAATATGCATGAGATTAGATAATTTAGTGTGTTAGTATGCCCTTGTACCTTAAGCACTTTTTGAACGTGATAATGTACTTTGCTTAGAACAAATCGTTTATGCTTTTCAAATAAGTCTAAGAATTGATTAGGATGTATTTTAGTTCTATCGAGGCGAAATTTTGAGTTGATGATGGATTAGGGAAGTGAAGTAGGCATTCGTTGTCTGAGGATTTTTTAGCCTTTCTTTTAGCCATTTTTCACTAAATAACGTTGTCTTATTGACCCCGCTGAGCCTAATTGTTGTGCAATACTTTTTTCTAGCCTCATTAAAGCCAAATGCACAACAAAGTATAACCCACCTTATCAATTTTACACCAAGGCTTGCTTGTTTGATCGTTCTTGAGAATTTCTTTTGAGACTGAGAATAGCTTTTGACCCCTTTCGATTGTTCTTGAGCAAAAAGTGAGAAAATATGAAAAGAAAGAAGAGAATGAGAAAAAGTCGTTGAAAGAAATAGTTGTTTAGAAAAAAAATAAAAAAAAAAGAAAAATGAGATAAAGAAAAGAGAAGAGAAACATCAAGCAAGTGTGAGATTGATTAGTGGGATACAATTGTATAAGTGTGGGGAAAATTTAGTGAGCAAATGAAAGTGCCTAGTTTGTAACGATTGAACAATGTAAGCTTGGTAAGTAGTCACTTGATCCAAATATCTCCATAACCTTACCCGAAGCCTACATTACAAGCCCGAAAGACCTATCGATCCCGAGTCTTGATTTAACTCCATTAGTGGAGATAGATGCGAAGAGTATATTCCGAAGTTGGTAATTGGAACTTAAGCGAAATGTATGAATTGTTCATTCTAGTCTTTGTACATTGTTTCATTCGAATTCACACACTACACAAGGGTATACTTTTCACACTATTTTTGATGATCTTGTGTTCATGAGTAATTGATTTGAATTGCTAGAATTGTTTAGGGGAAGGTTTGATGATTGTTTTGAAGTAGAGGTTTGATGGGGATGTGTTTTCTTTAATTTTCGTATTTCTCGAGGACGAGCAACAAGCAAGTGTGGGGGAGTTTGTTGAGTGAAGAATTTGCATGAATTTGAGCGTTAATTTGAGTATATTTTATACCGTTTTAAGAACTTATGAGTATATTATGCTCCATTTAGGTACTTGCGTTGGAGATTAAAAATGTCAAAAAGATGCAAATATTGGTGAAATTGGCAAATTTTTAGGGGACACCGTCGTGTCTCCCTAGAAGAACAAAATGAGACACCGTCGTGTCTCAGTACGGAAGCTGAGTGATTTTTGGAAGAGATGGTGACACCGTCGTGTCACCTGGCATGAGCAAAACGAGGCACTGTCGTGTCTCAGTACAGAGAGTTGACTGTGCAAGAGGCTGTGATGACACCGTCGTGGCACCCTTGAAGAATAATATGTGACACGGTCGTGTCACTTAATAAAGCATTCTGGCGATTTTCACCACACACGATGGTGGCAGAATTTGTGAAGGAAAAGACACCGTCGTGTCTCGTGTCGGCTGAGGATTTTGGACAACTGATATTTATACGACATTAGGGATTCGTAAAAAAAGAAGGGATCGACTCTTCAGACTTTTGACCTAGCGGAGAAAGTTCGAGATGGAGTTTTACCAAGGTGTTTCGGAGGATTTCGAGAAGACGAAAGGATTGATTTCTTCGAACAATTTCAGTTTTTTCGATTTTATTTATTGCTTTAATCATCAAACTAATTCCTCCAATTTTAGCTTTAATTCGTTTAGACGTTTAGATTCGTTTTTCTTAGTTCATGAATGTTTATGAGTTTGGTTTTGAGAATTTGTTTTGACATGAAGACTTTGATTTCAATTAATGCAATTCCTTTGATTTTCATGAGTTTTGAGTTAATTATGAGTAGCTAAATCCCTAGGGCTAGGGGAGCGATGATGAATGCATTCTAAGTGTTTGATATGATGCTTGAATGACTTGTGTAGATTCTTAGTTATAAAAACTTGGTTTAATTTAATTGCAACGGTCTGGCCAACCTTAGCATAATCTAGGATTGCCTAAGTGTTGAAAGATTTATGGTAATTGTGATGTTTTCATAACTAGTGGATTTAGGGTTTAAAGAGATTTAACTTCTAATCCATACAACTTGTAATTCTTATTCCATGCCAAGCCACTAGAGTATGATTTGCACTAGTCCTGGTCATATTGGTTTAATTGATTATTAATGATTGTGAGAACAACGTTGAAATTAATTGAACACTCGTTTATACTTTGAATAAGGATTATACGAATCCAAGTGACTAGGTTGTAGAATTGCACTTGTCAAACGAGTATTATATTGAATCATGAATGCATAGTTATTACTCCCCGGTCTAATTAGTTTATTGATTTTAATTCGCGTTTATTCAGTTAATTGCGCTTTCGTTTAGTTAATTTTCTAATTTCATACTAGTAGGTAAATAACCAACTTGAATTCGTCCGGTCTTTAAATTAGAAAGAGGTATTGAGTGGTGATTTGTAACACCCCGACTCACAGTCGGTACAGGTAAATTATGTGATTTATCAATATTTGCGTTTTGGATTAATTGTATATGACTTATATAAATTATTTGAATTTATGTGAATTTATTTAAATTAATGTTGTATGTGATTTATTCGTTTAATTGAGTTGGCCTTATTTGGACCAGTAATTGTTGAACCGAACCAACTTGAACCGGGAACCTTGAACCGAACCCGTGAACCTACCGGTCCAGCCTTAAAGGCTGAACCATTTTCTCCTCCTTCATTTCACGTGAAACAGCAGCAGCCCTTGTCCAAGCAAGAGCCAAACCCCAAGTTGATCATCCAACTTCCCAAGCCAAGATCTTCCTCGTTTCTTCGCCTTTTCTCGAACTTGAGTATGTTTCGGAATCCCCTCGTCGTGCTCGTCATTTCTATGGTTTAATTTCTGAGTTTGGAGTGAGTTTGGTGTGCTTTAGTTTCCCTACGTGAATAGTAAGGGTTTAATGAAAAATGTGAATACTTGCTCTTTGCTTGATGTGTTTGATTCCTAGCTTCTTATATGAGTTGTATATGTTGTATGTGTTGTATTTATTGCATTAAATCTATGGTTAGTTGAGCATGTATTGATGATCATGATTTTAGCTTGAATTTTGCAATCCTTTGATCATGCTTTTTAATTCCGTTTTCTTGCGTTATTTGAGTGTCAACTTGTCAAGCATGATTTATGTGAATTATGTGTGCATTTGGAGAAGTTGTGGCAACTTTAAGGATTGGATTTTGGCCATTTTTGGCACCAAAATGAGCTTCCCCTGTTTTCTGCGTTGGAATTCTGTTCCAGCTTTTCGAACCAGGCCGGAACGGCCGTTCCCGCCCCAGTTTCAAACTGGGAACGACCGTTCCCAGGCCATTTTACTGTTCCTGCCGAGAGTGGGAACGACCGTTCCCAGTTTGTACTGGGAACGGGAACGGCCGTTCCCATGGCCGAAACCTTCCTTTGTGCTACTGGATCAAATCCACGGGGGTGGATTTTTCCTTTTGGAAAAATCCGCGAGGGTGGATTTGAGGCAGTAGGTTTGGAAAAATCCATGAGGGTGGATTTTTCCCTTTGGAAAAATCCATGGGGGTGGATTTTGCCACTTTTTCTCTTTGCCTTAATTATGCATTTGTATGACTTTAAATGCTTTTCTTTTGCATGTTAATTGTTATGACTTGATTTTTATTGCATAATAAATTGTGAATAATTATGTTATGCTATGATTTGTGAATTATATGACCTAATTGTAATATTTTATATGTGGACATGAATCATGCATTTTGCCAAGCGTCTTCTTTGGTTCATATAGAGTCTAAGTCTTGGGCTTTCGTGTTTTCTTTTCAGAGGAGGTTCCAGTTGACGAGCCCGAGGCGTAGGTTGTTCACGTCTGCTCGTATTTTGGTCTCGCACAAGGTGAGGTTTAGGATTTTTATTAGTTAAGTGACCTAAAGCCTTATGTGGTGTTTTCAAGCCGTGCATGTGACTATATATTATATATATAGATATGTATGTGTTGATTAGAATATGTTTATGACCTTGTGAATACTCTTGCTTTGGAAAGGTATTATATAAGCATATGTAAGCTAAGTTTTGGAAAAGGCTTTACAATTCTGTTAGCGAGATTGCCATGAAAGATTTGGCATTTGTTATGATTTGTATGTGTGGATCCAAGGAGCTACGGGTAAGGAACCCTCGGGACGGTTCGGGCCGTCGAGGTTCGGCCTGTGCTTAGTCTCCATCCGATATATCACACGCGACCCCTGGGAGTTTGGGAAGGCGTGATATTTCGATGCCTTCGGCGTAAAAACCGGGGAGGGCACGATGTGGGTTCGCTACCCCTCGTGAGTCTGTATATGTATGGATGGTTAGGGCCGCCGGTGGCTCTTCCATCATTGGTGTAGAGGTTGATATGTATGATTTCCGTTTTGTTTGTTCTGAGGAGTAAAGATTGGAAGCTCGTTCTCGCCGAGCATTATGTATGCTGTGTTATGTCAGGAAGTATAAATCGGGATAGTGTTTATGAAATGTTTTAAAGTATATGTATTTGTTTTGGAAAGTTTTAGTTTGTAAAACCTATTCCGGTTCATAATTTCACCCTTTGCTTTGTGCTCTGCTTTATATATATATAGGGTGTGGGTGTGCGTTAGCCCCCTCACTCAGTCAGTTGACTGACCCTCGTTTACTCTTTTAGTTGCAGGTTTTGGGAGCGTGAGCTAGGCGGAGAAGTGTGTCTTCTTTTGCACTTGTCGGTCTAGGTCTCGTTAGGTGCATTTACATACCTGCACTTTATTATTTTGTAGTTGTACAGCTATGGTTTGTATATACTTGTAAATACTATTTTGCTCGAGCCGTGATGGCTTTTGTACGGGTTGTAGTGTTGGTACCTATATGTAAATACTACATGGATAGGTGTGGGTTGGTACCTATGTATATATGTGATGATCGTTGCTTGATGCTTTTATTTATTCGCTTCCGCATACTCTGATTTGGTGTTGTTTAGCTCCGCCTAGCCTAGAGAGTGTGTTTGGTCTCCCGTTCGCTATGATTCGGATTCGGGTGCGGACATCCCATTTCGTATTCGGGTTCGGATTATGGTGCGGGGGATGTGGCCCTACGTGTGGGTGCTACATCCTTAAGTGGTATCAGAGCGCGGTTGCAAAACCGGGCTCTAGTGTCGTGTGGGTCTGTCTAGGTCGTACGGTTTAGGATAACGTGATTGTGTGATCGTGTGTAAGTGTGCATACATGATTTGGGTATGTGATTACTTGACTGATTGATTACTTGCTTACTTGATTATTTTCTTAAATTGTATACATATTCATACACTAATGTACATGCATCCATATTGCTTGAATTCGTGAGTTTCAGGATGCCTCCAAGAAGACATAACAATCGTGAACGAACACCTGATTTGAACGAGGCGGCTCCACAGGCTCCACAGAATGCACCTCCGCCACCACCTATGAATGCGGAGAATATTGTCCAAGCCCTACTTAATCAACTCCAACAAAATCAAAGGGGTAATGCAAATCCGGGTGAAGGACAAGAAATTTCGGCCGTATATAGGGACTTCCGGAACAACAACCCTCCAAAGTGGTATGGAGGTGATGATATTAAGGCGGAAGAGTGGTTGTCCGAGATTCGAGGTATTTGGGAGATATGTCCAGGGACTTCCCAGGACAAGGCTGTTTGCACCGGGCGTATTATTCAAGGGCCAGCGGCTATTTGGCTTAGGAGTGTGAGGTCCAGGCTTGAGAGAACGGGTATGGAATTCAATTGGGAGATGTTCGTGCAGGAATTCCATGAGAAATATATCCCTCATAGTGCACAAGAACGTCGCCTCCAAGAGTTCTCCAATTTGAGGCAAGGAAATCGGACGGTGGAGGGTTATATTTTGGAGTTTGAGAGGCTAGCTCCTTGTGCTACTCACATCACCGACCATGATGATCATAAGGCCCGAGCGTTTCTTCATGGGCTTCGCCGGGATATTCAAGAAGCTTTACAAGCTGCTAACGTGAGTACTTGGGCCAAGGCTACAAAGAGGGCAATTCAAGTTGAGGCCCAAATGGCTCGGTTGAAGCCTCCACCTTTCTCTTCTACTCGAGGATCGGGATCAGTTTCTGGATCGGGTAAGAGGCCCGTTTCTTATGCTCCACGAGCTCCTGTCCCACCGGCTTTTCTTCCCCAGGGTTTAGGGAACAAAAAGCCCCGTATTACCGGTCCCGTGACACCTCCTGCTATTCCAGCTCGACCGGCTCCAGCTCAGGGACCACCTGTTTGTGCTCATTGTCAGGGGAGACATCCAGTTGAGAGGTGTTGGAAGCTTCTGGGTAAATGCTACGCGTGTGGGTCTTCTGATCACTTGATTGATGCTTGCCCGATTAGGAGGCCGGTTGTGCAGGCTCGCGTGTTTGCTTTGGAGGGAGAGGAGGAAGCTGCTGATGTCGACCCGAACGCCGTGATAGAAGGTACAATCAACATTCATGGCATATCACTACATGCATTGTTTGATCCCGGGGCTACGCATTCATTTATTTCCCGGGATATTGTTGCTTCTTTGCCTTTACTTGATGAATTATCTGCGCATGTATATGTGGTGAATACTCCTTTGGGAGGATCTTTGGAAGCTGACAGGGTGTTTAGGGAGTGTCCGGTGGTGTTTGAGGGCCGAGTTTTTCCTGCAGATCTGATAGTTTTACCGTTGAAGAAGTTTGAGGTTATTCTTGGCATGGATTTTCTCTTCAGATACCGAGCTCAGTTGGACTGTCATGAGAAGAAAGTGTCTTTGGGGTCCGTGGTCTTTACGGGTGAGAGATTGAAGTCCAGCCCGTTTGTGTCTTTTATGGAAGCAAGTAAGCTCCTCCGGGACGGTGCGACAGGTTTTGTGGCTTACCTTCTGAATAAACCGAAGGATCAGGCCAAACTTGAGGAGACAGAGGTCGTGAGTGAGTTTCCCGATGTTTTCCCTGAGAATTTGGGTTCTTTACCACCTGATAGGGACATCGAGTTTGTGGTCGACCTTTATCCTGGAGCTGAGCCTTTCTCTAAGACACCGTATCGGATGGCTCCTGCTGAGTTGAAGGAGTTGAAAACTCAGCTGGATGAGCTTTTGACTTGCGGTTACATCCGTCCGAGTACATCCCCGTGGGGTGCTCCCGTGTTATTTGTGAAGAAGAAAGACGGGACTTTGAGGATGTGTATAGACTACCACGAGTTGAACCGGATGACAGTGAAGAATAAGTATCCTTTACCTCATATCGAAGAGTTGTTTGATATCTTGCAAGGGTCGCAGGTGTACTCTAAGTTAGATTTGAGGCAAGGGTATTACCAACTTCGTATCCGGGAGGAGGATATCTCTAAGACTGCGTTCAATACCCGTTATGGACACTTCGAGTTTGTAGTGATGCCGTTTGGGTTAACTAATGCTCCAGCCGTGTTCATGGATATGATGCACCGAGTGTTTAGACAGTATCTTGACAAGTTTGTGGTGATTTTCATAGACGACATTTTGGTGTATTCTAAGTCTGTAGAAGAGCACGCATCTCATCTCAGGATTGTTTTGGAGACCCTTAGAGAGCACAAGCTTTATGCTAAGTTTAGCAAGTGCGAGTTCTGGCTCGACAGAGTGTCTTTTCTGGGTCACATAATTTCAGGTGAGGGGATTGAAGTTGATCCTTCCAAGATTGAGACCGTGGTTCAGTGGGAAAGACCGAAGAATGCCTCCGAGATAAGAAGTTTTCTCGGGTTAGCGGGTTATTATAGGAGATTTGTGAAGGACTCCTCCAAAATTGCTTGCCCGTTGACTCGATTAACCAAAAAGGAGGTGAAGTATGAGTGGGATGATGGGTGCGAGAGAAGTTTCCAAGCTTTGAAGGAAAGATTAACTTCAGCACCAGTTCTTACCCTACCCGAGGGATCCGAGGGTTATTCGGTTTTTGCAGATGCTTCTAAGGAAGGACTCGGATGTGTATTGATGCAAAATGGCCGAGTGGTGGCCTATGCTTCTAGAAAGTTGAAGGAACACGAGAAGAACTACCCCACTCATGATCTTGAGCTTACAGCGGTTGTGTTTGCTTTGAGGAAGTGGCGTCATTACCTCTATGGGACGACTTTCGAGATATTCACGGATCATAAGAGCCTCAAGTATCTTTTCACTCAGAAGGAGCTGAATAATAGACAGAGGCGTTGGATGGAATTCTTAGAGGATTATGACTGCACGATTCAGTATCATCCGGGCAAGGCTAATGTCGTGGCAGATGCTTTGAGCAGGAAAGCAAGTGTTTCAGGTTTGAGTGCAGGGTCTTCAGGACAGGATTCGACGGTTGTGGTTTCAGTGGCTCGGTTAGCTAACATCTCAGTTCAGCCGGATTTGAAACAGAGGTTGTTGGATTCTCAAGCTTCGGATACAGAGATTCAGAGATTAGTGGTTCGGTCTAGGATAGACCCCGAGACGAAGTTTGGGTTTGATGATTCCGGTTTGTTCAGGTTCAAGACCAGGGTTTGTGTCCCAGAAGACCTCCAGAGGTTAATACTTGAGGAAGGACACCGTTCTGGATATTCCATTCACCCCGGTGGTACGAAGATGTACCGGGATTTGAAGGAATACTTCTGGTGGAATGGCATGAAGAGAGATGTCGCGAACTTTGTGAAGCGGTGTCTCACATGCCAAGTGGTGAAGGCAGAACACCAGAAACCGGGAGGAACTCTCCAACCACTTCCAATTCCTGAATGGAAGTGGGAGCAAGTGACTATGGACTTCGTGTCCGGCTTGCCGAGATCAAGAGGAGGTTATGATGGAATTTGGGTGATAGTCGACCGATTGACCAAGTCTGCTCATTTTCTCAAGGTGAAGATGTCTTACAAGACCCCGAAGTTGGCAGAATTGTATTGTGATGAGATTGTGAGACTTCATGGGGCGCCTGCTAGCATTGTTTCAGATCGTGATCCGAGGTTCACAGCTAAGTTTTGGCAGGATCTTCAGAGTAGGTTGGGTACGAGGCTTAATTTCAGCACCGCTTTTCATCCACAGATGGATGGACAGTCAGAGAGACTGATTAAGTATTTGGAGGATTTATTACGAGCGTGTGCTTTGGATTTCAAGGAAAAGTGGGATAATCATTTAGCTCTGGTCGAGTTTGCCTATAACAACAGTTTTCAGACTTCTATTGGTATGGCTCCCTACGAGGCACTTTATGGAAGGAAGTGTAGATCGCCTCTATTTTGGGATATGGAAGATTGGCGGTGGACAGAGGAGAACAAGCTCGAAAGAGCTACACCTCGGGAGAGATTGGATAAGACCACTGCCAAGGTTAAGTTGATTCAGCAGAGAATGAAGGCAGCTCAGGACCGTCAGAAGAGCTATGCGGATAAGAGGAGAAGGCCCCTTGAGTTTGAAGTCGGAGATAAGGTTTTCTTGAAAGCATCTCCGAGAAAGGGTTTTTCTCGAATAGGTCGAGGTGGGAAGCTTAACCCAAGATACCTTGGACCTTTTGAAATCCTTGAGAGAATTGGAGAAGTGGCGTATAGGTTGGACCTACCGCCTAGATTGACTGGGATACATAATGTGTTTCATGTTTCGCAGCTCAGGAAGTATTATCCCGAAGAATCAACTATTCTCCCTGTTGAAGAGGTACAACTTGAGACAGATTTGACAATAGTAAGACACCCGGTTGAGATTCAAGACCGGAAGATACAAGTGTTGAGGAATAAACAGATTCCCTTGGTCCGAGTTCTTTGGAGAGATCAGAAATCTGAAGAGTCTACTTGGGAGACTGAGGAGAAGATGAGACAGTTGTACCCAGAGTTGTTCTCAGGTCAGACAGTTAACCTGGGGACCAGGTTCTCTGAAGGGGGGGAGGTTGTAACACCCCGACTCACAGTCGGTACAGGTAAATTATGTGATTTATCAATATTTGCGTTTTGGATTAATTGTATATGACTTATATAAATTATTTGAATTTATGTGAATTTATTTAAATTAATGTTGTATGTGATTTATTCGTTTAATTGAGTTGGCCTTATTTGGACCCGTAATTGTTGAACCGAACCAACTTGAACCGGGAACCTTGAACCGAACCCGTGAACCTACCGGTCCAGCCTTAAAGGCTGAACCATTTTCTCCTCCTTCATTTCACGTGAAACAGCAGCAGCCCTTGTCCAAGCAAGAGCCAAACCCCAAGTTGATCATCCAACTTCCCAAGCCAAGATCTTCCTCGTTTCTTCGCCTTTTCTCGAACTTGAGTATGTTTCGGAATCCCCTCGTCGTGCTCGTCATTTCTATGGTT
Organism: Lantana camara; assembly: GCA_037501455.1. NCBI lineage: Eukaryota > Viridiplantae > Streptophyta > Magnoliopsida > Lamiales > Verbenaceae > Lantana > Lantana camara. The sequence goes on from CM074859.1 coordinate 44,245,901, forward strand.
TAATTTCTGAGTTTGGAGTGAGTTTGGTGTGCTTTGGTTTCCCTACGTGAATAGTAAGGGTTTAATGAAAAATGTGAATACTTGCTCTTTGCTTGATGTGTTTGATTCCTAGCTTCTTATATGAGTTGTATATGTTGTATGTGTTGTATTTATTGCATTAAATCCATGGTTAGTTGAGCATGTATTGATGATCATGATTTTAGCTTGAATTTTGCATTCCTTTGATCATGCTTTTTAATTCCGTTTTCTTGCGTTATTTGAGTGTCAACTTGTCAAGCATGATTTATGTGAATTATGTGTGCATTTGGAGAAGTTGTGGCAACTTTAAGGATTGGATTTTGGCCATTTTTGGCACCAAAATGAGCTTCCCCTGTTTTCTGCGTTGGAATTCTGTTCCAGCTTTTCGAACCAGGCCGGAACGGCCGTTCCCGCCCCAGTTTCAAACTGGGAACGACTGTTCCCAGGCCATTTTACTGTTCCTGCCGAGAGTGGGAACGACCGTTCCCAGTTTGTACTGGGAACGGGAACGGCCGTTCCCATGGCCGAAACCTTCCTTTGTGCTACTGGATCAAATCCACGGGGGTGGATTTTTCCTTTTGGAAAAATCCACGGGGGTGGATTTGAGGCAGTAGGTTTGGAAAAATCCATGAGGGTGGATTTTTCCCTTTGGAAAAATCCATGGGGGTGGATTTTGCCACTTTTTCTCTTTGCCTTAATTATGCATTTGTATGACTTTAAATGCTTTTCTTTTGCATGTTAATTGTTATGACTTGATTTTTATTGCATAATAAATTGTGAATAATTATGTTATGCTATGATTTGTGAATTATATGACCTACTTGTAATATTTTATATGTGGACATGAATCATGCATTTTGCCGAGCGTCTTCTTTGGTTCATATAGAGTCTAAGTCTTGGGCTTTCGTGTTTTCTTTTCAGAGGAGGTTCCAGTTGACGAGCCCGAGGCATAGGTTGTTCACGTCTGCTCGTATTTTGGTCTCGCACAAGGTGAGGTTTAATATTTTTATTAGTTAAGTGACCTAAAGCCTTATGTGGTGTTTTCAAGCCGTGCATGTGACTATATATTATATATATAGATATGTATGTGTTGATTAGAATATGTTTATGACCTTGTGAATACTCTTGCTTTGGAAAGGTATTATATAAGCATATGTAAGCTAAGTTTTGGAAAAGGCTTTACAATTCTGTTAGCGAGATTGCCATGAAAGATTTGGCATTTGTTATGATTTGTATGTATGGATCCAAGGAGCTACGGGTAAGGAACCCTCGGGACGGTTCGGGCCGTCGAGGTTCGGCCTGTGCGTAGTCTCCATCCGATATATCACACGCGACCCCTGGGAGTTTGGGAAGGCGTGATATTTCGATGCCTTCGGCGTAAAAACCGGGGAGGGCACGATGTGGGTTCGCTACCCCTCGTGAGTCTGTATATGTATGGATGGTTAGGGCCGCCGGTGGCTCTTCCATCATTGGTGTAGAGGTTGATATGTATGATTTCCGTTTTGTTTGTTCTGAGGAGTAAAGGTTGGAAGCTCGTTCTCGCCGAGCATTATATATGCTGTGTTATGTCAGGAAGTATGAATCGGGATAGTGTTTATGAAATGTTTTAAAGTATATGTATTTGTTTTGGAAAGTTTTAGTTTGTAAAACCTATTCCGGTTCATAATTTCACCCTTTGCTTTGTGCTCTGCTTTATATATATATAGGGTGTGGGTGTGCGTTAGCCCCCTCACTCAGTCAGTTGACTGACCCTCGTTTACTCTTTTAGTTGCAGGTTTTGGGAGCGTGAGCTAGGCGGAGAAGTGTGTCTTCTTTTGCACTTGTCGGTCTAGGTCTCGTTAGGTGCATTTACATACCTGCACTTTATTATTTTGTAGTTGTACAGCTATGGTTTGTATATACTTGTAAATACTATTTTGCTCGAGCCGTGATGGCTTTTGTACGGGTTGTAGTGTTGGTACCTATATGTAAATACTACATGGATAGGTGTGGGTTGGTACCTATGTATATATGTGATGATCGTTGCTTGATGCTTTTATTTATTCGCTTCCGCATACTCTGATTTGGTGTTGTTTAGCTCCGCCTAGCCTAGAGAGTGTGTTTGGTCTCCCGTTCGCTATGATTCGGATTGGGGTGCGGACATCCCATTTCGTATTCGGGTTCGGATTATGGTACGGGGGATGTGGCCCTACGTGTGGGTGCTACATGATTGATTTCCCTTCCCTGTGGGTACGATCCTGTTGTGCAACGCGTATATTTCAGTGTACACTTGCACGATTGGTTTAACTTAAAATCACAACAATATGTCTAAGTGTGAAAGTATGTGAAGTGCATTGCACCATATGCATTCATATGCATTAGCCGAGCTTCTAATTGGTTCATTTTGAGTCTAAGTATGTCTTTTGTCCCTTGTTTTGTTCAGAGGTTCGTTCCGAGGGTAACAAGGTGGTCTTTCAGGTGTGCTTTGGTTTGCTTTAGTTTGGTTTGTTCGATATGGTGAGGTTGCTTTTTTTTAGTTAATACGACCTATAACCCTAGTATGTGTGTTGAAACTAGCGAGTTATAACTTTGAAAGATAAGTCGAGTTATACGTAAGATGGTACAAGTGGATGTGAAGATGTCATCCTGAAATAAGGAATCAATTTCAAAATATCGATGCATGCGAGGGGTTTAGTGCATGTTCGTGTGAACAATTAGCACAAATAATTCAAATAACTCACATAAAGTGATGTAGTGAATGCAAACAAACACATAATCCTAAGTCGAACGACCTTGACAGACCCGACACGACACAAGAGCTCTGGTTTTGCAACCTAGAGCTCTGATACCACTTTAGGATGTAGCACCCCGGAGTGCAGAGCACTAAATCCGTCGCACCATAGCCCAACACGTGTAACAAAAGGGGAACTCCGCACACGCACCAAGCTACAACGAACGGGAGACAAACAAAATCTCACCTAAGTTAGGCGTTCTAAACACTAATACAGAGTGTGCAAGATAATAAAAAACAAAAGCGGAAGCACTAGGATTCAAACGTAAACACTTATAGACGTATCTATACTCAGAATATAATAGATCAAATAATACATGCCTTGCCCATCCCGGGCCAAATAAATCATACAAGTGTCAGAATTCAAAATTTAAAGTCATATCTTATACATATTTATACATAATACAAAAACTGAAAAGTAAAGATGCAGTATGCAAAAGACTCGAACTACAGGACTCAAACAACTCAAAAGAAAGACCGCCGCCTAGCTCGAACCAACACCTGAACCTGCAACTCAAAGAAACAAAGGGGAAAAAGAAAACAAGAAGGAGGGTCAGTCCTAAAGACTGGTGAGGGGGGGCTCACACTCACACATACATATATATAAGAGCAGAGCATATTCAAAGTCATAAAAGTCATGAACCGGGACGTGGTTTTTGCATTCTAAATCATTTTAGCCCGTGATACTATATATATAAGGAAAAGATGTAGCACCCCGGAGTGGAGGGCACTACATCCCCCGCACCATAGTCCAACACGTGTAACGAAATTGAAACTCTATACACGTATCAAACTACGGCGAAGGGGAGACAAACAAAATCTCTCCTATGCTAGGCGGTCTAGACCCTAAATCAGAGTGCACAATCAAATCAAATATTATATAGTATACTCCCAGGATTCAAATATTCAGACATACATGTTCAGTAAATAAGAAAATATACAAGCTTCAAAGTTCAAATTTAAATTCTTCTTATACAAACTGCTCAAATTCTATTCATATTTGCATATACATAATTCCATAAGTTCGCAAGAACAAAATAAAATAAAATGATGCATGAAACCGACTATGAACTCAAGACTCGACCAAAAAGACCGCCGCCTAGCACAACTCCCCACGAACACCTTTAACTTAAAGAAAACAAGGGAAAAAATGAAACAACGAGGAGGGGTTAGTCCTAAAGACTGGTGAGGGGCGAACACACTCACATGTATATAAACATAAGAGCATAGCATATTCCAAAATTAAGAGTTCATGAACCGGAGCGTGGTATTTGAATTCTAAATCATTTTAACCCGCGATATTATATATAAATAAAAAGGTTTAAGGCCGGAGGCCAAAATCAACCAATTTTAGAAATTAGAAGTCCACTCCCGTTTCACGAACTATAATCATAATCAAATCATAACAACTCGGCAAGAACGAGTTTCAAACCATCCTTACTCCGTTCATATTCATAAGAAATCAAATCACTACCATTTCTCAGGCGATGGAACGGGTCGCGGGCCCCTAACCATCTAACGGTTGAGGGGAGTGCTCAATGCTTCTCCAACCCTCGGACTCCATCCCCCGACCAAACCTCCTGGTGGGTTCCGGTACATCCTTTCCAACATATGGAGGCCATGCTTAGGAGTAGACCCGACGGCCCGACACCGTCCCGGGGCTCCTTCGCACAAACCTACGGGGCCCATTTCATAGATCAAAATTCATAATTTTCTGACTTCTAAATCAAAGTCGTAATTCTCGCTATTCAAAACATTCACACACACCAACCCTTTGAAATCAAACAAACGTCAAATAGATTACATATATATATAAAAGATTTTTCAATGATTTCATAGCAAACGGGATAAATCCCACAAAATACTAATCAAACACATATTTACATAAATATATAAATATACGTATATCACATACGGGCTTAAATACAAGTAGGGTTGTAGGTCATTTAACTAAAAGAAAGAAAACCTCACCTTGTCGACCAAATCGAACAGACTCAAACACCTCTAAGAGACCTTCTTATCACCCACGGGGACGATCCTAATGACAAAACAAATAACAAACGACAACCTTAGACTCAAAATGTACCAAATAGACACTCGGCAAAGGCATATGGATGCAAATGATGCATAAAGAATGCAATGAGATTTCATTTAAGTCATATGATACCATATCGAATCATATTAAATCATAACGCATATGTTTTACGTTGAACAATTCATGAATTTCATGTAACACTTATATCACGTCATATAATACGTTAGAAATGCATATAACTTAATAAAGGAGCAAGGGAAATCCATTCAAGGCAAACAAACAAGGTATTTAAATATACATGCACGTTATAGAGCAAATTGCGTATATTAAGTCATATTTTGCACGTAAGGGCACCGAATTCACGTCAATTAAATCTATAAAATTCATATAACGGACATAACGCATCCATAATCAAGTTAGGCATGTATGCACACAAGAAAAGAAGCAAGGAGTTATCAAACAAACCAAGAAAAGATCATATTAATTCATGCATGCACATTAGAGGACATATGTAACACGTTGGTCATTTATTTCACATAGAAGTATCGAATTTATGAGATAAATTCATAATTAAACACTTAACATATAATATAACGAGTTATCTACACAAAAGAGGTAAGAAAGAAGCAAGAAGAACATGAAAAACACGAACGAAATGAAAGAATAAAACGAACAGCAGTAGCAACTCGAAAAAGCTCCCAAAAGCGGTCGCGGTCGTGACCCCAAAACACCTTCCAGGTTGTCGTGGGCACGACCACCAGCTCCTCCAGCAATTCCAGCAGTTTCATCTTGAAACTGGGCCAAAATGGGGTCGCGGGCACGACCCCAATCCTTCCTTTTCCGGTCGCAGCTCTTACTGCACTTTGCAGTCACGGAAATCTGCAAATTCCAACCCTGTTCGTCTTCTTTAAGGTAACAAGCTCACAGCAGCAGCTTCAAGCAATAAATGGAAAGGAAAAGGCAATGAAATACACACCAAGCAACAGCCAATCAAGCCATAAACGTGAAGGAAGCAAGATCAAAGGCAAGAATTCACATATTCGCTTCATCTTCAAGATTCACATATGTTCATCAAAGGTGGTCCTATTTTAAGCCAATTACCAAGGAATTTCAGATCATATTTATATGAAAGGATGTTAAGAGATCATATATTGCTCATCAATTCAAATTATAAAGCAAGTTTGGCATGAATTCATCAAGAAAAAGCACAAAACCTAACTATTCACATATCTCACCCAAAACATGATCAAATATGGATGAAAATGGACCAAAATAGATACAAAAGAAAGGCAAGAAGATGTAGGTTCGAATTCTGGGCATACCTTTCGAATTTGACGAGAAATGAAGGTCAAACGAGCAAGAAATATCCATGAGTGAATAGTGACTGCCCTCATTCTTCCTTTCTCTTTTGGCTGCTGCGTTTCTGCTTCTTTTCTTCTTTTTCCTGCTGCTGAACCGCGATAAGGGAGATAGAGTGAGGTAAAGGGTTAAAAGAGGAGAAAATGGGTTCAAAAACGGGTCGAATCGGATAAGAAACGGGTCGGTTATGAGCAAAACGGGCGAGGGTCGCAAATCTGTCACAAAGGTCGCGTTTCGGACGAAAAACGGGGTATCAAACGTGCTTAGAAAAATATGAGGCCAAGTTCTCTAGCTTCCATTCTTTGTTACGAGTCCAACTTCACTTCCGGAATTCAAATCCGAATTCCCGAGCCCAAGATACGCCTTCCGGAACCCAAGATGCGCTAAAACAAGTTAGGCCCTTAAGTCCCTAACAAATAAAACGGTTCGAAAACCGTATCAAACGAACTTAAAAACATGCAAAGAAAATAAATACACATTCATAATATGTATAATTCATACATATCACATAATCACAGAAGTTAGAAACGAAAACGGGTTTAAACGAATTAAAAATGAAATAAAAAGGTAAAAACGTTCAAATAATTCAAATAAGTTTCAAATAAAAATTCAAATATTAAATCATACAATTCAAGTATTTCAAGTAAAGAATAAAATTAACACGTAAATAGCGAAATTAAACTAATTTAAAAGCGCACTTAGCACTCTCGAACCGCGTACCTGTATGGCAGGACGAGCAGGATGTTACAAAAGAGTTTAAGGCCGAAGGCCAAAATCAACCAATTTTAGAAATTAGAGGTCCACTCCCGTTTCACGAACCATATTCAGAATCAAAATCACACTAACTCGGCGAGTACGAGTTTCCAACCAACCTACTTCATATTCATAAACAAAATTCAGAAAATAAATGCAAAGTTTAAAGTCAATCCAACCTTCTCCGTTTTGGGATGAGAGGACGTCCTCTCAACCCCGGTTCTCTTATCAAATAGTATGAGTCGGGGGATCCTACCCGCTCCTTCGACGGTGGCTCCCGTCGGCTCAAGAAACCCGCCTTTCCCTCGACCTCCCGAGGTTGGGCGATCTCTCAAAGGTGGAGTTGTGTTGATGGGAGATCTCGACAACCCCACGGCCGACCCGAGTTACCATACCACTTCTCCGGGGCCGAGTTCAAAGTTCTGAATTCAAAGAGTTCATAATTCAAAGACTTATCTTTCAAAGTCGAATCTTGTTAGTTCAAAACGCAAACCAACCCTTTTCAAATCAAACAAATGAAAATATAGTTTACATATATATATATAAAAGCATTTTTCAAATGGTTTCATAACAATCGGGCCAATTCCCACAAAATACGTATCAAACACGTATCTAGGTACATATATATATATATATATATATATATATACGTAAGTCGCATGCGAGCTTAAAACTCAGGTAGGGTTGTAGGTCAAATTAACTAAAAGACTCCTAAAGCACCTTGTCGACCAAACCGAATGAGGCGAACCAAAAGACTCCTAAAGCACCACCTCCTTATACATAGGATGAACCTCTGAACAAAACAAAGGACAAGAGATAAACTTGGACTCTAAATGAACCAATTAGATGCTCGGCGAATGCTTATGAATGCAAATGATGCAATGCACATCACATAAGTTCAAACTTAGTCATATCGGAGAAAATAGCATGCTATCAAAGCAACGACAGATCAATTAAACTTATAACTCATCAAATAGGCACATAACACATCATGTTATAGCATATCAATACCATATATGAATTTAAAACACATAAGGAAGGCAAAAGATACAAGGAAGCAACAAGAGTTAGCATATAGAACATACAAGTTCATATGCGTATACAAATATCAAAACCACATAACCGGAACATAAAACAATACATAACACAATATTCATACTCATAACACATCAAAGGCATACATAAACAAGTCATAACGTAGCCAAACATACACATAAATAAGCACACAACACAAAAGGAACAAGATCGAGGTAGGAAAAGAACGAAACAAGCAGAGAAATGAACAAAACACAAGAACGGGGAAGCAGAGCTGACTAACGGCCGTTAGCCCTTAGCCACAAATAGCCGTTGGTCAGGTCAGTGGCTCAGGGGAGCCACTAACGGCTGTTATACCCGTTTTGTGCACAAGTGCACTAAGGGGCTTTAAGGGGCCCAGAGCTCGTCTTTTTCGTGACACCGCTTGCAAATCACACATTAAACCACACCTAAACACATATAAGAGCAAGGGAAACAAGGGGAGGGTCTTAGGCATCAAAATTACACTCCAAACATGAGCTAAAATTAAGAAATAACAAGGAGCAACAAGGATGACACAAGTCTTGCAAGAATCAAACTACACACTATTCATGTTCTTCAAGATTTTAATGGTGAATCCTATAAGCACTCAATTCCCACGAAATCCATGCTTATAAATGAAATATAGGAGTCATTTAGATCACATATTCAGCTTCATATTAAGAAATGGATCAAAGATGTGCAAGAATTCACCAAATTTGTCTCTAACCGTCACTATTCACATTCATGTTCATACCATGCTCTAATCTCCATGAAATTCAGCAACTAAACACATATCAAACGAGCTCAAAAATGTAAAACGAACATGTAAATAAATTTATAACACATATCATGCATGCGTATCACGTAGTCTCAAAATTAGGAGCAAATACGGTGGCACACGGATCCAGAAAGGGATCAAACGCGGGGGGAGGGGGCCAAAACGATCAAATACGTAATAAAACGTAACAAATAATACAAGTAAATATTCAAGTAGGCACATAAGCAGTTAATAAAAATTTAAAGGCATAAATAAACAATTAAGCGTGCACATAACACTCTCGATACGGCGTACCTGTACGGCCGGACGAGCGGGATGTTACAGGCCATGCCCGGATGGAGCAAGCAAGCAGTAAGAATGCACACTCCGAGCCCCAACACCATCTCCCAACGTCAACCGAGAGGTGTGGTGATCAGAGAACCCCCTGAAGGTCAAGCAGATCAAGGAAAAAAGAGAAAAAGAGAGACCAACGTCGAGGCAAGCAAGGGAAAACTTTCAAGGAGGATGATTTATGGCACTTCAAGTGTAGGGGTGATGGCATGTTCCAACGTGGTTCCACCTCTGAGATTACAATGTTGGTTGATACATCGGGGGCCCACGCATTTGTCAGGGGCTGGCTCTTTATTGCCAATTCATGAAGGATCATCAACAAATATTCTCCTAATCCATCCCTCAACCTGTTGATTCCCTCTTGCGGAATATTCTAGGGGTAAGACAAGCCAGGTATGACGTCACGAGAGGGTTTTTATATGTTTTAATTACTCCTTTCTTTTAATTTATACATTGATTTATTTGTTTAAGTGATAATTGTGGCCTAAGTGTTTAAATTTCACGCTTTAACTCTTGTAATTAATTTCTTTAACTTGAGTTTAATTCCCGAACTCCGTGAATACGTGACATACTTGAATTATATATTTTATGAACTAGTTTATGTTGTTATTTTATTCGTTATACTTGTTCGTTTTGGTCGGAGACCATTTCTTGATTTTTTTGGGATTTGAGGGCCTAACGAGTTTTAGCGCATCTCGAATTTCAGAAGGCATAACTCGAGCTCGGGAATTCGGATTCAAATTCCAAAAGTGGCATTGGACTCGTAATGAGATTTCGGAGCTAAAGAAACAAGCTTTATATTTTTCTAAACCCGGTTGTACCCCCGTATTTTGCCGAAACGTGAGCCTCGCGCAGCTTTGCCACCCTTTACGATTTTAGCCATAACTCCCTCGTTTCTTAACCAAAAGACCTGATTCTTGAGCCTAATTAAACCTAATATAACCCTATCTCTCATAATCCTAGACTCGCACTCAAACTCAGCAGGAAAGAAGGGGAAAAAGAGCTGGAACCGAGAGAGAAGAAAAGGGGGGAATTTGGCACTATTCAACTTGCAAGTTTGAGCTCCATACACCTTCATCTCTTCGCCAATTTGAAAGGTAAGTATATGAGCTTGTTCCTTTCCTCCTTGTGGTCATTTAGAGCTATGTTATGCTCATTTTCATGGAGTCTAAGCATGCCTTGTGATTTGGATGTGAATAGGTAGGGATTGTGGATTTTGATGATTTTCTTGCCGGTTGTTATGTGATGCTTGGGGCTGACCTTGCTGCGTTTTTATGGGTTATTTTGGCCTGTTATTACTGCCTTGTTACTGATGTGTTGTTGTTGTGGAGATGCAGGGGAGATCAACCATGGCTGCTCTCGTTTTGGGGAAGAAGAACGGGGTAACGCCCGTTAATGTTTTAGTGCGGGAAAAGAGTAACTCCGTTACTCCTCCCAGGCGTGTGGTTGTGCGTGTTAACGGGGGTTACTCCCCTAACTCTTGGAGAAGTTAACCCCCGTGTCTAGTAGCTTTGGGGGCTGCTGTGTGTGTTAACGGGGGTGCAAGTTTGGTGCTTACACCTTATCACCCCCGTGACAACCCCTATGTATATTAATGTATGTTTTCTTGTTCTGTTTTCAATTGTGTTCAATTCTTCCCACCCTGATTATGATCCTAATATGCTAATGTGTTGTAATATCACTACAAGAAATCCTGCATATTCCGACGAAAATTTCTGAGGTAAGCCGTCCGTCGGAATGCCGTTGGAAAATCCGAGGGAAATCCGACGGGGGTTCCATTTAAAAAAAATAAAATAAAAATTAAATAATTCCGACGGGATTCCCCTCGGAATCTCGTCAAATTTATTAAAATATGAAATTTAAAAATAATACTATATAATTCCGACGGGTTTCCGAGGGAAATCCCGTCGGAATTTTTAAAATCTAAAATATAAATATAGAAATTAAATATTTCCGATCGGATATCCCTCGGAATCCTGTCGTTTTTTTTTAATATAGAATATATAAAGTTATTTTAAATTATTCCGACGGGTATCCGAGGGATATCCCGTCGGTTTTTTAAGATATAAAATTTAAAAATGGAATCTAAAATAAATTTTAAATAATATAATTTTTAATTAAATAAAAAATAAAATTAAAGATTAAGGAAAAAATACAAATAATAAAATTTAATTATTTTCCGTCGGAATTCCATCGGGATTTTTCAAATATAAAATTTAAAAATAATGTTAAATATTTCCGACGGGTTTCTGTCGAAATTTTAAAAAATTTAAAATGGCGCTGAATGGGAATCGAACCCATGTTCCCATAGAACTCGTGTCCACCTCGTACCAGTCAGGCTAGACTATTTGTTAGTCGAATGTTAAATGTTTTTTCTATTATTTTATGTGCAAACAAGTAATTGTCACATAAGTCTACGGTAAAAGTTCATTTCACGCCCAAATTCATTGGAAACTGGCGATTAATTCTGAGACCTTTGAAAATCTGTGCGTGGAGTGGACGGCTTGAGGGAAAACTGGTGCTTAATTCTGAGACAAAGCAGTTGAATTTGCTTGGGAAGTATTGGGGAGAAGAATGTTGGTGCTCTTAGCTTTGGATTTTGAGTTTACCTTTGTGGTGAATGCTGGGTCGTTCTTGGGATGCTGAGATCTGAAGAACGTGGGAGAGTTCGTGGGTTATTGAATTTTCTTTCCTTCTTCTGCCGATTTTCAATTTCCTGAACCGAATTTTCCTGGTTTTGAAAGCTTTCTTCTTTTCAATTAAGTTGGAGTTAATTTTGGAGCTGGAATGTGGTGGTGGTTGGTTGAAAGCTCGGTAGTTTCTTAATTGCAATTTTCAGAATTTTGGGGTCTTCCCCGACGAAGATGAACAGTTGATAGTGCTGAAAATTTCGCGCTTTACAGTGAGATAGGCTCTGATTGAACATTTTAGGTGGAGTTGTGTCTGTTCTCGCCTCGTACCTGCATTCGAAACCTTTAATTTTCCTTAATTTTCATATATATCTGTCTGGTAATTTCTCTTTTTTGGAAAGCTTTAGTTGGTTGATATATTTTCTATCTCTGTTTTGCATTTTTGTTTTTGGGTATGCACTGAGTCTGGTAATCATACACAGATTTGATTTGCGAAGAGTTGAGGAATTGGCAGAGAATTGTCTAGGATATAGCAAAGGTTAAAGCCAGCTTCGTCGGTCATCACCGCCTCTGCCGCAGGTTTGATTTCGTTTCAGAATTGTTCATTGTTCATTCAATTTAAGCTCTCTGCGTTGAAGGTATTTTCAGTTCAGAAACGTTGTGAAATTGCATATAATAGTGTTGTGTTTCAGTTTAGAATTGTTCATTGTTCGTTCAAAAGCACTTTCATCTAGAACTTTTGCATCAAGAAGGACTAAACTCTGAGTGGGTTCCATATGTTTATGCACTTCTTAGTTCTTGACAAAGTCATACCAATCTAACCTTAACATCTGAAATTTTTTTACTTAGTAATTAAATATTCTCTTTAACTTATAACTAATTTTAGTTGGTTGTAAGTTGAAGGCTTTAGTCACAGAATATTGACAATTAAACTAGCTCCTTGTTCATTAATAGTAATGATTCTTTGTGCAAGTTGGCGAAGGAATCATCCTTCTCCTTATATTTTCAGTAGCTTATTAGTGTCTGTTTGTCAAAGATACCGATTGACTAGAATATTGCTCGTTCTGTCAAGGTTTGCCTTATAAATTAAAGCAGATTATTTCTCAAGTCTTCTTATTTGTTAATCTTTTGCTATCTAAAGGCACTTCAGAGTTTAAGTGCAGGTCACTTCATGAATGAAACAGTTGTTGTCCCCTTGGTTCAACTTTTATGCGACTCCTGTACTTCTGTCCAGGTATATTTTGTATTTCTATGTGTTTAGATTTTTGATATGCTTCACAGAAATCATTAATTTCTTTTTGATACTTTGGAGTTTCAGTGCAGGACACCTTGTTTAGATTTGTGATACTAAGAAACAAAGTTTGATAAAAAGCTTCTTATCAAGTTGGTGAATACTTTTTATCAAACTTTGTTTCTTAGCTTTCTTTATAGTTTCTTCTTTTTAGGTTATAAAGAATCATTACTATTAATGAACAAGGAGCTATAGTATCATATTGTTTTAGTGTAATAATTCTATGTTGAAATTATATCTCTTATTTAACTTTACTATGATCCTAGTAAGGAATAAGCCTGACATCGACAAGTCTTGAAAATTCTTGGTGAAATACTGCTGGAGTAACTGTTGTTTTATTACGTTTTATGGAGTTCGACACTATCTTAGTTTACTGAGTTTGTTTTGGCAGAACTTATTGAGGCAGTAGTATTAAAGGACTTTCTCCGGTTCTTCCCCAATCTCTCTCTCAAGACTGATAATCAGCTGTTTTATATTCAGGTGATATACCATTTCATTGATCTTATTTATGGTTTATGAGCTTTTATCGCTTTTGTTAGCACAACATATTGCTTTTACTCAAGTTCTGAGAGACATTGGGTTTAATGTGCCTCACATGCTGGGAGTAATTTAGACATTGCTTAGTTATGGATTTAGATGTTCTGAATGAGTTTTAACATGTTTAAGAGTGTGAATTGAAAAACTGAAATTTTGATAGCTTATATGCAGAGAATTCTGATGTAAATTCCAAACTCATACGACCTCGGTTTTCAAAACTGTTTTAACTGGGTATTCCTACTATATTAAGGTTTATTTATGTCAAATTTTATGTTAACCCGAGCCCGTTTGATACCTCGAAAAAATCCCGAAAGACACTGATGACCCCTGTTTTGTCCTGTTTTCTTATCTGAAATCTCAGACTGGGCAGAGAGGGTAATCCTTCGAATTTTGCAAAATTGTTTCACAGAGAAGTACCTATATGTGTTGGGAGTGTACCTGTAAAATTTCAGAATTTTCCGACTTCGTTTGATGTGGTAAACGGACCCGTTTTTGAAAGTTGTCACTGCAGCAGAGTTGCTGTATTGTTTGAACTTTGGTCAAAAATCTGTAATTTTACAGAAACATCCAGGGAATAGACCTATACCATTTGAAAGATATACATGTCTAGTTTACTAGGAATTTTGCGGTTCATTAAAATACTTCCTGAGCAATAAGTTATGTCGAATTTTCTACAATGTGTGCATGTGCAGAGTTTCTGCATAAATGTTTTTGTGTGAATGTTGCATGAACTTTGTTGCTGTGTTTTCCTTAGTCGTTTCCATGCTTTTTGCATGCACTCTTCTGATTTGCAAGCCACATACATGTTATTTACATATAATATGACACTATTACATGTTTAATTGTATTATTTGACGTTAATTGTACACATAAACTTGCTCACGCCCTTTCCCGACTTTTAATGCGTCAAGTATTTTTAGTGTTGGTAAAATACTGATTTCATGAAATATATTACAATGAAGACAAGTAAAGATGAATATATTTGCTGTTGTTCTGCTTCTATGTATTTGTCTGGAAGGCTACTGGAGATGTCTGTTTATTTGGAATAATTATTTATTTATGTTTTTATTTATCAAATATTTGCTAACAACACTATGTTTCAATGTTTGATTTGATTCCAACTATGAATAGAAATGGTTTAATATTATAAAGAGAACATTACAAAATTGCATGATATAATATTACTAGTTAGAATAACCAAGAAAGATGTTACATTGATTTTTCTTAACTACACTCTCATATACCCGTGTTGGTTCCTTGTGATGTCCTTAAATCAGTAACTGATGGGAAAAAATAGGAGGAAAAAAAAAAAAAAAGAAAAGAAGTATTGCTATAAAAAGTGTTTGGACAAGGAAGTTAAGAAAAGTTGTTTGATATCTAGATTCTATGAGACAGCACTTCAGATAAGTAGGTTTATTGGTCATTAATGGATATGCTTTTACTTATCTTATTCTAGCATGATAAAGGTTATTTGGTTTCTACTTTTTTTAGTATCCGGATGAATGGCTACTTCAGTTTTGTAGTTGGTATAAAGGTAAGCACAAAATCAGATTATGGCCTATTTAAATATGGGATGAGTTTTGTGGAGTTTGATAAGATCTTCTCTTTGATGGATGTTTTTATGCAATTCTTAAATATGGGATGAGTTGTTGTGGAGTTTTCCTAATCCGTTTTCGTGCCTTTTCTTTGTATCTTTCCAACTTTCAAGACTTGTACTTATACTTTGTATGTAATAATATGTATGAATACTTGAATTAGCTTGTGTCTCGTTAACCCGCTTCATTTTGATATTTGCTTGCAGGCTATAATTAAGAAACGGCCTTCAAGGAACATTAATGTTCAGAACTTTTGGTTGTACGTATTTGGGATGGCTTTCAATGTTATTGCAATTATGTTCTATAAAATATCTGAAAGCATCTCATGAATTTTTCTTTCCATGGTAAGAAACAAACAGTTTTGATAGGATCATAAATTCAGGAGGTGTAATTGACAGCATGTACTGTAATCTTATGGTGTCAATGATCTAATTTTTTTTTGTTCTCTAATTTGGCAGGTGGGTTGAGGAGATTACATAATAGTATAACTTCAAATTTGACAAAATGAGCTTGTGATTTCAGTTGGTAGTGTTGCTGTGCAATGGAGGAGAGGGAACTTGCAGTTACGGTGGGGAAAGCATGGAGAGAAGCATTGATGAGGACCAAGCTATTACGCCGTACAGGAGTTAGCAGCGACAATGTCGACATTACTGCGGCTTATCAGTATGCCCATTTGATTTTATTTTGTCATGACTTTATTTAAATTTTGATGTTAGAAAATATGTGAAGTTTTTAACTTCAAATAGAACAGATTATGAATTGCTACCTCGTGTTGATGTCACCGTTGTGTAATAATTGTCAAAGTATCATTTTGTAATAGATTATGAATAGATCATTTTTGTATGGGTTAGTGTCTGTATGTGTACTGATATTTGAAGAATTAGTTTTGAATAATAATTTTGAATGGTTGTAAAATAATTTTTTTTTAAATAATTTCCGACGGGAGGGAAATCCCGTCAGAATTATTAATTTTTTTTTTCAGTTTTAATAAATCCATTAATTAATTATATTTTTATTTTAATAAAAACCGAGGGAATTCCGAGGGAAATTCCGTCGGAATTAATTAATTATATTTTTATTTTAATAAAAAACCGATGGTATTCCGAGGGAAATCCTGTCGGAAGATATATTTTCTTTAATCACCCTAGGACATTTTCGACGGGATTTCCCTCGGAATCCCGTTGGAATTATTTTAATTTAATTTTTTTTTTTTTTTTTTTTTGGTTTTGGTCCCTCGGGATTTCGTCGGTTTATAAATTCCGAGGAGGATTTTTCCAAGGGACTGTTTCCCGTCGGAATTCCCTCAGTTTTCCGTCGGATTCTTCAAAATCCGACGGAAAACCGAGGGAATTCTAGCTCCCGTCGAAATTCACAGAATTTCTTGTAGTGTATATTATGTTTCGTTAATTATTTTATGTTTAGGGCCTCGTTTGTTAGGTGTAATTGTGACTTGAATTCATAACCGTATAAATGATACGTGTAATCTTTTCTTGTATCGTTTACCTCCTTTATGTATTTGAAACTTATGAACTCTTATGTTATGCTATAATATGATGCGTTATGAGATTATTTAATATGTTATGAGTTTAATTCTTGAATTCTTTATGTGATATTTGGTTATTTGCTCCGATATGCCTAAGTATGAATTTATATGACATGCATTACATCCACGTGTATTCGTATGCATAGCCGTGCGTCTAATTGGTTCATGATCGAGTCTAAGTCTTGAGTATGTGTTTGTTTCTTGAATTCAACGCTAGTCCGTGAGCACTTTTGGTAAAAGGTGATGTTTAGGATCTTTTCTTTTTAGTTAATACAACCTACGACCCTATATGCTCGTTTTTAAGCCCGCATGTGACTATACTATTATATTTATATAATAGATACGTGCTTATATGATACATTTATGACTTTGTCATACGATTAAATGTTTTCGAATTATATGTGCGAGCATATGTAAGCTTGAAAACATTTTACAATGAGGATATGCTCTAAACCATGTGTCTTCGTGTAGCACCCGGAACGCCGAGATGCCACACCCCCGCACCATAAGTCTAGCTCACACATGAATGGGTAGTCCATATATGAGCCGGACTCATGGCGAACGGGTGACAATAAAAAAACTCACTAGCTAGGCGGGGCTAACCCTCAAACCAAACAAGTTCAAATCTAGGAATTTAAAGCGGAAGCATAATATTTCCATTAGCATATATCAAACATCTCAAAAGAATTAACCTCCAACTTTATATCAATACATTATCATCTCCAACATATCCATAACATGAAAATGCAATGATAGACTCAACTCGACAACTGGACACGACTCGGACTCCCGCCTAGCACGCCACTGACAGAACCTGAAAAGTGTGAGGTGTCAGTCTACCACAGACTGAGTGAGGGGTTTATAAATAAATATTCGCGCAAGTAACATGCAAGCTATAATCTCGGGTAAGGGTTTATAAAATAAAAACACTACAAGTTTAAAAGTAAAAGATAACTCGCCCGAGATTACAACTAATCAATTTAACAATACACTCAATTTAATTCAATTCAATCAGTGGCCCGGCGAGTGAGGGCAAATCTCCAACCTTTCTCCAACAGTGTACAATAATTCAGTTGTAATTAATTAAGTGATCAAGCAATAGAACTTAGTGCACAATTAGCAATTTCAATCAATAACTCCTTCTTCCTCCGGGTGATGGCGGGCTTGCAAGACCCAACCATCCAGGCACGGTGTACGTCAGGAGCATGACTCCCACGTACGGGATTTCTTCCTCCACCAAACCTCCTGGTGGATTCAGAGGTGATCCCACAATGGTGAGGATAGTGCAAGAGTTACCCGTCAGCCCTTGCTTTCCCGGTTGGCTCAATACACTACCCTCGGGCCCAACGTGAACAATAGTTACTCGCCAAAACAATCAATGCGTTAATCAATCAATCAATCAATCCAATTCCGTGAAATCAATTGAAAATCATAAGGTTCGAAAACTATAGATATATAGATACGTTTTGGCCGAAAATCACATAAGGGTTGTAAGGTTCTATATATCTAGAATTTAAACCTCACCTGACGAGCGACGGAACAAGACAAAGATACAAGAAAGTGCCCAACGATCAATGATCTCCGCCCTGGAGAAAAACTGGACAAGAAAGGAAATAACGTGAACTCGTGGGACAAGACTCAATATGAAACCAAGTATGACGCACGGCAATGCTCATGTAAATAAGTAGAACTAGCAATCAAGTGACACTTAGCATGTAAGAGAACCAATCAATATCTAAGAGATGAAATAAATCTCAAGGAGTCACATATTCAATCATTTCAAGTTCAATTCATATAGTGCATGGAATTACACAATAAAGTTTGAGCAATTACGTACCAAGAAGTGTCAAGTAAGGGCATGCTTATCAATTAATCAAGTATATACAACATATAATTCACATATGGGAGCCAAGAGAGTGAAAGGAAAGCAATAAGAAAGGTTTTGGTGAAGTTTGGCCAAAACCGACAATTTTTGGAAATGTACATGTTGTGGGAAAACTGAAATATCTTAAATTCTAGAAGTGGGAATCGAGTTTTGTTTGTTGGGTATGAATGTAGACACAAAGACCTTTCCGACGGTATATGACACGTTTTCTAATTCAAAGCGAGGTGAAAATGGCGTTCGTCCGAAGTTGGACAAAACGCAGGAAATAAAAGGTGACACGCCCGTGTCACCATTACAAGGCAAAACGTGACACCCCCGTGTCACGGTATAGAAAACCAAACCAACCTGCACCCCCGTGTCACGCTGAACAAGGCAAATTTGACACCCCCGTGTCAACTGTACGCAGCAGAACAAAACAGGGCAAAACAGGGCGTTCCTACGGGAATTGGCTCCCAAGCCTACCTACATCAAACCAAGACAAGAATTCACCCCAAAACTATCATATATCAAGCATATATCTCACATATATCAATTAGACTTCAATTAATCCAAGGAACCAAGCATATATCATCAAGAATTCATCTTCCAAACCCCAAATATATCATGATACCAAAGTCTCACATTATTCATGAATTCATGCAAGCTTTGGAGTGTAAAGATCAAGATCATGCTTCTAATCACAAATAACCAAGGAATTGCATTATAAATCTCAAACCCTTCTTCAATCATAACATCAAGAATTCAACAAAGTCTCAAGCTCTACCTTGAATGAAAGAAAGGAGAAGAAATGATGGAGTGATGATGATGATGCTTCAAAGTATGCAAGTTCCCCTTGAAACCAAGCTAGAAATGATGAAATCTCCTCCTCCTCTTCCATGGTGTTTTGAACGAGATTGAGTGTGTGTGAGTGTGTGAAATCTTAGATGAAAAATGGATAAATGAAATGTGAGGGAAGGATAAGATATTTTCATGAGTCAAGATATATATATATATAGATATGTATATATGTATGTATACATTATATAATTCAAGTGGGGAGAAAAGTCTTGCTAATTAAAAGTTATTTGCACACAAGCCCTTACCTCTTAGGAATTTACAAGTTAGGGATGCTTCAACTTGGCATGCATGGTTGATGATTATATAAACACATATATATATATAGCTCTAAAAGAATATGATGAAATGGAGTTGAATATATATATATGTTATGCTAAATCACTTAAATCATGCTTGGAGAATTAAATACACACTCACGAAATTGAATTCACGAAGTTATAATTTAAATCATAATTGCAAGTATTCAAATCAAGAAAATTAAATGACGCAAATCAATTAAATATAAATCATGCCATAAATTACAAGATGATAAAATTTCATGTAAACACTTGATCAAATAATTCACAAATATCATGAAATACATAATTGAAAAACTGGGGCGTTACACTTCGTGTAAGCTATGCTCTTCTTCAACGTGATATGATTTAGGATGACACGGAGAGGTACGTTAAAAGCATATGCCGAGTTGCAAGGTAAGGTACGCTAAGGTACGTTAAGTTATGATTTGGCATGTAGCGAGTTATGATATGATATGCTCTGTTCTGATTTGTTGGGCCCCCGAAGACGTGGGTAAGGACGCCTAAAACGGTGTTGGGCCATCGGGTTAAGCCTGTGCACGATCTCCATTTGAAGTACCTACGTGCGACTTTTAGAGGTTGAGAAGGCGTGGTGCTTTGATCCTCGGTGAATAACCGGGGAAGCTACGATGTGGATTAGCTATCCCGCATATGTAGAGTTGCATGATGTGGGCCCGTACCCCACGTGCAGAATTCAACGAAGTAGGATGGATACGAAATTTGGTTAATGTATATGTTTTATGCTTATTTCGGTTTTTCTTGGATATGATAATGATTTGGAAGTAGGTTGGAGACCTGTACTCGTGGGGTATTTGAATACACTTTGTTATGTTGATTATGGAACGGGGTAGGATCTTTTCTTTACGATACGATTCATTATGAATATGTTATGTTTTGAATAAGATAAGTCAGTTTGATTTGAAAGTAGCTTTGGTATGCAAAACCCTACCCCAATTTATAGTCTTTTGTTTGATATGTGCGTTGCTCTATACGAATATGTGTGTGGGTGTGCGTTAACCCCCTCACTCAGTCAGCTAACTGACCCTCTCCTTTCAACTTTTCAGTTGCAGGTTTTGGTTCGTGCTATGCGGAGTCGTGAGTCGGTTGGGTTTCTAGTCGCCTAGTTCGAGTTGCATCTCTTGTTGCATGCGGTCACCTTTTGTATATGATTTGTATACACTGTATGAATTATGTATGAACCTTTGAATTCTCGTTTTATATATTTCGGGACAGGCTACTAGGGATAGTTGAACCTATATTTCTTGATTTATATTTCTTGAAATTTCGTATGTATGCTTCCGCTTTGTTGTTATTTTCACGCGCACTGTCCTGTCTTAGCTCCGCCTGGCTTAGCGTGTTCGTAGGTCCCCGTTTGCCTAGTCTTGGGCTCATGTATGGATTTCAATTTCATACGTGGGTTCGAGTCTAGGTGCGAGAGATGTGGTGGCTCGCCGCTCCGGACGCTACAAGACTCACTTCTTAAGGCTCCATGATCTTTCATTTTTCATTTCTTTCCTATTTTAACAAGTAATGGGTCTCCTGCAGGTGATGGTGCCAGAGATCTTCAATCTAGCCCGTCCATCAATCATATTCTCCAAGCGGAGGGCTCCTTATAGGAAGATGGTTAGGTCTGCCCACCCGACCCAAATTCAAGAAGAGTTGAACCTTGCCAAGGCCACCAATGCCTCTCTAGAAGTCGAGCGGAACCGGCTCGAGAAGGAGGTGGAAAGGTTGAAGAAGTGGAATGAGGAAGTTAGCGGCAAGCTCCGCCAGGCCAATAGATCCATTGAGCACCTTGCCAACATGGCCAACGAGATGTTGCAACAAATCAACGTGGCCCGTGAAGAAGGAATTATCGAGGGAAAGCAGCTAGTGGCGATAAAGGCAGAAGAGAGGCCCACCGAGGCCTCAGAGGAGAGATTGATAAGGTCATCGAGCGGTTTTGTGGCTCGAGGGCCTTCGACTTTCTAGCCAATCTCCACACTTATGAGAATGCCCAGAAGATCTTTAACCTCGCTGTAGATCAACCAAGGACTGTGGGCGCACTCATGAAATGGTGTACAGATTTCTCTTCTCTTTGACATTAGCTTAGGAAATTAGCATAAGTGTAAATTCTTATTAGCTTTGAATAGAGTTGTAGCTTCAAGTTGTTTGTAATTTATCTCAAAAGCTTTATAACTCTTTATCAATGAATAGAAGTTTCTTTATCAATGCCTCTCTTGCTTTAACTCATTTCTGCTTATTTTGAGAGCTTTATTTCCTTTGCTTTATTTTGTTTAAAGCTTGTAATTTATAAAGTTTTGGCTCGAGGTAATGCCTGGGATAATTGTTTTCTAACCTCAGAATTCGTAATTTACAAAGAATGGGTTTGAGGGACTAGCGTTGTATATTTAATTTTACAACATGTTAGGAGTATGAGCTTATAGACCTGACATCGTATACTTAGTTTTGTGTAAAAGATAGGAGCATGGGCTTAACGATCCGACATCGCATACTTAACAACGTAAAATGTTAGAAATATGGGCTCGAGGATCCATCTTCGCATATTTTATCTTGTACCAAAGCTATTCGTGCTCAGGTTTTTGAACTTCTAAAATGGCTAGATTCTCTCATTGTGGTTAGATTTTCAGGGTCCCATCCCCTTCTCCCCATTTTAAATGGTGTGTTCTGGACACAACCATAGGGTAGAAATTCTTACAAGGTTTTGCACTTGTTTTGCTTGAATTCTTAAAAGAATTTTCATTTGATTACGCATCCATTAATAGGATTTCAATATAAATGGGGCCCTTTGAGGGGAATACGCAGTTTCATATGCTCGGTGCACCTTCAAACATAAAACCTCATGAGGTTATTGGTATTCCAGGGTCGAGGGAGGCTCTCTCTTTGCAAACTTTCTAACACATTTGTGACTCCCGGAGCGGTGGGCCACCACATCCCCCGCACTTAAACCCGAACCCACATACGAAATGGATTTCCATACATGGGCCCGAGTCTAAGCGAACGGTGACCTACACTCACCCACTAGGCTAAGCGGGGCTAAACAACACCAGAGCGCGCAAACACAAATCAAATATGCGGAAGCAATAAACAAGATCCAAACGAGCTCATCAAAAGTAACAATATATATACCATGGCTTATCAGCCCAAAATAGATATAAGAATTCAAGTGCCAAGGTTATATTTCGTACAAGATGCTAAAAACAAAAGAGATGCAATGCTACTCGACCTAAACGGCTAAGTACGACTCGACTGGACGCACTTCCCCGCCTAGCTCGGCACACCTGAAAGGGAAAGGAGAGGGTCAGTCTCACAACTCGACTGAGTGAGGGGCTTAACACACCCACACTTTAAATACGTATAGAGCACAACACAAATCAAAAGTGATAGTCATGAATCGAGCCTAGAGTTTTGCACACCAAAACCATTTCCCGAAATTAACATATAGTAAGAAAAGCATCTATCTCGATTCATAATCCATCGGTCAAAACATAAATAAAAGCCCGGCGAGAACGGACTATCCCTTACTCCTCTAAACATAAATATCAAATCATAAATCCACCCTTACATCCATGGTGTGTCGGGAATCAAACCCTAGCACCTACAATACCAAAAACATATGGGGTAGCTAACCCACGTTATGCCTTCTCCGGTTATCCACCGAAGGCTCAAGATACCACGCCTTCCCAACCTCCCAAGGTCGCACGTGAATATCTCAAATGAGAACGTGCACAGGGGTTAAACCCGGCGACCCCGTGATCGCCCCGGGCCTTCCTTACCCACGTCTCCAGGGCCCACAAACCAATTCAAACCAAAAATCCCATCTTTCAGGGCACACTCGCTCAACATAACAAAACATACTAAAAGAGCTTTAAAATCAAGCTTATATATACTCGTACATATATCGTTTCCAAGAGACCAAAGTTATTCCATAAAATCATAAACGTAAATTAAGCACTCGTATCTAGATATATGTACCATATCCGCATTCAAGGGAAAAATTCATCATATTATAAGCCATAGGGTATTTAGCTACTAATTCCTAACCTCACCTTAACAAAAAGGAGACAAAAGATAGGATCGAAACGGCAACCGACCACCTAAGCTTCGGGCTCTTGCGCGATCGGAAGAGGCTCTGAAACACAAAAGAAAGCAAGACCCGAGACTTAGACTCAAATATGAACCAAATAGACGCTCGACAATGCTTATGAATGCAAAGAATGTAAATGAAATGCAATTGCGTGTCCAATAATCCTACCAATTCTTATTCACACAAGTCATAGAAAATAAAGTCATAAGTTCAAAACAAAGCACATAACGCGTAATATAACCAGCTAACATTGCATACACGTCATAAACGAAGAAAGAAATCGCAAAGAAAAACACCGAAGCAATAAAACGAGCAATTGCAGCCGCCATATCTTCAAATGACACGGCCGTGTTGGGTTTTAGTTCAAAATGGCCTCCGCCATATCTTCAAATGACACGGCCGTGTTGGGTTTTAGTTCAAAATGGACACGGCCGTGTCCGGTTAAAATAAATTCAGAGGCTTAATTCGAGGGGCTGACATGGCCGTGTTGAGTTTTAGTTCAAAATGGACACGGCCGTGTCCGGTTTTATAAAAATAAATTGCTCCAAGTCGAGAGGCTGACACGGCCGTGTCCAAAACATGTACAAAGCTGACACGGCCGTGTTGGCCCTTCGTCTTCGAAAAAAAATAACAGCAGCAACAATAACTCTGCCGGAAAAAACAGGGGAGGGAGCAGGGCAAGCACGCAGCAACAACATGCAACCATTCCAAACCACAAAACTCAAGTAAATCATAGCAAATCACTTCCTATTCAACATATAATCACCCAATCATCATAAAAGCTCAAGAATCATCACATATCTCAAGTTCATCCAATCCAAAATTTGAATTTCACTAATGGTATCTTCCACCATGCTCAACCATAGTAACCAAGGAGATCATACAAGCATATTAGAGTCATATGGGATCATATACATATCTTCAAATCAAAGCTTAAGTCCAAGAAACAAGGAAGATCATCAAACCCTCAATAATCATGTTATGCACCATAACTATATCAAACCTAGTCCAAAGCATGGATTTAATAGCTCAAAATGACCATATATTCATGTACATATCAAATACTAACTTACCCCTTGAAGAAGTTGGAAGAAAATGGAGATTAGAGCTCAAAATCTCCTAAGGTGAATAGTGACGGGTTCAAGGGTTTAAGCTCCAAGGTTGTTGCACTTTCTCTCCTTTTTCCTTGCTTGTATCGATAATGAGAGGGAGAGAGATAGATATGTGAGTTTTAGTGGAGTGTGGGGCCAAGGTTGAAGGTAATATGCCAAGAGTTGAGGGACCAAAGTGCAAATAGGTGAAAGGTAGTCATATAAGAGCGAGGTAAGTTTCCGGTCGGATTTCGGATTACCAAATGAGCTTAAAAGGTTATGAGGTTTAGTCCATCGAACCCGAATCATCGAAACGAGTTCAACGGTGGTGACGGAATTCGAATCCGAATTCCCGAGCTCAAAATACACACATTGGAACCCAAGGTGCGCTAAAAGCGTTTTAACCTCCTTTAGGTTCCGAACGAACAATTAATTCAAAAGCTCAACAAATAAATTCAAAAACATATAACGAGCATAATCCAAGTTCATAACACGTAATTCTCCAACATATTCAAACAATGAGAAATTCCGAAATCAAATCAAGTATCAACGAATCAAATCTCAACAATTAGCATTCATAATCATATAGAATTCATAAGAAATATTTAAAATAAGAATTAAAAGAATAAAGAATATGAATTTAAATAATATAAATATCGCACATACGTCATACCTGTACGGTCTAAAAGTCGGGGTGTCACAACATTAGTGTAGTTTGCTCAAATATGTGTGATCTTGAAGGGTCCCTCCCAATTGGATTCAAGTTCTCTAACATATTTGGAGACTTCCACTTTCTTGAGAACTAGATCACCTAGTTGGAAAGTCCTTTCCCTGACTTTCCTAATATATTCTCGAGCGACGGATGCCTTATACTTATGGATCTGTGCCCATGCCTTTTCCCACCTCTCATCAGAAGATCCAATACGAATGCTCGGTTTTTCTGGTTGTCTTGAGGTTTGATATAGGCCACGAGCGGACTCTTGATCGAGTTCCACTGGTATCATTACCTCTGAACCATATACTAGGGAGTAGGGCGTTTCTCCAGCCGTAGTTCAAGGGGTCATTAGATAAGCCTATAGAGCCCCTTGCAACTCTTCTCCCCACTTGTCTTTCTTGCTTTCGAGCATAGTCTTCAAATATTGAAGGATAATTCGGTTAGTCACCTCTTCTTGGTCGTTCACTTGGGGATGTCCTATCGAGGTAGAGTGATGCTCGGTTCCCCAATCAACACATCATTCTCTCATGTCGGCGACTATAAATTGGGATATATTATCACACATAATTACTCGGGAAATGTCGTACCAACATACGATGTTCTTTCAGATGAAGTCTCTAACCACTTTAAAGGTGATTTTCACAACAGCTTCGGACTCGGTCCACTTTGTAAAGTAATCGACCGTGATTATGACAAATTTCCTTTGTCCAATAGCTATAGGGAGAGGTCCCACGATGTCAATACCCCATTGATCGAATGGCCAAGAAACGTCTATGGGTGTTATATTGGTTGCTGGTAACCGAGGGATATTGATGTGGAATTGGCACTTAGCGTAATTTTTGAAAAAATCAATGACGCCTTTCAATAAAGTGGGTCAGTAGAATCCACTTCTGACCTTTTTGCGAGTGATCATCCCCCATAATAGTTTCCACAACTTTTCTCATGAATGTGCTGTAAAATTTAATTAGCTTGGGAAGGTCGTAAGCATCTCACTGGGGGTCCTTGGAATGATCGCTTGAAGAGGTGTCCTTCTCTATCGAGGGAGAACCGCAGGGCCCTGCTTCTGATTTTTGAGCCTACTACTTTGTCCTTCGGTGTAGTCCCATCATACAGAAATGTCACGAATTCGTCGAGCCATGAGAGCCCTGCAGGGTCAACCATGCTCACTTCATTTTTTGGAATCCTAGCTTGGATGAAGGGTTCTTTCGTTTTCAAGAAGGTTATAGGCTTGCTTCCTGAACCGTGAATGTTGGGTGAATTTTGAGAGTGCATCAGCCTATTACATTCCCTTATTTGAAATTAACTATTTATGTGCCATGTATGTTAGAACTTGGATCTATGGAGTGACTCTTGTAATTGTGCAAAAGATAGGATACTTATGATCATCTCATATTAATATCATGCTAGGACATTTTATCGCTAATTGCTTATATTATGCATTTTATGTGTGAAACTACATTAAACATGACTTATTAAAAATAGATAACTATACATGTTGGTGAAGTCAAACTGGACAACTCTCCAGTATTCGAAAATTCCATAAAATTTTAAGCAATTTCGAAAATTAGGTGTTTTATATAAAGTGAAAACTTTAAATAAAGTTCCTAGCATTCCATTGATAGGATTTAAGTTTAATAAGTTGTTGTCTCACGAGTCGTAGGGTAACTTATTAGTTCTTAGTTTCTTGATTGATAACCTTTAGTAATTATTTGATTACTTTTAGTAATTTATATTTCATAATTATTTTGGAGAGTACGATGTCTCACGAGTCGTCGGTCGTGCAAACTAAGTTTAATCATCATCTTATGATTGATGGGTCCTACTTAACACTGAAGTAGTTGTAGATGTCGCAGGAGTCATGGGTCTATATCGAAAGATCAGTGATGCAAAAACATAACTGAGAATTCTATAGAAATGGAATTGGTAAAGTTGTACCTACCTAAAGGTTTTATTCTTGGATGTCTCACGAGCCATGGCTTCGGGTAAAATGCTTGTGTAGCACCCACGATGATAGGCACCACATGCCCCGCACTACAAGTCTAGTCCACATATGAAATGGGTAGTCCAAGCATGAACTGAACTCATAGAGAATCGGTGACAAAATAAAATCAAACCTGGCTAGGCGCAATCTAACCCTGTACCAATAATCGACAACATGCAAAAAGCGGTGCGAAAGCAGTAAAGCGGTGCGGAAACAGTAAAGTTAACAATGACTAAAAGCCCAACAATTCCACAACATAATTAAATCCATCATGCATCCTAATAACGGGTTCAACTAAACATGCAACCTATCCGGAATCAACATCCAATACTCTCATAATTGGCACACAGGCCCAATATACATAAAGAAATACAATTAAATCATAACATTGTGACATAAGACTCTAGTGTGCAAGTGACTCGAACAGGAAAGCTAAGACTCGACTCCCGCCTAGCAAAACCTGCAAGAAGCTGAAAAGTGGAAAGAGGGTCAGTCTCTAGAAGACTGAGTGAGCAGGGGCTATACATATATAAAAACATGCACATGCAAGTCATAAATCCTCGAGCAAAGTTTTATTTAAAGTTAGTTCCCATGAAGGGCAAGAATAGCTTGAGCAATGCTCGGACTTTACGACTGATTCATTTTAAATTCATTAAGTTCATAAAACATAATAATCATTGTGGCTCGACGAGTGAGCATGCATAATTCTCCAACCAAACTCCTACCGTGTACAATAAACATGATTAAATACCTTGAAAATGTGATCATGCGATACGTAATAATACATGCAAGTCGTAAACATGAGACATGATAATTTAGGCAATCCATGTTCCGACCTTCCCGCATGGTGTATAACCATAATCATAATCATGATCATAATAATAATGAGTTCCAACCTTCTCCGTACTCTGGTTGGGCCTGCAGTCCCAAACCAGTCCGTAATAATATCGAGACGGGGGATCATGACTCCTACCCGCTTCTTCGATGTGGTAACACCATTGGCCCAGGAATAACTCACCTTCCGTGCTTCTTGGTCATGTGAGAGATTCCCAATGGGTACTACGTGCTAAGGGGTTGCTCGACGGCCCGATGCCATACCGGTGTCCAAGCCCACATTTCCCCGGGCCTAATAGATGAACATGATCAATGTGCATAATCTCGCCAAAACATTTCAAGTCATGATCATAATAATAATTCATTTCATGATCCTTGAGAAAAGGTTTACTCGATAAGAGATTTACTCGATGACTTATTGAAATCAATATATATATATATATATATATATATATATATATATATATATATACGTTAGGTTTTTGGCCAAAACTTATCACATAAAGGTTGTAGGGTTTGATAGTAACTAGAACGAAAACACCCTCACCTGGAATACCACAAGACAAGGATACGAGCTATACCAAGTGCCTATTGATCATGATATCTCCGCCCTGGAGACAAGCTGTACAAGAAGGGAAACAATATGTACTCATGAGATAGGGTGGGGGGCAAAAAAGAGAGAGAGAGAGAGAGAGAGATTGGTCACAGGTGTAGGTCCCACGGTTAGATATTTTGTGGTGTTAGGATATTTGTGTGGTTTCGGCTCGAATTAAAATACGGTTGAGGTAGAATCAGGTTCCCGAATTAAATAAAAAGATAGGCAATAGGTTCGGGAATTAATGAGTAATAAAAGGTAAGGCTCGAGGGAAAGGAATAAACGTGGTCCTGTGTGAAATTGCAAAACGAACAAACAATTAGTCACGTACGCACGTAATTACAATTAAAACACACGAACAAACAATCAAAGCTCGTAAAACACTTAATCACATAATTAAGCAATTAAATCACGTAGCTCTTGACCTAACCACACTCATGACGTCATTCCTGGTTAGTCTTAGAAACGCGGGGCGTCACAACCTCTCCCCCTTAAGAAGGACCTGTCCTTAGGTCCGATGCCTCGAGTTCTAGACTCTAAGAACAACTTCTCCATGTTCATCCAACACGGGGTTCGCGACACCCGACAGGAATTAGTTCAGAAAAGGTCTTCAAAGCAATAGGGGTCTTGACTTCGTTGTAAAGAAAGTTTATCCTCGAACTTGATCCGGTGTGCTTGTTGAAACTTGGGTCCACTAGACTCCACGACCCTTGTCTTACCGGAAGGCCTAGACACTCACGAAACTAATCTACCTCCAGCAGCGAGCTAACCAACAACATACAAAACTCACGCACATGGCACGCGCAACGAAATAGTCTTCATGCACATGCAACAGCTAACGGGAATACAAACAATAACAAAGATGTATGTGTGACACCCCGCTCGTCCGACGTATAAGGTACGCCACGTTTCAACTTTCTTGTGTGTTTAATTTGGTGATTTTGTGCTTTGCGTGGCCCTATTTTGAACTCTTTTAGAGTTTAGGGGCCTGTTTGTAATTTTCTCTTTTTGGGGGTTATTCGGTCATTTCTCGTTCGGTCGAGAGTTCGACCTCTTTGACCCCTTCCTTGCGTTCGGGGCATCGAAACGAGTCCGTAGACTCTGAGTTTGCCCCATTCTGACTTCGTTAGCCCGTTCTTTTGACCGTTTTTGCGTACGAGGACCCGAGTTATATACCCCGAATCCTCGTAATTCGTGCAAAAGATCAGACCTCAGCCTTCATCGTCTTCTCCAGCGATCAGCACTATTCATGCAATGGAGGTGTGTTTTCACATACATGTCCGTTCTCGCTCGTTTCTCGACGGAATTCGACGTTTGATTAGTGAAAATTAACCAGCTCGACGAGCCCGTCACGATGATACCAAAATCGGAGACTGAAAACAAGTGGAGGTGGCGCTACGGCGAGCAGCAGGTGGCACGGCTTAGAGCCGCCACTTCGCCGCCCATTCGCGGTGGCTTCCGGCTGCGATTTTCAGACACGCGCCCCCAACCCAGATAAAGGATCTCCCGGCGCAGTGAATGGTGTTGGCGGCGCAACCATCCGGCCAGCGGTGGCGGCTCACACGCCGCCTGAAAGTCGCGCATTGGCGGCGGCGCACTGTAGCGGTGGTGGTTGCCGCTTTCCGGTGGGTTTTTCCGGGGAGTTTTGGTGGTTCCCTAGGTTTTCCGATGCCCTGTATCCATTTCCGGCCTCCTATTTGAGCGAATCGCGGCGGAGATGGCCGAACCGGCGAGTGGCGCACCGGCGGACCTTTGGCGGCGAATTGGGACCTTTTTCCGGCCGGTTTTGGTGGTGGTTCCTTCACGGAAGTTGCTCAGAATATTGGAACGTAGCGGATGGCGTTGGCCCCGACTCGAGAACCGGCCGGCGGCGGCGAACCGATGGCGGACCGGCTCTGGACCGGCGGTCCGATTTTCCGGCGACTTTTTCGGCAATTTGGTTAGGGGCTTCCGTAGGGCTCGTTACGGGCTTTCCAACGGTATGTCCGGATTTTATTTTCGTCTAGCGGTTTGTATTTAATTTCAGTTTTCGTAGTTGGGATTTAGTTCGGTTTTTCGTTAACGAAGTCCGGTGTGTTTGGTATTTTCTGAAATTGGTTGAGGGCTTTTGTCAAGCAGGCCGAGGCGTACGTTTCTGTCCTTCCGGGGATTTTTCCGACCACCGGAGGTGGTGGTCCGGCAGCTGCATGTGGCGGCTCGGCTGGTTCCGGTGGCGGCGTTCCGACGCCCTTCGGACAGCAAGTTCCTTTTCGCCACTTTCCGTTCGTCAATCGGATGTCCCGTTGATTTTATATGAATTTTTGAAGCTGTATTTATTTTCGTTAATTGTTTTAATTGTAATTTTCGATCTTGTATGAACTATAAATTGAAATTATGAGTTGTATGATACTTGGAAGTATGCTATGATGTATGAAAATTTGATTCGTGATTTATTGAATTTATTTGCCTCGTTTAAGCCCATCTACTTAAGAATATTTCTTGTTTAGGGGATATTAATGCAATTTAAGGATCTAAATTATTCGTATAATTATGAGACTCATAATAATTAAATTACCAAAGTATGAGTTATGATCGATTTGAATAAATTATTTAAGTATGCTAATTGTGAAATATGTTGATATGTATTTACGTGGGAAATTGTTATGCATTTTGCGTTTATCCTTTCGAGAATTAGTACATGATATGAATTGAGTTCTTAATGTCTTAATTTATTTTATGTAATAAATGTTCTGAATTTTTAAGCTATGTATCTCTGGATATGTAATATGAATTATAATATGCTCTGAATGACTTGATTGAATAGATATGGATTATATGTTGCCTCATGTATACTCGTGAGCATGGCCGTGCATCTTTGTGGTTTGATTCGAGTCTGAGTCTTGTGTTATGTGTGTTCAGTTGATCAGGGTTTTTCCAGGGAGTGTCTGTCAGCTGTTTGGGTTCCAGTGGGACTTCTTGGCTTGTGTTTTCCGTTCTCGTCGGTGTAAGGTGAGGTTTTAGGATTTTGTTTTAGTTACAATGACCTACAACCCTCTGTGCTCGTTTTCAAGCCTGCATGCGACTATTCTATTATATTTATATATAATAGATATGTGTTTATATGATATGTTTATGAATTTGTCATACGATTAAAGGTTTTCGAACTGTATATGTACGAGCATATGTAAGCTTGAAATGTTTTGCAACAAGGCTATGCTCCAAACCGTGTGTCTTCATACCAGCTGCGGATTAGGATGACACGGAGAGGTACGTTTATAGCATATGCTAAGTTGCAAGGTATGGTATGCTCCGATAAGGTACGTAGGTATGATTTTTGATACGATATGATCAGTTTGGTATGTAGCGAGTTAAGATCTGTTCTGATATGCTATGTTCTGGTGTGTTGGGCCCCGAGACGTGGGTAAGGGAGACCCGGGACGACCATGGGGTCGCCGGTTATGACCCCTGTGCACGTTCTCATTTGAGATATTCACGTGCGACCTATGGAGGTTGGGAAGGCGTGGTATCTTGAGCCCTCGGTGGATAACCGGGGAAGGCACAGTGTGGGTTCGCTACCCCGTGTGTGTTTGTATCTGTATGAGTAGTGAGGGTTTGCTCCCCGAACTACATGGTGTTGGGGTTGGATTATTTTTTATATTTGTTTGTTTTCTGTTATGATTTGTATGATTCGATATGGAAGTAAGGTGGGAGACCAGTACTCACCGGGTATATGATTATGATATGTTATGTTGATTATGAAACGGGATAGGAGCTTTCTCTTTTAATAAAATATGAGTATGCTCAGTTTGTTAAGTTATGAATAAGATAAGATATGTATAAGTTTGATTCGATAAGATATGTATAAGTTCGATTTGAAAATGGTTTTGGTATGCAAAACCCTACTCCCGGTTCATAATCTTTCTTTTGGTACGTGCTCTGCTCCTTATTATGTATATTGTGTGTGAGTTCAGCCCCCTCGCTCAGTCAGTGGACTGACCCTTGCCCCACCTATATTTTTTTAGTTTGCAGGTACAAGTTGTTGGAGTTCGAGCTAGGCGGCTTTGAGTCTGGTCTGTTGAGTCTGTGTCGGTCCGTTTGATTTTGTTAAGTTTTTTTGTTCTGAATTATGTATGAATATTATGTTTATAGTATGTTCTGTATAAGATGATGTTTGTGCTTTGATTATAAGAATTTTCGGGACAGGTTAGGACAGGGCTTGGATTAGTTGAACCTGTCTTTGTTGTATGTTTGAATTCGGGACAGGTTAGGACAGGTTCGTGGAATTAGTTGAACCCGTTTATTTATGTTTGGTGATTAAAGTTTTTGTTAGTTCATATTTTTGCATCGCTTCCGCATTCAGGTTTTGCACTTTTTACTTGTACAGGGTTAGGTACCGTCTAGCTTAGGTTGGATTTTTCGTTTGTCACCCGTTCGCTGTGACTTGGTGCGTGTGCGGACTTTCCATTTCGTACCACGTGTCGGGTCATAGTGCGGGGGTGTGGTGCCCCACCGCTTGGGGTGCTACAGTATGTATGAGTATGTCATGAATGCTCAAGTGTACCATGCACCGAAGATATAGAATAGGTGACGATGACCTCTTTGCCTGTGGGAATGTATTACTCCATGGTTGAGTTATTCCTCGACTTCTTTCTTATACCCTTAGCATGTGCCCGATCCCTGCTCGATCCCGTCTCCCGAATAACCTAATTCTTAATTACCCATCTCAACTTCTTAAGCGTGCGCTTGGCATTGACCCAATTTAATTTGCTTTCCAACAAGTTATACTCGGCGTCCCTGGATATTCGAACCACTCTTCTAGGAGCTCAAATTACATTTCTAACTCTCCACGGTGAGTTGTATCCCACTATCTCGGATGTTTGAGTTAATTTTCTATTAACTCAGGTTACGCTTTATTGCTTTGGAAGTGTCTCCGACTATCCCGAAAAACCGTTTGGCGAACCGGAAACTTGTATAGTTCTGGTTGTCTCATAGATATCCAACCTTCAACGCTCGATTGAATTGACTCTCACTTTCACCATCACGGAATGCGATAATCTAATCGGGCTTTCCTTTACCCGATATTCTCTTCACCATTTTTCGTAGTCCCTTCATGCCTCCATTAACCTCGGTATTCAAAGCTTACCATATAAACTCAACCCCCTTTGGTCTTGGAAGATCGAGTTTGTACCCGACCATCATAAGAGATCGATGACTTTGATTTGTTTCCATCAATCACCCTTTTTCTTCTTATCGACACTACTTCTAAAAATTCCTTGAACTTGCACCTTTATCCAATCGAGTGTTCGTTCCCTTCAACAGCTTCTTGAAGCTCTAGATCTCTTAACCTTGATGTTCTTCGAGTGCCAAAATTTTCCCTAAACTTATTCCTTATATCCTTGGTAGGGTCCCATGCCTTGTTAGACCTAGGAGAAGTACTTCGTTAGCACGACCGGAAGTTCAAATTCATTTCTTTGTCATGCTCTCCCCCTTAAGAATCCTTTCTTAGCTTGTTGAACTCATCCATCGTTTCCTTGACAAAAAATCTCAACATCTTTAAGGATCCTCTTCCTCGAAATGATTGATTCCAATTTATGCAGTGTGTTCAATGCCCTTAATCACATTCACTTTGAAGTGATTGGTTAAGATAGAAACCACTCTTCTCTCGTCTCTAACTTCCAATTCAATTCCAAACTCCTCAAAATTTCCATTCCACCTTTGTAACATCCTAACTTTTCGACCTTTCAGGTATGACGTCACGAGTGTGCTAAGTGCACATTTAATAAATTAATTATGCAATTATATGATTTATTTGAATATTTTTTATTTACTTTACGATTAAGTTTTTAAACGTTTTTGAACCTTTTCGACCCATTTTTAATTCGTTTAACCTCTTTTTCAACCCCGATTTTCGTAAGAACTTTCCATAAGTGAATTATGTGATTTATAAACTTGTTTATATGCTCGTTTATTATTTTTGAGTTCGTTTGATACGGCTTTGATGCCGTTTTATTTTGAGGGACTCGAGGGCCTAACTTGTTTTAGGGCGCCTTGGGTTCCGGAAGGCGTATCTTGGGCTCGGGAATTCGGATTCGAATTCCGAAAGTGGCACCGGACTTATAGTGAAGAAAGGAAACCAAAGAACCTAGATTCATATTTTATAAGTCCGTTTGATCATCCGAATTTCACCCGAAACGAACAGCTCGTGCAGATTTGCCACCCTTCACTTAAATGGCCATAACTCACTCAATTCTTAACCAAATACCTTGATTCTTGAGCTAATTTAACCATGGTTAACCATCCCTCATGCTCTCATTTTCAGACACAGCAGAGAGAGAAAGAGAGAGAAGCCTGGAAACCGAGACCAAAGGAAGAAAGAAAAGGGGAGAGCAGCCACTATTTACCAAAGGCGATTTTGAGCTCGTTCGACCTCCAATCTTTATCAAATCGAAGTGGTAAGACCATATTCTTGTTGGTCATCTTCTTTTCTTTCTTTTGAGTACTTATTTTTCTAAATTCCATGAAGATTTGAGCATGTAATGGTTGATATGATGAATAGTTAGGTTAATGTGATGATTTGATGAATTCTTGCATTCCTTTGATGTAATGCTTGGATTAGAGCTGAATTTATGATCTCCTTAACTTCCTTAATGCATGAGTGATGAATTATTTCATGGATTTTGTGTGAAAATCGAACCACCATGGCTGCTACTTGAAGAAACTTGAGCTTGAAGATGATATATGGCCTCTTTGCTTCCTTCCTTGATTACTGTTCGGTTTTGGGTTGTTTGGATGTGAGTTAGGTGTGTTTTTGCTGCTTTATTACTGCTCTTGGTGTTTCCTTTCGTCCTAAGCTATTGCTGCTTCGTGGGAGAGGAAGAACAGGGGCGTTGCTGCACCATTTTCGCGACTGCGTGTATCAGTTGCGGCCGAGACTGTATGGGGGCCATTTTGGGTCGCTCCCGCGACCCTGAATTGGCCAAGTTTCGACCTGTTACGTGATGGATCTGCTGCTGGGGTGTTGGTCGCAGCCGCGACTAGTTTTGAACTGAAATTGGTTGTGGCCATGACCTGTTTTTGGGGCAGTTTCGACTTGTTTTTGGTTGCTGCTGCGTGTTTGCTTTTTTTTCATTTCGTTCATGTTTTACATGGTTTCCTTGCTCTTATATGATTATTATATGACGTTAACATGTTATATTTCATGATATGCTATTTTATTATGAATTATTACGTGATTTCGATGCATATTTACGCGATATATGACAAGATATGTGTTATATGCTCTCATATGAACATGCATGAACTAATTCGTCGTTTCTTTGCCTCGCATGTTACTTCTTTGATCTTTTATTGATGCATATGTGTTGTTTTCTCATTATATGAGATATTAGGTTCGTTGCATAAGACTTACGAATCCGTTTGACGTGAATTATGTGAGATATGGCTTTGTATGAAATTATATGACTTAAACGCTTCCTTGTTTGCATGTATGCATTGTGAACTTGTTTATTTACCGTGTGTGATTTCTTTTAGCTTCTTTATGACTTATGTGCTTTGTTAACATGCTATATGACGTGTTATGTTCATTGTATGAGATTTATGAATTTATTTGACATGAAAAATGTGACTTATGACGAGAAATGAGTTTGTATGCCTTAAGTGCCATTTTATTTCACTTTCTATGCATCCATTGTCTCTTGTATGAGCTTTAAATTTATGAATGCTCATGATATGCCCTTATATGACTTAATATGAATTTATTTGTTGTGTGATGAGTTTGTTTCTTGGATTAGTTGTGTGATCTTTCGATATTTGCTCCGTTATGCCCAAGTGTGGAATTTATATGAAGTGCATTGCATCATTTGCATTCATATGCATATGCCAAGCGTATATATGGTTCATTTTGAGTCTAAGTTTGTCTTTTAATGTTTGTTTTGTTCAGAGGAGTTTCCCGTTTGAGACGAGGTTGTTCCATAGGCGTCGGTTTTGTTCTTTTGACCCGGTTCATCGGTGTAAGGTGAGACTAGGTTATAGTTATACCCTAATGTTATGTGCCTATATGTTTGCATACGAAATAAGCCTATGTATATGTAATACGTGTGAATTATGATTATGTATGATATGAATTTGGCTATAGAATATGTTATGCAAGGTATGAATATGATATGAACATAAGATTAAGAATAAGCTATGAATAGGTTAGGATACGAATATGTTAGGATATAAGTATGCTAGAATTATGAACTTAATTATGGTATGATTAGGTTGTGATTAAGAACTAGTTAGGATGTGATTATGCTAAGAATAGGTGTATGTTAGAATTATGATTATATTGTGCCTACGATATGCTATGTATATGATATGTTGTGGAATGGTGCGGATACGAATGAGGTATGTTTCTGAATAAGGTAAGACTCTGATTTTTTATTCTGATTCTGATTCCGATTCCGAATATGTCTGAGCGGGTGTGTGTTCTGAATCCGGGATGGCTCATTTTAGGCCGACAGATGTGTGTGTGTGTTCTGAATCCGAGACGGCTCATTTTAGGTCGACGAATGGTGTGTGTGAGTTATGTTTGATTTCTGTTATGTTAGTCTGTTAAGAAATTATTCGTGAAATGGGAGTGGATTTCCAATTAATTAAATATGGTTGTTTTGGCATTCGACCTAACTCTTTTATTCTCTATATCCAGTATCACGTGTGAAAATATTTTAGATTGCAAAAACCACGCCCCGATTCATGAACTCCCCTCTATGATATGTGTTATGCTTTCTGTACGTATGTACGCGTGCGTGTGTAGCCCCTCACTCAGTCAGTGTGACTAACCCCTCCCTCTTATGTTTGTAGTTTGTAGGTGCCGGTCTGTCGGTTCGCGCTAGGCGGTTTGCTGTCTTTTGAGTCCTGGTTGGGTTGTCAGATTCTGAATTTTGTTTAGAGTCTGTATTGCATTCTGTACTTTGAGCTTTTGTAATTTGAAATTTATATATGTTAAGCTTTGGCCCGTTATGGCAAGTATGTATATTTTGTTTTGAGCTTTGTATAACTTAACTATATGCCTACGTTGGTTTCGTTATTGCTTCCGCTTTTGTATGTTTATGTTTTGCGCACTCTGTTTGAGGGTTTAGACCGTCTAGCTTAGGAAGGTCTTTTGTTTGTCACCCATTCGCTAGTGCTTGGTGCATGTACGGATTCTCCATTTCGTTACACGTGTCGGGTTCTAGTGCGGGGGATGTGGCGCCTTGCGCTTGGGGTGCTACAACCTTTTTTCGACTCTTGTAAACCCACGATCTATTCTTGGCTCAAGCATACCTTGTTTGAAATAGCATGTTAAGTATGAGGCGAAAAGGACCTCCAATCAAGCAAACACCAAACTATGCATGTCGGGTAAGAATGTTCGATGCATGTAGCATATTTCAACAATTTAAGATGTGCAACATATTTAAGCAATTATATTATTTAAAAGCATATATAAGAGAATTAAATAATTCAACACAATGAATGATGCACGTGTCATGAATGCAAGTACCTTTCACCGTCATGGGAACCTTTAGTTCGGCAAATTGGTCCTTTGTTCTCAAATTCGTTTATCATCTCTTAATTACCGATCGTCTTCTAACTTTCTTGACTTTTCTTGCATCCACCTACGTGTTTCGAAGCCCGAATTTATTGTCTGGTTCTAAATTCTTCCCAAAGTCGATTCCGATTCCTTTACTTCCTTGTATCTCTTGTGCAACCCCATGATGCAAAGTTGTTATTTGAACACAAATCTTCTATACCCACGGAACTGGTCTCTTGAGTCTCTCCCCATTTAGATTCCCATTTATCAAAATCTTCTTCTCCATGGTCATTACCTTGATTAGAGTCACCTTGCTCTATCCCTTGTGAATTCATAAGAGTGAATGAACTCATCTTCCATGATTATGTAATCCTATTTCTTCCACTTCGATTTAAATACCAAACTTGAAGGTCAATTCGGGTATCTTAACTTCTCATGGTCTCCTTTAATTATCTTGTCGTTCGGTCCCCATTACTTGTTATCTTCAAGAACCCAAAACTGGTCGGTCTCTAAATTCTTTTCAACCGAAATGAACTTTATTCCAAAATCCAATATATCTCGACTTATTGCTTTCTTCCCGATCTCTTTCATTTGAAATTTATAGAATCTTCTCACTCCTAACTAAACTTCTCGGTCCTTAATCTTCAATTCGGGTCACTTCACTTAACCCTCAAGATTCTCTTTCTTAGTCTTCCAATCCGGATATTGGATCTTAGCACCTTTAAGCTTTTCCCTCACCACTTCCTTGAATTAAACAACCTTTTGAACTTGGTTAACCAACTCTGTTTGTGGTATAGAAACGTGTGTTTATTTTGTGAATATAGACGTTACACCTCCATGCCATTACCTCATCCATGCCTAATATTCACCCATGTTTTAGTTCCCATATCGAGCTAAAACTCCCATCCTATAACCTCATCATAAGAATTACCAATTACCCGAATTCCTTTAAATCTCCAGAGCCTTCTCTAATTCACCCACACTTGAGAGAAGATCTCGTGACAAGTTATTGTGATCGTGGAAATTGGTCGTGGTTTGATGTTGTAGTAATCCTACAATCACAACTCAACTCAAGTATAAATGCATGCCGGTTAGTAAGTGCATATGACACATAATTAGCATCAAAAGCACGTACTGATGCAAAATGCATCACATAAATCAACAAAATTTAAGTTACACACATTTAACAATATATTTTCTATATCAAGTTTCAATATCAATGTTCATGATCAATGCGGTGCACATGTTAACATGTTGTTCCTAAGCTGTTCGACCTAAACTTGACGCGAGATGACAAACACGAGGTGTCACAGCTTGGGATCTCGGTACCCACTGGGAAAATAAGTTTCCTCTTAGATCGTTGGGATTTTGAGATCTTTTAATAAATAGTGGAAGCTACATATGATTAAACACCTAATCCTATGTATTACATTATTATTCGACACGCTCACTTTTTCTCTGCTTACCATTTAGGTTGTAGTTATGCGATTATCTATAAATTGAAATGCAACCCGTAAGTACCCATCCTTGAGTCAAATGAATTGACTAAATCCTAACTTCTCTAATTGGCTTCAGACTCTAAAATTCATCTTAGATTCTAAAAGAAGAAAAGTGTTCACTACAAGGCGGTGTTTTCACCTACCCATGGAAGTCCAACTTGGGCCAAAAGAGATGCGAAAAAAAGTTAATCTCCAAGCCCATTCACTTCATGATTGTCAAACATACTTTTGAATATGCAATGGTAATAAGAAACAACGGGAACAATTTGAGAGATTTTGACCACTTAAAGAAATTGTACCACCTCATAAAAGTGTTATAAGGTACAACACATTGAAGGAAATGTTCCACATTCGAATGAGAGAAGATACAAATGCCCATAAATATGAACTGAAGTTTCTCATTAAGAAAGCATGCAGTCATGAATGTGTATTGAGAAAGGAGTTCTCTGTGGATTTGTTGCTCATATCATCTCCACCATCATCTAACCCTTTTATGCTCAATTACGCTGATGTTATTATAGCATAGTTGATCAATGAGTTATAATTATTAAGAGCATCCTTGAGAAGGACTAAAAGACAATAATGGTCACCTCTTCTTCT
Organism: Lantana camara; assembly: GCA_037501455.1. NCBI lineage: Eukaryota > Viridiplantae > Streptophyta > Magnoliopsida > Lamiales > Verbenaceae > Lantana > Lantana camara. The sequence continues at coordinate 44,286,548 of CM074859.1, forward strand.
AAACCCAATGAGGTAAAGACATGAAGGCCCAAATAAGAAGAGACCCTTAAAACTCAATGGAGGGGTGAGTAAGGGGCGGACCCAAAAGAAAAATTAGAAAATGACGTTTGCTTTCATAATGGGATATAAGGGCATTGGAAAGGGAACTGCAAAGAGTACAGGATACTCTGAAAGGTTCTCTCGTTGTAGTAATTCTAATAGGATCAGAATTCACTAGTCTTGAGTTAACTTTTCATAATCCATTGTGCAAAACTCAAAGCACCAATGTTTTGAACATACAACGAGATAACATAAGTAAGTAAGATAATAAAGTTCCAAATGAATTTCGGCACACTAGACATGAAAAGGATTAGCACGTTAATCATCTTAAAATCATTTTATAAAAATGAACTTAAAGAGTTAACTTCCTATGAATCTTTTATCTTAAGGGAAACGTTCCTAAAACTCTATTTAATTGAAACATGGGAACATGTCAATAACTAATGGACTTTGATCCATACTGATGATTGTAGATTGCTTAGCGTAAGCACTAGAAATGATAATCAGTTTAATTATTATGAACCAATGTACTTAATGAAGTACAAATCTAAAACTTTTATGAAATTCTTGGAATTTCACAAGGAGGTTAGAAACCAAAGTATTTGTAAGATAATAGTGTATCGTTTGATTGAGATGACGAATATCTTAGTGACTAATTCCTTAGTCATCTTATAGATAATATGATTATCCCTCTGTAAACTCATTCGAGAACACCTCATTGTTTCTAAATGAAGGAACAGAACCTTATGGGATATGGTTTATTCCATGACAAGTTTTAGTGACTTACCTTTATTCTGGGGATTTGATCTAAAAAAGTGCAGTTAAGATTTTAAATCTTATACCTTCCAAATCAGTCCCCTTAAATGTACTATGAACAGTAGTATTCTAAATTCCCTAGGTATTCTTATCCAAGAATTTGGGGTTGTCCTCTTGAGTGAAGAGGACAGTGAGAGATAAGTTTGAAGCAAGTTCAAGTTTATACAACAATATAGGATATTGTTTGTGCAATTCTCTTGAACAAAGGTTGTTTGTTTCAAGGAATGTACCTTTCTTAAGGAATCATTCCTAAGAGAGAAGAAAGGTAAGCAAGCAAACATCAAAAAAACTTGAGGATAACACCCCACGCCACAAATGGATGAAACAACCCAATCTAATGAAACTCAATCAATTTTGAAAGATAGCACACGAGTAAAATCTCCTCCCTTGATATGTTCAGAATGCATCCCCAGATAGCCTAAGAGATAGTATATATGGATGTTCTCCGCAAGACATCTCAAGTGGATATTGATCCACTTATCTATGAGGAGGTGCTATCAGATTTAGAATCTAAGTAGTGCCAACAAGCCTTGAAATCTAAAATGAATTTCATATACTCAAACCAAGTTTGGACCTTGGTTAATCCACCTAATAAGATTAGGCCCATGGAGCAAGTGGATCTACAAGCAAAAACTTAGTATAAATGGAATCATTATAACCTTTATAAAAAGTTATGTTGCTAAGGGCTTCACTCAAAGGTTAGGAATAAACTTTGGTGAAGTTTTCTGATTGGTTACAATGCAAAACCCATTTGGATTGTGCTTAGCATATCTACATATTATGACTATGATATATGATAAATGAATGTGAAACTGTCTTTCTCAATAGGAGATCGATAAAAACATACACATAGGACATCCCATGGATCCCACATTCAGTGGTAGTGTTCAAAAGGTTTGCAAACCCTTAAGATCATTCTACAGATCAATGAAGGCTTCTAGAATTTAGAGCATTCAATTTCATTATACAGTCAAATCGTTTAACTCATATGAAGTTTGACTAAGCTCTAAGTGTACAAGTAAGAGTTAGAAATGTTGAGTTTAATCCTTTTTCGTACTTTAGTAAATGACATCCTCTTCATTGTGAATGTGAAGGATGATATCAAAGTTACCAAAACCTAGTTGGGAACCAGCTTGAGATGAAAGTTTTAATGATGTATCTTATATTCTCAAGATAAAGATCTACAAAGATAGATCTAAAAGAGGAATAGGATTATCATAGTCAAGTACATAGACGACGTACTAAGAGAGTTTAGTATGGAAGATTCTTAGAGATGAAATTTCCAAAAGGACAATAGAACATCTCTTTTGAAGAGAATGTGTCCTAAGATAACTTTAAGAAAGCTAAAATATCCAAAATCCCTTAATTAAAAGGGAGCATAAAGTATACAAAGCCATGCCCTCGATGGGATATGGCTTAACAGAGGTAGCATGGTGAGCCGATTCTAAACTGGTCTTAGAGAAGGTCAATGGACTGCTGTAAAAAATAATCTCAAAGTACTTGAGAAAAAATGGGGATATGTTTTAAGAGCCTAGTAAGATATTGTCGTTAAAGAATATTTTCGTGTAATGTTGCATTTATAGATAATTGTAAATCTATGCTAGGATATATAGTTTGCCTAAATAGCAGAGCAATGTGTTGGAAAGAGTTATAAGAGATAGATACTAAAAAATCGACCGTATACGTTGAATACTTAGTTGCATTAAATGCTGCTAAGTTAAGTGTTTGGGTAAGAAACTTTATCTAACATTTAGATAAAGTTCCTAGCATGATGTAGCTCCATTGTCATATTGTATGACCAAATGGGTTGGTTGATCGAGTAATAGAACCAAGACCTCACCAAGAGACCGAACATTTGATTACGAATCAAGTGATAAGGAAAATGTGTTTCCTTAATGATGTACAAATCAAAAGGGTTCACATCAACAGAGAACATAGGAGATCCACGTTGGGAACGCCCAAAGTCAATTAGGCTCTCGAAGTATATCTTGAGAGTATGGGACTTAGAATATACTTAAATGGCTTTTACGAGCAAGTGAGAGATTGTTGGTAATAGTGCCCTAAAAACTGATTCGTTATAATCCGCTTTGGGACTTTCCTTGTTTCACAGACAATCTTTAAATAAGAGGCGTATGATTATAATCAAGGGTAAACACTTCTTTTTGTCCAATTGTGTGTTTTGTGTATTTCCTATTAAGTGCATGTATTAGAATTCTCCTAATCCAATAGGTTGTTAGAGATTTTGTCATTAGGTGAATAGCATGTGAAACAAACCCTAACTCAAGCTGGATTAGAAACTACTCCAAGTCGATGAGCCCGACAAACAGTGGGAGTGTCAATTAGGCTCAATTAAGACTTGCTTGTGGGATTGTGTCCTTAAGAAGGATCACCCAGTTTCATGGGGTGTAAAGTGCATAGTTGATGCATACACAATACACGAGGGTACTCGTCATGAGAACGAGTACACTGAGTTATCCCGTGTGAGAAGATTCCTAAATAGGAAAAAAAAATTCCACTTCTAGAAGAGGGAACTTCTAGATTAGGGAACATCTCATAGGTCAACGGCGTGATTAATTAATCCTTTGACTTGAGATTCTATTGATGTCTTTTGTGAGCAAACTAGGTAATCTTAGACTTAGGTCTAAAAGGGTGTCGCTCGAGACACCTCTATCATGACATATGTTGGGGTTACAAAAGTGGCACAAGGAAGCATGTGAGAATCAATAAAGGAGCTACACCTACTTAAAGAAGGATGATCTCTTATTGCATAAGTCATTCGTATGTCATCCTAAAACCCTCGACCGAGTTAGTGGATCAAGATATGAAGAAAAGAGTTTCTAGAATTGAGATCAAATGAACATGAAACGAGTTTAACTTTAAGTAAAGATTAGTGGGGATCTCATTATTCTCGTGCCCGAAGTCTTAACGAGGGATGTGATGGTAGGAGGATTGTATCTCATAGATGTCATTGACTGAAAGGTTCTTTCGATTTAATTCGTTGTTCGGGTAGTGGTCACACACCTGTCACTAGACTATGGTCATGTGATCTATGAGTTAATTAACTAATAAGTGTATTAATTAATTAGGCTTACTGCTAACTAAATAATGAACCTAGAGGGTCAAACACAATTGTCAGGTACAAAGGGTATTGTTGGAAAGATCAAATAATTGATCAAGATAAGAACACACATGCAAAGTACACGTATGGCACGTGAGCAAGGTTTGGGCGCATGGTCCAATTGAGAAATTGGACCATGTGTTAATTAATTGGAGAATTAATTATAAATCCCGAATATAATTAATTGGAGAATTAATTATAAAGCTCAATTACAATTAATTGGAGAATTAATATTATGGTCCAAGTATAATTAATTGGAGAATTAATTACAAAGGTCCATTAGGCGACTGACGCTCCTGCTACCTTTATCGGCGAACTTCTTCTCATTTCTCGCACTCTCTACTTGGTAAGCCTCTTTTCCTTCTTCCTTCATGACTTTGTAGAGATAAGTTTGAACCCTTTTTTTCACCACCTTTTCAAAAATCCGAACCATAGACCCTCATTTTGTCATATATTATTCAATACTTGAGTTATTCTTGTGATAATTATTGGATATTGTTAGTTATTGAGCATGATTGAGAAATTTGGAACCAAGTTTGAACTTTTTCCAAACCCTAGACATCTTGGTATGGAGATCATTTCCACTCTAGGCGGATGCAAATGACTATTCTGTGAACAATACAAAGGCGACCTCCCTAAACACCTTGGTTTGAAGGATCTTGCATCAAATATTGAGTGTGGGGTTTTTGTGCTCACCATGAGTCTTCGGGAAACGTTAATGCCATGAAGTTGGAGACAATGTGGTTTATGAAGGAGGGCATTAGGTTGGACAACACTTGGATCTTAATTGAGAAGATAATAGAAGTGGCTAACCGTAATTTTGGAACTAATGGTCACGGTGCATACAATTTTGGATCAAATGTGTGGATGGAGAGCGAGGAAGGTAACGACAATAACAAGATACTATTACCTTGATGAAGTGCAATTGAAGAATATAGGGTTGATAATCAAGTGGCAGGTGGCACCACTTAAGAACCGTTGGATGTCGTATTGGCCTGAGAGCGAGAAATACAAGTATGATCAAATGCATAGGTGGTGTAACACCCCGCTCGTCCGACGTATAAGGTACGCCACATTCCAACTTTATTATGTGTCTAATTATATTATTTTGTGTTTTGCCTGGCCCTATTTTGAACTCTTTTAGAGTTTAGGGGCCTGTTTGTAATTTTCTCCTTTTAGGGGGTTATTCGGTCATTTCTCGTTCGGTCGAGAGTTCGACCTCTTTGAACCCTCTTTTGCGTTCGGGGCATCGAGACGAGTCCGTAGACTCTAAGTTTGCCCCATTCTGACTTTGTTAGCCCGTTCTTCCGATCGTTTTTGCGTACGAGGACCCGAGATATATACCCCGGATCCTCGTTTTGCGTGCTAGAATTTCAGCTCCAGACGCAGTCGTCTTCCTCCAGCGATCAGTTACTGTTCATGCACTCGAAGGTGTAATTACACACATATGTCCGTTCTCGTTCGTTTCTCGACGAAATTCGACGTTTGAGTAGTGGAAATTTATCAGTTCGACGAGCCCGTCACGATGGTACAAGAATCACGGCCCGAAAACCAACGGTGGTAGCGCTACGGCAGAGCAGCGGCGGCGGAATGAATCCCCGCCACTTCGCCGCCTCTTCGCGGCGGTCTCCGGCGGACTTCCGGCGACACGCGCCACCCCACCTGAATAAGGAACTCCAGGCGCAACTCCAGTCTTAACAGTGCGGCCATTGGTGGCTGGACGGCGGCTCACGCGCCGCCTGAAGTGGTCGCGGCGGCGGCACGTCACTGTAGCGGCTTCTCCCGCCGCTTTCCGGCGACTTTTTCCGATGGGGTTTGGTGGTTTCCTGACGTTTTCGACCCCCTGAGTTCGTTTCCGGTGGTGGTTTAAGCAGAAGATGGCCGTAGGTGGCGGAAACCGGCGGTGACACAACGGCGGGACTTTGGCCGGCGATTTGGGACCTTTTCCGGCCGGTTTTGGTGGTGCTCCCTTTACAAAAGTTGCTTGGAATGACGAAACTTAGCGGATGGCATCGGCGGCGTTCCAGGAACCGGCCGTTGGCGGCGGACCGGTGGTGAACCGGCCTGAACCGGTGGCTTCTCTCTCCGGCGATTTTTCCGGCGATTTGACTCGGGGCTTTTGTAGGGCTCGTTACAAGTTTTCCAACGGTATGCTCGGATTTCATTTTCGTTTCGCGGTTTGTATTTAATTTCAGTTTTCGTCCTTGGAATTTGGTTCGGTTTTTTGTCAACGAAGTCTGACGTGTTTGGTATTTTCTGAAATTGGTTGAGGGCTTTTGTCAAGCAGGCCGAGGCGCATGTTTCTGTCCTTCCGGGGATTTTTCCGATCACCGGAGGCGGTGTTCCGGTGGCGGCCGATGGCTGTTCGGCCGGCTACGGTGGCGGCATTCTGGCGACCTTCGAACAGCAAGTTTCTCTCATTGTGGTGAGTTCAATGCCACTTTCCGTTCGTCAATCGGTTGCCCGATTGATTTATTGTGATTTATTTTGTATAATTTGAATATTTGGAATTAATTGTTTTAATTGCAATAAATTGTGTATTATTATATTTGTCGATCACTATGTATGCCAACGGATATAAAATCATGTATTAAGTGAAATGTGATATGGATTGATGCTTTGAATTGTATATTGCCCGTTATGCCGAAATTGTATTAATTGTTAATTGTTTTAAAATGTAATTCGCTCTTGTATGCTCGATAAATTAATGAATATGCATTGTATGGCATTTGAAAACATGTAATAAATTATGAATGTATGAATTCATGTTGTTGTTGATATTAGTTTCGTTTCATGCCATTAGATTTAGTATAGCACTTGTAGGAGGGGTGTTTGTGTAATTTTAGAAAATATGAGTTGTATGAACTTTGTATAGTTGAATGATATAGTTGGAAATTGATAAATGACTTCGTGAATCTATATGGAACTTGTAGCATGTTATATGAATTATTGGCCATATATTATGTGAATTTGTATTAAATGTGATATATGAATTTGTTTGATTTAATTAAATAAAATTTGTAGCATGCTATGATATGATTTAGTTGGCTTTGAAATACGTGCAATTTTATGAAATGTTATATGTGAATTGATTTGATTGCTTTGTAAATGCGCATTATATGAACCTGGTATGCAATGTCTGAATTGAATAAGATTTATATGAATTTATATGAAATAATGTGACATGCATTGCCTTTCCATTTTGTTTATTTGAATTAATTGTGCATAAGAACATCTCTTGATCTACTTTATGAATATGTTGAGCTATGCGATATTTTATTTTACAAGTAATTAGTATGATTATGAACTTGGCTTATGTGATTGCATTTCTTAAGTGCTTGAGCATGTGCCGTGCGTCTTTATATGGTTGTCAGAGTCTGAGTCTGAGTTCTGTACTGTGTTTTGTGTGTTCAGTTGGTACAGGTGCACCCGGGGTGGTGATTTATGGTCGTGCAGGTTCCGGGGTGGACCACTTGCTTTGGGTTTTGGCTTTGTTTGGTACCAGGTGAGGGTGTTTTCGTTCTAGTTATATATTAAACCCTACAACCTTTATGTGACAAGTTTTGGCCAAAACCTTATGTATATACCTATATATATGTTATTTTCAAAGTGGAGTCATCGAGTAACCTTTTCTCCAAAATTATGAAATATGTTATGTTTCTTATGAATCAAATGTTTTGGCGAGATTATGTATGTATGATATGTTCACGGGCCCCGGAGCTTAGTGTATCGTGGTAAGCCGGGGAGGCAAGGGCCGACGGTGAACCCGTGCACTAGTTCCAACCATTTTACGTCGAAACGGATCTCGTCAGGAGTTTTGACGAGAAAACGCTAGTCGGGCTTTTGAGGATTCATGTACCTCACTAGCCATTATGTATGAGGTGGACGGGTCTTGCTAACCCTTCCACCACCCGGAGGAAGAAGGTTGGAACTTATTTTATGATTATGATTATGATTATGACTATGATTATGTTTATGATTGATAGGCACCGTGCGGGAAGGCCGGGACACGGATTGCCCAAACGAATATGTTTAGGATATGATATATGATTTGTGTGTCTTATGATATATTGCATGATCACCTATTTAATGTATCAATGATATTTGTCGTACACGGTCGGAGTTTGGTTGGAGATGATGCACGCTCACTCGCCGAGCCTTTATGTTTATGTATGAATTATGAACTTAATGAATTTAATATGAATAGTCGTAAAGTCTGAGCATTGCTGAGTCATTCTTTTGCCCTTTTTGGGAACTAACTTTAAATAAAACCTTGCTCGGGATTTATGACTTGCATGCGCATGTTTTTATATATATTTATCGCTCCTGCTCGCTCAGTCTTCTAGAGACTGACCCTCCCCCTTCTTTTCCATTTTTCAGTTCTTGCAGGTTTGAGCTAGGCGGCTTTGAGTCGGGTCTGTTGAGTCTGTGTCAGTCTGTTTGATTTGTTATATACCTTATTTTGATTTGTGAAGGAAACCATGTATATGATAGGTATATATTATGCAGGTTGGTACTCATGATTTAGATATATGATTTTCGGGACAGGTTAGGACAGGTGCTCGGTTTAGATGAACCCGTTTTGATTATATGTTTGATCGGGACAGGTTTCTAGGGCAGTTGAACCCATTTAATTGATGTTGAGTTACTTTTTGAAATATATGAATTATGATTGCTGATTAAAGTTTTTGAGATTTGTAGTTTGTTTCACTTCCGCATTCAGGTTTTGCATAATTGCACTTGTACAGGGTTTAGGTACCGCCTAGCTTAGGTTGATTTTTTGGTATGTCACTCGTTCGCTGTGGCTTGGTACGTGTGCGGACTCTCCATTTCGTACACGTGTCGGGTCACAGTGCGGGGGTGTGGTGCCCCACCGCTTGGGGTGCTACAGGTGGGGTGTTGCAAAGTTGAAGAACTCATCATTGATCAACTAGCCACTCTCAAACTACTTCCACCACCTCCTTCACACCAAGGCCCCAATCCTCGCCTGACTCACTACTAGAATGAATGAGTTGTGCTTAAAGTTGACGGGAGTGAGAGGAGATGTTGCACTGCCAAACAAATATACATACATTGAGGAATGACATGAATGCCCAATTTGCAGCCCTCAACAACAACTTGGCATCGTACTTCCATGGATAGCCTAATCCGTCGCCCGAGTAATTGTTGATTTGTCCTCCCTTCATGATTGCATTGATTTGTGCCCAGTGTGTGGGGTTATGTTAGACTTTGTTGCTTATGAATTTTGCTGAAACTTGATTAGGATGGATATTTGTGTTTAAGACTTGGTTATTGTTGGTTTTTAAGTTATTATGGATTGTTCAAACTTGAATTATGGATGCTTGATGTACTTTTAATGTTAGCTATGAATGTCTTTATTTGATAATTTTAGCATCTTGATTAGATACGTAACTTGTATGCGAGAGTGATTGCGCATGTTGATTGTCAATCGCTTCATTTTGCATTTGATCTATGTTGTCTAAGTTACATATTTCAAGTTTTGGATGGCTTTTGCATGGCTTCGTCATCAAATCGTCATTGATTGAGGGATTCCTCTTAACTTTCTTTCTATTTTATTGCATGCGGACATTGCATTAGCTAAGTGGTTGGCGGGTAAATTAAGATATTGATTTGTATTATGCTTGTGGGTAGATTTTTGGCACTTGATACTGTTTATCTTTTGAGTTTTATGTTGAATATGAAGGATTACCTCTATTTATGAAAATTTTTGTTTAGGTTTAATTGTTGAACTTTTGCTAGAACGAGTTAAGCTAATCAAACGTGTGAAAATATGCGTGAAATTTGATGAAACTATTGTAATAGCATGCCCTCATGTCTTGTGCACTTTTGAATGAACTATTACACTTTGCTTACTTCGAAAATGTTTATGTTTTCCAAATAAGGATAAAATATGGTTATGGTACATTTTAGTCTCTTTCGAGGCAAAATTTTTAGTTAACAATGGATTAGGAAAGTGGTTTAGGCCTTCGTTGTTGGTGTTCAAGTCTTTCATTAGCCTTTGCACTAAATAACATCATCCTATTAACCCATTGAGCCTATTTTTTATGTCATTTTCTTCTTAGCCACATAAATTAGTCAATTGCACAACAAAGTTGATAACTTACCCTTTCTAATTTTCACACCATGCTTGCTCATTTAGTTATGTGATCATAGAATCTAACTCCTATTATTGATTCTTGTGCAAAATTGAGAAAAAGAAGAGGAAAGGAAAATCAAGAAAAAGTCGAAAGAAAATAAAAAGATGATAGCAAAAGAATTGAAAAGAAAAATATGCAAAAGTGTAGAAACAAAAAAGAAATGGTAAATGTACACATACTAGTGTGGGGGTATTGTTATTTAGTTACGCAAACGTGTGACGCCCCATGTTTTCGTCGTACAGGTACGCGTACCGTACGTGTGAGTTTTGAGAGTTAGAACCATGCATGCTTATTTAAATTATGTGTCTAAGTGAATTATGTGATTTATTTTCCTCATGTGAGTACCTTAATTGTAATTACATTCATTTTATTTCCTAACTTATATACATTTCATTCCATAACATATACATATTCCATTTCATTTTATAAGCATTTCATAATTTTTGTGCATACATACATGTATATATATATATGTATCATATCTACACTTATATAACTATGCATACTTATATATATATATATATATATATATATATATATATATATATATATATATATATATATAATATCTTTCATTACATTACATGCATACACCTATACATACAAACATATCATATCATAGAATACCTATTTACAAAATCACATAAACACTATACACACATACTAAATCTCTAACACACACCTCTCTCTCTTTCTCTTAAACCCTTCACATACACACATGTTCATTTTTTATCCAAGCAAGATGAAGGAGAAGGAGGAATCAAGGCATCATCGTCATCTTCTTCATCATCTCCATCGTTTCATTCTTTCATCCCTTCATTTCATTCCAAGGTTTGTATATATATATATATATGTGTGTGTGTGTGTGTGTGTGTGTGTGTGTATAAGTGTGTGAATGTGTGTTTTGTTAGGGCTTTTATAATCTAAGTTTAGATTCTTGTTTCTTAATGATATTATGCTAATAGATGTTGGGATCTATGAATTTGTTGCAAGATTTGGTTGATGTATATATGTATATAGATGTGTGTATATATATGTGTGTGTTTTGATGTGGGTTTGTGGATTAATGCGAACTAATTGCTTTAGACTTACATTTGATGTTCCTACTTGGTATATTACATGTTTTAAGTGATTTGGGTTGAGTTTTGGTTGAGTTTTAAGCTTGGGAGGGTTTCCCGTTGCCGTTTCCCGTTATTCCCCTGTTTTTTTCCGTGTTCCTGGAGTCCATGTTCCTGGAGCCCAATCCAAGCCTTGACACTTTTAATCCCAGCCAGGATTCAACTTCCGAGAAATCTGCTGCTCCAACATCCCAGCCTTGACACTTTTAATCCCAGCCAGGATGTCCTATCCTACTCTGTGTGCTCTGAATTTTTAATTAAGCAAGTAACTGAAGTGTAGAGTATTCTCCTTTTTATGGCTCGTCAATATCAGTCCCGAGGAGTGAGATATGGCCGTTTCAATTGGTACGCCAAGCTGTCGCAAATCTGCTTTAACCCAACTTCGGACCTAAGACACTTTCATTCCGCATTGTACTAGAATTCGAGCCATATATGTTTGGAAAGATCTATTTGTCTACTTTCATACCCAATATATGAAACCCCTTTTTGACTTCTAGATCTTGAGATATTTGAATTTCTTTACAACTTGTGCATTTTGGAACTCCCAACTTTTGTTCAAACTCTACTCCAAACTCCATTTCCATGCTTTCTCTTTGTTTTTCCGACCCCGTACGTGACTTATTTGATTTTATACATGCCTAACTATTTGTTGGTGATCGAATTCCTATTTCTTGACAAGTATTTGCATGAGCTTCGATTAAATGTTATGTGTAAATTATGATTTGAGTTTGTTTGTTGTCATACATGCCTACATGATTTAAATTAAAGCCAATTTGTTCGTCTTATGTGTTAAGTGATTTAATTATGTTCTAATATTTTATTGCACGACCATATACCACACGTACACTTGAACTATATGCCTATTGATACGTGAAATATTAATTATGGACATGAACACTATCAAGACATTGCATATCATTTTATAATTCTCGCATACATATATCATTTCATATCATTCCACGACACCTCATAGCAATGCCGTGCATCTTATTTGGTTTCATATTAAGTCATTTCTCATGAGTACACATTGTTCCTTCTCTTGTACAGTTCGTTTCCAGGGCGGAGACTTCCGGATCAAATAGGCACCCATATTGCTTACGTTTCTTGTCTCGTTATATTCCAGGTAAGGGTGTTTTCGTTCTAGCTACATATCAAACCCTACAACCTTTATGTGAGAAGTTTTGGGCAAAAACCTTACACGTATATATATTGATTTCAAAGCAAAGTCATCGAGTAAATTCTTATCGAGTAAACCTTCTCTCAAGGATTTGAAATGTATTTTTATTATTATTCTCACGACTTAAACATTTTGGCAAGATTATGCACAATCATGTTCACGTATTATTGGGTCCGGGGAAATGTGTGAATGGAAACCGGTACGTTATCGGGCCGTCGGTCAATCCATTCATATAAAGTACCTTTGAGAATCTCTCACGCGACCGAGAAGCACTGAAGGTGAGTTATTCTTAAGCCAGTGGTGTTACCCCATCGAAGGAGCGGGTAGGAGTCATGATCCCCCGACTCGGAAAAAACGAACGAGCTGGTAGGGCCTTGCAAACCCTTCCACCGCCCCAGAGAAAGAAGGATGGAAAACAATGTTTATTATCACGATCACAACTAATATTTACCACGCGGGAAGGTCGGGACACGGATTGCCCAAGCATTGTATTCCTCTCTTCGAGTGCTTCGTTTTCTCCTGATTGAATCTTATTTTAAATGCTTGAATTCTTGCTTTCTTGAAGATGATGAATAGTATCAAATTTGGGATTTGATGTGTTTAATCTCGTTTCGTGAGCTCTTGCGAATATGTGTTCTACGTGTTGTATTTGCCTCGTGGAATGATTTTGTGCGAATCGGGGCTGTGGTGTGGGGGGGGTGTGTGTTTGTTGTGGTTCGTCTGCCATTAATGGTGGACTTGGAGCTGCTGCTCGGGGGTATGTCTCCCCATGCGCCTTGTGTGAGACATACCCGTGGCTGGCTGTGGTTACGGGTCTGACCTCGGACACGCCCGTGTCTCCTTTTTCTCTTGAGGAGAGATACGCCCGTGTCTCCCCAGTTGTGCTAAGCGTCTGTACTGAGACACACCCGTGTCTCAGTTTACTCTTGGAGGGAGACACGCCCGTGCGTGTCTCCCGCTCTGTGTGAGTGTTTTTGTATTATTTTGTCCGGTTTTGTTTTATATGCTCATTATAAGCTTTTTAATTTGTATATTAAGATATGTTTTCAAATTATATGATTTAATTTTGATGCTAAAACGTGTTATGTGTTCTTAAATGATGTCTTTATTTTTTGCATTAGTTGTGCACATAAACATGTTTTAATGTGGATTATGATTGTGTTAAGTTAGGAAATGCATTCCTTTGCATGAAATGATTTGAATATGTGTTGTACCTATATGTTTGCATCTCTTAAGTGTCTATTCATATGTCGTGCGTCTATATGGTTCATCCTAGAGTCTAAGTTCCGTATTTTATCTTCAATTTGTTTAGGTGCACCCGGGGTGGTGTTTCAAAAGTCGTGTTAATTACGGGGTGGATCAATTGTGCTCGTTCTTGGCCTCGTTGGTATAAGGTGAGGTTAGGTTATAGTTAAACCCTAATGAAATGTGCTCATTTTCTATGTATGCAAACTATAACCTTAAGTATAAGTAAATACGTGCGAGATATGTAAGTTTATGAATTTGTTAACCATTTGCAAGTATGATACGCTATGTACAAGCCTAAGTACCCTTGTTCCAATTTGCTATGATTCGTTCTGTTTTGAAACATTAAACTATGCTTCAAACCATGCGGCTCTTATGAGCCAGGAGCTACAAGTTATTGATATGCTATGGATTTGGCACGGACAGGTATGTATAGCATAGTTATTACAAGGTAAGGTTGTCATGTAAGTTATGTTCAGTAGCGGGTTGAGTTTGCTCTGTATTGTTTTGTATTTGTTAGTGGGCCCCAGAGTCTATGAGTTAGGACGCCCAAGACGACAGCGGGCCGTCGGGTTAAGCCTGAGCATAGCCTCCAATTGGATAGGACTAACCCGGAACCCGCCAGGAGGTTTGGCAGGGGGATGGGACCCTGAGGGTTGAGTGTGTGCGCTCCCTCTTCTGCATGGATGGTTAGGGTCGCACAACCCTTCCATCGCCGGAGAAGGAGGTTGCTCTGTAAGTAGGTATTGGTTTGATTTAATTTGCTATGCTATAATTAGTATGAGGAGCCCAGGATGGGATTTAGTACTCGTACCCGCCGAGTTAGGTATATATGCTCTGTTAAAGTTCGTGAAACGGGGATAGACCCATAATTAAGTTAAAATATGAACCTTTTGGAAGTACAATCTAAGATATGAAGTGATTTCGTAAGATTTGATATGTTTGATACGTTTGAATTTGTTATGTTATGCTTGTTTTTTTTTTTTTTTTTTGATAAGAAACCCATATATGTATGTATCATGGGCAAATGTTTTAGTGTGCAAAAACTATCCCTGCGTTCACAAACATTATGATTTGTACGTGCTTTGCTCCTTATACGTATGTAGCGTGTGTGGGTAGCCCCTCACGCAATCAGTGTGACGGACCCCTCTCACCATTGTTTTTTGGTGTGCAGGTGCTAGTCATGGAGTTCGAGCTAGGCGCATGTGTCGACGCCTTGGAGTCTGTAGTGTCTTTTGTTCATTTGGGTCTTTGCATTTCATTTGATTTGGATTCTGTATAAGTATGACAGTATGTTTATGTATACCTTGTTTAATTTATGTAATTGATATATTTTCGGGACAGGTTTCTAAGAAACAGTTTAAACCCGTCACCTGCTGCTTATGATTTAATATTCAATTTTATGATTTGCTTCCGCGTGCGCATTTGCTTTGAGTGTCAGGGTCTACATTCTGCCTAGCTTAGGTGTATGTCTGTCTATCTCCCATTCGCCTCTACTTGGTTCATGTACGGGTTTCCCATCTCATATGTCGATTGGGCGTAGGTGCGGGGGATGTGGTGACCCACCATGCGGGGTGCTACATTTACTATAAGTTTGAATTTGGCCAACTTGTTTTTGATCTAAAACCACTTATTAATTGAAAGATTGAGTAGTGGTTGGGTAAACTTCCCTAGCACTTAAATTCTAAATTTAAAGAGATTTAATTTGGATTTAAGCTAATTAACAATCAATTAACAATGTTAAGGCGCTATTAATTGATTGCCCCAATCTCGTTCACTTGGTTTAAGTATTGAATTGTTGATCACGAGAGCGTCTTCGATCTTGCTTGAACACACGCTTTTGACTTCGAGAGAAGTTTAACCATACTTTAGTGATTAGCTAGTAAAAATTACTCTAGTTGATTGGGTATTAGTCGTATACTTGGCTTATACAAGCATTATCACCTAATTATCTTAATCTTTGAAGTAATTTGAGTTAGTTACTTTACTTGAACTTTAGTTTAATTCTTGTTTAAGTTGCTTGATTCTAGCCTAGTTGTAGCACCCCGCAGGTGGGGCACCACATCCCCCGCACTAAGACCCGAACCCGAATACGAAATGGGAAATTCGTATCCAAGTCCAAATCATAGTGAATGGGAGACCAACACACCCACTAGGCTAAGCGGAGCTAACATACACTCAGAGTGCACAAAAGTAAACAAATTCCAATCACAACAACAAGATAGCGGAAGCAATATCATCAAATACTCAAACTAGGGCCAAGAGATCAAATATATATACGAGATACAATCCCATAAATCCATAGCATAAATCAAAACTCCAAGAGTATAAAACATACAATATGTACATGAGACCGAAATGCAACATATCCCGACCTAAATGACTAAGTGTGACTCAACAGACGCACTTTCCCACCTAGCACGAGCTCAAAGAACCTGTCACCTAAAAAGATAAGAGAGGGGTCAGTCCACCGACTGAGTGAGGGGGCTAACGCACACCCACACGATACATAATAGAGCAAAGCACGTAATAAAGGGAGGAATCATGAACCGGGCATAGGTTTTCCATACCAAAACATTTTCAAAGGAAAACTAATACATATATGTATACTTATTCAAAACGTTTCATAAAACTATCCCCGTTTCACAATTCCAAGGCATAAATTATAATGCTCGAGCGAGTAATAAGCTTCCAGTCTTACCTCTCATATCAGCATAAGAAAATCAAAATCATACATACAATCTACCCAAACTCCGAGATAGAAGGGCTACATAAACCTTAACTATCCATATTTAACATAAACTCAAGGGGAAGCTACACACGACGAGTCTTTCCTGGCTTTTACACCGTGAGAGTCGAAGAGTACGCCTTCCCAACTCCCAAGGGTCACGCGTAAAACTTCGTATGGAGCTATGCTAAGGAGTGATGATCCCGATGGCCCAATACCGTCCCAGCTGTCCTCCCTCATAGCTCCGGGGCCCAAACATACAGAACATAACATACATGTACCAATCTTTCATGGCTTAACTCGCTTACATAGCATATCATAGTATATCGTATCATAACATATCATAAGGGTTTCAAAACTCAAGCTTATATACGCCCGTATACATACTTTCAAATCCGAAGATGTTCACAAGATCATAACATATCATACTCAATACATATTTAAAAATATATATAATATATAGTCACATACGGGCAAGAAACAAGAGCACGTAGGGGTTATAGGTCGCTTAACTAAAAGAAAAGATCCTAAACCTCACCTTATACATAAGAACAAAAGAAACACGTGCGTGCCGACCACCACAACCTATATCTCGGGCTCAACACCAACACTGGGGACCTTCTCTGTGACAAACAAACACAAAACCCGAGATTTAGACTCGATTATGTACCAAATAGACGCACGGTGATGCGAATGTATGTAACTTATGCATATGAGATGCAAGAATGCAACACTTAAGTCATTCAAGGTTGTAACACATAAAATTCAATTTAAATCAAATTCATAAAATTAAACAAGAATTATAATCATATTATATAACAATTTAATATTATAAACAAATCAATTCATAAAATTAAAATTAGGCTAATAACAAGTATCTCTCATTTTAGATCAAATTCATAATTTAAAACAAGGTTTATAATTATATTATATAACAAATTAATATTATATACATATATTAAATAAGACTAATAGCATATAATATTATATGCAATTAATAATCAAGACTAATAGCTTATTACATATCAGATTAATATCACGTATCCCCACCTGCACATGCACATTAGTTTATGAAATATGCATTAGTCAGGTATGCGTCAATATTTCACAAAAATATGCAGCAGTTCGGACTCAACTGCATGGCTGCGTGCATCCTTAGTTCAAAAGTGCCCGGCCGCGCAGCCAATTTCCCCATAATTCGAACCTTAACGAGGTGAAATTGAACAGCTGAAGCAGCAGATATTATGCAGGGGAAAAACAGGGGAACAACGCAATAGCAAAAAGCAAGCAACAACAGCAGAATTATGGCCATAAAATGCAAGGAAGCGCAGCAAACAGTCCCAACTCTTACAAAGCAGCTACGGTAAAGAAAAAGAAGAAAAAAGACCCAAGTATGTCATGCTTTCTTGCAACCAAAGTTCAAGCACTTTAATGGCAACTCAACTACCAACAAATAGAGTCATAAATATGTAATATAGGAGCAACAAGGATCAACATATAAGTCTTGGATTTCAAGAGATCAAGGAATGAGCAAGTTCTTCCAAAAATGAAAGTAACCATAACTATTCACATCTATCTCTAACCACCATGCATTTCTAACTTAAAATCAGATTCATAGGGGTGAAAAGAAGCACAATAACATGGAGAACCAGAATACACTCTTATCTTGAAACTTGGAGAAGTGAAAGAGATGATATGAGCTCTAAGGTGTGAAATAATGAAGAAATGGCTTGGTTTCTCCTCTTCTTCTTGAATGGCTACTACACGTGCCAAAGGAGCAACGGTTGGGATGAAAATATGGTACAAAATGGCTGAAATTAGGCTAATATCAGATCCAAGAAGTCAAAGTGGGGCCTGAATTAGAGTTTTGGTACAAATGGGCTAAAAATGGCTTCGTTGGGGGTTCAAACGGCACCGAAAAATTACGAGGTTAAATCCATTGGGTCCGAAACGTTGAAATGAGTCCAACGGCAAAGACAGATCTCAAATCTGATTTCTGTAGCTCAAGATATCGAATAAAGAAGTTCAAGGTGTCCTATTTTCAAATAGATCCCTAAACTTTCAAAACGTGTCAAATAGGCCCAAAGCCTATTTTCAATTAAGCCCTAAAACTTTAAAACTCATGCAATCAAGTCCAAATGCAATTAATTTAATTAAATTTATATAATTTCAAGAAATTAGCATGCTAAGAAATTAAATACATATCATATAAATTCACATATTTCAAGATTTCAAATAATATAAACACTTAGGCATATATTATGACATTTAAATCAAATAATTCAAGTAATTTCATATAAATGTTAAATAAAGAAACATATATCAAGAGTTTAAATAAATTAAAGTAAGAAAATAAAAGATAAATACGGACATTAAACTCACACGTGGCACAAACCTGCACGTACGAACGAGCGGGGTGTCACACTAGTTTTTACTTAAGTAATTCGTTAGTTAAGTTGTTTGTTCTTTAGTTGTTAGTTACTCTTGCATACTTGAATTGGTCTATAGATTGACAAAAGTATAAAGCAATTGTTTTGATTTTGTAGCACCCGCGAAGATAGGCACCACATCCCCGGCACTACAAGTCTAGTCCACACATGAAATAGACAATCCATACATGAACCGGACTCATAGCGAACAGGTGACAAAGAAAAACTCCTCTAGCTAGGCGGTTCTAACCCCGTACCAATCAATCAAATAATACAAAAGGCAGTGCGGAGGCAAACAAGAACAATTTAAATCACAATAAAATCCATTAGCATGGACAATGGCTTCAAGCCCAATTCAAGACATAAATAACCAGTTCAGCATGCAACCTATTAACGGGTTCAACTAAGCATGCAACCTGTCCCGAATCCACATACATCAATAAATAACAATTGGCTTTCAAGCCCGATCAAGAATTTAATACAATAAACAACACAGTAAAATGTAACAACATAAAATGTGACTCAAATGTGCAAGTGTAACTCGAACAAGGACACTAAGACTCGGTTCCACCTAGCAAAACCTGCAAGAAAACTGGAAAAAGGGAAGAGGGGTCAATCTCTAAAAGACTGAGTGAGCAGGAGCTATACATAAATATAAAACATGCGCATACAAGTCATATATCCCGAGCAAAGTTTGACTTAAAGTTAGTTCCCGCGAAGGGCAAGAGGTAGATAAGCAATGCTCGGACTTGACGACTAATTCATATTAAATTCATTAAGATCATAATTCATGAATAATCATAATGGCTCGGCGAGTGAGCATGCATAATTCTCTAACCAAACTCCGACCATGTACCATAAACATGATCAATAACTTTTAAATACGTGATCATTCAATACATAATAATACATACAAGTCATATAACATGAGACATGATCGTTTGGGCAATCCGCGTCCCGGCCTTCCCGCACGGTGAATAATAATAACATGAACATGATCATAAAATAGTTGCAACCTTTTCCCTCCATAATGGTCAGGCCTGCAGACTCGAACCATTTAATAATAACAATATCAAGAAGGGGGCTCATGACTCCTACCCGCTCCTTCGGTGGGTTAACCATCAGCTCAAGAATAACTCACCTTCCACACTACACAGTCGCGTGAGAGATTCTTAATGGGTACTTTGTGCAATGGCTTAGCTATATATCGGCCCGATGCCGAACCGGTCTACATTCACACATTTCTCTGGGGCCCAATACATGAACATGATCAATGTGCATAATCTCGCCAAAACATTTCAAGTCAATGGAAACATAATACATTTCATAATCCTTGAAAATGATTTACTTGAAAATAATTTACTCGATGACTCCACTTTGAAAACAATATATACATATATATATATATATATATATATATATTAGGTTTTTGGTCAAAACTCTTCACATAAGGTTGTAGGGTTCGATACGTAACTAGAAAGAAAACACCCTCACCTGGAATACACGAGACAAGAAACATGAGTAATACGGGTCCCTATTCGATCCGGAAGTCCCCGCCCTGGAAACGAATTGTACAAGAAGGGAAGTAATGTGTACTTATGAGATACGACTCAATATAAAACCACATAGACGCACGGTAATTCTTATGAAGTGGTATGTCATGTTATAAAATGATACGATAGATAATAAATCATAAAATTACTGGTACAGGGACCTGAAATAGTACTATTCTGGGACCGTACTTTAAAAATTATCCCTAATATACAGGTATTAAAATATTTCTAAAATATTTAAATACAAACAACGGACGACTAGCCAGAACTACTCAAGTATATACATGCAATTGATAATAAATTTTAAATCACAAAGCAGATAAATAAAGCATGCAATTAACACTTAAGAGCACCTAATTTATCATGCTTAAACAAAATATAATATAAATACCTTTCATCGAAGAAGGCTACTGCGCCCCGAATTCACCTCCCGAGAACCCGATACCCGATCTTCTCGTGAAACCGGCAGAGCTTCCCAATAATATCCCCAGAGAAACCCTCAGAGTGTGGGCTCCGAAAGTATTTCTCTAAATACTTAGAGAAAATAAAACTTTAAACTAGAAAACCCTTTTCAGGGTTTAATCTCCCAAAATTAGGCGTTTTGTATATAAACACCTAATTAAAATTAATTCCAAAATGAATCGGAATTAACTAGGAGAAAACGGATATAGTTTCAAAGCCAAAATTTCAGCTAAAACCTTTCCCAAAAGTTGTGAGAAAAAATGAGAAGTCAAGCCCCCCTATTTATAGGGGAAAAATCCAGGGCAAAATGATAATTTCACATCCCACTTGCGTAGCCAACTTGGACACGAATTCCAAGGTAACCACGTTGTAGCTCTCAGCACCACGAGTCCAATGCCGCCGGCCGATCGCCGAAATTCCTTCTCACGCGCCCTCACGCGTGCTTGGAACACACGCGCCCTCTAGGGTTTCTGTGTTGCGCTGGCGCTGAGTCAGTGCCACATCAGCGCCACCTCACCTCATTCGTTGATGTGGCCTGACACATCACCCACTGCCATGTCATCATTTTTTTTTTCAAATAATTTCGGGCATTTCCAACACTTTGGAACATGATTTATTTTCTAAAAATAAATCCCTTGGCTATTTCCAAACACTTTGAAAATTTATTTCTTTCTTTCCTTTATATGTTTTATCTTCGGGTTTTCGATTGGGGCTTGCAGGGGGACCTGCAGGACTAATTAATTTTAGCTCCAAACGGGTTAATATATAATCATCTCATGATAATAATTAATTACCGTTTAACAATATTTAATTCCACTAAATAAATATTGTTGCACTCTAAAATTAATTAAATTATTCACGAATTTCTCGATCTAGAATAATTTTGCATTTTACTCCTCCGTGTAGATATCCATGAAAAATGAATTAATACTACTATCTTTTATTTTTCACTTCTAATCTGAAATCTCCTGATTCGCCTTAAGTTCAAATATCTTATACGTGAAACACATTCAACATACAACTTCAGTGACGCATCACACGAAGTACTTCGGCCAAAGTTTTAATTCAAACTTTGCAATTCCATTTCAGGAATACCTTTTAACTTTCTAGCAAAGCCATAGATTCCTTGATCAATATTTCTCTTTAGCACATTTCATGTAATCACTGAACGTACAAAGGTTTCGGTCATTCGATATCGAGACCTCACTTATGAGCAAGTTACAATGATTAACACTACATGCCTAAAGTCGAAATACTACCAGGATTAAGAGTTCAATGCTCCATAAGATTGGTTCATTTTTTATAGTAGTTTAAAATGAACTATCTTAGTGGTCCAGTTCGATGTTTCCAATTCTATTGAAAATCATCAATGTGTTATAAATGGAAACTCCATTTCCCTATGACGAAAGACTAATCATCCTATATAACACATTATGGTCTTGATAAGAACTTATTCTTATCTTACCGACTAGAACTTTAATAACATGTGATTTCGATATCCAAAGTCCTTTCCTATGAAACACATTTCATATAAGAATATCATCAAATGTTATTAATTATGTTAATATACTCATAACTTGCAATAATTTCAGTTTTATTAATCCAACAAAATACGAAGTATTTGCAAAGAAATTGGATTTTTAGGGCACTAATCCCAACAACCTCCCACTTGCCCTAAATCCAATTGGCTACACATCTAAGGCCCATCCCTTCTACATGAGTATTAAAACTCTTTTGCGCCAAAGTCTTAGTGAAGGGATCTGCCAGATTGTTTACCGAGTCAATTTTTGCTACTGCCACTTCTCCACGTTCCACATAATCTCGAATAATGTGGGACTTTCTCTCGAGGTGCTTTGCACGTTTATGACTTCGAGGTTCCTTGGAGTTAGCCACCGCTCTAGCATTATCACAATACAATGTGATTAGTGTAAGTCCATCTTTGATGACTTCTAAATCCATTAGGAAATTTCAAAACCAATACACTTCTTTGGCTGCTTCCGAAGCTGCCACGTATTCGGCTTCCATGGTGGAGTCAACAATGCAAGTTTGCTTAACACTCCTCCAACTTACGGCTGCTCCTCCCAGAGTAAACACGTACCCAGACATCGAACGTCTAGAATCTAGGTCAGATTGAAAATCTGAATCTCTGTACCTTATAGGAATGAGCTCATCACTGCGATAAATAAGCATATAATCTCGAGTTCTTCTCAAGTACTTCAATATATGCTTTACACCTATCCAGTGTTGGGGTCCAGGGTTTGACTGATATCTGCTGACCATACCTACAACATAACATATATCTGGCCTTGTACATAACAAGGCATACATGAGGCTTCCGACTGCCGAAGCATATGGAATATTTTTCATTTCCTCTATCTTTTCAGCTGTCTTAGGACATTGATCTCGAGACAGATGAACTCCGTGTCGAAAAGGTAATGAACCTTTCTTGGAGTCAGTCATATTGTATCTTGCCAGCATCTTATCTATATATGATGCTTGTGATAAACCAATCATCTTATTTTTCCGATCACAACAAAGTTTGATCCCTAAAATATAACTGGCCTCACCTAGGTCTTTCATGTCAAACCGATTTGATAACCAAATCTTAACTGCTGACAATAATCGTGTGTCATTCCCAATGAGCAAAATATCATCTACGTATAAAACTAAAAATGTTACAACACTACTCTGATGTCTTTTATACACACATGGTTCATCAAGCAACTGTATAAACCCAAAGGATTTAATTGCTTCATTAAATCTAATGTTCCATGATCTAGACGCTTGCTTAATACCATAGATTGATCTATTAAGCTTGCATACCATATGCTCCTGATTTCTGGCTATAAAGCCCTCAGGTTGAGCCATATATATCTCTTCTTGAAGGTGCTCGTTCAAGCAGGCAGTCTTCACATCCATTTGCTAGATTTCATAATCATAATGAGTGGCAATTGAGAGAAGAATTCTTATGGACTTAAGTATTGCTACGGGCAAGAAGGTTTCATCGTAATCGATACCTTCTTTCTGAGTATAACCCTTTGCCATAAGCCTTGCTTTAAAGGTTTCTACCTTTCCGTCCACTCCTCTTTTCCGCTTATAGACTTATTTGCATCCAATAGGTTTAATGCCCTCAGGTGGCTTTACAAGTTCCCAGACTTTATTAGAATACATTGAATCTAACTCAGATTCCATGGCTTTGACCCAACGGTCAGTGTCTATATCTTTTATAGCTTTATCATATGTGATAGGATCAGATATGTCAGATTCAACCACTTGGGTTAATCCTAAGTATCTATCAGGTTCCCTGACAATCCTCCCACTACGACGGGGTTGTTGTGTACTTGTCCTTACATCATATGTTGTATCTGGTACATCATATGTATCCAACACATTTTCAGTTATTATGGGTTCTCGGAGTTCAGTATCTGATAATGTCATTTCTTTTAACACTATTTTGCTTCTACCCTTGTGGTCATTCACGAAATCGTCTTCGAGATATTTAGCATTACTTCTTACAAACACTTTGTGATCTCTCGGATCGTAATATATCCCACCTTTTGTTCCTTTAGGATAACCAATGAACAAACAAACCTCTGTTCTTGATTCCAACTTGTCAGGATCCTTTCTTAACACATGGGTTGGGCTTCCCCATATCCGAAGATAGGAGATGCTAGGCTTCCACCCTCGCCACAGTTCCATTGGTGTTTTAGGAACTGACTTGGATGGAACATGGTTTAATATGTGACCCGCCGTTTCGAGAGCGAAGCCCCAAAACGAACTTGGTAGGGTAGCATAACTCATCATGGATCTTACCATTTCCATTAGAGTTCTATTTCTCTTTTCTGCAACACCATTCTGTTGGGGTGTACCCGGTGTAGATAACTGAGATTTAATCCCATTTGCAGTGAGAAATTCTAGAAACTCTGTAGACAAATACTCTCCACCACGATCCGATCGAAGTGTCTTGATACATTTTCCAATTTGATTCCCGACTTCAGCCTTATATTCCTGGAACTTTTCAAAAGCTTCAGACTTATGTCTCATCAAATAGACGTATCCGTATCTAGAATAATCATCCGTAAAAGTGATGAAATACTCAAAACCTCTTCTTGCTTGAATACTCATAAGACCACACACATCTGTATGAATTAAATCAAGCAACTCTGTGGCTCGATTACCTTTGGTCTTAAAAGTCCTCTTGGTCATTTTTCCTTCTAAACATGATTCATAGACTGGAAGTTCTGTCAAGTCCAAAGGACTTAATAGTCCATCTGAAATTAGTCTTTGGATCCTATTCGGATTGATATGATCAAGGCGTAGGTGCCACTTGTAAGCCTCGTTAGGCATAGGAGTTTTTCTCTTGGATGGTAAGTCAAATTTAGCAGTGTTAAGTTTGGAATTAGGGTTTTTATCGGGGTATAATAAGAAAGGACCATCGTTTATTGTATCAGAGCAAATAAACTGTGACACCCCACTCATCCGACGTATAAGGTACGCCGCGTTTCAACCTTATTATGTGTTTAATTATATAATTTTGTGTTTTGCATGGCCCTATTTTGAACTCTTTTAGAGTTTAGGGGCTTGTTTGCAATTTTCTCTTTTTAGGGGTTTTTCGATCACTGCTCGTTCGATCGAGATTTTGACCTTTTTGACCCCTTCTTTGCGTTCGGGGCATCGAAACGAGTCCGTAGACTCTGAGTTTGCCCAATTTTGACTTCGTTAACCCTTTCTTCAGACAGTTTTCGCGTACGAGGACCTGAGATATAATACCCTGGATCCTCGTAATTCGTACCAAACGCTGCAGACTCCAGCTCTCTCTCTTCTCCAGCGATCAAATCCGTTCCCGCCACTGTTCACACACACTTGAGGTGTGGAAAAACACACTTGTCCGTTCTCACTCGTTTCTCAACGGAATTCGACGTTTGAATAGTCAAAATTAACCAGCTCGACGAGCCCGTCACGATGATACCAAAATCATGGCCTGAAAACCAGCGGAGGCGGCGTTATGGCGAGTTGCAGGCGGCGGCGGTGGTGGCGCAGGTTTCAGCCGCGTTTCGCGGCGGCTTCCGGCGACGATTGCTCGACACGCGCCCCGGGGTATGATAGAGGACTTCCAGGCGCAATTTTCTGTGCAAGCGGTGCCTCCATCGGGGTGGCGAGGAAGGCGAACGCGCCACCCATAGTGGACGGCGGGCGGCGGCGTTACTGTAGCGCGGTGGTTCGCCGCGTTCCGGCGAGTTTTCCGGACAACCTTTGATGCTTTCCTACGTTTTTCAACCCCCAGGTTCCGTTTCCGACCTCAATTTGGTCCGAATCGCGGTGGCAATTTTTCCGGCGACTTTTTCCGACATTTGGCTAGGGGCTTTCGAAGCCTCGTTACGGGGCTTCCCAACGGTATCTTCGGATTTTGTTTTCGTTTTACAGTTTGCATTTAATTTCAATTTTCGTCGTTGGGATTTAGTTCGGTTTTTCGTCAACGAAGTCCGGCGTGTTTGGTATTTTCTGAAATTGGTTGAGGGCTTTTGTCAAGCAGGCCGAGGCGTAAGTTTCTGTCCTTCCGGGGATTTTTCCGACCACCGGAGGCAGTGGCGGCCGGTGGCTGTTCGGCTGGCGGCATTCCGGTGACTTTCGGTCAGCGGGTTCCTTTCGTCGTGGTGAGTCCAACGCCACTTTCCGTTCGTCAATCAGATGTCCGGTTGATTTGTTATGAATTTTTAAAGTTATTATATTTATTCTCGTTAATTGTTTTAATTGTAATTTCGATCTTGTTTGAACTATGAAATGAAATTATGAGTTGCATGATGTATGAAAATATGTTATGATATATGATAAGCTTGATTCTTGATTTATTGAATTTAATTGCCTCGTTTATGCCACTTTTTGTATATGATTATTGCTTTTAAGGGGTGTTAATGTAATTTTAGAAACTAATTGATTATGAATCCTATATAATACATTATAAAAGGATACGTTGTGCTTTAATTTGAATGAATTGTTTAAGTATAATAATTGTTGAGAATTTTGTAAATTATGCAAATATGTAATTTTGAATAAATTAACATGAGACTTATTTTTATTCTCACAAGACTTGGAGCATGATAGGATTTAAATTATTATGTCTCAATTTATAATTTCCTACCTGATGATATGAATTCTATAAGTTATGCATCTTCTAATATGTGAAATGATTGTGATTTGATATGAATGACTTAATTTGGATAAATGTGAACTATATGTCGCATCATTTGTATTCATGAGCATGGCCGTGCGTCTTTGTGGTTGTGATTTGAATCTGAGTCTTGTGTTGTGTGTGTTCAGTCGCTCAGGGTTTTTCCAGGGAGTGTCTGTCAGCTGTTTGGGTTCCAGTGGGACTTCTTGGCTCGTGTTTTCCGTTCTCGTCGGTGTAAGGTGAGGTTTTAGGATTTTTGTTTTAGTTAAAACGACCTATAACCTTCTGTGCTCATTTTCAAGCCTGCATGCGATTATTCTATTATATTTATATAATAGATTTGTGTTTATACGATACGTTTATGATTTTGTCATAAGGTTAAAGGTTTTCGAACTGTATATGTACGAGCATATATAAGCTTGAAATGTTTTGCAACGAGGCTATGCTCCAAACCGTGTGTCTTCAAGCTAGCTACGGATTAGGATGACACGGAGAGGTACGTCTATAGCATATGCTAAGTTGCAAGGTAAGGTATGCTCCAATAAGGTACGTAAGTATGATTTTGGTTACGATATGATAAGTTTGGTATGTAGCGAGTTATGATCTGATATGCTATGTTCTGTTGTGTTGGGCCTCGAGACGTGGGTAAGGGAGACCCGGGACGACCATGGGGTCGCCGGTTATGACCCCTGTACACGTTCTCATTTGAGATATTCACGTGCGACCTATGGAGGTTGGGAAGGCGTGGTATCTTGAGCCCTCGGTGGATAACCGGGGAAGGCACAGTGTGGGTTCGCTACCCCGTGTGTGTTTGTATCTGTATGAGTAGTGAGGGTTTGCTCCCCGAACTACATGGTGTTGGGGTTGGATTATTTTTTATATTTGTTTGTTTTCTGTTATGATTTGTATGATTCGATATGGAAGTAAGGTGGGAGACCAGTACTCACCGGGTATATGATTATGATATGTTATGTTGATTATGAAACGGGATAGGAGCTTTCTCTTTTAATAAAATATGAGTATGCTCAGTTTGTTAAGTTATGAATAAGATAAGATATGTATAAGTTTGATTCGATAAGATATGTATAAGTTCGATTTGAAAATGGTTTTGGTATGCAAAACCCTACTCCCGGTTCATAATCTTTCTTTTGATACGTGCTCTGCTCCTTATTATGTATAGTGTGTGTGAGTTCAGCCCCCCTCACTCAGTCAGTGGACTGATCCTCGCCCCACCCATGTTTTTAGTTGCAGGTACAGGTTGTGGGAGTTCGAGCTAGGCGGCTTTGAGTCGGGTCTGTCGAGTCTGTGTCGGTCTTTGTGATTTGTTAAGCATTTTGTTTTGATTTGTGTAGGAATCTATGTATATGATATATGTATTTTGCAGGGTGGTAATTATGATTTGTATGTTTGAAATTCGGGACAGGTTAGGACAGGTTCGTGGAATTAGTTGAACTCGTTTTTGTTGTATGATTATTCGGGACAGGTTAGGACAGGATTACTTGATTAGTTGAACCCGTTTACTTATGGTTGTTGATTAAAGTTTTTAATAGTTCATATTTTGCATCGCTTCCGCATTCAGGTTTTGCATATTTTACTTGTACAGGGTTAGGTACCGCCTAGCTTAGGTTGGATTTTTCGTTTGTCACCCGTTCGCTGTGACTTGGTGCGTGTGCGGACTTTCCATTTCGTACCACGTGTCGGGTCATAGTGCGGGGGTGTGGTGCCCCACCGCTTGGGGTGCTACATAAACCTTTTAATATGCTTAATGGTTAAACATTGTTCAAAATAAACACTAAAACCATTATTCATTAAACAACTAACAGAAATCAGATTTCTGCTAATAGACGGTACATATAAAGTGTCTTTTAAAATCAAAAACCCTACTACCAAAAAATAATTCTACAGTCCCTACTGCTAATACAGATATACTAGTATTATCTCCGAGCAGTAGTTGCGTCTCGTCATCTTCAAGCTTCCTGGTTAGCTTGAATCCCTGTAATGAATTGCAGATATGATTAGTTGAACCTGAGTCCACACACCAGGAATCTGGTGGACTTCCAACTAAATATACTTCTAATAAACAAAACATCATCGTACCTTGGGCAGACGACTTAGCAGAAAGACTAGCTAAGTATTTTGGGCAATTCCTTTTCTAGTGCCCATTTCCTCCACAATGGAAACATTTTCCTTTGCTTGGCTTAGCTTCCTTCTTCTGAACCTTACCTTTAGGAATTGAAACTTTTCCCTTTCCTTTCTTCCACTTATTGGCTTTTGGAGCCGTGGAAGTCGAGGCTTGTGCCAGGAGAACCATTCCCTTAGCTTTCATTACCCCTTCTACCACCTTGAGTTCATTTATTAGTTCAGACAACGTGAAATCCAACTTATTCATAGAATAATTCTGCCTGAACGTATCGAATTATTTTGGCAGAGAGCACAGGATCATGTCCTGTTTGCTGAGATTATACATCTTAGCACTAAGGCTCTCAATCTCATTCAGATAAGCCATCATGTTCATAACCTGATCCTGAACAGGTGATCCTTCAGACATCTTAGTTACCAAACCTTCTCATCAGCTCGTGCCTACGTGCACGATTCTGTCCACCGACCATCCGATGAAGATGTTCCATCATGTTCTTAGCAGTAGGCATCTCATGCATTTGATGTTTAAGAACATTTGAGATAGATGCCAGGATGTAAGACATAGCCAGATCATTATTCTTAATCCACTTGGCATAGGTGTCTTTCAAAGCCTAGGTGGCTGTGGTTTCTGGTACTCCCGGACAAGGTTCAATGAGCACGTATTTCAAACCCTCGTGTCCAAACACGATATCAAGATTCATTTTCCAATCAGCATAGTTTGAACCTTCAAGCCTATTTTCCTTAATAATGGATAGAAGCGGGCTAACGGATGTCATTGTTTTAAAATTGAAATATTTAAAATACGCGCAAGTTATGAATCTGTATATTACTTCTTTAGCGTCTAACCATTAAATGAAATCCACATAAGTATTTTGGTTTACGCAATGATGACTCAACTAACCGTAGTTAGCTCCTCGGAAGCGAGGTCGAAAACTACTTAGAAAAGCAAGAACTACTCTTAATTAACATGTCATCTAGGTAACTCTTACCGAACTATGTTAATCCACCACATCAACCTTTGGTCTCTAAGTGAGTGTAACAGAGCTCCGAAGGGAGGTTAATACATCACTCAGTCAAGTGTACACCATTACCTAGAAATTCGTACTAGTAGGTCAAGACACTCCACGGAAGTGTGGTCGTGCTTGACTTTCCCCGTATTTCATTCTATCCGAAGAAGTTTAATCTTGTATACCGCGAACACATACCCACCGAAGGGAGTAGTACGTATCCACTATACTATAGACGGCCAATGGAGACCGTGAGAATCCAATTTTTTCATCTTCCTCCCACTTTAATTTTTTTAGAGTTGTGGATTATCTTCGATTATCACATAACCTATTTGGCGTCTTACAATCGGAAGTGATTAATCTAATTAATATGCTCCCACTTGGATTAATAAATCACATTTATTATCCTAATAATATTTTTAACTCTATTTAATAACTCTTTATTAATTAGGCCGAAAAATATTAGTCTAATTATGCATCGCATTCAATCTCTATTAAATACTATTTGTCTAATCATATTAAATAAAATATGCATAATTGAAAATACCATAATATCTCACATTATCATAATAATCATACCATAAAATTAAAACATGCTTGCAAATAATTATCATATAATTATCATGCTTAAAATTAAATGGCATTAAAGTAAACATGCTATATATAAATTATAACATAATTTAAATCATGTTTACTGATTCGGTAATTTTTTAGGAAAAGCAATTGAATTGTTTCCTAAAGAATACCATTCCACGTAAATTCCCAAGAAACACTGGAGGGGTCACAAACGGTCCCACTTAAAAACCAGCCTCCTTTGACAGAATTTACGTGCACAGTAGCAGATTTAAAATTATGCATCGCATGCATCATATCAATGCATGTATATATCTAGAGCACGACTCTGATACTAGTTGTTGGTACAGGGACCCGAAATAGTACTGTTCCGGGACCGTACTTTAAAAATTATCCCTAATATACAGGTATCAAAATATTTCTAAAATATTTAAATACAAACAGCGGAAGACTAGCCGGAACTACTCAAGCATATACATGCAATTTATAATAAATTTTAAATCAGAAAGCAGATAAATAAAGCATGCGATTAACACTTAAGAGCACCTAATTTATCATGCTTAAACAAAATATAATATAAAAATACCTTTCACCAAAGAAGGCTACTGCGTCCCGAATTCACCTCCCGAGAACCCGATACCCGATCTCCTCGTGAAACCGGTAGAGCTTCCCTACAATATCCCCAGAGAAACCCTCAGAGTGTGGGCTCTGAAAGTATTTCTCTAAATACTTAGAGAAAATAAAACTTTCACCTATAAAACCCTTTTCAGGGTTTAATCTCCCGAAATTAGGCGATTTGTATGTAAACACCTAATTAAATTAATTCCAAAATGAATCGAAATTAACTGGGAGAAAAGGGATATGGTTTTAAAGCCAAAATTTTAGCCAAAACCTCTCCCAAAAGTTGTGAGAAAAAATGAGGAGCCAAGACCTCTATTTATAGGGGGAAAATGTAAAATGGTAATTTCACATCCCAGTTGCGTAGCCAACTTGGACATGAATTCCAAGGTGACCACATCGTAGCTCTCAGCACCACGAGTCTAATGCCGCCGGCCGATCGCCGGAATTCCTTCTCACGCGCCCTCACGCGCGCCTGGAACACACGCGCCCTCTAGGGTTTCTGTGTTGCGCTGGCGCTGAGTCAGTGCCACATCAGCGCCACCTCACCTCATTCGCTGACGTGGCCTGACAAGTCAGCTGCCACGTCACCCACTGCCACGTCACCATACCATATCAGTATTTTTTTTTTTTTCAAAATAAAATTTCAGGCATTTCCAACACTTTGGAACATGATTTATTTAAAATAAATCCCTTGGCTATTTTCAAACACTTTGAAAATTTCTTTCTTTCTTTCCTTTATATGTTTTATCTTCGGGTTTTCGATTGGGCTTATAGGGGGAACTGCAGGACTAATTAATTTTAGCTACAAACGGGTTAATATGTAATCATCTCATGATAATAATTAATTACCGTTTAACAATATTTAATTCCACTAAATAAATATTGTTGCACTCTAAAATTAATTAAATTATTCCCGAATTTCTCGATCTAGAATAATTTTGCATTTTACTCCTCCGTGTAGATATCCATGAAAAATGAATTAATACTACTATCTTTTATTTTTCACTTCTAATCTGAAATCTCCTGATTCGCCTTAAGTTCAAATCTCTTGTACGTGAAACACATTCAACATACAACTTGAAGTCTTCTCTCATCTTTTTCCTCCCGTTGCTGCTGCGTTACTCTTGTGTTTGAGAGTGAAGATGTCCCCCGTTTTTGCTGCTGCAACGTGCTTTTGTTGTGACACCCCGACTTTCAGAACGTACAGGTATGACGTATGTGCGCGATTTATATTATTTAAATTCATATTCTTTACTCTTTTAATTCTTATTTTAAATATTTCTTATGAATTCTATATGATTATGAATGCTATTTGTTAAGATTTGACTCGTTGATGCTTGATTTGATTTCGAAAATTTTTCTCGTTGTTTGAATATGTTGGAGAATTACGTGTTATGAACTTGGATTATGCTCGTTATATGTTTTCGAATTTATTTGTTGAGTTTTTGAATTAATTGTTACGTTCGGAACCTAAAGGAGGTTAAAACGCTTTTAGCGCACCTTGGGTTCCAATGTGTGTATTTTGAGCTCGGGAATTCGGATTCGAATTCCGTCATCACCATTGAACTCGTTTCGACGATTCGGGTTCGATGGACTAAGCCTCATAATCTTTTAAGCTCATTTGGTAATCCGAAATCCGACCGGAAACTTACCTCGCTCTTATATGACTACCTTTCACCTATTTGTATCTTAGTCCCTCAATTTTTGACATATTACCTTCAAGCTTGGCCCCACTTTACACCCAAAACTCAGCATATCCATCTCTCTCACTCTCATTATCGGTACAAGCAAGGAAAAAGGAGAGAAAGTGCAGCAATTTTGGAGCAAAACCCTTCAAACCCGTCACTATTGACCTTGGGAGAATTTGAGCTCTAATCTCCATTTTCTTCCAACTTCTTCAAGAGGCAAGTTAGTATTTGCTATGTACATGATATTATGAGCATTTTGAGCTATTGAATCCATGCTTTGAGCTAGGTTTGATATAATTATGGAGCTTAATATGAATTTTGAGGGTTTGATGATCTTTCTTGTTTCTTAGACTTAAGCTTTGATTTGAATATATATATGTGATCTCTTATGCCCCTAACATGATAATTTGGTCTTGTTTTTAAATATGGATGAGTGTGGTGTAAGTTGCCATTAATGAAATTCAAATTCTTGCATAAGAATTCTTGTGATATATGATGATTCTTGAGCTTTTATGATGATTGGGTGATTATATGAGGAATATGAAGTGATTTGCTATGATTTGCATGAGTTTTGTGGCTTGGGATGTTGGCTTGTTGTTGCTGCGTGCTTGCTCTGCTCCTTGCCCTGTTTTTGGCGCTGAAACACTGTTGCTGCTGTTATTTTTTTTCGAAGACGAAGGGCCAACACGGCCGTGTCAGCTTTGTGCATGTTTTGGACACGGCCGTGTCAGCCTCTCGACTTGGAGCAAATTATTTTTATAAAATCGGACACGGCCGTGTCCATTTTGTACTAAAACTCAACACGGCCGTGTCAGCCCCTCGAATTAAGCTTCTGAATTTATTTTAATCGGACACGGCCGTGTCCATTTTGAACTAAAACCCAACACGGCCGTGTCATTTGAAATATGGCGGCGGCAATTGCTCGTTTTATTTCATCGTTGTTTTTCTTTGGGATTTCTTTCTTCGTTTATGACGTGTATGCTATGTTAGCTGGTTATATTACGTGTTATGCGTTTGTTTTGAACTTATGACTTTATTTTCTATGAATTGTGTGAATAAGAATTGGTAGGATTATTGGACACGCAATTTCATTTCATTTGCATTCTTTGCATTCATAAGCATTGCCGAGCGTCTATTTGGTTCATATTTGAGTCTAAGTCTCGGGTCTTGCTTTCTTTTGTGTTTCAGAGCCTCTTCCGGTCGCGCATGAGCCCGAAGCTTAGGTGGTCGGTTGCCGTTTCGATCCTATCTTTTATCTCTTTTGTTAAGGTGAGGTTAGGAATTAGTAGCTAAAATACCCTATGGCCTATAATATGATGAATTTTCCCTTGAATGCGGATATGGTACATATATCTAGATACGAGTGCTTAATTTATGTTTATGATTTTATGGAATAACTTTGGTCTCTTGGAAACGATATATATACGAGTATATATAAGCTTGATTTTTAAATCTCTTTTAGTATGTTTTGTTATGTTGAGCGAGTGTGCCCTGAAAGATGGGATTTTTGGTTTGAATTGGTTCGTGGGCCCTGGAGACGTGGGTAAGGAAGGCCCGGGGCGATAGCGGGGTCGCCGGGTTTAACCCCTGTACACGTTCTCATTTGAGATATTCACGTGCGACCTAGGGAGGTTGGGAAGGCGTGGTATCTTGAGCCTTCGGTGGATAACCGGAGAAGGCATAACGTGGGTTAGCTACCCCGTATGTTTTTGGTAATGTAGGTGCTAGGGTTTGATTCCCGACACACCATGGATGCAAGGGTGGATTTATGATTTGATATTTATGTTTAGAGGTGTAAGGGATAGTCCGTTCTCGCCGGGCTTTTTTTTATGTTCTGACTGATGGATTATGAACCGAGATAGATGTTTTTCTTACTATATATTAATTTCGGGAAATGGTTTTGTTGTGCAAAACTCTAGCCTCGATTCATGACTGTCACTTTTGATCTGTGCTGTGATCTATACGTATTTAAGGTGTGGGTGTGTTAAGCCCCTCACTCAGTCGAGTTGTGAGACTGACCCTCTCCTTTCCCTTTCAGGTGTGCCGAGCTAGGCGGGGAAGTGCGTCGAGTCGAGTCGTACTTAGCCGTTTAGGTCGAGTTGCATTCATTCTCTTGCCTTTTGTTTACACTTTCTATGTATTTGATTTTATCACTTGTCTTTTGGAGAATTTTAACCGATAAATGTGTATACTCGATCTTTTGGGCTGTGAAGCCATGTATATGATGTGTATGATTTTATGCTTATATGTCGAGCTCGTTTGGATCCTGTTTTTGCTTCCGCGTATTTGCTTAGTGTTTGCGCACTCTGGTGTTGCTTAGCCCCGTTTAGCCTAGTGTGTGAGTGTAGGTCACCGTTCGCTTAGACTTGGGTTCATGTATGGAAACCCATTTCATATGTGGATTCGGGTTTAAGTGCGGGGATGTGGTGGCCCACCGTTCCGGGCGCTACATTTGTAGTGTCGAAGCCACCAATAATAAAGTCCCGAATATCGCACACAAATAAATTGTAAAATAACGGTAAAGGGAGTCGAACCACAAGGATTGGATGAAATTATAACTTTTTATATGCCAAGAAAATAAAGTAACAAAAAGGGGGGGGTTTTAATTGAGTGGAATAAACCAAAGAAAGAAATAAAACGCAACTAACTAGCTAAGTAAACTAAAAGAATGCGGAAAACACTTAACTAATTCAATATATGGCAAAATAGCTGGAATTCTCCTACACATGCATAAGACTGTGATCACTGACAGGGTAATTGAATCTGAAGTTAGGCTAGCTATAGTCGCCAAGTCCTCTCTGGCTCCCTCGTTTCTTCTTTCTGTTTATAACGACTAAAAGAGACTCCTAATAATCGTTTTCTAATCAACCAATAACCTTAGCAGAAACTCCTTTTAAGATTCAATTGGACAATTGCATTACACCCTAAAGAAACACTAACCCTAACCGATTAGGTAGAAACTCCTACTTCGCCTAGTTAGACCGTGTAGCCCACAACACGAAATCAGTCGAACTTAACGGCCTAGTGATTGTTTGCTACTTCGTTAATTATCCGGCTAGACTCCACCAAATAAGTTAACTAGCTATATGTGAATTGCCTATTCTAAGATTTGAGCTCTTAATATAATCAAAGAATAAGAACAAACACAATGTTGTAAAAATAGAGATAAAATGGATAACTTGATAAAATCATCAATAAATTCGTCTCACACAACCCTAAGCATGCTTTAGAAAATCCCAACTAAATAAACTTAGAAGTTCATAGTGTAATTGCAAACAAAGCTTGAAAGTGAAAACATAGTTTCAACGAAAAATAAAGAAAGAAGAAAACTAGAATAAACTTGAAGTCTTCTCTCGTCTTTTTCCTCCCGTTGCTGCTGCGTTACTCTTGTGTTTGAGAGTGAAGATGTCCCCCGTTTTTCCTGCTGCAACATGCTTTTGTAGTGTAAAGGGGCTAATCTTCTTCCTCCACTTCATCCCACCTTCTCTCATTAATTTCGGACTAGTAACTCCAAAATATATTGCCCACTAATTCCACTTTCTTTCTTCAATGCTTTGTAGCCCCACGATCTCCAAGAATAACGCCACTCTCTCCAGTCCTCCATCTAAGATTTCTTTCACAAACATAACTCTACGAACTTGGACTCCTATGAGAATTAGGAGTTAGTGGGCCTAATTACTTGCTCCAACCTTGCTGACTTTTGTTCCTTCTAAATCCTCAAATCAAGCCCAACAAAACATGTGATGGTGCGCCCTTGGTCAATCAATTTGGCCAATTCCCCTCAATTATCTTCAAAGCGTATTTTCCTGGTAGAGAACGTAAAATCGAGTAATTATCCAAGATCAATTCAAATAGCAGGGTAAAAGATAACAATCCAAACTTAATAATTAGACAATTATGTGACTTATCAATACAACTTTAGTGACGCATCACACGAAGCACTTTGGTCAAAGTTTTAATTCGAACTTTGCAAATCCATTTCAGGAATACCTTTTAACTTTCTAGCAAAGCCATAGATTCCTTGATCAATATTTCTCTTTAGCACATTTCATGTAATCACTGAACGTACAAAGGTTTCGGTCATTCGATATCGAGACCTCACTTATGAGCAAGTTACAATGATTAACACTACATGCCTAAAGTCGAAATACTACCAGGATTAAGAGTTCAATGCTAGATAAGATTGGTTCATTTTTTATAGTAGTTTAAAATGAACTATCTTAGTGGTCCAGTTCGATGTTTCCAATTCTATTGAAAATCATCAATGTGTTATAACTGGAAACTCCATTTCCCTATGACGAAAGACTAATCATCCTATATAACACATTATGGTCTTGATAAGAACTTATTCTTATCTTACCGACTAGAACTTTAATAACATGTGATTTCGATATCCAAAGTCCTTTCCTATGAAACACATTTCATATAAGAATATCATCAAATGTTATTAATTATGTTAATATACTCATAACTTGCAATAATTTCAGTTTTATTAATCCAACAAAATACGAAGTATTTACAAAGAAATTAGATTTTCAGGGCACTAATCACAACAAAAATGTCATAGAGTGTTCATGTGCAACATTAATGTTCCACATATCAAATAGACATATAATTCAAGCGTATATGTGATATTGGCCGTGCAATAGAATATTAAAACATATTTAAATCACTTAATCAAGTATACAAGTCATATAAATCACATACAGGGGGTCAAGGGAGTGAAAGGAACGCAAGAAGAGAGGTTTACGTAAAGTTTAGCAAAAGCTGACAGTTTTTGGAAATACGCAGGCTGTAGAAAGTTGGGAATATCTTGAGTTCTAAAAGTTAGAATGAAGTTTGATATGTTGGGTATGAAACTAGACAAATAGGACTTTCCAAGAATATATGGCTCGAATTGTGGTTCAAAGCGAGGTGAAAATGGCGTAGGCTCGAAGTTGGATGAATGCAGATTTTTGGTGAAGTGGCGACACCAAAAGGAATTGATTATATCTCACAAACGAGAAAAGATATTGTGATTCTAATTGGAGAATGTTCTAGACCTCAAAAGGTTTCACTGGTCCAAAATTCAAGTCAATCGGAGGTTGTTTGGGTATGTAACAACGAACAAAATAGTGCAAATGTACAGGCAGGGGGAGACACGGGCATGTCACCCCTCAAGGCAAAAGATCAGCGTGAAAATGGGCTTGAGACACGGGCGTGTCTCATTTTCTTCAACCCGTGTCTCCCAGTCGTCCCCAAGCTCCAAAAGCTTAAAAATGGCGGAAAAAAGAGGAAAAACAAGGCAACACCACCACCAAGACCCCGATTCGCATAAAAATCATACCACAAGATATATATAACATATAGATCACGTATATGCACATAAGAGCTCCCAAAACAAGCTCGAACACGTAAATCTCCCAACCTGGCATGATTCACCTTCTTCTCCAATTAGACAAATACATATATCCAAGGCACGAAGGCGGTATCAAATCGAAGCACGTAATGAGTAGAGTACAAATCTTACCTTGGGTCGTTGATCAGACGGTTAGATCTTGCGAAACCCAAGCTTGAAGGCTTGTGGCCAAAAAGGGGAAGAATACTGCTCCTTCTCTCTTCTTTGTGTGCTGCACGTGAAAATGGGGAGAAAGGAAAGAGTATGGTCCTTTTTAGTGCCGGGCAAATGGGTTGATTGAAACAGGCAGGGTCAAACGGTATCCGGTCCACTCGGATCGGACTTTAAAATGGTAGGACGATCAAATGTCTTTAGAAAAATAAAAGGTTAATCCATTGAATCCGAATCATCGAAACGAACTCAATGAGAAGGTTGGAATTCGAAACCGAATTCCTGAGCTCAAGATAGCCACGAATGGCTCAAAACACCCTAATTATAATTAGGTCTCTAACTTGCAAATATTGGACAATTGAGTCCAAGTACATTTTAAATAAATTCTAAGCCACAAAGAACTCAAAATTAAATTACAAATTGATATTTAATGTAGCACCCCGGAGCGCAGAGCACTACATCCCCCGCACCGTAGCCCAACACGTGTAACGAAATGGGAACTCTGCACACGTGTCAAACTACGGAGAACGGGGAGACAAACAAAATCTCTCATTTGCTAGGCGGTCTAGACCCTTTTCCTACTTATATTTCAAAGTCATAATCTCGCTATTTCAAAACATTCACACACACCAATCCTTTTTAAATCAAACAAACGTAAAAATAGGTTACGTATATATATATAAAAGCGTTTTTCAAATGATTTCATAACAAACGGGACAATTCCCTCAAAATACGTATCACACACAAATCTAAGTATGTATATATATATATATATATATATGTAAGTCACATGCGGGCTCAAAATACAGGTAGGGTTGTAGGTCGTTTTAACTAAAAGAAAGAAAACCTCAGCTTGTCGACCAAACCAAACCAAACAAACTCAAAACCCCTCTAAGAGACCTCCTCGTCACCCACGGAATGAACCTGAGGGCAAAACAAACAACAAAAGGCAACCTTAGACTCAAAATGTACCAATTAGACGCTCGGCAAATGCATATGGGTACAAATGATGCATAAAGAATGCAATGAGATATCAACTATGTCATATAAGTTCATGTTGAATCATATTAAATCATAACTCGTGTATTTCACGTTAAACAAATTTAATAAATTCACATAACAAGCAAGACACGTTATTTAACATGTTAGGCATGCATGCATATACTAAAAGAAATAAGGAAAAATCATACAAGGCAAGAAAACATAAAATTGATTCATGCATGCACGTTGAGGGACAAGTATCACGTATTACGTCATATATCATGTAACGCCCCAATCTTTCAATTATGCAATATGTGACTTAATGTGAAATAATTGTCAATTATGACTTAATTGTTTAATTACTTAATTGTCCTTAATTGATCATTTTCCATGAGATTGAACTTAATTACATGACTTTTGTTTTGGGAGGATTAAATTGCAATTAGAGCTTAGTTATATAATATCTACCTTATATTATTTGATTGCATCCAAACATATACACACATGATCCCTTCCTTCTCTCCCTCATCTCGTTCAAACCCAAACAAGAAGAAAGAAGACGATTTCATCATTTGAAGCTTGAATTCAAGGGGAAATTGCATAAATTGAAGCATATTCATCATCACAACATCATCTCTTTTCCTTCTTTTCGTTCATTCAAGGTATGAGCTTAGTTGGGGAAATACATGAATATATATGAGAGCTAGGGTTATGTGTTGAGCTTGGTAATTTATGTTTGAGTTGTTGGAAGAATGATTATATGGTTATAGCTTGGATTTGGTGCATATATTATGAAGTTTATAAGCTTGGAGCATGAGTTCATTTATGGGTTTGATATGAGTGATTCTTGATGATTAAGCATGGATTTAAGTGTTTATATGAGATATTATTGAACTAGAAGTATGATAGCATGTGTATTGCATGAAATTTATGCATTTCATCTTGGTTTAATCCTTTTAGATTGTTTTTGTTGATGCTTCGTTGTTGCTCTGCTTCTGTTCTGCATTTTCTGCTGCTTTCGTATTTTGGGAACGGCCCTTCCCAGGCCCAGTTTAAAACTGGAACGGCCCTTCCCATGATTCTGAGTCAGCAAGGCCAGCGAGACTGGGAACGACCGTTCCCACTTTGGCCTGTGTGCCGGAAGGGCCGTTCCCAGCCAAAGCGTGTTTTATTTTAAGAAAACGCTGGCGCGTTTTGAAGGGCCACGGAAACGGCCCTTCCCATTTTCAAAGGGAAGCCGGAACGGCCGTTCCCGCATGCCTGACAGAACAAAACATTCTGCATAAACGTACATTTTTAGCACCTCGTTCCGACGGCTTCTTTGACCCCGATTTGCTTTTATATGATCCATAATCAAGTGAAACAAGATGTTTTCATGCCACATTGCATTTTGCTCGTCGTCTCGTTGCATTTCCGCCTTTCGTCATATTTGGTACATTTTGAGTAGTGTCTTATGTACACTTGTCTTTGTTGCACAGACCAGCACACCAGTGACGTGGAGTGGGCTTCTTAGGCCGTGTCTTTCTCTTTATTTGTCGGTACAGGTGAGGTTTAATTGCTAGATATCTAGAACCATTACAACCCTATGTGATGTTTTAAGCCAAAAAGTATATATATCTATAGTTTTCCAAACTCTATTGATTTCAATTGATTTATTGAATTGTACTGTATTGATTGACCGTGTTTTGGGCGAGTATATTGTACCGTGCACTGTGGGCCCGAGAGTTAGTGTTTGAGCCAACCGGGAAAGCAAGGGCTGACGGGGTAACTCTTACACTCCTCTCAACCGTGGGGATGAACCCTGAATCCACCAGGAGGTTTGGTGGAGGAAGGAGTCCCGTGCGTGGGAGTCATGTTCCCGACGTACACCGTGTTTACCGTGGATGGATCGGGCCTTGCAAACCCACCATCATTGGAGGAAGAATGAGTCATTGAAACTGCTACGTGTGCACTGTAATTGATTGCATGATCACTTAATTAATTAAAAGTATCGTGATTGTACACTGTCGGAGTAAGGTTGGAGAATTGCCCTCACTCGCCGGGCCACTGATTGATTGATTGATTGGAAATGATTAATTGTTAAATCTGATAGTCATAATCTCGGGCAAGCTCTCTGTGGTTATTGAACTTATATTGTTTTCATTTATAAAACCTTACCCGAGGTTATGATTTGCATGTTATCTGCGCCTATATCTATTATGCCCCTCGCTCAGTCTGTGGTAGACTGACACCTCACCTTTCAGTTTTGCAGGTTGTGTGCTAGGCGGGATTGGTGTCGAGTTCAATCTTTCTTTTCGGGTCTAGCACGTGTCCATTCCATTCTGTTGCATATGTAATGTTATCTACGGTTTTATGAAATGTTATGTATTTGAGAGATGATAATGTATTGATAGGATTTTAGAAATGGTTTGCTTGATAAAGACTTGATTTTAACGCACTTCAGTTTTATTTCCTGTTGTGATAATTGGTTTGGGGTTAGTCCCGCCTAGCTAGTTAGTCTTTGTTTCTTGTCACCCGTTCGCTATGGCTTAGTTCATGTATGGATTATCCGTTTCATATGTGGAATGAGCTATAGTGCGGGGGATGTGGCACCTTTGCGCTTCGGGTGTTACATCTCATGCATAAGAGCATCAAAATTACACAATAAATTCATAATAAAACAAGTAACACATAATATAACAAGTTACTAATGCATACAAGGAATAAAGAAGCAAGAAGAACAAGAAAAACATGAACGAAACGAAAAACAAAACGTGGCAGCAGCCACAACTCGAAGGTAGCCTCAAATGGGGTCGTGGCACCAGCTCAAAGGTGGTCGCGGTCGTGACCACCACCTCCTCCAGCCTTCCAGCAGTCTTCAGGTCGAAGTTGAGGCCAAAATAGGTCGCGGGCACTCCCTCTGCGAGCTGACAGCGGGAAGAGCAAAACAGGGGTTGTTCTTCATCTTCAAAGCTTCCAACACCAGCAGCAGCTACAGGAATCAAAAGGAAAAAGAAAAGACCACAAAAGAAGCACAAAACAACAACCAAACTTGCAGCAAACAAGGAGGAAACAAGATTGAATGCAAGAGATCATATTCCTTCTTCTTCTTCAAGCTTCATATATGTTCATCAATGGTGGTCCGATTTTTAGCCAATTTCCATGAAATTTCAGATCATATTTACGTAAAAGAAGGTTAAGAGATCATATATCATTCAACAATTCAAATAATAAAGCAAATATGGCATGATTTCATCAACAAAAGAGCATTTAACCTAACTATTCATTCAACCAAGCAAATCAGGCCCTAATCTCAATGAAAATGAACAAAATCAGGTTTAAAAGAAAGGTGGGGAGATGGAGGTTCGAATTCTGAGCTTACCTTTTGAATTTGACAAAGATTTGAGGTCGAACGAGCAAGAAATGTCCAAGAGTGAATAGTGACTGCTCTCTTCCTTCCTTTCTCCGTTGCTGCTTCGGTTTCTGCTTATTTCTTCTTTTTCCTAGGGGTTGAACCGAGATTAGGGCTGAATAGTGAGATAGAGGGTTGAATAAGGGTTAAATGGGTTCAAGAACGGGTCGATTCGGATAAGAAACGGGTCGGTTATGAGCGAAACGGGCGAGGGTCGCAAATCTGTCACACCGGTCGTGTTACAGGCAGAATTCGAGGGACCAACGGGTTTAGAAAAATATGAGGCCAAGTGCTCTAGCTTCCATTATTCGTTACAAGTCCGACTTAGCTTCCGGAATTCGAATCTGAATTTCCGATCTCAAGTTACGCCTTCCGGAACCCAAGGTGCGCTAAAACAAGTTAGGCCCTTAAATCCCTAACAAATAAAAACGGTTCGAAAACAGTATCAAACGAACACAAAATCTTGCATTCCACATAAAAACGCATTCATAAAGCATATAATTCATACATATCACGTAATCACAAAAAGTTGAAAACGAGAACGGAGGCAAACGAATTAAAAACGAGCAAGAAGGGCAAAACGTTCAAATATTTCAAATAAGGCTCAAATAAAATTCAAGTATTAAGTCAAATAAATTCAAAAATATCACATAAAGAATAAAATAAACACATAATTCACGTAATTAAATAATTTAAATGTGCATTTAGCTCACTCGTAAAGGCGTACCTGTACGGCCGGACGAGCGGGATGTTACATTCAAGGCATGTGAGGGCATATAATAATTCACAAAATACAAAATTAAACTCTCTCGTGACGCCGTACCTGGATTGCCGAAGAAACGGGGCGTTACAGATTTTCCCTTCCTCGTGGTACGACCCCTTGTGCTATACTACTTTAATTAGCTTGCACTTGGGCTATAAATTGAATTGTAAAACAAACGGACAATGAGCGGAATCAAGTTGCACTTTGTTAAAAACAATAGTTGAGGTTGCAAACTTAGACATTTTATAATTTATGTGCGCAAAGTTAAAAAAGGTTGATAGTTCAAGATGCTACATATATTTTCCCTTACATTTAATATTTCAAGTGGTTTTAGTGCTCAAAACTATGGATTATATATTTTGTTAGTATTACAAAATGATGGGTTTGAAACCATCAACCTTCAAATCTATGAACTTGAAACGATAGGATTAGTTGTTGGTTTTCTTCAAATCCATTTGCCAAAAACCAAGGCTTTTGCC
The DNA here is from genome assembly GCA_037501455.1 of Lantana camara. Lineage (NCBI taxonomy): Eukaryota > Viridiplantae > Streptophyta > Magnoliopsida > Lamiales > Verbenaceae > Lantana > Lantana camara. Next base: position 44,330,750 of record CM074859.1, read on the forward strand.
AGTTTTCTTGAAAACTTTAGGCTAGAGTTGCTTATGATTGGTTGGGGATCTCTATAAATAGGTTAGAAGTTGAAAATAAATTCATCACATTCTTCAAACTCTCATAAACATGGTTGCACCTTTTAGCATATATATATATATACAAGATTTCGTAGTCTTTTCCTTCGATCACTCTAATTTCCCTCGTTTCTTAGCCGAATCCTATAAAATTATATACTGTTTTCATCATTTTGATGAGACGATCACGAGGGTGTAAGACATTTCTAGTTTCGGCAAATCGACAGTAAGTTCCGAAGCCACATAAAACTGTTGAAAGTTTCGATACACTTTTCGACTAACTTTCGGTGAGATTTTTGAACGACTTTTCTGCAATTAAGGTAACATGCAAGGATCTGAATAACCCTTAAGCGTCGAACAAACAAGTAAGGATATCAGGTGAGGTTTCTCTGACCTTTTTATTGGTGAACTTTTTCGTACCTTTCTTGGTGGAGAGAAAATTCTACCTTACCTTCAGTTTAATTAATTTCTCGCTGTACTTCTTTCCCCATCGATTGAGATTGAATTAAATGTAGCTTAATAACCTTTGTTGCTTAGTTGAGATATCTTTGCTTGTTGTTGCTTTACCGACTTTCATGCCTGATTATTGTTTGTATTGTTGCTTAATTATTGAGATATTCTTGATCGCTTTGCTGCCCATCTGACGGACAATTACTGTATTATATTAGCGGCTATAGGGGATCCTCCGTATTATTCCCTGGAGGTTCCCTTAGAACGACTATGCGAGGGCTCTCGCTAGTCACACTGACTGAGTGTGTCCGTGTTTGGCCAGTCGAAAAAAGGCGATAAAAGGATGGACCTAATTTTGATCTGAAATTTACTATCTTCTTGCACCTGACTTGTTCTTGTATCTTAAAATTAATTATCACCTTATTCTCATATCTTGAATTGTTACTATTTTTGTTATTACTTAACCCCTTACTCACATCACTGAGTCATTTTAACTCACCCCACCGTTTTATCTTCTTTGCTATTCTTATAATACAGGTAAATAATTTCGGGGTAACGAAGTGATAGTTTGAGACGGAACCGATATCGGCTAAGAAGAAATTTTATTATGTTTGGATAAGTCTCTACTTGAATAGATACTTTTGCTATCTAATTGATCGGATATTTCGGCTTATGTAATGTTTTAAACACTGTTCTATATATAAATTATTCTTTACTTTTCCGTCTCTGATACTTGCTCTACTCGAGTAACAAGCCGGACCCTGAAACAGCATTTTGGGTCGGGACGTTACAATTGATGCACACAAAACTTTTGTAACGCCCCAGCTTTTCAGTATTTTAAAATGACATATGTGTTTACTAATTTGCGCAAATTAATTGGTTTTTAGTGTTTTCTATAATTAAATTTCATTGTTTAATTGTTAAATAAGTGATTAGTTGAAATATATGCAATATTTGAATTTGAATTTATGTGAATAACTTGTGTGCTCCTTAATTGCGCGAAATAATTATTTCTACGTGTTTATATATTTAATTTAATTTTATTTATATTAAATGTTAATTATTTTATTTAATGTTATTAATATTAAATATATTTATATAATATAAATATATATATATTATTGTGTACGTGTGCATGAATATAATTATGCATGCATTTCATAGTTATAAATTATATATGCATGCATGTGTTATAAATTATATATATACGTATGTGATGTTATATTAGTTGTTAATATTATGAATTTTATTGTTACTTTGCTTATGAGTGACATTTACGTGCTTCGTTTCTATTTGAATTGATACCGGAATTTCGTGCAAATTTAATATGTTGAACTTATACGTGTCTTGTATATGAATTTATGTTCGTTTCGTATTTTTGAATTTATTTGCTTGTGTTTCGGATTTAATTTGATTTTTGGGATCCAAATCGGGGGCTAATGATCAATTAGCACACCCTTGGTTCCGTATTTAATATCTTGAGCTCGGGAACTCGGATTCGAGTTCCGTCAACTTCGCTGAACTCGTAACGAAATTTGAGTTTAGTGAACTTAGCCTTATATTTTTCTAACGTCATTTGAACCTCCGAAATTCAACCGAAAAAGGGAACGGCGACGAAACTGACCTTGTTGCACTAAAATAACTATAACTTATTCTATTGTTGACCAAATTAACCATGGTTAGACTCTATGGAAACCTAACTCAACCCTTTATTCATCCATTAACCCCCCAAACCGAGATAACCCTCCTCACTTGCTGAAAATATCCCAAACATCTCCTGCTTCCCAGTTTTTCCCGTAACTCAAGCCCTACCTTGAGATTCAAGCTCAAATCTCCTTCCAAACCTCCATTAATCCACAAGGTAAGCTTGGATATGTTATGTACATTCAATATGAGTCATCTTCATTCATTTATCCCCAAATTTGATCATGGTTTCATGAGGTTTTTGACTGAATTAGAAAATAGTTAGAATTAGAGCTTTTTGTTAATCTCTTTCGTTTCTTCATGGATTTGATTGATTCCAAGCCTGAAATTGATTGTTTTAACATCCTCTTCTCATTTATGATCATTGATTACATGGTAGTTGAGGTATTTGTGAGATATCAGTTATGACATGTTGAGAAATTTTCTTGGAAGGGTCACGTATACTGCCTTAACCGTTTGTGCTCTTTTGGAACTGATTTATACATTGAATTTGTGTTGTTTTGCTGCACATTTGGTAGCCTACATGACCTGAACTGATTAGGATTAATTGAGAGCATTCATACCCTGTTTTCGTGTGATTTATGCCCTGTTTTTAGACTGAAATTTCTTCTGTCAGTTGCTGCGTATTCTTGTTCTTGTTGCTATCAGTTTTGTGTATGGTTAGGGCTGGTTTTGTGCTGCATTTCATGCCTTCTTCTTGCTGCATTTCGTGCTTTGGTTGCTGCTTTCTTGCTGCGTCTTTTGCTGTCAGAAAACAGGGGATAGCCTGCGTCTATGTTGGCCTGCTGCGTTCCGACACGGGGGTGTCAATCTCGCCCTTTTCAGCGTGGAACGGGGGTGCAAGGGTGGTCTGAAACCTCTGTACCGAGACACGGGGGTGTCTCGGTTTGTTCTGTGATGTTGACATGGGGGTGTCACCTTGTATTTTTCCCCTGCATGTCTGTGTGCTGCCGGGATACTGCTGCTGCTACATTTTCCTTTCTTTTCCTCCTTTATGCAATTGCATGTGTTGCTGTGAGTGCATGTGATTTGATTTTAAATGTTTGCATGCATGTGGGTTTGTGTGTGTGCATGTGTATTTACGTGGATATATATATATATATATATATATATATATATATATATATATATACTATATAATGCATGCATGTTTATATATATATATACTATATAATGCATGCATGTTTATATATATATATATGTTAGATATAAATTGCATGCATGCATTGTTGTTGTTGTACGTGCATGATAATGTATGTATATATGTATATTATATATAGTTATATATATATATATATATATATATATATATATATATATATTAAATATTGAATATTATTTGATTTAATATAATTATAGAATTTAATTGTTACCTATTTCATATTTGATTTAAATTCCTAAATTTAATTGCATGTATTTAATTGTTTATTTTCTAATTGTGAATGCGATTGAATGTGTTTAATTGTTTATGTTTTAATTTTAAATGTGAATTAATACGTGCTATGCTCCTACTTGAATTCTTGAATTAAATTGATTGAAAATATGGAATAATGACTTCGAATGAAAGTGAACGAAAGATCGAATAACTTGATTATATGATTTAAATTCCTTTAACGTGGAATGTGAAGGATATGAACTCGTGTGAATACGAATGCTTCATTGAATGAATGAATTGAATGTTTATATGTCTTTAAGACTTTAATAGTGCACATGAACATTTTATGATATAATATCATCTGTTACGCATTCATATCATGTTCATTGCATGTCGTGCGTCTTATATGGTTCATTGGAGTCTCGAGTCTCACGAACACGTCATGTTGTCTTTTGTACAGTTTATCTCCAGGGTGGAGAATCTTGATCAACTAGGCACTCGGTAACTCGTATCCTTGTATCGCCATGTTCCAGGTGAGGGTGTTTTTGTTCTAGTTATGTATAAAACCCTATAACCTTTATGTGACAAGTTTTGGCCTAAAACCTTATGTATATATACATGTTATCTTTACAAAGTGGAGTCATTGAGTAAATTCTTCTGAAATTATACGTATGGGCATATATAAGCTTAAAATGGTTTTTCAACGAGGCTATGCTCCAAACCGTGTGTCTTCATGCTAGCTACGGATTAGGATGACACGGAGAGGTACGTATATAGCATAAGTCGAGTTGCACGGTAAGGTATGTTTTCTTATAGTATGTATCCTAAGTATGAAGCAAATGTTTTGGCGAGATATGTATGTATGTTATGATTGTACGGGCCCAGGGAGTGCAAGTGGCTATCCGGGGAGGCAAGGACCGACGGTGATCCCTTGTACTAGTCCCACCACATTTACGGTGATACCGGCCCTCGCTAGGAGGTTTAGCGGGGAATGGGAGCTGAGTGCGCTTGGGGGAGTCATGAAACCCCATTGGCCTATGTATGAGGTGGTCAGGTCTTGCTAACCCGTCCACCACCCGGAGGAAGAAGGTTGGAACTTATTTTATGTTTATGATTATGTTTATGATTGATTTGCACCGTGCGGGAAGGCCGAGACACGGATTACCCAAACGAATATGTTTTATGATATGATATATGATCTGCGTGTATTATGATATATTGCATGATCACCTATTTAAATTATTAATGATATGTGTCGTACACAGTCGGAGTTTGGTTGGAGATGATGCACGCTCACTCGCCGAGCCTTATGTTATGTATGAATTATGAATGTAATGAATTAAAATGATTAGCCGTAAAATCCGAGTATTGCTTGGTTATTCGCTTGCCCTTTGGGAACTAATTTCAAATAAAACCTTGCTCGGGATTTATGACTTGCATGTGCATGTTTTTATATATGTGTATATCGCTCCTGCTCACTCAGTCTTCTAGAGACTGACCCTCTCCTTTCCCAACACTTTAGTGTGCAGGTTTGGCTTTGATGTTCGAGCTAGGCGGAGTTGTGTTGAGTTCGAGTCGGTCAAGTTAAGTTAGTAGTGTCCCTGCTTTCACTTATTTACTTAAATGGTGTTTGTTTCGACCCTATGTCATTATGAAATTGAACCTTATGTAATTGTTATTGTATTGCCTTGTTGGGCTTGTTATGATTTTAAAAGAGGCCTGAAGTGCCCAATTCTGCTTATGGTTTGTGTGTTTGAACTTTAGTTTTCCGACGCATTCTACTCTGTTGATTGGTTATCAGTGCAGGGTCTAAGTTCCGCTTGGCTTAGGAAGGTTATTTTGTTTGTCTCCCGTTCGCTATGGTTGGATACGGGTGCGGACTTTCCATTTCGTTACTTGGGTTGAGCCATAGTGCGGGGGATGTGGTGCCTCACGTGCGGGGTGCTACACTTTTAATGTAGTTTTTGTGTATGAAAATAAAAGATAGAGTGATACAATTAAAATTTTTTTTTTTAGTGATATGATTAAATTTAATAGTACTAAAAACATATATTTTGAAAAAAATATTTTTGATACAATTAATTTTTCTTTTTTAGTGATACGATTAAATTTAATAGTACTAAAAACATATATTTTGAAATATATATTTTTCTCCATAAAAACTTGCTAAAAATTAGTTTAAAATTAAATAATGAATATATTTAAATATATTACTTTAATATAATTCTTTTATGAAAACAACGAAAATTTATTGCAGAATTACTATATATCTTTTTATGAAAATGAAGAAAATTTTATTACAGAATTACATAAAATTAAAGTTTGGTGCAGATAGTTATCTGATTGTCCCCATTTCTTCCATCTTTCTTGATTGATTAGATATTTTGGATAGTATATATAAAATTGGTTTCATGAAGATGATTATAAATATCTTCTATTACCAATATTATTATCCTATTAACATACTATTTATGAGGATTACGTCAATGTTAAATATTTTTTATTACCAATATTATTGTCCTATTTAATAATAGACATACTATTTATGAGGATTACGTCAATTTCAAAATTGACTTAATCTATTATAAGAATATGTAATGCTGTTGAATAAGCTTCCTAAAGTCTCCTTCAAACCTTTCCTAATTACTTCTTAAGCCAAAGAATTCCAAAACAAAACGCATCAGTAATATTTATTTTCCAATTGAAAAGGTGAAAGTTATCATTTTTAAGTCATTGTTACAGTGCTAGTGCTACTTGCACAGTATTTCAAACATAAGAAACCACACATCACTTAGGTTATCGGGTTTGGATTAGATGAGATTAGGTGTATTTAATTCCCCTACTAATATTGATTAATCTCTATTTCGAATCACGGAGAGTGGGGTGATTAAGTGAGATTATAATTCGGTGAAATTAAAATTCATTTAAAATACATGTAATCTAACATAATATTAACTATAATTCATTCGCCATAAAATAAAAAAAAAAAAACACTATTGTAATCTAACATAATATTAACTATAATTCATTCGCCATAAAATTAAAAAAAAAATTATAATTTATTCGCCAATAGGGGTTGGTCTAAGTGGTTCGAGGGTTGTTTCTCGAAATCAATTTCCCGTGTTCAAACCCTTCTGGTCACTTGGGTGTGCGTGTGTTAAAATATATATATATATATAACTCATTCAAATCTAACATAATATTAACTATAACTTATTTAATTTTTTTCACAAACTCAAGTATTATACACAAGATTATCTCTTGAATGCTTATATATAAACACAATTTAATCTCATCTACTAAGTTAGATGAAGATTAACCCCAAAAAAATAATATTGCATAACTAACACGTTCCATATCTATATATTCATTCATATTTTTAGTAATTAGTATATAAAAAAGGACCAACGGACAATTAGCTCAAGTGAATAAGAGCTTGCGTTCACTTAACCAAGGTCTCGAGTTCGAGCCTTGTGCATGTAAAAAATTACGTTGGAAGAGATCCCCGTAAAAAGAGTCCTCAAGTAAAAAATTCAAGAAAAAATCTGTATTGTTGTATCCATGTCGTATCGTGTTCGTATCATCGTATATATATCCGTGCATCATATCTCGTATCAAAATAGCATTCCACTTGTTTCTCACAAAAAATAATGCTCATATTTTCAAATTTAACGTTAGCCATTAAAAAATGAAATAGATTGTGATTAAAAAAAAAAAACTTTAGTCCTTTGCGAGCAAAATCTAAAACCCCAAGGGCAAAAATGTAATTTCAGCCCTCCACAGAAGACCACTTTTGAAGTCCCTCCACAGGGCTCTGTTTGACCCATGTATGTATCTGAGACAGGGCAATACACAGTACACACGCAGTAGCAAAGCAAAGCCTAAATTACCAGTATTAGTTTGCATTTATGTACCCCATTAATCGCACACACAGATTTTTCCTGAAGAATCCAGCCAAACGAGCAGAAAAGGGAAGAAATTTATAATTGTAATCTGTATAATCTGTAATTTTGTAATCTTCCTCGGATTTGAAAACCCAAAATTAGGAGTAATTGATGGAGTGAGTCGGAATCCGGGGTGGAGGTTTAAGAGGGGCTCTGCATGCAAGCCATTTTGCGGAAGACCCCTCTTTTACTCACCACCTGCATCCATACATCGTCAGCATTGGCTGTTTCTGAGCTTGCGTTTGTTTTTTTGTTTCTTTCCTTCTTTTCGGGAATGTGAATAAATTCGGTGAACCTGCAATTTTCATCACTCTGCTGCGTTTTCTCGTGCGGTGCGGTGCGGATTTTCTGCTTCTGGTGGGATTTTTGGAATTTATGTTTTTTCATTTTTTTGTTCTGTGTGTGTTTCTGATTTTGGGCTCTGGTTTTCCTTGATTCTTTGTTTGTTTTAACAGGTGAGTGAATTATAGAAATGGGTTCTGAAACTCCTACAGCCGCCGCACGCAAAGCGATTGAGGCTGACTTGGAGTATATTGGCCTAAAGGTTCTGGAGCGTTCTTCATCAGTTGATGAGTTACTACAACATCTTGAGGTATTAAACCTTCTTTTCTTGGGTTCACATACACAGCGGGTGTGGGTGTTCTATGTTTTTCATGTGTGTTATCACTATGGAGACTCTGCTGCATTTATAAACGGATCAGCGTTTTTTGAATTTACGGAAGTCTTGAATTGTATGACAGTGCAGGGAACCTGTTTGTATAAATGCCTGTTTAATCTGTGAAGTCTCTATTTTCATTCATTTGCATAAAGAATTCTTTTTTTTTTCTTTTTTAATGTGAATTTCTAGTCTAATTACTGTCAAATGTGTGGAAGTCCCGTTGGTATTTATGGATTTCCAACTATTATGCTTAAATTTGTGAGGATCATACATAAAGAGTCAATCTTTTTGTCTTTCATACATGTCTGCTGGTGAAGGAGCTTATATCTCTTTGTTCTTTCTTATACTGGTAACAGCCCTATTTTCATCTAGTTATGGATTTAATTAAAATTTTGTTTAAATTAAAACTTTTTTAAAAATTTAAAATGTGCTAGTGCACAATCAAACACCACCCAAGTCGGTATTTGTTTCATTGATTCTCCAAGTTAATTTAACCATTTCTAAACTTTGAGATAACTAATGAATTGGTGTGATGTTGGTAAGATACTAAGATATAATTTGGGTTTACTAAAGTTATTATGTTCTCGTTATTGGTTTATTTCCCAATTTTTTCATGTTACTTCCATATTTTTTGGTAGCTAATTATATATTATTGTTATTCTTCCATTTGTTCTTACAGACAGCAGAGGGCATTTTAGCCCAAGTGTCGCAATTGCCTCCAAAATCTACGTGTCGTTCACTTTATTTTATAATGAAGGCGTTGATAATGAATGACATATTGCACCATGATGATTTAAATATCCAAGTTGCAGTTGCATCTTGTTTTAGCGAACTTGCTAGAATAACAGCTCCAGAAATCCCTTATCCTGATGATCATATGAAGGTTTGTTCTTCTCTCAATTACTTTTTAACTAGCCATTCAGTTGTTACAAAAAAGAGAAAAAGAAAACGTTAACCTGGTGTTGCTGATGTACAGGTAATTTTCAAATTATTCATGATTGCATTTGAGCAGTTGCCCATCGAGACCGGTCCCAATTATTCTAAGGTTCTTAAGGTTGTCGAAACTATGTCTGAAGTGAAATCATCACTTATCATGCTGGACATAGAGTGTGATGAAATGATTGTTGAGATGTTCCAGCTTTTTCTCAATAATATCAGGTAATATTTCGTAAAATTCTTAAAACTAATATTCTTGTGTATAAATTTACCAGATTTATGTGTTTTGCCCCAACTAAAATGATGAATTTGCCACTAATACATTAAATATTTTTCTATGGTCCTCAAGTTTAAATTCTTGGCCCCGTCTCTATAGTGGCTGGATCTTAAAAAATGTTTATATCTAACACTTTGCATTAATTTATCTAAGATAGTTTACAGGTTTCTAGTATTTTCATCTTTTCCATGTTTTTAAAGGTTTTAGCAGGGTGAGTGGACCTTCAATAAAGTTAAAAAAATTATTATGCTATACATATTACCAAAAGATAGTTTGCAGGTTTCTAGTTATTTCATATTTTCTATTTCTTGGTATACATATTACCGAAAGATAGTTTACAGGTTTCTAATAATTTTTATTTCTTTTGAAGGTCTTGTCACCCTGCGAAGACTTTTGAGAACATGGAAAAGATTATGAGCATGATAATAGAAGAAAGTGATGATATCTCAGTTGAACTTCTAAAGCCCCTTTTAGCTAGTGTGAAAATGGACAACAAGGTAATGATATTTCTTCCTATTGTATCATTCTGCAATTATTCTTTCTTGTTATTATTTTGTATTTTCTCATTGCTTCAGAATACTTCATCTATCTCATGGGAGTTGGGGAAAAGAGTGTTTGAAAATAGTGCAGCCAAAGTGCAGCCCTACCTTAAAGAAGCTGTGAATGAAATGAATCTGGATCTTCATGATTATGCTGATATAGTTGCTTGTATATGCCGTGGTGAAAACATGGTTCGTTCTAAACCTGCAATCTCTGAATTTAAAATATCTTCTCATTGCTTTCTTTTGTTGATTTTGATCGCATTCAGACAATCATCAATGTTTGACTGCTCTTGTGTGCATCTTTCATTTCTTAATGCGAATGGTTCTAATGTCAAAAATTGATAATATTTTGAAATTAATCTGATTACTCTATATCTTTACTAATTAAGAAACTATCAATTAGTCATTTAAGTTACACTTTGCCTGTTTCTTGTGTTTGCTTCGTAATTGCTGAACTACTGTGATGTTAACTTTGCATGATATGGTCAACATTAGCCTTGTTGATTAGACACCAAGTAGTTGAACTGTTGAAGTATTTATTACATTAGTGAATTCATCGAATTCAATTGACCTCTAATAGGCCAACCTTTATATGTGCAAAAATTGAAATACTTTCTGTAGTTTCTTCTTTGGCCACATTATAGAAGACACGTGGTGGCAATTAGTTCCTTAGTTTCCTTTAAGGCACCTAGATCTTTTGTATACTCTTAAAATGTTTTTGAATGTAATGAAAATTAGGTTGCTCGTTCACTCTTACTATCATTGTTCCTTACCTTTTAAGAAACCAATTCCGATATCTAGAAACAAATTTGGTTTTTCATATAATTGGAAAAAATATTATAAGGTATGCTTACCTGCATATGATAAAATATATCTATTGCTCCCTTCTTCCTTCTATGGTTGTCTCTTAACAATAAAAGATGGAACTCACATTTAAGATGATGTTTGGCTAAGCCCTTTTAGAAGATTTCTTAAGCTCCTGCATCTTATATGATGTTTTTAAAATTTATGAGATGCTATATCTTATTTTGTCATTAAGATCTTAAAATGTTTGAGTATAGAGTAAATCTTGTGACTATGTGTTAGTCATTGCTATAGTGAGTTTAATATAATTATAATTAGCTTAAAGCCTACCTTTCTGGAAGAAAAGTTTAAGTGTACTTTTAAGGAAAAAACAAAAAGAGAAGCCTGCGTGAATACCGAGTAAGCTAATGCTCGAAAATCTTGCGACTTTGATTTGGGTGTTCGCCTCTTAGGCTCTTCCTTTGTGATCTTGATAACTCGAATAGCTCGCATTTCTCACTATGACTAATGAGCTTTAATGTTGCTTGGGTTTTGCTTCTATCTCTAACTAGCATCCCTTAAATCAGTATAGTTTAACAGCAAAGCAATGATTAACTTATTGAATTAACTAAACGAAGAAAGAGAGTGTTATACATCGTAATTTCCTATTAGCTGAGTCTAGTGCCAAAAAGCTCCACGTAGGTTGCTAAGCGGATGACCTTTTGTCATCAAAAGGGTTCCACTGTTCGAGTGTCGTTTTTCCTGAAAAGGCTACCCAATGCTGTAACACCATTTATCCTGTATGGAAATGGGGATGAAAGCGGGCGAAGGTGGTGTGGATATAAAAAATATTGAACTCTACAAAAACTAACAAAGAAGAAGCCATTATGAGTAGCAATAATAGGAAATCAAACTTGAGTTCGAGATCAATAAGCTTAAAGCTAATGATCATGAGCTAAGCTATCTAATTAGCAATTAAACCTTAAAGTTCAATTTTCTTATGCATACGTTGACCGGGAAAGACGATTCATTTGACTCTTTAGAAGAATGGGGGATTTGCAAGAGTTAGTGGAAGATATCAAGGCATAGAGAGGGAGCAAGCTCTTCTACTTTGGAAAGATTTTGAAGACAATCGTTACATATCGTTCTTGAAGACATATATTTGAAATATCTCCCAATAGGGACCCACTTGTTTGACTAGCTAGTGAGAAGTTGAGTAGGGTGGCAATCTACTTAATTGAAGCATTGCTAATTACACCGCATAAGAAGCAAAAGATATAAGATTCCAAGGTGAAACAACATGCATGGATGGTGGTCTAATATGCCATGGCCTTCGATGAAGCTTGGAAGAACATTATGAGGTGAATGTCTCATGTCTAGTTGAGTGTATTAAAATCTTTCTCCTGTTGGAACATATACTTAAATTGTGAGTAATTGTGCTGCTAATTATTAATTAGGAATTACATTTAAAAGGGGTTTTATCGCTTACCAAAAGGTGTAGTTAGTAACATAATCGTGTAGAAGATTATGGTTCATGAAATCCGTCGAAATCTACAACCACTGTTCGAAATCTTGCTCATCGATTAGTGAAAATGTGCAATTTTGATTGCTCAAGGGAGGAAAGGGCCACTTGTTTTGCTCCCTTCTGTTTTGATCATCACAATATCCGATTCTTCTTAAAAGTATTCCTTTTTCTTTACATGACTTGGCTGTTTGAACTCATTAAATCTCCAAATGGTTCATCAAAACCCAATTTTTCCTACAAACTCATTCATCACCTTTCTCTATTCCTAGTTAATGTTATAATAGAACAAAGACGTACCTTAAGCTTTTGCTTTTATAGCAAATCATGGCTATTAATATTGGTCTTTGGTATTGGACTTGGTGGAAATCCAACCGTAAGCTTTCTCAATAACGTTGCTTCTACTTTCTTGTTTTCTCAAATTGAATCATGTGAAGCGTCAGCGAAAAATATCAGACCAATACAATTGATTTTCGCATTGTACTCTTCTTTTTTTTTTGGTCACTTATTTATTAACTCTTCCATAATAAGACAATGTTCTTATTTTTGTTTGTCGTATTCTATTCAAGAGTTTTCAACTGCTCGTAAGTCTCTAGATTCCAAATAAATGATGCGAAAATGTTTATGGTACTTTTCAATGAAATCCGACAATAGTTTGGCCTTAAATAACTATTGGGATATGCATAAAAGTACTTTCCTCATGGAGGAATCCTGGAATCCCTAAATGTGCTTACTTGAATTGAAGATCCCATACTGGAAATTCTTTATAGAGCTAAGCAAGAATTTAAGGGGAAAAAAGAAGGATGTCCTGATACACGAGCATACTCGAATATCAATCTTTTTTATACCGTTGATTTTGTACCAAGTTTCATCAATAAGTCACTTTTTCAAGAAATATGACACATCCAAGTCATACAAGGAAAGAAATCTTATGTTGATAAAAAAGGAAAAACGTGAAAGGGGATTGGATTGATGCCATCACCCCTCCCTTTGGCAAGATCCACTAATGCAATACTTAATTTGAAATTACACGTTTTGAGCTAGACCTTTTGGTCGGTTTTGAGGATGACGCTCTTAGCAATGAGTGACAAGTGCCTTCCCCCATGCGGATTCTATTTCAATGGAACTTCATGAGTTATCCACTATTTCTACTATTATAGCCGAAGTTACTCCACGTATTTGCTCGACTTAAAAGACAAATACTTGATATTGCATTGAGGAAATTCACAACTAAAGGGAATTCCGAACCCTGAAGTCCTTAAGAGTTTATCCACGTATTGCTTGACATAAAACTCGAACAACTTTATACTACATTGAAGAAAATTCACAACAAAAAGAATTTCGAACGATGAAGTCCTTTAGACATATTGATGACTTCATTAATATCATATCACCTCAAGTATCTCACAAAGAATAGTGGATATGCCAAGATATTTAGTTTACATTTTAGGAACACAACCTAAGTTAATGAAAATAATCTTCTTTTCATGTGCAAAATTCGGCACGATTATTTTGGCAAAAAGCTAAATTCATGAGCAAGCTAGGTCTTATGGAGTATAACTTTACTTGTGGTACGAGATTAGTACTTCGTTTTGGCTGTTTAGGTGTTTGATATGCTAGTGCCGAAAAGAATGTTTGGATACAAAGTAGTGGGAAGAGGCAAGGTCGATATAATAATTGCTTCCTTTCTTTTTTTGCCGATGAAATGAAATAAAAAAATATTTGATAGCTTCTTTAGCCTCTTTTGGACAAGTTTCTAATTAATCTAATGATTAATTTTTCCGCGTGAAAATTGGGTGAGTTAAGGTCATATTATTATCCACCAAATCGAAGTCAAGAGCAAAGGCCTCCGTAAAATAATTAAACTTCTTAAATTAAATGCTCGAGCACAAAAGTACCATACCTCCCAAATAAAGAGCTACTACACCCTCAAGATTAAGTGAATACCTAAATTGTGGTCACTTAATTTCTATCTTGTAAGAGTGAAAATATTCTATGATGTATCAGCTAACCCCAAGTGCACATGATAAATAGTGTGAAAGTCCAACAGCGTATAGGAAATTAAATAAGGTACACATATACCAAGTACATTAGTATCTGAAATACCCCCACCTAACTAAAAGAGTTGCTAGATGGCGAAGTATATCGATCCTTGTTCATAGCAAGGCTCGCCTAATATGAAATGAGTAGATGTTCATTGCTCTGACCCAAAATACAATTAGTCCAACATGAGCTACACAAAATCCTAGAAGTTCATTGTGTAATGCTTCTTTTTTTTTTCTGGTCCCATATCCCATTTATTTGGGTTAGAGCCAGGTCGTATCACTAAGGTGTAAAACTTTCCCTACCAATGGTAGCTCCATTCCCGGGGACTTGAACACAAGACTTCTGGTTAAGCTAGCATAGCATCGAACTACCAAGTCACACCACTTGGTGGTGAAATGCTTCTACTTTATCATATCACATTGTTTATTTTCTACTATTCAATCTTTAGTTACATATTGCTTTTATTGCCGCTAAGCATTCTATATGAGGGGAAAAGTTGTTTCTTAGGTAAGATTTGAGTCGTTTGACAAGTGTTATTGTACTTGTGATACAACGGGTACCTCCTTTTAGTGAAATCACATGTTAAGACTTAAGTGCAGCGCACTCATACAAATTAGCCTGTCGGCCAAACCTACTCCGACTACAATTTTGTATGCGAAGAGATTTCAAATTTTTGTCTCTATAATAGTTTAAGCTTTCCTGTAAGGTGCTCATCAAATATGTGCTACGTAAGGCGGTCTTTTGATATGGTAAAAAAGATGCTTGACAAATAAGAACTACGCCTGAGATTTTGGATTCAAATCTCACTGCAATCTATTTATGAAAAATATATGTATTGGAAACATAAAATATTTAATGTCTCTTCTCTTTCACAACCTAAACAATTTAAGTTGTTCTATGAGGCGGTTATTCAATGCATGTTATACTATGGTCTATGGTGCATGATGTCATTTTCGTGCATCTTTTTGTTGCTAAGTAAAAATTTTTGCCTGAATTATTTATCGGATACTTTAAGAAAAGGTAGGATCCATACCTCGAACAATTTAATTAAAATCTAACTTCAGATTGAGTATTCAATATATGAGCAAAAACACAACAATATATATTTGCTTACTTGGTGTGTACCTTTTAATGTTTTTTCACATGTATCATTTTCATTTACCTATAAATCCATTTTCTTTATGATTTGAAACCAAGAGCGAATGAATATAAGTAGCACTTTGCACGTTTGAACTGTGGACGTAGGACAAAGAGGCTGAACCACATAACTCCCTTTAGATTTAATGTTAGAGTCATCAATGTTTTCTTATGTGATTTTTCTATTGAATTACCACCTTATCTGAAAGTTTAAGCTCTTACAAAGGAGTACCATTAAATTTTTTATTTTTTATTTTTAAATGCGTGATGGTGAGGATTCGGCCACAAAACTTCTTTGACCTAGGCGCTCATACCATATTGAATGACCACCTTATCTATAACCTTAAGCTCTTAGGAAGGAGTATCATTAAATATCTAAACATCTCTTAACATTTTCGTTATCATCAATATGGAAAAATGTGCATGATTGGTGGATTAAACCTGCTTGGTGTGTTGGAATATTTTCTTGTATCTTGCCATACTTTAGGAAATAAAAGATATATGCATCGATACCATTTTGGCATGTAAACCATGATGTCCATCTCTCTATATATGGTATAGTATTTTGATACATACTCAAGATTCTAAACGGAGTATGGTGCTCTTACACTTTTGATATTTTAATGTTTCCCTGTTTAACATTACTAATATACCAAAAATTGCTAAATAATGCTTTGTGAATTAGGTGCCAAGAGAGGTTACTCCAACTGTTAGTGGCGGGCCTTCCCGATTTGAAGAACTTTCCAGAGCTTCTCAAGGCAATTCTGAGAATGGAAATGAATTGGAAAATGAAGATTCATTAGAAACTCAACCTATGATTATACGAAGGAGGAGGGGCAGAAGACCTAATTCTGTAATAAGTTCAGAAGAAGGGTATGAACATGCGTGGAGAAGAAGTGGCAAGTATTCAGATGATATGTCTTCTGATGGTTATAATGAGGACAAAAATGACTCATCTTTGCTTTCAGAACCAAAAACTGGGAAAAATTCTTCACAGAAGAAAATCTATTGTGTTGGTGAAAGGAGCAAAAAGGGGCGGTCGGATCGGAATGATGGTGCGATCAATGAAAATGATGATATGGAATTTTCATTCAAGGTGAAAAGTAAAATCATGAAAAATAAGGCAAAGAAGAAAGGCCATAATGTTCTAAAGATGACGGGAAACGAGGAAAAAGGTCTCGAAAAGGTAATGCAATCATTTAGATTGTTTTTATTTTGGCTTTCTGGGATTTTGAGTTCTTCGAGTTTTTAATTTCTTTTTGGACAAAATGATGAAGATATGAGGAATATGGTTTTGATGGATTTCTGGACCTTGTATTCTTTAATATGTTTTTTTTTTTTTTTAAATTTCTTTTGGGACAAGCTGATGCAGATTAAGGAGTTTCCTACGTCTAACCCTGCAAAAGGCAAGAGTATGAGTAAGGAAAAGGAAAAGGTACTAATTTAATTGTATATTAATGGCTTAGATTATAAACTATCATTTGAGATTCCTACTTTAAAAGTTGTCTTTCAATTTTTGCTCCAGATGCAGAAGCCGAAAAGACCCCGAGCTCATTACGGACATGAACTAGTTGGTTCAAGGATACAAGTCTGGTGGCCTATGGATGAGACGTGAGTACTCTGTGTTTTGATTATATCAACTCCTTGATTTCAATATCTGTAAAACAACTTCAATCTTGTTTCTCTTTGTCCTGGAAATAATGCATCTTTAGATATTGGCTTTAGTTACAATTGGAAACTAAAGATTGCATAATGTGCATTATGGGAACGAAGTTCTTCTAACATTTAAGGTTCTGTACAATGCAGTTTCTATACAGGCACTGTTAAAGAGTTTGATTCTGTATTGAAGAAGCACAAGGTGATAATCCATGATTTGTTTTTACTTAATATGTGAATAATGCATTTCCTTTATTTTAAATGTTAACTTGAGAATTGCCCATTTCTCTATCTTTATTGAGTTTAACAATTTGCTGTTTGCTTGCAGATTTTGTATGATGATGATGAAGTTGAAACCTTGAACCTGAGAAAAGAAAAATGGGAGCTTTTTGATGAGCGTCGCCCACGAGTAAGATTCTTTATTACTTATTTGATATCTCATAGTTAAATTTTTTCTCTTTCTTCCTTTGACATCATATATTAGTTTCTGGGTTAGTTACACTAAGATACCCCCCAGATTTGGCCTTTAGGCTCATTACACAAACTACAGAAACTTCCCCAAGGTTTGGGAAATTACAAAATCTTCCCCAGTCAAATAGTTTCTCACATAATCTATATTACATCAGGATCTATGAGACCTATGGACTCTGATGTCGACATTCACAAATTTTCATTAATACACTATTTGCCCTTTACACTTACTAGTCAATATTTGATTTTGAATTCATGAGTATAATAGAATGCTTAGGCCAACATCAGAATATGCCCGGGGAAGTTTTTGTAATTTATCAAACCTCAGCGTTGGCCAAAGCTAAGGGAATGCCTGTGCAATCATCCCTTATTCTATTTTATTTCTGCTTTTTTGGTTTCACGTTTCTGTGCAAATGTAATTGGTTTGGAAAAATTCTTCTCAGACACAAGAAGCCATTCAGTTTCATCCATCTCCTGCTAAAGAACCTGTCAAGTAAGTTTATTTTGAAGAATATTACAGAATACCTGCCCTTTCTTCTAGTAATCTTGTATTCTTTTTAAGCCTTAATTGATTTTTACTCAAAATCTTTATGAACTCTATCAGGACTCAAGAAAAGACAGTTAAAAGGAAATCAGGCTTGTTGAAAAAAAATCATCCCGGCTCGTCGTCTAAAAGGTTGGTAAAATACCTTTTTGTGCTTTGAAATTTTAAAAGATTGATTTCTGTCTCATGCGTTCATCATTCTTCTCTCGTCAGATCAAAAGGTGAAATCCGCAACATCCCTAAATCTGGCAGTTCCGCCCTTGACTCTGCTCTTGGTGAGATTCGTGAGACAAATGACTTGCAAAAGGATAATGAAGAAAAGGAAAAGTTGATGGAGAAAATAGAAAGTGAACCCCACATCCCCGAAGATGCAACGGAAGGTTAGTTCTTCGAAAGTATTGAAGTGATTGGTTTCATTTTGAATATCTCTGATGAAATTGGCCAATTTTTCCTAGTGTGTTATTAAGTCATAAACCACATTTCTTTGGTTTCTGTGATCATATGACATATTTATCTTAGATTTTGAGATACTTGAACTTATAGCTCTTATCAACTTAAGTAATAAACCACATTTCTTTGGTTTTTGTGATCATATGTTATATTTTTCTTAGGTTTTGTGACACTTGAACTTGTAGCTCTATTTGGCTGCCTTTACATGAATTACACAGAGTTGTGGAATTGCAACAATTTCATCTTGTGCGATGTGTATGTTTTTTGTTGTTTTTGTTTTTTTGTGGGGTTGGACAAGGGCAAAAGTGTACTTTCACATTGTGGTTTTCAAGGGTTAATGCTATCTAAGTTGCCTAGTATATTTTATTTTAATGGCCTATATTGCTGACATTGTTTGATAGTCGTATGTTTATATCATTTAAAAGAAAATTAAAACTATGGTAGGTAAGGGTTGAGAAAAACTCAATAGTCATTGATTTGGACATAAGAGAGATTCTTGTATGAAAAATATTGCCAATTGGTGGCACATGATTGATTAATCCGATCCAATTAGACATCATATTTGATTTCAAGCAAGGATGATTCCTAGATATAGTCGATTCATAATGGTCTTCTTTGTATGTCACTTATTATCTATGATGCACAGACACTTTCAAATATCATTTCGTCATGTCCGACACTCTTCACGTGGAAAATTAAAAGAAAAAATTTGTGTTATTATATTTGTGTCGTGTCTTTATTCATGCACCATAACTTATTATGTCTTTCTTTTTAACTATTTAAAATCTTGACGCTTTGGTCTTCCTGCTATTTCAGTTTAAATTACTTTGGTCGTTGTAATGAATTTTCTTGTCAAAAGTTGTTGGGGCAGTTTGAAATAATTTTCCATCAGTTTGAAATATTTTTACTTTACTCCCCATAAAATTATACAACATAATAGGATATAAATACGGTATTAGAACATTTTAGTACTACATTTTGTGAAAACTATACAACATATTTTGAGAGGTATTTTAAGTACTCCATTATGTGAAAATCATTAAGTAAAAATATGATACCCAATTGGGATTTATCTCTACTTACCCGAAAGTTATTAAGAGACTTTATTTAGGGGAAAATGGCAACTCCAGTCTCCAACTTATCCACAAATCATTTTTTGTTATTTGTTTCCATTATTATGGGTTAGGGCTCACTTGAATTATTGTTAGCTACAAGTTGTACCTGTATATTTAAGATTTTAACACGATATTTCAGATTAAAGATAATCTAATGTCGAATTGTTAAGCTAAATCATTTGGTGATTCAAAATCCAGTTTGATGGTTTAAATTATTATTTTCTTTTGGTTCTTAGGTCTAGATAATAATATAAAGTTGGTACTCCTCATCTTGTTATGAGATGTGATATAAATTTGGTCTTGTAAGTTTGTAATTTTGACAATTTAGTCCTGTTCGTTTTAAATTTTGTAATTAAGTCCTGTAAGTTTGTAGTTTTGGTAATTTTGATCCTGTTCATTTCGAATTTTACAATTAAGTTCTATAAGTTCTAAAATTTAGCAATTTATGTCTGATTTTCGCAGGAAAATTTATTAGTTGCCGAAATTAATTGGCCACGTGACTCATTTCTTTGCTGACTTGACGGGATGACATGACAAAAATATCTGATTTATATAAAAAAATTATTATACATGTGGTATATCCAATAAAAGAAAATTTAGATAAAAAAACATAATTATATTTGAATGAAAATGTTGTGTCGTCCAGCGGAGACTATAAGAAGGTGATTCGCTTCGACAACTAACTCCTTTTCAATAGAAAAGAATAGTCAAACCAACCCAGTTAATTGGTCAATCTCAGAGATCTTATCGGTCGACAAACCGGAGCTGGTCGACTACGGTCCCACGAAAATCTCTATGTACTTGTTCCAGTTCAGGACAAGTGAGATATTTCGATTTGCATGCATGGGAGCAGAGTCTGTCTCAATCTGAATTCGGCACAACCCGCGCCGTCTGTATTCAAACATAAATTGTAAAATTTTAGAGCTTACAGGACATAATTACAAAATTGGAAACGAACAGGATCAAAATTGCCAAAATTATAAATTTACAGGATTTAATTACAAATTTCAAAATGGACAAGGTTAAATTGTCAAAACTACAAACTTAAAAGACTAAATTTACATTTTTGCCTTTGAAAAATCTTATCATAGTATTCTTGAACTGAAAAACAAGAACCATTAGTAACGTCCGTTGACGAAAATTTGATTTTTTAGGAGGTTTTTGTACTTTGCACTTGGCTGA
The DNA here is from genome assembly GCA_037501455.1 of Lantana camara. NCBI lineage: Eukaryota > Viridiplantae > Streptophyta > Magnoliopsida > Lamiales > Verbenaceae > Lantana > Lantana camara. The sequence continues at coordinate 44,351,599 of CM074859.1, forward strand.
AGTCCTAAAAATGAGCAAAATTCAATAGTCTATTTGTGATGATAGGTATATATAACCATGAAACTAGTAATGGATTGAAGACTAATTTGCAGGCTCCGAAGGTTGTGCTGAAAAGAGGAATGGAAAAAGAGTCAAATCAAAGTAGGAGGCGACCACCATATAAAGCTGTGCTATTCGCGTTTGGTGAGATTGAGAATAAACCACCGCGGAACCAAAAATTCTATTCCAAATTAGATTCGATCCAAACCAACTAATTAAAAGGATAAGTGTATTATATTTGTTATTTGATTTGTCACCTTCTCTAATTTTTCCACCAACCATACGACAACTGTATATTCGCCCTCTTGTTATATATGTTTGGTCAAGTCAAACTCGGGTAAAAATTCAGTCCAATTAACAACCACATGCGTGTATAAAATAAAGATGACATAATTACAAAAAATAGTCTAAAATATTAAATATTTAGTAAATGTATATTTGAATTTATTCATAATTAAAGTAATTATTTTGATAAAGTCAAAATAGCTTTTGAATAATGAGAGACGAGACAAAAAAAGAAAAAGAAAAAAAATGGTATACCAAGTTTCTTTGAAATAAGGGAGAGAAGAGAGAAGAAAAAGATGCCAAAAAGATAGATGAGAAAAATGAGAGAAGATGGACAAGACGTGAGATTTAAAGTTGTTAGTGTGATGACAAAATATTATTTCGAACTGTTGGATCTAACACTTCTCATGTGAAAATTTTCGAACAAAATTCATTTATCATATTGATATCGTATCTGTATTATCATATTCGTATTCGTACGTTATAGAGAATAACCACAAACCTAAAGGGGTTAAAAAAGTTTAATAAATAAAAAATATAAGGGATAACCCCTCATGAGTAGTGCCGCAAAATATTTACATATAAGATTTAAAATAAAAAAAAGAATCGTTTGAAAAAATTCCCCTCATATACTAGTCAACCAATCCAGTCGTCCAAATGTACAAATCCAAATGTACAAATAATAAAACATGATCCGAAGATCAAATAAGCAATGAATCACAAAATGCCATACAAAAGCAAAATTAGACAAGAGCCTCAAGGGGGCAATATTAAAGACGACATACCTAACACTTGCCGAGACTAACAAATTAATGATTGATCTAAAAAAGCGCTCAATTATCCGGACAATAACAATAACCATTAAAGTAACGTCATGCTTGCAATCACTTATCACACTTCAATCGGCAGCTTCCTGATGATATATGGGGTTTGGTTGATGTCTGGCAATGTAGAAGAAAGCCGTCAATAACCAACCAGTAAAATCCATACCTTCTCGGCCAATTCGCCACATCAACCGTTTACATGTTAATGAAACAAGTTTGCATTTAACGTGGGACCTAATTAGTATAACTTTTCAACTTGGGGGGTAAATAAATTAAGAAAGGGATTGAAAATTAAGATGTTATAAATACCGCGAAGAGTTCTTAGGCAGAACCTGTTTTGTCCATACACACTTTAGAAATATATACAAAGAGAAATGCCTGCATGGATTATTTTTCTCACGCGTGGCATATCTTTTAAGTTTTATCTATTTCATGCCAACAAGGGGTGGTCCAAGGGGTAAATGAGTTCATTTTTCAGGACTATAACTCGGGTTCGAATCTCAGTTGGGAGTGTAGTTAGGGGGAAAAAAAAATTCAAATAGCAAATTAAGAATTTTACCATTTGGAGTGGTCCAAGTGGTTATTGGATTCATTCTCTCGGGTTCGAATCCCACTTGGAAGCGTGTGTTAAAATTTTTAAAAAAGTTTTCTCTATTTCATTTTAGATACGATGGATGGAGTTAGGTTTTCCCAAGTTCAACCTATTCATAATGTTAGGTCTCAATATTTTTTTTTTTTGTTAAATTTCTCATGTAATAAGTATCTAATACAATATGATATATTAGATTATCTTAATAGAGTGAATCAGAGTCTAGGACTATCTTCCGGAATACCAAAGTTAAATGGTCTGTTAGGAAAAAAAATTCAAAATCAAGATACATACCAACTGCTCCGAGGTTGCTTTGGGGATATATATATTTATTTTTCCAATTTTAGAATTGTCTTGTAACCTAAAAAAAGTTGTATTTTTGGCTTAATTATTATGGGAAAAATGACATGTACAACAGAAAAAAAAATTCAAATTTTTCTTGAGTTATGGAACAATTCTAAATTAAAAAAAAAAAAATCCCAAAATAACAATCTCACACATATCCCAATTTTAAATTTTTCCCCATACTCTATTAGATATAGAAATTGTAAAGAAAACAAGGCTATGGATTTACATGTCAAAATGGGATGCTTGTATAGTAAAAAATATAAAATTGGGATACCAGCTACATCCCACTTGTAATTTTGGGATTTTATTTTTTTTTAATGAAAATTTTGAAATTATAACTAAAAAAATGTTGCAATTTACGGATTTTGGTCATCGGAACCAGTTTTAGGCGCCGAAGAAATAGCATGTATGAATTCCCTGCTTACTAAAAACGCCATATGTGTTACAAATATTTGAAGAGTTTAAAATTATAGCATTCCACATATCTCCTTTCTTACCGGTGACTAAGGTGGTCAGGTACACATCAAATATTTTTAACATGTATGATTGTTTTAGTAAACACGTAATTCACATACGCTGTTTTTCGACGCCTAAAATCGGTTCCGTGACTAAAATCCGAAAACCACAACATTCTTTTAGTTATAATCTCAAAATTTTCATTGCAAAAATATATATTCCGAAATTACAAATGGTCTATAATTGGTATTCCATTTTGCATTTTTCCATGTGTAGTGGTACATTTCTCTTTTTTTTTTTTTTTCTTTTTTTTTTTTGGTTTGGTAGTGGTACATTTCTTATTTGGCGAGAAGAAACTCTTGCAAATAGAACATTATTTCTCCCCCTCCCTCCCTCCCTATCTACTTAATTAAGAGATACATCATTCATAATTCATTGCTAATTATTATATATATCTAGTAGGATTATCAAAATCTTACGACCATCGACGACATTTTTGAACACATACTTTTCCACCATGCACGTTCTTTTTTCTTAAGATTGTATACTTTAGACAACACATCTCTTTGTGCACCGGAACATTTCAAATTGAAGAATTTGAGAGAATTTGTTTTCTACTATCTAATTGTGCAATAATTTTATAGATATTCCGATTTGTAACAACGAATTAATCTTCCTGACTTTAGACTTTTGGTGGAAATAACAATTATAAAGAGACGGAGTCAGAATTTAAGTTAGGAGGACGAAAATATAAATATTTCAAAAAATATACCACCAACCCCCTACTGATTCCATCTCTAAATTATATATACACGTAAAAAGATAAATTCTCGATTAATATTTCAGTTGTCTTAAATTTTTACATGGGAATGTATCTTAAATTTTTATTGTATGGTATTATTAATCACTCTTTATATTTGATGGTACTCTAATATGGTCTAGAACACAATGATATTTCTTGGAAGGTAGAAAATGTTATCTTCTATTTTAGTTATATTTGCCGTTTGCTTTAACTTATTTTCGTGATTTTAATTTCTTAATAGGTTTAATAAATGAGATTAATTATTTCCAAGCTTCTTTCATTATTTATTCTTTATTTCAAGAGAAAAATTATGAAACTTAAAGTCTATCTCGAAAAACCTTTATCTTTTCTTACAAAATGATCCTTCTTTTTTTTTTTTTTTTTTGGTGCACAAAATTTTAGGTTGAGGGGATGGCGCCCCATTCCAAGACAGGGAATGCCTCCAGGAATCAAACCCTGTCATGCTCCAACCCCATGGGGTTACAAAATGATCCTTCTACCTCTCATATATATATATATATATATATATATATATATATATATATATATATATATATATTCAAGAGTAGAACTCTCTCTATTAATAATTTCTACTTTTTAGCATAGCTGTAAATATAGTTAACTTACATTTATTGATCGGGGCAAAAATTGTTGTCCGCTTCATCTAATATCGTAATATACAAAAAAACAAATCAGCTTTTAGAAAAAAAATATATACACAATGTCATATATTGGATTTCAAAAGATAAAAAGTACAAAGTATATATATAGATACTGAAAAAACGTAAAAACAGACACGATTTTAGAAAATTGATAAAAAAGTCCATCTCTTAATCTAATAAAAAATAATTAAAGAAAATATGGATGATTTATACTTAATACCATATTTTCTGTCTTAACGTTTACATTTCCAATCCCCACTGAGGGCTTGGATTTAAAAAAAAAAACGTTTACATTTGCAATCATTTTTAATTTCCTTCAAATTGGAGGGGGTTGGTGGAACTGAAGTGGTTAAATACAGCACATCGCCCCTCAACTTTCTTTCCTCATAAGGTATCATTCCTCCGTCGTCACCTTCTCCGTCACGCTATTACAACGCCGTCCGCCACCGCTGCCTCCGCTGCCATGCCATCTGCTCCCGGAAAGCTCGTTTGCGTCACCGGCGCCGGAGGGTTCGTCGCTTCGTGGCTCGTTAAACTCCTCCTTGAAAAAGGCTACACTGTAAGAGGGACCGTCAGAAATCCAGGTGAGCTTGGAGTCAAGAAACATCTACACTTACCCTTTTATTTTTGGGTTCTTTCGTTGGAAAGTTAAAGTTGTGATTTTGCATGTGGGTTTTTGTTTGTTTGAATCAATCTTTGGGGTTTGTAGATGATCCGAAGAATTCACATTTGAGAGAGCTAGAAGGAGCGATGGAGAGGTTGATTCTTTGCAGGGCTGATCTTAATGATTATGGGAGTTTGTGTGAAGCCGTTAACGGCTGCGATGGTGTTTTCCACACTGCATCTCCCGTTACTGATGATCCAGTGAGTACTTTTTAGCCAGCTTTTTTTTTTAATTTTTGCTTAGTTCTAGTCCGAATTGATTGGAGCCCAAATTAAATTGACAGAGTGACGATTGTTTTACATTTGTCACATAATTTGTGTAAATTTTTACGAAAAGTAACCAATCAAATAGAAAATATCATATGGCTATCTATATAATTAGTTCGATTTGACTAGGCATGCCATGCCGAGGTAAATAGTACAAAAACAATATTTGAGAAATGAAGGAAATGTTTTTACGTTGCTGGATACTACGTACGCAGTGTGTCTCTTTTTCCTTCACTTTTTCCCACTTCTTCATTTTCCAATTTAGTCGTGTTTAGGTTACCTACAATTGAAGATTGATTTAACTATTTAGATAAGACACCGGAGCTCGTTTACTTTGTTGGGCAGCTATCCATTAGGGTTGGTTGTGGAATAGTGTTTTTTTTGGGTTATATACACTCAAGGACCTTTTACTTTGATGGTTTGCAAATTTATCCATTGTTATCTCAATTTGAGAACTTCTTTACATTTCATATGGTTTTCTACTTTTCAAATATATTAAAAGACCATTTTGACCCTCCTTTGATTTCCGTGCCCAAATTTGGGGGAAAATCAATAGTATTGGCGGGATTTCACCAAAAAAAACGGGGGGCAATATTGTAACTTTGTGTTAGAAAGCAGAGACATTGTTGAGATTTTGCCTAAACCAACCACACCTGTGTATTTAAAAGAACCAAAAATTGTGGCTACTTTGTCCTGTCTCTCCAAGCATTTACCCGGGGCTCCGGGTTAAGGACCTATAGAGCCAACTTACAAAGTAAATGGCTGTGAAGCCTTGGTTAGGTAACCAAACCAACCATTACTAGCATAGTAAACGAGCTCCCAGTACTTGGCAGTTGGCAATAAATTTTAGATGAGAAATTGATCACTTTAGTGTTTCTTTAGCATTTTAATTTAATAATATTGTTTGTAGTTTTTCAATTAAAAAGGAAAATCTATTTTAGGAAATCGAGCTTTTTTTTTTGGTTTAGATGTCTTGTTTCTAGGTTCCTGGTGACGGTTTGGGGACGTAAAAGTCTTCGCAATGCAACTTGAAAATGATGTTTCATGACATTATAAACTATGTTTTGGAACACTTGTCTTTGACATATTTATGTTTCTAATTCTACTGATGATGTATGTTGGAAGTCCGCCTCAATTACCTAACATTGAAAATAATTGATGTTTCTTTTGACGAATGAGTAATTTTAGTTGGGACTTTGGTTTCAGATCGGTATGTAATGAGTTCATGAGTATTTTATATTTATTGTGTGATTGGTGTAAGTTTAAGAGGAGCGACGACTGAGTATTGTCATGCACTTGCCGTATATAGTTAGTTGGGATTGGTCGATCTAGGTCTGGATTGGAAATTTCCTCCAATAAATTTGTTTCACTATTGATGATGCGTATAATATGAAGGAACAAATGGTGGAGCCGGCAGTGAACGGAGCAAAAAACGTGGTACGTGCAGCAGTAGAAGCCAAGGTTCGTCGTGTGGTTTTGACCTCGTCAATTGGTGCCATTTACATGGATCCGAACAGGGACTCTGATCGAGTTGTGGATGAAACTTGCTGGAGTGATCTTGACTTCTGCAAGAACACCAAGGTTTGCATGTTAATTAATATACTCTAATAGATAGAATTCAAATATATTGTGGCGGGAAATAATTTTTATATGATATAGATCATTGCTGTTTTGCTATTTTATTACCAAATAAAATGAAATCACTAAATATTTTCGATGCCCCTTTGATAGAATTGGTATTGCTATGGAAAAGCCGTGGCCGAAAAAGCTGCGTGCGATCTAGCGAAGGAACTCGGGCTTGACTTGGTCGTGATTAACCCGTGTTTGGTGCTGGGGCCATTGCTTCAGTCGACGGTGAATGCCAGCGTTCATCACATATTGAAGTACTTAACCGGATCAGCAAGGACTTACGCCAATTCCATCCAAGCCTATATTCATGTTAAGGATGTTGCATTGGCACACATTCTCTTGTTCGAGATGCCGACGGCTTCAGGGCGGTACCTTTGTGCCGAGAGCGTCCTCCACCGCGGTGATGTGGTGGAGATTCTTGCCAAGTTCTTCCCGGAATATCCTATTCCAACCAAGTAAGTTCTTGCTTGCCACATCGATATATATAATTGGTTGAATTTGGACGATTAAATTACAATTTATTTATTAGATCATGTTAATCATTAAAAGATTTTTCGCCTAAAAATAGCAAAAACCCAAGCAAGATTGATTTTAGCATTTTTCCTTAGGAAAAATGTACAACATTTGGAGATAAGTCTTGTCGAAAATTTGACAATCAACAAGAATTGGATCGTTTAGAAATATTATGTGCCAACACTTCTAAAAATCTGTTGTGTCGAACACATATTATTCTAATACACGGATGCTCCAAAAAATATTATTTTATTGTATCGTGTTGGACACTTGTATCGCACACCGTATCCGCAACTTCTCCCGTGGAAAATTTTAAAAAAAAAATCGTATCGCCGCATCCTTGTCGTGTTCATGTCTCCATGGCCATATCCATGTATCATAGGCATATTATTTGGTAATTTTTCTGAAAAAATTTCTAACATTATTGATGAATAATGTGTTTGATCTTTCTCACCCACAAAAACTAACCATTATATATTAAACTCCACATCTTTAATTATTTGATAAGAAATACTTGACAATCATATATGTATTCTATTATCATCTATGTTGCATGGACACGGATACGGCGACACGGACACGACACGATACGGACACGATACGATACGGACACGACGACACGAATTTTTTCAAAATTTTAGGACACGACACGACTATATTTTATATAAATAAATATATTTTATATAAAAATAAAAATATTTTATAAGTATAATCTATGTAACATAAAATATTTATAAAAATATGTAATATTAAAAACTCAAATAAGTTTTATTATTTCAATTTTCTCTCCAAAAAATTCAAAAAATATTTAAAAAGGCATAAAAAATTCAAAAAATTGGCCAGCCACACACGTACACTCCACCTCGCCATGTCCGACACCGTGTCCCAATTATTATTATTATTTTTTTTTTTTGGGACACTCCTTCAGCCGTGTCGGAGCCGTTTCCGTGTCCGACACGTATCGAACACTTTACGGACCATTTTTCAGGCGTGTCCGTGCTTTAGAAATTATCATCGTATTTTTGTGTTCATATCCACGTATAATTGGTTTAGATTTAGAAGTCCTTAATTCTATCAAACAAATAATCTATAGGTTTAACCCGTGTTTTCAAAACCGGACCGGACCGGCCGGTCGGACCGGTTCAACCGGTGACCGGCAAGGGGTCCGGTCCGAATTCGGTACAGGGCCGGAAAAACCGGCCGGTTAACCGACTGTTTTAGCCCTGATAACCGGACCGGACCGCCGGTTCAATGAAATATCAGCCTTAAAAAAAAAAAAATTTTTTTTTGCTCCTTGAATCTAGGTGTGCAGAACCGTTTCTTTACCCCACTGCGCAACCATCTACATCTTCATCGCCTTGGCCAATGAGAAAAGAATACAACATTTATTCTTTAACAAATTCACACAGAAGAGGCTGTGAGAAAAAAATAAATATGATTCTTTGAGAAATTCACCAAGAAAATAAAAAGGCAAAAGATAGAAGAGTAGATTTTTTATTTGAGAAATTCATCCAGAAGATGAAGATAAAAAGACGAAGGAGAAGAGAGAGGAAGAACATTAAAAAAAAAAAAATTGGGAATAGATTAACATGTATATATACACGAGTTTATCGGAAAAGGAAATCGTGTATTAATTACATAAATCTACTAAACTTATGGTCATTTTTTTCAGAAAATAAATCAAATATATAAATGCATATCCCTTAATTTTAGGAAGTAAATTTTTGAATGAGAGTTTTGTATATTTAAGTCTTCAATTATTTTTATATGTAATCCTTCCAAATTAAATTATATTTATTCTCTTTTTAATCGTGTATATCCTTAAAATAAAAGGACAAATAAATTGGTTGTGCCTATTTCCAAAAAGATAAATTATGTATGTAAGTATATTCTTAAATATAACTTTAAATATATTAGATATTTCTTGAAAAATATTATTTTTTTTCAAATATTTGGATTCTATATTTATTTTATAATTTATAATATTATATAAATACACTTATATCTAATAAAATAATAATTATTTATTTATGACGTCATATCGGTTCGACCGGTGGTTGAACCGATCGAACCGATCTGACCGGTGACCAGTAAGGCCACCCATTCGCCCTCCGATCCGGTTTTGAAAACATTGGGTTTAACACATAATTTCTTGTGGTGATGGTCTGATGGGTGACATCCAACTAATTAAGGGTAATTTATGACTTTTCTAAGCAACTTGAAATTTACTCAATTCTGCCAAATCATGTCGTCCCGATTTAAAATGCATCATAAGAAAATGAAAAATATAATATGGGTGGACTTAATGAGTCCTTTACCTACCCCAAGGTCAAAATTGTCAATTGTGGACCCAAAATTCCTATGATTTTCATTTTTTAGTACACCTTTTGCTATAAGCAAAATTATAGGAGGAAAAAAAGATTATTTTTGAGAAGAAATTATAGGGTCCCAACTCCCAATCCTTTTTACTAGGGATGGCAACGGGCCGGGTCTGGGTCAGACCCGGAGGGTCCGGACCTCCCAGACCCGAGGTCTGGACCCGATCCAGACCCTGTGGACCTGCCAGACCCGCCGGGTCTATTTTTAGACCCATTGGATCCGGGTCCAAGCCCAGACCCTTTAAGACCCGTTTTCGATTCTATCTCCCAAAATCGATATTCGGATCTTCTAAACTTATGTTTTTCAACACATTCCGTTAAAATCGACATTCACACCATCCAAAACCTATTTTTTTGAAATTTATCATATTGGTGACGAGATCTTTAAATTCTATATCTTCCATTATAGTTACTTAATCAGCTTTTTCTACATCAAAATATTAATTTTCTTCAACAAATTTAGCCACAAGAAAGAGGTATCGGGAACCCCTAGATCATGCAAATTCGTAATACATGAAAGGCAAGAACTAAAATTCATCCAAGTATTGTCATACTTGATACATGTACACACTGATTATAAGAAAAGTTAAACAAAAAATGCGAAGTTATATGAGCTCAATTTTCTGACATTTGCTGCAGATCATTTTTCATAGCTAGCATCTATTTATAAGAAAAGTTATAAGAATTTCAAGATAAAGTGAGTTGAGGCAAGAAATCTCAAAGCATTTTGGATAGTCTCTTCTTCCTCTTAGTATTCTTCTTTTCTGACCAAGCAAATCCTGCTTCCCTGTTCTTCTCCTTATCTTCTCACTTCCAGAAACCCTAAAAACTCAATAAAGCTTGTAAATTTCCATTCTCAAACAACATCAAGATTAGATTTTTCCCACAGCCCATATCATTAAAACACAAAATACACACACTCAACGTGGAATTCAAACCAAATTCAATAAATTGCCTTGTGGGTCTTCATTTTACATTGCACTTGACGAAGAGTAGAGAGGCAACTAGAAACAAGATTTCGACTAACCCAATACTCAAAAACCCACATTGAGAAACAACACCACAGGCCCAGATCGAGAAATTGAAAAAAAAGGCCAAAAATTATCAAACTCGAAAGCCTTTATAACGAAAAAGCTCCAACCTTTTTGATGTAAAATCTTTCAAATTAATCCAAAGCTTGACAAAACAAAAAAATAAATAAAACAACTTACACAGAGGTTAATATTACGCCTTCAAGCTGTACAAAATTGTCAAGGGAACCTCCAACAAAAAATTTATAGGGTTTGTCGAGAGAAGAAATACAAAAGTTTATAGGGTTTGCTAAAAATTTACAACAAGCTACAACATGATCTTTCTTTTCAACAAAAAACTATATTAAATTGCTCACTTGACACTAGATAATTCCAATTCATGAAGCACAGATACTTCCAATTCTAACCCATCAAAATTTTGGAATTTATCGTGCTGTTCTTGTCAGTTCTATTAACGAAAAAATTATACTCTATTTTGATACCCCTAATACAAGCGTAACTTGTAAATAAATATACATTAAAATTACCCCACTAAATTTTTATTGAAGAGAAATAAGAGGAAAAATCTTGCCGCTATCACTCTACTCAGAAAATTCCCCAACCACCTCCAAAAATTCTTCCAAGTTTCAAAATCACATCATTATCCAAAAACACACACAGTAAAGGGTGTACACACACATTAAAAACTCGATCTTTAACGAAAATCAGGAAACACCAAAAGAACCCATCAAAGAAAATACAAAATTAAACGAGCCCATCACCGAAAATCACCAAACTGACCAAGCCCCACATAAATTAACAATAAAATCCGCAGCACCCAACCCAAAAAACGAAACGGAATTAACAGAAACCTGAAGAGATCTGGAGAGGATGAGCAGCAAATCAACTAGTGAAGAATCAGTGCGTGTGGATAATGTTTGTATGACGGCGGCGGAGAAAAAAAACAGCGGAGAAACTTGACGGCAGCGGCGTGATTGAGTTCCAGAGAGAAACGAGCATTGCAGACCGGTTGCGGAGAAACTGTTGGTAGGGTTTGCTAAAAATCTCTTTTTATATATATATCTATTGGGGCGGGCCTGTAGCGGGTCTGGATCGGACCCGTTAAGGACCCGACTAGAGGAGGGTCCATTTTTTGGGGTCCAGACCCGCTCCAAGACCCAATGGATCGGGTCCCTACCGGGGCTCGCGGGTCCGAGTCCAGACCCGTTGGACCCGACCCGTCTGCCATAGTTTTTACCAACCCAGTTGAGAGGAAAATAACAATTATAATATTTAATACACGGACACTTCTAAAAATATTAATTTTTCGTGCCTTATCATATCGTGTCGGACACTTCTCACGTGGAAAATTCAAGAAAAAATACGTATCACCATATCCATATCATATCATATTCGTACCGCCGTGTTCGTATCCACACATCATAACTTATAATTAGGCTCTAAGCATTACCAAACACCTTATAAGTTTTCAAAATATTTTATAAGTTATTGATGGTCGATTAGTTTCCCTTGATGTTCTCTTTCTATTTTTATTTATTTGTGTTTGATGGAGAATGATTATATTATACGCCTATCTAAATCGAGCGTATGTAGCTTCATAGTTATACGAACTTTTATAAACTCAAAACAACTTATTTAGGGAATCACCAAGCTCTCAAATATCTTTGAAAGTATTTCCATAAGCTTATAAGCTATTATGTCAAATATCCTCTAGGAATCAAATAGAATAAAAAATCAGAATCATTCAAAATAAGAACAGATTTATGAAAAAAAAAAAGAATAACACATTCTTTCTTGATTTAATGAATAATACAGGTGCTCAGATGAGAAGAACCCAAGGAAGAAACCCTATAAATTCTCAAACCAAAGGCTTAAGGATTTGGGTTTGGACTTCACACCTGTGAAGCAATGTTTGTATGACACTGTTAAAAGCCTTCAAGAAAAAGGTCATATTCCAATTCCGCCCCAAAATTCTGAGCCCATTAGTATTCATTCTTAAAGCCTTGCCCAATCGTATTATTTTTAGCTGCTTCACATTTTATAATATTTGGGCCTTCATGTACTTCCATTCTTGGCCCATATTATAAAAGTTAGGGGAAAATATAAAAGTATGTCTTTTTTCTCAGTTTTTTGCTTGGTTTTGGTTTAGGATTTCTGGATTTGTGAGTGTATTTATATGTACTCTGGGAATGCTAATTATGTTTTAATGTATAAGCCGGTTTAGTCTAAGTGTCTACTACCTGCTTATGTAGCTGCATATCCTTAAAAATTCGAATACCATATTTTTGATTAATAATGATGAACTGTTAAATTAAACTAGATGGTAGTATGTATAATAATTATGTCTTATGTCATTACAAATTAAAAATAACCATAAGATCATTAAAAAGCTTGTTTTCGATTTGATTTGTTATGCACACGAAATCATGTTAGAACACTTCTCCTGGTTGAAAATAATACAAATTAAACGTAAAAAATAGCTCGTTCGAATCAATTCAATTCGTTGCGCTCCTACCATATAAATGTAGGCAAAAACTCGATAGTAATTAGGCCCATAATAATAAAATAAATGAGCTAAATTATTATAACAAATTATATTATAGATCATAAGTACGTACGACACGTAGCACACTACATAACTTGTCACAGTAATCTTGCATTCAAAATCAACTATTTATTCGAAATAACAAACTGAATATATATATATATATATATATCGAAAAATTTCTCAACTTTATTTTGTAAATACAAGATCACATAATATTTGCAATCATAGCACTGTTGGTGCTAATGATATAAGAATACTTTTTATTGGATTTCTATTAACTGATATTTATATTAAAATAAAACGGATTAAATAAATAAGGTACACAGGATTAAATTTATCAGACTTATTTGATTGATCAACTTTTGTTAAGGACTTGATTCTAGTAGACGTATTCTGATCGTTGGTGTAGACCCATTCTAAAAAGTTCGTGATGGTAGGACTTCTAAGATTATATATATTGTGGTTACATTCCCTTTTCACCTCGCGTTCTTATATCTGATTTTCCATTAAGCTGTTGACTGTTTGTGTGAGAAAAAAAGGAATATCTAATCAAAGGAACCGAAGAAACATCTAGCCAGAAGAAAATCTAGTCAAATGAGTTGATTTAACAACACGTGAAATTATCAGTAGGGGGGTGTAAACGGATACTAAACGGATCGAATGTATGATTATCATATTCTTATCCGTTTATGATTCGGACGGATACGGATAATATTCTTTTAAATCGAATTCGGATAATATCCTTTTTATACCACAAGGCGGATTCGGATTTTAGTCGGATTTTCAACTATTCAAAATTTGACATAAATTATTTAACTATATAACTTCGAATTTTTAATTAGATTATCAACTATTCATTTAGAGATAGATTATTTAATAATTATATAACTTTGAATATATATATTTTAGTCAAATAGAGAAATAATAAGTATATCTATATATATCATTTTTATTTTTTAGTGAATGTATAAATATGGTGAAATAATAAATTTTTTCATATAATTAATTTGAAATATAATACTTTTATTAATAATATAATATATGTTAATTATATTATCTCTATATAAATGTTGAAGTGAACATATGGTTATTAATAAAATCTAAGGTTTTTTTTTTCCATAAATGCGCTAAAAATTTACTTAATACTAATAATCTATCATACATACATAGTTGTGTGTATATATTTTAATATAACATATTATTTATCGGATACGGATTATGGATAACGGATATATTTAACGGATAATGAAATGGATCGGATGTCTTATTATCATATCCTTATCCGTTTATAATTTAGATATCTATAATCGGATACGGATAATATCCTCTTGAAACGAATTCGAATAATATCTTCTGTAAATGAATTCGAATACGGACGGATATCGAATTTTCGGATATCCATTTACGGTCCTAATTATCGGGGGCGATTCAATAGGCAATAGCACGCGAAACTATCAGAGTCGGTGAAATCACATAATCTGGCTCATAAATAACTTTCTAAGAACGAAATAAACAAAGTTAGAAAAAAGAGTAAACGACAATCTAAAATTAATATAAAATGGCCCAATCATGGTTGTCCCTATTAAATCAATCACATATTAGACTATCAGGCACTATTGGGGTACAATTTTCACTTTTTCAGTATATCTTTATGATGATAATATATAATATATGGTAGATTACATTTTATTGATTTCAAAAGTTCGCGTGATAAAAGAAATTATTACTCTTCAGAAAGAGGGTCCTTAATGGTGTAGTAACATCAAACGTATAGTAACATATTTAATAAATTCTCTTTGTAGAGCCATACACATATTAATTTGTTGGGAATTTGAGCACCGTTAATTTGATTCTACTTTAAATATTTAATTTTTGTTAATCCTAATCTGAAACAGCTGGTCGACATATTTGTATAGGAAAGGATAAAGATTGGGAAAATTATGATCAGCGACAGGAAAGTTCAAAAAATATTTAATTTAAGGGATTACACAATAAAAAAAGATTTAGGAAATTTTTAAAATTATTAAAGAGACAACAAGTGTAAGAGATAAGAAATTAGGAAATTCATAACCCACCGAAAGGTTAATGATAATTATAAAAGGGTTCATTACATATAGCCTCATACGAGTATTAGAAACTACAATTTGTGACACTCTTAGTTAAATAATTACATATACACTCATTAAAAAGTTTGAAAATTACACAAGACACCCAAGAATTAGGATTTTTTTTAAATTTTTTATCACATCATCAAATTTTTAACTTGATTTTTCTATTTTGCCCCTTCATTTAGTAAAATAATTTTTATTTCAAAAATTACCCTAGTTATATTTGAATTGGTATTGAAATTTTGAATTTAATAACATTAACTAATATAAAATGGTATAATTTTGTCATTCAAATATTAAATTATATATAATGAATCTGAATTTAATGGGTTAAATCTAATTTTTAGAAAACGTAATATATATATGGGAAAATCTTTGAATAGTACCAAAAAGTTGAAAAAATTTCTTTTAGGTCCCCAATTTTGAAAAAGTTCCCATTCAATCCCCAATTGAAAAACAAAATTCCTTTTAGGTCCCCACAAATAGTACAGGTTCGTACATTGTCTTTAGGAATTGCGTACATTTTTTAGGGAATTGCGTATAAAAATCCCGGAATCTCGTATATACGAGATTCCGGGATTTTTATACGCAATTCCCTAAAAAATGTACGCAATTCCTGAATTATTATACAACCTTGGGGAGTGAAAAGAAATTTTGTTTTTCAATTGGGGAGTGAACAGGAACTTTTTCAAAATTGGGGGGTGACAAGGAAATTCAGTTTACACTTGGGGATTTTTGAGGAATTGTCCGTATATATATAGGGTTATAATATATATATATATATATATATATATATATATATATATATATATATATATATAAGTTTGAAAATTACACAAGACACCCAAGAATTATGATTTTTTTTAAATTTTTTATCACATCATCAAATTTTTAACTTGATTTTCCTATTTTGCCCCTTCATTTAGTAAAATAATTTTTATTTCAAAAATTACCCTAGTTATATTTGAATTGGTATTGAAAATTTGAATTTAATAACATAACTAATATAAAATGGTATAATTTTGTCATTTCAAATATTAAATTATATATGATGTGTAGTACCCCGCACGTGAGGCACCACATCCCCCGCACTAAGGCTCAACACGAGTGATGAAATAGTAAATCCGCACCCGTATCAAACCCTAGCGAACGGGAGACAAACATAAAAACCTTCCTAGGCCAGGCGGAACTAGACCCTGCAATGATAACCAATCAACCAAAATATAAGGCATTGCAAAGCCAAAAATTCAAACATACAAACCAAAAGTAGAATTTGGGCTCTTCAGGCCTCTTTTAAACTCATAATTACAGTCCAACAAACCAATTCAATAATAATTACATAATTACTCAAGTTTATGATACTGCAGAATCGAATCAAACCTAAATCCAATACAAGAGTGAGTGCAGAGACTCTCCTAACCTAACTCGACCCACCTAAAGACTCCAAACACCTCCGCCTAGCTCGAAACTCCAAAATCAAACCTGCACACTAAAAAGTTGGGGAGGGAGAGGGTCAGTCTCTAGAAGACTGAGTGAGCCGGAGCGATATACATATATAAAACATGCACATGCGAGTCATAAATTCCGAACAAGGTTTTGGTTGCGATTAGTTCCCAAAAAGGGCAAGAGGATGATTAATCAATGCTCGGATTTTATGACTAATCATATTAATTCATTACATTCATAAATCATACATAAATATAAGGCTCGGCGAGTGAGAGTGCACAATCTCCAACCAAACTCCGACCGTGTACGACAAATATCATTAATATGTTAATTAGGTGTTCATGCGATATATTATAATACATGCAGACCATATATCATAAATCATAATCGTTTGGGCAATCCGTGTCCCGGCCTTCCCGCTCGGTGCATAATCATAACATAACATATATATAAGAAAAGGCGTAAATCATAACCAACCTTCTTCCTCCGGGTGGTGGACGGGCTTGCAAGACCCGGCCACCGGTTCACACATGGGCCAATGGGGGTACATGAATCCCCCAAGGGCACTCAACTCCCATTCCTCGCGAAAACTCCTAGCGAGGGCCGGTATCACCGTAGTTTGGTTGGGACTAGTATATGGGATCCCCGTCAGCCCTTGCTTCCTCGGTTAGCCACATATACTAAGTCCCGGGGCCCGTACAATCAGAAATAGAAATGTGTCTCGCCAAACATATCAATACATACATATGATACATACTATAGGAAATCATACCTTACCGTGTAACTCGGCATATGCTATATACGTACCTCTCCGTGTCATCCTAATCCGTAGCTAGCATGAACACACACGATTTGGAGCATAGCCTCATTACAAAACCATTTTTAAGCTTATATACGCTCATACGTATAATTCAGAAGAATTTACTCGATAACTTCATTTGAAAACCATATATATATAATCATAAGGTTTTGGCCAAAGCTTTTCACATAAGGGTTGTAGGGTTTGTTACATAGCTAAAACGAAAACACCCTCACCTGAACCGTGACGATACAAGGATACGAGTACCAAGTGCCTGAACGATCAAGATCTCTCCACCCTGGAGATAAACTGTACAAAGACAACATGACGTGTTTGTGAGACTCGAGACTCCAATGAACCATAAATGACGCTCGGCAATGAAGTGAATATGACATGAATGCATAAATGATCATATTCTATCAATAAAATGTTCATGTGCACTATTAAGAGATTTAAATCATATAATCATTCATTCGTTCATATATTTCATTCAATTTCATAAGTTCATAAATTCATATAAATTTCATAAATTCATAACATTCATAATATTCGTAAATTCATAAATTCATAATTCATAATGCATATCAATTAATCTAAATCCATTTAATAAGCATAACACATACTATTCAAATTCACATTTAGGAACAAATAAAACGTTCAATCAATAGTCGGTAATTAAATACGCGAAATGGAAATCAATTAATTTCAAAAATTAAATTAAATCAAATAATATTTAGAATATATAATAAATATATATATAATGTAATATATATATATATAATATACTAAATATATAACAATATATAATAACATAAGTACATATATAATATACATATATACACGTACACACACATCCACCCATGCATGCATACATATATATTACATATTAAATACATATATATATATATATATTACATATGTACTACACATGCATGCAAGAGCAGAACACACAACACATTACACAGCAGCCAAGCAAACAGAAACGGCAGCAGCATCAGCCAAGGAAGACGCAGCAAAGTTCAAGCAAAACGGGGTGACACCCCCGTGTCACCTCCTAAGCCTGGACCGAGACACCCCCGTGTCTCGGTACAGCAAAACCAGCCCACACAGCACCCCCGTGTCTCGCCGGAAAAGCAACAACGACACCCCCGTGTCGCACTGTAACAGCCCAAAACAGGGCCTGGATGAAAACAGTAAGTTAAGGCAGTGGTAAAGCGTTTATAGACCGTGATCCAACTTTTTGAATCATCATGCATTGCATTCTTACATGAACTTTGTGCTCGTATATGTTCTGACATGCTTTAAGGGGGAATTCTTGACCTTTGATACAGTTTACTATTCATAACCCGAGCCTACCTTGTTCATATTGCTACTCGAACCCTAGAGGTTCATCACACATGTTTCCCAATCGTTTGAACTTGTTTCCCGAACTCAGAAAGTCTTTCTTGAGCTATAAGGGTATTTTTGGAACTTACCGACCAAAGTTACTATTCATCAAAAAATAAGCTTTTGATTCTGATACCTTTTCCTACCCAAGTTACAATCGAATCGATCCTTGAGTCGAGACGAGTCTTTTGATATTATTCTTGGCTTGGAAATCCATTCCGGAACTTTGTTTTATTGAAAATGTTTTTGAAAACCCTAGTCTACTATTCCTTTTTCGAACGGTTTTCATTCGGAAAATGTTTTCTCTCTGGATTTACACTACTTGAGCTATTTCAAGATTTTTCAGATGTTTTACAACTCTTGATTCAAACCCTAGCTTGAAATTTTGAAGCGTACGTTCGTACGTGAGGATTCACTATTCATCCTACGTTTTTAACTTTTTAACGGTAAAACGTTTTATAGTCGATTTTGGACTCAAAACGCTTCTCGATTTATTTCTTAAATTTTAGAAGCAATCCGGACTTGAAAATCATTTTAGAAATTCGTTTTTCACTCATGTCGAGTTTCGAGCTCAAAACTTTTATTCACTAAAACTAATGTATCTTTCAAACGGTAAATCCGATTTCGATGAATGAATATGCGTTTCGAAGCTAATTTTCTTGCCGTCGGAATCGTTATACTTCCAGCCACTTATCCTCGAGCCTTAGGGGACGAAATTACAGAATTACCCCCAGCAGTCCCATTTTTACCTTCTTAATCCCTAAAGCTTCTAGAAGATACAAGTGGATGAACTCTTGTTTTGCTCTCCTACCCTTAAGCCATCTCTAATTGCAAGGTGAGGGGCTTCTTCACAACTATAAATACCCCTCCCATGGCATTTCATTCCTTGCTCAAAGTTGTGTTAACAACACCCTTTCTCTCCCTCTCTTCCCCCTCTTGCCGTCGGCACCCCCCCCCCCCCCCATTAGAGCTAGGTTAGTTTGTTTTGTTTTATGTTATGTTTAGTTTAGTTTATGTTTTTATGTTATGGTATGTTTATATTATGTTTAGGTTGGGTCTTAGGGTCTTCCCTAAGCCATATAGGATTTTATTTTATGCATTTAGTATATAGTTTTCATGATATGTTTTGATAGTTGTTTATATGTTTTAATTGTTTAGTATATGCTTGAATATGTTATGAATTGCTCTAGTATATGCTATGATCATGTGATATGGTTGTTATATTATGAGAATTGATGCATGATTATGGAATTTAAATTATGTTCATGCATGTTAGCTAATGGAATAGTGATTTACAATTAATTATGTCACAACTTGTTACATGTTGGTATTGAATTAAATTGTTACATGTTACATGCCCAAAGGTTCATGATATATGATATGATATGATATGATATATGTTGTGACATGTTGTCACATTGTTATATGACTCTTGAATTATGAATTGAGCTTATGTTATGATTTGGATTATTGGATTAGTGCCTTGATCATGTTATACACTTTAATAGTGTCACATGTTATAACCTAAGATAGAATAGTGTTTCATAACTTGATCTTATGCCTTAATTGGATCTCTTAACTATAGGTTATACCTTTAACCTAGATCACACTTGATTATATTAACATGAACTTGAAACTATAGGTTATAATCAAGATCATAATTTGATTAGGGTGTGTGTGTGTGTGTGCATGCCGTGTGTGTGTGTGTGTTCGTGCATGGTGTGTGTGTGTATACCGTGTGTGTGTGGGTGTGTGTATAGTGAGGGTTTGACCCGACCCTTTGACCCGACATGTGAATAGTAACCTGTGAATAGTAATATGGAATAGTACTTTTGAATAGTGCTTTTGAATAGTAAAAATGAATTAAAACTTGTGCTTTCTTAATAAACATTTGCACCTAGGGTTTCCATATCCAGGGTCTAAAATGTGTTTTCTTTCGTGGACTTGTTTCTTAACCTAAGGTTTGCGATAGGATTCATAATTTGACTAAAGCTTACTCGGTTATAGTAAGATCATAGTTTAACGTTAAGAGTAACTGACTTTGACGTATTCCTTTGTGTGTTACCTTTCTTGAATACCTTAAATGGTATTACTCTCTTGTGTTACATGTTCTTTACATGTTCCTTGTTCATTTGTTTCATGCATTTCATATGCATCTTGGTTAGTAGTGGGTCTTAGTTCTTAAGCTCACTCTAGTACACCACCTACAGGAGTTAAAGTTGAGCACTGGGATCCCCAGGGCACCGCATAATCTGTCTACCTACCTTTTGGTACTATTAGGTGAGGTGAAGTTATAAATGTTTTCCAACTGGAACCACGATTATACTATCGTATCATATGTTTTGAAATTCAAAGCTAAACCTCGTTTTGAACTATCCCTTTTATCGGGACATTCTCTTGAAAGGATCATTCATACTTTAATAGTATACCTTGATCAACAGTACATGTTTTCCAAAGTTCTGCATTCTTGTTCAAAGACAGTTACATGTTTTGCATATGTTTTCAAAGTACAGTTTACAGACAGAATCACATGTTTTCAGACAGTTTCACATGTTTTCAGACAAAATCATATGTTACAGTTACAGTTTCACATGTTTTGTTAGCATACTGGAGTGGTACTCTGGCCACTGCTAATCTTAAATGCAAGCATACAGTTTACAGTTTGGGCCCGGCGGTTATGTGTGGAGGTGATGCTCGGGAGGTGAGCGCCAACGACATCACCAATACCGGCCGCCACACTTAGACAATTGACACCGACTTTTAACAGGAGGTTTGTTAAGTCAGGACAATCTGTCTGGGAACGGACAGCAAATCTGTTCCCATTACATGTTTACAGGTCGCCTAGGGCTAGCTACCCGAAGTGACAACCGGTGGAGGATGGTGCATGTTTGTATGTGTTGGTAAGAGTTGTTGTTGACCTTGGTCCGATAGTCTACTATGTGCGGAGTTGTTGTTGACCTTGGTCCGATGCTCTACTATATGTGGGGTTATTGTTGATCTTGGTCCGATACTCTACTATAAGTGGAATTATCGTTGATCCTGGTCCGATGCTCTACCGAATCATGTTTTCTGGAGTAAGGATGGAGGAGCCTAGCTTGCGGGCAAAATTCTGTTTCATAAAGGATGGTTCATATCTGGAAAAGTTCACTTTACCCTTATCCCGTTTTATGAAAGAATTATGAACCATCAACAGCATATGTGTGCGCGTGTGATAGCATTCATGAAAATGTTTTATAACGTGCATTCTTTTACAGCATCTCATTCAAAGAGTTTTATCAACCGAACTTGTTTCGAGTTCTTCTTTAAAGCATCGCATTTAACAGTCCTGAACTTTACTTCAAGTTCTTTAATTCAGTACTTTCTTTAAAGTATTCCCTCACTTAGTCCTTTTGACTAATACCTCTCCTGTTTTCTTGCCTCGTGGTTTCAGGTCTTGCAGCCACAGTCTAGAGGTATCTTGAAGCTCTAGATTGTCATTTTTGTTTCAGTCAGGACTTAGTATTACTTTCTTTTGTGTCCTGCATATGTTTTATGGCTGCATCACTTTATACTTCTGTATATGTTTCTGAATACTTGAGTATCTTTGTTATACTCTTTCTGCTACTCTGTTACCGATATTTTGAACTCTACTATATCGGTACTTATATGTGAATCTGTTATATGTTCTGATATGCCGAGTCTCTCTTACACGATCAATATGTTCTTGCTTGTTACATGCCATCACGCACATGTTTTGAAAAGTTTTAAAATACTCTAATTTTCCGCTGCATAGCTACATCGTTGTACATGTATAGTTCTGATAGACAGCCGTTCGCTGGAGTATTTCTTGAGTGATGGTTCACACCATTACTTGAGAGGTGCTTCAGTGCGGGGGTTGAGACGCCGCTCTCCTCTTGTTCTGGTACGGGCGGGGGCGTTACAGCCTGAGGTGGTATCAGAGCATCGAGTTAAGTAAGAAGAGACTTAACCTAGATTGCTCTCATGTTGCATCATGGATTGTTCACGCATTGCATCCAGGATCATTCTCATATTGCATCGGGACAGGATATTTGGGGATTGCATGGTTCTGTTATCTGGATTTCATATCTGTGGTATCTTCTGTATAGCTATGGAAGTTCAGCCACACCAGGATCCTAATCAGCAGATGGATGAGGCTTTCTTTGAGCAGTTTGAGGCCCCGCGTACTGTGGCAGTTTCTCGTCGTGGAGGCACTCGTTTCTACACTTGGCGCAGGTCTAGGAACAGTGGCAGGCCTGGGTATTCCTATCCTAACAGAGTTGTGCACTATCTCGAGTCTGAGAGAGATGGTTACTTTCAGGAGTATCAGAGGACCCGTGAGGTCAGGTTGGAGTCTCTGCACTATCAGGATCAGTCACTGCAGTACCAGATTGACAGGGACATCGCTCGTGAGCATGCTGCAGAGATGACTCATATTGCTGATCAGAGGGCTGCTCGTATTGCTGAGCTGGAGGCAGATCTTATGCAGATGACTATCGATCGCGACACCTCTATGGAGCGTCACCAGCACTACCGTGCCCGTGTGAGAGTTCGCCCGTATGATACCTATCACTTATCCGATGAGCAGGCAGTTGAGGAGGTCGAGGGTCAGGATGTCAGTCAGGCCTCTCTGGAGCCCGAGCCTATGCAGGAGCAGTCTGATGGAGGCGATGGAGGATCTGATGATAATGATGATGGCGGAGATGATCCAGCAGGACACGGACAGGGTGAGGTCGTTGCCATTTCTGATGACACCACCAGGGGTTCTTTGGACCACAGTTATCAGGGTTGATTGCTGATGGGAGATTTCTGTATATAGTACTGATGCATATATATCTATCTATGGATGGCGGACGTATAGCCGGGACAGTTCAGGACTGACTTTTGGATGAGGGGATGTATAGCTCTGGTAGATGATCCCCGACTTTTGGCACCACGGATGACGGTTCAGATGACTTGGTACCTACTAGGTTATTTTCAGCAGGGTTGGACGGATTGGTAAGGCCTGTAAGGGAGTCAACTTGATAGTATTGGGTCCTCCCCATTTTGAATTAATACTGTTAACATGTGGCCTGTAGTAAATTTTACCAAACCTTGCACAATTATAACACTTTCGGCTTTATGTTGAATGTCTGTTTACTGCTTTCCATAACTGTCATTGCATGAGTCTTAGAGTTGCTTCAAGATACCATTAGGACCGTTGATAGGATCATGCCATTTCATTTATTGTTAGCATGCTATTATTCTTGATATGTTGATACGCTTCTGGATATGTTGATCATGTTACAGTTCTTGTTGTTATGACAGTACACGTTCTGTTCCCGTTTTACATGTTGATCATGTTTTGGGATATGTTATACATGTTTCTGATATGTTGATATGTTACCCGAGCTTCTGTTCTCGTTTACATGATGTCTGACAATTGTTTCTGATTATATGATATGTTTGGAGATCTTGAATCTTTGCTGACATGTTGTTATGGGAATGTGTTGTTCTCATACTTATGTGTGACTATGTGAGAATGTGAATACGTGGTTACGGATTCTGTGAATCATTATATGTCATGCATTGAATATATGTATCTGAATGCTTGTGAATTCAGTAACAACATACCACCGAGAAGAGCACCCCGGAATCGTGTACCACCACTGCCACCCCAAAGAGATGTCACGCCACCCCAAAGAGATGTCACGCTACCCCTTGAAAGGGAAAGAACTCCGGAATTAAGGGATGTGCTACGACAATTTATGAGGGCTTGTGCACTGAGAGATAATCCTCCTAATGAAAGGTCCTTGGAGAAGTTTCTGAGGATGAATCCACCTAAGTTCTATGGAGAACCGAACGACATAAAGGCTGAGAATTGGATTACCAGTCTTGAGAAGATTTTCGAGGCTATGGAGATCTACCCAGAGGATCATGAACGAGTTCGGTATGCTACTTTTCTTATGGAAGGAGCTGCATACAATTGGTGGAAGCACGTTCAGCATATGTGGATAGAGAATAACGTTGAAGGAAGTTGGGATGAGTTTATCAGAGAGTTTCAGCAGAAGTATACGCCTCAAGTAACTCGTGATGCACGAGAGGCTGAGTTTATGAATCTGGTTCAGGGAACTATGAATGTGATGGAGTATGAGGCTAGGTTTGTGAGGCTGATCAAGTATGCGCCTCATATTCTGACTGATGAGCGTCGCAAGACGAAGAGGTTTATTGATGGACTGAAGCCCGAACTTCGGTTGGCACTTGCATCTTTGGTTATTGAGACCTACAACCAGGCTGTTGATAGAGCGCTAAGGGTTGAAGCTGCACACAAGGAGATCAAGATAACTACTGCATGTCAAGGACCTTCTAACCCTAAGCCTTATCAAGGGAATAAGCGACCTTCCGGATCTTTTCCCCAAGGAACTGGCAAGAGGCCAATGGTAACACCACAGCGTCAGCAGCAGAACGCTCCATCGAAACAACAAGCACCGAAGCAGAAAGCGCCACAGCAGTACCAGAGGGCGCCACAACAGCAGAGAGCACCTCAGCCAGGTCCAGAGGAAATTGTTTGCCGATATTGTCGCCGAACGGGACACACTGAGGAGAACTGTCGCAAGAAAGCTGGACAGTGTTTCGCGTGTGGTTCCCCTGAGCACCAGATGGATAGTTGCCCGCACAAGATCAGGAGATTTGGGGTGCAGGATAAAGGAAAAGCAGTGGTGGGTACGACGAACAAACCGGTGGTCAAAGGCAGAGCTTATGCTTTGGATGGTAAGGAGGAGGTTGATCCTTCGTCTGTTGTGGAAGGTATTGTGCACATTCTTAACACGCCAGTTAAGGTCTTGTATGACCCTGGTGCTACGCATTCATTTGTTGCTTCTAAATTATGTGCGCATTTACAGTTTCCGCTTGAATACTTGCCATATAAATTTGAAGTGAGTTCTCCTTTGGGAACTTGCCTTGTTACGGATCAAGTATATAAACGCTGCCCTATATGTATTGGTACCCGTTGTTACCCGACAGATCTGATTGAGTTACCGATGACAAGATACGATGTTATACTTGGTATGTATTGGTTGTCTAAGTACCGAGCTAAGTTAGATTGTTACAAGAAAGAGATCATCTTGGAAGAAGATGAAAGTGGGACATCAGAAGGGAAAGTTGAGAAGTTATCAGTGATTTCTTCAATGGAAGCTAAGAAGTTGATTCAGAAAGGAGCTAGTGGATTTTTGGCTTATCTTTTGAATAGACCGAAAGATCAACTTAAGATCGAAGAAGTGGAAGTGGTGAACGAGTTCCTAGATGTGTTTCCTGAACATTTGGATTCGTTACCCCCTGACCGAGAGTTGGAGTTTACAATAGAGACGATATCAGGAGTTGAGCCGTACTCAAAGACACCTTATAGAATGGCTCCAGCTGAATTAGATGAACTGAGAAAGCAATTGGACGAGTTGATTGAGTCAGGATATGTTCGACCGAGCACCTCGCCGTGGGGAGCGCCTGTGCTTTTCGTTAAGAAGAAGGATGGATCATTGCGTTTATGCATTGACTATCGGGAGCTGAACAGGATGACAATCAAGAATAAGTATCCTCTCCCTCATATCGAAGAGCTGTTCGACATACTACAAGGATCAAAGGTCTACTCCAAGTTAGATCTTAGACAAGGGTATTATCAGTTGAAGATCAGGGAAGCAGATATTCCGAAGACTGCTTTCAACAGCCGATACGGACATTATGAGTTTGTAGTAATGCCGTTTGGTTTGACGAACGCACCAGCTGTATTCATGGATATGATGCACCGTATATTCAAGCCGTTTCTCGACAAGTTTGTAGTAATCTTCATCGACGATATATTGGTATTTTCGAAGACACCGGAGGAACATGCTGAGCATCTTCGAATCGTGTTACGCACTTTGCTGGATCACAAGCTATATGCAAAGTTCAGTAAATGTGAGTTCTGGCTTGAGAGAGTTACGTTTCTCGGACACATCATATCAGGATCTGGAATCGAAGTAGATCCCTCGAAGATCGAGACGATTATGGATTGGAAGTCACCGAAGAATCCTTCAGAAGTGAGGAGTTTTCTGGGATTAGCTGGTTACTATCGGAGGTTTGTCAAAGATTTCTCGAAGATAGCTACACCTCTCACTAAGTTGACTAAGAAAGAAGGGAAGTTCGACTGGACGGAGAAGTGTGAGCAAAGTTTTCAAAGATTGAAGGAGATGCTAACAACTGCACCCGTGTTAGCGTTACCAGAAGGAAAAGAAGGATACACAGTCTACACCGATGCTTCGAAAGAAGGACTAGGAGGAGTTTTGATGCAGAATGGAAAGGTGATTGCGTATGCATCAAGGAAACTCAAAACGCATGAAGTCAACTACCCGACACATGATTTGGAGTTAGCAGCGATAATCTTCGCTCTGGGAAAGTGGAGACATTACCTGTATGGAGTTACGTTTGAGATCTTTACTGATCATAAGAGCCTGCGATATCTATTCACTCAGAAGGAGTTGAATATGCGACAGAGGAGATGGATGGAATTTCTGGAGGACTACGATTGCATTATTCAGTACCATCCAGGAAAGGCGAATGTTGTAGCAGATGCTCTAAGCAGGAAAGTTCGTTTGGCATAGATTTTTGCCAACCCGAGGTTGAACGAAGAGAGAGAATGGAGGTGATAACTAAAGCTCGAGTCGCGAACGTTGTGATGATATCACCTTTGAAAGAACAAGTGCTGGAAGCACTGAAGAACTACGAGTGGATTAAGAAATGTCTCGAATCGAAGGAGAGAGATGATGAGACTAAGTTCAAGGTTGATGAACATGGAATATTGAGGTACAAAGGTCGAGTATGCGTACCAACTGTTTTGAGGAAAGAGATTCTCGACGAAGCGCATAAGACTAAGTACACGATACATCCCGGAGGTACTAAGATGTATCAAGATGTTAAGACGCATTTCTGGTGGAATGGAATGAAGAGAGACATAGCCAACTATGTCAAGAAGTGCTTAACTTGTCAGAAAGTTAAGGCTGAGCACCAGAAATCGAGTGGGAAGTTGCAACCATTACCGATTCCGACTTGGAAGTGAGAGCAAATCACGATGGATTTTGTCACTGGATTACCCAAAGTCAGAGGAGGACAAGATAGTATCTGGGTGATCATTAATCGATTGACAAAGTCAGCGCACTTTTTACCAGTAAAGACGACGGATAAGGTCAGCACGTTGGCAAAGCTGTATCAACAAGATATTGTTAGACTACAAGGAGTTCCGAACAGTATAGTCTCGGACAGAGATCCGAAATTCACGTCGCACTTATGGAAAGAAATTCAGACTTTGATGGGAACAAAGTTGAACTTCAGTACTGCAGCGCATCCTCAGACGGATGGACAATCAGAAAGGATGATCAAATACTTGGAAGATATGCTAAGAGCTTGCGCTTTGGACTTCCAGGAAAGTTGGAAAGAGTGTTTACCTCTTGTGGAGTTTGCATACAATAATAGTTATCAAGCTTCTATTAAAGCTGCTCCATATGAAGCTCTGTATGGAAGGAAATGTAGATCCCCGTTGTACTGGGATTTGGATGAAGCGAGATGTACTGAGGAAGGATCGATCAGAATGAATTCAGCTAAATGGATAAGAGAAGCGACAGAAAAGATTCAGATCATTCGCCAGAGAATGAAAGCTGCCCAGGACAGGCAGAAGAGTTATGCTGATCGACGAAGAAGGGATTTGGAATTCGCAGTGGGCAAAAAGGTATTTCTGAAGGCATCGCCAAGGAAAGGATTTTCCCGAATTGGGAAAGGTGGAAAGTTAAACCCGAGATATGTTGGACCGTATGAGATACTGGAGAGAGTCGGACCGACAGCTTATAGATTGGATTTGCCTGTAGGTCTAACAGGAATCCACAACGTATTTCATGTATCTCAGCTTCGCAAGTGTTTCTCGGATGAGACAGAGGTTGTGCAGGTAGAGGAGATACCGTTGGAACCGGATCTGACTTATGTTTTGAAGCCCGCTAAGATTCTTGATAGGAAGTTTCAAGAGCTGAGGAATAGGAAGATTCCTTTGGTTAAAGTCCTTTGGAAGGGACATGGGACAAAAGAGGCAACCTGGGAGACAGAAGAGAAAATGCAGAAACATCACCCTGAGTTGTTTGCAGTTACAGCGGAAGAATCTGAGGACAGATTCTCTTTAAGGAGGGGTGATTGTAACAGCCCAAAACAGGGCCTGGATGAAAACAGTAAGTTAAGGCAGTGGTAAAGCGTTTATAGACCGTGATCCAACTTTTTGAATCATCATGCATTGCATTCTTACATGAACTTTGTGCTCGTATATGCTCTGACATGCTTTAAGGGGGAATTCTTGACCTTTGATACAGTTTACTATTCATAACCCGAGCCTACCTTGTTCATATTGCTACTCGAACCCTAGAGGTTCATCACACATGTTTCCCAATCGTTTGAACTTGTTTCCCGAACTCAGAAAGTCTTTCTTGAGCCATAAGGGTATTTTTGGAACTTACCGACCAAAGTTACTATTCATCAGAAAATGAGCTTTTGATTCTGATACCTTTTCCTACCCAAGTTACAGTCGAATCGATCCTTGAGTCGAGACAAGTCTTTTGATATTATTCTTGGCTTGGAAATCCATTCCGGAATTTTGTTTTATTGAAAACGTTTTTGAAAACCCTAGTCTACTATTCCTTTTTCGAACGGTTTTCATTCGGAAAATGTTTTCTCTCTGGATTTACACTACTTGAGCTATTTCAAGATTTTTGAGATGTTTTACAACTCTTGATTCAAACCCTAGCTTGAAATTTTGAAGCGTACGTTCGTACGTGAGGATTCACTATTCATCCTACGTTTTCAACTTTTTAACGGTAAAACGTTTTATAATCGATTTTGGACTCAAAACGCTTCTTGATTTATTTCTTGAATTTTAGAAGCAATCCGGACTTGAAAATCATTTTAGAAAGTCATTTTTCACTCATGTCGAGTTTCGAGCTCAAAACTTTTATTCACTTAAACTAATGTATCTTTCAAACGGTAAATCCGATTTCGATGAATGAATATGCGTTTCGAAGCTAATTTTCTTGCCGTCGGAATCGTTATACTTCCAGCCACTTATCCTCGAGCCTTGGGGGACGAAATTACAGAATTACCCCCAGCAGTCCCATTTTTACCTTCTTAATCTCTAAAGCTTCTAGAAGATACAAGTGGATGAACTCTTGTTTTGCTCTCCTACCCTTAAGCCATCTCTAATTGCAAGGTGAGGGGCTTCTTCACAACTATAAATACCCCTCCCATGGCATTTCATTCCTTGCTCAAAGTTGTGTTAACAACACCCTTTCTCTCCCTCTCTTCCCCCTCTTGCCGTCGGCACCCCCCCATTAGAGCTAGGTTAGTTTGTTTTGTTTTATGTTATGTTTAGTTTAGTTTATGTTTTTATGTTATGGTATGTTTATATTATGTTTAGGTTGGGTCTTAGGGTCTTCCCTAAGCCATATAGGATTTTATTTTATGCATTTAGTATATAGTTTTCATGATATGTTTTGATAGTTGTTTATATGTTTTAATTGTTTAGTATATGCTTGAATATGTTATGAATTGCTCTAGTATATGCTATGATCATGTGATATGGTTGTTATATTATGAGAATTGATGCATGATTATGGAATTTAAATTATGTTCATGCATGTTAGCTAATGGAATAGTGATTTACAATTAATTATGTCACAACTTGTTACATGTTGGTATTGAATTAAATTGTTACATGTTACATGCCCAAAGGTTCATGATATATGATATGATATGATATGATATATGTTGTGACATGTTGTCACATTGTTATATGACTCTTGAATTATGAATTGAGCTTATGTTATGATTTGGATTATTGGATTAGTGCCTTGATCATGTTATACACTTTAATAGTGTCACATGTTATAACCTAAGATAGAATAGTGTTTCATAACTTGATCTTATGCCTTAATTGGATCTCTTAACTATAGGTTATACCTTTAACCTAGATCACACTTGATTATATTAACATGAACTTGAAACTATAGGTTATAATCAAGATCATAATTTGATTAGGGTGTGTGTGTGTGTGTGCATGCCGTGTGTGTGTGTGTGTGTTCGTGCATGGTGTGTGTGTGTATACCGTGTGTGTGTGGGTGTGTGTATAGTGAGGGTTTGACCCGACCCTTTGACCCGACATGTGAATAGTAACCTGTGAATAGTAATCTAGAATAGTACTTTTGAATAGTGCTTTTGAATAGTAAAAATGAATTAAAACTTGTGCTTTCTTAATAGACATTTGCACCTAGGGTTTCCATATCCAGGGTCTAAAATGTGTTTTCTTTCGTGGACTTGTTTCTTAACCTAAGGTTTGCGATAGGATTCATAATTTGACTAAAGCTTACTCGGTTATAGTAAGATCATAGTTTAACGTTAAGAGTAACTCACTTTGACGTATTCCTTTGTGTGTTACCTTTCTTGAATACCTTAAATGGTATTACTCTCTTGTGTTACATGTTCTTTACATGTTCCTTGTTCATTTGTTTCATGCATTTCATATGCATCTTGGTTAGTAGTGGGTCTTAGTTCTTAAGCTCACTCTAGTACACCACTTACAGGAGTTAAAGTTGAGCACTGGGATCCCCAGGGCACCGCATAATCTGTCTACCTACCTTTTGGTACTATTAGGTGAGGTGAAGTTATAAATGTTTTCCAACTGGAACCACGATTATACTATCGTATCATATGTTTTGAAATTCAAAGCTAAACCTCGTTTTGAACTATCCCTTTTATCGGGACATTCTCTTGAAAGGATCATTCATACTTTAATAGTATACCTTGATCAACAGTACATGTTTTCCAAAGTTTTACATTCTTGTTCAAAGACAGTTACATGTTTTGCATATGTTTTCAAAGTACAGTTTACAGACAGAATCACATGTTTTCAGACAGAGTCATATGTTACAGTTACAGTTTCACATATTTTGTTAGCATACTGGAGTGGTACTCTGGTCACTGCTAATCTTAAATGCAAGCATACAGTTTACAGTTTGGGCCCGGCGGTTATGTGTGGAGGTGATGCTCGGGAGGTGAGCGCCAACGACATCACCAATACCGGCCGCCACACTTAGACAATTGACATCGACTTTTAACAGGAGGTTTGTTAAGTCAGGACAATCTGTCTGGGAACGGACAGCAAATCTGTTCCCATTACATGTTTATAGGTCGCCTAGGGCTAGCTACCCGAAGTGACAACCGGTGGAGGATGGTACATGTTTGTATGTGTTGGTAAGAGTTGTTGTTGACCTTGGCCCGATAGTCTACTATGTGCGGAGTTGTTGTTGACCTTGGTCCGATGCTCTACTATATGTGGGGTTATTGTTGATCTTGGTCCGATACTCTACTATAAGTGGAATTATCGTTGATCCTGGTCCGATGCTCTACCGAATCATGTTTTCTGGAGTAAGGATGGAGGAGCCTAGCTTGCGGGCAAAATTCTGTTTCATAAAGGATGGTTCATATCTGGAAAAGTTCACTTTACCCTTATCCCATTTTATGAAAGAATTATGAACCATCAACAGCATATGTGTGCGCGTGTGATAGCATTCATGAAAATGTTTTATAACGTGCATTCTTTTACAGCATCTCATTCAAAGAGTTTTATCAACCGAACTTGTTTCGAGTTCTTCTTTAAAGCATCGCATTTAACAGTTCTGAACTTTACTTCAAGTTCTTTAATTCAGTACTTTCTTTAAAGTATTCCCTCACTTAGTCCTTTTGACTAATACCTCTCCCGTTTTCTCGCCTCGTGGTTTCAGGTCTTGCAGCCGCAGTCTAGAGGTATCTTGAAGCTCTAGATTGTCATTTTTGTTTCAGTCAGGACTTAGTATTACTTTCTTTTGTGTCCTGCATATGTTTTATGGCTGCATCACTTTATACTTCTGTATATGTTTCTGAATACTTGAGTATCTTTGTTATACTCTTTCTGCTACTCTGTTACCGATATTTTGAACTCTACTGTATCGGTACTTATATGTGAATCTGTTATATGTTCTGATATGCCGAGTCTCTCTTACACGATCAATATGTTCTTGCTTGTTACATGCCATCACGCACATGTTTTGAAAAGTTTTAAAATACTCTGATTTTCCGCTGCATAGCCACATCGTTGTACATGTATAGTTCTGATAGACAGCCGTTCGCTGGAGTATTTCTTGAGTGATGGCTCACACCATTACTTGAGAGGTGCTTCAGTGCGGGGGTTGAGACGCCGCTCTCCTCTTGTTCTGGTACGGGCGGGGGCGTTACACGCACAGCAGCAGTTCCCCTGTTTCAGACAGCAAAACGCAGAAAAGAAAAGGCAAGAATCTAGCAAGAAAGCAAGCAACAATTGCAACATTACAAGGCACAAAATGCTGCAAGAAACTCAGCAAGAACACACACCACAAGGCCACGAACTGTCAGCCAAAGAAAGAAGAAAATTAAGGTAGTTTTGACAGCTGAAAGTTCACGCCAGAAATAGGGCAAGACTCGAAGAAAACAGGGCAAGCTTGCATTCAACTAATCCGACTTAGTTCAGGTCCATAAGTCCCTCAAATGTGCAGCAAAACAACATGAATTCAACAAGTAAATCAGTCCCAAACAAGCTCAAACAAATCATCAACCGTACGTGACCTTCATGCGAAATTTTCTCAAAGATGTCATAAATGATATATCATAATTATCTCAACAACCACCAAATTAATAACCATAAATGATATAAGGATGTCAAAACAATCAATCTCAAGCTTGGAATCAATCAAAATCATTGAGAATCGAAGAAGATCAAGAATTTGCACAAAAACTCTTATTTTCGGAAAAACGCCCAGAAATGAAGAAACCATGCTCAAATCGTGGATGAAAGGATGAAAATGCTCAGAAATAAACATATAATACAATCCTAAACTTACCTTGATGATTGGATGAGGTTTGGATGAGATTTGAGCTCCAAAATCTCCAAGAGATGAAGGGTTTCGGGACTGGACTGTAGAGCAGTAGCTTTGGCTGATGTTTGGGGATTGTGTAAGGGTTATCTTGGTTAGGGCTTGATATGTCATGATAGGTGGTTGAGTTAGGGATTTAAGGAATCAAACCATGGTTAGTTTGGTTATAGTTTGGATGAGATAAGGCTGATTTTGTACAACAAGGTCAAAATGGTCGCCGATTCGTTTTTCGGTTGAATTTCGGAGGTTCAAACGACTTAGGAAAAATGTAAGGCTAAGTTTACTAAACTCGAATTTTCGTTACAAGTTCAGCGGAGTTGACGGAACTCGAATCCGAGTTCCCGAGCTCAAGATATCAAATTCGGAACCAAGGGTACGCTAAGTGCTCGTTAGCTCCCGTTTTGGTTCCTCAAAACAAATTAAATCCGTTAACATATCAAATGAATTCGAAAACATAAATTGAGCATAAAATCATGTTCATAACACGTATATATACGACATATTACAAATTCGCGGCAATTCGATATCATATCATATAAGAACGAAATACAAAATAAACGAACAAACTCATACATGCAATTCATGCATAAATTATGAAATTCCATGCAAAATTCAACCAAACCCATGCATAAATAATTCCCATGCAAAATGAAATAAAATCCATGCATAAAATATTAATTCCCATGCATAATTATGATTTTCATGCATAAATATATTTTTCAACGTATAAATATATATTTGAATAATTAACTAATTAAAACATGATTAATTAACATAACATATAATTAGCATAATTATTAAATTAATAACATAATAAAGAAATATATATATATTATATTACGATATATATATATATATAGAATTAATAAATTAAAATAAAATATAATAAAATAATATAATAACAATTATAATAAAATTAAATATAAAACACATAAAAACAATTAATCACATAATTGAATAATTTAATTGCAAAATTTAGAAGCAAATATGATATATTAATAAAATTGAAAAACCGGGGCGTTACAATCTCTCCCCCTTAAAAAGAATCCGTCCTCAGATTCACTGCACGCTTAAACCACTAATGAGAGATTCCCCGTCTCTCACATGCAACAAGGAGAGAGCCCCGTCTCTCGAGCAACAATGAGAGAACCCCGTCTCTCGCAAGCAAAGAGAGTACCCCGTCTCTCAAACAAAAATAAGAGAAGCCCCGTCTCTTAGAAACAACGAGAGCACCCCGTCTCTCAAACAAAATAAATAAAGCAAGGATGTCTCCAATACTCCCAAGCAGCACACGCAAAACCAAATTCAAAATCACACAAGCCACCTCAAGGTAAATATCAGATATCATCCACGTTAATCATCAATTACTTCACGTAATTTAACTTGATAAGAAAACAAAGCACATAACAAAGAAATTATTAAATTGAATTTGCATGAATGTATGCTTCATGAATGCTATAAATACCGTTCACCGTAGTCACGAAGTTTTAAAATTGTGAGTTGTCGTTGTTCAGTGTATTATCTGTCCCGAAGATAGATTCAGTGCTCAGTTTGTCTTTAACCTCTTCAGGATACCCCGATGAAACAATTAATGAATCCTTCAGGGATTATACTTCTTAGATCCCTTCTGCCTGGTACTGCTCCCAGTCTCCATCATTCCTCTTAATCCTCTTTCAGCCAACTCTTTTTACTTATCCGAGCTTGACCTCCCGAATACCCTTAGACCATCCGTCTCGAAGTTAGGTCCCTAGCTACTATCCTACCCATATCGGATTTTAAAATACCCTCGAGAATAACTATCCCTGACAACCTTGACGATTCAATCCCTACATAGAGGTATTCGTCATTAGGATCTACCTTAACACGAATCCTTTTCTATCTTCCGTTCATGTTATCCATTCATACTCTTTAACCCCTTAAGGCTATATTCGGTATCTGGCCCCACATTTCTTGAATCGAAGATAAAATGTTCTTGATGATGCTCGACGTTTGATGTAACTCCTCCAATAATCATCTTTTCCGGTTTGGTTTCTTCTTAAATTTCCTTCTGAATTATCGTGGAAATAACCGAAGACTTGATAATATTGTCATTATTGAACCCCCTTTTTACTCTATTGATTTACTCTTGATTGCCCTCCTTCCATTCTATGCTAGCTTGATTCAACTCTTTCTCTCCCGTCAATTCTGACTTAGGGTTCACAGAAGCTCCCTTATAATTTGTTATCCCCAGATCCATATTCTATACATAGGAATATTCTCCAAGCCATTTCCGTTATCCCTAGTGAGGGACTCCAACCCGAATTTAATAACTTAGTTCTCCTCTTAACAACTTAACCATTCAAGCCGCCTTAGTTATCTCTGATCATCACTAATAGGACTCCCAGGTCTTCCTTAATTTGCAAATTCGTTATTCCCACTAAAATATTTCTTCGAGCACCCTTTTAATCGTCCAATTTGTTCCTCGGTGGTGCTCTCCCCCTTAAATTTCTGTTGTCCCGTGTTGAACTCCATTGATTCTTCTTTTGTCGAAATTCTTGATGAGTAAATCCCATCAGGTGAAGTTTAACTGATATAGAAATCAAGGACTTGGCCTTTCAACTCCTTCCCCAGTTCTCTTGATGTCCGAAACTCCTTTCTTAATCTTGTCCGGAACTCTAGTCTCACTTCTCCTTCTGGATTCTTGTTTCCGTTAACCTATCCCTTAATAGAAGTTCTTATTTCCCAAATTCACCTTCCTTCTAATGTCATCCTATTATTTCTCTTCCTCATAACTCAGATGCGGCTCGGTTGAACTGATACTTGATAGTTGAGGCGAAAGGCTTCCTATCAAGTAAACACTAAAATGCATGTTGGGTTAAAATGGCAATGCTCGTGTCACGTTTACATCAAGCAATTATACAATACATTAGCGCAACGAAACTAATTAGAAATGCACGGATAAACATAAGGTCAAAAGAATAAATAATTAATGCAAAATATGATGCACGTGCTATGAATGTTTTGGAACGTGTCACCAAGGTGGTAAGCTATTAGCTCGGTAGCTTTTCCTCGTTCCTCCAATCCCGAGGTTACTTTGACTTGGTGATGATCCCTTGCCTTTCCCACGGTCTTCAAGTTTTCCATGAGTTGCATCACTTGTATCTTCCACTATCCGAGATTGCAATTCCTTAATCCTTAATTCTTCCACGTCCACAGAGTTAGTATCCAAACTTCTTCTCGAAATTCGACCTTTACTTCTAATCATCACCTCAATCAAGAATTCCGCGCTTATCCTTTGTGGATTTAATTCACCTCCAATTGCTTCTACTTAAGAGCATGATTTCCTCTCTTTCTCGTTTCCATTTGTTGCTCCATATCTTCAAATTTAACCTCACAACATGACAATTCAGCTTGGATTTGGAAAAATGAACTCAAATCCTGTTCTCCATATCGCCACCTTCCCTCTATTTGTGTTTACCCAATTGCTTGCCTTCTAGAACCCGACTTCTAATCACTAGGCTTAGTTCGAAGTCCTTCTTTGTAGACCCTAGATGCATAACCTCTACCGGACCCCTGTTATCTCTACTCCTCTTAATTACTAGTACCTCTTCCATGATCCAAATCCGAGACCAATATATCTTCAAGGTTTTGTTCCCTTCATTCCTTAGGTTGCAAGATCCTGTTGAATCCAATTAATGCACTTCAAGTAGCGGATTCACATAAGTTGTTCTTCTGAGTCACAACCATCCCTTGATTAACTCCTATTCCTATTCCCCCAAATGTTCCTCTGCCATCGCATCGCCAAGGTCGAACCTCCCATTCTGAATCCCAACCGTTGATTGCAACTCAGTCTACAAAGCCACACAACTAGCATTCTCCACATTCCTCCCCGGGCATCCTTCCTATCTTCCGTGCCTCCGAAGGAATTGTAATAGATTGTTGTGATCATAGAACTTGGCCGTGGGTTGATATCATCTTTATAACCTGGAAATCATAACTCATTTCAAAAATGGATGCATGCGATTAGTGCATGCTCATGGCACATATTCAATACGAAAGACAAGAATCCATATAAAATGCAACAAGTAATTCAACAAAATTCTTAAGGAAACCAAATTCCATATTCAAGATCGATGCAATGCACACAATATCACATAGTCCCTATGCCGTTCGACTTAGACTGACTCCAACACGACTCAAGAACACCGGTTTTGCAACCGGGCTCTGATACCACTTAAGGATGTAGTACCCCGCACGTGAGGCACCACATCCCTCGCACTAAGGCTCAACACGAGTGACGAAATAGTAAATCCGCACCCGTATCAAACCCTAGCGAACGGGAGACAAACATAAAAACCTTCCTAGGCCAGGCGGAACTAGACCCTGCAATGATAACCAATCAACCAAAATATAATGCATTGCAAAGCCAAAAATTCAAACATACAAACCAAAAGCAGAATTTGGGCTCTTCAGGCCTCTTTTAAACTCATAATTACAGTCCAACAAACCAATTCAATAATAATTACATAATTACTCAAGTTTATGATACTGCAGAATCGAATCAAACCTAAATCCAATACAAGAGTGAGTGCAGAGACTCTCCTAACCTAACTCGACCCACCTAAAGACTCCAAACACCTCCGCCTAGCTCGAAACTCCAAAATCAAACCTGCACACTAAAAAGTTGGGGAGGGAGAGGGTCAGTCTCTAGAAGACTGAGTGAGCCGGAGCGATATACATATATAAAACATGCACATGCGAGTCATAAATTCCGAACAAGGTTTTGGTTGCGATTAGTTCCCAAAAAGGGCAAGAGGATGATTAATCAATGCTCGGATTTTATGACTAATCATATTAATTCATTACATTCATAAATCATACATAAATATAAGGCTCGGCGAGTGAGCGTGCACAATCTGCAACCAAACTCCGACCGTGTACGACAAATATCATTAATATGTTAATTAGGTGTTCATGCGATATATCATAATACATGCAGACCATATATCATAAATCATAATCGTTTGGGCAATCCGTGTCCCGGCCTTCCCGCACGGTGCATAATCATAACATAACATATATATAAGAAAAGGCGTAAATCATAACCAACCTTCTTCCTCCGGGTGGTGGACGGGCTTGCAAGACCCGGCCACCGGTTCACACATGGGCCAATGGGGGTATATGAATCCCCCAAGGGCACTCAGCTCCCATTCCTCGCTAAAACTCCTAGCGAGGGCCGGTATCACCGTAGTTTGGTTGGGACTAGTATATGGGATCCCCGTCAGCCCTTGCTTCCTCGGTTAGCCACATATACTAAGTCCCGGGGCCCGTACAATCAGAAATAGAAATGTGTCTCCCCAAACATATCAATACATACATATGATACATACTATAGGAAATCATACCTTACCGTGTAACTCGGCATATGCTATATACGTACCTCTCCTTGTCATCCTAATCCGTAGCTAGCATGAACACACACGGTTTGGAGCATAGCCTCATTACAAAACCATTTTTAAGCTTATATACGCTCATACGTATAATTCAGAAGAATTTACTCGATAACTTCATTTGAAAACCATATATATATAATCATAAGGTTTTGGTCAAAGCTTTTCACATAAGGGTTGTAGGGTTTGTTACATAGCTAAAACGAAAACACCCTCACCTGAACCGTGACGATACAAGGATACGAGTACCAAGTGCCTGAACGATCAAGATCTCTCCACCCTGGAGATAAACTGTACAAAGACAACATGACGTGTTTATGAGACTCGAGACTCCAATGAACCATAAATGATGCTCGGCAATGAAGTGAATATGACATGAATGCATAAATGATCATATTCTATCAATAAAATGTTCATGTGCACTATTAAGAGATTTAAATCATATAATCATTCATTCGTTCATATATTTCATTCAATTTCATAAGTTCATAAATTCATATAAATTTCATAAATTCATAACATTCATAATATTCGTAAATTCATAAATTCATAATTCATAATGCATATCAATTAATCTAAATCCATTTAATAAGCATAACACATATTATTCAAATTCACATTTAGGAACAAATAAAACGTTCAATCAATAGTCGGTAATTAAATACGCGAAATGGAAATCAATTAATTTCAAAAATTAAATTAAATCAAATAATATTTAGAATATATAATAAATATATATATAATATAATATATATATATATATAATATACTAAATATATAACAATATATAATAACATAAGTACATATATAATATACATATATACACGTACACACACATCCACCCATGCATGCATACATATATATTACATATTAAATACATATATATATATATATATATATATATATATATATATATATTACATATGTACTACACATGCATGCAAGAGCAGAACACACAACACATTACACAGCAGCCAAGCAAACAGAAACGGCAGCAGCATCAGCCAAGGAAGACGCAGCAAAGTTCAATCAAAACGGGGTGACACCCCCGTGTCACCTCCTAAGCCTGGACCGAGACACCCCCGTGTCTCGGTACAGCAAAACCAGCCCACACAGCACCCCCGTGTCTCGCCGGAAAAGCAACAACGACACCCCCGTGTCGCACAGCAGCAGTTCCCTTGTTTCAGACAGCGAAACGCAGAAAAGAAAAGGCAAGAATCTAGCAAGAAAGCAAGCAAGAATTGCAACATTACAAGGCACAAAATGCTGCAAGAAACTCAGCAAGAACACACACCACAAGGCCACGAACTGTCAGCCAAAGAAAGAAGAAAATTACGGCAGTTTTGACAGCTGAAAGTTCACGCCAGAAACAGGGCAAGACTCGAAGAAAACAGGGCAAGCTTGCATTCAACTAATCCGACTTAGTTCAGGTCCATAAGTCCCTTAAATGTGCAGCAAAACAACATGAATTCAACAAGTAAATCAGTCCCAAACAAGCTCAAACAAATCATCAACCGTACGTGACCTTCATGCGAAATTTTCTCAAAGATGTCATACATGATATATCATAATTATCTCAACAACCACAAATTAATGACCATAAATGATATAAGGATGTCAAAACAATCAATCTCAAGCTTGGAATCAATCAAAATCATTGAGAATCGAAGAAGATCAAGAATTTGCACAAAAACTCTTATTTTCGGAAAAACGCCCAGAAATGAAGAAACCATGCTCAAATCGTGGATGAAAGGATGAAAATGCTCAGAAATAAACATATAATACAATCCTAAACTTACCTTGATGATTGGATGAGGTTTGGATGAGATTTGAGCTCCAAAATCTCCAAGAGATGAAGGGTTTCGGGACTGGACTGTAGAGCAGTAGCTTTGGCTGATGTTAGGGGATTGTGTGAGGGTTATATTGGTTAGGGCTTGATATTTCATGATAGGTGGTTGAGTTAGGGATTTAAGGAATCAAACCATGGTTAGTTTGGTTATAGTTTGGATGAGATAAGGTTGATTTTGTACAACAAGGTCAAAATGGTCGCCGATTCGTTTTTCGGTTGAATTTCGGAGGTTCAAACTCGAATTTTCGTTACGAGTTCAGCGGAGTTGACGGAACTCGAATCCGAGTTCCCGAGCTCAAGATATTAAATTCGGAACCAAGGGTACGCTAAGTGCTCGTTAGCTCCCGTTTTGGTTCCTCAAAACAAATTAAATCCGTTAACATATCAAATGAATTCGAAAACATAAATTGAGCATAAAATCATGTTCATAACACGTATATATACGACATATTACAAATTCGCGGTAATTCGATATCATATCATATAAGAACGAAACACAAAATAAACGAACAAACTCATACATGCAATTCATGCATAAATTATGAAATTCCATGCAAAATTCAACCAAACCCATGCATAAATAATTCCCATGCAAAATGAAATAAAATCCGTGCATAAAATATTAATTCCCATGCATAATTATGATTTTCATGCATAAATATATTTTTCAACGTATAAATATATATTTGAATAATTAACTAATTAAAACATGATTAATTAACATAACATATAATTAGCATAATCATTAAATTAATAACATAATAAAGAAATATAGATATATATATATATATTATATTACGATATATATATATATAGAATTAATAAATTAAAATAAAATATAATAAAATAATATAATAACAATTATAATAAAATTAAATATAAAACACATAAAAACAATTAATCACATAATTGAATAATTTAATTGCGCAATTTAGAAGCAAATATGACATATTAATAAAATTGAAAAACCGGGGCGTTACATGATGAATCTGAATTTAATGAGTTAAATATAATTTTTAGAAAACGGAATATATATATATATATATATATATATATATATATATATATATATATATATATATGATGAGGCCTAAAATCATTCTCGAATCAGAGCCGTCCACGTGTCAGCACACCGTTGACTAAAGCCCAGACGCTCGCCTTGAAGGGCTCGTGGGCCTTCCCAGCCCACTCATCTGCAAGCTAAAATAGACCGTCAAGCCTCGGACGACTATCTAGGTAAAAGGCCAGAGCCGACGAGTTTGACGCTCGCATCTCGGCCCTCAGGGTTACCCTTCTCAGGGAAGCACCTACATGGGGGTCCCATGTTGACGCTCGGGATCTTGTCGCTCAAGGGTCATCTATCGTGGGGAGCCCATCCGTGGATTTTTCGAGCGTCATCAATGCTCGGGAATGACCCTACGTCATATGATGGATCCTAACCTTCACAAGAAGACATTAGTCCCTCATCCCACTCGACCCTCGTCAACAACCTCTGACACAAAGGTACCGTGCACCTGACACGCCTTCTCCTTTTCTGGAATATTATTCTCACCCCACCAAAGGCTGCCGCGTGTTAGGGCAACACAGGTTTGGGATCACATGGTCAATTTACCCATTTACCCCCATCCCTAACATATAAATAGGGGAGAACTCATACATTCTCCCCCAAGTCATCTTCTTCACAGAATACCACGTAACTGAACTGGGCATCATTTTTCCTCTGCATCTTCTCCAAAGCTTCCTGTATCTCACCCTTTTCTGCACTTTCGCTGCACGATTTCTTGGTGTTATCCTAGCTGGAAGAATCCACGCTCATTGGAAACCCAGTTCCTGAGGCTCTTGCGCCTGTGATGGTCTTCCATCCTACATACAAATTCTAAAGTGTTTGGTGTTTAAATCCTCCACAAGTTCCCGCACCATCATTTTTGGCGCCGTCTGTGGGAAACCATCACCGCTTTCTTCTTCCCATAAAGTTAGTTGAGATATAACACCTTTAAATCCTGAAAATGGTAACTGCGACGAGATCTGGAGCAGTCGGAGAGAAAGGCGCTCTTCCCCCCGTCAACGAGGAGAACGCGGAAGGCAACATCCCCGCCGGAGAAGCAAACCCCCCAGCTGCCGGAAACGGGGGCGAGAACACAGAGCCGGTGGGGGCAACTCTCCCACTAGGTGGGAACGTTGCGGGAGGGCCCAGTGCCGTTGCTCCACCTGCAGCTCACACCGCCCACGCTTCCTACCCTTACTCAGGGGTGTATCCCATGGCCATGCCCCCTCCGGGATACCCATTTGTGCAGCCTAGAATGATGCCCGGGGTGATGCCGGTGATCCAACCTTATCAGGTGGGGACCCTGAATCTCCCCACGTCGTTACCAAGAGAAATACAAGGGGTGGAGATGCCCCAAGTTACAACTCAGCAACTTCAGGCGCTGTATGCGCAGTGCGAGAGCCAGGCCGTCCAGAACGCCTGGGAGCATTTCATGGCAGCGTATTTCCCCTCGCAGGCTAGCACTCGTCTGCCCCGCCTCTTGGCGGGCTCCCGGCACATCCCTTGACGATGGCCCAAAATGCGCTAAGGGCACAGCAACCTCCCCCACCACCGAATCAAGAAAATGAAGCCCCACCGAGGGTCCAGCAAGAACGACCAGCTGTAGGAGAAGAAAGGGCCCCTCGAAATGAGACGGCCGAAGATAATGAAGAGGTCCAATCGAGGGCCACAAGGAGGGCAAACCGCAGAAATGTTGGTGACCCTCAGCTGGCCGCAGGACAAGACCAAATCAGAGGGCTCCAGAATGTGGTAGAGCAGCTCTCTCGAGCAAGGTCTCAAGTCCCCCGTGATGGGGACGAGAGGTCCAAGGCCAGAGACGCTCGCCGACCACGTAGCCCAATTTCCCGCCGAAGGAGAGAAGCCA
Organism: Lantana camara; assembly: GCA_037501455.1. Classification (NCBI taxonomy): domain Eukaryota; kingdom Viridiplantae; phylum Streptophyta; class Magnoliopsida; order Lamiales; family Verbenaceae; genus Lantana; species Lantana camara. Next base: position 44,395,537 of record CM074859.1, read on the forward strand.
GCTACGAAGATCCCGACGAGCGAGACTACAGGATCATGGCGGGCGATTCCCCCCTCGTCGAGGAGGTTCTAATGACTCGCGCAGGGAAGGGTAAAATTCCCTCGTCCGTCAACAGATATGACGGAACCACGGATCCAGCCGAGCATCTGGACCATTTTGTGCACCTAATGCACCTGTATGACCATCCGAACAACTACTGGGCCAAGGTGTTTGTCACTTCCCTCACCGGAATGGCCCAAGAATGGTACAAAAAGCTCCCCCCGCGCTCAATCCGAGGGTACTATGACCTGACGGATGCTTTTGTCAGCCACTTCAACTCACTGAAGGCACCAGCTCCGGCTGCGACCGCTCTTTATAGCCTGGTCCAAGGGCCAAACGAGACTCTCAGATCCTTCATGGGGAGGTTCAATAAAGAGATTTTGTTGGTAGAAAAGCCCTCGATGGACTTTTTGAGGCACGTTCTATTTGGGGCCATCAACATGAAGCATTGCGTCAGCAAGGAGTTTGTGGAGGAAGTGGCCAAGAAGAAGCCGCGCTCGTTGATGGAAATTAGGGAGATCGCCGATTCTTTCTTTACCCTCGAGGATATGTACATAGCGAGGGATCAGAAGATGGCAAATGCCCCTCGCCCCAACAGAACCCACGAGGACAAAGTGGAGCCCCACCGGAGTCACCGCCGCAGCCCAATACCCGCTCGCCGTCATTCCTCTCCTCCGCGGAGGCTCGAGCGTGTCCCCCTCAACCGCCCAATTGTCGAAGTTTACTCCCTGGCGGACCAGAAGCTGTTTAAGAGATCGCCCAAGCTGAGAGAAACCGAGGCTCAGAAGCGCTAGGGGAAGTACTGCGCTTTCCATAAGCAGAAGGGGCATGACACTAATGAATGCCGCCACCTGGAGAAGGAAATTCAGCGGCTGATTGCTGGGGGGCACCTCAAAGAGTTTGTGAAAGTACTAGAAGGGTACGATGAACATTGCGCGGAACGAGCGCTCGGGAGGAGAAGAAGCCGCTAACGCTCCCAAAGTCCTCGTCGCCAGCGCCCTGAGACAAGCGAACGCGGCAAACGGAAAGGGGCGGATATGGAAAATCAGCCCTTTGCGGTCATTCACATGATCGCTGGAGGGCCCTCAGGAGGCGATTCCAATGCTTCTCGCCGTCGCCATGTCCGGAGCTATAACCAAAGAACGTCATTCCCTCGCCCAGTGCTCTCCGTGGACAACTCGTCGCGCTCGAAGGAGGATGATGTCATAGGGTTTACTGAGAAAGATCTTGAACATGTTGTAACGCCCCATGGGATAGGAAAAACCTCTGACTGTCCCATGGCGGTTAGTTTAGACGTTCATAACCACACTGTAAAGAGGGTTTTATTTGATAGTGGAAGCTCTGTGAACGTTCTCCCGTACTCAGCGTTTCAAGAAATGAACATAACAAACATCCCCCTCGAACCTCTCAGAACTGCCCTCGTAGGGTTTGGAGGTTCCGAGATTGTCCCTCGCGGACAGATTCGCTTGGCCACCTCTTTTGGTCGCGCCCCACAGCGAAAAACTTTGAGCGTCCTCTACACCATCGTTGAGGTGAATCTTCCTTACAATATCATCATTGGGCGCCCAGCCCTCGTGGATTTCAAGGCCGTAATTTCCACCTATCACCAGAAGGTCAAGTTCCCTACCCCCGAGGGTACCGGAGAAATTCTGTGTAACGTCAAAGAAGCTTGGGAATGTTACATACTTTCGCTTCGAAGCCACAAGCCCAAGCAGTCCATTCAACCTGGGTCTACTAAAAAGTCCGTTGACTTCCCCGAATTAGACGAAGATGGCCCCGAGCGCAAAAGAGCCAAGCTGTACCGGAAGAAGAATAAGAAAAGGACCCCTGGAGATGCTCAGCGTTCAGAGAATAGGCCACCGGGGGCCGTCGAGGGTTCTTCTTCAGAAAACGAGGGTGATGAGCCCAAGAGTATGCTCACGGGGAAGAAACGAGCGCTAGAGGCGCCGAGGCTGGAGGTCCGGATTGAGCCCACCGAGGAGTTTTTGACCGTTGAATTGGAGCCTGGGAATCCGGATAAAACCACCCAGATTGGCTCGGGCCTGGATGGGCCCTCGCAAGTTTTAATGATCGACTTCCTACGGGAGAACCTAGACGTTTTTGCGTGGAAAGCTTCTGATCTCACCGGGATAGATCCGAGCGTCATTATCCACAGACTGAACGTGGATCCAACCTTCAAGCCCATAAAACAGAAGAAGAGGGACGTTCATGGCTTTAGGAAACGGGTTATCGAAGAAGAGGTTAATAAATTGCTTGATGCTCAGTACATCGAGGAAATTTTGTACCCAGAATGGCTTTGCAATGTGGTGCTCGTCCCAAAGAGCGCCAATAAGTGGCGTATGTGCAACGACTTCACAGATCTCAACAAAGCGTGCCCCAAAGACCATTACCCACTACCGAGGATCGATCAGTTGGTAGATTCTACAGCCGGGTGTGAACTCATGAGTATGATGGACGCTTTTCAAGGATATTATCAAATCTTTATGGCGCCCGAAGATCGCCCCAAAACTTCGTTCATTGTGCATTTGGGTGTTTACTGTTTCAAAGTCATGCCATTTGGGCTCAAAAACGCGGGAGCAACCTATCAACGCCTTGTCAATAGAATGTTCAAGCGCGAAATTGGAAAATCTATGGAGGTATATGTAGACGACATGATAGTCAAGAGTGAGCGCCAACGCTCCCATCTGGAAGATCTCAAGCGGACTTTCGATATCCTTCGTCGCTACGGAATGAAGTTGAACCCATCAAAATGCACCTTTGGCGTACGAGGCGGTAAATTTCTGGGATACATGGTCAGTCAACGTGGCATAGAGGCAAACCCCGAGAAGATTAAAGCAATCCTAGACATACCCTCCCCTCGCAATCTGAGAGAGGTCCAGGTGCTTGTGGGTAAGATCATTTCATTAAATAGGTTCATCTCTCGCTCAGCTGATAGGCCCTTCTTTAAAATTCTGCGCAACGCTCGCAACTTTACCTGGAGCAAGGAATGCGAAAAGGCCCTTCAGGATATGAAGCAGTACCTTTCGAGCGCGCCCTTGTTGACCAAACCTAACCCGGGGGAGAACTTGTTTATCTATTTATCAGTTTCCTTGGAAGCCACGAGCGCTGTCCTCGTGGCAATCCGCGAGCGTATACATAGGCCGGTGTATTACCTAAGCAAAACCTTGCAGAGGGCTGAGAAGAGGTACATGGAAATTGAGAAATTTGCCTTTGCGCTCGTTAACGCATCCCGAAGGCTGAGGCCATATTTTCAGGCTCACTCCATCACAGTGCTTACAGATCAACCACTCAAACAAGTGCTATCTAAGCCGGATGTTTCGAGAAGGTTAATTAAATGGGCGATTGAACTCAGTCAGTTTGATATCTCCTTCGAGCCTCGTACAGCCATACAGGCTCAGGCAGTGGCCGATTTGTTGGTAGAACGTTTCAATTTGGAGACTGTGCCATCGGCGGATGAGGGTTTATGGCTTTTGCACACGGATGGCTCCTCGACCTCACAGGGGGGAGGAGCCGGGGTGACCCTCAGGGATCCCCTCGGGGCAGAAGTTGACTACGCAATCAAGCTGGCGTTTCAAGTCACCAACAACGAAGCTGAGTATGAGGCCCTCATCCAAGGGCTCAGGATTGCGCTCCAAAATAGGGCCACTCGTGTCACAGCATACGTTGATTCGCAGTTGATCGCGAGTCAAATTGATGGTAGTTATGAGGCTCGAGAAGCCACCATGGCACAGTACCTATCGAGCGCCAAGGAGGAGATAGCCAAGTTCAAGGAATTCCATCTTTTGCAAGTTCCGAGGGCAGAAAACGAACATGCTGACGCTCTTTCGAAATTTGCATCAGCCCTGGATGGCCACAGCGAACGCGCTGTTACATTTCTGAAAACGGAGGAACCACTGATAAGTAAAGGCGAACCTTCGAAAGAAGTGCACATGATTGACCCCTCCGAGCCTTGTTGGCTTGACGAAATTGTCAGATTCCTCCGGGATGGAAGCAGCCCGAGCGACAAAGTTGAGGCTCGGAAGATCAAAAGCAAGGCCCCTCGCTTCTCATTGGATGTCGAGGGTCGATTATTCAAGCGATCCTTCCTGGGCCCACCGCTGAGATGTTTGAGACCCTCGCAGGCTAAAGAAGTTTTAGAGCATGTGCACGGTGGAAGTTGTGGGAACCACTCAGGCGGACGAATCTTGGCAAAGAAAATCTTAAGGAGTGGGTTCTATTGGCCCTCGGTATTGCAAGATGCCATTAGGTATTCCAAGAAATGCCCCAAGTGCCAGTTCCATTCCAACACTCCTCAGTTGCCGGCAGCTCAAATGATTCCTATTGATGTTTCATGGCCTTTTGATCAATGGGGCATTGATATCGTGGGACCTCTCCCAATGGCGGTCGGGCAAAAGAAGTTCGTAATACTTGCTGTGGACTATTTCACTAAGTGGGCTGAGGCAGAAGCGGTCGCTAAGATAACGTTCAAGGTTGTGAGGGATTTCATTTGGAAAAATATCATCTGCAGATACGGCATCCCGAGGGTGCTCATCTCGGATAACGGTTCCCAGTTTATCGCTGCTGACACACGGGATTGGTGCTATGAACTAGGGATCGAACAACGATTCACTTTCGTGGGTCACCCTCAAGCTAATGGTCAAGTTGAAGTGACCAACCGAACCATACTCCAGCATCTGAAAACGATGCTCGAGAGTAAGAAGGGAGAATGGGCTGAAGAACTTCAGGGAGCTCTGTGGGCGTACCGTACTACTCCACGAGCGGCAACGGGGGAAACCCCTTATTCCCTCGTGTACAGCTCCGAGGCCATGATACCTGCGGAAATTGCTCAAGAATCCGCACGCGTTGCCTATTTCGAGCCTGCCACCAACGAGGCCAATCGGGCGCTCGAGTTAGATTTGCTGGATGAGAAGAGGAATGATGTTTGGGCACGTATCCACAAATACAAAGCAACCGTTGCTCGCCAGTACAATAAACGTGTTAAGGAAAGGACTTTCCAGCTAGGGGACTTGGTCCTCAAAAAAGTTGAAGTCTCCAAACACGTAGGTAAGTTGGACCCCAATTGGGAAGGCCCCTTCAAAGTCATTCAAGTACGAGCAAATAACACCTACTTGTTAGAGACTTTGCAAGGCGAGCGTCTCCCTAGGCCATGGAATGCATGTAACCTTAGAAGGTTCTACGTGTAAACTTCAACTTCTTTGTAATGACCCGTCTGCGGCATGAAGTGTTTTCCTTTGACAGAAAGCGTGTTGTAATCATTTCCAAAAATGCATCTATATAACAGTAAGTATTTAATTCTTTGTTTTTATTATTTGCTTGCTTTCTTATTTGACCTAATGATTCGAGAGACAAGAGGCCTACTCCGTGTCGAGCATCCTCCACGTCGAAAAGCCTACGCGATACTTCAATCGTTCCAAAGCTACACTGTCCAGGTGTTGATAACCATCCACCTAGAACAGTTTGAGCGATTTGTAAGAATAAATCCTAAAAATGAGCGTGTCGAACAACGGGGAGCACAATGCTCAACTTACGCCAGCTGAGTGCTCGCCACTCCAGCTCGTGCTCGTAAGAACCCCAATGACCCTCAACTTATTGAGTAAAAGTACATTCATAGAATATTGGATCCTGGGCCAACTCTTTCATTGGTCCCTCGTATCGACGCTAACCCTATGGTTACACTCTATCCTCTCCCACACTTAGCAAATCCTATGGCTGATTTCTAAGGTTCGTATAACTTATCGGTGCGTCCGAAACGAGGGTGTATGGTCACTGGGCCAATACTTAGACGAATCCCCAGAGGTTTCCTAAGTTCAAATTCGAGCCTCATCACGGATACGGCCAGGGAACCCCCTGGGGAAACACCCTCGCGTTCGTATCTATGCCCCTCAAATCTTCAGACCTTGCCAAATTTTAAACTGATGGTGCGAATGCTGGGGCCCTCTTAAAGAAAACGCCCATGCGCATAAACGCGCTCATCGCAAACGTTCATACAAGAAAGACCAGTTCATACAAGAGAGAACGACGAGCACAATGAAATAACATCATTCGTCATTTAAGAGGAAAAGAGAAAACATCCATACATTCAAGCATAAAAAAAAAAAATAAAAAAAAATGGGAAAACAACATAGACGACCCAAAGTATTCAGGAAAATGAGGGAGGATTAAGTACAGATATAAAATTGTTCGTGAATGGAGAGAAGAATTTAAACTGATAAGGACAAGAGGTTGATAGCTGAAGGAGCTTCACTGGGCTGGGGCGTCGGGCTCAGGAGGAGCAGTCGCGAGGGGAACCGAGGCCAACACATTGGCGTCAGAAGTTTGGGCCTCGCCAGGTTCCTCAACATTGACGGTGTCCATGACGGTGCCCTCATCTTCTATCAGGAGGGGCTCGGGATCTACCCTGTTGGCGGCAATAAACTCCCGCTGGAGCGTTTGCACCAGCTCCTCGTATTCTGGCTCCGCTAGGCTCTCGGTGGGATCCCCATCTTGGACCATGGGCTCGCAGTTTTCGTCCAGATCCATGCGTAAGCGAGCGTCAGTCCGAGCGCTTTCGAGCGCCAAGCCCAGCTTCACCATTTGCCCTATGGCCTTGTGGAAGAAACGCCTTGCATTGTCAAAGCAATGGATGTTGGCCGCGAACACGAAGGCTTTTGAGCGCAAGAACTTCTTCACTGCCTCCCAGGATATCCTCGCCTCCAAGCCCTGAACTTTGCCCTGCAAGTCAGCAAGGGCCTTGTTAGCGTCCTCATTTCGGCGAGTGCTTTCCGCCAACTGCTCACCCAGCTCCCGGTTCTGTTGCCTCAGCTGGTCACGCTCCAACTTCAACTCATTGTGACGCTCGTCAAGAGTAAGATAGGCTTCGTCCGTCTTCCGAAGGTTCTCCCCCAGCTGATCCATATCACGGTTGGCAGTGGACAGTTGAGCGTGAAGGTTGTTGTAATCCTCTTGCAGTTGAACAGGGTCTGAAATGCACAGCAACTTCTTATACTTGGCTTTATGCTCAGAATAGGCTTGCGCTCGCCCTTGCAAATTTTTGAGCCTTGGGATTACCTCCTGGGAAGCCGTAGACGAGGGTCACAATCAGAACATGGAAGGAAGAAGAGGAGAATTTTGTAAAAGGAAGTATAGACTTACCGTTAGAAGGGCATGGCAGGCATCGTCAGCAACGCGAGCGTCGTCATGCTCGTTCAGCTTGTCATGATCGCCGGAAAATTGGAGTTTCCCAACGATGTCAGAGACAATGTTGACGGAGTAGGCGCTCTTTTTTAGGAGCACCGGGCCTTCAGTCCGCTGGCGCTTATAGCGGGAGTCGCCCTTGCAGCCTATCTTCCAAAAATCTTCATCCTCTGATGAAGAAGTATCGTTGCCTTCGCCCCTGTGCCCTATGACCACTTCTTTCCCCTTGCCAGAAATGGGGATAGCGTCCGGCATCCTCTTCCTTTTCCCCTGACGGTCGGCCCGGAGAGTTTCGTGGATGCGGATATGCTCCCCCGAGCGGTTCCGCGACCCGCTCGAACTCAGTGAAATGGGACCCTCGGGGGCCGCCGGCGGAGGGGTGGCCCCACGGGCTCCGTCAACCGTCAAATCTTCAATAGGGCCCCTTCAGGCCTCGTTCGCGACACCACCGCGGGCGCCATTGTGTCCCCGACCGGCCGCTCGCCTGACCCCTCTCCCCCTCGGAGCGTTGGGCGGACGGTTTTGTTGTTGTTGTGAGGGCTGAGGGTCAGCGGCGGGTCCCTGAACGCCCAACATACGGGAAAGAGCTTCATCATTCATTCCTCGAGATAGTATTTGAACACCTGCAAACAAGAAGAAACGAGCATCAGAAATTGGTTGACTGAATCGGAAAAAAAAAAAAAAACAAAAACAAAACAAAACACAGCAATCACACCAAGTTAGAAGGTTATTCTAGGAGTCAGAGCAGTTAGTTCCTAGGATCTAACCATCGAGGGCCATGATGTCGGCTGGAGGGTTGAGAATCATATCTGGGGGGCAAGACAGGCCATAACGAAACAGTATTCCCTCGTTCTTCACCAGATTTTCAGCCTTAATCCATTTTTTCTCACTCCTCATCACGAAGGCTAATCCCTGTGCCTAATCCTCAAAAGCCTTATTCCTTGTTCTCTCCCTAACCAGAGGACGCTCGCCGTGAATCATCCACTGACGGTGAACCCCAAAGATCCCCCCAGGTGCCCCCACGAAGAAATACTTCTCCTTCCAATGTTCGCCGTAGGAAGAGGAGGGAGAGTCTATCATTTTAAAGCCTGATTTGGCCTGGGCGTAATAAAACCCATCCGTAGGCGACGAGCGTGGCGAGCGGGCAACTTGTATCAAACTGTCAAAGTTGACAATCGAGGGAGCATGGCCTAGCGCTCTCATCGCTATTATGAAGGTGTTGATTAGAGCTATGCCGTTGGGCAGAATTTGTGAAGGGCAAAGCGCTAGATGGTGGTAAATGGTAGAGGCGGAGTGAGCGATAGGGAACCTTAAGCCCCCAGCCAAGACTGCATCCCAATAGACCGTCATCATTCCCAGTGGTGGTTGATTTGCCCTCTCCCCCTCCTCAGGGAGTCGCATGGGAAATACCGCTTCATCCCAGTAAGCTTTTGCCTTCAACTCCTCCAGATCATCGAGCGTCAAAATACTCTCAATCTCATCCGGAGATCTATCAGTTTGATGGCGGTTATCCTGCCTCACTCGAGTGGCAGGCTCCCTTCCTCTCCTCTGGCGCCTTCTGGAAGGTTCAGCCTTAAATGGGCGCCCGGATGGCCCTGCTTCACCCTCGGGAGCCATCACGGCCACCGTGATCCTGTGATCCTGGGGTCGCACGGCACTATTCAGTACTGGGAATACCCTCTCCCCCTGTCTTTGCATCTCCATCACATTGTGCATCTCTTCGAAGAGGTCATTCAACCCTCCAGGGGCACGCTCGTTCATCCCCTGAACGGCGGCTTCCACCTCTTCTTCCCCAGCATCTGCCGGAGCCCGCGCCACCGGAATAGCCACGGGAACCCCCTCACCTGGTGATGCCCTAGCCAGGGGAACCGCTGTAGGGACATTGTCGTGAGGGGAAGAGCTCCCCACGGACATCTCCTCAATCTCCCTTACGTAATCGTCAGCAGGGTGTCCGGCCATGGTAGCTTTACGATTTTCGAAGATGGGGTTTTTCTCAGAAAATTCAATTGAGAAGGGGAAGAACTTCTGGAGCAAATTCAGTAGCGGAAAGTGGCTCTTCACTCAAGGATTTCACTCACTCAACCTAAATCTAAGAGTTAGTATCAGAATATCAAAATTTGTGGAGCTTTACCTAGAGTTCGAAGAACAGAAGCTCGCCGGAGTCTGTAAAGGTTGTAGAAAATTCTTTGCTGCTTAAAGGCTGGAAGAAATCAGAGTGCGTGAAAGAGAGTCCAAAGCTCTATCGGACTCTATTTAAAGGGGATAATTTACATGATTTAAGGCTGGAAATTCAAAAACGCAATCATTTCCCGCCTAGGAAACCCCCCACTTTTGGTAACGGCCTCACGTCTCCCGGAGAGCACGCGCCCACGTACCCACTCAGCATTAAATGCGGACTTGACAGCATTTAATGCGGTGTCAGTTTGTGTCCATTACAGAAGGCCAGCAGTCTCCTCGCTGGTAATGGCCTGGCCCTCGGATATTCAAAATTCAGGGTTCCTTCTTTATAAATTCTACAGTACGCTCGAAGCGATACTACAGAATTTGGGGGGCAAAATGATGAGGCCTAAAATCATTCTCGAATCAGAGCCGTCCACGTGTCAGCACACCGCTGACTAAAGCCCAGACGCTCGCCTTGAAGGGCTCGTGGGCCTTCCCAGCCCACTCATCTGCAAGCTAAAATAGACCGTCAAGCCTCGGACGACTATCTAGGTAAAAGGCCAGAGCCGACGAGTTTGACGCTCGCATCTCGGCCCTCAGGGTTACCCTTCTCAGGGAAGCACCTACATGGGGGTCCCATGTTGACGCTCGGGATCTTGTCGCTCAAGGGTCATCTATCGTGGGGAGCCCATCCGTGGATTTTTCGAGCGTCATCAACGCTCGGGAATAACCCTACGTCTCATATGATGGATCCTAACCTTCACAAGAAGACATTAGTCCCTCATCCCACTCGACCCTCGTCAACAACCTCTGACACAAAGGTACCGTGCACCTGACACGCCGTCTCCTTTTCTGGAATATTATTCTCACCCCACCAAAGGCTGTCGCGTGTTAGGGCAACACAGGTTTGGGACCACATGGTCAATTTACCCATTTACCCCCATCCCTAACATATAAATAGGGGAGAACTCATACATTCTCCCCCAAGTCATCTTCTTCACAGAATACCACGTAACTGAACTGGGCATCATTTTTCCTCTGCATCTTCTCCAAAGCTTCCTGTATCTCACCCTTTTCTGCACTTTCGCTGCACGATTTCTTGGTGTTATCCTAGCTGGAAGAATCCACGCTCATTGGAAACCCAGTTCCTGAGGCTCTTGCGCCTGTGATGGTCTTCCATCCTACATACAAATTCTAAAGTGTTTGGTGTTTAAATCCTCCACAAGTTCCCGCACCATCAATATATATATATATATAGCGTAATATATATGATATGTATATATAACGTAATGTATATGATATATAGTATATATAAATATTACTTTATTATATACATTAATTATATATTATAATTCTATATATATTACTCTATCCAAATATTATATTTAACCCATTAAATTCAAATTTATTATGTATAATTTAATATTTGAAATGACAAAATTATACCATTTTATATTAATTAATGATTTAATTTATTAAATTCAGATTTGCAATACCAATTCAAATATAACTAGCGGTAATTCTTGAAATAAAAATTGTTATACTAAATAAAGGTGTGGCGCCCTTGCCACATCCCGCACTGAAAAATACCCCGAGTGTTAGCTTTGGGCATTCACTCAAGATCTTTCCCAATGAACGGTGACGAACAAACAAACACAAGTGTAGCGGAAGCATAAAACGATGCCAATCAACATCAACTTCAAACATAATTATAAGACCGACGATAAAAGATAAACTATATACGACAACCGTATTAGGTATAGGTACATAAACTGTACATACTGAGTTTCCCACGAAGGAGAAATTCAAAACACTGCGCTTCAAAAACAAACTATCTAGACAACACCTGACAACCTAGACCTGACATGCCGCCTAGTCACACCTACCTGAAGCCAAAACTAGAAAAGAAGGGACGTTAGTCAAAGTGACTAAGTGAGAGGGTTATACATATATATAAACAAGAGCACCAATTTGGTTCACACTTTTATTCTTTTCAAAACAAGATAAAACGTATATGAAAGAATATCTTTTGGTTTGAACGAAAACACTTGTGAACCAATAATCAAAACGATCGATCAATCACAATAACCCTGCTAGTACGGGTGAGTACCTTTCACACCCTGAACACAAGAAACACAAAACATAAACCAGTCTTCTCCCTCCAATTGTTAGTCGAGGTGCCCCCCAACCAACCACACCATCACATAGGGGCAATATGCCCTGGTACCAATAACCTCACTCTATACGTATCGTAGTCAACCTCCGGCTACACCCCGTATAGAGCTTCACAAAAGTACGTAGCAAGACCAACCTTTGGTGCACACTTTCGGGCTTCACCCACTAGATACTTCGGGCCCATATTCTCCAAGGGCGTCACCAAGGGTTCTATCAATCGAACACACCTCGCGTTAAAACATTTTCACACTTTCAAACACTTTGTTTCTCTTAGCAATTTCACATTTCAAAATCAAACTTTCCTTCACTCACGCGTATATATAATATAATAAGAACCCGTTTTTTTTAATTTTATTTTATAAGGAAATCCGATTTTTCATTACAATACTAAAATATTACAAAACAGCTAATAATGTATATAGTATCAACGGGGTCAAAATCAAACTCAATCAATAAATAAGGACTGGGTTTTAAAGAATATATATATTTACATAATATATGTTTTGGCCCCATTTGAAAACATTTTAATCCCTCACCTGAAAAGCTTCAAAAAATGCAAAAGAGATAACATCCGGTACGGTTAGGGCCCCTCCTTAGGAACACCTGTAACCCACATGTAATTACAACTTATGACTTGACTAGAGAACCAATTAAATATGACCGACATATACGGCTATAACCGAAACCACACTAGGATTAAGCATTCAAGTAATTTGATTGAGCACAACATAAAATTCAAATAACAGAATAGTTATTTAATATTTGCTTCACAATAGTGTCTCAATTTAGTGGATTAATAAATGGATATATACGCAAGTTATAACAGTTATCAAAACTAATAGAATTTAAGATTTCAAAAGGACATTAATACAGTTTATGGGCATGCTTTCATAATGGAAGTGTTCCGGTTCTCTATTTGTCAGTGCCATAGAATTTAATGATCTGTGAACTTATTCGCCTACCCAGATTAACAAGTAATATATCTTTTTGATTAATTAACATATGTATAACTATCTTCAGAGAGCTACATCTGTACAAATAAATTAACATGAACTAAGATAGTAGATAGATCATCATTCTTAATATATATATATATATATATATATATAGATGTGTATATCTTTCTCTACATATTTATGCACCACAAATCTAATTTATTTCATACTCTCATAATTATAATTCTAATCAGGGAAAACATATAAATTTTGAAAAAAATTAAACTAATTCCAATTATAAACTCATCGGTTAATCTAACATATTCTTAGAGGATAAATTAAATTAAATAACATTCGATTATCAATTGAATAATTGTTCAAAATAAATTATATCAAACAATAGTTAAGGTAAATTTAAAACGGTGAATAATGAAAACTGCTTACGTCAAATGTAATACCAATTTATCAGAGTTTTTAGATCGAATAACCAAACTCAATTTGCAAGGAAAAGTGACCGAGGTTACGCTCTTCTTTTCTTTCCTAACACATCTGTTATTCTTGTTAAATGAAAGCGGTTGGGAAAGTTCAATAGATGAAGTTACATTGTGCTCCTTAAAGCCGACATAGGAAATAATTAATTTTCTAATGGTTGCTGAAATTGAAATTCTTAACGGAGAGGGTTTGGTGTTTGGGTAGTGATCTTGGGAATCGTGATGCCTTGTATATTTGCAAAAGAAGTTAATTGTTATTCTTCTTGTTATTAGACAAGTGGAATACATGCAGATTTCAAAAGGATAATAAATCTATTTTTATAAGTTTTTTTATAAGTTGTAGTACATATTCCATACACGTGGATCTAGTGACTAGGATCTTGTTAATAAAATAAAATTTGATGCATGTATTTGCTTTATATGTTCGGACAAAACTCTTGTTTTATAGGTAAATAATTAATTATAATATTCTTCACACTATGTGCACATATTTTTAATTTCATAATATTTATAGTTATGGTCATTATAATTAATTAACTAAGTGACAATACGTATACATATTAGAAATGGCAAAATTCAATTAGGCGAACATGGAATTATAGAAAATTTTATTTGAGGTGCACTTAATTTATTTATAATATTTTAGGTATAAAAGAATACTTAAATATATGATTTACCCGATCAATTTCTAAACGTGTCCCGATATCTTTGTTAACTTACCTATTTTGGTTTGGTTCAAAATCTGGGCTGTTACAAAAGGGGCAAAATAGAAAAATCAAGTTTAAAGTTTGAGGATGTCATAAAAGATTTAAAAGAACCCTAATTCATGGGTGTCTCATGTAATTTTCAAACTCCTCAATTGGTGTATGTGTAATTATTTGACTAAGAGGGTCACAAGTTGTAGTTTCTATTACTCTCATGGCGTCTATACGAAATTAACCCTAACTAAAAAACATAATAAATGTGGAAGATGATGAAAATTTTATATCAAAAATAAATATTGCATTTTTTTTTTTTTTTTGGTTCTTAAAAAATAAATATTGCATAATGATAAATAACAACATCTCTATTGTTTTTAAACACAGAGATTCAAAATCTTACTAAAATAGTTATATTCTTTTATGATGTGAATTATATAAATTAACTAGAAATATTCATTTTGGATAAAAGGATTTAAATGAGAGGAATTACTAATTTTGAGGGCCTAAGGAATTTTTTTTTAAACATTAAGAACGAAAATGATACAAATTTTAGTGAAATTTTGATTTAAAAAAAAATAAATTAAGCTAGTTAAATTACTAAATTTATGAACTAAAATATTATTTTTAAAATATTAGAGACGAGAGTGATGCAAACTCAAGTGAATTTTGATCAAAAGAATTTAAATGAGACATGTTATTAACTGTGTAGACTCAAAAGTTCTCTATCATCTTTGTTTGAGTATTTGTATTATAGTTGACCATGGTCATTCCACTTTCTGTACTGATTGGTTCGAGAAAGGTGTTGGCTTATTGTTGCTGGTGAACAATTGGATGGATCTGAATACGGAGAATGCGAGAAGCTGGGCAAGCACTTTGTAGCTAGATTGTAACTCGGATTTGTGCATATTGTCACATATTAACCGAATCAACAATATAATCCTGAGGATGCCATCGATGTCGATGCGATTGTTTGCTACAAGTTTGGCGCTCCCCTGGCGGACCGTGCTGCTGCTCGAACGACTGAATGCATCTTGTGGAGGCCACTGAACAATTCGATTAGGTCGACGTGTAATAGGGATCGGTGTTATGACTTGGTCCAAGCTTGCAATCTTTGCTCTTCTTTATCGCTTGGCCACTTTGTTTTAAATTCTTTATTTGATAAGTAGATTATGGCTCATAATTATATTAACTTTCGGTGCTCTCGGTTGATTTATATATGAGGTGGGGGATTCGATAATCACCCTACAGTCTTCTTGATTGGTTTTTATATATAAAAAAAAATATTATTTTTAAAATAACAAGACTGATACAAGTTTAATCTTGGACCAAATATGACATCCTTCTCATAATTTTTATGTAAGTGGGAAGTTGAGATTGAAAACTTTTTGGGAAAAAGATTTTTTGTCATCCGAATTATGCCCGTTTTTGCAATTTACCATCCAAACAATTTTTTATTGCAAACCGTCGTCCAACCTTTGCATTTGTGACAAAACGCCATCTGAAGGTGGTTTGGTCCTACGTGTATGTTTTAGAAAAATGACACGTGTCAATTTTTTTTCCCAAAACCACAAAAAAAAAAATGGTTTAGATGGCGTTTTGTCACAAATGCAAAGGTTAGATGGCGGTTTGCAATGAAAAATTGTTTGGATGGTAAATTGCAAAAACGGGCATAGTTCGGATGGCAAAAAATATTTATCCCAAACTTTTTTGTGATCTATTAATGATATGTTTATTATATATTTATTTTTTTTGAAAGGATTTATTACATATTTTTTCATATAATGAATTAATATTTATTATAAATATAAATATATTAAATTAATACAAAAATCTATTTTTTAAATATAAAATAATATAATTTTGATATGGCACAAGCCAAACCGAGCTTAAATAATAAAAATATATATATCAAAGCTCGATTCGATTCATTTGCATCCCCACGAAGGTTGTTCTAACTCCTCCTTCAACACATGATGTCCAAATTGTTTTTTAAAAACTTAAAAGAATCTCCAGTCCTGGGAGGTCATTAGATAATAAGTCCAATATTAGTTGAGTGTTTTAGTTAGTTTTCTGAATTACATGATTCATGATTGGGTGTTTGGCTTACACTTATTTGATAGAGCTGAGTAAGCTCCCACATCTGGTAAAATATTTTTAGACCTCATAAGACGCATGTATATATATATATATTTATATTATATTTTAATAATAAAATGTAGAAACGTTGTTTGAAAAATGAAAAGGTTATTACCTATCACGATACTAGTAACGACATTTTTGTGATTATAAAAAAGTAAAGAAGTACGAAAAACAATTGTTGTTTCTATTAATCTACTAAACCAGAAATTAACAATTAACTAGAATTAAACACACTTAATAAAATACAAAAATTAACTTCAGTAAACTAAGCAGGCAGGGGAAAAGTAATGAATCATACAATCAAGAGCTGATGCGATACTCGTCTGACAAGTGTAATTCTATAACCTAGTCACTTATATTTGTATTACCCTCTCTCAAGGTGTAACCAAGTGCTTAATTAGTGTTCAATGTTGCTTTCGCAATCACCAATAGTTAATTAAACCATAGGAACAAGACTAGTGCAATTCAGTATTCTAGCGGCTCGACATAGAATAAGATTACTGTTGTATAAGCTAGGACCAAATCTCTTTGTATCCTACAACTTACAAGTTATGAAAACCATATAGGCAATTCTGAGACATGCTAAGGTTGGCCAGACCGTTGCAATTCAAATTGAGCCCACTTTCAAAACTAAGAATCACACAAGTCATTCAAGCATTATATCAAACATCTATCATGCATTCATCATCACCCCCCTAGCCCTAGAGAATTAGCTACTCATAATTAAAGCAAAACTCATAAAACTAAAGGAAATTGCACTAAAACAAATCATATTCATCGAATCTAAACAAAGTCGAAAAATTAAACTCATAAACATTCTAGAAATTCTAATCTACTTAAGAAAACTGGAATTAGGAGGAATTAGTTTGGATAATAAAGCAACAATAAAACCGAAAAACGGAATTAGTCTCAATCGATCATTCGGAATTCTCTGGAAAATTCTTGAAAAACCTCCCGCATCAGCCGTCTCCACGTTAGGTCTGACTCCTCTTTTTTGCCTCCTTCTCTAGATTAGACTCTAAACGCACATAAATATCAGCCCTAAATAATTCTTGTCGACAACGGTAACGGGCGTTACCTATCCCTGTGTATTTCTTGTTAACGCCTGTTACAAGGCTAAGTCGTGCCTGCGATTTTATAAGTTGTAACGTGCATTACCGCTTCTCTTCAGTCCAAGGGTAAGGGGCGTTACCCTACTTTCATCAGAAATCATCTCCTCCTGTGTCTGATAACGGGCGTTACCAGCTCTGTACTACCATGGGTTAACGGGCGTTACTACCCTGTTTCGTCTCAAGTGGTGCTCCTGTATCCATAAACGGGAGTTACAGAAATTACCCTCATACTTGGTAACGGGAATTACCCTATTTTCTTCCAAAAATGCGTGAAATTGCTTCGCTTCGTCGTTTCGTAACTTCAACTCTAAAATCACCTAAACGGAGCAAAATGAACACATAAACGCATCAGACGGCACCAAAATATAATCTAATTAACGCTTGAAATCATGCAATTTCTACACACAACAAAATCCCCCACACTTGAATATTGCTCGTCCTACGAAAATCAAGAAAACACATCCTCATCAAGCCATCTCCTCAAGCAATCATCAAACCTTCGCCTAAACAAGTCTAGCTAATCAAATCAAATACTCATAAACATGAGATCATCAAAACTTAGTATGAAAAGTATACCCTTGTGTAGTGTGTGAATCAAACGAAACAATGTACAAAAGTTAGAATGATAACTTCACAATTCCCTCCTAACTCTAATCATCAACTTCGGAATACACTCTTTGCACCTATCTCCACTAATGGAATTAAATCGAGACTCAGGATTAGTAGGCCTTTCCGGGCTTGTAATGTAGGCTTAGGGTAAGGTTATGGAAATTTGGATCAAGTGACTACTCACCAAGCTTACATCATTCAATCTATTCAAAACACGAAACACTTCCTTTCACCATTAATACGAAAATCGCCCCAACTCTTCAATTGAATCCTACACTCTCAAATTCACTCTTTGCATAGTTTTCTTTTCTCTTTTCTCTTTTGCTCTTTCTTTCTTTTTTTTTTTTTTTCTCATATCTTTCTTTTTTCACACTTTCTCATTCTTTTTCTTTACAATATCCTCTCAATTTCAATCACAATGACAATAAAAAGGGTTAAAAGATAGATCATCACCATACAAATCAAACGAGCAAGCCTTGGTGTAAAAATTATCAAGGTAGGTATTTCTATGTTGTGCATTGGCTTATAATGCGGCTACAAAAAAAAAATCTTTGCACAACAATTAGACTCAGTGGGGTCAATAGGATTACGTTATTTGGTGAAAAACGGCTAAAATAGAAAAGCTTAAAATCCTCCGACAACGAATGCCTATTTCACTTCCTTAATCTTTCATTAATTCAAAATTTCACCTCAATAGGACTAAAATGCATCCTGATCGAATCTTAGACTCATTCGAAAATTATCAACTCATCTTTCTAAACAAAGTGCATTATCTCGTTCGAAAGTGCTCTAAATATAAGGGCATACTAACACACTAAATCATCAAATCTCATGCAACTTTCCTCAATTCAAAAGGCCTAACTTATTCTAGCAAAAGCTCAACAATCAAACTTCAAAGAAAAAGGTCAAAACGAGGGAAAATTTTCAAAAATTCTCAAAATTGCTCAATTTTTGGCCAATTACAAGTGAAACTACATGTAAGCATGCAAATCTTCAATAAAACTATAACGAACACAGACAATTCCTCCCCCACACTTAAACTTTGCAATGACCTCATGCAAATGAAAGAATTAAAGGTCTTACCAAAAAAAAAAAAAAAAAAAGAATTAAAGGTCAAGAAACTCCCTGATTAGACGAAGAACCGGAAATGTGCTAGCAATGATTCCAATACCTGAACAAGTGACTAGAAACACGGATTAAGTGCACAGACAATTGACAATCAACATGCATCCAAGCAGTAACACACAAGTCACAAATTCCAAGTAAAAGGAGGGCACATTGCATTGGAAATTAAAGAGGTTAGCCAAAAGTAAAGAAAAGTAGTATCAGGAGTATCCAATAGTGTGCAAGAATATCAATTGTACAGATCCAAATAGCAAATGAAAGAAATAACGGAAGCAAAGGCAACAAGGTCACTGATCAGGTGGTGGGGTAGAGCCGCAGAAATATCCATCTAAGCGCTGGTATAGGCCCTGGAACTGCTCATCTACATGGGTCGTCCATGTGTCAAATCTATGATCAACATGAGCTCTAAAATCCACCATCTCCTGCCTCTGCTCGGTCAACCCCATCTCAACTCTGGCCATCCTGGCATTGGCTTCAGCAAGATCCAATCTCTTCGTAGCCAGACTGATATTCAGAGCACGCACGGACATGGGTTCATCATCCTCCCGCTGAGGCACCAGTCTTGGGCCATCCTCCCTCCCCTCAGGAACATCCGGGATCTCGTCAATAGCAACCTTAAGCTCATTCGGCACCTCGTCATAAGTAGCAAAGCCCAAAGCATACATCTGTCTGAACAGGTCTCGTGCCCTTTTAGGCCACCATGGAAACAACCTCCCTTCAAGGGGCTCCTTTTTCCACTCAGTGATTAAGCCCATATGCTTCCAATTGTCCTCATCCAAGAAAGGATACATTGTCAATGGTTCCGCCTTTTTGGGTCTCCATCCTAAACTCTTGGCGATCATGGTCACATAAGCCCCGTGACCTATAACACCTATGGTCTTATTAGCAACATCTAACATTCTCGCAGTCAAATCCCAAGTACCATTATACCGCCGTCCTTCCCTCATCATGTACATGATGCCCAATTCGGTAGCCTGGACATTACCCTCACTCTCATTACGTGCACAAAAGCTACAACGCAAAATCTTATCCACGATCCTCCACACCACACTATCTGATGGGTGTCGAAGCCACCAATAATAAATCCCAAATATTGCACACGACTAAATGGTAGAATAATGGCAACGGGTATCAATCCACGAGGATTGGGTGAAATTGTAATCTTTTTATATGCCAAGAAAATAAAGTAACAAAAGGGGGGGTTTTTGAGTTGAGGAATTAAACCAAAGAATGAAATAAAAAGCAACTAACTAGCTAAGTAAACTAAATGAATGCAGAAAACACTTAACTAATTCAATATATGACAAAATAGCTGGGATTTTCCTACGCATGCATCAGACTATGATCACAGACAGGGTGATTAATTCCTCGTTAGGCTAGCTATAGTTACCAATTACCTTAGGCTCCCTCGTTTCTTCTTACTTTTTATAACGACTAAAAGAAACTTCTAATAATCATTTTCTAATTAACCAATAACCTTAGCAGAAACTCCTTTTAAGATTCAATTGGGCAATTGCTTTACGTACTAAAGAAACACTAGCCCTAACCGACTAAGTAGAAACTCATACTTCGCCTAATTAGACCGTAATATCCCACAACACAAAATCAGCCGAACTTAACAACCTAGTGTTGATTGCCACTTCGTTAATTGTCCGGCTAGACTCCACCAAACGAATTAACTAGCTATATGCGTATTGACAATTCTAAGATTCGTGCACTAATCAAAGAATAAACCAACACCCAATGACATGAAATCGGAAATAAAACGGATAACTTGAATTAATAAACAAAAGAAGTTGTCTCACAAAACCTAATGCATACTAGGAAAATCCCTACTAAAACGAAACTAACTAATTCACCAACAAAGGAAATTAACAAAGTCTAAAATATAATTAAAAGAGTAAAACTAATAGGAAAGGGATAGACTCTCTCTCTCCCCTGCTGCTGCGTTTTTGTGCTTTTTCTCTCCCCCTTTTTGCCGTGTGAAAGTCTTGTATTTGTAGCCTTTTAGAAAGTTGACGCCTTCCCACTTCCTTTCCCCACGTTCTCCTCATCAAATTGGGGTAATAATTCCCCCAAGTAGTGCCCATCTTTCTCCCACGTTTTGCTCCATCAAGTAATGCCATTAATCCCCTCCGAAAACGTGGTGCTCTATTTTAACATATGTAACTCTCCCCAATCTCCAATTAATGCCCACTCAAATACTCCACTTTCTCAACAATTAATGTCACGGGCCTGGATTCCCAAAAATGCCTAAGAGAAATAATGGGCCCTCCTTTTCTGAATAGAACTCTAATCCAAACTCCTAAATGCATCCATCTTCATCAAGTTCCAATTAAAACAAATGGGCTTTACTACAGATTGTCCACCACTTAAAATCACTAAAGTCCAAAGTCCAATGAATGCACACTTCATGCGTCTTGTGATTGATTTTCAAATGCCAATTACTTCCAATTTGATTCCTCTCTTTGCATGTAATGTTTAAGCCCCGCACGTGAATAGGCTGTACCCAAATCAGTTTCCCCCAAGTAGGTCACGGGTAGCCAAAGCAACATGTATTATTCCAAAAATCCCTTTAACGCGCCTTTTTCCTATAATAACATAAATTCAGTCAAATATCCACAAACGAACCAACCATAAAACAAAAAATATATAACAATTTAATCTCAATAATTGGTAAATAAATGATTTATCACTATCCAAATAGGTTGCCTTAGTGTTCTGTACATGATAGTTATGTGTGTTGGGCTCCAAGAGAAAAGACCTCCAAATCTTCTCTCGCTCATAAACACTCCAAGTGGGGAGGCTAGTCTCGCCGTCCTGGGGGAATTTAAATACTCCCCTCAATATGGCAAGGGGAACCGAATAGGGGCGTCTAGCATCCAAAGAAAACGTGACCGACTCATTATGACCAGGATGCCAATTTCTTGTGGTGAAAAAGGCCGCGGTGAGCTCCGGATAAGTGAGTGCATTTTCCTCCAAAAATGCCAACCACCCAATGTTATCAAATAGAGTCCTTATCTCATCCCACACTCCCATGCGTACTGTAGAATTTCAAAACCGGAACCCTAAATTTGAATATGCGAGGGTCACGATTTTAGGAGGGAAGTGACTGCCTGTTTTCTGTAGCGGACATCCTCTGACAAGCTAATGGTTGAGGTTATGTCCGCATTAAATGCTGAGTGGCGACATGGGCGCGTGCACCAGGGTAGTGGCGCGTGTCTATTGGGAGGCGTGAGGTGGTTACCAAAAGTGGGGGAGTTTCCAAGGCGGGAATGATTGCTGTTTCAAATCCCAAACCCTAATTACCAAATAGAAATTTGGAAGCCTTTGTCATTCTTTACGCATTCCCAACTTTCTTAGAGCAAATCAGTAGAAATTTCTCTGTTATTTCTTGCGACTTCCGGCAGGCTCCTTCTTCAATCTTTTAGGTAAATCCTCATAACTTCTAGTTTTTCTTGTGCTAACCCTAGATTTAGGTTGCGTTGAGTGTTGTTCTTGCGTGGGGGAGCTTTTAAGCCATTAGATCCAAACCGTAATCCTTCTTCCCCATTGAATTTATGTTTGAAAGCTCCATCTTCAAGAACACAGAGCATTAATGACGGAAAACATCATAGAAGAAATGGTGAGAGAGATAGATGTGTTAGGAATAGTGCCCTAAAAGCCGATTGTAAATCCGCTTTGTGCTTTTCCTTATTGTAATCACAGACAATCTTTGAATGAAATAACGAATTGAGGCAACACTTCTTTATATGCTCTTGTTTGGTATGCGTTTACTTTAGCTGTGCATGTATGAGAACTCCCCTAATCCTGATGACTTTGGGACTCTACCATTTAGGTGAAATGGTTCATGAAACGAGCCCTATATCACATAAGTCATGATTAGTAAATTACTCCAAGCCGATGAGTCCTACAGACAGTGGGAGTGTCAACCTAACTCCTCTAAGGCTTGCTTATGGGATCACGCCCTTAAGAAGGACCATCTTGTTTCATGAAGGTGCAAAGTGTAAAGTTGATACGTGCGTGATACATGAGGGTGCTTACTTTAATAAGTAAGTTCACTGAGGTGCCCCGTGTGAGAACATTCCTAAATGGGAAAGGAAGTTTCTATTTCAGGAAATGGAAACTTCCAGATTAGGAAATATCTCACGAGTCATTGATGTGATTAATTGATCCTTAGACTTGAGGTTCCTTGTCACTTTATGAGTTAACTCTGTAGTCTTAGGTATAAGCTTTAAAGGGTGTCGCCTTAGACAACTGATTCAAGGCTTATGTTGGGGCTGCACAAGTGATTCATGAAAGTGAATGAGAATCAAGAAAGGACCTACACTTGCATTTGCAAGGTGATCTCTTATTGTGTAAGTCATTCATATGCCATATGGAGTCCTTGGCCAAGGCAGTAGATCAAGACATCAAGAAAAGGGTTTCTTGGATTGAGATCAAATGGATATGAAATGCACTTAGCTTTAAGACCGGATTATTAGGGTTCTGATTATTCCCTTGCCCTAGATCTTGGTTGAGAGATAGTAAGTAGGAGGATTGTATCTCACATGAATCAATGACTTAAAGGTTCTGTCGAATCCGAACATTCCAATTCAGCTAGGGGTTAAACACCTGTTGCTAGACTATGGTCGTTTAATCTGTGGACTGATTAATTAATTAGTGAATTAAATTAATTAGGGTCACTGCTAATTGAATTGAGAACCTAGAGGGTCACACACAACAACTTGGTTACATGAGTTGAGGCTTAAAAATGATTAAACGAGTTAATCGGGCCAAGAGGGTTCCACACGTGTGAAATCACACGTGTGGCTCACGTGAGTGACACGTGTCACACACGTGTGAATAAATATATATATTGTATATATATGTATTAAATAATTAAATGTGTTAATTATTTAATAGACTTTGGGTTAATTTTGAATTAAAAAGAAAGTCTAATTTTGGAGAAAAATAATCTAGTTAATTAATTATGAATGAATTAATTAGATAAAATAAGTTATTTATTTTAAATAAATAAAGTATAAAATTATCCAAAAAATAGTTTGCATATTTTTAGCTCTCTTAAAAGTTGACTTGAATTAGAATTCAAAGTCAAAGTTGGGAAATACTTGATGATCAAGTAATAGGAGAGAGAGGAACCAAATCCTTGCACAACAAGGATTAGGATCGGCGCCCCTCTCCCTTTCCTATATATAGGGGAGCTCATGCTCCCCTTTAGAGCTAATTGACAATTCTTTTGGTTCATGTGTTGAACACTTTCCTTTCTCCAAGATCAAATAAACCCTAGGTTTAAGCCTAAACACTAACTAGAGAACGAGCATCCTTACTAGTTAGATTGTGATCAAGTTGGTGGACTTTCTCTAGAGACTTCAAGTTGGAAGTTTGAAGATTCGAGCTTTACCAAAGGAGAGGGGATGAAGCCGCGAGAAGAGCGTTCTTGGGTGGCTTGAAACGCTTCAAGAAAGAATAAAAGAAAAGTAAGTTTTCTATCTCTACGAATTTGGATACACGATTGCGAGTCCAAGGTCCTTTTGTTGGGACAAATTTTTAAATTCCGCTGCTTTCTGATTCGTGTTTTCCAACAAGTGGTATCAGAGCCACCTCGTTAATCGTGTTTCTGATTCGTCTCAATTATTCTGAATTTGGTAGGAATTCTTAGGCTTAGATGCGAATTATGTATTCATGAGTTTTTTTTTAACAGCCTGAAATACGAAACTGTAATTTTTCTTGAATTTCTGAAACTGCTTTCTTAAAATTGTGTTTTTGGAAAACCGTTTTGATAGAAATTAATTTAATTCGTGTTTTGAATTTTGGATTGTTTTGGTTTTTGAACTGAAAGTACGAAACACGAAACCGCGTTACGAAAACGCGAGCCTGGACGTGCTAAGGCATAGCACACCAGGCCCGCGCGCCCGCCCGCCCAGCACCTCCCGCAACCGCGCGGGAGCCTTACCCTCGCCCGCCTGCCTCCCGCCTAGGTGCAGCGCGCGCCTTGCGCGCGAGAAGGCGTACGCGCTGCGCGTGCGTGCCGGCAGCCTTGCTGCTGGCGTGCGCGACGCGGTGCGCGCGCGCTCGCGCGCGATGCGTGCTCTCGGCCTGGGCTGGCGCGCGGGCGAATCCGGGCCCTTCGTTTCGCGATCTTGATTTTCGTGTTTAGTCCAATCCAATCCCGATTTAATTTTTCTAAAAATTTTTATTTATTAAATTTGAATTATTTTGAAATAATTATTTAAATTGGGATTTAGAAATTTAAGCAATTTAAACTTTGGAAAAATTACAAATTTTATTTTCTGAAAATAATGAAAGAATAAAATTATTGATTTTGGAAATTAATTGGAATTTTATTGGTTTATTGTTTTTCGGGTTTTATTGAAAAGGCTCTTGAACAAGAATTGCATCTAAGTCGTGTTTTAAGTCATTAGGACTTGAAACGAGAATTTTAATTTATTGGCTAAATTTAAATTCTCGCAAAAGCATGTTAGGTGATCATGGGTTTAGATCTATGTATGGTTTAACTTATGCACATGAATGGTTTAAATTGGGGTTGGAGCCCTATAGTTGCGTTTTTCAATTGAGGTTGGAGCGTCACTTATATGCGTACTGTTATGTGATTTATTATGTGGCTTTCCATATTACTGTTTTTGAGGCCGGGGTATGCCCCGTGTAATTGTCTAAGGCCAATATGAAGATTGAGCCTTATTACTTTATGTCTTTTTTTTTTATTGTAATTTGAGAGTAGAGATAGGTGGTGAGGTTTTATTTTCATTTTGGAGACAATGCACCCATGGAGTAAGATGGACCACATTCAAGTAACAAGGAGGCCATAAGTGAAGACCCCTCAAAATGTTAGGGAGGGGAATCTCAATTGTTAAATGTAATAGAGATAGGGCTCGTATTTTGTTACCGCTTTCCCTTATGTGATTTGAACTGTTTATGTGGCATGTATGTTAGAACTTGTGATTGTGGAGTGGCTCCCACATATCACGCATAAGATAGGTAGAACCCATGATCATTACATGTTAGTATCATGCTAGGACATGTTATCTGTTTATGTGCTTGTTTGAAATGCATTTAAGTGTACTTGCATTAATCAAGACTAATAAAATTGGATAACATATATGTTGGTGAGGTCGAACCGGACAACTCTCCGGTTGATTCGAAAATTCCCATTAAATATTAAGCTAATTTCGAACAAATAGGTATTTAATTCGAGATACAAATTTTGAATTAAATTCCTAGCATTCCATCAATAGGTTTTAAGTTTAGTAAGTAAAGCTAGTTATTGTCCGCGAGTCGTGGGATAGCTAGTGGAGCTTATTAGTTCTTAGTTACCTAATTGATCATTTTAAATGATCAATATTTCATGATCGATTTTAGCAAGGACGATGTCCGCGAGTCGTGGGTCGTTCGAACTAAGTTTTGGTCATGATCTTATGATTGATGGGTCTAGCTTAACGCCTAAGTAAATATGGATGTCGCACGAGTCGTGGGTCCATATTGAAAGATAGGTGATGCAAAAACAATTACTAAGAGTTCTAAAGGTGTTAGAATTGGTAAGTTGTACCTACCTAGGGTTCTTACTTAGAATGTCCGCGAGTCGTGGGTTCTAGGTAAAATGCCTAGGATCTTAGTACCCACTGGGAAACGTGTTCCTCTTAGATCTTTGGGAATTATAGATCTTTGAAAAACAGTGGGAGCTACAATAGATTAAAGACCTTATCTTTTGTATATCGTTATAATTCAGCATCCTCACTAGTTCTCTGTTTTACCATTTAGGTCGTAGATTCTATGATTCTCTACGTGTTTTGAAATGGCAACCAAACACCCTCTTGTATCGATCCTCGAGTCAAACAAGTTGACTGGTCCCAACTATTCTGATTGGCTGAGGAATCTAAAAATCATTTTAGATTCTGAGAAGAGAACTTATGTTCTCTTCGAAGGGGAGCCTAGTCCCGAAGGGGAGGCTCCCACTCGGGCCGAGCGGGACGCAATTCAGAAGTGGAAGGATGATAATCTCCAAGCCCGTTGCCTTATGTTGGCTAACATGTCTCCGGACTTGCAAAGGCAACATGAGGCCATGGAATTCGCTTGGGAGATTTACGACCACTTAGAGCAACTTTACCGCCCTCATGAACGTGTTACAAGGTATAACACTTCAAAGGAATTGTTCCACTTAAGAATGAGGGAAGGTTCAAGTGTCCATGAATATGGACTCAAGTTTCTTGCCCTTACTGAGAAACTTGCTTCCATGGACATGCCACTGAAAGATGAGCTTTCAGTGGATTTGTTGCTGGCTTCGCTCCCACCATCATTCAACCCATTTGTCCTTAACTTCAACATGAATCATGTTGGTGCTACTGTAGCTGAGCTGATTAGTCAGCTTGTGACTGCTGAAAGCACGATCAAGAAGGACAATAAGGTTTTAATGGTGAATGCTCCATCTTCCTCTTCTGGGCCTTCTAAAGGTAAGGGCAAGAAAGCCCAAAAGAAGAAGAAGAAACCCCTTAGGCCCACTGGTGGCATTTCGAAGGGAAAGGCCCAAAAGAAGAAGCGTGATCAGAAAGAGGATGTTTGCTTCCATTGTGGCAAAGCGGGACATTGGAGGAGAAACTGCCCAGAGTACAAGGCTACTCTAAAGAAAGGTATCTTTCTCGTTGAAATAAATCTTTCTATTAATTCTAGTTCTTGGGTACTTGATACCGGTTGTGGAACTCATATCTGTAATGATGTACAGATGCTAAGTGAAGTCCAACAATTCAAAGAAGGAGAATGTGTCTTGAAGATCGGCGATGGATCAAACGTTGAAGCTCGACCTTTAGGCACAATTAGATTAGATTTAGGTAGTTTTTAGTTAGTCTTAAATAAAGTCCTTTATGTACCGAGCATTATTCGTAATATAATTTCAGTTCCAATATTAGATTGTGAAGGTTATGAAACTTATATTAAGAATGGTAAATACTTTATCAAACGGAACAACTCTTCTGTTCACATCGGTGCTCTAAGTAATGGACTTTACCTAACTCAAAATATCAATATTATGAATATACAACGAGAAACAAAGCGTAAGAGAGATGACAAAGTTTCAGCTCCCTTATGGCACGCTAGATTAGGACACATTTCCAAGAACAGAATTAGCAAGATAAACACTTTAGGATCATTCTCTGAAAATGATCTTAAGGAGTTAACTTCTTGCGAATCCTGTCTCAAAGGAAAAATGTCCAAAGTCCATTTTAAAGAACTGTGGAACGTGCCACTAAGGTTTTGGATTTGATCCATACTGATGTTTGTGGACCGCTTAGTGTAAGCACTAGAAACAATCATCAGTATTTCATAACCTTTACTGATGACTTTAGTCGGTATGGTTATGTATACTTAATGAAGTATAAATCTGAAGCTTTTAAGAAATTCTTAGAATTTCAAAAGGAGGTCGAGAACCAAACTGGTCACAAGATCAAAGCACTTCGATCTGATCGAGGAGGCGAGTATCTTAGTGAAGAATTCCTTAATCATCTAAAAGATAATGGGATTATCTCTCAGTGGACTCCTCCGGGAACTCCTCAGCTTAATGGAGTTTCTGAGAGAAGGAATCGAACCCTACTTGATATGGTTCGTTCCATGATGAGTTTCACTGACTTACCACCTTCTTTCTAGGGTTATGCCCTAGAAAGTGCAGCAAAGATTCTGAATCTAGTTCCCTCTAAGTCAGTCCCTAAAACGCCCTATGAAATGTGGCATGGTAAAATCCCTAGCTATTCTTACTTAAGAATTTGGGGTTGTCCTGCTTACGTGAAGAGGACAGTGGGAGATAAGTTAGAATCTCGTTCTAACTTATGCTACTTTGTAGGTTATCCTAAGGAATTCATAGGATACTACTTCTATGATCAATCAGAGCAAAAGGTGTTTGTTTCCAGAAATCCTACTTTTCTTGAGGAACCGTTCCTTAAAGAAAAGAAAGGCAAGATCATAGAATTAGAAGAAGTACAAAGTGATCCCACACCACCCACTGAAGAAACGTCCCCTTTTGATCAACCACAACCAATCACGAATTTCGATACACTTGAAAATCCTCCTCTAAGGCGTTCTGAACGCACTTCTAGACAGTCGGAGAGATGGTATGGATTCTTCCATGAAATCTCTCAAAAGGATAATGATCCTTCAACATATGAGGAGGCACTTTCAGATTCTGACTCTGAACAGTGGATAGAAGCCATGAAATCCGAAATGGACTCCATGAACTCCAACCAAGTTTGGACCTTGGTAGATTTGCCTGATGGGGTCAAACCCATAGGTTGCAAATGGATCTTTAAGAGAAAGCTTGGAGTTTATGGAAGCATTGCAGCCTACAAAGCAAGACTGGTTGCAAAAGGATTCACTCAAAGACCCGGCGTGGACTTTGACGAAACTTTTTCACCAGTTGCAATGCAAAAGTCCATTCGAATCATGCTTGCCATTGCTGCATATTATGACTATGAGATGTGGCAAATGGATGTGAAAACTGCCTTTCTCAATGGTGACATTGACAAAGACATTTATATGGAGCAACCCATAGGTTTCACATTCAGTGGGAGTGAGCAAAAGGTTTGCAAACTCCAAAGATCAATCTATGGATTGAAACAGGCTTCTAGGAATTGGAACATTCGATTTGATGAATCGGTCAAAGCGTTTGGCTTCATCCAAATTTCGAATGAATCATGTGTGTATAGAAAGGAATTGGACACCTCAGTGCAATTCTTAGTACTTTATGTTGATGACATCCTTCTTATTGGGAATTCGAAGGATGACATGAGAGTGACTAAGTTATGGTTATCGAACCAATTCGAGATGAAAGATCTTGGTGATGCGTCCTATATCCTTGGAATTAAAATCTATAGAGATAGATCTAGAAGGTTAATAGGACTATCACAGTCGATGTACATTGAGAAAGTATTGAAGAGATTCAATATGGAGTCAGCAAAGGTTAAGAACCTTCCTATGAGTGTAGGAACATGTCTTTCAAAGAAGATGTGTCCTAAGACTAACCTTGAGAAGGAAAGAATGACTCATACACCTTATGCATCAGCAATAGGTAGCATAATGTATGCAATGTTATGTACTCGACCGGATGTGGCTTATGCACTTAGTGTAACAAGTCGTTTCCAATCTGACCCTGGAGATGGTCACTGGGCTGCCGTGAAGAATATTCTTAAGTACTTGAAAAGTACTAAAGATTTATTCTTAGTTTACGGAGGTCAGAAAGATCTTAATGTCGAAGGATACTGCGATGCAAGCTTTGCATCTGACTTAGATGATTTTAAGTCAATGTCAGGATACATTTTCTGCCTAAACGGCGGAGCAGTGAGTTGGAAGAGTTCCAAGCAAACTACCACTGCAGATTCGACCACTGAGGCCGAATACTTAGCTGCAAATGATGCAGCTAAGGAAGGTGTTTGGATTAGAAACTTCATTCAAGAGTTGAATGTTGTTCCTAGCATGAAAGACCCCATTACTGTGTTTTGTGACAACACTGGGGCGGTTGCTCAAGCAAGAGAACCAAGATCTCACCAACGGACCAAGCACATTATGAGGAAGTATCACCTAATCCGTGATATTATCAAAAGAGGAGATGTGCAAATTGAGAGGGTCACATCAGCAGAGAACGTGGTAGATCCACTTACTAAACCCCTTAGTCGAGAAGCTTTCCAAGGTCATCTTCAGAAGATGGGACTTAGAGTAGCTTTAGAATGGCTTTGACGGGCAAGTGGGAGATTGTTAGGAATAGTACCCTAAAAGCCGATTGTATATCCGCTTTGTGCTTTTCCTTATTGTAATCACAGACAATCTTTGAATGAAATAACGAATTGAGGCAATACTTCTTTATATGCTCTTGTTTGGTATGCATTTACTTTAGCTGCGCATGTATGAGAACTCCCCTAATCCTGATGACTTTGGGACTCTACCATTTAGGTGAAATGGTTCATGAAACGAGCCCTATATCACATAAGTCATGATTAGTAAATTACTCCAAGCCGATGGGTCCTACAGACAGTGGGAGTGTCAACCTGACTCCTCTAAGGCTTGCTTATGGGATCACGCCCTTAAGAAGGACCACCTTGTTTCATGACGGTGCAAAGTGTATAGTTGATACGTGCGTGATACATGAGGGTGCTTACTTTAATAAGTAAGTTCACTGAGGTGCCCCGTGTGAGAACATTCCTAAATAGGAAAGGAAGTTTCTATTTCAGGAAATGGAAACTTCCAGATTAGGAAATATCTCACGAGTCATTGATGTGATTAATTGATCCTTAGACTTGAGGTTCCTTGTCACTTTATGAGTTAACTCTGTAGTCTTAGGTATAAGCTTTAAAGGGTGTCGCCTTAGACAACTGATTCAAGGCTTATGCTGGGGCTACACAAGTGATTCATGAAAGTGAATGAGAATCAAGAAAGGACCTACACTTGCATTTGCAACGTGATCTCTTATTGTGTAAGTCATTCATATGCCATATGGAGTCCTTGGCCAAGGCAGTAGATCAAGACATCAAGAAAAGGGTTTCTTGGATTGAGATCAAATGGATATGAAATGCACTTAGCTTTAAGACCGGATTATTAGGGTTCTGATTATTCCCTTGCCCTAGATCTTGGTTGAGAGATAGTAAGTAGGAAGATTGTATCTCACATGAATCAATGACTTAAAGGTTCTGTCGAATCCGAACATTCCAATTCAGCTAGGGGTTAAACACCTGTTGCTAGACTATGGTCGTTTAATCTGTGGACTGATTAATTAATTAGTGAATTAAATTAATTAGGGTCACTGCTAATTGAATTGAGAACCTAGAGGGTCACACACAACAACTTGGTTACATGAGTTGAGGCTTAAAAATGATTAAACGAGTTAATCGGGCCAAGAGGGTTCCACACGTGTGAAATCACACGTGTGGCTCACGTGAGTGACACGTGTCACACACGTGTGAATAAATATATATATTGTATATATATGTATTAAATAATTAAATATGTTAATTATTTAATAGACTTTGGTATAATTTTGAATTAAAAAGAAAGTCTAATTTTGGAGAAAAATAATCTAGTTAATTAATTATGAATTAATTAATTAGATAAAATAAGTTATTTATTTTAAATAAATAAAGTATAAAATTATCCAAAAAATAGTTTGGATATTTTTAGCTCTCTTAAAAGTTGACTTGAATTAGAATTCAAAGTCAAAGTTGGGAAATACTTGATGATCAAGTAATAGGAGAGAGAGGAACCAAATCCTTGCACAACAAGGATTAGGATCGGCGCCCCTCTCCCTTTCCTATATATAGGGGAGCTCATGCTCCCCTTTAGAGCTAATTGACAATTCTTTTGGTTCATGTGTTGAACACCTTCCTTTCTCCAAGATCAAATAAACCCTAGGTTTAAGCCTAAACACTAACTAGAGAACTAGCATCCTTACTAGTTAGATTGTGATCAAGTTGGTGGACTTTCTCTAGAGACTTCAAGTTAGAAGTTTGAAGATTCGAGCTTTACCAAAGGAGAGGGGATCAAGCCGCGAGAAGAGCGTTCTTGGGTGGCTTGAAACGCTTCAAGAAAGAATAAAAGAAAAGTAAGTTTTCTATCTCTACGAATTTGGATACACGATTGCGAGTCCAAGGTCCTTTTGTTGGGAAAAATTTTTAAATTCCGCTGCTTTCTGATTCGTGTTTTCCAACAAGATGAGATGTCTGTAGGAAGCTCTTCTCCTCATGATGAAATTCCAACTGCTATTCCAATAGCAAGGGCTCCTGAAGAGGCCGGGGACGAAGATTTCGACACTGCAGTTCAAGGGATGAATGAGCGTGATCCCCAAGGGGTAGATCAGATTTTTGAAGAGATGAACTTTGTGCTTTAGATGTAGAGGCAAGGGGAGAGGGTACTTCTCCTATTGAACAGTGTCGTGAGGCCACAAGACCACCATGTTACGGTAGCGGTTGCGGCCCCTGAAAATGAAGCAAGGCCTTCCGGGCGTCAAGGCAGCGAGGAGCCCCCCCGAAAACTTCAAAGGAAAAAGAAAGAGCCGGTTACCAAAGTGAGGAAAAACAATCCCCATCAGACAGATAAATCCCTAGATGAGATTGAGAGCACCCTGACGCTCGCGGAACTGGCAAAGTTGAAATCCATGGTCTACTGGGATGATATATACAAGACTCGTCTTCCCCTCGTGCGTGAGAGAGCTAATCGACTGCCCCCAGGCATGTTGACAATTTACAAGGATACTGTACTAGCTGGAGGTTTGAGATTTTCGATCCCCTCCTCTATCGCCAACTTGCTAAACGCTCTGAACCTATGCCCCTCCCAAGTGTTGCCTAACGGGATAGCGCTGATGAATGCATTTGTGATGCTGATGAGGGCAACAGGTCACAAACCTTCACTTGACAACTTCAACAGTCTGATCCAGGTGGTTCGCTCCCCGTGCTCATCCCCTTGTGATGGTTTTTACTACGCCAGGCTAAATCAGGGTTGAGGATAATCGACTCGCCCTCAACTTCATACAGGGAGAACTGGAAGCAAAAATTCTTCTTCGTGGAAGCGCCAGGGGGGATTTTTGGGGTATCTAG
Organism: Lantana camara; assembly: GCA_037501455.1. NCBI lineage: Eukaryota > Viridiplantae > Streptophyta > Magnoliopsida > Lamiales > Verbenaceae > Lantana > Lantana camara. The sequence goes on from CM074859.1 coordinate 44,428,775, forward strand.
AGCGTGGATAATACATGGAGAAGGGCGCTTAGTTAAACACAGATCTGGGGATAAGATCTTCGAGCATTGGGCAAAAAGCTTGGCCCTCGTGATGAAAAATGAGAAGAAGTTAATTAAGGCCAAAGACTTGATGAGGAACGAAGAGATACTGTTTCGTTATGGGCTCTCAAACCCCTCAGACATGATAGCTAACCCCCCCCCCCCCCCCTGGCTCAAATCATGGACCGCGATGGTTAGATTCTAGGAACTAACTCCCCTAACACTCAGAGTAGCATTACTAACTTGTCTAGATTGTGGTAACCATATAACAAATATTCTGATCATACCCTTCTGGCGCTCTTCTTTCCTCTGTTTGTAGACGCAGAAATACTCATGGCCGGATCGACCGCTGAAGGTATCCTGACAATGATGCACATTGAAAGAGCGGGAGCGAACCAACAGCAGCGGTAGACACGGCAAAACCAACAACTCCTAATGCTCCACGAGGGGGGCCCGGTACCGGGCGAGGGTCTGGGTGAGGAACGAGTGGTCGAGGGGATGGCCGAGGAGCTGGCCATATAGAAGATTTGACCCTCCCAGACGTTCGCGGCGTCACTTCTCTTGTCGCTGCCGTGGGGCCAGTACAAACGGGCTCGCATGGATCCCGCAACAACCACTCGGGCTCTGTGGTCCAAATCTTCGAAGAAGAGCGGGCCGACCGTTCGGGGAAGAGGAAGAGGATGCCGGATTCTATCCCCATCACGGGAAAGGGGAAAGAGGTTGTAGTGGGCCAGCATGGCGAGGGTGGCGATACCTCATTCCTTGAGGATGAGGACTTTTGGAAAACCCGGTGCAAGGGCGACACTCGTTACAAGTGCCCCAAGGAAAGACGACCCTGTACTCTTGAAGAAGAGCTCATCCACCCATAACTTGGTTACGGGGATTGTGAGCAAGCTGTAATTTTTTGGGGACCACGACAAGTTGAACGGGCAGGATGCTATCCGGGTCGCAGACGACGTTTGCCACGCCCTCATAACGGTAAGTGCTTGAATTTTCCCAAAGAACCTCCACCATCGAGTTAAATTTGCAATAACTTCCATTTTCGATGGCTTCTTAGGAGGTATCCCCAGGCTGAAGAACTTGCAGAAGCGAGCGAAGGTCTATTCCGAACATAAGGCCAAGTATAAGAAGATGATGCGCATCTCTGATCCCGGTTAGCTGCAAGAGGACTACAACAATGTTTTTGCGGAGCTCACAGCGCTCAAGCTTGATCATGAGCGGGCCATGTAACACCCAAATCGGAGGATGCCACATCCCCCGCACTGTGACCCAGACCCGAACATGAAATGGAAGTCCATGCCCGAATCCGAATCAGAGCGAACGGGAGACAAACGCACACACTATGCTAGGCGGATCTAACTCGACAAACTCATAGCGTGGAAGCAAATCAAACATTCAAACAAGAGAGCGGAAGCATTTAAATCAACATTCAAATAAGTGACGGGTTCAACTAGCATAGATACCTAGTCCCGAATATCAACGAGTATAACAAGTGACGGGTTCAACTAGCATAGATCCCTAATCCCGAATAATAGTTCAACATAAAGTAAAAGTCATCAAGTGCCACAAGGGGCCGAATGAGTGTGCCACGCAGGGCTACCGAATAGTGAAGTAAAATCTCAAGTCTACAAGTCAAAACATAAGTAAAGTGTATGAAAGACAAATGCAACTAGAAAGACTAGACCGACGAAGTTCAACCCAAAAGACTCACTCCCGCCTAGCAAACACCAACATACCTGCAACTAAAAGTGTAAATGAGGGGTCAGTCAACTTGACTGAGTGAGGGGGCTAACGCACACCCACTATATATATATAGAGCATAGCATATATCAGAAGGGTGGTTTCATGAACCGGAGATAGGTGTTCCATACCAAAGACGTTTCCACAAATACCCAAAAGATAGTTATATAAGTTTTAGAAAATATTTCAGAAACTCTATCTCGATTCATGATTCCTAGACAGAACAAATCACATGCTCGGTGAGTACGAGCTTCCAACCTTTACTCCTCAGAACATAGCAAAACATTAAATACAGAATCAAATCCAACCTTTACACCAATAATGGAGGGGATGTGCCGTTCCCAAACCATCTAGAACATACACACCCTCAAGGGGTAGCGAACCCACAAGAGTCCTTCCCGGCCTTAGCCGAAGGCTCAAGATACCACGTCTCCCTCATCACCCTAAGGTCGCGCAATGATATCTCAAATGGAACTACGCACAGGTATATCCCCGATGGCCTTAACAGTCTCGGGGGCTCCTTACCTATAGCTCCTTGGAACTACGCACAGGTATATCCTCGACGGCCCTAACCGTCCCGGGGGCTCCTTACCCATAGCTCTTCGGATCCACATACAAACATACATACATACAGATGCCAATATTTCATGGCCAACTCGCTACAGAACATAACGTAACATACTTTTCAAAACAACTTACATATGCTTTCATATCTAATTTTCCAAAACAGAGTTGATTCACAAGGTCATAAACATATCATATCCAACACATACATATATATAATAGATATACTCGCATGCAAGGGTTGAAATCAACATATCAAGGCCATCGGTCACATAACTATACAAAATCCTAAACCTCACCTCGTAGTAGTAGTGTCTGAGAGTGTGAAGGGCCAAACATTCTAAGCCTCGGGCTCACCGGCACCACCAAACTCTGTGACAAGACATACAAAATCCCAAACTTAGACTCTACATGAACCAAGTAAGACGCACGGCGTACAAAGTATGAATGACATGTGAAATGGAATGATGTTTATCAAGTTGGTCACAAAGGTCAATTCAATTATTCAAGTAAATCATGCAAGAAACAAAGTGTTAAGGTTCAGAGATGCATTCCAAGTCATAACGGACCATACAAGTCAAGTAGCAACTCAAATGAATCAAATAAGCACGAAAAAGCAAGTCGAAAAGGTCACAGACGCATGGGAACAACCATTCCCATGCACAACATGGCATGGGAACGGGCATTCCCACGCCCAAAGTTAGTGAGACTGGGAACGGCCGTTCCCAGTCCAAGCACACATGGGAACGGCCGTTCCCATGTTCGCCACCAACATCCAAACCCTAGCCCGGAAGGGCCGTTCCAGGCTTAAAGAACAAACGGGAACGGCCGTTCCGGCCATAGATCTGGAATAGAAACTTGACAGTTTCGGGAAGAAGAAGAAGAACACCAAAAATCATCAAACCAACACGAAATCTACCATAAATCATCACGAAATTCAAGTATATCATCATATAACTCATGCTTAACATCAAAACATCAATTAATCCAAGTTTAGGAAAGTTTTGCCCAAAATCTTAAATACCCATTTCATGAACTTCAAGCTCAAACATGAAGATATGAACCCCTAATCTTCCATATACAAATTTCCAGCAACTAAGACACATAAGGAGCATTCAAATCATCAAAGCTTACTCAAGGAATTCAAGATCTCATCATTCAAGTTCATGCTAACAATTTCATGCTTCAATCCAAGAATAGAAATGAAATATCCATCAAAAGAGATCCAAAGCTTACCTTGACTTGTGAAGGAATGAGGAATCAAAGAATATGAGCTCTTAGAATGAAAGATGGTTCAAGTCTTGATCTTCTCTTGAAATTTCTCCATGATTCTCTTTGAAGCTAGCTTGTCTGGTTTGAAATGAAATGAAAAGGGAATAAAGCTATTTATATGGTGGCTAATAATTTTAGGTCAAAGTTAGGGTTTCCAAGATACAATATGAGGCTAAAGGCTTGAATAGGATTTGGGCTCAAATAAATAACCTTTGGTCCAATAAGTCAAAATTAAAAGGTTTAAGGTCTGAACGATTTCCGAAAAATAGAAAGTAAATTCCGTTGGACCCGAATCACCGATTCAAGTCCAATAGTGGTGTCGGAATTCGAATTCGAATTTCCAAGCTCATATTGGTCCCGAATGACCCAAACTCACCTAATTCAAGTTAGGCCCAAAACACACAAATAGGTCCAAGTCCTATTTAAATCCAATTCCTACAATTAATTTAAATTCATCCAAGTTCCATTCTCAAGTTGTCATGCAAGAATTCATATTTTACCATTTTAGATTTTTAGTCAATTAAGTCACATTTTCAATCAAAGTTGGAATTAAACACATAAAAAGGAAATTAAATCACATACGTGCATAAGATAAACTCTCTCGTGGCGCATACCTGTACGATTTATTAGACGGGGCGTCACAACCTCCCCCCCCTTAGGAGAACATGTCCTCAGGTTCACTGCTTGAAACAAATCCGGATACAACTTCCTCATCTTCTCCTCAGTCTCCCAAGTCGATTCCTCAGATTTCTGATCTCTCCACAACACTCTGACCAAGGGAATCTGCTTGTTTCTCAACACTTGTACTTTCCGATCCTGAATCTCAACTGGTTGCTTCACAATCGTCAAATCGGATTCAAGCTGTACCTCTTCAACCGGTAAAACCATCGACTCATCGGGGTAGAATTTCCGAAGCTGTGATACGTGGAACACATTATGAATCCCAGTCAAACTCGGTAGTAGGTCCAACCTATACGCCACCTCTCCAATCCTCTCTAGAATCTCAACCGGTCCAAGATATTGCGGGCTAAGCTTTCCACCTCTACCAATACGAGAAAAGCCCTTCCTAGGAGATGCCTTCAAGAAGACAAGATCTCTGACCTCAAACTCAAGGGGCCTCCTCCTCTTATCCGCATAACTCTTCTGTCTATCCTGAGCCGCTTTCATTCTCTGCTGAATCAACTTAACCTTCTCAACCATCTTCTCAATCTTAGACGAGACCTTAGCTCTCGTGAGCTTACCATCCTTAGTCCATCGCCAATCCTCAATATCCCAATATAGTGGCGACCTACACTTCCTCCCATAAAGTGCCTCGTAAGGGGCCATACCAATCGAAGCCTGGTAACTGTTGTTGTAAGAGAATTCAACCAATGTCAAGTGCTTATCCCATTTATCCTTAAAATCCAATGCGCATGCCCTTAACATATCCTCGAGATACTTAATCAACCGTTCTGATTGTCCATCAGTCTGTGGATGTGATGCGGTGCTAAACTTAAGCTTTGTACCCAAGCACTTCTGAAGATCCTGCCAAAAACTAGCTGTAAACCGAGGATCCCCGATCTGACACGATACTAGCTGGAACTCCATGTAGTCTTACTATCTCATTACAATACAATTCAGCCAACTTAGGTACCTTATCCGTCATCCGAACCTTAAGGAAATGGGCAGACTTAGTCAAATGGTCTATCACTACCCAAATCCCGTCGAATCCTCTCCTAAACCTCGGCAGGCCGGACACAAAGTCCATAGTCACCTGCTCCCACTTCCACTCCGGTATCGGAAGTGGTTGGAGAGTACCTCCCGGTTTCTGATGTTCTGCCTTAACCATTTGGCATGTCAGACATCGCTTCACAAAGAATGCGACATCCCTCTTCATGCCACTCCACCAATATAACTCTTTCAAGTCCCGGTACATCTTCGTACCTCCTGGGTGAATGGAATAACCGGAGCTGTGCGCCTCCTCAAGTATTACCCTCTTGAGCGGGTTAGGCACACACACTCTTGCCTTAAACCTGAACAAACCAGTCATCAAACCCAAACCTAGTCTCTGGATCGTCTCTCGAACGGGCAACCAATCTCTGAATCTCGGCATCCGTAGACTGAACCTCTAACAATCTCTGCTGCCTCCATTGTGAAGTTTACTCTCATTGTCTTTACTGAACCTTTCTCGCGATGTCTCGTTGTCATTGGGATCCATTTGAGTACAGGACTGTTGGTTCCATCAAGTTGTTCGACCATTCCCATGAGACGAATAGTTGTCACTGCACTCAACTTCGATGGCGTCGCAATCGTCACTTGCAGACCGTAGCCGGAACAACGCGTAAAGGAACCACAACAAACAAGAGAGAATCCGATCTCTCAGCACGTAAAGTGAGAGAACCCCGTCTCTCGAGCACAGATTTGAGAGAACCCCGTCTCTCAACCTAAGTCTGACAGATTCCAACATCTCCCAAACATTCTAGTTTGAGAAAATCCAGCATTTCTCAAACCCCTAAATTCAAGAGAATCCAACATCTCTGAATATCTGAGTACAAGAGAATCCAACATCTCTCGTGCACAAAGCTTAGAAAGAATCCAACATCTTTCTATCACATAAATAGAGAGAATCCTAATCTCTCTAACACGTAGAAAGAGGGACCCTAAGGTCTCTCTTGCACATAATCCACTGATCAGTTAATCATATACACACATCAGAGTAACACTTGAAGAAAAGTATGCGATGCATGTTTGGTGTACCTTATACAACTGATATCGGTATCCCTTGAGTATAGATTTAATGCTCATACCTCAACTCAAGGGGGATATCGCGATGGAATCCCTATAAAATAAGGTTACAGTATGTATGTAATATAAGAAGTTAATGAGCAGTCATGAGAGTTTTAGATCACATAGGCACAAACAGTTCACAGAGGTACATAACTCATTCATTTCGGCAACGGTTCATAGCAAGTAGAAATTTCAAGTTACAAGTGCTAAATCGGGTATCCGAGTTATCACAATTAAAACAACAATTAACGCATATCACAATTGGCAAGGATATCACATAATAATAAGAGTCAAATAAATGATGTATGTGTGCTCGTGCCATGAATGTTTATTGTACCTTCCACCACGGCATTCTGATCAACCTCCACTGCCTCTTCTTCTCCATTAAGAGCATATGCATGAGCCTGAATAGTTGGCCTCTTCTTCGGGCAGGTGTTCTTCATGTGATCAGCAGAGCCACATACCAAGCATCTACCCAAAAACTTCCAACACTTCTCCAATGGGTGAGAGCCCTGACAGTGAGAGCAACGAGCCTGAGTTGGGGCCGGTAAAACTGGAGGTGCTATGGGAGTAGTAATTCGCCGCTCCCGCACTCATCGCTTCTTAGCTCTCGATCGATCACAATAAAAAATCTTATGCTTCGGTGACCCGCAACCGTAACATCTCCCTAACCTCTCCCAACACGTATCGTACACATGGGTATCTCCTCCACAATAAGTACACAGTTGGGGTCCATTTCTCGGCTTTGAAGTACTCCCAGCCTTGTGTTTCTTCCCACGTACTCTTTTACCTCGAGCCCCAAGTCCGCTCCCCGATGTATCTCCTCCTTTGCCCAAGTCTCTCATGCCAACCTCCAATGCTAATGCTCTCTCAATAGTCTCCTCCCATGTACCCGTGTTTCCCATGAGCACAAACTCCTTAAGCTCACTCCGTAGACCCTCCAAGAAATGTCTAGCCTTCATCCAATCATTACCCATGATGTGGGGTACAAACATACCCAATCTCTTAAACTCCTCCATGTAACCCTTAACAGTCCTATCCCCCTACTTAAATGTGAGGAAGGCTACCAATCTCTGCCTCTGTAGGGTAACCGGCGTGAACCTCTTCCTAAACTCCAAAACGAACACATCCCATGTCAATCCTCCACCCGTTGCCCCAAACCTCTGAACAATTTCTCTCCACCATTGTTCTGCCGGTCCATGTAAAAGTAGAGGGGTAAGTCGTGCCATATTATGAGTGTCGCATGGCCACGCTTCAAATAAGCCCTCTATCCCCGAAAGCCACTGATTAGCACAAATTTCATCACCTCCTTCGAATAGGGCAGGGTTGAAAGACTGGAACTCTAGATACAACCTTGCTATGGAGTTTATAGGTGGTAAGTCGGTTGGAAGTTGCACTTGATTGTACGGATTATGTTGAGAAGGCTAACCGTAGGGGAGCATCCTGAAAATCTCAACAAATACAGCACATGTACATGTATGTCGGTTAGTAAATGCTCATGTCACATACTAAATCAAGCAAAGCACCAAGGAAATGTAATACTTCACATAATGTAATTTCAGCAAGAGTGAAGGAAATTCAAATGCATAGTCTATCAAACGGTGAGGTACATGCACACAATCATATAATCATGAAACAATTTATGCCGCAGGGTCAAAATATCAAGTCAAACAAATGCAATGTGCAGTTATTCCTATGTCGTACGACCTAGACAGACTCAACACGACTCCAGAGCTCGGTTTTGCAACCTAGAGCTCTGATACCACTTAAGGATGTAACACCCCAATTGGAGGATGCCACATCCCCCGCACTGTGACCCAGACCCGAACATGAAATGGAAGTCCATGCCCGAATCCGAATCAGAGCGAACGGGAGACAAACGTACACGCTATGCTAGACGGATCTAACTCGACAAACTCATGGCGCGGAAGCAAATCAAACATTCAAACAAGAGAGCGGAAGCATTTAAATCAACATTCAAACAAGTGACGGGTTCAACTAGCATAGAGACCTAGTCCCGAATATCAACGAGTATAACAAGTGACGGGTTCAACTAGCATAGATCCCTAATCCTGAATAATAGTTCAACATAAAGTAAAAGTCATCAAGTGCCACAAGGGGCCGAATGAGTGTGCCACGTAGGGCTACCGAATAGTGAAGTAAAATCTCAAGTCTACAAGTCAAAACATAAGTAAAGTGTATGAAAGACAAATGCAACTAGAAAGACTAGACCGACGAAGTGCAACCCAAAAGACTCACTCCCGCCTAGCAAACGCCAACATACCTGCAACTAAAAGTGTAAATGAGGGGTCAGTCAACTTGACCGAGTGAGGGGGCTAACGCACACCCACTATATATATATAGAGCATAGCACATATCAGAAGGGTGGTCTCATGAACCGGAGATAGGTGTTGCATACCAAAGACGTTTCCAAAAATACCCAAAAGATAGTTATATAAGTTTTAGAAAACATTTCAGAAACTCTATCTCGATTCATGATTCCTAGACATAACAAATCACATGCTCGGCGAGTACGAGCTTCCAACCTTTACTCCTCAGAACATAGCAAAACATAAAATACAGAATCAAATCCAACCTTTACACCAATAATGGAGGGGATGTGCCGTCCCCAAACCATCTAGAACATACACACCTTCAAGGGGTAGCGAACCCACAAGAGTCCTCCCCGGCCTTAGCCGAAGGCTCAAGATACCACGTCTCCCTCATCACCCTAAGGTCGCGCAAAGATACCACGTCTCCCTCATCACCCTAAGGTCGTGCAATGATATCTCAAATGGAACTACGCACAGGTATATCCCCGATGGCCTTAACAGTCTCGGGGGACTCCTTACCCATAGCTCCTTGGAACTACGCACAGGTATATCCCCGACGGCCCTAACCGTCCTGGGGGCTCCTTACCCATAGCTCCTCGGATCCACATACAAACATACATACATACAAATGTCAATATTTCATGGCCAACTCACTACAGAACATAACGTAACATACTTTTCAAAACAGCTTACATATGCTTTCATATCGAATTTTCCAAAACAGAGTTGATTCACAAGGTCGTAAACATATCATATCCAACACATACGTATATATAATAGATATACTCGCATGCAAGGGTTGAAATCAACATATCAAGGCCATAGGTCGCATAACTAAACAAAATCCTAAACCTCACCTCGTAGTAGTAGTGTCTGAGAGTGTGAAGGGCCAAACACTCTAAGCCTCGGGCTCACCGGCACCACCAAACTCTGTGACAAGACATACAAAATCCCAAACTTAGACTCTACATGAACCAAGTAAGACGCACGACGTACGAAGTATGAATGACATGTGAAATGGAATGATGTTTATCAGGTTGGTCACAAAGGTCAATTCAATTATTCAAGTAAATCATGCAAGAAACAAAGTGTTAAGGTTCAGAGATGCATTCCAAGTCATAACGGACCATACAAGTCAAGTACCAACTCAAATGAATCAAATAAGCACGAAAAAGCAAGTCGAAAAGGTCGCAGACGCATGGGAACAACCATTCCCATGCACAACATGGCATGGGAACGGGCATTCCCACGCCCAAAGTTAGCGAGACTGGGAACGGAGCACACATGGGAACGGGCGTTCCCATGTTCGCCGCCAACATCCAAACCCTAGCTCGGAAGGGCCGTTCCAGGCTTAAAGCACAAACGGGAACGGCCGCTCCAGCCATAGATCTGGAGCAGAAACTTGACAGTTTCGGGAAGAAGAAGAAGAACACCAAAAATCATCAAACCAACACGAAATCTACCATAAATCATCACAAAATTCAAGTATATCATCATATAACTCATGCTTAACATCAAAACATCAATTAATCCAAGTTTAGGAAAGTTTTGCCCAAAATCTTAAATACCCATTTCATGAACTTCAAGCTCAAACATGAAGATATGAACCCCTAATCTTCCATATACGAATTTCCAGCAACTAAGACACATAAGGAGCATTCAAATCATCAAAGCTTAGTCAAGGAATTCAAGATCTCATCATTCAAGTTCATGCTAACAATTTCATGCTTCAATCCAAGAATAGAAATGAAATATCCATCAAAAGAGATCCAAAGCTTACCTTGATTTGTGAAGGAATGAGGAATCAAAGAATATGAGCTCTTAGAATGAAAGATGGTTCAAGTCTTGATCTTCTCTTGAAATTTCTCCATGATTCTCTTTGAAGCTAGCTTGTCTGGTTTGAAATGAAATGAAAAGGGAATAAAGCTATTTATATGGTGGCTAATAATTTTAGGTCAAAGTTAGGGTTTCCAAGATACAATATGAGGCTAAAGGCTTGAATAGGATTTGGGCTCAAATAAATAACCTTTGGTCCAAAAAGTCAAAATTAAAAGGTTTAAGGTCTGAACGATTTTCGAAAAATAGAAAGTAAATTCTGTTGGACCCGAATCACCGATTCAAGTCCAATGGTGGTGTCGGAATTCGAATTTGAATTCCCGAGCTCATATTGGTCCCGAATGACCTAAACTCACCTAATTCAAGTTAGACCCAAAACACACAAATAGGTCCAAGTCCTATTTAAATCCAATTCCAACAATTAATTTAAATTCATCCAAGTTCCATTCTTAAGTTGTCATGCAAGAATTCATATTTTACCATTTTAGGTTTTTAGTCAATTAAGTCACATTTTCAATCAAAGTTGGAATTAAACACATAAAAATGAAATTAAATCACATACGTGCATAAGATAAACTCTCTCATAGCGCATACCTGTACGATTTATCAGACGGGGCGTCACAGGCCAAGAAGGCGTTGAAGGACCAGGAGGATGCCTATCTGGTGCGGGATGAGTGCCACAAAAAGCTGAAGGAGGAGCGCAATCAGTTGAAGGCCGACAATGAGGAGCTGAACAAACACTTGACCGAGCGTAATCAGCAGTTCGAGGCAACAAGGAAATAGCTTGCTGACTTGCGGGGGCATTTGGCTTTACCGCAAACCTGCACTGCCTGGACAACGCTCGCCATTTCTTCTGGAAATCCGTGGGCCAATTGATCAAGCTGGGCCTGGTGCCTCCTTCTGCCTGTTTGGATGAGCGCTTGAGGATGGACTTGGACGAGAACTTGGAGCCTATGGTCGCCGATAGAGATCCAACTGAGGACTTCACAGAACCGGAGTATAATGATTTGGTCGTTATGCTTCAAAAGGAATACATGGCAGCCAACCCGATCGATCTCGAACCCTCAGCAATTGATGAGGGTACCCATATGGACGCCCAAGAAGATCCCAGCCATGATGACACTCGAGCCTCCGATACTCAAATCCTTGCTCCTGTCCCCCTATCTACTGCACCTCCAGAGCCTGAGAATGAAACCCACTGAACCTTTTCCTTTGTTCAATTTGAATTTGCAACCAACTCTCCATTTCCAATGTAATTTTTATTTCCGTACTTGTAATTTTCCATTTGAGTTAATGAAATTCCATTTTCCTTCCTGCTGCACTATGATGCCTTGAGCGTTTGATGTTGATTTCTGCTTGGAGTTTTGCGAATTAGAATGTATTGGCGCGAGGGTGTATCTCATGAGGGATACCCTGACCACATTCTCCTTAAGGTCCAAACTTGAACTTAGGAATCCGCTTGGGGATTTGCCTAAGTGTTTGCCTCTAATGGAAATGAGCACAAATGTTGAATAATAAAGAGTGTAACGGTGGTATCACCCAGGACTTAGAAATCAACAGGAGGGTTCGCCAAGTGCATGTTTTGGTCCATAACTAATCTAAATGTTGTAAAATAACGAACGTAGCTAGGGTTCAAACTTGAACTTAGAAAACCAACATAGGGATTAGCTAAGTTTTGACCCTTTATGAACGTACATGTATTCTGTGAGATGAGGATCTCAAAAGGGGCCCACGAGCGCGAACTGGGGTAGTTAGCATCCGGTTGGGGCAGTGGGGCGTGTACTATCCTGGGTTTTGATCCATCCATTTAAGAAGGGTTCCGTTTCTTAAAACCATCAAGCGGTTTAGTGTAGAGCACCCTTGATACACAGTTAGCGTTGATGTATAGTAGGGGTATGCTCGTTTAAGAGAGTCCTTCATGAGAATGGATACCAAGCCGTTCGACGTTGAGTACCCTCGACACGGAGTTAGCGTTGGTAGGATTGATGATGCAATTTTAATCAGGAATTAAATGAAGTATAGGATAAGCAATGTACACAAGATACTTACTGACATTTTGTGTTCCCTTCAAAGGATGTATTTATCAAAAGAAGATATAGTGTGCCCCGAGCGAGGATTTACAAGATTTGCCTCAAACATAGAATCTTCTCAGATTGTAGGCATTCCACGGTCGAGGGAGACGCTCGCCTTGCAAAGTTTCCATTAGGTAGGTGTTGTTCGCTCATACGTGGGTGACCTTGAAGGGGCCTTCCCAGTTGGGGTCTAGCTTTCCCACATGTCTGGACACTTCAACTTTTTTGAGGACCAAGTCCCCCAGTTGGAAGGTTCGCTCTTTAACGCGCTTGTTGTACTGGTGGGCCGCTGATGATTTGTATTTGTGCATCCGGGCCCAAGCAGCGTTCCTCTTCTCATCCAGCAGGTCCAATTCGAGCGCCCGGTTACTCTCGTTATCGGTAGGCTCGAAGTAAGCTAGCGTGCGGATTCTTGAGCAATCTCCGCAGGTATCATAGCCTCGGAGCCATAAACGAGGGAGTATGGGGTCTCGTTTGTTGCTGCTCGTGGGGTGGTGCGATATGCCCAGAGGGCCCCTTGGAGCTCTTCAGCCCATTCACCCTTTTTGCGCTCGAGCATCGTCTTGAGATGTTGGAGTATGGTCCTGTTTGTAACCTCAGCTTGGCCGTTGGCTTGAGGGTGGCCCACGAATGTGAAGCGTTGCTCAATGCCAAGTTCATAACACCACTCCCGAGTGTCAGCAGCGATGAACTGAGATCCATTGTCTTAGATTAGCACCCTCGGGATGCCGTATCTACAGATGATGTTCTTCCAGATGAAATCTCTCACCACTTTAAACGTTATTTTCGCGACCGCTTCAGCCTCAGCCCATTTAGTAAAGTAATCCACTGCGAGGATCATAAATTTCTTCTGTCCAACTGTCATTGGTAGGGGTCCCACTATGTCGACACCCCATTGGTCAAAAGGCCACGAAACATCAATAGGGACCATTGGGGCCACCGGTAGTTGGGGAACGTTGGAGTGAAATTGACACTTAGGGAATTTCTTGGAGTAACTGATGGCGTCCTATAACACTGAGGGCCAGTAGAATTCGCCCCTTAACACTTTCTTAGCCAGAATCCGTCCGCCAGAGTGATTTCCGCAACTCCTACTATGCACATACCCGAGCACCTCCTTAGCCTGTGAGGGCCTCAAGCATCTCAAGGGTGGGCCTTGAAAGGACCGCTTGAAGAGCCTGCCCTCTCTGTCAAGTGAGAAACGAGGGGCTTTACTCCTGATCTTTCACGCTTCCACTCTGTCAGATGGGCAAGTCCCATCTCTCAAGAATCTGACAATGTCATCCAACCAGCAAGGCTCGGATGGATCAATTATACTTACTTCTTTCGAGGGTTTCTCTTCACTTATCAAAGGCTCTTCTGTTCTGAGGAACGTAACAGAACGCTCGCAGGTGCCGTCCAGAGCAGATGCAAATTTAGAGAGGGCATCCGCACGCTCGTTTTCTGCTCGTGGGACCTACAGTAAGTGAAATTCCTTAAACTTGGCGATTACTTCCTTAGCCTTCGCTAGATATTGCACCATGATGGTTTTTCGAGCCTCATAAGTGCCATCAACCTGACTAGCAATTAATTAGGAGTCAACGTATACGGTGACCCGAGAGGCCCCATTTTGAAGGGCAATCCTGAGCCCCTGTATAAGAGCCTCATACTCAGCCTCGTTTTTGGTAACCTGGAAGGCCAACTTGATTGCGTAATCCATTTCAACTCCATGGGGTTTCTGAGGGTCACCCCGGCTCCCCCCCTTGAGAGGTCGAGGAATCATCTGTGTGTAAGAGCCAAAGACCGTCGTCCCTTGAAGGAGTGGGCTCCAAGCCAAACCGCTCGACCAGGAGGTCTGCAACAACTTGGGCCTGTATAGTTGTTCTAGGCTCAAAGTTGACATCAAATTGGCTGAGCTCAATTGACCATTTAATTAGTCTGCTCGAGGCTTCTGGTTTTGGGAGGACCTGCTTGAGTGGCTGATCTGTAAGCACATTGATGGAATGGGCTTGGAAATAGGGCCTCAACCTCCTGGAGGTGTTGATGAGGGCAAAGGTAAACTTTTTTATTTCCATGTATCTTTTTTCAGCGCCCTGCAAAGTTTTGCTCAGAAAATACACAGGCAGATGCTTACTCTCGCGGACAGCAACGAGGACTGCGCTCGGCCTATGAGGAAACAGAGAGATAAACGAACAGATTCTCTCCTGGGACCGATTTCATTAACAAGGGTGCGCGTGAGAGGTACTGCTTCATGTCTTGTAATGACTTCTCACATTCGTCGGTCCAAGAAAAGTTTCAAGCATTACGCAGAATTTTGAAAAAAGGCAAGTTTATGTCCGCCGAGAGGGAAATGAACCTGTTCAAGGAGATGATTTTGCCCACCAATACTTGGACCTCCCTAACATTCCGAGGAGAAGGAATGTCAATGATCGCTTTGATCTTTTTCGGGTTGGCCTCAATGCCTCTTTGGCTGACCACATACCCCAAGAATTTTCCCCCTCGGACCCCAAATGTGCATTTCAAGGGATTTAGCTTCATGCAGTAATGGCGCAAAATGTTAAAGGCTCGCTTGAGTTCACCCAAGTGGGAGTGTTGGCGCTCGCTCTTGACGATCATGTCATTTACGTAAACCTCCATGGACTTTCCAATTTCGCATTCGAACATCCTGTTGACGAGGCGTTGATAAATGGCTCCTGTATTCTTGAGCCCAAACGGCATGACCAGAAAACAGTAAACTCCTACCTGGACCACAAAGGATGTCTTGGGGCGATTCTCAAGTGCCATGAAGATCTGATAATAGCCCTGAAAGGCGTCTATCATACTCATAAGTTCGTATCCCGTCGTTGAATCCATCAGCTGATCAATCCTTGGTAGAGGGTAAGGATCCTTGGGACACGCCTTGTTGAGGTCCGTGAAGTCATTGCACATGCGCCATTTGTTAGCGCTCTTGGGCACGAGAACCACATTGCAGAGCCATTCAGGATATAGGATTTCCTCTATGTACTGGACCTCCTCTTCAATGACTTGCCTCCTGAACCCATGAACATCCCTCTTCTTCTGCTTGACTGGTTTGAAGGCTGGATCCACGTTGAGCCTATGAACAATGACGCTCGGATCTATACCAGTGAGGTCAGAAGCTTTCCATGCGAACACATCAAGGTTTTCTCGGAGAAAGTCAATCATCATGATTTGAGATGGACCGTCGAGGTTTGAGCCAATCTGGGTGGTCTTTTCTGGATTCCCCGGTTCCAACTTGATGGTCAGGAATTTCTCATTGGGCTCAATGCGAACATCAGGATGGGGGCTTCGAGCTCCTGCTTTTTCCCTGTGAGCCTATCATTAGTTTCCTTTGAGGGGTCATTGCCCTCGCTTTCTGAAGAGGAGCCCTCGATTGCTCCTGGAGGGCCATCCTCAGTATCCTTGATCTCGCCCGAAGCTCTCTTTTTGTTCTTCTTTTTATAAAGTTTGGCCCTTTTGCGCTCGGGGCAGTCTTCTCTAACTTGGGGAAATCTACTGACTTTTTGGTGGAACCTGCTTGTATGGTTAGCTTGGGTTTGTGGCTGCGAAGTGAGAGGATGTAGCATTCCCAAGCTTCTTTGACGTTGCAAAGCACCTCGCCCGTTCCTTCGGGTGTGGGGAACTTGACTTTCTGATGGTACGTTGATATTACTGCCTTGAAGTCAACGAGGGTGGGGTTGGGCGGCCAATAATGATGTTATATGGGAGATCCACCTTAACCACCGCATAAAGGATGCTCAAAGTCTTTCGCTGTGGGGGCGCGTTGGCCCTTTTGTACTCGGGGCCGTCTTCCTCTAACTTGGGGAAATCTACTGACTTCTTGGTGGAACCTGCTTGTATAGTTTGCTTGGGTTTGTGGCTGCGAAGTGAGATGATGTAGCATTCTCAAGCTTCTTTGACGTTGCAAAGCACCTCGCCCGCTCCCTCGGGTGTGGGGAACTTGACTTTCTAATGGTACGTTAATATTACTGCCTTGAAGTCAACGAGGGTTGGGCTGCCAATAATGATGTTATATGGGAGATCCACCTCAACCACGGCATAAAGGACACTCAAAGTCTTTCGCTGTGGGGTGCGACCAAAAGAGGTGGCCAAGCGAATCTATCCGCGGGGGACGATCTCGGAACCCCCAAAGCCAACGAGGGTTGTTCTGAGGGGTTCGAGGGGAATGTTTGTTATATTCATCTTTTGAAACGTTGCGTACGGGAAAACGTTCACTGAACTTCCACTATCAATCAAAACCCTCTTTACAACATGATTATGAACGTCTAAACTAACCACCATGGGGCAGTCGGAGGTTTCGCCAACCCCATGGGTTGTTACAATGTGTTCCAGGTCTTTCTCAGTGAACCCTACTATCTCGTTCTTCTTCGAGCGTGAGGATCCTTCTAAGGAGTACACCGGCTTGGGTATTGAGGATCTCTAATCATAGCTGCGGACGTGGCAACGACGAGAGGCATTGGAGTCACCCCCTGAGGGTCCACCGGCGATCATATTGATGACTACGAAGGGCTGGTTTTCCAATTCGGCGGCTTTCTGTTTGCCGCGCTCGCTTGTTTCTGGGCGGTGGTGGCGGGGGACTTCTAGAGCGTGAGCGGCTTCTCTCCCTAGCTCTCGCACGCTCAGCACAATGCTCATCATACCTTTCTAGCACCTTCACAAATTCCTTGAGGTGCCCCCCAGCAATGAGCCTCTGGATCTCACTCTCGAGTTGGCGGCACTCGTTTGTGTCGTCTCCTTTCTGTTTGTGGAAAGCACAGTACTTCCCTGAGCGTTTCTGAGCCTTGGTCTCCCTCATCTTTGGCGGTCTTTTGAACAACTTCTTGTCCGCCATGGAATAGACTTCAGCGATGGGGCGGTTGAGGGGAATGCGCTAATGTCTGTAAGGGGGAGGGGAGTTTCTTCGAGCGGGTACTGGGTTACGGTGGTGGTTCTTGGGCTCCTCTCTATCCTCCGGGCCTCTGCAGGTTCGAGGGGTGTTGGTGAGTTTCTGATCCCTCGTGATGTACATGTCCTCGAGGGTGAAAAAAGAGTCGGCTATATCTCTGATTTCCATGAGCGAGCGAGGCTTTTTCTTTGACACCTCCTCAACGAACTCCTTGCTGACGTAGTTCTTCATGTTAATCGCCCCAAAGAGTACATGCCTCAAGAAATCCATCGAGGGCTTCTCCACCAACATGATCTCTTTGTTGAACCTACCCATAAAGGACCTGAGAGTCTCGCTCGGTCCATGCACCAAACTGTAGAGGGTTGTGACAACGGGTGATGGAGCCTTCAAGGAATTGAAGTGGCTCATAAAGGCATCAGTCAAATCATTATACCCTCGGATGGAGCGCGGGGGCAGCTTCTTATACCACTCCTGTGCCACTCCCACGAGGGAAGTGACAAAAACTTTTGTCCAGTAATGACTGAAATGCTCATAAAGGTGCATCAAGTGCACAAAATGATCCAGATGCTCGGCCGGATCGGTGGTTTCGTCATAACGGTTGACGGATGTGGGGATTTTACCCTTCCCCACATGGGCCATCAAAACCTCATCAACGAGGGGCGAACCGCCTGTCAAAGGCCTATGGTTCCCGCCCTCATGGCCATATTCCTCGTAATCTTCCTCCCTCCAGCGGTGAGGGACTTGGTTTCGTGGGTCACGAGCATCTCTGGCCTTGGACCTCTCGTCCCCGGCATAGGGGACTTGAGACCGCGCTCGAGAGAGCTGCTCCACCATGTGTTGCAGTCCGTCAAGTTGGTTCTGGACTGCTGCTATCCAAGGGTCGTCTCCTTCCCTCCTTGTTCTTCCAGTGGCCCTGGATTGGACCTCTTCTTCTGCATCTCCCCTCGCGGGAGGGGCATTCTCCTTTTCCACTGGGCATAGTTCCTAATCAGCCGTCGGGGATGCGTCATTTCCTTGCACTGGAGGTGGTGGCGGCGACTAGCCCCTCAGTACGTTCTGGGTGGCCGCTAAGAGGTGAGTCTGCCATCCTCCTAACGGTGGAGCCACCTGAGCACCCGCCCTAGAGGGGAAATAGACGGAGGTAAAATGATTCCAAGCATTTTGTGCGGCTTGGACTCCACACTGAGCGTATAACGCTTGGAGTTGCTGCGTCGTCACTTGGGGCATTTCCACCCCTTGAATCTCTCTAGGCAGGGAGATTGGAAGCTGCAAAGTGCCCACCTGGTAAGGCTGTACTATGGGCACCATCCCTGGCATCATTCCCGGTATCATCCCTGGCTGCATGTAGGCGTATCCCGGCGGCAACATAGCCATGGAGTAGGCAGCGGGGTTGGTAATAGTGGTAGCGGGAATGAGCGTAGTGGGTGGGAGAGCAGATCTAGATCCTCCCGCTCCGTTTCCTTCTTCTGGGTGAGATCCCGGCACAGTTCCTTTCCCTTTTCCTTCACCTGCGACTGGAGGAGTACTCCCATCAACAGGAGTGTTGCCGATTTGTGCAGTAGCGGTGTTAGCTCCGCCATCCGGGTTCTCCTCATTCACTAGAGGAATAACGCCCCTGTCGTCAACCAAACCTGATCTGGTAGTTGTTACCATGATGGGTGCTGCTGGTGTTACTTCTCACTAGCTCAAAGAGGAAGGGATTGATGGAGATAAAGAAGATGATGATGGATTTCCCATAGACGGTGCCAAAAATGATGGTGCAAAAACTTGGAGGGTTGTTTAAACACCAAACACTTTAAGATTTGTTTGTAAAAGGGGGGACCATCACAGGCGTTAGAGCCTTGGGAACTGGGTTTCCTTTGTAGCGTGGGTTCTTCCAGCTAGGATAACACCAAGAAATCGTGCAGCAAGGGAGCTGAGGTTGGTGAGTTGCGTGAGCTTGGAGAAGAAGGAATAATGGAGGAGAGACTCCCATTGCAGGTGATTTTGTGAAGAAGATGACTTGGGGAGTGTGTGTAAAACTTCCCTATTTATACGTTGAGGGCAAGGGTATTTTGGGTAAATTGACCGTGTGTTCCCAAACCCGCGTTGCCCTAGACACGTGGCTTCATGTGATGGCGTAAAACTGATGGCCCTGCAGGCTGGCAGAGTCAGGTACGAGGTACGCACCAACACTGTGTCAGAGGTTGTTGGCGAGCGGATAGGATGGGGATGTTTTAGCTATACTTCTCGTTCCTTTGAAAGTGCCCTCGAGAGGGGTACTCTACCGCGGTGGGGTTGACCCTCGGGGAGAATACTACCCTTTGGCTTTGAGCTCGAGCGTTGGGTACGCTCGAAAAAGGTTCCCCTGATGGATGACCATGAGCGCTAGGGGCCCGAACGTGGAACGTGTGCGAACCCGAGCACAATGACAGCAGGGATCCTTGGTGTAGAAGAGAGGGAGTCCGGATACGAAGCGCCCCTTGGAACCGAAATGCGAGCGTTCGAGGGGATTGGTGGACGGATCCCGCGCTCGTGACCTGGGCCAAGACGCGTAAGTTCATATCAGATAAGTGATGAGGGAATGGGCCGGGGGAAAATTCCCCGGGCCCATTACCACGAGCATTAGAACTCTGAGTTCTTCAGATCGCGACATGTGTGCGGTGCTGATCTGAGCGTGATTTGGCCTCATCAGAGATAATGTTTTTAAAAAGATATATGTAATTACAAATTAGCTAATTGAATACGTTAAAGTTTTAAGAAAGAAATAATTTTATTGGATACATGCTAGTTTGGAAATTTTCTATTTCACTTATGCATATTGTGGTCCATAACCTTTCACTTCATCAAATTCTCCCTAATCAATGATGAATATAATAAATTAATAAATATAGAAAATAAATAAAATCATTTCTTATGTATTAATGCCTCTGCCTTGAGGAAAAAAAATGAAGATGAATGAAAAGAGTAGAATAACGGATCAAATCGTTTAAAAAAATGCGGATGTATCAAATAGTTTAACATATAAAATGCGGATTACTCAAATAATTTCAAAAATCTTAAGGATTATTGCGTTTGATGGTCTTGAGAGAAAAAGTTTAAGAGATTTTCAGCCCTAATTTTCCAATTATAGAACCCTAAGAGATAGTTTACTATATTAGAAATGGATGTATTAGTTATTTAACACATCTATTTTTATGTTTACTAAAATATTGTAAGGGCCCTATGCTATTGATAAAGACCAAGAAAATATAAGAATGCACTATGCTAATTAACAATTTCAAAAAGGAGTTTTTAATTAACCAAGATAATCTATTACAGTAAACAAATTAAATTGGGTATTTAACAAAATTTTAACACGGTCATATTAAATCCAACTAGATAATAAACTAAGAAAGTAAATATTTTCTAATTGGTTAGACAATGACTAAGATAATGGAAAGACTAATCTATTCTTATTAAAAACACGTGCACATCATGGGTGGGATATTCAAACGTTGAAAACCACTTAAAATTGGATGGGGATGATGGTTTTGTAAAAATCGTGTGGATGAGATGGCGGTTTGTAAAAATTATATAAATGAGATGGTGGTTTTGTAAAAATCTTGTAGATGGGATGACGGTTTGCAACGAAAATAAGATCAGATGACAAAGTGTAAAAATTGGCATAGTTCGGATGGTAAAAAATATTTATCTCTAAAAGAAAATCTAAAATTAATATAAAATGGCCTAATCATGTTTGTCCTTATTAAATCAATCACATATTGGACGATCAGGCACTTTTGGGGAACAATTTTCAGTATATCTTTAGGATGATAATATATAATATATGGTGGTTTACATTTTACAGATTTCTAAAGTTCGCATGATAAAAGAAATTATTATTCTTCAGAAAGAGGGTCCTTAATGGTGTAATAAGATCAAAAGTATAGTAACATCTTTAATAAATAATTAGTTCTCTTTGTAGAGCCATACACATATATTAATTTGTTGGGAATTTGAGCACCGTTAATTGATTCTACTTTAAATACTTAATTTTTGTTAATCCTAATCTGAACCAGCTGGTCGACATATTTGTATAGGAAAGGATAAAGATTGGGAAGATTATGATCAGCGACAGGAAAGTTCAAAAGTGTTAAAAGGGTAGTAATTGTTAAATATTTAATTTAAGAGATTACACAATAAAAAAAGATTTAGAAAAATTTTAAAATTATTAAAGAGACAACAAGTGTAAGAGATAAGAAATTAGGAAAATATATATAAAAAAAAAAAGGAAATTCATAACCCACCGAAAGGTTAATGATAATTATATATATATCAAAAATAAATATTTCATGATGACAAATGACAACATCTCTATTTTATTTATACACAGAGATTCAAAATCTTACTAGAATTGTTATATTTTTTTTATGATGTGAATTATATAAATTAAATAGAAATATTAATTTTGGTCCAAAAGATTTAAACAAGAGGAATTACTAATTTTGAGGGTTTAAGTAATTTTCTTTGAAACATTAGTAACGAAAATGATACAAATTTAAGTGAAATTTTTGATAAAAAAAATTTAAACGATACAAATTATTAATTTTATGAATTAAAATAATATTTTTAAAATATTAAAGATGAAAGTGATGCGAACCTAAGTGAAATTTTGATCAAAAGAATTCAGACCAGATATGTTATTAACTGTATAGACTCAAAAGTGTTATTTTTAAAATATCGAAAACAAATACAAGTTTAATCTTGGATCAAATTTGAAATCTTTCTGATAATTTTTATGTAGTTGGGAAGTTGAGATTGAAAACTTTGTTGTGATCTATTAATGCTACTTTACAAATTGCATCCAATCCTAACTTTAACCACTTGTACACTAAGCACACCCATCGAATTGGCATGCCTTTCCTTGCACGATCCAGCCAAGAACCTACTGAGTACTGACCGGGAATGCAAATGAATCAAGTCGGTTCCGGAATTTCGCGGGCTGGTTTGTCTCATGCACAAAACCAAACTACTTATATTTTGTTTGTTGGCTCGTGAATCTAGATATTTAAATAAAAAAATAATATATTAATTTATTTATATATATATATTGAATTAATATATAATATTATATATATATATATATATATATATATATATAATTGCTAATTTTATATAAGGGCTAATCACAGAAACCCCCCCATCCTTTGGGGGTTTTGGCACTTTCCCCCCTATCCTTTTATTTTTGGCATTAAATCCCTTAACCTTTGAAAAATATCACACTTAACCCCTTGTAACAAACTTTAACAAAGCAAATCTATACAAAGTTGATCTCAAATGTGTAGATATTATATATCAAATCGAAACTCTCGACGCAAGCAACACAACAATGGTCTCGAAATCAAAATCCGACAACCGACGAAGTAGAAATCATCGGTTAAAGACGACGCACGACGAACGAAGCTTTTGGCGGTCAATAGGGTTGGCTGGGGTATGGGTTTTGTTCTCCTTGGAGAGACGAACACGATGGCGGTGGTCTTGAAGCTTGGATCGCTCTGACGGAGGAGAAATCGATGATCAAAAATTTTTGAAGGGGTTAAGTGTAATATTTTTCAAAGGTTAGGGGGTTTAATGCCAAGAATGAAAGTATAGGGGGGAAAGTGCCAAAACCCCCAAAGGATTGGGGGGTTTATGTGATTAGCCCTTTATATAAATCCCTAAAAAAGTAATATGTTTATGATATATTTATTTTTTCTCAAAGGATTTATTACATATTTTTTCATATAATGAATTAATATTATATATATATAAAATATACTTTTTAATATAAAATAACATAATTTTGATATGGCTCAAGTCCAACCGAGCTTAAATCAGAAAAAGAAAAAAAATATATATCAAGATTCGACTCGACTCGTTTACATTCTCACAAAGGATATTCTAAGGCCTCAACTTCAACACATGATGTCCAAATTGTTCCTTAAAAACTTAATAGTCTCCAATCTTGTGGGAGGCCATTAGATAATAAGTCCAACATTTGTTGAGCGTTTTAGTTAGTTTTTTAAAGGGTTAATCACGCAAAACCCGCATCCTTTGGGGTGGGGGGGGGGGGGGGTTCCCTATTCTTTTATTTTGGGCGATTTGTCCTCTAACCTTTCAAAATTGTTGCACTTAACATTTTTTCAACATTTCCAGCGGAATATTTCGAGAAAATTCCGATCAAGTTGAACTTTGACCATCGATTTCTCCTCCGTCATGCTGACCCAAGAGTCAAGACCACTACCATCGTGTTCCTCTCCCCAAGAAGACAAAATCCATATCTCATTCGACCCTATTGACCGTCGGAAGTGTTGGAATTTGTTTGCAAAGCTTCGTCGGTCGTTCGTCATCTTTGACCGATGATTCCTTATTCGTTGATTGTCGGATTTTGATTTTGAGATCACCGTTTTGTTCTTTGTTTTGAGACCTTCGATTTGATGTATGATATAACACGTTTGAAATCTGATTTGTACAAATTTAGCCTTATAAATCACGCTAAAAAAAAAATGAACGGAATATTCCCTAAAATTCCACTGAAAAGGGTTAAGTATAACAATTTTGAAAAATTAGGGGGAAAATCCCTCAAAATGAAAGGAGGGGGACAACCCGCCCTAAGGCCTAAAGGAAGGGGTTTTGTGTAATTAACCCTTTTTTAAATTACATAATTGGGTATTTGGCTTACACTTGCTAGCTCTGATTAAGCTTCCACATCTGGTAAAATATTTTTAGAGCTTATAAGACGCATGTTATATATATATATATATAATAAAATGTAGAAACAATATTGTTTGAAAAATGAAAAGGTTATTACATATCTAGACACTAGTAACGACATTTTTGTGATTATAAAAAAGTAAAGAAGTACGAAAATGTGAAAAAATAAGTTGATGTTTCCAACTTATTATTTTAAAGGAATTTATATGCTCCTACTATCCTATAAAATTTTTTAACACCACCAAATAATGTAATTTAGCAATTCGGCACTATACTTGCTTAATTAGAGGTATTGAATTCGAATATCTGGGAAAGCATCTATCATGGGTAGAAAAAACTTCACACCTAAGTGGTCCATTTCGACCCGATCCATAAAAATTGACTATAGAATAAAAGATATATATATAAATTCAAACAACTTATAAACTTTAAAAAAAAAAAAACAGAAAGTGACTTTTAAGAGAACTCAGTTTTTAGGACTTTTTTTTTTAATTTTTTAAATTTTGTTAGGTACTTAACTACGTCCCATAAAACTTGAACCCATCCAATTTTTAAGACTTGATCGAACCTATTTTCAGGCCGGCCTAACCGGTTCAAGCTGGAATTCAAATTTAGCTCTTGCTATATATATATAATCTTTCTCTACAGTTTACACTAATTGCAAGATATATACATTTGCCTTATATATACTTCATTCTTTCCATTCAATGGAAACGTTTATTTTAATCTCAAATATTTTCAAGGAATACTACAGCATATTATATAATACACAGTACTGTTCAACTCAATAATGGAAATATTTGTAGCTCTAATATTGGTAAATATTTCTTTAATGCTCTGCTTTAAAGATATTTCAGTACCACGACCATATAAAATTTAGACTAATCTTTCTCATGCCAAGTGCCAGGGGCGACGCTACTTGAGGCCCAGTGGGGTCACTTGACCCCACTCAAAATTTTGTTTCAATTATTTATGTATATATTTAATATGTAATCTTTTTTAAATTGACCAAATTATAGTCATTTGATCCCATAATAAAATAAATAAATTGTAATTCACCCCTCAAATGAATAAACAGATTTTGAGGTATTTATAAACTCTAAAAATAAATACTTATTATAAGCACTAGATTATATTGCTTTCTATAATTAAATAGAGTTTTGTTTGTATAATATTATTATTTTTAAAATATTAATATTTCTAAATTACTTTTTACATTTAAATAGAACTCTAATTTATAGTTACTTCTTCTCTTTTCAATTAAAAGTATACTAAAAATTATGTAATTACTAAGTAGATTTATTTTTATAAATATATTTTTCTCTTTCTTATTATGAACTTATTTATTTTTAAATCATTTTATTTCATTGTTGTTTCGTTATCCATTTTCACATGCAGTCCATGCAAACACGTCTGCATTTTCTTGGAGGAACTCAATCATCATCATCTCGTGCTGGGGGTTCATGTTGGCCCCGATCTTCGTTAATTTGTTGCTGTCTTTCGGGTCGAGGGGTATGTGTTTCAAAGAATCAGAAGGCTCGATCCGACCCACTGCTTTCCTCTTTTGAGCTACGCGGGATCCTTCGGCGCCTGCCGTGGGCGCAGCGAGATCGAGATCTGAGCTCGTGTAAGTCTGGAGATCCAGGCATTCGCCGGCGTCTTTCTCCTTGTCTTTCGGCTCCTTAAGGGTGATCGCATAACATGCCCAGCTGTCCGGGACGTCACACTCCACTTCACCGACCCCGTTAGGGGTTGGCATTTTCAACTTCTGGTGGTAGGTGGAGATTATGGCTCTGAATTGGATGAGGCCGGGTCGACCAAAAATCATGTTGTAAGCAAGGGGCATGTTTACCACAACGTACTCGACCTCTTGGGTAACTCGCTGAGGCGATGTTCCCATCGAAGTGAATAGTTTGATGCGCCCAAGCGGGACAACCTGGGATCCTCCGAAGCCGGACAGAGGCGTTCGGATCGAGTCCAATTTCAAGTTATGCAGTTTCATTTTTACAAGCGTAGAGTAAAGGATAATGTTCGTGCTACTTCCATTGTCAACAAGGCATTTGGTTACATTGTAATTAGCCACTCCCAAGGTCACCACCATCGGACAACTGGGCGTTTCGCCCTCCCGATGTGGGCCCGAGCGGCTATCATTCTCGCTAAAGCTAACCTCCTGCCTCTCCCACTCTTTGTTTTGTTCGATCTGGAGGACCTCCTCGCGGGGTCCGTTGTATTCTCGAGCCGCCCTCCGGATATTTTTCTTCCTCGCAGCATTGGAGTCTCCACCCTCATGCCCCCCGGCAATCATGTAGATAGTGCCGTTGGTTGGGGGGTTGTCCTCAGTCCTCTCGAGGGGCTATTTCCAGGATCTTCTGGAAGGGGATCGAGATCGATCCCGGGGGGGTTCCTGGCTTCGATCGGCTTTCTCAGAGTAGTGGTCTATCTTGCGAACGAAATCCTTTAGATGCCCTCCTTGGATGAGTCTCTCGATCTCGTCACGAAGGGCGTTGCATTCCTCAGTGGTGTGACCCCACTGCTGGTGGTACCCGCAAAACTTGCCTGACTTCTGGGCTTTGGGGCCTTCCCGGATGGTTTTGGGCTTATTCAGGAGTTTCTTGTCCATGACCGTAAAGATCTGTTGGACAGTTGCATTGAGGGGAATATAGTTCCTCCAATCGATTTGGGCCGGCGGATCGATTTTGCCCTTCGATTTTTTGAGCTCGAACCCCTTCCGGGTCGGGGTCGAGTTCGATCCGTAGTGATGACTTTCGGGAGCGGGCAAAGGAGCGGGCCCATGAGCTAACGCCATTTCCTCGACCCGCATAAACCCATGGGCGAGGTCCTGGATTTCGGTCAGGTTCTTGGGGCCGGCCATGACTATCTCATCCGCCCACAGGCGGTTGCGCAGCGCTCGATAGATGACCGGAAGCAGGGTGTCCATCGTCGGGTCCTCGACCCGAACCACCTCCCTCGAGAATCGGGTGAAGAAGTCTCGAAGGGATTCCCCCTTTTCTTGTCGGAGGTTGTTGAGGTAAGAAGGAGGCAGTTTTTCCCCCGCCATGGAGGAGAAGTGAGCGAGGAACCGATCAGTGAAATGGTTGTAGGTTCGGATACACCTTGGCGGCAGGCGGATGAACCAGTCCTGTGCCGGGCCTATTAGAGTGGTAACAAATATCTTGGCCCAAATCTGTTGTGGGTGAGAGTGCAGCAACATTCGGTTCTCGAATGAAGTGACATGTTTTTCGGGATCGATCGTCCCGTTGTATAGAGGCAACCCCGAGGGGATGCGATCCCCGTCGCAGGTTGTGCGGAGAATATCCTCAGAAAATGGGAAGGCTTCCTCCCGATCGGATCTGTAGCACAGTGGTCGGCGGTTCAACCCAGCGCGTAGATCGACCTGCCTCTGGGAGATCATGGAACCTCGATCCCCCAGGCGGTCCTGTACCCGCTTTCTTGGCGGATCGATATATTCGATATATCGATCCGGGCTGTTGTCCTGGCGGGCTGCGGCGATCCTAGCCGCCTCGTTGCGGGCCGATCGGGTAGGTATCTGGTTCCGCAGGTCATCGTACTCTTCATGGTCGTCGTCGACCGCTCGTTTGCCGCGATTCGCGCGGCTAGGATATTCCGAGTCCCCATGGCCCTCCACCGGGACCTGCTTGCTTCCTCCCGTAGGCGGCGGGGGAGGTGCATATCCTTGGACCGGTATCAGGCCTGCGCCCGTCTGGGGAGAAAGGCCCCAGATGACCTGCGCGGGTCCGCCGTTGAGCGGCTGGAGGTAATAGGGGACAGCAGACCCGTAAGTCTGTGCCGTGGGTCCCAGACCGCTGGCTATCACTGGGCTGGGGATAGCAACTGGGCTCGCCCTTGGCAGCTCAGGGCGTCTTGGTTCCCGGCCCTCTACTTGGGCCTGTTCGATCTCGACCCGCCACTGGTCGAGGAAGGTGTCAAGGTCGGCCTGCGTAATGGCGACCCTCGGCGCGGCCTCTGTTGATGGTACGATCGCACTGGGGCTGGGGCCAGCAATCCCGACGACGGGGGGAGCAGTGGGAAGATGACCTAGCGGCGCGTTGGTGTCGTGCCTGCCTTTGGTGACCTCCTCCAAGTCCTCCTCCTGTCGGGTCTTCCTAGTGTTCACCATGATTACAAGAAGAAGAAAGAAAGTGTTCTACTCAAGATCGAGGTAGAGAGAAGTGTAGTTTCCCACAGACGACGCCAAACTGATCCGGCCTGAAAATGGTTTAGCTGAGCTGGGGGTCTAAATGGCAATCTCGGGTCGATCAGTCAAGAATTTGTAGAGTGGGCTCTTTAATCGATCTGAAAACACTCAAAACAAACGTGAGCTCAAAGGCCAAATTGGGGACTTGGTGTGGGACCCAAGTTTGGCACTCCGACGCTCAAGTCAGTGGGGGATTCTTAGAGAGAGAAATAAATACCGTAGGAGCGAAATAAATGCTCTTAGATCGCTTACCAAACACTATTCAAGACTTGGGTATTTATAGTCAGGAGCAATTAACACAGTAGTGCGTGTACCGCGACTATGCATTAAATGCTCTGCAGTCGATCGGGTCGTTTGTCGGACGCCTGAGCGGGTGCCTTGGGGTCGAGTGTACTTTGTTTCCCTTTTGGGCGTAGACATGTACCGGAAGCATTAAATGCACTGTAGCGCGTCTAGCCGTGGTGAATCGGGGAGTTACACGTGTCCCGACAAGGGTGCTTTATGGCATCTTGTCGCCAGGTGACGTAGGATCTCGATCCGATAGATAGAGGTCAAGCGGGTCGTGATGAAGCATGTCCGTAATGGGGGACCCGTTAGTGGGATCGAGTTCGACCCCAACCCTTGTGCGGGGCAAGGACGGTGCATATGTTGCTCCCATGCGGGAATAAGGATGGACCGTCCGTTGCGGATTATGGGATCGGATCGATCCGCTTTTGGAAGAGAGATCAAATCGATCCCTTGAGGCTCATGGGATCGGATCGATCCCTTGAAGCTCATGGGATCGGATCGATCCTTGAGGTGTACGGGATCGGATCGATCCCTTGAGGTTCATGGGATCGGATCGATAAATTGAGGTTCATGGGATCGGATCGATCCATTGAGGCGTATGGGATCGGATCGATCCTTGAGGCGTATGGGATCGGATCGATCCTTGAGGCCTAGGGATCGGATCGGATCGGATCTCTCCTTAAGGGATCGATCCCATTTGGGGGTAGGGATCGAACTTGATCCGTTAAGGCTTAGCGGATCGGGTTCGATCCGTTGATCCGTTGGCGAGGGGACGTTGGTCCGCTTGAGGTGGCGTGATGTCCAAGTGGCTTCCTCTAAGGCGTGCCACGTGGCTCGGCCATTTTATGCCATATCAGGACTAATTATTTTTTACTTTTAACTTTTTTTTTTCCTCCAAATATTTACTATTTTTACTATTACAATATTTTATAACTTTAACTTCTATTTTAACTTTTAATGGAGTAAGTAACTCGTCCTATATTAAAAGTAGCCTATATATTTTAATATTTTATAAATATTTTTAATTGCATAAAAATTTGTTTAGGAATATTTTAAAAAATAATTTTTTTGACCCCAATGATCCAGAACTTTGGAGTCGCCACTGCCAAGTGCCAATTAACACATTTCTCACACCGCTATGATCAACCTCTTTAGTAAAGATAACGCAACTACGATTATAATTACCCAAAAGAAAGATAAAGAAAACAATATTATCGAGTTTTTTATGTTTATGTTTTTAATGTGCTTTGAAATGACTTTGTTGGCGCTAATGAAACAACCATCTAAAATTAATATTTTATGCCCTAATCATGCTTGTCCCTATGTAAGTTGATTATATGATGGAAATGGGCTTTTTTGGTGCAATTTTCTATTGTTAATGATGATAATATATAATATATAAAAGATGATTCTTGACCCAGGAAGTGCATAATATGGTCATAGTAATATCTGAAGTATAGGAATTGATACCCCTGAAATGTACCCACAAGAGATGCTATTTTTCTCTCGCATGAGGGACTATTTTCCTCTCCTATGAGGACTCTCTTTACTCTCGCATGAGGGAAGTTCGTTCTTGGTAATTAGTATTGTCCCAGAATCTCCATCGGAAGTCTCCCTTCAAGCATTTCTCCGTCTTCATTCAAACCCTCTCCACCAGAAATCTGTTTTCCAAGGCCTTTCCACTCATACTTTTGTCACCAGTCTTTCCAGTGTCATTAACTCCGACTTTTTCCATCAGTTCTCTGTTCTTAGTGTTCTCCCAAGGTAGTCCAAGCCTAAGCAGTCGATAGACAGGCCTCTCCCTTCCATGGAGGACAGTCTATTGTGGGTTAACAGGGCCCTCTCCCTCACTGCAGAAGAGGAACATGGTTGGGTGGCCCCGGATGCAGCATGGAATGGTGAAATCCCAAAAGATCAATTTTGGGTGGTCGGAAGAATCCTGTCTCAACGGACTTTCAAGTTTGAGGCGGTAAAAATCACTTTACAGAACGCTTTTAACCCCATCCGCGGAATGGCATTGAACAAGCTTGACAACGGTCGATTCCTCATTGTCTTCCACCATGAAGTGGATAGGAGACGATTCCTAAACGCAGTTCCATGGATGTTTGAAAAAAACCTTATTGTCTGCAGATCCCTTCATACCAGCGAAGATCCACTCACGGTGCAGCTTGATCACTGCGACTTTCATGTGTTGATCCACGACCTTCCATTAGTTAAACGGAATCCTGCCATGGGAAAATACATAGGAGATAAATTGGGGATATTCAGAGAACTTGATAACACCACTAAGCAGGGGTACAGGTTCTCTCAAGTATTCAGGATTCGGGTAGGCTTAGATATCACAAAACCTCTCTGCAGGGCTATGAAGATAAAAAACCAGGAAGGGACGGAAGAGCTTTTGGTTACCTTTACCTATGAGAAGCTCCCGAATTTCTGCTACCTCTGTGGAAAATTGGACCATCTTGCTAAGGTGTGCCCCAAACAATGTGAAGCCGGATTTGAGAATCTGGGATCGGAATATCCGTTTGGTCCGTGGCTCAGGGCTGCAACGATTCCATCGTGTTCTGGCTGGAAAGAAAGCACTGCCGGCAGCCCTTCCTCCATCCCCCGGCCAATTTTCACATCTCCCAAAGAAGCTTTGGGCCATACTTCTGTCAGTGTCAGGGCTGACTTTCAAGACTCTCGCGTACAAAATTCTGACAGCCAACCTCCCAACTTGCTCGACCAATCGTCTGCAAGATCTCACCAAACCGATACCAAATCCCCATCATCCTCTGAATCTCGACGAGAAATCGTGCTTTCTGGAAATTATGAGAAAACCGGTACCCTGTACCAGAGGTCGGCGCTTCTAGTAGAGCAAGAAAATAAATCCTTTGCTGAACTGGGCCTTAATAAATCCCAAAGCCCACCTCACAAAAACCAAGGCCCACTTCCCCATAGGCTTCCTTCTCCAAATGAAGACATGGACCCAAATGACAACCAAGGCCCACCCACCAGTTTTAATTCCTCTATGGCTAATGATTCTAAAACACAAGAATTAGCCCAAGCACCGAGCGGGGCCCCGACCCCTTCCTTATCAATTGATCCGGCCCAAATGAGTCTCCCCCAGCCGAATTCAAGATTTACGCCCCAACCAGAAACATTCTTCAATATTAACGACACCTCTGTTAAGCCTTTGACTCCCTCTTCTCCAGCACATACAAATCCGAAGTGCACCGATCCTCAGACATCCTTCTCCTGTGCTGCTCTCTCCGAGGACTTTCTCCCTTTCGATGCTAAAGCTTTGGTCAATATCCCCCTTATACTAGACCATGACGCTTCCTCCTCCCTCCCCTACAGCGTCGCCCATCCCACCTCCCCTTCTCGTCTCTCCAAAAAAACCTCCAAAAACTGCACAATATCACGCACACACCCTCATTCAAAAGCCCCAGCTACCCGACCCATCCCTACCAGCAAGGACAAAAGAAAATTCGCCGAAGACCCGGTCGATCTATCTGTCCGGCCCTGTCAGAAAAGACGCCTGATCCTATCAGACATGGCTTCTTCCCAAACCGTTTCTGTTCCGGCGGAGGCTGCACGACAGCCCCGCCCGACCCAATGAGTCTCCTATTCTGTAACTGTCGAGGTTTGGGAGGACCTCGCACAGTTCGTGAACTCCGGGCGCTTATTGAGGCCCATTCTCCCCTCTTGGTTTTCATTTCTGAAACCAAGTGCAAGTATCGTAGGATTGAATTCCTGAAATCCCAACTCAATCTGTTTGGAATTGGTGTTGATGCTGTCGGTCGCAGTGGCGGTCTTGCTTTGCTGTGGCAAAAAGAGATTGATGTTACCTTACTCAGCTTCAGTCGTAGTCATGTTGATGTTGCTGTTATCCTCGAACCAAATAAGCCCTGTTGGCGCCTCACGGGCTTCTATGGTAACCCGGACCACTCACGCCGTCATGAATCGTGGCGGATTCTGACTCATCTTGGAAATATGTACAATTGGCCGTGGCTATGTGGAGGAGATTTCAACGAGATACTTTTAAATTCGGAGAAAAGTGGAGGGGAGCCTCGCCAACCGGGTCTCATCAATGCATTCAGACACTGTATTTCTTCTTGTGAACTCAACGATCTGGGATTTAATGGATATTCTTTCACCTGGTCAAACAATTGCAAGTTCCCGGACACTATACGAGCTCGGCTCGACAGGTGCTTAGCAAACCACTCCTGGTCAGCTCTGTTCCCTGAATCCCGAGTCACTCACCTTAAATCTATCAACTCTGATCATGTGCCCATCCTCGTCACTCTTCACTCCCCCAATACATACCGTTCAGAAATTGGGAAGCGTAGTTTTAAATTTGAAGCCATGTGGCTCAGACATACAGGTTGTGATGAAGTCGTGGCTAGAAGTTGGGATTCTAATCCAATTTCACATAGTGCAGGCGTGACTTGGGAAAAATTGGCCAGTTGTCGAGCAGCCCTCGCTCGTTGGAGGAAAAAAGAATTTATTGATCCTAAGATACACGTGCAGAGTTTAGAGAATCGCCTAATTAATCTCAGGGAGGGTCCTATCACAGAACCTACCAAACAAGAGGAACATCGACTTAAGATAGAAATCGACGAATGGTACGCCCGGGATGAAATCAAATGGAAGCAGAGGGCTAAATCACATTGGGTACTTGAAGGGGACCGAAATACTGCCTATTTTCACTCGCGTGCTTCTAACAGGCGAAATAAAAATACAATCACTAGAATTAAAAATGAGTTTGATTCCTGGGTTGACACAGAGCAGGAAATAAAAGGGGTTGTGGAGAGATACTTTGCTAAGATGTTCACTTCTAGTCTGCCCTCCCTGGATTTGATTGATACCATTCTTGGCTGCTTGGATCCACGAGTCACTCCTGAGATGAATTCCAGCTTGAGCGCTCCGTTTACTGCTGCGGAAATTGATAAAGCCCTATCTCAAATGGCCCCTCTTAAATCGCCAGGACCGGATGGTATGCCTCCAATCTTTTTCCAGAAATATTGGTCGATTACTCGCTCTGATATCATTAAGTGTTGCCTGGATTTCCTAAATCTTGGTCAGTCTTCAAGCATCATGCATCACACACATATTGTACTCATCCCTAAATGCAAGAGCCCCGAGTCGATGTCTCAACTCCGCCCTATTAGTTTGTGCACTGTCATCTATAAGCTAGCCTCCAAAGCTATCACAAACAGACTAAAACCTTTCATGCATCGCATTATCTCTCTCTCTCAAAGTGCTTTCGTTCCAGGTCGCCTTATTACTGACAATGTCCTTGTTGCTTTTGAGCTAAATCATTTTATCAAGTATAAGAGATCTGGTAGAGAGGGTTTTCTGGCGCTCAAGCTGGATATGAGTAAGGCGTACGACCGCGTGGAGTGGATCTTCTTGGAAAGGGTTTTTTTGAGGTTAGGGTTTTGTTCTCCTTTTGTTAACCTTATTATGCGCTGCGTTTCCTCTGTTACCTACTCTTTTGTATTGAACGGGGTTTCTTTTGGGCATCTCTCTCCTAAGCGAGGTCTCCGCCAGGGAGACCCCCTCTCCCCTTTTCTGTTCCTCTTTTGTGCAGAGGTATTCAGCAGGTTGATCTCTTGTGATGACCGAATCAAAGGAGTGGCTATCTGCAGGCGTGCCCCTTTCATCTCTCATCTTCTTTTTGCGGACGACACCATGATTTTTGCCAAAGCTAACCAGGACGCAGTGGTTGGGATTGGGGAAGTGCTCCGAAAGTATGAGTCCATTTCTGGTCAATCTGTAAATTATCAGAAGTCTTCCATTGTCTTTAGTCCCAACGTTCCCAGTGATCTACGGGAGAGGCTTACTCACCGACTTGGGGTTGTTGAGGTTCTCAAGCATGATAAATACTTGGGTCTCCCCTCTATTGTTGGCTCTAGAAAAAGAGAAGTCTTTGAGTGCATTCGTGATCGGGTTTGGTCGAAGATCCAAGGTTGGTCCGAGAAACTTTTGTCTCAAGCTGGAAAAGAGGTCCTTATCAAAGCGGTTCTACAAGCTATCCCGGCTTATTCCATGAGTTGTTTTCGGTTGCCGGACACTCTTTTGGTTGATATTGAGAGAATGATTCGGGATTTCTGGTGGAACAATGGAAACAAGGACAAAATTCATTGGGTAAATTGGCAACGCTTGTGCGAGAGCAAAAGATTGGGTGGTGTTGGATTTCGTGACCTCAAAGCTTTTAACTTGGCCCTTCTGGCAAAACAATGTTGGAGAATCTCTACAAATCCCAACTGTCTCCTCACACAAATCTTGAAGGCTCGCTACTTCGCCCGCACCAACTTTAGTGAGGCCACATTGGGTTATAGACCTTCTCTCACGTGGAGGAGTCTTCTCGCAGCACGTCCAGTTTTCTTGGCAGGCTCCAGATGGAGAGTTGGTAATGGTCAGTTAATTCGGGTTTGGCAGGATCCTTGGATCCCACGGCCTCACTCTTTCAAACCGATCTTTCCCCGATCGGCTGATTGTTCAGTGTTCTTTGTCAAGGATCTTCTTGACCCTGCTACAGGAGATTGGGATTTTGACCTTGTTCATAGCTTTTTCCTCCAGGCGGACTCTGACCATATACTGTCCATTCCTCAGGGTAATCCGACCGCCCAAGATCGACTTGTTTGGCACTTTACTAAATCTGGAGTCTTCTCGGTCAAAAGTGCTTATCACGTTGCTCTTTCACTTGACTCTCAGAGAACTCTTAAGGCCGGGCCCTCGGTCAATTTCAATTGGTCTTTTATTTGGTCGGCTAAGGTTGCTCCCAAAATCAAGGTGTTCTTATGGCGTTTGTGCTCAAATGCATTAGCTATCTCTTCAAACCTCCTCAAGCGCCGCTGCTCCTTTTCCCAGGCCTGTCCTTTTTGTGACAACTTTCCTGAAGATATTCCCCATCTGTTCTTTTTCTGTGATTTCGCGCGCCAGACTTGGGCTCTCTCCAATCTCCCTCTCGCTTGTATCTCTTTCAGCGGCGGTGATGCGCTTTCTTGGATCTCTACGGTCTCCCAAACTCTTGATGTTGAAGATGCTGTTCTTTTCTTCACCATTCTTTGGTCCATATGGTGGTTCCGGAATATCAAGGTTTTTGAAGGAAATCTAGTTCTTCCTAGGGATGCAATCTCTTTTGCTCAAAATTTCAGCTCGACCTTCCTTGCTGGAAATCGCCTTCAACCACCTATTCACATCCCGTTGCCTAGAGAGTCCTGGACTGCCCCTCCCTTTGGTTCCATTAAAATAAATTTCGATGGTGCGATCTTTGCTAATTCGGAAGAAGTTGGTATAGGGGTGGTGGCTCGTGACTCATCAGGCTGTTGTGTGGGTTGGCTCTACTCTCGTCATCGGGGCCGGTTCAGTGCAGAAGTTGTAGAAGGGATGGCTGCTCGTGCTGCTATTGACCTTGCCTATAGAAAGGGCTGGAATTCGATTATCTTGGAGGGAGATTGCCTTAACATTATTAATAAATTGGCCTGCTCGAGTGAGGATTGTTCGGAAACCGGGAACATAATCTCGGACACCCACAAGTTGCTATCACGCGTTCCCTCTTTCTCCCTATCCAATATCCGTAGGAAGGCAAATATGGTGGCCCACTGGTTAGCACGCAATTCCCTCTCTTACCAAGAAGGCTCTTCTGATCTCCCTGTTGAAGCTCTTCGCATCTCTCTCGCGGAGTGTCCTATCTGATTTGCTTTCTTTCCTTTCTTTAGTAGTTTTGGTGCTTACTTAGTTGATTTTCTTGTTGCTGTTTTCTGTTTTGTCTGGCGCCTTGTTCGCGCCTTCAGGTCTCAAAAAAAAAAAAAAAAAAATATCTGAAGTATAGTGACATGTTTTAATAAATTATATATATATATATATATTATATATTATTATTATATTATATATTATATTATATTATATTATACCTATATATATAAGCGCGTTTGGGGGTTTTCGTCGTCTAGGTGCAGAGTTGTGCGAAGTATGTGATAATTCCCTCCTCTATGTCAAAACGACGTCGTTTTGCTGTTATGTGGAATCTTCCGAACTCTTCTTTCCACTCCTAAGTTCATCAAATCCCCACCTTCTTCGAAGACCCCATGAAATGAGATTTTCCCCATCTCAATCAATTCTCTCAATCACCGACATAAAAGCGGCAACTGTTTCTCGAAGGTTGCTTCTCTTCTCCTTTCCTTTTTTCTTGTTCCCTTCCATAGATTTCCTCCGCATGTCCCTAACTTTTTTTCTTCGCAGCTTCCTCCATGGCAACAGATGTCTGCTCCGCATCTCCATCGCGTTCTTACACAGATGTCTCGGCTTTTTTTTCTTCACAAACTTCTGGATGGCGTACGTGTCTCCGCCGGAGTCAAATGTTTGGCAATTTCGTCAATGCTTTGTTCCTTTTGTTTTAATTTTGTTACCTGACCGTCTCTTAATTTTACACTTAGCCTTTCATCCGTACGTCTTATCAATCAAGAAAATTTGCAAATTATATAAGGGTTTTTAGAAATGGCTTCGTGGGTTCGATAAAACTTATGGTTCTGCTCCAAGATGTATACAAGGTAATTGAAGAATTTTTTGTTTTTGCAAATTTTGTTTGGAATTTGAATATGGGGTTTGGTTTTTTGATTGTTAATTCTCAAATTTTGTGAGTTCTTTTTTTTTTAATTTGTCGGTGTTCGAGGCGAAAATTCCCCATTCTTTTGTGTTTGTAAAGGATCTTGTTTGATTTTGTATGTTATGATGCATATATGTAGGAGAAAAATCATAATTTTCATTTGCTGAAATTCCATGTCTTTTGCAACCATTCTCACTTTGTTACTTGTTAGGTTGTTTTTCGGTAGCAACGAAGCGTCATTGCCCCCGGTGGTTCCGGTCTCAGCTCCGTTTGCGGCTGGATCTCGTTGGCTTCTGAAATCAATTGACGACAGTAGAACTGAGAAGCCAGATTATGCTGTGAGATTAAATGCCACGAACTTTGAGTCTGTGCTTAAGGGAATTCCCGCTGCTTGTGCCATTGTTAAATTCTTTGCTCGCTGGTCAGTGCTCGTTTTATTGTTTCTTTTTCTTATTTTCTTTGAATGTCTTGGCTGTATTGGCATCATATCTTTACACATGATGCTATCATGAGCGTTGTAGATTTTTAAGTGTTATAATTATGAGTATGCAGTGTTAAAAATCCTAAGTTATCATTTTCATATGGTCAAAGAGGTTGTACACACATCTGATCTTGCTGTTAAGAATTTCCTAAGTGATTCTGTGTTATTCCTCCTTGGAAAATAAGTTATCGATATTTAGGAAATGAAAGAGGTCCTTCATGAGTTAGAAAAATGTTAGTATGTCATGACTTCATACAGGACGCTGGTAATTCAATATTTGATGTATTTGCTTCTATAGACTGATTTTATTGGATGTGGTTGCATTGTATGGTGTTTTGTAGGTGCATAAACTACACTAATTAAGATGTGGTCTTAATCTGATTTATGATTTGGTATTATATTGGACCCTGAAACTAAAAGTCCTTTAAGCT
Source organism: Lantana camara (assembly GCA_037501455.1). Lineage (NCBI taxonomy): Eukaryota > Viridiplantae > Streptophyta > Magnoliopsida > Lamiales > Verbenaceae > Lantana > Lantana camara. The sequence goes on from CM074859.1 coordinate 44,467,002, forward strand.
CGTGCATTCTTCTTAATAGCAAGTAAAATTTCCAAAAAGGGTTCTCCTTTTAAGTTTATTTTAGAACTTTTATTCTATTGTCTAAGCCAATTGAATTATATTGTCTGTGATCATTTGTGTGATTGGCAGAAAACAAAGGCTTCCTTATCCCCTTGTGCTGATTAAATCATTCATCTAACCATACCCCCATTACTGTGGAAATATGTAGCAGTGGTTCATGTAGTTTGTTATCCCTTTCGAACCCACACTGATGGGCTGTGGTTTATTCGGCCGGCGGATCTTTCTCTTTGCCATGGCTAATTGAGGGTTTGAAGCTCTTGCAATTTGGGAGATTTTGTGGAATTGAAGGAATTGAGTGTTAGGTTTAATTTGGGGATGGGGCGGTTCGGACTGTAAGTGGAGCGGGTCGTTGGTAGACCTAGTTTGGGAGGTTGGCGGATCTGGGTTAGTGTATTGGGTTAGGCTCTTGGCGGAACTGCAAACTCTTGTTCAGAATTTGCATCAAAATCCAGCTCAAATGATTTTGAATTTGCACCAACTGCTTCGTATGAAGGTTCCTAGGAATAAGAAAAAGAAACAAAATCAATTAATAACCAATCCCCGGCAGCGGCGCCAAAAATTGATGGGTGTCGAGACCACCAAGATTAAATCCCAAATATTGCACACAATTAAATTATAAAACAGTGGCAACGAGTATCGATCCACGGGGATTGGACGAGTTTGAAATCTTTTAATATGCCAAGAAATGAAACGAACAAGTAAAATTAGGGGGGGGGGAGGGGGGGGGAGAGGATTATCAAGTTTTAGATTAAACTAATAATAAAATTAACTAAATAAACAAAATGAAATTAACTAAGTAAACAACTGATTAAAAACTGAGCTAACACTTGAATTAATTCAGTAGACGACAAATAGTTGGTATTTTCTTACGCATGCATCAGACTATGATCACGGACAGGGTGATTAATTCCTCGTTAGGCTAGCTATAGTTACCAGTTACCTTAGACCCCCTCGTTTCTTCTTACTTTTTAGAACGACTAGAAGAAACTCCTAATAATCGTCCCCTTATTAACCGATAACCCTATCAGAAACTCCTTCTAAGATTCAACCGGATAATTGCTTTACGTACTAAAGAAACACTAGCCCTAACCGACTAAGTAGAAACTCCTACTTCGCCTAATTAGACCGTAATATCCCACAACACAAAATCAGCCGAACTTAACAACCTAGTGTTGATTGCCACATCGTTAATTGCCCGGTTAGACTCCACCAAACGAATTAACTAGCTGTATGTGAATTGCTTATCCTAAGATTCGACGTCTTAAATTAATCAAAGAATATAACAAACACAATAACGTTAAATTAGAAATAAAACAGATAACCTGAATTAATCAACAAAAGAAGTAGTCTCACAAAACCTAATGCATACTAAGAAAATCCCGACTAAAACGAAACTAGAAAATCACTAACAAGGGAAATTAACAAAGTCTAAAATAAAATTAAAAGAGTAAAACTAAAGGAAAGGGATGGATTCCTTTTGTTTTTCCTTTCTGCCGTGTTGCTCATCTTTTATAGTGTAGTGGTGCTGAAAATTCTCCCCACTCCTCCATGATTTTCCATCATAAATCCCCACTAACACCGCCTTCCTTCATCAAAATTTGTAACTCAAGAGTGCCGAAACCCCTCCTCTCCCACGTTCAGCCATAAATGGAGGCAAATAACTCAAAACATAATGTCCACCATCAAGACTCAATTAATGCTATGAATCATGATATGTGCTGCCCCACTTGTATGACTTTAATTCTCCAAATAAAACAAGGTTGGGAGTTATGGGCTTTTTCAACCAATTGCAAACAAGAAGAATTTTGGGCTGCTTCTTCCTTAATTTTACACGGGTCGTACGTTTCTTTAATTGATCTAGCAGGCCTTGTGGTGGCCTTCTTCAGCAAACAATTTTCCAAAGACATATGCTAGGGCCCATTTTTCTTCAAATTCGTCCAACCATGCTTTTCCTACATAAAACATAAAGTTTGATCAATTATCCACAATCAAATTAAATAGGCCAATCATAACAATTTTGAGCTCATTATTTCAATGAATATGCAACGTATCACACACACGAGCAGTATATTATATATTCTTTGCTAAGCCATTCTTACATGCTTTTGAAGGCAAGTGATAGATTATGACCATTCCATAACTGCATTATCCTGTTAGTAATTTCGATGAACTCCATGCGTTTTTGTTTGTTCCGGATTCTTGTGGGACGTTGCTTATTAAGTCAAGAACTTTTATGTTTCTGATATTGTTTCAATGTTGTTTGAAATAATTATTTCAAATTATCATTCAAAAAATTTATAATCTTTATCTGATACTTGCAGTGTTTGTTTAATTTCACATTCTAGTGGCGTTGATTCCATTCATTCTGATTATAATTTCAGGTTTGTTGATAATGTAAAATATTGTCTTGGTTATTGGTACGTTTTCTCAATCTAAAGCAACAAAAACTTTCTCTTAAAGAGAACATTGAGGCATTGATCATCTCAATCTAAAGCAACAAAAACTTTCTCTTAAAGAGAACATTGAGGATTGATCATCGTTTTGTGGATTTTCTATTATGGTTTCTCATTCCAATTAAATGAGATATTTGCTTGTTGCGTTTATAGCACCCCTACCACCTTCAACAGAATTAATCCATAGTAGTGGCGGAGCCACATGCAACAGAGGGGGTCTTTTTTTTTTTTTTTTTAATTATTATATATATAGATATATGTATATAATTTGATGAGGTTTTTCATTATTGATCCCTCTCATCAAAGTTAAAATTAATACTAGTGAGGGTTAATATAATAAATTATTAATAATTGAGACTACACAAATAATATACGAGTTATATGCACTAAACTCCCTTGTGTTATTCGAAATGGGCGTAAAGTGTTATATAAAATCTCATAGAAAACCTTGTGTTTTTCTTAATTTTGTATAGAAAACATTATGACCAGTAATTGCATTATGTACTCCGATTTTACGAATTTTCTTTACAAAAATGTTGTTTTTGTATTTATACGCATGATCTCTTAATTTCTATAATTTCAATTTTGCCTCAATATTCACAAAAATTTTCAAATAGTTTCTAAAATAATTTATTTTAATATGTAACTTTTTATCCATTAATTTCTCTTTAATGTATGTTTTCTACCAATTTTTGATTTATGTCTTTCCTTTCATGTTTTACTTAGCGATAAGAACTTTTGTGGTATTTATATTCTTCATTTATTTCTTATATATATATATCGTTTCCAATATTTTCTTTTATATTCTATTATATTTCTTTGCAAATATTTTTTGTCATAAAAACCGTTTTTGGTATCTTGTTTTGTCTTTTAAATTCTTTCTTTATTTATTTTACTATTGTATGTATTATCTTTAAACTTTCTTTTCTCTCACATTCTGATAATCTTTTTCTTTTAATAATTTTTAATATGATATTATATATCAAATTTATTTATCATAATTTAGTAATTATTTAAAATTTATTAATATAAAATTTGTTATTTTAATTTATTTTAATAATATTTTTTAATGTGCGTCATTACTAGTTTTTATTAAACATGAGATCTTTTATGCTAATTTTTGAAACATAGGGTTTGGTATTTTACTAGGTTTTCTATATATATATGCGGAAAAGCCTAATATGACCCACCTGAATTAAATTTCTGGTTCCGCTACTGATCCATAGGCAGTGGTCTGATTTATGCAGCATTCCTTTCCTGATCTTTCCCATGGTATGGTTTTATTATTAATTGCGTATGGTATAAGAATTTCTAAAGGATATACTCTGCAGCATATTCTTCACGATAACTGTGAATTGATTGTTTGTATTTAAGAAATCTTCTTCTTGTAATATTTTTCAGGAAAAGGAAGAAGCAGCGGCGGCAGCAACAGCAACAGCAACAGGAGGAGGAGCACAAGCGACGAACCAAATGGTAATTATCTCTTCCAGTGACGCAGTCAGAAATGTGATTCGGTGGGGTCAGTAAAAGCTGTAGTACTAAACGTATTTAAATTTCAATATCAGTTTGATTAAAAAAGAATATTTGGGTCGCCATTTGCAATATTATTTTGTTGTAGAAAAGAATTTCAGATTATGACAAGAATCTTCTTTTGTGTTGATCTAATTACCAAAATAATTTTGATACTTCTTGAAAATATATTTTATAATTTAGACTCTTGCACATTTCTTCCTGACTTGCCTTAAATCGAAGCTTCTCTTGGTAATTAAGATCCAGAATGAGAACCAATTTTATCTCCATATGTATATATTTCCTTCCTTTTGAGAAATGCTTCTTATTTTTGTCTGTTGAATATGCAATTGTTCCTATATGCTATGCTCACTTGGCAGCCACACAGTTACAACAATGGATGAAGTTTGAATCAAAAGCATCGGAGACTTCTTCGCGGCTACAATGGGACCGACTGGTGATTTAGTGATTACCTTGGCTCAAGTTGTTCTCATGTTCAAAGTTTATTTACATTTCATGAAATTCTAGATATTGTGGGGATATATTTTGTACTCTACTTTTATAGCTTAATATGAATAAACAACTTTTTTGCAAGTTTAGTGTATGATAAACTACGCATGTAATTTAAAACATACGATCTTCTCAAACACAATTATACAACTATTATAGTAAGTTATACAACTATTATTCATATTTACGGGCATAGGTTACAGTGCATTGCGCGGTTACCTCAACTAGTGTATATATATATATGGGTCCTCTTTGTTGAGCCACACAATCAGATTTGCTACGAGTTTTCACCACCGTTAATTTGATTCTTTTTTCGTTTTTTCTTTGGTCAGTTCCATTAATTTGATTCTACTTGGATACTTAATCTATCATCCTCTATATAATATTGTGACAGGAATGCCCTAATGCATGAATTTAATCTTTTTTAGAAAATTGTCTAATTCATCCACCGATGTTTTATATGGTACGAATATTTCTAAATTTGTTATTTTATTATGTTGTATCAAATATTTCTCGTATGATAAATTTATAAAAAAAATTATGTCACCTCATTCGTATTTGTATCGTGCCCGTTTCTATATAGTTGATGTCGATGCATTACGGACAAGAGATCATTCGGGTTTTAAGAATATAGGATTTGGAGTTTTCCAAATTAAATCAGATGGTTTCGAAAATCAACAATTGAAGGGTTTTTACCGGAATTTAATTTCCTTGCATGACAAGTGATCACAAGTCTATGTATAAAATGTTTGGGTAAATTTCATCGTGTCATCCAGTCATAAACTTATCCCATTATTTACACAAGTACTTAGATTCTTCGTTAATATAGATAAAGATAACAAGATTATATATGTTTAGGAAGCGTTAGTTATGGTGGATTAGACCTTTTTATTTGATTTAATTTTACTTAATTTTGTATTAGTTAAGTGATATTAGATTATTCGGATTTAAATTAGATGAGATTGAGTGAATTTAATTTCACTACTAATATTGATTAACCTCTACTATGAACCACAAAGAGTTGGTGTGATTAGTTGAGATTATAATTGGGTGAAATTATAATTCATTGAAGGTAAACGTAATATAACATAATATTAACTATAACTCATTAAAATCTAGCATAATATTAATTATAATTTATTGGAGCCTTTTTCGCAAACTCAAGTGTCAAACACAAGATTGTCTCTTGAATAGTTATGTATAAACACAATTTAATCTTAAGTTATATTTATTTTTAATAAATTGTAATTTTACCTAATCACGCTCACTCTGAATGATTCGTATAATAAATGTTAATCAATGTTAGGGACGAGTTTGATACGGACCGATGATTAAATAGTTGAAACCTGAATAATCTAATATTACCTTATTAACACAAAATTAAGTAAAATTAAATCAAATAAAATGATTTAATTCGCCGCCTCATCCTCGACTTCGGGAACCCGCGTGACCACTTAGGATTTTTAGAGGAAGTGGTCAACCAAGTATTAAATGCATCTTCTAATGAGGCAGCTATTAGCCTGGGCTGCCTCCACGTCGACTGACGCTTTCATTATGGCCAAGGTATAAATACCTCACATTTAACCCGGTAGGTAAGACATTCCAACCACTACATTTATTGCACTCTCTTTTGACCTCTCTCTTCTAGCAGCTTAATCGATTCTAACTTGAACATTAGAGCCCTAACTCGGATTAAACTCCCTCCAGTCCCGAGTTGGTCTCGAGCTCACGTTTTCTCTTCCTTTCCAGATAGTCAACCAGACAAGCAAGTTTTCCCATCTATAAATTTTAAGTGATTCGGCTAGCTTGATGCTTGAGCTTTCTCTATCTGATTTGGCTTGATCATTTTAGCGCAGTCTGTGGGAACACTTGTAACAAAAAGCTTAAGTCATAAACCATGAGGAACATTACTAGTGTCGATTGTTTGATGAAAATGGTCGCGAAATTCTTCCCCAAACTCAAGGCTATTTCCTATGTTTAAGCTCCACCTTGCTTTTGTTCCTTCTCCAACAGTTGTGCCCCTACTTCAAGCTTGTCAAGAGGAGGTAGTCGTGGCAGCTGTCGAAGGACAAGAACCAAGATTTCCCGAAAGGCCTGAAGCTAGGCCGGTCGAGGTGACACTACATCCCAGGGTTTATCCCTAAGCTTATGTTCAACCCTTACAGTATTCCCCTTCCACTGTCGGATACCGGGGGTAGGCGGACCAGAGACAACCCTCATATCACCCCTCACAATATTATCAGGCCGCTCTGACCAGCTACCTGAGCAAGCGCTGTTGGGCGAGAGATAGATTGTCTCGTCGAGTTGAAGATGAGGTAAAATCTAATCCTCCACGAAGAAGTCCAAGAAAGAGAGCAACTGGTGATTGGGAAGGAGAGTTGAAATTCTCTTGCTGACTGGATGACACACACGATGTAGTCTTCGGGGACGAATTGTTCCTTGACGGAAAAATTTTAAGGAGAGGGATGAGACTTTAGAAAGACACACGGGAGGCGTGTTCGGTCGTCTTAGAACCCTAAATCGCCCTAATATTATCATGCGCACCAATAGAGGGTTCATAGTTGGAAAGAGAGACCTCAGAAACCAGATCCCTCCTTAAAACAATCTTCGGACTCCAAGAAGGAAGAATCTAAAGGCCAAGGCTCGCACAATTGATCTTCCAGCAGACATGCTAACCATCATGACCAAGAACCTAATCAGATCGATCCTCCCCCTGAGAGGTATCAAAGTGAACGCGAAGCCAAATTTCCTTTATGCGATGAAATCATCGACGCTATTACAGAAGTAAAAATTTCGAGTGCTTTAACCATTTATAATGACATGACCGATCTTGAGAAATGCTTGTCCAGGATCGAGATGTAACTTAACATGTTTGGTCATCACCCCCACATCTGTGCGAAAATCTTTGCAACCACTCTGGAAGGGGCAACTCAATATTACTTTTCGAGGTTTCCTCCTTGTTTCATCCTGTCCTACACCAATCTACACTACAAAAAAAAAATAGTCAATTTCTGACGAAAATTTCAGACAAACTTTTGGACCTTTTCTTCTGAAATCGTTGATTTCCGACCAACTTCAGACGAAATTCCGACAAACTCAAGTTCGATCGAAAAACCCTGGTTGGAGTTTAATTCAGACGAAATCTTCGAGGAAAATTCCGACGAACCATTTTTACGATGAAAATCCGACGAATTTCAGACGAAAAATTATCTCGCCCGAAATCGACAATTTTTCGGCGAACTCATTTTCCGACGAAATTGCGACGAAATTATCGACGAAAAGGTATGGACGAAATTTTCATCGCCTAATTTTCAGACGAAATTCCCGACGAAAACATATTGACCAAATTTTCATCGTATCTTTTTCAGACGAAATTGTGACCAAATTATGTCGTCTAAATTCCTTTTTCGACGAAATTTCCATCCAAAAAAATATATTTTATTATTGTTATTTTATATTTCAGACGGAATTTCAGACGAACTTCAATATCTTTCCGATGAACTTTCAGACGAAGATTCGAAACTTATTGGAATTTCTGAATTTTTTTAGACGGATTTTATCGCAATTTTCATCGCAAAATTACTATAAAAATTGTTATTTTTTTTTTGAATTTTCAACCTGTTTTTCAGCAATTATATACCCCAAAATAAAATAATAAAAAAATTAAAATTCGACAATTATGTGTAATACGCCAACAATAATTTAGAAATTCAACCATGTCCATACATCAAACAATATTGTAATAACAAATCCGATTCTACACGAAATTTGATAGAACATGCCGAATTACAAAATCTTCATGTACTATTACATAAATCCATATTTTGCAAACACTACGTGAATACGCCAACACTAAGTATAAAGCGAAAACTTCTCTCCACCATTTGAAAATTTACCTAGTGTTGCTACATTGCCACTTAAGCCATTTGCTAATCTATCAACAAAAACATTAAACCTACAAAGGTTATTTGCTGACTAAGGATTTAAACTTTAAAGAAACGTAAATGCATGAATATTTAAGATAATGCATCAAAATGATATAAGTTAACATATTTTAAGTATCTTATTAAACTATATATGCATATACAAATAGAGAAATGTCAATATAACAATTGGAATATTGGATAAAAAAATGTACACGATTAAGATTAAAATTTTCAATCTTAACATATTAATTTCAATCTTAACATATTAATAGCATTAGCCCCTCAAAGTATGTCAGTGTCATTATCCCATATATGATTTATCAATGATGGTATCCCCACATATTATACAACATGTAGAAAATTAAGTTGCTAAATGATGATCATAGGTTGATGAAGATCTTAACTTGGTACAGAAGCAGTACAAAGGATGTTGCTAAATGATGATCATATATGCAGTACAGAGGCTCCTAATATGACAAAGGTTTTCTTAACAATGTAAAAGTGCATCATGATTTTATATGTTTCTCACTATATTTGCAGTTGTCTCGAATCCCTGGGATGAGACGGCAAAGATAATCGCTAATTTTCGCAAGAAGGAATACTATGACATGCTGTGTATTGGGCATGCTTGTATGGAAACCTCGATCACTTTGGAACAGAATATCAGAATATCACTTTGCAATAATTACACAAACTTCCCCCTGAAGGATGAAAAATTACCAAAACTTCCCCTGGCATGCCATTTTCATGAATTTAATATGTGAACATGTCTATCAAATTAGCATCGAAAGCATCATCATTATTAGCACAAAAAATAACACGAAAAAGTTCTCTAATGACAATACAACATGAAGTCCCAAGACACAATTATAGGAAGGAGTTCCAAAGTAAACATTCCATGTACAGTAATAGCACACTAATTAAACAAGTCAGCATATGCACTATTATCTATCATAAAACAAGTAAAATGTAGTAGATCCATACCTTATCTTCCGGAGAACAGTGAGATTCAATTTTATTCGTTGAACCTTCAAATGACGTAGGAAAAGTCAAGACTCACCTCGTCTTCTTGTCTATTTGGATCTGTTTGAAGCAAGGAAATGCGCAGAAAAACTTTAGTTCACATAAAAAGGTAAAATCACAAAGAAATAACTAGGAAGTGAGACTGATCAATAGTAAACATTATTAATTAATATCAATAATTTGTAGACCCTAGCGTACCTCTCGTGCAAACTCTATCAAGAGTAGGGCAATACTTAATCAGATACAAAACAATATGAGAATGCACCTTATATTGATTTATCAAGAAAATCATCAGAATGATCAAAAGAATGTAAGAATTCGATTTCAATTAATGCCTTGAAGCTTAAGAAGAGAGAGAAAAATTAACATGTACACACAGACAGACACACAATGAATTACCTTACGTATAATATACATGCATGCATGACATATCCCCACGAAGCCCTTCAAGGATTATATATTCAAGTTTTCAGGTATCGCGTTGCCAAAATTTTTTAATACTTTAGTGTACCGGTGGTTTTGATCTAAATCTGTTTGATATTCACAAGCAAAAAAAGAAAGATTCAAAAAAATTTTACGAGGTTGAATGCTATTATTCACACAGGAACATTTTATGATAAGATGCTGCAAACTAAGATATAATGAATGCAAAGTAACCAAATCTACATAAGCACCTTATATTATATACCTTCAAGGTCTGCAACAACAATGCTACCACCAATATTCAGTTCCTGCAACATCAGAGAAGATGGTATTAGACCACTCAAGTGTATAATATAAGGTATCATCTACATTAATACACCCAATGGGGATTAAAAAAAAAACACAATGGGATGATTTTACCTCTGAGAAATTTAAAATCTCAGATTTGCACTCTTATTTGTGCATATTTTCAGGTCTTCTACACTTACACACTACAATTAGGGATAACTCATATCTTCTGCACTTGTACACTACAAGTAGGGAGAGAGAAAAGTGCAATTACCTGCCAGAATTAGCTTCCATTAGAGAGAGAATGCCTTACACACTGCGCTTATCTGCTAGAGAGATTTAGACACAGAGTTAGCTACTGGTTAGAGAGATAAATACCTTAACAAGCAAAATGGAGAGGAAATAATAATCTGCAGTTGAAAAGAGAAAAAAATAAGCAAAATGGAGAGAAATATAGAAGGAATATAAGTTAACCAGAAATTTCTTTGAAAAGAAGACTATAGAGCCAATTACCTTATGTCTTCTCTTCCTCTTACGATTAGAAGTAAAACCTTCTGTTATAAATTGGGACAAGTGATCTCTTTCTCGTTCCTGTCAAAATATGGGACTTAACTTTAGAATAGGATAGTCCGCGGATGTATCAAAGAATTTGAAGCATAAATATATATCAAAAATTTGTAACATAAATATATATAAAAAATTTGAAACTTACATAATCTGCAATTCGGATAATCCACTGATGTCCGTTGATAGGTGATCGCTTAAATTAATGCTTGCTAATGGGCTGAAGCATGATATTATAGGATTGATTATGCAAAAAAGCGCAACTTGTTAGTTTTTCAATTGATAATTATTTAAATAAGCATATAAGTAGTAAGCTTTTATATGCAAACATAGAAGCTAATATCAAGAAACAACAAAAAGATCAAAATCTTTCTAGATTTAAAAATGCCAAAATGTAACGCCCCAATTTCTGGAAGTTCAGATAAGCACGTCACGAGCGGGTCTTCAGGAGTTGAGAGGTTTAAATTAATTATTTCATTTATTTATTTATAACTTTCATCATATTATATGCCTTATATCTTTATGTATTTATATGAACTATTGTTAACATGGAAATTACGTGACTTAGGTGGTAATGTGCCTAATTATTATTATTGCATTAAATGAATTGGATTTAATTGATCTTTTGTTAGAGATGCAACTTGGTTGCATTAATTCAAATATTAGGAGGACTTATGTGCAAAATGTAATGAACCACATATATTCATGCAAGACTTTAGTATATCATCTAATTCTTCCATTTCATTCCATTACATTCAAGAGATACACACACTCACACACTCAATACCAACTTTTACACCATGGAAGAGAAGGGAAAGAATTTCATCTCATAATTCAAGCTAGATTTTGGAGGAATTGTGGAGCTAGGATCATCATCATCATCATCATATTACCATTTCATCTCATCTTTCAAGGTATGGTATGGAAATTGTATGAATCTCTTGAATTGTTATTGAGTAGGGTTTATGGATTAAGTGATAAATTCTTATGTATTTATGACTAGAAGCATGTTTATGATAAAAAGGATTGAAAGCTTGCATGAAAACATGGAATTATATGGAAGTTTGAAGCATGCATATATATGGGGTTTTCATGATTGATTTTTTGTGCTTTGATGCATATTTCTTGGTTTATATGATGGATAAGTGAAGTACAATGTGTACTTGAGGTGTTTGAGTATTTGAGTATTTGTTATGGATTAGAATTTCATTTGTTGTTGATTTTTGAGGTTTTGGTTCGGATTTCCCTTGTTTTTCCCTGTTTTGCTGCTGCTGCGTAGCAGGTCGCGACCGCGACCAAAAATAGAACAAAATTGGTCGCGTTCGAGATTTGAAAAATTGAAGAAAAATTCGGGAAAAAATACGTCGCGCCCGCGACCCTTGCTATTTCTGCATGAAAATTGGAATTTCAAACTTTAATTGCATCGTTTTCTTGGCTCGTTTTCGATATGTACACACCATTGATATGTCATATAATGTGTTATCATGTGTGTTATGGGATTTCATGCTTAAGCTCATAGGGGAGGTTTATGTAATATCTTCATACTTTGATTTATATATATGGATTACTTGATCCTTGCTACACTACTTGATAAATTGAATATGTTTATAACCTTTATTGATTGTAAGTGCATGATTGACATTGGTTGAATATGTCGTTCGTCTTCATTGGTTCATACGAGTCGAGTCTCACGTACATTTGTCCTTGTTACACAGATCACGTTCCAGGAGACGAGGAGCAGGCTCCGTAGGGTGTTTCCTTTCTTCTTTGGTCGGTAAACGTGAGCTTTAATTTCTAGATATATAGAACCCTTACAACCCTATGTGATCTTTCGGCCAAAATGTATCACTATATCTAGGATTTTCCAAAAACCTTATGGATTTTCAATTGAACTACCGATTTATACCGATTGATTGTACCGATTGACTGATTGATTGTTTTGGCGGGTATATTGTTCACTGTGGGCCCGAGGGTTAGTGTATGAGCCAACTGGGAAAGCACGGGCTGACGGGTAACTCTGCACTCCCCTGACATTGTTGGGATGACCCCTGAATACACTAGGAGATTAGTGGAGGAAGGAGTTCCGGGTATACGGAATCATGAACCCTATGCTCACACTGATTGGATGGTGGGGCATTGCAATCCCCCATCACCCGGAGGAAGAAGGAGTTATTGAAACTGCTAATTGTGCACTGAAATTGATTGCTTGATCACTTAATCATTTAAAATTGAATTATTTGTACACTGTAGGAGAAAGGTTGGAGAATTGCCTTCACTCGCCGGGCCACTGATTGATTGAACTGAATTGTACTGAATGGATTGAATTGTAAATTGATTAGTTGTAATCTCGGGCGAGTCCTATCTTATTCTTGAACTTATATTGTTTCCTTTTATAAAATCTTACCCGAGATTATAGCTTGCATGGTAATTGCGCTTGTAATTATTAAACCCCTCACTCAGTCTTTCATAGATTGACACCTCACATTTTCAGGTATTGCAGGTCGAGTGTTAGGCGGGATTGAGTCGAGTTTTGCTTCTTTTGGGGCTAGCATTTGTCACTCTCATGTTTCATGTACCTTATTGATAGATTTCTACTCTTATGACACTACTAGAAAAACGGGATTTTGTGACGCTAAAAAGCGTCACAAAAAGGGACTTTTCGTGACGCTTTCGGTTTTGTGACACTGTATAAAAGCGTCACCTGAAATACTGTGACGCCCCGTATTCTCGAAGGGCGTCCTGATGATATTAACAAGTAAGTCTCTACACTTGTGTGTGTTTAATTTAAGAGTTCTTTAATTATGTGATTTAATGTAAATCAAATTTAATATGTGATCATTCGGATTATTCTAAAATTAATGGTTAAGTTGATTTTAAATGCATCATGTTACTTAACTTGTTTAATTTCGGTTTACTTGAATTCCTTGAGATTAATTATCAATCATGTGTTTACGAAGTGTCGTTAAATTGTACGAAAGGTTTCTAAAATTAAATTGAATTAAACTCTAATTGGTAAATCTCTATTTCATTTTAATTTATAAAATTTATGCAGAGCTTGAATGTTTAGTCGTAACTTTACCGATTTTATTTACGATTATTTGTACGCGCTATTACTCTTTGCTACGCGATAAGGATACCCGGTTGTATTGTGCACAAGACACATTTCTCCAAAATCTCCTTTCTCTGTCTCTCTCTTCTCTCTCTCTCCTCTCCCACTCGCTCCCGATGTCACTATGCATGGCTTCGGTTGCAAGCCCATAACTCGTTCGTTTCTCGACGGAATTCAACAAACGAATAGTCCATTTCGATGATCTCAGCAAGACGTACGCAAGAGTACCAATTTTACGGTCTAACGACGAACGGTGGCGGAGTTATCGCCGGAATTCAGAAGTAGCGGCGGAGGTGTCGGACCACCGCCACTTCGCCGGCCGTTCGCGGCGGTTTCCGGCCCTCTTCTTGAAGTACGCGTCCCATGCCCAGAAACTAGACTTCCCGGTGCATCTTTCTGTGCAGGTGGCGCCGCCATCGCGGCGGCGAGGAGGCCGCACGCACCGCCTGAAGCTCGAGGGGGTGGCGCGTTTTACTGTAGTGGCGGGTTTCGCCGCCTCCGGGCGGCGTTTTTCGATGGGGCTTGATGGTTTCCAAGGTTTTTCGACCCCCTGAGTTCATTTTCGGCATCAATTTCACCAGATTTTGGCCGTTGGTGGTGGTTCCGGCGACGTGGGCGGCGGCAGAGACTTCGGCGACGAACAGAGCCCTTTTTCGGTGATCTTTTGGCCTCAGGCCCTTCACGAAAGTTGTTCGGAACGGCGAGAACTAGTAGCCTTTGATCACGCGACTCTAGATTCGGCGATTTAGCGGCGTATCGTGGCTGTGCAGCGGCGGTGCAATGGCGGGACTAGCTCCGGGGATTTTCTCCGGTAACCACCTTAGGGTTTTCGAAGAGCTCGTTACCGGTAAGACAATGCCTTTTACGGATCGCATTTTGGTTCACCGGTTTGGAAGTAATTTGAGTTTGAAGATTTTAGGGTTTTCGTATTCTTGGATCTAAGATCTAGGACGATTGGCTTGGAATTTTCAGAAATTGATCAAGGATTTGGAATGAGCACGAGGACTACTTTCTCGGGTAATTTTTCGGGATTTTTCCGGCGACTTTCGGCGGCGGCCTGGTGGTAGCCCGACGACTTTCTGGCGGCTCAGGTGGCGGCACTCCGGCGACTTCCGGTCTCGATGCGGTGAGTCCAACACCGCTTTCCGTTCGTTAATCGGACACTCGATCTATTTATTACGAATTATTTTGCGTAATTGCGATTATTTGAATTAATTGTTTTAAGTGCAAATAAATTGGTTATTGTTGGTTTGTTGATCGAGATTTATTCCAATCGTATACGAAAACATATATTGAATGGATTGTGATATGCATGGATGTTTTGATTTACAATTTGAATTCCAATGTGATGAATTTACGCTATTTGTTAAGTACGAAGGGGTGTTAGTGTAATATTTAGAAACTAATCTTTTATGTGACTAAATGAACTTGAATGATATTTTAGAAGAACGAACATGTTGTGATTTCTATATGAATTTGAGACGTTCTCAATGTTATGTTTGTTGTAAATTGTGTTTCAAATATAAAATTTAGATACATGAAGGATGCTTGAACAACTTAAGACTTGATGCATGATAGGAGTTAGAATTGTAATATCTTGATTTACTCTTACTACTCGAAAATGGTATATTATGAATTATGGTGAATTGATAATTGTCATGCTTGCAAGTAATTAATTCCTAGTCGAATAATTGTATAAACACTTTAAATGAACAATTATGCTTAACAATTGACTAAGGGGATGTATGTGTAATCATTCTAAACTTTTATAAATGACTTAGGGGATGTAAGTGTAATATTTATGAAACTATGAATGTGATTTGAGCTTGTGTACCAAACATGTTGTGAAGTTGTAAAGTATGATCTTAAGTGAATTAAATGCACTCTTTATTTGTATCAAGCATGCTATCTACCTACAACAACTTTGTATGTTTATATGATCAAGTTGCTCTTACTTATGCACTTTATAACTCTTCATAAACTTGATGCTTAATTCTAATATTATAATTGAACCCTGTGACATTGGATGATTTAATATGCATTTTGTGAATACTTTGACTTCCTAAATTGATCTTGCATCCTTGGATATGGAATTGCGTGTTGGTTGCTTGTAAATATGACCTTGTTGAGCATTGATATGCCTTGAATGACCACGACACCATATCAAAGCAGAACATGAACACTTATGCATAACCACGATCATGTTGAACAACGCCGTGCGTCTTGTTTGGTTCATATAGAGTCTAAGTCTTGGCTTCTGTATGTCTTGTCACAGAGTTTGGTGGTGCCGGTGGGCCCGAGGTTTAGAGTGTTTGGCCCTTCACACTCTCAGACTCTACTTTCACGAGGTGAGGTTTAGGATTTTGTATAGTTATGCGACCTATGGCCTTTATATACTGATTTCTACCCCTGCATGCGAGTATACATAACTATGTGTTGAATATGATATTTTTATGATCTTATGCTTGCACTTCTCCGTGGGCGGACTATCCCTGCAGCGTGGGAATGTAAGTGTGTGAGTCCTGCGTGGGCGGGCTATCCCTGCAGCGTAGGAATATATATAAAAACCAGTTTTTGAAGCATATGTAAGCTATTTTGGAAAAACAGTTGTGTTGTGATTATGTAGCGAGTTAGCCATGAAATATTGGCATCTGTATGTATGTATGTATGTATGTGGATCCGAGGAGCTATGGGTAAGGAGCCCCCGTGACGGTTAGGACCGTCGGGGATATACCTGTGCGTAATTCCATTTGAGATATCTTCACGCGACCCGTGCTGTAGGGAAGGTATGGTATCTTGAGCCTTCGGCTAAGGCCGGGGAGGACTCTTGTGGGTTCGCTACCCCTTGAGGGTATGTCTGTTATGGATGGTTTGGGGACGGTACATCCCCTCCATCATTGATGTGACGGTTGGATTGATTTTTGTATTCTATGATTTAATATGTTCTGAGGAGTAAAGGTTGGAAGCTCGTACTCGCCGAGCATGTGTTCTGTTCTGTCTGGGAACCATGAATCGAGATAGAGTTTCTGAAATGTTTTCTAAAGCTTATACTTATAAATATCTTTTGGGTACTTTTGGAAATGTCTTTGGTATGCAACACCTATCTCCG
Source organism: Lantana camara (assembly GCA_037501455.1). Classification (NCBI taxonomy): domain Eukaryota; kingdom Viridiplantae; phylum Streptophyta; class Magnoliopsida; order Lamiales; family Verbenaceae; genus Lantana; species Lantana camara. The sequence goes on from CM074859.1 coordinate 44,483,976, forward strand.
GTTCATGAGTCCACCCTTCTGATATGTGCTATGCTCTATATATATACAGTGGGTGTACGTTAGCCCCCTCACTCAGTCAGTTGACTGACACCTCATTTTATCTTTTAGTTGCAGATTTCTTTTGGCTTGAGCTAGGCGGATGTGAGTCTTCTGGGTCACACTTATCGGTTTAGTTGGTGTTAAGATGTATTTGTCACATACTCTATTTATGTTATGTATTCTTATTTCGCTTTTGGAGATTATGTTTTATGCTCTACTTAGACTTAAACCCGTGTGGGGTTAGTATGCTAGCATTTGGATGTAATTAGCTATTCTGCTGATACTTATATTGGTTTATTACGTTGCGATGATTTGAGATTCGGGACTAGGTATCTATGCTAGTTGAACCCGTCACCTGTTATGTATGCTGATATTCGGGACTAGGCATTTATTCTAGTTGAACCCGTCACTTATTTTGTACGTTGATTTAATTGCTTCCGCTATCTGATGATAATTGTTTAAATTGCTTCCGCGCTCTGAGTCTGTCGAGTTAGATCCACCTAGCCTAGTGTGTGAGTTGGTCTCCCGTTCGCTTTGATTCGGATTCGGGCATGGACTTTCCATTTCGTGACCGGGGGGTTTGGGTCTTAGTGCGGGGGATGTGGCACCCTCCGTTTGCGGTGTTACAAATACCGTCACAATACAATATATTGTGACGCTTTTGTTATGACGCTTTTCAGTGTCGTAAAATGCTTTTCTTGCGACGCTTTTAGGCGTCATTATAGATGTTTGTATAACACAACTCTGTAATAATATGACGCCATTTAGGGTCACTATACAGTGTATTGAGACGTCACAAAGCGTCACTAAAGGGTTTTTTATGACGGTAAAAATCGACATTAATGTCCACAAATTTGACGCTAAAAAGCGTCGCAATATATCTAATAAGACGCTTTTTAGCGTCGTTTAAAAGTTTATTATGACTCTTTGTGGTGCCATAATTCACTGCTTTTTTGCCGAACTAGCGTCCTAATAGAGGTATTATGTGGCTAAAGAGCGTCATTATAAGCCATTTTATGACGCTTTATAGCGTCGCAATAAATGTATTATGACAGATTATCGCTCTACTCATGTTGTTATGATGCTTTAAAGCATGACAATAGTCTGTATTAGTACGGAGTATAGCGTCATAATAGATTGTTTAATGATAATACAGCGTCATGACAACATATATTATGACGGATTACTATGTCATGATAATATAATTATAAATTAAAATGATATAATTAATATTAATATTAACGTACAAAATTAAATAAACCGGATCAAATTACGTAATAATAATATGTTCACATAATTTCCAAACCAAAATAATATTATTTACAACGCTGGGTGCAGGCCTAATATATAATATCATACATATGCATGCCAACCAAAATGCCAAAAGTTAAGTGTCAATACGACTTACAATACTTCGTCTAATTGAGTTTTTAACCAAAACAATGTAAGTCTCGCAAATGGCCGTTGTCAATCTTGAGATATAGCAACCTATATTAAAACAAAGGCCATGTGAAAATTCCCTTGTTGTACTCAATGCAATAGGTAATATGGATAGAAAGAAATGTTGTTAAAGCTAATGAACAACACTTACCATATTTTTTGGCCATGGAAGTACCTCCCCAATCGCATCACCAATTGTTTTGAAATGGGATGTAGGTCGTAATAACTCTTCATCATCAGCCACGACAACATTGATCACCACCTCGCACCAATTGTTTCCCAAAGAAACTTGTCCAACTCTATCCGAGGGATCTAGACTTCGAACAATACCAATTGCCACAGTCTTTGACAAATCAAATGCACTCTTTAGTAATATTTTTGACCCAACCTATACAATTTAAACAAAATGTAAGCAAATGTCCCTAAAGTCTCAAACAAACTGCACGTAATTAAGAATATAAACCAGACAGATTCACTACTAGGCTTGCTTAGCAAAACAAACAGATTCAGAACATACAAAATAAGTACCTACTGATAGTTCTATGAGGGAAGCTTCAGAACCATAATTGCTAGAATAAAACCAACAGCTTCACAATAATTTGCATAAGTACCTAGTGACAGTTCTACGAGAATCAAGCTTCACTACCATAATTGCTTTAATAAAACCAACAGCTTCACAAGAATTTGCATAAGTACGCACTGAGAGTTCTACGAGAATCAGGTACTGATATTTCACCTCCAAAACCAAAAGAGTAGGCACAGTCCATGAGAACAGGATGTGTGTTGCTAGAAAAACATCAAGGACAAATCAAAGTTTATGGAGACTGGAGGAAAATCAAATTCAAAGGGATAAATAAACCCTGTTATGTACTGTCATCATGCATGAAAGAGTAAACAAGGCCATAGTTTGACTAACAGAGATTTCATGTTCAGAAATTTTCGATCATATCATTGGTCAGCATAACAGAAACAATGCAAGTCTTCCTTTTTATCTAACCCAGCCATATGAAATAGTGTAAAATAAATCTTCTCAGAAGCCGAACAGCTTAAAACACACATCCATAAACTTATTCCCAACACTGTCATTCCAAAAAACATAGATTATCACAAAATTCCTTCTGAAATTTAGCATGGTTTGAATAATTATTTACCTAAAGAGGCATGTTGTCCATTGATGTTGGTGTGGAGGCCCGAACTGTTGTAGCATGAAACCGGGATGATGACGATGAAGGGAATCTCGTGTCTTCTGGAGGAGAGTAATGAAGTGATCGTGGCATGTTCACTTTTAGGAGTTCTTGTATTTGTTGCTGTTGTTCTAGTACAATCTGCTTCAATTGATCAATATCTTTCTTGTAATTCATATGCTTCCGAGAAGATTTACCTGTAACAGTAATATCACCATATACATCAGACGTGGAGATCCCATAGCCATACATCCGTACTCTTCCCCATCTGTCTTGTCCGACAACTTGAGAAAATATGTTGTTTGGCCCAACATCTTTTGAATTAGGAGCAAGCTCTTTCCTTTTGTCTTGCATTTTTTGCTGTTCATAAAAGTATGAAACTGAATTTAATTTCAATTGAAAGGAAAGCATACTTACTACAAGTAATAAAGATCTAAAATATAGCTTATTTTACCCATGTCTCTGCCACAGTAGGATTAGTAGTCTGACCATTCTTTGTGTAACATTTTTTGAATAAGTCCACCCTACTCGGGTCATCATGAGCTTCACTGTCTCCAATTTCATCACCCACATCATTGCCTACACTGTTTGATGTCTTTGCTTCATGCTGAGGAGTAACATCATATATATTAATCCGGACAGTTTGGTATTTTACAGAAACAACACAAAACAAAATAACTAAACCTTCATTCGATCTCTGATTTGAGAGAAACTTTTTTTCCCTGTGATATGCATCATTTTCTTTTGGGACCTGTTCTCCTTATTCTGAGCACTGATTTTCTGAAAATAATGCAACAGAATATGTAAGTTCCATTGATATCAAAATATGAAGCTTCAATATACATTATGGGAAATCTTACCCGGGCTTTGTCACTGCTCCATAGAATCACCAGATTCTTCCATTGATCAGGGAGGACAAGTTCGTCATCTGTATCAGGCCGTTTGCGCAAGTTTTCTTCGAGTGATGAGTTTGGGTCAAAATATTTACTTTTAACTCTATTTTTCCAAGCTCTCCAACTTTTTGATAAGGTATCCCAAGATACATTCTCAAGATCAAATGATCCACAAAATTTTTCCTGAAAATTAGAATAAATATTAGCTACATAATCAACAAAGTCATAAATAATGTATATTCATCACAGTAACATGAAGCTGATGGATTGTAGTATCACCTTTATCAGATCGATCAAATTCTTCTTAGTAGACATCGGCACTTTATGCCAATCTTCATAGTCCAGTGGAAGTAGGGATCCATTTCTAACTAAAGTACCTATAAACTCAACATATTCACTTTTGTTGGGACCTATTGCCTTTCCAAGTTCATCAAACATCACTTCTACTTGTTCTTTTCTAGCCCAAACACGTGGCATGTTAGTGCATCCTCGAGTCTTTGCCTTAACCATATCACCTACAAGCATGTTACGATAATTATAAACTAATAATTCAAAACATAGGATCTTAAAAAACATATGCAAAAAGCATACCGTCATTACTGTCCACAGCAACATCTGCATTATTTGAAGGAATATCTGTCGAGGGGATTTCAACACCCGATCGACCTCGTTTATTGCGTCTAACATCATCTAATGCTGCAACTCTTTAAAATTTTTTAATTGAAATTGCATAATAAGATAGAGCCATAAACATTTGTTACCTGTGTTTTGTTCCTCTTCATCGAGCAATCTGGATGGTTCCGGTTGAGCTTCACGGCCACCAGTTTGTTTGAGTCCGCTACGTCGTCTCATACCTGAAAATATTAACATGACCTAAACAAAATTGTAGAAATAGCTGGAAAATATAGTTTCATACGATATAAAATACCAAAAAGGAAGGAATGTACAATTCACAGGAGCTATTTATCCACATCTGTACATCCTAAATTTCCAACTAATCATTGTTTTCTAAAGCATCTACGGAAATCTATTGAGCTCCTTCACGAATCCAATTAATTTCTTCTTCTTCATCAAGTGACATAGTGCGACTAGTTGTGCTCTGTAATATGGTGTCAATATCATCAGCACACAAGTTTCCCCCATCGTCAAGCCTATCCCTAGCTTTAGTTTTAATCACCACCTTCCAATCCTTTTCGTTTGGATCGTCCACATAAAAAACTTGTTCAACCTGAGTTGCAAGGGCAAAAGGCTCATTTTGACGCTTTATATTTGCAAAATTCGCCAACATAAAGCCATCATTGTCTTCTTTCAGCTTGCTTCTCTTTGAGACCCAATGACAGTCAAATAACACAACTTTTCTCCCACCCGTGTAATCTAGTTCGATTATATCCTGTACAATGCCATAATATGCCATCTCTTGGTGAATAGGTCTCATATCCTTTTTGCTTGCAAAGCTTGTTGTACTTGCTTTAACCATCACTCCACTATTTTGAGTTTTCCTTCTTCTCTCTACCTCACTGGTATGAAAGCGAAAACCGTTCACTTTAAAGCCCTTATACTGTGTACCAACGGGGATAGGGCCACATTCAAGCCTTCGTATATCTTTAACTTTAGGATTATTTTCGTCAGAACTGAGTTCTACAACCTGCCATAACAAACTTAAGGGATCACTGTGAATTCTTATAGATTGAATTTGAACTTCACAAGCCACCATATGCATGATGTATTTGCAGATCAGTTTAAAAAAAAAAACGGTAATGACTAACAATGAAAACAATATTGTGGTATAGCACAAACTATAATATCCTTACTCCCATTTTTACCATACAATGTACCAATAAAACAGAATAACAACTACATCAAATAGTCGCATACAACGTACCATGATATGGTGTTTCACATCCAAATATACTTACTGACTTACCAAGCAAATATCCTTACATGTGTTTGCACGGTTTCTGACCAACAATATTTCTGTTACTTTAATAATACATGCTATAACAACTGAGGTTAAAACAATGTTTATGCCACACCTACTCACTACACTGACTCCTACACCCCTTACAATTTACAGATACAGGAAGTTTTTGCACCTCATTTTCATAACACTGTATTTCCAAAGTAGATAACGAAGAAAGATACATAATCATGACTGTCTATCACTAACCTGACCCTTAAACCAGGCAGCAAAGGATTCACTATGGATTCTTTTGATTTCATGTTCCCTCGAACCATGCTTCTTACGTCTGACCTGAGCTTCATGATCACTGTTTAGTTAACAGAAACATATTGATTAGATACTAATAATTCAAGAATCTGTAACTAACAATATATTATTAGATCAAGTATATGTTGTTGAATGTCATCGCAATTGAATAAGACATACCGATGAGCTTTCATTAGTTGGTCATTATTCAAAACAATCGACTTTCCTTTCCCCAATGAAGCTCCAGAACTTAAGAAAATATCAATACTTGTAGTGCTTGTCGTACACCCATCATCATCATTACGACTTGGTCGATTATGCCTTGTTTCCACATTTTCATGAAAGTATAAAGAACAGAAAGATAAACACTCCTCTGCCAGGTATCCTTCTTCAATTGAGCCTTCCGGATGACCTCTGTTACGAACATACGATTTCAAAGTACTCAAATACCTACAGAGTGCATAATATGAATAAATACATGAGTAACATATCAAATATAACAGTCAAAGTATAACAAAAGTTAACTAATAAGTAAGATAATGCAGGCATACCGTTCAATGGGATACATCCCACCGATAATGGACTGGTCCAGCCATCTTTACCTCAGTGACCAAATGTACAGTCAAATGTACCATGATATCAAAGAACGAAGGTGGAAAAATTTTCTCCAACTGACATAGTATGATAGCAATCTCTTTCTCCAACCGGGATAAATCAGTGGGATTAAGTGTCTTAGAATACAACTCTGTAAAATAGCGACACAAATGAATCAAAGTTTTGCGTATTGGCGCCGTAAGAAGTTTACGTAGTGCAAGTGGTATCAATTGTTGCATCAGCACATGACTGTCATGACTCTTCAAGCCGAATATCTTGGGTGGTTTAATATGCACACATCGTGAGATATTTGAAGCATAGCCGTCTGGAACTTTAACACTTTTCGGAGTTTGCAAAATCGTTCCTTCTCACTCTTATCCAGTGCAAATGATGCTGTTGGTATCCATTCCTGTCCAAGCTCATCGAGAAACGGATGCAGTTTTGATCTTATCCCCATAATTTGCAAATCCAATCGACCATTGTAATTATCTTTTGACTTGTCCGAGTCCAATAATGTATACAAAACCTTATCGCATACGTTCTTCTCAATGTACATAACATCAAGATTGTGTCTCACTAAATTCGTTTCCCAATACGGTAGATCAAAGAAGATGCTTTTCTTCTTCCAATTATAGGGCAGTGGGTGATCACCAACCTTTTTACTGAACTTGTTCTCAATGTTCTTAACTTCATGAAATGCCACAGATCCTTTCAAATATGGGGTTGGTGTTCGGTGCTAGGCAGTTCCATCAAATGAACTTTTATCCCTCCGATAAGGATGATCCTCCGGTAAGAATATGCGATGACACATTTAACAGAACTTGCGAGATCTATCCAACCATACCAAATTTGTGTACTTATAACAAACCGGGCATGCGTATTCTCCTTTAGTACTCCACCCCGAAACAGCTGCAAGCCCTGGGAGACCACTGATTGTCCATAACAAAGCTGCTCGAAGTTGAAAATTTTCCTTGGTTGAAGCGTCATACGTCCTTATTCCCTCTTCCCACATCTGTTTTACCTCTGCAACAGCCAGTTGTAGAAATACATCAAGGTTATTACCTGGTCCAGAAGGACCAGGTATAAGCAAAGGCAACATCAAGTATGTCTTCTTCATACAGTCTCCAGGAGGCAGATTATAAGGAATGAAGACCACCGGCCAAGTACTATGAACGACGCTCATAGTTCTGAATGGATTGAATCCATCTGTAGCTAAGCCTAACCTTATATTGCTAGTATTCTTTGCAAACTCTGGATGTTGGAAGTCGAAAGTTTCCAAGTTGGAGAATCGGCCGGATGTCTCATTATACCATCTTTAATGCGCCCGGTGTCATGTCACCTCATGAGGGATGCAATTTCTTTATTCATAAATAATCGTTGCAACCTTGGCTTTAGTGGGAAGTGCCATAATATCTTCGCAGGTAGCTTTTTGTTTCCTTTTCGTACTACAGAGGAATCTTGTCCATCACCCACAGGAGCTTCAGGTGCAGCCGTTATCCACCGCGGCTCATCACAGGTATCACACTTTGTTTTCCCTTCATTCTCACACCAATAAAGCATGCAATCATTGCGATAAGCATCAATTTTTTTATAATTTAGCCCAGATCTTTCAGTATCATCTTCGTTTCATAGTAGTTTTTCGGCAATTGAACACCTTCTGGAAAGGACTCTCTTAATAATTCAAGCATCATACTGAATGAACAGTCACTCCAATTCCCAAGACACTTGATTTGGAGCATTCGAACAATGAAATAAAGCTTCGAAAAATTTTTACAGCTCGGGTAAAGTTCTTGTTCTGCATCTTCCATGAGCTTATAAAAACTTTCAGCTTCTCTACACGGTCTGTCATGTCCCTCAACTCCTGTTGAGCCTTCAAAATTCTCTTTCATTCCAAAAGCATCGTTTACCATTCCTTGTATATTATTGAATGAACTCTGCCCTTCATACGTATAGACTGCCGGCCTACCGTCAGATGCCAACTCCCCATGTAATACCCATTTAGTGTACCCAACTAGAAATCCATGCCAAAGAATATGTTCTTCCACAATGCTCCTTTTTTTTAGTAACGAATTTTTACATTTCTTGCAAGGGCATAAGATTGTAGCTCCATTGGAGTTTGAAAATGCAATATCCAAAAAAATTTTCACCCCGTTATGATATTCACTACTAGCCCTATGCTGGTTTATCCATGTCCTATCCATAAAATTCTTTATTGACAGAAACTAGTTACCTTCTAAGTGACAGCAGTTTCAATTTTGCAACTTGATCAGAAACAAGAATTGGTTTTTAGCTGCAAAAAAACCAAAAAGAACAACAAAACGTTTATCCACACAGAAAATAATGTTTAATCTTATAGGCAAACTAAATATTGATATCAGATATTTGATACTAGCTATTGAAACATATCGAGTGTATATCGAACATTGCTTACAACTGTGTTAGAGGATGTAAATTATGACAGCTATGGTTTGAGGTTACTCTAAAAGAAAAAAAGAAGCTAAGGTAATCTCCATCATAAATCCTATAACACTTGCACACTCAAATCTATATGATATTATGTCTAAAGAATAACTATCCAGACTAACCAATAACAGGACTTAGATGGTATTACCAACAAGCAATATGTAAATTCCAAGAGCGGCAAAAGGCAAGAATAATCTCACTTTGGGTTCTAGCACTTTCTACCTCTTGCTGTGAACTAAGAAAGCCTAGATATCTGTCACTACCTGCTGAACATATGCCTGCAGTTAGCCAATAAATTACACATAATTATATACTATTCCTTAGATTATTAACATATAATTAATTAAAATTTATACATAAATTATAATACATAATTTAGACTAAGCCTTGCCTTTTTTCCCTCAACCTAGTGAACTTCTGATTCAGACAAAGAATGGTAAAGATAAAAGTAAGAGAAATATATAGTAAGTAACAGATTCAAAAAAAGAGTTACAAGAAACTGAGTCAAACTTAAAGATATTTTTTCTCAATATGGCCATACACAAAGTACATGCACTATTCTTACCTTCCTACAATATTCTTATAGTAGGTCTATGATCCTGTACTAATAACATTCAATATAAATTCACACTTACATGACTTGAAGTGTTTCTACAACTAAAAGAAAGAAAGACTAAATTAAATTGGTTTGGCTAAATTCAGTTAATATGTACATATGATCTATTATACTATCCTGAAGTTACATGTGATGTTACAAATTCAATTATCTTAATTGTAAACTTTCAGCATGTAATCTGACATTTGTTAAAAAGGTGTAAAACAGTACCAAAAACCTACTTGTACAGTTTGAATGGGGTTATTTACAAGTTTATTAACAACATTAGCAAATTCCACAAGGAAAGATCATGATAATTCAGACAATTATCCCAAATACAATGAAAGATTCATGAAAAAAGGTTTATGTTATTAAAGTTGAAATCACACAGTAATGTTCTGTAACAGTAAAAACAATACATTTCAAAATTAAAATCATACTCATATTTGCAATCCACAAAATAGTAGTTGTTCAAGGAATTGGGAAATTGGATATCGGATTTGGCTATAAAACCCTTGTATCTAATTTCACCAACAAGAAGTTTCAAGAGATACATACCTCTTCAATCATCCATCCTATTTGGGAAGAACATCGCAACAGAATGAATTAAACGAAGAAACACTGCAGAAACCTCGGAAGCTCCTCAGAAAACGCTAAAAATTTAGCAAAACTGATTTAAGTAACAATCATATTAATTTAAACACAATACTTGAATCACCAACATTTTGATCAAAGAAATTTAAATCTCCTCAAGAATCTTTATTCTGTTACATCAAAAACCAGATCAAACCATAGCATTTGTTATTGGTTCTTATATTAAGATATGACCTGAGATCAAAAGCATGATCTAATTACTTTTTCGGAAGAATTACGAAGTACACACACAAGCTCATGATTGGTTGTAAATCCAGAGGCCTAAATAGACAATCTACAATGGTTTTTTCCAGAAAATTTAGACAAATGAAAATATCAGTGATTGCTTATCCAACACAATATGAATACGGAATAACAAAGAGCAGAGAAAATTACACAAACAATAAAATAAATCCTGTATTTAACTTATATACCCCACAAAATTGACAATGCAGTGAAATCTTCTCAGAACAAATATTTCTTCATCCTTATCCCTAAACAACTCAATCAATCAACCAACCCAAACTAAAAATCAGAAATTAACCCCACCCCCATCTGCATTCCCAGAAAAGCACAACAAAATCAGGCTTAAAAAACCCAACAAAACAAGTAACTGTTCTTGTTGTCTCAGTATGGAAGGATTGACTGACCTTGCGAAAAATTATCTTCAGTGCAAATGGGCTTCAGACCTTCGTTGTTCTCTCAGTTCTTAGGGAGCTTGTGAATGCCCTGTACTTCGAACAAGAAACAATCAGTCCTCCAGATGTGAAAACCAATATGGGGAAAAATTCTCTTGGTTTAGGGTTTCATTCTTACTTTGAGGACGAGGATGCGACCGGCGGTGGAGGCTAGTGGCGGAGGTACACAGCGTGGTCGCCGGTGGAGCCAAACCGTAGATTCTCAAACCTCACAATGTTGGACTTCTTCCGATTCGGTGCTTCTGCAATTTTTTCTCTTTAGGTGAAAGTCTTGGTAATTTGGAAAGTGTAGTGTTGAGATTCAAGATTAAATTGGAAAGTTAAGCTTCCCTCCAGATTTTCTTCCCCCAGTTTCTTCCCTCCCTTTTCGGTGTAAGATTCCCTCCATTTTTTCCAGCTGAAAACGAGACAAAGAGATGCTTATAATTAACTGTATTAAGGCGCTTTTAATAAAAAGCGTCATTACAATACAGGATATTGAGATGCTTTCAATATAGCGCCTTAATAACTCCAATCTATTATGACGCTAAGTGCAAAAATGTCTTAACAATTTTAATTCATTTAATAATAAATTCAAAATATCAATTAAATTAAATATAAAATGGCAATTAATGGAAAAGCGTCACAACAGGCAATTTCTGGTGACGGCAAAATAAAAGCATCATATTAGGGCGTCATTATAGGCTGTTTTTCTAGTAGTGCGAATTGGTTTTGGTATCTATGTACATTATGACTTATACTTGACTAGTTTAGGTTGTAAATTATGGAAATATTGTTCTAGAATCGAAAGGAGATAATGAAGTGAATGTATATTAATTTGCTTCCGCTTTATTGTTATGCATAGTTGTATTCATTTGAGGGTTAGTCCCGCCAAGCTAGTGACTCGTTTTTTTTTTATTGTCTCTCGTTTGCTATAGGCTTGATTCATGTATGAATCGTCCATTCCATATGTGGATTGAACTATAGTGCAGGGGATGTGGCTACCTAGCGTTCCGGGTGCTACACAAAAAATCATGTTTTAATAACCAAAATCTGCATAAAAAGTCTGAAACTTAAAACTTTCAAGCTTTTAAAACTTTCTCACAACATCCGTTGACCTCATCATCAAAAATTCCTAATTGATTGGCTAAAGATAATGAAAAGTGGCTAAGAATATGTAAGTGTTCAGAATATAATACTACACTGACTTCAATCCTCTTCAACACAAGTTTTCCATTATTCTGAAGTATATAAATATATGTATAATAGGTTTCAGTCCTTCAAAAGAAATTAAATTTCAGTAGTTTTGGAAAAAATATGTACTTTCTTACTCAACTAACCAAAATATCAGCAATTAAATTCCAGAAATGGGCACTACTTATGCTTAATTCTAGTATTAATAGAAATCAAGGCAGTTTGAAGAGAAAGAAGAGCAAGAATTAACTCATTTGGATGATTGCCAACATCAATGCATTCTTCATTCCCACAATGATCTCCCTTTAGAGCAGCTATCCAAACCTTTACCAGATAAGAAGCAAAAAAAAAAAAAAAAAAAAAAAAAAAAAGAAAGAATAACATATTTAAATCTGGAAAGTTATCGATTTCGATAGATATTTGGAGAGCTGACAAATCAATTAGTAGACCAAATCAACACAAATCAACTTTAGAGGTCATTTTTTGGAGAGCATTCAAGTGGAAGTTGACCCATAAGCGCATTAACATTAAACAAAAAACTTTCAGATCGGAATAACTTTTGATTATACACAAAAATATCATAAAGCTGGGTTCTTTAAAGAAAACAACTTTTGTTCATAACTGTTCAAATGGCAACAATTGTTTGGAGTTTCAAATGGCTTTTCAGTTCTCACCAGGTACCATTTGAATGGAGGAGGACCACTCTTTACAACAATTTAAAGCGGCTTTTTAGATCCTGTATTGCTAGTAATACCTTTATGGTATGAATAAAAGACTAATTATTTGGATTTTGACACATATCGTAAAAAGAATAAGATAAAATTTAGAATCTAATTAGTTTTCACATGTCCACCAACTGACAACATGAAAGTTCATTCGGAAATCTCAGCAAAGAAAGGCACAAGTACTACAAAAACATGGCTGCTTTACCTAATAATTAAGCACAAGTGCAAGAATATCAGAATCCCATTTGACAGGAGAAATTTAAATTCACATCATCTCAAATACTTGAGAAACTTCATCGATATATAATCCTAACGACGACAAAGAACAAAAGGAAATTAGAAAATACAAAAGAGTTGTAGCTTTTGAATATCTGCTCCTCCCCTTCCAGATCAGTATAATAGCTGCAATAAGACATGAGAAAGTACAACTTAGCAGGGTAGTAACTTTAGGTAATCCAATTTTCTAGGGAAATATGGTTACATTTCAAAGATGGATATTGGAGATCCAATATCCTATTCCTTCATTTTTAGATGTTGAAACTTTTGAAGTGAGATTTCAACACAAAAAATTATAGCCAAACATTGAGATCCAAGAAAATTTCTAAAATTAGACTATGATTATACAAAATATCTGGCAAGATGTGTGTTCTTCCTTACAGTTCCTATCTCCTAGCTCATTCTAATTCACTACTGCAGCACAAAGCTATGTCAAGTGAATGAAAAGATTATTGGCCTAAGGATCTTTGTCATTTTATTATTCCCACCCCAACTCTCTCTCAATTTATTTCTTAGCTGCACTCATGAATGGAACACGAGGCTGACGAGAAAAAAACTCCATTACCTTTGCTCCTTTAAGTGAAATTCTTGTTCTTTGGATATTTAGAAACTACATTAATTAAGCCAAGCCCCAGCTCTATCACTGAACCACAATAAAAATAAAGAAATATGTATAAAAATATTCCATATTCAAGTGCTGCAGAATGAAAAGTTCAAAACTCATGTCAAATAATATAGCAACACTTAGTTTCTTCGCATTCAAATGAACCCACTAACCTAGTTTGATACAACATAAGCAATACAAAATAGAAACTCCCCTTTGAGTTATTTATCCAGAAATGCATTGTGTTATTTATCTAGAAACATAACAAGTTATAACATAGTTAGTGCCAACAAACTACCTTATTATACACTACTCTAAGCCAAAAGAAAAAACATCTAATAGAATGTAACTAGTAGAACAATCTAGCAAACACTTTTCCAACTTCAAATGTAACAGAGTACACCAAACTTATGAAAAAATCGAGCAAATCTATACCTAATAAAATGTATATATGTTAAACTGATTATGAACAAATCGAGCAAATCTCATTTCAGGCTTTCAAGTTTCACAGATCTGGGTCTTATAACTGCATATATATTATCTAGCATAATCTATGAAACAACTACCACGAAATTAAGCTAAGATTATATATATATATATATATATATATATATATTAACTGAGTATGAAAACATCACCCGAAAGCTCAATTGAATGAATCTTGACAAAGCTAACTTGAGTTACTACCTACAAATCACAACCCCACCAAGCTTTTCTTCAAATTGAAGCCACAATCATACTCTACATATGTGACCCGTCGAAGCCCATTGTCTTTGTAACACACATTCGAGAAAAAGATGATGATAATGAAATGCTGGAGGGAGGATTTTAGGGGAAAGTGTGGCTGAAATGCTCAGATTTTCAGGTAGGGAAAGGGTGAAATGAGGGAGGGAAAAGGGTGAAATGAGGGAGGGAGACGTGGGTCTAAAACTTAAGGAACCAATTAGGGTATGAATTTTTCGATCCATATATCGCCAAATTTCATCGCAGAAAAAAGTTCAAAGGCGAAATTGTATATTTGATTTTCATAGCCAAAATTGATTTTTAGTTGATTCATTTTCCGACAAACACTATCGTCACAGTTTAGCCGGAACACCATCATTTTCCGACGACATTCAGACGAAGATTGGTCTGGCGCTTGCTAAAAAAATCCCAAGCATTTTCAAACGAAGAGATTTGCCGGAATTGCGCCGCAATATAAAATATTTTTAGACAAAATATTTGTTCGAAGTTTTGTTTGAAATTCCCAATCATTTTCAAATGCTTTTTAGAGCAATTTTCATCTGAGAAATAATTTTCGAAAATAATTTAAAATTTCAGGTGAAATTTCATCGCAAAGTTTCTTCCGAAGTATAAAATATAATTATTTTTTAAAATAAAATTCTAGTTTGTCGGAATTTTGTCAAAAAATTTTCATCTTATAAGAAAAATGGAATATTACGAGTTTCGTCGGAATTTCGTCTGATTTTCTTCTAAAATTTACAGACGAAAAAGGTTCATCGGAAAAATTCGTCGGAAAATAACTATTTTTGTAGTGCTAGTTGAGTGCTTCACTGCACAGTTCTTCTCGATGAAGGGAGATAAATTGCCTCCAACTTATCTCTATAACATCATACAAGGAGAGAATGAGTCGCTAAGGGATTTCTTCACCAGGTTCTCTCAAACCATTGCAAAAGTCGATGAACCTGGAATCGGGTTGCTAGTTCAAATACTATATCAAATCATTCACAATGGGAAATGTGCTCGAAACATCATACTTGCCAAACCTCAAAGCCTTGCACAAATCTAAGAAATTGCTTTTGATTGGATAAGAGTCGAAGAGTTGAAAAAATCTAAGGCACGTATCACTGGTCGTGGAAATGAACAAGTTCGAGCAGTTAAGCCCGATCTCAGATCCAAGGTCGATCCTCCATCTACTAGAGGATCTAAGAAGAACTATACTCAGTTGGCTTGACCAATTAAGAAAATTTACAATGTCGTCGACTCTAAGCTCCTCAAGAAACCTAAACCCATCCGAGAGACACCTAAGGGTCGAGAATGTGGCAAGTTTTATAACTTCCACCAACAGTATGGCCATACTAAAGCTGAGTGCATTGCGCTGCATGATGAGATCAAGCAACTAATCAAAGGAGGTTACCTTTCAGAGTTTGTTAAAAAAGACAGATGATCATGCCTGTAATAAGGTCTAACACATCATCAATCTCCACCTCGGCCCGGCCAGGCTAAGCAACCAATCAAGAGGGATCCACATAATCCTCCATGCCTCGCACGGATCAATATGATAGTGGGAGGACCAGCCAGAGTTGACTCAAAAATGGCTCGAAAGCGAACTAGAAAGGAGGCCGCTACTACGGACCTCAGGATGTGAAGAACAATGGCTCGAGTAAGAAATAGTGTTTAGTGGTAGGGATCTGAATGAAGTACCCCATCGGGAAGGCAACACTCCTTGTTATTCGATTGCAGTCACTGTCGATGTAGTAAATTGTGTTGTAACAAAAAAATTAGTTGATAATGGAAGTTCTAATAACATTATCCTTTACTCGACTCTTGTCAAAATGAATTTACACAAAGATTTAAAACTTAACCCTATTTGAACCCCCTTAATAGGTTTTAGAGGAGCAGAAGTTTACCCCCATGGTTGAGTGAAACTGAAAACCTCCATTGGTACACTTCTGAGGTAAACAAACTGAGAGATCAAATATCTCGTGGTAAAAATACCTTGACAAACAATATTATTTTTGGTAGGCCTGGTTTGATCGAATTTCGAGATGTCATCTCAACATATCATCAGTTGATTACGCTACTTACTCCAGCTGGAATTGGAGAATTAAGATGTAATGCCCCAACCTCTTGGGCTTGCTATTCAATCTCCATGGAGAAAGTGAAAACACCCAATGGAAAGTTTATTCCTATTTTAGAAGCTAAAGACTTTAACGACGATGATGTTTTGTCTCAGAAACCCCTCGATTTTCTAACATCTCCCTAGGAAAAATCCTCTTCCCTTATAAATTTAGTTGGAATCGAGGTTTTGGACAAATCAAGGGACTGAGTATCATGGGCCGATGTGGGGATCTCCTTCCTGTAAACCATAAATATAAAAAGCTGAGTCGGAAGATACGTAAGAGCTTGAAGTCGAAGAAAAGCAGACTCGAATGGACCTTGCTCTCTGCTAGCTGCTTGATCGACCGAGTGCTCGAATGCTTCTGATGCTATACTCTCTTTTGAATTATGTAGTAGTAAAATGAATTTACTGACCCCCATTTCTAAAAGATTAAAAGGTGGGAATCTGGAAGATGAAACGACGTAGCGATTACAGTGGGTCCCTCCTCAAAAACTAAAACGACGCCAACATATCGGCCCTAGTTGGCGATATTTCGGGGGACTAATGACTTGGTAGGAACCAACTTGCTGACGTGACACATTTCCCAAATGACATGTGGGCACTGGCCCACCTCTCGATTTATATCCTTCTCGATCAGGCGATCGAGAGAGGGGGTTCCACCCTCCTCTCAGGATGAGTTTTTTCCTCATCGACCTACCCTTGGGAAAAAGCACTCGAAGACGCTCCCCACCTTATCCTCGACCTTGAGAAAACACTTAGCCACTAAGGATTCCTAGAGAAAATGGCTGACCAAATGGTAAAGATGGAACATCAAAAGCCTGGAGGATTATTACAACCTTTACCTATTCTGAAATGGAAGTGGGAACAAGTCACCATGGATTTGTATCCAGATTACCCAAAGCTAAGGGTGGACTTGATTGAATTTGGGTGATAATTGATCGGTTAACCAAGTCGGCGCACTTGCTTGCAGTTCGAATGTCTAACAAGATAAGCAAGTTTGCGGATAAGTATTGTTGAGAGATAGTCAGACTTTATGGTACTCCCCTCAGTATTGTTTCTAACAGAGACCCGAGATTTACTTCCAAGTTGTGGCAAGAGATTCAGAATAGGTTGGGTAGTAAGCTCATATTAGGTACAACTTTGCATCCTCATACGGATGGGCAGTCAGAGAGTTTGATTCAGTATTTGGAGGATATGCATCGGGCTTGTGAATTGGATTTCCAAAGAAAGTGGGATGAGCACTTGCATTTGATCGAGTTTTCTTACAATAATAGCTGCCAAGCCTTGATCAAAATGGCCCCTTATGAGATGTTGTATGGTCGGAAGTGTAGATCGCCCTTGTTCTTCGATCTTGAAGAGTGGAGATGGTCTAAACAAGAAGATGTTCAGAGAGAAGTTAGGAAGACAAAACTCTCTGAGGCCATGAAGATGCAGTTTAGAAAGTTCAGATCATACAATAACATATGAAAGCCGTGATCGACAGAAGAGTTATGCCGATCGTCGGAGAAGAAACCTCGAGTTTGAGGTTGGTGATCGTGTGTTCTTGAAGGTATCTCCTCGTAAGGGTTTTGTAAGAATTGGCCAAGGAGGGAAGTTAAACTCTCGATACTTAGGTCCTTTCGAGATTATTGAAAGAGTCAGAGAAGTTGTTTATTGATTGGACCTACCGCCAAATTTAATCGGAATTCACAATATCTTCCACATGTCTCAGTTGAGGAAGTACTATCCCGATGGTTTAGAGATCCTTCCCCTTGAAGAAGCCAAAGTCGAACCGGATTTAACTTTTATCCAACAGCCGGTCAAGATATTGGATTGGAAATTCCAAGAGTTGAGAAACCGGCGTACTCCCTTGGTTAAGGTTTTGTGGAGAAGCGATAAAACCGAAGAAGCTACTTGGGAAACTGAGGACAAAATGAGAAGATTTCATCCAGAGTTGTTTCTAATCGAGCAGTGAATCTGGGGACCAGATTCTTGTAAGGGGAGGAGGTTGTGACACCCTGACTTCTCGATCGTATAGGTACGCGTGCCACACAAGTGAGTTTTGAGATTTAGGATTTATTTAATTCCTTTTGTTACTTTAATTGCGCGATTTAGTTTATTTAATTTGAATTTTCGCGAATTATGTGATTTTAAATTCTACTTTTGTGAAATTAATTATGTGAATTATATGTTTAAGTTTTTGGAGCATGATTAAGTGTTTAATCATTCGTATTGTGAGATTTTATGACTAATTGTCCTTGATTGAAACTTCATTGAAATTTGAGGACTTGATTGATAATTCCTTAAGGACTTAATTATAACTTTTATAAATTGAGTACTTAATTGCATAACTTTAAATCTTGGAGGACTAGTTTCCAATTTTTCCCCCTTCTTCTGCTTTGCGTACACGATATGTACACACATACACTTATTGTTCTTAATTTTTCATGCACAAACACAAGGCACAACTCTCCCTTCTCCCTCCCTCTCCAATTCAATCCATATAAGGAAGCAAGAGAGCAAGATTTTCTTCCATTTTCTTCAAGAATTTGAGCTCAAGACTTCTTCTACTTCATCCCCTTCTGTTCTTCCATCAAGGTAAGATATATATATATATATATATATATATATATATATATATATATATATGTGTGTGTGTGTGTGTGTGTAATTGTTGAGTTTTGAGAATATGTTAGGGTTTTTGAATAATATGAATCCCTTGACTTGAAATGAAGTATTTGTGATGATCATGAACATATTAATGGATGATCACTTTGAATTTTAAGGGTTTCTTGTTAGGTTTTTGATGGATTAAAGCATGATATACTGGTGCTTTTGTTGCCTAACTGATGTATTCAAGTTGTATGCATGTTAAGTTATCATTTTGGAGTGTTTTAGATGTTCTTGTTTAGTATGGGAATGGATTGGAAGCCATTCCCGAGACCCTCTCCGGTTCTGCGCTGGTTTCTCGCACAGATCATGTCCAAACGACTGTGTAGAGCTTGTATGTGTTCTAAAAATGGCCGTTTGGAGTGCGTCTGTACCTGGACCCAGAGTGTCCAAACGGCCGTTTAGCATGCAGCTGTCCAGTTTCTGAGTTTATTCGTTTTACGTGCTTTTTTCGTGGTTTCACTTTTGTACCCTTCCCTTGACTCTTTTAAGTGTTATGGATTACATTCAAGCTAATTTCTCGTGTATGCATGAGTGAATACTTGACTGTGAAATTTTAATTTATGCTTTATGTTTGTTTGTCTACTACGTGGAGCACTAATTGTGCACATGAACATGTCATTGATATAATATGATC
The DNA here is from genome assembly GCA_037501455.1 of Lantana camara. Classification (NCBI taxonomy): domain Eukaryota; kingdom Viridiplantae; phylum Streptophyta; class Magnoliopsida; order Lamiales; family Verbenaceae; genus Lantana; species Lantana camara. The sequence goes on from CM074859.1 coordinate 44,503,627, forward strand.
TCATACTCATGCCATATGCATTTGAATCATTTTCCAAGCGCCATACTTGGTTCATACCGAGTTATGTCTCACTTGTACCCTGTTTTCTTGTCTAGAGGGTTCTTAGAAGGGTCGCGAGCCAGCTCTGTAGGGTTCGGGGAGTCTGTTTTACTTCTTTTTGGTTCGGTATAGGTGAGGAAATGATAGGTTATGTATTACAAACCCTACAACCCTCTTATGTGATGATTTGACCAAAACCTATCTTGTATATATGTACTTTGTTTTAAAATGACCAAATGTTTTCAAAGTGAAATCGAGACCTGATCCTGTCCTATTTTGGCGAGAATCTTGAACTTCCTGGGGCCTAGGGACTTGTGTATTGAGAGAACCGGGGAACCATGGGCTGACGACTATCTCTTGCATATCTCCCACCTGTTCGGACCAAGCCGGATATCCACTAGGAGGTTTGGTGGATTGTTGGGACTCCGGTTAATGGGATTCATGTACCCATTTATCACCCTGTCCTGGTTCGTAAGGGTTAGTTACCTGAACCACCAACCCTGAGGAAGAAAGAGTACTTGTGCACCTGAATTGAATCCTATAACAAGTGAAACTTAATTGTTGCATGATCGCTTAATAAATTTATCCTGTAAACTAAAGGAGTAAGGTTGGAGACTGCTCACTCGCCGAGCCACTGATCACTTTCCTGAAATGAACTTGATAATTGTAATTCCATATAGTGATTTCACCCTTGTTTTCCTTGTTTCTTTAAAACCTTATATGGAATTATGACTCGCATGATCTTTACCGCTTTATATACATATATTTATTCCATTCACTCAGTCATGTAGAGACTGACCCCTCCCTTCTTGTCCCTCAGGTACTTTTAGGTGTAGCTAGGCGGGAAACTACATTTGTTTTGAGTGTATTTTCGTGTCTAGCTATGTTATAATCATTATGTGACACATACTTATCTAAATACATCTTGTTTTGTATTATTATTGAGGTCATGTGAGCCAAATACTCTTACTTGTGATCGGTATGTATTTACGACTTGAAGGTTGTATATTATTGACTAGCTATGATTATGCTTCTGCAACTCCTATTTATATTCCTGTTTATTTTTGTTGGTTATCTGAATTGTTGGTACAATGTTATTCCCGCCTAGCCAGGGTCTGGGTCGTGTCTCCGTTCGCTATGATTGGACTTGTATGTGGACTATATTCGTATATGAGTTTGGTCCTAGTGCGGGGGATGTGCTGACCCACGCTCGGGTGTCACATCTTAAAGTGGTATTAGAGCTTTAGGTTGCGAAACCGGAGTTCTTATGTCGAGTCTATCTAGGTTGTACGCTTAGGGACAACTTGTCAACGTGCTCTTGCATCTACTTGCTAACTTCTTGATTATGTGAATTATTTAAGTGTGCATTTGTTGCTTTCATGAGAATGAATTAATCAAACATGCATTTTCAGTGTTTGATCTTGTAGGATGCCTTCCGGAAGAGATCGTGACCGTTCACCGAGTCATCGCCGTTGTCGTGACCGCTCTCCTACCCCTCAAAGGAGAAATCCACAAGCCACTCCCAAAAATTTTATGGAAGCTATTATGAATTATGTTGAGAGAAGACTTCGTGAGAATCCACTGCGACAACCCCCTCCGACTTCTGTCCTGGTTCAAGAAGGAGGATTATCCAAGCTCAAAGGGATTTTCGTTCTTATCACTCATCGAAGTTCCATAGTGGAAATGATGTCCAAACCAAAGATTGGCTTGCGGAGATACGAGATATATTTCGGGTGTGTCGATGTAGCCTGCAAGAAATGGTCGACCTCTCTATATTCCAACTCCAAGGAGAGGCTCGAAATTGGTGGAACATGGCGAGCATCAAGATTCAAGCTAATGGGGACGAGCTGACATGGGAGACTTTTTTGAGGGAGTTCAAGAACAAGTATATACCGCCATCGGTAAGGGCTCGAAGGCTTAGGGAGCTTCTTGATTTGAAACAAGCAGGATGAACGGTGACTGAGTACATCTTGGAATTTAATTGGTTGTCCTTATGCTTTACATATTACCGGGGATGAGGAACTTAAAGCTTTGCGATTTGTAGATGGTCTCTGGTATGAAGTTAAGGATGTGATCGAGGTTTCTAATGTGAGTACAGGGGCAAAGGCTACGTACAAAGCTTTGAAGGCCGAGGCTCAGGAGTAAGTCGAGGACTTTCCATTCCGGGTCAGGCTCGGGAGCGGGGAAAAAGCTCACATTTCAACAAATTCAAGCCCCCAAGAATAATGACAAGAAGCAAAGATTTACGGGGAAAGCTCCGGCACTACCGGCGTTACTAGCTCCACTACCACAACAAGAGAGGCTCGGGTGTACTTATTATGGACATCCTTCCCACACTTATCACAATTGTTGACGTCGGTTGGGTTTGTGTTTGAGGTGTGGTAAAGCGGACCACAAGGTTGATACTTGCCCGGAGATGGCACCAGAAGCACAATAAGGGGACTAAAGGCTATTGATACGAACCCGTGCTTATTCTATTGGAGGAGAGGAACAAGATGTTGATGCCGATCCGAATACCGTGGTTGAAGGTACCATATACATGCACGACATGCATATTAATACATTATATTATCCCCGGGTGCTACACATTCATTTCTCTCTCGTGGTGTGATTCCATCTTTGCCTATGCCTTTTGCTTGCACTTCTTCTTGTTATGTGATTAGTTCTCCTCTCGGGGAGGGGGGGGAAGCTTAGAGATAGGCTGTGTGTTTAAGGAGGTTCCGGTGCGCATTGAGGGCCGTGTTTTTCAGGCGGATTTGGTTGAGATGACCATGGACAGATACGGGGCTATCCTTGGCATGGATTGGCTTTTTCTTCACCGAGCCATGGTTGATTGTTTCGAGAAAAAGGTTCGTTTGGGTTCGAATGTGTTTATTAGTGTAGGTACGAAGACTCCACCACTTCTTTCTTTTATGGAAGCTTACAAGTTAGTCCGTGAAGGGGCTACGGGTTTTGTGGCTTATCTTCTCAATAAGCTAAAGGATCAAGCTAAGATTGAGGAAACCGAGATTGTTAAGGACTTCCTCAATGTTTTCCCCGAGACTTTAGATTCTTTACCACCCGAGCAGGAAATTGAGTTCGTCATTGATTTATTTTCGGGGGTTGAGCCTTATTCGAAGTCTCCATACCGAATGGCTCCGGCCGAGTTGAAAGAGTTGAAGATTCAACTTGATGAGCTCCTTATTAGTGGTTACATCCGACCAAGTTGTTCGCCGTGGGTTGCACCGGTTCTATTTATAAAGAAGAAAGATGGGACTTTGAGAATGTGCATCGACTAAGGCGAGCTAAATAGGATGACTATCAAGATTAAGTACCCTCTTCCCCACATTGAAGAGCTTTTCGACTTGTTACAAGGATCAAAGGTTTATTCCAAACTTGATCTTCGATAAGGATACTGTTAGTTGCAAATCCGAGAAGAAGATATTCTTAAAACGGGATTTAACACTCGGTATAGGCATTTCGAGTTTGTGGTGATGCCGTTTGGGTTAACAAATGCCCCTGCAGCTTTTATGGATATGATGCACAGGATTTTTCATCCGTACCTTGATAAGTTCGTGGTGATCTTCATTGACTAAATCCTTGTGTATTCCAAGTCTCCCGAAGAGCATGCACAACATCTTAAAATTGTGCTAGAGACTCTTAGAGAGCAACAACTGTTTGCCAAATTCAGCAAATGTGATTTTTGGATTGATCGAGTGACTTTCTTAGGCCACGTAGTATCTGGTAATGGGGTAGAGGTGGATCGTACAGGTACGCGCGCCACGCGAGTGAGTTTTCATATTTAAGATTTATTTAATTCCTTTTGTTACTTTAATTGCAAGATTTAATTTATTTAATTTGAATTCTAGCAAATTATATGATTTTAAATTCTACTTTCGTGAAATCAATTACATGAATTATATGTTTAAATTTTCCGAGCATGATTAAGTGTTTATTTATTTGTATTGTGAGATTTTATGGCTAATTGTCCTTGATTGAAACTTTATTGAAATTTGAGGACTTGATTGATAATTCCTTAAGGACTTAATTGTAACTTTTATAAATTGAGTACCTAATTGCATAATTTTAAATTCGTGGAGGACTAGTTTACAATTCCCCCCCTGCATATACGATATGTATGCACATATACACACATACACTTCTTGTTCTTCATTTTTCATACACAAACATAAGACACAACTTTCCCTTCTCCCTCCCTCTTCAATTCGATCCATACAAGGAAGCAAGAGACCAAGATTTTCTTCCATTTTCTTCAAGAATTTGAGCTCAAGATTTCTTCTACTTTATCCCCTTCTTTTCTTCCATCAAGGTAAGATATATATATGTGTGTGTAATTGATGAGTTTTGAGAATATGTTAGGGTTTTTGAATAATATGAATTCCTTGACATGATCATATTAATGCATACATAACTTGAGTTATATGAAACTTGAAGCATGAATGATCACTTTCAATTTTAAGGTTTTCTTGTTTGGTTTTTGATGGATTAAAGCATGATATATTGGTTCTTTTGTTGCCTAATTGATGTATTCAAGTTGTATGCATGTTAAGTGATCATTTTGGAGTGTTTTAGATGTTCTTGTTTGGTGTGGGAATGGCTTGGAAGCCTTTCCCGGGCCCCTCCCCTGTTCTGCCTTTTTTGCTCGCACAGATCATGTCCAAACGGTTGTTTGGAGCTTGTGTGTATTCCAGAAATGGCCGTTTGGAGTGCGTCTGTACCCTGGACCCAAGAAGGTCTAAACGACCGTTTAGAATTCCTTTAGAAACCTGAAACGGCCGTTTAGCATGTTACTTTTTGTATTTCTGAGTTTTGTTTGTTTTAGGTGCTTTCTTCATGCTTTCACTTTCGTATCCTTTCCTCGACTCTTTTAAGTGTTATGGATTACATGCATGCTAATTTCTCGTGTATGCATAAGTGAATACTTGAACGTGAAATTTCAATATATGCTTTATGTTCGTTTATCTCCTACGTGGAGCATTAATTGTGCACATTAACATGTTATTTATATAATATGATCTCATACTCATGCCATATGAATTTGAATCATTTACTATGCGTCATACTTGGTTCATACCGAGTTGTGTCTAACTCGTACCCGGTTTTCTTGTCCAAAGGGTTCTCAGAAAGGTGACGAGCCAGCTCCGTAGGTTTCGGGGAGTCTATTTTACTTCTTTTTGGTTCGGTACAGGTGAGAAAATGATAGTTATGTATTATAAATCCTACAACCATCTTATGTGATGGTTTGGCCAAAACCTATCTTGTATATATGTACTTTGTTTTAAGGGAGAAAGATTTTTTGGCATCCGAACTATGCCCGTTTTTGCAATTTACCATCCAAACAATTTTTCATTGCAAACCGCCATCCAACCTTTGCATTTTTGACAAAATGCCATCTGAATGTGGTTTGGTCCGACGTGTATGTTTTAAGAAAATGCCACGTGTCAATTTTTTTCCCCAAAACCACAAAAAAAAAAGGTTTAGATGGCGTTTTGTCAAAAATGCAAAGGTTGGATGGCGGTTTGCATTGAAAAATTGTTTGGATGGTAAATTGCAAAAAACGAGCATAGTTCGGATGCTAAAAAATATTTATCCCTTGTTTTAAAATGACCAAATATTTTCAAAATGAAACCAAGACCTGATCCCGTCCTGTTTTGGCGAGAATCTTGAACTTCCTAGGGGCCAGGGGCTTGTGTATTAAGAGAACTGGGGAAGCATGGGCTGACGACTATCTCTTGCATAAGTCCCACCTTTTCGGACCAACCTGGATATCCACCAGGAGGTTTGGTGGATTGATGGGCTCCGGTTAATGGGATTCATGTGCCTATTGATCACCCTGTCCTGGCTGGTAAGGGCTAGCTAGCCGAACCACCAACCATGAGAAAGAAAGAGTACTTGTGCACCTGAATTGAATCCTGTAACAAGTGAAACTTAATTGTTGCACGATCGCTTAATAACTTTATCCTGTAAACTAAAGGAGTAAGGTTGGAGACTGCTCACTCGCCGAGCCACTGATCACTTTCCTGAAATAAACTTGATAGTTGTAATTCCATATAATGATTTCACCCGTGTTTTCCTTGTTTCTTTAAAACCTTATATGGAATTATGAATCGCATGATCTTTACCGCTTTATATATATATATATATTTATGCTATTCACTCAGTCTTGTAGAGACTGACCCCTCCCTTCATGTCCCTCAGGTACTTCCAGGCGTAGCTAGGTGGGAAACTGCATTTGTTTTAAGTGTATTTCAGTATCTAGCTAGGATACACTCATTTCGTACCACACACTTATCTATATACATCTTGTTTTGTATTATTATTGAGGCTACGTGGGCCAAATACTCTTACTTGTGATTGGTATGTATTTACGACTTGGAGGTTCTATATTATTAACTAGCTATGATTATGCTTCCGCAACTCCTGTTTATATTCCTGATTATTCCTGTTGGTTATCTCAATTGTTGGTAGAGTGTTATTCCAGCCTAGCCAGGGTCTGTGTCGTGTCTCCGTTCGCTATGATTGGACTTGTATGCAGATTATATTCGTATATGAGTTTGGTCCTAGTGCGGGGGATGTGGTGATCCACACTCGGGTGTCACATCCTAAAGTGGTATCAGAGCTCTAGGTTACAAAATCCGAGTTCTAGTGTCGAGTTTGTCTAGGTTGTATTGCTTAGGGACACCTTGTCAACGTGCTCTTGCATCTACTTGCTAACTTCTTGATTATGCGAATTATTTTGGTGTGCATTTGTTGCTTTCATGAGAATAAATTAATCAAACATGCATTTTCAGTGTTTGATCTTGTAGGATGCCTCCCGGAAGAGATTATGACCGTTCACCGGGTCGTCTCCTGTCGTGACCACTCTCCTACCCCTCAAAGGATAAATCCACATGCCACTCCCAAAAATTTTATGGAAGCTGTTATGAATTATGTTGAGAGAAGACTTCATGAGAATCCACTGCCACCACCACCTCCGGCTCCTATCCTGTTTCAAGAAGGAGGATTACCCAAGCTCAAAGGGATTTTCGTTCTTATCACTCATTGAAGTTCCATGGTGGAAATGTTTTCCAAACCAAAGATTGGCTTGCGGAGATGCAAGATATATTTTGTGTGTGTCGATATAGCCTGCAAGAAATGGTCGACCTCTCTATATTCCAACTCCAAGGAGAGGCTCGGAATTGGTGGAACATGGCGAGCATCAAGATTCAAGCTAATGGGGACGAGCTGACATGGGAGACTTTTTTGAGGGAGTTCAAGAACAATTATATACCACCATCGGGAAGGGCTCGAAGGCTTAGGGAGTTTCTTGATTTGAAACAAGCAGGAAAAACGGTGAATGAGTACATCTTGGAATTCACTTGGTTGGCTCCTTATGCTTCACATATTGTTGGGGATGACGAACTTAAAGCTTTGCGATTTGTAGATGGTCTCTGGTATGAAGTTAAGGATGTGATCGAGGTTTCTAATGTGAGTACAGGGGCAACGGCTACGTACAAAGCTTTGAAGGCCGAGGACAAGACCTTGAAGAGTAAGTCGAGGACTTTCCATACCTGGTCAGGCTCGGGAGCGGGAAAAAGGCTCGTATTTCAACAAATTCAAAGCCCCAAGAATAATGACAAGAAGCAAAGATTTACGGGGAAAGCTCCAGCACTACCGACGTTACTGGCTCCACCACCACAAAAAGAGAGGCTCGGGTGTACTTATTATGGACATCCTTCCCAGACTTATCACAATTGTCGACGTCGGTTAGGTTTGTGTTTGAGGTGTGGTAAAGCAGACCACAAGGTTAATACTTACCCGGAGATGGCACCGGGAGCACAATAAGGGGACCAAAGGCTATTGATACGAGCCCGTGCTTATGGTATTGGAGGAGAGGAACAAGTTGTTGATGCCGATCCGAATACCGTGGTTGAAGGTACCATATACATGCACGACATGCATATTAATACATTATATTATCCCCGGGTGCTACGCATTCATTTCTCTCTCATGGTGTGGTTCCTTCTTTGCCTATGCTTGTTGCTTGCACTTCTTCTTGTTATGTGATTAGTTCTCCTCTCGGGTGGGGGGGGGAGCTTAGAGATAAGCTGTGTGTTTAAGGAGGTTCCGGTGAGCATTGAGGGCCGTGTTTTTCATGCGCATTTTGTAGCGCCTGGAGCGGCGAGCCACCACATCCCCCGCACCTAAACCCGAACCCACATATGAAATAGAAACCCATACATGAGCCTAAGACTAAGCGAATGGGGACCTACACACACTCGCTAGGCCAGACGAAGCTTAGACAAGACCAGAGCACGTAAAACAATAAGAAAGCGGAAGCATAAATCAAAATTCAAGAAGATAAATCCACAAAAATCGGTTCAACTAGCCATAGAAGCCTGTCCCAAAAATATACATAAACAGGAATTCATAAGGTACATACATAATTCAATTTTCAAATCCAAATCATCTACAAGATGTGCACGAATGCAAATGAAAATGCAACTCGAGCTAGGAGACTAGAACTTGACAGAAGCACGACTCAGCCTAGCAGAACCAACCTGCAACTGAAAAGTTGAAACGAGAGGGTCAGTCCACCGACTGAGTGAGGGGGCTAACGCACACCCACCCACATATACATATAGTGCAAAGCACGTATTGAATAAAAGACTATGAACCGGGATAGGGTTTTGCATATCAAAACCATTTTCGAATCAAACTTATACCTATTCATATCAAAATCGGACATAGCTTAAACTAGGGTCCTATCCCGTTTCACAATCAACATAACTTAATGAATTCTTATACCCGACGAGTACGGGTCTTACTCTAACTCCCCAATTTTTAACATACGTATTAAAATAGAAAACACAAATCATAAACCAATCCAACCGCAACAATATGTAGTTCGGGGAGTAAACCCTCACTACTCTTACCCATGCACAAAGGGTAGTTAACCCACATTGTGCTTGAAGAACCACTCCTCCTCAACCTCCAAGAGTCATGCATAAGTACTTCAAATGGGAATCGTGCACATGCTTAACCTGATGGCCCTTGCCGTCCCGGGCGTCCTTACCCACAATTCCTGGGGTCCAACAAATCTGAACATAACTTAACAGATCATAACTCGTAACATATCATACTTAGAATGTAACAAACTTAAATACCTTAGCATACCTTACCTTGCAACTCGGCTTATGGTTCTAACGTACCTCTCCATGTCATCCTAAACCATAACATGTTGAAGAAGAGCAAAGCTTGCACGAAGACACACGATTTGGAGCATAGCCTTGTTGCAAAATATTTTCAAGCTCACATATGCTTGTACATATAGTTCAAAACCACTTAATCTTGTTACAAGATCATAAACGTATTTTATAAGCACGTATCTATTATATAAATATAATAGTATAGTCACATGCGGTCTTGAAATGAGCACGTAGGGTTGTAGGTCGTATTAACTAAAAAGAAACAAACCTAAACCTCACCTTTTACCAAAAGTGCTCACGTACGAGCCTTGACGACCAAGGAGAAGCTAAATAGTGAATCCGATGCCTATCAAACTCAAATCTGAGACAAACAAACATATACGAGAGACTTACACTCGATCATGAACCAATTAGACGCATGGCGATGCATACCAATGCAAGTGGATGCAATGAATGTCATATAAATTCATACTTAGGCATATTAGAGCAAATAACAAAATATTACATAGAGAATTCAAGAATTAAGCTCATATCATATCAAATAATCTTATAACGTATCATATTATAGCATAACATAAATGGTCATAAGCTTAAAGTTCATGGAAATAGCAAGAGATGCAAGAAAGCGTTAAACGTTTTGTATATCTATCATGAATTCAAATCACAATTACACTTAATAAACGAAGCCACACACTTAAATTAATTAACGAAAAGTAAACATATTACAACACCACTAAAGCTGTCACAAAAGGCCACAAAAACGCAGCAAAAGTGAAGGGTAACGGGGGTTACTCCTCCCATGCACAAAGAGGGTACCCTCCGTTAAGGGAGGTAGACAACAAAGCCTCAAAATCTGAAGGAGGTAACCGGCGTTCCCTCCATAACGCCAAGGCGCGGTAAAGGGCGTTACCCGCCTTTCATCCTCAAAAATCCTAGAGCAGCCATGGTTGCTCTCCCCTGCATCAAACCACAACAGCAAGCAACAACAAATAAGCATGAAATGGTCCAAGAAACATCATAGAAACATGCTCCAAACTTCCTAATTCATCCGGCAAGAGATTCACCAACAATCCACAATCCCTAACTATTCACACCAAATCTCAAAGCATGCTTGAAACTCCATGAAAATGAGCATAACATAGCTCTAAATTACCACAAGGATGAGAAGAGCTAGACCATATACTTACCTTTCAATTTGGAGAAGAAATGAAGATGTATGGAGCTCAAAACTTGCAAAGTGAATAGTATCAGATTTCCCCCCCTTTTCTTCTATTGTTTCCAACACTTTTTCCCCTTTTTTCTTGCCGAGTTTGAGTGTGAGGTTAGGATAATAAGAGAGAGGGTTTAACTAGGGTCAAAAAGGCTCAATAATCAAGTCATTTGGTTAAGAAACGAAGAAGTTATGGCTAAAACCGGAAAAGGTGGCAAAGCTGCACGAGGCTCACGTTACGGGCAAAATACGGGGGTCCAAATGGGCTTAGAAAAATATAAGGATATGTTCCTTAGCTTGTAAATCTTGTTACAAGTCCGGTTTCACTTCCAGAATTCGAATCTGAATTCCCGAACTCAAGATATACCGTCCGGAATTCAAGGCGCGCTAAAACTCGTTAGGCCCTCGAATCCCAAAAATATAGAAATGGTCTCCGACAAATTCGAACAAGCAAATGAATAAAATAAACACGTAAAAAAGTTCATTAAATATATGATTCAAGTATATCACATATTCACGTAGTTCGGGAATTAAAATCAAATATTAGAAATTATATACGGAAGCTAAAACGTAAAACTTCAACAATTAAGGCACAAAGAACATGTAAACAATTAATTCAACGTATAAATTAAATCAAAAGAGAGATTAAAACATCGAAAACCCTCTCATAACATCATACCTGGCTTGCCGAAGAAATGGGGTGTTACAATCCTCCCCCCTTAAAAGAATCTGGTCCCCAGGTTCACCGCTCGAGTTTCAAGCTCAAGCAACTTCCCGTATTCATTCCATGTTCGAGGTTCATGACGTCCCGACAAGGATTAGCCCGGTAAGGTCTTCATACACAAGGGTTTTGATCACTTCTTGAAATCTTGATGGAGAAATTCCTCACCGCTTGATCTGTGCTAGGAGCAACTAAAATGTTTTGCACGATAGGAGGGTCCAAGTTTGATTCATCACCCATCGTTTGATTCATTCCAACTACTCAAGAGCTTGGTATTACACGAATAGCGTGGTTACCAAACCTCCACCACTCACACCTTCTACTCAAGAAGTCCCTTTGCTAGAGAGCTAGACCACCATTCCTTGCTTGCTTGGAAGACTGTTGAAAACACGACCCTCGACTTACCGTGAAAACCATGTACTCGACCAAAACATACAACACACACACACACACACGCACAAGTAAAACACACGACAATAATATAACAACTAAAGATACATGATACACGTGCCATGGATGACTTGTGTACCGTTCACCATTTCTCGGAGTTCTTCACATTAATAAGATTGAGTGGAGAGTCGAGGTTGATGTCTTAGAGCTCGTGTCCCGGATTCCTCGACCTCGGTTTTCATGAACGGATCTTTAGTTTGGAAATTCCCATACCTTCTCCCCATTTCATCTCTAATTGACGATACTTACCTTTGAGCCATTTTCTTTTCTTTTCTACAATCCCCTAATTGTCTTGAGGGATGGTTTCAATTCTTTTTCCACCCCGAAATCTCCCATATTCCGTTTAACCATGGGCCACCTTAAACTCGGTCATCGATCAATATATCGTGATCTCCGGTTGTCTTGAAGTCTCTCAATCTACTTCTTCAAGGACATCCTTAACCTGTCTAATTTAAATCCCGGCTTCTCGGCATCTCTCTCTTTTGTATTTCGGGGTCCGGTAAAAGGGGTTATCTTTGCAACCACCGAATAGTATGCCCTAGTGTTCAGACCCTCACTATCTCCATCGTCCCATAATTCCTTAGAACTCCTTCATTCCTCTTGGTGTCTTCATGGAATATTTACCCCGAGTTCCCATGCTCTAACTCATCCTTCTTTTCTTTTCGATTTTCTTAAACAAGGAGTCGGCCATTTCGCTTCCCCGAAAATTAAGCTTTCGACTCGTTAGCTCCTCAACAATTTCTTTTCCTTCATTACTAGTGATATCCATGATAAATCCCTCATTGATGACAATGCTCTCGTCTATAATACCCTTGGAATTATCAAGAAGAGAACCTTTAATTCCTCTCCTCAATTATTCCGGTTAAGTTTTCCCCAATAAGGCTCTCCTTCATCAGAAATGGTAGACTCAAGAAAGGAAAATTTATTAATATCTCTCTAATGCACCACCATCTACTCGATCTCGGTATTCACGTTGAATGGTGAATCAATCGTTTCCCCTCCTAGGAATTGGGTTTAGATACTTGTTCCCTGTTTCACTTCTCATTTCGATATCCCCTTGATCACTCGTCATTGAAGAGGTCTTCCTTCTCGAATTTCAAACCGATACATCAAGTAAATAAGAACAAGACTCACTTTACGTGATACAAATCTTCTCCTTTTTATTATGTCCTCGATTCTTTGTTATAACTTCAACCAAATCTTCAAAGTCACCATTTTCTTCTCACCCGGTTTTCCATCACAAGGGGGGACTTCTATCAGTTGCAAGCTATCATGAAAACTTTATACTTATGTATGCCGGGTTAGATTTGCTTATGTTATGCGTCACGTTGTCACCCATTAACAAAGAGAACATCAAGTAATAGCAATATAAAATACACATCGCTAGTAGGTATAAAGTAACAATGCGAAGTGGATGCTCGTGCAATGAATGCAATTACCTCCCGGTTGTTTCTTTGGCCTTCGCCGATCATATTCTTCCAACTTGTGTTTCGATGATCTACATCCAAAGCATCGCCCCAATCTCTTCCAACAATTCTCATAAGTATGAGAATTTTTTCTACAATAAGCACACGGTGGTTGCTCCAAGGATGGGAGTTCTTTCACTTTCTTCTTTTCTTTCGGCCCGGCTTATGAGTTTTCTAGTTCCCTCTTGGATCTCGATCCCGAGCTACTTTCCAATCCAATTCTCCGTACTCGACTTTTTTCTTTTAACTTCTCGGATTTAACTAGAAGAGCTTCCCGAGTGCTCTCGATCCAAGCCTTAGACTTGATCCCGGTCTCCATTTCCCAAAGGTCTTCCCTAATCCCATCTATGAATTGGGCCAATCTTTTGGACTCATTCGACCTCCTTAGGTAGATACGAGGGCATATATTGATCTTGTGTTCGGAGGAACCACATCTAGTACACTTGCGCAACCTTTTCCAACATTTCTTATGACTATGGTTGGGTCCTTCGCAATGGGTGCATGGGATCTGTTCTTCAAGAAACCACATGTTTGACAAGAACACAAGATCCTTTCCAACAAATTGAGCCATCTTGCCCTTCATCTTGGTAGATTGATTAACGGTGCGATGATTCGGTTGTGAAGAACCTTCACCTCTACTTGATCCCAATTTCAACTTAGGGGCCATGGTAGTTGAGATGAGTGGTTAATCGTTGTAAGATAATAACCTACGATACACAAGGGAGGCAAAAATATGATGTATGCGGTTAGTAAATGATTATGACACATAAATTGTAACGCCCCATTTTCCAACTATGCATTATGTTACATTATATTAAATTTCGTAACATTATATGTAATATATTCCTATGCATTTATATGAATTGTTTTTAACATGAATTATATGAACTAATTGATATAAGTGACTTAAATGTATTAAATGTGCCTAATTGCTCCTTTGTGAAAATTTGTAAACTTAATTGTATAGCATGAAATGGAGTTAAGTGATCTTTTGTGTAGAGATATAACTTGATTGCATTCATTTAAATAACTTAGGGACTTAAATGCAATTAGTGGTGGTTTCATGCTTATAGTGGGAGATATAATATATATCTTGTACATCCTTTCTCTCACATTATATACACTACATTGCATACAAGAATTCTACACAAATACACACACTCAATATCGGTTTTTACACTAAGAGAAGAGAAGGAAGGGATTTCTTCAATCCAAGCTTAAATTCTAGGAAGATTATTGCATAAATTGGAGCATCATCACCATATCATCCTATCATCCTTCCTTTCTTCTATTTGAAGGTATAAATGGGGATTTTTATGAAGTCTTAAAGTGTTGATTGAGTAGGGTTTGATGCTCTTGACATGATTTCTTGTTTATATATGATTAGAGGCATGATTATGACCCTTAAGCTTGGAAACTTGCATGAATCCTTGAATAATATGAAGGTGGTATGCCATGTATATATATGGGGTTTGGATGATTGTTTCTTGATAAATCAAAGCATGTTCCTTGGTTTATATGATATCTAATTGATGTATTTAACTCTTATAAATGTTATATGTTAGTTTTAGGTTGTTTTCTTGCTTTGATTTGGTGTTTATATGCCTTGGGAGCCAAATCCCGTGCCTATGCCTTGTTTTCCCTTCGGTTTGCTGCTGGAGAAGGTATCCACGGGCGTGGATTTTCTCCCACGGCCGTGGATTTGTGTCTAGAGACTCGGAAGTCTTCCTACGGGCGTGGATTTTTGACCCACGGCCGTGGATCCTCCTCTGTTTTCTGTCCCTCATACGAACTTCGATTGACCTGATTTTTGAACCCAAGGAAAGGTATTGAAGTCTAGAAGAACCTACAATTGGAATCACCTCAATATCTTTTTCCATTTTTTGGATATTATCAATTCTTTTTGGTGTCGCTGCTTCACCGACAAATTGCAATCATCCAACTTCAAGCTGACGCCATTTTCTCCTCACTTTGAACTAAATTATGAACCATATATCCTCGGAAAGGTCTTTGTGTCTAGTTTCATACCCAATAAGAAAAACGTAATTCCAACTTCTATATCTCAAGATATTCCAGTTTTCCTACAGCGTGTGCATTTTCGAAAATTGCCCGTTTTTGTCATTCTTCAACAAAACCTTCCTTATTGCATTTCTTTCACTCTCTTGGCGCCCATATGTGAATTATATGATATTTATACTTGGTAAATTGATAAGTATGCTCCTACTTGACACTTCTTGGTACTTAATTGCTCAAACGTGATTGTGTGATTCCATGCCTTAAATGAATTCAACTTGGAATAATTGAATAATATGAATACATGATTGCTTGATATTAATTTCACCTCTTAGGTGTTAATTGGTGTTTATACGTGCTAGGTGTTAATTGATAGCTTGGTTTTATTTATTTACATGAGCATGGCCGTGCGTCATACTTGGTCTCATATTGAGTCTCGTCTCACGAGTTTCCACTATTCCCTTTCTTGTCCAGTTTTTCTCCAGGACGGAGATCACTGATCGGTTGGGCCTTTCTTTTATCCTTGTCTTGTTCCGTCACTCGTCAGGTGAGGTTTAATTCTAGATATATAAAACCCATATAACCCTATGTGATGATTTAAGCCAAAATGTATCTATATATCTATAGTTTTCCAAACTCTCTTGATTTTCAACTGATTTCACGGAACGGATTGATTGATTGATTGATTGATTGTTTTGGCGAGTAAACATGTTCACTTTGGGCCCGAGGGTAGTGTATTGAACCAACCGAGGAAGCAAGGGCTGATGGGTAACTCTTGCACTATCCTCACCATTTTTGGGGTTACCCCTGAATCCACTAGGAGATTAGTGGAGGAAGGAGCTCCGGGCATAGGGAGTCATGAACCCTATGCCCCGTTGGATTGGATGGCGGGGCCTTGCTATCCCCCATCACCCGGAGGAAGAAGGATGGACGAAAATTGCTAATTGTACACTAATTTGTATTGCTTGATCACTTAATTAATTACAGCTGAATTATTGTACATTGTCGGAGAAAGGTTGGAGATTTGCCCTCACTCGTCGGGCCACTGATTGAATTGAATTGAATTGATTGTATTGTTAAATTGATTAGTTGTAATCTCGGGCGAGTTGTCTTCTACTATTAAACTTATATTGCTTCTCTTTTATAAACCCTTACCCGAGATTATGGCTTGTATGGCAATTGCGCTAATATTTATTTATAAACCCCTCGCTCAGTCCGTGTTGGACTGACACCTCAACTTTTCAGTTTTGCAGGATCGTGCTAGGCGGGAAATAGAGTCTAGCTTGTCTTTTATTTGAGTCTAGCACTTCACCTCGTATTTTGGTTCATGTATTGATACTTCTTATATTTTATATTATGCCTTAGTCATGTTGGATAGGATATTGTATTGATATGTAAATGTTGGTATCTATTAGTAAATATATAAATATGGTACCTATAAGTATTGAATGTTATTGCTTCCGCTTTTATTGCTCCGAATTGTTTATTGGTATTAATTGAGGGTACCCGCCTAGCTTTTGAGTTTTATTGTCACCCGTTCGCTATAGTCTTAGTTCATGTACGGATTATCCATTTCGTATCTGGGCTGAGCTATAGTGCGGGGGTGTGGCACCTCGGCGTTCCGGGTGCTACATCTTAGGTGGTATCAGAGCCCGGTTGCAAAACTGCGGTTCTAGTGTCGTGTTTCGTGAGTCTAGGTCGAACGACAAAGGATTATTTGATAATTGCTAGTCTTGCATCTTATTTGGAACTACTTGAACTTATTTGAAATTATTTGAACTTACCTGAACATCTTTGAATTACTTGATGATTTGTGCATGACCTTAATTTGTGTTACTACTTGAGGATTAATTAACCTTCTATGGTTTGGGAATTTATATGTTTAATGTGTTTTCTTTAATTTAGTCGAATTAATTATTGCATTTTGCATCAAATATGTGTTTAAGTGCTAATTATGTGGCATGAGCATGCACTAACCGCATGCATTTAGCTTTGAATTGATTTCTGACTTATAGATTATAGAGATCATATCAAACCACGACCAATTTCTCCGATAATCTCAATCTACCGCAAGTTCCTCCCTCTAGCTTTGGAGTTGTAAGGAATGCACCGGGGAATTTCATATAAGAATTCAAGAGCCATGACCCTCCTTATTCGGGTTATAATTCAAGTGATAAGATCTGGGTTAGAAGAAGGAATTGTGGGAATAGTTCACAAGCTTTACGAAGTTAGAAGAATAGAACATTGAGGTAATCAATGTAGTTCTACAAAGAATTGAGATATTTTGGATTTCGGGTTAAGAAAGAAGTTGGATGGGAAGAGTAAAGGGAACGACTAATATGGTGAATTCAAGTTCATGATGTGGAGCAACAAATGGAAACGGTAAAGAACGACAAGGAACTTTTGGAGTGAATTAACTGCTCAAGCCGTAGGCAAGTAAGAAGACAAGTCATATAACCGATTCAATTTCACAAAGAGAAGATTTAGAGGATTTCAATCGAGGTGGCGACTAGATGAAATCGGGACCATAATTAGAGCCTAGCCTTCAAGAGAAGTAGGATATTAACTTCCTTGGTACAGAAGGATTTAAGTTGAAGAGTTATCATTTCGGTTTATAAGGTTATATAAGTTGGTATAAGGAGAATTTGATCAAGGAGATACTTAGCGGAAAGATTCGGGCAATGCTTAAAGATCTATAATTGGGAAAGAATCGAGTTCAAGAAATTTCAAGTCTCGAGTGATGGAGATGCACAAGTTGATATCAGAGAATTCTAAAGATTTAGAAGACCGTGGGTAACAAGAAATGACCAACAAATTCAAGGCAAGCCTATAATTCAAAAACAAGGTGCAAGTGCCAAGCCAAAGGATGTAACTACAGTGACAGGTTCAACGCATACATGAGCACGTGCATCATACATTGTTTAAATTATTTAAATTTCTATAATTATATATGCCTTCTTGATTGAGCTTAATTTTTCCAACTTGTGTATTTTATTACTTACAAGTGTGACACATGCATCGGCATATTAACCCGACATGCATTGTTAAGTGTTTACTTGATAGGAACTCTCCCCACCTCACGTATCAAGTATTACTTCAACTGAGACACAACTGAAAAGTCTGGACCAAAAAGGGAAAGAGCTATTGAGAGGCCGGGAAAAGTAGCCGGAAGTTGGAATGGAGGAAGTGGGTCGCTAATCTTACCAATCGCTTCAAAGGTAAACATGGGAAATTTTCCGGACAGGAGGCATGATTAGAATTATTTATACCAAGGAAGCTAAATTTAAGGAATTGAGAATTTTCCATTTAAGAAGTGATGTTACGAGCCAACGGGTAAGAATAGGCATTCTTAAGGGAGAGAGTCAACCGGGGAATGACTTCAAAGTTATTGATGGGCTCAAACGGACTACTTTTAATAGAGCAACAAAAATACAAGAGTTAACCACAATGGGATTTCTCGAAAGTGGAAAAAGGGAAAGAATTAGATGATTATGATATTTGATGACCTTTAAGTTTGGGGTGAGAAAATTTTGAGAATAATTTCATAAAGGAGAAGCACTTCAAGAACTGGAAATGGGTATTCAAGAAATGGTCAGAAAAATTAGCACTCGGAGAAATTTCAAGATTGAGGTGAGAAAGACTTCGGGAATAATATTAGAAGAGACGAGGGCCTCAAGAGATGAAGATACGGATTCAAAGAGAGTTGAAAAGTTAATGGATAAGACGGGGAAAAAATTTCCGGAATAATATCGGAAGAGGTAAGTGCTTCAAGAGTGGAAGGTGAGTATTCAAGAAGTGTTTGGGAATTGAAATGACAAGGTAGAGTAAGGAATGATCGATGACGACTTGGGTTGAAGTATTAACATCATTGGACTCTTACCACCGGACACGTATGAATTCAAGTCTTCCAAGGTTGAACGGATTGAGTTCTCTATATAACGTGTTTCTTATCTTCGAAAGGATGGGGCAATAAGAGAACTTCGAGGAAAACTTTGGTAAGGAAGGTACCGGATGGGAGAATAGGGGTTGTCGGTTGTTTTCCATAAGAAACTGGAGATACATTTAGGTGGAGGACTATGGTTCGAGTTATTAAAGATTAGATCGAGTAGTTGAAGAACCGGGTACAATTGGTGATGAGAAGCCGACCTAATTATGACATTTCGTGACGGACGGAGTCAGAGTAATTTAACTAGGATTGGGACTTCGGACCGTGGTACTAGTTAGGTTAAGAGAATTCATCATGGAAGCAGGATTAAATTGTCATTTAAGTATTGGATATCGAGGATTTCAATGTTCGATGCTTTGGGTGGAGGAATCTCCAACATCAAATTGAGTGTTGGAACGGATCACTACCATGGAAGATTCCCGAACAACTGTGAACGGTACATCAAGCATCCATGACACATGCATACACGCAACTTAAATTCGAATAATTTCCTGATACTAAGTGAATTGAATGTTAGTTGTGTTAATTATTTTTATATGAACGATAATTGGCGTATTTGCTATCTTATACTTGTTCTTTACGTGAAAACTTGTGTGAGAGTTTATTCATTTTAGCTTAGGTTGTTTATTATCTATTTGAGAGACGGGGTTCTCTCATAGCTTGTTTGAGAGACGGGGTTCTCTCATTATCTATTTGAGAGACGGGGTTCTCTCATAGCTTGTTTGAGAGACGGGGTTCTTTCATTATCTGTTTGAGAGACGGGGTTCTCTCGTTGCTTGTTTGAGAGACGGGATTCTCTCGTGGTTTGTTTGAGAGACGGGGCTCTCACATCGCTTGTTTTAAAGTTTCGAACTCGAGAGTGGACCTGGGGACCAGGTCCTCTTAAGGGGGAGAGAATTGTATCGCCCCATTTTCCAACTATGCATTATGTTACATTATATTAAATTTCATAACATTATATGTAATATATTCCTATGCATTTATATGAATTGTTTTTAACATGAATTATATGAACTAATTGATATAAGTGACTTAAATGTATTAAATGTGCCTAACTGCTCCTTTGTGAAAATTTGTATACTTAATTGTATAGCATGAAATGGAGTTAAGTGATCTTTTGTGTAGAGATATAACTTGATTGCATTCATTTAAATAACTTAGGGACTTAAATGCAATTAGTGGTGGTTTCATGCTTATAGTGGGAGATATAATATATATCTTGTACCTCCTTTCTCTCACATTACATACACTACATTACATACAAGAATTCTACACAAATACACACACTCAATATCGGTTTTTACACCAAGAGAAGAGAAGGAAGGGATTTCTTCAATCCAAGCTTAAATTCTAGGAAGATTATTGCATAAATTGGAGCATCATCACCATATCATCCTATCATCCTTCCTTTCTTCTATTTGAAGGTATAAATGGGGATTTTTATGAAGTCTTAAAGTGTTGATTGAGTAGGGTTTGATGCTCTTGACATGATTTCTTGTTTATATATGATTAGAGGCATGATTATGACCCTTAAGCTTGGAAACTTGCATGAATCCTTGAATAATATGAAGGTGGTATGCCATGTATATATATGGGGTTTGGATGATTGTTTCTTGATAAATCAAAGCATGTTCCTTGGTTTATATGATATCTAATTGATGTATTTAAGTCTTATACATGTTATATTTTAGTTTTAGGTTGTTTTCTTGCTTTGATTTGGTGTTTACATGCCTTGGGAGCCAAATCCCATGCCTATGCCCTGGTTTCTCTTCGGTTTGCTTCTGGAGAAGGTATCCACGGGCGTCGATTTTTTTCCCACGGCCGTGGATTTGTGTCCAGAGACTCGGAAGTCTTCCCACGGGCGTGGATTTTTGACCCACGGCCGTGGATCTTCCTCTGTTTTCTGTCCGAGTTTGTTTTGCTTCGTTCTCCCTCATACGAACTCCGATTGACCTGAGTTTTGAGCCCACGGAAAGGTGTTGAAGTCTAGAACAACCGCCAATTAGAATCACCTCAATATATTTTGATATTTGTTAGATATTATCAATTATTTTTGGTGTCGCTGCTTTACCGACAAATTGCAATCATCCAACTTCAAGCTTACGCCATTTTCTCCTCACTTTGAACTAAATTATGAGCCATATATCCTCGGAAAGGTCTTTGTGTCTAGTTTCATATCCAATAAGAAAAACGTAATTCCAACTTCTATATCTCAAGATATTCCTGTTTTCCTACAGCGTGTGCATTTCCGGAAATTGCCCGTTTTTGTCATCCTTCAACAAAACCTTCCTTATTGCATTTCTTTCACTCTCTTAGCTCC
Source organism: Lantana camara (assembly GCA_037501455.1). Taxonomy (NCBI): domain Eukaryota; kingdom Viridiplantae; phylum Streptophyta; class Magnoliopsida; order Lamiales; family Verbenaceae; genus Lantana; species Lantana camara. The sequence continues at coordinate 44,524,980 of CM074859.1, forward strand.
CATATATGAATTGTATGATATTTATACTTGGTAAATTGATAAGTATGCTCCTACTTGACACTTCTTGGTACTTAATTGCTCAAACATGATTGTGTGATTCCATGCCTTATATGAATTGAACTTGGAATAATTGAATAATATGAATACATGATTGCTTGATATTAATTTCACCTCTTAGGTGTTAATTGGTGTTTATACATGCTAGGTGTTAATTGATAGCTTGGCTTTATTTATTTACATGAGCATGGCCGTACGTCATACTTGGTCTCATATTGAGTCTTGTCTCACGAGTTTCCACTATTCCCTTTCTTGTCCAGTTTTTCTCCAGGGCGGAGATCACTGATCGGTTGGGCCTTTCTTTTATCCGTGTCTTGTTCCATTACTCGTCAGGTGAGGTTTAACTCTAGATATATAGAACCCATATAACCCTATGTGATGATTTAAGCCAAAATGTATCTATATATCTATAGTTTTCCAAACTCTCTTGATTTTCAACTGATTTCACGGAACAGATTGTTTGATTGATTGTTTTGGCGAGTAAACATGTTCACTTTGGGCCCGAGGGTAGTGTATTGAGCCAACCGAGGAAGCAAGGGCTGACGGTAACTCTTGCACTATCCTCACCATTTTTGGGGTTACCCCTGAATCCACTAGGAGATTAGTGGAGGAAGGAGCTCCGGGCATAGGGAGTCATGAACCCTATGCCCCGTTGGATTGGATGGCGGGCCTTGCAATCCCCCATCACCCGGAGGAAGGAGGATGGATGAAAATTGCTAATTGTGCACTAATTTGTATTGCTTGATCACTTAATTAATTACAACTGAATTATTGTACACTGTCGGAGAAAGGTTGGAGATTTGCCCTCACTCACCGGGCCACTGATTGAATTGAATTGAATTGATTGTATTTTTAAATTGATTAGTTGTATTCTCGGGCGAGTTGTCTTTTACTATTAAACTTATATTGCTTCTCTTTTATAAACCCTTACCCGAGATTATGGCTTGCATGGTAATTGCGCTAATATTTATTTATAAACCCCTCGCTCAGTCCGTGTTGGACTGACACCTCAACTTTTCAGTTTTGCAGGATCGTGCTAGGCGGGAATTAGAGTCTAGCTTGTCTTTTATTCGGGTCTAGCACTTCACCTCATATTTTGGTTCATGTATTGATACTTCTTATATTTTATATTATGCCTTAGTCATGTTGGATACGATATTGTATTGATATCTAAATGTTGGTATCTATTAGTAAATATATAAATATGGTACCTATAAGTATTGAATGTTATTGCTTCCGCTTTTATTGCTCCGAATTGTTTATTGGTCTTAATTGAGGGTACCCGCCTAGCTTTTGAGTTTTATTGTCACCCGTTTGCTATACTCTTAGTTCATGTATGGATCATCCATTTCATATGTGGACTGAGCTATAGTGCGGGGGTGTGGCACCTCGGCGTTCCAGGTGCTACATAAATGGAACAACTAGCGCACGTAAAGTATGCAACAACAACAGTCAACAAAAAGAAAATAACAATTTTAAAACACATAACTCAAGCAAATTCACACATCTTATTGCAATGAACACATTAACACGTTGTTTCTACGCCGTATAACCTATACTCGACACAACACGACACTAGAACTCCGGTTTTGCAACTCGGAACTCTGATACCACTTTAGGATATAGCCCCGGAGAAGCGAGCCACCACATCTTCCTCACTTAGACTCGACCCCACATATGAAATAAAAACCCATACATGAGCCCAAGACTAAGTGAACGGGGACCTACACACACTCGCTAGGCCAGGCAGAGCTAAGACAGGACCAAAGCGCGCAAAACAATAAGAAAGCAAAAGCATACAAGAAAATTCAAGAAGATAAATCCACAAAAATGGGTTCAACTAGCCCTAGAAGCCTGGCCCAAAAATATACATAAATAGGAATTCATAAGGTACATACATAATTCAATTTTCAAATCCAAATCATATATAAGATGTGACCGAATACAAATGAAAATACAACTCGAGCTAGGAGACTAGAACTTGATCGACTCACTGTTAGGAATAGTACCCTAGAAAGCCGATTGTATATCCGCTTTGTACTTTTCCTTATTGTAATCACAGACAATCTTTGAATAAAATAACGAATTGAGGCAACACTTCTTTATATGCTCTTGTTTGGTATGCGTTTACTTTAGCTGTGCATGTATGAGAACTCCCCTAATCCTGATGACTTTAGGACTCTACCATTTAGGTGAAATGGTTCATGAAACGAGCCCTATATAACATAAGTCATGATTAGTAAAATACTCCAAGCCGATGAGTCCTACAGACAGTGGGAGTGTCAACCTGACTCCTCTAAGGCTTGCTTGTGGGATCACGCCCTTAAGAAGGACCACCTTGTTTCATGGAGGTGCAAAGTGTATAGTTGATACGTGCGTGATACATGAGGGTGCTTACTTTAATAAGTAAGTTCACTGAGGTGCCCCGTGTGAGAACATTCCTAAATGGGAAAGGAAGTTTCTATTTCAGGAAATGGAAACTTCCAGATTAGGAAATATCTCACGAGTCATTGATGTGATTAATTGATCCTTAGACTTGAGGTTCCTTGTCACTTTATGAGTTAACTCTGTAGTCTTAGGTATAAGCTTTAAAGGGTGTCGCCTTAGACAACTGATTCAAGCCTTATGCTGGGGCTGCACAAGTGATTCATGAAAGTGAATGAGAATCAAGAAAGGACCTACACTTGTATTTGCAAGGTGATCTCTTATTGTGTAAGTCATTCATATGCCATATGGAGTCCTTGGCCAAGGCAGTAGATCAAGACATCAAGAAAAGGGTTTCTTGGATTGAGATCAAATGGATATGAAATGCACTTAGCTTTAAGACCGGATTATTAGGGTTCTAATTATTCCCTTACCCTAGATCTTGGTTGAGAGATAGTAAGTAGGAGGATTGTATCTCACATGAATCAATGACTTAAAGGTTCTGTCGAATCCGAACATTCCAATTCAGCTAGGGGTTAACACCTGTTGCTAGACTATGGTCGTTTAATCTGTGGACTGATTAATTAATTAGTGAATTAATTAATTAGGGTCACTGCTAATTGAATTGAGAACCTAGAGGGTCACACACAACAACTTGGTTACATGAGTTGAGGCTTGAAAATGATTAAACGAGTTAATCGAGCCTAGAGGGTTCCACACGTGTGAAGCCACACGTGTGGGTCACGTGAGTGACACGTGTCCTTGTGACACGTGTCACACACGTGAATTTATATATATATATATTAAATAATTAATTAGTTAATTATTTAATAGACTTTGGTTTAATTTTGAATTAAAAAGAAAGTCTAATTTTGGAGAAAATAATCTAGTTAATTAATCACGAATTAATTAATTAGATAAAAATAAGTTATTTATTTTATAATAAATAAAGTATAAAATTATCCAAAAATAGTTTGGATATTTTTAGCTCTCTTAAAAGTTGACTTGAATTAGAATTCAAAGTCAAAGTTGGAGAATACTTGATGATCAAGTAATAGGAAAGAGACAAACCAAATCCTTGCCCAACAAGGAGTTCGGCCGTCCCTCCCCTTTCCTATATATAGGGGAGCTCATGCTCCCCTTTAGAGCTAATTGACAATTCTTGGTTCATGTGTTGAACACCTTCCTTTCTCCAAGATTAAATTAAACCCTAGGTTAAGCCTAAACACTAACTAGAGAACTAGCATCCTTACTAGTTAGATTGTGATCAAGTTGGTGGACTTTCTCTAGAGACTTCAAGTTAGAAGTTTAAAGATTCGAGCTTTACCAAGGAGAGGGGATCAAGCCGCGAGAAGAGCGTTCTTGGGTGGCTTGAAACGCTTCAAGAAAGAATAAAAGAAAAGTAAGTTTTCTATCTTTACGAATTTGGTTACACGATTGCGAGTTCAAGGTCCTTTTGTTGGGAAAATTTTTTTAAATTCCGCTGCTTTCTGATTCGTGTTTTCCAACAAGTGGTATCAGAGCCACCTCGTTAATCGTGTTTCTGATTCGTCTCAATTATACTGAATTTGGTAGAAATTCTTAGGCTTGATCCGATTGAGTATTTGTAATTGTTTTAGAAAGCCTGAATTACGAAACTGTATTTTTTCCTGAAAGTTTCTAAAAATTGGTTTTTATAAAATTTAATTTTGAAAAACAATTTTAGATTTGAAACTGTATAAACTGTTTTTGGATTTCTTGGATTGGTTTTGCTTTTGAACGAAAACACGAAACAAAAGCCCGGATCGCGATGAACACGCGAAACCCCGCGCGCGAAGGAGTCGCGCGAGCGGGCTTCGCGCGCCACCCTCCCGCAACCGCGCGGGAGGCCCTCCCGGGCGCGCCTAGGCGTGCCCGCCCATCATTGCCCAGGGCTGGCCGGAACAGACCGGCCAGTCTCCCGTACGCCGTCCGCCCGTCGCCGCCCAGGCCTGGCCGGGACAGACCGGCCAGTCGCCCAGCACCTCCCGCACGCCTGTGCGGGAGCCTAGGCGCGCCCGCCCAGGGCGGCCGAGACTGGCCGCCCAATGCCCGGCAGGAGCTGCTCGCACGCTGTGCGCACACGCCGCACTTGGGACGGGCAACCCCGTTTTCGTGATCCGGCCTTTTCGTGTTTCGTGCAATCCAGTCCCAATTTTTTATTTTAATTTTAAAATTTTATTTTTGAATATTTATTTTAATTTTTTGAATAAAACTTAAAATTGGGATTTTTGAGAAATTGAAACGGTTTATATTTTGGGAAAATACATCTTGATAAAATTATTAATTTTCAGAAATTAATTGGAATTTTATTTGTTTTGGTAATTTGGGATTTATTGAAAACTTTTATAAATAAGACTCGCATCAAGTCGTGTTTTAAGCTATTAAAGCTTAAAGCGAGAATTTTAATTTATTGGTTAAATTTAAATTCTTGCAAAAGCATGTTAGGTGATCATGGGTTTAGATCTATGTATGTTTTTAATTTATGCACATGGATGGTTTAAATTGGGGTTGGAGCCCTATAGTTGCGTTTTTCAATTGAGGTTGGAGCCTCACTTATGTGCGTACTGTTATGTGATTTATTATGTGGCTTTCCATATTACTGTTTTTGAGGCCGGGGTATGCCCCGTGTAATTGTCTAAGGCCAATATGAAGATTGAGCCTTATTACTTTATGTCTTTTCCTTTTATTGTAATTTGAGAGTAGAGATAGGTGGTGAGGTTTTATTTTCATTTTAGAGACAATGCACCCATGGAGTAAGATGGACCACATTCAAGTAACAAGGAGGCCATAAGTGAAGACCCCTCAAAATGTTAGGGAGGGGAATCTCAATTGTTAAATGTAATAGAGATAGGGCTCGTATTTTGTTACCGCTTTCCCTTATGTGATTTAAACTGTTTATGTGGCATGTATGTTAGAACTTGTGATTGTGGAGTGGCTCCCACATATCACGCATAAGATAGGTAGAACCCATGATCATTACATGTTAGTATCATGCTAGGACATGTTATCTGTTTATGTGCTTGTTTGAAATGCATTTAAGTGTACTTGCATTAATCAAGACTAATAAAATTGGATAACATATATGTTGGTGAGGTCGAACCGGACAACTCTCCGGTTGATTCGAAAATTCCCATTAAATATTAAGCTAATTTCGAACAAATAGGTGTTTAATTCGAGATGCAAATTTTGAATTGAATTCCTAGCATTCCATCAATAGGTTTTAAGTTTAGTAAGTAAAGCTAGTTATTGTCCGCGAGTCGTGGGATAGCTAGTGGAGCTTATTAGTTCTTAGTTACCTAATTAATCATTTTAAATGGTCAATATTTCGTGGTCAATTTTAGCAAGGGTGATGTCCGCGAGTCGTGGGTCGTTCGAACTAAGTTTTGGTCATGATCTTATGATTGATGGGTCTAGCTTAACGCCTAAGTAAATATGGATGTCGCACGAGTCGTGGGTCCATATTGAAAGATAGGTGATGCAAAAACAATTACTAAGAGTTCTAAAGGTGTTAGAATTGGTAAGTTATACCTACCTAGGGTTCTTACTTAGAATGTCCGCGAGTCGTGGGTTCGAGGTAAAATGCCTAGGATCTTAGTACCCATTGGGAAACGTGTTCCTCTTAGATCTTTGGGAATTCTAGATCTTTGAAAAACAGTGGGAGCTACATTAGATTAAAGACCTTATCTTTTGTATATCGTTATAATTCAGCATGCTCACTAGTTCTCTGTTTTACCATTTAGGTCGTAGATTCTGTGATTCTCTACGTGTTTTGAAATGGCAACCATAAACCCTCTTGTATCGATCCTCGAGTCAAACAAGTTGACTGGTCCCAACTATTCTGATTGGCTGAGGAATCTAAAAATCATTTTAGATTCTGAGAAGAGAACTTATGTTCACTTCGAAGGGGAGCCTACTCCCGAAGGGGAGGCTCCCACTCGGGCCGAGCGGGATGTGATTCAGAAGTGGAAAGATGATAATCTCCAAGCCCGTTGCCTTATGTTGGCTAACATGTCTCCGGACTTGCAAAGACAACATGAGGCCATGGAATTTGCTTGGGAGATTTACGACCACTTAGAGCAACTTTACCGCCCTCATGAACGTGTTACAAGGTATAACACTTCAAAGGAATTGTTCCACTTAAGAATGAGGGAAGGTTCAAGTGTCCATGAATATGGACTCAAGTTTTTTGCCCTTACTGAGAAACTTGCTTCCATGGACATGCCACTGAAAGATGAGCTTTCAGTGGATTTGTTGCTAGCTTCGCTCCCACCATCATTCAACTCATTTGTCCTCAACTTCAACATGAATCATGCTGGTGCTACCGTAGCTGAGCTGATTAGTCAGCTTGTGACTGCTGAAAGCACGATCAAGAAGGACAATAAGGTTTTGATGGTGAATGCTCCATCTTCCTCTTCTGGGCCTTCTAAAGGTAAGGGCAAGAAAGCCCAAAAGAAGAAGAAGAAACCCCTTAGGCCCACTGGTGGCATTTCGAAGGGGAAGGCCCAAAAGAAGAAGCGTGATCAGAAAGAGGATGTTTGCTTCCATTGTGGCAAAGCGGGACATTGGAGGAGAAACTGCCCAGAGTACAAGGCTACTCTAAAGAAAGGTATCTTTCTCGTTGAAGTAAATCTTTCTATTAATTCTAGTTCTTGGGTACTTCATACCGGTTGTGGAACTCATATCTGTAATGATGTACAGATGCTAAGTGATGTTCAATAACTAAAAGAAGGAGAATGTGTCTTGAAGATCGGCGATGGCTCAAACGTTGAAGCTCGAGCTTTAGGCACAATTAGATTAGATTTAGGTAGTTTTGAGTTAGTATTAAATAAAGTCCTTTATGTACCGAGCATTATTCGTAATATAATTTCAGTTCCAATATTAGATTGCGAAGGTTATGAAACTTATATTAAGAATGGTAAATACTTTATCAAACGGAACAACTCTTCCGTTCACATCGGTACTCTAAGTAATGAACTTTACCTAACTCAAAATATCAATATTATGAATATACAACGAGAAACAAAGCGTAAGAGAGATGACAAAGTTTCAGCTCCCTTATGGCACGCTAGATTAGGACACATTTCCAAGAACAGAATTAGCAAGATAAACACTTTAGGATCATTCTCTGAAAATGATCTTAAGGAGTTAACTTCTTGCGAATCCTGTCTCAAAGGAAAAATGTCCAAAGTCCCTTTTAAAGGAACTGTGGAACGTGCCACTGAGGTTTTGGATTTGATCCATACTGATGTTTGTGGACCGCTTAATGTAAGCACTAGAAACAATCATCAGTACTTCATAACCTTCACTGATGATTTTAGTCGGTATGGTTATGTATACTTAATGAAGTATAAATCTGAAGCTTTTGAGAAATTCTTAGAATTTCAAAAGGAGGTTGAGAACCAAACTGGTCACAAGATCAAAGCACTTCGATCTGATCGAGGAGGCGAATATCTTAGTGAAGAATTCCTTAGTCATCTCAAAGATAATGGGATTATCTCTCAGTGGACTCCTCCGGGAACTCCTCAGCTTAATGGAGTTTCTGAGAGAAGGAATCGAACCCTACTTGATATGGTTCGTTCCATGATGAGTTTCACTGACTTACCACCTTCTTTCTGGGGTTATGCCCTAGAAAGTGCAGCAAAGATTCTGAATCTAGTTCCCTCTAAGTCAGTCCCCAAGACGCCCTATGAAATGTGGCATGGTAAAATCCCTAGTTATTCTTACTTAAGAATTTGGGGTTGTCCTGCTTACGTGAAGAGGACAGTGGGAGATAAGTTAGAATCTCGTTCTAACTTATGCTACTTTGTAGGATATCCTAAGGAATCCATAGGATACTATTTCTATGATCAATCTGAGCAAAAGGTGTTTGTTTCTAGAAATGCCACTTTTCTTGAGGAACCGTTCCTTAAAGAAAAGAAAGGCAAGATCATAGAATTAGAAGAAGTACAAAGTGACCCCATACCACCCACTGAAGAAACGTCCCACTCTGATCAACCACAACCAATCACGAATTTCGATACACATGAAAATCCTCCTCTAAGGCGTTCTGAACGCAATCCTAGACAGCCGGAGAGATGGTATGGATTCTTCCATGAAATCTCTCAAAAGGATAATGATCCTTCAACATATGAGGAGGCACTTTCAGATTCTAAGTCTGAACAGTGGATAGAAGCCATGAAATCCGAAATGGATTCCATGAACTCCAACCAAGTTTGGACCTTGGTAGATTTGCCTGATGGGGTCAAACCCATAGGTTGCAAATGGATCTTTAAGAGAAAGCTTGGAGTTGATGGAAGCATTGCAGCCTACAAAGCAAGACTGGTTGCAAAAGGATTCACTCAGAGACCCGGCGTGGACTTTGACGAAACCTTTTCACCAGTTGCAATGCAAAAGTCTATTCGGATCATGCTTGCCATTGCTGCATATTATGACTATGAGATATGGCAAATGGATGTGAAAACTGCCTTTCTCAATGGTGACATTGAGAAAGACATTTATATGGAGCAACCCATAGTTTTCACATTCAGTGGGAGTGAGCAAAAGGTTTGCAAACTCCAAAGATCAATCTATGGATTGAAACAGGCTTCTAGGAATTGGAACATTCGATTTGATGAATCAGTCAAAGCGTTTGGCTTCATCCAAATTTCGAATGAATCATGTGTGTATAGAAAGGAATTGGAGACCTCAGTGCAATTCTTAGTACTTTATGTTGATGACATCCTTCTTATTGGGAATTCGAAGGATGACATGAAAGTAACTAAGTTATGGTTATCGAACCAATTCGAGATGAAAGATCTTGGTGATGCGTCCTATATCCTTGGAATCAAAATCTATAGAGATAGATCTAGAAGGTTAATAGGACTATCACAGTCGATGTACATTGACAAAGTATTGAAGAGATTCAATATGGAGTCAGCAAAGGTTAAGAACCTTCCTATGAGTGTAGGAACATGTCTTTCAAAGAAGATGTGTCCTAAGACTAACCTTGAGAAGGAGAGAATGACTCATACACCTTATGCATCAGCAATAGGTAGCATAATGTATGCAATGTTATGTACTCGACCGGATGTGGCTTATGCACTTAGTGTAACAAGTCGTTTCCAATCTGACCCTGGAGATGGTCACTGGGCTGCCGTGAAGAATATTCTTAAGTACTTGAAAAGTACTAAAGATTTATTCTTGGTTTACGGAGGTCAGAGAGATCTTACTGTCGAAGGATACTGCGATGCAAGCTTTGCATCTGACTTAGATGATTTTAAGTCAATGTCAGGATACATTTTCTGCCTAAACGGCGGGGCAGTGAGTTGGAAGAGTTCCAAGCAGACTACCACTGCAGATTCGACCACTGAGGCCGAATACTTAGCTGCAAATAATGCAGCTAAGGAAGGTGTTTGGATTAGAAACTTCATTCAAGAGTTGAATGTTGTTCCTAGCATGAAAGACCCCATTACTGTGTTTTGTGACAACACTGGGGCGGTTGCTCAAGCAAGAGAACCAAGATCTCACCAACGGACCAAGCACATTATGAGGAAGTATCACCTAATCCGTGATATTATCAAAAGAGGAGATGTGCAAATTGAGAGGGTCACATCAGCAGAGAACGTGGCAGATCCACTTACTAAACCCCTTAGTCGAGAAGCTTTCCAAGGTCATCTTCAGAAGATGGGACTTAGAGTAGCTTTAGAATGGCTTTGACGGGCAAGTGGGAGATTGTTAGGAATAGTGCCCTAGAAAGCCGATTGTATATCCGCTTTGTGCTTTTCCTTATTGTAACCACAGACAATCTTTGAATAAAATAACGAATTGAGGCAACACTTCTTTATATGCTCTTGTTTGGTATGCGTTTACTTTAGCTGTGCATGTATGAGAACTCCCCTAATCCTGATGACTTTAGGACTCTACCATTTAGGTGAAATGGTTCATGAAACGAGCCCTATATAACATAAGTCATGATTAGTAAAATACTCCAAGCCGATGAGTCCTACAGACAGTGGGAGTGTCAACTTGACTCCTCTAAGGCTTGCTTGTGGGATCACGCCCTTAAGAAGGACCACCTTGTTTCATGGAGGTGCAAAGTGTATAGTTGATACGTGCGTGATACATGAGGGTGCTTACTTTAATAAGTAAGTTCACTGAGGTGCCCCGTGTGAGAACATTCCTAAATGGGAAAGGAAGTTTCTATTTCAGGAAATGGAAACTTCCAGATTAGGAAATATCTCACGAGTCATTGATGTGATTAATTGATCCTTAGACTTGAGGTTCCTTGTCACTTTATGAGTTAACTCTGTAGTCTTAGGTATAAGCTTTAAAGGGTGTCACCTTAGACAACTGATTCAAGCCTTATGCTGGGGCTGCACAAGTGATTCATGAAAGTGAATGAGAATCAAGAAAGGACCTACACTTACATTTGCAAGGTGATCTCTTATTGTGTAAGTCATTCATATGCCATATGGAGTCCTTGGCCAAGGCAGTAGATCAAGACATCAAGAAAAGGGTTTCTTGGATTGAGATCAAATGGATATGAAATGCACTTAGCTTTAAGACCGGATTATTAGGGTTCTAATTATTCCCTTACCCTAGATCTTGGTTGAGAGATAGTAAGTAGGAGGATTGTATCTCACATGAATCAATGACTTAAAGGTTCTGTCGAATCCGAACATTCCAATTCAGCTAGGGGTTAAACACCTGTTGCTAGACTATGGTCGTTTAATCTGTGGACTGATTAATTAATTAGTGAATTAATTAATTAGGGTCACTGCTAATTGAATTGAGAACCTAGAGGGTCACACACAACAACTTGGTTACATGAGTTGAGGCTTGAAAATGATTAAACGAGTTAATCGAGCCTAAAGGGTTCCACACGTGTGGGTCACGTGAGTGACACGTGTCCTTGTGACACGTGTCACACACGTGAATTTATATATATATATATTAAATAATTAATTAGTTAATTATTTAATAGACTTTGGTTTAATTTTGAATTAAAAAGAAAGTCTAATTTTGGAGAAAATAATCTAGTTAATTAATTACGAATTAATTAATTAGATAAAAATAAGTTATTTATTTTATAATAAATAAAGTATAAAATTATCCAAAAAGAGTTTGGATATTTTTAGCTCTCTTAAAAGTTGACTTGAATTAGAATTCAAAGTCAAAGTTGGAGAATACTTGATGATCAAGTAATAGGAGAGAGACAAACCAAATCCTTGCCCAACAAGGAGTTCGGCCGTCCCTCCCCTTTCCTATATATAGGGGAGCTCATGCTCCCCTTTAGAGCTAATTGACAATTCTTGGTTCATGTGTTGAACACCTTCCTTTCTCCAAGATTAAATTAAACCCTAGGTTAAGCCTAAACACTAACTAGAGAACTAGCATCCTTACTAGTTAGATTGTGATCAAGTTGGTGGACTTTCTCTAGAGACTTCAAGTTAGAAGTTTGAAGATTCGAGCTTTACCAAGGAGAGGGGATCAAGCCGCGAGAAGAGCGTTCTTGGGTGGCTTGAAACGCTTCAAGAAAGAATAAAAGAAAAGTAAGTGTTCTATCTTTACGAATTTGGTTACACGATTGCGAGTTCAAGGTCCTTTTGTTGGGAAAATTTTTTTAAATTCCGCTACTTTCTGATTCGTGTTTTCCAACACTCACGACTCACACCTAGCACGAACCAACCTGCAGCTGAAAAGTTGAAAGGAGAGAGTCAGTCGACCGACTGAGTGAGGGGACTAACGCCCACCCACCCACGTATACATATAGTGCAAAGCACGTATTGACTAAAAGACTATGAACCGGGATAGGGTTTTGCATACCAAAATCAATTTTGAATCAAACTTATACCTATTCATATCAAAATCGGACATAGCTTAAAATAAGGGTTCTATCCCGTTTCATAATCAAAATAACTTAACGAATTCTTATACTCGGCGAGTACGGGTCTTACTCTAACTCCCCAATTATTAACATACGTATTAAAACAGAAAACACAAATCATAAACCAATCCAACCCCAACAATAGTAGTTCGGGGAGCAAACCCTCATTGCTCTTACCAATGTACAAAGGGTAGCTAACCAATATTGTGCTTGAAGCACCACGCCTCCTCAACCTCAAAGAGTCACGCGTAAGTAGTTCAAATGGGAATCGTGCAAAGGCTTAACCCGATGGCCCTTACCGTCCCGAGCGTCCTTACCCACAATTCCCGGGGCCCAAAAAATCTGAACATAACTTAACAGTCATAACTCGCAACATATCATACTTAGAACGTAACAAACTCACATACCTTAGCATACCTCACCTTGCAACTTGGCTTATACTTTTAACGTGCCTCTCCATGTCATCCTAAACCATAGCATGTTGAAGAAGAGCAAAGCTTGCATGAAGACACACGGTTTGGAGCATAGCCTTGTTGTAAAACATTTTCAAGCTAACATATGCTCGTACATATAATTCAAAACCACTTAATCTTATAGCAAGATCATAAATATATCTTATAAGCACGTATCTATTATATAAATATAATAGTATAGTCACATGCGGCCTTAAAACGAGCACGTAGGGTTGTAGGTCGTATTAACTAAAAAGAAATAAACCTAAACCTCACCTTTTACCGAAAGTTCTCACAGACGAGTCTTGACGACCAAGAAGAAGCTAAATGGTGAATCCGATGCCTCTCGAACTCAAATCCGAGACAAACAAACACATACTCAAGACTTAGACTCAAACATGAACCAATTAGGCGCATGGCGACACATACCAATGCAAGTGGATGCAATGCATGTCATATAAATTCATACTTAGGCATATCAGAGCAATTAACCAAATATTACATAGAGAATTCAAGAATTAAACACATATCATATCAAATAATCTTATAACGTACCATATTATAGCATAACATAAATGGTCATAAGCTTAAAGTTCATGGAAAGAGCAAGAGATGCCAGAAAGCGTTAAACAATTCATATATCCATCGTGAATTCAAATCACAATTACACTTAATAAACGAAGCCACAAACTTAAATTAATTAACGAAACATAACATATTACAACACCACGAAAGATATCACAAAAGGCCACAAAAACGCAGCAAAAGTGAAGGGTAACGGGGGTTACTCATCCCATGTACAAAGGGGGTAACCCCTGTTAAGAGAGGCATACAACAAAGCCTCAAAGTCTGGTGGAGATAACGGGCTTTACCTCCACAACGCTAAGGCGCGGTAATGGGCGTTACCCGACCTTCTTCCTCAAAAATCCAAGAGCAGCAATGGCTGCTCTTCCCTGCATCAAACCACAACAGCAAGCAACAACGAAGAAGCATAAAAGCAGCAACAAATCAGCATGAAATGGTCCAAGAACCATCATAGAAACAAGCTCCAAACTTCCTAATTCATCCGGAAAGAGATTCACCAACAATCCCCAATCTCTAACTATTCATACCAAATCTCAAAGCATGCTTGAAACTCCATGAAAATGATCATAACATAGCTCTAAATGACTACAAAAAGGAGCAGAGCAAGACCATATACTTACCTTTCAATTTGGAGAAGAAATGAAGATGTATGGAGCTCAAAACTTGCAAAGTGAATAGTATTAGATTTCACCCATTTTCTTCTCTCGGTTGCAGCCCTTTTTCCGCTTCTTTCTTGCTGATTTTGAGTGTAAGGTTAGGATAATGAGAGATAGGGTTTAGCTAGGGTCAAATAGGTTTAAGAATCATGTCATTTGGTTAAGAAACAAAGAAGTTATGGCTAAAATCGTAAAAGGTGGTAGAGCTGCACGAGGCTCACGTTACGGACGAAGTACGGGGGTCCAAACGCGCTTAGAAAAATATAAAGCTAGGTTCCTTAGATTGAAAATCTCATTATGAGTCTGGCGCCACTTCCGACATTTGAATCCGAATTCCCGAGCTCAAGATATGCCGTCCGGAATCTAAGGCGCTAAAACTCGTTAGGCCCTCGAATCCCAAAAATAAAGAAATGGTCCCCGACCAATTCTAACAAGTAAACGAATAAAATAAACATGTAAACAAGTTCATAAAATATATGATTCAAGTATATCATTTATTTACGTAGTTCGGGAATTAAAATCAAATATAAGAAATTAAATACGGAAGTTAAAAAATAAAACCTCAACAATTAGGGCACAAAGGACAGGTAACCAATTAATTCAACGTATAAATTAAATCAAAAGGGAGATTAAAATGTCAAAAACCCTCTCGTAACGTCATACTTGGCTTGCCGAAGAAACAGGGTCTCACAGACTTGGTTGAGATGCCCATGGACAGATACGGGGCTGTAACGCCCCAATTTCCGGCTATTCAGGTACGCACGACACGCGTGATTTTGAGGGGTAGGATTTAATTTTTATTTCCTTCATTTATTAAATTCCTACATTTTATGATAAGTTATATAAATTGTATTTCAATATGATTATGTGAAATGTGTGTCAATTTGAGAATTATTGCATAAATTGGATTCATTTGCACCATGAATTAATTGCCGAATGTGTTTTAAATGCTTAATTGTCCTTAAATGCTCATTCACTTTAATCTAAGGACCAAATTGCATGATATAATCTTGGGCCAAAGTGATTAATTAGTTAGGAATGGAACTTGATTGCATGACTTGAACTTTGGAGGGACCTAATTGCAATTTAATCATTTCACTAAATCAAGGATGGTGAATCACGATATATGCTTCTTCATTCTTAATTCTTCTTCCTTCTTCATTTTTCATTTCAAAGTCATACAATCTTTTTCTCTCTCTCTCCATCAACTCACACAAGAAGAAGAGATGGTTTCCATCTTATGCAAGTTAAATCATCAAGAACTTAGGAGCTTTGAAGCATCATCATCTCCATAACTTCACCTTTCATCTTCTCTTTTCATTTCAAGGTATACATGAGCTAATAAATGAATTCTTGATATTATGTGTGAAGTTAGGGTTATGGTTCTTATGGAATAATTTGCTTATATGATGCTAGAAGCATGATTAGGAGATTTGAACTTGAATTCCTTGCATATATTAAGAAATTATGAAGTTATATAATGAATTCATATATGAACTTGAAGTGATGATTCTTGAGGATCATGGATGATATGAGTATTAATATTGAGTTTTATTGCATGATAAGCATGTATGTATGTTTCTCTTCATGAATTATAACATATGGGATTAAATAATAAGTGATTTTGATGCTTTGGAGATGTGTTCGAGCTTCCCCTGTTTCTTCCCCTGCTTCTGTACCTTCTGCGTAACGGGAACGGCCCTTCCCGTTCCCTTTGTTATTGGAAATGACCGTTCCCTTGTTTGAATAGGATTGCATGACGGCGAGGACGGGAACGACCCTTCCCATTTTGGCTTACGAGCCGGAACGGCTGTTCCCATATTCGGGGAGCTGAGAACGGCCCTTCCCATTTTGAACTGAGGGCCGGAACGGCCGTTCCCAGGCCCCTAGAGAGGCAGCGAGTTTCTGCATAAAATCCAGATTTCCAATTCCTTTCCTTTACCTTTATTTGATGACAACATGCTATTATATGATTAATATCATGCAATAATGTGAATATATTATGCTACATTCGTGAATGCATGTCATCTCGTTACTTGATCATGCCGTGCATCCTATTTGGTAATATTATTGAGTTAATGTCTCACGAGTACACCATGTCCCGTTTTCTTGTCCAGTTTGTCTCCACGGCAGAGATTATTGATCGATGAGCACGTGCACGCATCTATGAGTTGTCATGTCGCCTGTCAGGTGAGGTTTAATTGCTAGTTACATAGAACCCGTATAACCCTTATGTGGATTTCAGGCCAAACGTATAATAGTTATAATTGTTTCTAACTCTCAAGTCATGCTTATTGAAAGAAAGCCGTGTATCATGTTACAAGTCATGTTTACCATGTTACCGTGATTAAACTGTGACCGTGTTACCGTGAATGGTGAATGCTCGCAACCTTCCCGTTATTGGAGTGAAGGAGTTCATGGAGTGAAGGAGTTCATGGAATTAAGTTCGTAAAACTGATACGTGTGCAGTGTAATTGAATTGCATGATTGCATATTTGTTAATAAAGTATTTAATATTGATAGTTGTAATCTCGGGCAAAGTGAATTATACTTTGAACTTATATTACTTTTAGCAATAAAACCTTACCCGTGATTGTAAATTGCATGTTATGTAGGCTAATATCTAATTATACCCCTCACTCAGTGTAGTGCCCCAAACGAAAGGCACCACACCCCCCGCACTATGACCCAAACCCGGTTACGAAATGGAAAGTCCGCACCCGGATCCGAATCATAGCGAACGGGAGACCACTCACTCACTAGGCTAGGCGGGAACTAAAACTTCGAAACCAAATAAGTGATACAAGAGTTAGCAAACGTGCGGAAGCAAAATATGTAATTAATCACGAATACAAGTAAGACAGGACGAGTTCAACTAGCATAAATTCCTAGCCCCGAAAATTCAACATAAATCATAATCATAATCATGGGTTCAATCTGTCCCTAGAAGCCTATCCCGGATCAATATCATAACATAATCATAATCGTACAATGCTCAAAATTGTTCAAGTTTGCAAGATGCAAGTGACATGACTCAACTTAATCAAAAGACTTGACAGACACGACTTCCCGCCTAGCACTCTAAACCTGCAAGAAACTGAAAACAGTCCGGGTTCAGTCTATAGGAGACTGGTGGGTATAAAACAGGGCATAAAATAAATAGTATTGTAGAATTTAAACACGCCCACATGCAAGCTATAATCCCGTGTGAGGTTTGTTTAAATATTTCCCAAGGGGGTGAAAACAAAGTAAAACAACACTCGGGATTACAACCATCAATTTCATTTATTCATTCAATCATGTGGTCATTACGTGAGCCCGACAAGAGGGCGACTTCTCCAACCTTCTCCTCGTGTGTGCATTAACTATTTCATTCATTCATTCAATCAGTCATTAGTGATCATACCACATTCATTCATTCGTTCATGCATTCGTTCATTAGCATACATTCAATCATATCATTCATAATCATATCATAAAACAAGTTCCAACCTTCTTCCTCCGGGTGGTGGACGGGTTAGTAGGACCCGGCCACCTCAATCATTGACCAAAGGGGGTTCATGAGTTCCCCAAAGGCACTCAGCTCCCATTCCTCACTAATCTCCGAGCGAGGGCCGGTATCACCGTTAATATTTGTTGGGACTAGTGCAGGGGGATCACCGTCAGCCCGAGCTTCCCCAGATAGCCACGTACACATAGTCCCGGGCCCCATAAACAATGTGTTCACTGATCTCGCCAAAACATTTGGTAAGGGATTCATGAAAGGAAAAAGGGTTTTACGTTGAAAATCATAGACTCTTTTGAAAAGACTCGATATATATACATATATATAATATTTTGGCTTAAAACTTCACATAAGGATATATCGGGGTCATCATAGCTAATAGAAGACAAACCCAGCTAATAGAAGAGAAACCCACCTGTTACACCTTACCGAACAATACCAAGAAGAAAAGAAGACTTGAAAGTAACCTATGAACCCGACACGTCTCCGCCCTGGAGAAAACTGTAAAAGAATAGACACGTGAGACTCAAGACTCCATATGAACCACATGTGACGCACGACAATGCTATGCATATGATATGAATGCATAAAAGATGATATTACGTCATGAACACGTTCATGTGCACTATTAATTCATTTAAGGCATATAAACAAGCCATTCATTCGTTCAAGGAAGCGTTCATATTAATTCAAGTCCATAATTTCACATTTCATATCAATTCAATCCAAGAATTCAAATATGATCATAGTACTTATTAAATCACATTTACAATTAGAAAATAAACAATTAAATACATTCAATTTAAAATCGGAAATCAAATAAAACATGACATAGGTAACAATTAAATTCTATAATTCAATTAAATCAAATAACATTTAATATTTAACAAACATATATAAATATATATATTTATATATACATGCACACGTACTCAGTCATGCATGTAAACTCATGCATTGAACATATGTATATATATATATATATATATCTCCCAAGCACGTACAGCAACAACAACATGCATGCAAATCCATAATAAAATGCATGCAATTTCACAAAGCACAACAAATTTCATGCATGAAACATTAAGAATTAAACACATGCATGCCTGGACCCTATTTCACATGCAACAATCAACCAATTCATGCAAGAAAGGAAAAGGAAAACAAGCAGCAGCAGCTCAACAGCAAAACAGCAGCAGCGGTTTACAGATCATCTCTCCGCCCTGGGAGATTTTCACTCCAAAAGTCCCCGCCCGGGGACTGCCATGCAATGGGGTTTCTGTAAAAGGGCTCCCCGGCCGGGGAGAGGCAACAGAAGGTAATCGCAGCAGCAACACAGACTTATCCCCTGTTTTCTTGGCTTAAAACGCAGCAGCAGCTAAAGCAACAAACAGGCAGAATATGCAGCAACACAAGGCATGAAATGCAGCTACAAACCAGCCCTAACAACTCACTAAAACTGACAGCAACAATCAAGAAGAAACGTAGCAGCTGACAGCAGAAAAACCATTCCAAAACAGGGCCAAAAATCCACGAAAAACAGGGCATGACTGATCTTCTTCATCTCAACATATTCAGGCTTCTTAAGCTATCCAATACGCAGAAAAACAACACCATTTTGACATATGAATCAGTCCCAAAAGAAGCTCAACGTGAAAAGAAGGCATACGTGACCCTTCCATTAAATTTTCTCAAAGAACCATAAATGATATCTCATAAATACTTTAACTACCATGTAATCAATGATCATAAATGAGAAGAGGATGTCAAAACAATCATATTCAAGCTTGGAATCACTCAAATCCATCAAGAATCGAAAGAGATCAACATAAAAGTTCAAAACCTACTATTCATTAAACCTAGCAAAACCCCATGAAAACTGACTCAAATTTAGGGATGAAAGGATTAAAATGACCAGGAATGAACATATATTACAACCCTATGCTTACCTTGTTGATTGGATGAAGGTTGGAAGAGATTTGAGCTCCAAAATCTCCAAGGAAGGCAAGGTTGCGGGAATGACTGGAAGTCAGTGACTTTGGCTGAGATTTCTGATTTGTGTGAGGGTTGGTTCGGTTAGGGCATGGAATAACAGGTTAGGTGGTTGAGTTAGGGTTTCAAACCATCAAACCCTGGCTAATTTGGTTAAAGTTTGGATGAGTTATGGTCATTTTAATACAACATGGTCAGTTTCGTCGCCGTTTCGTTCTTCGGTTGGATTTCGGAGGTTCAAATGACTTTGGAAAAATATAAGGCTAAGTTCACTAAACTTGAATTTTCGTTACGAGTTCAACGAAGTTGACGGAACTCGAATCCAAGTTCCCGAGCTCAAGATATCAATTACGGAACCAAGGGTGCGCTAATTGCTCGTTAGCCCCCGACTTGGATTCCAAAATTAAAATAAATCGAAACTCATGCAAATCAACCCGAAAATATGAAACGAACATATATTCATATACAAGACACATATAAGTCCAACATATTAAATTTGCACGAAATTTCGGTATCAATTTATATAAAAACGAAGCACGTAAATGTCACTCATAAACATTGTAACAATAAAACCATAACATTAATAAATAATATAAAATTCAAATCGTATATAATTTATAAATAAAATGCATGCATCAATATTAAATGCAATGAATTGCATGAGTTCATGCAAATATATTATTAACCAACTCGTACCACATTTAATATATATATATATATATATATATATATATATAAGTATATTTGGTATTAATAATATTAAAATAAAGTAATTAACATTTAATATATTTAAAAAATTAAATTTATAAAACACGTATAAATAATTATTTCGAGCAATTTGGTAAACACGCTGTACTAACTTACTAAAAAAAAACTGGGGCGTTACAACAAATTAAATATATAAAACACATATAAATAATTATTTCGTGCAATTTGGTAAACACATACGTCATGCTGTACTAACTTACTAAAAAAAAAACTGGGGCGTTACACTCAGTCTTCATAGACTGACGCCTCCACCTTTCAGGTTATTGCAGGTGCGTGCTAGGCGGGAATTGAGTCGAGTCCAGTCTTTGCATTTGAGTCGTGCATGGTTCATTTACTTGTTGTTGCACGTGAATTATTGTATTGTTATTTGTTATGTAACTTAGGAGATGATAAATGTATTGATATGTAAGATCAGAACATAGATTACTTGATAACTGATCGATAGTATATCATGCTTCCGCCTGTTTATTATGCATTGTGGTAATTGATTTGCGAATTAGTCCCGCATAGGTAGTTGGTTATGTTATTGTCACCCGTTCGCTACAGGTTGGTTCATGTACGGACTATCCATTTCATATGTGGATCGACCTATAGTGCGGGGGTGTGGCATCTCCACCTGTAGAGGGTGCTACAGGGGCTATCCTGGGCATGGATTGGCTTTTTTTTCACCGAGCCGTGGTTGATTGTTTAGAGAAGAAGGCTCGTTTGGGTTCGGATGTGTTTATTGGTGAAGGTACGAAGACTCCACCACTTCTTTCTTTTACGAAAGCCTATAGGTTAGTCCGTGAAGGGTCTACAAGTTTTATGGCTTATCTTCTCAACAAGCCGAAGGATCAAGCCAAGATTGAGGAAACCGAGGTTGTTAAGGACTTCCTCAATTTTTTCCTCGAGAATCTGGATTCTTTACCACCCGAGCAGGAAGTTGAGTTCGTGATTGATTTGTTTCTGGGAGCTGAGCCTTATTCAAAGTCTCCATACCGAATGGCTCCGGCCGAGTTGAAAGAGTTGGAGAATCAACTTGATGAGCTCCTTATTAGTGGTTACATCCGACCGAGTTGTTAGCCATGGGGTGCACCGGTTCTATTTCTAAAGAACAAAGATGGGACTTTGAGAATGTGCATTGAGTACCGCGAGCTAAATAGGATGACAATCAAGAACAAGTACCCTCTTTCCCACATTGAAGAACTTCTCGACTTGTTACAAGGATCAAAGGTTTATCCTAAACTTGATCTTCGACGAGGGTACTATCAGTTGCGAATCCGAGAAGAAGATATTCGTAAGACAGGATTTAACACTCGGTATGGGCATTTCGAGTTTGTGGTGATGTCGTTTAGTTTAACAAATGCCCCTGTTGCTTTTATGGATATGATGTACAGGATTTTTCTTTCGTACCTTGTTAAGTTCGTGGTGATCTTCATTGACGATATCCTTGTGTATTCCAAGGCTCCCAAAGAGCATGCACAACATCTTAACATTGTGCTAGAGACTCTTAGAGAGCACCAACTGTTTGCCAAAATTCAGCAAGTGTGAATTTTGGATTGATCAAGTAACTTTCTTCGCCACGTAGTATCTGGTAACGGGGTAGAGATGGATTCCTCTAAGATTGAAACAGTGGTGCAATGGGAGAGACCAAAGAACGCCTCAGAGGTAAGGAGTTTCTTGGGTCTAGCGGGTTATTATCGGAGATTTGTGAAGAATTTCTCCAAGATCGCTGCTCTTTTGACTTGATTAACTAAGAAAGAGGTAAATTTTGAGTGGGATGAGGCCTGCGAGGCAAGTTTTCAAGTTTTGAAGGAAAAGTTAACTTCAGCTCCAGTGTTGGCCCTACCCATGGGGTCTAAAGGGTATGCTGTTTTTACCGATGGCTTGAAGGAAGGTCTTGGTTGTATTCTCATGTAAAATGAGCGAGTAATAGCTTATGCTTCAAGAAAGATAAAAGACCAAGAGAAGAATTACCCCACTCATGATCTCGAGTTAGCCGATGTGGTTTTCGCTTTGGCAAAGTGGGGCCATTATCTCTACGGGGTTTCTTTTTAGATCTATTCCGACTACAAAAGCCTCAAGTATTTATTCACTCAGAAGAAATTAAATATGAGGAAAAGGTGTTGGATGGAATTTCTTGAAGATTACTATTGTACCATCCATTACCATCCGGGTAAAGCTAATGTGGTCGAGGTGCGTTGAGTAGGAAGGCTAGCGTATCTTCTTTGGAAGTTGATTCGGGAGAAAGTATCGAGCCTATCGTGTTGAAGGCTCGTGTGGCTAATATTACGATTCAACCCGACTTAAAACAGAAATTGTACGAAGCTCAAGCTACCGACCCCGAGATTCAAAAGTTGGTGTCGAAAGACCGAGATGATCCAGAGTGTCTGTTTGGTTTTGATGACACGGGGTTGTTGAGATTCAAGACTAGAGTTTATGTACCCCGAAAAGTTAAAACGGGTGATCCTTGAAGAAGCTCACATGAAGGCTTACTCTATCAACCCCGGGAGGTACAAAAATGTATTGGGGCTTGAAGAAGTTTTATTGGTGGAGAGGTTTGAAGAAGGATGTGGCCGATTTGTGAAACATTGCAAGACATGCTAAATGGTAAAGACGGAACATCAAAAGCCCGGAGGCTTATTACAACCTTTACCTATTCCGGAAAGAAAGTGGGAACAAGTCACCATGGATTGCGTATCCGGATTACCCAAACCTAAGGGTGGACTTGATGGAATTTGGGTGATAATTGATCGGTTAACCAACTCGATGCACTTTCTTGCAGTTCGGATATCTGACAAGATAGATAAGTATTGGAGAGAGATTGTCAGACTTCATGGTACTCCTCTCAGGACTGTTTCTGACAGAGACCCGAGATTTGCTTCCAAGTTGTGGAAAGAGATTCAGAACAGGTTGGGTACCAAGCTCAAATTCAGTACAGTTTCACATCCTCAGACGGACGGGCAGTCAGAGA
Source organism: Lantana camara (assembly GCA_037501455.1). Taxonomy (NCBI): domain Eukaryota; kingdom Viridiplantae; phylum Streptophyta; class Magnoliopsida; order Lamiales; family Verbenaceae; genus Lantana; species Lantana camara. The sequence continues at coordinate 44,548,258 of CM074859.1, forward strand.
GGATAATTCAGTATTTTGAGGATATGCTCCGGGGTTGTGCATTGGATTTCCTGTAACATCCCTCTCGTTCGGCCGTATAGGTACGTAGTTCGAGAGTGCTATGTGCACATTTTAATTATTTTAATTACACTAATTACGTGCTTATAATATTATTTATGTGACTTATTTGAATTAAACCTGAACGTTATTTGATTTGTTTGAACGTTTTTAATCCGTTTGAACCGGTTTTCGTTTCTAACTTTTGTGATTACGTGATATGAATTATTTATATGTGTTATGAATATGTTTTTATGTTTGTTGCATGATTTTCTGTTCGTTTGATACGGTTTTCGAACCGTTTTATTTGTTAAGGGATTCGAGGGCCTAACTCGTTTAGCGCACCTTGGGTTCCAAAGGGCGTAACTTGAGCTTGGGAATTCAGATTCGAATTTTAGAAGAGGCGTCAGACTCGTAACGAAGAATGGAAGCTAGAGAATCTAACCTTGTATTTTTCTAATCCCGTTTGGTTCCCCGTATTTTGCCCATATCGAGCCTCGCGTGCAATTTCGACCCTTCTTGGCCATTTGAGCATAACTTATTCATTCTTTGACCGAATTAACTAAAGTTTGAACCTAACTTACCCTTGTAAACCCCTTGATCAGCCCTTAACCTTCCCATTTCGTCCCACATAAGAAAGGAGAAGGAAAACGAGATTTTTTCCCTACTACCAGTCACTCCATGAGAAGGAAGAGGAATAGTGTGCAATTTCCAAGTTTTGGCCTCAATACTCGATCAAATCATCTCAAATTCGAAAGGTTAGTCCATGATTGTATTCTACATCTTCTTATCTTTAATTTGATACCTTATTTTCTCATTTCATGGAGAGATGATCTTGTTTTGGCTAGCTTGATGAATAGTTAGGTCTTATTATAGAAATTGGAAGAACTGATGCCATACTTGCTTCAATCCTTAAATTTATGAATGATAAATGATCTCATGACATTATTATGTGATAATATGATCTGAAATTTGGAGAAAATTCGCTGAAAATTGATCCACCATTTTTATATTTTGTGAAACTTGAACTTGAAGAAGGATTTGAGCTTTCTTGCCTTTGATCTTGTTTCCTCTTCGTGTGCTGCGTGTTTAGCTGATTCTTTGTACTCATTTTGTTGCCTTTTCCTTGGCTTTTCGTTGCTTGAGCTGCTTCTATGGTTGGGAGTCTTGGAGATGGCGAAACAGGGCTGGAAATTGCTATTTTTCGTAGCAGACACAGGAGGTCGCGCCCGAGACTGGGGAAGAGGGATTCTGGTTGGGCCCGCGACCAGATTTTGCCCAAGTTTTAACTTGATCAATGCTGGAAGGCTGCTGGAGGAGGTGTTTACGGCCGCGACCACCCGAGAGTTGTTTGGGGGTTGGGCTCGCAACCCCATTTTGGCACAATTTCGAGAGGTGCTGCTGCGTTTGTTTCGTTTTTCATTTCTTTCGCGTTTTGCTTGATTTTCTTGCTTCTTTGTTATCTTGTATGCATTTATAACTTGTTATCTTATATGTTATATGGGTACTTGCGAATGAATTACGTGAATTCGATGCTCATACGTGAAATACATGGCTTAAAATGTGTTATATGTTCTTCAACTTGCGTGCATGAATCAATATGACATTTGATTGCCTCTTGTGATATTTTCTTGCTTCGTTTGTGATATGCATGAAATATTAATGTGATGAACTATGTGTTATATGTGGCATTATGAATATATTAGGTGAAATTGGTGGAGTTATTTTACGTGAAATATGTGAATATGACTTAATATGAACTTACGTGACCTTCTACGTGCATGCATGCATTGATATGACATTTCCTTGTCTTGCATGATTTTCCTTATTTTCTTTTAGAGTGTGCATGCATGTCTAATATGTTGGATGACGTGATGTGCTTGTTATGTAATTTTTATGAATCCGTTTAATGTGAATACACGAGTTACGAATTAATATGATTCAGTATGGCTTCAAATGACCTAATTGACATCTCATTTCATTCCTTATGCATCATGAGCATCCATACGCATATGCCGAGCCTCTAATTGGGTGTCGAGGAGGTCTCTTAGAGGTACTTTGGTCCGTTTTGTTCGGTTTGGTCGACGAGGTGAGGTTCCTTTCTTTTAGTTAAAACAACCTACAATCCTACCTGTATTTTGAGCCCGCATGCGAATTACGTATATAAATATATACTTAGATATGTGTATGATACGTATTTTGTGGGATTTTTCCCATTTGCTATGAAATCATTGAAAATACTTTTATATATACGTACCCTATTTTCCGTTTGTTTGATTTGAAAAGGGTGGTGGTGTGTATGAACGATTTTGAAAATAGCGAGACTACGACTTTGAATATGAAGTCAAAAAATTATGAAATTTCAAAATTTATAAAATTATGACTTTTGATCTTTGAATGGGCCCCGAGGAAGTGGTATGTGATTCTCGGGTCGGCCATGGGGTCACCGAGCTCTTTCATCAACACAACTCCATTTTTGGGTGACTTGGCCTAACCTCGGGAGGTCGAGGGGATGGCGGGTCTCCTTTTGGCTGACGGTAACCCCGTCGGTGGAGCGGGTAGGATCCCCCGTATCCGAACTTTTAACAAGAGAACGGGGTTGAGTGAGCGCTTTCTCATCCCCAACCGGAGAAGGAGGATTGATTATGAATTTGGTATGTTTTCCGCTTTGATTCTGATATGAAAGGAGTTAGGTGGGTTTGAACTCGTTCTCGCCGAGTTATTTTGATTCCGATTATGTATATGGTTCGTGAAACGGGAGTGGACTTATAATTTTTAAAATTGGTTGATTTTGGCCTTAGGCCCTAAACCTTTTTATTTATATGTATTATCACGGGGAATAAAATATTTTAGATCGCAAAAACCACTCCCCAGTTCACGAACTTTCTAATTTGAATTTGCTTTGCTCTTACTTATATGTACGTGTGCGTGGGTTAGCCCCTCACCAGTCTTTAGGACTGACCCCTCCTCGTTGTCTTCTTTTTCCCTTTTGTTTCCTTTGAGTTGCAGGTTCCAGTTTTGAGAAAGTTGGTGCTAGGCGGCGGTCTTCTTTTGAGTTTTGGGTCATTTAGAGAGTCTCATGCATTTTGTTTTAAGTTTATTGTATGCTTTCTAGTTTGTGAAGGCATGTATATGACTATGAAATTAACTTGGAAATAATTGTATATAACTGGACTCGTTTCAATTTCTGTATATTTGGTCCTTATGCTGAGCATGTTTGTTTATGTGTTTGAATCCTGGGCTTCCGTATGCAATGTTTGTTTATTTTGCGCACTCTGATTTAGGGTCTAGACCGCCTAGCATAGGAGAGATTTTATTTGTCTCCCGTTCTCTATAGCTTGGCACATGTGCGGAGTTCCCATTTCGTTACATGTGTTGGGCTATGGTGCGGGGGATGTAGTGCTCTGCGCTCCGGGGTGCTACATCCTCAAAAGAAGTCGGAAGCGTAGATCGCCCTTGTTCTTCGATCTTGAAGAGTGGAGATAGTCTAAACAAGAAGGTGTTCAGAGATGCGGTTCAGAAAGTTCAGATCATACGGTAACGTATGGAAAATGTTCAAGATCGACAGAAGAGTTATGCCGATCACCGGAGAAGAAACCTCGACTTTGAGGTTGTTGATCATGTGTTCTTGAAGGCATCTCCTCGTAAGGGTTTTGCAAGAATTGACCGAGAAGGGAAGTTAAACCCTCGATACTTAGGTCTTTTTGAGATTCTTGAAAGAGTTGGAGAAGTTGCTTACCTATTGAACCTACCGCCAAATTTAACCGGAATTCACAATGTCTTCCACGTGTCTCAGTTGAGGAAGTACTATCCCGATGATTCAGAGATCCTTCCCCTTGAAGAAGCCGAAGTCGAACCGGATTTAACTTTTGTCCAAAAGCCAATCAAGATATTGGATCGGAAATTCCAAGAGTTGAGAAGCCTGCGTATTCCCTAGGTTAAGGTTTTGTGGAGAAACGATAAAACCGAAGAAGCTACTTGGGAAACTGGCCACAAAATGAGAAGATTTCATCTGGAGTTGTTTCCAGTCGAGCAGTGAATCTGGGGACCGAATTCCTTTTAAGGGGAGGAGGTTGTAACACCCCGATTTCTTGATCGTACAGGTACGCACGCCACCCGAGTGAGTTTTGAGATTTAGGATTTATTTAATTCCTTTTGTTACTTTATTTGCTCGATTTAATTTATTTAATGTGAATTCTCGCGAATTATGTGATTTTAAATTCTAATTTCGTGAAATTAATTACGTGAATTATATGTTTTAATTTTTCGATCATGATTAAGTGTTTAATTATTCGTATTGTGAGACTTTATGCCTAATTGTCCTTGATTGAAACTTATAAATTTGAGGACTTGATTGATAATTCCTTAAGGACTTAATTGTTACTTTTATAAATTGAGTACCTAATTTCATAACTTTAAATTCTTGGAGGACTAGTTTGCAATTTTTCCCCCTCCTTCTCCTTTGCATACACGTTATGTATGCACATATACACACATACACTTCTTGTTCTCCATTTTTCATACACAAAAACAAGACACAACTCTCTCTTCTCCTTCCCTCTCCCATTCGATCCATACAAGGAAGTAAGAGACCAAGATTTTCTTCCATTTTCTTCAAGAATTTGAGCTCAAGACTTCTTCTACTTTATCCCCTTCTTTTCTTCCATCAAGGTAAGATATATACATATATATATGTGTGTGTGTAATTGATGAGTTTTAAGAATATGTTAGGGTTTTTGAATAATATGAATTCCTTGACTTGAAATGAAGTATTTGTGATGATCATGAACATATTAATGCATACATAACTTAAGTTATATGAAGCTTGAAGCATGGATGATCACTTTCAATTTTAAGGGTTTCTTGTTGGTTTCTGATGGATTAAAGCATGATATATTGGTTCTTTTGTTGCCTAATTGATGTATTCAAGTTGTATTCATGTTAAGTGATCATTTGGAGTGTTTTAGATGTTCTTGTTTGGTATAGGAATGGCTAGGAAGCCATTCCCGAAACCCTCCCCTACTCTCCCCTGTTTTCTCGCACAGACCATGTCCACACGACCGTCTGGAGCTTATGTATGTTCTGGAAATGGCCGTTTGGAGTGCGTCTATACCCTGGACCCGAGAAGGTCCAAATGGCCGTTTAAAATTCCTTTGGAAACCCGAAACGGCTGTTTAACATGCTGCTGTCTGGTTTTTTAGTTTTGTTCGTTTTACATGCTTTTTTCGTGCTTTCACTTTCGTATCCTTTCCTAGGCTCTTTTAAGTGTTATGGATTACATGGATGCTGATTTCTCGCATATGCATGAGTGAATACTTGAACGTGAAATTTCAATTTATGCTTTATGTTTGTTTATCTACTACGTGGAGCATTAATTGTGCACATGAACATGTTATTGATATAATATGATATCATACTCATGCCATATGCATTTGAATCATTTGTCGTGCGTCATACTTGGTTCATACTGAGTCGTGTCTCAATTGTACCTTGTTTTCTTATCCAGAGGGTTCTCAGAAAGGTGACTAGCCAACTCCGTAGGGTTTGGGGAGTCTATTTTAATTATTTTTGGTTCGGTACAGGTGAGGAAATGATAGGTTATGTATTATAAACCCTACAACCCTCTTATGTGATGATTTGGCCAAAACCTATCTTGTATATATGTACTTTGTTTTAAAATTACCAAATGTTTTCAAAATGAAACCGAGACCTGATCCTGTCCTGTTTTGGCGAGAATCTTGTACTTCCTGGGGCCCAGGGGCTTGGGTATTGAGAGAATCGGGGAAGCATGGGCTGACGACTATCTCTTGCACAAGTCCTACCTGTTCGGACCAACCTGGATATCCATCAGGAGGTTTGGTGGATTGATGGGCTCCGGTTAATGGGATTCATGTACCTATTGATCACCCTGTCCTGGGTGGTAAGAGCTAGCTACCCAAACCACCAACCTGGAGGAAAAAGGAGTACTTCTGCACCTGAATTGAATCCTATAACAAGTGAAACTTAATTATTTCATGATTGCTTAATAAGTTTATCCTGTACACTAAAGGAGTATGGTTGGAGACTGCTCACTCGCCGAGCCACTGATCGTTTTTCTTAAATGAACTTGATAGTTGTAATTCCATATAATGATTTCACCCGTGTTTTCCTTATTTCTTTACAACCTTATATGGAATTATGACTCGCATGATCTTTACCGCTATATATATATATATATATTTATGCCATTCACTCAATCTTGTAGAGATTGACCCCTCCCTTCGTGTCCCTCAGGTACTTCCAGGCGTAGCTAGGCGGGAAACTTCATTTGTTTTAAGTGTATTATCGTGTCTAGCTAGGTTACACTCATTTTGTACCACACACTTAGCTATATACATCTTGTTTTATCTTATTATTGAGGTCATGTGGGCCAAATTGTAACAGCCCGGATTTCGGGGTCAAGAAGAAATAGGTAAGTAAAGGGTTAGAAGAAAGCATCAATCCATTATGCACTGCATTTTATGTGAACTATGTGCTTTTGTGCCTCGATTATTGAATGTTATTTCATTGAAAGACTCATCTTACTATTCATTCACTGAGCCTAAACCTTCACATATTCCTTATCAAACCTTACAAAATTAGATTCCATATTTTTCGGATTCATAACCCAGCGTTTGTTATCTCAAAACACACTTTGTAAATTGTTTGTCAAAAAATTCTCATTAGGTCCCTAGTTACTTCACAAATGTAGAAATTACCGGGACACTTTTACCTATCAAATATTGGGTTCAAATGAATCCTTCCGAAATTTTATGAATTATGGTATCATTCCCAAACTGTAATTCTTATTGTAAATCCCATAGTAACCAAAACCGGCTAGAAACCCTAGTTTAGCCCTAATTTAGAGATTTTCGAATTTCAACATTTTTGCTATTCAATATTATAACCAAAACAATCGTTGACTTATTTTATAAATTTTAAGACTTTTTCCAAACCATAGTTAAAATTCTAGTTCATTTTATAAATTTTTCCTATTTTTCCTAAAGTACTATTCCCGCCGTAAAAACTAACTTTTAAACCGTACGACGTTTGGTATCCAATATTATACCCAAAATAATCCTTAAATTATTTTATGAATCATGAACACTTTCTCGAAAATGTTTTATGTATTTTCTCATATTTTTCAAAATTCCAAACGTTTACTACTTTAACTTTAGACGTTTAAACGTTAAGTATTTGTAATCATCGGAAAGCTCTTTCAATTCTCTTTCTTTTCAATTTTTCTCATTTCAAACTAAAATTTAGAGATTCTTCTAAGTCTTTATTATTATTTTCACCCTATTTTAGAATTATTTTATGATGATGTATTTATTAGGTTATACATGTATACATATGCACTTACATCACTTATACACCTAGAAATACACCTAAGTACCCTGTAATTATACACTTAGCTACCCTAAAACCCTAGTCACTACCCTAAAAAATTAGGAGTACCCCTTAAGTCCCCAAATCCATGCCTATAAATACCCTAAGAAGCATTCACAAAATTTACACAAAATCCTCACACACTCTCTCTAAACTCACGACCACAACCCCTCTCTCTCTAAGGTGTGTTGTTTTCTTTTATTATTTCATGTTTTATATTTTGTTCTTAGTATAATATAGTTATTGCATGCTTAGAATTAATTAAATTATGCCTTTAGGAATTTTATTTTATGAAATATATGCATAATTGCTAGTTTTATGTACAATGTACGTACATATATGAATTTTATTTAATTAAATACATGAATTATGATATGATATAATGTAATTATGTGTATAAATATTCATGATTTTATTTGATTAAATTCATGCTTAGAATAATTTATTTAGAATTATCTTTATGATTAAAGTTACATAAAGTGCTACAGTTTAAGTTTAATTATATGTTATGAACTTAGAATTTAATAAACATGATCATGAATTAATATGAACACATTGATAAGTCTAAGAACATGTTCATAATATTCTTGAATTGATAAAGGTGCACGTGCGATAATGTGTGTGTGTGTGTCTAATTTTATGTCATAAAGTGTTTAATTCTTAAGAATTTTGAATAGTAAATGATTTCAATAGTAACTTTGACTTTTTGGTCAACATTCTACTTAAATAATTCAAAAATAATTATAAATTGAGTTTTTAAATTATTAAAGAAGGATTTTATCATAATTTTCCAAAAATCGGCAATTTTGTTAACGTTTTCTAAATCATATCCTACATTGCCAAATTAACCCTAAATTATCATTAAAAATCTTATAATTAGGACCATAATGTGATTCATAAATATTTTATTAGTTAAAGAATTCATAAAACCTATGTGATTAAGGAAATTCACTTAAACAGTTAAAATTAAGGTTTACAGAATATTTTCTTAACATGCTACACTTCATGTATCTTATGTACTTGTTTGATTAGAATAATAAGAACCTAGTCCTATGTAGTAGTTATTACTTTCAGGCGACAATAGAGCAGTGGAACCGGCTCGACTTTACTTAAATCTCGGGTATTAGGTGAGGGTTAAAATATTTTCAACTATATATATAAATTATTTTCAATCCTACGTATTATTTATGATTTATTACCCTATATACATAATACCATACTATCATATCCCTTTTTAAAGGGAAAAATACTTTTATGCCAGAATTAATGTTTTACTAGGACGCTATATACTTTAGTCCACTTTATCAAAATATTGATTCCTGGAAAGCAAGCGAAATATTCACTCATTACTGTTATGGGCCCCGGCTGTATCCGTGTCGAGCAATTACCCGGAAGGTATCGGGCCGAGGGTATTGTTGGTGATGCGGACTGCCACCAACTCTTGGTAGTGGTTTAATTGGAGGTTAGTTACTCCACACCAAGGGATAAGGGAACACTACTTCCCGATTATTGTTTATCGTCTCTAGGCTTTGCTCCCCTATTGACACCAAGGAGTAGCCGAGGTATTATCAAACGTAGTTTTATTAAAGTATCGGTACCATGTACAGTGCCTTTACTGTTTTACCAAATATTTAAGGAGTTAAGGATGGAGAGGCCTCGCTTGCAGGAAATAAACTCTTTTATTGAACGGTTCATATTTCTACAAATATTCCGAATTCCCCCTATCCCTATTTTAAATCTACTACGAACCAAATTATGATTGCTTATCCTATTACTATTATTTTAGATCAAGATCTTCTTGATCCTATATATATATACACGTATATCTATAAGACATTACCCACCTTCACTTACTCACTTTGACTAACCTCTCGCCTGGTTTTAAAATGCATGATTTCAAAAGGCGATGGAACGACACCTAGAGGTATCTTGAAGCAGTAGGGTGTCGTGCATATTAGGTAAGGGCTACTTTAAGGGCACTAAGTCCTGAGCATGTATATATTATGAATAAGTTGTACCTTAGAATGCTACTATATCATATTTCCTTTTTTGTGTGAGCTACTTCACCCAATAATAATAAATCCTTACTTTTCATGTGTATTATCATCCCCGTTTACTTGCAAAGTTTTAAATTTCTCTATCTTCCACTGCTATACCTTTCGCTCTATTTAAATACCATTTATACTGTTTGTCGTAGTATTTCCTGAGTGTTAGGTCTAATCTCCACTTGGGGAGTATTGTGGTGCGGGGGTTGTAGTGCTAGGGGAGGCGCTACACAAATACTCTTACTTGTGATTGGTATGTATTTACGACTTGGAGGTTGTTTATTATTGACTAGCTATCATTATGTTTTCGCAACTCCTGTTTATATTCATGTTTATTCCTGTTGGTTATCTGAATTGTTGGTACAGGGTTAGTCCCGCCTAGCCAGGGTCCTTGTCGTGTCTTCATTCGCTATGATTTGTATGCGGACTATATTCCTATATGGTCCTAGTACGGGGGATGTGATGACCCATGCTCGGGTTTCACAAAAAATCCATTCAAAAAACTAATGACGGATTTTAAAAATTCTGAAAATAAAATTAAATAAATAGAAATAATAGTACACACGGTCACAAATTTTACGATCTATGTTATCAAAATTGCATTTATTACGTAAATTAAAGGGATAATTAAGAACAACCCCCTGAGGTTTGGCGAAATTACAGATTACCCCCTGAGGTTTGAGAAATTACGAACTCCCCCTCGACCTTTACATTATCTTTCACAAATTTCACCACCGTTAATCACACCGTTTAAACTCATATACATTCCAAAAATATCCTTAGGGGGTATATTGTAATTTTACTAAGAGTTTAATGATATAATTGTAATATTAGTTAATTTTGGATTTTTTGTATTTAAAAAGTTGTTATTTAATTTAAACTTAATATTTTATTTATAAATATAAATTAAATTAGATATTCCATGCATATTTATTTTTATGAAATATGATAGAAAATTATAAATTCCCTCTTACATATATATCTTAGTTTTAAATATATTTTGTACAAGGTCATTTAAAGTTAATTTACAATAATTTATTTGCAATTATAACAAACTTTTCCTCAAAATAAAAATTCATATAAAAAACCACACAAGAAGTATTAATTAGTGTATTACCAAATTTTCCCCTCAAAATTGAAAATCATAACAAATACACCAACATCAGTAAATGCATTAGTAAATTCACATAAATATCCGTTAGAGTCAGTTAAACAATTATTGCAAACGTTAAACATGCACGATCAATATCTACAGTAAAATATTAGGCATCCATAAACTCTATGTATGAAATTAGTTTTTCATAAAAATATTAAAATATCATTAAGTAGTATTCATTGAAAAAGAAATGTTAGGTAGACACAAAACTCAAGTATTTACATCAAACCCCCTAAGAATTTCAATCCTTGCTTTAACCCTTTTACCTTTGGGCTTTTTATTACATATACCCACCTGAGTTTCAGCATATTAGGGGCAAAATAATAAATTTCCCACATTCCGTTAAATTTAACGGAGGAGATAACGGGCCAGGGGGGACTTCGTAAGTTCTCAAACCTTAGGGGGTAATCTGTAATTTTTTCAAAACTCAGGGGGCTTGTAACGGCCCGATTTTCCGGAAGTTAAGGTAAGCACACCACGTGTGGGTCTTCGGGAGTTAGGGGGTTTATTTTAATTAGTTTATTCATTTATTTATAATTTTCATCACATTATATGCATTATATCTTTATGCATTATATGAGTTTCGTGAAAGTGAATTTACGTGAATTAATTGCTAATGTGATTAAATGCCTTGTGTGGACTTACTTGATCATTTATGTAATTATGTGGACTTAATTGTATAACATGATTGGGAGCTATATGATCATTTTCCATGGAATGAAACTTAATTGCATCAATTCGAATATTCCAAGGACCTAAATGCAAAATGTGATGACTCATGGGTATTTTTGCAAGACTTTTGTATATCATCTCATCTCTTCCATTTCATTTCATCAAAAATCCCACACACACACACACACTATATTACGGTTTGTACACCAAGAAGAAAGAAAGGAAGATTTCATCATCTCAAGTTTAAATTCAAGGAAGGAAATTTCATATTTTGGAAGCATCATCATCATACCATCATCTCTTCTCTTCTCTCCTTTCACTCAAGGTAGAATTGAGATTTTATAAGAATTCTTGAAGTGGTGATTGAAGTAGGGTTTATGAATTATGTTGTAATTCCTTGGTTACTCATGGTTAGAAGCATGTTTAGGTTCATTATAGTTGGAAAGTTTGCATAAATTCTTGAATACTATGAAGGTTGGATACCATGGAAATATATGGGTTTGTTGGACGAATTATTGATAATCTATGCATGTTTCCATGGATTAAATGTTACCTAAATGATGTCTGTAAGTTATATGCATGATATATTTTCTTTGGAGTGTTTTGGTTGAGTTTTGTTGTGATTTTTGCTCCCCTTCCTTCCCTCCACGAACAAACCCCTGTTTTGCACCCTTTTTCTAGCCCAGAAGGGTTGCCCGGGTGGGTAAATTGAGTGAGGAAAAGTACCTGGGCGGTACTTTAGTCCAGAGGGTTTTCTGCACTGTTTTTCCTCGGCCGGGTAAATTTTGTCTTGTATTTTCCCCTGCTGGGTACTCCCTCATCCGAACTCCGATTGACCTGATTTTTAAACCCACTGAAATCTTTTGAAGTCAAGAACAACCTAAAAATGGAATCACCTCAATATCCTTTCCCATTTGTTAGATATTATCAATTATTTTTGGTGTCGCCACTTTACCAACAAACTGCTTTCACCCAACTTCAAGCTCACGTCATTTTCTCCTCGCTTTGAACTAGAAAACGAGTTATATATCCTTGGAAATCCCTATGTGTGTAGTTTCATTTCCAACAAACAAAACTCAATTCCAACTTCTAAAACTCAAGATATTTCCATTTTCCTACAGCTTGTGCGTTTCCGAAAACTGTCAACTTTTCCTAACTTTTGCTAAACTTCACCAAAACCCTTCATATTGCATTTCTTTCACTTCCTTGGCTCCTTTGTGTGACTTATATGAGTTACATACTTGATTTATTGATAAGTATGCTCCTATTTGAGACTTCTTGATACTTTATTTGGGAATTTAGACATATATGATATTTGTTGATTGTAAAGGCATGATTGACATAACATGACTTTGCCATTCGTCTTAAATGGTTCATACGAGTCGAGTCTCATGTACACTTGTCCTTGTTATACAGATCACATTCTCGGTGACGAGGAGCACGCTCCTTAGGGTGTTTCCTTGCTTCTTTTGGTTGGTAAAGTATAGGTGAGGTTTAATTTCTAGATATATAGAACCCTTACAACCCTATGTGATGTTTTCGGTCAAAATGTAACTATATATCTATAGTTTTCCAAAACCTCTATTGATTTTCAACTGAACTGATTGATTGTTGTGGGCAAGTATTGTACTGTACTGTTGGCCCGAGGGTAGTGTATTGAGCCAACCGGGAAAGCTTGGGCTGACGGGTAACTCTTGCACTATCCTCACAACTTTTGGGATGACCCCTGAACCCACTAAGAGATTAGTGGAGGAAGGAGTTCCGGGCATAGGGAATCATGAACCCTATGCTCACACTGATTGGATGGTGGGACCTTGCAATCCCACCATCACTCGGAGGAAAAAGGGATTACTGAAATTGCTACTTGTGCACTGTAATTGATTGTTTGTGTGATCACCTAATCGATTAATAATTGAATTATTGTACACATTCGGGGAAAGGTTGGAGATTTGCCCTCACTCGCCTGGCCACGGATTGATTGTATTGTAAATTGGATAGTTGTAATCTCAGGCGAGATCTAGTGTATTCTTAAACTTATATTGTTTCTTTTCTAAAAGCTTACCCGAGATTATGACGTGTATGGTAATTGCGCTTATATTTATAAACCCCTCACTCAGTCTTTCATAGACTGCCACCTCACATTTTTAGGTTCGCAGGATGCATGCTAGGCGGGATCGAGTTGGTCTTTATTTTCGAGTCTAGCATTTTTCATGTACATTATTGATGCATATATCTAACTTATAAATTGTTTGAATCGTTGATATTGTATTTATATGAATATGATGGAAATGAATGTAATATGGTGACAATGGAATGAAAATGGAATGTATGTATATTATTATGCTTCCGTTTTTGTGATTCTGCCTCTTTGTATTTAATTGAGGTTTAGTCCCGCCTAGCTAAAGAGTCGTTTTTTTATTGTCTCCCTTTCGCTATAAGCTTGATTCATGTATGGGTGTTCGTTCCATATGTAGATTGAACTATAGTGCGGGGGATGTGGCTACCTAGCGTTCCGGGTGCTACAGGGCTATTCGTAATTATCCCTAAATTAAATTATGATAAATCTAACCGTTATTATGGGTCCGACATCCCACATATTATATTAATAGATATACATATACAAATGTTCAGATATTTCAGCATCGTTGCAACCTTCCTCAGGTACTCAGGTAGACTAACAGCTTCATACTAAATCGCAACATAATTAATCTGAGTCGTTAGAAAATATGCAGCAACATCTAATCGAACCAAAAACCTTGTTATACATTACGCTATAATTTAGTTAGGCTACATTGTTGTTAAACATCAATAATTCAGGAATAATTATATTGTTTTTATGGGACATTGCATGATTACATCTATATTTACATGTAAAAGGCACCACAATCTTTTAATAATTGTTTTTATGGAATTAATATTTGTTTCTTACTAATATCAAATATCACAATCCACCATCTGCTCCCTTACCTTCTTAAATCTATGCACTTCGAAATCTTACTTTTTCATAATATTTGTTAAATCATTCTTTGTTACAAAGACGGTTTTTTTTAATTGGATATGCATCCACCACTATTTGTTTAGGTTATGTTATTTATCCACACTTCCATATGAAAGTTTATTTATTTTATTAAAATTTAATTTTATTATTATCTAATCTTCTCTATGGAAGTTGATATTAAGCATGAGGTTAATTGTATAGCTCATTTGCTTTCGATAGTTGCAACTTTGACAGCATTTATATATATATATATATATATATATTATAATTTACAATTAAGAACAATCCCCGATGAATGGACAATTCTAATAATATTATTTTGTCAAGTGGTATCGTATCACATGTAACAACCATACCAAATCCTTCTATAAAAATTTGAAAAAAAATTATATTGACATATATATAGCTCATTATATCCGAATAATTACATTCGTGTCCTACATTATAGATGAGAGTATGCAAGAAAAGCCAAGAACTAAGGCAATAATTAAGGAATGAATAATTACATTCGAGATTATATACATATGTTGATATATTGGTTGTGTGTCAATTGACACGAGCTAAATATAGAGGGACCTACTTTCCAATTGTGTACAATATTATATATACTCTCCTCATTGTAAATCCAGCAGTTGTAAATGGGTTGGCCAGCAAAACAACTACTTCCTACCAGCGAAACTTGTGGGCTCGACTCCATCAATTGACTCAAATTTTAATTTAATATATTGTTACTCATTAAATTTGGTCTTGTACTTCATCAATTTTGATGATTTATTTTTAAGTCATTTAGTCATTTAAATAGAGGCCATCTGATCACTAGAGATAGGGTGTAAACGGATACTAAAAGGATCGGATATATGATTACCATATCCTTATCCGTTTATAATTTGGATGGATATGGATAATATCCTTATAAATCGAATTCGGATAATATCCTTTTTATACGGATACAAAGCGGATTCGGATGGATTCGGATATTAGTCGGATTTTTAACTATTCAAAATCTGACATAAATTACTTAACTATATAACTTCGAATTTTTAGTCAGATTATCAACTATTCATTTATAGATAAATTATTTAATAATTATATAACTTTGAATATATATATATTTTAGACAAATAGAGAAATAATAAGTATATCTATATATATCATTTTTATTTTTTAGTGAATGTATAAATGTGGTGAAAATATAAATTTTATCATATAATAATTTGAAATATAATACTTTTATTAATAACATAATATATGTTAATTATATTATCTCTATATAAATGTTGAAGTTAACATATGGTTACTAATAAAATCTAAGGTTTTTCTTTAATAAATGCGCTAAAAAATTTACTTAATACTAATAATCTATCATACATACACAGTTGTTTGTATATATTTTAATATAACATATTATTTATCGGATACGGATTACGGATATATCTAACAGATCGGATGTCTTATTACCATATCCTTATCCGTTTATAATTCGGATGACTATAATCGGATAAGGATAATAACCTCTTGAAACGAATTCGAATAATATCCTCTGAAAACGAATTCAGATGCAGACGGATATCGGATTTTCAGATATCCATTTACAGCCCTAACTTTAGGCTTCATATGAAGACTGAATTCATATATATTATTTTTCTTATTTAAACAGACTTCTAATTGTGAATATAAGTTGGCTTGAAAAAGAAGTTTATTTAACTTATTATTAAAGCATAATAACTAGAATGGTGTGTTTGAGTAGAAGGAACTCATCCATCCTTAACTAAATATTAGAAGTTCGAATTCTGACTTTGGGTATGAAGCAACTTTAAATCTCCTGATTGATTGTCTCACCCTATGAGATGCCTACAAGTTAGCGAAGGGACTGATCATCGTAGTCGATGAGAAATGTCCTAATTTAAAATAATAATAATAATAGTAATAATAATAATAAAGAATAATAGGATTCTGAACCTTGGAATTTGTAGAGACTAGGGAGATCGAGAAGAAATTCTCATGAACTCTTGCCGGAGATCAACTAACGCGATTGGAATGTAACAAAGCAATAAATATTGAATGATTACGACATTTAAAGTTTACTATTTTTTTTTTAAATTACTACATTAGTCTCATGCGGCATCGTCAAAGGTTAATTTGATCTGACTTTGTTGAGTTCCGAGAAATTATCATTGAAAGCTTTTTTTTTTTTTTTAAATACGCATACCCAAGTGAGATTCAAATTCGAAATATTATCTTCAAAGAATGAACCCATTAACCACTTGAACAAACACTCGTAAGCAATTATCATCTAAAGTTAAGAGTGTAGCACCCCAGAGCGAAAGGCACCACATCCCCCGCACCATAGCTCCACAAGTGTAACAAAACGGAAACTCCGCACACGCACCAAGCCATGGCGAACGGAAGACAAACAAAATACACCCCTAGGCTAGGCTGTCTAGACCCTAATACAGAGTGCGCAATAAAATAAAATCAAAGGTGGAAGCAACAGGATCAACAAATAGATTCATGCAAGATATCAAATAGAAACAGGTGATAGGTTCAACTAGCATAGATACCTAATCCCGTAAATCAATTATAAAACATAAATACACAACGGGTTCATTTATCCCTAGAAGCCTGTCCCGAATCATATCAAATCATTAAGATATATCAAATACATAATCAACAAGTTACATCATGTACATAATCACAGGCTTATACATAAAGATGCAGAATGCAAAAGACTCACCTCAAACGACCCAAAAGAAGACCGCCGCCTAGCTCGACCCGAACCCTGCACCTGCAACTAAAGGGGGGGAAAATGAGAGGGGTCAGTCTACAACTCGACTGAGTGAGGGGGCTGAACATACTCACACGATACATAATATAGAGCATATCACATATTAAATAAAAGACTATGAACCGGGAATAGGGGTTTGCACACCAAAATCCATTTTTAAAACAAACGTATACATATCGTATCAAAAGTATAGCGTATCTATAACTTAAAAGTCCTATCCCTTTTCATAATCAACATAACGTACAAAAGTTCGGCGAGTACAAGAAGAAATCCCATCCCGGACTCCTTAAAACATACATCACACATTAAAACAAAAGTAACATTAAAGAACAAACCTCCTTCTCCGGCGATGGAAGGGTTGCGCGACCCTAACTATCCATTACGGTCTAGGGGAGTGCAAGCTACTCCAAACCCTCTGGATCTCCATCACTCACCTAACCTTCTGCTAAAATCAGGGGTAATCCGAACTAACTATAGAGATATATACAGGGGTCATAACCGGCGACCCCATGGCCGTCCCAGGTCTCCCTTAGCCACAACTCCGGGGCCTATCATTATCCTTACAGTACATTCTCTCTCATTACAAATAATTAACATTACAAAACTTATGTACCTTATCAGAGCATACCTTACCTTGTAACTTAGTATATGCTATAGACGTACCTCTCCGTGTAATCCTAATCCGTAGCTAGCATGAAGACACACGGTTTGGAGCATAGCCTCGTTACAAAATATTTTCAAGCTTACATACGCTCGTACATATAATTCAAAACATTTAATCGTATGACAAGGTCATAAACATATCATATATACACATATCTATTATATAAATATAATAGTATAATCACATGCGAGCTTGAAAACAAGCATATAGGGTTGTAGGTGGCATTAACTAAAAAGAAACAAACCTAAAACCTCACCTTGATGTACAAACCAAACGGACGGTTCAAAGCACCCCACGAGCAACTCCCTTCGAACAATCTAAACACAAGAAACAAGGCTAAGACTCCATATGAACCATAGAAACGCTCGACTAATGCATATGGATGCAAATGATGCAATGCACTTCATATAAGTTCACACTTAGGCATATCGAAGCAAATAACATAATATCACAAGGATAATTCGAGAATCAAACTCATAACACACCAAATAAAATTATAACATATCAAACAAGCTCATAGCATATCATAAAATAGCATACCATATGCATTCATAAGGTTAAAGTTTATATATACAAGATCTAAATATTAAAACCATAGTATATAAAAATAAATCAAGTACTTAAATAACTAATTACATAATACATATTATAATATATACATATATATATTACGTACATGCATAATATATATATTACATATATTTATATACACACTACATGCATTCACGTAGCACACACTATATATATATTACATATATATATACACATTACATATAATTAGCAATATACAAAGCTTACAATTAATAAAAGCTTACAATTAATATTTATATATATTTGCATCAGCACATTTACACAACAATGCATGCATTCACGTACACACATGTATAAATAAAAACCATGCAGCACATTAAACACTCCACATGCATGCATAACAATACACACACAAACACACAAGTATGCACAAACACCACAAAAACCATGTAACGCCCCGGTTTTTATTTATTAATTTCTCACGTTTCATTTTAATATGATAAATTATATTTTAACACACTTTCATGAAATTTTATAAATTCATATCAAATTTAGAATTTATCTCACGACTTGGAAATATTTATAGCATGTAATAATTGTTGAAAATGAATTAAGTGTCAAATTGTTCTTAAATGGCTTTTCTTTTAAATTAAAGGACCAAATTGCATTTTATTTCCTAGGACTTAAGTGAATAATTCTCAAGCCTTCATCCTTGATTGCATGACTTCGTAAAATTGAGGGATTAAATAACAATTTGATTATTTCACAAAAACCAAGGATGGTGAATCACGTAAAGAGCTTTCCATGCTCTTCCATTCTCATTTTTCATCAAACATCATCTCCAATTTGCTCCATGCTCTTAACGAACCATAATTCTCAAGAAAGAGAAGAGATTTCCATTAAATTCTATCAAGTTTTTCAAGAAATTTAGGAGATTCAAGCTCAAGCATCTATCTTCTTCCTCCATTTCTTTTCCTTCAAGGTGGGTTCATGCATGAATTCTTGGTTTCTTGATGATTATGTATGGAGCTAGGGTTTGTGATTTATGAAATATATGGATTATATGTTATTTGATGTAAGAATATATGATTCTATCATGATTAGAAGCATGAATTCTTGAAGAAATTGAGTTTAAGTGATGATATGGAGTAGGAGCTTGGAAGTGAGAAATTGTGATGATCAAGCATAATTTAAGTGTTTTAATTGCATTTTATTGTATGTTAAACATGTATACTTGTTTATTTCCAGAATTCTTGCATTTTAATGTGTTCTTGATGAAGTTCTTGGTTGATTGTGGTGTTGTCGAAGCCATCCCCTGTTCTGCTCTGTTTCTGTAATTACAGAGGAACGGGAACGGCCCTTCCCGTCCTAAGCTTATTCTGGGAACGGTCGTTCCCATTACTTTGAATTTAAAGACGGCGCGCGCATGGGAACAACCGTTCCCATTTCGGCCTGCGAGCCGGAAGGGCCGTTCCCAGCATAAGTCGTCATTTCAAATGTAAAAGCGCAGGGGCAATTTTGCAAGGGCATGGGAACGGCCCTTCCCATTTTCAACTGGGACCGGAACGGCCATTCCCAGGCCTGCGACAGAACAAAACATTATGCATAAAAATGTGATTTTGGGGTTTTTACCCAATCACTTCTTTGACCCCAAATTGCTATTATATGATTGATTACATGCTAAAACAAGATATTTTCATGTCACATTGTACATTGCTCGTCATCTCGTTGCATTTTCGCCGTTCGTCATATTTAGTCCATTTTGAGTTAAGTCTCATGTATACATGTATTTCTTGCACAGATCAGCTTCTCGTGACGTGGAGCAGGGCTCGTAGGTCGTATAGGCTCGCTTTTGTCGGTAAAGGTGAGGTTTAATTGCTAGCTACCTAGAACCGTATAGCCTTTACGTGAATTTCAGCCAAAATGTATATATATAACTATAATCTTTCCAAAAACTCTCAAGTGATTTGAAATCAAATCGTACATCGTGTTACCGTGTTATATTGATCGTGTTTTGCCGAGCATCCATGTACCGTGCACTGTGGACCCGAGAGTTAGTGTTTGAGCCAACCGGGTAACTCTTACACTCCTCTCATCCCATGGGGATAAACCCTGAATCCACCAGAAGGTTTGGTGGAGGAAGGAGTCCCGTGCGTGGGAGTCATATTCCCAACGTACACCGTGTTACCGTGGGTGGTTCGGGCCTTGCAAACCCACCACCATTGGAGAATGATGAAGTTCGTGTTAATGATCGTGTGCACTCTAATGATTTGTGTGATAACCTAATTAAATGAAAGCGTAATCTTTGTTTACTATCAGGGTTTGGTTGGAGATCGTGCACGCCCCTCGCCAGGGCCACTGATTGTTGAAATAAAAGTGATTACCGTGTTAAACTTGGTAGTTGTAATCTCGGGCGAGTTCTATGATATTCTTGCACTTATATTATCTTTGGCCATAAAACCTTACCCGAGGTTATAACTTGCATGCTATTTGCGCTAATATATATTATGCCCCTCACTCAGTCTTCCAAAGACTGACGCCTCTACCTTTCAGGTTGTCGCGGTCGTGTGCTAGGCGGGAGTCAGAGTCGTGTCATGTCATCCAACTGAGTATAGCACTTTATACATTTCATGGTATTGTTTCTGATATTTTCGGATTTAGTATGATATGGATATTGTTAGCAGTTGAAGATTTTTGTATGTATAATAAGGGAGATGATAATGTATTGATACGTTGAGCCTTTGGATATTTGGTATATGATGAATTGATGGTGTCACGCTTCCGCTTTAAATTTTTTGTGTTGGATTTAATTCATTTAGGATCTAGTCCCGCCTAGCTAGTTGGTTATTTCTTTTATCACCCGTTCGCTGCAGGTTGGTGCATGTACGGACTATCCATTTCGTGCGTGGATCGACCTGTAGTGCGAGGGTGTGGCATCTCCACATGTAGGGGTGCTACATCTTAAGTGGTATCAGAGCATGGTTGCAAAACTGAGGTTCTAGTGTCGTGTCGTGTCTAGTCTAGGTCGAATTGCATAGGATTATTTGAGAAATTGCGAGTCTTGCATCTTATGTGGACCTACTTGAATCTATTTGAATTTGATGAATTATGTGAAATATGTGTTTACTTGCATCTTATGATTTTAATTATGTTCATTAGAACCTATTAATCCACCATGCATACCTAGTGTCTTATTTACAGGATGCCTCGAGGTAGACCTTGCCGTGTGTTAGTGTGCGTAATTCTCTAATATTTGAGTTTTTATGGCCGTGTTTTAAGTGCTTTTATTTGATATAAATTGATGTCGTGATGTGTTTTTGTGTTTTAAGTTTAGCTAGGCTAATTTCTTTATTATTGGAATATTTTCGGCTGAAATAGAAGATTGTTGGTTGATCTTGTGCCAAGAGTTGTTATGGACCACGTGTGTTGATGCATCATTGAAGAGGGCCCAATTTTAGATGCTTGAGACATGTAAGATTGGAAGTGTATGGACTTCAATCTGCTGGGCCGAGAATATTGGGGGAATTGGACAAGATTTGAAATTATTTGGCTTGTGGGTCTTGGCATAATAAGTTGTGGGTTGCGTATTGTCTTCAATTGGAGAAAAAGAGAAAACACATCTTTTGGGATGATTTGGGCCTAGGATTTAATGTTGGAATTAAATTAAAGAAGCTCATCTAGAGATTTGACTTGGAGAGGCTGAATTGAGTATGTTGATTATGGGCTTTGGATTTTGATTGTGGGCTCCATGTTTGTCTTTGGGAATTAAGTGGAATAGGCCCAACTTTAGCACAACTTGGGGAGCAAGCAAGTGAAATTCCTCTTTGATTAGAATTCGTGTGCCAAGGTTGTGCGGTCTATTTATGGACCCTTTTCTCAGACGCAGCAGCACGGGAGAAGGCACGTAGCGGCTGGGAGCCATCCAAGAGCGGCGAAAACATTCATCTAGAGTTCTTTTTATGCTTTTTGTTTATTTTATGTTTTCGTATTTTAGAACCATGAGCGGCTAATTTTCGTAGTACCTAGTTAGGATTTTATAATTTAGTTTTGATATCATGAGACCTAATTTGCTTTTATAATTCAATTTTCTTCAAGTACTTATTAATTCTCCGAGTGTCGTGTTATTGTGATTTATTTGCTTAAGTGATTACGGCAGGATCATCTAAGTAGGTTTATTGCATATCACCAATCTTGATTGCATGAAGTTTATGTAGTGCTTGATAGATAATTAGTGGTACATTAACGAGAAGGATTTGTTGCAGTTCTCAACTTGTTAAGGAAGTTAATAATCGGGTTTAAATCTTACACGTGTCATGACTAGGTTAATTCGGGTTAGTGTTTTCTTGATTCTTAATGTTGTTGATTCATTAAATCCTGTCGAGTGTCTCTAGGGGTTGTGAATTGATTAGGGAATAATCGTCGAGTGTCTCTAGATTATTCTACAATTTAAGAGAATACGAGGCGGAGTTGAGTGTCTCTGTCTGCTATAGCTAATCTACTTGAATATTTGAATTTATCTTTGCATCTATGATTGATGTTCTTAACTAAATTGTGATTCCTAACTAGTTATTGGTTTCCCCACTGATTTATCAAAACCCAACTTCTAAAGTCTTGGTCAGAGCAAGCCGCCCTATTCTATTGACTTAATCTAGGACCCCTTGTTCGGTCAACTCTATTCCATGTAGCGGATACACTATGAACATATAAAATCTTGGTAGCACGACCTTGGTATCCTTTGTGGATATTTCCTTTAGTTGAATTTAATTGTTAGTTAATTTAGTTAGTTTAATTAAACCTTAAACCCCCCTCCTCCCCCCCCCCCCCCCCCCCCGATTTTACTTGTTAATTTTAGTGAATTTTCCTGTGATTAATTAGAATTATTTTCAACCAATCTCTGTGGATTCGACCCGTTTACACTATACTCTATTTAGTTGTGAACCGGATATTTATTTATTTTGACGGATTCGACACCTGTCAAATTTTGGCCGTGAGCATTCTCCTGGACATAGGAGACGCCGTCATGATCATTCCCCTCCTGCTCAGCCACAAGATTTTATGAATGCAGTAGTCGGTTTAATTGATCAGAGGCTACAAGAACGGATTCATGTAGCACCACCCGTGCCATTAGCCCCAACAGAGAACCCTATTTCTGCCATACTTTCGGAATTTTAGAATCAATAACCTCCCAAGTTTTATAAGGGTAATGACATTCAGGCAGAAATATGGCTTAAGGAGATAGAGAGAATTTGGCAGCTTATTCCATGTGACATTCAGGAACAAGCTCGTTGCATTCTTACTTTGATTCAGGGCGAGGCTTACTCCTGGTGCGAAAGTACTCAGATTGTATTAGAGGCTGCTGGGGAAGTTCTCACGTGGGAAGTGTTTGTTCGAGAGTTTAAAAACAAGTTCATTCCACCGGCTTCTCGCACTCGCAGGTTAAGGGAGTTCACCGAGTTGAAGCAAGGAGGGAGATCTATTGGCGATTATATCGCAGAGTTCGAGAGATTGTCTCGCTATGCTCCTAATATAGCAAGAGATGACTTTGACAAGGCGATGCAATTCGTGCAGGGACTTAGGCCGGATATACAGGATGCCTTGAAAGTTGCTAATACGAGTACCTGGGCCAAAGCTACTACTAAAGCATTGAAGGTCGAGGATTCGGACAATGCAAGGAGGCCTATTTCTTGCTTCGAACCGGACCAAGTTTCGGGATCAGGACAAGGTTCCAATACAATGAAAAGGTCCAGTACTGATTTGATCCTACTCTCTCAGGAAAGACCTAAAAAGAAAAAGTCCCAAATTGATAGGTCAACTTTGGAGCATTGCTTTCACAGTCAGGGAAGCCAATTTGCACTTACTGTGGACGTGACACACATACCTACGATGGGTGTAGGAAGCACTTGCGTTTATGTTTCCATTGTGGGAGTTCTGAGCATCAAATAGATACCTGTCCGGAACGAAAAGAGCTATCCACCGGGGGTCAGAGATCATTTAACAGGCAAGAACAAAGGTGAACGGTATATCTAAACATGCATCCCACGTGCATCATATGCTTTCTTATTTTGTATATTTGTAATCATTGTGTTTGCGATTTGCTCTTGTGTGAATCATTGAAGTTTTGATCTTTTCCACTTGTCTATTACGTGACGGTGTATGTAAGTGTTTATTTCAGTTTGTGCATGGTGTGGTTGTGTGAGAGACGGGGTGCTCTCATGTTTCTGGAGAGACGGGGTTCTCTCATTCTCTTTGTGGGAGATGGGGTTCTCTCGTCATGCGTTTGAAATTGAAAATTTAGCAGTGGACCTGGGGATCAGGTCCTCTTAAGGGAGGGAGAGTTGTAACGGCCCGGTTTTTATTTATTAATTTCTCACGTTTCATTGTAATATCATAAATTATATTTTAGCACACTTTCATGGAATTTTATAAATTCATATCAAATTTAGAATTTATCTCACGACTTGGAAATATTTATAGCATGTAATAATTGTTGAAAATGAATTAAGTGTCAACTTGTTCTTAAATGGCTTTTCTTTTAAATTAAAGGACCAAATTACATTTTATTTCCTAGGACTTAAGTGAATAATTCTCAAGCCTTCATCCTTGATTGCATGTCTTGGTAAAATTGAGGGATTAAATAGCAATTTGATTATTTCACAAAAACCAAGGATGGTGAATCACGTAAAGAGCTTTCCATGCTCTTCCATTCTCATTTTTCATCAAACATCATCTCCAATTTGCTCCATGCTCTTAACGAACCATAATCCTCAAGAAAGAGAAGAGATTTCCATTAAATTCTATCAAGTTTTTCAAGAAATTTAGGAGATTCAAGCTCAAGCATCTATCTTCTTCTTCTTCCTCCATTTCTTTTCTTCAAGGTGGGTTCATGCATGAATTCTTGGTTTCTTGATGATTATGTATGGAGCTAGGGTTTGTGATTTATGAAATGTAGCACCCGGGATGATAGGCACCACATCCTCCGCACTATAAGTCTAGTCCACGCATGAAATTGATGATCCAGCATGAACCGGACTCATAGCGAACGAGTGACAAAATAAAAACAACTCCCTGGCTAGGCGGAATCTAACCCTGTACTAATTAATGCTACAACCTGATGAGTGCAATGCGGAAGCCAACAATAAAATTCAGTAATGGCTACAAGCCCAACAATTCCAATACATAAATTAAAATCATCATGCATCCTAACAACAGGTTCAACTAAGCATGCAACCTGTCCCGAATCAATAATCAACAATAATTCATAATTGGCACACAGGACCAAATACATAAAGGGATTTCCATTAAATCATACAATGTAAAATGTGACTCGAGTGCACAAGTAACTCGACAAGGAAAATAAAACTCGACCTCTGCCTACCAAGACCTGCAAGAACTGAAAAGTGGGGAAGAGGGGTCAGTCTCTAGAAGATTGAGTGAGCAGGAGCTGTACATATAAATAGAAACATCCGCATGCAAGTCATAAATCCCGAGCAACGTTTTAAGTGAGGTTAGTTCCCGCGAAGGGCAAGAAAATAGATAAGCAATGCT
The DNA here is from genome assembly GCA_037501455.1 of Lantana camara. Taxonomy (NCBI): domain Eukaryota; kingdom Viridiplantae; phylum Streptophyta; class Magnoliopsida; order Lamiales; family Verbenaceae; genus Lantana; species Lantana camara. The sequence continues at coordinate 44,574,097 of CM074859.1, forward strand.
CGGACTTTACGACTAATTCATATTTAATTCATTAAGTTCATAAATCATGAATAATCATAATGGCTCGGCGAATGAGTGTGCATAATTCTCCAACCAAACTCCGACTGTGTACAATGAGCATGATTTAATATGTTTTATATACGTGACCATGCAATACATAATAATACAGGCGAGACATATATATGAGACATGAGCATTTGGGCAATCCATGTCCCGGCCTTCCCGCACTGTGTATAATCATAATAACCTAATCATAATCATAATCATAATCATAAAATAATTTCCAACGTTCTCCCTCCGTAATGGCCGGGCCTACAGACCCGAACCATTTAATAATAACAACATTGAGACGGGGGCTCATGACTCCTACGCGCCCCTTCGATGGGTTAACCATCGGCTCAAGAATAATTCACCTTCCACACTACACGGTCGCATGAGAGATTCTCAATGGGTACTTTGTGTAATGGCTTAGCTATACGTCGGCCCGAAGTCGAACCGGTCTCCATTCACACATTTCCCTGGGGCCCAATAACATGTGCATGATCGTTGTGCATAATCTCGCCAAAACATTTCAAGTAATGAGAATCATAATACATTTCATAATCCTTGAAAAAGGTTTACTCGATAAGAATTTACTCGATGACTCCACTTTGAAAACGATGTATATATACATAAGGTTTTTGGCCAAAACTTGTCATATAAGGTTGTAGGGTTAGATACATAGCTAGAACAAAAACACCCTCACCTTGGATAACCCGAGACAAGAAACATGATTGATACGGGTGCCTATTCAATCCGGAAGTCTCCGCCCTGGGGATGGACTATACAAGATAAAGTAACAGCGTGTACTCGTGAGAGGAGACTCAATATGATACTAAACAGGACGCACGGCAATGCTTATAAAGTGGTATATCACGTTATAACATGTGTGACATTCAATTAACATATAGGAGACACAATTACACTTAAAGAGGTCATGTATTCATGCCATTTAATCAAATGAATTCATTTCATGTAAGACACGGAGTTCACAATCAAGTTTAAATAATTAAAGATCAAAGAGTGTCAAATATGGGCACAATTATCAATTAAGCAAGCATATAATTCATATAAGTCACATACGGGAGCCAAGGAAGTGAAAGGAATGCAATAACAGGGGTTTTAGCGAAGTTTGGCAAAAGTTGACAATTTTCGGAAATGTACAAGCTGTAGGAAAATGGAAATATCTTGAGTTGTAGAAGTTGGAATTGGGTTTTTTTACTTTATATTAAATTAGACATGTAGACCTTTAAAATGATATATGGCTCGTATTCTAGTTCAAAACGAGGAGTAAATGGGGTAGGTCCAAAGTTGAAGGAATGCAGATTGCCGGTGTAGTAGCGACACCAAAAAGGATTGATTATATCTCACAAATGGCAAAACATATTGAGAATATTCCAATTGGTGGTTGTTTTAGAATTGAAGAGGTTTCCGTCGGTTCAAAAATCAGGTCAATCGGAGTTCGTATGAGGGAGAACGAACCAAAACAAACTTGGATAGAAAACAGAGGAGGATCCGCGGCCGTGGGTAAAAAATCCATGCCCGTGGATCCCTTCTCCAGCAGCACACCGAATGAAAAACAGGGCAAGGCACTCGGGGCTTCCTCCCAAAACTCAAACACAACCAAAACTCAACCCAAATCACTTAAAACATGCAATATATCATGTAGGAGCATCAAATACAAGTTTACAACAACTTAAAACACATTAATCCACAACAAAACACATATATGTCCATCTATATATACACACATATATATATACACCTGCTTGATCAAAGAATACAATAAATCAAGCATAGAATTCAAGGTTTCACATGTATGTGCATATAAAATCATGTCTAGAAACAAGAATGAAGTGCAAATCCTAAGATTCTAACAAACCCTCAAATACACACACAAATATATATCTACATAATCACCAACCTTGAAGTAAAAGGGAAATATGAAATGGAAATGATGATATGATGAAGATGAAAACCCCTTGATTCCTCCTTCTTGCTTTAACTTTCTTGGATCAAAATTGGAGATGTGTGTGAGAAGGGTTTGAGAGAAGAAGAGAGGTGTGTGTGTGGAAGAGATTTAGTGTGTGTGTTCATGTGTAAGTGTGTATATATGAGATAATGAAATACATATAATATATGTATAGATATATAGATTAAATTTATAAAGTAAAAGTAGATATTATGTATATAATATATATAAATGTGTATGTATAGAGTATAATAAGATATTATGATATATAATATGTATATGTATATATGATGAGAGTGTAAAAGTCTTGCATGATTATGATTATTGCAACTAGACCCTTATTACTTATTTATTTACTTGTTAGAGATAATGTTATGAGGATGTGTATGCAATTATATAATGTGATGATCAAGTGGATGCAAATATATATATGTGTGTGTATATATATAAGTTGTAGAAATTTATGAAATGATTATAAATGAATGAGTTGTGAAATGTGTATATGTTAAGCTATGAAATAGATGGAATGTAATTATAAATAAAATGATCACATAGTGAATTAAAGCAATTAATCACATAATTCAATTAAAGCACGCTAGCAATCTAACTCTCAAACTCACACGTGTGGCATGCGTACCTGTAAGAAGAAAACACGGGGTGTTACAACCTCTCCCCCTTAAGAAGGACCTGTCCTCAGGTCCACTGCCTCGAGTCAAACTTCTAAACAACTTTCCCGTGTTCATCCCACGCGGGTTACCTACTCCCCGTCAGGAATTAGTTCGGAAAAGGTCTTCAAGCAACAATGGGTCTTCAATAGCGGTTGATTCACGACCCTTAATTCACCGAAGCCTAAACACTCGAAAATCTAAGCTGCCACAGGTACTAAGAAACAAGTGAGAGAAACCCCGTCTCTCAAACAACTAGTAAGAGAACCCTGTCTCTTAAGCAAACAACGAGAGAACCCCGTCTCTCGAACAACAAAGCAAAAGAGACAACAAGCACCACACAAAAGGACTCAATACCCCTCGGCACAAAGCAAGCACCCAAAACATAAAAATACAGTTACTTCACACAGTACGCACACAAAAAGCAGTTATTACAATTAGTAATTAAGGCATATAACATCATGGAATTATTCAAATTAATGTTGCATGTATGTATATGTCATGAATGTTCGATGTAGCGTTCACCGAAGAATTAAATTGATGATGATCTCGTTGCTTCTGTGAAGGCTTTATCTTAGGATTAAGTTATTTCTCGGCTTCTTCTTATACCCTTGACACCTGCCAGGTCCTTAATTAATTCCATCTTCCAAATGACTCAATTCTTAATCACCTTTCTCAAGTTTGGAGGGTGCTCTCAACCATAATCCAATCAATCGGTTCCTAATGAGTTATATTTGACAAACTCAGAAGCTCGAGTTAACCCACCATTAGCTCGAATTATGGTTTCCAATCCTAGAGGTGCCTCTGGCTCATCATGACAATGATTGACGAACCGGTAATTTCCTTCATGCACGTTGCATCTTACTTCTTCAAATATCCCAGCTTTAAGACTTGATTGGATTAACTCTCGAGGCCACCTCTATGGAATAGATCGATTTGATCCAACATTCCTTACTCTATTTTCTCTTCGTTCTTCCTCGTCTCAACATTTTCTACATCCAATACCCGTTATACCAAATCCAATCCTTCCAATATGCTCCAAAGCTCTTATCTTCTTGACTTTAGATTTCATCAATTTCTAAGATTTTTTTTCCAACTTACTCCGTATTGCTTTTGTAAAGCCCTATTATTTGCTAAACCTTGCACCTTCGTTGTTCCTACTTGGAGTAACTTCCTTAACATGACCTAGAATTTAAATTTATTCCTAGGTCGTGCTCTCCCCCTTAAAATTTCCTCCACCTTTGTTTGTTATCTTGATTCAGCACTTCTTTATCCGAACTCTTCGACTTCTTCAAGAATCGTCTTATTTGGAATAAATGGTCTTGACTGTGTGATGTTTTTGGTGTTCTTTTCCCCATTCACTTGAGGTGATTAGTTAGGATAGTAATTACATTTCTCTCATCCCTAACTTTGATTCAATTCCCAAAACTTTTCAAAGTCTTCCATTATATCCTCATCTACTTTGAATCCCAAGACTCAGCTCTCGACCCAATCTCAACTTGTTTAATATAGCACGCGAAGTAGGAGATGAAGAAGACTTCCTATCAAGAAAACATCAAACTATGCATGTCGGGTAAGAATGCTTGATGCATGTAGCACATTTTCAACAATTAAAGTATGCAACATATTTAAATAATTATATCAATTAAACAAAATATAAGGAAATCAAATAATTTAACATAGCGAATGATGCACGTGCCACGAATGCAAGTACCTTTCATCGTAGAAATAAACTTTAGTTCACTACCTTGTCCTTTGCTCTTGAATTTGTTGATTTTTATTCATTTAACCACGGTCTTTCGAATTTCCTTAGCTCTCTTGTACAAGGTAGTGTGTTCCCACGGTCCGAGTTGTTGTTTGAACCCGATTTCTATATCCACAAAATCGGTCTCTTGATTCTTTCCCAATTTTGATTCCAATTTGTTAAAGTCTTTTCCATGTTCGAAATTTTGTGATTCTTGAACCCAAATTCTTCTTGATCAAAATCCCTTTAACTTAACTCTTTTGAATTCAAACTAGTTAAATGGCCCATCCTCCAATTGTTTACGCTTGAGCACATAATTTTCTTCCAAAAGTTATTTGCCTTTCTTTATCGTTTCCCTTTGTTGTTCCATATCTTCCATGGATTATATTTACCGCGTTTGATTAGTTCCCTCTAACTCTTCCGAATTCAAATTTGTTGTTTAGTTCCAATTCTTCTATACCCGTATATCTCGATCCTCTAATTCTTTCCAAATCCAAATCCAAAATTATCCAAATCTCCCCCCGTAGTGGTTACCTTGAGAAGAGCCTTCTTATTCCATTCATAGTGAGTTCATAAGGTGAATAATCCGTCTTTTACAATTAGATAATCCTATTTCAATCACTCTGCTCCAAATACCCAACTTGAATGCAACTCAAGTGTCTTGACTTCCCATAAGTTTATGTTGAGTTTTTAGTTGCTCGGTTCCTCTACTTGTTGTCTTTACAAATTCAAAATTGATCGGTCTTCTTAACTCCTTCAAATCAATCGAAACTTTATTTAACAAATCAAAGTATCCCGATTTATCTCTTTCTTCTTGATCTTTTATTTCAACCTTGAAGGACTTTACCCCGAGCTTAACTTCCAATCTTAACTTCGACCCCATCCATCTTGATTTAGCCCTTCAACTCTAATAGTGTGATTCCTAAATGCAATCTCCTTCTTGGCTTATTACACTCGGTTCATTGTTTCCTCGACCAAATTCTCAATCCTCTTTCTCGGATTAGACAGGCCTCTTGAACTTGTTAATCAACCCCGTTTGTGATGTAGAAAAGTGTGTTTATTTTGGGCAAAACCATCACATATCCTTACTATTTCCTTGTCCAAACCAATCCTCACGCATGGTTTGACTCCCAACTTGACCATAAATTCCCCAACCTACATCTTTATTATAAGAATCTCCAAATACCCGAATTCTTCTAAACCTCCGGAGACTTCTTCAATTCACCCATATCCAAAAGAAGAGCTCTTAGCACGTTGTTTTGGTTGCGAAAATTGACCGTGGTTTGATGTTATGATAATATCCTACAATTCACAACTCAATTCGAATATAAATGCATGGGGTTAGTTAATGCATATGTCACATAATGGGCACCAAAAGCACGCATCGATGCAAAATGCAACACAGAAATCTTAAATTTCAGCATATAATTCATCAAATTTTCTAATAATACATGCTCATGATCAATATGGTGCACATGTTGACACATTGTTCCTAAGGCGTTCGACTTATACTTGACATGACACGATGCTAGAAACCCCGGTTTTGCAACCGGGCTCTGATACCACCTTAGGATGTAGCACCCAGGACGATAGGCACCACATCCTCCGTACTATAAGTCTAGTCCACGCATGAAATTGATGATCCAGCATGAACCGGACTCATAGCGAACGGGTGACAAAATAAAAATAACTCCCTGGCTAGGCGGAATCTAACCCTGTACCAATTAATGCTACAACCTGATGAGTGCAATGCGGAAGCAATGATACCAACAATAAAATTCAGTAATGGCTACAAGCCCAACAATTCCAATACATAAATTAAAATCATCATGCATCCTAACAACGGGTTCAACTACGCATGTAACCTGTCCCGAATCAATAATCAATAATAATTCATAATTGGCACACAGGCCCAAATACATAAAGGGATTTCCATTAAATCATACAATGTAAAATGTGACTCGAGTGCACAAGTAACTCGACAAGGAAAATAAAACTCGACCTCCACCTAGCAAGACCTGCAAGAACTGAAAAGTGGGGAAGAGGGGTCAGTCTCTAGAAGACTGAGTGAGTAGGAGTTGTACATATATATAGAAACATGTCCATGCAAGTCATAAATCCCGAGCAACATTTTAAGTGCGGTTAGTTCCCACGAAGGGAAAGAAAATAGATAAGCAATGCTCGGACTTTACGACTAATTCGTATTTAATTCATTAAGTTCATAAATCATGAATAATCATAATGGCTCGGCAAATGAGCGTGCATAATTCTCCAAGCAAACTCTGACTGTGTACAATGAACATGATTTAATATTTTTTAAATACGTGATCATGCAATACATAATAATACAGGCGAGACATAAACATGAGACATGAGCGTTTGGGCAATCCGTGTCCCGGCCTTCCCGCACTGTGCATAATCATAATAACCTAATCATAATCATAATCATAATCATAAAATAATTTCCAACCTTCTCCCTCCATAATGGTCGGGCCTGCAGACCCGAACCATTTAATAATAACAACATTGAGACGGGAGCTCATGACTCCTACCCGCTCCTTCGATTGGTTAACCATCGGCTCAAGAATAACTCACCTTCCACACAACACGATCGCGTGAGAGATTCTCAATGGGTACTTTGTGCAATGGCTTAACTATACGTCGGCCCGAACCGGTCTCCATTCACACATTTCCCCAGAGCCCAATAACATGTGCATGATCGTTGTGCATAATCTCGCCAAAACATTTCAAGTAGTGAGAATCATAATACATTTCATAATCCTTGAAAATGGTTTAATCGATAAGAATTTACTCGATGATTCCACTTTGAAAACGATGTATATATACATAAGGTTTTTGGCCAAAACTTGTCATATAAGGTTGTAGGGTTAGATACATAGCTAGAACAAAAACACCCTCACCTGGAGTAACCCGAGACAAGAAACATGATTGATACGGGTGCCTATTCAATCCGGAAGTCTCCGCCCTGGGGATGGACTATACAAGATAAAGTAACAGTGTGTACTCGTGAGAGGAGACTCAATATGATACTAAACAGGACCCACGGAAATGCTTATAAAGTGGTATATCATGTTATAACATGTGTGACATTCAATTAACATATAGGAGATGCAATTACACTTAAAGAGGTCATGTATTCATGCCATTTAATCAAATGAATTCATTTCATGTAAGACACGAAGTTAACAATCAAGTTTAAACAATTAAAGATCAAAGAGTGTCAAATAAGGGCACAATTATCAATTAAGCAAGCATATAATTCATATAAGTCACATACGGGAGTCAAGAAAGTGAAAGGAATGCAATAAGAGGGGTTTTAGCGAAGTTTGGCAAAAGTTGACAATTTTCGGAAATGTACAAGCTGTAGGACAATGCAAAATATCTTGAGTTGTAGAAGTTGGAATTGGGTTTTGTTTGCTGTATATGAAAGTAGACATGTAGACCTTTAAAATGATATATGGCTCGTATTCTTGTTCAAAACGAGGAGTAAATGGTGTAGGTCCGAAGTTGAAGGAATGCAGATTATCGGTGTAGTGGCGACACCAAAAAGGATTGATTATGTCTCACAAATGGCAAAAGATATTGAGAATATTCCAATTGAAGGTTTTTTAGAATTGAAGAGGTTTCCATCGGTTCAAAAATTAGGTCAATCGGAGTTCGTATGAGGGAGAACGAAGCAAAACAAACTTGGATAGAAAATAGAGGAGGATCCGTGGCCGTGGGTCAAAAATCCACGCCCGTGGGAAGACCTCCAGGTCTCTGGATACAAATCCACGGTCGTGGGAGAAAATCCACGCCCGTGGATCCTTTCTGCAGCAGCAAACCGAATGAAAAACCGGGCAAGGCCCTTGGGGCTTCTTCCCAAAGCTCAAACACAACCAAAACTCAACCCAAATCACTTAAAACATGCAATATATCATGTAGGAGCATCAAATACATGTTTAGAACAACTTAAAACACATATCCACAACAAAACACATATATGTCCATCTATATATACACACACACATATATATATATATATATATATATATATATATATATATATATATACACCTTCTTGATCAAAGAATACAATAAATCAAGCATAGAATTCAAGGTTTCACATGTATGTGCTTATAAAATCATGTCTCGAAACAAGAATCAAATGCAAATCCTAAGATTCTAACAAACCCTCAAATACACACACAAATATATATCTACATAATCACCAACCTTGAAGTAAAAGGGAAATATGAAATGGAAATGATGAGATGATGAAGATGAAAACCCCTTGATTCCTTCTTCTTGCTTCAACTTTCTTGGATCAAAATTGGAGATGTGTGTGAGAAGGGTTTGAGAGAAGAAGAGAGGTGTGTGTGTGTGGAAGAGATTTAGTGTGTGTGTTCATGTGTAAGTGTGTATATATGATATAATGAAATACATATAATATATGTATAGATATATAGATTATATGTATAAAGTAAAAGTAGATATTATGTATATAATATATATAAATGTGTATGTATAGAGTATAATAAGATATTATGATATATAATATGTATATGTATATATGATGAGAGTGTAAAAGTCTTGCATGATTATGATTATTACAACTAGACCCTTATTACTTATTTATTTACATGTTAGAGATAATGCTATGAGGATGTGTATGCAATTATATAATGTGATGATCAAGTGGATGCAAATATATATATGTGTATATATATATATATAAGTTGTAGAAATTTATGAAATGATTATAAATGAATGAGTTGTGAAATGTGTATATGTTAAGATATGAAATAGATGGAATGTAATTATAAATAAAATGATCACATAGTCAATTAAAGCAATTAATCACATAATTCAATTAAAGCACGCGAGCAATCTAACTCTCAAACTCGCACATGTGGCGCGCGTACCTGTAAGAAGAAAACCGGGGTGTTACATGAAATATATGGATTATATCTTATTTGATGTAAGAATATATGATTTTATCATGATTAGAAGCATGAATTCTTGAAGAAATTGAGTTTAAGTGATGATATGGAGTAGGAGCTTGGAAGTGAGAAATTGTGATGATCAAGCATAATTTAAGTGTTTTAATTGTATTTTATTGTATTTTAAACATGTATACTTGTTTATTTCCAGAATTCTTGCATCTTAATGTGTTCTTGATGAAGTTCTTGGTTAATTGTGGTGTTGTCGAAGCCATCCCCTGTTCTGCTCTGTTTCTGTAATTACAGAGGAACGGGAACAACCCTTCCCGTCCCTAGCTTATTCTGGGAATGGTCGTTCCCATTACTTTGAATTTAAAGACGGCGCGCGCATGGGAACAACAGTTCCCATTTTGGCTTGCGAGCCGGAAGGGCCGTTCCCAGCAGAAGTCACCATTTCAAATGTAAAAGCGCAGGGGCGATTTCGCAAGGCCATGGCCCGACAGAACAAAACATTCTGCATAAAAATGTGATTTTGGGGTTTTTACCCAATCATTTCTTTGACCCCAAATTGCTATTATATGATTGATTACATGCTAAAACAAGATATTTTCATGTCACATTGTACATTGCTCGTCATCTCGTTGTATTTTCGCCGTTCGTCATATTTAGTCCATTTTGAGTCAAGTCTCATGTATACATGTATTTCTTGCACAGATCAGCTTCTCGTGACGTGGAGCAGGGCTCGTAGGTCGTGTAGGCTTGCTTTTGTCGGTAAAGGTGAGGTTTAATTGCTAGCTACCTAGAACCGTATAACCTTTACGTGAATTTCGGCCAAAATGTATATATATAACTATAATCTTTCCAAAAACTCTCAAGTGATTTGAAAGCAAATCGTACATCGTGTTACCGTGTTATATTGATTGTGTTTTGGCGAGTATCCATGTACCGTGCACTGTGGACCCGAGAGTTAGTGTTTGAGCCAACTGGGAAAGCATAGGGCTGACGGTTAACTCTTACACTCCTCTCATACCGTGGGGATGAACCCTGAATCCACCAGGAGGTTTGGTGGAGGAAGGAGTCCCATGCGTGGGAGTCATGTTCCCAACGTACACCGTGTTACCCTGGGTGGTTCGGGCCTTGCAAACCCACCACCATTGGAGAATGATGAAGTTCGTGTTATTGATCGTGTGCACTATAATGATTTGTGTGATAACCTAATTAAATGAAAGCGTAATCTTTGTTCACTGTCGGGGTTTGGTTGGAGATCGTGCACGCCCCTCGCCAGGGCCACTGATTGTTGAAATAAAAGTGATTATCTTGTTAAACTTGGTAGTTGTAATCTCGGGCGAGTTCTATGATATTCTTGCACTTATATTATCTTTGGCCATAAAACCTTACCCGAGGTTATAACTTGCATGCTATTTCCGCTAATATATATTATGCCCCTCACTCAATCTTCCAAAGACTGACGCCTCTACCTTTCAGGTTGTTGCGGTCGTGTGCTAGGCTGGAGTCAGAGTCATGTCATCCAACTGAGTCTAGCACTTTATATATTTCATGATATTGTTTCTGATATTTCCGGATTTAGTATGATATAGATATTGTTAGCAGTTGAAGATTTTTTCATGTATAATAAGGGAGATGATAATGTATTGATACGTTGAGCTTTTGGATATTTGGTATATGATGAACAGATGGTGTTATGCTTCCGCTTTAAATTTTATGTGTTGGATTTAATTCATTTAGGATCTAGTCTCGCCTAGCTAGTTGGTTATTTCTTTTGTCACCCGTTCGCTGCAAGTTGGTGCATGTACGGACTATCTATTTCGTGCGTGGATCGACCTGTAGTGCGGGGGTGTGGCATCTCCATAAGTAGGGGTGCTACAAACCAAGCACACAAAACTCCCCTCCAGGGTAGATCTCATGTAGTAGCTACTGCATAGAGCCTCCCTGGCCGGGGACTCCACACACACAAATTCTCCCCGCCCGGGGAGAATGGTGCAGACGGGAAAGGCAGCAATAGCAGCCTCGTTTCCCCTGTTTTCCACCTTTTCATGCAGCAACAACAGGGCAAAGTATAAGCAACAGCACAACAGCAATCTGGAGTGAAGGAAGCAGCAAAAACGCACACACAAGAAGCACAAATACAACAACAATTCATACACAGCAGCTAAGGAGATGCAAATGAAGGATTTCAACTCATTTCTTCAAGCTTTCGATCCAAACACAAGTGGTGGAGGATACACTTAACATACCTTGAATTTAAGCTCATATACATACAATAGCAGCAAGGGGAAACAAATATCATGCCTCAATTCACACAAAACGGAGCAGTAGTCATGGAATCAAGAATTGAAGCTAAAACCTAACTATTCACATATGAATTCATTGCATGATCAAAACTCCATGAAATTCAGTAAACCAATAGTTAAAAGAAAGAGGAGAAGATGTAGAATAAAATCATGGACTTACCTTTCAAATTTGAGGCGAATCGGAGGAGTATTGATCTTGAAATTGCAAAATGAATAGTGCAGAAAATCCTGTCTCCTTCGCTCTCGGTTCAGCTACTTCTCTCACCTGCTCCCTTGCTGATTTCGAAATGAGGGTTAGGAATAGAAATAGAGGGTTTAACTAGGGTTAAGTGAGCTCAAGAATCAACTCATTTGGTTAAGGAATGAGAGAGTTATGGCCAAAATACTCCAAGGTGGAGAATATGTGCGAGCGGCTCAGTTCGGACAAATTTCGGAGGCTCAAACGGGCTTAGAAAAATACAAGGATAGGTTCCTTAGCTCCCATTCTTCATTATGAGTCCATCACCACTTCCATAATTCGAATCCGAATTCCCGATCTCAAGTTACGGCCTCCGGAACACAAGGTGTGCTAAAACTCCATTAGGCCCTCGAGTCCCCAAAACAAATAAATGGTCCAAGACCAGAACAAACGAGTTATAAAACGTGAAACGAGCATGTAAACAAGTTCATAAATCATATAATTCATGCATAGCAAGTTGTTACACAAATTGGAAACAAGTACGGGGTCGAACGAATTAAAAACGGGGTCAAAAGGGGCTAAACGTTCAAAATTTCAAATAATATACTTAACAAATAATTCATATAAATCAAATATAGCATATAAAAATTATAATAAACACATAAATGCATAATTAAATAATTTAAAAGCGCACTTAGTCCACTCGTAAAGATATATCTGGTCGCCCGAAAAATCGGGGTGTCACAAAGAGAATAGAGAAAAGCATAATCAGAATTTACAATGTCTCAACATGTCTTTTGACATGCAGAAATGACTTTATTTTGCTAGGCTTAGTACGTACGCGTAAATCATTTTTCACAAATGCTAACAATGAGATGAGGATTCAGGCTATGATCATTTTTGTCTCGACTTTGATATCATATTGCATAATCACCTCGTCTAAAATTTAAATTTATGTAAAAGAGAATCACTAAATATTTAAATATAAAAAAAAAAAAATGCAAAATTTAGGTCATAACTATTTTGAGTCCTTCCACTAATTTAGATTATTATTTTAAAAATAATTGATTAGTTAAAATATTAAATTGCTCATAATTTATTTATTAAATTTTTTTTTTTGAAAGCAAAAAATGCTCATAATTAGTTGACAAAAGCCTAATTTGCCTAACAAATATAAGGGTAAGTTTTGTGATGCACAAATACAGACACGATACGATATGGATATGATAATACGAACTTTTTTTTAAATTATCCACATGAATATTAGATATAGTATTCGATACAATACGATATGATAAAGTGATATTTTTAAAGTGGTATATTGTAAAGTAAGTTAAAAATGAGAGCTACAGACGCGTAATTATGTAAATCAATATAATATGTATATAATGTTGAATAGTATAAGAGATTTGAGAGTTAGGTTGAGGGAAGTCATTGTAATGTTAAAAAAGTAATATGTTTATTATATATTTATTTTTTTTGAAAGGATTTATTACATATTTTCTCATCTAATGAATTAATATATATATATATATATATATATATATATATATATATATATATATATATATATAAATCTACTTTTTAATATAAAATAATATAATTTTGATATGGCTCAAGTCCAACCGAGCTTAAATAAAAAAAAGAAAAAAAAATATATCAAGATTCGACTCGACTCGTCTACATCCTCACGAAGGATGTCCTAACTCCTCAACTTCAACACATGATGTCCAAATTGTTCGTTAAAAACTTAATAGTCTCCAATCTTGTGGGAGGCCATTAGATAATAAGCCCAACATTAGTTGAGTTGAGCGTTTTATAAGTTAGATTTTAAAGGGTTAATTACACAAACCCCTCGTCCTTTGGGTTTTAAGGTGGGTTGCCCTCTATTCTTTTATTTTGGACGATTTGTGCTATAACCTTTCAAAACTGTTGCACTTAACCCTTTTTTAATATTTCCGACGAAATATTTCGGGAATATTCCGATCAAGTTGAACTTTAACCGTCAATTTCTCCTCCATCCCGTCAACTCAAGAGTCAAGACCACTATCATCCTCTTCCTCTCCCCAAGAAGAACAAAATTCATATCTCATTCGATCCTATTGACCGTCGGAAGCGTTGGAATTTGTTTGCAAAGCTTCGGCGGCCGTCAGTCATCTTTGACCTACGATTCCTTATTCTTTGGTTGTCGGATTTTGATTTTGAGACCACCATTTTGTTCTTTGCGTTGAGACCTTCGATTTGATGTATAATATCAACACGTTTGAAATCTGATTTGTACCTTATAAATCACGCCCAAAATAAATGAACGGAATATTCCCTAAGATTCCACTGAAAAGGGGGTTAAGTGCAATAATTTTGAAAAGTTAGGGCTCAAATCGTCCAAAATAAAAGGATAGGGTCAACCCGCCCTAAGATCCAAAGGAAGAGGGTTTTGTGTAATTAACCCTTTTTTAAATTACATGATTGGGTGTTTGGCTTACACTTGATAGCTCTGATTAAGCTCCCACATCTGGTAAAATATTTTAAAGCTTAGAAGACGCATGATATCTATCTATCTATATCTATATCTATATCTATATTAATAAAATGTAGAAACAATATTGTTTGAAAAATGAATAGGTTATCACATATCCAGATACTATTAACGACATTTTTGTGATTATAAAAAAGTAAAGAACTACGAAAATGTGAAAAAATAAGTTGATGTTTCCAACTTATTATTTTAAAGGAATTTATATGCTCCTACTATCTTATAAAAATTTAAACACCACAAAATGGTGTAACTTAGCAGTTCGACGTTATACTAGTTTAATCAGAGGTCTTGAATTCAAATATTTGGGAACGTATCTATCATGGGTAGAAATGCTTTACACCTAAGTGGTCCGTTCCGACTCGATCCATAAAAATGGACTATAGAATAAAATATATATATATATATAAATTCAAGCAACTTATAAACCTTTTTTAAAAAAAAAAAAAAGAAAGTGACTTTTAAGAGAACTCAGTTTTTAGGAATTTTTTTTTTAATTTTTTAAATGTTGGTTATTTAACTATGTCCGATAAAACTTAAACCCATCTATTTTTTAAGACTTGATCGGACCTATTTTCAGGTCGGACTAACCGGTTCAAGCTGGAATTCAAAGCTCTTGCTATCTATATATATAAAAAATCTTTCTCTACAGTCTACACTAATCGCAAGATATATACATTTGCGTTATATATACTTCATTCTTTCAATTCAATGGAAACGTTTATTTTAATCTCAAATATTTTCAAGGAATATTTCAGCATATTATATAATACACTGTACTGTTCAACTCAATAATGGAAATATTTGCAGCTCTAATATTGGTAAATATTTCTTTAATGCTCTACTTTAAAGATATTTCTGTACCACGACCATATAAAATTTAGACTAATCTTTCTCATGCCAAGTGCCAATTAATACATTTCTCACACCGCTATGATCAATCTCTTTAGTAAAGATAACGCAGCTACGATTATAATTACCCAAAAGAAAGATAAAGAAAACAATATTATCGATTTTTTTATGTTTTTGTTTTTCATGTTCTTTGAAATGACTTTGTTGGCGCTAATGAAACAACCAAAAATTGGAAAACAACTATCGAAAATTAATATTTTATGCCCTAATCATGCTTGTCCCTATGTAAATTAATTATATGATGGAACAACGGTCTTTTCTGGTGCAATTTTATATTGTTAATGATGATAATATATAATATATAAAAGATGATTCTTGACCCAGGAAGTGCATAATATGGTCTTAGTAACACCTGAAGTATAGTGACATGTTTTAATAAATTATATATATATGGGTCCTCTTTGTTGAGCCACACAATCAGATTTGCTACGAGTTTTCACCACCGTTAATTTGATTCTCCTTTGGATACTTAATCTTGTCATCCTCTATATAATATTGTGACAGGAATACCTAATGCATGATTTAATCTTTTTGGGGAAAATTGTCTAATTCATCGTCACTGATCGTTTTATAATGTACAAATATTTTTAAATTTGTTATTTTATTATGTTACATCGAATATTTCTCGTATAAAAAGTTTATAAAAAAAATTATGTCATGTTATCCGTAATTATATCGTGCCCGTTTCTAGTTGATATCGATGCATTACAGACAAGAGATCATTCGGGTTTTAAGAATATAGGATTTGGAGTTTTTCAAATTAAATCAGATGGTTTTTAAATCGAACAATTGAAGGGTTTGTACGGGAATTTAATTTCCCTGCATGAAAAGTGATCACGTCATCTATATATAAAATGTTTGCGCAAATTTCATCGCGTCATCCGGTCATAAACTTATCCCATTATTTACACAAGCACTTAGATTCTTTGTTAATAAAGATAAAGATAGCAAGATTATATATGGAGTTATTTACGCCATACCCGAATCCTGAAAATTTCTGGTGTTGGACACGTCCTAAAAGTGCGACTAGAACACTAATTTTATCTATTTATTGAACGTGAAATGACTAATTTACCTTTTATATTCTGATATACATCATTTCACCTCTCTCTATATACCCTTTTTATACTTGTTTATAGGGTTTTTCATGCAATTTTTATTTTGTATAGGGTCTCTGTGCATATAAAAAAGTATTGAACATATACTTGTTTATAGGGTTTTTCATGTAATTTTATTTTGTACAGAGTCTTGGTACATATAAAAAAGTATTGAACAATATAGAGAGATGTGAGATGATGTATATCAAAATATAAAAGGGTAAATTAGTCATTTTGCATCCAACAAATAGAGAAAAATAGCCTTTTAGTTGTGCTTTTAGCGGTGGCCAACACCATAATTTTTTAGGGTTCGTCATGCAAATATTTTGAAAATATAGTGTTTTTTTGTTACTTTTTGTAACTCAGGTTTTTTTTTTTTTTTTTTTTGTCCCATTTCACCTAACATAGGAGTGAAATGTGTAATAATCCATTATATGTGTTTAGGAAGGGTTAGTTATGGTGGATTAGATCTTTTTATTTGATTTAATTCTATTTAATTTTATATTAGTTAAGTGATATTAGGTTATTCGGATTTCAATTAGGTGAGATTGATTGAATTTAATTCTACTACTAACATTGATTAACCTCTATTATGAATCACAGAGAGTGAGTGAGATTAGTTGAGGTTATAATTGGGTGAAATTACAATTCATCGAAGGGAAATGTAATATAACATAATATCAACTATAACTCATTAAAATCTAACATAATATTAACTATAATTTATTGGAGCCTTTTTCGCAAACTCAAGTATCAAACACAAGATTGTCTTTTGAATAGTTATGTATAAAAACAATTTAATCTTAAGTTATATTTATTTTTAATAAATTGTAATTTCACCTAATCACACTCACTCTCCGTGATTCGCATAATAGAGATTAATCAATGTTAGGAACGAGTTTGATGCAAACCTCTAAAGCACGGACACGCCTAAAAAATGGCCCGTGCAATGTCCGACACGTGTCGGACACGGACACTGTAGCACCCGGAACGCTAGGCACCACATCCCCCGCACTATAGCCCCAATCCACATATCGAATGGGCAATCCATACATGAATCAAAGCTATAGCGAACGGGAGACAATAAAATGACACAAGGCTAGGCGGGTACCCTCAATTAAAACCAAACCAACAACTAGAAGAACAATTCAGAGTAAATAAAAGCGGAAGCAATAACATTCATTAAATACTTATAGGTACCATATTTATTTATTTACTAATATGTACCAACATTTACACTATCAATACAATATCATCTCCAAAATAGGTAACAAAGCATGATACAAAAATCCCAAGCTATACATGAATAAAATGTGGGAATGAAGTGTGCTAGACCCAAATTTAAAGACCACTAGACTCTAAATTCCCGCCTAGTACGCCCTGCAAAACAACTGAAAAGTTGAGGTGTCAGTCCAACACAGACTGAGCGAGGGGTATAAATAAATATAAGCGCACAAACATGCAAGTTATAATCTCGGGTAATAGTTTTTGGCAAACAATACAATTTAGTAAAATAAAAGATTCTATCGCCCGAGGCTACAACTAATTCAATTACAATTTAATCAATTCAATACAATCAATTGTGGCCCGGCGAGTGGGGCAATTCTCCAACCTTACACCGATTGTGTACAATCAATCAATCAATTATTAGGTGACTAGGTGATCAAGCAATTCCTTACTGTGCACAATTAGCAAGTTCAATAACGCCTTCTTCCTCCGGGTGATGGTGGGATTGCAAGGTCCCACCATCCAATCAATCTGGGCAGAGGGTACATGAATCCCTAAGCCCGGAACTCCTTCCTCCCCTAATCTCCTAGGGGGTTCAGGGTTCATCCCAGTTTGGTGAGAATAGCACTCGAGTTACCCATCAGCCCGTGCTTTCCCGGTTGGCTCGAGTCACTACCCTCGGGCCCACAGTGCAATACAATACTCGCCAAATCAATCAATCAATCAATCAATCCTTTCAATAGTTTGGTAAAACATTTGCAAACCAATCTCATTTCAAAACTATAAGTATAAAGATAGGTTTTGGCTTAAAACTTCACATAGGGTTGTACGGGTCCTATGTATCTAAAATTAAACCTCACCTGAATGACCCAAAAATATCCAAGGAAACAACTCACGGGGCCTGCTCCTCGTCACCAGGAAGCTGGTCTGTGCAAGAAAGACAAATGTCCGTGAAACACGACTCAAAATGTACCAAATATGACGAACGGCGGAAATGCAACGAGACGACGGGAAAAATACAATGTACCATGAAAATATTACGTTTCGACATGTAAACAATCATATAATAGCAATTAGGGGTCAAAGAAGCCGTCGGATCGAGGTGCTAAAAATGCAATTTTATGCAGTGAATTTTGGGCACTTTCTGGACTATGGGAACGGCCGTTCCGGCTTCCCTTTGAAAATGGGAAGGGCCGTTCCCATGGCCTACAGAAAACGCGCCAGCGTTTTCTTAAAAGGGAAAACGTTTTAGCTGGGAACGGCCCTTCCGGCTCAAAGGCTAAAATGGGAACGACCGTTCCCAGTCTCGCTGGCCTACTGTCTCAGCATCATGGGAACGGCCGTTTCAGTTTTAAACTGGGGTTGGGAAGGGCCGTTCCAAAATACGAGAGCTACTGTAAATGAAGAACAGAACAGAGCAGCAACAAAGCAACAACAACAATCAACAAAAATGGCTTCAAGCCAAGATTAAATGCATATATTTGATACAATAAATATGCTAACATACATATAGATCAACAACAAGTCATAAAAACACATAATTCCATGTTAGATCATCAATAATCCATCATTTGAAACCCATATCAACACTCATGCTCCAAGTCCATAAAACTCAAGATATATGCATCAAACTCAAGCTTAAAGTTCACAATTAAATTTCCAACAACAATTACACCATTCATCCAAGCCAATACTAAGCCCTATATATCACATATTTTCAATAAAATCATTCAATCTCCATAATTACCTCAAATGTAAGAGATGGAAGCTAGGAAGAAGAAATGATGATGATGATGCTTCTATGATCAGAAATCCCACAAAAATTGATACTTGCAAGATGAAATCTCCCTCTTAACTTGGTAGGGTTGTCTCGGTTGAAGAAGGAGAAGAAATGGAGCAAAAAATGATATGTTTGTATGAAGAAAGAAAGGTTTGGTACGTGATGCTGCTAAAGAGAGAAGAAGAGATGGCCAATTTGCTATTAAATCCTTTCACTTGTTAAGTTATGCAATCAAGTCCATTTCCAAAATTAAATGATCAATGTGGTCCAATGCAATTAGATCCCAAATTTATGAAAATGAGCAATTAAGGCCATAAAAGAAATAAATCACATTCGGGAAAATAATTCACATAGCAATCACGTTCAATATATCCGATAAATATGATATGATATGAATTTTCAATAAAATGACAAGAATATAATTTTATAAAATTATGTCATGCTATGGAAAATTAAAGAAATGAACATTCAATAAAGAAATGACAAGAAGAAGAGATGGCCAATTTGCTATTAAATCCTTTCACTTGTTAAGTTATGCAATCAAGTCCATTTCCAAAATTAAATGATCAATGTGGTCCAATGCAATTAGATCCCAAATTTATGAAAATGAGCAATTAAGGCCATAAAAGAAATAAATCACATTCGGGAAAATAATTCACATAGCAATCACGTTCAATATATCCGATAAATATGATATGATATGAATTTTCAATAAAATGACAAGATTATAATTTTATAAAATTATGTCATGCTATGGAAAATTAAAGAAATGAACATTCAATAATAAAAAGCTAACTCTCAAACGCACACGTGTCGATCATACCTGAATTGCCGAAAGCTGGGGCGTTACAATCCTCCCTCCTTAAAAGAATCCGGTCCCCAGATTCACTGATCGGAAGGGAACAACTCTGGATGGAACCGTCTCATTTTGTCTTCGGTCTCCCACGTGGCTTCTTCGGTCTTATCACTTCTCCAAAGAACCTTAACCATGGGAATCTTCCGGTTTCTTAATTCCTGAAACTTCTTATCCAAAATCTTAACCGGTTTCTGAACAAAGGTAAGACTCGGTTCCAATTCCACTTCTTCAACATGAATGATCTCGGTTTCATCGGGGTAGTATTTCCTCAGCTGAGACACGTGAAATACGTTATGAATCCCCGTGAGGCTCGGTGGTAGGTCCAATCTGTAAGCAACTTCTCCAATTCTTTCCAAAATCTCATAAGGGCCTAAATAACGAGGTTTAAGTTTACCTCATTTCCCAATCCGAGCAAATCCTTTACGTGGAGACGTCTTCAAGAATACCCGGTCTCCAACCTCAAATTCGAGATCCCTTCTGCGACGATCGGCGTAGCTCTTCTGTCTGTCCTGAGCTGATTTCATCCGTTGTTTTATTAATTGAACTTTCTCAATCATAGCTTCAACGGCGTTGGAAGGTTTTTCCAATTTCTCACCTTTCTTAACCCCTTCCTGCTTAGTCCATTTCCACTCTTCCAAGTCAAAGAACAACGGAGAACGACACTTCCGTCCATAAAGTAGCTCATACGGTGCCATTCCAATCGAAGCCTGAAAACTGTTGTTGTACGCAAACTCAATCAAAGGTAGCTGATCATGCCAAGAAGACTGAAAATCCAAAGAACAAGCTCGAAGCAAATCCTCGAGATACCTTATTAATCTCTCGGACTGACCATCCGTCTGAGGATGAAAAGCTGTACTAAACTGGAGCTTCGTACCCAAAACCTCTTGCAATTCACGCCACAACCTCGAAGTGAACCGTGGATCTCTGTCAGAAACTATACTGATCGGAATCCCATGAAGTCTAACAATCTCCCGGTTATAAAGCTCGGCTAGCTTGCGAATCTTAAACGACATCTGAACCGGCAGAAAATGTGCAGACTTCGTCAAACGGTCCACAATCACCCAAATCCCATCAAATCCACCCTTCACCTTAGGTAATCCGGACACGAAATCCATCGTCACCTGTTCCCACTTCCACTCAGGAATAGGTAACGGCTGAAGAAGACCTCCCGGTTTCTGATGCTCGGCTTTCACTTTCTAACAAGTGAGACAATGTTTCACATACTCGGCCACATCCTTCTTCAATCCACGCCACCAATAATATTGCCTTAAATCCTTATACATCTTGTTTCCTCCGGGGTGGATAGAATAAGCCGATCTGTGAGCTTCCTCGAGCAATACCCGTTTCAACTCTTCGGGTACAACCACTCGGTTCTTGAAACGAAGAAGACCAGTCTCATCGAACCCGAATGGACACTCCGGATCAGCTCTTGCCTTAGCTACCAATTTCTGAACTTCCAAATCCGTACTCTGAGCCTCAAACAACCTGTGCTTCAACTCTGGCTGGACCGAAATATTAGAAACTCGAGCCTTTAAAACAATTTGCTCGATTCCACTACTTTACCCCACTTCCAAGCTCGACACACTAGCCTTCCTACTAAGTGCATCGGCGACCACGTTGGCTTTGCCGGGATGGTACTTGATCGTGCAATCATAATCTTCCAACCTTTCCATCCAACGCCGCTGCCTCATATTCAAATCCTTCTGAGTGAATAAATACTGGAGGCTTTTGTGGTCGGTGAAAATCTCAAAAGACACCCCGTACAAATAATGTCTCCACTTTCCAAGTGCAAAGACTACGGCGGCGAGCTCAAGATCATGTGTCGGGTAATTCTTTTCATGCTCTTTCAACTTTCGGGATGCATAAGCAATTACTTTTCCCTTCTGAGTCAACACACATCCCAAGCCTTCCTTAGAAGCATCCGTATAAACAGCATATCCTTCAGAACCTTCCGGAAGGGCTAACACTGGAGCAGACACTAACTTTTCTTTCAAGAAAGTGAAACTCTTCTCACAATCTTCATTCCAATCGAATTTCACATTCTTCTTCGTCAACTGGGTTAAAGGAGCTGCTAACTTGGAGAAATCCTTAACAAACCTCCGGTAATAACCTGCCAATCCCAAGAAACTCCTAATCTCAGAGGCATTCCTAGGTTTCTCCCACTTCAAAACCGACTCAATCTTGGAAGGATCGACTTCCAAACCATTGCCCGAAATCACGTGACCCAAGAATGACACCCTGTCAATCCAAAACTCACACTTGCTGAATTTGGCAAACAACTGATGCTCCTTCAAAGTCCTTAATACCAACTGAAGGTGTCTTGCATGCTCTTCGGCAGACTTCGAGAAAACCAGGATATCATCGATAAAAATGACCACGAACTTATCCAGAAAAGGCCTGAAGATCCTGTGCATTATATCTATAAAAGCTGCTGGGGCATTGGTTAAACCAAACGGCATCACAACAAACTCATAATGCCCGTACCGAGTGTTAAATCCTGTCTTAGAAATATCCCCTGCTCGGATACGCAGCTGGTAGTATCCTTGTCTCAAATCCAATTTCGAATAGACTTTCGATCCCTGAAGTATGTCAAGCAACTCCTCGATATGTGGAAGAGGATACTTGTTCTTGATCGCCATCCGGTTCAACTCCCTATAGTCTATACACATTCTCAAGGTTCCGTCCTTCTTCTTTACAAACAAAACCGGTGTACCCCAAGGAGAAGAACTCGGTCTAATGTACCCAATCTCCAACAACGCATCAAGTTGAGTCTTCAACTCTTTCAACTCGGCCGGAGCCATACGATACGAAGTCTTGGAGTACGGCTCTGCATTAGGGTACAAGTCGATCACAAACTCAATTTTCCGTTCTGGAGGTAAAGAATCCAATTCCTCAGGAAAGACCTCGGGAAACTCCTTCACTACATCTGTTTCTTCCAGCTTACTTTGATCCTTGGGCTTGTTGAGAATATAAGCAATGAAACCCGTGGGTCCCTCTCGAACCAACCTATGAGCTTCAGAAAAAGAAAGTAGAGGCACAGTCTTGGAACTCCAACCCACTACCAAATCCGATCCCAACTGAACCTTCTTCGCTCTACAATCAACTGTGGCAGAATGTCTGTACAACCAATCCATGCCCAGAATAGATCCATAGCAAGTCATCGACAGCTCAATGAAGTCTGACAAGAAAACTCGACCCTCGATGCTCACCGGAACCTCTCTGAACACCCGATCAGATTCTAAACTACCACCAAACGGAGTACTAACCACATAACATGCAGAAGAACGAGTAACAGGCAAAGACAAAGAAACAGATATAGCACTCGAAAGAAAGGAGTGAGTAGCTCCCGGATTAAACAAGGTATGAATGTTCGTGCCATGTATGCAAATGGTACCTTCAACTACCGCGGCTGGATCAATATCAGCATCCTGCTGCTCACCCTCCAAAGCATAAGCACGAGCCCTAATCAGTGGTCTCGGTCCTCCCGGTGGTGGTATCCTGCGATCCAGACAGCCATCTACCATATGCTCATCGCTCCCACAAAGTAGGCATAAACCTAGACGCCTCCTGCAGTTATCATAGATGTGTGTCCTCTGTCCGCAGAAGGTACAAGAAGGTCTCTCGGGTGGTGGTGGCAAAGCTGAAGCAACTGGAGCTCGAATCACTGGTCCTACTGGTGGGGGCTTCTTCCCTGGACCCTGTGGAGCTGGTGGCGGAGAAGAATAAACCATCGGCCTCTTGCCTGGAGCAGAACCCGAGCCTGAACCCTTATACCCTGATCCGGCACCTCTGAAACCCGATCCAGAACCTCTGAATCCCGATCCAGACCCTGAGCCTGAACCTGAACCTGAACCTGAACGGTAAGTAGACCGCCTCGCATTCACTGAATCCTCAACCAATAGTGCCTTCTTGGTAGCCTTCACCCAGGTGCTCGTGTTGACCGCCTCAATTGCTGCCTGAATATCTGGTCTAAGGCCCTGAACAAACTACATCGCCTTATGGAAATCATCACTCGCTATATTAGGAGCATAGCGGGACAATCTCTGAAACTCGGCGATGTACTCTGAGACCGACCTGTTTCCTTGCTTCAGTTCTGTAAATTCCTTCAATCTTCTAATGCGGGAAGATGGAGGAATGAACTTGTTCTGGAACTCTCTGACAAAGACTGCCCAATTCACTTCCTCACCTGCAGCATCTAACACAATCTGGACACTCTCCCACCATGAGTATGCCTCGCCCTGAATCAAAGAAATGGTACATCGGGCCTTCTCCCGGGACCCACACGGGATAAGCTCCCATATCCTCTCAATTTTTTTCAGCCACTGCTCGGCCTGAATATCATTCCCTTTATAAAACTTGGGAGGATGCTGGTTCTGGAACTCCCTAAAAACAGCTGAAATCTGGCCTCCAGGCTGTGGTGGTGCAACTGGTGGTGGTGGAGGAACATAATCCCGGACTCTCTGATCAATAAGACCCACCACTGCGTTCATAAAATCCTGTGGCTGAGCCTGAGGAGGTGGAGGAGGAGGTGGTGATCTCTCCCGGCGATGATGTCGACGATGTCGGGGTCTAGGAGAACGATCACGATGATGTCTATCGCGAGCCATCCTGAAATCAAGTCACTATTGTGCATGTTCGATTAGTAATGCCAATGTGTGCAAATAATTCACAAATTGCACATAAAAAAAAAATTCAACAAGTCACTCCAAATTCAAGTAAGTCAAGTAGGTTCAAGTATCAAATAACAATGCAAGACTCTCAGATTGACAATTAGTTCCTATGCCGTGCGACCTAGACTCGCAAGACACGACACTAGAGACCCGGTTTTGCAACCGAGCTCTGATACCACCGTAGGATGTAGCACCCGGAACGCTAGGCACCACATCCCCCGCACTATAGCCCCAATCCACATATCGAATGGGCAATCCATACATGAATCAAAGCTATAGCGAACGGGAGACAATAAAATGACATAAGGCTAGGCGGGTACCCTCAATTAAAACCAAACCAACAACTAGAAGAATTATTCAGAGTAAATAAAAGCGGAAGCAATAACATTCATTAAATATTTATAGCTACCATATTTATTTATACACTATCAATATAATATCATCTCCAAAATAGGTAACAAAGCATGATACAAAAATCCCAAGCTATACATGAATAAAATGTGGGAATGAAGTGTGCTAGACCCAAATTTAAAGACCACTAGACTCTAAATTCCCGCCTAGCACGCCCTGCAAAACAACTGAAAAGTTGAGGTGTCAGTCCAACACAGACTGAGCGAGGGGTATAAATAAATATAAGCGCACAAACATGCAAGTTATAATCTCGGGTAATAGTTTTTGGCAAACAATACAATTTAGTAAAATAAAAGATTCTATCGCCCGAGGCTACAACTAATTCAATTACAATTTAATCAATTCAATACAATCAATTGTGGCCCGGCGAGTGGGGCAATTCTCCAACCTTACACCGACTGTGTACAATCAATCAATCAATTATTAGGTGACTAGGTGATCAAGCAATTCCTTACTGTGCACAATTAGCAAGTTCAACAACGCCTTCTTCCTCCGGGTGATGGTGGGATTGCAAGGCCCTACCATCCAATCAATCTGGGCAGAGGGTACATGAATCCCTAAGCCCGGAACTCCATCCTCCCCTAATCTCCTAGGGGGTTCAGGGTTCATCCCAGTTTGGTGAGGATAGCTCTCGAGTTACCCGTCAGCCCGTGCTTTCCCGGTTGGCTCGAGTCACTACCCTCGGGCCCACAGTGCAATACAATACTCGCCAAATCAATCAATCAATCAATCAATCCCTTCAATAGTTTGGTAAAACATTTGCAAACCAATCTCATTTGAAAACTATAAGTATAAAGATAGGTTTTGGCTTAAAACTTCACATAGGGTTGTACGGGTCCTATGTATCTAAAATTAAACCTCACCTTAATGACCCAAAAATATCCAAGGAAACAGCTCACGGGGCCTGCTCCTCGTCACCAGAAAGCTGGTCTGTGCAAGAAAGACAAATGTCCGTGAAACACGACTCAAAATGTACCAAATATGATGAACGGCGGAAATGCAACGAGACGACGGGAAAAATACAATGTACCATGAAAATATTACGTTTCGACATGTAAACAATCATATAATAGCAATTAGGGGTCAAAGAAGCCGTCGGATCGAGGTGCTAAAAATGCAATTTTATGCAGTGAATTTTGGGCACTTTCTGGACTATGGGAACGGTCGTTCCGGCTTCCCTTTGAAAATGGGAAGGGCCGTTCCCATGGCCTACAGAAAACGCGCCAGCGTTTTCTTAAAAGGGAAAACGTTTTAGCTGGGAACGGCCCTTCCGGCTCAAAGGCCCAAATGGGAATGGCCGTTCCCAGTCTCGCTGGCCTACTGTCTCAGCATCATGGGAACGGCCGTTCCAGTTTTAAACTGGGGTTGGGAAGGGCCGTTCCCAAAATACGAGAGCTGCTGTAAATGAAGAACAGAACAGAGCAGCAACAAAGCAACAACAACAATCAACAAAAATGGCTTCAAGCCAAGATTAAATGCATATATTTGATACAATAAATATGCTAACATACATATAGATCAACAACAAGTCATAAAAACACATAATTCCATATTAGATCATCAATAATCCATCATTTGAAACCCATATCAACACTCATGCTCCAAGTCCATAAAACTCAAGATATATGCATCAAACTCAAGCTTAAAGTTCACAATTAAATTCCCAACAACAATTACACCATTCATCCAAGCCAATACTAAGCCCTATATATCACATATTTTCAATAAAATCATTCAATCTCCATAATTACCTCAAATGAAAGAGATGGAAGCTAGGAAGAAGAAATGATGATGATGATGCTTCTATGATCAGAAATCCCACAAAAATTGATACTTGCAAGATGAAATCTCCCTCTTAACTTGGTAGGGTTGTCTCGGTTGAAGAAGGAGAAGAAATGGAGCAAAAAATGATATGTTTGTATGAAGAAAGAAAGGTTTGGTACGTGATGCTGCTAAAGAGAGAAGAAGAGATGGCCAATTTGTTATTAAATCCTTTCACTTGTTAAGTTATGCAATCAAGTCCATTTCCAAAATTAAATGATCAATGTGGTCCAATGCAATTAGATCCCAAATTTATGAAAATGAGCAATTAAGGCTATAAAAGAAATAAATCACATTCGGGAAAATAATTCACATAGCAATCACGTTCAATATATCCGATAAATATGATATGATATGAATTTTCAATAAAATGACAAGAATATAATTTTATAAAATTATGTCATGCTATGGAAAATTAAAGAAATGAACATTTAATAATTAAAAGCTAACTCTCAAACGCACACGCGTCGATCATACCTGAATTGCCGAAAGCTGGGGCGTTACAGACACGGCTCCGACACGGCTGAAGGAGTGTCCGGAAAAAGAAAAAAAAAAAAAAAAGGGACACGGTGTTGGACACGGCGAGGTGGAGTGTCCGACACGGCTCGGACACGGCGGGGCAAATTTGATCATTTTTTATGCTTTTTTTAATATTTTTTGAATTTTTTCGAGAGAAAATTGAAATAACCAAACTTATTTTAGTTTTTAATATTATATATTTTTATAAATATTTTATGTTACATAGATTATACTTATAAAATATTTTTGTTTATATATAAAATATATTTATTTATATAAAATATAGCCGTGTCGGAGCCTAAAATTTTGAAAAAATCCGTGTCGCCGTGTCCGTGTCGTGTCGTGTCCGTGTCGCCGTGTCCGTGTCCGTGCAACATAGATGCAAAATGATGATTAAATGGTTCAAACACGAATAATCTAATATTACCTTATTAACACAAAATTAAGTAAAATTAAATCAAATAGAATGATTTAATTCGCCTCCTCATCCTCGACCTCGAGAAGCTGCGTGACAACTTAGGATTTTTAGAGGAAGTAATCAACCAAGTATTAAATGTATCTTCTAATGGGGCAGCTATCGGCTTGGGCTACCTCCACGTCGACCGACGTCATCATTATGGCCAATGTATAAATACCTCACATTTATCCCGGTAGGTAAGATATTCCAGCCACCACATTTATTGTACTCTCTTTCGACCTCTCTCTTCTAGCAATTTAATCGATTCTAACTTGAGCGTCGGAGCACCAACACAGGTTAAACTCCCTCCAGTCCGGAGTTGGCCTTGAGCTCACGTTTTCTCTTCCTTTCCAGATAGTTGACCAGGCAAGCAAGTTTCCCCAACTAGAAATTTTAAGTGATCCGGCCAACTTGATGCTCGAGATTTCTCGATCTGATTTGGCTCGATCATTTTGGCGTCGTCTGTGGGAACACTTGTAACGAAAAGCCTAAGCCATAAACCATGAGGAACATTACTAGTGGTCAACTGTTTGATGAAAATGGTCACGAAATTCTTCCCCAAACTCAAGCTACTGCCCATGTTTAAGCTTCACCTTGCATTGTTCCTCCTCCGGAAGTTAAGCCCCCACAGTTAGTCTACTCGAAGCCCAAGTTAGACAACTATCTTCGAGATTGTCAAGAGGAGGTAGTTGCGGCAGCTGTCAAAGGACAAGAACCAAGATTGCCTGAAAGGCCTCAAGCTATGCCGGTCGAGGTGACACTATATCCTAGGGTTTATCCCCAAGCTTATGTTCAACCCTTATAGTATCCACCTCCCACTCTCGGATACCGGGGGTATACAGACTAGAGATAACCCTCATATCACCCCTCACAATATTATCAAGCTGCTTCGACCAGCTACTCGAGAGACCGCTATAGGGCGAGAGATAGATTGTCTCGTCGAGTTAAAGATGAGGTAGAATCTAATTTGTTATGAAGAAGTCCGAGAAAGAGAATAACTGGTGATCGGGAAGAACAGTTGAAATTCTCTTGCTGACATGATGAAAAACATCGATCTAGCCTTAGGGGACGAATTGTTCCCTGAGGCTAAAAATGTTGAGGAGAGGGATGAGACTTCTTAAAGACACACGAGAGGCGTGTTCGATCATCTTGGAACCCGAAATTACCCTAATATTATCAGGCGCACCAATAGAGGGTTCGTAGTTGGATCGAGAGACCTCAGAAACTAGCTCCCTCCTTGAAACAATCGTCGGACTCCCCAGAGGGAAGAACCTGAATGCCAAAGCTCTTACAATTGATCTCTCAGCAGACATGCTTCCAATCATGACAAAGAACCTAATCAAATCGACCCTCCCCTAAGAGGTATTGAAGTGAACGTGAAGCCAAGTCTCTTTTTCTGTGATGAAATCATCGACACTACTACAGAAGGAAAAATTCCAAGTGGTTTACCCATTTAAAACGACACGACCGATCCTAAGAAACACGTGTCTAGGATCAAGATGTAACTTACCATGTTCGGTCATCATCCCCAAATAAGTGCGAAAATCTTTGCAACCACTCTAGAAGGGGCAGCTCAAGATTAGTTTTCGAGGCTTCCTCCTTGTTGCATCTCGTCCTACACCAATCTAGTTGAGTGCTTCACTGCACAGTTCTCCTCGATGAAGGGAGATAAATTACCTCCAACCTATCTCTATAACACCGTACAAGGAGAGAATGAATCGCTAAGGGATTTCTACACTAGGTTCTCTCAGGCCATTATAAAAGTCGAGGAACCTGGAATCGAGTTGTTAGTTCAAATACTATATCAAATCATTTGCAATGGAAAATGTGCTCATAACATCATCCTTGCCAAGCCTCAAAGCCTTGTGCAAATCTAAGAAATTTCTTTTGGTTGGATAAGAGTCGAATAGTTAGAAAAATCTAAGGCAAGTATCCCTGGTCGAGGAAGTGAACAAATTCATGCAGTTAAGCTCGACATCAAATCCAAGGCCGATCCTCTATCCGCTAGCGGATCTAAGAAGCATTATACTCAATTGACTTAACCAATTGAGGATATTTACAATGTCATAAACTCTAAGCTCCTTAAGAAACCTAAACCCATCTGAGAGACACCTAAGGGTCGAGAATCTGGTAAGTTCTGTAACCTGCACCAGCAGTATGGCCATACTAGGGTTGTGTGTAGCACCCGCGACGAGAGCACCACATCCCCCGCACTATGAGTTTGATCCACATATGAAATGGTATTATCCATACATGAACCAAACTCACAGCGAATGGAAGATAACGAAAAGACAGTCCTGGCTAGGCAGAAATCTAACCCCGTATCAATCAATCAAGGTAAACAAGAGTACGTTGTGCGAAAGCAATAGTAACAATAAGAAAGATATTTCATTCATTAATCCACATGCAACCTAAGAACGTATTCCACTAAACACACAACTTGTCCCGATTCAACACAATTCAATCAATAAATGGCTCACAGGCCCAATAATTATATCAATGCAATAAATAAATACAATATGCAGTGAGTGTACAAGTGCAG
The DNA here is from genome assembly GCA_037501455.1 of Lantana camara. Lineage (NCBI taxonomy): Eukaryota > Viridiplantae > Streptophyta > Magnoliopsida > Lamiales > Verbenaceae > Lantana > Lantana camara. Next base: position 44,604,775 of record CM074859.1, read on the forward strand.
GACTGGAACAAAGACACGACTCCCGCCTAGCAACAACCTATAAAGAACCTGGAGAAAAAGGGTAAAAGAGGGATCAGTCTCTAGAAGACTGAGTAAGCAAGAGGTATACATATATATAAACATGCACATGCAAGCTATAAATCTCGAGCAGAGTTTTAGGTAAAGTAGTTTCCGTAAAGGCAAGAATCAATTGATCAATGCTCGGACTTTACAACCATCAGTTTATACAATTAATTACAAGTTACAGGCTATCAGTGGCTCGACGAGTGAGCGTGCACAATCTCCAACCAAACTCCGGCAGTGTACAACAATTAAGTTTCAATTTAAAAGAGGTGATCATGCAATCATTAGGTTTCAATCAGTACAATACAGTCAGTTCAGTAACAGTGCACAATCAATTCAATCCTTCTTTCTCCGAGACAAGGTTCGGGTAGCTAGCCCTCACCAACCATTCCGTGTGGTCAAAGGGTGCATGAATCCCCAAGACTGAGACGCCATCCTCCACTAACCTCCTAGTGGATTAATGGTTCATCTCATCAATGTGGGGAGTGCAAGAGATCATTGTCGGCTCGATACCTCCCCGGATTACTCAATACACTCAACCCTGGGCCCTAATCAATGTGTAGTACAATATCTCGCCAAAATAGGGGGACTTATTAAATAACAATAACAATGGGTGCAATTTCAATAAACGTTTACTCGATTACCGTCTTTAAATCAATATAAATATAAGTATGGTTTTTAGGCCAAAACTCATTCCATGCAGGTTTTAGGGTTTAGATATGTAGCTTGAACGAAAACACCCTCACCTGACAGGCGACAAGACTATACAAGGATGCAAGATGGTGCCTATTCGATCGATGATCTCCCTCCTGGAGAAAACTGGACATGAAAGGAAACATTGTGTACTCGTGAGATAGGACTCAATAATGATTCCAAATATGACGCACGGCGTAGTCATGAACGTATTCATGTATAAAATGAACATATAATAGCAAGTATTGATCATTTAAAGGCTTAGGAAAGGAATTAGAACAATTAAAATGAAGCAGGAAATCACAAACACCCTCTGGAGCATGGGAACGGCCGTTCCGGGTTCAATGTAAAATGGGAAGGGCCGTTCCTGGCTCCCCGAATTAATCCCGTGCGTCTGTAAAGAATTTCATTTTGTTCAGGACATGGGAACGGCCGTTCCTACCATAGGCTAAAACTGGGAAGGGCCGTTCCCAGTCTCGCACCAGATCATTCAAAGGGTTGGGAACGGCCGTTCCGGGAAACAACTAAGGATGGGAAGGGCCGTTCCCGTTATGCAGAAGACGCAGAAACAGAGTAGGAAACAGGGGAATGCTCGAACCATAACCAAAATCATCAAATGATCATAAAATCAATCCCAAATGCAATAAACCATGAAAGAAACGTGTAAGCATACTTAAAGGCCAATAAAATCCAACAAAGATACTTATTTCATGCTTTGATCATCAAGAACTTCATCATTAAACCCATATATGAATTTATCACCCAACTCCCTAAACCTCAAGAATTCATACACAAATTCAAGCTAAAAACATATAATCAAACTTGCAACAACAAATACACAAGTTATTCAATTCAAATACACAAACCCTAACCTCAAGATTCAATTCAAGAATTCACACATATCTCATATATACCTTAAAATGAAAGGAAGAAGGAAGAAATGAGATTAGGTGAGATAGTTGGAGCTTCAAAGATCATAAATCGCTGGAAATCAAGCCTGGAGTTGAAGGATCCACTTCTCCTTTCGCCTTGAGCTTTCACCGAGGGAGAGAGAGCAAGGAATGGTATAGGTGTGTTGTGTTCGAAATGTATCACGTAATGCATCTCAAATAAGGGAAGAAATGCTACATTTTCAATTAAGTCCTCAAGTTATAAGTTCATGCAATTAGGTGCCAATCCTATGAAGAATGATCAATTTAGTCCAATTCAATTAAGTCCTCCCATTTATGAAAGTGATCAATTAAGGACAATGTAACCAAATAAATCATGTTCGACAATTTAATTCATGTATCAATTAAATACACTCATGCGATAATTCTCAAGTTGATACAATTTTCACATATTTTCACATAAACACGAATGGCCGGAAAACTGGGGCGTTACAATCTCTCCCCCTTAAGAGGACCTGGTCCCCAGGTCCACTGTCTCGGGTTCTGGAATCTTAAGCACTCTCCCGTGTTCATCCCACGCGGGTTAGCAACTCCCCGTCAGGGATTAGTTCAGAAAAGGTCTTCAAGTAAGAGGGGTCTTCCATTGCTGTTAGTCACGACCCTTAACATACCGGGAGCTAAACACTCGAAAGAAAATCTAAATTGTCGCGAGAACAAGTTAAACAAGTGACAAGAAACCATGAGAGAATCCCGTCCCTCAAACAAGCATGAGAGAAACCCGTCTCTCAAACAAGCAACGAGAGAACCCCATCTCTCAAACAACAAACAACAACCTACGAGAACACTTAAATAAACACTTGCACAAACCATCACGTAAGGAACATGTAGAAGATATTACATATACCAATTATCATTTATATAAAAGCAATTAATACAACTATCAAATCACTTAACATTATAAAATTGTGTGAATTAAAGTTGTGTGTATGTATATGCCATGAATGCTTAATATACCATTCACCGTTGATTGGAGCTCTTTCATTGTAATAGTTCGGTTGAGCACTTGATTCTTTGGTTGGTACTTACTTTACCCATAGTGTTATGCCTTATAATGACTAATATATAAATATTCCACTGATTCCTTGGTCTTCATCCCACGATAAAATCCCTTATACTTTTGAACACCACGGTTGTAAGTTTCAATCCCTTGGGTGTGTCCTTGAACTTAATCCAACTAACTCGTTATTCTCTACAACGCACATTCACCCTACTCGGTTGTTCAAGCTAATAATTTAGTAGTTCGAATTCCCGTTTCTAATTTTAGTAGCGTCCCTGGCTCATCATGGGAAAACGAACGACGAGTCGGTAACCCCTCTTGTTCATGTTGTATATTCTCTCTTAAATGTTCCACTTCCAATACTCGATTGAATTAACTCTTACTTAGTCGATCACGGAATATAATGGTTTGATCAGCTTCTCTTATCCAATGCTTCCCTTACCAATTCTTGTACTTCTTCTCGGTCCCATCATGGTATAGATTCTACACTCTATGTTATTATCACCCAATCTTGGCTCTGTCTTGTTATTTAGGTTCCCAAATATTCTTTAAATGCACTTTATTATTTATTGAAGCACTTCCGAGATTATTCTCGAAGTTTTTCCCCATCTCGATCTTGAATTTAAATCGAGTACTAAATCTCCCATCCTTTCTTGACTACTCATTTCCAGCTCGTGAAACACGTACCCTTTCAAATTTATTCTAAAATTATCTCATCCCTTTTTTGGCACTTGTTGAGAAATCCCATTCAAGCATAACCGTAAGTTTCTAAGTCATTTCCCCAGACGGGTCTCCCCCTTAAGAATTTCTATCCTAACTCCTTAGACTTGTTCTACTACTTCTCGGAGCAAACACCTCGATTTCTTCAACTTAACTCTCTCGAGGTAAACATTTCTAGTTAAGCCATGTATCCAATGATCCCTGCTCTAAGTGAAAGAAGCATAATAATACCCAAATGCCAATTTCCTCGTATAACTGTGCAACTCCAGATTATACTAAAATCATGGATCAACAGGTAACCACGGATTCTTGGAATAACATTGGACTTTGAGTAGATTCAGATGAACCAATTGCAAAAGGTGATGGCTGATGCCGGAGAAATTTTCTTCTTCACCTTGATTCAATATGACCTGGGCTGAGGCGATAGTTGAAGCAGAAAATGGAGAGAACCCCCTAATAATAAACACTACATAATGCATGCCGGTTAAAATGCCAATGCGTGTATCACACTTTTAAATAATTAAAAATGCAACATGTTGGAACAATTATACCAATTAAAGATACGCACATAAAATAAAGAAATTTTAACAGTTTGAAGTAATGTATGATGCATGTACGTATGAATATATTGAACCTGTCACCGTAGTAACGATAAAGTTTAGCCCGACGCTTATTCCTTGGTTATCGAATTATAAGTTTGTGTCGAATTATTGATCATTTCTTATTTTTCCCACGGTCTTCCAATTTTTCAAAGTTCTCTAACATTAACTGGTACCTTTCTGTGACTTGAGATTGAAATTTCTTGAACCCAATTCCTTCCCAATTATCGATCCCTAAGTGTTGCCCGAACCTTCACCATGGTTATCGCCTTGATCGCAATTTCCTTGAATCAACTGGTATAACCTTATGGTCCGAGAATGTGAGTCTTGAATTCAAATTCTTCTACACCCGTGAGGTTGGTATCTTGCCTTCTCTCGAAGAATCAGTTTCCAAAGGTCGTCCTAGTCTTCATCATAGTTATTACTTTGATCAAAACATCCTTGGTTTATCTCTTATGAGTTGGAATAGTTGAATGAATTCATCTTTTCATTGCTTACACTTTGAGCACATAATTTCCCTCCAGAAGTTCTTTGCCTTTCTTTACCCTCATAACACGACAATTCAACTTGGATCTAGAAAATAAACTCCAACTTGTCCGAAGATAGAACCTTTAACATTTTGGCTTTCCATAGACTTGAACCCATTGGTTCTATTTAACTTCTTCCAATCCGACTCCTTCCTTACTCGAAATCCAAAGTGATCTCAATTCCCTTCTCAGTCTCTTCATCCTTCTTTATCGATCTAAATCCCGATTTATACTTCTTCCCCAATAATACGGGAATAATTCTTGCCAAAATACTTTTCATGAAAACATTTGAAAACGTTACATAAGTAATCATTTTCCAAGATATACGTATAAATAATACATTTTGGCTTAAATAGTCACACAAGGTATTACAGGTTCTAATAACTAAAATAAAACCTCACCTTGACAAATGAGAGTAGAGGGAATGAAGAAAAGAACCCTATGGACCCTGCTCCTCAACAACCGGATCAAACTCTGTGCAAGAAATATAAGTGTTCGTAAGACTCTAGACTTATGAACCAAATATTTAACGAACAACATGATTATGCATGTCATGAGATGTTAAAATTGATGAAAAAATTATTGGCAATTCATACTTAATTCACATAAAGGCATAGATCGAGAGAAAACGGGTAAAAGTCATAAATTAATTAAAATGCACAAAATGGGACACCCTGTGGTTTATCCTGGCAGGGATGAGTTTTTAGTGCAAAAGGGTCCCGGCCGGGATTGCCCTACAGCGGACTCCCCTGCATCACCCTCCCGGCCGGGAGTGAATTTGAACTGGAAAAGATCCCTGTAGCACCCCGGAGCGCAAGACACTACATCCCCCGCACCATAGCCCAACACGTGTAACGAAATGAGAACTCCACACACGTGTCAACCTATGGCGTGTTGGAAAACACGAATAAGAAAGCAGTGGAATTTAAAAATTTTCCCAATAAAAGGATCTTGGACTCGCAATCGTGTAACCAAATTCGTAGAGATAAGAAACTTACTTTTCTTTTATTCTTTCTTGAAGCGTTTCAAGCCACCCAAGAACGCTCTTCTCGCGGCTTGATCCCCTCTCCTTGGTAAAGCTCGAATCTTCAAACTTCTAACTTGAAGCTCTCTAGAGATAGTCCACCAACTTGACTACAATCTAAGTAGTAAGGATGCTAGTTCTCTAGTTAGTGTTTAGGCTTAACCTAGGGTTTCGTTTATCTTGGAGAAAGGATGGTGTTCAACACATGAACCAAAAGAATTGCCAATTAGCTCTAAGGGGAGCTCGAGCTCCCCTATTTATAATAAAGGGAGGACCGAAAATCCTAGTCCTTATGGGCTAGGGTTTTGGTCTCTCTCTCTCTTATTACTTGATCATCAAGTAATTTTGACTTTGACTTTGAATTCAAATTCAAATCAACTTTCAAGAGAGCTAAAAATATCCAAACTATTTTTGGATAATTTTATACTTTATTTATTTAAAACAAATAACTTATTTTATCTAATTAATTAATTCATAATTAATTAACTAGATTATTTTTCTCCAAAATAAGACTTTCTTTTTAATTCAAAATTAAACCAAAGTCTATTAAATAATTAATTACATTAATTACTTAACACATAAATAAATATACACATATATTTACACACGTGTGAGACACGTGTCACTCACGTGAGCAACACGTGTGGTTCACAAGTGTGGAACCCTCTTGGCCCGATTAACTCGTTTAATCATTTTAAAGCCTCAACTCATGTAACCAAGTTGTTGTGTGTGACCCTCTAGGTTCTCAATTCAATTAGCAGTGACCCTAATTAATTAATTCACTAATTAATTAATCAGTCCATAGATTAAACGATCATAGTCTCGCAACAGGTGTTTAACCCCTAGCTGAATTGGAATGTTCGGATTCGACAGAACCTTTAAGTCATTGATTCATGTGAGATACAATCCTCCTACTTACTATCTCTCAACCAAGATCTAGGGCAAGGGAATAATCAGAACCCTAATAATCCGGTCTTAAAGCTAAGTGCATTTCATATCCATTTGATCTCAATCCAAGAAACCCTTTTCTTGATGTCTTGATCTACTGGCTTGGCCAAGGACTCCATATGGCATATGAATGACTTACACAATAAGAGATCACCTTGCAAATGCAAGTGTAGGTCCTTTCTTGATACTCATTCACTTTCATGAATCACTTGTGCAGCCCCAGCATAAGCCTTGAATCAGTTGTCTAAGGCGACACCCTTTAATCCTTATACCTAAGACTACAGAGTTAACTCATAAAGTGATAAGGAACCTCAAGTATTAAGGATCAATTAATCAGATCAATGACTCGTGAGATATTTCCTAATCTGGAAGTTTCTATTTCCTGAAATAGAAACTTCCTTTCCCATTTAGGAATGTTCTTACACGGGGCACCTCAGTGAACTTACTTATTAAAGTAAGCACCCTCATGTATCACGCACGTATCAACTATACACTTTGCACCTCCATGAAACAAGGTGGTCCTTCTTAAGGGCGTGATCCCACAAGCAAGCCTTAGAGGAGTCAGGTTGACACTCCCACTGTCTGTAGGACTCATCGGCTTGGAGTATTTTACTAATCATGACTTATGTGATATAGGGCTCGTTTCATGAACCATTTCACATAAATGGTAGAGTCCTAAAGTCATCAGGATTAGGGGAGTTCTCATACATGCACAACTAAAGTAAACGCATACCAAACAAGAGCATATAAAGAAGTGTTGCCTCAATTTGTTATTTCATTCAAAGATTGTCTGTGATTACAATAAGGAAAAGCACAAAGCGGATATACAATCGGCTTTCTAGGGTACTATTCCTAACACGGCGAACGGGAGACAAACAAAATCTCTCCTATGCTAGGCGGTCTAGACCCTAAATCAGAGTGCGTAAAAATAAATAAGACAAAAGCAGAAGCCCCATGATTCAAATAATCAAACATACATGCTCGTCAACTGTCAAAATATACAAGTAGTCAAGTAGGAACTTAATTACTTTATATACATATGTCTCCAATTCGGTTCATATTGGCATATACATAATTTCCATAAATTCAAAGGAACAAAATAAACTAAAACGATGCATGAAACTAACTACGAAACTCAAGACTCGACATAAAGACCGCCGCCTAGCACAACTCCCCACGAACACCTGCAGCTCAAAGAAACAAGGGAAAAAGAGAAACGAAAATGAGGGTCAGTCCTAACGACTGGTGAGGTGGGTAACACACGCACACGTACGTATACATAAGAGCAAAGCATATTCCAAAATTTAAGAGTTCATGGACCGGAGCGTGGTTTTTGCATTCTGAATCATTTTTAACCCGTGATATTATATATAAATAAAAGTTTTAAAGCCGGAGGCCAAAATCAACCCATTTTAGTAATTTATAGTCCACTCCCGTTTCACAAACCATAATCATATCAAAAGCATAACAACTCGGCGAGAACGAGTTTCAAACCCACTTGCTTCGTTCATATTCATAAGAAATCAAATCACATAAACCTACCATTTCTCCGGCAATGGAAGGAGTCGTGGGCCCCTAACCATCTAACAGTTGAGGGGAGTGCTCAATGCTTCTCCAACCCTCGGACTCCATCCCCCGACCAAACCTCCTGGTGGGTTCCGGTACATCCTTTCCAACATTTGGAGGCCATGTTTAGGAGTAGACCCAATGGCCTGACACCATCCCGGGGCTCCTTCATACAAACCTCTGGGGCCCATTTCATAGATCAAAATTCATAATTTTATCAATTTCGAAATTTCAGAATTTTCCGACTTCAAATTCAAAGTCGTAATCTCGCTATTTTCAAAATTGTTCACACACACACACCAACCCTTTTCAAATCAAACAAACATAAAATAGGTTACGTATATATAAAAGTGTTTTCAAAGATTTCATAGCAAATGGGACAAAATCACACAAAATACGTATCAAGCACCTATCTAAATATATATATATACGTAATTCGCATGCGGGCTCAAAATACAGGTAGGGTTGTAGGTCATTTTAACTAAAAGAAAGAAAACCTCACCTTGTCGACCAAACCGAACGAAACAGACTCAAACACCTCTAAGAGACCTCCTCGTCACCCACGGAAGGAACCTAAGGACAAAACAAATAACAAACGACAACCTTAGACTCAAAATGTACCAAGTAGACGCTCGGTAAATGCATATGGATGCAAATGATGCATAAAGAACGTAATGATGTTCCATCTAGGTCATATAATGGCATATTCAATTATATTGAATCATATTAAATCATAATGCATATGTTTTACGTTAAACAATTCATGAATTTCATACAACACTCATATCCCATCATATAACACGTTAGAAACGCATAAACTTCAATAAAGGAGCAAGAGAAATCCATGCAAGGCAAACGAATAAGGAACTCAAATATACATGCACCTTATAGAGCAATTAGAGTATATTAATTCATGCATGCACATTAGAGGACATATGTAGCACGTTGGTCATTTATTTCACGTAAAAGTATTGAAATTCACAAGATAAATTCATAAATTAAAATAAGACACTTAAAATATACTATAACATGTTCACAAAACATATAAGTCATAAACAAAATAAAAAGAAGGTCGTAGAAAGCCTAAAACGAAGCACGAAATTCATTTAGGCAAGATCGAATTAATTAAGATCATATTACCTAAAACTATTTCAAATAAATCAACACTTAAAATATATATAATATAATACTTATTAAATAAAAGTACACGTGACTTTACAAAGATCACGAATAGCATATATATATATATATATATAAATATATCAACATATTTAGCAATTTACATGCAATATATATTTATTACGTATACATACATATGCTCTACCTACATAATATACTATATATAATATATACACACTCATGCATCATACATTATAAATATGATATATCATATACATGCATGCACAAAATGTACATATATGTATATATACTCACCCACGTTCACATACATGCACACACACACAACATAAATCTCATGCACTACAAATATATATATATATATATATATATATATATATATATATATATATATATATATATAAGTATAACAATAAAAGGCATAGGTATATTAAAATATATACAAACACATGCATGCCCACAACAGCAACAAAATCAAATAAGAAAGAAGGCAAAACACAATGGTAGCAGCAGCAGTTCACGAAAACAACCCCAAAAGGGGTCGCGCCCAAAGGTGGTCGCGGTCACGACTACCCTCACCTCCAGCCATCCAAGCAGCAACAGGTCGAGAGTGGCCCAAAATCTGGTCACGGGCACGTCCAGAATCCTTCTCCTCGCGGTCGCGGGCGCGACCGCCTGCACAGGCTGCGAAAGCAGCAAATTCCAGCCCTGTTCATCTTCTCCAAAGCAACAACCTTATAGCAGCAGCTACAAGCAACAAAGAGGCAAGGAAAAGAGATAAAAAGGAGCACAAAACAGCAGTCATAACACCATAAACCACACGACAAAACGAGGAAACAATTAACCACAGATATTCTTCAAATCCAAGAAATGAAACCCAAAAATAGTGGTCCGATTTTTAGCCAATTTCCACAAAATTCATGCTCAGAATCTTAAAATAGAACTCATGTAGGTCACATACATAGCTTAAAGCAAAGAAAAGGATAAAAAATTGGCAAGAAATCATCCAAAAATGCATCTAACCTAACTATTCACATACCTCACCCAAAATATGATCAAACATGGATGAAAATGAACAAAATTGTTAGGAATAGTACCCTAGAAAGCCGATTCGACGTAATCTACTTTGAGACTTTTCTTATATCACAGGCAATCTTTGAATAATATACGATTGATTAATATCATAGGCAAACACTTCTTTGTATGCTCTTGTTTGGTATGCGTTTACTTTAGCTGTGCATGTATGAGAACTCCCCTAATCCTGATGACTTTAGGACTCTACCATTTAGGTGAAATGGTTCATGAAACGAGCCCTATATCACATAAGTCATGATTAGTAAAATACTCTAAGCCGATAAGTCCTACAGACAGTGGGAGTGCCAACCTGACTCCTCTAAGGCTTGCTTGTGGGATCACGCCCTTAAGAAGGACCACCTTGTTTTATGGAGGTGCAAAGTGTATAGTTGATACGTGCGTGATACATGAGGGTGCTTACTTCAATAAGTAAGTTCACTGAGGTGCCCCGTGTGAGAAGATTCCTAAATGGGAAAGGAAGTTTCTATTTCAGGAAATGGAAACTTCCAGATTAGGAAATATCTCACGAGTCATTGATGTGATTAATTGATCCTTACACTTGAGGTTCCATGTCACTTTATGAGTTAACTCTGTAGTCTTAGGTATAAGCTTTAAAGGGTGTCGCCTTAGACAACTGATTCAAGGCTTATGCTGGGGCTGCACAAGTGACTCATGAAAGTGAATGAGAATCAAGATAGGACCTACACTTGCATTTGCAAGGTGATCTCTTATTGTGTAAGTCATTCATATGCCATATGGAGTCCTTGGCTAAGGCAGTAGATCAAGACATCAAGAAAAGGGTTTCTTGGATTGAGATCAAATGGGTATGAAATGCACTTAGCTTTAAGACCAGATTATTAGGGTTCTAATTATTTCCTTACCCTAGATCTTGGTTGAGAGATAGTAAGTAGGAGGATTGTATCTCACATGAATCAATGACTTAAAGGTTCTGTCGAATCCGAACATTCCAATTCAGCTAGGGGTTAAACACCTGTTGCTAGACTATGGTCGTTTAATCTGTGGACTGATTAATTAATTAGTGAATTAATTAATTAGGGTCACTGCTAATTGAATTGAGAACCTAGAGGGCCACACACAACAACTTGGTTAAATGAGTTGAGGCTTTAAAATGATTAAACGAGTTAATCGGGCCTAGAGGGTTCCACACGTGTGAAACCACACCCGTGGGTCACGTGACTAGACACGTGTCATTGGGACACGTGTGCCACACGTGTTTATTTGATTAAATATTAAATAATTAATTTATTAATTATTTAATAGACTTTGGTTTAATTTTGAATTAAAAAGAAAGTCTTATTTTGGAGAAAAATAATCTAGTTAATTAATTGTGAATTAATTAATTAGATAAAATAAGTTATTTATTTTAAATAAATAAAGTATAATAATATCCAAAAGGGTTTGGATATTTTAGCTCTCTTGAAAGTTGATTTAAATTTGAATTCAAAGTCAAAGTCAAAATTACTTGTGATCAAGTAATAGGAGAGAGAGAGACCAAATCCTTAGCCCAAAAGGACTAGGGTTTGGGCGTCCCTCCCTCTCTATATATAGTGGAGCTCGAGCTTCCCTTAGGGCTAATTGACAATTCTTTTGGTTCATGTGTTGAACACCATCCTTTCTCCAAGATCAAATAAACCCTAGGTTAAGCCTAAACACTAGCTAGAGAACTAGCATCCTTACTAGCTAGATTGTAGTCAAGTTGGTGGACTATCTCTAGAGAGCTTCAAGTTAGAAGTTTTGAAGATTCGAGCTTTACCAAAAGTGGGGATCAAGCAAAACGATCAGAAGGGATGATGAAACAATTCTGAACCCAACAGAAAACAAGTGAAAAAATCGAACCAAAGAAGATGGCGAAAACCGTTCGTCGATATCTTGAAGGATGAATTTTTTCACGAGGTTTTTATGGCTGGCAGATTTCTAATTTCGCAAAACTTGTTTTCGAAGGGAGTTTCAATCATGCCTTTCTCGTTTCATGTTTCTTTCTTTATGTTATATTGTTAAGAACTTTCCTAACATGATTTGAATCTAGGTTGGTGTGGATTGTTATCCCTACAATGGATTCTGAAGTTGAAAGAGACTTTCAAGGGACGGGTTGCCATTACCGCATGAAGCGCGTTTGAGGGCGGCTCAAAACGTGTCAAGAAAGCTACTACCCAAGTGAGTTTCTTGATCTCTACGAATTTGGATTCACGATTGCGAGTCTTAGATCCTTTTGTTGGAAAAAAGTTTTAAATTTCCGCTGCTTTCTGATTCCTATTTTCCAACAAGTGGTATCAGAGCCACCTCGTTAATCGTGGTTCTGATTCGTCTCAATTAAACTGGATTTGGTAGAAATTCTTAGGCTTAGATGCGAAGTAGGTATTCATGAGTTCTTTTAGAAAGCCTGAATTACGAAACTGTGATTTTTCTTAAATTTCTGAAACTGTTTTCTTAAATTGTGTTTTTGAAAACCGTTTTGATTGAAATATATTTAAATCGTGTTTTTCTTATTTTTGGATTGAACCGGGTTTTGGAGAAACCCAAAATACGAAACGGGACACGAAAAGGACGAGCCTAGGCGTGCTCCCGCAACCGCGCGGGAGGCCGTCCTAGGCGCGCCAGCCTGCCCCCCCCCCTCCGCAACCACGCGGGAGCGTCCGCCCGGGGACATGCGGGACTGCCCGCCCACGCCCGCGCAAGCGCGCACCTAGCGTGTGTTGCTGCACAGAGGGCGGACGATCCCGCGTCGTCCCGGGCCCGTGTTTTTCGTGTTTCGTGTTTTCGGTCCTTAAAATCCCATTTAATTTTGTTTTAATTTTATCTTTGGAAATCAGTTTTGCTAAAATAAAATTATTTTAAAATTTTGATTAAATTGGGATTTTGAGAAATTGATCTATTTAAATTTTGGGAAAAATTGCAAACTCAATTTTCTGAAAATATTAAAAAAATAAAATTATTAATTTTCAGAAATTAATTGAAATTTTATTAGTTTATTATTTTTCAGGTTTTACTGAAAAAGGCTCTTGAACAAGAATTGCATCTAAGTCGTGTTTTAAGCTATTAGAGCTTAAAGCAAGAATTTTAATTTATTGGTTAAATTTAAATTCTTGCAATTTATGCATGTTAGGTGATCAGGGGTTTAGACTTATGTATGGTTTTAATTTATGCACATGGATGGTTTAAATTGGGGTTAGAGCCCTATAGTTGCGTTTTTCAATTGAGGTCGGAGCCTCACTTATGTGCGTACTGTTATGTGATTTATTATATGACTTTCCATATTACTGTTTTGAGGCCGGGGTATGCCCCGTGTGTTAGGAATAGTGCCCTAGAAAGCCGATTGTATATTCGCTTTGTGCTTTTCCTTATTGTAATCACAGACAATCTTTGAATGAAATAACGAATTGAGGCAACACTTCTTTATATGCTCTTGTTTGGTATGCGTTTACTTTATCTGTGCATGTATGAGAACTCCCATAATCCTGATGACTTTAGGACTCTACCATTTAGGTGAAATGGTTCATGAAACGAGCCCTATATCACATAAGTCATGATTAGTAAATTACTCCAAGCCGATGAGTCCTACAGACAGTGGGAGTGTCAACCTGACTCCTCTAAGGCTTGCTTGTGGGATCACGCCCTTAAGAAGGACCACCTTGTTTCATGGAGGTGCAAAGTGTATAGTTGATATGTGCGTGATACATGAGGGTGCTTACTTTAATAAGTAAGTTCACTGAGGTGCCCCGTGTGAGAACATTCCTAAATGGGAAAGGAAGTTTCTATTTCAGGAAATGGAAACTTCCAGATTAGGAAATATCTCACGAGTCATTGATGTGATTAATTGATCCTTAGACTTGAGGTTCCTTGTCACTTTATGAGTTAACTCTGTAGTCTTAGGTATAAGCTTTAAAGGGTGTCACCTTAGATAACTGATTCAAGGCTTATGCTGGGGCTGCACAAGTGATTCATGAAAGTGAATGAGAATCAAGAAAGGACCTACACTTGCATTTGCAAGGTGATCTCTTATTGTCTAAGTCATTCATATGCCATATGGAGTCCTTGGTCAAGGCATTAGATCAAGACATCAAGAAAAGGGTTTCTTGGATTGAGATCAAATGGATATGAAATGCACTTAGCTTTAAGACCGGATTATTAGGGTTCTGATTATTCCCTTACCCTAGATCTTGGTTGAGAGATAGTAAGTAGGAGGATTGTATCTCACATGAATCAATGACTTAAAGGTTCTGTCGAATCCGAACATTCCAATTCAGCTAGGGGTTAAACACCTGTTGCTAGACTATGGTCGTTTAATCTGTGGACTGATTAATTAATTAGTGAATTAATTAATTAGGGTCACTGCTAATTGAATTGAGAACCTAGAGGGTCACACACAACAACTTGGTTACATGAGTTGAGGCTTAAAAATGATTAAACGAGTTAATCGGGCCTAGAGGGTTCCACACGTGTGAAACCACACGTGTGGGTCAAGTGAGTGACACGTGTCCTTGTGACACGCGTCCCACACGTGTGAATATATATATTGTATATATATATTAAATAATTAAATGTGTTAATTATTTAATAGACTTTGGTTTAATTTTGAATTAAAAAGAAAGTCTAATTTTGGAGAAAAATAATCTAGTTAATTAATTATGAATTAATTAATTAGATAAAATAAGTTATTTATTTTAAATAAATAAAGTATAAAATTATCCAAAAATAGTTTGGATATTTTAGCTCTTTTGAAAGTTGATTTGAATTAGAATTCAAAGTCAAAGTTGGAAATTACTTGATGATCAAGTAATAGGAGAGAGAGGGACCAAATCCTTGCCCAACAAGGAATAGGTTCGGCCATCCCTCTCCCTTACCTATATATGAGCTCCCCTTTAGAGCTAATTGGCAATTCTTTTGGTTCATGTGTTGAACACCTTCCTTTCTCCAAGATTAAATAAAACCCTAGGTTAAGCCTAAACACTAACTAGAGAACTAGCATCCTTACTAGTTAGATTGTGATCAAGTTGGTGGACTTTCTCTAGAGACTTCAAGTTAGAAGTTTGAAGATTCGAGCTTTACCAAGGAGAGAGGATCAAGCCGCGAGAAGAGCGTTCTTGGGTGGCTTGAAACGCTTCAAGAAAGAATAAAAGAAAAGTAAGTTTTCTATCTCTACGAATTTGGTTACACGATTGCGAGTCCAAGGTCCTTTTGTTGGGAAATTTTTTAAATTCCGCTGCTTTCTGATTCGTGTTTTTCCAACAAGTGGTATCAGAGCCACCTCGTAAATCGTGTTGCTGATTCGTCTCAATTATACTGAATTTGGTAGAAATTCTTAGGCTTGATGTGATTGAGTATTTGTAATTGTCTTAGAAAGCCTGAATTACGAAACTGTATTTTTTCCTGAAAGTTTCTGAAAATTGATTTTTGCAAAATTTAATTTTTGAAAACTATTTTAGATTTGAAACTGTATAAACTGTTTTTGGATTTCTTGGATTGGTTTTGCTTTTGAACGAAAACACGAAACGAAAAATACGGAATACGACGAACATGCGAAACCCCACGTGTAACACCCGAGCGCAAGGTGTCACATCCCCCGCACCGAGACCCGGCCCGAATATGAAATGGACGATCCATACCCGAGCCAAATCACGGCGAACGGGGACATACACACACTCTATGCTAGGCGGGACTAACCCTTGAACCATAACATCAGAGTAATTGCAAATACGGAAGCAATAACTATCCATTACATAAACAATGAGTAAACAAAACAAAAAATGATCCATATACATTATCAAATGCCGTCACGGCTTAACAAACAAGTACGTTCCAATAGCAACATTCATATACAATGATCACAAGTGCAAAATGCGAGTGTAAGACCAATAAACAAAAGGACTAGAAACGAAAACAAGACCTAAGACTCGAAATCCCGCCTAGCTCCCCTGACACCTGCACAAAACAACTGAAAGCCAAACGGGTTCAGTCCAAAAGGGACTGGTGGGTATAAAAGCAGGGCATAATAATATATGATTGTAATTAAACATTCACATGCAAGTTATAATCCCAAATGAGGTTTTTAAAGAATTTCCCAAGTGGGTGAATAGAAATCATCAAAAGGGATTATAACGACTCATTTACATTAGGTCATTAATGGCCCGGCGAGTGGGCGTGCATTACCTCCAACCAACACCTCGTGTACTACATTAACATTCATTAACATTCATTAACATTCATTCATTCATTCTTTCTTTCTTTTCATGCATATCATTCTTTCGTGCGCATTCAATAACATTTACACCTTCTTCCTCCGGGTTGGTGGCGGGTTTGCAAGACCCATCCACCCATTCATTGACCAAAAGGGGAACATGACTCCCCAGATGGCACTCAGCGTCCATTCCTCGCTAACTCCTAACGAGGTCCGGTTACGCCGTTCATTGGTGGGACTAGTGTGAGGGTTTCCCGTCAGCCCATGCCTCCTCGGTTCCCCACTCACACCAAGCCCCTGGGCCCCATTCATTATGAACATTCATTCATTCTCACCAAAACATTTGGTAGGTTCAAGAAACAAGGGCTTTACGTTTGCAATCATTTACTCGATAAAAGACTCAATATATATATCATATTACTTTGGCTTAAAACTTTTCACATAGGGAGATATATCGGGTCGTTTTATCTAAGTAGAAGAGAAACCCACCTTAAACCGTAAAAAGGAGCAAACACAAGCCTCACTGACCGGCCTCGTCTCCAACGGACTCAAAATCTGTGGAAAAGAGGTGAGGTGAGACTCAAAATGACCAAATAAGACGCTCGACAATGAAATGATTATGATATGAATGTATAAGAGATGCTATAATGTAATGAACACGTTCATGTGTACTATTAAAGTCTTAAGGACATATAAACGTTCAATTCATTCATTCAATGAAGCATTCGTATTCAAACGAGTTCATATCCTTCACATTTCACGTCAAAGGAATTTAAATTATATAATCAAGTCGTTCAATCTTTCATTCGAATTCATAATTTCAATCAAATTAATTCAAGAAATTCAAATATAATCCAAGTACAAGTTAAATCACATTTAAATTAGAACATAAACAATTCAACATATTCAAACGCATTTACAATTAGAAAATAAACAATTAAATACATTTAATTAAATTTAGGAAATTAAATAAAACATGAAATAGGTAACATTTAATTTAAATAATTCAATTAAATCAAATAACAATTAATTTTTAATAAATATATATATAATATATTAAATATATATATACATACATATACATATACTATAATATATATACATATATACGTACTATATTATATATATACATATATACGTATAAATACACATGCCACCACACAAACATGCATGCAATTTAACACAAAAATGCATGCAAACCATTACATGCATGCAACTAACATTAGAATGCATGCAAACATTATCAACCAAACTCATGCATGAAGAAAAAGAAATGAACAACAGCAGCAGCAGCAACTCGCGTAACAGTAGAAACAGGCATGAAAAACAAGGTGACACCCCCGTGTCACCTTCAAGGAGCAAACCGAGACACCCCCGTGTGTCGGTACAGAAGTTCAGACCATAAACACACCCCCATTCCAGCTGAAAATGAAGGAAAAAGACACACCCGTGTCGCAGCAAACGCAGCAGCAACAAACACGCAAACAACCCCTGTTTTCCTTGCTCAAACGCAGCACAACTCAAGCAACAATTAGACAACATATATGTAGCTATAAATGACAGGAATTGCAGCAAGAAATCAGCTCAAAACCACCCCAAAGCTGACAGCAAAAGAGCAAGAAAAACAACAGCTGTGACAGCAACAATCCAGGCCCAAAACAGGGCAAAAACTCACGCAAAACAGGGTATGGTTGATCTCCATTAATCCCAACACATTCATATAAGTTAGGCTAACAAAAGTGCAGCAAAACACCACAATTTCAACCTATAATCAGTCCCACAACCGTTCAAACATGGAAGGCTGTCATATGTGACCATTTCTTCAAAGTTTTCTCAATGTTCCAAAGTTGATATCTCATAAATACTTCAACTACCATGAAATTAATGATCATAAATGAAAAGAAGATATCAAAACAATCATTCTCAAGCTTGGAATCATTCAAATCCATCAAGAATTGGGTGAGATCGAAAGAAATGCCCAAAAACGCCTCTATTCAAGATCAGCCGAAAAAATGCATGAAACCATGATCAAATTTGGGGATGAATGAATGAAAATGATCAGGAATGAACATATAATACAACCCTAAGCTTACCTTGTTGATTGGATGTGGATTGGATGAGATTTGAGCTCCAAAATCTCCAAGGAATGCTAGGTTACGGGAAGAAACTGGAAGGTAGTGACTTTAGCTGCGATTTATGAATTGTGAGAGGGTTGGTTCGGTTAGGGAAAGGTACATCAGATTAGGTGGTTGAGTTAGGGTTCTATAGCCTCAAACCATGGTTAATTTGGTCAACAATTGAATAAGTTATGGCCATTTTAGTGTAACAAGGTCAATTTCGTCGCCGCTTGGTTTTCGGTTGAATTTCGGAGGTTCAAATGACGTTAGAAAAATATAAGGCTAAGTTTACTAAACTCTAATTTTCGTTACGAGTTCAGCGAAGTTGACGGAACTCGAATCCGAGTTCCCGAGCTCAAGATATTAAATACGGAACCAAGGGTGCGCTAAGTGCTCGTTAGCCGCCGACTTGGATTCCAAAATACAAATTAAATCCGAAACACAAGCAAATGAATTCGAAAATACGAAACGAACAAATATTCATGTACAAGACACGTATAAGTTCAACATATTAAATTCGTACCAAATTCCGGTATCAATTCAAGTAGAAACGAAGCACGTAAATGTCACTCATACGCAAATTAAGAAATAAATCCAAAATATTAACAAAATGTAACATTTATATACGTAAATAATATTTTATAATTACATGCATGAAATATTAGTTTATAAATATACATGCATGCAAACGTATATAATATATATAGAATAAATACATGCATGCAATATGATTTAAGTTATATTTATAAAATGCATGCAAATATAATATATAAGTATTACATGCATGCAATATTTAGATCCATGCACACGTACACAATAGTTTATAAATATATATATATATATATATATATATATATATATATATATATAGTATATTTAAATAACAACATTAAATTAAATAATTAACATTTAATACATATAAAAAAATAAAATGAAATATATAGAACACGTAAAAATAATTATTCGCGCAATTAAAGAGCACACAAGTTATTCACATAAATTCAAATTCAAATATTGCATATTTTTCAATTAGTCACTTATTTAAAAATTAAACAATGAAATTTAATTATAGAAAACACTAAAGACCAATTAATTTGGGCAATTAAGTAAACATATACGTCATGCTGTACTAATAAAAGAATTGGGGCGTTACAACCTTTCCCCCTTAAAAGAATCCGTCCTCGGATTCACTATCCGCCTGAAAACAATTAATGAAGGAACCCCGTTCCTCACAAACAACAAGGAGAGAATCCCCGTCTCTCAAACAACAAGGATAGAACCCCGTCTCTCGCAAGCAAAGAGAGCACCCCCTGTCTCGAACAAAAATAAGAGCATCCCCGTCTCTTACAAACAACGAGAGCACCCCGTCTCTCGAACAAAAATAAGAGCAAGGAAGTCTCCAATACTCCCAAGCCACACACGTGAAACCAAAATTAAAAACATTTAAGACACCTCAAAGCAAGTAACAGACATCGTCCACGTTGGTCATCAATTGCTCCAATTAATTTAACATGATAAGATATCGAAGCACACAATATAAAAATTATTGGAGTTAAGTTTGTATGGATGCATGTATCATGGATGCTATAAATACCGTTCACCGTAGTTGCGAAATTTAGAATTATAAGTTGTCGTTATCCAGTGCATGATCTGTCCTGAAGATAAACTTAGTACTCAACTTGGCTTCAACCTCTTCAGGGTACCCCGGTGAAGCAATTGATGAATCCTTTCTGACTTGTACTGTTTCCAGTTTTCACCATTTCCCATAATCTTTGTTCGACCAACCAATTCTTTTTAATTGATCGAGCTTGACTTCCCCGAATACCCCTAAATCATTTATCCCGAACTCCGGTCTGTAGTTATTACCTTTACCCTATCAAAGTCTAACATATCCCCGAGGATAACCACTCTGAACAACCTTGATGATTCAATCCCGACCTTAGGATGTTTATTCTTATGGTCTCTCTCAATACAAATCCTTTCCCATCTTCCGTTCCTATGATCCGTTCATTCCCTTTGACCCCCTGAAGGTTATATTCGATAATTAGCCCCATATTTCTTAAATCAAAGACAGAAGGTTCTTGACAATTCCTAGGTTTTGATTTAGATTTCTCAATGTTCATCCTCTTTGGTTTTGTTTCTTCTTAACTCCTTCCAACTCATTGGACCAAGCTTTATTGACAGCATCTCTTTCTGTGTTAATTCAAATTGATTCCCTCTCGATAAATCAACTAGAGAGTTTCCTTAACTTCTCCGTAACTCCTCCATCTTCAAATCGACTTACACATGTAGAAAATTCAATGAACCACCTTCCCAATTCCTCGTGGAAATCTTCAGCCACAACTTCAAGTTTTAATTTTTGCTTCTTGGTTACGCTCTCCCCCTTAAATTTTCTATCGTTATCCTTGAACTCCATCAATCCATCTTTCACCGAAATTCTTGATAAAGCAATTTCATTTGGGGAAGGGAAGAATTTAACGAACATAGCAAACCCCTTCTCTATTCTTGTTCAATCCAACACCCCAAAGCCAACTCTAAGTTCGCTTCTTTTTCTGAATCCCACTTCCATCAACCTGCCCCTTATTTGAGGTTCTTTATTTTCTCCACGTTACCTACCTATGCAACTCCATTATTTCCTTTCATCTGAATTCTGAGGTGGCTCGGTTAAAACGATACTTGACGGGTGAGATGAAGGAACTTCCTATCAAATAAACACTAAAATGCATG
This sequence comes from Lantana camara, assembly GCA_037501455.1. Lineage (NCBI taxonomy): Eukaryota > Viridiplantae > Streptophyta > Magnoliopsida > Lamiales > Verbenaceae > Lantana > Lantana camara. The sequence continues at coordinate 44,626,113 of CM074859.1, forward strand.
TCGGGTTAAGATTGACGATGCATGTGTCACGTTTACATCAAGTAACAATGCATCACATTAGCGCAACGAAACCAAATAGAAATGCACGGATAATCATAAGGCCAGAAGAATAAATAATTAATGCGAAATATGATGCACGTGCTATGAATGCTTTGGAACCTGTCACCAATGTGGTAAGCTATTAGCTCAGTAGCTTTTCTTCGTTCCTCCAAACACAAGGTTACTTTGACTTGCTGATCATGCTTCGTTTTTCCCATGGTCTTCAAGATTTCCAAGAATCCTGTGCATCACTTATATCTTCCACTGTCCGGAATTGAAATTTCACTATCCCTGATTCCTTCGACATCCACTGAGTTAGCCTCTGCATTTACCCCCCCCAAGGATCGCCCTTCAACCTTACTCAACTTTCTTACAAAATGAATCCCCAATATAATTCTGAACCCTACTTCTCGCCATCACCGTGATCAAGTCTCCCGCGCTTATCCTTTATGAGTTTAATTCACCTCCAATTGCTTATACTTGAGTGTAGGATTTTCTTGCAAAGAGTCTCTCCCCGAGAACAATCTTTCAACCAGTCTTTGCTTTCCTTTATCGTTCCCATTTGTTGCTCCATATCTTCCAATTCAACTTCTCAATATGACAATTCATCTTGGATTTGGAAAAACGAACTCAAATCTCGTTCTCCATATCGCCTCCTCCCATATATTTGTATTTTTCCAGGTACTTGCCTCTCTCTACTCCCTTCCAGACTCGTTTCCCATCTTAATCGAAATCCAAAGCACTCAAATCCAACTCTTCCCAGTCTTAACTTTGACAAACTTGATTTCAAATCACTGGACTTAGTTAGAAATCCTTCTTGGTCAATCCTTGGTGTACAACTCCTACCGGACCCATTTTATCTTAACTCCTTTTAATTATTAATACCTCTTCAATGCTCCAAATCCGGAATCAAAATACCTTCAAGGTTTGTTCACTTCCCTCATTAGGTTGAAAAATCCCGTTGCTTCCAATCAAAGGCACCTTATATGGCAAAGCCGTATATGTCAATCTTCTAAGTCGTAACCATCTCATAATCAATCCCCATTTCACCAAGTATCCTTCTACCACCGCATCTCTTAATTCAAACCTCCCATTCCGATTCGTAATCCTTGAACTCTAGCTCCCTCTAGAAAACCTCACATCTTGAATTCTCTACATTCTTCCCGGTTGTATCCCTCCTAGCTTCCATGCCTCAGGACGAACTAGCAATAGATCGTCTTTATCGTGGAGCTTGGTCGTGGTTTGATATTATTTTCATAACCTGTGAATCATAACTCATTTTCGGAGATATATGCATGCGATTAATACATGCTCATGGAACTTATTCAACACGAAAGGCATAGATTCAATATGGAATGCAACAAGTAATTCGACAAGGTTAAAAGAAAGACAAATTCATGTTCAAAATCGATGCAATGCACACATTATCACTTAGTTCCTATGCCGAACGACTTAGACAGACCCACACAACACGAGAGCCCGGGTTTTGCAACCCTAAGCTCTGATACCACTTAAGGATGTAACACCCGAGCGCAAGGTGTCACATCCCCCGCACCGAGACCCGGCCCGAATATGAAATGGACGATCCATACCCGAGCCAAATCACGGCGAACGGGGACATACACACACTCAACGCTAGGCGGGACTAACCCTTGAACCATAACATCAGAGTAATTGCAAATACGGAAGCAATAACTATCCATTACATAAACAATGAGTAAACAAAACCAAAAATGATCCATATACATTATCAAATGCCGTCACGGCTTAACAAACAAGTACGCTCCAATAGCAACATTCACATACAATGATCACAAGTGCAAAATACGAGTGTAAGACCAATAAACAAAAGGACTAGAAACGAAAACAAGACCTAAGACTCGAAATCCCGCCTAGCTCCCCTGACACCTGCACAAAACAACTGAAAGCCAAACAGGTTCAGTCCAAAAGGGACTGGTGGGTATAAAAGCAGGGCATAATAATATATGATTGTAATTGAACATTCACATGCAAGTTATAATCCCAAATGAGGTTTTTAAAGAATTTCCCAAGTGGGTGAATAGAAATCATCAAAAGGGATTATAACGATTCATTTACATTAGGTCATTAATGGCCCGGCGAGTGGGCGTGCATTACCTCCAACCAATACCTCGTGTACTACATTAACATTCATTAACATTCATTCATTCATTCTTTCTTTCTTTTCATGCATATCATTCTTTCGTGCGCATTCAATAACATTTACACCTTCTTCCTCCGGGTTGGTGGCGGGTTTGCAAGACCCATCCACCCATTCATTGACCAAAAGGGGAACATGACTCCCCAGATGGCACTCAGCGTCCATTCCTCGCTAACTCCTAACGAGGTCCGGTTACGCCGTTCATTGGTGGGACTAGTGTGAGGGTTTCCCGTCAGCCCATGCCTCCTCGGTTCCCCACTCACACCAAGCCCCTGGGCCCCATTCATTGTGAACATTCATTCATTCTCGCCAAAACATTTGGTAGGTTCAAGAAACAAGGGCTTTACGTTCAAGCCTCACTGACCGGCCTCGTCTCCAACGGACTCAAAATCTGTGCAAGAGAGGTGAGGTGAGACTCAAAATGACCAAATAAGACGCTCGGCAATGAAATGATTATGATATGAATGTATAAGAGATGCTATAATGTAATGGACACGTTCATGTGCACTATTAAAGTCTTAAGGATATATAAACGTTCAATTCATTCATTCAATGAAGCATTCGTATTCAAACGAGTTCATATCCTTCACATTTCACGTCAAAGGAATTTAAATTATATAATCAAGTCGTTCAATCTTTCATTCGAATTCATAATTTCAATCAAATTAATTCAAGAAATTCAAATATAATCCAAGTACAAGTTAAATCACATTTAAATTAGAACATAAACAATTCAACATATTCAAACGCATTTACAATTAGAAAATAAACAATTAAATACATTTAATTAAATTTAGGAAATTAAATAAAACATGAAATAGGTAACATTTAATTTAAATAATTCAATTAAATCAAATAACAATTAATTTTTAATAAATATATATATAATATATTAAATATATATATACATACATATACATATACTATAATATATATACATATATACGTACTATATTATATATATACATATATACGTATAAATACACATGCCACCACACAAACATGCATGCAATTTAACACAAAAATGCATGCAAACCATTACATGCATGCAACTAACATTAGAATGCATGCAAACATTATCAACCAAACTCATGCATGAAGAAAAAGAAATGAACAACAGCAGCAGCAGCAGCTCGCGTAACAGCAGAAACAGGCATGAAAAACAAGGTGACACCCCCGTGTCCCCTTCAAGGAGCAAACCGAGACACCCCCGTGTCTCGGTACAGAAGTTCAGACCATAAACACACCCCCGTTCCAGCTGAAAATGAAGGAAAAAGACACACCCGTGTCGCAGCAAACGCAGCAGCAACAAACACGCAAACAACCCCTGTTTTCCTTGCTCAAACGCAGCACAACTCAAGCAACAATTAGACAACATATATGTAGCTATAAATGACAGGAATTGCAGCAAGAAATCAGCTCAAAACCACCCCAAAGCTGACAGCAAAAGAGCAAGAAAAACAGCAGCTGTGACAGCAACAATCCAGGCCCAAAACAGGGCAAAAACTCACGCAAAACAGGGTATGGTTGATCTCCATTAATCCCAACACATTCATATAAGTTAGGCTAACAAAAGTGCAGCAAAACACCACAATTTCAACCTATAATCAGTCCCACAACCGTTCAAACATGGAAGGCTGTCATACGTGACCATTTCTTCAAAGTTTTCTCAATGTTCCAAAGTTGACATCTCATAAATACTTCAACTACCATACAATTAATGATCATAAATGAAAATAAGATATCAAAACAATCATTCTCAAGCTTGGAATCATTCAAATCCATCAAGAATTGGGTGAGATCGAAAGAAATGCCCAAAAAACGCCTCTATTCAAGATCAGCCGAAAAAATGCATGAAACCATGATCAAATTTGGGGATGAATGAATGAAAATGATCAGGAATGAACATATAATACAACCCTAAGCTTACCTTGTTGATTGGATGTGGATTGGATGAGATTTGAGCTCCAAAATCTCCAAGGAATGCTAGGTTACGGGGAAGAAACTGGAAGGCAGTGACTTTAGCTGCGATTTGTGAATTGTGAGAGGGTTGGTTCGGTTAGGGCAAGGTACATCAGATTAGGTGGTTGAGTTAGGGTTCTATAGCCTAAAACCATGGTTAATTTGGTCAACAATTGAATAAGTTATGGCCATTTTAGTGTAACAAGGTCAGTTTCGTCGCCGCTTCGTTTTTCGGTTGAATTTCGGAGGTTCAAATGACGTTAGAAAAATATAAGGCTAAGTTTACTAAACTCGAATTTTCGTTACGAGTTCAGCGAAGTTGACGGAACTCGAATCCGAGTTCCCGAGCTCAAGATATTAAATACGGAACCAAGGGTGCGCTAAGTGCTCGTTAGCCCCCGACTTGGATTCCAAAATACAAATTAAATCCGAAACACAAGCAAATGAATTCAAAAATACGAAACGAACAAATATTCATGTACAAGACACGTATAAGTTCAACATATTAAATTCGCACCAAATTCCGGTATCAATTCAAGTAGAAACGAAGCACGTAAATGTCACTCATACGCAAATTAACAAATAAATCCAAAATATTAACAAAATGTAACATTTATATACGTAAATAATATTTTATAATTACATGCATGAAATATTAGTTTATAAACAACATGCATGCAAACGTATATAATATATATAGAATAAATACATGCATGCAATATGATTTAAGTTATATTTATAAAATGCATGCAAATATAATATATAAGTATTACATGCATGCAATATTTAGATCCATGCACACGTACACAATAGTTTATAAATATATATATATATATATATATATATATATATATATTATATAAGTATATTTAAATAACAACATTAAATTAAATAATTAACATTTAATACATATAAAAAAATAAAATGAAATATATAGAACACGTAAAAATAATTATTCGCGCAATTAAAGAGCACACAAGTTATTCACATAAATTCAAATTCAAATATTGCATATTTTTCAATTAGTCACTTATTTAAAAATTAAACAATGAAATTTAATTATAGAAAACACTAAAGACCAATTAATTTGCGCAATTAAGTAAACATATACGTCATGCTGTACTAATAAAAGAATTGGGGCGTTACACCGCGCGCGAAGGAGTCGCCCGTGCGGGCTTCGGGCGCACCGCCCGCCTGCCCTAGGCGCACGCAGGGCAGCTGCCCAGCAACCTCCCGCAACCGCGCGGGAGGCCTTGGCGCGCCCGCCCAGGGCGGCCGAGACTGGCCGCCCAACCCCGCCCGTCGTTGCCCGCACATGGCCGGGAAGGTGTGCGCGCCTGCATCGGGCGCGACCCTCTTCGCGAACGGGCCCCGTTTTTCCTTCGTAATCCGTTTTCGTGTTTCGTGCAATCCAGTCCCAATTTTTTATTTTAATTTTAAAATTTTATTTTTGAATATTTATTTTTAATTTTGAATAAAACTTAAAATTGGGATTTTTGAGAAATAGAAACGGTTTATATTTTGGGAAATTGCATTCTTGATAAAATTATTAATTTAAATAAATTAATTGGAATTTTATTTGTTTTGTTAAATTGGGATTTATTGAAAACTTTGATAAATAAGACTCGCATCAAGTCGTGTTTTAAGTCATTAGGACTTGAAACGGGAATTTTAATTTATTGGTTAAATTTAAATTCTCGCAAAAGCATGTTAGGTGATCATGGGTTTAGATCTATGTAAGGTTTTAATTTATGCACATGGATGGTTTAAATTGGGGTTGGAGCCCTATAATTGCGTTTTTCAATTGAGGTTGGAGCCTCACTTATGTGCGTACTGTTATGTGATTTATTATGTGGCTTTCCATATTACTGTTTTTGAGGCCGGGGTATGCCCCGTGTAATTGTCTAAGGCAAATATGAAGATTGAGCCTTATTACTTTATGTCTTTTTCTTTTTATTGTAATTTGAGAGTAGAGATAGGTGGTGAGGTTTTATTTTCATTTTGGAGACAATGCACCCATGGAGTAAGATGTACCACATTCAAGTAACAAGGAGGCCATAAGTGAAGACCCCTCAACATGTTAGGGAGAGGAATCTCAATTGTTAAATGTAATAGAGATAGGGCTCGTAATTTGTTACCGCTTTTCCTTATGTGATTTAAACTGTTTATGTGGCATGTATGTTAGAAATTGTGATTGTGGAGTGGCTCCCACATATCACGCATAAGATTGGTAGAACCCATGATCATTACATGTTAGTATCATGCTAGGATATGTTATCTGTTTATGTGCTTATTTGAAATGCATTTAAGTGTACTTGCATTAATCAAGACTAATAAAATTGGATAACATATATGTTGATGAGGTCGAACCGGACAACTCTCCGGTTGATTCGAAAATTCCCATTAAATATTAAGCTAATTTCGAACAAATAGGTGTTTAATTCGAGATGCAAATTTTGAATTAAATTCCTAGCATTCCATCAATAGGTTTTAAGTTTAGTAAGTGAAGCTAGTTATTGTCCGCGAGTCGTGGGATAGCTAGTGGAGCTTATTAGTTCTTAGTTACCTAATTTATCATTTTAAATGGTCAATATTTCGTGATCAATTTTGGCAAGGGCGATGTCCGCGAGTCGTGGGTCGTTCGAACTAAGTTTTGGTCATGATCTTATGATTGATGGGTCTAGCTTAACGCCTAAGTAAATATGGATGTCGCACGAGTCGTGGGTCCATATTGAAAGATAGGTGATGCAAAAACAATTACTAAAAGTTCTAAAGGTGTTAGAATTGGTAAGTTGTACCTACCTAGGGTTCTTACTTAGAATGTCCGCGAGTCGTGGGTTCGAGGTAAAATGCCTAGGATCTTAGTACCCATTGGGAAACGTGTTCCTCTTAGTCTTTGGGAATTATAGATCTTTGAAAAACAGTGGGAGCTACATTAGATTAAAGACCTTATCTTTTGTATATCGTTATAACTCAGCATGCTCACTAGTTCTCTGTTTTTACCATTTAGGTCGTAGATTCTGTGATTCTCTACGTGTTTTGAAATGGCAACCAAAAACCCTCTTGTATCGATCCTCGAGTCAAACAAGTTGACTGGTCCTAACTATTCTGATTGGCTGAGGAATCTAAAAATCATTTTAGATTCTGAGAAGAGAACTTATGTTCTCTTCGAAGGGGAGCCTAGTCCCGAAGGGGAGGCTCCCACTCGGGCCGAGCGGGATGCGATTCAGAAGTGGAAGGATGATAATCTCCAAGCTCGTTGCCTTATGTTGGCTAACATGTCTACGGACTTGCAAAGGCAACATGAGGCCATGGAATTTGCTTGGGAGATGTACGACCATTTAGAGCAACTTTACCGCCCTCATGAACGTGTTATAAGGTATAACACTTCAAAGGAATTGTTCCACTTCAGAATGAGGGAAGGTTCAAGTGTCCATGAATATGGACTCAAGTTTCTTGCCCTTACTGAGAAACTTGCTTCCATGGACATGCCACTGAAAGATGAGCTTTCAGTGGATTTGTTGCTGGCTTCGCTCCCACCATCATTCAACCCATTTGTCCTTAACTTCAACATGAATCATGCTGGTGCTACTGTAGCTGAGCTGATTAGTCAGCTTGTGACTGCTGAAAGCACGATCAAGAAGGACAGTAAGGTTTTGATGGTGAATGCTCCATCTTCCTCTTCTGGGCCTTCTAAAGGTAAGGGCAAGAAAGCCCAAAAGAAGAAGAAGAAACCCCTTAGGCCCACTGGTGGCATTTCAAAGGGGAAGGCCCAAAAGAAGAAGCGTGATCAGAAAGAGGATGTTTGCTTCCATTGTGGCAAAGCGGGACATTGGAGGAGAAACTGCCCAGAGTACAAGGCTACTCTAAAGAAAGGTATCTTTCTCGTTGAAGTAAATCTTTCTATTAATTCTAGTTCTTGGGTACTTGATACCGGTTGTGGAACTCATATCTGTAATGATGTACAGATGCTAAGTGAAGTCCAACAACTGAAAGAAGGAGAATGTGTCTTGAAGATCGGCGATGGCTCAAACGTTGAAGCTCGAGCTTTAGGCACAATTATGTTAGATTTAGGTAGTTTTGAGTTAGTCTTAAATAAGGTCCTTTATGTACCAAGCATTATTCGTAATATAATTTCAGTTCCAATATTAGATTGTGAAGGTTATGAAACTTATATTAAGAATGGTAAATACTTTATCAAACGGAACAACTCTTCCGTTCACGTCGGTACTCTAAGTAATGGACTTTATCTAACTCAGAATATCAATATTATGAATATACAATGAGAAACCAAGCGTAAGAGAGATGACAAAGTTTCAGCTCCCTTATGGCACGCTAGATTAGTACACATTTCCAAGAACAGAATTAGCAAGATAAAAACTTTAGGATCATTCTCTGAAAATGATCTTAAGGAGTTAACTTCTTGCGAATCCTGTCTCAAAGGAAAAATGTCCAAAGTCCCTTTTAAAGGAACTATGGAACATGCCACTAAGGTTTTGGATTTGATCCATACTGATGTTTGTGGACCGCTTAGTGTAAGCACTAGAAACAATCATCAGTATTTCATAACCTTTACTGATGACTTCAGTCGGTATGGTTATGTATACTTGATGAAGTATAAATCTGAAGCTTTTGAGAAATTCTTAGAATTTCAAAAGGAGGTTGAGAACCAAACTGGTCATAAGATCAAAGCACTTCGATCAGATCGAGGAGGCGAGTATCTTAGTGAAGAATTCCTTAATCATCTCAAAGATAATGGGATTGTCTCTCAGTGGACTCCTCCGGGAACTCCTCTACTTAATGGAGTTTCTGAGAGAAGGAATCGAACCCTACTTGATATGGTTTGTTCCATGATGAGTTTCACTGACTTACCACCTTCTTTCTGGGGTTATGCCCTAGAAAGTGCAGCAAAGATTTTGAATCTAGTTCCCTCTAAGTCAGTCCCTACAACGCCCTATGAAATGTGGCATGGTAAAATCCCTAGTTATTCTTACTTAAGAATTTGGGGTTGTCCTGCTTACGTGAAGAGGACAATGGGAGATAAGTTAGAATCTCGTTCTAACGTATGCTACTTTGTAGGTTATCCTAAAGAATCCATAGGATACTACTTCTATGATCAATCTGAGCAAAGGGTGTTTGTTTCCAGAAATGCCACTTTTCTTGAGGAACCGTTCCTTAAAGAAAAGAAAGGCAAGATCATAGAATTAGAAGAAGTACAAAGTGATCCCACACCACCCACTGAAGAAACGTCCCCTTCTGATCAACTACAACCAATCACGAATTTCTATACACATGAAAATCCTCCTCTAAGGCGTTCTGAATGCACTCCTAGACAGCCAGAGAGATGGTATGGATTCTTCCATGAAATCTCTCAAAAGGATAATGATCATTTAACATATGAGGAGGCACTTTCAGATTCTGACTCTGAACAGTGGATAGAAGCCATGAAATCCGAAATGGATTCCATGAAGTCCAACCAAGTTTGGACCTTGGTAGATTTGCCTGATGGGGTCAAACCCATAGGTTGCAAATGGATCTTTAAGAGAAAGCTTGGAGTTGATGGAAGCATTGCAGCCTACAAAGCAAGACTGGTTGCAAAAGGATTCACTCAAAGACCCGGCGTGGACTTTGATGAAACCTTTTCGCCAGTTGCAATTTAAAAGTTTATTCGGATCATGCTTGCCATTGCTGCATATTATGACAATGAGATATGGCAAATGGATGTGAAAACTGCCTTTCTCAATGGTGACATTGACAAAGGCATTTATATGGAGCAACCCATAGGTTTCACATTCAGTGGGGGTGAGCAAAAGGTTTGCAAACTCCAAAGATCATTCTATGGATTGAAACAGGCTTCTAGGAATTGGAACATTCGATTTGATGAATCAGTCAAAGTGTTTGGCTTCATTCAAATTTCGAATGAGTCCTGTGTGTATAGAAAGGAATTGGAGACCTCAGTACAATTCTTAGTACTTTATGTTGATGACATCCTTCTTATTAGGAATTCGAAGGATGACATGAAAGTAACTAAGTTATGGTTATCGAACCAATTCGAGATGAAAGATCTTGGTGATGTGTCCTATATCCTTGGAATTAAAATCTATAGAGATAGGTCTAGAAGGTTAATAGGACTATCACAGTCGATGTACATGGACAAAGTATTGAAGAGATTCAATATGGAGTCAGCAAAGGTTAAGAACCTTCCTATGAGTGTAGGAACATGTCTTTCAAAGAAGATGTGTCCTAAGACTAACCTTGAGAAGGAAAGAATGACTCATACACCTTATGCATCAGCAATAGGTAGCATAATGTATGCAATGTTATGTACTCGACCGGATGTGGCTTACGCACTTAGTGTGACGAGTCATTTCCAATCTGACCCTGGAGATGGTCACTGGGCTGCCGTGAAGAATATTCTTAAGTACTTGAAAAGCACTAAAGATTTATTCTTAGTTTACGGAGGTCAGAAAGATCTTACTGTCGAAGGATACTGCGATGCGAGCTTTGCATCTGACTTAGATGATTTTAAGTCAATGTCAGGATACACTTTCTACCTAAACGGCGGAGCAGTGAGTTGGAAGAGTTCCAAGCAAACTACCACTGCAGATTCGACCACTGAGGCCGAATACTTAGCTGCAAATGATGCAGCTAAGGAAGGTGTTTGGATTAGAAACTTCATTCAAGAGTTGAATGTTGTTCCTAGCTTGAAAGACCCCATTACTTTGTTTTGTGACAACACTGGGGCGGTTGCTCAAGCAAGAGAACCAAGATCTCACCAACTGAGGTTCCTCGTCACTTTATGAGTTAACTCTGTAGTCTTAGGTATAAGCTTTAAAGGGTGTCGCCTTAGACAACTGATTCAAGGCTTATGCTGGGGCTGCACAAGTGATTCATGAAAGTGAATGAGAATCAAGAAAGGACCTACACTTGCATTTGCAAGGTGATCTCTTATTGTGTAAGTCATTCATATGCCATATGGAGTCCTTGGCCAAGGCAGTAGATCAAGACATCAAGAAAAGGGTTTCTTGGATTGAGATCAAATGGATATGAAATGCACTTAGCTTTACGACCGGATTATTAGGGTTCTGATTATTCCCTTACCCTAGATCTTGGTTGAGAGATAGTAAGTAGGAGGATTGTATCTCACATGAATCAATGACTTAAAGGTTATGTCGAATCTGAACATTCCAATTCAGCTAGGGGTTAAACACCTGTTGCTAGACTATGGTCGTTTAATCTGTGTACTAATTAATTAATTAGTGAATTAATTAATTAGGGTCACTGCTAATTGAATTGAGAACCTAGAGGGTCACACACAACAACTTGGTTACATGAGTTGAGGCTTAAAAATGATTAAACGAGTTAATCGGGCCTAGAGGGTTCCCCACGTGTGAGACCACACGTGTGGGTCACGTGAGTGACACGTGTCCCACACGTGTGAATATATATATTGTATATATATATTAAATAATTAAATGTGTTAATTATTTAATAGAATTTGGTTTAATTTTGAATTAAAAAGAAAGTCTAATTTTGGAGAAAAATAATCTAGTTAATTAATTATGAATTAATTAATTAGATAAAATAAGTTATTTGTTTTAAATAAATAAAGTATAAAATTATCCAAAAATAGTTTGGATATTTTAGCTCTCTTGAAAGTTGATTTGAATTAGAATTCAAAGTCAAAGTTGGAAATTACTTGATGATCAAGTAATAGGAGAGAGAGGGACCAAATCCTTGCCCAACAAGGAATAGGTTTGGTCGTCCCTCTCCCTTACCTATATATAGGGGAGCTCATGCTCCCCTTTAGAGCTAATTGGCAATTCTTTTGGTTCATGTGTTGAACACCTTCCTTTCTCCAAGATTAAATAAAACCCTAGGTTAAGCCTAAACACTAACTAGAGAACTAGCATCCTTACTAGTTAGATTATGATCAAGTTGGTGGACTTTCTCTAGAGACTTCAAGTTAGAAGTTTGAAGATTCGAGCTTTACCAAGGAGAAGGGATCAAGCCGCGAGAATAGCGTTCTTGGGTGGCTTGAAACGCTTCAAGAAAGAATAAAAGAAAAGTAAGTTTTCCATCTCTATGAATTTGGTTACACGATTGCGAGTCCAAGGTCCTTTTGTTGGGAAATTTTTTAAATTCTGCTGCTTTCTGATTCGTGTTTTTCCAACACCGTGTAATTGTCTAAGGCCACTATGAAGATTGAGCCTTATTACTTTATGTCTTTTTCCTTTTATTCTAATTTGAGAGTAGAATAGGTGGTGAGGTTTTATTTTCATTTTGGAGACAATGTACCCATGGAGTAAGATGGACCACATTCAAGTAACAAAGAGGCCATAAGTGAAGACCCCTCAAAATGTTAGGGAAGGGAATCTCAATTGTAAAATGTAATAGAGATAGGGCTCGTATTTTGTTACCGCTTTCCCTTATGTGATTTAAACTGTTTATGTGGCATGTATGTTAGAACTTGTGATTGTGGAGTGGCTCCCACATATCACGCATAAGATAGGTAGAACCCATGATCATCTCATGTTAGTATCATGCTAGGACATGTTATCTGTTTATGTGCTTGTTTGAAATGCATTTAAGTTGTACTTGCATTAATCAAGAGTAATAAAATTAGATAACATATATGTTGGTGAAGTCGAACCGAACAACTCTTCGGTTGATTCGAAAATTCCCATTAAGTATTAAGCTCATTTTGAATAATAGGTATTTAATTCGAGATGCAAATTTTGAATTAAATTCCTAGCATTCCATCAATAGGTTTTAAGTTTAGTAAGTAAAGATAATTATGGTCCGCGAGTCACGGGATAGCTAGTGGAGCTTATTAGTTCTTAGTTACCTAATTGATCATTTTAAATGATCAATATTTCGTGGTTAATTTTGGCAAGGGCGATGTCCGCGAGTCATGGGTCGTTCGAACTAAGTTTTGATCATGATCTTATGATTGATGGGTCTAGCTTAACGCCTAAGTAAATATGGATGTCGCACGACTCGTGGGTCCATATTGAAAGATAGGTGATGCAAAAAAAATTACTAAGAGTTCTAAAGGTGTTAGAATTGGTAAGTTGTATCTACCTAGGGTTTTACTTAGAATGTCCGCGAGTCGAGGGTTCGAGGTAAAATGCTTAGGATCTTAGTACCCATTGGGAAACGTGTTCCTCTTAGATCTTTGGGAATTATAGATCTTTGAAAAACAGTGGGAACTACATTAGATTAAAGACCTTATCTTTTGTATATCATTATAATTCAACATGCTCACTAGTTCTCTGCTTAGCATTTAGGTTGTAGTTCGTTCTGTGATTCTCTACAATATGAAATGCAAACCCATTCGTATCCATCCTTAAGTCAAACAAGATGACTAAGTCCTAACTAACTCTAAAATGGCTTCGGATCCTAAATTCATTTTAGGATCCGAAAAGAGAAATTGTTCTCTATAAGGTGAGATTTTCATTTACTTGAAAATTCGACCCGGGCCAAAAGAGAAGCGATCTGAGGTGAATGGATTTCTCCAAATCACTTAAGAGCAATTGAACCACCTCATAAAAATGTTACAAGGTATAACATTATGGAATTATTCAATATTCCAAATGAGGAAACAAGTGCACACGAACAAGGTCTAAAGATCTTATTTGAAGATCTTGTGGTCTCATTAACTGAGAAAAGAGTTCTCAATGCATTGATTGCTTACATTGCTTCCACCATCATTCAAACCCTTTATGCTCAACTAGAATGATGCTAATGTAGCATAGTTAATCATTTAGTTGATAATGGTTGAGAGCATCCTTAAGAAGGAATAAAAGGTTGTGATGGTTAATTCTTCTTCTAAACTCACTAAGTTAAAGGCTTGAAGGCCTAAAGAAGAAGAAACCCTTAAGAGCCCAATGGAGGGGCGTGTAAGGGGTACGCCCAAAAGACACTAGAGATCAAATTGGACTTGCTTCTATGGTAGCAAATAAGGACTTTGGAAGGGAACTGCAAAGAGTATGAGTACTCTGAAATGTTACCTCGTTTAGTAATTCTACTAGGAATAGAATTTACAAGTCTTGAGTTGATTCTGCATAATCTGTTGTGCAAAGACTCAAAGCACTAATGTTCTGAACATACAACGAGATAACAAAAGTAAGTGAGATGATAAAGCTTCGAATTACTTTGGAACGTTGAGATATAAAAGGATTAACAAGTCAGACACCTTAGGATCATTCTATGAAAATGAACCTAGAGAGTTAACTTCCTATGAATCCTATCTTGAAGGGAAACGTTCCCGAAATATGGTTTAGGTGAAACGTGGAACGTGCCAAAATTCTAGTGGATTTTGATCCATGCTGATGAGTGTAAGATGTTTAATTTAAACACTAGATACAATCGTCAGTTTTATCATGAATGTACTTGTTGAAGTACAAATTCGAAACTTATATGAAATTCTTAGAATTTCAAAAGGAGGTTAGGAACCGAAGTATTCATAAGTTATAGGTAAATCGATATGATCGAGATAGCCAATATCTTAGCAACTAATTCCTTTGTCATCTTAGAGATAATAGGATTATCTCTCAGTAAACTAATTCGAGAACACCTTAGTGTTTCTGAATGATGGAATGAAACCTAATAGGATATGGTCCATTCCATAGCAAGCTTTACTGACTTATAATCATTCTAGGAATAAACTCCCAGAATATACAGTTAGAGATTTTGAATTTAGTACCTTCCAAAATCAGTCCATTAGTTGCACTATGCAATGTGGCATACTAAATTCCCTAATTATTCTTGTCCAAGAATATAGTGGAATCCTCTTAAGTGAAGAGGATAGTGGGAGATAAGCTTGAAACGAGTTCAAGTTTATACAACAATATAGGAAATCGTTTCTGCGATTCCCTTGGACAAAGGTTGTTTTTCTCAAGGAATGTACCTTTCTTAAGGAATCGTTCCTATAGAAGAAGAAAGGCAAGCAAGCAGACCTCAAAGAAATTTGAGAATAAATATCCATGCCACATATAGAAGAAACGAGCCCATCTAATAAAACTTAGCCAAATTTTAGAGTATGCACATGTATGAAACCCTTCTCTTAAGATACGTTTAGAACGCGTTCCTAGATAGCCAAGGAATTACTTGAAGAGGAGACATTGTCAGATTTGGAATCTGAGTAGTGTAAGCAAGCCTTGAAATCCAATATAGATTCCATATACTCAAACCAAGTTTTGACCTTGGTTGATCCACCTGATAGGATCAAGCTCGTGCAGCTTCGAGTGAATGAAAGCATTACAACCTTCTTGACGGTTGAAATGCAAAAGTCCATTTGGATTGTGTTTACCACATCCTCATATTCTGACTATGAGATATGATAAATGAATATGAGAACTATCTTGTTCAATATGAGATTGAAAGAGACTGAAATAAGGTATTTCTATAAATCTCATATTCAGTGGGAGTATGCATAAGGTATGCAAATCCCTAAAGTCAATCTGTGGATTGATAAAGGCTTCTAGGAGTTAGACAATTCGATTCCATAGGATAGTCAAATCGTTTGACACAGATGGAAGTCGAATAAGTTTAAAAAATGTACATATGATAGTTAGTGATGTAAGAGTCAATTTTGGTTCTTTAGAAGACAATGTCCTTCTCATTAGGAATGCCAAGGATAACGTGAAAGTTACCAATTCTTGTTTAAGAAACAATTTGACATGAAAGATCTTAGTGATTATTCTTGATTATCGACATTGAGATCTATAGAAGATAGATCTAAGAGAATAAAAGGATTATCACAAAAGAGTGCATAAACAAAGGTACTAAAAGGAGTTTAGTATGGACAATGGAACATCTCTTTTGAAGAGTATGTGTCCTAAGATAACTTTAAGAAAGTTAGAATGTCCAAAATCCTTTTAAATGAAAGGGTGCGTAATGTATGAAATGTTCTGTACTAGACTTGATATGGCGCAACACTAAGCGTAGTGGGTCGAATCTAATATGACCTCAGAGAAGGTCATTAGATTTCTGTAAAGGATGTCCTCAGAGTACTTGAGAAGAAATGAGGATATGTATTAGTTCACAGAGCCCAAAAGATCTTGTTGTTAGAAGGATATTTGATGTGACCGTTCATCAAACATAGATGATTATGAAATCATTGAAAGGATACAACTTCCACCAGAATGGTAATGCAATGTGTTGGAAAGGGGTTCCAAGGACGGACATTGCAAAACTCGACTAGCGTAGTTGAGAACTTAGTCGTATTATATAACTCTAAGTTAAGTGTTTGGGTAAGAAACTCCATCTAACTGGTTAGATGAAGTTCCTAGCATGAAACAACTCCTTTATCATATTGTACGATAAAATGGACGGTTGCTCAAGTAAGAGAACCAAGACCTCACCAAGAGACTGAACACGTGATTACGAATCACTTTATAAGGAAAAGGTGTTTCCTAAGAGATGTGTAAACAAGAGGGTCACATCAGCATAGAATATAGCAGATCCACTTTGGAAACGCCCAAAGTCAATAGGCTCTCAAAGTGCATCTTGAGAAGATGGGACTTAGAGTACCTAAATGGCTTTTACGGGCAAGTGGGAGATTGTTAGGAATAGTGCCCTAGAAAGCCGATTCGACGTAATCTGCTTTGGGACTTTTCTTATATCACAGACAATCTTTGAATAATATACGATTGATTAATATCATAGGCAAACACTTCTTTATATGCTCTTGTTTGGTATGCGTTTACTTTAGCTGTGCATGTATGAGAACTCCCTTAATCCTGATGACTTTAGGACTCTACCATTTAGGTGAAATGGTTCATGAAACGAGCCCTATATCACATAAGTCATGATTAGTAAAATACTCCAAGCCGATGAGTCCTACAGACAGTGGGAGTGTCAACCTGACTCCTCTAAGGCTTGCTTGTGGGATCACGCCCTTAAGAAGGACCACCTTGTTTCATGGAGGTGCAAAGTGTATAGTTGATACGCGTGATACATGAGGGTGTTTACTTCAATAAGTAAGTTCACTGAGGTGCCCCGTGTGAGAAGATTCCTAAATGGCAAAGGAAGTTTCTATTTCAGGAAATGGAAACTTCCAGATTAGGAAATATCTCACGAGTCATTGATGTGATTAATTGATCCTTAGACTTGAGGTTCCATGTCACTTTATGAGTTAACTCTGTAGTCTTAGGTATAAGCTTTAAAGGGTGTCGCCTTAGACAACTAATTCAAGGCTTATACTGGGGCTGCACAAGTGACTCATGAAAGTGAATGAGAATCAAGATAGGACCTACACTTGCATTTGCAAGGTGATCTCTTATTGTGTAAGTCATTCATATGCCATACGGAGTCCTTGGCTAAGGCAGTAGACCAAGACATCAAGAAAAGGGTTTCTTGGATTGAGATCAAATGGATATGAAATGCACTTAGCTTTAAGACCAGATTATTAGGGTTCTAATTATTCCCTTACCCTAGATCTTGGTTGAGAGATAGTAAGTAGGAGGATTGTATCTCACATGAATCAATGACTTAAAGGTTCTGTCGAATCCGAACATTCCAATTCAGCTAGGGGTTAAACACCTGTTGCTAGACTATGGTCGTTTAATCTGTGGACTGATTAATTAATTAGTGAATTAATTAATTAGGGTCACTGCTAATTGAATTGAGAACCTAGAGGGTCACACACAACAACTTGGTTACATGAGTTGAGGCTTTAAAATGATTAAACGAGTTAATCGGGCCTAGAGGGTTCCACACGTGTGAAACCACACCCGTGGGTCACGTGACTGGACACGTGTCATTGGGACACGTGTGCCACACGTGTTTATTTGATTAAATATTAAATAATTAATTTATTAATTATTTAATAGACTTTGGTTTAATTTTGAATTAAAAAGAAAGTCTTATTTTGGAGAAAAATAATCTAGTTAATTAATTGTGAATTAATTAATTAGATAAAATAAGTTATTTATTTTAAATTAATAAAGTATAATAATATCCAAAAGGGTTTGGATATTTTAGCTCTCTTGAAAGTTGATTTGAATTTGAATTCAAAGTCAAAGTCAAAATTACTTGATGATCAAGTAATAGGAGAGAGAGACCAAATCCTTAGCCCAAAAGGACTAGGGTGTGGGCGTCCCTCCCTCTCTATATATAGGGGAGCTCGAGCTTCCCTTAGTGCTAATTGACAATTCTTTTGGTTCATGTGTTGAACACCATCCTTTCTCCAAGATCAAATAAACCCTAGGTTAAGCCTAAACACTAGCTAGAGAACTAGCATCCTTACTAGCTAGATTGTAGTCAAGTTGGTGGACTATCTCTAGAGAGCTTCAAGTTAGAAGTTTTGAAGATTCGAGCTTTACCAAAAGTGGGGATCAAGCAAAACGATCAGAAGGGATGATGAAACAATTCTGAACCCAACTGAAAACGAGTGAAAAAATTGAACCAAAGAAGATGGCAAAAACCGTTCGTCGATATCTTGAAGGATGAATTTTTTCACGAGGGTTTTATGGCTGGCAGATTTCTACTTTCGCAAAACTGGTTTTCGAAGGGAGTTTCAATCATGCCTTTCTCGTTTCATGTTTCTTTCTTTATGTTATATTGTTAAGAACTTCCCTAACATGATTTGAATCTAGGTTGGTGTGGATTGTTATCCCTACAATGGATTCTGAAGTTGAAAGAGACTTTCAAGGGACGGGTTGCCATTACCGCATGAAGCGCGTTTGAGGGCGGCTCAAAACGTGTTAAGAAAGCTACTACCCAAGTGAGTTTCTTGATCTCTACGAATTTGGATTCACGATTGCGAGTCTTAGATCCTTTTGTTGGAAAAAAGTTTTAAATTTCCGCTGCTTTCTGATTCCTGTTTTCCAACAAAAATCAGATTTAAAAGAAAATCAAGAAGATGGAGGTTTGAATTCTGGGCATACCTTTCGAATTTGGCGAGAAACGGAGGTCGAACGAGCAAGAAATCGGACTTGTGAATAGTGGCTACCCCTTTTCTTCCTTTTCTCCACTGCTGCTTCGGTTCTGCTTCTTTCTTCTTCTTTTCCTGGGTTGGACCGAGATTTGAGGGAGAGATTGAGATAGAGGGTTAAAAGAGGAGAAAATGGGTTCAAATCGGATAAGAAACGGGTCGGATATGGGCAAAACGGGCGAGGGTCGCAAATCTGTCCCAAGGGACGCGTTACGGGCAAAAAACGGGGTATCAAACGTGCTTAGAAAAATATGAGGCCAAGTTATCTAGCTTCCATTGTTTATTACGAGTCCGACGTCACTTCCGGAATTCGAATCCGAGTTCCTGAGCCCAAGATACGCCTTCCAGAACCCAAGGTGCGCTAAATCAAATTAGGCCCTCAAGTCCCTAAAAAAAAAACGGTTCGAAAACCATATCAAACGAACTTAAAAACATACAATGACTATAAAAACACATTCATAACACGTATAATCCATGCATATCACATAATCACTGAAGTTAGAAACGAAAACGGGTTTAAACGGATTAAAAACGAAGTAAAAAGGTAAAAACGTTCAAATAATTCAAATAAGGTTCAAATAAAAATTCAAATATTAAATCATATAATTCAAGTATTTCACGTAAAGAATAAAATAAACACGTAAATCGCATAGTTAAATTAATTTAAACGCGTACTTAGCACTCTCGAACCGCGTACCTGTAAGGTCGGACGAGCGGGATGTTACAAACTCCCCTCCTTCAAAAGGACCTGTCCTCAGGTCCGCAACGAGGTATTGAACGACTCTGGGACGAATCAACTCCAACTTCCTCTACACTACTCCGATCGGTCTTCAAGTGGCTCCTCGGATTTAGTCTGGCCACAAGACTCGACAGAAGTCTTTGGTCCAAGGACCTTCTCTTCCAAACCGCGAAACTCACGAAACCTTCTCGAACAAATGCTCCGAGAGAGCATAGGTTAACTCGTTTAAACGAGCACCCCTTGAAGTCTCTCAAAATCTCCTTAGAATAGCAAACCGGATACGAAGTCCTTAGTTATCTGCTCCCACTTCCAAATAGAATTCAGAAGTAGTTAGAGAATCCTGTCGGTTCTCGATGCTCGGTCTTCAACCGATGGCCCGATAAATATTGCTACACGAAGTTTGCAATAGCCTTGCTCGTGGTACTACATCAAACCGACTCTTCAAGTCTCGAACAAACTTGAACCAAGAGTGGAATATTCTCGTGACCTTGCACTCTCGAGGGGTAGGCCACATTCTCTCGCTAGAACCCACAACCAAAGCCTTCCTTAATGCCTCGATTGTATACGATGTAGCCTCGAGTACCCTCGGTTAAGCTAAAGCTGGTACCAAAGGAAACTCACTTCAACCGCCTTATCCCACTCACAACCGTACCTCTTCTTTGTCGTTCATGTTACGGGATGGCCGTCTCTAACAAGACGAATCTCCTGTTGAATCCCAATAACACTAGAGACTTAAATTCTGAGGTAACTCTCGGTTCTTGTACCAGATTATTTAGTCGACAATACCCTTGCAAAAACCACACTCGGAGTCACCAACGAAACTCTCAAGAAGCACGAAGACACCACTCCTTGAAGCTAGTAAAAAGGGTATTCTCCTCCCACGGTTAACCCGTGTAGCTCACGGTAGTTTTTATTCATCTTAGAGTCCCGTCTTCTTCCTTAGATAGGGCAAGAGCACTCCACGAAGAAGTACTCAAATTGATGAAACTACCTTCTAAGAACTTATCGACTACTTCTAAAACTCCAACACCCATGTTAGAGCCATCCGGTAGGGAAACTTTAAACAAGGTTCAGTTCCAGGATAAAGATCACGACCGTTCAGTGTCCCTATCAGGTGGTGATAAATCCCGACTTTCAAGGAAACATCAAGAAGGGCTTACTCTGATCTTCGTCTCCTCAAGCTTGGCCCGATCCCTCGGTTAACCCAAAGGTAAGCTACTAAGCTTGTGGCACCCGAAATAACCATCTGCTCCACAGAGGATACTAACGGGCTAGCCTTCGATCTAATACCCGAAAATATCGTTGAGCCCAAAAGGGACCTCCTAAAAGTAACCACCAACAAGCGAGAAGACTCGAACAACCAACCCACGCCTTAAGGTAACCCCGTACCTTAACAAAAATAAGGCGCCTTCAAAAGTGCACCAAGCAACCTCGACCCTCACAACTCACCAACACACTCGGGCACTCAACTCACCAACCCACTCAAGAAGAGAGTTCCACAAAAAGGAAAAAACCACGAACGAACAACAACAAACAACAAAAGCCACAAAAGAAGCACCAAGAAACCACTTAGAAAGAAAGGTAACATAAAATTAAATAAAAGATGCATGTATGAAATGCTATGAATGCAATTACCTTAATTTTCGGATTCATGTTGGTTCCCAGTTTGAAGTCTTTGATCCCGTATTCGTTGTTTATTAGCTCTCGATTGATCACAATTGGCAACCCGATGCTTCGTTGACCCACAAGCATAACACCCATTCAACCTATCCCAACACGTGTCGTAGGCATGATTAGTTCCTCCACAATAAGTACAAGGTTGAATTTCTTTCTTTGATTTTGAAGAATCTCCGGTCTTCTGTTTCTTTTTCCCATGGATCTTCTTAGTTCGATTCTGGTGTTGATAGGGTCATCCTTCCACTTGTACATTGGAGTACAAACCCGATTCAATTTTAGGCCCCAACTCACTTCTTTCCTCACCTTTAGCTAAAACCCACATTTCAACCTTGAGAGCTTTCTTTGTGACTTTATCCCACGTGCTTGTATTCTTCGCAATTAGTGCTTCCTTGGATTCATCCCGAAAACCCTCCATAAAATGTCTAGCCTTCATCTCCTCGATGCTCATGATATGGGGCACATAAGCACCCAATCTCTCGAAATCTTCTATGTATTCCATAACTGTCTTATTCCCTTGGGTAAGTGTGAAAAATTCTCCAAGTCTTCGTTCTTGTAGAATGGCTGGTGTGAACTTCTTCCTAAATTCTCGAACAAACACCTCCCAAGTTAATTCTTCGCTCATTGCCTCCAATTGTTGGGTAACTTCTTTCCATCTTTGCCTTGCTTGACCTTGAAGAAGCTGTGTGGCGAGACGAGCCATGTTTTGAGAACTGCACTGCCATATTTCAAATATACTTTCGATCTCTGATAGCCACTCTTCAGCCCTCGTGTGATCCCCTTCCCGGAATTGGGGAGGATCAAAAGACTTAAACTCTCGGTACATCATTGCCAATGGATTCATAAATGGTTCTTCAGTTGAAGATTGTCCAAGGTTGTATGGAGGTTGATGAAGAGGTTGCCCATAATGTTGCCGACGTGGTGGCATCCTGAAAAAAGAAATAAATTCCAAAATATCGATGCGTGTGGGGTTTTAGTGCATGTTCATGTGAACGATTAACACATGAAATACAAATAATTCACGTAAAATGATGTAGTGAATGCAAACAAACACATAACCCTAAGCCGAACAACCTAGACAGACCCGACACGACGCTCAACTCGGAGCTCTGATACCACTTTAGGATGTAGCTCCCTAGAGCGCAAGGCACTACATTCCCCGCACCATAGCCCAATACGTGTAACGAAATGGGAACTCTGCACACGTGTCAACCTACGGCGAACGAGAGACAAACAAAATCTCTCCTATGCTAGGCGGTCTAGACCCTAAATCAGAGTGCGAAAAAAAAAAACAAGACAAAAGTAGAAGCCCCAGGATTCAAATAATCAAACATACATGCTCGTCAACTGTCAAAATATACAAGTAGTCAAGTTGGAACTTAATTACTTTATATACATATTTCTCAAATTCGGTCCATATTGGCATATACATAATTTCCATAAATTCAAAGGAACAAAATAAACTAAAATGATGCATGAAACTAACTACGAAACTCAAGACTCGACATAAAGACCGCCGCCTAGAACAACTCCCCACGAACACCTGCAACTCAAAGAAACAAGGGAAAAAGAGAAACGAAAACAAGGGTCAGTCCTAACGACTGGTGAGGGGGCTAACACACGCACACATACGTATACATAAGAGCAAAGCATATTCCAAAATTTAAGAGTTCATGAACCGGGGCGTGGATTTTGCATTCTGAATCATTTTTAACCTGTGATATTATATATAAATAAAAGGTTTAAGGCCAAAATCAACCCATTTTAGTAATTTATAGTCCACTCCCGTTTCACAAACCATAATCATAATCAAAAGCATAACAACTCGGCGAGAACGAGTTTCAAACCCACTTACTCCGTTCATATTCATAAGAAATCAAATTACACAAACCTACCATTTCTCCGGTAATGGAAGGAGTCGCGGGCACCTAACCATCTAACAGTTGAGGGGAGTGCTCAATGCTTCTCCAACCTTCGGACTCCATCCCCTGACCAACCCTCCTGGTGGGTTCCGGTACATCCTTTCCAACATATGGATGCCATGTTTAGGAGTAGACCCGACGACCCGACACCGTCCCGGGGCTCCTTCGCACAAACCTCTGGGGCCCATTTCATAGATCAAAATTCATAATTTTATCAATTTCGAAATTTCAAAATTTTTCGACTTCAAATTCAAAGTCGTAATCTCGCTATTTTCAAAATCATTCACACACATACCAACCCTTTTCAAATCAAACAAACGTAAAATAGGTTACGTATATATAAAAGTGTTTTCAAATATTTCATAGCAAATGGGACAAAATCCCACAAAATATGTATCATGCACCTATCTAAGTATATATATATATATATATATACGTAATTCGCATGCGGGTTCAAAATACAGGTAGGGTTGTAGGTCATTTTAACTAAAAGAAAGAAAACTTCACCTTGTCGATCAAACCGAACGAAACGGACTCAAACACCTCTAAGAGACCTCCTCGTCACCCACGGAACAAACCTAAGGACAAAACAAATAACAAACGATAACCTTAGACTCAAAATGTACCAAATATACGCTCGACAAATGCATATGGATGCAAATTATGCATAAAGAATGCAATGATGTTCCATCTAGGTCATATAATGCCATAATACCATATTAAATCATAATGCATATGTTTTACGTTAAACAATTCATAAATTTCATACAACACTCATATCCCATCATATAACACGTTAGAAATACATATACTTCAATAAAGGAGTAAGAGAAATCCATGCAAGGCAAACGAATCAGGAACTCAAATATACATGCACGTTATTGAGCAATTAGATTATATTAATTCATGCATGCACATTAGAGGACATATGTAGTACGTTGGTCATTTATTTCACGTAGAAGTATCGAATTCACAAGATAAATTCATAAATTAAAATAAGACACTTAACATATACTATAACATGTTCACAAAATATATAAGTCATAAATGAAATAAAAAGAAGGCCTTAGAAAGCCCAAAACGAAGCACGAAATTCATGTAGGCAAGATCGAATTAATTAAGATCATATTACCTAAAACTATTTCAAATAAATCAACACTTAAAATATATATAATATATTACTTATTACATATAAGTACACGTGACTTTACAAAAATCACAAATAGCACACATATATATATATATAAATGTATCAGCACATTTAGCAATTTACATGCAATATATATTTATTACGTATACATACATATAATCTACCTATATAATATATACACACTCATGCATCATACATTATAAATATGATATATCATGTACATGCATGCACAAAATATACATATATATATATATATATATACTCACCCACGTTCACATACATACACACACACACAACATAAATCTCATGCACTACAAATATATATATATATATATATATATATATATATATATATATATATATATATAAGTATAGCAATACAATACATGTGTAAATTAAAATATATACAAACACATGCACGCCCACAACAACAACAAAATCAAATAAGAAAGAAGGCAAAACATAACGGTAGCAGCAGCAGTTCACGAAAACAACCCCAAAAGGGGTCACGGGCGTGACCCCCAAACAGCCTAAAGGTGGTCGCAATCGCGACCACCCTCACCTCCAGCTATCCAAGCAACAACAAGTCGAGAGTGGGCCAAAATCTGGTCGTGGACACGACCAGAATCCTTCTCCTCGCGGTCGAGGGCGCGATCGCCTGCGCAGGCTGCGAAATAGCAAATTCCATCCCTGTTTGTCTTCTCCAAAGCAACAATCTTATAGCAGCAGCTACAAGCAACAAAGAGGCAAGGAAAAGAGATAAAAAGGAGCACAAAACAACAGCCATAACACCACAAACCACATGGCAAAATAAGGAAACAAATCACCACATATATTCTTCAAATCCAAGAAATGAAACCCAAAAATGGTGGTCTAATTTTTAGCCAATTTCCACAAAATTCATGCTCAAAATCTTAACATAGAGCTCATGTAGGTCACATACATAGCTTAAAGCAAAGAAAAGGATAAAAAATTGGCAAGAAATCATCCAAAAATGCGTCTAACCTAACTATTCACATACCTCACCCAAAACATGATCAAACATGGATGAAAATGAACAAAATCAGATTTAAAATAAAATAAAAAAGATGGAGGTTCGAATTATGGGCATACCTTTCATATTTGGTGAGAAACGGAGGTCAAACGAGCAAGAAATCGGACTTGTGAATAGTGGCTGCCCCTTTTCTTCCTTTTCTCCCCTGCTGCGTCGGTTCTTCATCTTTCTTCTTCTTTTTCTGGACTGGACCGAGATGTGAGGGGGAGAGAGAGAGATATAGGGTTAAAATAGGAGAAAATGGGTTCAAAAACGGATCAAATCGGATAAGAAACAAGTCGGATATGGGCAAAATGGGCGAGGGTCGCAAATCTGTCACAAAGGACGCTTTACGGGCAAAAAACGGGGTATCAAACGTGCTTAGAAGAATATGAGGCCAAGTTCTCTAGATTTCATTGTTCGTTACGAGTTTGACGTCACTTCCAGAATTTGAATCCGAATTCTCGAGCCCATGATACACCTTCCGGAACCCAAGGTGCGCTAAATCAAATTAGGCCCTCAAGTCCCAAAAAAAAAAAGTTCGAAAACCATATCAAACGAACTTAAAAATATACAATGAATATAAAAACACATTCATAACATGTATAATTCATGCATATCACATAATCACCGAAGTTAGAAACGAAAACGGGTTTAAACGGATTAAAAACAAAGTGAAAAGGTAAAAACATTCAAATAATTCAAATAAGGTTCAAATAAAAATTCAAGTATTAAATCATATAATTCAAGTATTTCACGTAAAGAATAAAATAAACACGTAAATCGCGTAATTAAATTAATTTAAACGCGTACTTAGTACTCTCGAACCGCGTACCTATAAGGTCGGATGAGCGGGATGTTACAATCCCGGCCAAGATCGATGGTCAGAAAATTCTCTGCAAGGGGATCCCGGTTGGGATTAAAAATCTACACAAAAGGTTCCCGGCCGGGAACTAAAGTTCGACAGCAGGGGTAAAAACAGGATAGTCACGAAATGTAAGCCAAAACACAACCAAAACATATCCAAGCTGCAAATATGAAGTCATAGCATGCTCATAACACTTATGTATACATCATATCTCATCTAGGCATTAAAATTATGGGTTTACATATTCAAAACACCCACAACTATTCACAAAACCCTCATAGATACACATGTTCATTAAATTCACTAACAACTAAGTCAAATGAGCAATAAATCCAAAGATTCTCATATATATATACATCTCATCATGCTTAGCATCCAGAATATAAACTCAAATTCTAGGATTTCTGTCAAATCACACATTCACATACACACACACACACACATATATATATACACACAACCAAGCTTGGGTGAAATGGAAGAAAAGTTGAAGTGAGATGATGTAGATGATGATGATGCCTTGATCTCCTTCTTCTTCTCCATGCTTGAATAAAAATGGAGGTATGTGTATGTGAAGGGCTTGAGATAAAGAAAGATATGTGTGTGTTAGGAATTTAGTGTGTGTGTATAGTGTTTGTGTATATGTATATATTAGTGTTATGTAGGATATATTTGTTAGGATATATATATATATATATATATATATAATGTATTGTATGATATATTGTATATAGTGAAAAGTAATTTTATAATTATATAATTACATGTACTTTATAGTGTAAAATATAATGCATGTATGAATATGAGTTATAAAATGATACTATTTTATAAAGTAGCTTTAGTATATATATATATAAGTTTGAAAATATGCAATGCTTATGAAATGAAATAAATTATGTAAATGTTATGGGATTAAATGTGTATAAATTAGGAAAATAAAATGAAAGTAAATACCATTAAAGTACTCACATAATGAAAATTAATCACATAATTCACTTAGACACATAATTCAAATAAGCATGCAATGATTCTAACTCCCAAACCCACATGTATGGCGCGCGTACCTGGAAGACGAAAACACAGGGTGTTACAATTACTTTCAGGCGAAGTTATGACTGAGCAGTGGAATCCACACGGGGCGCGCGTACCTGGAAGACGAAAACACGGGACATCACAACCTCTCCCCCTTAATAGAATCTGGTCCCCAGATTCACTGATCGGACGGAAACAGCTCCGGATGAAACTTCCTCATTTTGTCCTCGGTTTCCCACGTGGTTTCCTTGGCTTTATCATTCCTCCACAAAAACTTTACCAATGGGATTATTTACCAATGGGATTTCCCACGTGGTTTCCTCGTCCCCAAAATACCTTGCAATTCTTGCCACAACCTCGAAGTGAATCTCGGATCCCTATCCGACGTGATACTAACCGAAACCCCATGAAGGCGAATAATATCTCTATTATAAAGCTCGTCTAGCTTGTTGATCTTATCAGACATCCGAACTGCTAGAAAATGAGCCGACTTAGACAGGTGATCGACAATTACCCAAATTCCATCATAACCACCCTTTACTTTCGGCAACCCAAACACAAAATCCATCGTCACTTGTTCCCACTTCCACTCAGGGATAGGTAACAGCTGTAGAAGACCTCTGGGTTTTTGGTGCTCAGCGTTAACCTTCTGATACATCATGGAGTGTTTCACATATTCGGCTACGTCCTTCTTCAACCCATTCCACCAATAGTATTGCTTCAAGTCCTTATACATCTTATTACCTCCGGGATGGATAGACTAAGCCGATTTGTTAGCCGCTTCAAGTATCACCCATTTCAACTCTTCGGGTACAACCACTCTGTTCTTAAACCGGAACAAACCCATCTCATCGTACCCAAACGGACACTCTGGATCGGCTCTGGCCTTAGCAACAAGTTTCTGAACTCTCGGGTCATTACTTTGAGCCTTGAATAACCGGTGCTTCAACTCTGGTTGTACCGTGATATTGGCCACACGAGCCTTTACCATAATTGGATCATCCTTATTTCCTTCATCCACTTCTAAACCCGATACACTAGTCTTCCTACTAAGTGCATCGGCAACCACATTAGCTTTGCCAGAATGGTACTTGATCGTGCACTCATAATCTTCAAGAAACTCCATCCAACGCCTTTGTCTCATATTCAAATCCTTTTGAGTGAACAAATATTGGAGGCTTTTGTGGTCGGTGAATATCTCAAAGGGAATTCCATACAGGTAGTGCCTCAACTTACCAAGAGCAAATATCACGGCGCCGAGTTCCAAGTCGTGTGTAGGATAGTTCTTCTCGTGATCCTTTAACTTTCTAGAGGCATATGCAACAACTCTCCCGTTTCGCATCAAAACACAACCCAATCATTCCTTTGATGCATCCGTATACACCGCATAACCCTCAGAGCTAGATCGGGGATGTAGTCAACTTCTCATTCAAGAGATTGAAGCTATCGTTGCACGTCTCATCCCACATAAAAAATACTTCTTTCTTAGTCAATCGGGTTAAAGGAGCAGCAATCTTCAAGAAGTCCTTCACGAATCTTCTATAATATCCCGCTAAACCCAAGAAACTTCAAACTTCTGAAGCATTCTTCGGCTTCTCCCACTTAGCCATTTTCTCAATCTTTACGGGGTCAACTTCAACTCTATTCTCCGATATAATATGACCCAAGAAAGAAACCCTGTCGATCCAGAAATCACACTTACTGAACTTAGTGAACAACTGATTATCCTTGAGCGTTTGCAAAAAAAGCTTAAGATGTCTCACAAGCTTAAGATGTCTCGCATGCTCCTCGACGGACCTCGAATACACTAGAATATCGTCTATAAATATCACCACAAACTTGTCAAGAAAAGGCCTGAATATTCTGCGCATCATGTCCATAAAGGCTGCGGGGACATTAGTTAGACCAAACAGTATCACAACGAACTCATAATGCCCGTACCGAGTGTTAAACCCTGTCTTTGGGATATCCTCTTCTTGGATCCGCAACTGATAATATTCTTGTCGTAGGTTAAGCTTGGAATAGGCCTTTGAACCCTAAATTATATGGAATAGCTCCTCGATTCGTGGGAGGGGATATTTATTCTTCATCGTCATCCGATTCAATTTTCGATAATCAATGCACATTCTCAAGGTCCCTTCCTTCTTCTCCGCAATGGGACTGGCGCACCCCATGGAGACGAACTCAGACGAATATACCCGCTAGACATGAGCTCTTCGAGTTACTTCTTCAATTCCTTCTGTAAAGCCCTGACTTTCGACCGTACAGGTATTACGTATGTGTTTAATAATTCTGCAATTTAATTGTTTAAATTGTTTTAAATTTATTTATTTATTTCATTACTTGCCATATTCTGATTTATTTCTTATTCGTTTCGAATCTTATTTGAATATTCTAATGTATTACTTGTACGAGTGAAGTATGTGCCTTATAATCATATTTATATGTTCGTTACATGGTTTTATTCTCGTTTGTTTGAGTTTTGGATTCGTTTGTGCAATAGGAACCAAAAAGGGGCTAAAGGGCATTTAGCGCGCCTTAGGTTCCGGGCAGCGTAACTTGAGCTCAGGAACTCGGATACGAGTTCCGTCACCTCCATTGGACTTATATCGATGAATCTAATCCGATGGAACAAACCTCGTATTTTTCTAAGGCCATATGAATCCCCGAGTTTCAACCGAAATGAGTATCTCGTACCTAAAATGACAACCTTTGACTATTTTTGAGCTACAGACCTACTCTAACACACCTAAGCACTAGCCTATAACCTAAACCAACTTTCTAAACTCTTCTCTCTCCCCTCATGCAGCTCACACAGGCCATCCCCCTCCCCCCCCCCCCCCAACACAAGAAATAGTCAGCCATAGAAGAGAAAAGGAAGAAGGATAAGAACTATTCAACCTTTGAGATTTTGAGCTCATCTCTTCACCATCTTTCACCCTATCTTGAAGGTAAGTTCATAATTGTTATGTATATCTTCTTGTGGTAATTTTAAGATAGGTTTTACATTATTTCTTCAAGTATGGAGTTAGAATTGATATACATGATGAATAGTAAGGGTTTGTTGGATTTTGGAGATTCTACCTTGTTTCTTTGGATTTTCCTTGAGTTTCTTAAGCTTTAATTGATCCGAAGACATGCATTTATGTTGGTATGGACCTATATTATTTGGTTGTTGAGGATTAATTGCTATACCATTAATGAACTTGAAGGTTTTGGAAGAAAATGTATTTGATTTCATTTCTTGCATGTGTAGCTCGATTTTAACTAGTTTCTTGGCATGAATTACATGAACTTTGAGCATTTGAATCATCCTTAATGTCTTGGCTCGGAGTATGTTTATGTTGTTTGTGCTTTGAGGCTGAAATAGGGGCTGAATTTCTAAGAATTCAGCCCTAGATGGAGTTAACGCCCGTTAGGGCTTCGTTGTGTTATGGGGGTTAACGGCCGTTAACCCCCTTGCCTGCATCTCTGACCCTCCCTAACGGGGGTTAGTGCTTCTTGTGAAGGAATTGGTGCTAATGGCCGTTAGTCCCGTCCTTGTGTGTGCGTACGTTGTTTCCTCGTTTCCTTGCTTCGTTGCTTGTTTTCTTGCCTCGTTTATGACTTGTATGATTGGTATACATGTTGATCTATGTATTATGATTAATGTATCAAGTTTGTGCCTCGTTTTGATATGATTTATAGAAGTTATGAAATGTTAAATGTGAAATCTCTACGTATTGGCTGAATTACTTGGTTATATGGCTTCGTAACATGAGTTTTACCTCTTATGCATCTCATATCATTGTCGTGCATCGTATATGGTCATATTGAGTCTCACTTCTTTCTCTTTTGCAAAGATTTAGGTTTGGTTGGAGATGAGGGCGATCCTTGAGATTCTTACTTTTCTTCTTTTGTTTTTATAAGGTGGGTTTCTCTTCTAATAGATATGGTGACCCGATATATGCTCTTATGTGAAAAGTTTTAAACCAAACTATTATATTTATATATCGAGTCTTTTCATAAGTGAATGATTTCTAACGTAAGCCTTCGTTTATGTAACCCTACCTATGTTTTGGCAAGAACATGATTGCACATATGTTATGGGGCCCAGGAACATAGTCAAGTGGCTATCCGGGGAGGCAAGGGCCAACGGTGATCCCTTACACTAGTTCCAACCAAACTACGGTGATACCGGCCCTCGCTAGGAGATTAGTGGGGAACGAGAGCTGAGCCTTTTGGGGGATTCATGTACCCCCACTTGTAGTTATGTATGGGTGGTCGGGCCTTGCAAACCCTTCCACCATCCGGAGAAAAAAGGTGTATATGTATGATCATGATCATGATCATGATCATGATTATGAATGTGCATGAAAGTTTTATGTATGCTAACAAATGAATTATGTTATGAATTATGAATTATGCAAACGAAAGTTGGTTGGAGATTATGCACGCCCACTCGCTGGGCCATGAACCTCTTTATGAACGAATGAATGAATATGATAGTCGTAATCCCGTTGATGTCTTCTTTATTTTGACTACTTGGGAAAATTGTAATCAAACTTCACAAGGAATTAGGGCTTACATGAACGTATTTAAATTCTACGATATTTATATTATATGCCCATTTTATACCCACCAGTCTTCTCTAGACTGAAATCGATTTGCTTTCAGTTCTGTTGTGCAGGTTTGGAGAGTGCTAAGCGGGAATACGAGCCGTCTAGGTCTTGTATTTATGTCTAGCACCTTCTTTTACACACATTCTACGATTTTGTATTATGATTGTGATATTGGGTGCATTTTGTTTATCTAGGCTGTTGATACTTGACAACACTTGTATATTTTGATATTTTGGAGCTTGGATGTTCATTGTACATGCTATATGATATGATATGCTTCCGCTTTTATTGTCTTGCTCTGATGTTTTATTTCTTGTTCTTGTATGGTTTAAGGGTTAGCTCCCGCCTAGCATAGCATGTGTGTTGTGTCCCCGTTCGTTGTGATTTGACTCATGTATGGACTTCAATTTCATATGCGGGTTGGGTCTCGGTCCGGGGGATGTGGTACCTTGCGCTCGGGTGCTACATCCTTAAGTGGTATCAGAGCTTAGGGTTGTAAAACTCGGGCTGTCGTGTCGTGTCGAGTCAGTCTAAGTCATAAGGCTTTGGGGACAACTTGTCAATGTGTTGCATATGCATTTCTTATGTGTCTATGTGCTATAATTCTTGATATTTGCTTGAATTAATTGCACTCTCATGCATAGACTGAATATAACACGCATTTCAGTGTTTTATTAACAGAATGCCTCCAAGAAGAGATAGACATAGATCTCCGGAGTAACGTCATCGTCGTGACCATTCTCTGACACCTCAACTATAACAACAAGAGCCACAACAACCACAACCGCCTCCAATGAATATGGAGAACTTTATAGATACGGTTTTCAACTACATGGAACATCGAAGAGCTCAAGCACCACCACCAAATAATCAGGATCCTCATGGGGTATTCCTAAGTTATAATCCCCCTCGGTTTTCTGGCTCTATAGATGATGCGGTTTCAGAAGGATAGTTGATAAGGATAGAGAGGATGTTTAGTGTTCAGCAATTCACTACGCAAGAGAAGGCTTAATTCGTCATTTTTCAGTTAGATGGCGAGGCATATGATTGGTGGGAAAGAACGAGAGAGAAGCTCGAGGTTAATGAGGGAGAAGTGACTTGGGAAGTATACAAAAGAGAGTTTCGGAAGTGCTTTATACCCGAGTTGGTAAGAGAAAGGAAGGAGCAGGAATTCATGGATCTAAAATAGGGTACTCGTACGTTGGCCCAATATTTTGCCATTTTCAATAGATTTAGGAAATATGCTCCTCACGTGACCCGGGACGAGAAGAGGAAAGCTAGGAAATTTATGACCGGGTTGAGACAGGATCTGATCTGAGGCATGGTCATACCGGTCACAATTTCGAGTCCTTTGCGGACACGGTTCAGAGGGCCTTGATTCTGGAGGAAGAGTACAAGAAGAAGGATCCAGCTTCTAGAGTATTCACGGGACAAGGGTCTGGATCTGGAACAGAAAAAAGGTCCATGATTCAAGAAGCCCCACCTAAGGGTCCTTTCAAGAAACCTCGCAACACGGGACCAGTTCCACCAGCTCCCCCGGCACTACTGGCACCTACGGCACCCTGCCGAGATAAAGCCCCATGCATTCATTGTGGAGGACCGACCCATACCTATAATAATTGTCGAAGGAGGTTGGGTTTGTGTCTTATTTGTGGGAAAGGGGATCACATGGCGAATGCTTGTCCTGACAAGACTCCAGGTTTTCAAGGAGGAGTACCGAGGCCTATGATTCGAGCCCGTGCATATACCTTTGAAGGCGAGGAGAAGGATGCTGAGATCGATCCTACCACCGTGGTGGAAGGTATCATATGCATTCATAACATGCCCATTCATGCACTCTTTGATCCGAGTGCCATGCATTCCTTTATTTCGTGTGATCTAGTTGCTACTTTGTGCTTGCCTGTTACCTATTTAAATTCTTGTTATTTGGTAAGTTCTCCTCTCGGGGGAAGTCTTCAGACAAATCAAGTTATTCGGGGTTGTTCAGTGATTTTGGAAAGCAGAGATTACCCGGCAAATTTTATTGTGATGCCTATGAAGAAATACGGGGTTATTTTGGGTATGGACTGGTTGTTCAAGCATCGGGCTACGGTTGATTGTTTTGCAAAGAGAGTCAAGTTGGGTGAAGAGTTGATTGTTGGTAGTGGTTCGAAGATTGTACCGCTCTTGTCTTTTACGGAAGCTCATAAGTTGGTAAAAGAGGGAGCTACGGGGATTTATTGCTTATCTTCTCAACAAGCCGAAAGATCAAGCTAAGTTTGAGGATGCCGCTATTGTGAAGGAATATCCCGATGTGTTTTCGGAGAATTTGGGTTCTTTTCCACCGGGCCGAGAAATTGAATTTGTTATAGACTTGTATCCAGGAGCAAAGTCGTATTCTAAGACTCCCTACCATATGGCACCGACAGAACTGAAAGAGTTAAAGATTCAGCTTGAAGAGTTGCTCAAGACTGGGTATATTCGATCGAGTTCTTCACCTTGGGGTGCACCGGTGCTCTTCGTTAAGAAGAAAGATGGGACTTTCAGAATGTGCATAATTTCCGAGAACTGAACAGGATGATTGTGAAGAACAAGTATCCTTTGCCCCCACATTGAGAATTTGTTTGACATGCTATAAGGTTCGGGGGTGTATTCGAAACTGGATTTGAGACAAAGATACTATCAGTTGAAAATCCAGGAAGAGGATATTCCAAAGACAGGATTCAACACCCGGTATGGGCATCATGAGTTTGTGGTGATGCCTTTTGAATTGACTAATGCCCCAGTAGCTTTCATGGATATGACGCATCGAATTTTTTACCCTTATCTCGAGAAGTTTTTGGTAATCTTCATCGATGATCTACTCGTATATTCAAGGACTCCGGAAGATCATGCTCGACATCTTAGAGTGGTTTTAGATACCTTGAGGGAACATCGGTTATATGTTAAGTTCAGTAAATGCGAGTTTTGGATTGATCGGGTAACTTTCTTAAGCCACATTGTCTCGAGTAGAGGTCTAGAAGTAGATCCTTCAAAGATTGAGACAGTCTTACAGTGGCAAAGTCCAAAGAATGCCTTAATGGTAAGGAGTTTCTTGGGTCTGGCAGGTTATTACCAGAGATTCATGCAGGACTTTTTGAAATAGCTGCCCCTTTGACCCGATTGACTAAGAAAGAGGTTAAATTTGAGTGGGATGAGGTATGTGAGGCGAGCTTTCAACTCTTGAAGGAAAAGTTGACAACTGCACCCGTGTTATCACTTCCCGAAGGCACAAAAGGTTATACAGTGTACACGGACTCCTCGAAGGAGGGTTTGGGATGTGCTTTAATACAACATAGAAAAGTGATTGCCTACGCCCCTAGAAAGCTGAAAGAGCATGAACAGAACTATCCCACCCATGATCTCGAGCTAGCAGCAGTGATCTTTGCTTTGGGTAAGTGGAGATATTACTTCTACGGAATTTCTTTTGAGATCTTTTCAGACCACAAGAGTCTTCAGTACTTATTCTCTCAGAAGAAGGAACAAGAGACAACGGCGTTGGATGGAATTTCCTGCAGATTTTGAGTGTATAATCCGGTACCATCCCGACAAAGCCAACGTGGTTGCGGATGCGCTTAGTAGAAATGCTAACGTGTCCAATGTGAAAGTGGAAATTGAGGTTGAAGAAGAGCCTTTCAAGTTAAGGGCTAGTGTTCGGAATATTACCGTTCAGCCAGATCTTAAGCAGAGATTGTTTGAGGCTCAGAGGATTGATCCCGAGCTTCAGAAATTAGCAGAGAAAGCTCGAGCTAATCCAGAATGTCCATTTGGGTTTGATGATACGGGGCTTTTGAGATTCAAGAGAAGAATTGTCGTACCTGGAGAGCTGAAACGGATTATTCTTGAAAAGGCTCATCGGTCATGTTATTTGATACATCCCAGAGGGAACAAGATGTACAAAGATTTGAAGTAATTCTATTGGTGGAATAGTCTGAAACGGGATGTGATCAACTTCGTGAAGCATTGCATGACTTGCCAAGTGGTGAAGGCAAAACATCAGAAACCATTGGGGCTACTTCAGCCCTTGCCTATTCCAGAGTGGAAGTGGCAACAGATTGCTATGGATTTCGTCTCAGGTTTGCCAAGGGTGAAAGGTGGACTTGATGGAATTTGGGTTATAGTGGATTGTCTGACGAAGTCAGCTTATTTTCTTGCCATTAGGATGTCCGACAAAGTAAGTAAGCTAGCCAAGAAATATTGTGATGAGATTGTCGGACTTCATGGAGTATCGGTAAGCAACGTGTTAGATAGAGACCCAAGATTTACTTCAAGGTTTTGGCAAGAGCTTCAGAAGAATTTGGGACCAAGGCTTCAATTTAGCACAACTTTCCATCCTCAGACAGACGGGCAGTCCCAGAGGTCAATAAAGTATTTGGAGGATATGTTGAGGGCGTGTGCTTTGGATTTTCAGAGCTTGTGGAATGAGCAGTTGCCATTAATCGAGTTTGCTTACAACAATAGCTACTAAGCCTCGATACGAGATGGTACCTCATGAAGCTCTCTACGGACAAAAGTGCAGGTCTCCGTTGTTCTTTGATTTGGAGGAGTGGAATTGGACCAAACAAGAGGGTGTGAAAAGATGAGAGAAAAAGGAATAACCCTCTAGGGTCGTACAAGATGCAATCGATATAGTCCAATTGATTAGACAACGGATAAAGGTAGCTCAAGATCGACAGAAGAGCTATGCTGACAAACGGAGAAAGGATCTTGAGTTTGCGATTGGAGATAGAGTCTTTTTAAAGCCTTCTCCACGAAAAGGGTTTTCAAGGATCGGCAAAGGAGGAAAGTTGAATGATCGCTATTTGGGTTCGTTCGAGAATTTAGAGAAAATTGGGGATACAGCCTACTGTTTGAATTTGCCTCCGAATTTGATCGGAATTCATAATGTGTTTCATGTTTCACAACTCCGGAAGTACTACAGAGATGAGTCCTAGATTCTACCGGTTGAAGAAGTGGAACTAGACCCTAACCTCACCTTTGTTCATAAGCAGATTAAGATTTTGGATCGAAAGTTTCAGGAACTCAAAAATCGGCATATTCCACTAGTGAAGGTCCTTTGGAGAAGTGATAAAACGGAAGAGGCTACGTGGGTAACGGAGGATAAGATGAAGAGGTTCCACCCTGAATTATTCTCGGGCGAGCAATGAATCCGAGGATGGATTCTTTTAAGGGGGAGAGGTTGTAACGCCCCGACTTTTTAACCGTACAGGTATGACGTATGTGTTTAATAATTGCGTAATTTAATTGTTTAAATTGTTTTAAATTTTGTTATTCATTTCATTACTTGCCATATTCTGATTTATTTCTTATTCGATTCGAATCTTATTTGAATATTCTAACGTATTACTTATATGAGTGAATTATGTGCCTTATGATCGTATTTATATGTTCGTTACATGGTTTTATTCTCGTTTGTTTGAAATTTGGATTCGTTTGTGTGATCGGAACCAAAAACAGGCTAAAGGGCCTTTAGCGCGCCTTGGTTTACGGGTGGCGTAACTTGAGCTCCGGAACTCGGATTTGAGTTCTGTCACCTCCATTGGACTCGTATCGATGATTCGGATCTAATGGAGTAAACATCATATTTTTCTAAGGCCATATGAATCCCCGAGTTTCAATCGAAATGAGTCCCTCGTACCTAAAATGACAACCTTTGACTATTTTTGAGCTACGGACCTACTCTAACACACATAAGTCCTAGCCCATGACCTAAACCAACTTGCTACACTCTTCTCTCTCCCCTCATGCAGCTCACACGAGCCATTCCCCCCTCCCCCCTAACACAACAAATATTCAGCCATAGAAGAGAGAAGGAAGAAGGAGAAGAACTATTCAACCTTTGAGATTTTGAGCACATCTCTGTTAGGAATAGTGCCCTAGAAAGCCGATTCGACGTAATCTGCTTTGGGACTTTTCTTGTATCACAGACAATCTTTGAATAATATACGATTGATCATAGGCAAACACGTCTTTATATGCCAATACGTGTTTTGAGTGTTTCCATTCTGTGTGCATGTATGAGAACTCCCCTAATCCTGATGACTTTAGGACTCTACCATTTAGGTGAAATGGTTCATGAAGCGAGCCCTATATCACATAAGTCATGATTAGTAAAATACTCCAAGCTGATGAGTCCTACAGACAGTGGGAGTGTCAACCTGACTCCTCTAAGGCTTGCTTGTGGGATCACGCCCTTAAGAAGGACCACCTTGTTTCATGGAGGTGCAAAGTGTAGAGTTGATACGTGCGTGATACATGAGGGTGCTTACTTTAATAAGTAAGTTCACTAAGGTGCCCCGTGTGAGAACATTCCTAAATGGGAAAGGAAGTTTCTATTTCAGGAAATGGAAACTTCCAGATTAGGAAATATCTCACGAGTCATTGATGTGATTAATTGATCCTTAGACTTGAGGTTCCTTGTCACTTTATGAGTTAACTCTGTAGTCTTAGGTATAAGCTTTAAAGGGTGTCGCCTTAGACAACTGATTCAAGGCTTATGCTGGGGCTGCACAAGTGATTCATGAAAGTGAATGAGAATCAAGAAAGGACCTACACTTGCATTTGCAAGGTGATCTCTTATTGTGTAAGTCATTCATATGCCATATGGAGTCCTTGGCCAAGGCAGTAGATCAAGACATCAAGAAAAGTGTTTCTTGGATTGAGATCAAATGGATATGAAATGCACTTAGCTTTAAGACCGGATTATTAGGGTTCTGATTATTCCCTTGCCCTAGATCTTGGTTGAGAGATAGTAAGTCGGAGGATTGTATCTCACATGAATCAATGACTTAAAGGTTCTGTCGAATCCGAACATTCCAATTCAGCTAGGGGTTAAACACCTGTTGCTAGACTATGGTCGTTTAATCTGTGGACTGATTAATTTATTAGTGAATTAATTAATTAGGGTCACTGCTAATTGAATTGAGAACCTAGAGGGTCACACACAACAACTTGGTTACATGAGTTGAGGCTTGAAAATGATTAAACGAGTTAATCGGGCCAAGAGGGTTCCACACGTGTGAAATCACACGTGTGGCTCACGTGAGTAACACGTGTCACTGTGACACGTGTCACACACGTGTGGATATATATATATGTATTAAATAATTAAATGTGTTAATTATTTAATAGACTTTGGTTTAATTTTGAATTAAAAAGAAAGTCTTATTTTGGAGAAAATAATCTAGTTAATTAATTACGAATTAATTAATTAGATAAAAATAAGTTATTTATTTTATAATAAATAAAGTATAAATTATCCAAAAAATAGTTTGGATATTTTTAGCTCTCTTGAAAGTTGATTTGAATTAGAATTCAAAGTCAAAGTCAAAATTACTTGATGATCAAGTAGTAGGAGAGAGAGAGACCAAAATCCTAGCCCATTAAGGACTAGGAATTTCGTCCCTCCCCTTTCTTATATATAGGGGAGCTCATGCTCCCCTTTAGAGCTAATGAAATTCTATTGGTTCATGTGTTGAACACCATCCTTTCTCCAAGATAAACGAAACCCTAGGTTAAGCCTAAACACTAACTAGAGAACTAGCATCCTTACTAGTTAGATTCTAGCCAAGTTGGTGGACTATCTCTAGAGACTTCAAGTTAGAAGTTTTGAAGATTCGAGCTTTACCAAAAGTGGGGATTAAGCAAAACGATCAGAAGGGATGATGAAACGATTCTGAACCCGACGTGAAGCGAATGAAAAAATCAAACCAAAGAAGATGGCGAAAACCGTTCGTCCATATCCTGAAGGATGAATTTTTTCACGAGGGTTTTGTGACTGGCAGTTTTCTACTTTCGCAAAACTGGTTTTTGAAGGGAGTTTCAATCCTGCTTTTCTCGTTTCATGTTTCTTTCTTTATGTTATATTGTTAAGAACATCTCTAACATGAATTGAATCTAGGTTGGTGTGGATTGCTATCCCGACAATGGATTCTGAAGTAGAAAGAGACTTTCGAGGGACGGGTTGTCAAGCCGCGAGAAGAGCGTTCTTGGGTGGCTTGAAACGCTTCAAGAAAGAATAAAAGAAAAGTAAGTTTTCTATCTTTACGAATTTGGATACACGATTGCGAGTTCAAGATCCTTTTGTTGGAAAAATTTTTAAATTCCGCTGCTTTCTGATTCGTGTTTTCCAACAAGTGGTATCAGAGCCACCTCGTTAATCGTGTTTCTGATTCGTCTCAATTATTCTGAATTTGGTAGAAATTCTTAGGCTTGATGCGATTGAGTATTTGTAATTTTTTTAGAAAGCCTGAATTACGAAACTGTATTTTTTCCTGAAAGTTTCTGAAAATTGGTTTTTGCAAAATTTAATTTTTGAAAACTATTTTAGATTTGAAACTGTATAAACTGTTTTTGCATTTCTTGGATTGGTTTTGCTTTTAAACGAAAACACGAAACGAAAATACGGAATACGACGAACACGCGAAACCCCGCACGCGAAGGAGTCGCGCGCGCGGGCTTAGCGCAGCACCGCCCGCCTGTCCTAGGCGCGCGCAGGCCGTGCGCCTACTCCCTCCCGCAACCGCGCGGGAGGTGTTTCGGGAGCGCCTAGGCGCCCCGCCCAGGACTGCCGACGCCGTCCCGCCCAGGCTGGGCAACGATCCCGCAAGGCGTGCGGGATCAGTCGCCCAGCCCGCCCGCACACGCTCGGAAGGGACACGCCCAGCAGGCGCGCAAGCATGCGCGCGCGCTTGCAACTGGCGTGACCCTTTTTCGCGTACGGGCCCCGTTTTCGTGATCCGACTTTTTCGTGTTTCGTGCAATCCAGTCCCAATTTTTATTTTAATTTTAAAAATTTTGTTTTTGAATATTTATTTTTAATTTTTGAAAAAAACTTAAAATTGGGA
This sequence comes from Lantana camara, assembly GCA_037501455.1. Lineage (NCBI taxonomy): Eukaryota > Viridiplantae > Streptophyta > Magnoliopsida > Lamiales > Verbenaceae > Lantana > Lantana camara. The sequence goes on from CM074859.1 coordinate 44,667,117, forward strand.
TTTTTGAGAAATTGAAACGGTTTATATTTTGGGAAAATACAATCTTTGGTAAAATTATTAATTTTCAGAAATTAATTGGAATTTTATTTGTTTTGGTAATTTGGGATTTATTGAAAACTTTTATAAATAAGACTCGCATCAAGTCGTGTTTTAAGTCATTAGGACTTGAAACGAGAATTTTAATTTATTGGCTAAATTTAAATTCTCGCTAAAGCATGTTAGGTGATCATGGGTTTAGATCTATGTATGGTTTTCATTTATGCACATGGATGGTTTAAATTGGGGTTGGAGCCCTATAGTTGCGTTTTTCAATTGAGGTTGGAGCCTCACTTATGTGCGTACTGTTATGTGATTTATTATGTGGCTTTCCATATTACTGTTTTTGAGGCCGGGGTATGCCCCGTGTAATTGTCTAAGGCCAATATGAAGATTGAGCCTTATTACTTTATGTCTTTTTCTTTTTATTGTAATTTGAGAGTAGAGATAGGTGGTGAGGTTTTATTTTCATTTTGGAGACAATGCACCCATGGAGTAAGATGGACCACATTCAAGTAACAAGGAGGCCATAAGTGAAGACCCCTCAAAATGTTAGGGAGGGGAATCTCAATTGTTAAATGTAATAGAGATAGGGCTCGTATTTTGTTACCGCTTTCCCTTATGTGATTTAAACTGTTTATGTAGCATGTATGTTAGAACTTGTGATTGTGGAGTGGCTCCCACATATCACGCATAAGATAGGTAGAACCCATGATCTTTACATGTTAGTATCATGCTAGGACATGTTATCTGTTTATGTGCTTGTTTGAAATGCATTTAATTGTACTTGCATTAATCAAGACTAATAAAATTGGATAACATATATGTTGGTAAGGTCGAACCGAACAACTCTTCGGTTGATTCGAAAATTCCCATTAAATATTAAGCTCATTTCGAATAATAGGTATTTAATTCGAGATGCAAATTTTGAATTAAATTCCTAGCATTCCATCAATAGGTTTTAAGTTTAGTAAGTAAAGCTAGTTATTGTCCGCGAGTCGTGGGATAGCTAGTGGAGCTTATTAGTTCTTAGTTACCTAATTGATCATTTTAAATGATTAATATTTCGTGGTTAATTTTGGCAAGGACGATGTCCGCGAGTCGTGGGTCGTTCGAACTAAGTTTTGATCATGATCTTATGATTGATGGGTCTAGCTTAACGCCTAAGTAAATATGGATGTCGCACGAGTCGTGGGTCCATATGGAAAGATGGGTGATGCAAAAACAATTACTGAAAGTTCTAAAGGTGTTAGAATTGGTAAGTTGTACCTACCTAGGGTTTTGCTTAGAATGTCCGCGAGTCGTGGGTTCGAGGTAAAATGCTTAGGATCTTAGTACCCATTGGGAAACGTGTTCCTCTTAGATCTTTGGGAATTATAGATCTTTGAAAAACAGTGGGAGCTACATTAGATTAAAGACCTTATCTTTTGTATATCGTTATAATTCAGCATGCCCACATTTTCTCTGCTTAGCATTTAGGTTGTAGTTCCGTGATTCTCTACAATATGAAATGCAAACCCATTCGTATCCATCCTTAAGTCAAATAAGTTGACTAAGTCCTGACTAACTCTAGATGGCTTCGGATCCTAAAATTCATTTTAGAATCCGACTAGAGAAAGGCGTTCTCTAAAGGGCGAAGTTTTCAATTGTGAAAAGTCGACCCGGGCCAAAAGAGAAGCAATTTGAGGTGAATGGATTTTTTCCAAACCACTTAAAAGCAATTGAACCACCTCATAAAAATGTTACAAGGTATAACATTATGGAATTATTCAATATTCCAAATGAGGAAACAAGTGCACACGAACAAGGTCTAAAGATCTTATTTGAAGATCTTATGGTCTCGATCATCAACTGAGAAAAGAGTTCTCAATGCACTGATTGCTTACATTGCTTCGACTATCATTCAAACCCTTTATGCTCAACTAGAATGATGCTAATGTAGCATAGTTAATCATTTAAGTTGATAATGGTTGAGAGCATCCTTAAGAAGGAATAAAAGGTTGAGATGGTTAATTATTCTTCTAAAACTCCCTAAGTTAAAGGCTTGAAGGCCTAAAGAAGAAGAAACCCTTAAGAGCCCAATGGAGGGGCATGTAAGACACTAGAGATCAAATAGGACGTTGGCTTCTATGGTAGCAAATAAGGACTTTGAAAAGGGAACTGCAAAGAGTATGAGTACTTTGAAATGTTACCTCGTTTATTAATTCTACTAGGAATAGAATTTACTAGTCTTAAGTCAATTCTGCATAAGCCGTTGTGCAAAGACTCAAGGCACTAATGTTCTGAACATACAACGAGATAACAAAAGTAAGTGAGATGACAAAGCTTCGAATTACTTTGGAACGTTGAGATATAAAAGGATTAGCAAGTCAGACACCTTAGGATCATTCTATGAAAATGAACCTATAGTGTTGACTTCCTGTGAATCCTGTCGTGAGGGAAGCGTTCCTGAATCCCGTTTATAAGAAACGTGGAACGTTCCAAAATTATAGTGGATTTCGATCCGTGCTGATGAGTGTAAGATGCTTAATGTAAGCACTAGATACAATCGTCAGTTTAATCATTATGAATGAATGTACTTGTTAAAGTATAAATTCAAAACTTATATGAAATTCTTAGAATTTCGAAAGGAGGTTAGGAACCGAAGTAGTCATAAGTTATAGGTAAATCAATATGATCGAGATAGCCAATATCTTAGCAACTAATTCCTTATTCATCTTAGAGATAATAGGATTATCTCTCAGTAAACTAATTCGAGAACACCTTAGTGTTTCTGAATGAAGGAATGAAACCTTATAGGATATGGTCCATTCCATAGCAAGCTTTACTGACTTATAATCATTCTAGGAATAAACTCCTAGAATATGCAGTTAGAGATTTTGAATTTAGTACCTTCCAAAATCAGTCCTTCAGTTGCACTATGCAAAGTGGCATACTAAATTCCCTAATTATTCTTATCCAAGAATTCAATGGAATCCTCTTACTTGAAGAGGATAGTGGGAGATAAGCTTGAAATGAGTTCAAGTTTATACAATGATATTGGATATCAGTTTTGCGATTCCCTTGCACAAAGGTTGTTTGTCTCAAAGGATTGTACCTTTCTTAAGGAATCGTTCCTATAGAAGAAGAAAGGCAAGCAAGCAGACCTCAAAGAAATTTGAGAAAAAAAATATTCATGCCACATATAGAAGAAACGAGCCCATCTGATAAAACTTAGCCAAATTTTAGAGTATGTACACGTGTGAAACCCTTCTCTTAAGATGCGTTTAGAACGCGTTCCTAGATAGCCAAGGAATTACTTGAAGAGGAGGCACTGTCAGATTTGGAATCTGAGTAGTGTAAGCAAGCCTTGAAATCCAATATGGATTCCATATACTTAAACCGAGTTTTAACCTTGGTTGATCCACCTGATAGGATCAAGCTCGTGGAGCTTCGAGTAAATGGAAAGCATTACAACCTTCTTGACGATTGAAATACAAAAGTCCATTTGGATTATGTTTACCACATCCTCATATTCTGACTATGAGATATGATAAATGAATATGAGAACTATCTTGTTCAATATGAGATTGAAAGAGACTGAAATAAGGTATTTCTATAAATCTCATATTCAGTGGGAGTATGCATAAGGTATGCAAATCCCTAAAGTCAATCTGTGGATTGATAAAGGCTTCTAGGAGTTAGACAATTCGATTCCACAGTCAAATCGTTTGACACAGATAGAAGTCGAATAAGTCTCAGAGTGTACATATGAAAGTTAGTGATGAAAGAGTCAATTTTGGTTCTTTAGAAGACGATGTCCTTCTCATTAGGAAGGTCAAGGATGACGTGAAAGTTACCAATTCTTGTTTAAGAAACAATTTGACATGAAAGATCTTAGTGATTATCCTATATTCTCGACATTCAGATCTATAGAAGATAGATCTAAGAGAATAAAAGGATTATCACAAAATGAGTACATAACCACGGTACTAAAAGGAGTTTAGTATGGACAATGGAACATCTCTTTTGAAGAGTATGTGTCCTCAGATAACTTTGAGATAGTTAGAATGTCCAAAATCCCTTTAAGTGAAAGGGTGCATAATGTATGAAAGGTTATGTACTAAATTAGATATGGCGCAACACTAAGTGTAGTAGGCCGAATCTAATATGACCTCAGAGAAGGTCATTAGATCTCTGTAAAGGATGTCCTCAGAGTACTTGAGAAGAAATGAGGATATGTATTAATTTACAGAGCCCAAAAGATCTTGTTGTTAGAAGGATATTTGATGTAACCGTTCATCAAACATAGATGATTATGAAATCATTGAAAGGATACGACTTCTACCAGAATGGTAATGCAATTTGTTGGAAAGGGGTTCCAAGGACGGACATTGCAAAACTCAACTATCGTAGTTGAGAACTTAGTCGTATTATATAACACTAAGTTAAGTGTTTGGGTAAGAAACTCCATCTAACTTGTTAGATGAAGTTCCTAGCATGAAAACAACTCCTTGATCATATTGTATGATAAAAAGGATGGTTGCTCAAGTAAGAGAACCAAGACCTCACCAAGAGACTGAACACGTGATTACGAATCACTTTATAAGGAAAAGGTGTTTCCTAAGAGATGTGTAAACAAGAGGGTCACATCAGCAGAGAATATAGCAGATCCACTTTGGAAACGCCCAAAGTCAATAGGGTCTCTAAGTGCATCTTGAGAAGATGGGACTTAGAGTACCTAAATGGCTTTTACGGGCAAGTGGGAGATTGTTAGGAATAGTGCCCTAGAAAGCCGATTTGACGTAATCTGCTTTGGGACTTTTCTTGTATCACAGACAATCTTTGAATAATATACGATTGATCATAGGAAAACACTTCTTTATATGCCAATACGTGTTTTGAGTGTTTCCATTATGTGTGCATGTATGAGAACTCCCCTAATCCTGATGACTTTAGGACTCTACCATTTAGGTGAAATGGTTCATGAAGCGAGCCCTATATCACATAAGTCATGATTAGTAAAATACTCCAAGCCGATGAGTCCTACAGACAGTGGGAGTGTCAACCTGACTCCTCTAAGGCTTGCTTGTGGGATCACGCCCTTAAGAAGGACCACCTTGTTTCATGGAGGTGCAAAGTGTATAGTTGATACGTGCGTGATACATGAGGGTGCTTACTTTAATAAGTAAGTTCACTGAGGTGCCCCGTGTGAGAACATTCCTAAATGGGAAAGGAAGTTTCTATTTCAGGAAATGGAAACTTCCAGATTAGGAAATATCTCACGAGTCATTGATGTGATTAATTGATCCTTAGACTTGAGGTTCCTTGTCACTTTATGAGTTAACTATGTAGTCTTAGGTATAAGCTTTAAAGGGTGTCGCCTTAGACAACTGATTCAAGGCTTATGCTGGGGCTGCACAAGTGATTCATGAAAGTGAATGAGAATCAAGAAAGGACCTACACTTGCATTTGCAAGGTGATCTCTTATTGTGTAAGTCATTCATATGCCATATGGAGTCCTTGGCCAAGGCAGTAGATCAAGACATCAAGAAAAGTGTTTCTTGGATTGAGATCAAATGGATATGAAATGCACTTAGCTTTAAGACCGGATTATTAGGGTTCTGATTATTCCCTTGCCCTAGATCTTGGTTGAGAGATAGTAAGTAGGAGGATTGTATCTCACATGAATCAATGACTTAAAGGTTCTGTCGAATCCGAACATTCCAATTCAGCTAGGGGTTAAACACCTGTTGCTAGACTATGGTCGTTTAATCTGTGGACTGATTAATTAATTAGTGAATTAATTAATTAGGGTCACTGCTAATTGAATTGAGAACCTAGAGGGTCACACACAACAACTTGGTTACATGAGTTGAGGCTTGAAAATGATTAAACGAGTTAATCGGGCCAAGAGGGTTCCACACGTGTGAAATCACACGTGTGGCTCACGTGAGTGACACGTGTCACTGTGACACGTGTCACACACGTGTGGATATATATATATGTATTAAATAATTAAATGTGTTAATTATTTAATAGACTTTGGTTTACTTTTGAATTAAAAAGAAAGTCTTATTTTGGAGAAAATAATCTAGTTAATTAATTACGAATTAATTAATTAGATAAAAATAAGTTATTTATTTTATAATAAATAAAGTATAAATTATCCAAAAAATAGTTTGGATATTTTTAGCTCTCTTGAAAGTTGATTTGAATTAGAATTCAAAGTCAAAGTCAAAATTACTTGATGATCAAGTAGTAGGAGAGAGAGAGACCAAAATCCTAGCCCATTAAGGACTAGGAATTTCGTCCCTCCCCTTTCTTATATATAGGGGAGCTCATGCTCCCCTTTGAGCTAATGAAATTCTTTTGGTTCATGTGTTGAACACCATCCTTTCTCCAAGATAAACGAAACCCTAGGTTAAGCCTAAACACTAACTAGAGAACTAGCATCCTTACTAGTTAGATTCTAGCCAAGTTGGTGGACTATCTCTAGAGACTTCAAGTTAGAAGTTTTGAAGATTCGAGGTTTACCAAAAGTGGGGATTAAGCAAAACGATCAGAAGGGATGATGAAACGATTCTGAACCCGACGTGAAGCAAATGAAAAAATCGAACCAAAGAAGATGGCGAAAACCGTTCGTCCATATCCTGAAGGATGAATTTTTTCACGAGGGTTTTGTGACTGGCAGTTTTCTACTTTCGCAAAACTGGTTTTCGAAGGGAGTTTCAATCCTGCTTTTCTCGTTTCAGGTTTCTTTCTTTATGTTATATTGTTAAGAACATCTCTAACATGAATGGAATCTAGGTTGGTGTGGATTGCTATCCCGACAATGGATTCTGAAGTAGAAAGAGACTTTCGAGGGACGGGTTGTCAAGCCGCGAGAAGAGCGTTCTTGGGTGGCTTGAAACGCTTCAAGAAAGAATAAAAGAAAAGTAAGTTTTCTATCTTTACGAATTTGGATACACGATTGCGAGTTCAAGATCCTTTTGTTGGAAAAAATTTTAAATTCCGCTGCTTTCTGATTCGTGTTTTCCAACAAGCTCTTCACCATCTCTCACCATTTCTTGAAGGCAAGTCCATAATTGTTATGTATATCTTCTTGTGGTCATTTTAAGATATAGGTTTTGCATGATTTCTTCAAGTCTGGAGTTAGAATTGATATACATGATGAATAGTAAGGGTTTGTTGGAGTTTGGAGATTCTACCTTGTTTCTTTGGATTTTCCTTGAGTTTCTTGAGCTTTAATTGATCCTAAGACATGCATTTATGTTGGTATGGACCTATATTGTTTGGTTGTCCAGGATTAATTGCTATACCATTAATGAACTTAAAGGTTTTGGAAGAAAATGTATTTGATTTCATTTCTTGCATGTGTAGCTCGATTTTAACTAGTTTCTTGGCATGAATTGCATGAACTTTGAGCATTTGAATCATCCTTAATGTCTTGGCTTGGAGTATGTTTGTGTTGTTTGTGCTTTGAGGCTGAAACAAGGGCTGAATTTTGAAGAATTCAGCCCCAGAAGGAGCTAACGCCCGTTAGGGCTTCGTTAATTAATTTATTTATTTTCAAAATGATCGTCTACCGCGAGGCCTAGTTGGGCTAGTGTCCCTGCAGGAGCGGGGGTCGCCTCGCCGTTTGCAGAAAACGGTTCGTAGAAGGCTTAAACATCCAATTTTGACCCATAAAATCAGGCGTAATGGGCAAAGCCATTGAGCGTGGCATCGGGCTCAGAGAGAGCTTCGCGTGTATATGCTTCCGGCCACGAAGCGACATAAGAATAGAAAATTATGCTCGTTCGAAGTGTGAAGGGCTACCGCAAGACGAGTACGGATCAAATAAATGAATTTAACGCGCATAATTTACCTGCATCTCTGACCCCTCTAACGGGGGTTAGTGCTTCTGTGTGTGTGAGTGACTAAAGACCGTTAATCTAGGGCAGTCGTCACTAACCTGGCTAACGGCCGTTAGCTTCTTGTGAAGGAATTGGGGTTAACGGTCGTTAGCCCCATCCTTGTGTGTGCGTGCGTTGTTTTCTTATTTCCTAGCTTCATTGCTGGTTTCCTTGCCTCGATTATGACTTGTATGATTGGTATACATGTTGATCTATGTATTATGATTAATGTATCAAGGTTGTGCCTCGTTTTGATATAATTTATGGGAGTTATGAAATGTTTGTTGGAAAATCGGAATCAGAAAGCAGCGGAAATTTAAAAATTTTCAAACAAAAGGATCGAATACTCGCAATCGTGAATCCAAATTCGTAGAGATTAGAAAATTACTTTTTAATAATCTTTTTTGAAGCGTTTCAAGCCACCAACGAACGCACTTCTCGCGGCTTGATCCCCTCTCCTTGGTAAAGCTCGAATCTTCAAAACTTCTAACTTGAAGCTCTCTAGCGATAGTCCACCAACTTGACTACAATCTAACTAGTAAGGATGCTAGTTCTCTAGTTAGTGTTTAGGCTTAACCTAGGGTTTAATTTATCTTGGAGAAAGGATGGTGTTCAACACATGAACCAAAAGAATTCAATTAATCATCAATGGGAGCTCGAGCTCCCCTATATATAGCCAAGAGGAGGGGCGGCCGATCCTAGTCCTTATGGACTAAAGATTTGGTCCCTCTCTCTCTTATTACTTGATAATCAAGTAATTCCAACTTTGACTTTGAATTCTTATTCAAATCAACTTTGAAGAGAGCTAAAATATCCAAACCCTTTTGGATATTAATTTAATTTATTTATTAATAAATAAATAACTTATTTATCTAATTAATTAACTAGATTATTTTTCTCCAAAATAAGACTTTCCTTTTAATTCAAAATTAAACCAAAGTCTATTAAATAATTAACACATGTAATTATTTAATATATATATATATAATATATATATATATATATATATATACGTGTGAGACACGTGTCCCAAGGACACGTGCTCCTCAGGTGACCCACACGTGTGGAAACCCACTCGACTTGATTAATTTTTTTAACCATTTTAAGCCTCAACTCATGTAACCAAGTTGTTGTGTGTGACCCTCTAGGTTCTCAATTCAATTAGCAGTGACCCTAATTAATTAATTCACTAATTAATTAATCAGTCCACAGATTAAACGACCATAGTCTAGCAACAGGTGTTTAACCCCTAGCTGAATTGGAATGTATCGATTCGACAGAACCTTTAAGTCATTGATTCATGTGAGATACAATCCTCCTACTTACTATCTCTCAACCAAGATCTAGGGTAAGGGAATAATCAGAACCCTAATAATCTGGTCTTAAAGCTAAGTGCATTTCATATCCATTTGATCTCAATCCAAGAAACCCTTTTCTTGATGTCTTGATCTACTGCCTTGGCCAAGGACTCTATATGGCATATGAATGACTTACACAATAAGAGATCACCTTGCAAATGCAAGCGTAGGTCCTTTCTTGATTCTCATTCTCTTTTATGAGTCACTTGTGCAGCCCCAGCATAAGCCTTGAATCAGTTGTCTAAGGCGACACCCTTTAAAGTTTACACCTAAGACTACAGAGTTAACTCATAAAGTGACATGGAACCTCAAGTATAAGGATCAATTAATCACATCAATGACTCGTGAGATATTTCCTAATCTGGAAGTTTCCATTTCCTGAAATGGAAACTTCCTTTCCCATTTAGGAATCTTCTCACACGGGCACCTCAGTGAACTTACTTATGGAAGTAAGTACCCTCATGTATCATGCACGTATCAACTATACACTTTGCACCTCCATGAAACAAGGTGGTCCTTCTTAAGGGCGTGATCCCACACGCAAGCCTTAGAGGAGTCAGGTTGACACGCCCATTGTCTGTAGGACACATCGGCTTGGAGTATTTTACTAATCATGACTTATGTGATATAGGGCTCGTTTCATGAACCATTTCACCCAAATGGTAGAGTCCTAAAGTCATCAGGATTAGGGGAGTTCTCAGACATGCACAACTAAAGTAAACGCATACCAAACAAGAGCATATAAAGAAGTGTTGCCTCAATTCGTTATTTTATTCAAAGATTGTCTGTGATTATAATAAGGAAAAGTACAAAGAGGATATTCAATCGGCTTTTAGGGTACTATTCCTAACAATCTCCCACTTGCCCGTCAAAGCCATTCTAAAGCTACTCTAAGTCCCATCTTCTGAAGATGAACTTGGAAAGCTTCTCGACTAAGGGATTTAGTAAGTGGATCTGCCACGTTCTCTTCTGATACGACCCTCTCAATTTGCACATCTCCTCTTTTGATAATATCACGGATTATGTGATACTTCCTCATAATGTGCTTGGTCCGTTGGTGAGATCTTGGTTCTCTTGCTTGAGCAACCGCCCCAGTGTTGTCACAAAACACAGTAATTGGGTCTTTCATGCTAGGAACAACATTCAACTCTTGAATGAAGTTTCTAATCCAAACACCTTCCTTAGCTGCATCATTTGCAATTAAGTATTCGGCCTCAGTGGTCGAATCTGCAGTGGTCGTTTGCTTGGAACTCTTCCAACTCACTGCTCCGCCGTTTAGGCAGAAAATGTATCCTGACATTGACTTAAAATCATCTAAGTCAGATGCAAAGCTTGCATCGCAGTATCCTTCGACAGTGGGATCTTTCTGACCTCCGTAAACCAAGAATAAATCTTTAGTACTTTTCAAGTACTTAAGAATATTCTTCACGGCAGCCCAGTGACCATCTCCAGGGTCAGATTGGAAACGACTTGTTACACTAAGTGCATAAGCCACATCCGGTCGAGTACATAACATTGCATACATTATGCTACCTATTGCTGATGCATAAGGTGTATGAGGCATTATTTCCTTCTCAAGGTCAGTCTTACGATACATCTTCTTAGAGAGAGATGTTCCTACACTCATAGGAAGGTTCTTAACCTTTGCTGACTCCATATTGAATCTCTTCAATACTTTGTCAATGTACATCGACTGTGATAGTCCTATTAACCTTCTAGATCTATCTCGATAGATTTTAATTCCAAGGATATAGGACGCATCACCAAGATCTTTCATCTCGAATTGGTTCGATAACCATAACTTAGTTACTTTCATGTCATCCTTCGAATTCCCAATAAGAAGGATGTCATCTACATAAAGTACTAAGAATTGCACTGAGGTCTCCAATTCCTTTCTATACACACATGATTCATTCAAAATTTGAATGAAGCCCAAACTCTTTGACTGATTCATCAAATCGAATGTTCCAATTCCTAGAAGCCTGTTTCAATCCATAGATTGATCTTTTGGAGTTTGTAAACCTTTCGTTCACTCCCACTGAATGTAAAACCTATGGGTTGCTCTATATAAATGTCTTTATCAATGTCACCATTGACAAAGGCAGTTTTCACATCCATTTGTCATATCTCATAGTCATAATATGCAGCAATAGCAAGCATGATCCGAATAGACTTTTTCATTGCAACTGGTGAAAAAGTTCCATCAAAGTCCACGCTGGGTCTTTGAGTGAATCCTTTTGCAACCAGTCTTGCTTTGTAGGCTGCAATGCTTCCATCAACTCCAAGCTTTCTCTTAAAGATCCATTTGCAACCTATGGGTTTGACCCCATCAGGCAAATCTACCAAGGTCCAAACTTGGTTGGAGTTCATGGAATCCATTTCGGATTTCATGGCTTCTATCCATTGTTCAGAGTCAGAATCTGAAAGTGCCTCCTCATATGTTAAAGGATCATTATCCTTTTGAGAGATATGGAAGAATCCATACCATCTCTCCGGCTGTCTAGGAGTGCGTTCAGAACGCCTTAGAGAAGGATTTGCGTGTGTATCGAAATTTATGATTGGTTGTGGTTGATCAGAAGGCGACGTCTCTTCAGTGGGTGGCGTGGGGTCACTTTGTACTTCTTCTAATTCTATGATCTTGCCTTTCTTTTCTTTAAGGAACGGTTCCTCCAGAAAAGTGGCATTTCTGGAAACAAACACCCTTTGCTCAGATTGATCATAGAAGTAGTATCCTATGGATTCCTTAGGATAACCTACAAAGTAGCATAAGTTAGAACGAGATTCTAACTTATCTCCCACTGTCCTCTTCATGTAAGCAGGACAACCCCAAATTCTTAAGTAAGAATAACTAGAGATTTTACCATGCCACATTTCATAGGGCGTGTTAGGGACTGACTTAGAGGGAATTAGATTCAAAATCTTTACTGCACTTTCTAAGGCATAACCCCAGAAAGAAGGTGGTAAGTCAGTGAAACTCATCATGGAACGAACCATATCGAGTAGGGTTCGATTCCTTCTCTCAGAAACTCCATTGAGTTGAGGAGTTCCCGGAGGTGTCCACTGAGAGATAATCCCATTATCTTTGAGATGATTAAGGAATTCTTCACTAAGATACTCGCCTCCTTGATCTGATCGAAGTGCTTTGATCTTGTGACCAGTTTGGTTCTCAACCTCCTTTTGAAATTCTAGGAATTTCTCAAAAGCTTCAGATTTATACTTCATTGAGTATACATTACCATATCGACTAAATTCATCGGTAAAGGTTATGAAATATTGATGATTGTTTCTAGTGCTTACACTAAGCGGTCCATAAACATCAGAATGGATCAAATCCAAAACCTTAGTGGCATGTTCCACAGTTCCTTTAAAAGGAACTTTGGACATTTTTCCTTTGAGACAGGATTCGAAAGAAGTTAACTCTTTGAGATCATTTTGAGAGAATGATCCTAAAGTGTTTATCTTGCTAATTTTGTTCTTGGAAATGTGTCCTAATCTAGCGTGCCATAAGGGAGCTGAAACTTTGTCATGTCTCTTACGTTTAGTTTCTCGTTGTATATTCACAATATTGATATTTTGAGCTAGATAAAGTCCATTACTTAGAGTACCGATGTGAACGGAAGAGTTGTTCTGTTTGATAAAGTATTTACCATTTTTAATATAAGTTTCATAACCTTCACAATCTAAAATTGGAACTGAAATTATATTACGAGTAATGCTCGGTACATTAAGGACTTTATTTAAAAACTAACTCAAAACTACCTAAATCTAATCTAATTGTGCCTAAAGCTCGAGCTTCAACGTTTGAGCCATCGCCGATCTTCAAGACACATTCTCTTTCTTTGAGTTGTTGGACTTCATTTAGCATCTGTACATCATTACATATATGAGCTCCACAACCGGTATCAAGTACCCAAGAACTAGAATTAATAGAAAGATTTATTTCAACGAGAAACATACCTTTCTTTAGAGTAACCTTGTACTCTGGGCAGTTTCGCCTCCAATGTCCCGCTTTGCCACAATGGAAGCAAACATCCTCTTTCTGATCACGCTTCTTCTTTTGGGCCCTCCCCTTCGAAACGCCACCAGTGGGCCTAAGGGGTTTCTTCTTCTTCTTTTGGGCTTTCTTGCCCTTACCTTTAGAAGGCCCTGAAGAGGAAGATGGAGCATTCACCATCAGAACCTTATTGTCCTTCTTGATCGTGCTTTCAGCAATCACAAGCTGACTAATCAGCTCAGCTACAGTAGCACCAGCATGATTCAAATTGAAGTTAAGGACAAATGGGTTGAATGATGGTGGGAGCGAGGCTAGCAACAGGTCCACTGAAAGCTCATCTTTCAATGGTATGTCCATGGAAGCAAGTTTCTCAGTAAGGGCGAGAAACTTGAGTCCATATTCATGGACACTGGAACCTTCCCTCATTCTCAAGTGGAACAATTCCTTTGAAGTGTTGTACCTTGTAACATATTGATGAGGGTGGTAAAGTTGCTCTAAGTGGTCGTAAATCTCCCAAGCAAATTCCATGGCCTTATGTTGCCTTTGCAAGTCCGAGAGATGTTATCCAACATAAGGCAACGGGCTTGGAGATTATCATCCTTCCACTTCTGGATCGCGTCCCGCTCGACCCAAGTGGGAGCGTCCCCTTCGGGACTAGGCTCCCCTTCTAAGAGAACATAAGTTCTCTTCTCAGAATCTAAAATGATTTTTAGATTCCTCAGCTAATCTGAATAGTTGGGACCAGTCAACTTGTTTAACTCGAGGATCGATACAAGAGGGTTTTTGGTTGCCATTTCAAAACACGTAGAGAATCACAGAATCAACGACCTAAATGGTAAGACAGAGAACTAGTGAGCATGCTGAATTATAACGAGATACAAAAGATAAGGTCTTTAATCTAATGTAGCTCCCACTGTTTTTCAAAGATCTACAATTCCCAAAGATCTAAGAGGAACACGTTTCCCAATGGGTACTAAGACCCTAGGCATTTTACCTCGAACCCACGACTCGCGGACATTCTAAGTAAGATCCCTAGGTAGGTACAACTTACCAATTCTAACACCTTTAGAACTCTTAGTAATTGTTTTTGTATCACCTTTCTTTCAATATGGACCCACGACTCGTGCGACATCCATATTCACTTAGGCGTTAAGCTAGACCCATCAATTATAAGATCATGATCAAAACTTAGTTCGAACGACCCACGACTCGCGGACATCGCCCTTGCAAAAATTGATCACGACTCGCGGACAATAACTAAGAACTAATAAGCTCCACAAGCTATCCCACGACTCGCGGACAATAACTAGCTTCACTTACTAAACTTAAAACCTATTGATGGAATGCTAGGAATTTAATTCAAAATTTGCATCTCGAATTAAACACCTATTTGTTCGAAATTAGCTTAATATTTAATGGGAATTTTCGAATCAACCGGAGAGTTATCCGGTTCGACCTCGCCAACATATATGTTATCCAATTTTATTAGTCTTGATTAATGCAAGCACAACTTAAATGCATTTCAGACAAGCACATAAACAGATAACATTTTCTAGCATGAAACTAACATGAGATGATCATGGGTTCTACCTATCTTATGCGTGATATGTGGGAGCCACTCCACAATCACAAGTTCTAACATACATGCCACATAAACAGTTTAAATCACATAAGGGAAAGCTGTAACAAAATACGAGCCCTATCTCTATTACATTTTACAATTGAGATTCCCCTCCCTAACATTTTGAGGGGTCTTCACTTATGGCCTCCTTGTTACTTGAATGTGGTCCATCTTACTCCATGAGTGCATTGTCTCCAAAATGAAAATAAAACCTCACCACCTATTCTACTCTCAAAAGAATGAAAAAATACTGAAAAGTAATAAGGCTCAATCTTCATATTGGCCTTAGACAAATACACGGGGCATACCCCGGCCTCAAAAACAGTAATATGGAAAGCCACATAATAAATCACATAACAGTACGCACATAAGTGAGGCTCCAACCTCAATTGAAAAACGCAATTATAGGGCTCCAACCCCAATTTAAACCATCCATGTGCATAAATTAAAACCATACATAAGTCTAAACCCATGATCACCTAACATGCAATGTAGCACCCCGCACGTGAGGCACCACATCCCCCGCACTAAGGCTCAACACGAGCAACGAAATAGTAAATCCGCACCCGTATCAAACCCTAGCGAACGGGAGACAAACATAAAAACCTTCCTAAGCTAGGCGGAACTAGACCCTGCAATGAAAACCAAACAACAAAGTATAATGCATCGCAAAGCCAAGGTTCAACATACAAACCATAAGCAGAATTTGGGCTCTTCAGGCCTCTTTTAATTCATAACAAAACCCATTAAAAGCAATTCAATAACCAATACATAAATATTCAAGTTCATGATACTACAGAACGAATCATACAAAATTCCAATACATAAGTGAGTGCAGAGACTCTCCTAACCTAACTTGACCAACTTAAAGACTCCAAACACCTCCGCCTAGCTCGAAACTCCAAAGCCAAACCTGCACACTAAAGTGTTGGGGAGGGAGAGGGTCAGTCTCTAGAAGACTGAGTGAGCAGGAGCGATACATATATATAAAAACATGTACATGCAAGTCATAAATTCCGAAAAAGGTTTTATTTGAAATTAGTTCCCAAAAAGGGCAAGAGAATGATTAATCCGTGCTCGGATTTTATGACTAATCATATTAATTCATTACTTTCATAAATCATACATAAACATAAGGCTCGGCGAGTGAGCGTGCACAATCTCCAACCAAACTCCGACCGTGTACGACAAATATCATTAATATGTTGATTAGGTGATCATGCAATATATCATAATACACGCATACCATAAATCATAACATAAACATATTCGTTTGGGCAATCCGTGTCCCGGCTTTCCCGCACGGTGCATAATCATAACATATTATAGCATAACATAATCATAACCAACCTTCTTCCTCCGGGTGGTGGAAGGGTTAGCAAGACCCGACCACCTCATACATAATGGCTAGTGAGGTACATGAATCCTCAAAAGCCCGACTAGCATTTCCTCGTCAAAACTCCTAACAAGGTCCGTTTCATCGTAAATTTGGTTGGAACTAGTGTATGGGATCACCGTCGGCCCTTGCCTCCCCGGACTGCCACATACACTAAGTCCCGGGGCCCGTGAACATAACATTATCTCGCCAAAATCATAAGGTAGGATACATACTATAAGAAAACATACCTTACCGTGCAACTCGACATATGCTATACACGTACCTCTCCGTGTCATCCTAATCCGTAGCTAGCATGAAGACACACGGTTTGGAGCATAGCCTCGATGCAAAACCATTTTTAAGCTTATATACGCTCATACGTATAATCCAGAAGAATTTACTCGATAATTTCATTTGAAAACCATATATATATAATCATAAGGTTTTGGCCAAAGCTTTTCACATAAGGGTTGTAGGGTTTGTTACATAGCTAAAACAAAACCACCCTCACCTGAACCGTGACGAAACAAGGAACGAGTACCAAGTGCCTGAAGGATCAAGATCTCTCCACCCTGGAGATAAACTGTACAAAAGACAACATGACGTGTCCGTGAGACTCAAGACTCTAAATGAACCAAACATGACGCACGGCAATGCTTAAGCATGATATGAATGCACAAAGATGATATTATGTCATAAAAGTGTTCATGTGCACTATTAAGGCATTTAAATCGTATAACCAAGTCATTCACTCATTCATTCATTTTCATTCAAATTCATCAATTCATATCTCCAATCAAATTAATTCAAGAATTCAAATAGGAACATAGAACATATTCAAGCTCTCCCATAATGCTACCACATACTTCATATTACATAAGATAGCATATTTCCAAGGTTTGACAACAAGGAGAAATCAGATGATATAGAAAATGAGTTACGTGATTCATAAACGACATATAAACACACATAAACGGCATTAAGCAAAAGCATTCCTACAACTCATCCAAATGCCATGAAATTAAACCAAAATACTCTCAACATATAGCAAAACAAGTTCATAGTTCAACACAAAAGGAGATCAAGTCATTAAGGAGGTGAAACAAATCAAAAACCGAAAAGGAAGCAACAAGGACTGCGC
This sequence comes from Lantana camara, assembly GCA_037501455.1. NCBI lineage: Eukaryota > Viridiplantae > Streptophyta > Magnoliopsida > Lamiales > Verbenaceae > Lantana > Lantana camara. Next base: position 44,684,522 of record CM074859.1, read on the forward strand.
AGGGGAAGGGACACGGGGGTGTCACCTTCCTTAGCCAAACTGAGCCACGACCGTGGCTCAGTACAGACCTGCCCAGAAGGTGTGACACGCCCGTGTCTCACACTTAAGTGTAAATGAGACACGGGGGTGTCACGGTACAGAACTTAAAATGTTCACAGAGTTTTCCGGCAAAATTGATCTCATACCAAATCAATCCAAAAGCATACCAAATCAACTCCAAATGCTATGAAACTTAATATACAACATATTTGGCATGTAAGGAACATATTTCATTTAGCGTGCAAAGGCTAAATCACACATTATGAGCATCTAAATCATGCAGCAAAACTGGTTCGCCAAAATCGCACATAAGAACCCTATTGATTCAATCAAGTCATGATCAAGTACTTAGGGGTTGAATTTGGATCTGAAACCTTGGGGAATGCATGCTAACATACTAAACTACTAATGTACTTCATATATATGCAAAATGGCACAATTTAAAGCACATTAGGGTGACCAACAACCACACAATTGCAACAGCAACAAGTCTGTCATAGATCATGCATAAGTACAGGCCATATCTTTCGGTTTTGAGGCTTAAAATGGATCCAAATACCTAAAACATGAATGTTAACATATAGAGCAATGAGCATACATAAGATCCATGCAAATTCACATGAAAAGAAGATCATTTGATCAAGCAACAAAGCAAAATGAACAGCAGCAGTTCGAAAAACAGGGGAAGCAGTTTGATCATCAAGTTTGGAGCTCCATATCTCATAATTTCATCAAAGGGTCAAGAGATAAAATCCTCCTAATATCATATACTATCAGTTAGGAAAGAAATGGGTCAAGAAACAAGTTCATATGATCATGTATAAGCATCAGCTACACAAGCAAATAGGTCACAAGAGCAAAAATCCCTAGAAGTTCATACCAAACTCATCACCCAAACCCTAATCAAATCTGATCCAAAACATGATGTAAGTAGATGAAATCAAGCATAATAGAGTAGAGAATACATAAATATTCATACCTGGAAGGTTAGAATAAGAAGGGAGGTGATTTGAGCTCAAAATCACAAGAATGGCCAAGGGTTTTCTCTTCCTTTTCTCTCCTCCTCTCTCTCGATCAACAGCAGCGGCTAAGGGAGATATTTGGCTCGGTTTCCAGAGCTAAAGGGGTAGGAGAAAGACTTAACCCAAGGTACAAAAGTCATGGTTAAGGTATGGTTAGGTTAGGTCAAGTAAAAAGGGTCCCACCATGAAGACTAGTCAACAAAAGGAGTTCTTCTTGCACGAGTTGTCCGTTACGGTTGGATTTCGAAGGTCTTAATGATTTCAAAAAGGTATGAGGCATGCTCCATTGTCTCCGAATCGTCGATACAAAGGCAACGGAGGTGTCGGAATTCGAATCCGAATTCCCGAGCTCAAGATATCACGTACGGAACCAAGGGTGCGCTAATTGCTCGTTAGCCCCCGATTTGGTTCCACAATCAAAATTAAATTCGTTAACGCGTCAAATGAAACCGAAAACATAAACCGAGCATATAGGCATGTTCATAACACACATATTTACGACATACTAAAATTCCATACCAATCCGATATCATTACATATATGAACTAAGTACAAATAGAACACTCATGCACATGAATGAATTCATAACGTTATAAATTAATTACTAAAACTTAAATTCCATTTTAATTAAATTAAAACCAACTAATAACATGTTGAAATTAATTAACAGAATTACCAAAATAGTTAAGGTAACATGAAACCTTAATTAAGAAATTAAACACTAAATATCAAGTTGAAATAGAATGAATTAAATTAAAATAGCAATAGTTTATAGTTTAAATCAAATATAGACATTTATAAACAATTAATCATATAATTAAATAATTAAAATCGCGCAATTTATAAACAATTACGCCACATTATTATTACTGAAAAACTGGGGCGTTACATGCAACTTGCGAGAATTTAAATTTACCCAATAAATTAAAATTCCCGTTTCAAGCCCTAATGACTTAAAAAATGACTTGATGCGAGTCTTATTTATAAAAGTTTTCTATAAATCCCAAATTACCAAAACAAATAAAATTCCAATTAATTTCTGAAAATTAATAATTTTATCAAAGATGTAGTTTCCCAAAATTTTAAACCGTTTCTATTTCTCAAAACAAATCCCAATTTTAATTTTTATTCAAAATAAATTAATTTAATTAAAAACAAGTTTTAATAAAATAAATAAAATTGGGACTGGATTGCACGAAATACGAAAATGGATTACGAGAAAAATGGGGCCCGTACGCGAAGAGGGCCCGGACTGGAGTGCGCGCTGAGCGCGGCCCTCCCGGCCATGCGCGGGCGATGCTGGGCAGGCACACCGGAAGGCGGGCGGTGGCGCGCGAAGCCCGCGCGAAGCGACGCCTTCACGCGCGGGGTTTCGCGTGTTCGTAATCCAGGCTTTTCGTTTCGTGTTTTCGTTCAAAAGCAAAATCAATCCAAGAAATCCAAAACAGTTTATACAATTTCAAATCTAAAACAGTTTTCAAAACGAATTTTACAAAACAGTTTTCAGAAACTTTCAGGAAACATACAGTTTCATAATTAAGGTTTTCTAAAACAATCAAATACTCAATCGCATCAAGCCTAAGAATTTCTACCAAATTCAGTTTAATTGAGACGAATCAGAAACACGATTAACGAGGTGGCTCTGATACCACTTGTTGGAAAACCGAAATCAGAAAGCAGCGGAAATTTAAAAATTTTCCAACAAAAGGATCGAATACTCGCAATCATAAATCCAAATTCATAGAGATTAGAAACTTACTTTTCAATAATCTTTCTTGAAGCATTTCAAGCCACCCAAGAACACTCTTCTCGCGGCTTGATTCCCTCTCCTTGGTAAATCTGGAATCTTCAAAACTTCTAACTTGAAGCTCTCTAGAGATAGTCCACCAACTTGACTACAATCTAACTAGTAAGGATGCTAGTTCTCTAGTTAGTGTTTAGGCTTAACCTAGGGGTTAATTTATCTTGGAGAAAGGATGGTGTTCAACACATGAACCAAAAGAATTCAATCAATCATCAAGGGGAGCTCGACCTCCCCTATATATAGCCAATAGGAGGGGCGGCCGATCCTAGTCCTTATGGACTAAGGATTTGGTCCCTCTCTCTCTTATTACTTGATAATCAAGTAATTCCAACTTTGACTTTGAATTCTTATTCAAATCAACTTTTAAGAGAGCTAAAATATCCAAACCCATTTGGATATTATTATACTTTTTTTATTAATAAATAAATAACTTATTTATCTAATTAATTAATTCGTAATTAATTAACTAGATTATTTTTCTCCAAAATAAGACTTTCTTTTTAATTCAAAATTAAACCAAAGTCTATTAAATAATTAACACATTTAATTATTTAATATATATATACAATATATATATATATATATATATATACGTGTGAGACACATGTCCCAAGGACACGTGACCCACACGTGTGGTTTCACACGTGTGGAAACCCACTCGGCTTGATTAACTCGTTTAATCATTTTAAAGCCTCAACTCATGTAACCAAGTTGTTATGTGTGACACTCTAGGTTCTCAATTCAATTAGCAGTGACCCTAATTAATTAATTCACTAATTAATTAATCAGTCCACAGATTAAACGACCATAGTCTAGCAACAGGTGTTTAACCCCTAGCTGAATTGGAATGTATCGATTTGACAGAACCTTTAAGTCATTGATTCATGTGAGATACAATCCTCCTACTTACTATCTCTCAACCAAGATCTAGGGTAAGGGAATAATTAGAACCCTAATAATCTGGTCTTAAACCTAAGTGCATTTCATATCCATTTGATCTCAATCCAAGAAACCCTTTTCTTGATGTCTTGATCTACTGCCTTGGCCAAAGACTCTATATGGCATATGAATGACTTACACAATAAGAGATCACCTTGCAAATGCAAGCGTAGGTCCTTTCTTGATTCTCATTCTCTTTCATGAGTCACTTGTGCAGCCCCAGCATAAGCCTTGAATCAGTTGTCTAAGGCGACACCCTTTAAAGTTTACACCTAAGACTACAGAGTTAACTCATAAAGTGACATGGAACCTCAAGTCTAAGGATCAATTAATCACATCAATGACTCGTTAGATATTTCCTAATCTGGAAGTTTCCATTTCCTGAAATAGAAACTTCCTTTCCCATTTAGGAATCTTCTCACACGGGGCACCTCAGTGAACTTACTTATGGAAGTAAGCACCCTCATGTATCACGTACGTATCAACTATACACTTTGCACCTCCATAAAACAAGGTCGTCCTTCTTAAGGGCGTGGTCCCACAAGCAAGCCTTAGAGGAGTCAGGTTGAGACTCCCACTGTCTGTAGGACTCATCGGCTTGGAGTATTTTACTAATCATGACTTATGTGATATAGGGCTCGTTTCATGAACCATTTCACCCAAATGGTAGAGTCCTAAAGTCATCAGGATTAGGGGAGTTCTCATACCTGCACCACTAAAGTAAACGCGTACCAAACAAGAGCATATAAAGAAGTGTTGCCTCAATTCGTTATTTTATTCAAAGATTGTCTGTGATTACAATAAGGAAAAGTACAAAGCGGATATACAATCGGCTTTTAGGGCACTATTCCTAACAATGTTGAACGTGAAATTGTATGTATTGAATGAATTACTTGGTTATATGGCTTCGTAACATGAATTTTACCTCTTATACATCTCATATCATGTACATATCATTGTCGTGCGTCGTATATGGTCATATTGAGTCTCACTTCACTCTCTTTTGTACAGATTTGGGTTTAGTCGGAGACGAGGGCGATCCTTGAGATTCTTGCTCTTCTTTTTTTGCTTTTATAAGGTGGATTTCTCTTCTAATAGATATGATGACCCGATATATCCTCTTATCTGAAAAGTTTTAAGCCAAACTAGTATATTTATATATCGAGTCTTTTCATGAGTTAATGATTTCAAATGTAAGCCTTCGTTTATGTAACCCTGCCTATGTTTTGGCGAGAACATGATTGCACATATGATATGGGGCCCAGGAACATAGTGCTAGTGGCTATCCAGGGAGGCAAGGGCCGACGGTGATCCTTTGCACTAGTTCCAACCAAACTATGGTAATACCGACCCTCGCTAGGAGATTAGCGGGGAATGGGAGTTGAGGTTTTTGGGGGATTCATGTACCCCCACTTGCAGTTATGTATGGGTGGCCGGGCCTTGCAAACCCGTCCACCATCCGGAGGAAAAAGGTGTATATGTATGATTATGATCATGATTATGAATGTGCATGAAAGTTATATGTGTGCTAACAAATGAATTATGTTAGGGTTACATAAGGTGTTGGTTAGAGATTATGCACGCCCACTCGCCGGGCCATGAACCTCTTTATGAACGAATGAATGAATATGCTAGTCTTAATCCCCGTTGATGTCTTCTTTGTTTTGCCCACTTGGGGAAATTGTTATCAAACTTCACATGGGATTAGGGCTTGCATGAACGTATTCAAATTATGTGATATTTATATTATATGCCCCTTTTATACCAACTAGTCTCCTCTAAACTGAACCCGGTTTGCTTTCAGTTGTGTTGTGTAGGTTTGGAGAGTGCTAGGCGAGAATACTAGTCGTCTAGGTCTTGCATTTATATCTAGCACTTTCTTTTACACATATTCTGTCATTTTGTATTATGATTGTGATATTGGGCGTATTTTGTTTATCTAGGCCGTTTATACTTGAAACCACTTGTATATTTTGATATTTTGGAGCTTGGATGCTCATTGTAAATGCTATATGATATGATATGCTTCCGCTTTTATTGTCTTGCTCTAATGTTTTATTTCTCGTTCTTGTATGGTTTAATGGTTAGCTCCCGCCTAGCATAGCACGTGCATTGTGTCCCCATTTGCTATGATTTGACTCGTGTATGGACTTCCATTTCAAATACGGTCGGGTCTCGGTACGGGGGATGTGGTACCTTACGCTCGGGCGCTACACCTTCAACTCGGTAGGAGCCATCCTATAAGGAGTTTTTGAGAATGGCGTGGCATCTGGATTCAAGTCAATCACAAACTCAATTTCCCACTCAGAAGGTAAAGACCCCAAACTCTCCGAAAAAACCTCGAGAAAATCTTTCACCTTATGAGCCTCGGTAAAAGATAGCAAAGGAAGAGTCTTCGAACCAAAACCTACAACCACTTCTGAACCCAATTAGACTCTCTTAGTTCAACAATCAACCGTTGCACAATGCCTGTAAAGCCAATACATACCCAAAATTACCCCATACCAACTCATGGGCATCTCAATGAAGTCCGTCAAGAAGTCACGACCCTCAATGCTCACCGGAACTCCCTTAAACACCCTATCAGAAACAAGGCTCCCCCCAACGGGGAACTAATCACATAACAAGCATAGGCACACACAACAGGCAAACACATAGAAGCGGCAATGCCATAAGAAAGAAAAGAATACGTGGCTCCAGTATCAAACAATGCATATATGCTCGTGCCATAAATGTATATTGTACCTTCAACAACGGCGGCTGGATCACCTCGGCATCCTGCTCCTCGCCATCAATGGCAAAAGCTCTGGCCCGAACTAATTATCTTTGACCTCCAGTCGGACCGGCTTGTAGCGGTCACATCCACTCAATTGGTGCTCCATGGATCCACATATCAAACAAGCACCAAGGCGAAGTCGGCAAGTCTCCCATGTGTGAGTGGGACCTCCACAATGAGTGCAAGGTTTGGATTGTTGAGGCGGTAGAGGTACTTGTGGAGGTGGTAATGTCGGACCCGCTATTTTGGCCTTCTTCCAAGGGCCTTTGACAATGGGAGCTTTGGCGGGTGGAGCCATCGTATACGCGGGCCACTTGGATCCGGATCCTGAACCTTATCCCGATTGATGTGATCTAGGGACGGGGTCTTTCTTCCTATACTCCTCTTCTTGAACTAGTGCACGTTGAACGGTGTCGGTAAATGATTCAAATTTGTGCCCCGCTTGCCCGTGTCTCAAATCCTCCTTCAAGCCGGTAATGAAGTTCCTAGCCTTCTTCTTCTCATCCCGGGTGATTTGTGGAGCATACTTCCCGAGCTTATTCAATGCGGCCAAGTATTGTGCCACCGATCGGCCCCTTGTTTAAGATCCATAAATTCTTGTTATTTTATCTCCCTAACTACCTCAGGAATAAAGGCCTCCCGGAACTCTCTCTTGAGCACATCCTATGTAACTTCCTCACCGGCAACCTCAAGCTTCTCCCGGGTCCTCTCCCACCAATCAAAGGCTTCCCCGTCTAGTTGAAAGATAGCAAATTGAGCCTGTTCCATTGTAATGAATTGGCGAATATTGTAGATCCTTTCCAAGCGAGAGAGCCAATCCTCCGCATGGCATCATCCGTGGTACCCGCGAATCTTGGGCAACTATAATTGAGAAAAATCCTTTGGGAGTTGAACCGGTTGTGGTTGTGGTGGCGGTGGAGCTTGAGCCCTTCATTGTTCAACATAATTATACACGGCCACCATAAAATTTTCCATACTCATTGGAGGCGGTTTGTTGATGTTGATGTCTAGGAGGTGATGGAGATCTCCGGTCCCTACGTACAGGTCGACCACGAACCATCTACAATTAAACATTAAGAAATGTGTGCCAGGGTTAGAAAATATCCATGGAGTGTAATTAAGATATACCGAGTAAGTAATCAAGAAATGCTCATATAACAAAGCAAGACTTTCAATTTGATAAGTAGTTCCTAAGCCATACGACTTAAACCGATAAGACACGACTCAAGATCCCGGTTTTACAACCTAGGCTCTGATACCATTTTAAGATGTAACACCCACATCGAAAGGGGCCACATCCCCCGCACCATTAGTCCAATCTACGCATGAAATAAATTTCCATACATGAATCAAACATGTGGCGAACGGGTGACAAGATAAAATAACTCGACCTAGCTAAGCGGGACTAACCCTTAACCAAATTCAAAATGATGCAATTAAATAAAGACAGAAGCATAATGCATTATCGAGCATAAAATCTACAACAAAAGTATGTCAATCCAAAATACAACAACTATGGCCTTCACGGCCCAAATATTACAAGTATACATCAAAAGAATATTACATAATCCATAATTATCAAAGTATTCATAAGGTAATGAAATGAAAGTACAAGCTAGACTTTAAATAAAGACTCCAAGACGACCCTTATTCCCCGCCTAGCATACCTGCAAAAGATCTAAAACAATGTGGGGGTCAGTCGAAAGACTGAGTGAGGGGCATAATTAAATATATCACATGCACATGCAATCCATAATCCGGAGTAAGTTTTTAGGAAATTCCAAGTGGAAATTTTAAGAAATACCTCGCTCGGAATTACAAATATCAATTAATTACATTATAATTTTATAATAATAATACGTGGCCCAGCGAGAGGGGATTTCTCCAACCTTACTCCTATTGTGTGTGCATTACGTTCAAATTATAAGGCGTTCATGCACGTTCGTAATCATAACGTAATCATAATCATAACGTAATAAAACATAATTTCCATCCATAATTAATTGAACCAAATACAAGTGTTCGTAAGACTCTAGACTTATGAACCAAATATTTGAAGAACGACATGATTATGCATGTCATGAGATGTTAAAATAGATGAAACAATTATTGACAATTCATAATTAATTCACATGACGGTATAGATCGAGAAAAAACGGGTAAAAGGCATGAATTAATTAAAATGCACAAAATGGGACACCCAGTAGTCTATCCCGACCGGGATGAGTTTTTAGTGTAAAAGGGTCCCAGCCGGGACAGCCTACCAGCGGACTCCCCTGCATCACCCTCCCGGCAGGGAGTGAATTTGAACTAGAAAATATCCTGGTCGGAATCGATATGTATACATTATATCTCATCTAGGCATCAAAATTATGGGTTTACATATTCAAAACACCCACAATTATTCACAAAACCCTCATAGATACACATGTTCATTAAATTCACTAACAACCAAGTCAAATGAGCAATAAATCCAATGATTCTCATATATATACATCTCATCATGCTTAGCGTCAAGAAAATAAATTCAAATTCTAGGATTTCTATCAAATCACACATTCACATACACATACATACACACACACATATATATATATACACACATACAACCAACCTTGGGTGAAATGGAAGAAAAGGTGAAATGAGATGATGTAGATGATAAAGATGATGATGATGCCTTGATCTCCTTCTTCTTCTCCTTGCTTGAATCAAAATGGAGGTGTGTGTATGTGAAGGGCTTGAGATAAAGAGAGATGTGTGTGTGTTAGGAATTTAGTGTGTGTGTATAGTGTTTGTACATATGTATATATTAGTGTTATATGATATAATATATTTGTATGTATATGTGTATATATAAAGTGTAGGATATATTTATTAGGTGTGTGTATATATATAATGTAATGTATGATATATTGTATATAGTGAAAAGTAATTTTATAATTATATAATTACATGTACTTTATAGTCTAATATATAATGCATGTATGAATATGAGTTATAAAATGATACTATTTTATAAAGTAGCTTTAGTATATATATATATATATATATATATATATATATATATATATAAAAGTTAGAAAAATATGCAACGCTTATGAAATGAAATAAATTATGTATATGTGATGGGATGAAATGTGTATAAATTAGGAAAATAAAGTGAAAGTAAATACAATTAAAGTACTCACATAATGAAAATAATTCACATAATTCACTTAGACACATAATTCAATTAAACATGCAATGATTCTAAATCTCAAACCCACACGTATGGCGCGCGTACCTGGAAGACGAAAACATAGGGTGATACAATTACTTTCAGGCGAAGTTATGACTGAGCAGTGGAATCCACACGACTTTACCTGAATATCGGTACTAGGTGAGGATTAAAATATTTTCAACTGGAATCATGCTTATATATATGTATCTATATAAAAATTACTTTCAAGCCTACCTATTATTTATGATTTACTACCCTATATACATAATACTATACTACAATATCCCTTTTCAAGGGAAGAATACTTTTATGTGCTGGAATCAATGTTTTACCAGGCCACTATATACTTTAAGTCCCCTTTTATCAAAACATTGATTCCTGGTAAGGCAAGCAAAATATTCATTCATTATTGTTATTATGGGCCCTGGCGGCACCCGTAGAAGTAATTAATCCGGAACGTATCGGGCCGACGGTTGTTATTATACGGACCGCCACATACATCCTTGGTAGTGGTTTAACTGGAGGTTAGTTGTTCCATGCCAAGTGATCGGGAGATTTATGACCTCCCAGGGAGATGTATGACATCCCGATTATTGATTATCGTCTCTAGGGTTTGCTCCCCTATGTGACACCAAGGAGTAGTGGAGGATTATCATATTTGGTTTTATTAAAGTATTGGTGTCTTGATCAACGCCGTTACTATTTTACCAAATTTTAAGGAGTTAAGGATTAAAAGGCCTAGCTTGCGGGCAATAAAACTCTTTTATAGAATGGTTCATACTTTTACAAACAACTCCAACATATCATATCCCTATTTTAAACTTATTATGAACCGGATTATAATTGCTATATCCTTTTGCTATTATTTTAGATCAAGATCTTTTTGGTCCTATATATATATATATATACACACACACATATATCTATAAGCTATTATACACCTTAATTTAATCACTTGAACTAACCCCTTGCCTATTTTAAAATGCATGGTTTTAGGAATCAATGGAATGACACCTACAGGTATCTTGAAGCATTAAGGTGTCATACATAGTAGGCCAGGACTGATTTTAAGTACACATTATCCTGAGCATGTATACTTTATAAGCTGCTCTCATATTTTGCACAAGCATGCTATTATGTTATACTCCCCTTATATAAATTACTTTGATCAATAATACAAGGACCTGTTCGATCATATGCGTCACTTTATTTACACGTAAAGTTTTAAATTTCTCTATCTTTCGCTGCACTGTACCTTGCGCTCTACTTAAGTATTTCTAGATCATTCGCCATAGTATTTCTTGAGTGCTAGGTCTAACATCCAGTAGGGGAGTATTACGGTGCGGGGGTTGTAGTGCTAGGGGAGGCGCTACAGGATCTCCTTCTTGGAAGCCATAAATATCAAAAGTTGAGTCAGAAGATACCTAAGAGCTTGAAGTCGAAGAATAGCAGACTCGAATATACCTTGCTCTCTGTTAGTTGCTTGATCGATCGGTTGCTCAAATGCTTCTGATGCTTTACTCACTTTTGAAGTATGTAGTAGTAAAATGAATTTACAGACCTAGAAGATGAAAATGTAGGAATCGGGAAGATGAAACCATGCAGTGATTGTAGTGGGTCCCTCCTCGAAAACTAAAATGATGCCAACACGTCAACCCTAGTTGGAGATATTTTGGGGGGCTAATGATGTGGTAGGAACCCACTTGCTGACGGGACTCATTTCCCAAATGACATGTGGGCACTGGCCCACCTCTTGAATTATATCCTTCTCGATTAGGCGATCAAAGAGGGGGTTCCACCCTCCTCTCAGGATGAGTTTTTCCCTCATCGACCTACCCTCCAGAAAAACCACCCGACGACGCTCTAATGGGGCAGCTGTTAGCTTGGGTTACCTCCACGTCGACCGGTGCCATCATTATGTCCAAGGTATAAATACCTCACATTAATCCCGGTAGGTAAGACATTCCAACTATCACATTTATTGCACTCTCTTTTAACCTCTCTCTTCTAACATCTTAATCGATTTTAACTTGAGTGTCAGAGCGCCAACCCTGGTTAAACTCCCTCAAGTCCGAAGTTAGCCTCCAGCTTACATTTTCTCTTCCTTTCCAGATAGTCGACCAGGCAAGCAAGTGATCCGATTAGCTCGACGCTCGAGCTTTCTCGATTTGATATTTGGCTCGATCAATATCATATTAGATATTACGTGTTGAAATTTGAACATCATATAAAATATGATATTTCCTGACACTATTTTCAATATGTGTCTATAAATTAAATTAAAGGGAAAAATGCAATTTTAGTACACTAGGGTGCAAAGTGTGTGATTTCGTGTACTATTATTTTCACTAGTACAATTTTAGTCCCACTATTAGTTTTTTGGAAGGATTTTTCACGTGCCCATCACACACATTGTTTTTTTTTTTTTTTTTTTTGACCCAGAGGCCCTCAAAATGGGGAAAAACCATTAGAGGGCATTACAATCTGTCAACACCAAATCAGAAAGAAAAGGAGGCAAAACAGAGCCACCTACGCAGGCCGGAGCCGCATTACGAGCAAGCACGTGAGCCACTACATTGGCATCACGACGAACAAAGGAGAAACGACACGACGAGAAAACAGAAGAGTACAATTTAATATCCTGGATAATATTCCCTAGAGCAGAGCAATCTTCATCCGGAGTGTTCAACTTGTTAACAAGATTCAAGCAGTCACTCTCAACCCAAATAGCAGACCAACCATTAGCAAAAGCAAATTCCAAAGCACGAGCAACAGAAACTGCTTCCACAGCTTCCGGCTCTAAGGAACTTTCAAAGCGGTCACAAGACCAACCAATACAAGCACCTTCGTTATCTCGTGCAACAACACCAAAACCCACTTCGCCCGACTCAGTAAACAGAGCACCATCAACGTTCAGTTTCACAACATTCGGAGCAGGAGGATCCCAATTTGCACAAAGATCAGAATTTGGAGTAATTACCTGGGGTGTTGAATCCTCTGCGGCAGAGGTATCACAGTACGAAAGAGCGAAATAAATAAGCTCGTCAGGCATAAAAGCACATCCCTCCGTTCGCTTCTTATTACGGAACCACCAAAGCCCCCACAGGATCAAAGCAAACTTGGCACGGTCATGGTTATCCAGCGCGCCAAAAACATTTTCGATCCACTCGTGAACTCCCCCGGAGAAACGCGAGAGAAGAGACCAAGGAAGGAGCGAGATCGCCCAAACTTGGCGACCAAAATGACAAGAAAAGAGCGCGTGCTTTGCATCTTCGGGCTCCTCTGAACAAGTGAAGCAACAATTAGCCAGGTCACAATGGAGTGCGGTAAGCTTAGCGGCAGTCGGGAGTAAATCAAGACAAACCCGCCAAACAAAAACACGGACTTTTGGGGGAACTTGAAGCTTCCAGATTAATTTCCACAAAGGACCTGCCCGAGAGAGAGAAGAAGAGGCCCGATTTACCCCATCAAGAGCAAGGGCGATGTGATGAGCGCTCCGAACGGAGAACTTTCCATTATTCTCAAAATACCAAATGAGCTTGTCAGGGCGAGGAATCCTTCCGATGGGTATACTACGAATGAGGGTCGCATCGCTTTTGCAAAATAAATTATCCACCAGAGTAAGATTCCAGCCTGATCCATTTGGAAGAAGAAGTTGGGAGACTTTGGTAATAGAGGGGTCCCGTGTCTGTATAATGAGTGGCCTAAAGGAATTAGGTCTCGGGAGCCACCTATCTCGCCATATATCAATCGACTCTCCTGACCCCACCCTCCATCTAGAGCCCGCTTCAATCACAGGCTTGGAAGCGAGAATGCTCCTCCAAGTAAAGGAAGGAGAACGTCCCAGTCCAGCTCCGAAGAAATCCGTATTAGGAAAATATCTCGCCTTTAGAATTCTGCTCAGAAGACAGTCGGGGTTAGTCACTAATCGCCAAGCTTGTTTGGCGAGGAGAGCAATATTGAAAGCCTTGAAGTTCCTGAACCCCAATCCCCCATGACATTTCTGCAAACACAATTTATCTCAGGAGAGCCAGTGAATACGATCTTTTTCCTTATCATTCCACCAGAATTTTGTAGCGAAAGAATCCAACTCCTTAATAAATGAATCCGGGAGCTTAAAACAAGCCATAGAGTACGAAGGGATTGCTTGAATAACAGCCTTAATAAGAACCTCCTTACCTGCCACTGAAAGTTTCTTCTCTGAGTATCCACTAACCTTCTTCCGAATACAGTCACGGAGAGAGGCAAAAAGAGTTTTCTTGGATTTTCCAACTACCGAGGGGAGACCCAAATAAAGATCAAATTTATTCACCAACTGGACCCCCAAACAGTCTGCCAATTCCCTTTTAGAAGCAACCGATACATTATGACTGAAAACCACGGAAGATTTCTGAAAATTCACCATTTGTCCCGAGGCTCTGGAATAGGAATTAAGTACCTTGGATATACCATCAAAAGCTCTCCGATCGGCCCTCCCACAAATCAGTGTATCATCCGCAAAAAGGAGATGGGAAATTCTCGGCGCACTCCGACAAATAGCAATTCCCTTAATTAAACCGGAATCCTCAGTGAGTACAATTAATTATCTTTATGGGCGACGCCACATGGATGGAAATGGGGTGACTTGACCCCACTGAAAAAATTATCTCAATTATATCTTTACAATATTCAATATCTAATATTTAGCTAATATGTATAATTATTATTTTTGAACCCATATCAAAAATAAAAATTTGTCAATTGACCCCTAAAACAATAAATAGGTAGGTTAATTCATAAGTTAGTACTTTTTTAATATTTTAGTGAGAGTATTTACTAGTTTATGTATATATGGTATTTTATTGAGTGAGGTGCTAAGTTTGATTTCTTTTATTTTCTATTTTTTTTATTTTTAATTTTATTTGATTTTCAAAATAGAAACCTACCCCACGTATAATAGTAGCGGATTTGATACTGTTTTCTTAACTCTCCATTTCTTTTAATTTGGTTTTAATTTTATTTGATTTTAAAAAAAGAAATTCACCCTCTGATCTCAAATACGTAATACTATTCACATATTATCCATTATATGCTTAGAATGTTAAAAATTCTACCTTCTCCGACATTTAAGAAAAAACAGTAACATTATTTTATAATTATTCTTAATTTACTTTATAAAAATTTATACACATTATAAAAATCTGTTTAGTGAAATCCTAATAAATAATTTTATTGATCCCGGTGATTTTTATTTAAAAAACACACCCCTAAAGTGGTAAGAGGAATTCGAATCCAAAATTATTATTATGGAAAAAGAACACTTAATTGTTTGAGTCAACCATATTTATTTTTTGACCCCAATGATTGATAATCTTGGAGGCACCCCTGATTACCTTATTGATTATTTTACAATTTATAACCATATGTGGAGGCGAAATCAATTCTTCTTGCCTAAACACTAATTCAAAAAAAAAATTGTCATAAATAGTTACAATTGCAAAAAAACTACTTAATAAATAATTAATTATACCCACTAATAGTGTGCGTGAGGGGCACATGAAAAATCCATTCAAAAAACTAACGATGGGACTAATATTGTACAATTTTAAAAATTTTGAGAATAAAATAAATAAGTAGAAATAATAGTACACACAGACACACATTTTACTATCTACTATGTTATCAAAAGCATTTTTTTTCACCAAAAATAAAAAATCGCATTTTTTACTTAAATTAAGTTATGATAAATCTAACCGTTACTATGGGTCCGACATCCGACATACTATTAATATAGATATACAGATACAAATGGTTCAGGTATTTCAGCATCATTGCAACCTTCCTCAGGTAGACTAACAGCTTCACACCAAATCGCAACACTATTAATCTGAGTCGTTAGAAAATATGCAGCAACAATCGAACCAAAAACCTTGTTATACATTACGCAATAATTTAATAAGGTCGGCTACAAAAAATTGTTGTTAAACATCAATAATTCAGGAATAATTAATTGTTTTTACGGGACATTGCATGATTACATCTATATTTACATGTAAAAGGCACCACAATTTTTTAATAATTGTTTTTATGGAATTAATATTTGTTTCTTACTAATATCAAATATCACAATTCACCATTCTTACTAATATCAAATATCACAATTCAACATCTGCTCCCTTACCTTCTTAAATCTATGCATGTCGAAATCCGATTTTTTCATAATCTTTGTTAAATTAGTCGTTATAGCAAAGACGACTTTTTTATGGATATGCATCCATCACTATTTTTTTAGGTTATGTTATTTAACCAGACTTTCATATGAAAGTTTAGTTATTTTATTAGGATTCAATTTTATTATTATCTAATCTTCTCGATGGAAGTTGATATGATATTAAGCGTGAGGTTAATTGTATAGTTCATTCGCTTTCGATAGTTGCAACTTTGACTAGCATTTGTCCCTTTCAGTTTCAGCTTGCATTCTTCTGATTTGTACCGCTTTGATTGTACTTTTTGATTTGATAATATATTAGTTGGTATTTTTAAAAAAATATATATATACAATTAAGAACAATCCCTGATGAATGGACAATTCTAATAATATTAATTTGTCAAGTGGTATCGTATCACATGTAACAACCATACCAAATCCTTCTATAAAAACTTTGAAAAAAATTTATATTGACATATATATAGCTTATTATATCCGTATAATTACATTCGCGTTCTACATTATAGACGAGAATATGCAAGAAAAGACAAGAACTAAGGCAATAATTAAGGAATGAATAATTGCATTCGAGATTATATACATATGTTGATGTATTGGTTGTGTCAATTGACACGAGCTAAATATAGAGGGACCTACTTTCCAATTGTGTACAATATTATATATACTCTCCTCATTGTAAATCCAGCAGCTGTAAATGGGTGCGCCAGCAAAACAACTACTTCCTACCAACAAAACTTGTGGGCTCGACTCCATTAATTGACTCAAATTTTAATTTAATATATTGTTACTCATTAAATTTGGTCTTGTACTTCATCAATTTTGATACTTTAGTTTTAAGTCATTTAGTCATTTAAATAGAGGCCATCTGATCACCAGAGGCTTCATATGAATACTGAATTCATATATATTGTTTTTCTTATTTAAACAGACTTCTAATTGTGAATATAAGTTGGCTTGAAAAAGAAGTTTATGTAACTTATTATTAAAGCATAATAACTACAAGGGTGTGTTTGAGTACAAGAGACTCAATCCTTAGCCAAATATTAGAAGTTCGAATTCTGACTTTGGGTATGAAGCAACTTCAAATCTCCTAACTGATTGTCTCAGTCTATGAGACGCCTACAAGTTAGCGAAGGGACTAGTTATCTTAGTCGACGAGAAATATCCTAATTTAAAATAATAATAATAATAATAATAATAATAATAATAATAATAATAATAATAATAATAATAATAATAATAGGATTTTGAATCTTGGAATTTGTAGGGTCTACGGAGAGAAGAAATTCTCAAGAACTCTTGTCGGAGATCAACTAATGTGATTGGAATGTGACGAAGGAATAAATATCGAATGATCACGACATTTTAAATTTACTAAATTTTTTTAAATTACTACATTAGTCTAATACGGCATCGTCAAAGGTTAATTTGATCTGACTTTATTGAGCTCCGAGGAATTATCATTGAAAGTTTTTTTTTTTTTAGCACATGCACACCCAAGTGAGATTCACACTTGGAATATTATCTTTAAAGAATGAACCTATTAACCACTTGAACCAACACCCGTAAGCAATTATCATCTAAAGTTAAGAGAATAGAGAAAAGCATAATCAGAATTTACAATGTCTCAACTCTCAACATGTCTTTTGACATGCAGAAATGACTTTATTTTGTTAGGCTTAGTACGTGTAAATCATTTTTCACAAATGCTAACAATGAGGATTCAGGCTATGATCACTTTTGTCTCGGCTTTGATATCATATTGCATAATCACCTCCTCTAAAATTTAAATTTATGTAAAAGAGAATCACCAAATATTTAAATATCACAAAAACAAATGTGCAAAATTTAAGATCATCTATATTAGTATATAAAGCTAGAGACCTAGGTCATAACTATTTTGAGTCCTTCCACTAATTTAGATTATCATTTTAAAAATAATGGATTAGTTAAAATATTAAAATGCTCATAATTTATTTATTTATTTATTTTTTTGAAAGCAAAAAAATGTTCATAATTAGTTGACAAAAGTCTAAATTTGCCCAACAAATATAAGGGTAAGATCTATGATACACAAATGCAGACACGATACGATATCGATATGAATACGATAATATGAATTTTTTTTAAATTATCCACATGAATAGTATTGGATATAGTGTTCGATATAATACGATACAATAAAGTGATATTTTTAAAGTGTTATATATTGTAAGGTAAGTTAAAAATTAATGTGAGCTACGGACGCGTAATTATGTAAATCAATGTAATATGTATATAATATATTGATCAATGGGTTAATTACAAATCCCCCCCCGTCCTTTGGCCCTTAGGGCGGATTGCCCCCTGTCCTTTGATTTTGGGCGATTTCCCCCCTAACCTTTCGCAATTGTTACACTTTGCCCCTTTATGACGTTTCCGACGGCATCTTTTTGGAATATTCCGTCATGAAAGATTAGGGGGTACAGATCCCCCCCCTGTCCTTTTCCCCCATGGGCGGATTGCCCCCTGTCCTTTGATTTCGGAATATTTCGTAATTGTTTTTCAACTTTAACTTCTATCCCGACTTTTTATAAGTAGATAAGCCTTCGAACACTTTCATTATACACCATCAAATCAAATAATGTAACTTAACATTTCGGTGTTATATTAGCTTAACTAAAAATTTCGTGTTCAAATTTTTGAGAATACAACTATAACTAGCAGGAGAAAATTTTATATCAAATTGGTCTAACCCGATTCGACTCATATAAATGTCCTATAAAAAAAACACCGATATTGCTTATGAAAGTTTACTGAAGCATTCTTGAAATCACTTCTTCTAATTATTATTATTATTATTATTATTATTATTTACTTTTAAAAATATCACTTTAAATAATAAAGAAAAAAAAAATAACTCGGATACAATATAAAATCAATGTGATATATATATATATATATATATGTATATTATTTGCATTAAAATTTCACGTTTATTGAATTTGGTAAATACCGGATAAATAGTACAAATATTTGAGAATTTAAATATCAAATACGATACGACACCAAAATGATAGTTACATTATTTGAGTTGATGGTGTATAATGTGAGTGTTCGAAGGCTTATCTACTTATAAAAAGTCGGAATAGAAGGTACAGTTGCAAAACAATTACGAAATATTTCAAAATCAAAGGACAGGGGGCAATCCGCCCATGGGGGCAAAGGATAGGGGGGGATCTGTAAAACGTATTTTTTCATGAACGGAATATTCCAAAAAGATGCCGCCGGAAACGTCATAAAGGGGCAAAGTGTAACAATTGCGAAAGGTTAGGGGGGAAATCGCCCAAAATCAAAGGACAGGGGGCAATCCGCCCTAAGGGCCAAAGGACGGGGGGGGATTTGTAATTAACCCTTGATCAATTATAGAGCAAGGTTTAGAATGATTTTATGAGTCATATTGTAAGACACGCAGAAGCACCGATTGAGGCATCACACGTACACAAGTTCCGTTTCACCGTTAGCTTTTGGTTGTATTTAAATGTTATTTATGTTGCAATAGTATGTAATTTTTAAAGTATTATAGTTGTGCTTGAAAATTGCCTCTATTTGGATATATTTGTTTGATTGTATTTAGAGATTATTTATATGATAATAACTTGCAGTATTGGCTTTATCATTTAAAAAGGTGAGGAATTTGCATTTTGGTGCCATAATAATAGGTTGTTCTCGATTTTAATCTCGTTATCTCAATAATATGCATATTTATTTTCATAATATTCAATTGAGATAAATATCTTTACCACTATGAACCATGAGCTCTTTTTTACGTTTTAATTTAAACTTAAACAAGTTCAAATATTGCGACTTCTACTATAATTTTCTAATAAAGTGTAATCTAATTTCACTTATCATGTGACACGTACACAAATTTCCTTTCACACATCTTACGATGAGTGAAATCAAGTTATACTTTTTTTTTTTCCCCTCGTACACATCTAAATGGGATTCGAACTTGGAACCTTGTCCTGGAGAATGAACCTACTAACCACTTGGACCAACTCTTATTGATAGAATCAAGTTATACTTTATCAACCTTGTTAAAAAATAATAGTTGAGGTTGCAATTTTAAATATTTTTTGTGTGTAGATTACAAAATCAAAAAATTTCTATATTTTAGGATGGTAATTTTTTTTCATTCAATTTATTGTAAGTCCATCCATTAATTTTTGGATGGAAATAGTAGGACTTCCAATATTAACTTTTCATTTGGCGAGATAATACATGAGAAAAATACATTTTTGAATGAGTGAAGATATTTTAGTTATTTGGTATGACACTGGTTTTAAAAAGATTTAATATGGGATATGACATGCATTTTTTCGTGCATTTTCCCCGGAAAAAAAAAAAAAAAAAAAAGTTAACGAACATCCAGCAATTTCCGTTTAAAATCTTATTGATGGACTAACATTGCAACATATTCAAACCTCTTCTAAAATCTCAAATATCAAATATAAAATTATCCTCTCTCCCTCTCTTTTCTCTTTAATTCTAAACCCTAATCTAAGCAACTCAACTCAAGAAAAAATAGTCAATTGAAGTTTCGATCTTCTCCACCGCTGGATTGTCTCATCGCTAGCTTCTCATATTTGTTTCGTTGAAATCCGTCCAAATTTGATGTCATTCTCTCGAATCTAGCACCTTCTTATCAGATCCGTCGTCACCCTTCCAGATCTGCTATCTTCCTCCCAGTTTTAGTGGAGATCTGCTGTTGGCTTTTTTCTGGTTCAAAAACGATCTGGGTTCACTGTTTTTGTTTAAGTTATGTTTTTTTCGAATTTTCAGTATGAAAGTTTTATCTCTTTCATATGAAAGTTTTGTCTCTTCCAAATGGAAGTGTAGTTACTTTTTTTAAGTTCAATTTTACGTTTTTCCATGTATTCCTTACCAAAATTAAGTTTATTCAGTGTGAGGTTAACAATCTAGCCCATTCACTCTCGAAAATTATAGCTTCAGTTTGCGTTCGTTCATTGCAATTTCGGTTTGCCTTATTTCGACTTTTGCCGCGACATTTGTATTATCTGATTTGATTATACGATTTTGTTCTTACTTTAAAAAAAAAAAAAAAAAAAACATTGCAACAAATTGAATAATGTGGGACTAATGCGCTTATTATTCAAATAACATAACTAAACTTGAAAACAATCTATTATTATGAATTCAAAAATACAAATTTTAAGCAAAATGACAAACAATTTAACTTGAATTTCATATACAATGTTTAACAAAAATAATTATATCTGACTATCCTATATTTAAGCCTAATTACAATACGGTCTATCTAAATTGAAAAATTACATTTTAATCATTTACTTTTGAAAATCGTTTGTGGTCTCTGACATCTGTTAAGGTTCCGTTATATCCTTCCAAAAGTACCTCCGGTTTTTATAATTTGATTTGAAACTCCGAGGATTGTGTTGTTATAATTTGTGGGGATCATTTTGTTTATTATAGTTGTAAATTTTAGGAATGATTTTGTAATTTTGATTATATATTCAATATAACGCTCATACAAACTGTCGTGGGACATAAATGTAATTTTACAAATTCCGTTAGAAATCTCAAACCAAATAAAATTTATAAAGACTAACATATAATTTTCCAATTTGCCCATCCGGAGTCTGTTTCCTTTAAAAAAATATAATTTTCCAATTTAAATAGAATACTTTGTAATTACGCCTACATTCACATATTTAGATTAAAATTTGTAATTTTGCCCTTCTCCCTTTTATCTGTTGTTTGCTTTTATATCTCGTCTTCTCTATATAAATGCTGAATCCGTCCCAAATATTAATTAATATTTGGCATTTGCAATCAAGTAGCCATAATATGAATCCCAATTGGAGGTCTATTTCTTAGGCCCCGTTATCACGAACTCAATTGTCAACCCTATCATGGGACGATGACATAAAGTTTTTTCAACAAAAATTATTGTTTCTAATAATTTACAATTCTTGCTCTTGTCATGGAGAATTTTCCAGTCCATTAATCAAGAGGCACCCAATCTCTTGTATTTCACACCAGACAAAACTAACTCCATGATTTAAATTAAAGTACTCCCTATTTTCTCCATTTTTACTCTTTATTATTAAATATTTAAATTATTTAAAGATTATTTATTTATTTTGTTGAATGATTTAATCTAGGAAAACTTAACAGGTGTGGAGTCGGGATTTCACAAATGTGACTACTTTTTTTAGTTCATTATCATTGATACATGATAGTAACTCAAGAAGAATATTGATTATAATTATTTAAATTATTTTGCATGGTGAAATGATTGAGTTTGGTGTTTGGGTTTTTGCTGAGTAATGTTTGAATATTATGCAGTTGGGGTAGTGATTTTTAAATAGATATACTGAAAATAATTTTATAATTAATATATTTATTTTAAACAACAACAAATATATTTATAAATTATGCAAACAAATCAAGTCAAGCATAAGAGGATCGGCATAAGTCGAAATTAGGCAACGCGAAGTTGTATTTTTTGAGTTAGAAGTAAATGTGCTAAATAATTAGGTTCACGCTGATTAAAAGTAAAGACCCAATTTCCATATGGAAAAGTGAAAATTAAACAAACTTTAAAAAGAGACGAAACTTCCTTCCAAAAACCAAATTTCAATTCGAAAGACTAAAAAACAATATAAAAAAGTAAAGGTGGTGATGGATTATGAAGAGACTTAACTATCACAGTCGAATCGATTCAGCTGTGCCGCGGCCCTCTCAGATCTCTGCTGCAGTCGCTCTCTCAAATTAGTTTGGTCGCTAACTTCTTAAATCTATTGATCTATGTTTTTTTCCCGCTTCTTCAAATCTATTTATCTGGACAGAATTTTTTTAAGCACCTCTCAATTTAAACTTAAAGAAATCGATCTTCGAGATTTGCAAAGATCGATTTAAATTTGAAAAAATTGATTTCTAATTGTCCTCCATAATTAATATTAGTACACGGAAAGCTGTTGTAATTATAAAACAAATTCCATATAAATAAGATTAAAAGTCATAAATATGATTTTAAGTAATAATTATAGTTCATTAATCTGATTTATTTTACGGAAGAATTACACTTTGCTTGCTTGAATAATAGTACTGTATGCCATATTTTTCCCCGTAATTAAGCTATCAAATGTAACACGCATGGGGTTGCAAACTCTGCCCAATAAGTAAAAGTGAAATTACAAGTGAAAGTTGTAAAAAATTGTAATAATAAAATCAGTGAGTGTTTGGTTAAAAAAGTGATATGAAGAAAAATAAACAATTGATTGTTTGTAGAGAAAAATTGATAATGACTTTTAACTTCTACAAAGCTACTAATGTGCCTTGAAATAATTTGAAATATTTTTGGGTACTAGTGAAATCAACACGCGTTGCACGTTTATCATTTAGTTTATTTCAATAAGTTTAGTTATTATGTTTATTGAGTAAATTAATATATTAAAAGTATCTAATTTAATTCAATAAATATAATAAAATTTTTAATGAATCAATTTGATTTTGTGAAACTACACATACCAAACATTTTATTTCGAAAAATTCTTTTTCGAACAATATAAAATAAGTAAAAAACTCAAATTAGAAAAACATTCGATCAATAAGAAACAATCAAAATATATATTTGAAACTATGTTACTGCATAAAAATAAAATATTTAAAATGGATAATATAAATAACAAGACATATAAAAAAATATACATTAAAAAATTTTAAAAATCATATAAAATACTATGTTAATTATTTGTACTTTATTCTTTCTATTATTTGGTTTTCATTAATATAATTTTTTATTTATCTTTAATTTTTTTATAAAGTTCTCAAAAGTATTTTTGTTATAACTGAAAATGTAAAGGTTATTGCATTTTCATGGGAATCACCCTCTTCAAATTTGTATGTTAATGTAATGGAATATTTGCAACCCAACTGAGGAATAGTTACCTCAAGCTAAGACTTATTCAACTCCGTTGGTGGATCATCCTAGACCCAATAACCATCTTGAACTTCGTGGTCTATCCTCACCAATTTATCCACCATAATGTTTCTTTCTCTCGGGATGTGCTCAATCTGAGCTTCCTCGGGCTTGAGGAGTAAATTTCGGCAATCAAATATTAAAATTTTCATGTGGTGCTCTTTATAATCCTTTATTGTTATACATTTCACCACCGTTTCCGAATCAATCTCCAGATTAATCTTTAGAATGCGTCTCTCCCAAGCTAGCTTTAATCCCTTACGTAAGCCTAATAGCTTCGTCACTTTTATTGGAACTCTACCAAAATTTATAGAGTATCTTAATACCTATCTTCCACTGTCATCTTGAATGACGCCCCTAGTCGAAGCATTGTTGGTGTGTCTATAAAAACTTCCATCTAAATCTTGTTTCACCCATCCCTTCTCGAGTTTATTCCAAGGCAACTCAACGCATGTATTCTTTTGCCTGTGTTTTTTGTCCTAACTAATTAGTACCAAGGACTCAAATAACTCTTTTATGTGCTGAAGAGTGATGTTTCTCGACTTTATAATATTCTAATACCTTCATCAATTTCGTGCTTTTTAAAGATTGCAGAGCGTTGAGATCAAGACAATCTATCCAGGACATTCTGGTAACATGTTGCTCCGAACTTTGTTGTTAAAAGATCTCTTTGAGCCATTCCGAACCTTACAAGCCACGAAGATTTCAACCAGTCTACATTTCAACAATCTTGTTCCATACCCGAAGTGCGAACGGACAGCTTCTCAGCACATGATCCACATATTCAAGTCTTGTACAACAACTTGTACATATATCGCTTTCCCCAAATTTTCAGTCATACTTCAATGCAATCGTGCGCAAGCTGTCATGTTGGTGAAGTCACAAGAAAATCTTGAACTTTTAAGGGCAAGACAATTTTCAAATTCATTTCTAATATTTTCTCACATGTGTCATTCGATATCATAAGTAGATTATAGGTCATTTTATAGGAGAAATTATCGTTAGTTTCACTACACTTTATATTATTTATATTTAATTTTTCTCTCCTTTTGTTTTCACCTTAGCTATGTTCCATTTTTTATCTATTCCAATGAGATCATATACCATAAGAACTTTATTCTCCTCATAAATGTTAACGCTCAATATGTCGGTTAGTTTGACTTGTGATAACCATCTATCATTATATAAAGACACCCCGCCACCATTTTCAATCCTCCAATATTTGTAAAACGGTTCTGCCAACCAAATACTTTGAACCATCCTCTTTTATGCTCGGGAAGCCAAAAATTGAGGCTTACTTTTAAGAATATCCCTTCCCCCCGCTTTTAAATATATTTTCTTATATATCTAGCTCCAGCATTATCTCCCTGTTGAGCATTCCCCATTCTATTTTAGCGAATATAGCTCTTCTATTTTTTTGGGCTTCTCTAACACCCAATCCCCATTCTCGCTTCTTTCTAGTCACCTTCTTTCACCCTATAAAATTAGTTCATTTCTTTGTTATATTAGTCACCCAAAAAAATTTGTGATTGAGTCAATCAAGTTTATCGCACGCGTGACTGGGGAGCCAATTTGTAGGCATATGGTAGATGGGATTCGAGCTCATGATAAACCAAATAAATGTAATTATCTGACAATGTTTAGCATTTTGGCTTTCTATCTAGAAGGAGCTTTTTTACTCTCTCAATCACCTTCAAGAAAAACTCACTATAGTTTCGACCAAAGTTCATCTGTACCCCCCTCCCCCCCCCCCGCGGCCAGCTCCCTATGTTGGTTATACTTTCCATACCCTAAATTCTACTAACCTGTTGTTCTAAATTCTTGGACACATAATGTGCGAACAATACGTGTGATTTGCTCAAGTTCAATTTGAGGTCTGGTACCTTGCAAACGCCTAAAACTCACTTTAAATGCACATCGCTCCATCCACGGTAACTTTGGCTTAAAATATTAAATCGTCCACAAAAAGAAAATATGAGATCTACGGGTCTCTCTGACATATCGCAATTGGCCTCCATTATTTGGTCGAAACAACTTTCTCAATCAGATACATAAGTCTTTCCATACAAAGCTCAAACAAATAAAGTAAGAGTGGATCCCATTGTCTAATGTCACATGTTATCTGTATAGCCTCTGTCCATTCACCATGCCATAGAATCTCCGATTTTATCCCCTCCACTATGCTCATGATGATATTGATGATTTTTGTTACGAATTCGAAGAAAGTTAGAGTTTTCCTTAGAAAATTCCACCATACTTTGTCGTACGTCTTTTCAAGATCCAATTTTAGCACCATGCGCCCATTTTTGTCTTTGTCGATATAACGTGTGTAACACTTCTTGAAGTACCAAGATATTGTCATGACTACTTCGGTCGGTCATGAAGTTATTATAGTTTGGACTCATAATTTTATTGATATATGGCCTAAGATAGAGTAAATCATCTTGATGATTATTTTGAGCAATACGCTGCACAACGTAATGAGTCGAAATTCGCTTATTTTTTTTGGAGCATTAACTTTCCTCTGGCAAATAAATGTTTGACAAGCCTTTTTGGGAATTGATTTTCTCTCCATTTAATCATTAATAAATTTCACTACCGAGAGTCTCACGTGGAAATGTTTTGGCTTGCAAAAACTAATCCCGGCTTCACGAATATTTAACTTTGAACGTGCTGTGTTCTATATATATGTACAGTGTGCGTGCGTTAGCCCCTCGCTCAGTCTTTGGACTGACCCCTCCCCATTTATGTTTTTAGTGTGCAGGTTTAGCTTTGGGTTCGCGTTGGAGTTCGTGCTAGGCGGTGGTGTGTCGTGTCTGTTGAGTCTGCGTCTGTTTGTTTAAGTGTGTTAAGTATTTTGTTCTGAATTATAATATGTAAAATTTTGTAAAGGTATGTTTTGTACATGTTTGAAATTATGATTTGAATGTATGGAATTTGGGACAGGTTAGGATAGGTGCTCGGATTAGATGAACCCGTTGTGATTTTATAATTATTCGGGACAGGTTTCTAGGGCCAGTTGAACCCGTTTCGTTGTGTAATTGTTCGGGACAGGATAGGATAGATTGCCGGATTAGTCGAACCCGTGTAGTTGATTTTGATGTCTGTTTTGCACTGTATGTTTTATGTAAGAATGTTTTTGAAAGTTTGCTTTTTGCTTTGCTTCAGCTACCCTGTTTTGCATCTTTTCTTTCGTACAGGGTTAGGTACCGCGTAGCTAGTGTGTGTGTTTTCGTTTATCACCCGTTCGCTGTGACTTGGTGCGTGTGCGGACTCTCCATTTCGTACACGTGTCAGGTCATAGTGCGGGGGTGTGGTGGCCCACTGCTTGGGGTGCTACATGTTATGTGCAAGGTATTAATTTATGGCTTCCTTTGATACATTAATTCTGAGTTACGAACTTATATGCGTTAAGTGATACCTATATGCACTTCATATGCATACCTTGCACTCATGAGCATAACCGAGCATCTATTTGGTACATGTTTGAGTCTAAGTCTCGGGTGTCGTGTTCTTGTGTTTCAAAGCCTCTTCCGGAAGCCAACGAACCCGAGGTTTAGGTGGTGGTTTGTTCGTTTTGGCCATTTTGCTCCCACTCTTTTGCTAAGGTGAGGCTTAGGACTTTTCTTTTAGATATGAATCCTATGGCCTTTATGTGATGAATTCTTACCCCGCATGCGATTATATACTTATTATATAGTAAATATGAGTGCTTAAGCTATGTTTAAGATCTTATGAATCCCCTTGGAATTTATGAAAATAGTATAAGTATGAGCATACGTAAGCTAAGCTTTGAATCCTCTTTTTGTATGTTTATGTTTGGTATGTGCAAGGTATACCCTGAAAGATGGGAAGTTTGGTATGATTGGTTCGTTGGGCCCTCGAGGCGTGGGTAAGGGAGAACCGGGATGACCATGGGGTCGCCGGTTATGACCCCTGTGCACGCTCTCAGTTGAAGTATTCATGCGCGACCCGTGGAGTTAGGGAAGGCGTGGTACTTTTAGCCCTCGGTGGATAATCGGGGAAGGCATAGTGTGGGTTAGCTACCCCGTATATATTTGCATTACGGGTGGAAAGGGTTTGATTCCCGATCACCATTGATGTTGGGGTTGGATTGATATTTATGAATTATGCATTTTATGTTATGTATTGATATGAGGAGATGATAGAGGTCCGTACTCGCCGGACATGTGCTTAAGTTTGTATCGGTGAATTATAAATTGGGGAAGGATTTCCTTAAGTATGTTATGTAAGCTTTGAAATGTTTTGGTATGCAAAACCCTACCCCGGTTTATGATCATCCCCTTTTGATATATACTCTGTTATATACGTATTTATATGTGTGGGTGTGCGTTAGCCCCCTCACTCAGTCGAGTTGTAGACTGACCCTTTCCTTTACCCTTTAAGGTTGACCCAGCTAGGCGGGGAAATGCGTCGTCTAGAGTCGTACTTGTTGGCTTAGGTCGAGTCTGCATATGTTTTTGTTGCATTTTGGTTACTCTTTTGTGATTAATGTTCTATATGAATTGTATTCCTGGTACTCTTGGATACTTGACCTTATTTTTGGGCTGTGTGGCCATTGTATATATTTATAAGTTATATGTTTTATCGAGCTCCTTTTTGATCCTGTTTGTTGCTTCCGCTGTTTGGCGCACTCTGTTTGGTTTAGCCCCGCTTAGCCTAGTGTGTGCGTGTAGGTCCCCGTTCGCTTAGACTTGGGCTTATGTATGGAAATCCATTTCATATGTGGGTTCGGGTCTAGGTGAGGGGGATGTGGTGACCCGGCACTGCGGGTGCTACACGATGCAAGATCTTTTATGTAAAAATTGAAGATACACACTTTAAACATCTTATTATCAAAATTCATGAAGTGAAATGATTTGTTATCTTCCAATTCGTTAGTATTTCTTATATATATATATATATATATATATTGATGGGGTAGAAACACGCTCGACCTACGTTTCGGTACGTGGCTTGATTAGTTGGCCCATATTTTGACACGTGGCTTTATCAGCGATGACGCATGGCAACTTGGTCTCCATGAGCGTACCGTACCTCGGTTCCCAGGATATCCTAACCTTGAAGAAAGAAACAACCCTCGAGCGTCAATTGGTTGCACCCTCTAAGCATCCACATGCACACACGCTCGGGGAACCCTTCCCACAAGGGTGAACAGGGGAATGCTCCCCCTAGGGAGACTCAAGATCCTGGCTCCAGTTTCCCTTGGATCTACGAGCCCACCAGGCGCATGGTAAACACGAGCGTGCACCTAGCCCTCGTTACCAATCCAAAACGGCGTTCTGACACATAGTATGCACCCGAGCACCTGCCACTGTTGCCCGCACCACCTTTTCTCCAGCTTTTGTAGGAGATTCCTCCTAGGTTTCCCTCATTGCGCCACGTGTTAGGGCAACATCAAGGGAGGACCACAAGGTGTAAATTACCAAAGGGTCCCTGACCCTCAACTATAAATAAGAGACTTTATCTCTTCCACTATAAGCAATCTTTCCCCACTGGAACTCAGTAATTACTTCTTAGTTTCATCTCTTTCAGGTCGTCATCTAACTTGAGCTTCGGAGAGACAAACTGAGTATCACCCCCAGTTCCCCTAGCTTGGCCATCTGACATCTGTTTTGTGGTGTTTGTCCTAGCAGGTTGAAACCCCCCCCTCCCCCCAACTTTTCCGGCGAATTTCATCCTGTTTCCCTACATCAAACAAATTGTAAAGTGATAGGATTCTGATAACCCATATTCAGACCCATCATTTTTTGGCGTCGTCTGTGGGAAATCACTTTTCTTTTCTTCTTCTTCATCAGTGCTAGTTGAACAGTAAACACCCTTTCTCATAATTTTCACCATGGTTACTACTACATCCAAAGCCTTAGGAGGCGGCGATGACCTCCCCGCGGTGGTAACAACGATGCCACCCTCTCGGCCGTCAATGGAGGCGTGCCACCAGTCAGAGGAGCTCCCCCCATGGCGGAGCAAGCCGCGCCCACGCCGGAAGCCGCCGCTGAGCAACTCCCCGCCACAGTGGCTGGGGGATCTGGGCTTACTGCACCCAGAACATTCTTCCCGGTTACCAGCCCATCGCCCAAGTCCACCCCGGAGGGTATCCTCTCATGATGCCTCCGCCAGGGTTTGCCATGGCTCCATCTCCCATGCTCCCCATGGTTCAGCCTTATCACGCCGGCCGGATGCAGCTACCGGTGGTCATTCCCAAGGAAATTAAAGCGGTGGAAATACCCCCTATGACGCCTCAGCAGTTGCAGGCCATTTACACGGACACCTATTTCCCCTCAGGGACAGCCGCGCAGATTGCCCCCCCCCAACGGGAAGATGGTAGGTTCATCCTCTAATGGCGGCCCAAACTGTCTTACAAGCTCGACCACCACCTCCACCTGCCAAGGAAAAAGAAGTCCCTGAGAGGAGGAGTGGAACGTCCGCTGGTTGACAAAGGGAAAGAGCCTCAAAAAATTGACGTTGATGATGAGGCCCACTCACAAGCCTTAAAACGAGGCTCCCATATCTCCAGACGATGGAGCAAAGCTAGGGGAGAAGATCCCAACCTTCTCGCGGCTGTGCAAAAACCAACTGCAGGGGTTACAGGATATCGTGGGACAGCTCTCTCGAGCGCGGTCTCAAGCCCCCCATGCTAGGGACGAGAGAGCCAATGCCAGAGACGGTCATCGCCACACCCGACAGCACCACGCCCCTCGAAACCATGAACAAGAGGAAAACTACGAGAATTATGACTACCACCCTCGTTGAAGAAGTCTTGATGGCCCAGGCAGGAATGGTCAAGGTCCCCACTTCCATCAATCGCTATGACGGGACCACCAACCCCGCAGAACATTTGGACCACTTCCTGCATTTAATGCATTTTTATGAGCATTCGAGCCACTACTGGGCCAAGGTGTTCGTCACTTCCCTCGTTGGAATGGCGCAGGAGTGGTATAAGCGTTTGCCGCCCCGCTCGATCAGGGGGTATGTAGATCGTGCCAACGCCTTCTTAAATCATTTCAACTCCTTGAAGGCTCCTGTTACCGCGCCCATGGCTCTGTACAACCTGATCCAAGGGAGAAATGAATCCCTCAGATCCTTTTTTGCTCGCTTCATCAAGGAGATACTCTTGGTTAAGAGGCTGTTGACCATAAGCAGTATGTGAGCAAGAAGTTTGCGTACGCCATCGTTGAGAGAAGGCCCGGATAGCTTATGGCCATGAGGAAAATTTTCGAGCTATTCTTTGCGCTCGAGGATATGTATGGAACCAATACGCCCAGACACCCTAGTCCTTTGAAGAACAAGAGGGGGCATGATGATTCGTGAAAGGAGTGCTGGAGGTCTCCACCTCCACCTCGCAGGCTTGAGCGTGTCCCCCTCACTCGGACCAACTCTAAAGTCTACTCCCTATCCGGTAAGAAACTCTTTAAGAGGCCTCAGAAGATAAAGGAAACTGAGGCGTCGAAGCGATGGGGGAAATATTGTGCTTTTCACAAACAGAAAGGGCACGACACTAATGAGTGCCGCCAACTCGAGAGCGAGATCCAAAGGCTCATCGCCGGGGGCCACTTCTTAGAGTGCTACGATGAGCGCTGCCATGAGCGGACAAGGGAGAAAAGGAGAAGCCCGTCGCGCTCAAGGAGTCCCCGAGGGCGGGGTCCCCGGGGAGTACTTCCCGGGGTAAGCAGAAGACGTCTGAGCAAGACAACGCTCCTTTCACGGTCATCCACATGATCGCGGGAGGCTCATCAGGAGGAGATTCCAATGCCTCCTGCCACCGATACATCAGGAGTTATGATCAATGCCCCTTAATGCCCAACCAGGTCTATGCCATCAAAGAAACGAGCGCCGGTCATTCCAAGGAGATTGAGGTATTAGGATTCAGTGATAGGGACCTAGCACATATTGTAACACCCCATGGGGTCGGTGAAACCTCTGACTGCCCTATGGTGGTTAGTCTGGACGTCCATAACCACGTTGTAAAGAGGGTTTTGGTTGATAGTGGAAGCGCTGTCAATGTTTTGCCTTACACGACTTTTCATAAAATGAATATTACCAACATTCCCCTCGAGCCCCCTCAAAACAACCCTCATTGGCGTCGGGGGCTCCGAGGTTGTCCCTCGTGGACAAATTCTCTTGGCCACCTCCATCGGTCGTGCCCCACAGCGAAAGACGCTCATGGTTACCTACGCGGTGGTCGAAATTGAGATCCCTTATAACATCATAATAGGGGTGCCAGCCCTCGTTGATTTCAAGGCGATCATCTCGACCTACCATCAGAAGATCAAGTTCACAACCCCCGAGGATGTTGGCGAGGTTCTTTACAACGTTTGAGAGGCTTGGGAATGTTACATATTATCCCTCAAAAAGCCCAAGGCGGAAAAGACATTCCAAATTGGATCCACTAAAAAGTCAGTGGATTTCCCCAACCTGGATGAAGATGGCCCTGTGTGGAAGAGGGCCAAGATGAATAAAAAGAAGAACAAAAAGAAAGATACCCGCCCTGGAAATAATCCTGAGGGTACCCCACCTGGAGCAGTTGGAGAATCCTCCTCGGAAGAGGATACAAACGAGGGTGATCAAGAAGCCGCCGATAATCGCTTGACAGGAAAGAAAAGATCGCTCGAACTCCCTCGCCCAGAGGTTCGGATTAAGCCCGCAGAAAAATTCCTGACCATAGAGCTGGAACCTGGCAACAAGGACAAAACCACTCAGATCAGATCTAATATCTCGGGACCCTCACAAATCATGATGATTGATTTCTTCAGGGAGAATATTGATGTCTTTGCTTGGAAAGCATCCGATCTTACAGGAATTGATCCGAACGTCATAGTCCACAGGCTCAACGTGGACCCCACTTTCAAACCCATCAAACAAAAGAAGAGAGATGTGCATGGATTTCGAAAAAAGGTTATTGAGGAGGAAGTGAACAAGCTCTGTTCACTTCCTCGAAGCCTAATATATTGAACTTATACTGTACCCAGAATGGCTTTGTAATGTTGTTCTAGTACCTAAGAACGCCAACAAATGGCGCATGTGCAACGATTTTACTGATCTCAATAAAGCTTGTCCCAAAGACCCTTACCCTCTACACCGGATTGATCAATTGGTGGATTCAACCGCAGGCTGTGAACTCATGAGCATGATGGATGCCTTTCAAGGGTATTATCAAATCTTCATGGCACCAGAGGACCGCTCCAAAACCTCATTTGTGGTACACCTGGGGGTATACTGCTTCTTGGTCATGCCATTTGGGCTAAAAAATACAGGTGCCACGTACCAGCACCTCGTAAATCGAATGTTTGAAAAGGAAATTGCTGGATCCATGGAAGTGTATGTAGATGTTATGATACTCAAAAGTGAGCGTCAGTCATCCCATTTGGAAGACCTCAAGCGCACGTTTGGCATATTGTGCCAATACGGTATGAAATTAAACCCCTCTAAGTGTACATTTGGGGTACGTGAAGAAAAATTCTTGGGCTATTTGGTGAGCCAACGCGGGATTGAGGCCAATCTGGAAAAGATCAAAGCCATCTTGGATATTCCTTCCCCTCGTAATGTCCATGAAGTACAAGTGTTAGTAGGAAAGATCATCTCTTTGAATAGATTCATCTCCCGCTCAGTAGATAGAAATCTCCCGTTCTTCAAAATTCTACGCAACGCTCAGAATTTCTCTTGGACCGAGGAATGTGAAAAGGCGTTAGAAGATATGAAAGCTTACCTCTCGAGCGCACCACTCTTGACAAAGCCAATAGAGGGTGAAAACTTGTTCATATACCTCTCTATTTCCACCGAGGCCACGAGCGCGGTATTGGTGATTGTACACGAGCATAAACATTTGCCGGTTTATTACTTGAGTAAGACTCTACATGGCGCTGAAAAGAAATATCTGGAAATTGGAAAGTT
Source organism: Lantana camara (assembly GCA_037501455.1). Taxonomy (NCBI): domain Eukaryota; kingdom Viridiplantae; phylum Streptophyta; class Magnoliopsida; order Lamiales; family Verbenaceae; genus Lantana; species Lantana camara. Next base: position 44,718,447 of record CM074859.1, read on the forward strand.
TACCTTTGTCCTCATTAACGCATCAAGAAGGATGAAGCCTTATTTTCAAGCACACTCAATCATTATCCTTACTGATCAGCCGTTAAAGTAGGTTTTATCCAAACCGAACGTTTCTGGAAGGCTAATAAAATGGGTTATTGAATTGAGCCAGTTTGACATCAGTTTCGAGCCCCGAGCCACCATTGGACGCTTTTGTTTAGAGCCTGCCGCTCCTGAAGACGACGCTCTGTGGGCACTGCACATAGATGGTTCCTCGACTTCTCAGGGGGGAGGAGCAGGGATAACCCTCAGAGATCCCAACGAAATGGAGATAGACTTTGCAATCAGGTTGGATTTTCGAGTCACAAACAACGAAGCAGAATACGAGGCTCTCATCCAAGCGTTGAAAATTGCTTCTCAAAATGGAGCTTCCAGGATCACGACTTACGTTGATTCATAGTTGATTGCAAGTCAGATTAAAGGAACTTATGAGGCTCGAGAAACCACCATGGTGCTGTACTCGGGGAGAGCAAAGGAGGTAATCGGAAAGTTCAAGGAATTTCACTTACTCCAGGTCCCACGAGCAGAAAACGAGAGTGCAGACGCTCTATCCAAGTTCGCTTCTGCCCTCAATGGATCCTGTGAACGTTCCATCACATTCCTGAGAACGGAGGTGCCGTTGATAAGAGAGAAGGATTCTACCCTAGCGGCAGCTATGATTGATCCCACTGAGCCTTGTTGGCTTGATGACATATATAATCAGATTTCTCAAAGATGGCGCTTATCCTACTGACAAAGTGGAGGCACGAAAAATTCGAAACAAGGCCCCTCGTTTTTCCCTGGATTCCGAGGGGAGACTCTTCAAGAAATCCTTTCAAGGTCCACTTATGAGATGTTTAAGGCCCTCACAAGCCAGGGAGACCCTCGAACATATTCACGGTGGAAGCTGTGGAAATCATTCTAGATGACAGGTTTTGGCCAAGAAAATCCTAAGAAGCGAGTTCTGTTGGCCCTCGGTCCTCCAAGATGCTATCGTATTTTCCAAGAAGTGTCCTAAATGCCAATTTCACTCTAATGTTCCCCAATTGCTAACCGCTCAAATGGTCCCTATAGACGTCTCTTGGCCCTTTGATCAGTGGGGTGTTAACATCGTGGGTCCCTTGCCCATGGCGGTCGGACAGAGACAGTTTGTCATCCTAGCCGTCGATTACTTCACAAAATGGGCCGAGGCTAAGGCTGTCGCAAAAATCACCTTCAGGGTGGTAAGGGACTTCATAGGGAAGAACATCATTTGCAAGTATGGCACTCCGAGGGTACTCATTTCGGACAACGGATCCCAATTCATAGCAGCAGATACTCGGGAATGGTGCTCAAAATTAGACATTGAATAACGCTTCACCTCCGTGGGTCACCCTCAGGCTAACTGTCAAGCTGAAGTCACCAACAGGATCATTTTGCAACACTGAAAGACTATGCTTGAGAGCAAGAAGAGTGAATGGGCCGAGGAGTTACAAGGGGCTTTATGGGCTTACCGCACCACCCCAGGAGCGGCCACTGGGGAAACCCCTTACTCACTCGTCTATGGCTCAGAAGCAATGATACCTGCAGAAATTGCACAAGAATCCGCTCGAGTGGCATATTTCGAGTCGGGAACCAATGAGGAAAATAGAATAATCGAACTGGATCTTTTGGAGGGAAAAAGAGACAAAGCCTGGGCACGTATTAATGATTACAAAGCGTCCGTGGATCGGCAATACAACAAGCGTGTCAAGGAAAGAATGTTCTAGATGGGAGACTTAGTCTTGAAAAAAGTGGAAGTATCTAAACGCGTGGGTAAATTGGATCCCAATTGGGAAGGTCCATTCAAGGTTATATAAGTCAGAGCTAACAATACTTACACGCTCGAGACACTCCAGGGCGAGTGTCTACCACGACCATGGAATGCATGTAACCTTCGACGGTTTTATGTTTAAATTTTGCAAAAGCTTTGTAAAAACCCACTTATGGGTACTATGTAATCCTTGTTTAAGAGCGCATTATATAGGAATAATTTCACTTCAAAAAAAGGTCTTTTATGATTCTAAGTATGGTAAACGATTCCCCCTGGAAACCTAGACAATAGACACACAGGTCCAAGGAGCGCGAATCCCCTCTCTGTCGAGGGTAAAATATGTTTAGCGAGCGCCAAAGTCCCGTCAAGAGGTTCACCCTCATCGGAAAATTGGATACACACTGAAGGTAACCCCAAGGCAAAGAACGAGTCCAATCGGACCTTGCATCTGGGATGCTTGTGGCGACCTCAGGCCACTCTTAAATAAACCCCTCATGTCCAGTCACTTGGATGGAAAACTTTTAGACAAGTTTTCCCAAGTCTTGGCCAGGGCACCCTCGAAGCATGACCCTCGCATCCACCAAGACTTGGTAAGGTTTCTCAGTGACCAGGGGTCCTTCATGAAGAAACCCTCGTTCTCAAACACTTGGTTGGAAAACTTTTAGACAAGTTTTCCAAGTCTAGACCCTCGCGTCTACAATGACTTGTCAAAAATCCTTAAGCGACCAAGGATCCTATTAAAGGCACGCCCTGCGTCTAACGCTTGTGCAGAAAGGAGAATGAATAAGTTTTTCACAAGCCTTGACCAGGGCACCCTCAAAACGGGCCCTTGCGTTTACAAGGGCTTGGAGAAATTTTCAAATTGATCAGGGACCCTCGCGAAAATAATCCCTCGCATCTTACATTTGTATACAAACCTGTAGACAAGTTTTTACAAGTCTTAGCCAGGGTGCCCCCAAGAGAGGACCCTCGAGTTATCAAAAGACTTAGCATAAATTCACAAGTTTTACATGCTCCATTTACTTAGCTTATTTACTTAGTTCTTACTGACAGGAATGTGATAAAACAAGCGCATAAGTACAATGCATGAAAGAAAACTTAGCAACAATGGGAAAATATTCATTTATTGAAGATAAAAGAGCCAGCGCTCGAGTTTACAATACTTAGAGAGCACTTTGGCCCTTGAAAGTTGATTCAAAAACAAAGAAAAACTACAAGTTGGAAATAGGAGATTGCATTCATAAAGGAAACAACTTAAGCATTTGAAGCAGGGTCATCCTCTAAATCGACCACCTCATTTTGGGCTTGGGGAATGGCTTTGAGGCTTGAGAAGTTTGAGCGATGGGATCAGGAGCATTCACAAGGGCAGCAGGCTAGGTTGCAGGAGCAGGAGCGTTTTCACCAGTTCGCTCTTGAGGCACGTGTTCAGGAGGACCCACAGGGGCAAGTGTAGCATCGTTAGCCCCCTCGGTTGTTAGTTTAGTGCGAGACCTTTTCTCAGATTGGCGAGTCACCACAAATTCATCTTGTAGGAGTTCAACCAAGTAATTATACTTTGGCTCATTCAAGTTGGCCTCAGGGTCGTCTCCACCCTCCTCTAGCACCACACAACGCTCGTCAAATCTCAGCCCTATGTCCGGGCGCCCTCGTGAAGAGGCATCTATTAGGCCCAAGTGTATGAGCTGCTCAATAGCCAGGTTGAAGGTATTTTGGGCCTCATCGTAGCAATGGAGCGATGCGGCAAACCCAAACACCTTAGTGTAGCAGAATTTGATCAAGACTTCTTTGTTTGCCTTGTCAATAGGCTCGGGAAGGAGCCTTTGGAATTCTTCTTCACAAGTTTTCCTTGTGGCTTCCGTAAACCACTGCTCAGCTACATTAAGCTTGGCGATCCACCCGTTCGTCTCCTCCAATAACTTCTTATAGTTTTCCTTGACGCTCGAAAGCTCAGTATGTTGTTTTTTTTAAGACTCCTCGGAATTCTTCAGGTCTTGCTTCAACCTATCATGCTCGGCCCCAACCTTGGCATGCTCCGCCTCAAGTGACTCAAACTTGGCCTTTAACACCTGGTTTTCCTCTTGGAGTTAAGGGAGGTTGGCCGCTCGCACCATCTTCTTGTACTTAGCTTTGCGCTCGGTGTACACGGTCGCTCGGCGCTGCAGGTTTCTGACCCTCGGGAGTATTTGCTACATTTTTAGAAGGAAGACGGAAGTTCCTATACTTAGCGTTCTTCAGAAGCAAAAAGAAAACACTTGAAAAGAGTGAGAGGGATGAGAAGTCTTATGGAAATGACGGCATGGGCGAGATCCTCAGCTACCTGCTCCGCGCTCTGGGAGTATAACTTCTTATGATCCCCAGTAAATTGGACCCTCTCGTAAAGCCCATATGTGATGTTTCGAGCGAATTCATGAGTATTCAACATGGAGGGACCCTCGCTCGGGGGACGACCAAAAGACTTATCGCCAGTATGCTCAAAGTTCCACAGTTGGTCTTCGTCAGATGAAGAGGTCTCACCATTACCACGGTCTCCCTCGACCACTTGCTTGCCCTTGCCCACGATTGGGATGGCATCGGGCATTCTCTTTCTCTTTTTTGAGGGGCTGAACCTGGCCCTCTTGAAGTTCTCTTATTACTATGCCTGAGCGTGGTCTTTGTTGGTTGGCTGGGTTGGCTGTTTGGGGCCTCTCTCTGCTCCTTCGGTTTGCATTGTCCCCCTGTCTTGGGACAATGCGAGTTTCCGGCGTGGCCGGACGACTATCCCCTTGGCCACGCCCAGTTGTGCTGGAACTCGCTCCTTGATGGCCCCCACGGTCATCACCTCTACCGGCCCCACGGCCTTGACCTTACCCTTGTTGGTTTTGGGGTTGTTGCTGTTACTGCTTTGGGGCGCGGGCGTTGATTAGGTTGGCCACATTCCTCATTCCTGTTCTTTTTGCCATTAATATGCTTGCACCTGAAAAAGAGAAGAACGAGGGTCAACTCTTCCTTACTAACCATCTCTCTCCAAATTTCGAGTGGGAGAATTCTTGATCATATCGGGGTCGTTCATAAGCCCACAGAGAAACAAGACCTCCTCATCGTCTATCAACTCCTTGGCCTGGATAAGCCACTTTATATTTCTAAAAGTAAGGGCCAATTCCTGAGCCCAGGATAAGGGGAACGATGGGTCCAAATGAGATCTTACGAGGGGCCTGTCCCCATGATCTACCCAGTCTCGAGGCACACCAAAGTCCTCACCCTCAGGGGCCCTCACGAAGAAGAATTTCTCCTTCCAATTAGTCTCATACGATGTCGAGGGCACATCTATCAACCTCAAGTTAGATTTAGCCTGAACATAGTAAAAACCCGCTTGAGGAGACGAGGGTGGGGAGCGGACCACTTGGAAGAGACTATTAAAATTGTGGATGGATGGCTCATTCCCGGTACACTTCATCAAGATAACAAAAGAGGTAATCAAAGCTATGTTGTTGGGGACTATCTGGGAAGGACTCAGGTTCAAGAGGTTGAGGATACTTGCAACAGGGACAGAAATGGGGAAGCTTAACCCCCCAAATGTTACAACATCTATGTAAACTGCCATTTGCCCAGGAGGGGGATTGTTAGCTCTCTCATGCGGTTCTGGGATTTTGTACATGTAACGTTCGTCCCAATAACGAGGAGCCCTCATTGCGAATAAATCCCCCAGAGTTATGATACTGGGGGTCTCATCAAGTGTCCTCTCTATCGCTTGCATACCCGAGCTCGAGCCCTCGGCAGATTTATTGTTTTCTTGCCCTTCTTCCTACGCTTGATTGGGGGTTTTTCCAAGGGCCCAGCGTCTTCCTCTCCCTCTAGGATGGGAACAGATATAGCCACCGTGACAGTGCGGCGGTGGGGATGTGTTGCGCTCTCCGTCAGCGGCAACGCAACCCCCTGTCTCTCCGCCTCCATCACCAAATCCATTTCTTCAAACAGGTGCTCTACACCCCTAGGATTTCTTTCCTCCATGGCAGAAACAGCGGCATCCAACTCTTTATCCCGGGCTTCTCTAAAAATCTCCTCCACTGATTGGTGATGAAAAGTGGGGTTATGGGAGGAAGAACTGGCAGAGGACATTTCATCAATTTCTCTTACAGTCTCATCTATAACTTGTTTTGACATTGTGTTTGGAGAAAATGGAATACGGGATATTGATGAAAGATTAAGGGAAGGAGACTTAGCAATCTATGGTCAGCAAGTTAGAAAGTCAGAAGAAGAAAGAAATTACCTAAAGTTTTTGGAAAGCTTGAAGGAGGTTTAAAGTTCTCTGAAGGTTGCTCTGAAGATTTTTCGTAAATTTCTCTGGGAATGTCTTCACGCAAAGGAGAAGATGAAGTTGAGTCTGAATCCCCTATTTATAGGGAAGGGAATTAATGCGGTTTTGGAATATTAAATTCAAAACACAATCACTTCCCGCCTAGGTAACCTCCCACTTTTGGGAACTGTCGCCCACATCCCAAGATTCACGCGCCGTTTCCTGAAAAGTCGCACCCACTTGCCCATCAGCATTTAATGCAGGACTCTTCGAGCTGTCAATTGAAGGGACATCATTTAATGTAAATTCAGAAGAAGACTTCCCCATACGTAATCTCTCCTCGTGAGCGCCACCCTTGGGATCTGGAAAGATTTGAATTCTACAGTCCTCATCACTAAGGACTACAGAATTTGGGGGTAAAATGATGGGGTAGAAGCACGCTCGACCCACGTTTCTGTACGTGGCTCGGTCAGTTGGCCCACGTTTTAACACGTGGCGTTATCAGCGATGACAACATGGCAACTTGCTCTCCACGAGCATACCTTCCCTCAGTTCCTAGGATATCCCAATCTTGAAGAAAGAAACAGCCCTCGAGCGTCAGTTGGTTGCACCCTCTAAGCGTCCACACGCACTCACGCTCGAGGAACCCTTCCCACAAGGGTGAACAGGGGAATGCTCCCCCTCGGGAGACTCAAGATCCTGGCTGTAGTTTCCCTTGGATCTGCGAGCCCACCAGACGCATGGTAAGCACGAGCGTGCGCCTAGCCCTCGTTACCAACCTAAAACGGCTCTCTGACACATAGTACGCACCACCTTTTCTCCAGCTTTTGCAGGAGATTTCTCCTAGGTTTCCCTCATTGCGCCACGTGTTAGGGCAACATCAGGGCAGACCACAAAGTGTAAATTACCAAAGGGTCCCTGACCCGCAACTATAAATAAGAGACTTCATCTCTTCCATTGTAAGCAATCTTTCCCCACTGGAACTCTGTAATTACTTCTTAGTTTCATCTCTTTCAGATCATCATCTGACTTGAGCGTCGGAGAGCCAAACTAGGTATCACCCCCAGTTCCCCCAACTTGGCCATCTGACCTCTGTTTTGTGGTGTTTGTACTAGCAGGTTGAAACCCCCCCCTCCCCCCCCCAAGCTTTTCTGGCGAATTTCATCCTGTTTCCCTACATCAAACAAATTGTAAAGTGATAGGATTCTGATCACCCATATTCATCATATATATATATTCTAAATTGAAGAAGTTTTAATTCTAATTTGTGAAGAGTTTTATTTTAAGTTAATAAGTACTTTTTAACAATATTTTGATTAATATATTATAACATGTTTTACATTACTATCTCTTACTAAAACTTTTTAACACAATTATTATTGGAATATAGTTTTAATTTCTCCTAGAGAAATTAGAGACGATATTTCTCCTATGAGAATTTTCTAGAATTTTACGTTAGAATATATATCTTCAGCATGAGAACGTTAATAGTTCTGGTCTCATATTATATTTCTTTGTTATAACTTTTATATAAAGTTATTAAAATTATTTTTGAAAGAGTTTGATTAGAATATTTTAAAATATTATGTAAACTATTTTGTTTTATTAATTTCATAACCAACTTTTTTTTCTTTTTTTTTTTCTAAAAAAAACCCATAGAGAGCTGTAGGGTTATTACCGAGGACCCCACCTCATTTATATAAACCAATCCAAACCAAGAAAACAATACAATTGTTCATGATCCAACGATCATTAAGACTCGAAATACAATGGTGTCCTCTCTCAACCGAAACCTCCACAACAATCATGAGGACACATCTATTCACATGGGTAAAGTGATTTCTATGAAAATTCCTCCGATTCTGGCCCCTCATGCTGGACGTGATGAACGGATCTTCCATTGGCCTCAAGGAGAGGCACCCAGTCTTCCGGGCTACTTGGCAATATTTGATCGCATGCTTAACGTTAGCGTCCTCAGGACTACTCGAGACATTATAGGATTGGTGTCTGACAAGATGTATCAAGAAACCGTCAATTCTATAGTTGCATACTGGCCAAATAACAAGACCATTAAAGCTCCAGTGCATCCCGCTCCTTTTGTCCTGCACAGGCACACCCATCTCGTCCAAGGAAAGATTAAGTGAAATCATAGTTCTTATTTTAAAGATCCAGATTAAAAAAAACATGGTTATGCTAGATTTTGTTAAACTGCTCACCCTTCCAACTTCCCACACCGCGTTGCTTGTTAATGGTACCATCTTCATCTTCACTCCTACTGCCCTTATCCCATTTACTATCAAAGTTGTTGTTGGTAGTAATGAAAGCCTGCAAACAAGAGCACATACCTTTCATCTTCCCAGCTGCCGCATACCTGCAGTCCCAACATCGTTCCTTCCACTTCATACTTTTTTGATCCGAAAAGCTACTAATCCCCAATTATTAACTCTACAAAACCCCATTAATTTCTGCTCCATGCTGTCATCCGAAAAAAGCCCAATCATTTTGCAGATCAGCTGCTCTTCCTGCCAACTAATCAGCCGCCGAATTCCCTTCTCTGAATATATGGGAAACTTTAACTTCCATATTCTTCGTTAATTCCTTAATTTCTGTGATTTTCATGTTCAGGCCAAGTTCTCCGACATAGCCCCTCTTCAATATGTGAATCACCACCTCCGCATAAATCTCTATCCATAAACATTGACAGTTCATTCTCGCTGCCCTCTTGATCCCTTTCGCCAATTTCATAGCCTATTTAATATTAAAATATTTATCTTCTACCAAGAGTCCTATTTCAAGTTAGTAAGTATTTTTTTAATGTATTTAAATTAATAATTTATAACAAGTATTTACATAACTACCCCTAAATCATAATTATTGACATAATTATCATGAGGGTATTTTAGGCAATCAACATTTTGTAAGAAACATTCGTGTATGCATTTATATAAATATATATATATATATATATATATATATTGTAAAATGATTTAAATATTATATTAATATAAAAATTATGATAGATTATTATAATTTTGTATAAAATTATTTATAATTAATCAAACATAAAATTATTTTATATATACCTTTATTTAATAAATTTATAAAAATTAAGAAGAGAGAAAAGATTTACCTCGTAATTAAATATTTTTTAGTTATAAGACTTTTTGAGATTACTAGTGAAATGAACGTGCGTTGCACGTTCGATTAAATGAATATAATAACATTTTTAATGAACCATTTTAATTTTAAAAAGTTACACATACAAAAATATTTATACGAAATCTCTCTTTCAAATCATGTACAATAAGTAGAAAGTCAAAGTAGAAAAATATTCAAATAAATAAGCAATAAAAATATTTGAAATTATATTATTATATAAAAAAAGGTTTAAAGTGTATAATAATTTGTCCAAATAATTCTAACTTTTAAGTGTAAGTAATAGTTTATAATTTTCAAATATATTTAATAGCTAAAAAGACATATATAAAAAAAATATAGGCAAAAACCTAAAAGATCCTATAAAATGTTATATTAACTATATATATATATTTTGTTCCTTCTATTATTTGATTTTCTTTAATATAATTTGTGATTTAATGAGTATTTCTATTTTTCTTTCTATTTTATATTTTGGATTGTACTTTTTCAATTATTTCAACTATTGCATGCAATTTTCAATCGATAACTTCTACTATTCGAAATGCAATAAGAAAGCAAAACTTCGTGGATACTTGTCAACTAAGTTTCCTATAATATTTTGACTTATATTCTCTTTAAACAATTAAAAGTGTTACTACTTTAATTATACAAAATATCAGTTATGGAACTTTTAATGATTAATTTATTTATAAAGTATTAAAGAAATAATATTTTATGAAAATTAATTAGATTCTCAATTAATTTTTGATAGTTATATACTGAGCAACTTATATACTCCAAATAATATAATTGGAGCACCAACATGCATAATATTTAGTACCAATTCGTACCTATTATTAATTCAAAAATAATTTGAAATATGAAATTTATAAATAAAAAATTTACTTATTGATACTTTGATATTTTTATATTACTTTTATAGAGGTTTTATATATTCATCATTGCATTTTCCATATAAAACATTCTTTTCAAATTTTCATATTGATGCATTGCACTTTTTACACGTCTCATATCATAAGAATGATTTTTTTTTTAATCCTGTCAGTTTCCCTTAAAACAATAACATGTATTTTGTATAGGAAAAAACAATATAACTAATATTTTCTTTTTCACTATTTATACGTCCAATCATATTCATTTATTTTTTTTTTCTATCTTTCCAATTTTTTTTTTTTTTTTTTTTTTTGTTCCTAAACGAAGCAGCCCAACACAGGAAAAACAGTCTCAAGTTAAGACTCATTCGGTTTTGTCAGCGGAGCATCCTAGACACAGTAACCATATTGCACCTTGTGATCTATCCTCGCCAACTTAACTCGGGTCCATTTCAAGTGCTTCTAACTATCTCCTTCCATGCTTAGAATACCATAAGTTGAGGCTTATATTCGATCAAGAATGTCCACCAGTTTTAAATATTTTTTCTTATGTATCTAGTTTCACACCGTTGTCTCTTTATTGAGCATTCTCCATCCTGTGTTAGCGAGTATCGTTATATTTCTTTTTGGGTTTCTCTAAGATCTAATCCACCTTCTCGTTTCTTTCTTGTCACCTTCTTCCACCCTACAAAATGGGTCCATTTCTTTATTATATCAATCGCTTAAAGAAAGTTGTGCTTGAGCCGATCAAGTTTATTGCACACGTGATTTGGAAGTCAATTTGTGTTCGATCATGTGGTAGATGGAGATTGAGATCGTGATAGATTGAATAAGTGTCATTCATTCGAAAAGGTTTGACATTTTCGCTTTCTATCCCAAGAGGCGTTTTTCAAATCTCTTAATTACAATCAGGAAATGCTCATTATAGTTTCAGCTAAAGTTTATCTGTACCCCAAAATAGTTCCTTAATTAATATGTTTGTATTTTTCATACCTAGAATTCTACTAACCTACTGCTTTAAATAATTTGACATATAAGGTGCGAACAACACATTTGATTTGCTAAAGTTTAATTTGAGGCCCATGTCTTCCAAAACGCCTCAACCACACTTTGAATGCAATTTGCTCCATCCACGGTAGCTTTGGCTCCCAATATTAAGTCATCCGCAAAAAGTAAGTATGAGACGTGAAAGCTTATCTAACATACCGTAATTAGCTTCCAGGTCCGGTTGAAATGGTCTCCTTAATCATATATGTAAGTTGTTCCATGGCGAGTATAAACAAATAATGCTAGAGTGATTGACTTATCTAATACCACACATTCGTACAGCCTCCGTAGTATCACCATTCTATAGAATCTCTAATTGTATCCTTTACGTTCTACTCATAATTATATTGATAATTTTTGTCGGGAATTTAGTTAAAGTTTTTCTTAGAAAATTCCATCAGATTTTGTCGTTGTACGCCTTTTCAAGATTCAATTTCAGCACCATGTCCCTTTTTTTATTTTTGGAGTGATGTATCATTCGTAGCACTTCTTTAGGCATCAAGATATTATAATTGGTGCTCAGATAGGAATGAAGCTATTCTGGTTCGGTCCCACAATTTCTTTGATATACGGCTTAAACGGAGTACAATCATTTTGGTAATCATTTTGAGCAATACGTTGCACAAGTAATGGGCCAAAACTCATTTATTTTTCTGAAGCATTAATTTTTTAAATTAGTCAAATAAACACCCTATAATCCTTCTTGTGAATTTATTCTCTCTCCATGTAATTATTGATGAATTTCACCATTGAGTCTCCTACTATATCATAATAGGTTTGAAAAAAGTAAGTTTGGAAACCATCTATTCCCAGCGCTTTGTACACGTGCATGCTCTTTACTACCCTCAGGATTTCCTCATTTGAGGTCATTCTTGCCAAGTTATTTTTCCACTAATTCCTTAGCTATGATGCACGGACACTTCTACAAATATTATTTTATCATGTCATGTCCGACACCGTGTGCGACACTTCTCACTTAAGAAATTTAAGAAAAAATCTGTGTTGTCTCGTGTCGTGTCTGTATCCGTGCATCATAGGCATTAGGGTTTGTTGGTGCAAGGTAATACCAAACCTCATCACCTCTTCAATGGTATTTCCACTAAATAGTTTGGTGTAGTACTCCTAAGTGTGTGGCTCCAGTTGATCATTATTGGTTACACATTCATTGCCTATTGTAAGAGCATTCATCTGGTTCCTCCTTCTTCTTGTTATGGTTGAGAAGTGAAAAAAAACCTGTCTATTTATCCCTGAATTGTAAATTCTCGACTCTTAAAATCAAATAATCTCTTTTTATTGCAATAGTTTGTTATACTCTGCAATCAATTCTTTCTCCAAATCTTTTGAATATTTACCTTGTTTTGTCTCATGCATATTGCCCTGGATATTCTTCATATATATATATATATATATATATATATATTTTTGCTTTTTGAGCACATTGAAAACTGTTCAAGAACCATTGTTTTGGAGCAATGATCCCAATTCAAAATGTCCTTCAAGTTTTGATTCAAACAATAAGTTGTGTATTGCTACTTTGGAAAATATAGATCTAAATTGATAACTATTGGATCAATCTCATTCAAATTAAATTTAAAATTTCTCCATATCGTTTGTTGAGCTGACACCCAATCTAACTACTGGAAAACAGGAATCAAAAAGCAGTGAAAATTTAAAAATTTTCCAACAAAAGGATCGAAACTTGCAATCATGAATCCAAATTCATAGAGATTAGAAACTTACTTTTCAATAATCTTTCTTGAAGCGTTTCAAGCCACCTAAGAACGCTCTTCTCGCGGCTTAATCCCCTCTCCTTGGTAAAGCTCGAATCTTTAAAAACTTCTAACTTGAAGCTCTCTAGAGATAGTCCACCAACTTGATTACAATCTAACTAGTAAGGATGCTAGTTCTCTAGTTAGTGTTTAGGCTTAACCTAGGGTTTATTTGATCTTGGAGAAAGGATGGTGTTCAACACATGAACCAAAAGAATTCCATCTCTAACGGGAGCTCGAGCTCCCCTATATATAGCAAGAGGGGGACGCCGAACCTAGTCCTATTGGACTAAGGATTTGGTCCCTCGCTCTTATTACTTGATCATCGAGTAATTCTAAACCTTGACTTTGAATTCTAATTCAAATCAACTTTTAAGAGAGCTAAAAATATCCAAACTCCTTTCAGATAATATTATACTTTATTTATTAATAAATAAATAACTTATTTATCTAATTAATTAAATGGATTAATTTCTGCAAAATAAGACTTTTATTTTAATTCAAAATTAAACCAAATTCTATTAAATAATTAACACATTAATTATTTAATACATAAATAAATATATACACATGTGAGACACGTGTCCCAAAGACACGTGCCACTCACGTGACCTACACGTGTGATTCACACGTGTGGAACCCTCTTGACTCGATTAACTCGTTTAATCATTTCAAAGCCTCAACTCATGTAACCAAGTTGTTGTGTGTGACCCTCTAGGTTCTCAATTCAATTAGCAGTGACCCTAATTAATTAATCAGTCCACAGATTAAACGGCCATAGTCTAGCAACAGGTGTTTAACCCCTAGCTGAATTGGAATGTCTCGATTCGACAGAACCTTTAAGTCATTGATTTATGTGAGATACAATCCTCCAACTTACTATCTCTCAACCAAGATCTAGGGTAAAGGAATAATCAGAACCCTAATAATCTGGTCTTAAAGCTAAGTGCATTTCATATCCATTTGATCTCAATCCAAGAAACCCTTTTCTTGATGTCTTGATCTACTGCCTTGGCCAAGGAGTCCATATGACATATGAATGACTTACACAATAAGAGATCACCTTGCAAATGCAAGTGTAGGTCCTTTCTTGATTCCCATTCACTTTCAGGAGTCACTTGTGCAGCCCCAGCATAAGCCTTGAATCAGTTGTCTAAGGCGACACCCTTTAAAGCTTATACCTAAGACTACAGAGTTTAACTTATAAAGTGATATGGAACCTCAAGTCTAAGGATCAACTAATCACATCAATGACTCGTGAGATATTTCCTAATCTGGAAGTTTCCATTTCCTGAAATAGAAACTTCCTTTCACATCTAGGAATCTTCTCACACGGGGCACCTCAGTGAACTTACTTATGGAATTAAGCACCCTCATGTATCATGCACGTATCAACTATGCACTTTGCACCTCCATGAAACAAGGTGGTCCTTCTTAAGGGCGTGATCCCACAAGCAAGCCTTAGAAGAGTCAGGTTGACACTCCCACTATCTGTAGGACTCATCGGCTTGGAGTATTTTACTAATCATGACTTATGTGATATAGAGCTCGTTTCATGAACCATTTCACCTAAATGGTAGAGTCCTAAAGTCATCAGGATTAGGGGAGTTCTCATACATGCACAACTAAAGTAAAAGCATACAAAACAAGAGCATATCAAGAAGTGTTGCCTCAATTCGTTATTTTATTCAAAGATTGTCTGTGATTACAATAAGGAAAAGTACAAAGCGGATATACAATCGGCTTCCTAGGGCACTATTCCTAACAATCTCCCAGTTGCCCGTCAAAGCCTTTCTAAAGCTATTCTAAGTCCCATCTTCGGAAGATGACCTTGGAAAGCTTCTCGACTAAGGGGTTTAGTATGTGGATCTGCCACATTCTCTGCTGATGCGACCCTCTCAATTTGCACATCTCCTCTTTTGATAATATCACGGATTAGGTGATACTTCCTCATAATGTGCTTGGTCCGTTGGTGAGATCTTGGTTCTTTCGCTTGAGCAACCGCCCCAGTGTTTTCACAAAACACAGTAATGGGGTCTTTCATGCTAGGAACAACATTCAACTCTTGAATGAAGTTTCTAATCCAAACACCTTCCTTAGCTGCATCATTTGCAGCTAAGTATTCGGCCTCAATGGTCGTTTGCTTGGAACTCTTCCAACTCACTGCTCTGCCGTTTAGTCAGAAAATGTATCCTGACATTGACTTAAAATCATCTAAGTGAGATACAAAGCTTGCATCGCAGTACCCTTCGACGGTAAGATCTTTTTGACCTCCATAAACTAAGAATAAATCTTTAGTACTTTTCAAGTACTTAAGAATATTCTTCACGGCAGCCCAATGACCATATCCAGGGTCAGATTGGAAACGACTTGTTACACTAAGTGCATAAGCCACATCCGGTCGAGTACATAACATTGCATACATTATGCTACCTATTGCTGATGCATAAGGTGTATGAGTCATTCTTTCCTTTTCAAGGTTAGTCTTAGGACACATCTTCTTAGAAAGACATTTTCCTACACTAATAGGAAGGTTCTTAACCTTTGCTGACTCCATATTGAATCTCTTCAATACTTTGTCAATGTACATCGACTGTGATAGTCCTATCGACCTTCTAGATCTATCTCGATAGATTTTAATTCCAAGGATGTAGGACGCATCACCAAGATCTTTCATCTCGAGTTGGTTCGATAACCATAACTTAGTCACTTTCATGTCATCCTTTGAATTCCCAATAAGAAGGATGTCATCAACATAAAGTACTAAGAATTGCACTGAGGTCTCCAATTCCTTTCTATACACACAGGACTCATTCGAAATTTGAATGAAGCCAAACGCTTTGACTGGTTCTCAACCTCCTTTTGAAATTGTAGGAATTTCTCAAAAGCTTCAGATTTATACTTCTTTAAGTATACATAACCATACCCACTAAAGTCATCGGTAAAGGTTATGAAATACTGATGATTGTTTCTTGTGCTTACACTAAGCGGTCCACAGACATCAGAATGGATCAAATCCAAGACCTTTGTGGCACGTTCCACAATTCCTCTAAAAGGAACATTGGATATCTTTCCTTTGAGACACGACTCGCAAGAAGTTAACTCTTTGAGATCATTTTTAGAGAATGATCCTAAAGTGTTTATCTTGCTAATTTTGTTCTTGGAAATGTATCCTAATCTAGCGTGCCATAAGGAAGCTGAAACTTTGTTATCTCTCTTACGTTTCGTTTCTCGTTGTATATTCATAATATTGATATTTTGAGTTGGATAAAGTCCATTACTCAGAGTACCGATGTGAACGGAAGAGTTGTCCCGTTTGTTAAAATATTTACCATTCTTAATATAAGTTTCATAACCTTCACAATCTAAAATTGGAACTGAAATTATATTACGAATAATGTTCGGTACATAAAGGACTTTATTTAAAACTAACTCAAAACTACCAAAATCTAATCTAATTGTGTCTAAAGCTCGAGCTTCAACATTTGAGCCATCGCCGATCTTCAAGACACATTCTCCTTCTCTGAGTTGTTGGACTTCACTTAGCATCTGTACATCATTACAGATATGAGCTCCACAACCGGTATCAAGTACCCAAGAACTAGAATTAATAGAAAGATTTACTTCAACGAGAAACATACCTTTCTTTAGTGTAGCCTTGTACTCTGGGCAGTTTCTCCTCCAATGTCCCGCTTTGCCACAATGGAAGCAAACATCCTCTTTCTGATCACGCTTCTTCTTTTGGGCCTTCCCCTTCGAAATGCCACTAGTGGGCCTAAGGGGTTTCTTCTTCTTCTTTTAGGCTTTCTTGCCCTTACCTTTAGAAGGCCCAGAAGAGGAAGATGGAGCATTCACCATCAGAACCTTATTGTCCTTCTTGATCGTGCTTTCAGCAGTCACAAACTGACAAATCAGCTCAGCTACAGTAGCACCAACATGATTCATATTGAAGTTAAGGACAAATGGATTGAATGATAGTGGGAGCGAGGCTAGCAACAAGTCCACTGAGAGCTCATCTTTCAGTGGCATGTCCATGGAGGCAAGTTTCTCAGTAAGGGCGAGAAACTTGAGTCCATATTCATGGACACTTGAACCTTCCCTCATTCTCAAGTGGAACAATTCCTTTGAAGTGTTATACCTTGTAACACGTCCATGAGGGCGGTAAAGTTGCTCTAAGTGGTCGTAGATCTCCCAAGCAAATTCCATGGACTCATGTTGCCTTTGCAAGTCCGGAGACATGTTAGCCAACATAAGGCAACAGGCTTGGAGATTATCATCCTTCCACTTCTGGATCGCGTCCCACTCGGTCCGAGTGGGAGCTTCCCCTTCGGGACTAGGCTCCCCTTCGAAGAGAACATAAGTTCTCTTCTCATAATCTAAAATCATTTTCAGATTCCTCAGCCAATCAGAACAGTTGGGACCAGTCAACTTGTTTGACTCGAGGATCGATACAAGAGGATTTTTGGTTGCCATTTCAAAACCCGTAGAGAATCACAGAATCTACGACCTAAATGGTGAAACAGAGAACTAGTGAGCATGCTGAATTATAACGACATACAAATGATAAGGTCTTTAATCTAATGTAGCTCCCACTGTTTTTCAAAGATCTATAATTCCCAAAGATCTAAGAGGAACACGTTTTCCAATGGGTACTAAGATCCTAAGCATTTCACCTCGAACCCACGACTCGCGGACATTCTAAGTAGAACCCTAGGTAGGTACAACTTACCAATTCTAACACCTTTAGAACTCTTAGTAATTGTTTTTTGCATCACCTATCTTTCAATATGGACCCATGACTCGTGCGACATCCATATTTACTTAGGCGTTAAGCAAGACCCATCAATCATAAGATCATGATCAAAACTTACTTCGAACGACCCACGACTCGCGGATATCACGCTTGCTAAAATTGACCACGAAATATTGATCATTTAAAATGATCAATTAGATAACTAAGAACTAATAAGCTCCACTAGCTATCCCATGACTCGCGGATAATAACTAGCTTCACTTACTAAACTTAAAACCTATTGATGGAATGTTAGGAATTTAATTCGAAATTTGCATCTCGAATTAAACACCTATTGTTCGAAATTAGCCTAATATTTAATGGAAATTTTCGAATCAACCGGAGA
This sequence comes from Lantana camara, assembly GCA_037501455.1. Classification (NCBI taxonomy): domain Eukaryota; kingdom Viridiplantae; phylum Streptophyta; class Magnoliopsida; order Lamiales; family Verbenaceae; genus Lantana; species Lantana camara. The sequence continues at coordinate 44,736,515 of CM074859.1, forward strand.
GTTATCCGGTTCGACCTCACCAACATATATGTTGTCCAATTTTAATTAGTCTTGATTAATGCAAATACAACTTAAATGCATTTCACACAAGCACGTAGCAGATAACATGTCCTAGCATGATACTACCATGTGATGATCATGGGTTCTACCTATCTTATGCGTGATATGTGGGAGCCACTCCACAATCACAAGTTCTAACATACATGCCACATAAACAGTTTAAATCACATAAGGGAAAGCAGTAACAAAATACGAGCCCTATCTCTATTACATTTTCAATTGAGATTCCCCTCCCTAACATTTTGAGGGGTCTTCACTTATGGCCTCCTTGTTACTTGAATGTGGTCCATCTTACTCCATGGGTGCATTGTCTCCAAAATGAAAATAAAACCTCAACACTTATTCTACTTTCAAAAAAAATGAAAAAGTACTGAAAAGTAATAAGGCTCAATCTTCATATTGGGCTAAGACAAATACACGGGGCATACCCCGACCTCAAAACAGTAATATGGAAAGCCACATAATAAATCACATAACAGTATGCGCATAAGTGAGGCTCCAACCTCAATTGAAAAACGCAACTATAGGGCTTCAACCCCAATTTAAACCATCCATGTGCATAAATTAAAACCATACATAAGTCTAAACCCATGATCACCTAACATGCATAATTTGCAAGAATTTAAATTTAACCAATAAATTAAAATTCTCGCTTTAAGCTCTAATAGCTTAAAACACGACTTAGATGCAATTCTTGTTCAAGAGCCTTTTCTATAAAACCCGAAAAATAATAAACTATTAAAATTCCAATTAATTTCTGAAAATTAACAATTTTATTCTTTCAATATTTTCATAAAATAAAGTTTGCAATTTTCCCAAAATTTAAATCGCTTAATTTTTCAAAATCCCAATTTAAACAATTATTTCAAAAATAATTCAAATTTAATAAAACAAAATATTTCAGAAAAATTAAATGGGGATTTCAAGGACCGAAAATACGAAATCATGAAAATGCGAAATCCGAGCCCGGAACCGCCCGAAACGAGCAGCTGCTCGCCGCGCAGCGTCGCGTGCTAGGCGAGCGCGCTAGCCTCACGCGGTGCCGGCAGCTTGCAATGCCAACCGGGCGGGTGCTCCCGAGCGGTTGCGGGACGGGCGAGCAGGAGCTCTAGCACGGCGTCGCGCGCGGGGTTGGGTCGTGCTACAAGTTGGCACGTTCCAACCTCGCGTGTTCGTTTCGTGTTTCGTTTCGTATCTCAGGTTTTCTAAAATAACTCATGAATACCTAATTCGCATATACGCCTAAGAATTTCTACAAAATTCAGTTAAGTGGAGACGAATCAGAAACATGATTAACGAGGTGGCTCTGATACCACTTGTTGGAAAACATGAATCAGAAAGCAGCGGAAATTTAAAAATTTTCCAACAAAAGGATCGAAACTCGCAATCATGAATCCAAATTCGTAGAGATTAGAAACTTACTTTTCAATAATCTTTCTTGAAGCGTTTCACGCTACCCAAGAACGCTCTTCTCGCGGCTTGATCCCCTCTCTTTGGTAAACCTCGAATCTTTAAAAACTTCTAACTTGAAGCTCTCTGGAGATAGTCCACCAACTTGATTACAATCTAACTAGTAAGGATGCTAGTTCTCTAGTTAGTATTTAGGCTTAACCTAGGGTTTATTTGATCTTGGATAAAGGATGGTGTTCAACACATGAACCAAAAGAATTCCATCTCTAAGGGGAGCTCGAGCTCCCCTATATATAGCAAGAGGGGGACGCCAAACCTAGTCCTAGTGGACTAAGGATTTGGTCCCCCTCTCTTATTACTTGATCATCGAGTAATTCTAAACCTTGACTTTGAATTCTAATTCAAATCAACTTTTAAGAGAGCTAAAAATATCCAAACTCCTTTTGGATAATATTATACTTTATTTATTAATAAATAAATAGCTTATTTATCTAATTAATTAATTTATAATTAATTAAATACATTAATTTCTCCAAAATAAGACTTTCATTTTAATTCAAAATTAAACCAAAGTCTATTAAATAACTAACACATTAATTATTTAATACATAAATAAATATATACACGTGTGAGACACGTGTCCCAAGGACACGTGCCACTCACGTGGCCCACACGTGTGATTCACACATGTGGAACTCTCTTGGCTCGATTAACTCGTTTAATCATTTCAAAGCCTCAACTCATTTAACCAAGTTGTTGTGTGTGACCCTCTAGGTTCTCAGTTCAATTAGCAGTGAGCCTAATTAATTAATTTACTAATTAATTAATCAGTCCACATATTAAACGACAATAGTCTAGCAACAGGTGTTTAACCCCTAGCTGAATTAGAATGTCTCGATTCGATAGAACCTTTAAGTCATTGATTTATGTGAGTTACAATCCTCCTACTTACTATCTCTCAACCAAGATCTAGGGTAAGGGAATAATCAGAACCCTAATAATCTGGTCTTAAAGCTAAGTCCATTTCATGTCCATTTCATCTCAATCCAAGAAACCCTTTTCTTGATGTCTTGATCTACTGCCTTGGCCAAGGACTCCATATGGCATATGAATGACTTACACAATAAGAGATCACCTTACAAATGAAAGTGTAGGTCCTTTCTTGATTCTCATTCACTTTCATGAGTCACTTGTGCAGCCCCAGCATAAGCCTTGAATCAGTTGTCTAAGGCGACACCCTTTAAAGCTTATACCTAAGACTACAGAGTTTAACTCATAAAGTGACATGGAACCTCAAGTCTAAGGATCAATTAATCACATCAATGACTCATGAGATATTTCCTAATCTGGAAGTTTCCATTTCCTGAAATAGAAACTTCCTTTCCCATTTAGGAATCTTCTCACACGGGGCACCTAAGTGAACTTACTTATGGAAGTAAGCACCCTCATGTATCACGCATGTATCAACTATACACTTTGCACCTCCATGAAACAAGGTGGTCCTTCTTAAGGGCGTGATCCCACAAGCAAGCCTTAGAGGAGTCAGGTTAACACTCCCACTGTTTGTAGGACTCATCGGCTTGGAGTATTTTACTAATCATGACTTATATGATATAAGGCTCTTTTCATGAACCATTTCACCTAAATGGTTGAGTCCCAAAGTCATCAGGATTAGGGGAGTTCTCATACATGCACAATTAAAGTAAAAGCACACAAAACAAGAGTATATAAAGAAGTGTTGCCTCAATTCGTTATTTTATTCAAAGATTGTCTGTAATTACAATAAGGAAAAGTACAAAGCGGATATACAATCGACTTTCTAGGGCACTATTCCTAACAACTAACATCTTGAAATTTTTAATCTAATCTTCGAAATTTTGTTTACCATTATATGCGATATTAATTCTCACTTTGTCATGTCCTTTATAAATATATTTGTAAAGATATTTCACAATTGTCCTTAATTTTGGTATGCATATGTATATACATTAAAATCAAGTAATTCTTTTTTTTTTTTAACTATATATTCTTTATCTCTTTTCAATATTCTCTTTGCCATTTGATCTTACATTCAATTTTCTTATTTGTATTTCTGTAATGAGTATTATTTCAGATTTATGTTAATTTTTTTATAATTAATTTTATACATGTAGTAGAAATAATTAAAAGAATATATTTATATAAAAAATTCAAGGAATGTTTAATCGAATACTATAAAAATTATTTATAAAATTAAATTATAACTTATTTTTATATATATGCACGCACATTAAGTCTCCTTAGAATTCTTAATTTAAAATAACTTTGTCTGATGACCTGCAATTCTAACTTGTGGTAAATTAAGTCGTAAGAAATCAAAAACGTTATTCATACCTATTTAATTTATATTTTATGATATAAACTAAAAGAAGATTATATAATTAGTTAGATTTAAATAATTATAATTAATTAAAAAATATTACATTAGGATTTATTGAAAAGTATTTTATGCAAATCACTCAATTATATTATTTAGTTAATTAGATAAGTTTATAAAACTATAATATGATTATAATTTATGAAAGTTTATGAACTTAGATAATTAGAACTGTGGACTTATATCATTAGATTTACATTATGACTGATTTATTGAAAGTTATCTTATATAACTCATTCAATTTAAATAATATTTTATTTTACATAACTACAAAAATTTATTAAAATTTATAATTTGAATCAATTTATTGTTTTCCAATTTGTTAGATATATCTTATTATAACATTTTAAATTATAAACCTCAAAATTTAAAAGTAGACAACTTATATGGTAAAATTTGAATACAATTAATTAATATATAAATATTAAAACAATCATTGTTGAACAATATATCTTTTTTGGGTAAGTTGGAGAAATTTTAATTCTACCAAGAGTTTTACTTTAAGTTGATAATACTTCTTAAATATAATTAAATTAATAATTTATAACATGTATTTACATTATTATCCTTGACTAACAGTTATTGACGTAATTATTGTGATGATATTTTAGACGATCTGTATTTTGTAAGAAACCATAAACCCAACTCGTGCTTTAATAATAATAATAATAATAATAATAATAATAGTAATTTATATTTTATGATATAAACTAAAGAAGATTATATAATTAGTTAGATTTAAATAATTATAATTAATTAAAAAATATTACACTAGAATTTATTGAAAAGTATTTTATGCCAATCACTCAATTATATTGTTTTTTTAATTAGATAAGTTTATAAAACTATACTATGATTATAATTTATGAAAGTTTAAGAACTTAGACAATTAGAACTATGGACTTATGTAACACCCGAGCGCAAGGTGTCACATCCCCCGTACCGAGACCCGACCCAAATATGAAATGGACGATCCATACCCGAGCCAAATCACGGTGAACGGGGACAAACACACACTCTATGCTAGGCGGGACTAACCCTTGAACCATAAAATCAGGATGAAACATTAAAGCGGAAGCAATAAACGAACATACATCATGTATATAAGCAATGAGCATCACAGTTTCAAATTTTAAGTCATATACACCCTCAAATGCCATCAAGTCTCAAAACAGGTACGCTCCAATAAAGTTCATATACAATGATCAAAAGGTACAATATGTGAGTGTAAGACCAAGATACAAGGGCTAAAAGAGAATGCAAGACCTATGACTCGAAATCCCGCCTAGCTCCCTCGACACCTGCACAACACAACTGAAAGCTAAACGGGTTCAGTCCAAAAGGGAGTGGTGGGTATAAAAAAAACAGGGCATAAATACAATATACGACGGCATTTAACAATCACATGCAAGCTATAATCCCAAGAGAGGTTTTTAAAGAATTTCCCAAGTGGGTGAATAGAAATCATCAAAAGGGATTATAACGATTCATTAACATTAGGTAATTATTGGCCCGGCGAGTGGGCGTGCATTATCTCCAACCAACACCTCGTGTAATACGTTAACATTCATTAACATTCATTCATTCTTTTCATGCATATCATTCTTTCGTGCGCATTCAATAACATTTACACCTTCTTCCTCCGGGTTGGTGGCGGGTTTGCAAGGCCCATCCACCCATTCATTGACCAAAAGGGGAACATGACTCCCCAGATGGCACTCAGCGTCCATTCCTCGCTAACTCCTAACGAGGTCCGGTTACGCCGTTCATTAGTGGGACTAGTGTGAGGGATCGCCGTCAGCCCTTGCCTCCTCGGGTCACCACTCACACCAAGTCCCTGGGCCCCATTCATTGTGAACATTCATTAATTCTCGCCAGAACATTTGGTAGGTTCATGAAAGAAAAGCTTTACGTTGAAAACATTTACTCTTGAAAACGACTCTATATACATATATATACTTTTGGCTGAAATCTTTTCACATTGGGAGTATATAGGGCCACTTAACTAAATAGTAGAGAAACCCACCTTAAACAGCAAAAAGGAGAACAGACGAGACTCATTGACCGGCCTTGTCTCCTACGAAATCAAAATAAAAACACGCGCACGAACATAAGTAAAGTAGAATAAATAAGTGATGCAAAGTATGATGCACATGCTATGAATGTTTTGGAACCTGTCACCAATATGGTAAGTTGTTAGCTCGGTAGCTTTTCCTCGTTCCTCCAATCACGAGGTCACTTTGACTTGCTAATCATGCTTCATCTTTCCCATGGTCTTCAAGTTTTCCATGAATCTTTGTGCATCACTTGTATCTTTCCCAGTCTAGAATTACAATTTCACGATTCCTGATCGCTTCGATGTCCACTGAATTAGCATCTAAATTTCTCCTCGGGAATCACCCTTCAACTTTGCCCAAGTTCTCTTACACAGTTGCACCCTAAGGTAGTTCTGAACTCTACTTCTCATCATCACCATGATCAAGACTCCCGTGCTTATCCATTTCCATTTGTTGCTCCATATTTCCCAATTCCACCTCACCACATGATAATTCAACTTGGATTTAGAAAATGAACTCAAATCCTGTCCTCAGTATTGTCACCTTCCATAAATTTGAACTTATCACCTTACTTGCCTTTCTTCAATCCCTTCCGGACTCGTCTTCCATCTTAATCGAAATCTAAAACACCCAAATCCTAACTCTTCCCAATCTTGACTTCTACCACTCAAGTTCTATTCAATAGGTTTATTCAGAAACCCTTTCTTAATGTCCCTTGATGCATGACTCGTACCAGATCCATTTTATCTTGACTCTTCAATAATCGAAGCCCTAAACCAATACTTTCAAGATTCATTCCTTAGATTGAACGATCCCGTTGAATCCGATTATTGTATTTTATGTTGAAGGCTACATTTATCAATCTTCGGAGTCAACAATATTCCCAGACGACTTCTTATCTTATTAAATGCCTCTCTAGTCTTGCATCTCCAGAACGATCCTCCATTCCGACTCTTAGTCATTATCTCTGACTCCATCTATGAAGACCACGCACTCGAATTCGCTATATTCTCCCCGATATATCCTTCCTATCTTCCGTGCCTCAGAAAGAATTTGTAATAGAGTGTTGTGGTCGTAGAACTTCGCCGTGGTTTGATATCATCTTCGTAACCTAGAAATCATAACTCATTTCGAGAATAGATGCATGCGATTAGTGCATGCTCATGGCACATATTCAATAAGAAAGGCAAGAATCCATATAAAATGCAACAGGTAATTCAACAAAATTCTTAAGGGAAGCCAAATTCCATATTCAAGATCGATGCAATGCACACATTATCACGTAGTTCCTATGCCGAACGACCTAAACTGACCCACACGACACAAGAGCCCGAGTTTTGTAACCCTAGGCTCTGATACCACTTAAGGATGTAACACCCAAGCGCAAGGTGTCACATCCCCCGCACCGAGACCCGACACGAATATGAAATGGACGATCCATACCCGAGCCAAATCACGGCAAACGGGGACAAACACACACTCTATGCTAGGCGGGACTAACCCTTGAACCATAAAATCAGGATTAAACATTAAAGCGGAAGCAATAAACGAACATACATCATGTATATAAGCAATGAGCATCACAGTTTCAAATTTTAAGTCATATACACCCTCAAATGCCATCAAGTCTCAAAACAGGTACGCTCCAATAAAGTTCATATACAATGATCAAAAGGTGCAATATGTGAGTGTAAGACCAAAATACAAGGGCTAAAAGAGAATGCAAGACCTATGACTCGAAATCCCGCCTAGCTCCCTCGACACCTGCACAACACAACTGAAAGCTAAACGGGTTCAGTCCAAAAGGGACTGGTGGGTATAAAAAAAACAGGGCATAAATACAATATACGACGGTATTTAACAATCACATGCAAGCTATAATCCCAAGCGAGGTTTTTAAAGAATTTCCCAAGTGGGTGAATAGAAATCATCAAAAGGGATTATAACGTTTCATTAACATTAGGTCATTATTAGCCCGGCGAGTGGGCGTGCATTATCTCCAACCAACACCTCGTGTAATACGTTAACATTCATTAACATTCATTCATTCTTTTCATGCATATCATTCTTTCGTGTGCATTCAATAACATTTACACCTTCTTCCTCCGGGTTGGTGGCGGGTTTGCAAGGCCCATCCACCCATTCATTGACCAAAAGGGGAACATGACTCCCTAGAGGGCACTCAGCGTCCATTCCTCGCTAACTCCTAACGAGGTCCGGTTACGCCGTTCATTAGTGGGACTAGTGTGAGGGATCGCCGTCAGCCCTTGCCTCCTCGGGTCACCACTCACACCAAGTCCCTGGGCCCCATTCATTGTGAACATTCATTCATTCTCGCCAAAACATTTGGTAGGTTCATGAAAGAAAGGCTTTACGTTGAAAACATTTACTCTTGAAAACGACTCTATATACATATATATACTTTTGGCCGAAATCTTTTCACATTGGGAGTATATAGGGCCATTTAACTAAATAGTAGAGAAACCCACCTTCAACGGCAAAAAGGAGAACACACGAGCCTCATTGACCGGCCTTGTCTCCTACGAAATCAAAATCTGTGCAAGAAAGGTGAAGTGAGACTCACAATGACCAAATAGGATGCTCGGCAATGTAATGATCATGATATGAATGAAGAAAAGATGCTATAATGTAATGAACACGTTCATGTGCACTATTAAAGTCTTAACGACATATAAACATTCAATTCATTCATTCAATGAAGCATTCGTATTCAAACGAGTTCATATCTTTCACATTTCACATCAAAAGAATTTAAATTATATAATCAAGTCATTCACTTTCATTCGAATTCATAATTCCACATTTTCAATCAAATTAATTCAAGAAATTCAAATATAATCATAGCACGTATTAAATCACATTTAAAATTAGAAAATAAACAATTAAACACATTCGATTTAAAATTGGAAATTAAATCAAACATGAAATAGGTAACAATTAAGTCAAATAACATTTAATATTTAACAAACATATATATATATATATATATATATATATATATATATATGCATGCAACGTACAACACATGCAACAACCATTCATGCAATTTTCTTAAAATGTATGCAACATTAACACATGCATGCAGCTTCATGCATTAAGCTAATTTCATAATATGCATGTAATCTCAAAATAACAAGATTCTCATGCATGCAATCAACATTTCATGCAGGAAACATAGGTGTATATATATATAATACGTACGCATGCAACAACAAAACATGCAAGGAAATTTACAAGGTGACACCCCCTTGTCACCAACATAGAACAAATCGAGACACCCCCGTGTCTCGGTACAGAGAAAACCGACCCTCGTGCACCCCTGTTACAAGCTGAAAAGGGACAGATTGACACCCCCGTGTCGGAACGCAGCAGCTCAACATATACGCAGACTTATCCCCTATTTTCTAGCTTAAAACACAACAGCAACTCAAGCAACCTTTAGGTAAGATATGCAGCAACAATTGGCATGAAATGCAACAGCAAACTAGCCCTAACCATGCCCAAAACTGACAGCAACAAGAACAAGACGACGCAGCAGCTGACAGCAAAATTCCCGGCCAAAACAGGGCAAGAAATCACGAGAAAAATAGAGCATGACTGATCCTCTTCAACTCAACTTATTCTGATCAATTTAGGCTATCCAAAACGCAGAAAAACAACACAAATTCAACATATAAATTCAGCCCCAAGCAAGCTCAAACGCAGCAGCAGCAACACGAAGGAAAAGGGGGGGAAAAACTCCATTTTCATTAAAAATTCATTAATGGAACTCAACCAATTCTCAACTACCATGTAATCAATGATCATAAATGAGAAGAGGATGTTAAACAATCATACTCATGCTTGGAATCACTCAAAAAGCTCAAGAATTGAAAGAGATCAACCAAAATTCTCAAAACCTAATATATATCCAAGGCAGCATATATATCCATGAAACCTTGATCAAAATTAGGGATGAATGAATTAAAATGACTCATATTGAATGTACATAACATAACCAAGCTTACCTTGTGGATTAATGGAGGTTTGGAAGGAGATTTGAGCGTGAATCTCTTGGTAGGTCTTGAGCTACGGGAAAAACTGGGAAGCAGATGATGTTTGCCCAATTTCCAGCAAGTGGGAAGGGTTATCTCGGTTTGGGGGGTTAATTTCTGAATAAAGGATTGAGTTAGGGTTCCATAGAGTCTAACCATGGTTAATTTGGTCAACAAATGAATGAGTTATGATTTATTTGGTAAAAGGTGGCAGTTTTGTTCTCGTTCCGTTTTTCGGTTGAGTTTCGGTGGTTCAAACGGCATTAGAAAAATATAAGGCTAAGTTTATTAAACCCGAATCTTCGATACGAGTTCAACGAAGTTGACGGAACTCGAATCCGAGTTCCCGAGCTCAAGATATCAATTACGGAACCAAGGGTGCACTAAGTGCTCGTTAGCCCCCGATTTGGATTCCAAAATTCAAATAAATTCAAAACTCAATCAAATGTAACCGAAATCATGAAACGAACAAATATTCATATACAAGACACGTATAAGTTCAACATATTAAATTCGCACGAAATTCCGATATCAATTTAAATAGAAACGAAGCACGTAAATATCACTCATACACAATGTAACAATAAAATTCATAATATTATAAATAATATAACAATTTCAAATGCATAAAAATACATGCATGCATAAATAATTTATAATTATAAAATGCATGCACTACTATATTCATGCACACGTACACAATTAACATATATATATATATATATATATATTTGATATTAATATTATTAAAATAAAGTAATTAACATTTAATATAAATTAAATAAAATTAAATATATAAACACGTAGAAATAATCATTTCGCGCAATTAAGGAGCACACAAGTTATTCACATAAATTGAAATTCAAATATTGCATATATTTCAATTAATCACTTATTTAACAATTAAACAATGAAATTTAATTATAGAAAACACCAAAAACCAATTAATTTGCGCAAATTAGTAAACACATATGTCATTTTAAAATACTGAAAAGTTGGGGCGTTACAAACTCACCCCCTTAAAAAGAATCCGTCCTCGGATTCACTAAATCGATTGAACAAACAATGAGAGATTCCCCGTCTCTCACAAGCAACACGGAGAGAGCCCCGTCTCTCACAAACAACACGGAGAGAGCCCCGTCTCTCACAAACAACAATGAGAGAGCCTCGTCTCTCCCAAACAAAGGGAGCACCCCGTCTCTCAAACAAAAATAAGAAAATCCCCGTCTCTTACACGCAACGAGAGCACCCCGTCTCTCAAACAAAATAAACAAACAACAAACAAACAAAAAATAAAGCAAGGAACTTTCCAATACTCCCAAGCAACTCACGCAAGATCGTAATTAAAATCACATAAGGCACTCGAAGCAAGTAACAAATATCGTTCACGTTAACTATCAAATACTCCAATCAAATTGGACAAGGTAAGAAATCAAAGCACATAACATAGAAATCATTTGAATTAAATTTGCATGAATGCATGTATCATGGATGCTACAAGTACCGTTCACCGTCGTTGCGTAGTTTAGGGCTATGAGTTTGTTATCCCCTGTATGATCTGCCCCGAGAGTGAGCTCAGCATTTACCTTGTCTTTAATTTCTTCAATGTAACCCGGTGAAGCCATGATAAATCCTCTTCGACCATTAATCATTTCCCATAATCTTCATTCAATCAAACCAACTCTTAATACCCGAGCTTTGATCCCCCGTCTACTGTTAGATCACCCATCCCGAAATTAAATCCAATGTTATTTTCCTTTGTCCATATGAAAATCTAACAAACTATCAAAGATAACTACCCTTAGCGCCCCTAACAGTTCTTTCCCGACCTGAATATATATGTTACACAATCTCCTACTATCTTCCGTTCAATTTCTCCTTTTTACTCTCTTTAAATTTCTATGGTGGAATTTGATATTCGGCCCCTAACATTCTTTAATCGAAGATAAGATCTTCTTGGTGATCTTGGAACTCTGATTTAGCCTTTCCAAGGTTCGTCCTTGCCAATTTATTGCTTCTTAAATTTCCTTACCACTCACGGAATCAAGCTTCATTGACAATATACTTTTTCATGATAATTTGAATCAGTTTCCTCTTGACAATTCAATTTAGAAATTTTCCCCAAGCTCCTTCATAACTCTTTTGTCTTCAACTCGACTTACAGACACAGAACAAATCAACGATCTATCTTCCCCATTCCTCGTGAAAATCTTCAGCCCGAATCCAGTGATCTAGCTCTCATTTTACTGATCATCCCATAAAGTTACCTTATTCATCTCCGCTTGCCAACATAAAAAAAAATCCCCAAATCTTCCTTAATTACACTTCTGTTATTTTTAGTCCTTCAGTTCCGACCTCAAGTTTTGAATTCGCCTCCTGGTCATGCTCACCCCCTTAAAATTTTTATCGTTGTACATCGAACTCCATCGAACCTTCTTTCCTCGGAATTCCTGATGGAAGTTTTATTGGGAGGGCTTTAAATGACATAGCAACCCATAGTCTTAGCTTTTCCACTTCTCCTCTACCGCTGTTAATATTCAAACCCCTTTTCTTCATTCTTGTTCGATCCGGGCACTCCAAAGCCAACTCCGGTTGTATTTTTCATTCTGAAACTTCCTTTCCACCAACCTATCCTTAAAACGCCCCATCCCATTAATTCTTTTCCTCTTAATTCAAATGTGGCCCGTACAAAGAGATACTTGAGAAATGCGATGAAAGAACTCCTTATAAAATAAACACTAAAATGCATGTCGGGTTAAAATGACAATGCACGTGGCACACTTTGTAACAATTAAATATGCAGCACATTAGCACAACAAAATCAAATAAAAACAAGCCACGAACATAAGTAAAGAAGAATAAATAAGTGATGCAAAGTATGATGCACATGCTATGAATGTTTTGGAACCTGTCACCAATGTGGTAAGTTGTTAGCTCGGTAGCTTTTCCTCGTTCCTCCAATCACGAGGTCACTTTGACTTGCTAATCATGCTTCATCTTTCCCACGGTCTTCAACTTTTCCATGAATCTTTGTGCATCACTTGTATCTTTCCCAATCCAGAATTACAATTTCACGATTCCTGATCGCTTCGATGTCCACTGAATTAGCATCTAAATTTCTCCTCCGGAATCACCCTTCAACTTTGCCCAAGTTCTCTTACACAGTTGCACCCTAAGGTAGTTCTGAACTTTACTTCTCATCATCACCATGATTAAGACTCCCGTGCTTATCTGTTTCCATTTGTTGCTCCATAGTTCCCAATTCCACCTCACCACATGATAATTCAACTTGGATTTAGAAAATGAACTCAAATCCTATCCTCAGTATTGTCACCTTCCATGAATTTGTACTTATCACCTTACTTGCCTTTCTTCAATCCCTTCCTGACTCGTCTTCCATCTTAATCGAAATCTAAAACACCCAAATCCGAACTCTTCCCAATCTTGACTTCTACCACTCAAGTTCTATTCAATAGGTTTATTCAGAAACCCTTTCTTAATGTCCCTTGATGCATGACTCATACCGGATCCATTTTATCTTGACTCTTCAATAATCGAAGCCCTAAACCAATACTTTCAAGATTCATTCCTTAGATTGAACGATCCCGTTGAATCCGATTATTGTATTTTATGTTGAAGGCTACATTTATCAATCTTCGGAGTCAACAACATTCCCAGAACGACTTCTTATCTTATCAAATGCCTCTCTAGTCTTGCATCTCCAGAACGATCCTCCATTCCGACTCTTAGTCAGTATCTCTGACTCCATCTATGAAGACCACGCACTCAAATTCACTATATTCTCCCCGATACATCCTTCCTATCTTCCGTGCCTCAGAAAGAATTTATAATAGAGTGTTGTGGTCGTAGAACTTGGCCGTGGTTTGATATCATCTTCGTAACCTAGAAATCATAACTCATTTCGAGAATAGATGCATGCGATTAGTCCATGCTCATGGCAGATATTCAATAGGAAAGGCAAGAATCCATATAAAATGCAACAGGTAATTTAACAAAATTCTTAAGGGAAGCCAAATTCCATATTCAAGATCGATGCAATGCACACATTATCACGTAGTTCCTATGTCGAACGACCTAAACTGACCCACACGACACGAGAGCCCGAGTTTTGCAACCCTAGGCTCTGATACCACTTAAGGATCTAACACCCGAGCGTAAGGTGTCACATCCCCCGCACCGAGACCCGACCCGAATATGAAATGGACGATCCATACCCGAGCCAAATCACGACGAACGGGGACAAACACACACTCTATGCTAGGCGGGACTAACCCTTGAACCATAAAATCAGGATTAAACATTAAAGCAGAAGCAATAAACGAACATACATCATGTATATAAGCAATGAGCATCACAGTTTCAAATTTTAAGTTATATACACCCTCAAATGCCATCAAGTCTCAAAACAGGTACGCTCCAATAAAGTTCATATACAATGATCAAAAGGTGCAATATGTGAGTGTAAGACCAAAATACAAGGGCTAAAAGAGAATGCAAGACCTATGACTCGAAATCCCGCCTAGCTCCCTCGACACCTGCACAACACAACTGAAAGCTAAACGGGTTCAGTCCAAAAGGGACTGGTGGGTATAAAAAAAACAGGGCATAAATACAATATACGACGGTATTTAACAATCACATGCAAACTATAATCCCAAGCGAGGTTTTTAAAGAATTTCCCAAGTGGGTGAATAGAAATCATCAAAAGGGATTATAACGTGTTATTAACATTGCGTGCATTATCTCCAAAAGGGGAACATGACTCCCCAGATGGCACTCAGCGTCCATTCCTCGCTAACTCCTAACGAGGTCCGGTTACGCCGTTCATTAGTGGGACAAGTGTGAGGGATAACCGTCAGCCCTTGCCTCCTCGGGTCACCACTCACACCAAGTCCCTGGGCCCCATTCATTGTGAACATTCATTCATTCTCGCCAAAACATTTGGTAGGTTCATGAAAGAAAGGCTTTACGTTGAAAACATTTACTCTTGAAAACGACTCTATATACATATATATACTTTTGGCCGAAATCTTTTCACATTGGGAGTATATAGGGCCATTTAACTAAATAGTAGAGAAACCCACCTTCAACGGCAAAAAGGAGAACACACGAGCCTCATTGACCGGCCTTGTCTCCTACGAAATCAAAATTTGTGCAAGAAAGGTGAAGTGAGATTCACAATGACCAAATAGGATGCTCGGCAATGTAATGATCATGATATGAATGAAGATGCTATAATGTAATGAACACGTTCATGTGCACTATTAAAGTCTTAACGACATATAAACATTCAATTCATTCATTCAATGAAGCATTCGTATTCAAACGAGTTCATATCTTTCACATTTCACGTCAAAAGAATTTAAATTATATAATCAAGTCATTCACTTTCATTCGAATTCATAATTCCACATTTTCAATCAAATTAATTCAAGAAATTCAAATATAATCATAGCACGTATTAAATCACATTTAAAATTAGAAAATAAACAATTAAACACATTCGATTTAAAATTGGAAATTAAATCAAACATGAAATAGGTAACAATTAAATCAAATAACATTTAATATTTAATAAACATATATATATATATATATATATATATATATATATACATGCATGCAACGTACAACACATGCAACAACCATTCATGCAATTTTCTTAAAATGCATGCAACATTAACACATGCATGCAGCTTCATGCATTAAGCTAATTTCATAATATGCATGTAATCTCAAAATAACAAGATTCTCATGCATGCAATCAACATTTCATGCAGGAAACATAGGTGTATATATATATAATACGTACGCATGCAACAACAAAACATGCAAGGAAATTTACAAGGTGACACCCCCTTGTCACCAACATAGAACAAATCGAGTCACCCCCGTGTCTCGGTACAGAGAAAACCGACCCTCGTGCACCCCTGTTACAAGCTGAAAAGGGACAGATTGACACCCCCGTGTCGGAACGCAGCAGCTCAACATATACGCAGGCTTATCCTCTATTTTCTAGCTTAAAACACAACAGCAACTCAAGCAACCTTTAGGTAAGATATGCAGCAACAATTGGCATGAAATGCAACAGCAAACTAGCCCTAACCATGCCCAAAACTGACAGCAACAAGAACAAGACGACGCAGCAGCTGACAGCAAAATTCCAGGCCAAAACAGGGCAAGAAATCACGAGAAAAACAGAGCATGACTGATCCTCTTCAACTCAACTTATTCTGATCAATTTAGGCTATCCAAAACGCAGAAAACAACACAAATTCAACATATAAATTCAGCCCCAAGCAAGCTCAATGCAGCAGCAGCAACACGAAGGAAAAAGGGGGGAAAAACTCCATTTTCATTAAAAATTCATTAATGGAACTCAACCAATTCTCAACTACCATGTAATCAATGGAACTCAACCAATTCTCAACCAATTCATTAATGGAACTCATGCTTGGAATCACTCAAAAAGCTCAAGAATTGAAAGAGATCAACCAAAATGCTCAAAACCTAATATATATCCAAGGCAGCATATATATCCATGAAACCTTGATCAAAATTAGGGATGAATGAATTAAAATGACTCATATTGAATGTACATAACATAACCAAGCTTACCTTGTGGATTAATGGAGGTTTGGAAGGAGATTTGAGAGTGAATCTCTTGGTAGGGCTTGAGCTACGGGAAAACTGGGAATCAGATGATGTTTGCCCAATTTCCAGCAAGTGGGAAGGGTTATCTCGGTTTGGGGGGTTAATGGCTGAATAAAGGGTTGAGTTAGGGTTCCATAGAGTCTAACCATGGTTAATTTGGTCAACAAATGAATGAGTTATGATTTATTTGGTAAAAGGTGGCAGTTTTGTTCTCGTTCCGTTTGTCGGTTGAGTTTCGGTGGTTCAAACGGCATTAGAAAAATATAAGGCTAAGTTTATTAAACCCGAATCTTCGATACGAGTTCAACGAAGTTGACGGAACTCGAATCTGAGTTCCCAAGCTCAAGATATCAATTACGGAACCAAGGGTGTGCTAAGTGCTCGTTAGCCCCCGATTTGGATTCCAAAATTCAAGTAAATTCAAAACTCAATCAAATGTAACCGAAATCATGAAACGAACAAATATTCATATACAAGACACGTATAAGTTCAACATATTAAATTCGCACGAAATTCCGATATCAATTTAAATAGAAACGAAGCACGTAAATGTCACTCATACACAATGTAACAATAAAATTCATAATATTATAAATAATATAACAATTTCAAATGCGTAAAAATACATGCATGCATAAATAATTTATAATTATAAAATGCATGCACTACTATATTCATGCACACGTACACAATTAACATATATATATATATATATACATATATATATATATATATATATTTGATATTAATATTATTAAAATGAAGTAATTAATATTTAATATAAATTAAATAAAATTAAATATATAAACACGTAGAAATAATCATTTCGCGCAATTAAGGAGCACACAAGTTATTCACATAAATTGAAATTCAAATATTGCATATATTTCAATTAATCACTTATTTAACAATTAAACAATGAAATTTAATTATAGAAAACACTAAAAACCAATTAATTTGCGCAAATTAGTAAACACATATGTCATTTTAAAATACTGAAAAGTTGGGGCGTTACAACTTATATCATTAGACTTACATTATGATTGACTTATTGAAAGGTATCTTATATAACTCATTCAATTTAAATAATATTTTATTTTACATAATTAATAAAATTTATTAAAATTTATAAAGTGAATCAATTTATTGTTTTCCAATTCATTAGATATATCTTATTATAACATTTTAAATTATAAACCTTAAAATTTAAAAGTAGACAACTTATATCGTAAAATTTGAATACAATTAATTAATATATAAATATTAAAACAATCATTGTTGAACTATATATCTTTTTTGGGTAAGTTGGAGAAATTTTAATTCTACCAAGAGTTCTATTTTAAGTTGATAAATACTTTTAAAATATAATTAAATTAATAATTTATAACATGTATTTACATTATTATCCTTGACTAATAGTTATTGACGTAATTATTGTGAGGATATTTTAGGCGATTCGTATTTTGTAAGAAACCAAAAGCCCAACTCGTGCTTTTATAATATATATAGATAGATAATCTAATTGGAGGAGAAAAATAAAAGATATAATGAGTAGAAAAAGAATAGATGTAATGTATATATAATACTTAGAGTTGTATTTATATTTATAAGGTTAAATTAGGAATATTAATATTTTAATAAGGATATTATTGTCATAAGTGTTTATTTTTAAAATTTTTAAACACTCCCTTAGCCACCTTAATTAATTTTATTGACCCAATTATCCTTACATTAATATATATATTTTAACACACACCCAAACGGGATTCAAACTCATAACCTTGTCCTGAAGAATGAACCCGTTAAGCAATTGGACCAACCTCTGTTAGCCTTACATTAATATATATAATTTTACTTGACTATTTCCATAAGTAATTATACTTCAAATTCAAAATTTATTATTTC
Source organism: Lantana camara (assembly GCA_037501455.1). Lineage (NCBI taxonomy): Eukaryota > Viridiplantae > Streptophyta > Magnoliopsida > Lamiales > Verbenaceae > Lantana > Lantana camara. The sequence goes on from CM074859.1 coordinate 44,755,093, forward strand.
TTTAGTTCAATTTAATTTATAATAATTAAAATATATAAATTTTAATATTTATCATCAAAAGTAGAAAAAAGTAATTAACAACATTTCAAAATTTAAATAAAATAAGAGTATAACTATATATAAGAAATAAAATAATTAAATCAACTTAAAACCAAATAGTGACTAATTAATCCAAATACACATTCGATTTTTTTTTTATAAATACAATGAACATGCTTTTATATTTTTCATGACATTTAATACATTAAATTAACTTTTTTTTTTTTTCAAATGTAACTTAATATACTTCATTTCTTTTTTTTTTTTTTTTTTTTTTGTCAGTATATACTTCATTTCTACTCATAGTTTTTGAGTAATTTGTCTTTTAACTAAAAATTATATATTAATTTTTTATTTTTTTTAACACACGCACCTCTAAATGGGATTCGAACCCGAGTCATTACTTACTATATTTAAAAGGTTTTTTTAAATGAACTTAAAAAGTGCCCTAATTATTTGAACTAAATGAATCGGTGTTATTTTTCTATTGTGCATGAAGAATTTTTTTTTTTTTTTGGACTATTGTAGATATAATAATAATATGCATAATTTTGTTATTTTAAATTTAATATTTTTTTTCAATTATAAATTAAGCTATAATACATTAAACAAATAATAGACTCTCTCGGAAAGAAAATAAATAACACATAATTTTCTTAGCTTAAAAAATACGCGATTTAAATTAATAAAAATATGTTTGAGTTATTTAGAAAATTTTCCAATTTTTTGCTTTCAAAAAGAAACGTATATCGAATTATAATTTAAATTATGCGCCACTTAAAGTATTTATAACAAAATATATATGCAGATATACATAATTCTATTCCACCAAAAAAAAAAAAAAAAAAAAGATGTACATAATTCTATAGGTAATTTGCTCTATAAAATTTTTGGCTGTAATTCTTTTATTTGATGATTTAGAAGAGCCATGAGAGGTATAATACAATTTAAGCCGCAAATTGTACTTTTCCTCAAGAATGAAAAATGGCACTACGTGACATGCTTGAGAAATTCTTGTAGTAGAGCCAAACTGCCAATTCGAGTGCGAGCCAGAAGGACTAGTTACAACTTTACATTTAATGTTGTGCATGAAATAATTTAATGTAAGTTTACTTATTGATGCGATTAAATTATTATCTGACACGTCGTTTAGTCATTTCCACGCTAATATTATAATGTGGCACCATGTAAATTATTGGGGGATCGGATATTGGTAGTTACGAAAAGATTGACTCCAACTTTATGGAAGATTCCAGACAGATTGTATTCTATATTTTTTTAATTGATTGTATTTCATTTTCTTTTCCTTAGGATTTGTATATATTCTTATGTTGTACTTTGTATCCTCAACACATTATGCAATACACAAAATATTTCCTTCATCCTTCATCTTTTACATGACACTAGAGCAGGTTTTAAAATCTATCTTTTCTTTTGACACGACTATGAGTGATATTAAAGGCAAAGAAGAACATCTTTATCGTCTACGCTCATCAGATTCATGTAATTTACAAAATCAAGACGACAAGACTACTGGAACCAGCTTGTCACGTACCAGCCTTGTAGCTATTGAAACTGGAACCAACTGATCTCACATGGGTCAAACAAATGGTACCAAATACTTTGTTGTTGCTACTGGAACAAATTCGTCAGTCCCAGTCTACAACCTTTCGAGCAATAATCGTGACAGGATTGTTAATACCGGAGAAAGAAGTCACATAACTTGTGATGTTGATTCAGTTGGGAAAAACGAAACAGTAACGCAGCGGAATTTTAATTTTTTTTCCCAAAAACAAGAGCTAGACTTGCAATTCCTATTCCCGATTCGTAGGGATTTCAAGAACTTACGAAGATTGTAGCTTTCTTGACACATTTTGAGCCGCCCTCAAACGCGCTTCAAGTGGCAAGTCCCTCGAACTTCTTCGAATCTTCAAGACTCCAAAATTACAGTCCTCTAGAGTAATAACCCACACCAACCTCGATCTCGATCTAAACAGTGAGGATGCTAGTACTATATTAAGTGTTTAGGCTCAAAGGGATTATTATGAAGTAATTTGGAGAAATTTGCTATCAATCTCCCATGGGATTCGAACCCCATCCTTAAATAGGCTACGGGATTTGAACCCCTTGTCTTGTTGTACAAGGTTTCCTACACCCTCAAAACTTTGAATTACTTCCTAGGTAAGAAAGGTTTTCTAATTTGACCAAAAGTCTTCTTTTGATCAAAATGTTTTGCAAGCAACTCTATCTAATTCTCTTAGATATTTACGTGGGAGATTTTATTTATTCATAATAAATAAATTAATATTAATAATTAATTAATTCACAATTAATTATTTATTAGACTTTTACCTCCAAATTAGGACTTAATAATAATTCATCATTAAATTAATGTTCATTAAATAATTAATAAAATTAATTATTTAATCATCAGAACAAAGTGACACGTGTCACGCCTAGACAAGTGCCCTACACATGTGGTCCCTTTCCAATACTCGATTGGTTCGATCAACTCGTTTAATCAATTCAAGCCTTAACCCTCGTGATCGGGCATTTGTGTGTAACCCTCTAGGTTCTTTATTCAATTAGTAGTGCCCTGATTAATTAATTCTTAATTAATTAATCAGTCCACAGATCACACTACCATAGTCTAACAATAGGAGTGCGACCCCTAGCTGAATAAGAATGTATGAATTCGAAAGAACCTTTAAGTCATTGACATATGTGAAATAAGGTCCTCCTATAACATATCTCTCAACCAAGATCTAGGGTAAGGGAATAATTCGAACCCTAATAATATTGATCTTAATGTTAAGTTCATTTCATATCCATTTGAACTCGATCCAAGAAATCCCATTCCTGATTTTAATCTACTGCTTTGGCCAAGAACTCCGAGATGACATATGAATGACTTACAGAATAAGCGATCATCTTGCTAAAACAAGTGTAGGTCTTTTATCGATTCTCATATGCTTTCATGTGCCACTTGTGCAGCCCCAATATAAGTCGTAATTCAGCTGTCTCGGGCAATATCCTTTTAGGCTTATTTCTAAGACTACAGAGTAAGCTCACACAAAGCATCGATAGAATCTCAAGTTTAAGGACTACTGAATCACATCAATGACTCGTGAGATATTTTCTAATCTGGAAGTTTCTATTTCATTTCCCATTTAGAAATCTTCTCACACGGGACACCTAAGTGTACTCGTCCAAATCAAGCGAGCACCCTCATGTATCACTCACGTATTGACTATACAATTTACACCCTATGAAACAAGGTGATCCTTCATAAGGGTGTGATCACATAAGCAAGCCTCAAGCGAGTTAATTCGACACTCCCATTGTCTTTTGGACTTATCGACTTGGAGTAGTTTCTAATCTTAACTTATGTGATTTAGAGCTCGTTTCATAAACCACTTCTTCTATATGGTTGATTCATATATGTTAATTAGATTTGGGGAGCTCTTACACATAAGCAGTTAAAGTAAGCACACAGTAAAACAAGAGCATATAAAGAAGTATTGTGATGCCCCGACTTTTCGGTCGTACAGGTATGATGTCACGAGTGTGCTACTTGTGTATTTAATTTATTTATTTATGCAATTATATGATATGTATGATATTTGAATATTGATCATATGCTCTATATTTATACTTTGAACGCTTTGTACCTTTTGAACCTGTTTTTAGTCCGTTCGATTCTGAATTTGATTCTGATTTTTGTGACAACTTGATATGCATAAAATATATGAATTATGAGTGTGTTTATATGCTTTATACATGTTTTAGAACTAGTTTGGTTGGGTTTTGAACCGTTTTGGTGAAACGGGACTTAAAGGGGCTAAAGAGCATTTAGCGCACCTTGGGTTCCAGGCGGCGTAACTTGAGCTCAGAAATTCAATTCAAATTCTGACACCAGTGTTAGACTCGTATCGACAATACGGAGCCAATGGAATAAGACTTGTATTTTTCTAAGCCCGATTGAACCTCTGAAACTTCGTTCAACCGAGCGCCGTGTACCAAAGCCCCCACATTTGATCGTTGCGACCATATCTAATTCATTTCATTGCCTTTTTGGCTTAAAGTGGGACTCACTTGACCCCAACATGCCTCTATATCCATTTCTTGACCTCTCATTTTAGACCATACCAAAAATAAAGAAAAGGAGCAGCTGCAACCAAGAAAGAAAGAAGAGGAAGAGAACTATTCACTCTACCTTAGCCATTTGATCCCATAGCTCTAACATTTCTCATCCGATTCAAAAGGTAAGAATATATTTTCATTCTAAATTTCATTTTGGTTCTTTTAAGCTATGGTTTGTATAATTTCATTTAGATTTGAGCATATTATGGCTTGGAGCATGAATAGTAAGGGGTTTTGAGTTTTTCGAGAAACATGAGTGTATCCTTGTGAATTTTCTTGCTTTGATGAATGAAATATGAACCTAAGACATCCATTAATGTATTTATGAATCAAGATTTCATGTTAGTTGAGTAATTATGGATTCACCATTAATGAACTTGAGTTTCTTAAGGATGAAGATGATTTCTTTCACTTGATTGTTGCCAGGTGGAGTGTGCCTTGTTTGTGCTTGATTTGTAGCTTGTATATGTATAGATTTTGTGCCAAAATACATCTTGTTTGCCGCCATTTTCATGCCATATGACCTGCTGTTGCTGCTACATGAAGAAGGAAGCAAAACAGGGTTGTTACCATGGATTTGCCGAAAGGAAGAAGCTGCTGAGTGGAGACATCCCCGTGGCTCATTTTACTCTTGCTAGAAGCCATGGGCGTGTCTCTCCAGCCCCTCACTTTTGTATTGAGACACGGTTGTGTCTCAGTTTTGCCTTGGGGTGAGACACCCCCATGTCTCACACTATTTTGCATGCATACGTTCGTAGTTCGTTTCTTCTTCATTTATTGGTTTCGTATGTTATTTTCTTTCTTCATTTATAACTTATATTCATTGTTAACATGATGAATTATTTGTTATGATCATTATATTAAGTTTATGGATTGATTTAATATGATATATGCAAGATATGATCTTATATGCTCTAAGTGCTACGTGTAGCGATTCTTTGTATCTAGTGCGTTCTTTAAGTGTTTTGAACTTATATATGCTTATAATATGATGTAATTTGAAATATTATGTGTTTTTTCAATGTGTTGAACGTTTTATTCAAGTGTTGTTAATATGATAATGTGGTAATTGCTTCTATTTTTCCAAAGTGTTAAACGTTGTGACGTACATTACATCATTTGCATCCATATGCATTTTCTGAGCATTTATATGGTTCATTTTGAGTCTAACTATGTCCTTTGATGTTTTTCTTGTTCAGAGGAGTATCCCGTTGGTGATGAGATCACTCCGTAGGCGTTGGTTTTGATGGCTTTTGTCCGGTTTCTTCGGTGTAAGGTGAGGTTAGGTTATAGATAAACCCTAATAAGACGTGACAGCTATGTATGCATGTGATTATAAGCTTTAAGTATACATAAGTATGTATGATGTATGTATGTGTATGACTTTGATATGTATTATGGAATATGATATGCTATGTACGAGCATATGTAAGTTTGTTATGTTATGATTATGCTGCGCAACGCCAAGCTATGCTCCATACAGTGTGCCTCACCCGAGCCATGTATTAAGTTAGGTGAACAAGCTACGAAGTTACATGGAGGGTTAGTAAAGCATAGCTTGTCACAAAAGAAAGGTATAATCTTGAATATGAAATGTTATGGATACGAATATGAATCCACTATCAATATGATATGAATACGGTATGAATATGAGTACGGATGTGAACATGATCTTGAATCTTGATATGCCTTGGAATCTTGATATGACTTGATCTTGAATCTGTTTGGGGCTCGGTGATTATGGGTAAGGGAGACTCGAGATGCCGAGAATTACTTCCATGCATAATCATCGTAATATGGGTAAGGGGAGTCCGGGATGGACATTATCCCTATATACATTTCCCTTTTGTATGAAGGTTTGCTTTGTGTTTGTTTCTGTTAAGTTAGTTTGTTCCAAAATAGTTCGTGAAATGGGAGTTGTAGCGCCCCCCTAACACTACAACCCTGCACCATAGCACTTTCCGAGTGGATGTGAGTCTTAGCACTTGAGAAATACTTCGGCGAACGGACAAGACTATGCAATACCAAAACATGGAATTTAAAGTGCAGCAGAAGATAGACAATTTAAAACAGAAGAATGTGATATCTCAAGTCAACTGAAATTTATATTACTAGGTTAAGAAGTAAGATATTTACAGTGATAAGCCTAAAGCCAACACGAGAGTGCTTAATGAAAGATGTAGATGCACTCTTAATATAATCCTGATTTGCTAAGATATGACACCTTAAAGCTTCAAGATACCTCTAAGGCATCGTTTCGTGGATTCCTGAAATCATGCATTTGAAACCAGGCGAGGGGTTAGTCAAAGTGACTAAGTGAAGGAGGGTAATATCTTATAGATATACGTATAAATATAATATATAGGATTAAGAGGGTCTTGATCCAAAATAATTGCAATAGGATAAGCAATCATAATCCGGTTCATAATAGGTTCGAAAACAGGGATAGGAGAAATTTGGAATATTTGTAGAAATATGAATCGGTCAATAAAAGAGTTTTATTACCCGCAAGCGAGGCCTCTCCATCCGTAACTCCTTAAATATTTGGTAAAACAGTAACGGCACTGTACATGGTATCGGTACTTTAATAAAACCAATATGATAATACCTCCGCTACTCCTTGGTGTCAATAGGGGAGCATGTTGGAAAATACGAATCAGAAAGCAGCGGAATTTAAAAAATTTTCCCAACAAAAGGACCTTGAACTCGCAATCGTGTAACCAAATTCGTAAAGATAGAAAACTTACTTTTCTTTTATTCTTTCTTGAAGCGTTTCAAGCCACCCAAGAACGCTCTTCACGCGGCTTGATCCCCTCTCCTTTGGTAAAGCTCGAATCTTCAAACTTCTAACTTGAAGTCTCTAGAGAAAGTCCACCAACTTGATCACAATCTAACTAGTAAGGATGCTAGTTCTCTAGTTAGTGTTTAGGCTTAACCTAGGGTTTAATTTAATCTTGGAGAAAGGAAGGTGTTCAACACATGAACCAAGAATTGTCTATTAGCTCTAAAGGGGAGCTCGAGCTCCCCTATATATAGGCAAGGGGGTGCCGAAATTCCTAGTCCTTTATGGGCTAGGATTTTGGTCCCTCTCTCCTATTACTTGAGGATCAAGTATTTTCAACCTTGACTTTGAATTCTAATTCTAGTCAACTTTGAAGAGAGCTTAAAAAATATCCAAACTATTTTTGGATAATTTTATACTTTATTTATTATAAAATAAATAACTTATTTTATCTAATTAATTAATTCATAATTAATTAACTAGATTATTTTCTCCAAAATTAGACTTTCTTTTTAATTCAAAATTAAACCAAAGTCTATTAAATAATTAACTAATTAATTATTTAACATATATATATATTATCACGCGTGTGTGACACGTGTCACAGTGACACGTGTCACTCACGCGAGCCACACGTGTGAATTCACACGTGTGGAACCCTCTTGGTCCGATTAACTCGTTTAATCATTTTCAAGCCTCAACTCATGTAACCAAGTTGTTGTGTGTGACCCTCTAGGTTCTCAATTCAATTAGCAGTGACCCCAATTAATTAATTCACTAATTAATTAATCAGTCCACAGATTAAACGACCATAGTCTAGCAACAGGTGTTTAACCCCTAGCTGAATTGGAATGTTCGGATTCGACAGAACCTTTAAGTCATTGAATCATGTGAGATACAATCCTCCTACTTACTATCTCTCAACCAAGATCTAGGGCAAGGGAATAATCAGAACCCTAATAATCCGGTCTTAAAGCTAAGTGCATTTCATATCCATTTGATCTCAATCCAAGAAACCCTTTTCTTGATGTCTTGATCTACTGCCTTGGCCAAGGACTCCATATGGCATATGAATGACTTACACAATAAGAGATCACCTTGCAAATGCAAGTGTAGGTCCTTTCTTGATTCTCATTCACTTTCATGAGTCACTTGTGCAGCCCCAGCATAAGCCTTGAATCAGTTGTCTAAGGCGACACCCTTTAAAGCTTATACCTAAGACTACAGAGTTAACTCATAAAGTGACAAGGAACCTCAAGTCTAAGGATCAATTAATCACATCAATGACTCGTGAGATATTTCCTAATCTGGAAGTTTCCATTTCCTGAAATAGAAACTTCCTTTCCCATTTAGGAATGTTCTCACACGGGGCACCTCAGTGAACTTACTTATTAAAGTAAGCACCCTCATGTATCACGCACGTATCAACTATACACTTTGCACCTCCATGAAACAAGGTGGTCCTTCTTAAGGCCGTGATCCCACAAGCAAGCCTTAGAGGAGTCAGGTTGACACTCCCACTGTCTGTAGGACTCATCGGCTTGGAGTATTTTACTAATCATGACTTATGTGATATAGGGCTCGTTTCATGAACCATTTCACCTAAATGGTAGAGTCCTAAAGTCATCAGGATTAGGGGAGTTCTCATACATGCACAGCTAAAGTAAACGCATACCAAACAAGAGCATATAAAGAAGTGTTGCCTCAATTCGTTATTTCATTCAAAGATTGTCTGTGATTACAATAAGGAAAAGCACAAAGCGGATATACAATCGGCTTTCTAGGGCACTATTCCTAACAATCTCCCACTTGCCCGTCAAAGCCATTCTAAAGCTACTCTAAGTCCCATCTTCTGAAGATGACCTTGGAAAGCTTCTCGACTAAGGGGTTTAGTAAGTGGATCTGCCACGTTCTCTGCTGATGTGACCCTCTCAATTTGCACATCTCCTCTTTTGATAATATCACGGATTAGGTGATACTTCCTCATAATGTGCTTGGTCCGTTGGTGAGATCTTGGTTCTCTTGCTTGAGCAACCGCCCCAGTGTTGTCACAAAACACAGTAATGGGGTCTTTCATGCTAGGAACAACATTCAACTCTTGAATGAAGTTTCTAATCCAAACACCTTCCTTAGCTGCATCATTTGCAGCTAAGTATTCGGCCTCAGTGGTCGAATCAGCAGTGGTTGTTTGCTTGGAACTCTTCCAACTCACTGCTCCGCCGTTTAGGCAGAAAATGTATCCTGACATTGACTTAAAATCATCTAAGTCAGATGCAAAGCTTGCATCGCAGTATCCTTCGACAGTAAGATCTTTCTGACCTCCGTAAACTAAGAATAAATCTTTAGTACTTTTCAAGTACTTAAGAATATTCTTCACGGCAGCCCAGTGACCATCTCCAGGGTCAGATTGGAAACGACTTGTCACACTAAGTGCATAAGCCACATCCGGTCGAGTACATAACATTGCATACATTATGCTACCTATTGCTGATGCATAAGGTGTATGAGTCATTCTTTCCTTCTCAAGGTTAGTCTTAGGACACATCTTCTTTGAAAGACATGTTCCTACACTCATAGGAAGGTTCTTAACCTTTGCTGACTCCATATTGAATCTCTTCAATACTTTGTCAATGTACATCGACTGTGATAGTCCTATTAACCTTCTAGATCTATCTCTATAGATTTTAATTCCAAGGATATAGGACGCATCACCAAGATCTTTCATCTCGAATTGGTTCGATAACCATAACTTAGTCACTTTCATGTCATCCTTCGAATTCCCAATAAGAAGGATGTCATCAACATAAAGTACTAAGAATTGCACTGAGGTCTCCAATTCCTTTCTATACACACAGGACTCATTCGAAATTTGAATAAAGCCAAACGCTTTGACTGATTCATCAAATCGAATGTTCCAATTCCTAGAAGCCTGTTTCAATCCATAGATTGATCTTTGGAGTTTGCAAACCTTTTGCTCACTCCCACTGAATGTGAAACCTCTGGGTTGCTCCATATAAATGTCTTTGTCAATGTCACCATTGAGAAAGGCAGTTTTCACATCCATTTGCCATATCTCATAGTCATAATATGCAGCAATGGCAAGCATGATTCGAATGGACTTTTGCATTGCAACTGGTGAAAAGGTTTCGTCAAAGTCCACTCCGGGTCTTTGAGTGAATCCTTTTGCAACCAGTCTTGCTTTGTAGGCTGCAATGCTTCCATCAACTCCAAGCTTTCTCTTAAAGATCCATTTGCAACCTATGGGTTTGACCCCATCAGGCAAATCTACCAAGGTCCAAACTTGGTTGGAGTTCATGGAATCCATTTCGGATTTCATGGCTTCTATCCACTGTTCAGAGTCAGAATCTGACAGTGCCTCCTCATATGTCAAAGGATCATTATCCTTTTGAGAGATTTCATGGAAGAATCCATACCATCTCTCCGGCTGTCTAGGAGTACGTTCAGAACGCCTTAGAGGAGGATTCAAATGTGTATCGAAATTCGTGATTGGTTGCAGTTGATCAGAGTGGGACGTTTCTTCAGTGGGTGGTATGGGGTCACTTTGTACTTCTTCTAATTCTATGATCTTGCCTTTCTTTTCTTTAAGGAACGGTTCCTCAAGAAAAGTGGCATTTCTGGAAACAAACACCTTTTGTTCAGATTGATCATAGAAGTAGTATCCTATGGATTCCTTAGGATAGCCTACAAAGTAGCATAAGTTAGAACGAGATTCTAACTTATCTCCCACTGTCCTCTTCACGTAAGCAGGACAACCCCAAATTCTTAAGTAAGAATAACTAGGGATTTTACCATGCCACATTTCATAGGGCGTTTTAGGGACTGACTTAGAGGGAACAAGATTCAAAATCTTTGCTGCACTTTCTAGGGCATAACCCCAGAAAGAAGGTGGTAAGTCAGTGAAACTCATCATGGAACGAACCATATCAAGTAGGGTTCGATTCCTTCTCTCAGAAACTCCATTAAGCTGAGGAGTTCCCGGAGGAGTCCACTGAGAGATAATCCCATTATCCTTGAGATGATTAAGGAATTCTGCACTAAGATATTCGCCTCCTCGATCAGATCGAAGTGCTTTGATCTTGTGACCAGTTTGGTTCTCAACCACCTTTTGAAATTCTAAGAATTTCTCAAAAGCTTCAGATTTATACTTCATTAAGTATACATAACCATACCGACTAAAGTCGTCAGTGAAGGTTATGAAATACTGATGATTGTTTCTCGTGCTTACACTAAGCGGTCCACAAACATCAGTATGGATCAAATCCAGAACCTTAGTGGCACGTTCCACAGTTCCTTTAAAAGGAACTTTGGACATTTTTCCTTTGAGACAGGATTCGCAAGAAGTTAACTCTTTGAGATCATTTTCAGAGAATGATCCTAAAGTGTTTATCTTGCTAATTCTGTTCTTGGAAATGTGTCCTAATCTAGCGTGCCATAAGGGAGCTGAAACTTTGTCATCTCTCTTACGCTTTGTTTCTCGTTGTATATTCATAATATTGATATTTTGAGTTAGGTAAAGTCCATTACTTAGAGTACCGATATGAACGGAAGAGTTGTTCCGTTTGATAAAGTATTTACCATTCTTAATATAAGTTTCATAACCTTCGCAATCTAATATTGGAACTGAAATTATATTACGAATAATGCTCGGTACATAAAGGACTTTGTTTAATACTAACTCAAAACTACCTAAATCTAATCTAATTGTGCCTAAAGCTCGAGCTTCAACGTTTGAGCCATCGCCGATCTTCAAGACACATTCTCCTTCTTTGAGTTGTTGGACTTCACTTAGCATCTGTACATCATTACAGATATGAGTTCCACAACCGGTATCAAGTACCCAAGAACTAGAATTAATAGAAAGATTTACTTCAACGAGAAAGATACCTTTCTTTAGAGTAGCCTTGTACTCTGGGCAGTTTCTCCTCCAATGTCCCGCTTTGCCACAATGGAAGCAAACATCCTCTTTCTGATCACGCTTCTTCTTTTGGGCCTTCCCCTTCGAAATGCCACCAGTGGGCCTAAGGGGTTTCTTCTTCTTCTTTTGGGCTTTCTTGCCCTTACCTTTAGAAGGCCCAGAAGAGGAAGATGGAGCATTCACCATCAAAACCTTATTGTCCTTCTTGATCGTGCTTTCAGCAGTCACAAGCTGACTAATCAGCTCAGCTACAGTAGCACCAGCATGATTCATGTTGAAGTTAAGGACAAATGGGTTGAATGATGGTGGGAGCGAAGCTAGCAACAAATCCACTGAAAGTTCATCTTTCAGTGGCATGTCCATGGAAGCAAGTTTCTCAGTAAGGGCAAGAAACTTGAGTCCATATTCATGGACACTTGAACCTTCCCTCATTCTCAAGTGGAATAATTCCTTTGAAGTGTTATACCTTGTAACACGTTCATGAGGGCGGTAAAGTTGCTCTAAGTGGTCGTAAATCTCCCAAGCAAATTCCATGGCCTCATGTTGTCTTTGCAAGTCCGGAGACATGTTAGCCAACATAAGGCAACGGGCTTGGAGATTATCATCCTTCCACTTCTGAATCGCGTCCCGCTCGGCCCGAGTGGGAGCCTCCCCTTCAGGAGTAGGCTCCCCTTCGAAGAGAACATAAGTTCTCTTCTCAGAATCTAAAATGATTTTTAGATTCCTCAGCCAATCAGAATAGTTGGGACCAGTCAACTTGTTTGACTCGAGGATCGATACAAGAGGGTTTTTGGTTGCCATTTCAAAACACGTAGAGAATCACAGAATCTACGACCTAAATGGTAAAACAGAGAACTAGTGAGCATGCTGAATTATAACGATATACAAAAGATAAGGTCTTTAATCTATTGTAGCTCCCACTGTTTTTCAAAGATCTAGAATTCCCAAAGATCTAAGAGGAACACGTTTCCCAATGGGTACTAAGATCCTAGGCATTTTACCTCGAACCCACGACTCGCGGACATTCTTAGCAAGAACCCTAGGTAGGTACAACTTACCAATTCTAACACCTTTAGAACTCTTAGTAATTGTTTTTGCATCACCTATCTTTCAATATGGACCCACGACTCGTGCGACATCCATATTTACTTAGGCGTTAAGCTAGACCCATCAATCATAAGATCATGACCAAAACTTAGTTCGAACGACCCACGACTCGCGGACATCGCCCTTGCTAAAATTGACCACGAAATATTGATCATTTAAAATGATCAATTAGGTAACTAAGAACTAATAAGCTCCACTAGCTATCCCACGACTCGCGGACAATAACTAGCTTTACTTACTAAACTTAAAACCTATTGATGGAATGCTAGGAATTTAATTCAAAATTTGCATCTCGAATTAAACACCTATTTGTTCGAAATTAGCTTAATATTTAATGGGAATTTTCGAATCAACCGGAGAGTTGTCCGGTTCGACCTCACCAACATATATGTTATCCAATTTTATTAGTCTTGATTAATGCAAGTACACTTAAATGCATTTCAAACAAGCACATAAACAGATAACATGTCCTAGCATGATACTAACATGTAATGATCATGGGTTCTACCTATCTTATGCGTGATATGTGGGAGCCACTCCACAATCACAAGTTCTAACATACATGCCACATAAACAGTTCAAATCATATAAGGGAAAGCAGTAACAAAATACGAGCCCTATCTCTATTACATTTAACAATTGAGATTCCCCTCCCTAACATTTTGAGGGGTCTTCACTTATGGCCTCCTTGTTACTTGAATGTGGTCCATCTTACTCCATGGGTGCATTGTCTCCAAAATGAAAATAAAAACCTCACCACCTATCTCTACTCTCAAATTACAATAAAAAGAAAAAGACATAAAGTAATAAGGCTCAATCTTCATATTGGCCTTAGACAATTACACGGGGCATACCCCGGCCTCAAAAACAGTAATATGGAAAGCCACATAATAAATCACATAACAGTACGCACATAAGTGAGGCTCCAACCTCAATTGAAAAACGCAACTATAGGGCTCCAACCCCAATTTAAACCATCCATGTGCATAAATTAAAACCATACATAGATCTAAACCCATGATCACCTAACATGCTTTTGCAAGAATTTAAATTTAACCAATAAATTAAAATTCTCGCTTTAAGCTCTAATAGCTTAAAACACGACTTGATGCGAGTCTTATTTATAAAAGTTTTCAATAAATCCCAAATTACCAAAACAAATAAAATTCCAATTAATTTCTGAAAATTAATAATTTTATCAAGATGTAATTTCCCAAAATGTAAACCGTTTCAATTTCTCAAAAATCCCAATTTTAAGTTTTAATTCAAAAATTAAAATAAATATTCAAAAATAAAATTTTAAAATTAAAATAAAATTGGGACTGGATTGCACGAAACACGAAAGGGGCCGGATCACGAAAACGGGGCCCGTGCGCGAAACGAGGCACAGCGTCGCAAGCGCGCGCGGACGCGCACGGCAGGCGCGCACAGCGCCCGGCCAAGGCCAGGCGAGTGCGCGCACTGCGCGCGCATACCGCGCGCCTCGCGCGCGCGTGCTGTGCTAGGCGGTGGGCGGCCAGTCTCGGCCGCCCTGGGCGGGCGCGCCGAAGGCTCCCGCACAGGCGTGCGGGAGGAGCTGGAAGGCTGGCCGGTCTGTCCCGGCCAGGCCTGGGCGGCGACGGGCGGACGGCATGCGGGAGGGCCTCCCGCGCGGTTGCGGGAGGGTGGTGCGCGAAGCCCGCGCGCGCGACTCCTTCGCGCGCGGGGTTTCGCGTGTTCATCGTGTTCCGGGCTTTCGTTTCGTGTTTTCGTTCAAAAGTAAAACCAATCCAAGAAATCCAAAAACAGTTTATACAGTTTCAAATCTAAAATTGTTTTTCAAAATTAAATTTTATAAAAACCAATTTTCAGAAACTTTCAGGAAAAAATACAGTTTCGTAATTCAGGCTTTCTAAAACAATTACAAATACTCAATCGCATCAAGCCTAAGAATTTCTACCAAATTCAGTATAATTGAGACGAATCAGAAACACGATTAACGAGGTGGCTCTGATACCACTTGTTGGAAAATACGAATCAGAAAGCAGCGGAATTTAAAAAATTTTCCCAACAAAAGGACCTTGAACTCGCAATCGTGTAACCAAATTCGTAAAGATAGAAAACTTACTTTTCTTTTATTCTTTCTTGAAGCGTTTCAAGCCACCCAAGAACGCTCTTCACGCGGCTTGATCCCCTCTCCTTTGGTAAAGCTCGAATCTTCAAACTTCTAACTTGAAGTCTCTAGAGAAAGTCCACCAACTTGATCACAATCTAACTAGTAAGGATGCTAGTTCTCTAGTTAGTGTTTAGGCTTAACCTAGGGTTTAATTTAATCTTGGAGAAAGGAAGGTGTTCAACACATGAACCAAGAATTGTCTATTAGCTCTAAAGGGGAGCTCGAGCTCCCCTATATATAGGCAAGGGGGTGCCGAAATTCCTAGTCCTTTATGGGCTAGGATTTTGGTCCCTCTCTCCTATTACTTGAGGATCAAGTATTTTCAACCTTGACTTTGAATTCTAATTCTAGTCAACTTTGAAGAGAGCTTAAAAAATATCCAAACTATTTTTGGATAATTTTATACTTTATTTATTATAAAATAAATAACTTATTTTATCTAATTAATTAATTCATAATTAATTAACTAGATTATTTTCTCCAAAATTAGACTTTCTTTTTAATTCAAAATTAAACCAAAGTCTATTAAATAATTAACTAATTAATTATTTAACATATATATATATTATCACGCGTGTGTGACACGTGTCACAGTGACACGTGTCACTCACGCGAGCCACACGTGTGAATTCACACGTGTGGAACCCTCTTGGTCCGATTAACTCGTTTAATCATTTTCAAGCCTCAACTCATGTAACCAAGTTGTTGTGTGTGACCCTCTAGGTTCTCAATTCAATTAGCAGTGACCCCAATTAATTAATTCACTAATTAATTAATCAGTCCACAGATTAAACGACCATAGTCTAGCAACAGGTGTTTAACCCCTAGCTGAATTGGAATGTTCGGATTCGACAGAACCTTTAAGTCATTGAATCATGTGAGATACAATCCTCCTACTTACTATCTCTCAACCAAGATCTAGGGCAAGGGAATAATCAGAACCCTAATAATCCGGTCTTAAAGCTAAGTGCATTTCATATCCATTTGATCTCAATCCAAGAAACCCTTTTCTTGATGTCTTGATCTACTGCCTTGGCCAAGGACTCCATATGGCATATGAATGACTTACACAATAAGAGATCACCTTGCAAATGCAAGTGTAGGTCCTTTCTTGATTCTCATTCACTTTCATGAGTCACTTGTGCAGCCCCAGCATAAGCCTTGAATCAGTTGTCTAAGGCGACACCCTTTAAAGCTTATACCTAAGACTACAGAGTTAACTCATAAAGTGACAAGGAACCTCAAGTCTAAGGATCAATTAATCACATCAATGACTCGTGAGATATTTCCTAATCTGGAAGTTTCCATTTCCTGAAATAGAAACTTCCTTTCCCATTTAGGAATGTTCTCACACGGGGCACCTCAGTGAACTTACTTATTAAAGTAAGCACCCTCATGTATCACGCACGTATCAACTATACACTTTGCACCTCCATGAAACAAGGTGGTCCTTCTTAAGGGCGTGATCCCACAAGCAAGCCTTAGAGGAGTCAGGTTGACACTCCCACTGTCTGTAGGACTCATCGGCTTGGAGTATTTTACTAATCATGACTTATGTGATATAGGGCTCGTTTCATGAACCATTTCACCTAAATGGTAGAGTCCTAAAGTCATCAGGATTAGGGGAGTTCTCATACATGCACAGCTAAAGTAAACGCATACCAAACAAGAGCATATAAAGAAGTGTTGCCTCAATTCGTTATTTCATTCAAAGATTGTCTGTGATTACAATAAGGAAAAGCACAAAGCGGATATACAATCGGCTTTCTAGGGCACTATTCCTAACAGAGCAAACCCTAGAGACGGTAAACAATAATCGGGAAGTAGTGCTCCCTTATCTCTTGGCGTGGAATAACTAACCTCCAGCTAATTAAACCACTACCAAGAGTTGGTGGCAGTCCGCATCACCAACAATACCCTCGGCCCGATATCTTTCGGGTAATTGCTCGATACGGATACAGCCAGGGCCCATAACATGAATCAAGAACAATATTTTGCTTGCATAACCCGAAATCAATGTTTTGATAAAGTGGACTTAAAATATGTAACGTCCTAGTAAAACGTTGATACTGGCATGAAAGTATTTTCCCTTTAAAAGGGATATGATAATATGATATTATATATATAGGATGATAAAAATCATGAATAATAGGTAGGCTTGAAAGTAATTTTTATATAGATATATATAAAATATTTTAACCCTTACCGAGTGTCTTGACATTAGGAAAAATCCTCAGGGTTCCACTCTTCAATTATATCCTTGCCTGAAAGTACTATTATCGGCTTAGGACTAAGTCTTACTACTCGAATAAACAATGTACAAGAAATTCTAATAAGCTAGAGTTATATTTTGAAAATTGTTATTTAATCCCCGATTTTTGGAAATTCTAGATAAAAACTCTCTCTAAAAATCCAAAATATTATTTTATATTAATATTTGAAATCTCTACAAGATTTAATGAGTCAAAGTCTTCATTTGAAATTAAAAGTCAAAGTTACTATTAAAAATGATTACTATTTAATCATAAGGGATTAAACACTCTTAAACACAAAATTGAACACACACTAGGCACACGGTACACACACACACTTCAAGAACATCAAGAACATGTTCTTAAGTCTATTTGAGTATTCATAGGACATATTAACATCTAGATCATATTCTTACTCATAACATAAGATTTGAGACATAATGTAGCAAAATATATAAATTTCTCATGAAAAATAATTTCTAATTAAATTTCCTAAGCATACATTCATTCTAATATTCAAGAACATATTCATGAGCATATGAACACATATTTAAATAAATTCCTATAACAAACATGTATTTTTATAATTTAAATTCCTAACTTTAATTCATGAAATATAAATTCCTAAAATATAATTTCCTATCATGAATTTCTAAACATAATATAAAGTATATAAAATATAAATTAAATTGCATAATAAAACATAAATTAAAGCATAAAAACTAACCTTGATGTCTCTTGAAGAGAGGGGGGTGGCGCGAGCGTTTGGAATAGAAGGAGAGTGATTTGTGTGTTGGAAATGAGGGAATTTGTGAGTTTAGAATGAATCTCTAAAGGGGTATTTATAGGTAGGAATGAGGGACCTTAGAGCAATTTCTAAGAATTTATATGAAATGTGGAAGATCTCTAACCCACACATTTGTATGGAATTTTTGTAGAAAATGTGGAAATCTCTAAATCACACAATTGTATGGAATTTTTGTAGGAAATGTGGAATACTTTAATTCACATACTTAGACTTTCTATTTTTAGAAAGGTGATGTCATGAATGATGTCATAGTGAATAAAAATAAATATAAAATAATATAAAATTTATTCAAGAGTCGAGAGACGAGAACCTGAAGTGGTAAAAATAATGAAAGAATGAGTGAAAAATAAGCTTCGTTAAGATTATAAATGTGGAATGTTTAGGTTTTCGTTTGAAAGTTATAAACGTTAGAGATGATGAAAACCATGATAAAATTATATAAACGATTTTATGATGAAAGTTTAAAGGTTGGGAAAATTATCATAGTTGGAGAAAAATTCAAGAAACGTTTCAAGTAAAATTTTGAATGTTAAATGAAAGCTAATCGTTTATAATAAAATGATAATTTTTAAAAGGAAAAATATTTATAAAATATACTACGGTTGGAATCGAGTGTTGGTATGAGTATGAAAATTCATAAAATAATTTAAGGATCGTTTTGACTATAATATATTAGGAAAAATATTGAAATTCAAAAATCGATAAAGTTAAGGTTAAAGTAGGGTTTTTGGCCGGTTTTGGTTACTACGGGAGTTATAACGAGAATTAGGGTTTGGAAATAATGTCATAATTCATAAAATTTCGTAAGGATTCATTTAAACCCAATATTCGATAGGTAAAAGTGTCTTGGAAAATTCCTACATTTAGGAATGAATAATAACTAACTATAAGTACTTCCTTCCTAACCTTTTTCTTACCTATTTCTTCTTGGCCCTAAAATTCGGGCTGTTACAGGAGTGGACTATTAATTAATAAAATTTGGTTGTTTTGGCCTTCGGCCCTAATCCTTTCCTATATATAGTATCACGGGAGAAAATGTTTTAGATTGCAAAAACCACCCCCCAGTTCATGAACCTTTAACTCTGTTATGTGTTATGCTCCGTATATATATAGGTAAAGTGTGCGTGTGTCACCCCCTCACTCAGTCAGTGTGACTGATCTCTCTCTCTTTATGTTTTTAGTTTGCAGGTACTGGTCCTTAGTTCGAGCTAGGCGGCTTGTGGTCTTTTGAGTCTTCTTGTTGTATAGCTCAAGTCTGCACTTCATTCTTAGTTTGTTTTGCATTTTATAACCTTGAGACTCTTAAAGTTTGAGATTTGGAATTTGTATTTGTTTCTTTTTGGCCCGTATTGGGCAAGTTTGTATATAATTCATCCTAAGTGATGTATAACTTTGAAGTTATGTCATGTTTACTTTTGTTTATTGCTTCTGCACTTGTATGTTTGTTTGGTGCGCACTCTGTTTGAGGGTCTAGACCCTTAGCTTATTTAGATTTTTTTTTTGTCTCCCGTTTGCGTGTGCGTGTGCGTGTGCGGATTCTCCATTTCGTTACACGTGTCGGGCTCTATAGCGGGGGTTGTGGTGCCCACTGTTTGGGGTGCTACATCTTAAAGTGGTATCAGAGCTCCAGGTTACGAAACCGGAGTTCTAGAGTTGTGTCGAGTCTGTCTAGGTCATTCGGCTTAGGATTATGTGTGTTTGTTTGCATTCACTTTCACTTTAATGTGACTTGTGTGCTCTTAATTGTATTAATTGTTCACATGAACGTGCACTAAACGCCCATGCATCGATATTTGCCTTGAATTGTGCTTCTTCAGGATGCTACCAAGAAGAAGAGATCATGGTAATGCTTCTCCGCCAGCACCACCCACCGCCGAGGATATTGCACGAACCCTTCTTGATTATCTTCGACAAAACCCACGACAACCAATTCCTCAAGGCGAAGGGCAAGAAAAAGTTGTCACCCCGGTTTACAAGGAATTCTGGAATAACAGCCCTCCAGAGTGGCTTGGAGGCGTCGACATCAAGGCGGAAGAATGGTTGTCAGAGATTACGGGGATTTAGAAGATTTTCCCCACTTCTTCACAAGAGAAGGCCGTATGCACCGCCCACTTCATACATGACGAAGCTTCTTATTGGTCTAAGGGAACGAGGCCCGTTTGGAGAGGAATGGAGAAGAATTTAATTGGGAAAGCTTTGTGAGAAATTTCCATGATAAGTACATCCCTCCTAGTGCTCGGGAAAGGCGACTCCAAGAATTCAATGAACTTAAACAAGGGAACCGGACCGTTGAGGATTATATTCTTGAGTTTGAGAGGCTTGCTTCCAATGCCACTTATATTACGGATGATGATGCTTTGAAGGCCGCCCAGAGTTTTGTACACGGTTTAAGAGAGAATATTCAATTGACCTTGCAAGCTTCCACGGTTAATACATGGGCTAAGGCTACAAGGAAAGCTCTTCAAGTGGAGGCCTAAAAGAAATAATTGGAGCCCCAAACCTTTCACCCGAGGTAAGGGTCCGACTCAAGTTCAAGCTTGGGAATGAGGCCCATATTTCAAGATGAGCCTCAAATCTTTGACCCCCAAGAGTTCATCAATGCGTTTAAGAAGCCTTGACTCCCTATTCTGGTTCCAGTACCTGCTCTACCGGCCCCCATATAATGCTCTTATTGCAAACGTCCGAACCATACGAAAGAGAATTATAGGAAGAAATTGGGTAGCTGCTTTAGATGTGGAGAATCGGGACACAAAGTGAGATGTTGCCCTACCAATCCGAGGACTTTGAATGTTATGGCTCCAAGATCCCCGAAATAAGCCCGAGCTTATGCAATAGACATCGATGTCGAAGTTGATGCCGAGGCTAATTCCATCGTCGTGGTGCAAGGTACTATAAGCATTCATGGTATCTCATCTCATACATTGTTTAATTTTGGGGTAACCCACTTCATTGTTGCTGCCTACTTTGTCTCTTTTGTGCGACCTGTTGCTTGCGTGTGGCAATTTCTTTTTATATTACTTGCGCTTGTTGCTTGTTGTTGCTTAGTTATCCCGAGAGACAACTTTGAGTGTACAGGTGCTCTAGCTCTATGGTAAGTTGAGGGTCGTGTTTTCTACCAAGCTTCCGTGGTGAATCAACAACCGTGAGAAAGTGCGAGTGGTGGGAGTTCGGTAACTACGCCACTCATGTATCTTTGAGCTCTTGAGTTAGCTTGAAATGAATCAAATGGTGAGTGATGAATCTCATGTAGACCCTCTCATCGTCCGAGACATTTGAGCTGATCTTAGCCGAAACCAAATACGAAAAGGAGTCCCTCCATCAACACTTTGAAGGAAACAATCGAACCCCTTGTGCTAGAAGACCTTTCCGAGCTAATCCTTATCGGGATGTCATGAACCTCAAACATGGATGAATACAGGAAGTCGCTCTTACTAGAAACTCGAGCGTTAGGACCTGAGGACAGGTCCTTTTTAAGGGGGTGAGATTGTGACGCCCCGACTTTTCAGTCGTACAGGTATGACATCACGAGTGTGCTACTTGTGCATTTAATTTATTTATCTATACAAGTATGTTATTTATATGATATCTGAATATTGATCATACGCTCTATATTTATACTTTGAACGTTTTGTGCCTTTTGAACCCGTTTTTGATCCGTTCGATTCCGAATTTGATTTTCATTTTTATAACAACTTTATATGCATGAAATATATGAATTATAAATGTTTTTATATGCTTTATACATGTTTTAGAACTAATTTGGTTGGGTTTTGAACCATTTTGGTGAAACGGGACTTAAAGGGGTTAAAGAGCATTTAGCGCACCTTGGGTTCCGGGCGGCGTAACTTGAGCTCGGGAATTCGGGTTTAAATTTTGACACTATCATTGGAGTCATATCGACGATAGGGAACAAATGGAGTAAGTCTTTTATTTTTCTAAGCCCGTTTGAACCTCCGAAACTTCGTCGAACCGAGCACCGTTTACCGAAGCCGCCACATTTGACTGTTTTGACCATATCTAATTCATTTCGTCACCTTTTTAGATTAAAGTGGAACCCATTTAACCCCAACACACCCCTATATCCATAACTTACCCTCTCATTTTGGAACATACCAAAAAGAAAGAAAAGGAGCAGCTGCAACCAAGAAAGAAAGAAGAGGAAGAGAACTATTCACTCTCCCATGGCCATTTGAGCTCATAACACTACCATTTCTCATTAGATTAAAGAGGCAAGCATATATTTTCATTTTCTATCTTATTTTAGTTCTCTTAAGCTATGGTTTGTAGAATTTCATTTAGATTTGAGCATGTTATGGCTTGGAGAATGAATAGTAAGGGGTTTTTGAGTTTTTGGAAAAGCATGAGTGTATCCTTGTGAATTTTCTTGGTTTGATGCATGAAATATGACCCTAAGACATCTATTAATATATTTATGAATCAAGATTTCATGTTAGTTGAGTAATTATGTATTCACCATTAATGAACTTGAGTTTCTTAAGCTTGAAGATGATTTCTTGCCCTTGATTGTTGCCGGTTGGAGTGTACCTGGTTTGTGCTTGATTTGTAGCTTGTGTATGTATGGATTTTGTGCCAAAATACATCTTGTTTGCTACCAATTTCATGCCATATGACTTGTTGTTGCTTCTGCATGAAGAAGGAAGCAAAACAGGGCTGCTACCATGGATTTGCCACGAGGAAGAAGCGGTTGCGTGGAGACACCTCCGTGGCTCGTTTTACTCTTGCTAGCAGCCACGGATGTATCTCTCCAGCCCCTTACTTCTGTACTAAGACACAGCTGTGTCCCAGTTTTGCCTTGGGTGTCTCACCCTATTTTGCATGCATGCGTTCGTAGTTTGTTTCTTCTTTGTTTATTTGTTGCTTCTTTTATGAATTATATGCATTGTTAACATGATGAATTATGTGTTATGATCATTGTATTAAGTTTATGGATTTATTTGATATAATATATGCAAGATATGATCTTACATGCTCTAAGTGTTACGTGTGGCGATTCTTTGTATTTATTGCATTCTTTAAGTGTTTTGAGCTTGTATATGCTTATAATATGATGTAATTTGATATATTATGTGTTTGTTCAATGTGTTGAATGTTTGATTCAAGTGCCGTTTATGTGATAATGTGTTAATTTCTTCTATTTTTCCTAAGTGTTAAATGTTGTGACGTACATTGCATCATTTGCACCCATATGCATTTGTCGAGCGTTTATATGGTTCATTTTGAGTCTAAGTATGTCATTTGATGTTTGCCTTGTTCAGAGGAGTATCTTGTTTGTGACGAGGTCGCTCCGTAGGCGTTGGCTTTGATCCCTTTTATCAGGTTTCTTCGGTGTAAGATGAGGTTAGGTTATAGTTAAACCCTAATGAAACGTGCCCGCTATGTATGCATGTGATTATAAGCCTTAAGTATACATAAGTATTTGTGAGGTATGTATGTGTATGACTTTGATATGTATTATGGAACATGATATGCTATGTACGAGTATATGTAAGTTTGTTATGTTATGATTATGTTGGGGAACGCCAAGCTATGATCCATACCGTGTGCCTCACCCGAGCTATGTATTAAGTTAGGTGAACAAGCTATGATGTGATACGGAGGGGTAAGTAAAGCATAGCCTATCGCAAGAGAAAGGTATGATCTTGAATATGAAATGTTGAGGATAAGAATATGGATATGAATATGAATCTGCTATGAATATGTTATGAATAGTATGTATGAGTATGAATGTGAACATGATCTTGAATCTTGATATGCCTTGGAATCTTGATATGACTTGATCTTGAATCTGTTTGGGGATTGGTGATTACAGGCAAGGGAGACTCGAGACGCCGGGAACTACTTCCGTACATAATCATCGTGATGTGGATAAGGGGAGTCCGGGACGGACATTATTCCTGTGTATATTTCCCTTTTGTGTGAAGGTTTGCTTTGTGTTTGTTTTTGTTAAGTTAGTTTGTAACAAAATAGTTCGTGAAACGGGAGTGAACTCTTAATTATTAAAATTTGGTTGTTTTGGCCTTCGGCCCTAACTCTTTCCTATATATAGTATCACGGGAGAAAATGTATTAGATAGCAAAAACCATGCCCCGATTCATAAACCTTTAACTCTGTTATGTGTTGTGCTCCGTATATATGTAAAGTGTGCGTGTGTTAGCCCCTCACTCAGTCATTGTGATTGATCCCTTCCTCTTTATGTTTTTAGTTCGCAGGTATTGGTCCTTGGTTTGAGCTAGGCAGCTTGTGGTCTTTTGAGTCTTGTTGTTGTATAGCTAGACTCTGCATTTCATTCTTAGTTTATTTTGCATTTTGTAACCTTGATACTCTTGAAGTTTGAGATTTGGAATTTGTATTTGTTTTTTTTTTTTTTTGCCCATGTCGGGCAAGTTTTTATATAATTCATCCTAAGTGATGTATAACTTCGAAGTTATGCCATGTTTACTTTTGTTTATTGCTTCCGCACTTGTATGTTTGTTTGATGCGTGCTCTGTTTAAGGGTCTAGACCGTCTAGCTTAGTTGGAATTTTTGTTTGTCTCTCGTTCGCTAGTGCTTGGTGCGTATGCGGATTCTCCATTTCGTTACACGTGTCGGGCTCTAGTGTGGGGGATGTGGTGTCTACCGTTTGGGGTGCTACAAGTATTTTCTTATGATCGAATCAGTCCATTTATTATTCAAAGATTGTATGTGATTTATAAAGGAAAAGTACGAAGTGAATTACAAGATCGATTTTTAGGGCGCTATTCCTAACAAATTGATTATTAAACGTCGATTTTCGACCAAACATACCCACTAATACAGATCCCTAATGGTGCGAAAAAAGAAGTTCGTGCCCTGGGCAAAGTCTGTTGGGAAAAACACGAATCAAAGGCGCAGAAAAATTTAAAAATTTTCCCAAAAGCAAGATCTAGACTTATAATTCCTATTCTCGATTCGTAAGGTATCAAGAACTTACTTAGATTGAAGTTTTCTTGAAACATTTGAGCTGCCCAAAAACGCTCTTTAAGCTACAAGTCCCACGAGCTCCTTTTGAATCTTTCAAGACTCCAAAATAGTAGCCCTCTAAAGAATAGTCTACACTAACTTGATCATGATCTAAACAGGGAGGATGCTAGTGTTATATTTAGTGTTTAGACTCTTAAGGGTTTGTGGGATATAATTTGAAGAAGGAGAATTTATCTAACACCATTCATGGGGTTCGAATCCTATACTTACATAGGCTAGGGGTTCGAACCCCTCATCCCTTTAGGAGAAGAATTCCTTGACCTTTAAGTCAAGGGATTTCTTGCTTGGAAAGAAAATCTTCCTATTTTGAGCAAAATTCCACTTTTGATCAACTTGTCTTGCAAGAAATAATATCTAACTCCTTTAGATATTTTTATTTATTCATAATAAATAAATTGTTGCTAATAATTAATTAATTCATAATTAATTATTGGTTAGACTTCACAACTCCAAAATAGGACTTAATAATAATTCATAATTAAATTAAAGTTCATTAAATAATTAACCAATTTAATATTTAATCACCAAAAAAAGTATGACACGTGTCATGCATGGACACGCGCCCTATACGTGTTCAATACACGTGTGGCCCCTTTCCAACACTTGGTTGGTTTGATCAACTCGTTTAATCGATTCAAGCCTTAACCCTCGTGATCAGGCATTTGTGTGTGACCCTCTAGGTTCTTTATTCAATTAGCAGTGATGTTAATTAATTAATTTCCTTATCAATTAAATAGTCCACATATCACACTACCATAGTCTAGCAATAGGTGTGTGACCCCTAGCTGAATAAGAATATATCAATTCGAAAGAACCTTTAAGTCATTGACATATGTGAAATAAGGTCCTCCTACAACCTATCTCTCAATCAAGATCTTGGGCAAGGAAATAATTAAAACCCTAATAATCCTGATCTTAAAGTTAAGTTCATTATATATCCAAGAAAATCATTTTTTGATTTTGATCCACTTCCTTGGCCAAGGTCTCCTACATGACATATGAATGACTTACACAATAAGAGATCAACTCGCTTATGCAAGTGTAGGTCCTTTATTGATTCTCATATGCTTCCATGTGCCACTTGTGTTGTCCCAGCATAGGCTTATACCTAAGACTGTAGAGTTAGCTCACACAATGCATCGATGAAAGACAATTGAATCACATCAATGACTCGTGAGATATTTCCTAATCTGGAAGTTTCTATTTCCAGAAATAGAAACATCCTTTCTTATTTAGGAATCTTCTCACACGGGACACCTCAGTGTGCTCATTTAGAATAAACGAGCACCCCTATGTATCACGCACATATCAGTCATACACTTTGCACCCCATGAAACAAAGTAGTCCTTCTTAAGGGCGTGATCACACGAGCAAGTCTCAAGCGAGTCATATCGACACTCCCACTGTCTATTGGACTCATCAGCTTGGAGTGATTTGAAATCATGACTTATGTGGTTTAAGGCTCATTTCATAAACCACTTCACCTACGTGATGGAGTCCTATAAGTCAATTAGATTAGGGGAGTTCTTATACATGCGTTGTTAAAGTAAACATACAATCAAACAAGAACATATAAAGAAGTGTTGCCTTATGATTGAATCAGTTTATTTATTATTCAAAGATTGTTTGTCATTTACAAATGGAAAAGTACAAAGCAGATTACAGCATCGGCTTTAAGGGCACTATTCCTAACAAAGTCGATCTTGGAGATGGACTCATGCTGGAAAGAGTTCTTGGAGTTCTATTTATTGTCTATAAGTATATTAACGAAAGATTTGAATTGTTCTGTGACATTTACATCCGATTGTTTTGTGATTTAGGATTTAAACACGGGAAAGCTGATTACAGAGGGTAAAGAGCAGAATGGACTATACCATTTGGAGAAAACGAGAGGAGCAAAGGCTTTACTACTGGTACTTCGGGTACTGCAAGTCTATGGCATCATCAATTGGGGCATCTACCGATAAATCGTATTCCACTGGTACCAAATATACATGTCTCCTCTCATTGCAAGAAAACTTTAACTTGTGGTGCGTGTTGTTGTGCAAAACAAACTCGAGCACCTTTTCCTAATAGTATGAGTAAAACGATGTATGTCTTCGATTTGATTCATTGTGACATTGGGACCTTATAATATGGCATCACATACTGGTATTTATTATTTTTTTTCCGATAGTGGATGATTTCAGTCGTACAACTTGGGTGTCTCTCATGAAGCATAAATCTGAACTAAAACTTACTTACTGCTCTTTTTCAATTGGGTTTACACACAGTATGATTTGAGGGTAAAAGCATTAAGAACAAATAATGGCTTAGAATTCTTGCATGCTGGTTTGAAAAAATATTATGCTGAACATGGGATGGAACATCAAACCAGTTTTGTGTACACCCCTCAACAAAACAGAATTGTTGGGCACAAGCATAGGCATATTTTAGAAGTTTCCCGAGCATTGAGATTCTAGGCACAACTTTCGATCAAGTTTAAGGGAGAATGTGTTTTAACCGCTGCACATTTGATCAACCTATGCGTCTGCAGGTACTAAATAACAAAACACCCTATGAAGTTTTCTTTGGAAGAACACCTAGTTATGATTATTTAAGGAGCTTTGGGAGTATTTTCTATGTACACAAAAATGCCAAACCCCGGGATAAGTTCGCACCACGTGCTAAGATCGGTATTTTAGTTAGTTATCTCATGTCTCAAAAAGGATATAAAGTATATGACATTCAGAGTAAACAAATTTATGTCTCGCAGGATGTCAGATTTAGAGAAAGTGATTTTCTACCAGCTTAATACAGTTGGTACCAAATGCAAAACAAGTGCTATCAGATCTCTTTGTGGATGAATTTTTTCCATATACAGTTCCAGCCGCACAAAAGTTTGCACCTATGAGGGTGCAATAAGTTCCAGACATTATGAAACTAGATTTTATCTCAATCAAAATACCAGTTGTGGATGAAGAGATGTCCACTAGTACTGATCATGTCTATATAGAGGTACAGGATTCTGCACCGTCGCCTCTTGATAAGCATGAACATGGCCCAGAGGAAGTACTAGTTCCTCCAGCACCAGTTCTAGGAACTCGTACCTCAGATGCACCCTCTCATCATCATCATAAACGGGAGTGTAAGATTTCACAATCGTTGTCAGGTTATGAATATACTTTACCTCCCTCTCTTGCTCCTCCCAACGATAGGCCGCCGTCATCCCCCTCCTTCAGCCAACTAGACGGTATATCCTCTATCTAAATATTTATCATACTCTAAGTTCTCTAAATCTTATACTGCCTTTTTAGCGGACATCTCTTCCACAAATGAGCCAAAATCCTTTTCTCAAGCAGTTAAGTTCCAATCATGGAGGGAGGCTATGGAGAAAGAAATTTCATCCCTTTAGGTGAATAAGACATGGACCTTGGAACCACTCCCACCTGGAAAACGTGCTATTGATTCCAAGTGGGTTTATAAGGTCAAGTACAAACATGATGGGAGCATTGAGCGTTACAAAGCTTGTCTCGTTGCCAAGGGGTGCACGCAAGTTGAAGGCATTGATTTTCATAAAACTTTTGCACCGGTTACCAAGCTAGTTACTATTCGGTGCTTGTTGGCTCTAGCCTCAATTGAGGGTTGGGATGTAACGCCCCGACTTTTCAAATTGTTCAGGTATGAATTATGTGATAATTACGTGCGCATTTTATTTATTTTAATTACTTTATTTCATTTCTTTATTTCATATTATATTAGTTGATGAATTATTTAATTATTTGAAAATTTTGAATTTGAATCTATATGAATTTTTTTTTGAAACTAATTGCGCTTGAATAAAATGTTGCTTGTCGTTTCTACGTGAATTGAATTCGAAACTTTGTGAAAATTTAATATGTTGGACTTATGTTTGTTATGAATATGGTTCTATGCTCGTTTCATATTTTTGAATTCGTTTGATTGAGTTTTGGAATTTATTTTGTTTGTGGAATCCCAAACGGGGGCTAACGAGCAATTAGCGCACCATTGGTTCCTTACGTGATAACTTGAGCTAGGAAACTCGGATTCGAGTTTCTTCAACTTCGTTAAACTCGTATCAAGTTTGATAAACTTAGCCCTATATTTTTCCAAATTTATTTGAACCTCCGAAGTCCAACCGAAACACGCAACGGAAGACAAAACTGCTACCTTTTACTAAATGAGCCATAACTCTTTCACCTCTTGACCAAATTAACTATGGTTTAAGCCTATTGAATGTCTCATTAATTCATGAGCTTTCATTAATGAGACATTCAAGCCATAGTTCATGAGCTTTCATTAATGAGACATTCAAGCCATAGTTCATGAATGCTCCAACTGCAAGCCATAGTTCATGAGCTTTCATTAATGAGACATTCAAGTTATATCATGAAATGATCATCATACACTCCATGTCACGTTTTTATACTTTGGGAGCATGTTTGTATGTTGCTTTGGAGTTATTTTCTTGCATATTTGGGATCATTTGCTAGCTGATCATGTTGGTGAAGTTATGGCATGGCTTTGCTCTATTTTCCCGTTGCTTTCTGCTGCTGTAACTGGTCGGTCGCGGCCGTGATCGAACCATGAAGGAAAATGGTAGCGGCCGCAACCTCTTTCACATTTTTGGTGTGTATCTCTCAGGTCGCGCCCGCGACCTGAATTACTTGTATTTTAGGTCGCACCTGCGACCACTGTTCATGTTGGCTCACGTATTATGAAATTCATGAAAAATTCTTCAAAAATTCGGGCATTTTCTAAGGGGGTAGCGGCCGCTACCATTTTTATGAAGAAAATGGGTCGCGGCCGCGACCCTGTGCATTTTTGCATGAAAAATTCAGTTTTGTACGTGAATTGCATGGCTTCGTTGGATTGGTTTTGGCTCTTTCACTTCATTAACATGTCATATAATGTGTTATATGAAATCTTATGAATTTTCGTTGAATATCTTCTGAGATATGCTTCAATATGTCTTCTTTGCTCATAATGTGTACATGCATGGGATTTAATCCTTATATTTGAACCCTAATTGTTATATATGCTTTGTTTTATGACTTGTATGATAAGTACACTTACTATGCTATGTGTTATGGCCTTTATTTGAATTCCTTGAATTGATATGATATGATATATGTAAGATATGAACTTGATTGGATTCATATACTTCTTGGAATGAATATAATGATCGTCTATATGTCTTTAACGTGTTAATAGTGCCCATGAACGTGTTCATTACATTATATACTCTTTTATGCCTCCATATCATAATCATTTCATTGCCGAGCGTCTTAATTGGTTATTTTGAGTCTCACTTCACCCTTCTTGCACAAATTTTGATCCCGTTGGAGACGAGACCGGTCAGTGAGGCTTTTGTGACTTCTTTTGTCTGTTTGACGTGGGTTTTTCTTCTAATAGCTAAAGCAACCTTATATACCCTCAACGTGCAAAGCTTTAAGCCAAAAGTATATTACATGTATATCGAGTCATTTCAGGAGTAAATGATTTCAAATGTAAGCCTTCTTTTATGTTGAATCCTACCTTATGTTTTGGAGAGATTGCATGTATGATATGTTCACGGGCCCCGGGACTTAGTGTATGTGGCGATCCGGGGAGGCAAGGGCCGACGGTGATCCCATACACTAGTTCCAACCAAACATACGACGAAATAGACCTCGTTAGGAGCTTTGACGAGGAAATGCTAGTCGGGCTTTTGAGGATTCATGTACCTCACTAGCCATTATGTATGAGGTGGTCGGGTCTAGCTAACCCTTCCACCACCCGGAGGAAGAAGGTGTATATGTATGATTATGATCATTTATGTATGTACACGAAAGATATGTATGACAACCAATAATTATGATATGATTATACAAGGAGAAGGTTGGAGGTTATGCAGGCTCACTCACCGAGCTTATAACCCTATGACTAATTATGAATGAATATGACCATTGTAAATCCATAGATGTCTTTCTTTATCTTACCCACTTGGAAAATTTTCTAAAACTTCATACGGGTTTATAGCTTGCATGAATATGTTTAAATTCTGCAATATTTATACTTATGCCTATTTTATACCCACCAGTCCCTTTTGGACTGAACCCGTTTGGTTTCAGTTGTTGTGCAGGTGTTGAGGAGCTAGGCGAGAATACGAGTCAATAGGTCTTGCATTTGTTCCTAACTTTTGTTTTATCTTACACTTGCATACTTTGATTTATGACTTTGTATAAGAATATGATTATGGAGCGTTTATGTTTTGAGCCGTGAGGGCTTGTGATTATTGTACATGAATTCTATTGTGGAGCTTGAACGCTCATGGTATATATATATGATCTGTTATTGCTTCTGCATTAATGTTTTGCATTTACTCTGATCTATGGTTCAAGGATTAGCCCGCCTAGCATAGTGTGTGTGTTTGTCCCCGTTCGCCGTGACTTAGCTCGGGTATGGATTGTCCATTTGATATTTGGGTCGGGTCTCGGTGCGGGGGATGTGACACCTTGCGCTGCGTGTTACATGGGACCTTCACCAACTCGACGTGAACAATGCCTTTTTGCACGGGGAACTTAATGAGGAAGTATATATGAAGATTCCTTAGGGCTTTGCTAAACCGGGGGAGCAAGGAGTTTGCAGGTTGAGAAAGTCACTTTATGGCCTTCGTTAGGCCTCCCGCAACTGGTACCAGAAGTTTACCACCTCACTTATCGACATTAGTTTTCAGCAATCCGATGCAGACCATTCCTTGTTTACATTTTCTCACAAGGATGGATCATTTATTACCGTCCTTATCTATGTGGACAATGTAATCATCACAGGAACAAATTCCAGCCGCACTGCTAACTTGAAGCGGAATCTGGATAATAAGTTCCAGATCAAGGACTTGGGAAAGCTGACATATTTTCTTAGAATTGAGGTTGCTCGCTCTTCGGAAGGGATTGTGTTAAGCTAGCACAAGTATGTTTTCGACATCTTGGCAGATGCTGGAACTACCGGCTGCAAACTAGCCACTTCTCCAATGGAAAAACAACATAAAATTTCAGTTGATTTCGGTGAACCTTGCAATGATCCTGGACAGTACCGGCGTTTGGTTGGAAGATTATTATATCTCACCATCACTCGACTGGACATCAGCTATCCGGTGTACATCCTTAGCCAGTTCATGCATGCACCTCGTCAACCTCACCTTAATGCAGCGCATAGGGTATTCCAGTATTGAAAGGGGAACCCCAACCAAGGAATTTTGCTTCCTTCCACTGATACATTATTTGCAAGCGTATTGTGATGCGGATTGGGCAGGGTGTCCTCCACTCGTCGATCTACCAGTGGTTACATTATATTCCTTGGTTTCTCGTCCATATCATGGAGGTCAAAGAAACAAACTGTGGAATCTCGGTCTTCACCTGAGGTAGAGTATCGAGTTATGACTGGTACCACTAGCTAAATCATTTAGCTCTTGAGATTGCTACGAGATCTATGGGTGAAATATTCTGAGTCCGTTGATCTATTTTGTGATAATCGAGCGGCTCTTCATATTGCAGTCAATCCCGTCTTTCACGAGCAAACAAAACATATTGAGGTCCATTGTCACTTCATTTAACAACACATTCAGTCTGGAACCATCACCACACATTCCATTTCCACTCGTAATCAGTTGGCAGACATCTTCACTAAACCCCTTGGGTATGATCGGTTCCTTGAGTTACTAACCAAGTTGGACATTTTGAATCTACATGCTCCAACTTGAGAGGGAGTATTGGAGGATATCAGGAGTTATGGAAAGATTAACTCCAACTTTATGGAAGATTCCAGACATATTGTATTTTATATTTATTTGATTGATTGTATTTCCTTTTTCGTCTCTTTAGGATTTGAATATATTCTTTTGTTATACTTTGTATACTAAACATATTATGGAATACACAAAATATTTCCTTCATCCTTCATCTTTTACATAAATCATAATGGGGTTGGCCTTGGGCGGTCGGGCCCCAGCGCACTGGCCCTTGAGGGACTCAATAAGATTCTATGGATCCAATCTGGAGCGGAAAACTTCTTGGTTTTAAGAACTTTGACATCCCGAGCCCCCTCATCTCAAGGGAGAAATTCACTTATAGTACATGTTTTCAGAGTACTAAACACGTGATAGAGACATTCTCGCCAAGTCATTACTATATCATTATGGCTAATGTCATGCTCTCAAATCTCACTATCGCTAGGTTATATTTAAGGTTGAATTCACCGGACATTCTCTATTTGTGGTCAATTATCAAATAATATCTCTTGACATTCCTTTATAAATATCACAATATTTATTCAATTTTGATAAAACATTAATTACTTATAACTACTCTCTCTAAATCCACTTTAGATTCTTTTTAGATTTTTATTTATTTCAGTGTCAGAATATCAATAGTGGAATAAAGCTCAATTTAACCTTCTAACTCTTGTGCGTCCATTCCTAGTAAGAAGGTGACCCTCAAACTATCAACCCGAGCCTCTCGCTAAGCCTATATCCTTGTACTTTAAGTGACTAGAATCTTAACCCTTTTTTGATACGATCATTTTAATTTGGTACGTGGCAAATGTCTTACCTTTATAGCTTAGCGCTTCTAAACGCATTCCTAAAAATTTCCCAAGGTAATTGGTCAAGCCCCAAGCCCCAAGGCCCCATCAATTGAGGGTTAATTGCCTGGAAAACCCTGTGATATACCAAAAGGGTGGAAAAAACCCTTTGTTTCAAAAATTAGCATACAAAACCTGAGTTTTATAAAAATGGACATAAAAAACCCTGACGCATTTTTTGTCTTACACGCACCAAGAATATATAATTTTAATAGAAAATTACTATATTACCCCTCTTACTTTAATATACGCTGAGAATTGGATAAAACTTTTATAAAATGAAACTTCTGAATAAAAAATCTTAAAAAATAAATTTAGAATTAAAATTTTTAATCTATACTTATCTTTTAATTAAAAAATAAATTGTAATGGACAAAACGTCAATAAACCCCCTGTCTAGATTGTATTAGAGCCTAGAAGACGATGTCTTTTGGGATAAAAAATATAAAAATTTAATAAGATTTATAATAAATACAGTGTATAAATTACATAGTGTAGGCATAATAATAAATTATTTACTAGAAGAAGAAATGAAATTAAATAGCATTGATAATGAAATAAATTATTTAGAAATAGATGGCTATTACACAGATATATCTTATGATGATACAGACTGACAATATCCTTCTCCTTAAGATAAGAATATTAAATAAACATCTATTAGCTAACAATTATTATAAACATATACTAAAATAGTCTCTTAATTTGTACAAGTTAAATCCATGCGATCATTATAGAGATAATGGAATTTGAATAAATCTCCTTTCAATAAGAATCGCTACTGGAAAGAATGGATTAAAAATATAAATAAAATATTAGAGTTAGAAACTAAAATAGATCATTTAAGTGAAGAAATTAGAAACTCAGAAGATAAAGAATTTTGTAATATGGATAAAAATGAAATAAAAAAGTTAAGAAATTTACTTAAAAAAGAAAAAATAAAAGCATTGTTAAATAGAACAAAAGCTTGAAAGATACGGAAATTGTAGGTATAAGTCTTCAGTCTATAATAGAATCTGTTAATAGAATCAAAGAAGAAATATTAAATCTTCAAGAATCTATAAGAGAATTAAAGAATGAAATATAATTAAACAGAGTTAGTATGAAACGTCTTGAAACTACAATTCAAGAAAAAGACAAAAGATCTAAAGCTAAAAAATTAAAAGATATAGAAAAAGAGATAGAAACTCCTTTTAAAGTAATAAATTTAGAAAAGGCCAAACCATATGAAAAATACTCTTTCGATGATTATATACTGAATACAATAGTTCTAAGAATGCTAAAAGAACAAGAAGAGAGTTCTAAAAGAGCTCTTGAAAGGCTTAAGGCTAAAGGAATTAATGTAGAAAATGAAAATAAACAAGAAGAAAATCAAAACCAATCTGAAGTAGGATCATGAATGACTTAAATGAATTAATAGAAGATTTTAAAAAAATAAATTTGGATGATATAGTAGAATATGAAGTAAAAATGAATAAAGCTGGAAGTTCAAGAACCAAAAGAGAGGATCGGTCAACAATAGAAGATCCAGACGAATCTATGGGGCCAAATGAACCTAAGAGTTATCCAACTTATTTTAATGCTAAGAAAAATAGGCAAAATGATAAAAGTTCTAAGAGTTATAATGTTAAGTATAAACTTAATGATAATTATTCAGAACCAATAAATGTAAATGGAAGCAAGCTAAACCTAGATTGTAAAAGAGATAAAAGAGAAGCATTAATCAAGTGGCAAAATGATATGATTACCTACTTTTTAAATCAAGATGAAATATATGCTACAGCTTCTAGGCATACTGAATATATAATATCTACTTTTGATGGAATAATACATAATTGGTAGGAAGGGGTTTCTTCTGATATACAATGAATCATGAGAACCTCAATGGAAATGGGTTTCGATAAATGTAGCGCCCGAGCGCAAGGTACCACATCCCCCACATCGAGACCCAACTCGTACATGAAATGGAGTCCATACACGTGCCAAATCACGGTAAACGGGGACACAACACACACACTATGCTAGGTGGGAGCTAACCCTTAAACCATTCAAGATCAAGATAATATAAAAATCAGAGCGATAACAAAAATGCGGAAGCAAAATCAACATATATTATTTAAAATGAGCCACCAAGCTCCAAAATAGATATACAGTATCATTCAGGTAACCAATGGCCCACACGGCCTACAAAATCATATACGCTCCATAAACATGATCATATACAAAAATAAGAGTATGAGTGTGAGTGAAACATAAAGAGAGTGCGAAACACTAATGCAAGACCTAGACGACTTGTATTCCCACCTAGCACTCCTTAACCTGCACCAAACAACTGAAAACAAATCGGGTTTAGTCTAAAGGAGACTGGTGGGCATAAAACAGGATATAAATATAAATATCGTGGAATTTAAACATATACATGCAAGCAATAATCCCGAATGAGGTTTTAGAGTAATTTTCCCAAGTGGGTAAAAGAAAAGAAGACATCATTGGGATTACCACTATCATATTTAATCATTAGGGTATTCATGGCCCTGACGAGTGGGCGTGCATTATCTCCAACCAACACCTTGTGTATTCATAATCATTATTCATTCATTATCATACATATATTCTTTTGTGCACATTCATACGATTCATAATCATACATATACACCTTCTTCCTGAGGGTGGTGGACGGGCTTACAATGTAGCACCCTAAACCCCAAAGCACTACATCCCCCGCACTATAGCCTGATCCACATACGAAATAGAAAATCCGTACATAAACCGAACATATAGCGAACGGGTGACAAGCAAGAAACAATCTAGCTAGGCAGGACTACACCCCAATTAACTCAAATCCAAGACATGAAAATTCAGAAACGGAAGCATTATATGATCAATATTAATATAGGTACCATATTTACATCATATACCTCAAAAGTATAAGTAGTAGGTACCAACATATATCAATACATTATCATCTCCAACATATTATACATGCATAACTCCGGAAATACTAATACATGAAAGATGTGATGCTAGACTCGGCTGAATGAAAGACCCGACTCAGACTCCCGCCTAGCAGGACCGTGGGTACCTGAAAAGTGAGGGTGTCAGTCTACCGAAGACTGAGTGAGGGGCATCACATATATATAACACAAGTAACATGCAAGTTATAACCTCGGGTAAAGATTTAGAAATAAAAGTAATATAGGTTTCAAGAACAAACTATTCTTCGCCCGAGATTACAACTATCCAGTTTAGTATTTCATTTAATCAGTTTCATTCAATACGTGGCCCGACGAGTGAGGGAAAGTCTCCAACCTTTACACCAAGTGTGAACAATACATGCTTGTTTGATTAATTAACACGTGATCATGCAATTCAATTAGTGCGATCAATTAGCAATTTATGACTCCTTCTTCCTCCGGGTGATGGTGGGTTTGCAAGGCCCAACCATCCATGACATGGTGTACGTCGGGAACATGACTCCCACGCACGGGATTTCTTCCACCACCAAAACTCCTGGTGGCTTCCGAGGTGATCCCAAAGTGGTGAGGATAGTGAAAGAGTTACCCATCAGCCCTAGCTTTCCCGGTTGGCTCAATACACTACCCTCGGGCCCAAGTGCAATTATGGTACTCACCAAACCATGCTTGAATCATGAACAATCATGGCTTGCTTGAAATCATTTATAGTTTGGAAAGAACGTTTATAAATATAATAGATTTTGGCCAAAAACTCCACATAAAGGTCATAAGGGTTCTATCTAACTAGAACAAAACCTCACCTGTGCAACAAAAGATAACAAGGATATACTCTAAGGTGGCTGAGCCTCGTCCATGGCCTCGTTATCTGTGCAATCACGACGTGTATACGTGAGACTTGACTCAAAATGGACCAAATATGACGAACGGTGAAAATGCAACGAGATGACGAGCAATGTACAATGTAGCATGAAAACATGTTGTTTTAGCATGTAATCAATCATATAATAGCAATTTGGGATCAAAGAAATCATTGGATTAAAATGCCAAAATCCCATTTTTATGCAGTAGCTTTTGCTCTGTCGCAGGCCTGGGAACGGCCATTCCGGGTGATAGTGTAAAATGGGAAGGGTCGTTCCCATGCCCT
Source organism: Lantana camara (assembly GCA_037501455.1). Taxonomy (NCBI): domain Eukaryota; kingdom Viridiplantae; phylum Streptophyta; class Magnoliopsida; order Lamiales; family Verbenaceae; genus Lantana; species Lantana camara. The sequence goes on from CM074859.1 coordinate 44,793,074, forward strand.
TCCGAGAACACTCCCAAGCTTTTAAGTTTAAAGTGGCGCATTTATATGGGAACGGCTCTTTCGGCTCAAAGGCCAAAATGGGAACGATCGTTCCCAGTTTGAACTGGGGACGAGAAGGGTCGTTCTCGCTCATCTGCAAGCCCAGAAACAGAGCAGAAATAGGGGATGCTCTCGGCAACAACAACAAAGCAACCAAAACCAAGTTTCAATCAACAAAATGCAAGTTTTTTCTGGAAAACAAGATGCCTACATGTTCAAGGTACAATAATATTTCATATAAACACTTAAATCATGAAAAATCCTCAAAGATCATAAGCTTCATGTTCATGCAAGAATTCATCATATAACCTCAAATCTTCCATGAATTCATATATCAATCCAATTCAAATTCACATATCCAAACATCAAACAATAAATAATCCATTTATTCCATAAAATCATAAACTCTAGCTATCACATAATTGATCAAGAATCATAAATCCATGCATACACCCACCTTGAATGAAAAGAAATGGAGGAAGAAGATGAGAATGGATGCTTGAGCTTCAAAACTTGAGATTTTTCGGAAAATTTAGCTTGAGATGATGAAATCTTAATCTTTCTTTTTCTCCTTGATGAACCGAGAATGGAAGGAAGCAAAGTGTTGGAGGATTTGGATGGAAATGAATAAGGAAGCATGAAGAAGAGATATATCGTGAATCACCATTTTTGAAATTAGTGAAATATTGAATTTGCAATTTAGTCCCTCAACTTACTAAGTCATGCAATCCAGGATGAATGGTTTACTAAATGATCAATTAATTCCATGGAAAAGTTATGCAATTCGGTCCTTAAAGTTAAAGAAATGATCATATAAGGACAATTTAGCAATTAAATCACTTCTGGCAATTATTTCACGTAACAATTATTTCCAAGTCATGAAATAAATTCTCAAATGATATAAGTTCATATAATTCACATAAATATAATGATATACAATTTATAAAATTTATGATGTCATGTAGGAAAATAGCAATTTATAGAATTAAAATAAATTCCTAATGCTCACAAACTCACACGTGGCGTGCTTACCTGTTCATCCGGTGGTAGGTCCAGTCGATAAGCTACTTCACCAATTCTTTCAAGAATCTCGAAAGGACCTAAGTATCGAGGATTAAGTTTTCCTCCTTTTCCAATCCGAGTGAAACCTTTCCTTGGTGACTCCTTCAAAAATACCTGGTCACCAACTTCAAATTCAAGATCCCTTCGGCGAGTATCGGCATAGCTCTTTTGCCTATCTTGAGCGGCTTTCATCCGTTGTTGTATCAATTGAACTTTCTCAATCATAGCTTGGACGACCTTGGAAGGTTTTCCTAACTTTTCACATTTCTTTACACCTTCTTGTTTCGACCATTTCCATTCTTCCAAGTCGAAAAACAACGGAGATCGACACTTTCTTCCATAAAGAAGTTCATAGGGAGCCATCCCGATTAAAGCCTGATAACTGTTATTATATTCAAATTCAACCAAAGGAAGTTGTTCTTGCCAGGAATTCTGAAAATCCATCACACAGGCCCGAAGTAGATCTTCCAAATATCTTATTAATCTTTCTGACTGACCATCCATTTGCGGGTGAAATGTTGTACTAAACTTGAGTCTCGTCCCCAGCATTGCTTGTAATTCTTGCCACAATTTAGATCTGAATCTCGGGTCTCGATCTGAAACTATACTCACCGGAATCCCATGAAGTCGGATAATTTCTCTGTTGTATATTTCCGTTAACTTGGGAATTTTGTAAGTCATCCGGACCGGTAGAAAGTGTGCAGACTTAGTTAAACGATCCACAATAACCCAAATACCATCAAATCCACCTTTCACCTTTGGTAACCTGGATACAAAATCCATCGTTACTTGTTCCCACTTCCATTCGGGAATAGCTAACGGCTATAGAAGTCCCGCGGGTTTCTGATGTTAAGCTTTCACCTTCTGACAGGTCAAACAGTGTTTCACATACTCGGAAACATCTTTCTTTAATCCTTTCCGCCAATAATATTGCTTCAAATCCTTATACATTTTATTTCCTCCCCGGGTGGATTGAGTAAGCCGACTTGTGAGCTTCTTCAAGCAAGACCCGTTTCAATTCTTCAAGCACAACCACTCTATTTTTAAACCGAAGCAAACCGGTCTCATCAAACCTAAAAGGACTCTCCGGATCAGCTCTTGCCTTACTTACCAATTTCTGTACCTCCGGATCATTATTCTGAGCTTCAAATAATTGATACTTCAATTCCGGCTGAACTGTTATATTAGAAACCCGAGCCTTTAAAATAATTGAAGTAACTTCCTCACTTTCATTTACTTCCAAATTTGATACACTCGCCTTCCTGCTAAGTGCATCGGTGACCACGTTGGCTTTCCCAGGATGGTACTCAATAATGCAATCATAATCTTCTAATTTTTCCATCCATCGCCGTTGCCTCATATTCAAGTCCTTTTGCGTGAATAAATATTGGAGGCTTTTGTGGTCGGTGAAAATCTCAAAAAATGTCTCGTATAAGTAGTGTCTCCATTTCCCGAGTGCAAAAATCACGGCTGCGAGCTCCAAGTCATGGGTAGGATAATTTTTCTCATATTCTTTTATGTTTCGGGAAGCATAAGCGATCACTTTTCCCTTCTGAGTCAATACACAACCCAAACCTTCCTTAGAAGCATCAGTATAAACTGCATATTCCTCTGAACCTTCTGGAAGTGCTAATACCGGAGCTGAGACCAATTTTTCTTTCAAGAAGTTGAAGCTTTGGTCACACTTTTCATCCCACACAAACTTGACATCTTTCTTCGTTAATCGGGTTAACGGAGCAGCAATCTTAGAAAAATCTTGAACAAACCTTCTGTAATATTCAGCCAATCCCAAGAAGCTTCTAACCTCCCAGGCATTCTTTGGTTTCTCCCATTTAAGCACGGCCTCAATTTTCAAGGGATCAACTTCCAAACCTTTTCCCGAAATCACATGACCCAAGAAAGAAACCCGATCTATCCAAAATTCACATTTACTGAACTATGCAAATAATTGATGTTCCTTTAGAGTCTGTAGAACAAGCCTGAGATGTCTTGCATGTTCCTCGGCAGATTTGGAGAATACCAAAATATCATCGATGAAAATTACCACTAATTTGTCGAGGAAAGGCCTGAAAATCCGGTGCATCATATCCATGAAAGCTGCAGGAGCATTAGTTAACCCAAATGGCATGACCACAAACTCATACCGAGTGTTGACTCCCGCCTTTGGAATATCCTCTGCTCGGATTCGCAGCTGGTAATACCCCTGTCTTAAATCGAGTTTTGAATAGACTTTGGAACCTTGAAGTATATCAAATAACTCCTCAATGTGTGGAAGAGGATACTTGTTCTTGATGGTCATCCTATTCAACTCCCGGTAATCAATGCACATTCTCAAAGTCCCGTCCTTTTTCTTTACAAATAAAACCGGTGCACCCCAGGGAGAAGAACTTGGCCTGATATACCCAACTTCCAATAATGCATCAATCTGAACTTTTAATTCTTTTAATTCTGCCGGAGCCATCCGGTATGGAGTCTTTGAGTAAGGCTCTGCATTCGGATACAAGCCAATCATGAACTCAATCTCTCGTTCAGGAGGTAAGGAATCCAACTTCTCTAGAAAGACCTCGGGAAAATCCTTTACCACTTTTGTTTCCTCCAACTTCACCTGATCCTTGGGCTTATTTAGAATGTAAGCAATGAATCCCGTAGCCCCATCCTTAACCAATTTTCGAGCCTCAGAGAAGGAAAGTAGAGGTACCGTCTTTAAATTCCAACCTGTAGTAACCTCTGAACCCAACTGTATTTTCTTTGCCCAACAATCCACTGTAGCATAATGCCTGTATAACCAATCCATCCCCAGAATAGACCCATACCTCTCCATCGGCATTACAATAAAATCTGTCAGAAATTCGCGACCCTCAATCTTCACTGGAACATCCCTTTATACCTGATCCGTCTCTCTTCTACTACCAAAAGGAGAACTAACCAAATAGCATACAGAAGAACATATAGCAACCAAAGACAAAGTAATAGCAATAGAATGCGCAAGAAAGGAGTGTGTAGCTCCTGGATCAAATAAGGTATGGATGTTCGTGCCATGTATGCATATAATACCTTCAATAACTGCGGCAGGGTCAATCTCTGCATCCTGCTCCTCTCCAGCCAAAGCATAAGCCCGAGCTCTCACAAGTGGTCTCTGACCCCCAGGTGGCGGATCCTGACGATCCGGACAACCATCTACGCGGTGCTTGTTGCTTCCACAGACCAAACATAACCCCAACCGGCGTCTGCAATTCTCATAAGCGTGTGTAGGTAGCCTACAGTATCTACAGCCCGGTTTCTGAGGTGGCGGTGGTAGCGCAGGTGCCCGTGGAGTCTTCTGAGATGGTCCTGCTTTAAATTTCTTTCCTGGGCCTTTCTGTGCTGGTGGTGTAGAGTAAGAAATATGTCTCTTCCCGGAACTCGTACCCTGTCCTGAACCCGAGCCTGAAGCCTGTCCAGTGCGAGGAATAGGCCTCCGTGTATTTACTGAGTCCTCCGTGTATTTCTTACTCCGTGTAGAGTAAGAAATATGTCTCTTCCCGGAACTCGTACCCTGTCCTGAACCCGAGCCTGAAGCCTGTCCAGTGCGAGGAATAGGCCTCCGTGTATTTACTGAGTCCTCGACCTTCAAGGCTTTAGTAGTAGCTTTGGCCCAAGTACTCGTATTAACAACTTCCAAAGCAACCTAAATATCTGGCCTGAGTCCCTGCACGAACAACATCGCCTTATGAAAATCATCACTCGCTATATTGGGTGCATAGCGAGATAATCTCTCGAACTACGTGATATATTCAGCAACAGACCTCCCTCCTTGCTTGAGTTCAGTGAACTCCCTCAACCTGCGGGTACGGGAAGCTGGTGGAATGAATTTGTTCCTGAACTCCCTGCAAAATACCTCCCAAGTAATGACTTCTCCAGTAGCCTGTAACACAATCTGAGTACTCTCCCACCAAGAATAAGCCTCGCCCTGAATCAGAGTGATAGTGCAGCGAGCTTTCTCCCGAGTGTCACAAGGAATAAGCTCCCAGATCCTCTCCACTTCCTTGAGCCACATTTCTGCCTGGATATCGTTACCCTTATAGAATTTAGGAGGATGCTAGTTCTGAAATTCCCCGAGTATGGTAGAAATAGGGTTCTCCGGTGGTGCTGGTGGCACAGGTGGTGCTGGAGGCACATAATCTCGAAGACTCTGATCAATCAAACCCACTACTGCATTCATGAAGTCCTGTGGCTGAGCAGGACAGGTGGAGGTGGAGGAGCATGAGGAGCATGCTCATGATGATGTCCCCTATGCTCTGGGGTACGCTCACGACGAGGTCTACCTCGAGGCATCCTGAAATCAGATCACTGTGCATGCATGGTTGATTAATAAATGCAAATGAGTGCAATTAATTTCATAATATCAATAAATCACATACTTCAAGAAATCAAGTAATTCGATTAATTCAAGAATTCAAGTAAATCACGTATTTCAAATAAATGCAAGACTCTCACGTAACAATTAATCCTATGCCGTGCGACCCAGACTCACAAGACACGACACTAGAACCTCGGTTTTGCAACCGGGCTCTGATACCACCTTCAGATATAGCACCCTAAACCCCAAAGCACTACATCCCCCGCACTATAGCCCAATCCACATACGAAATGGAAAATCCGTACATAAACCGAACATATAGCGAAAGGGTGACAAGCAAGAAACAATCAAGCAAGGAGGGACTACACCCCAATTAACTCAAATCCAAGACATGAAAATTCAGAAGCGGAAGCATTATATGATCAATATTAATATATGTACGATATTTACATCATATACCTCAAAAGTATAAGTAGTAGGTACCAACATATATCAATACATTATCATCTCCAACATATTATACATGCATAACTCCGGAAATACTAATACATGAAAGATGTGATGCTAGACTTGACTGAATTAAAGACCGTGGGTACCTAAAAAGTGAGGGTGTCAGTCTACCGAAGACTGAGTGAGGGGCATAACATATATATAACACAAGTAACATGCAAGTTATAACCTCGGGTAAAGATTTAGAAATAAAAGTAATATAGGTTTCAAGAACAAACTATTCTTCGCCCGAGATTACATCTATCCAGTTTAGTATTTCATTTAATCAGTTTCATTCAATACGTGGCCCGGCGAGTGAGGGCAAGTCTTCAACCTTTACACCAAATGTGAACAATACATGCTTGCTTGATTAATTAACACGTGATCATGCAATTCAATTAGTGCGATCAATTAGCAATTTCATGACTCCTTCTTCCTCCAGGTGATGGTGGGTTTGCAAGGCCCAACCATCCATGACATGGTGTATGTCGGGAACATGACTCCCACGCACGGGATTTCTTCCACCACCAAACCTCCTGGTGGCTTCCGAGGTGATCCCAAAGTGGTAAGGATAGTGCAAGAGTTACCCGTCAGCCCTTGCTTTCCCGGTTGGCTCAATACACTACCCTCGGGCCCAAGTGAAATTATGGTACTCGCCAAAACAAGCTTGAATCATGAACAATCATGGCTTGCTTGAAATCATTTATAGTTTGGAAAGAACGTTTATAAACTTAATAGATTTTGGTCGAAAACTCCACATAAAGGTCATAAGGGTTCTATGTAACTAGAATAAAACCTCACCTGTGCGATAAAAGATAACAAGGATATGCTCTAAGGTACCTGAGCCTTATCCACGGCCTCGTTATTTGTGCAATCACGGCGTGTATACGTGAGACTTGACTCAAAATGGACCAAATATGACGAACGGTGAAAATGCAACGAGATGACGAGCAATTTACAATGTAGCATGAAAACATCTTGTTTTAGCATATAATAGCAATTTGGGATCAAAGAAATCATTGGATCAAAATGCCAAAATCCCATTTCTATGCAGTAGCTTTTGCTCCGTTGCAGGCCTGGGAATGGCCGTTCCGGGTGATAGTGTAAAATGGGAAGGGTCGTTCCCATGCCCTTCCGAGAACACTCCCACGCTTTTAATTTTAAAGTGGCGCTTTTATATGGGAACGGCTCTTCCGGCTCAAAGGCCAAAATGGGAACGACCGTTCCCATGCGCAAGTGGGAACGACCGTTCCCAGTTTGAACTGGGGACGGGAAGGGTCGTTCCCGCTCATCTGCAAGCCCAGAAACAGAGCAGAAACAGGGGATGCTCTTGGCAACAACAACAAAGCAACCAAAACCAAGTTTCAATCACCAAAATGCAAGTTTTTTCTTGAAAACAAGATGCATACATGTTCCAGGTACAATAATATTCCATATAAACACTTAAATCATGAAAAATCCTCAAAGATCATAAGCTTCATGTTCATGAAAGAATTCATCATATAACCTCAAATCTTCCATGAATTCATATATCAATCCAATTCAAATTTACATATTCATGCATCAAACAACAAATAATCCATTTATTCCATAAAATCATAGACCCTAGCTATCACATAATTGATCAAGAATCATAAATCCATGCATACACCCACCTTGAATGAAAAGAAATGGAGGAAGAAGATGAGAATGGATGGTTGAGCTTCAAAACTTGAGATTTTCCGGAAAATTTAGCTTGAGATCATGAAATCTTAATCTTTTCTTTTCTGCTTGATGAACCGAGAATGGAAGGAAGCAAAGTGTTGGAGGATTTGGATAAAAATGAATAAGGAAGCATGAAGAAGAGATATATCGTGAATCACCATTTTTGAAATTAGTGAAATATTGAATTTGCAATTTAGTCCCTCAACTTAACAAGTCATGCAATCCAGGATGAATGGTTTACTAAATGATTAATTAAGTCCATGGAAAAGTTATGCAATTCGGTCCTTAAAGTTAAAGAAATGATCATATAAGGACAATTTAGCAATTAAATCACTTCCGGCAATTATTTCACGTAACAATTATTTCCAAGTTATGAAATAAATTCTCAAATTATATAAGTTCATATAATTCACATAAATATAATGATATGCAATTTATAAAATTTATGATGTCATGTAGGAAAATAGTAATTTAAAGAATTAAAATAAATTCCTAACGCTCACAAATCACACGTGGCGTGCTTACCTATTCATCCGGAACCGGGGCGTTACATGCAAGACCCGGCCACCGGTCCATACATAGGCCAATGGGGGTATATGAATCCCCCAAGGGCACTCAGCTCCCATTCCCCGCTAATCTCCTAGCGAAGGCCGGTATCACCATAGTTTGGTTGGAACTAGTACATGGGATCCCCGTCGGCCCTTGCCTCCCCGGATAGCCACATGTACTAAGTCCCTGGGCTCGTACAATTTCAATCATGTCTCACCAAAATCATAAGGTAGGGTTTATAAATAAAAGGTCATACGTTTGAAATCATTTACCTAAAATGACTCGATATATTTATATATACTAATTTGGCTCAAATCTTTAATATAAGGGATATATTGGGTTGTCATAGCTATTAGAAGAGAAACCCACCTCAAAAGAGCAAAAGAGGAAGCACAACAGCCTCAAGGATCGCCCTCATCTCTGACCGTACCCAGATTTGTGCAAGAAAGGTGAAGTGAGACTCAAAATGAACATATATGACGCTCGGCAAGGAAATGAACATGATATGAATGCATAAGAGATGATATTATGTCATGAAAACGTTCATGTGCATGATTAATACCTTTAAGGCATATAAACAAGCAATTCATTCATTCAAGGAAGCGTTCAAATTCATTCAAGTTCATAATTTCACATTTCATATCAATTCAATCCAAGAATTTCATATAACAATCATAAGAGATGATATTATGTCATGAAAACGTTCATGTGCATGATTAATACCTTTAAGGCATATAAACAAGCAATTCATTCATTCAAGGAAGCGTTCAAATTCATTCAAGTTCATAATTTCACATTTCATATCAATTCAATCCAAGAATTTCATATAACAATCATAACACACACTATTTCACGTTTACAATTAGAAATGAAACAAATAAAAACATTCAAGTCATGATCGGTAATTAAATAATACGAAATAAATAACAATTAAATTCTAAAATTGAATCAACAATATATAATATAATTACATATAATATATACAAATCTATATAATATATTACATGTAATATATATATATATATATATATATATATATATATATATATATATATTATGCATGGCTATTACATGGATATATATATATTATATATTGTTTAATGCATGAAATATATATATATATATATATATATATTCACATCCACACAAGCACTACAGTATTATGTATATATATATATATATACACACATGCATGCACAAAGATTACATAATATATATATATATATATATATATATATATATATATATGTCTACGTCCCATGCACATACACAAATATATACCAATTACATAATACACATGCACACACATTAAATTATATAAGTACATACACATACAATAATTATATATATACCATGCATGCACACACAATATCTATATATATACTACGAACAACACACAACCCAAAAGAGAAGAAGAAGTAGCGGTTATATATATATATACACACATATACACAGCAGCAGCAAAAGAAAAAAGAAGAAGCAGCAAAGCTGGCGTTACCCGCCCGGGTAGAATCCCCAACGCAACCTTCCCCGACCGGGGAAGGAGATGCAGATTGCTTCTGCATAGGGTGTCCCCGCCCAGGGACAATCCAGTTCAAACTCTCCCCGCCCAGGGAGAGTGTTACAGAAACAGAGCCGCGGCAGCAGCAGTTTACGCGCAGGAACAGGGCAAGGAATGAAGGTAAAAATAGGGCCAAAACGGGGGCAACACATATAGGAACATATACACTCAACAACATGATGAAAACACCAAGAAATCAGCACAAAACAACCACCATTTCAGTCACATAGTTCACGCAGCAGCAAGGTTCATGGAAGAGCAGTTTATTACTTGAAATTTTCTCCAAGTTCATTAATGGAAACTCAATAAATCTTCAACTACCACCAAATACATGACCATAAATGAAATAAGAGAAGTAAAGTGGTCACTTTCATGCTTTAAAACCAATAAAACTCCAAGTAATCAATGGAATCAAGAATATCATCCATAACCTAACTATTCATTCAAGCTTGCAAATCTCCATGAAAACTAGCTCAAAATTAGGGATGCATGGATCCAAATGACCAAAAATGAATGTATATAACTATCCTAAACTCACCTTGTGGATTGGATGAAGGTTGGAAGAGATTTGAGCTCCAAAATCTCCAAGGTTTATGGGTGACAAAAATGAAACTGAGATTCTGGAAGTTTGGATGAATTTTCTCCTTTGTGTGAGGGTTGGTTCGGTTGGGAGAGACTGAGGGATGATAGTGGGCTGAACTAAGGTTCCAAAAACTCCAACCATGGTTAATTGGGTTAAGCTTTGAAAACGTTATGGCCATTTTAGTAAAGTGTGGTAGTTTTGGCGCCCGTTTCATTTTTTCAGTTGGATTTCGGAGATTCAAATGATTTTGGAAAAATATGAGGCTAAGTTCATTAAACCCGAATCTTCGATACGAGTTCAACGAAGTTGACGGAACTCGATTCCGAGTTCCCGAGCTCAAGATATCACATACGGAACCAAGGGTGCGCTAATTGCCCGTTAGCCCCCGATTTGGTTCCACAACTCAAAATAAATTCGTTACCACGTCAAACGAGGTCGAAAACATGAAACGAGCATATAGACATGTTCATTACACATAAATCTACGACATACTAAATTTTCACGAAATTTCGATATCAAATCATATAAGAACGAAGCGCGATTAAATCACTCAAAAACAATGCGTTAACAATTTCATAACATTCCCAAATTAAATAAACACATTTAAATTCCATTTTTAAATAAATAAAAATTCAACGATTTAATGTTGAATTTAATTAATATAATTAATTAACATTAACACTTAATTATCAATTAAATATACTAATTAACGAAATAACATATAATAAAATAATAACAATTTATAATAAAATTAAATATTTAAAACACTTATAAACAATTAATTCGCGCAATTTGGTAAACACATACGTCATACCTATACGACTGAAAAGTCGGGGCGTTACAATAAAGATATCCGAAATAGAGTAGAAGTTATAATCTACTATATATCAGATGAATTCCTAGTAGAATCTTGGATTCATAATGCTAAACAAGAAAAACAAAAAGAAAAAGAAGAGGCAAGAACTAAACTTATAAATCTTGCAATATGCTCAATTAATAATCTCAGAGAATATATTGAAGAATTCTGTGAATATTTTTATAAACAATATTATAGTGGAGAATCACAAGACATATATCTTAATATGTTTTATTCAAAACTACCAAATCATTGGAATATACATATAAATAAAGTATGGGAAGAAAATAAAGATACTACGCCCAATAATTTAGGAGGAAGAATAAGAGTTTTAATAAATGAACTTAGAAGGCTTTGTTATGAGCAACAATTATACAAGAAATCTAGAAAAATTTATGGACTTTATTGTTCAAAATTAGACACACCTACACAATGGGGTTGTGAAAAGAAAATTAGATATAAATCCAATAAAAAGCAAAAACTTAAAAGAAAGTTATATAAAAAATATAAAAAGTTTAACAAAAAAAAAATAAAACCAAAGAGAAGGTTTTTTAAAAGAAAAGAAAAAACTAATAAAAACCCTACAAAATGTAGATGTTCGAATTGTGGAGAAGAAGGCCATAAATCACCAGAATGTCCTAAACCTAAAAGGGTAAGAACAATAGAAGCTGAGTTTATAGAAATAAGAGATGAACTGGAAGAAATTTCAGACATAGAAAATTACATTGGAAATGAAATATATGCTGAAATAAGGCAAATTTAGTAAAAAGAAATAAGATAAATCTCTATGACTATCATGAGGTAGAAAAGGTTATAAGTATTGAAAATAGCTCTAGAAAAGTCAAGATAAGTCTTATAACTAGAGGAATAGCTAATAATGCTATAAATAAGGTGAAAAAATCTCTTAGACCAAATATACAATATATATATTTGGAAAGAGTTCAATTTTTAGTGAAATCTCTATTCAGGGAATGCATAGATAGTCCATTAGTACTATCCTTACATGATCAAAGATTTAGAGATGCTAAAACCAATCATTTGGGAACGATTGAAGGAAACTTGTTTTATAAACAATTTCTATTTGATGTTTTTCCGAAATATAGTATTAATTTACAAGATGAAAACATAGATGAAGTTTTAAATCTACACTATAAATTTCTAAAAGATATTGGTTTAAAGGATGGAAGTAAAGCTTTTACCCTTTATTATAGAGCACTTTATATATTAAGTAATAGTAATTATGGTAAAACCTACCAAGATGAACCATATTTAAAAATAGATGAAGAATGTAAGGAAATTGCTACAGCAAAATTACCTTTTTTCGAAGAAATACAAGAAATAAAACCATATGAAATTAAAATTAATAATAAACTAGAAATGGAGAAAAGGTTAATACCCTCTAGACTTAGCTTTCAACCGGTTAATAGGAGGAAGTGCTAAATATTCTCTTACTGGAGAAAGTTCCGGTATTAAAATGGATAGAAAAATAACTATTAGTAGATCTCTAAGGTATACAAACACTATGGTTATAAAAGGAGACAATTTTAATGGAACTGATAGAATATTTGGAGCAAAAATATTAATTGATACAGGAGCTAGTGTTAATCACTTTGCTCAGGTTAAAAATAAAGGACTAATAGGAATGGTTACAAGCCAACTAATCCAATATACAACCCTTGAAGGGTTCAAGGCATCTTGTAATCAAGAACTATATGTTCCAATTACCATACAAAGGATAAAATTAAAAGTAAAATGTTGTTTAGATTCATATATGAGTGGAGAATTCTTTGATATAATTATAGGAAATGAATTTCTCAATAATTGTGAATATTACAAGATAGAAAAGAATGGAGTTACTCTCCAGATACAAGAAAGTGAAATATTTTGTCCTAAATATGAAAGGAATTAATTTTCCCTTAAGTGTTTTTATACAATTAACACTTTTTAAAGATAATATAACAACTGGTGCTTTAATAGACACTGGATCAGAAATAACAATCTTTAAAACATTCCTGATTAAAGAATGGAAAACAGATAGTAATATAGGAATTAAAGGAATAACAGGACAATCTCAAGCTATTAATAAAGTTGCTAGAGATGTGGAAATTATACTTAGAAGTAAGATTATCCTTGCAACGCCCCAGTTTTTTTTATTGGTACAGCATGACGTATGTGTTTATCAAATTGCGCGAAATAATTATTTATACGTGATTTACATATTTAATTTTATTTTAAATGTATTATATGTTAATTACTTTATTTTTATGATATTAATATTAAATACATTTATATATATATATATATATATATATATATATAGATGTTAATTGTGGCACGAATTGTTTTATAATTTGCATGAACTTAGGCAATTCATGTTAATTAATTATGCATGCATGACATTATAAATTATATACGTATGTAATTTTTCATTAATTGTAATATTATGAATTTCATTGTTGCATTATTTATGAGCCTCTCTTACGTGTTTCGTTTCTATTTATATTGATACTGAAATTTCATGCAAATTTAATATGTTGGACTTATATGTGTCTTGTATTTGAATATATGTTCGTTTCATGATTTCGGACTTAATTGATTGAGTTTTGGAATAATTGAATATTGATATTAAGTTCTTAGGTTTGAAGTTTTAAACGTTTAAATCCTTTTCGAACCGTTTTTGATTTGTTTAACTCCGTTTTCAATTCCGATTTTTGTGCCAACTTGGTATACTTGAATTATGTGAGTTATTAACGTGTTTACATGCTTACGTTGTAATTTTAGGCTCGTTTGATTTAGTTTTGATTTCGGTTTTTGGAGACGGAACTTATAGGGCTTAAAACGCTTTTAGCGCTCCCTGGGTTCCGGACGACATATCTTGAGCTCGGGAATTCGGATTCGAATTCCGTCACCTCTGTTGCCTTCGTATCGACGATTCTGAGACAATGGAACAAGCCTCATACCTTTTTGAGATCATTAAGACCTCCGAAATCCAACCGTAACGAACAACTCGTGCAAGAATAACCCTTTTGTTGACTAGTCTTCATGGTGGGACCCTTTAATCCAACCTAAACCTAACCATGCTTTAACCCATGACTTGTGTACTAGAGTTAGAATCTTTCTCCTCCTTTTTATCAGCAAAACCGAGCCAAAACACCCCCCTTGTTTCTGCAGCAGATCGAGATAGAGTGGAGAGAAGAAGAAGAAAAGAGAAAACCCTTGGCCTTATGATTTTGAGCTCAAATCACTTCGTTTCTTCTCCATATCTTGAAGGTATGTATATTTATGTATCCTCTACTCTTTTATACTTGATTTCATCCATTTAATACTTGCTTTGCATCAGATTTGATAAGGGTTTGGGCTAAGAGCATGAATAGGACTTTTTGGGGATTTTTGCTCTAATGACCTACTTAGTTGTGTAGCTGATTTTCTTGCTTATAAATGATTATATGATCTTGTTTCTTGGCCTATTTGTTTCCTAACTGATATTATATGATGTTAGGATGATTTTCTCTTTAGACCCTTTGATGAAATTATGACATATAGAGTTCCAAACTTAGAGATCAAACTGCCTCCCCTGTTTTGGACTGCTGTGTAGAATCATGTCTTGTTGCATGATCTAATGGCCTTCATTTCTGTGAAATTGCATGGAGCTGATGTACACTCATTGTTTTATATGTTAGAATTCATATTGCAAGCCTTTGGATCCATTTTAAGCCCCAAAACCGAAATACATGACCTGTTCTTATACATGACAGAACTAGACTGCTGCTGTTGCATTTTTGTGGTTTGTTGGTCATCCTAATGTGCTCCAATTCGTGTCAATTTGCATAAACATGGAGTAAATTAGTTCCTTATCATGTTAGTATTCCTTCCCTAAAGTTTCAGCTTCATATTCAGCCCCTAAGTACTTGATCATGGCATGATTGAACCAATCGGGCTCATATGTGCGGTTTTGGCGCTCCAGACTTGCTGCATGGTTTCGGTGCTCTTAACGTGTGATTTGGCCTTTGAATTATAAATAAAATATGCTCCTAACATGCTAAATATGTTGTATATCAAGTTTCATAAGATTTGGAGTTGATTTTGTATGTTTTTGGACTGATTTTGTATAAGGTTTGTTTTGCCGGTAAGCTTTGTTTGCGTTTTTGGGTCTGTACCGTGACACCCCCGTGTCTCATTTGCCTTGTATTGTGAGACACCCCCGTGTCATGCCCTTTTAGCAGGTCTGTAGTGAGACACCCCCGTGTCTCAGTCTATTCAAATTGAGGGACACGGGCGTGTCCCTCCCCCTGCGCAGTTCTTGTCTTTTCCTTTTCGGTTTTTGATTGTTTCACCTCTTTAATGCCTTTATCTTCATTTGTGATGAACTATGAACTTGTTTTACTATGTGTTGGGAGTATTGTGGTTGAATTTCATAACTTTTGGATGACATTTAGGCATGCTTTTGCTGAGTGCCGTTTATGTACGTTTGTGTCATTTGTGATTTCTGTAACCCATTTCCCTTATCTTATGATTTCTTCTTGTTTTCAAACTTGGGAAATATGTTATATTATGTAATATGATGTATGTAGTAGAGTGTTGTGAAAGATTGAATACGTTTGAATGTGGGTTGAACTTAATCTACTTCAATGCTCTTATTTACCTAAATGTCGGATCTTGTGCTTTGAATTTGCATCATATGCACCCATATGACATTGCCGAGCGTCCTATTTGGTTCATATTGACTCTCCTCTCACTGGTGCACACTCACTACAACAAAACTGTCAATTTTCGACGGAATTTTCCGATGGAAACATAAAATACCGATGGAATTCCGACGGATGTTTGTTGTCGCATAAGTAGTCCTCGGAAAAATTTACCGACGGATTACCGACGGCTTTCCGACGAAAATCTTAGCGAAATGTAAAAAATAATAATCGACTTTCCGACGGAAAATTCGTCGGAAATCCCTCGAAAAATATATTTTCCGACGGACAATCCGTCGGAAAATATAAATCCAAAAAATTTAAAAAATTATTTCCGACGGAATTTTCCATCGGTATTCCATCGGAAATAGAATTAAAATAAATAAACTAAAAAAAATAAAAAATTTGTTTGTGAGACCCAAACCACCCCGGAAACGAGCTACACCAACACCTCAGACGGGCCACGAGACGAGCTTAAAGCTCGGCGAGCCAACCAATGCGAGAATTAATTCCCGCGATTATTGCGCCCGTAGGGATTCGAACTCAGGTCTCCAAGGAAGAATGGTGACCCCCTTACCAACTTGGATAACTTACCTCTTATTAATATTATGTCTTTAAATATATTTATGTACTTATTTCAAATAATTATTTAAATACTTTTTGTTATCAATTTAAAATATAACATTTTAAATATATGATTATATGAATTAAATATAATCATATTTATTGAAATTTTTTAAAAATACTTATTCGAATGAAAATAAAACTCATTAGAATTAAGAGTTCGCCGATCTATTGAAAATATATAGAGTATGATAATAAAAAAATTTTCTAAAATTAATATATTAATTATAAGTTACATTATAAGATATTTATACATTTAAAAATAAAATTAGTAATTAGCAAAATTTTTATTTATTTAAATTTAATAGTTTCCGACGGAATTACCGACGGAATATTCCGTCGGAAGCTTTCTTGAATTTTATTTTTCGAAGCTCTGTTGAATTTATTTTTGCATTTCCGACGGATTACCGGCGGAAATTCCATCGGAAACTTTTTTTCTTATTTTAATATGTTTTTAGCAATTCCCGTCGGAAAACCGTCGGTTTTCCGTCGGAAACATTATAATTTTCCGACGGCTTGATCCCATCGGAAATTTCCCTCGGTAAAATTTTAAAATATAGAAATAAATATAAAATTTAATAGTTTCCGACGGAATTACCGACGGAATATTCCGTCGGAAGCTTTCTTGAATTTTATTTTTCGAAGCTTTGTTGAATTTTATTTTTGACCGTCGAAAATTCCATCGGAAAATTTAATAGTTTCCGACGAATTACCGAAAGAATAGTCCATCGGAAATGTTTCCGGCGGATTACCGATGGACTTTTCGTCGGTAAATTTTTATTATTTTTTTTTATATGTTTTCAGCAAATTCCGTCGGAAAACCGTCGGTTTTCCATCGGAAAATAATAATTTTCCGACGGACTTGATTTCGTCGGAAATTGAAATTTTCTTGTAGTGACTGTTCCTTCTCTTGTACAGTTCGTTTCCAGGGCGGAGACTTCCGAATTGAATAGGCACCCGTATTGCTCATGCTTTATGTCTCGTGGTATTCCAGGTGAGGGTGTTTTCGTTCTAGTTACGTATCAATCCCTACAACCCTTATGTGATAAGTTTTTGGCCAAAACCTTATGTATATATATATATATATATATATATATATATATATTTGTTATTTTCAAAGTGGAGTTATCGAGTAACCTTTTCTCCAAAATTATGAAATATGTTATGTTTCTTATGAATTGATATGTTTTGGCGAGATTATGCATGTATGATTATGATTGTACGGGCCCAGGGACTTAGTGCAAGTGGCTATCCGGGGAGGCAAGGGCCGACGGTGATCCCTTGTACTAGTCCCACCACATTTACGGTGATACCGGCCCTCGCTAGGAGGTTTAGTGGGGATGGGAGCTGAGTGCCCTTAGGGGATTCATGTACCCCCATTGGCCTATGTATGGACCAGTGGCCAAGTCTTGCTAACCCGTCCACCACCCGGAGGAAGAAGGTTGGAACTTGTTTTATGAATATGATTGTATTATGATTGTTATGCACCGTACGGGAAGGCCGGGACACGGATTGCCCAAACGACTATGTTATATGATTTGTGTGTATTATTATATACTGCATGATCACATATCCAATGTATTAATGATATTTGTCGTACACTGTCGGAGTTTGGTTGGAGATAATGCCCGCTCACTCGCCGAGCCTTAATGTTTATGTATGATTTATGAACTTAATGAATTTAATATGATTAGTCGTACAGTCCGAGCATTGCTTAGTTATTCTCTTGCCCTCTTGGGAACTAATTTTAAATAAAACCTTGCTCGGGATTTATGACTTGCATGCGCATGTTTCTATATATATGTATCGCTCTTGCTCACTCAGTCTTCTAGAGACTGACCCCTCTTTCCCACTTTTCCTGTTTCTTTTGCAGGTGTTGGTTACTAGGCGGAGTTAGAGTGTCGAGTCTTTGTTCTAGTTCCACTCACTTACACTCACTGCATACTATATGATTTCTAAGTATTGTGTTGACCTTTTATTATTGGCCGATGTGCCCTTATTGAACTGATATTATTTCGGGACAGGTTAGGATAGGTTCTGGAGCTAGTTGAACCCGTTGTTATGTTGTTGCCTTGTATTGATTCGGGACAGGTTAGGACAGGTGCATTGATTAGTGGAACCCGTATTCATATTCTTGTTGGATTTCATTTATTTCTTTGGTATTATATGAATGATTTCCTTGCTTCCGCATATTGGTTTTTGTTGATTGTTCCGGGGTTAGCTTCCGCCTAGTCAGGACTGTTCTTTTGTTTGTCACATGTTTGCTGTGAGTCCGATTCATGTATGGACTGCCTATTTCATATGTGGATTAGACTCATAGTGCGGGGGATGTGGTGCCTATTGTCCCGGGGTACTACATCTATAAGTGGTATCAGAGCCACGGGTTGCAAAACTCGGGTTCTCGTGTCGTGTGGGTCAGTCTAGGTCGTTCGGCATAGGAACTATGTGATAATGTGTGCATTGCATCGATCTTGAACCTGAAATTATCTTTCCTTTTAATCTGGTCGAATTATCTGTTGCATTTTATATTGGATCCGTGCCTTTCGTGTTGAATATGCGCCATATGCATGTACTAATCGCATGCATATATCCTTGAAATAAGTTGTGATTTACAGGTCATAAAAATAATATCAAACCACGGCCAGGTTCTACGACAAAGACGATTGATTGCAAGCTTTTGCTGAGACATGGAAGATAGGAAGGATGCACCCGGGAAGAATGTAGAGGATTCGAGATGTGAGGCTTTCTAGATGGAGATGGAGTTCAAGGGTTAGGATTCGGAACAGGAGGTTTGAATTTAGAGATGTGGTGGTAGAAGGACATTTGATGGAATAAGAGCTCCTCGAGGAATGTCTCGAACTCCGAAGATTATGTATATAGCTCTCCTACATAGGACGCGACAATCGGATTTAACTGGGTCGTTCCATTTAAGGAATGAATCTTGAAGGTATTTTGGTTCAGGGCTCGGATTGTTGAAGAGTCAAGATAAAAAGGGGTCCGGTGGGAGTCTGACACCAAGGATCATCAAAAAAGGGTTTCTAAATAAACCTATTTATTAGAATATGAGTTGTAGAAACCACGATTGAGAAGAGTTCGGATTCGGGTGTCCTAGATTTCGATTAAGATGGAAGACAAGTCAGGAAGAGAGTAGAGAAAGGCAATTGACGGAGTAAATACAAATTTAGGGAAGGTGGTGATATTGAGGACGGGAATTGAATTCGTTTCCCAAATCCAAGCTAAATTACCGAGTTGTGAGGTTGAATTGGGAGATATGGAGCAACAAATGGAAACGGTAAAGAAAGGCGAAAACTCTTTGGGAGGAAATCATGTGCTCAAGTATAAGCCATCGGAAAATGAGTTTATTTCACTAATCTCAACGCATCAAGGATAGACGGGAGTCTTGAGCACGGTGATGATGAGAAGTAGGGTTCAGAATTACATTAGGGTTCAATTTTTTAAGAGAATTTGGGCAATGTTGAAGAGTGATTCTCGGGGAAGAAATGCAAAGGACAATTCAGTGGACGTTGAAGGAATCAGGGATCGTGAACTTGCAATTCCCGACAGTAGAAGATACGAGTGATGCAAAGAGATTCGTGGAAAACTTGAAGACCGTGGGAAAGATAAGGCATGATTAGCAAGTCAAAGTAACCACTTGATTGGAGGAACGAGAAAAAAGGCTACCGAGCTAACAGCTTACTATATTGGTGACAGGTTCCAAAACATTCATGGCACGTGCATCATATTTCGCATCAAATTATTATTTTTCTTTACTTATGTTTGTGCGTGCATTCCTATTTGATTTTGTTGCTTTAATGTGCGGCATATTTAATTGTTGCAAGTATGCCACGTGCATTATCATTTTAACCCGACATGCATTCTAGTGTTTATTTGATTGGAAGTTTTTTTTTTTTCATCCCACTTATCATGTATTTCTTCGATCGGGTCACCTATGACTTAAGAAGAAAAGAAATAATGGGACGGTACGTTACAATGAAGGTGACGTCGGAAAAATAGAGAACTTCAAGTAAGGGATAGGTTAATGGAAACGGGGATTCATAAACAGAAATGAGATTAGAAGTTGATTGTGGGGTGTCTGGATCGGACAAGAATAGGAAAGGGGTTTGCCCTTTTGATTAAATCCTTTCTCATTAAAATTATTCATCCAGAATTTCGACAAAAGAAGACTCGATGGAGTTCAACACGCGACAATAGAAATTTTAAGGGGGAGAGCATGACCGAGAAACAAATTGGAAGAGTGAAATGGTGCTCGAAGAAATATTTTCGTAGGAGTAACTGAATTCCAAACTAAGGAAGACCTGGAAGTCTTAATGGTGTGATCGGAAATAAATAAAAGAGCCTCAACGGTTAAACCGTTAAAGTGAGTGTTGAGTATTAATTTAGTGTTGAAGGCCACCACGGGATATTGAGGAGAGGGTAATTTGACCAAGGATTGGATGAGTTCGGACATTACTTAACCAAATAAAACCATACTGCATCGCTAGTCATCATTTTTCCATAACGAGTTAGATGGAATTTGAGCAGAAAGGAATTAGAAAGAAGTATCAAGGAAGTTTTCCCTCGATTGAAATTTGGGTAGACCGAAATTTAATGCACGCTTAATAGCTTTAAGAGGATGAAGGGATGAGGAAACTATCCACGAAGAGATTACTCCAAAGTTTTTTTTGGAAAGAATTCGTCAAGAAGGTTGTGATTATTAATCTAAAAAGTTATTGAATTTCAGAGGTTTCACTAAATTATAGAAGGAGACATGAACCGTGAAGAAGACCGGTCCGAAATCTGAAGATATAGGGTAAAATTCGTTTTGGAAGGGCAGGTTGATTGGATCACGGTTAACGTATAACCGAGAAATGGAAGAAGGTAAGAAGATATAAGACTGAAAGTGGAATTAAGAATAGGACCAGTCGAGAGCCTTATCAGTTTCTTAGGTGGACACATTGAAGATATTAAAGACATGCCAAGAGTCGAGCTAGCTTTCGGGTTCAGACCATACCTTGGGACCAGGAAGGCTTTGGGGTTTCAAATTCCTTTCCCCGGTGAACGGTACCTCAGACATCCATGGCATATGCATACACGAATTGTTAATTTAAATAATTTAGATAATCTGTGCTTTGATTCTTTGATGTGTTAACAATTGTTGTATAATCGATGTTGGATGTAAATAATTGATAATTGTTCCTTGGCGTTATGTGGTTGTTTGGTTAAGTTGTCGTAGTTGGATATTTTGATGTTTTCTCCTTGGTGTTTGTTCTTCGTTGTGGTTGTATTTTGTATTTTGAACTTCGTTATCTGTTTGCGAGAGACGGGGTTCTCTCTTTGTTGCTTTTGAGAGACGGGGTTCTCTCTTTGTTGTTTTGGGTTCTCTCTTTGTTGCTTTTGAGAGACGGGGTTCTCTCTTTGTTGCGTTTGAGAGACGGGGATTCTCTCCTTGTTGTTTGTGAGGAACGGGGTTCCTTCATTAATTGTTTTCAGGCAGATAGTGAATCCGAGGACGGATTCTTTTAAGGGGGAGAGGTTGTAACGCCCCAGTTTTTTCTATTGGTACAGCATGACGTATGTGTTTATCAAATTGCGCGAAATAATTATTTATACATGATTTACATATTTAATTTTATTTTAAATGTATTATATGTTAATTACTTTAATTTTATGATATTAATATTAAATATATTTATATTTATATATATATATATATAGATGTTAATTGTGGCACAAATTGTTTTATAATTTGCATGAACTTAGGCAATTCATGTTAATTAATTATGCATGTATGACATTATAAATTATATACGTATGTAATTTTTCATTAATTGTAATATTATGAATTTCATTGTTGCATTATTTATGAGCCTCCCTTACGTGCGTTTCTATTTAAATTGATACAGAAATTTCGTGCAAATTTAATATGTTGGACTTATATGTGTCTTGTATTTGAATATATGTTCGTTTCATGATTTCGGACTTAATTGATTGAGTTTTGGAATAATTGAATATTGATATTAAGTTCTTAGGTTTGAAGTTTTAAACGTTTAAATCCTTTTCGAACCGTTTTTTATTTGTTTAACTCCGTTTTCAATTCCGATTTTTGTGCCAACTTGGTATACTTGAATTATGTGAGTTATTAACGTGTTTACATGCTTACGTTGTAATTTTAGGCTCGTTTGATTTAGTTTTGATTTCGGTTTTTGGAGACGGAACTTATAGGGCTTAAAACGCTTTTAGCATGCCCTGGGTTCCGGATGACATATCTTGAGCTCGGGAATTCGGATTCGAATTCCGTCACCTCCGTTGCCTTCGTATCGACGATTTGGAGACAATGGAACAAGCCTCATACCTTTTTGAGATCATTAAGACCTCCGAAATCCAACCGTAACGAACAACTCGTGCAAGAATAACCCTTTTGTTGAGTAGTCTTCATGGTGGGACCCTTTAATCCAACCTAAACCTAACCATGCTTTAACCCATGACTTGTGTACTAGAGTTAGACTCTTTCTCCTCCTTTTTATCAGCAAAACCGAGCCAAAACACCCCCCTTGTTTCTGCAGCAGATCGAGATAGAGTGGAGAGAAGAAGAAAAAAAGAGAAAACCCTTGGCCTTGTGATTTTGAGCTCAAATCACTTCGTTTCTTCTCCATATCTTGAAGGTATGTATATTTATTTATCCTCTACTCTTTTATACTTGATTTCATCCATTTAATACTTGCTTTGCATCAGATTTGATAAGGGTTTGGGCTAAGAGCATGAATAGGACTTTTTCGGGATTTTTGCTCTAATGACCTACTTAGTTGTGTAGCTGATTTTCTTGCTTATAAATGATTATATGATCTTTTTTCTTGGCCTATTTGTTTCCTAACTGATAGTATATGATGTTAGGATGATTTTCTCTTTAGACCCTTTGATGAAATTATGAGATATAGAGCTCCAAACTTAGAGATCAAACTGTCTCCCCTGTTTTGGATTGTTGTGTAGAATCATGTCTTGTTGCTTGATCTAATGGCCTTCATTTCGTGTCAAATTGCATGGAGTTGATGTACACTCATTGTTTTATATGTTAGAATTCATATTGCAAGCCTTTGGATCCATTTTAAGCCCCAAAACCGAAATACATGACCTGTTCTTATGCATGACAGAACTAGATTGTTGCTGTTGCATTTTTGTGGTTTGTTGGTCATCCTAATGTGCTCCAATTCGTGTCAATTTGCATAAACATGGAGTACATTAGTTCCTTATCATGTTAGTATTCCTTCCCTAAAGTTTCAGCTTCATATTCAGCCCCTAAGTACTTGATCATGGCATGATTGAACCAATCGGGCTCATATGTGCGGTTTTGGCGCTACAGACTTGGTGCATGGTTTAGGTGCTCTTAACGTGTGATTTGGCCTTTGAATTCTAAATGAAATATGCTCCTAACATGCTAAATATGTTTTATATCAAGTTTCATAAGATTTGGAGTTGATTTGGTATGCTTTTGGACTGATTTTGTATAAGGTTTGTTTTGCCAGTAAGCTTTGTTTGCATTTTTGGGTCTGTACCGTGACACCCCCGTATCTCATTTGCCTTGTATTGTGAGACACCCCCGTGTCATGCCTTTTAGCAGGTCTGTACTGAGACACCCCCGTGTCTCAGTCTATTCAAATTGAGGGACACGGGCGTGTCCCTCCCCCTGCGCAGTTCTTGTCTTTTCCTTTTCAGTTTTTTATTGTTTCACATCTTTAATGCCTTTATCTTCATTTGTGATGAACTATGAACTTGTTTTACTATGTGTTGGAAGTATTGTGGTTGAATTTCATAACTTTTGGATGACATTTAGGCATGCTTTTGCTGAATGCCGTTTATGTGCGTTTGTGTCGTTTGTGATTTCCGTAACCCATTTCCCTTATCTTATGATTTCTTCTTGTTTTCAAACTTTGGAAATATGTTATATTATGTAATATGATGTATGTAGTAGAGTGTTGTGAAAGATTGAATACGTTTGAATGTGGGTTGAACTTAATCTACTTCAATGCTCTTATTTGCCTAAATATCGGATCTTGTGCTTTGAATTTGCATCATATGCACCCATATGACATTACCGAGCGTCCTATTTGGTTCATATTGAGTCTCCTCTCAGTGGTGCACACTGTTCCTTCTCTTGTACAGTTCGTTTCCAGGGCGGAGACTTCCAAATTGAATAGACACCCGTATTGCTCATGCTTTATGTCTCGTGCTATTCCAGGTGAGGGTGTTTTCATTCTAGTTACGTATCAATCCCTACAACCCTTATGTGATAAGTTTTTGGCCAAAACCTTATGTATATATATATATATATGTTATTTTCAAAGTGGAGTTATCGAGTAACTGTAACGCCCCGGTTTCCGGATGAACAGGTAAGCACGCCACGTGTGTGTTTTGAGCGTAGGTTTTATTTTATTTCTTTTAATTTCATAATATTCATACGAGGCATTCATATTTTTATAAAATTCATGAAACATTATTTATATTAATTCTTTAAATTCATATCATTCAAAATATTATTTCATGACACGAAAAATATTTATTGCATGAAAATCAATTACCGAGAGTGATAGAATTACCAAATTGTCCCTAGTTAAATATTTTCTAAAATCTTAGGGACTTAATTGCATGATTTCTAAGGACCAAATTGAGCATATTTTAAATTGTTGCATGCCTAATTGCATAACTTAAACAACCAAGGGATTGATTGGCAAAATTGGGTTTTTCACCCATTTCAAGAATGGATGTAACGGTATAAGCTTCTCCCACATTCCTTGATCCTTTTCAACCAAAATATTTCCCAACTCCTTCATCTCTCTCTCGGTATCTCAAGGAAGAAAAGGGAAGAAGATAATTTTCATTTCAATCATCAAGATTTCAAGAAGTGTGCCAAGAAATTGAGAGATCATCATCATCATCATCATACTTCTTCATTTCTTTCCATTTTCAAGGTTGGTTTGGCATGAGTTATGATTCTTGATCATACATGGGATAGCTAGGGTTTGGAAGTTATATGCTAGATGATTAAGTTATACTTGGAAGCATGATCAAGTGATTATTTCGTGAATTATTGCATGATTTATAGCTTGGAATCTTGAAAATTTGGCAAGAATGATCAAGTTTGATCATCACTTGGAATCATGAAATTCTTGATGATATTGTAAGGTTTAAGTGTCTAAGTGTTATATTATCCTTTCTTGAATGTGTATGCATCATACTTCATAAATTATAGCTCTTGGGGATCAAAAAGGGAATTTGTTGTTGCTTTGTTGTTGTTGCCGTAGCTTCTGCTCTGTTTTGCCCTGTTCTTCATATTTGCAGAAGCTGGGAACGACCGTTCCCAGCCTCAAGGCTTGGAGGGAACGGGCGTTCCCATCCCTTTTCAAAAATATGCGCGGCCGACTATGGGAACGGCCGTTCCCATTTTGGCCTTAGAGCCGGAAGGGCCGTTCCCGGCGTAGGCGCGTTTTTAAATTGGAAAACGTTGCCGCGTTTTATTTGGCAACGGGAACGACCGTTCCCAGTTTTCAAAGGAAGCCTGGAACGGCCGTTCCCACGGGGCTGACAGAACAAAAATTCACTGCATAAATTTACGATTTTGGCCCCTCGATCCAACGACTTCTTTGATCCCGAATTGCTATAATACGTGTTAATATGATGTGAAACCAAAAGTTATAATACCACATTGCATTTTCATGGTCGTCTCGACACGTTTTCGCCGTTCGTCATATTTTGGCCATTTTAGTCCATGTCTCATGTTCATATGTCGTATTTGCACAGGTCACGAGGGCGTGGACGGGGAGCAAGCTCCTTAGAACGCTTCTTTATTTTATTTTGCAAGAAAGGTGAGGTTTTGATTTGGTAAAACGAACCCTACCACCCGTACGTGCTAGTTTTCGGCCAAAACCTATTATAATTATAACCGTTTTCAAAGTAATAAACATGTCAAGCAAGAATGTATCGATTGTCATGATTTTCAAGCATGTTGGCGAGTACATGATTGCACGTGGGCCCGAGGGTAATTCTTGAGCCAACCGGGAAAGCAAGGGCTGACGGGTAACTCCTGAATTATCCTCACATTGTTGGGATCACCCCCGAAGCCACTAGGAGATTAGTGGTGGAAGGAGTTCCGTGTCTAGAGGGTCATGTCCTCTACACACACCATGTCGTGGATAGTCGAGCCTTGCAAACTCGCTATCACCCGGAGGAAGAAGGAGACTGGGGATTAATCCGGAATGTCGGATTATCCTCGGGTTATTGCATGTTTTCAAGTATGAAATTGTCTATGTGAGCACTCAATGAATTGCATGATCACTTATTTATCAAGCAAGCGAGCATGATCACGTATTGTTCACGATTGGGAGTTCGGTTGGAGATTGCCCTTACTCGCCGGGGCCACATGTTCATGATATTGACAAGCATGATTAATTAAACGTGTTAAAATGGATAGTTGTACTCTCGGGCAAAGGATGAGATTCTTGAACTATATAATTATTGTTTCTAAAAGCCTTTACCCGAGGCTACAACTTGCATGTGACGTGTGTTATATATATTTATTGCCCCTCACTCAGTCTTCGGTAGACTGATACTCCACTTTTCAGGTACCTTTTGAGCGTGGTTGTGCTAGGCGGGAGTTGGTCGAGTCTTGCATTTCCACGGGTCTAGTTTCATACCTTCATGTATATCACTTTTGGAACTTATCATGTTTTGGGTCGATATCAGTATTTTGGATTCATGGTTATGTATATTATGGAGATATGATATTGTATTAATCGGTAAATGGTACCTATATGTATCTATGGAATAAATATGGTACCTATATATATCTATGAATGACTTTATTGCTTCCGCTTTTCTATTCATGGTTGTTTGATAATGTTGGGGAGAGTGTCCCGCCTAGAGCGTCGTTTTGTTGTCACCCGTTCGCTGTGGTCTTGGTTTATGTATGAACGGTCCATTTCATACGTGGATTGAGGCTACAGTGCGGGGGATGTGGCGCCTTGGGGTCTAGGGTGCTACATCTACAGGTGGTATCAGAGCCCGGTTGCAAAACCGAGGTTCTCGAGTCGTGTCCAGTCAGTCTAGGTCGCACGGCATAGGATTATGTGGTATTTGGGAGTCTGCATTGGGTTGATTTACTTGATTTACTCCCTTATTCGTATTAATTGAACTACTTGATCTTTCTTGAAAATGTGCTACTTGACATTATGGAACTTATATGCACACATTTGCATTTATTGATCAAGCCAAGCATGTTTAGTGATTTAATTTCAGGATGGAGCCCGATAGACAGTACAGTGATCGATCCTCGAGGCACAGGCATCATCATCGCCGACATCATCGCCGCGAGAGATCACCACCTCCTCCACCTGCCCAGGCACAGCCCCAGGATTTTATGAATGCAGTAGTGGGGCTAATAGATCAGAGGTTACAGGAACGGGCACCTCCACCACCACCAGCGCAGGTAGTACCTCCAGAGAATCCCATTTCTGCTATCTTGCGAGAGTTCCAGAATCAGCGTCCCCCGAAGTTCTATAAGGGAGACGACATACAGGCCGAGATGTGGTTGAAAGAAATTGAGAGGATTTGGCAGCTTATCCCTTGTGACAGTCAGGAGAAGGCCCGCTGCACACTCACTCTTATTCAGGGCGAGGCCTACTCCTGGTGGGAGAGCACAGAGATTGTTCTGGCAGCAGCAGGGACAGAGATTACTTGGGAGGTATTTGTACGGGAGTTCAGAAACAAGTATATTCCTCCAGCTTCCCGTACCCGCAGATTGAGGGAGTTTACAGAATTAAAGCAGGGAAGCAGGTCCGTGGGCCAGTACATCGCTGAATTCGAGAGGCTTTCTCGCTATGCACCTAACATAGCGAATGATGACTTTCACAAAGCGATGCAGTTTGTTCAGGGGTTGAGACCGGACATCCAGAATGCACTGAAAGCGACTAATACCAGTACCTGGGCAAAGGCTACCGCAAAGGCCCTGAAGGTTGAGGATTCTGATAGTGCCAGGAGGGCTATTCAGCGAGCAGGACAGGCTTCAGGCTCGAGATCAGGCCAGGGATCAAGCTCAGGAAAGAGGCCGATGGTTTACTCTGCACCTCCAGCACAGAGGGACTCTGGGAAGAAGTTTAAGACTACAGGGCCGTCACAGAAGGGTTCAGGGCCGTTACTGAGAGGTCCGAGAGCTCCAGCACCACCCCAGCCACCTCAGAGACCGAGATGCACATGGTGTGGACACCCTACGCACACTTATGATAACTGCAGGCGTCGGTTGGGCTTATGTTTGATCTGTGGGAGTAACGAGCACCTGGTTGACGGTTGTCCGGATCGTCAGGATCCACCACCTGCAGGACCGAGGCCACTGGTGAGAGCTCGAGCTTATGCACTTGCTGGAGAGGAGCAGGAGGCTGATATTGACCCCGCTGCAGTAGTTGAAGGTATTATTTGCATCCATGGCACGAACATCCATACATTATTTGATCCAGGAGCTACACACTCCTTTCTTGCTCATTCTATTGCTATTACCTTGTCTTTGCCTGCTATGTGTACTTCTGTGCGTTATATAGTTAGTACTCCTTTCGGTAGTAGGCGAGAGACGGATCAGGTTTACAGGGATGTTCCAGTTGTGATTGAAGGCCGGGAGTTTCTGACAGATTTTATTGTTATGCCGATGGAGAGATACGGGGCTATTCTGGGGATGGAGTGGTTATACAGGCATTGTGCTACCGTGGATTGCCGGGCTAAGAAGGTTCAGTTGGGTTCAGAAGTTGTTACGGGTTGTACTTCGAAGACTGTACCCTTACTTTCATTTTCAGAGGCTCAGAGACTAGTCAGAGACGGGGCTACAGGGTTCATTGCTTACATTCTGAACAAGCCTAAGGACCAGGTGAAGTTAGAGGACACCGAGGTAGTAAAGGAATTCCCCGAGGTATTTCCAGAGAAATTGGATTCATGGCCGCCTGAACGGGAGATTGAGTTCGTGATTGATCTTTTCCCGAATGCCGAGCCGTATTCTAAGACTCCTTACCGGATGGCTCCAGCCGAATTAAAGGAACTAAAAGTTCAGCTTGAGGCTTTATTGGAAGTTGGGTACATTCGGCCGAGTTCTTCGCCGTGGGGAGCACCGGTGTTGTTTGTCAAGAAAAAGGACGGGACTCTAAGAATGTGCATCGATTACAGAGAGTTGAACAGGATGACTATTAAGAACAAGTATCCCCTTCCACATATCGAGGAGTTATTCGATATACTCCAGGGTTCTAAAGTGTATTCGAAATTGGATTTAAGACAGGGATACTATCAGCTGCGAATCCGAGCAGAGGACATTCCAAAGACAGGATTCAATACTCGGTACGGGCACTACGAGTTCGTGGTTATGCCTTTTGGGTTAACTAATGCCCCTGCAGCTTTCATGGATATGATGCACCGGATATTCAGGCCTTTCCTCGACAAGTTCGTGGTGATTTTCATTGATGATATTCTGGTTTTCTCGAAATCAGCCGAGGAGCACGCGAGACACCTCAGACTCGTTCTTCAGACTTTGAAAGAGCATCAGTTATTTGCTAAGTTCAGTAAGTGTGAATTTTGGATAGATCGGGTTTCCTTCTTGGGGCACGTGATTTCAGGGAAAGGATTGGAAGTCGATCCCTCGAAAATCGAGGCCGTGCTTAAGTGGGAGAAACCAAAGAACGCCTCAGAGATTAGAAGCTTCTTGGGATTGGCCGGTTATTACAGAAGGTTTGTTCAGGATTTCTCCAAGATCGCTGCACCGTTAACCCGGTTGACAAAGAAGGATGTTAAGTTTGTCTGGGATGAAAAATGTGATCAAAGCTTCAACTTTTTGAAAGAGAAGTTAGTCTCAGCTCCGGTGTTAACGCTTCCCGAGGGTTCAGAAGAGTATGCAGTGTATACAGATGCGTCCAAAGAAGGCTTAGGTTGTGTTTTGACTCAGAAAGGAAAAGTGATCGCTTATGCTTCTCGGAAGCTAAAGGAATATGAAAGGAATTATCCAACACACGACCTAGAGCTTGCAGCCGTGATCTTTGCGCTCGGGAAATGGAGACATTATCTCTACGGGACTTCCTTTGAGATCTTTACCGATCACAAGAGCCTCCAGTATTTATTCACGCAGAAGGATCTAAATATGAGGCAACGGCGTTGGATGGAAAAGTTGGAAGATTATGATTGCACAATTAAATACCATCCCGGGAAAGCCAATGTGGTCGCCGATGCACTTAGCAGGAAGGCGAGTGTATCGAATTTGGAAATAAAGGAAAGTGAGGAAGTTGCCCCGATTGTATTAAAGGCTCGGGTTTCTAATATCACAGTTCAGTCGGAATTAAAGAACCAGTTGTTTGAGGCTCAGAATAGGGATCCGGAAGTACAGAAACTTGCAAGTAAAGCTAAGGATGATCCGGAGAGTCCGTTTGGGTTTGATGAGACCGGATTGCTTCGGTTTAAAAACAGAGTAGTAGTACCTGAGGAATTGAGACGGGTCCTACTTGAGGAAGCTCACAAGTCAGCCTACTCGATCTACCCAGGAGGAAATAAAATGTATAAGGATTTGAAGCAATTTTATTGGTGGAACGGGTTGAAGAGAGACGTGGCAGAGTACGTGAAACATTGCTTGACTTGTCAGAAAGTGAAAGCTGAGCACCAAAAACCCGCGGGACTTCTACAACCGTTACCTATTCCCGAGTGGAAGTGGGAACAAGTAACAATGGACTTTGTTTCTGGATTACCGAAGGTTAAAGGCGGGTTTGATGGAATTTGGGTGATCGTGGATAGATTCACGAAGTCTGCTCACTTCCTACCGGTCCGGATGTCTTACAAGATTCCGAAGTTAGCCGAAATCTATAACAGAGAGATTATTCGACTTCATGGTATTCCGGTGAGTATAGTATCGGATCGAGACCCGAGGTTTACTTCGAAGTTGTGGCAGGAGTTACAGGCTGTTTTGGGTACGAAGCTTAAGTTCAGTACAGCATTTCACCCGCAAACAGACGGCCAGACTGAAAGGTTAATCAGGTATTTGGAAGATCTTCTTCGGGCTTGCGCGATGGATTTTCAGAACTCGTGGTCAGAACAGCTTCCCTTGATCGAATTTGCGTATAATAACAGCTTTCAGGCTTCGATCGGAATGGCTCCTTACGAGTTACTTTATGGAAGAAAGTGCCGATCTCCGTTGTTCTTCGACTTGGAGGAATGGAAATGGTCGAAACAGGAAGGGGTAAAGAGAGGTGAAAGATTCGAAAGGCCTTCCAAAGTTGTTCAGGCTATGATTGAAAAGGTTCAGACAATTCAACAACGGATGAAAGCCGCGCAAGATAGGCAAAAGAGCTATGCCGATAAGCGCCGAAGGGACTTAGAATTCGAAGTGGGTGACCGGGTATTCTTGAAGGTGTCACCAAGGAAAGGTTTCACCCGGATCGGGAAAGGAGGAAAGCTTAATCCTCGCTACTTAGGTCCGTTCGAGATTTTGGAAAGAATAGGTGAGGTAGCCTATCGACTGGACCTACCACCGAGTCTTACGGGGATTCATAACGTGTTCCACGTTTCTCAATTAAGAAAATATTACCCCGATGAGACTACGATTCTCCCCGTGGAAGAAGTTGAACTGGAACCGAATTTGACGTTCGTTCAAAGGCCGGTTAAGATTATGGATCGGAAATTTCAAGAGTTGAGAAACCGGAGAATTCCCATGGTTAAGGTGTTGTGGAGAAGTGACAAGACCGAGGAAGCCACGTGGGAAACAGAGGATAAAATGAAACGGTTCCACCCGGAATTGTTCGAGCAAGACTAGAGAATCTGGGGACCAGATTCTTCTAAGGGGGGGAGAGTTGTAACGCCCCGGTTTCCGGATGAACAGGTAAGCACGCCACGTGTGTGTTTTGAGCGTAGGTTTTATTTTATTTCTTTTAATTTCATAATATTCATACGAGGCATTCATATTTTTATAAAATTCATGAAACATTATTTATATTAATTCTTTAAATTCATATCATTCAAAATATTATTTCATGACACGAAAAATATTTATTGCATGAAAATCAATTACCGAGAGTGATAGAATTACCAAATTGTCCCTAGTTAAATATTTTCTAAAATCTTAGGGACTTAATTGCATGATTTCTAAGGACCAAATTGAGCATATTTTAAATTGTTGCATGCCTAATTGCATAACTTAAACAACCAAGGGATTGATTGGCAAAATTGGGTTTTTCACCCATTTCAAGAATGGATGTAACGGTATAAGCTTCTCCCACATTCCTTGATCCTTTTCAACCAAAATATTTCCCAACTCCTTCATCTCTCTCTCGGTATCTCAAGGAAGAAAAGGGAAGAAGATAATTTTCATTTCAATCATCAAGATTTCAAGAAGTGTGCCAAGAAATTGAGAGATCATCATCATCATCATCATACTTCTTCATTTCTTTCCATTTTCAAGGTTGGTTTGGCATGAGTTATGATTCTTGATCATACATGGGATAGCTAGGGTTTGGAAGTTATATGCTAGATGATTGAGTTATACTTGGAAGCATGATCAAGTGATTATTTCGTGAATTATTGCATGATTTATAGCTTGGAATCTTGAAAATTTGGCAAGAATGATCAAGTTTGATCATCACTTGGAATCATGAAATTCTTGATGATATTGTAAGGTTTAAGTGTCTAAGTGTTATATTATCCTTTCTTGAATGTGTATGCATCATACTTCATAAATTATAGCTCTTGGGGATCAAAAAGGGAATTTGTTGTTGCTTTGTTGTTGTTGCCGTAGCTTCTGCTCTGTTTTGCCCTGTTCTTCATATTTGCAGAAGCTGGGAACGACCGTTCCCAGCCTCAAGGCTTGGAGGGAACGGGCGTTCCCATCCCTTTTCAAAAATATGCGCGGCCGACTATGGGAACGGCCGTTCCCATTTTGGCCTTAGAGCCGGAAGGGCCGTTCCCGGCGTAGGCGCGTTTTTAAATTGGAAAACGTTGCCGCGTTTTATTTGGCAACGGGAACGACCGTTCCCAGTTTTCAAAGGAAGCCTGGAACGGCCGTTCCCACGGGGCTGACAGAACAAAAATTCACTGCATAAATTTACGATTTTGGCCCCTCGATCCAACGAATTCTTTGATCCCGAATTGCTATAATACGTGTTAATATGATGTGAAACCAAAAGTTATAATACCACATTGCATTTTCATGGTCGTCTCGACACGTTTTCGCCGTTCGTCATATTTTGGCCATTTTAGTCCATGTCTCATGTTCATATGTCGTATTTGCACAGGTCACGAGGGCGTGGACGGGGAGCAAGCTCCTTAGAACGCTTCTTTATTTTATTTTGCAAGAAAGGTGAGGTTTTGATTTGGTAAAACGAACCCTACCACCCGTACGTGCTAGTTTTCGGCCAAAACCTATTATAATTATAACCGTTTTCAAAGTAATAAACATGTCAAGCAAGAATGTATCGATTGTCATGATTTTCAAGCATGTTGGCGAGTACATGATTGCACGTGGGCCCGAGGGTAATTCTTGAGCCAACCGGGAAAGCAAAGGCTGACGGGTAACTCCTGAATTATCCTCACATTGTTGGGATCACCCCCGAAGCCACTAGGAGATTAGTGGTGGAAGGAGTTCCGTGTCTAGAGGGTCATGTCCTCTACACACACCATGTCGTGGATAGTCGAGCCTTGCAAACTCGCTATCACCCGGAGGAAGAAGGAGACTGGGGATTAATCCGGAATGTCGGATTATCCTCGGGTTATTGCATGTTTTCAAGTATGAAATTGTCTATGTGAGCACTCAATGAATTGCATGATCACTTATTTATCAAGCAAGCGAGCATGATCACGTATTGTTCACGATTGGGAGTTCGGTTGGAGATTGCCCTTACTCGCCGGGGCCACATGTTCATGATATTGACAAGCATGATTAATTAAACGTGTTAAAATGGATAGTTGTACTCTCGGGCAAAGGATGAGATTCTTGAACTATATAATTATTGTTTCTAAAAGCCTTTACCCGAGGCTACAACTTGCATGTGACGTGTGTTATATATATTTATTGCCCCTCACTCAGTCTTCGGTAGACTGATACTCCACTTTTCAGGTACCTTTTGAGCGTGGTTGTGCTAGGCGGGAGTTGGTCGAGTCTTGCATTTCCACGGGTCTAGTTTCATACCTTCATGTATATCACTTTTGGAACTTGTCATGTTTTGGGTCGATATCAGTATTTTGGATTCATGGTTATGTATATTATGGAGATATGATATTGTATTAATCGGTAAATGGTACCTATATGTATCTATGGAATAAATATGGTACCTATATATATCTATGAATGACTTTATTGCTTCCGCTTTTCTATTCATGGTTGTTTGATAATGTTGGGGAGAGTGTCCCGCCTAGAGCGTCGTTTTGTTGTCACCCGTTCGCTGTGGTCTTGGTTTATGTATGAACGGTCCATTTCATACGTGGATTGAGGCTACAGTGCGGGGGATGTGGCGCCTTGGGGTCTAGGGTGCTACAGTAACCTTTTCTCCAAAATTATGAAATAGGTTATGTTTCTTATGAATTGATATGTTTTGGCGAGATTATGCATGTATGATTATGATTGCACGGGCCCAGGGACTTAGTGCAAGTGGCTATCCGGGAAGGCAAGGGCCGACGGTGATCCCTTGTACTAGTCCCACCACATTTACGGTGATACCGGCCCTCGCTAGGAGGTTTAGCGGGGAATGGGAGCTGAGTGCCCTTGGGGGATTCATGTACCCCCATTGGCCTATGTATGGACCGGTGGCCGGGTCTTGCTAACCCATCCACCACCCGGAGGAAGAAGGTTGGAACTTGTTTTATGAATATGATTGTATTATGATTGTTATGCACCGTGCGGGAAGGCCGGGACACGGATTGCCCAAACGACTATGTTATATGATTTGTGTGTATTATTATATACTGCATGATCACATATCCAATGTATTAATGATATTTGTCGTACACTGTCGGAGTTTGGTTGGAGATAATGCCCGCTCACTCGCCGAGCCTTAATGTTTATGTATAATTTATGAACTTAATGAATTTAATATGATTAGTCGTACAGTCCGAGCATTGCTTAGTTATTCTCTTGCCCTCTTGGGAACTAATTTTAAATAAAACCTTGCTCGGGATTTATGACTTGCATGCGCATGTTTCTATATATATGTATCGCTCTTGCTCACTCAGTTTCTTTTGCAGGTGTTGGTTACTAGGCGGAGTTAGAGTGTCGAGTCTTTGTTCTAGTCCCACTCACTTACACTCACTGCATACTATATGATTTCTAAGTATTGTATTGACCTTTTTGTTAGGAATAGTGCCCTAGAAAGCCGATTGTATATCCGCTTTGTGTTTTTCCTTATTGTAATCACAGACAATCTTTGAATAAAATAACGAATTGAGGCAACACTTCTTTATATGCTCTTGTTTGGTAAGCGTTTACTTTAGCTGTGCATGTATGAGAACTCCCCTAATCCTGATGACTTTAGGACTCTACCATTTGGGTGAAATGGTTCATGAAACGAGCCCTATATCACATAAGTCATGATTAGTAAAATACTCCACGCCGATGAGTCCTACAGACAGTGGGAGTGTCAACCTGACTCCTCTAAGGCTTGCTTGTGGGATCACGCCCTTAAGAAGGACCACCTTGTTTCATGGAGGTGCAAAGTGTATAGTTGATACGTGCGTGATACATGAGGGTGCTTACTTTAATAAGTAAGTTCACTGAGGTGCCCCGTGTGAGAACATTCCTAAATGGGAAAGGAAGTTTCTATTTCAGGAAATGGAAACTTCCAGATTAGGAAATATCTCACGAGTCATTGATGTGATTAATTGATCCTTAGACTTGAGGTTCCTTGTCACTTTATGAGTTAACTCTGTAGTCTTAGGTATAAGCTTTAAAGGGTGTCGCCTTAGACAACTTATTCAAGGCTTATGCTGGGGCTGCACAAGTGATTCATGAAAGTGAATGAGAATCAAGAAAGGACCTACACTTGCATTTGCAAGGTGATCTCTTATTGTGTAAGTCATTCATATGCCATATGGAGTCCTTGGCCAAGGCAGTAGATCAAGACATCAAGAAAAGTGTTTCTTGGATTGAGATCAAATGGATATGAAATGCACTTAGCTTTAAGACCGGATTATTAGGGTTCTGATTATTCCCTTGCCCTAGATCTTGGTTGAGAGATAGTAAGTAGGAGGATTATATCTCACATGAATCAATGACTTAAAGGTTCTGTCGAATCCGAACATTCCAATTCAGCTAGGGGTTAAACACCTGTTGCTAGACTATGGTCGTTTAATCTGTGGACTGATTAATTAGTTAGTGAATTAATTAATTAGGGTCACTGCTAATTGAATTGAGAACCTAGAGGGTCACACACAACAACTTTGTTACATGAGTTGAGGCTTTAAAATGATTAAACGAGTTAATCGAGCCTAGAGGGTTCCACACGTGTGAAACCACACGTGTGGGTCACGTGACTGGACACGTGTCATTGTGACACGTGTGCCACACGTGATTGTTTAATAATATATTAAATAATTAATTTGTTAATTATTTAATAGACTTTGGTTTAATTTTGAATTAAAAAGAAAGTCTTATTTTGGAGAAAATAATCTAATTAATTAATTACGAATTAATTAATTAGATAAAAATAAGTTATTTATTTTATAATAAATAAAGTATAAAATTATCCGAAAATAGTTTGGATATTTTTAGCTCTCTTAAAAGTTGACTTGAATTAGAATTCAAAGTCAAAGTTGGAAATTACTTGAAGATCAAGTAATAGGAGAGAGGAACCAAAACCCTTGCCTATGAGGACAAGGATTTCGGCCGCCCCTCCCCTTTCCTATATTTAGGGGAGCTCATGCTCCCCTTTAGAGCTAATTGACAATTCTTTTGGTTCATGTGTTGAACACCTTTCTTTCTCCAAGATTAAATTAAACCCTAGGTTAAGCCTAAACACTAACTAGAGAACTAGCATCCTTACTAGTTAGATTGTGATCAAGTTGGTGGACTTTCTCTAGAGGGGATCAAGCCGCGAGAAGAGCGTTCTTGGGTGGCTTGAAACGCTTCAAGAAAGAACAAAAGAAAAGTAAGTTTTCTATCTTTACGAATTTGGTTACACGATTGCGAGTTCAAGGTCCTTTTGTTGGGAAATTTTTTTTAAATTCCGCTGTTTTCTGATTCGTGTTTTCCAACAAGTGGTATCAGAGCCACCTCGTTAATCGTGTTTCTGATTCGTCTCAATTATTCTGAATTTGGTAGAAATTCTTAGGCTTAGATGCGAATTAGGTATTCATGAGTTCTTTTAGAAAGCCTGAAATACGAAACTGTAATTTTTTCTGAATTTCTGAAACTGTTTTCTTAAATTGTGATTTTGAAAACCGTTTTGATTGAAATATGTTTAAATCGAATTTTTTAATTTTGGATTGAACCGGGTTTTGGAGAAACCCAAAATACAAAATGGAACACGAAAAAGGACGAGCCTAGGCGTGCTAGCATGTCGCACGGCCAGGCCCGTCGCCGCCACCCAGCCCTCCCGCAACCGCGCGGGAGGCCCTCCCGCCCGCGCCTAGGCGCGACCGCTCGCCTGTCCCGCAACCGCGCGGGACAGCCGCCCGCACCATCCCGCAACAGAGCGAGACGCCCAAGCCGAGATCGTCCGCCATCGGGCGGGCACTGCTGCACGCGACAAGCGCACGAGCCGCGCGCCCAGCGCGCGCACGCGGGCGGCACTTGCCGCACGCTGTGCGCACAGCCTGCGCGCGCGCGCGCCTGATGCCGCGCAGCGGTGCCCTCCTTTGGGCGGGTGCTTTCGGGCCTAATTTCGTGTTTTCGTGTTTCGTGTTTTCGGTCCGAAAAATCCCGATTTAATTTAATTTTAATTTTATCTTTTAAAATCAGTTTTGTTAAAATAAAATTATTTTAAAATTTTGATTAAATTGGGATTTTTGAGAAATTAAAGCGATTTGGATTTTGGGAAAATTATGAATTTTATTTTCTGAAAATAATGAAAGAATAAAATTATTAATTTTGGAAATTAATTGGAATTTTATTGGTTTATTGTTTTTCGGGTTTTATTGAAAAGGCTCTTGAACAAGAATTGCATCTAAGTCGTGTTTTAAGTCATTAGGACTTGAAACGAGAATTTTAATTTATTGGCTAAATTTAAATTCTCGCAAAAACATGTTAGGTGATCATAGGTTTAGATCTATGTATGGTTTTAATTTATGCACATGGATGGTTTAAATTGGGGTTGGAGCCCTATAGTTGCGTTTTTCAATTGAGGTTGGAGCCTCACTTATGTGCGTACTGTTATGTGATTTATTATGTGGCTTTCCATATTACTGTTATTTAGGCCGGGGTATGCCCCGTGTAATTGTCTAAGGCCAATATGAAGATTGAGCCTTATTACTTTATGTCTTTTTCTTTTTATTGTAATTTGAGAGTAGAGATAGGTGGTGAGGTTTTATTTTCATTTTGGAGACAATGCACCCATGGAGTAAGATGGACCACATTCAAGTAACAAGGAGGCCATAAGTGAAGACCCCTCAAAATGTTAGGGAGGGGAATCTCAATTGTTAAATGTAATAGAGATAGGGCTCGTATTTTGTTACCGCTTTCCCTTATGTGATTTGAACTGTTTATGTGGCATGTATGTTAGAACTTGTGATTGTGGAGTGGCTCCCACATATCACGCATAAGATAGGTAGAACCCATGATCATTACATGTTAGTATCATGCTAGGACATGTTATCTGTTTATGTGCTTGTTTGAAATGCATTTAAGTGTACTTGCATTAATCAAGACTAATAAAATTGGATAACATATATGTTGGTGAGGTCGAATCGGACAACTCTCCGGTTGATTCGAAAATTCCCATTAAATATTAAGCTAATTTCGAACAAATAGGTGTTTAATTCGAGATGCAAATTTTGAATTAAATTCCTAGCATTCCATCAATAGGTTTTAAGTTTAGTAAGTAAAGCTAGTTATTGTCCGCGAGTCGTGGGATAGCTAGTGGAGCTTATTAGTTCTTAGTTACCTAATTAATCATTTTAAATGATCAATATTTCGTGGTCAATTTTAGCAAGGGCGATGTCCGCGAGTCGTGGGTCGTTCGAACTAAGTTTTGGTCATGATCTTATGATTGATGGGTCTAGCTTAACGCCTAAGTAAATATGGATGTCGCACGAGTCGTGGGTCCATATTGAAAGATAGGTGATGCAAAAACAATTACTAAGAGTTCTAAAGGTGTTAGAATTGGTAAGTTGTACCTACCTAGGGTTCTTACTTAGAATGTCCGCGAGTCGTGGGTTCGAGGTAAAATGCCTAGGATCTTAGTACCCATTGGGAAACGTGTTCCTCTTAGATCTTTGAGAATTCTAGATCTTTGAAAAACAGTGGGAGCTACATTAGATTAAAGACTTTATCTTTTGTATATCGTTATAATTCAGCATGCTCACTAGTTCTCTGTTTTACCATTTAGGTCGTAGATTCTGTGATTCTCTACGTGTTTTGAAATGGCAACCAAAAACCCTCTTGTATCGATCCTCGAGTCAAACAAGTTGACTGGTCCCAACTATTCTGATTGGCTGAGGAATCTAAAAATCATTTTAGATTCTGAGAAGAGAACTTATGTTCTCTTCGAAGGGGAGCCCAGTCCCGAAGGGGAGGCTCCCACTCGGGCCGAGCGGGACGCGATTCAGAAGTGGAAGGATGATAATCTCCAAGCCCGTTGCCTTATGTTGGCTAACATGTCTCCGGACTTGCAAAGGCAACATGAGGCCATGGAATTTGCTTGGGAGATTTACGACCACTTAGAGCAACTTTACCGCCCTCATGAACGTGTTACAAGGTATAACACTTCAAAGGAATTGTTCCACTTGAGAATGAGGGAAGGTTCAAGTGTCCATGAATATGGACTCAAGTTTCTTGCCCTTACTGAGAAACTTGCTTCCATGGACATGCCACTGAAAGATGAGCTTTCAGTGGATTTGTTGCTAGCTTCGCTCCCACCATCATTCAACCCATTTGTCCTTAACTTCAACATGAATCATGCTGGTGCTACTGTAGCTGAGCTGATTAGTCAGCTTGTGACTGCTGAAAGCACGATCAAGAAGGACAATAAGGTTTTGATGGTGAATGCTCCATCTTCCTCTTCTGGGCCTTCTAAAGGTAAGGGCAAGAAAGCCCAAAAGAAGAAGAAGAAACCCCTTAGGCCCACTGGTGGCATTTCGAAGGGGAAGGCCCAAAAGAAGAAGCGTGATCAGAAAGAGGATGTTTGCTTCCATTGTGGCAAAGCGGGACATTGGAGGAGAAACTGCCCAGAGTACAAGGCTACTCTAAAGAAAGGTATCTTTCTCGTTGAAGTAAATCTTTCTATTAATTCTAGTTCTTGGGTACTTGATACCGGTTGTGGAACTCATATCTGTAATGATGTACAGATGCTAAATGAGGTCCAACAACTCAAAGAAGGAGAATGTGTCTTGAAGATCGGCGATGGCTCAAACGTTGAAGCTCGAGCTTTAGGCACAATTAGATTAGATTTAGGTAGTTTTGAGTTAGTATTAAATAAAGTCCTTTATGTACCGAGCATTATTCGTAATATAATTTCAGTTCCAATATTAGATTGTGAAGGTTATGAAACTTATATTAAGAATGGTAAATACTTTATCAAACGGAACAACTCTTCCGTTCATATCGGTACTCTAAGTAATGGACTTTACCTAACTCAAAATATCAATATTATGAATATACAACGAGAAACAAAGCGTAAGAGAGATGACAAAGTTTCAGCTCCCTTATGGCACGCTAGATTAGGACACATTTCCAAGAACAGAATTAGCAAGATAAACACTTTAGGATCATTCTCTGAAAATGATCTTAAGGAGTTAACTTCTTGCGAATCCTGTCTCAAAGGAAAAATGTCCAAAGTCCCTTTTAAAGGAACTGTGGAACATGCCACTGAGGTTTTGGATTTGATCCATACTGATGTTTGTGGACCGCTTAGTGTAAGCACTAGAAACAATCATCAGTACTTCATAACCTTTACTGATGACTTTAGTCGGTATGGTTATGTATACTTAATGAAGTATAAATCTGAAGCTTTTGAGAAATTCTTAGAATTTCAAAAGGAGGTTGAGAACCAAACTGGTCACAAGATCAAAGCACTTCGATCTGATCGAGGAGGCGAGTATCTTAGTGAAGAATTCCTTAATCATCTCAAAGATAATGGGATTATCTCTCAGTGGACTCCTCCGGGAACTCCTCAGCTTAATGGAGTTTCTGAGAGAAGGAATCGAACCCTACTTGATATGGTTCTTTCCATGATGAGTTTTACTGACTTACCACCTTCTTTCTGGGGTTATGCCCTAGAAAGTGCAGCAAAGATTCTGAATCTAGTTCCCTCTAAGTCAGTCCCCAAAACGCCCTATGAAATGTGGCATGGTAAAATCCCTAGTTATTCTTACTTAAGAATTTGGGGTTGTCCTGCTTACGTGAAGAGGACAGTGGGAGATAAGTTAGAATCTCATTCTAACTTATGCTACTTTGTAGGTTATCCTAAGGAATCCATAGGATACTACTTCTATGATCAATCTGAGCAAAAGGTGTTTGTTTCCAGAAATGCCATTTTTCTTGAGGAACCGTTCCTTAAAGAAAAGAAAGGAAAGATCATAGAATTAGAAGAAGTACAAAGTAACCCCACGCCACCCACTGAAGAGACATCCCCTACTGATCAACTACAACCAATCACGAATTTCGATACACACGAAAACCCTCCCCTAAGGCGTTCTGAACGCACTCCTAGACAGCCGGAGAGATGGTATGGATTCTTCCATGAAATCTCTCAAAAGGATAATGATCCTTTAACATATGAGGAGGCACTTTTAGATTCTGACTCTGAACAGTGGATAGAAGCCATGAAATCCGAAATGGATTCCATGAACTCCAACCAAGTTTGGACCTTGGTAGATTTGCCTGATGGGGTCAAACCCATAGGTTGCAAATGGATCTTTAAGAGAAAGCTTGGAGTTGATGGAAGCATTGCAGCCTACAAAGCAAGACTGGTTGCAAAAGGATTCACTCAAAGACCCGGCGTGGATTTTGATGAAACCTTTTCACCAGTTGCAATGCAAAAGTCTATTCGGATCATGCTTGCCATTGCTGCATATTATAACTATGAGATATGGCAAATGGATGTGAAAACTACCTTTCTCAATGGTGACATTGATAAAGACATTTATATGGAGCAACCCATAGGTTTCACATTCAGTGGGAGTGAGCAAAAGGTTTGCAAACTCCAAAGATCAATCTATGGATTGAAACAGGCTTCTAGGAATTGGAACATTCGATTTGATGAATCAGTCAAAGCGTTTGGCTTCATCCAAATTACGAATGAATCATGTGTGTATAGAAAGGAATTGGAGACCTCAGTGCAATTCTTAGTACTTTATGTTGATGACATCCTTCTTATTGGGAATTCGATGGATGACATGAAAGTGACTAAGTTATGGTTATCGAACCAATTCGAGATGAAAGATCTTGGTGATGCGTCCTATATCCTTGGAATTAAAATCTATAGAGATATATCTAGAAGGTTAATAGGACTATCACAGTCGATGTACATTGACAAAGTATTGAAGAGATTCAATATGGAGTCAGCAAAGGTTAAGAACCTTCCTATGAGTGTAGGAACATATGTTTCAAAGAAGATGTGTCCTAAGACTAACCTTGAGAAGGAAAGAATGACTTATACACCTTATGCATCAGCAATAGGTAGCATA
This sequence comes from Lantana camara, assembly GCA_037501455.1. Classification (NCBI taxonomy): domain Eukaryota; kingdom Viridiplantae; phylum Streptophyta; class Magnoliopsida; order Lamiales; family Verbenaceae; genus Lantana; species Lantana camara. The sequence continues at coordinate 44,836,391 of CM074859.1, forward strand.
ATGTATGCAATGTTATGTACTCGACCGGATGTGGCTTATGCACTTAGTGTGACAAGTCGTTTCCAATCTGACCCTGGAGATGGTCACTGGGCTGCCGTGAAGAATATTCTTAAGTACTTGAAAAGTACTAAAGATTTATTCTTAGTTTACGGATGTCAGAAAGATCTTACTGTCGAAGGATACTGCGATGCAAGCTTTGCATCTGACTTAGATGATTTTAAGTCAATGTCAGGATACATTTTCTGCCTAAACGGCGGAGCAGTGAGTTAGAAGAGTTCCAAGCAAACTACCACTGCGGATTCGACCACTGAGGCCGAATACTTAGCTGCAAATGATGCAGCTAAGGAAGGTGTTTGGATTAGAAACTTCATTCAAGAGTTGAATGTTGTTCCTAGCATGAAAGACCCTATTACTGTGTTTTGTGACAACACTGGGGCGGTTGCTCAAGCAAGAGAACCAAGATCTCACCAACGGACCAAGCACATTATGAGGAAGTATCACCTAATCCGTGATATTATCAAAAGAGGAGATGTGCAAATCGAGAGGGTCACATCAGCAGAGAACGTGGCAGATCCACTTACTAAACCCCTTAGTCGAGAAGCTTTCCAAGGTCATCTTCAGAAGATGGGACTTAGAATAGCTTCAGAATGGCTTTGACGGGCAAGTGGGAGATTATTAGGAATAGTGCCCTAGAAAGCCGATTGTATATCCGCTTTGTGCTTTTCCTTATTGTAATCACAGACAATCTTTGAATAAAATAACGAATTGAGGCAACACTTCTTTATATGCTCTTGTTTGGTATGCGTTTACTTTAGCTGTGCATGTATGAGAACTCCCCTAATCCTGATGACTTTAGGACTCTACCATTTGGGTGAAATGGTTCATGAAACGAGCCCTATATCACATAAGTCATGATTAGTAAAATACTCCAAGCCGATGAGTCCTACAGATAGTGGGAGTGTCAACCTGACTCCTCTAAGGCTTGCTTGTGGGATCACGCCCTTAAGAAGGACCACCTTGTTTCATGGAGGTGCAAAGTGTATAGTTGATACGTGCGTGATACATGAGGGTGCTTACTTTAATAAGTAAGTTCACTGAGGTGCCCCGTGTGAGAACATTCCTAAATGGGAAAGGAAGTTTCTATTTCAGGAAATGGAAACTTCCAGATTAGGAAATATCTCACGAGTCATTGATGTGATTAATTGATCCTTAGACTTGAGGTTCCTTGTCACTTTATGAGTTAACTCTGTAGTCTTAGGTATAAGCTTTAAAGGGTGTCGCCTTAGACAACTGATTCAAGGCTTATGCTGGGGCTGCACAAGTGATTCATGAAAGTGAATGAGAATCAAGAAAGGACCTACACTTGCATTTGCAAGGTGATCTCTTATTGTGTAAGTCATTCATATGCCATATGGAGTCCTTGGCTAAGGCAGTAGATCAAGACATCAAGAAAAGTGTTTCTTGGATTGAGATCAAATGGATATGAAATGCACTTAGCTTTAAGACCGGATTATTAGGGTTCTGATTATTCCCTTGCCCTAGATCTTGGTTGAGAGATAGTAAGTAGGAGGATTATATCTCACATGAATCAATGACTTAAAGGTTCTGTCGAATCCGAACATTCCAATTCAGCTAGGGGTTAAACACCTGTTGCTAGACTATGGTCGTTTAATCTGTGGACTGATTAATTAGTTAGTGAATTAATTAATTAGGGTCACTGCTAATTGAATTGAGAACCTAGAGGGTCACACACAACAACTTGGTTACATGAGTTGAGGCTTTAAAATGATTAAACGAGTTAATCGAGCCTAGAGGGTTCCACACGTGTGGGTCACGTGACTGGACACATGTCATTGTGACACGTGTGCCACACGTGGTTGTTTAATAATATATTAAATAATTAATTTGTTAATTATTTAATAGACTTTGGTTTAATTTTGAATTAAAAAGAGAGTCTTATTTTGGAGAAAATAATCTAGTTAATTAATTACGAATTAATTAATTAGATAAAAATAAGTTATTTATTTTATAATAAATAAAGTATAAAATTATCCAAAAATAGTTTGGATATTTTTAGCTCTCTTAAAAGTTGACTTGAATTAGAATTCAAAGTCAAAGTTGGAAATTACTTGAAGATCAAGTAATAGGAGAGAGGAACCAAAACCCTTGCCTATGAGGACAAGGATTTCGGCCGCCCCTCCCCTTTCCTATATTTAGGGGAGCTCATGCTCCCCTTTAGAGCTAATTGACAATTCTTTTGGTTCATGTGTTGAACACCTTTCTTTCTCCAAGATTAAATTAAACCCTAGGTTAAGCCTAAACACTAACTAGAGAACTAGCATCCTTACTAGTTAGATTGTGATCAAGTTGGTGGACTTTCTCTAGAGACTTCAAGTTAGAAGTTTGAAGATTCGAGCTTTACCAAGGAGAGGGGATCAAGCCGCGAGAAGAGCGTTCTTGGGTGGATTGAAACGCTTCAAGAAAGAACAAAAGAAAAGTAAGTTTTCTATCTTTACGAATTTGGTTACACGATTGCGAGTTCAAGGTCCTTTTGTTGGGAAAATTTTTTTAAATTCCGCTGCTTTCTGATTCGTGTTTTCCAACACTTTTATTATTGGCCCATGTGCCCTTATTGAATTGATATTATTTCGGGACAGGTTAGGACAGGTTCTGGAGCTAGTTAAACCCGTTGTTATGTTGTTGCCTTGTATTGATTCGGGACAGGTTAGGACAGGTGCATTGATTAGTGGAACCCGTATTCATATTCTTGTTGGATTTCATTTATTTCTTTGGTATTATATGAATGATTTCCTTGCTTCCGCATTTTGGTTTTTGTTGATTGTTTCGGGGTTAGCTTCCGCCTAGTCAGGACTGTTCTTTTGTTTGTCACCTGTTCGCTGTGAGTCCGATTCATGTATGGACTGCCTATTTCATATGTGGATTAGACTCATAGTGCGGGGGATGTGGTGCCTATCGTCCCGGGTGCTACAATCCTTATCAAACAAGTATATGAATACAATTCTTAAGAAGCAGATATATTGTTAGGAAATGATTTTCTTGAACAATTTCAATTTCATACACAAAATGTATATATGATAACATTAAAAACTTCATGTGCACATCTTCTTAAAATACCAAGGGTCAATAAACCATTTAGAGTTCAGCCAGCTGAGCGTGGTGCACGAAAGGTATTTGAGAAAATTCCAATACCGATAAATACTATTTCAATAAAAAGAATAAATTTTGATTTCATTAAAAAGAAATTTGAAGAAAACTATAATAATAACCCATTAGCCTTTTGAAAAGAAGGTCACCCTAAAGCAAAAATAGAATTAACTAAAAATGTGATTATAAAAGAAAAACCTATGTTATATACCATAGAAGAAAGATAAGAATTTAAAAATCAAATAGAAGAATTGCTTGATAAAAAACGTATCCGAAAAAGTTTCAGTCCTTTCTCTAGTCCTGCTTTTATGGTTATGAAAGAAGCAGAAAAGAAGAGAAATAAGGCTCGAATGGTAATAAATTATAAAAGGTTAAACTATTTTACTAAGGATGATAGTTATCCTTTATCTAATAAAGAAGTCATTATAAACTTAGACAAAAACAAGTCTTTCTACTCTAAATTTGATTGCACTTCATGTTTTTGGCAAATAAAAATGGAAGAAGATAGTATTCAATATACTTCATTTAGTGCTCCACAAGGACATTATGAGTGGCTTGCAATACCTTTTGGGCTAAAAAATGCACCATCAATATACCAGAGAAAAATGGATAACTTCTTCTCAAAATACCGTAACTTTATGGTAGTATATATAGATGACATCCTAATATGTTCTGATACAGAAGAAGACCATAGGAAATATCTTCTATTCTTTGCTTAACTTTGTAAAGAAAATGGAATTGCTCTTTCTGAGAGAAAAGCCATAATAGAGAAAAAGGAAATAGAATTTCTAGGGGTGAAATTGAGAGCTGTAGGAATAAAATTGCAATCTCATATTTCTCGAAAAATTATAGAATTTCCAGATAAACTTGATAATAGAAAACAAATATAAAGTTTTCTTGGATGTTTAAATTATGCTGAACGATTTATTCTAGATTTAGCTAAGAAAAAGCATGAAATACAAAAATTGCTTAGAACAAATAATACAAAGGGTTGGAGTTCTAAACACACTGGTATAGTTGTTAGCCTAAGTAAGAATGTAAATTGTTACCAGAATTAAAACTACCAAAAGATAAAGACAATCTTATTGTCCAAACTGATGCTTCTGACCTTTATTAGTCTGCTATTTCCAGTGGAACTTTGAGCCAAGAAGAGGTTAATTATTCAACACATGAAAAAGAGCTAGTTGGAATAATAAGAGGAATTGAAAAGTTTTGTAACGCCCCAATTTTTTAGTCGCTCAGGTACGTGCGTCATGCATGTGGGTTTTGAGAGATAGGATTTATTTAATTCTTTTATTTCTTAAATTATACATTATATGATATTTTTATGAATTATATTTCTAGAGATAGGATTTATTTAATTCTTTTATTTCTTAAATTATACATTATATGATATTTTTATGAATTATATTTCTAAGTGTTTATATGAAATTCTTATCAACTTGAGAATTATTGCATGATTCGTATTTAAATTGATAAGTGAATTATTTGCCGAGCATGACTTATTTGATTAATTGTCCTTAATTGATCACTTTCATAAATTGGAGGACTTAATTGAATTGGAGTAACTTGATCATTTCTCATAAGTTGGGACCTAATTACATGAACTTATAAACTTGGATGGTTTAATTGCAAATGATGGCATTTTATCTCTTATAAGAGATGTATTAATGTAACATACACATACACACAATACATACACCTTGCTCAACATCTTTTTCTCTCGATCAAAACCTAAGGAAGAAGAAGAGGAGAATTCATCATCTCTAAGTTATATTCCGGCAAATTATACACTTTGAAGCTCCATCTTCCACCTAACCTCATCTCTTTTCTTCCCCTTTTCATTTAAGGTATATATGAGTTATATGTGTGACTTCTTGAATTGTTGATTGAAGATAGGGTTAGGATTTAAGCTTGATAACTTGTGTAATTGTTGTTGGAAGATTGATTCTATGTTTTTAACTTGGATTTCATGCATATATTATGAAGTTTATGGAGTTGAATGATAAATTGACATATGGGTTTGATATTGAAATTCTTGAATGATCAAGGCTTGAATTAAGTGTTTATGTTGGTTTTTATTACACTTTAAGTACGTAAGTATGATTTCTTCATGATTTAATGCATTTGGGAGTTGTTTTGGTGTTTTTGAATATGGTCCGAGAGCTCCCCTATTTTCTGCTCTGTTTTGCATCTCCTGCTTATCGAGAATTACCCTTCCCATCCCAGTTGCTTTCCCAGGACGGCCGTTCCTATCCCTCTGAGTGTCCTGGCACGAAGCTGGGAACGGTCCTTCCTAGTTTTGGTCTACAGCCGGAACGGCCGTTCCCATGCATGAACAAAATCAGAATTCTTTACAGACGCACGAGATTTGATTCGGGGAGCTGGGAACGGCCCTTCCCATTTTACTCTTTAACCTGGAACGGCCGTTCCCAGAGTCCAGAGGGTTCTGTGATTTTCCTGCTCAACCTTATGTGATTTATTTCCATTCTTAAGCCTTTATATGATCAATACATGCTAATATATGCTAATTTCATACATGAATGTATCCATGACATCACATAATTGTAAATTCATGCTATATCATTTCATGACTACGCCGTGCATCATATTTGGTATCATTATTGAGTCTCCTCTCATGAGTACACTTGTTTCCTTTCCTGTCCAGTTCTTCTCCAAGGCGGAGATCATTGACCGAATAGGCACTATCTTGCACACTTGTCTTGTCCCGTCGCTTGTCAGGTAAGGGTATTTTCGTTCTAGTTATATATTAAACCCTAAAACCTGCATGAATGAGTTTGGCCTAAAATCATATTTATATTAATATTAGTTTCAAGACGGTAATCGAGTAAACCTTTATTGAACTGAACCTACTGTTATTGGTATTTACTAACCCTTCCTGTTTTGCCGAGATATGGTACTGCACATCGATTGGGGCACTGGGTTGAGTGTATTGAGTAATCTGGGGAGGTATCGGGCCGACGGTGATCTCTTGTACTCCCGCATACTGTTGAGATGAACCCGGGATCCACTAGGAGGTTAGTGGAGGTTGACCACATTGATTGGATGGCGAGGGCTACCTAACCGAACTCTCACTTGGACTGAACTGATTGTATTGTAATGATTGAAACCAAATAATTGCTTGATCACCTAATACGAAGCATGTCACTATCACAATGTCGGAGTTTGGTTGGAGATTGTGCACGCTCACTCACCGAGCCACTGATAGCCTAAAATTGTAACTAATTGTATAAATTGGTAGTTCTAAAGTCCGAGCATCGATTAATTGACTTCTTGCCCATCACGGGAACTACTTTACCTAAAACTTTGCTCGAGATTTATATCTTGCATGTGCATGTTTCTATACATATGTATATCTCCTGCTCACTCAGTCTTCTAGAGACTGATCCCTCTTTCCCTTTCTTCCAGGTTCTTTACAGGTGGTTGTTAGGCGGAATTGAGTTATCGGTCTTTGTTCGAGCCCTACACTTGTACACTCACTGCATATTCTACTGTTTATTGTATAATATTGATTTAATTATTGGGCCGGTGTGCCATTTATTGATTGGTATTAAGTCGGGACAGGATTCTAGGGCTTAGTTGAACCAGTTTTTATATTATTGCTTTGTACTGATTCGGAACAAGTTAGGATAGGTGTCTTGCTTAGTGGAACCCGTATTTACTTTTTTGGTTGAGTGTGTTTATTTCCTTGGTATTGAATGCATAATTGCCTTGCTTCCACATCTTTGTTACGGTTGGTTTGTTCCATGGTTAGATTCCGCCTAGCTAGGATAGTCTTTTTCTTGTCTTCCGTTCGCTGTGAGTTTGGTTTATGTGTGGATTAGCCATTTCATATGTGGACCGAGCTCATAGTGCGGGGGATGTGGTGCTCTCGTCACGGGTGCTACAAGTTTTCTCTTTTTCTTCCACAAAAGCCTTCTGAGGTTTATACAGATAATACCCAAATTCAAGGTTTAATTCAAAATAAACTTCCAAATAAACCTCAATGCATAAGACTTCATCGTTGGCAAGTTTTCTTATCACATTATAAATTTAAAATTAAACATATAAGAGGAATGGATAATTTCTTAGCAGATTTTCCTTCTCGAAATGTTGAGTTTGGATCAGATTAAAGGCGAGTATATGCGTATACATATACCTAGTCCATCTCAAACGTTAGATGGTAAAGACATTATTAAATCCGTTAATGGGTGATGATTTCCGAAAAATCATATTGAGACGAGTATATGCGTATACATATACCTAGTCCATCTCAAACGATAAATGGTAAATACTACAACAAATCCATTGATGGGTGGTGATTTCCCAAAAATCACTTCAAAACTAATAAAATTTTAAACTATCTCTGTTTTGCAGAATGGAGGATATACAGGAATTAGCTGCTATAAAGGCTGAAGTGGATACATTGAGAGAAATCTCTATCGATATAGATCAAGCATTAATTGTCTTCGAAGAATCTATGATCAGTAGTTTTAAGGTCATTTCGAACCTTGTGAGCAAAAATACAGAGAGGATGAACAATTTATATAAGAGAATTGATAAATTGAGTGAGAAAAATAAAAAAGAAAAGGCAGAAAGTTCAGGTAGTAAAAAGTCAGAAACGCCTACAATAAAGATTGAAGAAGAAAATAAGAAAAAAGAAATAAGAGTCGAGGAAACAAAAAAGACATCCTCTACAAGAACAATAAAAATTGAATCTCCTCAAAAACCTGTTTCTTTCAAAACAGTACTAATAAAGGGAGAATATATTCCCACACACTCTTATGATAAAGAATATAAAAGAATGTTTGATCTGGCATATAATTATCCAGATTGTGAAGAAATCTTTTACTCAAGTGGAAATACGATATACCCAAGGTTAACTGTAATTTCTGGAGCTGATCCCGATCAAGTTCGAGACCTTGTTGAATATGGTTTCCTAGATCTGATATACCTTAGCAAAGAGCAAAATGAAATAAAAGGATTTGAGGATACATTCAAGTAAAAAAAATTTCCAATTTGCTAAAGAAAGACAATGCATCTTGAAATTCTACACTATATCTCCAGAATTGGAAGGAAATACATGGTATGAGGTACTCCATATTGTCTCAGTAAATCCTGTATACAACAACATCAGTTTAGAGGTTGGAAGAAAAAAGTTTTAAAGCTACGACCTACTCCACAGAATGGATTGTTACAAGAAGAGCTCTTGGGATAAAAGCCATACAGAGTATCTCAGAGAATCTTCTGAATAAAGGTTTTCAAACCATTTGTGTTGCTGGTAACTGGATATTAGTTACTAAAGGCTCTGCTAATATAATCCAAGATCTGTATTACTACAGGAATTCCATGATAGACTTGTTACCCATCGAGTTTACTGCTCTCTAGTTACAAGACAAGAGGCATGTAAAATAATTGGGTGTCATACTGAATTCAGGATGTGACAACACAAATAGAGAAAGTGATAAAGAATGGCATAATCAATGATGCCTCCAACCATTATCAGACAGTCGGCAGGATCTCAGCCGTCAAATAAAAATTTGATCAAGCGACTACAAATAAAAGATAGGATTTCCTTATCTTTAGAGATAAAAAACCTTATCGCTTTACGCGTTTTTCCTTTCTATAAATATAGTATGTTTGTAATAGAGAAGGCATCAAAAGTTGAAGTGAGCGAGTGTATCTAAAAATATTCAGAATTGTAAGATGAATGTTTTCTTTGTAATGGGAAAATAAACCCATAAAGGGGAAATAAAATCCTTTCTTCCATATAATACAATTTCTATTTTGTTTTGAGTTTATTACATCTCTTTACTCCCTTATATTTTCAAAACCAACTATCCAATCCTATATGCCATAGTGAATTTTCCGTTGGAGATCGAAGCCAATTTCCTTTTGATGTCCATATAGGCAAGAAGCCGTCAGGACTTTTGGAATGCTAGGTTGATCAAGGAAAAAGAAGACGAGTCTTAGAAGAGGCAGATAGATCTTTTGAAGACGAAGGAGATAAAGAAAGGTAATAAACTTTACTCAAAATGTTTTGTGTTATATGATTGCAGAATGGATTTTAGAGTACTCTTATTTAAAATCAATATTTTGATGAAATTAATGACCAGTTATTATAAAATTTATATAAACCATGGAAGATAATTCGGATGGCGACTTTGGAAAAGGATTAAAACTTGCTTATAAATTTAGCAAGTGTTTTGATGGGGATACACCTGATAAACATTTTAGATATATAATAAAACAACTTTTGAATTCTAAAATGAGAACATTAGTACAAGAACATGCAGATAAACATAAATCTAAGGAAGATTGTGATGAAGATTACAGAAAAACTAATAGAAAATTAAATTTTATAAATAAAGTTATAATAGCTATAGAACAAGTTTATGAACAAGAAGGATCATCTGGATAAAATGGATGAAAAAAGAATAAGAATGATATAAGAAGATTAGGATGAAGATTAAACGCTGTAATAGCAATTCCTAAAATTGTTGCAAAATTGGAAGGAGCTGCAAAAATAAATGATAGACATATAGAAATAAATGATAAAAATATTAAAATGAATAATAAACATATTGAAATATTAAACCAGAAGATGGTAAAGAAAGTATACCAAAGAGAAATAAATGGTTAAAAATGGATCAACACTCTAAACGACTTAATAGACAAGAACTAAGAGAAATAAGAAAGGTAATAAAATATGAGATAAAAGGATTAAAAGAAATAAATAATCAGTTAGAATATGACATGCATGAAAAAATAATAAGAGAATTAAAAATGAAAGAAAAAGATTTTATGAAAGAAAGATCATATCATAAACATAAATTATTAAGATATGAAGAAAATATTAATATTATAAAAAGGTATAATGAACAAATAGAATGGTCAATAGAAAATATGCCTCGTTTTAGTACGATAAATAAACAAATATTAGAAGATAATAATGATGATATTAGATGGTATAAGAATAAAATAAGAGAAATAAATATTTGTCTTCAGCATAAAAAAGTATATAATTAAAAGTTTAAGGACTTAATTGAAAAATTAAAGGACCTATAAGAACTTGGACTAAAAGGTGCTAAAATAATAAAACTAAGGACAAAATAGTCATTCTTCAACAAAAAGATATAAAAATTCTCACAAATAGCGTGTATAGCACAATTGCTAGCTATAAGATTTTCTGTGCCACTTTTTTCAAAACACAACGTCTTTTATAGGAATTTTCAAAACATAAGGTTTTTTGTGCCTATTTCGTATAACATATAACACAAGGTTATGGGTGAATATAACTCCATCAATTGATAATCTTATATTTAGTCACTTATAACAAAGTTGCAAATTTCCCACTTTTTAGTAATAGTTGCTTACCATTTACAATTTTGAGAATTAGATTAACTTATAACTAGTTTATGAACTACATATCCGAAATATATAATTACCAATCGTTAGGGTAGATCTCAAATTTTCATTAAACTCAAATCTGGACTAATCACATTCCTGAAAATATTAGTAATAGCACATGTCGATGGTCCCATATATCCGATAAATTAATCAATTATAAAATCGAAAAAGTTTATGGACACAATTCCCCGTCTAAAAACTAAATATCGCAAGGAAAAAAGAAAAATTCAGAAGATGATGGTTAGCCTAGCCTACAGAGCAGGAAACAGGTGGGAACACCATCAGTTAGATCCCATAAACCTGGAGGCCAGAATTTGAGCAACATGAAGATCATGATCTTACCCCTTCCCATAACTAATGGAGCAGCTCGTTTTGGGACCAAAGGAAACAGTTCTTGTTAAGTGAAGTAATAACATTATTTGAGTCCTTTAGATTGGGTTTGAAATACCATCAAATGATGTTGACTGCGAAACCCATCCTTTGGTGTTTTGGACCACTTTTCACATCTTAAACAAGGCTTCCCCCAATCTTCCCTTGCCACAACCTCGCAACCACCACCATTCGTACATAACTTCTTTCAACTTCTATTTATTAAAAACAAAGAAAGAAAAAACAAATCAATGACTTCTATAATTTGTACTATCGTATTAAGCGCGAGAAGGGAGTTGGTCTCTTGGATTCTTCACGTGTCATAGATTCTTCGCCCTTTTTTTTTTTTTTCCTTATTTAGTAATTGTTTTTCTCCTCTATCACAATGTGCCGGTTAATTCACATCCCAAAAACGTGTTAGCTACCTTCTTTTTTCATCTGTTTTTAATTCTTTTTTCTAATAATTATTTTATATTCTATTTATCTTTTTCCCTCCTATTTTATAATCTATATTTTAATTATTATTTTACTAATATAATATTATTATATTTATTTATTATAATTTAATATTTATATTAAAAATAACTATAAAAAATATATTAATATGAAATTTTTAATTTTAATAAATTTAAATAATAATAATTATTTCATTGTACACATATAAGTGTGCATAAATTACTATTTAGAAAGAAAGAAAAAGGAGTTGAGAGAAATTTGAGTTGTGACACCCCGTCTCTCCGGTGAATCAGGTATGACGTTAGGGGAGAGTTTAATTCAGTATTTTCGTGAATTATGTGTTCTTCGCATGCTTTACGTGTCAATTTGTACATTATTTAATTATGTGCGCATTAGAATTAATAAATTGTTCTTGGAATCAATCGTCCAATATTTGCAAATTAGGGACTTAATTGTAATTAAGATGTTTTAGCCTTCGTGGTTACCTTGAGCTCGGGAATTCGAATTCGAATTCCAACCTTGTCAATGAGTTCGTTTCGATGATTCCGATTCAGTGAATTACCCCTTTTATTTTCTAAGCCATGTGATCGTCTTACCGTTTTAAAATCCGATCCGAGTGGACCGGATACCGTTTGACCCCTCTCCCCTTTTTGTTTTAGTGTGCAGGTGTTGCGTGGAGTTGGAGCTAGGTGGAGTCTGTCGAGTCTTTTGTTTTGTTTGGGTCTGTTGCATTTCATTTAATTCGGATTCTGTATAAGTATGAATATTTGATTATGTATGCACTGTTATATTATGTAATTAAGATTCAGGACAGACTTCTAGGAATAGATTTGAACCCGTTCGCATCAATGATTTATGTTTTATTCGGGATTAGCTATCTATATTAGTTGAACCCGTCACCTTCTGCTTGTGCTTAATTATTTGATTGAATTGCTTCATACGCATTTGTTTGGGGGTTTGTTTTAATTGACAGGGTCTACGTTTCGCCTAGCTTAGGTGTGTGTCTGTCTGTCTGTCTCTTGTTCGCCTCTGCTTGGTTCATATACGGGTTTCCCATCTCGTATGTGGATTGGGTTTAGGTGAGGGGGATGTGGTGTAACATCCCAGTTTTTTCGGACTTTCAGGTACTCTATTATGTGCGCAATTTAATTATTTAATTATGTAATTATGTAATATTTTATTGTTTATGTGATTATTTGAATTTATTTGGAATTATTTGTTTAAGTATGAATTTGATTTTTGAACGTTTACGCTTTTATGCCTTGTAATTTGCTCTATTTTTATCTGAATTCAATTCCGATTTTTGCAAATTTTTGATATGCGTGAATTATGTGAGTTATGAACTTGATTATGTGCTCATTTTATGTTTTGGAGCTTGTTTGATTTGTCTTTTGATTCGTTTTCGGGAGACAGGACCTAAAGGGGCTAAAGGGCATTTAGCACACCTTGGGTTCCGGGCAGCATAACTTGAGCTCGGGTATTCGGATTCAAATTCCGTCACCTCCTTTGAACTTGTATCAACGATTCAGGTTCAATGAACCTAGCCCCATATTTTTATAAGCCCATTTGGACCTTCGAATTTCGACCGAAACGAGCCTCGCTTGCAATTTCGACTCTTATTCACTCTTTTAGTCATAACTTGAGATATATTTGACCAAATTAAGAAATTCTTGGACCCACACTTTCCTAACTTAATCCTCTATCAGCCATAATCCTCCCATATCGTCCAAGCTTGAAGAAAATAAGGTTTTAGATCAGTTCAAACAGAAATCCAAGAGAAGAGAGAAAGATACTATTCATTTTTTCACCTTTTGAGCTCAATACCTCACCAAATCACTCCAAATTGGAAATGTAAGTTTAGAATTGTGATCTAAATTTTCTCCTATTTAATTTGACACCTTATTTGCTGAAATCCGTGGAGAATTGATCACGTTATGGTGAATATAGTGAATAGTAAGGGATTGAGCTTATTTGATGAATTTGGTTGATCTTTTGTGAATTTCTTGGAAATTATGCATCCTATTTGATCTTAAGACACCCTTGAGTAAGTATATGAACTGATTTTGCAAGGTGGTTAAGGAATTTTTGGGATATCATTTGGATTTTTGAAGTTTTTGATATGGAGATGAACATGTATATATCTCTTGCATTTGTTTCTCGTGAATCTTCAAGTTAGGCCTAGATTTTTGCATGAAATGGATGGATTCTTGTCATATTATCTTGCCTCTATGTGTCTACTTGAAGTTAGCATGGTTTCCTTTGAGATTTGATGGAGTTTTTGGCCTGAACATCGTTTTTCCCCTGCTGTCGCGTTAGGTCAAGGCCGTGATCGCGTTTAGTACATTTTTGGTAGAGACCGCGACCACTTTTTGGCTTGGTTTCGAGTTTTTCTAGCTTCAGGACCGCGACCATCCTATGTTGTTTTTGGGTGAAGGCCACGACCTGATTTGGCCTTGAGTTCGAGTTTAGGGTCGTGACCGTCGACCATTTCGTGAAGAGAATGGGTAGCGGCCGCGACCACCCCCCTACATGCATGTGTTATGTTTTCTTCCTTTCGTTTGTGTTTTGCTTGCCTTTTATGGTTCGTTTATGACTCGTATATTATGTGTTAAGCTTTATGTTATGAATCTATAACTCGTTTTATGCCCTCGTTTATGAAATATGATCTCATATGCAATGTATGTCCTTATATGACTCAAGTATGATTTCATTTGCATCATATACATGCATACGCATTTGCCGAGCATTTATATGGTACATTTTGAGTCTAAGAGTACCCTTTGTTGTTTGTTTTGTCCAGTTGACTCTCCCGTTGATCACGAGGTTGCTCCTTAGGCGTCCGATTCACTCTCTTTTGTCACCACTACACGTTCGAAAGGTGAGGTTTTGTCCTTTTAGATATAATGACCTAAAACCCTACTTGTTTTGAAGCTCGCATGCGAGTTATGTATATTATACATTAGATACGTGTATGATATGTACTTTGTGGGCTTGTCCCATTTGTTATAAGTCTTGAAAATAATTTCTATACGTATGTAAGATATTTTAAGTTTGATTTGAAACTCTTTGATACGTGTGCGTGTGTAAGTGAGCTTTGAGCTTTGAAAGATAAGCTTTATTGGAAAATATGATTTTGAATTATGATTTGGGCCCCGGAGAGTGGTATGGTATCTCGGGACGGCTGTGGGGTCGCCCAGCTCTTCCATCAACACTTACCTTTGAGAGTCTTGCCTAACCTTAGGGGGTTGAGGAAGGGCGTTTCTCTTGAGCCGGTGGAAGCAACCATCGAAGGTTTCAAGGACGTAATTGAGCCTTGTCTCATGTGAAATTTGATCGATAGTTAGGGCCGTCAACCCTTCTTTATCACCCGGAGAAAGGATGGTTTATGATTTGTATTTTGATTATGATTATGTTTTGAATAAGAGAAGTTGGAGGAATATCGTACTCGCCGAGTTGTGTGAATTTGTATGATCTATAAAACGTGAATGGATTCCTAAATACTTAAAACTTGTTATTTTGGCCTATGGCCCTTAACTTCTTTTAAGTAGATATATATATTTATACTATCACTGGAAACATTTTAGCTTGCAAAAACCATTCTCGGTTCATGGATCTCTATGAATTTCGCTAAATGCTTTGCTCTATACGTATTATGGGTGCGTGTGATAGCCCCCTCACTAGTCATTAGGACTAACCCTCGTTGTTATTTCTTTTTTCCCCTTTTCTTTTGAGTTGCAGGTACAGTTTGAGTCGAGTTAGGCGGCAAGTGTTCGTCGAGTCTTACTTATGGTTTAGCTCGAGTCGCATATGCATTGTAGTGGTTATTAGCTTTGATACCTATGATCTATTTTGGAAATATGTATTATGAATACTTTGCTACACTTTGATACTTGTTATATTTTGGCCCCGGATGGGCAATGTACATTGTATATGATTACGGCATGCTAGTATGGATTTATTTTGACGTATGTGTTGATCTTGGGATTTCTATTTAGCCGGTTTATCGCTTCCGTTATATTATTGATTGATATGCAATCTGATTGAGGGTTTAGGCCGCCTAACTAGAGTGTGAGTTTTGTTTGTCACCCGTTCGCTATTGTTTGATGCGTGTGCGGACTTTCCATTTCGTTACACGTATCGAACTCTGTGCAGGGGATGTGGTGCCCTATGCTCGGGGTGCTACATGTGGTGACCCACCGTGCGGGATGCTACATGAAGGGAATTTCCAAAATGGTCTTTTTCGTCAAAACTCACTGAAAAAACAAATTTTTTACTCCCAAAGCACGGCATGTGACGGCATCACGACATTTTATTTATTGAAATTATCCCCAAAAAATAATGCAACTCCTTAAATTTAAGGGGCAATCTTGCGATTTTAAACCTAACAATTGGGTAAGAGTCTAATCAATAAAATTTTTACACGCATGGAATTCTAAGTTCCCACATTTCTTCACACATGAAATATACGCTTCCACATTTCCTCATCATTTTCTTCGATTGTATTCGATCTCCCTTATCATCAAATAAATTATCAATGGATCAAGCGATTATTTTCTTCTTCAAACTAATTTACACATTTGAATTTTTGAAGTTAATGTAAGATTCAAACCAAATATAAATTCTACCTTATTTATTTATTTTAAATATGTTCCTATATTGATTAATTGTCAAATTATGCATGAACTACCCGATGAACAATCTTAATAATGCAAGACAACTCTCATCTCATCAGCTAACTTTTGAAGTGAATTAGACCGAACTCATACTTGTTAACATGATGCCGGAACAGGTTGTAACATGCATTTAAATTTTACGCTTCAGATTAACTCCTATTTGTTCGGGCTAATTTGATTGTTCGGGCCGTGAGAGATGTATGTAAACGGGTTAGGACTAACCTTAATTATTGATTGGGTCGGGGCGTGAGGGACGTGTGTAAACGGGTTAAGGCTAACCTGATTGTTCGGGTTTGAACATGAGAAGTGTATGTAAACGGGTTAGGACTAATTTGATTGTTCAAATCTGGATGTGAGGAGTGTGTGTAATGAGTTAGCACCTGAGAAACCCTCATCTCATCAAATCATCTAACTTTTGAAGTGAATTAAACTTATACTGGTTTATATTTATGCACACGGAGACAATCATACACAAATGACATGCCGAGGACATAATTTGATTTTCCTTGCAAAGAAAATCTAACCCCCCAAAAAAATATTCATAATGTAAATATGCTCACTAGAACATCGAGAATTTTTATATGACTTGGATATTTGTGCTGCGTGTGAGCTCAATGGTCCAAATTAAATTTCTAAACTGTTAAATATATAAGTAAAGCTTAGATCGAGTTCAAGTAAGAAGCTCCTCTGAAATATAGCCCAGCTTTGTCACACTGCATTGAAACCACAATGAAATTGTTAACTCCATACACCGATTCCTTTCCCTATAAACCTTAAGAAGTGTGTCTAAGAACAAAAACACAGTTGTGCAATATTATATTATATTCATAACGTATACCTATTATGAAATACATTTTTTAAAAGTGATAAATTTTAAAAATAATATTCATAATGTAAATATGCTCACTAGAACATCGAGAATTTTTATATGACTTGGATATTTGTGCTGCGTGTGAGCTCAATGGTCCAAATTAAATTTCTAAACTGTTAAATATATAAGTAAAGCTTAGATCGAGTTCAAGTAAGAAGCTCCTCTGAAATATAGCCCAGCTTTGTCACACTGCATTGAAACCACAATGAAATTGTTAACTCCATACACCGATTCCTTTCCCTATAAACCTTAAGAAGTGTGTCTAAGAACAAAAACACAGTTGTGCAATATTATATTATATTCATAACGTATACCTATTATGAAATACATTTTTTAAAAGTGATAAATTTTAAAAATAATATATCAGTGTAATTTGTATTAGGTGGGTTCGTATCACCGTGTTCTCGTTCGATAACATCGAAAAAAAGCTATCTTCAACTCTTAGTTTTTCTGTGCACAAGCACAACAACGTTTCTTGTATAAAACAAAACAAACATTTACACACACTAGCCACCCAAGAACTTGCTCAAACAGAAAAACCCAATTTTGGACCAAGCGACCCCTAAATAAGTCCAAATATATACAAAAAGAAAAGGGCAAGTTCACACAAAATTGGCTCAACAAAACAGAGGAAGGACATGGTTAGGGGATGTCCGTTGAGTATAACTATACATACACCAAATCATTTGTCTCGAACACACATGTCGAAATTACCAAATTACCCCTCACAAACACAGCTCTCTCCTTGCCAGCTCCACACTATGTCTTTCAAAGCCGGCCTAACATCCTCCTCACAAAACTTCTTATACTCCAAGGTATCTCCGGCGGACTTAGAGAATTCCACCACCGCCAAATCCGGCGCCACCTCGTAAACCTCCGCCGTCACTGCCAATTTACCCTTTCGCCCCTCCGACACGCCCTGCATCCTCACCTTATAGTCCTTGCTCAACACTACCCTGAAATTAGCCTTCTTGGCAAGTGATTCCAATTTTGCCATGATCGCCGAGGCAGAGCATTTGGAAGTGAATAAAGAACCCGATTTCCGACAGTTCTCGAACAAACTCGAGAGATCAAAACCTGATGACATCGACGATATGAACTCGAATGCGTTGTAGAACGGAGGAGAGGATTTCGATCTCAATAAGTGATCCGGTTCCTTACTTTCATCGGATATCGTCCCCTCTTTATGATCCAAACTGTTTTCCGAGATTTTACGAGATAACCCTTTGCAAAACCAGGGCACTCTTGTGATTGCTGCGATTGAAATCCTTTTCCCTGGATCGGCAACCAAAAGCTTGGAAATCAACCTTCTTGATTCGTACGAAAACCATGGCGGACATTCGAATTCAGCCTTGAAGATTTTCGTGTACATCTTCATAACGTTTTCATCCTGAAATGGGAGAAATCCAGCCAAAAGAACATAAAGAATCACCCCACACGACCAAATGTCCGCCTTTGCGCCGTCGTACCCTTTTTTCCGGAGAACTTCCGGCGCCACATACGCCGGAGTTCCACACTGTGTGTGCAAAAGCCCATCATTCCGGAGCTGCTCCGGCAACGCCGATAGGCCGAAATCGGAGATCTTGAGGTTCTCGTTCTCGTCGAGGAGGAGATTTTCCGGCTTCAAATCACGGTGGGAGACGCCGCGGCTGTGGCAGAAGTCGACGGCGGAGATGAGCTGCTGGAAATACTTCCTGGCGGCGTCCTCCTTCAGCTTGCCGCGAGCCACCTGGGCGAAGAGCTCACCGCCGCGGACGTACTCCATTACGAAGAAGACCTTCTGCTTCGTCGCCATGACTTCCTTGATCTCGACGACGTTGGGGTGGCGGACGAGGCGCATGACGGAGATCTCCCGGGTGATTTGCTCCATGAGGCCCTCCTTCTTGACCTTGTTCTTGCTAATGACTTTAATGGCGACGGATTCGGAGGTTTTGAGGTTTCGAGCGTGGTAGACTTTAGCGAAGGTGCCTTTGCCGAGGAGGCGGCCCATCTCGTATTTTCCGAAGATGGCGGTCCTGGCGGCGCCGCCATTGATGGGGTGGTGGGTTTCTTGGGGAGACGGGTTTGTGGGTTGCTCTTCATCCATTGGTTTTGAGAGATTAGTATGGATTCAGAAATTATTGCGAATAAGAGGTGGAATCTTTTTGGTGCCTGAAAAAGGTTCAGTGGCGGTGGCGGTGGCGGTGGCGATGAGTGGTGGTTATAGTGTGGTTGGGGAATGGAGAATTTGTCAAAGCCCTTTGAGAGGGTAGTTTAATTTGGTGGTGCTACTAACATATAGAAAGCGCCTGTTCTTGGGGTGGGGTGGGTCACTCTAGGGTGTCCACTTGTGATTGGAGGACATGGTTTTCTGGAATCTATAGAGAGAGAGAGAGGGCCCATAGAAAGCAGGAAAAAATATCTGAGAATTAAAAATGAGAAATTTCCAAAGTGAAAATAAAGAAATTTAAGTGGACAAACATAATGACATTATAAAAGACGCATTATAAGCCCACCGAATCAAATAAGCATTAATGGTTTTAATAATATTTGCATTGATTTTTAAAGAGATCTGGTGATTGGGTGAGAAACAAATAACTTTGTTAGCAAAACTAGAGCCGTACATATGTCTCCTTACATGGATAATTGCATCGATTACACTTCCATTACGTCTGATTGATCCGTAATTTCTGATTGATCCGTAATTGATCGCTATTCAAATTACAATTTGTTGCAAATTGTTACTCATATTTTATATTTGTTACGTATGGCTATTCCTAGTTTACCTTCTTTTTTTTTTTTAAAGAATACTATCTTCGATTAATTTGTAAGTCATATATTTACTATTTAAGTTATCTCGAAACCATCAAAAATTAATCGCAAATAAATTTTTGTGAAAAACACAAAATAGGGATAACCGTATATAGCGAAACTTAATTTGAATGTAAAAATGTAAACTGGCCCGAAAGAGAGATCAATTTACTATTTTAAAAGGGATTATAATAATTATTACAAGGGTGATCTTTAATGTATAAATCTTAAGTAGATAAGAAATATTGTTGTTTCTATTAATAAAAACTACCCACTTATAAAAAAAAGTTTTAAATGGACTGAGAAGCTACATATGAGTACTAGAACTACTTTGAAAAAATTTTATTTATTTATTTAGTGAGAAACTTCACAAATTTCTTTAGTACTAATCACATTAATATTAATTTGACTGTATAGTACCCTATAAATTGACTTTGGGAGCCACACCAACATGTAAGTTATAACTTTGCCAAATCTTATTGTGAAAGGTGGTGGTTAGGCTTTCCTTTGGAACTTGTGGTTGGAGAGAAAGAAAGTTCATAGGGTCTTTCATTGAATAATAACAGTACGGATATTATGCGCCAATTTTATTTATTTATTATTTATTTTTCGAAAATAACATTGCTAAGGAATAGTAATTTGGAGGAAACAAAATGAAGAAAATTCTCAAATTTATACAACATAAAATATAGGGAACGAAAATTAACAAATTATCACATGGAAAGTAACTAAAAAGTGAGAAAAGTGAAAAGGTCCCATGGCAGAATAAAAAAAACGACAATTTTATAGTGAAAACTAGGGCTGTCAATTCGGGTGGGTCGGGTGGGTTCGGGTCGGGTTGGGATGGGGGTATTACACAAGAAGGCCTAACCCGAACCCAACCCGAACCCGAAATGAACCCGAAATGCTGAACCCGAACCTGAACCTATCAGGTTAGGGTTGGGTTCGGGTTGACCTGATTTTTTTCAGGTCACCCACTAACCCGATCCACCTGATCGACCCGACCCGACCCGGTTCTTTTTTAACTTTTTTTTTTTAATTTCTGATCTTATTCTTTTTTGGAACTTTTTTGCTGAATTGAAGTGCATGAAACCATTACAGAAATCTCCATTCAATCAGATTACAATTTCATAAACTAAATATGCATAAAAACTAACTTACACATATACTGATAAACTAACTTGGTGCATAACATAAAAAACTGACAAACTAAGTTCAAGTAACCAAACATCCCGGAAAAAAAAAATTCATAGGCTTCCCAAAAACGGACAAACTAAATTTTGCATCCCAAAACTGACAAGCTAAGTTCAATTAAAATAAGCTTCATAGGCTAGTTTTCCTTTTCCATCACATCACCATCAAAATTCTTCACCCTGCCACCTAATTTAATAAGCAAGTCAAGTAAAATTAGATTCATAATAAATATTAAGAATTCATATATTAAATATAAAATAGATTACTTACCTATCAATCAACAACATAAGTACCCGTACTAGATTGATCATCGCTTTGCTTCAAATACATAGCCATGATATTCTCGATGAACTCATCCAATCTGGACTTTGAAGACACTGCCATACACTTATACAACTATATATATATATATATATATATATATATATATATATATAGCGAGAGAAGTCAGAACAGAGAAATCTACAATCTTATTACATCAATCAATCACAAGAGTTAGCCACTGGAATGCAAGTTCATAACCTCAATACCTTGCCTCAGGTGGAGTATCGAACTGCTTTCCAGCCATAGCTTCTTTAAAAGCAGAGTTGTCGTTGTATGACTCATAAAGCTTCGACAGTAGAGGGAATTCATTCTGGAAAAAAGGGTTATCATAGAAAGATTCAGAGTCATACAACTATGCGTACAAAGATTTGATCAGAATTTAAATGTTGTAAAGTTTGAGAAATTAAACAAGTGAAATCCAGAAAAGGTGGTGTTGTAAGGATGGGATTGTTATTTGTTAATGCCTTTAAAACAATGTTCAAAGCATACAATATATGGATAATTACATTAATAGCCCCTAAGGTTAGGAATAAATATACATACACCCTCTCTAAATTAGGTAATAACAGAGACTCCCCCAGACCCCCACCACACGACTCTCTTCTGAAATACCCTTATGCCGTTTACGCTTTTGGGCGGTTTTGGTTGATTCGGTACACTAATAAAAATAAAATTTGAAAAGAAAAACAAAGGCTAACACGCCTTGAGGAATGTTAATGCATAAATAGCAGAACATTTGATTCAAATGATACTTGAAAAGTTTATTATGATAAGGTATCAGCAGAAGCTTACCATGTCCACATTGAATATTTTGACTGCATCATCGATCTGAGGTGCCAAAAACAAATCAAACTGCAGATTTACACCCAACAATCAAATATATAATCGACTCTAGCATCCTAGTGAGACCAAGCCAACCTCAAGTGGATGAAATCTCGGCAATAAGTAAAAGGCAGAGTAGAAATTAGAAAAGTGACAAGTAATATGTCAATGTGAATAAACAAAACATGCCTGTATCACAACAATAGCGATTTACATGTAAACATTAAACAAATTTACATGTAAACACTAAATCGGAAAGAAATGACCAAATAATTTACATGTAAACATTAAACAATTTTTTTCTCCATTTATTCTTAATAAACTAAGGTACCTGAATCTTGGAGGCTACGGTTGCAAAGATTCATTTAATCCATGGCGATTACACCTAAAATTCCAGTATCTCAAACCCTAATCCACAATCAATTCAGAAGAAATTAAAAAAAAAAAAAAAAGAAGAAGAAGAACGGATGACAGCTTCAACATACCTGTACTCAACAACGGCACGATGAAGGCGACGGCGAGACGAGAAGGTGGCGGCCGCGAGTGGTGGAGAAAGAGAAGAAGAGAAATTCAGAAGAAATTTCGGAAAAAAAAAAGGGAAGAAAAGATGAAAGCTTGAACATACCTGTACTCAACAACAGCACGACGAAGGCGGCGGCGAGTGGCGGCGAGAAGGTGGCGGCCGCGAGTGGTGGAGAAGGAGAAGAAGAGAAATTCAAAAGGAATTTCGAAAAAAAAAAAAAGGGAAGAAAAGATGAAAGCTTGAACATACCTGTACTCAACAGCGGCACGATGAAGGCGGCGTCCAGCGGCGGCGAGAACGTGGCGGCTGCGAGTGGTGGAGAAAGAGAAGAAGCACCGCTGCGGCTGCTGAATCTGGATCTGAGGATTGAAGAAATGAATTAGAATTAGGGTTTTCATATTATATAGTATCCATTTAAATCGGGTGGGTCGGGTTTTTCGGGTGGGTTCGGGTTCTAGGGTCACCCGACTCATTTTTCAGGTCAACCCGGGTCAACCCTAACCCTAACCCGTTTTTCTCTCTCCTCTCCGGGTTGATTTCGGGTCCGACCCGAATTGACCCGGACCCGAAAACCCCAAACCCTAACCTGAAAAAAAGGCGGGTGGGTCGTGTCGGGTTGACGGGTCGGGTTTGTTTTTGACACCCCTAGTGAAAACCAGAATTCATCTCAAATGTTCGTATAACTCTAAAAAATATATATATTACTTTTTTATTCATGCTTTGTATAACATTTTTATATGATAAATTTTTTAAAAAGTAAATATCGTCGAAGCAGTATTGTTATACTCATTTGCGTATATTGTATACTTTCACCTGAGAAATATAACGGACGAGAGGTATGAAGCACCGACACTTCTAAAAATATCGTCGAAGCAGTATTGTCGTGTCCGTATCGCCGTATCCGTATCCTTGCGTCATAGGACGAGAGCTACGTTACTAAACAAATTGAACTTAGAAAATATGGATGTTTTATAATTTATATCAATAATTTGTGGAGATTAGGGTAACTACATGCAATTTTCCTACATTAGCTGGAAAAAGAACGTATGTGTTTGTCATGTTTCTCTCATTAGTATACTGCGATAATAGCTTTAAAATGCCATTTTCATTTAATGACAGAATATATTTGTTTCTGTTGTAGAATTGCACTCACATTGATAATAACAATTTTTATTTTTGAAATATACGGATATGGACACGACGACATGAATACGAAATGATATGGATATGATAATATGTATTTTTTTTAATTTTTTATATGAAGAGTGTCGGAGACATTGTTCGACATGACATAATAAAACACGACACAATATAATAAAATAATATTTTTAAAAGTATTCGTGAATCATAGAAACATACTTATATATTATTATGTTGGAATATTTTATAGGTGATGCTTTTTAAATTTCGGCTAGTTGAGTTTCCTCGTATATAATATTTATTAAATAGATAGTAATATCATGCGTATTTAATATCCAGTTTGATAAATAATTCTTTTTAATTATTATTGCTAGAATCTCCACCGAGTGCCGATCCAGAAGTTTAAAATTGAATGACGATCGTTTTGTTGACTTTGGAATGGCTAAATAAATATCATCAAAGAATGAATTATAAGTTTTGCATTTACACTTTATACACCATATATTTATGTATAAATATTAGGGAAAAAGATTTTTTTTATTTGAATTTTACGTATTTTTGTAATTTACTATTCTAATAAATTTTTGTTATATATCGTCGTCCAATATTTGTATTATAATATACTGCTATCTTTTTTTTTTTAATGGTTTTGGTTAAAAAATACCCTTACAATCCTCGCTAAATATCACCCTGATATTAACCTTCTTGGCAAGCGATTCTCACCATGATCGTCGATGCAGAGCATTTCGAAGTGAACAAAGAACACGATTTTTGCCGATTTCAGTGTGGACGTCCATACTACATAGACCATACATTTAATATCGCTTTAACCCTGAATTACTCGACTATCTTCAGTTTTAGTTTTTTGTTTTCAGTGTGGCCTAGGGATGTAAACGAGACGAGCTGGCTCGCGAGCTAGGCAAGCCAGCTCGTCAAAAGCTCGCGCTCAGGTTCGATATTGGCGAGCCGAACCGAGCCATGGCTCGGCTCGCAGGGACTGTGAGCCAAGCCCGAGCCATACATTTGGTGGCTCGTGGCTCGCGAGCCGGCTAGCGAACCAAACTTATTTTTTTAAAAAAAAAATATTTCATATATATATACACGGAGAGAGAGAGAGGGGTATACAAATCATTCATAAAAACCTAGATCTAGTTCAATTTTTTCTCCAAGTTTCATACGCCGACACAGTCCACTTCCATGCCTTACCTAGAGCCACCATCTCACTATCTCCGGTCCGCTTCCACCACGCCTAAGTCTCCACCGCCCGCCACCGTGCCTGACGCCGTCACCACACATGAGACTCCTCCACCGGCCACCGTGTCTGACGCAACCACCACTTCCAGATCTCGCCTTCCTACGGCCGCGCAACCACATCCTCCAACTCCAGCCACTGTTCCCTTCTTCTGTCTTTTACTTCCGGCAAGTTGGTGTAGCACCACCATCAACAAGCACCGCCGCCTTATTTCTCAGCCGGAGCGCGGCCACCACCTCCTCCTCTCTCTCTTTTCTTTTTGTTGATTTATTTCCATGAAATACCTGGAAGAATTTCGAGGAATTAATTTGTAAAAATACTATACTTTCCCAAGTTTTTGCCCGATTACATTTCTGTTTTCTGCTTTTTTTTTTGTGATAGATCTGTTAGTGTTCTATAGCTCTACGGAAAAATTAAATCTAGGCTCTTTGTTTTGGATTGGATGTATGTTGGAAGAGAGATCCAGATCTGTAAGTGTTGTGCTTTGTTAATGGCTCGTGGGCTCGGCTCGGCTCGCCCGAACCTCACTGCGAGCCAAGCCCGAGCCACCCCTATTAGGGTTCGTTGGCTCGCAAGCCGAACCCAAGCCATTTTTTTTTAGTCCGAGCCCGAGCCCAAACCTTGAAAATTTGTCAAGGCTCGACTCGGCTCGGCTCGTTTACATCCCTAGTGTGGCCATCCATACTATACAAACCATACATTTAGTATCGTTTTAGCCTTGAATTACTTGATCATCTTCAGTTTTAGTTCTACAGTTTTAGTGTGGCCGTCCATACTATACACAGACCATACATTTAGTTCTATGCATGCAATTAACATTGATGTTCATTATTACAAACAACAGGTAATAAGTACAAATAGCATAATGTTCACAACTAACAACAATCATATTTTAATATGCATTCGGCGAATATGTACACGGTAATCTGCAATGGGGATTCCGCGCGTCTATGAACTGGTTCAACTCACTAGTGACTTTTGCAAGTGACTCCACGTAGAGGCAAATAAATGCCCCACAGTCCAAGCTTTCTGGACCTTGACAACAAGAGTTAGTGCGGTACGGCTATTTATCTTATGTTGTAATTCTAGCAATACCCTTATATTCCCAATATGTTTTCATGAAACAACTCTATACCTTCTCGGTGTGGCGTGTTCTAGCCGTCCCTATGGAGTTGTATGAAAAGAATTTCGTCTCCCTTGAGTTGTATACCACCAAATGCCAATGATTGGTGGTGTGTAATGGGAATATAATGTACTCGCATTCACTAATGACAACATTGTTAATCATTTCTAGCTGCACTAACGCGTATTTCGTCAACTTTCGGTTTTCAAGAAATTTACCCATCTTGTTCTTCAAGAGATAGTGACTTCCATTGGATCCCTTCACTAAATCTACGATATGTTTCATGAGAAATGACGAAGCACAATAGATTTTGGGATTTTTCAGGAATATATTCACTACCCATCAAAATATCAAAAAAAGCCTCGAACATTTGTTGATTCATAGTCTGACCCCACAACAATCTCAGAATATTACTGACAAACACCTGAATTTCATAGCCATTGACATATACCACCTTATCAATGGAAAAAAATATTAAGGATTGATACTAATAGGGGTAAAATGGGGAATTCTGACATGGCTCCACGTGTACTCTTGTGGAGGCTCCAGAACAGGCCTAGTTGGCAATCCTTAGCCACGTCACATTCTCGAGCCAACTCACTCCTTCACTCGAGCCAGCACTTATACCAATAGTTTGGGAAACCTTGTCTCCACAACCTACACGGTCCCACGTACCTTGACCCACGGAGGCCCTCGGCCTAGAGGCCTCCTCGAGCCAAGTACTTCATCGACTCAGGTTATGAAAGTACAGGTTCATTAAATGTGGACATCCCTCCCTGCAGGTGCATTGAATGCGTCCCATACCCTCTACCTAACCTATAGCAACTCAGATAAAGCAGGTACATGTGAGGCCTTACCGGAAAGTACCGTGGCCATGCCGCGCCATGCTTGCTCATGATGGTCTTTCCACACCTTTGACTACTTATATTTTCACACACATTGCTCCTAACTATAACTACCTACTCATTTATTACTCAGATACGTTACTATTTATGCATTAACTGTACTCTCAAATACCTTTACTCTCGACCCAATCTCAACCTAGTTGTCTGACTTGAGCATCAGAGTGCCAAAATGAGTTCAACCCCCATATTCCCCCGTTTTGGCCTTTGAGCTTACGTTTGCTGCCTTCTACAGCTTAGGAAGGTCTAGAGTCTTCCTCCACATCAACAAATATCTTGGGTGATCGGGTGTCCATGTCTGTCGTTTCCCACATAGCCGAATTTGGAGACCATCAGATACAAAATTGTTGTGCAAATTACAAAAATAATTACAAATTAAGAACAACTTACTCCAACGTCGCAGAGTAGACATCAATCAACTCATCGATCATTGTAAGGGCTTCATCATTCAAAGACGCACACCCATCAAAGTCCTTTCTGCCCAGCCGTGTCTCCAAATCCTTGTCAATAGATTTTTTTGAAGCAGGTCCCTCGGTACCATCATCATCAACATCATCGGCAACAACATCATCAACAACATCTTCAGCAACAACGACTTCTTCTCGAGCAACATTTGCAGCACCTTGAGTAACATTATCAACACCATGCGCAACATCATTAGCTGCACCAACTCTATTAGCACCAACTCCCCTTTCAACTTGCAAATCAATTAAAACCAAACTAATAGTTTCATCAACAGAATCTTGTCTCCAAACACCATCCTTAACAACGTCTTCAACTTTCTCATCACCACCCTTTCCTTCAACAACATCTTCTAAAGCCTCATTGGACAGCTCATCAACCTTGTTCTCTTCAACATCTAAGATAGTCTGATCAACCCTATTTTCTTCAACAACATGATCAACAACCTTCTTTCGTTTATTAGCCTTTTCTCCCTTAGTAGATTTCTTTCTCTTAGCAGCATTATTTTCCTCAGACCCCTCATTTTCTCCACCAGTATCATCACAAGTATCAAGATCATCATCTTGATTTTTAAAGGCAGAATCTGGTATAGTCTCTAAACAATCTAGCAAATTGAGCTCCCTTTGATCAGTAGGTTTAATTTAATTTAGCTGCAAGCAAATGATTTAATTCTATAATATAAGAATCTAGTTCTCATATGACAAATTTTACTCTCTATAAATCATGTTTCAAATCATAATGCTTACTTATGTCGGTGATGGTCAGCTTGCTGAAACGCTTTTCAACTTGTTAATCTTCCGCCACTTAAAAAAAGTGAGAAAACATGCACTAGCACGGCATGACCACAAGAGGAAAAATACTCATGTAACCAAGCCTAGTTTTGAAACATACATTGGGGATAAAAAAAAGCACACGCAACAACTTCCATTGAAAATATAAAATAACAGTATATTTTCTTACCATGAGCCCCATGATAAATCTGTCAAGAAACAGCTTGTTACTCTTATTGAACTTCGTAACTGACAAAAGCAAAAAGTTATAAACAATAGTGCCTTAAATGAATCAGTTGATGTGTTTTAGGTCATCTACATAGCATATCAGACTAATGGGCAGCATAAGGCTATTGCGAGGAAATAACAATGTAGAAAAACCATACAATATGAACATTCTTGCAAAATCATTAATGTCTTCGGCATCACTCCTAGAACCCAACTCCCCTAACCTCTCTAATATGTTAGCACGTGTCACCCTGTCATTTTTGGTATTATAATACAGATGCTAAAATCGTGATTTCATTCTAATATAAGGGTCAACGGAATAACTCTCACATTGTAGTCCCAACACAATTGAGAACTCCTTCTCAATGACGTGCCCAAATTTGAATGTCCATTTTGTTAGGAGTAATGCCCTTAAGATGACTTGTAATGTTCCCTTTATCTATTTCCTAGTAAAACACAAACAATCTTTGAATAATAATAAGTGAAATGATTTGATCAAAGACAATCACTTCTTTAAATGTGCTCTTGTATGTTATGGGTATTTACTTTACGTGTGTATAGAACTCCCCTAGTCTATAGAGCTTTTAGGTTTTTGTCATTATAGAGTAATGACATATGAAACAAACTCTAATCTAAGAAGGACTAGAAATTACTCCAAGTCAATGAGTCCCACAAACAGTGGAAGTGTTGATTTGACTGGATTTAGACTTGCTTGTGGGATTGAGTCCTTAAGAAGGAATCATCTTATTTCACAGGATGACAAAGTGCATAGTGAATCGTATGCAATACACGAGGGTGCTCCTTAATAGAATGAGTACACTGAGGTGCCCCGTGTGAGAACATTCCTAAATGGGAAAGGAAGTTTCCATTTCTAGAAATAGAAACTTCTAGATTAGGAAATATCTCAAAAGTCAATGCGGTGTTTCATTAATCTTTAGACTTGAGATTCCATAGTTGCCTTATGTGAGTTAACTTTGCAATCTTAGATATAGATTTTGCTGGGTGGTGGGCCCAAACAGAGTGATGGTATGGAGCAATATTTCAATTTTTTTTTTTTGCCATAACTTCGTTATCAAAATATTTTAATAAGCAACGGAACAATTAGGCCAGAACAACTCTAATATATACATGCTGTTGGAAAATACGAATCAGAAAGCAGCGGAATTTAAAAAATTTTCCCAACAAAAGGACCTTGAACTCGCAATCGTGTAACCAAATTCGTAAAGATAGAAAACTTACTTTTCTTTTATTCTTTCTTGAAGCGTTTCAAGCCACCCAAGAACGCTCTTCACGCGGCTTGATCCCCTCTCCTTTGGTAAAGCTCGAATCTTCAAACTTCTAACTTGAAGTCTCTAGAGAAAGTCCACCAACTTGATCACAATCTAACTAGTAAGGATGCTAGTTCTCTAGTTAGTGTTTAGGCTTAACCTAGGGTTTAATTTAATCTTGGAGAAAGGAAGGTGTTCAACACATGAACCAAGAATTGTCTATTAGCTCTAAAGGGGAGCATGAGCTCCCCTATATATAGGAAGGGGGGTTGCCGATCCAAATCCTTGTTGGGAAAGGATTTGGTTCCCCTCTCTCCTATTACTTGATGATCAAGTATTTTCCAACTTTGACTTTGAATTCTAATTCTAGTCAACTTTGAAGAGAGCTTAAAAAATATCCAAACTATTTTTGGATAATTTTATACTTTATTTATTATAAAATAAATAACTTATTTTATCTAATTAATTAATTCATAATTAATTAACTAGATTATTTTCTCCAAAATTAGACTTTCTTTTTAATTCAAAATTAAACCAAAGTCTATTAAATAATTAACTAATTAATTATTTAACATATATATATATTATCACGCGTGTGTGACACGTGTCACAGTGACACGTGTCACTCACGCGAGCCACACGTGTGAATTCACACGTGTGGAACCCTCTTGGTCCGATTAACTCGTTTAATCATTTTCAAGCCTCAACTCATGTAACCAAGTTGTTGTGTGTGACCCTCTAGGTTCTCAATTCAATTAGCAGTGACCCCAATTAATTAATTCACTAATTAATTAATCAGTCCACAGATTAAACGACCATAGTCTAGCAACAGGTGTTTAACCCCTAGCTGAATTGGAATGTTCGGATTCGACAGAACCTTTAAGTCATTGAATCATGTGAGATACAATCCTCCTACTTACTATCTCTCAACCAAGATCTAGGGCAAGGGAATAATCAGAACCCTAATAATCCGGTCTTAAAGCTAAGTGCATTTCATATCCATTTGATCTCAATCCAAGAAACCCTTTTCTTGATGTCTTGATCTACTGCCTTGGCCAAGGACTCCATATGGCATATGAATGACTTACACAATAAGAGATCACCTTGCAAATGCAAGTGTAGGTCCTATCTTGATTCTCATTCACTTTCATGAGTCACTTGTGCAGCCCCAGCATAAGCCTTGAATCAGTTGTCTAAGGCGACACCCTTTAAAGCTTATACCTAAGACTACAGAGTTAACTCATAAAGTGACAAGGAACCTCAAGTCTAAGGATCAATTAATCACATCAATGACTCGTGAGATATTTCCTAATCTGGAAGTTTCCATTTCCTGAAATAGAAACTTCCTTTCCCATTTAGGAATGTTCTCACACGGGGCACCTCAGTGAACTTACTTATTAAAGTAAACACCCTCATGTATCACGCACGTATCAACTATACACTTTGCACCTCCATGAAACAAGGTGGTCCTTCTTAAGGGCGTGATCCCACAAGCAAGCCTTAGAGGAGTCAGGTTGACACTCCCACTGTCTGTAGGACTCATCGGCTTGGAGTATTTTACTAATCATGACTTATGTGATATAGGGCTCGTTTCATGAACCATTTCACCTAAATGGTAGAGTCCTAAAGTCATCAGGATTAGGGGAGTTCTCATACATGCACAGCTAAAGTAAACGCATACCAAACAAGAGCATATAAAGAAGTGTTGCCTCAATTCGTTATTTTATTCAAAGATTGTCTGTGATTACAATAAGGAAAAGCACAAAGCGGATATACAATCGGCTTTCTAGGGCACTATTCCTAACAATCTCCCACTTGCCCGTCAAAGCCATTCTAAAGCTACTCTAAGTCCCATCTTCTGAAGATGACCTTGGAAAGCTTCTCGACTAAGGGGTTTAGTAAGTGGATCTGCCACGTTCTCTGCTGATGTGACCCTCTCAATTTGCACATCTCCTCTTTTGATAATATCACGGATTAGGTGATACTTCCTCATAATGTGCTTGGTCCGTTGGTGAGATCTTGGTTCTCTTGCTTGAGCAACCGCCCCAGTGTTGTCACAAAACACAGTAATGGGGTCTTTCATGCTAGGAACAACATTCAACTCTTGAATGAAGTTTCTAATCCAAACACCTTCCTTAGCTGCATCATTTGCAGCTAAGTATTCGGCCTCAGTGGTCGAATCAGCAGTGGTTGTTTGCTTGGAACTCTTCCAACTCACTGCTCCGCCGTTTAGGCAGAAAATGTATCCTGACATTGACTTAAAATCATCTAAGTCAGATGCAAAGCTTGCATCGCAGTATCCTTCGACAGTAAGATCTTTCTGACCTCCGTAAACTAAGAATAAATCTTTAGTACTTTTCAAGTACTTAAGAATATTCTTCACGGCAGCCCAGTGACCATCTCCAGGGTCAGTTTGGAAACGACTTGTCACACTAAGTGCATAAGCCACATCCGGTCGAGTACATAACATTGCATACATTATGCTACCTATTGCTGATGCATAAGGTGTATGAGTCATTCTTTCCTTCTCAAGGTTAGTCTTAGGACACATCTTCTTTGAAAGTCATGTTCCTACACTCATAGGAAGGTTCTTAACCTTTGCTGACTCCATATTGAATCTCTTCAATACTTTGTCAATGTACATCGACTGTGATAGTCCTATTAACCTTCTAGATCTATCTCTATAGATTTTAATTCCAAGGATATAGGACGCATCACCAAGATCTTTCATCTCGAATTGGTTCGATAACCATAACTTAGTCACTTTCATGTCATCCTTCGAATTCCCAATAAGAAGGATGTCATCAACATAAAGTACTAAGAATTGCACTGAGGTCTCCAATTCCTTTCTATACACACAGGACTCATTCGAAATTTGAATAAAGCCAAACGCTTTGACTGATTCATCAAATCGAATGTTCCAATTCCTAGAAGCCTGTTTCAATCCATAGATTGATCTTTGGAGTTTGCAAACCTTTTGCTCACTCCCACTGAATGTGAAACCTATGGGTTGCTCCATATAAATGTCTTTGTCAATGTCACCATTGAGAAAGGCAGTTTTCACATCCATTTGCCATATCTCATAGTCATAATATGCAGCAATGGCAAGCATGATTCGAATGGACTTTTGCATTGCAACTGGTGAAAAGGTTTCGTCAAAGTCCACTCCGGGTCTTTGAGTGAATCCTTTTGCAACCAGTCTTGCTTTGTAGGCTGCAATGCTTCCATCAACTCCAAGCTTTCTCTTAAAGATCCATTTGCAACCTATGGGTTTGACCCCATCAGGCAAATCTACCAAGGTCCAAACTTGGTTGGAGTTCATGGAATCCATTTCGGATTTCATGGCTTCTATCCACTGTTCAGAGTCAGAATCTGAAAGTGCCTCCTCATATGTCAAAGGATCATTATCCTTTTGAGAGATTTCATGGAAGAATCCATACCATCTCTCCGGCTGTCTAGGAGTACGTTCAGAACGCCTTAGAGGAGGATTCAAATGTGTATCGAAATTCGTGATTGGTTGCAGTTGATCAGAGTGGGACGTTTCTTCAGTGGGTGGTATGGGGTCACTTTGTACTTCTTCTAATTCTATGATCTTGCCTTTCTTTTCTTTAAGGAACGGTTCCTCAAGAAAAGTGGCATTTCTGGAAACAAACACCTTTTGCTCAGATTGATCATAGAAGTAGTATCCTATGGATTCCTTAGGATAACCTACAAAGTAGCATAAGTTAGAACGAGATTCTAACTTATCTCCCACTGTCCTCTTCACGTAAGCAGGACAACCCCAAATTCTTAAGTAAGAATAACTAGGGATTTTACCATGCCACATTTCATAGGGCGTTTTAGGGACTGACTTAGAGGGAACAAGATTCAAAATCTTTGCTGCACTTTCTAGGGCATAACCCCAGAAAGAAGGTGGTAAGTCAGTGAAACTCATCATGGAACGAACCATATCAAGTAGGGTTCGATTCCTTCTCTCAGAAACTCCATTAAGCTGAGGAGTTCCCGGAGGAGTCCACTGAGAGATAATCCCATTATCCTTGAGATGATTAAGGAATTCTTCACTAAGATATTCGCCTCCTCGATCAGATCGAAGTGCTTTGATCTTGTGACCAGTTTGGTTCTCAACCACCTTTTGAAATTCTAAGAATTTCTCAAAAGCTTCAGATTTATACTTCATTAAGTATACATAACCATACCGACTAAAGTCGTCAGTGAAGGTTATGAAATACTGATGATTGTTTCTCGTGCTTACACTAAGCGGTCCACAAACATCAGTATGGATCAAATCCAGAACCTTAGTGGCACGTTCCACAGTTCCTTTAAAAGGAACTTTGGACATTTTTCCTTTGAGACAGGATTCGCAAGAAGTTAACTCTTTGAGATCATTTTCAGAGAATGATCCTAAAGTGTTTATCTTGCTAATTCTGTTCTTGGAAATGTGTCCTAATCTAGCGTGCCATAAGGGAGCTGAAACTTTGTCATCTCTCTTACGCTTTGTTTCTCGTTGTATATTCATAATATTGATATTTTGAGTTAGGTAAAGTCCATTACTTAGAGTACCGATATGAACGGAAGAGTTGTTCCGTTTGATAAAGTATTTACCATTCTTAATATAAGTTTCATAACCTTCGCAATCTAATATTGGAACTGAAATTATATTACGAATAATGCTCGGTACATAAAGGACTTTGTTTAATACTAACTCAAAACTACCTAAATCTAATCTAATTGTGCCTAAAGCTCGAGCTTCAACGTTTGAGCCATCGCCGATCTTCAAGACACATTCTCCTTCTTTGAGTTGTTGGACTTCACTTAGCATCTGTACATCATTACAGATATGAGTTCCACAACCGGTATCAAGTACCCAAGAACTAGAATTAATAGAAAGATTTACTTCAACGAGAAAGATACCTTTCTTTAGAGTAGCCTTGTACTCTGGGCAGTTTCTCCTCCAATGTCCCGCTTTGCCACAATGGAAGCAAACATCCTCTTTCTGATCACGCTTCTTCTTTTGGGCCTTCCCCTTCGAAATGCCACCAGTGGGCCTAAGGGGTTTCTTCTTCTTCTTTTGGGCTTTCTTGCCCTTACCTTTAGAAGGCCCAGAAGAGGAAGATGGAGCATTCACCATCAAAACCTTATTGTCCTTCTTGATCGTGCTTTCAGCAGTCACAAGCTGACTAATCAGCTCAGCTACAGTAGCACCAGCATGATTCATGTTGAAGTTAAGGACAAATGGGTTGAATGATGGTGGGAGCGAAGCTAGCAACAAATCCACTGAAAGTTCATCTTTCAGTGGCATGTCCATGGAAGCAAGTTTCTCAGTAAGGGCAAGAAACTTGAGTCCATATTCATGGACACTTGAACCTTCCCTCATTCTCAAGTGGAATAATTCCTTTGAAGTGTTATACCTTGTAACACGTTCATGAGGGCGGTAAAGTTGCTCTAAGTGGTCGTAAATCTCCCAAGCAAATTCCATGGCCTCATGTTGTCTTTGCAAGTCCGGAGACATGTTAGCCAACATAAGGCAACGGGCTTGGAGATTATCATCCTTCCACTTCTGAATCGCGTCCCGCTCGGCCCGAGTGGGAGCCTCCCCTTCAGGAGTAGGCTCCCCTTCGAAGAGAACATAAGTTCTCTTCTCAGAATCTAAAATGATTTTTAGATTCCTCAGCCAATCAGAATAGTTGGGACCAGTCAACTTGTTTGACTCGAGGATCGATACAAGAGGGTTTTTGGTTGCCATTTCAAAACACGTAGAGAATCACAGAATCTACGACCTAAATGGTAAAACAGAGAACTAGTGAGCATGCTGAATTATAACGATATACAAAAGATAAGGTCTTTAATCTATTGTAGCTCCCACTGTTTTTCAAAGATCTAGAATTCCCAAAGATCTAAGAGGAACACGTTTCCCAATGGGTACTAAGATCCTAGGCATTTTACCTCGAACCCACGACTCGCGGACATTCTTAGCAAGAACCCTAGGTAGGTACAACTTACCAATTCTAACACCTTTAGAACTCTTAGTAATTGTTTTTGCATCACCTATCTTTCAATATGGACCCACGACTCGTGCGACATCCATATTTACTTAGGCGTTAAGCTAGACCCATCAATCATAAGATCATGACCAAAACTTAGTTCGAACGACCCACGACTCGCGGACATCGCCCTTGCTAAAATTGACCACGAAATATTGATCATTTAAAATGATCAATTAGGTAACTAAGAACTAATAAGCTCCACTAGCTATCCCACGACTCGCGGACAATAACTAGCTTTACTTACTAAACTTAAAACCTATTGATGGAATGCTAGGAATTTAATTCAAAATTTGCATCTCGAATTAAACACCTATTTGTTCGAAATTAGCTTAATATTTAATGGGAATTTTCGAATCAACCGGAGAGTTGTCCGGTTCGACCTCACCAACATATATGTTATCCAATTTTATTAGTCTTGATTAATGCAAGTACACTTAAATGCATTTCAAACAAGCACATAAACAGATAACATGTCCTAGCATGATACTAACATGTAATGATCATGGGTTCTACCTATCTTATGCGTGATATGTGGGAGCCACTCCACAATCACAAGTTCTAACATACATGCCACATAAACAGTTCAAATCACATAAGGGAAAGCGGTAACAAAATACGAGCCCTATCTCTATTACATTTAACAATTGAGATTCCCCTCCCTAACATTTTGAGGGGTCTTCACTTATGGCCTCCTTGTTACTTGAATGTGGTCCATCTTACTCCATGGGTGCATTGTCTCCAAAATGAAAATAAAAAACTCACCACCTATCTCTACTCTCAAATTACAATAAAAAGAAAAAGACATAAAGTAATAAGGCTCAATCTTCATATTGGCCTTAGACAATTACACGGGGCATACCCCGGCCTCAAAAACAGTAATATGGAAAGCCACATAATAAATCACATAACAGTACGCACATAAGTGAGGCTCCAACCTCAATTGAAAAACGCAACTATAGGGCTCCAACCCCAATTTAAACCATCCATGTGCATAAATTAAAACCATACATAGATCTAAACCCATGATCACCTAACATGCTTTTGCAAGAATTTAAATTTAACCAATAAATTAAAATTCTCGCTTTAAGCTCTAATAGCTTAAAACACGACTTGATGCGAGTCTTATTTATAAAAGTTTTCAATAAATCCCAAATTACCAAAACAAATAAAATTCCAATTAATTTCTGAAAATTAATAATTTTATCAAGATGTAATTTCCCAAAATGTAAACCGTTTCAATTTCTCAAAAATCCCAATTTTAAGTTTTTATTCAAAAATTAAAATAAATATTCAAAAATAAAATTTTAAAATTAAAATAAAATTGGGACTGGATTGCACGAAACACGAAAGGGGCCGGATCACGAAAACGGGGCCCGTGCGCGAAACGAGGCACAGCGTCGCAAGCGCGCGCGGACGCGCACGGCAGGCACGCACAGCGCCCGGCCAAGGCCAGGCGAGTGCGCGCACTGCGCGCGCATTCCGCGCGCCTCGCGCGCGCGTGCTGTGCTAGGCGGTGGGCGGCCAGTCTCGGCCGCCCTGGGCGGGCGCGCCTAGGCGCGCCCGGAAGGCTCCCGCACAGGCGTGCGGGAGGAGCTGGAAGGCTGGCCGGTCTGTCCCGGCCAGGCCTGGGCGGCGACGGGCGGACGGCATGCGGGAGGGCCTCCCGCGCGGTTGCGGGAGGGTGGTGCGCGAAGCCCGCGCGCGCGACTCCTTCGCGCGCGGGGTTTCGCGTGTTCATCGTGTTCCGGGCTTTCGTTTCGTGTTTTCGTTCAAAAGTAAAACCAATCCAAGAAATCCAAAAACAGTTTATACAGTTTCAAATCTAAAATTGTTTTTCAAAATTAAATTTTACAAAAACCAATTTTCAGAAACTTTCAGGAAAAAATACAGTTTCGTAATTCAGGCTTTCTAAAACAATTACAAATACTCAATCGCATCAAGCCTAAGAATTTCTACCAAATTCAGTATAATTGAGACGAATCAGAAACACGATTAACGAGGTGGCTCTGATACCACTTGTTGGAAAATGCGAATCAGAAAGCAGCGGAATTTAAAAAATTTTCCCAACAAAAGGACCTTGAACTCGCAATCGTGTAACCAAATTCGTAAAGATAGAAAACTTACTTTTCTTTTATTCTTTCTTGAAGCGTTTCAAGCCACCCAAGAACGCTCTTCACGCGGCTTGATCCCCTCTCCTTTGGTAAAGCTCGAATCTTCAAACTTCTAACTTGAAGTCTCTAGAGAAAGTCCACCAACTTGATCACAATCTAACTAGTAAGGATGCTAGTTCTCTAGTTAGTGTTTAGGCTTAACCTAGGGTTTAATTTAATCTTGGAGAAAGGAAGGTGTTCAACACATGAACCAAGAATTGTCTATTAGCTCTAAAGGGGAGCATGAGCTCCCCTATATATAGGAAGGGGGGTTGCCGATCCAAATCCTTGTTGGGAAAGGATTTGGTTCCCCTCTCTCCTATTACTTGATGATCAAGTATTTTCCAACTTTGACTTTGAATTCTAATTCTAGTCAACTTTGAAGAGAGCTTAAAAAATATCCAAACTATTTTTGGATAATTTTATACTTTATTTATTATAAAATAAATAACTTATTTTATCTAATTAATTAATTCATAATTAATTAACTAGATTATTTTCTCCAAAATTAGACTTTCTTTTTAATTCAAAATTAAACCAAAGTCTATTAAATAATTAACTAATTAATTATTTAACATATATATATATTATCACGCGTGTGTGACACGTGTCACAGTGACACGTGTCACTCACGCGAGCCACACGTGTGAATTCACACGTGTGGAACCCTCTTGGTCCGATTAACTCGTTTAATCATTTTCAAGCCTCAACTCATGTAACCAAGTTGTTGTGTGTGACCCTCTAGGTTCTCAATTCAATTAGCAGTGACCCCAATTAATTAATTCACTAATTAATTAATCAGTCCACAGATTAAACGACCATAGTCTAGCAACAGGTGTTTAACCCCTAGCTGAATTGGAATGTTCGGATTCGACAGAACCTTTAAGTCATTGAATCATGTGAGATACAATCCTCCTACTTACTATCTCTCAACCAAGATCTAGGGCAAGGGAATAATCAGAACCCTAATAATCCGGTCTTAAAGCTAAGTGCATTTCATATCCATTTGATCTCAATCCAAGAAACCCTTTTCTTGATGTCTTGATCTACTGCCTTGGCCAAGGACTCCATATGGCATATGAATGACTTACACAATAAGAGATCACCTTGCAAATGCAAGTGTAGGTCCTATCTTGATTCTCATTCACTTTCATGAGTCACTTGTGCAGCCCCAGCATAAGCCTTGAATCAGTTGTCTAAGGCGACACCCTTTAAAGCTTATACCTAAGACTACAGAGTTAACTCATAAAGTGACAAGGAACCTCAAGTCTAAGGATCAATTAATCACATCAATGACTCGTGAGATATTTCCTAATCTGGAAGTTTCCATTTCCTGAAATAGAAACTTCCTTTCCCATTTAGGAATGTTCTCACACGGGGCACCTCAGTGAACTTACTTATTAAAGTAAACACCCTCATGTATCACGCACGTATCAACTATACACTTTGCACCTCCATGAAACAAGGTGGTCCTTCTTAAGGGCGTGATCCCACAAGCAAGCCTTAGAGGAGTCAGGTTGACACTCCCACTGTCTGTAGGACTCATCGGCTTGGAGTATTTTACTAATCATGACTTATGTGATATAGGGCTCGTTTCATGAACCATTTCACCTAAATGGTAGAGTCCTAAAGTCATCAGGATTAGGGGAGTTCTCATACATGCACAGCTAAAGTAAACGCATACCAAACAAGAGCATATAAAGAAGTGTTGCCTCAATTCGTTATTTTATTCAAAGATTGTCTGTGATTACAATAAGGAAAAGCACAAAGCGGATATACAATCGGCTTTCTAGGGCACTATTCCTAACACATGCATTGATAACAAAATTTTAAATCATAGAGCATATAAACGTAATATGCAAATAATAATTTTGGCAGCATAACGGTATTACTGTACTGCGAAATATGGCTATCAACGGTACTTTTCCAGCACCTCGATTTTCTTGTGAAACTGGCAAAGCTTCCCCGCAATATCCCCGATTGAGATTTTGGAGTGTTGGCTCCTATAGTATTTCGCAAAATACTCGAAAAAAATATTTTTCTAGAAAAATCCTTTTTTCTAAAACTAGAAAATCTCTATTTTCTAATAATTAAATGGATTATATATTGATCACATAACCACCTAATTAAATAATTAATTAATTCTTAATTAAGGATTAATTAACCATCACTACAAAAAATCAGCCGAATTCCGACGGGAATTTCAGAAATTCCGTTGGTTTTCTGTTGGATAAAACATCGTCGGAATTGGGTACCGAGAAAAAATTGATGGAAAATCGACGGGATGACGTCCGTTGGATAAAACATCGTCGGAATTGGTACCGACATGTCAGTTCCGTTGGTTTTCCGTTGGAAATATATTTCCAACGGAATTCCAACAAACAAATTATTTTTCCAAAAAAATAATTTTCAACGGAAATTTTCCATCGTAATTTTTTCCAACGGAACAAAAATGATTAAATTTTTAAGCTAATCGATGGAATTCCAACGGAATTTTCCGTTGGTATTCCGTCGGAAAAAAGAATAAAAATAAAAAACTAAAAAA
Source organism: Lantana camara (assembly GCA_037501455.1). Taxonomy (NCBI): domain Eukaryota; kingdom Viridiplantae; phylum Streptophyta; class Magnoliopsida; order Lamiales; family Verbenaceae; genus Lantana; species Lantana camara. The sequence continues at coordinate 44,876,872 of CM074859.1, forward strand.
ACTAAAATTTTCATTTGTGAGACCCGAATCACCCCCGAAACGAGCCACACCAACCACTCGGACAAGCCAGCACCCAAACCATCGAGCCGAGCTTGGAATTTTCCGTTGGTATTCAGTCGGAAAAAAGAATAAAAAAAAATTAAAAAAATTAAAATTTTCATTTGTGAGACCCGAATCACCCCCGAAACGAGCCACACCAACCACTCAGACGAGCCAGCACCCAAACCATCGAGCCAAGCTTGAGCCATTGCTAGAATTAATTCTTAACGTTAATTGCACGAGTGGGGATTCGAACTCGGGTCTCCAATGAAGAATAATGACTCCCTTACCAACTTGGACAAGTTCCTTCTTATTAATATTATGTCTTTAAACATATTTACACACTAATTTCAATCCTCTACCATTTTTACGTATATGGTAACTAATTAATACTCTACCAGTTGTTTAACGAGGAAAACATTAGTATTACCATAGGTTAGTATTTAATATCTTTATTTTGTGAGTGTTAAGGAAAAATTAGAAAAATCGTCATACAACTAAGCCTTTTCGGATTTCAGTCTTTTTTGATATCGCGTTTTCAATTTTGTCCTGTACTTTGAAATTTTTTGTAATTTTTGTCCGATTTCGGCCTGAAATTGAAATATCCCCAATTTTTGCTGACATGGCTCAAATTTGGGCCAAAATTGGGGAATTTTATTTTTTTTTTATGATTAGGCCAATTAAAGATTACGAGGCTGCCATGTAAAAATTTTAAAAAAAATAAAAAACATATATATACACAACATGGCAATTTAAAAAATTAAAAAAATTATATAATTAAATTTTGTCAAATAAAATAAATATATCCCTTGCCTTCTTTTCTTCACAACAACAATAATAAAAATTCAGGAAAAAAAAAGAAGAAATGGGAGAAATCAAAATCAAATTATGGGTGCTCCGATGGGTACGGTTGTCCGACTACGATTTGGTGTTGTGGTGGTGAAGATGGTCTGAAAACTACAACCTTGAGTATTTTTTTTTCATATTTTATATATTTTATATATATATATATATAAATATATATATATATATATAATTTGTTAGTTTATGTATTTCTATTTTTTTTATTTTTTTAATTGGCACGTCAACCTTCCACGTGGACGCCACGTAAGTTTTATAGATGAGTCAGCAAAAAACAATCCCCAATTTGGCCCGAATTTGAGCCACGTCAGCAAAATGTGGGGATTTTTCAATTTTAGGCCGAAATCAGACGAAACTTTCTAAAAATTTGAAATTGCAAGACAAAATCGAAAATACGATATTAAAAAGGACTGAAGTTCGAAAAGGTGTAAGTTACAAGTTGATTTTTGCAATTTTGCCCGAATGTTAATAAAATTAAATCTTTCCATAATATTCTTAAATATATATATATATACTTTATTAATAATGTATATACTTAAAATTATATAAAATATTATATTAATAATTTATAATTTGTATATTAGATAATTTTTAAACATATAATTATTTGTATTAACTATAATCGTATTTTTCTAATTAAATTTGATTGAAAAATTTCAAACCGACGGAATTCCAACGGAATTTTTATTTCATTGAAAATTCCAACTGAAAACCAACAGAAAAATTCCGTTGGTTTTTTTTTCTCTGAAGAATAAAAGTTAACCAACCGTCGGTATTTCGTTGAAAATTTTATTTCATTGAAATTCCAACGAAAAAACGATGGGAAAGTCCTGTCAGTTTTCTTTTATGAAGAATAAAAAAAACCGACGGTATTTTCCCATCAGTTTTCCGTTGGAATTTTTATTTCATTGCAATTCCAACGAAAAACCAACGGAAAAGTTTTCGTTAGTTTTTTTTATGAAGAAAAAAAAAATCGACGGGATTTTCCCGTTTATTTTCCGTTGGAATTTTTAAAAGTTTCGTCAATTTTTTTATGAAGAATAAAATCGACGGTTATTTCATTGAAATTCCTACGGAAAACCAACGAAAATATTTCGTTGGTTTTTTTTTTGGTGTAGTTTTTTTTAGAATTGCACCAAAATTTCTGACGGAGTTCCAATGAAAAACCAACGAAATTCCATTGGAATTTTTGGCACAATTTTTTTTAAAATTTCGCCAAATTTTTCGACGGAATTCCAACGATTTTTCCGTTGGAATGCAAATTTTCTTAGCCGTGGGAATTCCATTGGAATTCAATCGGTTTTTTGTCGAAAATTCCAACGAAAAACCAGCGAAATTTTCCATTGGTTTTTTCCGTCGATTTTGGGCTGTTTTCTTATAGTGCATAGAGAGAGAAAGTGTGCATGGAGGGCTTTTGAAAATGGCCGAAAACTTTCAAAAATTGAATGAATACATAGGAAGGAATCAACCCCTATTTATAGGGGAGAAATTGAGGGTATAAACGTTATTTATCACCTTTTAGTGTGGTCGCTATGGCTCCAATAGCCAATCCGAGAACACCAACTCCTAGCACACACCGGCACGAGTCGACAAATGCTGAGCAAGCGGCGAAATAATCCGGCATGCTTAGCCACGAGCTGGCTGTGTGCTGGCGCGTGTGGTACACCTGCAATCCACCAGAATCTGACAAGTGTCCGATTCGGCCCTACTCGTATCCGAACCGAACCGATCCTACCCCGATAGAATTTGAACCTGTCCATATCCTACCCAATCAATCGATTCCGAACCGGTTCACCATAGGTCAAATCCGGTCTGCTGATAGGCGCTGAAGCAGCATGATCTGAGCCGCCCACACGGTATGCCATGCAGCACCCAGTCAGTGCCACCTAGCGCCTGGCTTGCTGGTGTGGCTTGACATGACAGGTGACAAGTCATCAGTTCACCACGTTAGCAAAAAATGATTTTTTTTTAAAAAAATTTATTTTGGCCGTCCGTTACCGAGACCTCACTTTTGAGTACATCACAGGGATTAACACTACATGCCTAAAGCCAAATACTGCCAGGATTAAGAGTCCAATGCTTCCCGAAATTTTTGTTTATTTTAGATAGTAGTATAAAATTAACAATCTCAATGGTCCAGTTCGATGTTGCCAATCCCATTGAAAATAATCGATGTGTTATAACAGGAAACTCCATTTCCCTATGACGAAAGACTAATCATCTTATACAACACATTATAGTCTTGATAAGAACATCTTCTTATCATACCGACTAGAACTTTAGTGACACGTGTTTTTGGTATTTAACGTCTTTTCCAATAAAACACATTTCATATAAAAATAAAATCACACGTCATTAATTATTAAATTCTTAAAATACTAATAACTTGCAAAAGTTTTAGTTTCATTAATCCAAAATATTTACAATATAATTATATTTCTAGGGCATTAATCCCAATAATCTCCCAGTTGCCCTAACTCCAATTGATTACACATTTAAGGCTCATCCCTTCTACATGAGTGTCAACACTCTTTTGCATCAAAGTCTTAGTGATGGGATATGCCAGATTATTTACTGAGCCAATTTTCACCATTGCCACGTTTCCACTTTCCACATAATCCATATAATGTGAAACTTCCCCTTGATGTGCTTTGCACATTTATGCCTTCGAGGTCCTTGGAGTTGGCCACATCTCCAGCATTGTCACTGTACAATATGATCGGCGTACGTCCATCCTTGATAACTTCTAGATCTATCAGGAAATCTCGAAACCAATACGCTTCTTTTTATTCAATTGGCTACACATTTAAGGCCCATCCCTTCTACCTGAGTATCAAAACTCTTTTGCATCAATGTCTTAGTGAAGGGATCTGCTAAATTATTTACTGAGCCAATTTTCACCACTGCCACTTCTCCACGTTCCATATAATCTCATATAATGTGAAACTTCCTCTCAATGTGCTTTGCACGTTTATGACTTAGAGGTTCCTTGGAGTTGGCCACATCTCCAGTATTGTCATTGTACAATGTGATAGGCATAAGACCGTCCTTGACGACTTCTAGATCCATCAGGAAATGTCGAAACCAATACGCTTCTTTGGCTGCTTTTGAAGCTGCCATGTATTCGGCTCCGATGGTGGAGTCTGCAATGCAAGTTTGCTTGATACTCCTCCAACTACGATTGCTCCTCCTAGAGTAAATACGTATCCAGACGTCGAACGCCTAGAATCTAAATCATATCGTGTAACACCCTGATTTTTCGGCCGTACAGGTATGACGTCACGAGTGTGCTAAATGAGCTTTTAAATTATTTAAGTATGCAATTATGTAACTTATATGATATTTGAATATTTGTTATATGCCTTATGTTTTTTAAGTTTAACATTTTAATACCTTTTAAACTCGTTTTAATCCATTTAACTCCGTTTTCAATTTCGATTTCTGTGATAACTTGCTATACATGAAATATGTGATTTATAAACGTGTTTATATACTTTATACATGTTTTAGAACATGTTTAGTTGAGTTTTTAATTGTTTTGGTGAAACGGAACTTAAAGGGGTTAAAGAGCATTTAGCGCACCTTGGGTTTCGGGCAGCGTAACTTGAGCTCGGGAATTTGGATTCAAATTTTAACACCTCCATTAGACTCATTTCAATGATTCGGGGCCAATGGAACAAGCCTTGTATTTTTTAAAGCCCGTTTGGACCTCCGAAATTTGGCCGAGCCGAAGCCTCGTGCAGAACTGCCACCTTTTACTGTTTTGACCATATCTTGTTCATTTCTTGACCAAATGGGGTCATTCTTGGGCCCACACCTCCCAAACTCAGCCCTCTATCCATTTCTCTAGCCTCATTTCTGACCACACATGAATAAAGAGAGGAAAACAGCTGCTCAAGCAAGAAGAAAAGGAAAAATCCTCATATCTCCTTTGTTCATTCTCCGATTCAAGAGGTAAGCTTAGATCCTTGCTCTCCATCTCCTTGTGGTTGTTTTAAGCTATGATTTTCAGATTTTCATCTAGGTTTGAGGATGTTAGAGGCATGAGCATGAATAGTAAGGGTTGTATGCATTTTTGATGAATTCTTGCTCTCCGATGTTATTTCTTATTTAAAGCTCATTTTATGATCTAGATAGCTCCATTAAAGTGTTTATATTCATGAATTTCTTGGTACTTGGCTATGTGTGGATCCACAATTAATGAACTTGAAGTTCTTGAGCTTGAAGATGAGTTTTTACCTCCTTTTTGTTGCTGTCACGTATGCTAGGCGTTAGGGGTTGTTATGTGCTTGTTTTTATGTTGATTTTGTGGTATTTTTTTGTCTTCTTGTTTGCCTTTCATTCCTTGTTGCTGCTGTTCGAATTTGAAGGAGGAAGACAAGGGATTTTCAGCCATTTTCGTACAAGCTTGGAGCTGTTACCTAGCGAAACCCCCGTGTCATTTTTTTGACATGGCCGTGTCTCAAGCCTGAAGCACGAACCTTAAGGTTCTGTACTGAGACATGGCCGTGTCTCAGTTTTGCCCATGTCTCACCCTGTTTTGCCGGTATGTGTTGTTTGTTTATTTCTTCTTCGTTTACTCGTTTCACATGTTATTTTCTTGCTTCTCTTATGATTTATATACAATGTTAACTTGATGAAGTATGTGTCATGATCCTTGTATTAAGCTTATGACATGATTTGATATGTTATATGCAAGATGTGAACTTATATGCTTTAAGTGATATATGTGGTAATTCTTTATATCGATTGCCTTCGTTAAGTGTTTGAACTTATGCATGCTCTTGGTATGGCTTATATGAATGCATTATGTGGTTGTTTAATGTATTATGCATTTAAATTAAGTATTTTTTATGTGCTAATATGTTAATTGCTTTGATTTGCATAAGTTTGAACGTATATGACTTGCATCCCGCATCATTCGCATCCATATGCATTTACTGAGCAAACATATGGTTCATGTTAAGTCTAAGTTATCTTGTGATGTTTGTCTTGTTCAGAGGAGTATCCTGTTGGTGACGAGATCGCTCCGTAGGTGTTGGTTTTGCCCCCGTTTACCCGGTTTCATCGGTGTAAGGTAAGGTTAGGTTATAGTTAAACCCTAATGAAATGTAACCAATATGAATGCATGCGACTATAAGCCCTATGTATATGTAAGTGTGTGTGAGCACTGAATAAGCATGATTATGTTATATACTATAGAATATGATATGCTAGGTACTAGAATATGTAATTTTGTTATGTTATGAATATGGTTAGGACTATGATTATGCTAAGCATCCGATGTGAATATGTTAGAATTATGTCCATGGAAATGTTAGGACTATGATTATGTTATTAATATGGATATGCTATGAGTATGATATGAATCTGACTATGATTATGACTATACTATGTCTCTGATTACGGTTCTAACTATGACTCTAAACTAAAGATGGAGAAGTGGTATGGGAACTCGAGAAACCGAGATCTTCCATCAACACAACTCCACTTTTGGAAGAGTTTGACGTTGAATTTGATATGCCTCTGAATCTGTTATGACTCTGATTTTGTTTCTGTTTGGGCACTGTGATTATGGGTAAGGGAGACTCGGACGCCGGGAATACTTCCGTGCATAATTATCGTAGTGTAGGATTGGGGATCCGGATTACACATTCCCCTCTCCGTATAAATGTGCCCTGTTTGTATGTTTCCATACGATAGTTAGTTATGTAATTTGTTCGCGAAACAGGAGTGGACTCTTAATTACTTAAAATTTGGTTGTTTTGGCCTTTGACCCTTAGCTCTCTTTCTTCCTATATTTAGTATCACGTGTGAAACTGATTTAGAATGCAAAAACCACGTCCCAGTTCATGAACTCCCAATTTATGATATGTGTTGTGCTTAGTATACGTATATACGCGTGCGTGTGTAGCCCCTCACTCAGTTCGTATGACTGACCCCTCCCTCTTTATATTTTTAGTTTGCAGGTTTTGGTCTTCTGGTTCGGGCTGGGCGGTTTTGCAGTCTTTTGAAGTCTTGTTAGTTTGGTTTGAGTCTGCATTTTCTTATTTTAGTTCATTCTGCATTTGTACCTTTGGAGTACTTGTATTTTAGAGAATTCAGAATTTGTAATTTGTTATGTCCGGCCCGTTGTGGCAAGTATGTATATAATTTGTTATAAGTGATAAGTAATCTTCATCTTAAACTATGTTTAAGTTTGTTTCAATTCTTCCGCTCTTGTATGTTTTGATTTTTGCGCCCTCTGTTTGAGGGTTTAGATAGCTTAGGTGTGGCTTTTGTTTGTCCCCCGTTCGCTAGTGCTTGGTGCATATGCGGATTCTCCATTTCGTTACATGTGTCGAGCTCTAGTGCGGGGGGATGTGGTGCCCACCGCTTGGGGTGCTACATATTAGTAATTCGAATTTGTGTACCCTATAGGAATGAGCTCATCATTGCGATAGACAAGCATATAATCCCGAGTCCTTCTTAGCTACTTCAGTATATGCTTTATAGCTATCCAGTGTTGGGGTCCAGGGTTTGGTTGATATCTGCTGACTAGACCTACAACATAACAAATATCTGGCCTAGTACATAACATGGAATACATGAGGCTTCCGACTTCTGAAGCGTACGAAACATCTTTCATTTCCACTGTCTCTTCTGGGGTCTTGGGACACTGATCCCCAGACAGATGAACTCCATGTCTGAAAGGTAATGAACCTTTCTTGGAATTAGCCATATTATATCTTGCCAGCATCTTATCTATATATGATGCTTGTGATAAGCCAATCATCTTATTCTTATGATCATGACAAAGTCTGATCCCTAGAATATAATTGGCCTCACCTAGGTCTTTCATGTCAAACTGATTTGACAAACAAATTTTGACTGTTGACAATATTCTCGTGTCATTCCAAATGAGAAGAATATCGTCTACGTATAAAACTAAAAATGTTACAACACTATCTAATATCTCTTGTACACACACGTTCATCAGGAAATTGTATAAATCCAAAGGATTTAATTACTTCATTAAATATGATGTTCCATGATCTAGACACTTGCTTAAGACCATAAATAAATCTATTAAGCTTGCATACCATATACTCCTGATTTCTGGCTATAAAGCCTTCAGGCTGAGCCATTTATATCTTTTTGAAGGTGCCCGTTCAAGAAGGCAGTCTTTACATCCATTTGTCAGATCTCATAATCAAAATGAGTAGCAATGGAGAGGAGAATTCTTATAGACTTAAGCATTGCTACAGTCGAGAAGGTTTCATCATAATCGATACCTTCTTTCTGGGTATAACCCTTTACCACAAACCTTGCTTTAAAGGTTTCAACCTTTCCGTCCACTCCCCTTTTTCTCTTGTAGAAACATTTGCATCCAATAGATTTTATGCCCTTAGGTGCCTCTACAATTTCCCAGACTTTATTGGAATGCATTGAATCTAATTCAGATTCCATGGCTCTGACCCAACGGTCAGCGTCTATATCCTTTATAGTTTCATCGTATTTTACAAGATCAGATACTTCAGATTCAACTACTTGGGTTAATCCAAGGTATCTGTCAGGTGCCATGATAATCCTCCCACTACGATGAGGCTGTTGTGTACTTGTCCCGACATCATATGTTGTATCTGGTACATGATATGTATCTAACATATTTTCAGTTACTATAGGTTCTTGAATATCAGAATCTGATGTTGTCATTTCTTCTAAAATAATTTAGCTTCTACCCTTGTGCTTATTTACGAAGTCATCATCGAGATATTTACATTAGTACTCACAAACACTTTGTGATCTCTTGGATCGTAAAATATACCACCTCTTGTTCCTTTAGGATAACCTATGAACAAGCAAACCTTAGTTCTTGATTCTAACTTGTCAGGATCCTTTAGGGTTCCTCATATCCGGAGATAGGAGACACTGGGCTTTTGCCCTCGTAGGAGACACTGGGCTTTTGCCCTCGCCATAGTTCCATTGGTGTTTTAGGAACTGACTTGGATGAAACAAGGTTTAATATGTGTGTCGCTGTTTCGAATGTAAAGCCCCAAAAAGAACTTGGTAGGGTAGCATGACTCATCATGGATCATACCATTTCCATCAACGTTCTATTTCTCTTTTCTGCAACAGTGTTGTGCTGCGGTGTACCCGGTGTAGATAGTTGAGATCTAATCCCACTTGCGGTAAGAAATTCTAGAAACTCTGTAGACAGATACTCACCACTACGATCTGATCGAAGTGCTTTGATACGTTTTCCAGTTTGATTTTCAACTTCAGCCTTGAATTCTTTGAACTTTTCAAAAGATTCAAACTTATATCTCATCAAATAAACGTATCTGTATTTTGAGTAATCATCCGTAAAAGTGATGAAATACTCAAAACCTCCTCTTGCTTGAATGCTCATATGACCACACACATCCGTATTAATTAACTCAAGTAATTCCGTGGCTCGATTACATTTGGTTTCAAAAGATCTCTTAGTCATTTTACCTTCCAAATAGGATTCACTGACTGGTAGTTCTGTTAAGTCCAAGGGACTCAACAATCCATATGAAATTAGTATTTGGATCCTAATTAGATTAACAAGACCAAGGCATAAACGCCACTGGTAACCCTCGTTAGGCATATGAGTTCTCCTTTTGGATGGTAAGTCAAGCTTAGTAGTGTTAAGTTCGGAATTAGGGTTTTTATCGTGGTATAATAAGAAAAGACCATCTTTTAAGTGTCAGAGCAAATAAACCATTATTTATTGAACAACTCACAGAAATCAGATTTCTGCGAACACACGGTATGTAAAGTTGTTAGGAATAGTGCCCTTAAAGCAGTTTTAGGCTTTACTATTTCCTTGTAAAATCACAAATAGTCTTTGAATAATAAACGAAATAATTTTGTTCTTAGGCAATCACTTCTTTATGTGCTTATTTATATCTGTTAGGGTTTGACTGTGTTTTGCATGTTTTGAACTCCCCTAATCCGATGAGGCCATTAAGAACTTTGCCCTTATGAGAACGACACATGAAATAAGTTCTTAACTCCATAGGAGAGGATTAGAAACTTCTCCAAGTTGATGAGTCCGATAGACAGTGGGAGTATCAACCTTGACTCCATTGAGACTTGCTTATGTGATTATATCCTCTTGAAGGATCATTCAGTTTCATAGAATGATAAGTGCATACGATGATCCGTTCATAACACGTAAGGGTGATTGTCACAAGGACTTCATCACTGAGATATCCCGCGTGAGAACATTTCTAAACGGGAAAGGAAGTCTCCTAGAAACTTCCAGATTAGGAAATATCTCACAGGTCAATGACGTGATTAATAATCCTTTGACTTGAGATTCTGTAATGTCTTATATGAGCTAACTCTGTAATCTTTGATGTAGGCTCAAAAGGTGTCACCATATAGACACCTGAACCACGGCCTATGTTGGGATTACACAAATGGCATATGTGGAATTAGTAGAATCAATAAAGGACCTACACTTGTTAATAACAAACATGATCTCTTACTGTTTAAGTTGTTCGTAGTCCATTAAATATTATACCCTTGGCCAAGGTGGATAAAAGATCAAGACATCAAGAGAATGGGGTTTTCTTGGATTGAGATCTAAATGGATATGAAACGAACTTAACTTTAAAGATCAAGAATAACTAGGCTCTGAGAATATTCCCATGCCTATGTTCTTGACTGAGAGATGGAGTTGTAGGAGGAAGTATTTCACTGATTATCATTGACTGAAAGGTTCTTCGATTCATTTCGTTATTCGGCTAGGGGTCACACACCCATTGCTAGATTACGGTAGTGTGATCTGTGAAGTGATTAATTAATTATGGAAATTAATTAATTACTGTCACTGCTAATCGAATAATGAACCTAAAGGGTCACCACAAATGCCAGAATACGTTGGTTATGGTAGGATGTTAATTGGATTAACGAAGGATCAAATTGTTGATCGAAATGAGAGCATTTACACGTGGATTGTTGCCACGTGTCAAGCACACGTGACTGCCACATGTCACGCAGTCGACGTGTAATTATTTTACACATGAATTCTTTTCTAGAATTAATTAATTAAATTTTAATTAATTAATTTTGGTCTTTTAATTAATTATGAATTAATTGTCAAGACTATTATCAAAATAATTAACCCGATAAATAATTAATTATGAATTAAGTTATTTATTGAATAAATTGACTTTTGACTTTAATGGGTAAAGGTTGAAAAGTGAAACTTCCTACTGTAGGAGAGAGAGAACATCTCTTGCTAGATTTGGAGAATAAGTTAAGAACTTATTTTCCAATTAAAAGTTAATAATTAATTAGTTAATTAGTGAACAAGAAAATAAAAGTCCACTAGGTTTTGGAACCCTAGGGGATCGAACCAACCTTGTATAAATACAAGGGGTGGTGCTTCTCTTACTCTTTAGACCAACACTCAAAGAAGTGTTAATTGTTTTTAAGAAAAATAAAAGAAAAGTTTTCAAAGTAAAATATCCTAGCCAAACACAAGCCATAGAACTAGCATTCTCACTAGCTTGATCGTGTTCTAGGACTGGTATGGATACGCTTTGGAGGATTGCCTACTTTGGGATCTAATCGAAGGATGTTTGAGGTGCATTCCGCTTGAAGGGTATTTTATAGGCGGTATCAATATCACAAGAAAGCTTCAATCAACGTAAGTTTCTTGAAACACCATATGATACAATACAAAAATTACAAGTCTTTTAGATCTACTTTTGGAAAAAAAATTTAAATTTTCGCTGTGCAAACTCTGCTGTTTTTCAACATTTATCAATATCAAAACCCTATTGCCAAAATTCAAATTTACAGTCCCTACTGCTAATACAAATATAGTTGTAATATCTCTAAGCAGTAGCTGCATCTCGCCATCTTCAAGCTTTCAGGTTAGCTTGAACCCCTGCAATGAATTGTAGCTATGAATAGTTGAACTTGAGTCTACACACCAGGAATCTGGTGGACATCCAACTAAACATAATTCTATTAAACAAGATATCAATATACCTTGCGCAGATGGCTTAGTAGGAAGACTTGGTAAGTATTTTTGGAAATTCCTCTTCCAGTGCCTATTTTCACCGTAGTGGGAACATTTTCCATTGCTAGGTTTACCTTTCTTCTTCTAAACCTTTTTCTTGGGATTGGGAACCTTTCCCTTTTCCTTTTTCCATTTACTGGCTTTTGAGGCAGTGGAAGTCGATGCTTGTGCTAGGAGAATAATTCTCTTAGCTTTCATCATTCCCTCTGCCACTTTGAGTTTGTTCATCAATTCATGTAGAGAAAAAATCCAATTTGTTCATAGAATAATTTTGCTTGAATGTGTCGAACGACTTTGGCAGAGAGCATAGGATCATATCTTGTTTACTGAGATAATCAAATTTAGCATTGAGGCTCTCAATCTCGTTCTTGTAAGCAATCATGTTCATAACATGATCCTGAACAGGTGATCCCTCAGACATCTTGGTAACCAACAACCTTCTCATGAATTCGAGCCTCTTGGCTCGATTCTGTCCTCCAAACATCTGATGAATATGATCCATCATGCTCCTAGCAGTTGGCATCTCATGCATTTGATGCTTAAGAACATTGGAGACAGATGCCAGGATATTTGGCCTAGCCAAATCATTGGACTTGATCTAATCGGAATAAGTATTTCTCATATCCTGAGTGGCTGTAGCTTCCGCTACCCCCGGATATAGTTCATTGAGCACATGTTTTAGATTCTCATAACCAAACATGATGCCAAGATTCATTTTCTAGTTAGCCTAGTTAGACCCTTCAAGTCTATTTTCCTTTAGGATCAATTGAAGCGGGCTAGCTGTCGTTATTGTTTAAAACTGAAATATTTTAAAATAGTGAAAGTTATGATTTTATATTTTACTTCTTTTACGTCTAACTAATAAATCAAATCCACATAAGTATTTTGGTTTATGCAATGGTGACTTAACAAACCGTTGTTGACTCCCCGGAAGCGAGGTCGAGAATCGCTTAGAAAAGTAAGAACTATTCGTAATTAACATGCCATCTAGGTAATTCTTACCAAACTATGTTAATCCACCACGTAAATCCTTGGCATCTAAGTGAATGTAACATAGCTCCGAAGGGAGGTTAATACATCACTTAGTCACGTGTGCACCATTACCTAGAAATTCGTACGAGTAGATCAAGACACTCCAAGGAGGCGTGGTCGAGCTAACTTTTCTCGTACTTCATTCTATCCGAAGAAGTCTAATCTTGTATGCCGCGAATACATACCCTCCGAAGGGAGTAGTACGTATCCACTATACTATAGACGGGTGATGGAGGCCGTGAGAATCTAACTCTTTTCATCTTGCTCCCACTTGAATTTTTTAAAAAATTGTGGATTATTTTTGATTATTAAATAATCACTTTTGGTGTCTTATTATCAAAAGTAATTAATCTAATTAATATGCTCCCACTAGGATTATTAAATAATCCTAATAATATTTTAAGGCTTTAATAACTATTTATTAATTAAGCCAAAAAAATATTAGTCTAATTATGCATATTGTTTAATCTCTATTAAACACTATTTATCTAACCATATTAAATAAAATAGACATAATTGAAACAACATAATATCTCATATTATAATGCCACATTTAAAATTAAAGCATGCTTGCAAATAATTATCACATAATTATCATGCTTAAAATTTAAATGGCACAAAGTAAATATGTTATGAGTTATCACATAATTTAAATCATATTTACTGATTCGGAAATTACCAGGAAGACAATTAAATTGTTTCCTAGGATATTACCATTTCACGCAAATTCCCAGGAAACACTGGAGGGGTCACAATGGTCCCACTTAAAACCTAACCTCTTTAGACAGAATTTATGTGCACAACATCAGATTTAAAATTATACATCATATGCTTTATCAATTGCAAGTATATATTCAGAGCCCGCTCTGATACCAGTTGCTGGGTGGATGGACCAAAATACAGTGACGATATAGAGCAATATTTCAAAAAAAGTTTAGCCATAACCTCGTTATCAAAATATTTCTAAAATATTTTAATAAGCAACTGAACAATTAGGCCAGAACTACTCTAATATATGCATGCAACGATAACATAATTTTAAATCATAGAGCATATAAACGTAATATGTAAATAATAATTTTGGCTGCATAACGGTATTACCGTAATGCAAAATATGGATGTCAATCACACTTTTCCACCACCTCGATTTTCTCGTGCAAACGGCAGAGCTTCTGCGCAATATGCCCGATTGAGATTTTGGAGTCTGGGATCCGGCAGTATTTCGCAAAATACTCGAGAAAAATATTTTTCTAGGAAAATCCTATTTTCTAAAACTAGAAAATCTCTACTTTCTAATAATTAAGTGGATTATATATTAATTATATAACCACCTAATTAAATAATTAGTTAATCCTTAATTAAGGATTAATTAACCGTAGAGAGACAAAATGTGCCGGGAGGGCTTTTGAAAATAGCCAAAAATTTTAAAAAATTGAATGAATAAATAGGAAGGAATCAACCCCTAATTATCACCTTTCAGTGTGCCCGCCATGGCTCCAATAGCCAATTCAAGAACACCATCGGCTAGCACACACCGGTACGAGTCGGCACACGCTGAGCACGCGCCGAAACAAGTCGGCACGTACCGCCACGAGCTGGCTATGTGCTGGCGCATATGGTACACACGCAGGCCACCAAAATCTGACACGTGTCCAATTCGGCCCTACCCATAGCCGAACCGACCGATCCTATCCAGATAGAATCTGACCCTATCCATATCCTACCCGATCAACCGAGTCCGACCCGATTCACCATAGGTCAAATCTGGTCCGCTGATAGGCGTTGATGTGGCGTTATTTTAGCCATCCACGCGGTATGCCACGTAGCGCCCAGTCAACGCCTGACTTGCTGGTGTGGCCTGACATGTCAGCATGCCACATTAGCAAAAAACTTTTTTTTTTTTTGAAAAATTTTATTTTGTCCAAAATAAAATTCCAGGCATTTCCAACTCTTTGGAATTTGATTTATTTTCTCACAATAAATCCCTTAGCTATTTTCAAACACTTTGAAAATTCATTTCTCTTTCTTTGTTTAATATTTTCTCTTTGGTCTTCGTTGGGGCTTGCAGGGGGACCTGTAGGACTATTTAATTTTAGTTCCAAACGGGTCAATTTATTATCATCACATGACAATAATTGATTAATGTTTAACAATATTTAATTCCACTAAATAAATATTATTGACCTCTAAAATTAATTAAATTATTCACGAATTTCTCAATCTAGAATAATTTTGCATTTTACTCTTCTATACAGATATACATGAAAAATAAATCAACACTATTATCATTTATTTTTCACTTCCGATCTGAAATTCCTTGATTCGCCTTAAGTCCAAATTCTCTGTATGTGAAACACATTCAACATACAACTTCAGTGACCCACACACAAAGTACTTTGGCCAAAGTTTTAATTCGAACCTTTTGGAAATCTATTTCTAGGATATATATTAACCTTCCAGCAAGGCCACAGATTCCTCGATCAGTATTACTCTTTAGCACATTTCATGGAACCACCAAATGGACAAAGTATTTTGGCCACCCGTTACCGAGACGTCACTTCTGAGTACATCATAGTGATTAGCACTACATGCTTAAAGTCGAAATACTGCAAGGATTAAGAGTCCAATGCTTCCCAAAATTTTTGTTTATTTTAGATAGTAGTATAAAATGAACAATCTTAGTGGTCCAGTTCGATGTTTCCAATCCCATTGAAAATCATCAATGTGATATAACAGGAAACTCTATTTCCCTTGTAGCACCCCGAGCGAAGGGCACCACATCCCCTGCACTATAGCCCAACATGAGTAACGAAATGGCAAGTCCGTACACTTGCCAAACCATAGCTAATGGGATACAAATAAAAATACACCTAAGCTAGGCGGAACTTAGACCCTGACTTCAAAATCTAAAATAACAAAAGCGTAGAAACGGAAGCAACCAACGAATAAAACATACATCAACAGGTGACGGGTTCAATCTGGTCTTAAGCTTGTCCCGAAATCATACGTCACAAAACATAATTAAAATATTCATACACGATCCATTCAAATACAAAAGTGTAAGTGCAGAACAAATTAAACAAATATAGAGACTCAACACTACAAACTGACTCCAAGGACCAACTCAAGTCGCCTAGCTCAAAATACAAAGCAACCTGCAACTAAAACATAGAAAGAACGAGGGCCAGTCTACTGACTGAGTGAGGGGCTACACACGTACAACTACATGTATAGAAGAGCACAACACATAATAGAGCCAAAAGTCTATGAACTAGGGCGTGGTTTTTGCAATCTAAAACTTTTTCTCCCATGATACTATATATATAAGAAAGAGTTTAGGGCCGAAGGCCAAATCAACCAATTTTAGTAATTAAGAATCCACTCCCATTTCATGAACCATTTCACATCAAACTAACTCCTCAGATTCAGATTCAGATTCAGGTTCAGATTCATATTCATATTCATATCAAATGGAAATGTGCACAGGAGGGTTCCCAGCGACCCTATGTCTGACCCGGGTGCTCCTTACCCACATCTCCGGGCCAAATCCAGAGTTATATTCAAATTCTCTCAAAGACAGAGTTGTGTTGATGGGAGAGCTCGGCATCCCCGAGTTTCCATGCCACTTCTCCGTTAGTCAAATCCTTTTGAAGAAGGAGATGTGTTGATGGGAGAGCTTGGCATCCCGAGTTGCCATGCCACTTCTCCGGATCCAAGTTCAAAGTCATAATCATGTTCAAATTCAAACGCAGATTCAAATTCATTACAGATTCATATCTCGCTAGTATACATAAGTACGTACCATACATTGCTACATCTATGCTTTGCTTACCTCTCCATGTCACTTCGTTGATCACCCTCCTAGGGAGGGACGGGGCTCGTGAGAGGCATACGGTGTGAAGCACAATGCTTTACTTACCTCTCCGTGTCAATTCTATGTTCACCCTCCTAACGCGGGACGGGTTTCATGAGAGGCACACGATTTTAAGCATAGAAGATCATGGCCCAAATCATAGTCAAAACCGAAAGCGAGCGTACATAGACTCATACTGTGACACCCCGTCTTCTCGGCAATCCAGGTATGATGTCACGAGAGAGTATAATTTTGTATTTTCGTGACTTATGTGTTATTCACATGCCTTACGTGTCAATTTGTATAATATTTTAAGTATGTGCGCATTAGAATTTAATTAAATGTACTTGGACCCAGTCGTCCAATATTTGCAAATTAGGGACCTAATTCTAATTAGGGTGTTTTTAGCCTTTGTGGCTACCTTGAACTCGAGAATTCGAATTCGAATTCCAACCTTGTCATTGAGTTCGTTTGGATGATTCGGATTCATTGAATTAACCTTTTATTTCTAAAGCCATTTGATCGTCCTACTGTTTTAAAATTCGATCCGAAGGGGCTGGATATCATTTGACCCTACCCATTTTGCTCAACCCGTTTTAGCCCTTAAAGACCTGAAAATATCAGCTCTCCCTCTCCCTCTCCCATTTTGATCGATCAAATCAAGCAAGGGGAAAGAGAAAGAGAAGCCCCATTTTTGGCCTCAAAGCTTTGGTTCGAGCTTGTGCTCCGTCCGGCCATCTGATCGAAGAACCAAGTTAACCATTGTATTCCTCGCGTTACGTGCTTTGATTTTACGTGCATTTTGTGGTATGATTCCTTGTCTTTGTAGCTATTTAGAGAAGGAGATGAATAGTGTAGGTTTTGTGTTTTGGGTGTTCAGGTTCGTTTCGGAGTCCAATTTGTGCTCTAATGTGTTCAATATATGTTAAGTGATGTTATATATTCGTTTTGTGCCGTTTGTTGGGGTTTGGGATGGTTTTTGGGGAGGTTCGAACCCCCCCATGTTGCAGTCGCCATGGCTGAAAGCTTGGTCGCGCCAGCGACCGTTTTTAGGCATGAAAGTGTCGCGGCCACGACCATTATGCCGAGAGAGGTTCTGTCTTGCCTTAGCGGCCGCGACTGGTTTCCAGTGCAATTTTGTAACAGCCCAAAACAGGGCCTGGATGAAAATGGTAAACTAAGGGCATTGGTAAAGCGTTTATAGACAGTGATCCAACTTTATAAACCTTCATGCATTACATTCTTACATGAACTTCGTGCTCATATGTGATCTGACATGTTTTAAGGGGGAATTCTTGACCTTCGATACAGTTTACTATTCATTTCCCAAGCCTATAATACCCAATGCTTCAATGGAACCCTATAGGTTCATATCACATGTTTCCCAATCGTTTGAACTTGTTTTCCAAGTTCCGGAAACCTTTCTTGAACCATAAGGGTATTTTGGGAACTTACCGACCAAAGTTACTATTCATCTGAAAATGAGCTTTTGATTCTGATATCTTTCCTACCCAAGTTTACAGTCAAATCGATCCTTGAGTCGAAACGAGTCTATTGAAATCATTCTTGACTTGAAAATCTATTCCGAGCTTCGTTTTATTTGAAAATATTTACGAAAACCCTAGTTCACTATTTCTACTACGAACGGTTTTCATTCGGAAAATGTTTTCTCTCTGGATTTGCATTACTCGAGCTATTTCAAGATTTTTGAGATGTTTTACAACTCTTGATTCAAACCCTAGCTCGAAATTTTGAAGCGTACGCTTGTACGTAAGAATTCACTATTCATTATACGTTTTTAACTTTCTATCGATAAAACGTTTTATAGTCGATATTGGATTCAAAACGCTTCTCGATTTATTTCTTGAATTTTGGAAACAATCCGGACTCGAAAATCATTCTCAAAAGTCGTTTTTCACTCGTGTTGAGTTTCGGGCTCAAAACTTTTATTCATTAAAACTAATGTATCTTTCAAACGGTAAATCCGATTTCGACGTATGAATATGCGTTTCGAAGCTAATTTTTGGCCGGACGGAATGGTTATACTTCCAGACACTCACCTTCACGTTTGGTCAGTGAGAATACCGAAATACCCTCAGCAGTCCCATTTTAGCTTCAAGAACAAAGTTAGCTTCCAAGAGAAGTTTTACCATTTGGCTCTCCTACCCTTCTCTACATTTTATTTCCAAGGTGAGGGGCTTCCCAACACCTATAAATACCCCCCTCATGCCATTGAATTCCTTGCTCATTTGTTGTGTTAACAACTCCCTTTCTTTCTCTCCCTCTTCCCCTCTTGCCGTGAGGCACTCCCCCCCTTGCTAGGTTAGTTGTTTTTATTTTATGTTATGTTTTTATGTTATGTTTTAGTTTAGTTTATGTTTTTATGTTATGGTATGTTTATATTATGTTTAGGTTGGGTCTTAGGGTCTTCCCTAAGACATATAGGATTTTATTTTATGCATTTATTATATAGTTTTTATGATATGTTTCTTAGTAGTGAATTATGATTTAATTGTTTAGTATATGCTATGAAATGTTATGAATTGCTTTAGTATATGGTATGATCATGTTATGGAGCTATTATGTGATGATAATTGATGCATGATTATGATATTTAATTTATGTTCAAGCATGTTATGCAATGGAATAGTAACCTATGATCAATTATATCATAACTTGTTACATGTTACTATATGGTCTCAATTGATGAATGCTACATGATTAATGGTCTTGATATGCTATGACTTATGTCTATGATATGTTATTACATTGTTACAATGTTACATGAATCATATGTTATGACTTGAGCTTATGATATGATATGGATTAATGGAATAGTGCCTTGATCACATGTTATACACTTTGATAGTGTCACATGTTATAACCTAAGATAGAATAGTGTTTCATAACTTGATGTTATGCTTTAATTAGATCTCTTAACCATAGGTTATGCCTTTAACCTAGATCACACATGCTTATAATAACATGAACTTGAAACTATAGGTTATAATCGAGATCATAATTGGATTAGGGTGTGTGTGCTCGTGTGCTCGTGTGTGTGCATGAGTGTGTGTTTAGTGTGTGGGTTTGACCCGACCCTTTGACCCGACAAGTGAATAGTAACATGTGAATAGTAATCTGGAATAGTAACTGTGAATAGTTCTTTTGAATAGTAAAAGTGAATTAAAACTTGTGCTTTCTTAATAGACATTTGCACTTAGGGTTTTCAAATCCGGGGTCTAAAATGTGATTTCAAAATGTGTTTTCTTTCGAGGACTTGTTTCATAACCTTAAGGTTTTGCGATAGGATTCATAATTTGATTAATTCCTAATCGATTATAGTAAGATGATAGTCCCACGTTAATGATAACTCACTTTAAGGATTCCTTTGTGTGTTATCCTTCTCTAATACCTTAAATGGTATTACTCTCTTGTCATTACATGTTCTGTACTTGTTTTATATGTTTATGTGCATCGTGATAGAAGTGTGTCTTAGCTCACCTTAGTACACACTTACAGGAGTTAAGGTTGAGCACTGGAATCCCCAGGGCACTGCATAATCTATCCTACCTACTGTTATTAATAGGTGAGGTTAAACTATTTCAACTGGAACCATGAATACTTAATGATTCAATTGTTTTGAGACTCTAAGCCTAGTGCTTTACATTCTTGTTTTGAAATACCCTTTATAAGGGATGATTCTTCAAAGAACCCAGACCTATCCATATTCATTGATCAAGGGCACATGTTTTCAAAGTACAGCATCAATGGTTCAATGTTTTCAAAGTACAGCATCAATGGTTCATGTTTTCAAAGTAATGCATCAATGGTTCAATGTTTTCAAAGTAATGCATCAATGGTTCATGTTTTCAAAGTAATGCATCAATGGTTCAATGTTTTCAAAGTATTGCATCAATGGTTCAATGGTTCAATGCATAGGTTCAATGGTTCATACATTCGGATTTATTCTGGATGTCATCAATGGTGCAAGCAATCAATGGTTAATGGTATGGGCCCGGCGGTTATGTGTAGAGGTGATGCTCGGGAGGTGAGCGCCAATGACATCACTAATACCGCCCGCCACACTAGGCGATTGATACCGACTTTAATCAGGAGGTTTGGTTAAGTCAGGACAATTGTCGGGAATGGACCGTAAATCTATTCCCAAATCAATGGTTAATGGTCACCTAGGGGTCGCTCCCCGAAGTGAAACTTGGTGGAGGATGGTGCATGTGTGTATGTGTTAGGGTGTTGTTGATCTCGGTCCGACACCCTATTAATGGTCATGTTTTCTGGAGTAAGGATGGAGAAGCCTAGCTTGTGGGCATCAATGTTTTTATAAAGTTGGTTCATATCTTACAAAGTTGTTCCCTACCCTTATCCCGTTTTATGAAAATCATATGAACCAAATCATAGCATATGTGTGCGCGTGTGACAGCATTCATGAAAGTGTTTTGAAAACTCTCATTTCTTATAGCATTGCATTAAAGGGTTTTATCACTTGAACTTATTCTTAAGTCCTTCTTCAAAGCTTTGCATTAAAGGTTTTACCTTATGAACTTCACTTCAAACGTTTACTTTAAGTACTTTCTTTTAAAGATATCCCTCACTTAGTCACTTTGACTAATACCTCTACCTGTTTTCTGGCCTCATGGTTTCAGGTCTTGCAGCCGCAGTCTAGAGGTATCTTGAAGCTCTAGAGTGTTCATTTTGTTTGAGTCAGGACTTTACTTTATTAATCTATTTTGTGTCCTGCATATGTTATATGGCTGCATTGATACTTTACCTTATGCTTTTGTAATAATCCTTCTGCTACTTGGATACTGCTACAATTGCTATCATGTGCTCCCGCGATAATGTTCAATTGATACAGTAATGTTAATAGTCTCTTCTGCTTAACGATCAGTACTTGCTTGTTTATATGCCATCACGCACATGTTTTGAAAAGTTTTAAAATACTCTGATTTTCCGCTGCATAAGCCACATAGTTAAACACTATTTGTTAATCGTTAATGGATATGCCGTTCCCTGGGGTATTTCTTGAGTGATGGCTCACACCATTACTTGAGGGGTGCTTCAGTGCGGGGGTTGGGGCGCCGCTCTCTACCAGCAAAGTGGGGGCGCTACAGCCTGAAGTGGTATCAGAGCGCCAGGTTAAGTAAGAAGAGACTTGACCTGGATTGCTCACATCATGGAAGCTTGTTTGACGTTGCATGGTTCTATCTTCTGGCATTCTTATCCGTGGTTCTCTGTATGGCCATGGCAGTTTAGCCACATCTCGATCCTAACCAGCAGCAGATAGACGAGGCCTTTTTCAAGCAGTTCGAGGCTTCACGTACTGTGGTTGTTTCTCACCGAGGAGGTACTCACTTCTATACTTGGCGTCAACCAAAGAACAGAGGCAGGACTAGGAGCAGCCTAATGGAGGTAATGATGGATCTGATAATGATGAGGTTGATCTAGCAGTGCATGAACATGATTGTTTGGCGAAGGGGATGTATAGCTTTGGTAGAAGACCCCTAAATTTTGGCACCATGGATGATGGATTTCAGACGACATGGAATTACAAGAGGTATTTTGCACTTGGTTTGGATGAATGGTAAGGCTTGAATGGGAGTCGACTCGATGGTATCGGGTCCTCCTTATTTTAAATTTTGTTTAAAAATGTGGCCTAATGTAGAAAATTTTTCCAAACCTTACACGTTTATGACACATTCGACTTTATATTG
Organism: Lantana camara; assembly: GCA_037501455.1. Lineage (NCBI taxonomy): Eukaryota > Viridiplantae > Streptophyta > Magnoliopsida > Lamiales > Verbenaceae > Lantana > Lantana camara. The sequence continues at coordinate 44,899,430 of CM074859.1, forward strand.
GATATCTGTTTACTGCTTTCCATAACTGTCATTGCATGAGTCTTAGAGTTGCTTCAAGATACCATTAGGGCCGTTATAGGATCATGCCATTTCATTTATTGTTATCATACTTGATATGTTGTACATGTTCATGAATTGTCAATGGTAATGGATAATGGAATAATGGATCAATGTTGATATGTTGTTCATGCTTATAAGTTGCTCTTGCCTATGTGGCAGTGTGATAATGGATTATCGTTGATATTTTGTTGTGGGAATGTGTTATTCTCATGATTATATGTGACTACGTGGAAATGTGAATACGTGGTTACCAATTATGTGAATCATCCTTACTTTCATGCATTATACACATGTCTAAATGCTTGAAACTTCAGTATCATCATGCCACCAAGAAGAGCACCACGTAATCGCGTACCACCACCGCCACCCCAAAGAGAAGTTACGCCACAACGGGATCTTACACCACCAAGGGATGTTAAGCCACCACCTCCTAGAAGGGAGGAAGTTCCAGATTTAGCTGATGTGTTGCGACAATTCGTGAGGGCTTGTAATTCTCCTAATGGGAAAACACTGGAAAAGTTTCTAAGAATGAACCCGCCTAAGTTTTATGGCGAACCCAACGACTTGAAGGCTGAAAATTGGTTAACTAGTCTCGAAAAGATCTTTGAAGCTATGGATATCAACCCTGAAGATCGTGAACGAGTTCAGTATGCTACATTTCTAATGGAAGGAGCGGCATTCAACTGGTGGAGGCATACTCAACACATGTGGACAGAGAACAACATTGATGGAAATTGGACTGAGTTTGTGAAGGAGTTTCAGCAGAAATACACTCCTCAGGTAACACGTGATGCAAGAGAAGCTGAATTTATGAATTTGGTCCAAGGATCTATGAACGTGATGGAGTACGAAGCTAAGTTTGTTAGGCTAATCAAGTATGCACCCCACATTCTGAGTGATGAACGTCGTAAGACTAAAAGGTTCATTGATGGTCTGAAACCTGAGCTCCGTTGGGCACTAGCTTCTTTGGATGACGAGACCTACACTAGAGTAGTTGATAGAGCATTGAAGGTCGAGGCAACCCATAAGGATATCCGGATGACCGTTAGTCGTCAAGAACCTTCTAGCCCTAAGAATTTTCAAGGAACAAAGCGACCTGCCGGATCCTCCTTTCAAGGAACCGGGAAGAAACCAATGATGGCACCGCAACAACAACAAAGGGCACCCCAACAGTATGAAACAACTCAGCCCACTCAAGAGGAGATAGTCTGTGACTACTGTAGCCGTAAAGGACACACTGAGGAAAATTGTCGTAAGAAGAATGGTCAGTGTTATTGGTGTGGTTCCCCTGAGCATATAAGGGAACATTGTCCTACCAGGATTAAAAGATTTGGGGTTCAAGACAAGGGTAAAGCGGTGGTGGGTACGATGAGCACACCAGTGGTTAAAGGCAGAGCATATGCAATGGATGGTAATGAGGAGGTTGATCCTTCGTCTGATGTGGAAGGTACTGTGCACATTCTTAACACGCCAGTTAAGGTCTTATATGACCCTGGTGCCATGCATTTATTAATTGCATCTAATTTATGTGCGCAATTATAATTTCCACTTGAATAATTATCATATGAAATTTGAAGTAAGTTCTCCTTTGGGGACTTACCTCGTTACGGATCAAGTATATAAACGCTGCCCTATATGCATTGGTAATTGCTACTACCCGTCAAATCTCATTGAGTTGCCTATGACGAGATATGGAATTATCCTTGGAATGGATTGGTTGTTTAAGTACTATGTTAATCTGGATTGTTACAAGAAGGAAGTCATCTTGGAAGAGTTGAGAAAACAATTGGACGACATTTTGGTGTTCTTAAAGACACCAGATGAGCACGCCGAGCATATCCGAATTGTGCTGAGCACTTTGCTGGATCACAAGCTATATGCCAAGTTCAGCAAATACAAGTTTTGGCTAGAAAGAGTTACATTTCTAGGACACATCATTTTCAGAACTGGAGTTAAAGTAGATCCATCAAAGTCGAAACATTGATGGAGTGGAAGATACCGAAGAAAGGGCTTACTTGAATTGGTAAAGGTGGTAAATTAAACCCAAGATATGTTGGAGTCTTCCAGATAATGGAACGAGTTGGAGAAACTACTTAAAGATTGGATTTACCTGCAAGTCATACAACGATCCACAATGTATCCTATATATCTCAGATTCACAAGTGGTTTTGGATGAAAAAGAGATAGTACCAATGGAAGAATTATCGACAGAACCAAACTTGACTTATATGTTGAAACCGGTAAAGATTTTCGACAGAAGGTTCCAGGAGTTAAGGAATAAGAAGATTCCTTTGGTAAAAGTCCTTTGGAAGGGACATGGTACAGAAGAGGCAATGTGGGAAACAGAGGATAAGATGCAGAAACATTACCCCGAACTGTTTGCAGAAGAATCTGAGGACAGATTCTCTTTAAGGAGGGGTGATTGTAACAGCCCAAAACAGGGCCTGGATGAAAATGGTAAACTAAGGGCATTGGTAAAGCGTTTATAGACCGTGATCCAACTTTATAAACCTTCATGCATTGCATTCTTACATGAACTTCGTGCTCATATATGATCTGACATGTTTTAAGGGGGAATTCTTGACCTTCGATACAGTTTACTATTCATTTCCCAAGCCTATAATACCCAATGCTTCAATGGAACCCTATAGGTTCATATCACATGTTTCCCAATCGTTTGAACTTGTTTTCCAAGTTCCGGAAACCTTTCTTGAACTATAAGGGCATTTTGGGAACTTACCGACCAAAGTTACTATTCATCTGAAAATGAGCTTTTGATTCTGATATCTTTCCTACCCAAGTTTACAGTCAAATCGATCCTTGAGTCGAAACGAGTCTATTGAAATCATTCTTGACTTGAAAATCTATTCCGAGCTTCGTTTTATTTGAAAATGTTTACGAAAACCCTAGTTCACTATTTCTACTACGAACGGTTTTCATTCGGAAAATGTTTTCTCTCTGGATTTGCATTACTCGAGCTATTTCAAGATTTTTGAGATGTTTTACAACTCTTGATTCAAACCCTAGCTCGAAATTTTGAAGCGTACGCTTGTACATAAGAATTCACTATTCATTCTACGTTTTCAACATTCTATCGATAAAACGTTTTATAGTCGATATTGGATTCAAAACGCTTCTCGATTTATTTCTTGAATTTTGGAAACAATCCGGACTCGAAAATCATTCTCAAAAGTCGTTTTTCACTCGTGTTGAGTTTCGGGCTCAAAACTTTTATTCATTAAAACTAATGTATCTTTCAAACGGTAAATCCGATTTCGACGTATGAATATGCGTTTCGAAGCTAATTTTTGGCTGGACGGAATGGTTATACTTCCAGACACTCACCTTCACGTTTGGTCAGTGAGAATACCGAAATACCCCCAGCAGTCCCATTTTAGCTTCAAGAACAAAGTTAGCTTCCAAGAGAAGTTTTACCATTTTGCTCTCCTACCCTTCTCTACATTTTATTTCCATGGTGAGGGGCTTCCCAACACCTATAAATACCCCCCTCATGCCATTGAATTCCTTGCTCATTTGTTGTGTTAACAACTCCCTTTCTTTCTCTCCCTCTCCCCCTCTTGCCGTGAGGCACTCCCCCCCTTGCTAGGTTAGTTGTTTTTATTTTATGTTATGTTTTTATGTTATGTTTTAGTTTAGTTTATGTTTTTATGTTATGGTATGTTTATATTATGTTTAGGTTGGGTCTTAGGGTCTTCCCTAAGACATATAGGATTTTATTTTATGCATTTATTATATAGTTTTCATGATATGTTTCTTAGTAGTGAATTATGATTTAATTGTTTAGTATATGCTATGAAATGTTATGAATTGCTTTAGTATATGGTATGATCATGTTATGGAGCTATTATGTGATGATAATTGATGCATGATTATGATATTTAATTTATGTTCAAGCATGTTATGCAATGGAATAGTAACCTATGATCAATTATATCATAACTTGTTACATGTTACTATATGGTCTCTATTGATGAATGCTACATGATTAATGGTCTTGATGTGCTATGACTTATGTCTATGATATGTTATTACATTGTTACAATGTTACATGAATCATATGTTATGACTTGAGCTTATGATATGATATGGATTAATGGAAGAGTGCCTTGATCACATGTTATACACTTTGATAGTGTCACATGTTATAACCTAAGATAGAATAGTATTTCATAACTTGATGTTATGCTTTAATTAGATCTCTTAACCATAGGTTATGCCTTTAACCTAGATCACACATGCTTATAATAACATGAACTTGAAACTATAGGTTATAATCGAGATCATAATTGGATTAGGGTGTGTGTGTGAGTGTGCTCGTGAGTGTGCTTGAGTGTGTGTTTAGTGTGTGGGTTTGACCCGACCCTTTGACCCGACAAGTGAATAGTAACATGTGAATAGTAATTCGTGAATAGTAATCTGGAATAGTAACTGTGAATAGTGCTTTTGAATAGTAAAAGTGAATTAAAACTTGTGCTTTCTTAATAGACATTTGCACTTAGGGTTTTCAAATCCGGGGTCTAAAATGTGATTTCAAAATGTGTTTTCTTTCGAGGACTTGTTTCATAACCTTAAGGTTTTGCGATAGGATTCATAATTTGATTAATTCCTAATCGATTATAGTAAGATGATAGTCCCACGTTAATGATAACTCACTTTAAGGATTCCTTTGTGTGTTATCCTTCTCTAATACCTTAAATGGTATTACTCTCTTGTCATTACATGTTCTGTACTTGTTTTATATGTTTATGTGCATCGTGATAGAAGTGTGTCTTAGCTCACCTTAGTACACACTTACAGGAGTTAAGGTTGAGCACTGGAATCCCCAGGGCACTGCATAATCTATCCTACCTACTGTTATTAATAGGTGAGGTTAAACTATTTCAACTGGAACCATGAATACTTAATGATTCAATTGTTTTGAGACTCTAAGCCTAGTGCTTTACATTCTTGTTTTGAAATACCCTTTATAAGGGATGATTCTTCAAAGAACCCAGACCTATCCATATTCATTGATCAAGGGCACATGTTTTCAAAGTACAGCATCAATGGCTCAATGTTTTCAAAGTACAACATCAATGGTTCATGTTTTCAAAGTAATGCATCAATGGTTCAATGTTTTCAAAGTAATGCATCAATGGTTCATGTTTTCAAAGTAATGCATCAATGGTTCAATGTTTTCAAAGTATTGCATCAATGGTTCAATGGTTCAATACATAGGTTCAATGGTTCATACATTCGGATTTATTCTGGATGTCATCAATGGTGCAAGCAATCAATGGTTAATGGTATGGGCCCGGCGGTTATGTGTAGAGGTGATGCTCGGGAGGTGAGCGCCAACGACATCACTAATACCGCCCGCCACACTAGGCGTTTGATACCGACTTTAATCAGGAGGTTTGGTTAAGTCAGGACAATTGTCGGGAATGGACCGCAAATCTATTCCCAAATCAATGGTTAATGGTCACCTAGGGGTCGCTCCCCGAAGTGAAACTTGGTGGAGGATGGTGCATGTGTGTATGTGTTAGGGTGTTGTTGATCTCGGTCCGACACCCTATTAATGGTCATGTTTTCTGGAGTAAGGATGGAGAAGCCTAGCTTGCGGGCATCAATGTTTTCATAAAGTTGGTTCATATCTTGCAAAGTTGTTCCCTACCCTTATCCCGTTTTATGAAAATCATATGAACCAAATCATAGCATATGTGTGCGCGTGTGACAGCATTCATGAAAGTGTTTTGAAAACTCTCATTTCTTATAGCATTGCATTAAAGGGTTTTATCACTTGAACTTATTCTTAAGTCCTTCTTCAAAGCTTTGCATTAAAGGTTTTACCTTATGAACTTCACTTCAAACGTTTACTTTAAGTACTTTCTTTTAAAGATATCCCTCACTTAGTCACTTTGACTAATACCTCTACCTGTTTTCTGGCCTCATGGTTTCAGGTCTTGTAGCCGCAGTCTAGAGGTATCTTGAAGCTCTAGAGTGTTCATTTTGTTTGAGTCAGGACTTTACTTTATTAATCTATTTTGTGTCCTGCATATGTTATATGGCTGCATTGATACTTTACCTTATGCTTTTGTAATAATCCTTCTGCTACTTGGATACTGCTACAATTGCTATCATGTGCTCCCACGATAATGTTCAATTGATACAGTAATGTTAATAGTCTCTTCTGCTTAACGATCAGTACTTGCTTGTTTATATGCCATCACGCACATGTTTTGAAAAGTTTTAAAATACTCTGATTTTCCGCTGCATAAGCCACATAGTTAAACACTATTTGTTAATCGTTAATGGATATGCCGTTCGCTGGGGTATTTCTTGAGTGATGGCTCACACCATTATTTGAGGGGTGCTTCAGTGCGGGGGTTGGGGCGCCGCTCTCTACCAGCAAAGTGGGGACGCTACAAATTTTATCTCGGCCGCTATGCCCTCATACATGCTCCGTTTTGCCTGAATTTTTAACTGTAGAAAACTTTTGAGTGTAGAACATTCTCCAATTAGAATTACCTCAAAATTTGTGGGACCCTTGCCACATCCCGCGCTGAGAAGTACCCCAAGTGTTAGCTCTAGGCCTTCACTCGAGATCTTTTTCAGCGAACGGTGATGAACAAACAAACACAAGCATAGCGGAAGCATAAAATAAAGCCAATCAACATCAAACTTTCAAACATAATTATAAGGCCGATAAAGCCGATGACAAAATGATAAACTTTAAGTATAGACTGTACATCCTGACTTTCCCACGAAGGAGAAGTTCCAAAAACACCGAGTTTCAAAAACAAACTATCTAGACAACACCTGATAACTTAGACCTGACATGCTGCCCGGTTACATTTGCCTGAAGCCAAAACCTGAGAACAAGGGATGTTAGTCAAAGTGACTAAGTGAGGGGGGTTATACATATATATAAACAAGAGCACAAATTTGGTTCAAACTTTTACTCTTTTCAAAACAAGATCGAAACGTATATGAAAGAATATCTTTCAGTTTGAACAGAACACTTGTGAACCAATAATCGAAACGATAGATCAATCACAATGACCCGGCGAGTACGGGTGGGTTCTCCAACCTTTCACACCCTGAACACAAGAAACACAGAACATAAACCAGCCTTCTCCCTCCAATTGTTAGTCGAGGTGCCCCTCAACCAACCACACGATCACACATATAGGGGCAATATGCCCTGGTACCAATAACCTCACTCTATACGTAACACAGTCAACCTCCGGCTACACCCCGTATAGAGCTTCACAGAAATACGTAGCAAGATCAGATTCTGGTGCACACCTCCGGGCTTCACCCACTAGATACTTCGGGCCCATATTCCCCAAGGGCGTCCCCAAGGGTTCTATCATTCGATCAATACTCGCTTTAAATGATTTTCAACTTTCTTTCTCTTAACCGTTTCACAGTTCAAGATCAGACTTTTCGTTTACTCACACGTATATATAATATAACAAGAACCCATTTTTATAAGGAAATCCGATTTTTCAACAAAATACGAAAATATTATACAACAACTAATAATATATATATAGTATCAACGGGTCAAAATCAAATTCAAGAAATAAGGGTTTGGTTTTAAGAATATATATATTTACATAATATATGTTTTGGCCTCAGTTGAAAACATTTTAATCCCTCTCCTGAAAAGCTTCCAAACTGCAAAAGGAAGACACGATCAACACAATCAGGGCTCCGCCCTAGGAACACCTGTGACACACATACAATTATGAGTTAAGACTCGACTCTATGCGACTCGACGACTAAATAGTTACCTCTGACTTGTACGGCTGTTACATGGATAATACTATTTACAATTAGCCACCTTAACTAGATTATCCCGAAGCCCCGAAGTCAAATGGAACAAACAAATATTCACATTCTACAAAACTCTAAGAAATTTCACAATTAAAATAAAATTTGTACTATTTATAAAATGATCAGTTAAATAAGCCGATCGAACATAAGGGATTCTAAAATTAAGAACTTTTTGCAATATCCTTAATTTCAGTGCACAACATATTAAATTTATATTACATGAGTTTATAGAAACTTTACAACTAATGTCTGCCCTGTTCCTTTTATATCCAATTAAACTTCCATTAATATATATCTAATTGGCCATACGAATTTCAATAACTTTAATAATTAAATCTCAAATTCAAGTCGATGAGAGGGTTTAATTAGGATGTAAACTTTGGTTAAACTAATAGGTTTACATGAACTTAAAGAATTAATACATTAAATAATATAATTTAATTCTTTAAAAATCATTATCTTAATTAATCATTACAGATTTGTAACGTAAGTGAAGTTATGAACTTACGAGCAATTAATCCTAAAGGCAATCCAAAAAGTACACGAATTTATACATGCAAGAGCTTATTTAAATATTAATGGGGTTATTAGCAGTAAAGCACTCAAGGCATCATTTCTTTCATTTTTTTTTTTGTTGATTAAGGCACAAAATGATCAAAGGAAACACATATGCATAGGGAACATAACAATGGGGAATAAGACAGAATATTGTTTTCATATATCCTTATTATCCCATACGTTTGTGAATATATCATATTTATATAACATAGGAGTTATTTATTCTAAAAGTTTTAATTACAATTATGATTGTGCTTAGGAGAACATACAGATGCTAAAAACTAAACTAATCACACTTATAGATTCATCGGTTAACACCATGTATATAAAAAAAACAAATTAAATCAAACATCATTTGATTATTAAACAATAAGTAGGAAATAAAGCCCATCAAATAATATTGACATCTAAAATTTAATATATCAAATAAGTCATAGTACTCACAAGATATTGTATCGGAATATATGGAACTAGCTAAGAGAGTCACAAAAGCCCCTTAGTTTCTCTTCATTTTCGTTCACTGTATAACCTTTGCCGTTAGATGACTATGGTAAAGTAACTGAATGAAACAAAAAGGGGTTCATTCTTAAGGCTAGGCAAAGTTGTAAATTATTATTTTATTTCACTAAAAATTTAATAATAAAACTCCTGTCTTGATCATTTAATTAATAAAATATCTACAAGTGCTTCTAATAGAAGGACACATAGATGAGCCCTCCGTATTTTGATGCCACTTGCCTAACAGTTGCTTAAATGAAAAATGAGTAAGCAATTTCCTTTTGACAAAACTTGTCAGAAAAAGGAAGATATCTCAACTAGATTTAACGATTAAATTCCCAATTCCCACGCATCATTACATCCTTATTATAATATACATATATATTCTATTACGTATATATATAATGGAGTGTTGGTATTATAATACTTATACTAATATATTTTACAATTCAAAGACAAACAAGTATATCTTCCAAATATATATTTTAGGTACATGGCTTCTATCACTAATTCGTAATAATAAATACTTTTGGATCAGACAAGAAATTATAATCAAATAATTAAGATCAATTAAATCTATATCTTTAGAAAATTTATTCTTAAGCAAACATTACATAACTTAGTCCTAATAATTGTACGTTGAAGTTAACTAATATCATTTAGTCATAAAATAATGCTTAAAATATAAATTGTTCGATCAAATTGTTAGGAATAGTGCCCTAGAAAGCCGATTGTATATCCGCTTTGTGCTTTTCCTTATTGTAATCATAGACAATCTTAGAATAAAATAACGATTTGAGGCAACACTTCTTTTTATGCTTTTGTTTGGTATGCGTTTACTTTAGCTGTGCATATACGAGAACTCCCCTAATCCTGATGACTTTAGGACTCTACCATTTTGGTGAAATAGTTCATGAAACGAGCCCTATATCACATAAGTCATGACTAGTAAAATACACCAAGCCGATGAGTCCTACAGACAGTGGGAGTGTCAACCTGACTCCTTTAAGGCTTGCTTGTGGGATCACACCCTTAAGAAGGACTACCTTGTTTCATGGAAGTGCAAAGTGTATAGTTGATACGTGCGTGATACATGAGGGTGCTTACTTCCATAAGTAAGTTCACTAAGGTGCCCCGTGTGAGAAGATTCCTAAATGGGAAAGGAAGTTTCTATTTCAGGAAATGGAAACTTCCAGATTAGGAAATATCTCACGAGTCATTGATGTGATTAATTAATCCTTAGACTTGAGGTTCCATGTCACTTTATGAGTTAACTTTATAGTCTTAGGTATAAGCTTTAAAGGGTGTCGCCTTAGACAACTGATTCAACGCTTATGCTGGGGCTACACAAGTGATTCATAAAAGTGAATGAGAATCAACAAAGGACCTACACTTGAATTTGCAAGGTGATCTCTTATTGTGTAAGTCATTCATATACCATATGGAGTCCTTGGCCAAGGCAGTAGATCAAGACATCAAGAAAAAGGTTTCTTGGATTGAGATCAAATGGATATGAAATGCACTTAGCTTTAAGACCAGATTATTAGGGTTATGATTATTCCCTTACCCTAGATCTTGGTTGAGAGATAGTAAGTAGGAGGATTGTATCTCACAAAAATCAATGACTTAAAGGTTCTGTCGAATCGAGACATTCCAATTCAACTAGGGGTTAAACACCTGTTACTAGACTATGGTCGTTTAATCTGTAGACTGATTAATTAATTAGTGAATTAATTAATTAGGGCCACTACTAATTGAATTGAGAACCTAGAGGGTCACACACAGCAACTTGGTTACATGAGTTGAGGCTTTGAAATGATTAAATGAGTTAATCAAGCCAAGAGGGTTCCACACGTGTGAAATACACGTGTGGGTCACGTGAGTGACACGTGTCATACATGGATACGTGTGCACCACACGTGTATAATTATTTATGTATTAAATAATTAATGTGTTAATTATTTAATAAACTTTGGTTTAATTTTGAATTAAAATGAAAGTCTTATTTTGGAGAAATAATCTATTTAATTAATTACGAATTAATTAATTAGATAAATAAGTTATTTATTTATTAATAAATAAAGTATAATATTATCCAAAAGGGTTTGGATATTTTTAGCTCTCTTAAAAGTTGATTTGAATTAGAATTCAAAATCAAAGTTCAAAATTACTTGATGATCAAGTAATAGGAGAGAGGGACCAAAATCCTTAGTCCATAAGGACTAGGGTTTCGGCCACCCCTCGCCAATTATATATAGGGGAGCTAGAGCTCCCCTTGAGAGTAATTGACAATTTCTTTTGGTTCATGTGTTGAACACCATCCTTTCTCCAAGATAAAATAAACCCTAGGTTAAGCCTAAACACTGACTAGAGAACTAGCATCCTTACTAGTTAGATTGTAGTCAAGTTGGTGGACTATCTCTAGAGAGCTTCAAGTTAGAAGTTTTGAAGATTCGAGCTTTACCAAGGAGAGGGGATCAAGCCGCGAGAAAAGCGTTCTTGGGTGGCTTGAAACGCTTCAAGAAAGATTATTGAAAACTAAGTTTCTAATCTCTACGAATGCGGATTCACGATTGCGAGTTTCGATTCTTTTTGTTGGAAATTTTTTTAAATTTTCGCTGCTTTTTGATTCCTGTTTTCCAACAAGTGGTATCAGAGCCACCTCGTTAATCGTGTTTCTGATTCGTCTCAATTATACTGAATTTGGTAGAAATTCTTAGGCTTGATGCGATTGAGTATTTGTAATTGTTTTAGAAAGCCTGAATTACGAAACTGTAATTTTCCTGAAAGTTTCTGAAAACTGTTTTGAAAATTTGTTTTTGAAAACTATTTTAGATTGGAAACTGTATAAACTGTTTTTGGATTTCTTGGATTGGTTTTTGTAACGCCCAATTTTCATTTACCAAATTCTTATGTTTTATTATAATTTTATAAATTATATTTTATTATACTTTCATGAGATTTTATGAATTCATATTCAATTTAGAATTTATTTCATAACTTGTAAATAATTATTACGTGAAAGAATTACCGGAAGTGATTTAATTATGACATTGTCCCTAGATGTTCATTTCTTTTAAATTTAGGGATCAAATGGCATAGCCTTTTTATGGATTTAATTGACTATTTAGCAAACACTTTATCCTTGATTGCATCACTCCATAAGACGAGGGATTAAATTGCAATTTATGCATCTCACATTTTTCAAAAATTGATGAATCACGTATTAAACCATCTCCAAGCTTCCTTCTTCATTTTTGATCCAAAAATCCATCGGTTTGCTTCCTTTCTCTCCACCAAACCACTCCTCAAGAAAGAAAGAAGAGATTTCATCATATTCATCCAAGATTTTCAAGAAAATTTCCAGCTTTGAAGTTAGTCATCATCATCTATCTTCTCTATTTCTTTTCATTTCAAGGTGGGCATGTGGTTGAATTCATGATTCTTGATCAATTATGTGTAAGATAGGGTTTGAGAATTATGGTATAAATGAGTTATTTGTTGATTAAAGCATGAATATGTGATTATAGCATGATTTGTTCCATTAATTCTTGAGAAATTTGAGCTTAGATGATCAAGTTGTGCATGAACATGAAACTTGGAATTCTTGATGATATTTCATGATTTGTGTGTTTAAATGATATATTATCATATCTTGAATATGTATGCATGTATATTCCGAGAAATCCTTGCATTTATTGATCAAAACGGGAGTTTGTGGTTGTTTTTGTTGTTGCCGTAGCCATGCCCTACTTCTGCTCTGTTTTTAAAATTTGCAGAAGCTGGGAACGGCCCTTCCCACTTCAGTGCATTATGGGAAAGGCCATTCCCCTGCGTTTAAATCAAGGCGGGTCAGCGATACTAGGAACGGCCATTCCCATTTTGGCCTACGTGCCGGAAGGGCCGTTCCCAGCAAAGGCGCATTTTAAATCAAAAGTTACTGGCAGGCTTTATAGGGACACGGGAACGGCCCTTCCCATTTTCAAAGGGAAGCCGGAACGGCCGTTCCCATACGTCTGGCAGAGCAAAAGCTACTGCATAAAATGTGATTTTTGGGATTTTAACCCAATACATTCTTTGATCCCAAATTGCTATTATATGATAGAATACTTGCTAAAACAAGATAATCTCATGCTACATTCCACATTTCTTGTCATCTCGTTGCATATTCGCCGTTCGTCATGTTTGGTCCATTTAGAGTCAAGTCTCATGTATACATTTATCCCTTGCACAGATCAGCTTCCCGTGGTGTGGAGCAGGGGCCGTAGGCCGTGTCTCGACTTGTATTTTGTCGGTAAAGGTGAGGTTTAATTGCTAGTTACTTAGAACCCGTATAACTTTATATGATTTTGGGCCAAACAATATAAATATATATAGTTACAAGTGTTTCTAAACTCTCAAGTCGTGTTCTTTAAAAGTAAACCGTGTTCATTGAAAGCAAGTCATGTTCATGAAAAGTAAGTCGTGTATCGTGTTACAAGCAAGTCGTGTGTTGTGTTACAAGCATGCCGGGTACCGTGTTACCGTGATTGAAACGTTATCATGTTTTGGCGAATTATCGTGTATCGTGCATTATGGGCCCGCGAGTGAGGGTTTGAGCGAACCGGGAAAGCATAGGGCTGACGGGTAACTCTTACCCCTCTATCAAACCGTGGGGATGCCCCCTGAATCCACCAGGAGATTTGGTAGAGGAAGGAGTCCCGTAAGTGGGAGTTATGCTCCCGACGTACATCATGTTATCGTGGGTGGTTCGGGCCTTGCAAACCCACCACCATTGGAGAAGGATAGAGTTCGTGTTATTGATCGTGTGCACTATAATGATTTGTGTGATAACCTAATTAAGTGAAAATGTAGTCTTTGTTCACTGTCGGGATTTGGTTGGAGATCGTGCACGCCTCTCGCCAGGGCCACTGATTGATAACATGAAATTAATTAAATAAACTTATTAAACTGATAGTTGTAATCTCGGGCGAGGTGTGTTTTATTCTTGAACTTGTATCACTTATAACATATAAGCATTACCCGAGGTTATAACTTGCATGTTACTTGTGTTTATATATATTTATGCCCCTCACTCGGTCTTCACAGACTGACGCCTCCACCTTTCAGGTTATCGCGGTCGTGTGCTAGGCGGGAGTCAGAGTCGCGTCTTTTATCCAGCTGAGTCTACCATTGCATTTCTTCCTATGTATTAGCATTTCAGAGTATCATGTTAGTAGCTTTTGGGTACTTATATATGAATGATATATAGGAGATGATAATGTATTGATATATTGAGCTTTTGAATGTTTGATATATGATGAACCGATGGTGTTATGCTTCCACTTTAAATTTCAGGTGTTGGACTTAATTCATTCAGGGTCCAGTCCCGCCTAGCTAGCCTATTTCTTTTACTTGTCACCCGTTCGCTATAGGTTAGCTCATGTATGGATTATCCATTTCGTGTGTGGATCGAACTGTAGTGCGGGGGAGTGGCATCTCTACGTATAGGGGTGCTACATCTTAAGTGGTATCAGAGCCTGGTTACAAAGCCGAGGTTCTCATGTCATGTCGAGTCTCATGAGTCTAGGTCCAACGGCATAGGAGTATTTGGCAAGTTGTAAGTCTTGCATCTCATATGGAATTACTTGAATTTGTCTGAGACAGTTGTGTTATGTGTTATACTTGCATCTTATGATCTCAATTATGTTCACTAGCATTCTCTAATCCAACATGCATATCTAGTGTTTCGGTTACAGGATGCCTCGAGATAGATCTCGCTATGATCATTCTCCTGGACATAGGATACATTACAAAGATCATTCTCCTCGTGCTCCTCCACCCCCTCCTGCTCAGCCACAAGATTTCATGAATGCAGTGTCGGGTTAGTTGATCAGAGACTTCATGAATGGGTTCCTCCAGCACCACCTGCGCCATTAGCACCACAGGAGAACCCTATTTCCGCTATACTACGGGAGTTTCAGAATCAGCAACCTCCCAAGTTTTATAGGGGCGATGATATTCAGGCAGAGATGTGGTTAAAGGAAGTGGAAAGAATTTGGCAGCTTATCCCGTGTGATACTCAGGAAAAAGCTCGTTGTACTCTTACTCTGATTCAGGGCGAGGCTTACTCCTGGTGGGAGAGTACTCAGATTGTATTAGAGGCTGCTGGGGAAGCTATTACTGGGGAAGTATTCTTTCGGGAATTCAGAAATAAGTTCATTCCACCAGCTTCCCGCACTCGTAGGTTAAGGGAATTAACTGAGTTGAGGCAAGAAGGGAGATCTGTTGGCAAGTACATCACAGAGTTCGAGAGATTATCTTGCTACGCTCCCAATATAGTGAGCGATAACTTTCACAAGGCAACACAATTCGTGCAGGGACTTAGGCCGGATATCCAGGATACCTTGAAATCTACTAACACAGGCACTTGGGCCAAGGCTACTACTAAAGCATTGAAGGTCGAGGATTCGGACAATGCAAGGAGGTCTATTCCTCGCTTTGAACCGAACCCAGTTTCAGGATCAGGACAGGGTTCCAATACGATGAAAAGGTCTAATGCTGCTTCAATCTTACTCTCCCAGGACAGGTCTAAAAAGAAAAAGTCCCAAATTGATAGGTCAACTTCAGAGAAGGTTTCTGTTACGACATTGCCATCACAGTCAGGGAAGCCACTCTGCACTTACTGTGGATGGGACACACATACCTATGATGGATGTAGAAAGCGTTTGCGTTTATGTTTCCGTTGTGGAAGTTCTAAGCATCAAATAGATACGTGTCCGAAACGGAAAGAGCGGTCCATCGGGGGTCGGAGATCCTTTAACAGGCAAGAACAACGGTGAACGGTACCTTCAAACATGTATTTCACGAGCATCGTGGATTTTACCATTGTTATAACTTTTGCTAGCAACAATGTGCTTCGTTATAAAGGATAAATTAATGTGGTTGGCATGACTATACATGCTTCTTGTGTGATAAATGTTTCCATCATTGTTTCTTGAATTGTTATCTTGTGTGTCTGAGAGACGGGGAGCTCTTATGTCTGTTGGGAGACGGGGTGCTCTCATACTTGTGGAGAGACGAGGTTCTCTCAATCTCGGTGTGGGAGACGGGGCTCTCTCATCATATGTTTAAAATTGAAAATGTAGCAGTGGACCTGGGGACCAGGTCCTTTTAAGGGGGGGGGGGGGGGGGGGGGGAGAGTTGCAACGCTCAATTTTCATTTACCAAATTCTTATGTTTTATTATAATTTTATATATTATATTTTATTATACTTTCATGAGATTTTACGGATTCATATGCAATTTAGAATTTATTTCATAACTTGGAAATAATTATTACGTGAAATAATTACCGGAAGTGATTTAATTATGACATTGTCCCTAGATGTTCATTTCTTTTAAATTTAGGGACCAAATGGCATAACCTTTTTATGGATTTAATTGACTATTTAGCAAACACTTAATCCTTGATTGAATGACTCCATAAGATGAGGGATTAAATTGTAATTTTTGCATCTCACATTTTTCAAAAATTGATGAATCACGTATTAAACCATCTCCAAGCTTCCTTCTTCATTTTTGAACAAAAAATCCATCGGTGTGATTCCTTTCTCTCCACCGAACCACTCCTCAAGAAAGAAAGAAGAGATTTCATCATATTCATCCAAGATTTTCAAGAAATATTTCCAGCTTTGAAGTTAGTCATCATCATCTATCTTCTCCATTTCTTTTCATTTCAAGGTGGGTATGTGGTTGAATTCTTGATTCTTGATCAATTATGTGTAAGTTAGGGTTTGAGAATTATGGTATAAATGAGTTATTTGTTGATTAAAGCATGAATATGTGATTATAGCATGATTTGTTCCAGGAATTCTTGAGAAATTTGAGCTTAGATGATCAAGTTGTGCATGAACATGAAACTTGGAATTCTTGATGATATTTCATGATTTATGTGTTTAAATGATATATTATAATATCTTGAATATGTATGCATGTATATTCCGAGAAATCCTTGCATTTATTGATCAAAACGGGAGTTTGTGGTTGTTTTTGTTGTTGCCGTAGCCATGCCCTGCTTCTGCTTTTTCTTTTTAAAATTTGCTGAAGCTGGGAACGGCCCTTCCCGCTTCAGTGCATTATGGGAAAGGCCATTCCCATGCGTTTGATTCAAGGCGGGTCAGCGATACTGGGAACGGCTGTTCCCATTTTGGCCTGCGTGCTGGAAGGGCCGTTCCCAGCAAAGGCGTATTTTAAATCAAAAGTTGCTGGCGGGTTTTAAAAGGGCATGGGAACGGCCCTTCCCATTTTCAAAGGGAAGCCGGAACGGCCGTTCCCATACGTCTGGCAGAGCAAAAGCTACTGCATAAAATGTGATTTATGGGATTTTAACCCAATACATTCTTTGATCCCAAATTGCTATTATATGATAGAATACATGCTAAAACAAGATAATCTCATGCTACATTCCACATTTCTTGTCATCTCGTTGCATATTCGCCGTTCGTCATGTTTGGTCCATTTAGAATCAAGTCTCATGTATACATGTATCCCTTGCACAGATCAGCTTCCCGTGGCATGGAGCAGGGGCTGTAGGCCGTGTCTCGACTTGCATTTTGTTGGCAAAAGTGAAGTTTAATTGCTAGTTACTTAGAACCCGTATAACCTTATATGATTTTGGGCCAAACAGTATAAATATATATAGTTACAAGTGTTTCTAAACTCTCAAGTCGTGTTCTTTAAAAGTAAACTGTGTTCATTGAAAGCAAGTCATGTTCATGAAAAGCAAGTCGTGTATCGTGTTACAAGAAAGTCGTGTGTCGTGTTACAAATATGCCGAGTACCGTGTTACCGTGATTGAACCGTTATCATGTTTTGGCAAATTATCGTGTATCGTGCATATGGGCCCGAGAGTGAGGGTTTGAGCCAACCGGGAAAGCATAGGGTTGACGGGTAACTCTTACCCCTCTCTCAAACCGTGGGGATGCCCCCTGAATCCACCAGGAGATTTGGTGGAGGAAGGAGTCCCGTACGTGGGAGTCATGCTCCCGACGTACATCATGTTATCGTGGGTGGTTCGGGCCTTGCAAACCTACCAACATTGGAGATGGATGGAGTTTGTGTTTGTAACACCCCCGGAGCGAAGGGCGCCACATCCCCCGCACTAAGGTCTAACCCGAGTAACGAAATGGAGGGTTCGCACTCGAATCAAACCATAGCGAACGAGAGACACACAAACACCCTCGCTAGGCGGCCTAGACCCTCAAGAACTGAGCAAATTAAAACAAGAGTAGCGGAAGCGTAAACATGCATACATAAATCCCAAGATCTCAAATCATTGCATATGAGGGTTCAAGTTGTCAAGATAAACTATAAGAACAAATATATATATACAATGCCCATCCGGGGCCAAAATAGCATGAGTAATCAAGAAACATAAGTCAAAAGTGCATAAAGGTAAGGTACATAATCCAAAAACAAATGCATGAGACCCGAGCTACACCACAAGACAACTCGACAGACTCTTTCCGCCTAGCTCGACTCAAGAGGTACCTGTAACTCAAAAGAAAGGGGAAAAAGAAGGAAAAACAATGAGGGTTAGTCCTAAAGACTAGTGAGGTGGTTGAACTCACACACCCGATATACATATAGAGCATAGCACTTAACAACATAAAGAACCCATGGACCGAGAATGGTTTTTGCAAGCCAAAGTGTTTTCCCCGTGTTATAGATATATACATACTTTAGAGAAAACAAGGGCCGGAGGCCAAATAACAAGTTTTAAGCACTTATAAATCCTTTCTCGTTCCATAGATTGTACAAGATTCACCAACTCGGCGAGTACGAGTCACATCTCCAAACTTCCATAAACAAAGAGACAAAACCAAGCAAAACAAAACAAAATCCAACCTTCACACCGGGTGATAGAAGGGTTGACGGCCCTAACTATCCAGAAATCACAAGAGACAAGGCTTAATTACGACCTTGAAACCTTCGACGGTTGCTTCCGCCGGCTCAAGAGAAACACCTTTCCCCAAACCTCTCGAGGTTAGGTGAGACTCTCAAAAGGAAAATGTTGATGGAAGAGCTCGGCGACCCCACGCCCGACCCGAGATTACCATACCATTCTCCGGGGCCCAAACATCTCACAAAAATCACGCAAAGAGTAAAGCTTATCTTTTAAAGCCACAAATCTCACTTACATACACACGCTTAATCGAAGGATTTTAAAACAAAGGCAAAATAGCTTATATACTTATACAAAGAGTTTTCAAGATCATATAACAAATGGGACAAGCCCTCAAGATACATATCTTACACTTATCTATCATATAATATACATATTTCGCATGCGAGGCTTCAAACCAAATAGGGGTTGTAGGTCAATTAACTAAAAGAAACAAAACCTCACCTTAACACCGATTACGGAGACAAAAGAAAGTAACCGGGCACTTAGGGGGCAACCTCGTCGTCCACGGGAAGAACCTCTGAACAAAACAAACAACAAAGGGGGAATACTCTTAGACTCAAAATGAACCACATTGAAGCTCGGTAAATGCATATGTATGTTCATGATGCAAATGACATGAAATGAATTCACACTTAAGTCATATGAGAGCACGCATTGCATATAAGATCATAATTCACAAACGAGGGCATAAAACGAGTCAATGATTCACAACATTAAGCTTAACACAAAATATAATAAGTTAATCAAGCATACAAGTCAGAAACAAGACAAGAAAGCTAACGAAAGGTAATGGAATCAACAAAAGAAATCCTCTCGAAAGCTAGCGTGTAAAGTACGGCCGTACCCAAAACTTAAGGGCCTGCACTCCATCTCCCCGCCCAGGGAGATTTTGTTCTTCAAAGTACCCACCCGGGTACGACATGCAGAAAGTTTCTGCATAAGAAGTACCCGGCCGGGCACTTCCCAGGCCAAAATCTCCCCACCCAGGGAGACCATTCCAGCCACGAAAAATGGTGGTTTCACCCCTGTTCAGCCCTGCAAACCTTCCCAAACAAATATAAACTCATCTAGGCATATTAAGGCATGAATTAAGGCAGCAAATCAACACAAAAACTCTATCAAACATGGTTAAATCGAGCAGCAACTGACAGGAACGAAAAGGAAGCAATAAACAAGCATAACTCCTCTAAAACCTCAAGAATACTAATGGTGGATTCATGTAATCAACTCTAACACTTGAAGTAAGTCCATACAACTCAAAGTGGATGACTAAGGAATCATAATCATGCATCAAGCTCCAATAATTCACAAGGAAACATGCTAGAGAACTCAAAATCCACAAAACCCTTACTATTCATGTGGTATACTCATTCTCATGAAATTCAAAGATAAAGCTCAACATTTTACACTTAATAGAACCATACAAGCTTGGAGAACTCAAAAATATACTTACCTTCAAAATTTGAGAAGAAAAGGAGGAGTAGATTGACCAAAACCTTAAAAAATGCAATAGTTCTCTTTCTTCTTCCTTGGTTTCTCTTGGAGCTGAATTTGGGGAATTTTTCTAGCTTCTTGGGGTGTGGAGCACGAAATGGGAGAGGAAAAGAGGGCATATGCTGAGTTCAAGTCATTAACCAAGGTTAAGGAAGGGTTTGGTTAAGTTTAGGGGTCCACAAGTATTGACTAGTCAACAAAGGAGGGCTATCATGCAACAAGGGCTCATTCCAAATGAGCTTAGAAAAGTGTGAGGCTAGGTTCCCAAGCTTTCAAATCTCGTCACGAGTCCAACGCCTCTTCCGGAATTCGAATCCGAATTCCCTAGCTCAAGATACGCCGCCCGGAACCCGAGGTGCTCTAAATGCTCTTTAACCATCCTCTAGGTTCCGAAAAACAAAACAAGCACAAAGCCACACCAAACGAAACCCGAAACACCAAGCGAGCATGCTAACACGTAAATAACTCAAATAGGCCATGTATATCAAGAATTCACAAAAGTCAGAATTAAAGAAGGGCACGCAAGAAACAAAATAAAAACAAAAGAGCACAAACGTTCAAAAATTCAAATAGCAATTAAACAAGTAATATCAAGCAATTAAGAATATTAAAAGCAATAAAAGGCATAATTAAATAAATAATATCACATTTAACACCCCGTAAATGCATACCTGTAGATCCGGAAGGTCAGGATGTTACAGTGTTATTGATCGTGTGCACTATAATGATTTGTGTGATAACCTAATTAAGTGAAAATGTAGTCTTTGTTCACTGTCGGGATTTGGTTGGAGATCGTGCACGCCCCTCGCCAGGGCCACTGATTGATAGCATGAAATTAATTAAATAAACTTATTAAACTGATAGTTGTAATCTAGGGCGATGTGTGTTTTATTCTTGAACTTGTATCACTTATAACATATAAGCATTACGCTAGGTTATAGCTTGCATGTTACTTGTGTTAATATATATTTATGCCCCTCACTCGGTCTTCATAGACTGACGCCTCCACCTTTCAGGTTGTCGCGGTCGTGTGCTAGGCGGGAGTCAGAGTCGTGTCTTTTATCCAGCTGAGTCTAGCATAGCATTTCTTCCTATGCATTAGCATTTCAGAGTATCACGTAAGTAGATTTTGGGTACTTATATATGAATGATATATAGGAGATGATAATGTATTGATATATTGAGCTTTTGAATGTTTGATATATGATGAACCGATGGTGTTATGCTTCCGCTTTAAATTTCAGGTGTTGGACTTAATTCATTCAGGGTCCAGTCCCGCCTAGCTAGCCTGTTTCTTTTACTTGTCACCCGTTCGCTATAGGTTAGTTCATGTACGGATTATCCATTTCGTGTGTGGATCGACCTACAGTGCGGGGGTGAGGTAACTCTACGTTTAGGGGTGCTATAGTTTTGCTTTTGAACGAAAACACGAAACGAAAAGCCTGGATTACGAACAAGCGAAACCCCACGCGCTAAGGCGTCGCCTGAGCGGGCTTCGCACGCCCCGCCTACCGCGAGGCCCGCGCATGGGCATCCTTGCCCAGTCCCTCCCGCAACCGCGCGGGAGGCCTTCCGGCGCTCCCGCCCAGCAACCCCCACAAGTGGCCTGAAGGGCCGCGTCCAGCAGAGTGCGCACTGGCCGCACGCTGCGTGCCTGCGACACGCCGGACCCTCTTCGTGTACGGGCCCCGTTTTTCTCGTAATCCGTTTTCGTATTTCGTGCAATCCAGTCCCGATTTTAATTTTTATTATTAAAAGCTATTTTATTAATATTTATTTTAATTTTGAATAAAACTTAAAATTGGGATTTTTGGGAAATAGAAACGGTTTATAATTTTTGGGAAACTACATCTTTGATAAAATTGTTAATTTTCAGAATTTAATTGGAATTTTATTTGTTTTAATAATTTGGGATTTATTGAAAACTTTTATGAATAGGACTCACATCAAGTCATGTTTTAAGTCATTAGGACTTGAAATGGGAATTTTAATTTATTGGCTAAATTTAAATTCTCGCAAGTTATATGTTAGGTGATCATGGGTTTAGACTTATGTATGGTTTTAATTTATGCACATAAATGGTTTAAATTGGGTTTGGAGCCCTATAGTTGCTTTTTTCAATTGAGGTTGGAGCCTCATTTATGTGCGTACTGTTGTGTGATTTATTATGTGGCTTTCCATATTATTGTTTTGAGGCCGGGGTATGGCCCGTGTATTTGTCAAAGGCTAATATGAAGATTGAGCCTTATTACTTTTCAATACTTTTTCATTTTTTGAAAATTCCCGTCAAATATTAAGCTAATTTTGAACAATGGGTGTTTGATTCGAGATGCAAATTTTGAATTAAATTCCTAGCATTCCATCAATAGGTTTTAAGGTTAGCAAGTAAAGCTAGTTATTGTCCGCGAGTCATGGGATAGCTAGTGGAGCTTATTAGTTCTTAGTTACCTAATTGATCATTTTAAATGATCAATATTTAGTGGTCAAATTTAGCAAGGGCGATGTTCGCGAGTCATAGGTCGTTCGAACTAAGTTTTGATCATGATCTTATGATTGATGGGTCTAGCTATGTTAATATGGATGTCGCACGAGTCGTGGGTCCATATTGAAAGATAGGTGATGCAAAAATAATTACTGAGAGTTCTAAAGGTGTTAGAATTGGTAAGTTGTACCTTCCTAGAATGTCCGCGAGTCGTGGGTTCGAGGTAAAATGCTTAGGATCTTAGTACCCATTGGGAAACGTGTTCCTCTTAGATCTTTGGCAATTATAGATCTTTGAAAAATAGTGGGAGCTACATTAGATTAAAGACCTTATCTCTTGTATATCGTTATAATTCAGCATGCTCACTAGTTCTCTGCTTTACCATTTAGGTCGTAGATTCTGTGATTCTCTACGTATTTTGAAATGGCAACCAAAAACCCTCTTGTATCGATCCTCGAGTCAAACAAGTTGACTGGTCCCAACTATTCTGATTGGCTGAGGAATCTAAAAATCATTTTAGATTCTGAGAAGAGAACTTATGTTCTCTTCGAAGGGGAGCCTAGTCCCGAAGGGGAAGCTCCCACTCGGGCCGAGCGGGACGCGATCCAGAAGTGGAAGGATGATAATCTCCAAGCCCGTTGCCTTATGTTGGCTAACATATCTCCGAACTTGCAAAGGCAACATGAGGTCATGGAATTTGCTTAGGAGATTTACGACCACTTAGAGCAACTTTACCGCCCTCATAAACGTGTTACAAGGTATAACACTTCAAAGGAATTGTTCCATCTAAGAATGAGGGAAGGTTCAAGTGTCCATGAATATGGACTCAAGTTTCTCGCCCTTACTGAGAAACTTACTTCCATGGACATGCCACTGAAAGATGAGCTTTCAGTGGACTTGTTGCTCCATCTTCCTTTTCTGGGCCTTCTAAAGGTAAGGGCAAGAAAGCCCAAAAGAAGAAGAAGAAACCCATTAGGCCCACTGGTGGCATTTCGAAGGGGAAGGCCCAAAAGAAGAAGCGTGATCAGAAAGAGGATTTTTGCTCCCATTGTGGCAAAACGGGACATTGGAGGAGAAACTGCCCAGAGTACAAGGCTACTCTAAAGAAAGGTATGTTTCTCGTTGAAGTAAATCTTTCTATTAATTCTAGTTCTTGGGTACTTGATACCGGTTGTGGAGCTCATATCTGTAATGATTTACGGATGCTAAATGAAGTCCAACAACTCAGAGAAGGAGAATATGTCTTGAAGATCGGCGATGGCTCAAATGTTGAAACTCGAGCTTTAGGTACAATTAGATTAGATTTAGGTAGTTTTGAGTTAGTTATAAATAAAGTCCTTTATGTATCGAGCATTATTCGTAATATAATTTCAGTTCCAATTTTAGATTGTGAAGGTTATGAAACTTATATTAAGAATGGTAAATATTTGATCAAACGGAACAACTCTTCCGTTCACATTGGTACTCTAAGTAATGGACTTTATCTATCTCAGAATATCAATATCATGAATATACAATGAGAAACTAAACGTAAGAGAGTTGACAAAGTTTCAGCTCCCTTATGGCATGCTAGATTAGGACACATTTCCAAGAGCAGAATTAGCAAGATAAACACTTTAGGATCATTCTCTGAAAATGATCTCAAAGTGTTAACTTCTTATGAGTCCTGTCTCAAGGGAAAGATGTCCAAAGTTCCTTTTAAAGGAACTGTGGAACATGCCACTAAGGTCTTGGATTTGATCCATTCTGATGTTTGTAGACCGCTTAGTGTAAGCACAAGAAACAATCATCAGTATTTCATAACCTTTACCGATGACTTTAGTCGGTATGGTTATGTATCCTTAATGAAGTATAAATCTGAAGCTTTTGAGAAATTCCTAGAATTTCAAAAGGAGGTTGAGAACCAAACTTGTCACAAGATCAAAGCACTTCGATCTGATCGAGGAGACGAGTATCTTAGTGAAGAATTCCTTGATCATGTCAAAGATAATGGGCTTATCTCTCAGTGGACACCTCCGTGAACTCCTCAACTAAATGGAGTTTCTGAGAGAAGGAATCGAACTGTACTTGATATGGTTCGTTCCATGATGAGTTTCACTAACTTACCACCTTCTTTCTGGGGCTATGCCCTAGAAAGTGCGGTAAAGATTTCGAATCTAGTTCCCTCTAAGTCAGTCCCTAAAACGCCCTATAAAATGTGGCATGGTACAATCCCTAGTTATTCTTACTTAAGAATTTGGGGTTGTCCTGCTTACGTGAAGAGGACAGTGGGAGATAAGTTAGAATCTCGTTCTAACTTATGCTACTTTGTAGGTTATCCTAAGGAATCCATAGGATACTACTTCTATGATCAATCTGAGCAAAAGGTGTTTGTTTCCAGAAATGCTACTTTTCTTGAGTAACCGTTCCTTTAAGAAAAGAAAGGCAAGATCATGGAATTAGAGAAAGTACAAAGTGACCCCACGCCACCGACTAAAGAAATATCCCCTTCTGATCAACCACAACCAATCACGAATTTCGATACACACGTAAATCCTCCTCTAAGGCATTCTGAACGCACTCCTAGACAGCTGGAGAGATGGTATGGATTCTTCCATCAGATCTCTCAAAAGGATAATGATCCTTTAACATATGAGGAGGCACTTTCAGATTCTGACTCTGAACAGTGGATAGAAGCCATGAAAACCGAAATGGATTCCATGAACTCCAACCAAGTTTGGACCTTGGTAGATTTGCCTGATGGGGTTAAACCCATAGGTTGCAAATGGATCTTTAAGAGAAATCTTGGAGTTGATGGAAGCATTGCAGCCTACAAAGCAAGACTGGTTGCAAAAGGATTCACTCAAAGACCCGGCGTGGACTTTGATGAAACCTTTTCACCAGTTACAATGCAAAAGTCTATTCGGATCATGTTTGCCATTGCAGCATATTATGACTATGAGATATGACAAATGGATGTGAAAACTGCTTTTCTCAATGGTGACATTGATAAAGACATGTATATGGAGCAACCCATAGGTTTCAATTTCAGTGGAAGTGAGCAAAAGGTTTGCAAACTCCAAAGATCAATCTATAGATTGAAATAGGCTTCTAGGAATTGGAACATTCGATTTGATGAATCAATCAAAACGTTTGGTTTCATTCAAATTTCGAATGAATCATGTGTGTATAGAAAGGAATTGGAGACCTCAGTGCAATTCTTAGTACTTTATGTTGATGATATCCTTCTTATTGGGAATTCAAAGGATGACATGGAAGTGACTAAGTTATGGTTATCGAACCAATTCGAGATGAAAGATCTTGGTGATGCGTCCTATATCCTTGGAATTAAAGTCTATCGAGATCGATCTAGAAGGTTAATAGGACTATCACAGTCGATGTACATTGACAAAGTATTGAAGAGATTCAATATGGAGTCAGCAAAGGTTAAGAACCTTCCTATGAGTGTAGGAACATGTCTTTCTAAGAAGATGTGTCCTAAGACTAACCTTGAGAAGGAAAGAATGACTCATACACCTTATGCATCAGCAATAGGTAGCAGAATGTATGCAATGTTATGTACTCGACTGGATGTGGCTTATGCACTTAGTGTAAAAAGTCGTTTCTAATCTGGCCCTGGAGATGGTCACTGGGCTGCCGTAAAGAATATTCTTAAGTACTTGAAAAGTACTAAGGATTTATTCTTAGTTTACGGAGGTCAGAAAGATCTTACTATCGAAGGATACTGCGATGCAAGCTTTGCATCTAACTTAGATGATTTTAAGTCAATGTCAGGATACATTTTCTACCTAAACGACGGAGCAGTGAGTTGGAAGAGTTCCAAGCAAACGACCACTGCAGATTCGACCACTGAGGCCGAATACTTAGCTGCAAATGATGCATCTAAGGAAGGTGTTTGGATTAGAAATTTCATTCAAGAGTTGAATGTTGTTCCTAGCATGAAAGACCCCATTACTTTGTTTTGTAACAACACTGGGGCGGTTGCTCAAGCAAGAGAACCAAGATCTCACCAACGGACCAAGCACATTATAAGGAAGTATCACCTAATCCGTGATATTATCAAAAGAGGAGATGTGCAAATTGAGAGGGTCACATCAGCAAAGAACGTGGTAGATCCACTTACTAAACCCCTTAGTCGAGAAGCTTTCGAAAGTCATATTCAGAAGATGGGACTTAGAGTAGCTTTAGAATGGCTTTGACGGGCAAGTGGGAGATTGTTAGGAATAGTGCCCTAGAAAGCCGATTGTATATCCGCTTTGTGTTTTTCCTTATTGTAATCACAGACAATCTTTGAATAAAATAACGAATTGAGGCAACACTTCTTTATATGCTCTTGTTTGGTATGCGTTTACTTTAGTTGTGCATGTATGAGAACTCCCCTAATCCTGATGACTTTAGGACTCTACCATTTAGATGAAATGGTTCATAAAGCAAGCCCTATATCACATAAGTCATGATTAGTAAAATACTCCAAGCCGATGAGTCCTAAGTCCTACACACAGTGGGAGTGTCAACCTGACTCCTCTAAGGCTTGCTTGTGGGATCACGCCCTTAAGAAGGACCACCTTGTTTCATGGAGGTGCAAAGTGTATAGTTGATACGTGCGTGATACATGAGGGTGCTTACTTCCATAAGTAAGTTCACTGAGGTGCCCCATGTGAGAAGATTCCTAAATGGGAAAGGAAGTTTCTATTTCAGAAAATGGAAACTTCCAGATTAGGAAATATCTAACGAGTCATTGATGTGATTAATTGATCCTTAGACTTGAGGTTCCATGTCACTTTATGAGTTAACTCTGTAGTCTTAGGTATAAGCTTTAAAGGGTGTCGCCTTAGACAACTGATTCAAGGCTTGTGCTTGGGTTACACAAGTGATTCATGAAAGTGAATGAGAATCGAGAAAGGTCCTACACTTGCATTTGCAAGGTGATCTCTTATTGTGTAAGTCATTCATATGCCATATGGAGTCCTTAGCCAAGGCAGTAGATCAAGACATCAAGAAAAGGGTTTCTTGG
The DNA here is from genome assembly GCA_037501455.1 of Lantana camara. Taxonomy (NCBI): domain Eukaryota; kingdom Viridiplantae; phylum Streptophyta; class Magnoliopsida; order Lamiales; family Verbenaceae; genus Lantana; species Lantana camara. The sequence continues at coordinate 44,927,327 of CM074859.1, forward strand.
ATTGAGATCAAATGGATATGAAATGAACTCAGCTTTAAGACCAGATTATTAGGGTTCTGATTATTCCCTTACCCTAGATCTTGGTTGAGAGATAGTAAGTAGGAGGATTGTATCTCAACAGAATCAATGACTTAAAGGTTCTGTCGAATCGAGACATTCCAATTCAGCTAGGGGTTAAACACCTGTTGCTAGACTATGGTCGTTTAATCTGTCGACTGATTAATTAATTAGTGAATTAATTAATTAGGGCCACTGTTAATTGAATTGAGAACCTAGAGGGTCACACAAAACAACTTGGTTACACGAGTTGAGGCTTTGAAATGATTAAACGAGTTAATCAAGCCAAGAGGGTTCCACACGTGTGAAACACACGTGTGGGTCACGTGAGTGACACGTGTCATACATGGACACGTGTGCACCACATGTGTATAATTATTTATGTATTAAATAATTAATGTGTTAATTATTTAATAGACTTTGGTTTAATTTTGAATTAAAATGAAAGTCTTATTTTGGAGAAATAATCTATTTAATTAATTACGAATTAATTAATTAGATAAATATGTTATTTATTTATTAATAAATAAAGTATAATTTTATCCAAAAGGGTTTGGATATTTTTAGCTCTCTTAAAAGTTGATTTGAATTAGAATTCAAAGTCAAAGTTCAAAACTACTTGATGATCAAGTAATAGGAGAGAGGGACCAAAATCCTTAGTCCATAAGGACTAGGGTTTCGTCCACCCCTCCCCAATTATATATAGGGGAGCTCGAGCTCCCCTTGAGAGTAATTGACAATTTCTTTTGGTTCATGTGTTGAACACCATCCTTTCTCCAAGATAAAATAAACCCTAGGTTAAGCCTAAACACTAACTAGAAAACTAGCATCCTTACTAGTTAGATTGTAGTCAAGTTGGTGGAGTATCTCTAGAGAGCTTCAAGTTAGAAGTTTTGAAGATTCGAGCTTTACCAAGGAGAGAGGATCAAGCCGCGAGAAGAGCGTACTTGGGTGGCTGGAAACGCTTCAAGAAAGATTATTGAAAAGTAAGTTTCTAATCTCTACGAATTCGGATTCACGATTGCGAGTTTCGATCCTTTTTGTTGGAAAATTTTTTAAATTTCCGTTGCTTTCTGATTCCTGTTTTCCAACACGAATTTTTAGACATGTCCCGTTACCTTAGTTAACTTACCCATTTTGGTTTGGTTCAAAATTTGAATTGTTACACTCTCTCCCCCTTAAATGAATCTGGTCCCCAGATTCCACTTCTGATCCTTCAAACAATTCGGGGTAGTGCTTTCTCATTTTCTGTTTCGTTTCCCATATAGCCTCTTCGGTTGTCTGATTTCTCCACAACATCTTTACTAATGGAATCCTTCTGTTTCCGAGTTCTTGATATTTGTGATCCAATACTTGTACTGGTTTCATTGTGAAGGTTAGATTTGGCTCCAATTGCGCTTCCCCCACCGGAAAAATGTGAGATTCATCCGGATAATACTTTCGAAGCTGGGAAACATGAAAGACGTTATGATTTACTGTGAGACTTGGTGGTAAATCAACCGATAGGCTATTTTCCCAATTCCTTCTAGAATTTCAAATGGGCCAATGTATCTTGGATTCAATTTTCCACCTTTTCCGATTCTTGTGAATCCCTTTCTTGGCGAGGCTTTCAAAAAGACACGATCACCCACTTCAAATTCCAATTCTCGTCTTTTCTTATCTGCATAGCTCTTTTGCCTGTCTTGGGCAGCCTTCATCCTTTGTTGGATGACCTGTACCTTGTAGATTGCATCTTGAATCAAATCTGGGGGTGTAACTCGATGAATACCATCTTCAGTCCATCTCCAGTCCTCCAAATCCCAATACAGTGGAGATCTGCATTTTCTACCGTATAGAGCTTCATACGGTGCCATCCCAATTGAAACTTGATAACTGTTGTTGTAAGCGAACTCGATCAGCGTCAAATGTTTATTCCAACTGTCATGAAAATCTAATGCGCAAGCCCTTAACATATCTTCTAGGTATTTGATTAACCTCTCTGATTGACCGTCAGTTTGTAGGTGAGCAGTAGTACTGAACTTTAATTTAGTTCCTAAATAGCTCTTCAAGTCCTGCCATAACTTTGAAGTGAATTTAGGATCCCTATCCGAAACGATACTTATTAGAATTTCGTGCAGCCTGACAATCTCTTGATGATACAGTTCTCCCAACTTTTCCACCTTATCAGTTGATTTTACTAGGAGAAAGTGAGCTGATTTGGTCAATCTGTCAATTATAACCCAGATACTATCATAACCCCCTCTAAATTTAGGAAGTCCTTTTAGGACATCCATAGTCACTTGTTCCCATTTCCACATTGGTATCGGTAATGGTTGCAACGTTCCACTTGGTTTCTGATGTTCGGCTTTCACTTGTTGGCACGTAAGACACCTTTTCATGAAATCTGCCACATCTCGTTTCATTCCATTCCACCAATAATGTGCCTTGAGATCCTTGTACATCTTGTTTCCTCCAGGATGAATTGTGTAAGCAGACTTATGAGCTTCTTCAAGGATTTCTCTTCTCAGTGTTGTTGGAATGTAGACCCTATTCTTGTATCTGAAGATGCTTGCATCATCAAAGCCAAACTTTGAATCTGGGGTCTCCTTGATCCATTCTGCCTGTCTCCGAACCCATTCATCAGTTGTTTGTGCTTTCTTAACTCTTTGACCCAAATCCGACTTAATGGTGATATTTGCCACTCGCGGTTCTGATGTAATACGAACTTTTTTTGGTGCATTTTCACTTGAAATTGAAGCTCCTTTTAAGCAAGCTATGCTCGTTTTTCTGCTTAAAGCATCCGCTACTACATTTGCCTTTCCTGGATGGTATTGAATTTTGCAATCATAGTCTTCTAGAAATTCCATCCATCTTCTCTATCTCATGTTTAACTCCTTCTGGGTAAATAGGTGTTTCAAGATTTTATGATCGGTTAATGTCAAATGAAACTCCATATAAGTAATGTCGCCACTTAGCTAATGCGAAGATGACTGCTGCCAACTCCAAATCATGGGTAGGATAGTTTTGCTCCTGGGAATGCAATTTTCTTGATGCATACACAATAACCTTTCCTTTTTGCATCAATACGCTTCCCAAGCCTTATTTTGAAGCATTTGTGTATACCGCATACCCTTCTGATCCTTCTAGTAATGCTAGTATGGGTGTTGTGGTCAATCTCTTCTTTAACTCTTGAAAGCTGGTTTCACATTTCTCACCCCACTGAAACTTCAGGTTCTTTTTGGTTAACTGGGTAAGTGGGGATGCAATCTTGGAAAAATCTCGAACAAACCTCCGGTAGTACCCCACTAATCCCAAGAAGCTTCTTACTTCTGAAGGCGTCTTAGGTTGTTCCCAACTCATAACTGCTTTGATCTTCGATGGATCAACTTCTATACCATTTCCTGAGATGATATGTCCAAGAAATGTAACTCGGTCTATCCAAAACTCACATTTACTGAACTTGGAAAACAACTGGTGTCATCGCAGGGTTTCCAACATAATGCAAAGGTGTTCTGCGTGCTCTTCTTTTGATTTAGAGAACACTAGAATATCATCAATAAAGATGACAACGAACTTGTCAAGATATGATCTGAAAATCCTATGCATCATATCCATGAAAGCTGCTGGGGCATTGGTTAAACCAAACGGCATCACGACGAATTCGAAATGCACATATCGTGTGGTAAATCTAGTCTTGGGGATGTCCTCATTTTTGATACGAAGTTAATAGTACCCTTGCTAAGATCGAGTTTGGAGAAAACTCTCCATCCTTGTAATAAGTCGAACAACTCCTCGATGTGAGGTAGAGGATACTTGTTCTTTATTGTCATTCTGTTCAGCTATCTGTAGTCGATGTACATCCTGAGGGATCCGTAGTTCTTCTTTACAAACAAAACTGGAGCACCCCAAGGTGAGGTACTCGGACTGATGTATCCACTGGCCAACAAATCGTCCAATTGAGTCTTCAATTCCTTTAGTTCGGTCAGCGCCATTCTGTATGGTGTCTTTGAATATGGTTCTGCTCCTGGAATAAGGTCAATCACAAACTCAATCTCTCGTTCTGGTGGTAGTGAGTTTAAACTCTCAGGAAATACGTCAGGAAACTCCTTGACCACATCCATCACCTCTAATTTCACTTGATCCTTCGGTCGGTTGAGCAAGTAGGCAACATATCCAGTAGCCCCAACTCTGATAAGTTGTTTTGCCTCCATTACTGATATGATAGGCACCCGCATTACTTTGTTATCTTTAACTTCCTTCTTAGTTGACTCTTCTATCCCTAAAATGACTTTCTTTTCATAGCAGTTCACTTGTGCCTGATGCTGGAGCAACCAATCCATACCCAAAATAACTCCATACCCTTGTATCGGTATCTCGATTAGGTCAGCCGGGTAGATCTTATTAATCAATCCTTACGGAACAACGTCTATAAATTCGATCAGTTGTAAAGCTAGATCCTAGAGGGGAACTAACTTCATACACGTAAGGTAAGCACTCGACATATACAGATAATTTCATAGCAACATTATGCGCAATAAATGAGTGCGTCGCATCCGGATCATATAATACCCTAATTGGGATGTCTAAAATGTTAAGCGTACCTTCTACAACTGCAGTTGGATCCACTTGTCCCTCTTCTCCCCCCAATGCGTATGCCTGACCGCGAACAACTGGTCTCCCTACTCCTCCAGCCTGTTGGACATTTCTCACTGGTGCTCTTGGACCTTGTTGCGGTTGTGCCTTTGGGCAGTTTCTGATCGTGTGTTCGTCACTGCCACACCGTATACAACAGCCTAACTTTCTCCAACAATTGTTTTCCTTATGATTTGGTCCACCACAAAAATCACACTTACGTTCGGGAGCATGGGCCCCCATTGGGCGTAGAGCTACATTAGGCTTGTGGCCCATAGGTCCATTCCCAAATTTACGAGGCTTTTTATATGTAGGTTGGTTTGTCCTTATGAATGGCCTCTTGGATCCAGAAGATTGATTCATTGTGTTCATTGGCACAGGAACCGATCTCATATCTCGTATCTCAGACTCCACTTCCATTGCCCTTGATACTGCATCAGTATACTCGGTGACTTTAGAAGCTATCAAGGCGTATCTTATTTCATGCTTAAGCCCTTGGATGACTCTCTTAGTTCTCCTCCTCTGATCCGGCACGATATGAAGTGCATAATTGATCAGACGAGCAAATCGTACCTCATATTCCGCAACACTAGCATTTAATTGAACCAACTCCATAAACTCTTTCTCTCTACGATCACGAATCACTCGGGGAATATACTTGTCTCTAAATTCAGTTAGGAATCGGTTCCAAGTAATTGCACCTCCAATAACTTGCCATCCTTGTCGTATGAGTTTCCACCAATCTTGTGCAGGACCCTTTAGCAAGAAAACTGCAAATTCCACTCTATCAGGATCTCCAATTCGAGTAACTTGGAAAATTTGTTCCATTTCAGATATCCACTGAGCCTTCAGATCATCAGTCTGGCCATAGAACTTAGGTGGATTATACTTGAGGAACTTATCTAGTGCTTTCTCTTCTGCCTGCACTGGTCCTTGACACTGTTGTTGAGACTGCTGGGCCGCTTGTTGTACACAAGCTTGTGCAAAATGTCGTGCAAAATCATTAACATTAACATTCTTAGGTGGGGCTTGTTCTCCGACTGGTGGCGGGATCTTAGCACGAGGGGGTCTTCCGCGTAGCATTGCTGCAATCACAACTTACTGACAATATGATGCATGATTGATTAGAGTGTAATCATATAAGCCACAAAAATATCACATAGGTACATACCACAAGCGCACACAAAAGCACATAATGACTCGAATTCTATAGCCGTACAACCTAGACTCACTCAAATACCCAACCTACACTGATCCTAGACACGATAAGAGCTCCGATTGACAACCGGGCTTTGATACCACTCAAATGTTGCACCGCTGCCACATCCCGCACTGAGAAGTACCCCAAGTGTTAGCTCTAGGCCTTCATTCGAGATCTTTCCCAACGAACGGTGATGAACAAACAAACACAAGTATAACAGAAGCATAAAATAAAGCCAATCAACATCAAACTTCAAACATAATTATAAGGCTGATAAGGCCGATGACAAAACGATAAACTGTAAGTATAGAATGTATATCCTGACTTTCCCACGAAGAAGAATTTCCAAAGACACCGAGTTTCAAAAACAAACTATCTAGACAACACCTGACAACCTAGACCTGACATGCTGCCCGGCTACACCTGCCTGAAGCCAAAACCAGAGAACAAGGGACGTTAGTCAAAGTGACTAAGTGAGGGGGGTTATACATATATATAAACAAGAGCACAAATTTGGTTCACACTTTTACTCTTTCCAAAACAAGATCGAAACGTATATGAAAGAATATCTTTCAGTTTGAACAGAACACTTATGAACCAATAATCGAAACGATAGATCAATCAGAATAACCCGGCGAGTACGGGTGAGTTCTCCAACCTTTCACACCCTGAACACAAGAAACACAAAACATAAACCAGCCTTCTCCCTCCAATTGTTAGTCGAGGTGCCCCTCAACCAACCACACGATCACACATATAGAGGCAATATTCCCTGGTACCAACAGCCTCACTCTATACGTAACGCAGTCAACCTCCGGCTACGCCCTGTATAAAGCTTCACAGAAGTACGTAGCAAGATCAGCTTTTGGCGCACACCTCCGGGCTTCACCCACTAGATACTTCGGGCCCATATTCCCCAAGGGCGTCCCCAAGGGTTCTATCATTCGATCAATACTCGCTTTAAAAGATTTTCACACTTTCTTTCTCTTAACCGTTTCACAGTTCAAGATCAGACTTTTCGTTTACTCACACGTATATGTAATATAACAAGAACCCATTTTTATAAGGAAATCCGATTTTTCAACAAAATACGAAAATATTATAAAACAACTAATAATATATATATAGTATCAACGGGTCAAAATAAAATTCAATAAATAAGGGTTTGGTTTTAAGAATATATATATTTACATAATATATGTTTTGGCCTCAGTTGAAAACATTTTAATCCCTCACCTGAAAAGCTTCCAAACTGCAAAAGGAAGATATGATCAACACAATCAGGGCTCGGCCCTAGGAACAGCTGTGACACACATACAATTATGAGTTAGATTAAATAGTTACCTCCGACTTGTACGGCTGTTACATGGATAATACTATTTACAATTAGCCACCTTAACTAGATTATCCCCAAGCCCCGAAGTCAAATGGAACAAACAAATATTCACATTCCACAAAACTCTAAGAAATTTCACAATTAAAATAAAATTTGTACTATTTATAAAATGATCAGTTAAACAAGCCGATCGAACATAAGGGATTCTAAAATTAAGAAATTTTTGCAATATCCTTAATTTCAGTGCACAACATATTAAATTTATATTACATGAGTTTATAGAAACTTTACAACTAATGTCTGCCTGTTCCTTTTATATCCAATTAAACTTCCATTAATATATATCTAATTGGCCATACAAATTTCAATAACTTTAATAATTAAATCTCAAATTCAAGTCGATGAGAGGGTTTAATTAGGATGTAAACTTTGGTTAAACTAATATGTTTACATGAACTTAAAAAATTAATACATTAAATAATATAATTTAATTCTTTAAAAATCATTGTCTTAATTAATCATTACAAATTTGTAACGTAAGTGAAGTTATGAACTTACGAACAATTAATCCTAAAGGCAATCCAAAAAGTACACGAATTTATACATGCAAGAACTTATTTAAATATTAATGGGGTTATTAGCAGTAAAGCACTCAAGGTATCATTTCTTTCCTTTTTTTTTTGTTGATTAACGCACAAACTGATCAAAGGAAACACATATGCATAGAGAACATAACAATGGGGAATAAGACAGAATATTGTTTGCATATATCCTTATCATCCCATAAGTATGTGAATATATCATATTTATATAACACAGGATTTATTTATTCTAAAAGTTATAATTAGAATTATGATTGTGCTTAGGAGAACATACAGATGCTAAAAACTAAACTAATCACACTTATAGATTCATCGATTAACACCATGTATATAAAAAAAAAATTAAATCAAACATCATTTGATTATTAAACAATAAGCAGGAAATAAAGTCCATCAAATAATATTGACATCTAAAATTTAATCTATCAAATAAGTCATAATACTCACAGGATATTGTATCGGAATATATGGAACTCGCTAAGAGAGTCACAAAAGCCCCTTAGTTTCTCTTCGTTTTCGTTCACTGTATAACCTTGTCGTTAGCATTATGATGACTATGGTAAAGTAACTGAATGAAACAAAAAGGAGTTCATTCTTAAGGTTAGGCAAAGTTGTAAATTATTATTTTATTTCACTAAAAATTTAATAATAAAACTCTTGTCTTGATCATTTAATTAATAAAATATCTACAAGTGCTTCTAATAGAAGGACACATAGATGAGCCATTCGTATTTTGATGACACTTGCCTAATAGTTGCTTAAATGAAAAATGATAAGCAATTTCCTTTTGACAAAACTTGTCAGAAAAAGGAAGATATCTCAACTAGATTTAACAATTAAATTCCCAATTCCCATGCATCATTACATCCTCATTATAATATACATATATATTCTATTACGTATATATATATAATGGAGTGTTGGTATTATAATAATTATACTCATATATTTTACAATTCAAAGACAAACAAGTATACCTTGCAAATATTTATTTTAGGTACATGGCTTCTATTCTTAATTCGTAATAATAAATACTTTTGGATCAGACAAGAAATTATAATCAAATAACTAAGATCAATTAAATATATAACTTTAGAAATTTTATTCTTAAGCAAACATTACATAACTTAGTCCTAATAATTGTACGTTGAAGTTAACTAATATCATTTAGTCATAAAATAATGCTTAAAATATAAATTGTTCGATCGAATTTCTAGACATGTCCCATTACCTCAGTTAACTTACCCATTTTAGTTTGGTTCAAAATTTGAGTTAATACAAAATTCGTTCTAGATTGTGAGATATAACCATTTGAATTTTGTGTCGCCATTTCTCCAAAATTCTGCTTCCGTCCAACTTCCAACCTACGCCATTTTCGCCTCACTTTGAACCTTCATTAGAGCCATATACCGTTGGAAACATCTATGTGTCTAGTTTCATTTCTAAGAAACAAAACTAAATTCATATTTCTCAAAATCAAGTTATGATCGTTTTCCTACAGCTTGTCCGTTTCGAAAATTTCCAGCTTTTGCTCGTTTTTGCTCAGAACCATTTCTTATGCTTTTCTTCCGCTTTTCTTACACCTTTTCACCTTCAAACTTGATCCTAACTTGTTGTAACATATTTATGGGTATGTATACATGAACTTTGCCTATGTATTTGCATCTCTTATGTGCCTATGCATACGCTGTGCGTCTATGTGGTCCATTCTTGAGTCTAAGTTCCGTGTTTTATCTTCAGTTTGTTCAGGTGCACCCGGGGTGGTCTTACGTGAGCTGCGTTGATTCTGGGGTGGATCAATCATCTCATTCTTGGTTTCATTGGTGTAAGGTGAGGTAAGGTTATAGTTAAACCCGATGAAATGTGCCCATTTTCTATGCATGTGAACTATAACCTTAAATATAAGTAAATACGTGTGAAATATGTAAGTTTATGAATTTACTAAGCTTTTGCAAGTATAATAAGCTATGTAAAAGCCTATGTACGCTTGTTCGATATGTTGATGCATTCGTTCAGTGTTGCAACATTAACCACGCTTCAAACCGTGTGCCTCTTTTGAGCTGGAAGATATGAGTAAAGGATTTGACACGGAGAGGTATGAATAGCATGGTTGTTGCTAGTTAATACCTTGTACGTAAGTTAATGTTTAATAATGTTCAATTTCATGTTGCGGGTAATGACTCAAGTTGTAATGATAATGTAATGCATTAGTACCGTTGGGCCCCGGAGCCTGCGAGTCAGAACGCCTGGTACGACAACGGGCCATTGGGTTAAGCCTGAGCGTAGTCTCCACCTTGATCGGATTACCCCTGAACTCACCAGGAGGTTTGGTGGGGGATGGAGATCCTGAGGGTTTAGAGTAGCTTGCACTCCCATCACCTGTAATGGATGGTTAGGGTCGCGCAACCCTTCCATCGCCGGAGAAGGAGGTTAATGTGTAAGTATGTTATATGTTTGATTTTAATTGCTTGTATGATTAGTCGGAGAGGCCCAGGATGGGACTAGGTACTCGTACCCGCCGAGTTTTGTATGTATGCCTTGTTAAGTTTGTGAAACGGGGATAGACTCTTAATTAAGATAAAATATGAATCCTTTGAAAGTATAATTTATTGCATAAATTGATTTGAAATGATATATTATGCTTCGAAATGTTTGTTACGTATTAATTTGATAATTTGGTCTTTTTCCGTTTTGATTAGAAACCCCTATATATATGTAGCGTGGGCAAATGTTTTAGTATGCAAAAACTATCCCTGCATTCACGAACCGTGTGTGTATGTACGTGCATTGCTCCTTATACGTATGTAGCGTGTGTGGGTAGCCCCTCACTCAGTCCGTGTGACTGACCCCTCTCCCCTTTTGTTTTTAGTGTATAGGTATCGTGTAGAGTTTGAGCTAGGCGGCATGTCGAGTCCTTTGTCCTCTAGAGTCCCTTGCATTTCATTTGACTTAAGTTTTGTATAAGTATGCTAATTTGTTCTGTAAGCTTTGTTAAGTTATGTATTTTGATTTCGGGACAGGTTTCTGAGGACAGATTTGAACCCGTATGAATTTATGATTTATGTCATTATTCGGGATTAGGTATCTATGCTAGTTGAACCCGTCACCTATTGCATACATTTTAATTTATGAATGTCTTGTACGCTTCCGCATACGCATTTGTTTTTTTGTGTGGTTTGTGTTTATTTGCAGGGTCTACGTTCTGCCTAGCTTAGGCGAGTGTCTGTCGGTCTCCTGTTCGCCTCTGCTTGATTTATATGCGGGTTTCTATCTTGTATGTGGATTAGGCTTAGGTGCGCGGGATGTGGTGACCCACCATGCGGGGTGCTACTTCCTAAATTGGTATCAGAGCTCTGGGTTCCAAAACCTGGGCTCAGTGTCGTGTTGTGTCGGCTAAGTCGAACGACATAGGACAATGTGTTTATGTGTACGCATTTGCATCATGATTTGCTATGATATACGATTGAATTTATATCACTTTGTTGATATTACCTTACGTGATGCATTGGATTCTGTGACATTCTCACGTACTAACTGGCATGCATATTTCTATCTTGGATTAGTTGGTATATTTAGGATGTCACCACTTCTACCGAACTAGGGATGACCTTCCCATCAATCATATCTGTGAGGCGTGTTGAAGTAAGGTGAAGAGATGATACAACGCGAGACGGTGAAGTAATCAAGAATTAGCAATTAACGAAAGATGGATCAAAGACCTCAAATTGGATATCCATATTAGTTCGAATTGGAGGTATTCGCATTCATGGCACGTGCATCCATAACATACTGGAATTTTAATTAAATTGCCCTGCGTGTTATGATTATAATGTGTAACATTCCTACGTGCTTAAGTGGTAGTGGCTACGTGATACATTCCTTTTACACTTTAACCCGACATACATATTTAGTGTTTATATTTAAGCTGATGCTTCTCCTACACCACCAAGTTTTGTTCAAGAGGATTTGGGGAAGATATTTGGGGTAAGGGATTGGTTCGGGGAAAATTAACATACAAGGTCAAAGATTCGGAAAACGGATTGACTAGAAGAGACGATTGGAGACAAATATGATCAATTGGAAATCTCGTGGGCATGGGGATTGATTCATGAATCAACCGTTCCCTAAAGAAGAGTCGAAGAGAATTCATAGAAGACTTTGGTCGGGCTTTTAAGGGACTTCAAAGGAGCAAGATAAAATTTTTGAAGGAAGTCGTGGGTTAAGAGTGAGATGACAAGAGACAATTTGGCAATGGAGAAAGGTGCTCGGATAAAGAGACTTTGGATGCACTTCTCGTATATTCCAAGAAAAGAGTAGTGCTAAATATGAGAATCGACGCCATACTTTGGAGCACCTTAACGAAGAGGAACCATGATTACAAGACAGTACCTCTTCTTTGGAATTTCTACGAGCAAGTATTCGAGTGAGGAATCCAGGTTCGAGGAATAACGAAGGTATCAGAACTAATCCATGACAACCAATTATAGAAAAATAGCAACGATTCGAATGGAAGTTCAACTCGGGACTTGGAGATCAATACGACCAACTAAGATTTAAGAGAATAGGTTGATTTCTTTTCTACATAACCATGCTTTTGGTGAGGAGAATGGAGGAAGTGGGTCTGGGAGGCCTCATTTGGATTTCCGGGGCCCTAGAATTTCTAAAGAAGAAGAGTGCTAACCGTGGGAAAATAATTCCACACCCAAAGGAAATTTCGCGAGGAATAATTATAATTATGGAGCGAAGCCAATTCTCGGAATTCCTACGAGACACATACGGATGAAGGAATTTGGGTTATGAGAGTGAGGATGATGTACCGGACTCTTAAATCGTATAAAGAATCATATTGACTAACCGAAGCCTGAAGAATTCAAATCCTTGGGAAACGTGAACAAGACTATGAGAACGCTTAAGAAATGAAGATAGAATTTGAAGAATCGTCAAAGATAGACAACAACCGTGGGGTAAAGGATGGGACGAAATTTGAAGCATAAAGAGCACCGTCAACTTGAAGGCATAAATGTGGAAAAAAATGGGGGGCTTCAACTTTGATCAACTCATCACAAATCAAATTTCCCACATCGGTGAAAGATATCTTGAACATGCATACCACGTGCATCATGCATCTTTAAGTTTGTTTTGTGCTTTGAGTGTGCGAGTTGCGTGGGTGTGTTTGGTGAGGGTCGTGTTCTTCAACAAACCTCTAGAAGATTTTGGTCGTTAGGGTCGCGTAACCCTTCCATCACCGGAGAAGAAGGTTAATGTATAAGTATGTTATATGTTTGATTTTAATTGCTTGTATGATTAGTTGGAGGAGCCCAGGATGGGACTAAGTACTCGTACTCGCCGAGTTTTGAATGTATGCCTTGTTAAGTTCGTGAAACGGGGATAAACTCTTATCTAAGATAAAATATGAATCCTTTGAAAGTATAATTTAATGCATGAATTGATTTGAAATGATATGTTATGCTTCGAAATATTTTTTACGTATTAATTTGATAATTTGGTCTTTTTCCGTTTTGATTAGAAACCCCTATATATAAGTATCGCGGCCAAATATTTTAGTGTGCAAAAACTATCCCTGCGTTCACGAATCGTGTGTGTATGTACGTGCGTTGCTCCTTATACGTATGTAGCGTGTGTGGGTAGCCCCTCACTTAATCCGTGTGACTGACCCCTCTCCCCTTTTGTTTTTAGTGTGCAGGTGTCGCGTGGAGTTTGAGCTAGACGGTGTGTCGAGTCCTTTGTCCTTTAGAGTCCCTTGCATTTCATTTGAATTAAGTTTTGTATAAGTATGTTAATTTGTTCTGTAAGCTTTGTTAAGTTATGCATTTTGATTTCGGGATAGGCTTCTAAGGACAGATTTGAACCCGTATGAATTTATGATTTATATCATTATGCGGGATTAGGTATCTGTGTTAGTCAAACCCGTCACCTATTGCTTGCGTTTTAATTTATGAATGTTTGGTACGCTTTCGCATACACATTTATTTTTTTTGTGGTTTGTGTTTATTTGTAGGGTCTACGTTCCGCCTAGCTTAGGTGAGTGTCTGTCGGTCTGCCGTTCGCCTCTGCTTGATTCATGTGCGGGTTTCCATCTTGTATGTGGATTAGGCTTAGGTGCGGGGGATGTGGTGACCCACCGTAAGGGGTGCTACACATACATAGCGTTTCATGCTTTCAAAACTTATACCAAAGTTATCAAAGTACATGTTAAGAATAGTGACTTGAAAGCCGATGTAATAGTCTTCTTAGTACTTTTCCTTTTGTAAATTATTGAAAATCTTTGAATAATAAACGAACCAAGGCTACACTTCTTTATATGCTCTTGTTTGATTGTGTGTTTACTTTAACTGTGCATGTATAAGAACTCCCCTAATTAATATGACTTATAGGACTTAACCATTTAGGTGAAGTGGTTCATGAGACGAGCCCTAAATCACTTAAGTCATGATTAGAAATTACTCAAATCCAATGAGTCCAAAAGACATTGGGAGTGTCGATATGACTTATTTGAGGCTTACTCGTATGATTACACCCTTAAGAAGGACCACCTTATTTCATGGGGTGTAAAGTGTATTGATTGATACGTGCGAGATAAATAACGGTGCTTACTTATTCTAAGTAGGTACACTGAGGTGTCCCGTACGAGAAGATCCTAAATGGGAAAGGAAGTTTCTATTTCTGGAAATAGAAACTTCCAGATTTGGAAATATCTCACGAGTCATTGACCTGATTAAGTAGTCCTTAGACTTGAGATTCCATCAATGCTTTGTGGGCTAACTCTGCAGTCTTAGGTATGAACTTTAAAGGGTGTCGCCTTAGACAACCGACTCAAAGCTCATGTTGGGTCGCACAAATGGCACATGTAAGCATATGAGAATCGATAAAGGACCTACACTCATGGAAGCAAGTTGATCTCTTATTGTGTAAGTCATTCATATGCCATAATGGAGTCCTTGGCCAAGGCAGTGGGTCGAGATCAAGAAATGGGTTTCTTGGATCGAGATCAAATGGTTATGAAATGTATATAACTTTAAGATTGAGATTATTAGGGTTCTAATTATTCCCTTGGCCTAGATCTTGATTGAGAGATGGGATGTAGGAGGATTTTATCTCACATATGTTAATGACTTAAAGGTTCTTTCGAATTAAGATATTCTTATTCAGTTAGGGGTCACACACCTGTTGCTAGATTGTGGTAGTGTGATATGTGGACTGATTAATTAATTAGGAATTAATTAATTAGGGTCTCTGCTAATTGAATTAAGAACCTAGAGGTTCACACACAAATGCCCGGTCATAAGGTTTAAGGCTTGAATTGATTAAACGAGTTGATCGAACCAATAAGTGATGGGTTGGGGACCACCCGTGTGATTCACACGTGTGGGACATGTGTCCTACGCCTGACACGTGTCACGTGAGTGTGGTGATTAAATAATTAATATGGATTAATTATTGAATGGACTTTAATTTAATTATGAATTACAATTAAAGTTCTAATTTGGAGATTTTAAGTCTAATAAATAATTAATTGTGGATAACTTAATTATTAACTTCAAGTTATTTATTATGAATAAATAATTAATTATAATATCTAAAAGAGTTAGATATTAAATCCCCATAGCTATAAATACAAGGGGTTCGAACCCCTTGATGATTGATACATAATCTCCTTCTCCAAGTTATATCACACAAACCCTAGAGCCTAAACACTAAACATAAAACTAGCATCCTCCCTGTTTAGATCGTAATCGAGGTTGGTGTGGACTATTTCTCTAGAGGGTTGCTTTCGTGGAGTCTTGAAAGATTCGAAGGAGCTTTGGGGACATGCCGCTTGAAAAGCATTTGTGAGCGGCTCAAACGTTTTAAGAAAGCGTCGATCTAAGTAAGTTTCTTAGAACACTATGAATTAGGAATAAGAATTGCAAGATTCGATCTTCTTTTGAGAAAAAAATTTAAATTCCGCTGCGTTATTGTTTCGTATTTTCCCAACAGTACATACTTCGCACATATTTACTTATACATAACGCTTATAAGTTGCATGCATTGGAAAATGAGCACATTGTATTAGGGTTTAACTATATCCTAACCTCACCTTACATCGACGAAGCCGTAAATAAGAAGACTGGTCCACCCCGGAACCTACACGGCTCGCAAGTTACCACCCCGGGTATCCTGGACAAACTGAAAACAAGATACAAGACTTAAACTAAAAAATGAACCATAGAGACACTCGGCTAATGCGTACGGATTCAAGTGATATAATACACATCATACATGTTTATCATTTAGACATATTGAAGCATTTAATACGTTATCACATAAACGACGCATAAATTAATCACACAACACGTTAAATAAACACCTAATACATCAAATTATATCATATCACAAGCTTACACAAGTTTAAAACACATAAGGTGTGACACCCCGTTATTCAGGCAAGCCAGGTACGACGTCATAGGAGAGTTTAATTCTATAATTCTGTGATTTATGTGACGTCGCATGCCTACGTGTCAACGTGTAACTCTATTTTTAATTACATGCGCTTTAGAATTTATCTAAATTATACTTGAACTTAATTGTCCAATATTTGCAAGTTAGGGACCTAATTATAATTAGGGTGTTTTTGGCCTTTATGGCTGCCTTGAGCTCGGGAATTCGGATTTATATTCCAACCTTATCATTAAGTTCTTTTTAGATGACTCGGATTCAATGGATTAACCTACTTATTTTCTAAAGCTAATTGATCGCCCTACCATTTTAAAATCTAATCTGAATGGACCGGATACCGATTGGCCCTTCCTGTTTTAACCGACCCATTTTGCCCGACCCGTTTTCAGCCTTAAAGGCTGAAAACATCTCCCTCTTCCTTCACTTGGTTCGATCAACCACAAGCAAGGGAAAAGGTGAAGAAATTCCTACCTTTGTCCCCTAAGCTCTCGAGCTCGAGCAGGCAAGATCCAGCCGTCCGATCAACGACCCAAGGTAAGATTTGTGTTCTATTTGTTATGTGCTTCGATTTAATACGTCTTTCATACCCCGATTTTGTGCCTCCGTGCTAATTGGGGAAGATGATGAACAGTACCGGGTTGGGAGTTCAATGTGTTTAAGCTCATTTTACGAGCTCTTATGTGCGAATATATCTACATGTTATATTTGCTATGTGGTGTGATTTTCGTGTGTTTCAGAGTTATGTGGGCTTGTGTGTGAGTTTTGTTGCTGCTTCATCGCCATGTCTGTTCTGCACAGACCTCGATCGCGGCCGCGACCGAAATGTCTGCATTTTGTGATGCGACCGCAACACTTTCTTTTGTTAGCAACTACATCGAGCACACGACGTAGGGTCAGTGAAGCTCTTGGAAGGGGTTTGCGGGCGCAACGGTTTTCACCGCGGCCGCGACGCCTGCCATGTTTTGCTTCTGTTGTTATGGGAGCGGCCACGATGCTTTTGGGCACGGCCGCGATACCCTGCTATGCTAGTGTTCGTGTGTTTTGTCTTGTTTCTTCCTCTTTTATTCGTTCATTCCCGTCCCCATTTCCAACATGATTTATGTTTAGTATACATTATGCATTGCTTTTATTCATTATGATATGAATGCATAAGCCTTGATTGTGAGTGAAAGGTATCATTGCCTAATCGTGCGAATGTTAATTGAGTACTTGAGCATGATCAGACCAATTCATGACATTCTTATGGCTTATTTTATATTAAATCATAACATGACACGTACACCACTTCATAGACATTTGTCGTGCATTCTACTTGGTTCCATTTTGAGTCGTGTCTCACAAGTACACTATGTCTTTTTTCTTGTATAGTGGTCTCTTCGGTGGAGACATTTCCAGCCTCGTGGTTCCTTTCTCGGCCTTCCTTGCACTTGGAGGTGAGGGTTTTCTTTTATAAACGACCTATAACCTTGCATGCTCTAAATATGCCAAATGGTTTTCGTATTAAACCAACCATATCTTGTATACCGGCTACGTACCGGAAAATGCTTTATAAACTGTGTGGTGTAACCCTGAGCCTGTTTTGCAAGATACTGCTATTGCCCCCGGCTCTCCTAGCGCTGGGCTAGCCGGTGTGGATCCTTTACCTGTTCCTGGGGCCTGGCTTGTGTATTGAGTGATCGGGGGTGGTATCGGGCAGACGGTGACCTCTTGCAGAAGTCCCACCTTATTGGAGTAGCCCGGATATCTGCCAGGAGGATGGTAGAAGATAGGATTCCGGTTTGGGGGAGTCAAGAACCCGCCAGATCACCTAGTCCTGGATGGGGAGCGCTAGCTACCCGGACCATCAACGACATGTGGAGGTTAAATTGTACATGTTTTCCCGCTATTAATATAATAATTCTTGTTCCTGCTTGCTTGACTGTTTACTTGTTCCTGTTCCTATTCCTGTCATTTTATAATGGAAAGTGGAGTGCAGGATGGAATAAATACTCGTTCTTGCCGGGTCCCTTAAAACGTAACACATAGATATCCGTAATCTCTGGCATGCCCTCAGTCCCTGTTCAGCAACCGAGCCCGTGGATCATTAAGGTAAAATGGGCATCAATAGAGGTCCTACGGATATCGACACATACATTATATATCCTGTTTACTTGATTGCACGTCTTGGCATAATTTCGCCTGTACGTATTTCCTAACCCCTGCTTCTTTGACAAATAAAGTACAGTGGAATTACGCCTGCTTGATTGCCTACTTATATATATATGCGTGTGTAACCCCTTCACTCAGTCAGTTGGCTGACCCCTCCCTCTCGTTGTTGCTAGTTCTGTCTTACAGGTTCTGTGGTCGTTAGGCGGGAGTCTGTTAAGGTCTTTGGTCGAGTCTTAGTCCTGTACACCCTACATTGTATCACACATTCATTCCCTACTGTAGATTCGGTCTTCATAAGCCACCTTATATCTTTATTTTTTTATTGAACTCGGGACAGGATTCTAGGGCCCTAGTTGAACCCATTTATATGTTATTGCCTTGCATTGATTCGGGACAGGTTAGGACAAGATCTTGAATTATTCGAACCCGTATTTACATTCCTATTTGATTTGTATTCCTATTGTTATATTGAATGTTTGTTACTTTGCTTCCGTATTCTTGTTCTGTTGAATTGTTGGTACAGGGTCTAGTCCCGCCTAACACAGGATGGTTTTTCTTCTGTCTCCGTTCGCTGTGAGCTTGGTTCATGTATGGACTTTCCATTTCATGCCTGAACCGGGTTCACGATGTGGGGAATGTGGTGCCCTCCGTTTAGGGTGTCACATCCGAAATGTAATAAGTACAAAGAAACACCACATGTAGCACTTAAACGGCTATGCACTTAAAGTCACGTTTACACCTTGAAAATAACATCATAGAATTAAAATAGACGTCACAACACATTATATTGTCACTTAATAGCATGTTAGGATCATGATAGGGGTGGGAGAAGACGATGAGAAGCAAAGAAACACAAAACAATACACATGCATACAACCTCGATTATGCGTAGCCGCTTGCCAAAAGCTCTTGCATGTGGCGCGACCGTGTGCTAAAATTCCATAAAAATGCATCAACTCGGGCATCACTGCCCGTGCACTTTTTTAGTGTAATTAGAGTGAGGCCGTGTAATAATTTATGGTTCCAAACTCAAGCAAATCCGCGCGGCCGCAGGTGCAAGCCTGCATATAGCACGGTCCATTCTTCACCGAAAATTACACAGTAGTAGTAGCACATTCTGGATAAGAAAGCAGGGTACATCTCGCAACAGCATAGAGCAAGCCACAACATCAGTTTAAGGAGTAAATAGGCACAAAAACGCAGCTAAAACAACCCCTACACGCACACAAGTCACTCGGCAAGAAATAGGAAGCAAAAGATCAACAAAACTCATGCTTTCTCAACCATCCATTAATTACCAACAAATAAGATCATAAATATGTAATAAAGAAGAAAAAAAGGATCATCATACAAATCTCAATCCTCAAAATGGTGCAAGAATGACCATGTTCTACTTATTTTCATTCAAACCCTAACTATTCATACATATATCCATCTATTATGCATTTCTAGCTCAAAATGAGATTCCCATGGATCAAATGAAGCACAAGAAAGTGGAGAACAAGAATACACTCTTACCTTGAAGCTTGGAGAAGGAATGGAAGTGATATGAGCTCTTAGGTGAAAATGGTGAAGAAATAGCCTTGTTTTCTCTTCTTTCTTGCTCTGCTCTTATCTCCAACTTATGAGGGAAGAAATGAGGGATTAAGGGTTGAGTCTTGGAATATATGGGTGCAAGAACGGGGTCGAAAGTGTAAAAAACATGTAGGGTTGAGAGTTCGGTCCATTTGGATCGAATTTTAGAACGTCGGGAGTCCGAACGGCTTCAGAAAAATATAAGGCTTCTTCCGTTGGATCCGAATCGTCAAAATGAGTCCAACGGCTAAGTAGGAATTTAAATCCGAATTCCCGAGCTGAAGTTATGCCGCCCGGAACCTAAGGTGCGCTAAATGCTCTTTAGGCCCTTAAGTCCCCGTTTTCATAAAAATGGTCCAAGAACAAATCAAAAAAGTTCCAAAACATGTAATAAGAAGATAAACAAGTTCATAACTCACATATTTCATGCTTATCACATATTCACAAAATTCGGAATCAGATTCTAAGTCAAACGAATCATATCGGAGTCATAGAGGCAAAACGTTCAAAGTTCAAGCATAAGTTCAAATTATAAATCATATATCTTCAACATAACATTATATATCAAGTTCATCATATAATTACATAAATAAATAATTTAAATAAGCACGTAGCTCACTTGTGACGTTATACCTGTACGGCCGAACGGATGGGGCGCAACACAATCTCCCCCCCCCCCCTAAAGAACCTTACCCCAAGGTTCTTCTGCTCGAGTTTCAAGCACGAGCAACTTCCCATATTCATCCCATGTTAGAGGTTCATGACGTCCCGATAAGGATTAGCCCGGTAAGGTCTTCTAGCACAAGGGGTTCCATTGTTTTCTTCATAGTGTTGATGGAGTGTTTCCTTTGCGAACTTGTTTGTGGCTAGGAACAGCTCGAATGTCTCGTACGATGAGAGGGTCTAAATGAGATTCATCACCCATTGTTTGATTCATTTCAAGCTTATAACTTAAGAGCTCGAAGATACACGAGTGGCGTAGTTATCGAACTCTCACCACTCGCACCTTCCCACTGTTATTGATTTGTCTTGGAAGCCCGTTAAAAATCACGGCCCTCAACTCACCGTATAGCTAAAGCTCACGTACGTTTGGAGTTATCTCTCAGGATAACTTAGCAACAACAAGCATCACGCGTAAGTAATGAGTAAGCATCACACGCAAGCACTAGCATGCGCACAAAAAAAAAAAAAAAAAAAAAGGCAAGCAATAACTAAGAAGTGGGTTGCTCCAAAACTAAACAATACATGAATGAGATGCCATGAATGCTTAGTGTACCTTTCACCATGGCGGTAGTGTCAAGTTCGACATCAACTTCTTTGCCTTCTAAAGCATCGGGTCAGGCTCAAACCGGGATCACGGAGTCACTGCGTTCAAAGGCCTTGGATTCTCGTTCTTCGGATAAACTACTCACCTTATGTTCCATCTCTCAAACTTGAAGTATTTACTCAACTTCTTCCCACAATCCTCTTCCGTATGGTTTGGGCCACGGTAATAGGAGCAACAAATTAGTTTTAGTAAAATGGGCACCGAAACCTACTTTCTCTTGGTGTTGTTGACAGTTTAGAATCCTCGAGGTTTGCAAATTGAAGCTCATCTTAAACCACCGTTCTCGTAGTCTCGGACCAAGTGTTCATCGTTAAAGCTTCGAGAGTTTGTTAAATATCAACTCTAAGCCATGTACGAAGCTTTGGGCATTGAGTTGATCGTTATCGGTGATATGTATAGCATAAGGGGTTGATCTCTCAAGCTCCAATATAAAGTCATCCGCCATCTTCAAGTTTTGCTTGAGATTCAAAATTTCTTGGAACCTTCTTTCCCGTGCACTAGGAGGAACGTACTTGTCATAGAACTCTCGGACAAAAGTTTTCCAATTGAACTCTTCCCCATTTCTCTCTAACTCCGATCTCACTTCTTTGAGCTAATTGGAAGCTTGGCCTTGTATGAAACGGAAAGTGCAATAGGCTTGGCTTGTGAATTCCCGGGGTAAATATTACAATTGCTCATGATCTCCAAAAGCCATTCCTCGGCTTTGATGTAATGGCCTCCAAACCATTTCGGGGAATCGTTATTTCGGGACTCCCCATGAACAAAGAGACTTGTCTCTCTTGTTCTTTCCACAGTGGTTTTGGTTTCATTCAAGTTGATCTAACAAGTCTTAAACAAGGTTCTCCGCGTTGAATGATGGTGGCAGAGGCTTATCATGAGGCGGAGATTGCTCATGGTCTTGATGTCTGGCTGGCATTTTGGAAAAACACAAATCGAGGAATATATCGATGCATGGAGGGATTAAGTGCATGTTCATGTGAACAATTAATACAAATTATATAATTAAATCACATAAAGTGCTAATGAATGCAAACAAACACATAATCCTATGCCGAATGACCTAGACGGACTTGACACGACACAAGAACTCCGATTTTGCAACCTGGAGCTCTGATACCACTTAAGGATGTAACACCCCTACCAGAGGGCACCACATCCCCCACACTATGGCCCAACACGAGTAACGAAATGGCTAGTCCTTACACACGCCAAACCGTAGCGAACGGGAGACAAATAAAAACACACCTAAGCTAGGCGAAACTTAGACCTTGACTTCAAAATCTAAAATAACAAAAGCGTAGAAACGAAAACAACCAATGAATAAAACATACACCAATAGGTGACGGGTTCAAACTGGCCCTAGAAGCCTATCCCGAAATCGTACATAACAAAACATAATCAAAATATTCATACATGATCCATTCAAATACAAAGATGTAAGTATAGAACAAATTAAAAAAATATAGAGACTAAACACTACAAACTGACTCCAAGGACCGACTCAAACCGCCTAGCTCACACTCCAAAGCAACCTACAACTATAACATAGTGAGAGCGAGGGTCAGTCCACTGACTGAGTGAGGGGCTACACACGTACACCTACATATATATAAGAGCCAAAGTCCATGAATCGGGGCGTGGTTGTTGCAATCTAAAACTTTTTCTCCCGTGATACTATATATATAAGAAAGATTTTAGGGCCGAATGCCAAATCAACTAGTTTTAGTAATTAAGAATCCACTCCTGTTTCACGAACCATTTCATATCAAACTAACTCCTCAGATTCATATTCAGATTTAGGTTCAGAGTCATATTCATATTCATATCAAATGGAAATGTGCACAGGAGGGTTCCCGACGACCCCATGTCTGACCCAGGTGCTCCTTA
This sequence comes from Lantana camara, assembly GCA_037501455.1. Lineage (NCBI taxonomy): Eukaryota > Viridiplantae > Streptophyta > Magnoliopsida > Lamiales > Verbenaceae > Lantana > Lantana camara. The sequence continues at coordinate 44,950,528 of CM074859.1, forward strand.
CCCATATCTCCGAGCCAAATCCAGAGTCATATTCAAATTCTCACAAAGGTGGAGTTGTGTTGATGGGAGAGCTCGACGTCCAGAGTTGCCATGCCACTTCTCCGTTGGTCAAATCCTCTCGAAGGCGGAGTTGTGTTGACAGGAGAGCTCGGCTTCCCGAGTTGCCATGCTACTTCTCAGAATCCTAGTTCAAAGTCATAATCATGTTCAAATTCAAACGCAGATTCAAATTCATTAAAGATCCATATCCTGCTAGAACATACTTACCATATCACACATACATACGTACCATACGTTGCTATGTCTATGCTTTTCTTACCTCTCCGTGTCACTTCGTTGATCACCCTCCTAGGGCGGGACGAGGCTCGTGAGAGGTGCACGGTGTGAAGTACAATGCTTTACTTACCCCACCGTGTCAATTCCATAGTTCACCCTCCTAAGGAGGGAAGGGACTTATGAGAGGCACACAGTTTGAAGCATAGCGTAGCATGGTCCGAATCATAGTCAAAACTAAAAGTGAGCATACATAGACGCATACATAGCGTTTCATACTTTCAAAACTTATAACCAAGTTATCAAAGTACATACTTCGCACAGATTTACTTATACATAAGGCTTATCAGTCGCATGCATTCGAAAACAATCACATTGCATTAGGATTTAACTATATTAAACCTCACCTTACACCGACGAAGCCGTAAACAAGAAGATCGGTCCACCCCGTAACCTACATAGCTAGCAAGTCACCAACCCGGGTGTCCTGGACAAACTGAAAATAAAATACAAGACTTAAACTAAAAAATGAACCATAGTGACAGTGGGCAAATGCATATGGATGCAAGTGATGCAATACACGTCATAAACATTTATCACTTAGACATATTGAAGCATTTAATACATTATCACATAAACGACACATAAATTAATCACACAACATGTTAAATAAACACCTAATTTATCTAATTATATCATATCACAAGCTTACACAAGTTGAAAACACATAAGGAATGCAGTGAGTACTAAGGAATACCGCAAGTACCACTTAAAGTCACATTTACATCTTGAAAATAATATCATAAAATTAAAATAGACATCACAACACATTATATTATCACTTAATAGCATGTCGGGATCATGATAACTGGAGAAGACGACGAGAAGCAAAGAAACACAAAACAACACACATGCATGCAGCCTCGGTTATGGGTGCGGCCGCGTGCCAAAAGCTCTTGCATGTGGCGTGGCCGTGCGTTAAAATTCCACAAAAATGCATCATCTCGAGCATCACTTCACGGCCGCGCACTTCCTGAGTGTAATTTTTGTGAGGCCGTGCAACAATTTATGGTGGCAAACTCGAGCAAATCCGCGCAGCCACGCGCGGTGCAAGCTGGCATACCGCACGGCCATATGGTCCCTACTTCAATGAAAATAACACTGCAGCAGCCGCACATTCTGGACAGGGAAGTGTGGTACATATTGCAGCAGCACAGAGCAAGCCACAACAGCAGTTTAAGGCAGTAAAGAGGTATAAAAACGCAGCTAAAATAACCGCTACACGCACATAAGTCACTCGGCGAGAAATGGGAAGCAAAAGATCAATAAAACTCATGCTTTCTTGCAACCAAAGTTCAAGCACATTAATGGCACCTCAACCATCCATTTACTACCAACAAATAGGATCATAAATATGCAATAAAGAAGTAACAAGGATTACCATACAAATCTCAATCCTCAAAATGGTGCAAGAATGACCATGTTCTGCTCATTTTCATTCAAATAGCTCAAAATGAGATTCCCATGGATCAAATAAAGCACAAGAATATGGAGAACAAGAATACACTCTTACCTTGAAGCTTGGAGATGGAATAAAAGTGATATGAGCTCTTAAGTGAAAATGGTGAAAAAATGGCCTTGTTTTTTCTTCTTCCTTGCTCTGCTCTTGTCTCAAAAGTATGAGGGAAGAAATGAGGGATTAAGGGTTGAGTCTTGGTAAATATGGGTGCAAGAACCGGGTCAAAAGGGTCAAAAATGGGTCGGGTTGAGAGTTCAATCCATTTGGATCAAATTTTAGAATGTCGGGAGTCCAAATGGCTTCATAAAAATATAAGGCTTCTTCCGTTTGATCCGAATGGTCGAAATAAGTCCAACGGTGAAGTTGAAATTTAAATCCAAATTCCCGAGCTCATGTTATGCTGCATGGAACCCAAGGTGCGCTAAATGCTCTTTAGGCCCTTAAGTCCCGTATTCACAAAAATGGTCTAAGACCAAATCAAACATGTTCCAAAACATGTAAGAAGCATATAAACAAGTTCATAACTCACATATTTTATGTATATCACATATTCACAAAATTCAGAATCAGATTCTAAGTCAAACGGATCATCTCGGAGTCATAGAGGCAAAACGTTCAAAGTTCAAACATAAATTCAAATTATAAATCATATATCTTCAAGAAAACATTTAATATCAAGTTCATCATATAATTGCATAAATAAATAATTTAAATACGCACGTAGCTCAGTCGTGATGTCATACCTGTACGGCCGAACGGACGGGGGCGTCACATCCCTATGATGAAAGACTAATCATCTTATACAACACATTATAGTCTTGATAAGAACATCTTCTTATCATACCTAGGGGTGGGGGTTTCGGGTACAGGACCAGATCCGATCGGGTAATACTCGATCAGGTAGCAAATTACAGGTAAAATGGGTTTCGGGTCGAGTACCTGATACCCGACATAAAAATCGCGTCGGGTTTCGGGGTAGAAAAATCTACCAGATCGGGTACCCGAAACCCGACTTGATATATAATATATATATATGTATATTATATATATTATATATATTTTGCTTAATTGCTTTTTCTTCCTTTTAAGTTTTACGTTTATAATTTATTTGTTTTCAATTTTCCAATTTTACAATTAACGCTTTAGTCTTCATGCTTGGACTTCAGCCTCTGCCCTAAATGGCTAAACAGAAAACCCTAATTCCCAACCCCACTACAGCCTGCCCTTCTTCGACACAGCCACACCACCGACGGGGAGACACCACCTCTTCACCGACACCACCGACAGGGCGACTTCTTCGACACCACAACTTTAGTTTAAGTGAGTTATAAAGTTTGGGTTTTTCATTTGTTACTTCTTCGCTAGATGTAATCCTAAAATTGATAATTGAAAATTGATATTTTTTTTACAGATGAGCAGTCCGGCGTCTCAAAATCCTGAAATTGCAATTGAAGAAAACTTTACGGACTATGAGAACTTTTGTGGTGTTGACTCTATAACGAGAGAAGAGGTTAGTAATCTGAATTTTGAAACTGATGATCGGGACGATTTTAGGTTGTGATATTGGAGATGGTGTTGATAAGGAAGAAGTGCCGAGTGGCCCGAGTCAATCCAAAAAACGAACTAGAAAAGAAGTTGCTTCTAGGTCTCAATTTTTGGAGCACTTTGTAAAGTTCTTTTGTGATGAAGAGAAGATTCAAAAAGCTAAGTGTATATATTGTCTTAAAATAATTAAGGCAGATCCGAAACAACACGGCACAAAGGCTCTCAAGAATCATTTTGAAGCATGTAAAAAACGACCTCATGAAGTTGCTACTAATCAAACCCGAAATGCATTTCAAACAAGTAAGGGCGGTGATAAGGATGGGACTCCCGTATCTTGGAGATTAGATCAAGATAAAACACAAGAAGCTATGGGTTATTGGTTGATTTTTGATGAGCTTCCATTTAAAACCATTGAAAATCTGGGATTTAGGCATTTTATGTCAGTTGCTTGTCCTATGTTTATAATTCCATCACGAAGGACTATAACTAAAGATATATACAACTTGTATGTAAGTGAAAAGGCGAAGTTAAAGTTTATCATCAAGCATCACGTACAATGTGTTTGCATCACTACCGATACATGGACATCAATTAAAAAAGTTAATTATATGTATCTTACGGTGCATTTTGTTGATGATGATTGGAATTTATGAAAGAGGATCTTGAACTTTTATCCCATTTTGGGATATAAAAGTGAGGAAGTTGGCAAAGGAATTGAAAAGTGCTTATTGATTAGGGGATCGATGTAACATCCCGATTCTCCGACGTACGAGGTACGCCACTTGTTGACTTCCTTGTGTGTTTAATTATGTGATTTTGTGTTTTGCGTGGCCCTATTTTCAACTCTTTAAGAGTTTAGGACCTTGTCTGCAATTTTCTCTTTTTAGGGGTTTTTCGGTCATTGCTCGTTCGATCGAGATTTTGACTACTTTTTCGTGTTCGGGGCATCGAAACGAGTCCGTAGACTCTAAGTTTGCCCGATTATGACATCGTCTGCACCTCCTACCGTTCGTTTTATACATGAGGACCCGGGATAAAATACCTGGATCCTCGTTTTGTGAGCCAGACTTCAGCTCTCTCTCTCCCTCTTGTTCCTGCTCTCTCTCTCATGAGCCAAACACCACAACATACACTAAACACACACACTTCTCAAACTCGACCGATACTCGACCGAATTCGACGATTAAATAGTCCATTTCGAAGAGCTCGATGATGCGAACACAACCATACCAAGTTCTCGACCAAACGACGAACGTTGGCGGAGTTATTGCTATTTTTCAGGCATGGCTGGAGGAGGGTGGCAGAACCGTCACTTTGACGGCGGTTTTCGGTGTTTCCGATGACTTTTCTTCGACACGCACCCCGGGATCTGAAAGAAGGCTTCAGGGCGAGCAGCTTCGTGTTGGAGGCGTGGCCATTGGGGCAGCGGTTGGGCCTCACGCGCCGCCTAAAGTTCGTGCGGTGGCCGCGCATTATTGTAGTGATGTTTCCCGACGAGTTCGAACCCCTCTAGTATAAATACAAGGGGTGGGACTCATTCTAGGGTTAGACCAACGTTCTTGAAGCGTTAATTATTTTGAGAAAAATGAAAAGAAAAGTTTGCACAAAATTTCCTAGCCAAAACACAAGCTAGAGAACTAGCATTCTCAATAGCTTGATCGGGGCCTAGGACTGGTGTGGGTACGGTTTAGAGGATTACCTACTTTGGAATCTAATCAAGAACCGTTCGAGGGACAATCCGCTTGAAGGGTGTTTGATAGGCGAGATCAAACATCACTATAAAGCTTCAATTAACCATAAGTTACTTAAACTCTCTTTTGTTTTGAAACGAACATTGTAAGTATAAGATCCCTTTTGGAATTTTTTTAGAAAAAATTCCAAAGCTTTAACTCTATGTTTGCTGAAGTTTCTTGGGAGTCTAAAGTTTCACGACACTGGACCTTTTTTTGGTTATGGGTCTTCTGGAAGTTTACTTCAATCGAGCCATCTCCACTAATTGACAATGAAAACTGCAAATCTGCTATGGACACAAAGTTTGTATAATTGCAAGCGTTAGTGTCGAATTGAAAAACTCTAATTTGGAATTGAAAATCCTGTATATTAAGTATCGAACATTGTTGTCGTTTGTTAAATGGAACTTCAATATCTCAATACAAAAAGTAAAGAATCTCGAATTAGAAGATACATTTTGACTATTCAATTGTTGTTTTCATGGCTAAGAATAACAAAAGTGGTATTCGCAAGTAAGCATATAGACACCATGTACATGGCCATTAGAGAACATGTTAAGAATAACGAAGTGGTCATTGAACACATTAGCACTGAATTGATGTTAGCTGATCCTATGACTAAAGGCATGCCACCATATAAATTTAAGGATCATGTAGCTAGTATTGGATTTATTTCTCATATGTAAAGCTTTGTTATTAAATGAATGTTGGGAAACTTTGATTTTCAGGATATTTGTCGTATTTTATGATTTTGCCTAGACATTTATGTTATTTTGACAAATATCACTACAGTTTGGACCTTGAATAAACAAAGGGTTTATTCATAAATATTATGCGGTAAAGTTGAAACCATGATACATAGTAATACATAAAGATACTACTCGTTTATAAGAGGAACTGTAGCTATGATTCATTTATTGTTTTATAAGGTTTGGGTAAATGTGGGTTTACGAACCAAGTGGGAGAATGCTAGCAGTTTGTGGTCCGTAAGAGAGTAATTCTCTAGGACTCTATAACCGCTTAAAGGAGTTATCTTTATAAAGTTGTAACTTCTCTCACTTAATTAAATCATGTGAATTAAGAACTAAGAATCCCACTAACCCAATAACTCAACGTGTGTAGATAGCTATAATATCCAATTTCTCTTCTCTTACCGGTCTTATTCGGGACAGAATGTGGTCAGAAATCCATAATAGAATCCGACCACAACAACCGAATTGATTATCCTCATGCATAAGGATCCTAGATTACCTAGTTGAAAAGATTAAAAAATCATGGCAAACCTCCCTTATTTTTTGTATTGCAATTCTAATTTCTGGATTATATATGATAATTTTGGAAGATCATATGAAATAAAATTCTTAGGGGGGATATAATGAAATTCTTTGATTAGCTCTTTCCACAAAGCAAAGGAAGGGTCCCCTTGTTTTTATTTGACCGATGTGGCCAAAAAATAATTAATTTTAACAAATCAATTCTAGAAGTAATCGGCGGGGATATAACTACTGAAGAAAAATCCCTACAGAAAATACGTAACTGATGGGACCACCCCACAGGAACACGTGGTAACCGTGGAGTTAAAGGATATATGAGAGGTGCAAAGGTTTACGGATGGATGACTCTTAGTAGTTTCAACAAAAAAGGACCCTTCCTTAGCTGAACGGCTAGACAGACTCTTAGAAGGACTCGGCAGATGGACGAGTAGAAGAACCACTTTACGGATAGATGAGTAGAAGGACTTTGCAAATAGACGAGTAGAAACCCTAAGCAAACTCTTTCTTCCTTCCCGTGACGAGTAATAAACCCAAAGTGAGCTCTCGTCTGTATTCATCTATATAAAGAAGGCGAGCAAAACCTGAACGTCACAAACACAGAACAAAGAAAAAAAAAAGAGAGAGAGGTGGAGCCGCTCCTGTTGATACTCATCACTGGCGCCATCTGTAGGAAGCGAGTAACTTTTTTCACTCCCGATCTAGTATTAAGCAGCCTCTCTCGATCTCTTGTTTTCCTTTAAAAAAATAATAATAAATACCGAGATGTCTAGAGAGCATATCAACCAACCGTTGAATAGGATTGAGCAGATTGTACCAGATAATCAAGATTAGCGGAAGGCAAAGATGAACTACGCAACTCCCGAAGTAGGAAAACAAAAGAGAGTGATGTGGGGAGAGGAACCGATGCCAGCCGTTTCACTAGCCAATATGAATGCATGTTAGAATAAGTTATTTTTCTTTCAATGCAAATAAAACTCTTTTATATGATATGACGTTCATTTTCTTTTGAATTAATATATATTTCTTGCTTAGAATGCATTATGTGATTCGCGATATGAGACATATGAAAATCTTGCAGAATGGAAAATAACCATCCGAGTTTTGGTCGAGAAAAATTATAAAAGTCCTGCTGAATGGCAAACAACCATCCAAGTTTTGACCGAGAAAAGTTATGAAAATCCTGCAGAATGGAAAATGACCATCCGAGCTTTGGTCGAGAAAAATCATGAAAATTCTACCGAATGGCAAATGACCATCCGAGCTTTGATTGAGAAAAAAGTTAAAAATCCTACTGAATAGTAGGGGATATCAACGAGTTGGAGCACTCGCCATGCAACCAGTGCTCGTTCATGCGAGTTGGAGCATTCTCCATGCATCAAGTTTTCGTTCATGCATGCTGGAGCACTCGCCGCGTATGAAGAACTCACTCACACGAGCTGGAACCTAGATCGTGTATGTGTTAGAGCTCGTGCACGTAAATTCCAGCAACGGGTACTAGAGCTCGCACACACGAGTTGGCACATGGGTCGCGTATCCGAGCTCATCCCTTCCGAGCTGTTTTAGGGGAGTGAAGTCAGTGCTTGCCACGTTATCAACACCATTCCCCATCTAACGAGCTGCAATGGTCATGAGAGGGGGAGTAGTGATGGGGACCACCCCACAGGGATATGTGGCAACCTTGGAGCTAAAGGATATACGAGAGGTGAAGAGGTTTACAAATGGATGACTCTTAGTAGTCTCAATAGAAAAGGACCCTTCCTCAGCTAGACGGCTAGACATACTCTTTGAAGGACTCTACGGATAGACAAGTAGAAGAAAGAACTCTACGGATAGACGAGGAGAAGAAGGATTATACGGATAGACGAGTACAAAGACCCTACGGATAGATGAGTAGAGACCTTAAGCAGACTCTTTCTTCCTTTTCTCATTTGTATTCGTCTATATAAAGTGGGCGAACAAACCTGAATATCATAGACGTAAAACATACAAAAGAGAAAGAGAGGGAGCCGCTCCTATTGATACTCATCAATAAGAGATGGAGTTACGAATATATAAAGAATAGAAAATTCCGTAAGGTCCCTAAGAGAAAAAAAAAGGAAAAACACATGCAAAAAACTGTATCCATCAGGTTGTGAGGATCAGTGATTAGAAGAACCTTAGGGGAGAAAAAGAGTTGGAGTCATCGAAGCCATTGACGAACTTCTTCTTGGTTATCTAGCAATCGAATTCTTTCAGCTATATTAGTTTTTGAATCAGTAAAACTAAGAATAATGATGGAAGGTATTTCAATCCTAATTTAATTTCATTGAATAAATTCGTAATTTTCCATAAATTTTAAATATTATACTTACCGATTAGGGTAACTCAATGCAATTTACCTACATCAGCTAGATTAGAAGAACGTATGTGTTTGACATGTTTCCCTCATTGGTATACTACGATGATAGAATTAACATTCCATCTTTATTTAATGACCTAATATATTAAGTTCTGTTGCACGCACATTAATAATGTCAACTTTTATAATTGAATATGCATAGATACAAATATGACAAATAGACATAATAAGATATGAATACGATGACATAATTTTTTATTTTTTTTTACGTGAAGAATGTCGAATGTGAGTGTTTGACATAATATACCATGACACGATAAAATGATACTTTTAGAAGTGTCCGTAAATCGTACATTTAAACATATATACATTATTATGTTGGAATATTTTATAAGTGATGCTTTTTAATTTTTGACTAGTTGAGTTTCGTTGTACATAATAATTTATTAAATAAATAGTAATATCATGCGTATTTAATATACAGTTTGATAAAATAATACTTTTTAGTTATTATTGCTAGAATCTCCGATTGAGTGCTGAACATTAGTTTAAAATTGAATGACGATCGTTTTGTTGACTTTGGAACGGCTAAATAAAATTGAAAATAATTGAAATATCATCAAAATAATGAATTATATGTGACGTGGCATGGACCCATCTTTCCACGTGGACATTAATCGCCATGTGGCATCTCGACCTTATCGAGATGCTCCTCCAAACTATCATTCACCCCGACAAGTTTTACCGCCATGACCTCGACCGTATGTAGACGACTCGCCTCTCGACCCATTACCTCGACACTCTCCAACCATATGCCGGCGTGGACACTAACTGGCCTAGGGAAGGGTGGCCGACCAAGCATTTAATGTACCACCTTAGTGGGGCACCTGTCAACTTGAGGCATTAACATGTCGACCGAGTCCATCATTACTCTTGCCCTATATAAATACCCACATTTATACCTCAGGTAACAAGTTCTAACCACCACATTTACTGCACTTTAACTCGATCATTATCCATCGACAACTGACTTGAGCGTCGGAGTACCAACGCGGGTCGCACCCCCAATTCTCCCGAGTTGGCCTCGAGCTCACCCCTTCCTTTCGTCCTTTTCAAATCTCGAGCAATAGTTTCCATTCCCCTTCAACAAATTCAAGTGGTGGACCCAGAGTTCTCGATCTGACTTCAGACCGAAATTTTGGCTCGATCATTTTGGCGCCGTCTGTGGGAAACTGCCACTAAAAGTCATTCTTTATGGCCGCTCGAAATCTGGGTAGCACACACATCTTCGATGAAACTGGTCGGGAAATTCTCCCCCCAAATACCTGCTCGCATCCCGTCTGCACCCGTGGCACCTCAACTTGTCTACTCGACGCCCGAGTTAGACAACTATCTGAGGGCCTATCGTAAGGAAGCTATACCTGCCGCTACTGAAGGAAGAGAACCTCGGATGCCCGAGTGCCCTCCCACTCAGCCCGTCTAAATAATATAACAAGCAGCCAATCACCCAACCTTTGTTCAGCAAGTGCCCTATCACCATCCAGTTGGCTATTGGGCCGGGGTTGATCATCCCCTATCACCCCTCTCAATATTATCCGCCTCCCCCTCCAGTAGGGAAGAACTCACAAAGGCTAGTTCACGATCGACTCTCCATTCAAGAAGACGATGAAGCCAATTCTTGAGCTCCCATTAACACAAATAAGCGCAATGCTGACAACCTCGAGAATCCAGAAGATTCAAGATAAAAAAGACTCCGCACCAATTCTCGAATAAGGAATAACAGCCCCCAGTGGTCTGAAACTTGAAAGGAAAAAGAAAGTCGCCGCAACGATGCCTTTCACAGACGATCTAGTAGAGTGTTTGATCGATTGGGCCCAAACGGTCAACCCAATCAAATTTGAAGATCCAATTGAGGGCATATTGTGAGATTGAATGATCTCAGGCATCAACTTCCCCCAAGGAATCCCCGACAAGATTCTTATCGATATGATGAAGGCCAGGGCTCCCACAACCGTTCACCGATTTGTCGCTCCCCTTTGCACGAACACTCGGGGTAGCATCAGAATCGCCCTTGGCGATACCGAAGTGACCGAGAAGCACAATCCCCACTTTGCGATGAGATCATCAAGGCCACAATGAAAGAAAAGATCCCCACAGTATTACCTATGTATAATGGCTCGACTGATCCCGAAAAACATATATCCAGACTTGAGGTGCAGTTCAGTATGTTTAGACATTCCCCAAATATATGGGCCAAGATCTTTGTCACTACCCTCGATGGACTTGCTTAGAACTGGTTCTCGAGGCTTTCCCCCGATGCATCCCATCTTACAAAAACTTGGTCGAGCGTTTTATCGCTCATTTTTCTTCCATGAAAGGGGATAAGCCCCCCTCGACCTATCTCTACACCATAAGACAAAGAGTGAACGAATCTCTTCAAGATTTCTTTACTCGATTTTCACAAGCCGTTATGAAAACCGATGAACCGAATATCGACCTTATCATTCCTGTAATTCATCAAGCCTTGGTCAGCAATGATTGTGCTCGATATATATTTCTTCAGAAGCTAAAAAATCTCTCCGATATCCAAGCCGCTTCTTGTGACTGGATGCGGTCTCGAAGAGTTAGAAAATTCCCAACTCAATCCCGCACAGAACAAAAGGAATTATTCAACACGATTGGCCAAGACCGACGTTCATCCCAAATTTGACACACCTCTCTCAACAAACTCGCAAACATTACACTCAGCTTACACGACCTATCGACGAAATCTACAATGTCATAGATCCAAAGCTTCTGAAAAAACCAAAGCCGCTGAGAGAAACGCCCAAGAGTCGAGAAAGCAACAAGTTTTGCAACTTCCATAAATAAAAGGGTCACAACACCTATGCAAAGAGATCGAACGTCTCATCAAAGGCGGATATTTGCTCGAGTTTATCAAAAAGATCGACGATAATGCTTGTGATCGGGAGAACAACAATGATAAATCACCCGCTCGACAGCATCAAGCCAAGCCTCTGACTGAACGAGATCCCCACAATCGACCTTATCTCGATCGCATTGATATGATAGCAGGAGGACCTTTTGGTGGTGACTCGAAGACTGCAAGGAAGAAAACTCGAAGGGAAGCATCTCGAAGCTTCTTCGGACCAAGAGAGGTCATGCATGTTAAACCTAATGACTCTTGGAAAGAAAATGAAATTGTATTCAATGAAAACGATGTAATAGATACACCTCAGCACATGCGTGACACTCCAAGCTATCCTATGGTAGTCACGCTCGATGTAGCTAACTTCGTTGTATCTCGAACTTTGATCAATAATGGAAGCTCTAGCAATATTATCATCTACTCCACTCTTGTGCGAATGAATTTACATGATAAATTGCTACTCGATCCTATTCGAACTCCTCTGACAGGTTCTGGTAGAGCCGAAGTACACACACAAAGGAGTATTCGACTCATGACTTCGATGGCTACTCTGCCCTGAGAGCCACTCGAGAAATCAAATATCTTGTTGTTGACATGCTATCTGCCTATAACATCATCTTTGGTCGACCTGGCTTAATCGAATTCCGAGCTGTTATTTCCACCTACCATCAATTGGTAAAATTGCCCACTCCATCTGGGATAGGCAAAGTACAATGCGTTATTCCCACATCTTGGGCCTGTTACTCTATCTCGATGGAGAAGATCAAACAACCCAATGGGAACCAAGTTCTTGATCTTACCACCGATCTCATGATCGAAGATGAACTCGAGGATCCTGACTCTATTGATCCCAAAAACTCAAAGAAAATGTTATCATCATATGCGCAAAAAAAAAGAAACAAGAAGAGAAGAAGCTCAAACCCACAGAAAAACTTGGGGCGATATAGCTTATCCCAGGCCAGACCGAAAAAGATCACTCACATAGGAGCATGCCGAACTGGAAAAGAGCAATGCATGTTGTCCAATTCCTTCGTAAAAATATCGACATCTTTGCTTGGAGCGCTCCAGAACTTCTCGAAGTCGACCAAAAGATGATTGAACATCATCTAAACATCGACCCATCCTACAAACCGGTCAAGCAAAAGCTCTGTCCCCAAAGTGACGCTCGAAACGCTATAATTGAGCAAGAAGTCAACAAACTTCTAGATGCTCGATATATCACTCCAATCCAATACGTAGAGTGGCTTTGCAATGTAGTGCTTGTCCTAAAACTCGGAGAAAAATGGCGGATGTGGAATGATTTTACCAACCTCAACAAAGCATGTCCGATGGATCGGTACCCCTTGCCAAGGATCGACCAGTTGGTTGATTCCACAACCGGATGTAAACGATTGAGCATGATGGACACATTTCAAGGGTACTACCAGATCTTCATGGCCTCTGAAGACGAGTCAAAGACTGCTTTTGTAGTCTTCAACGGAATTTATTATTTCAAAGTCATGCCATTCGGGCTCAAAAATGCAGGGGCCACGTACCAAAGAATGATTAACAAAGTATTCGAGCCAGAGATCGGACAAACCATGGAGGTATATGTCGATGACATGATCGTTAAGAGCGAACAAGCTTCTGATCATCTCGATCACCAGGAAAAAAAACATTCGACCTCTTAAGGAAGTATAACCTCAAACTCAACCTCGCCAAATGCACATTCGTGGTCGACGGAGATAATTCCTCAAATATATGGTTAGCAGCGAGGGGTCGAGGCCAATCCGGCTAAGATTCAAGCCATACAACTCCTGCCAAAACCCAATTTAATTCAAGATGTTCAGCGATTAGTAGGTCTAATCATCTCTCCGAATCGATTGATCTCCCATTCATCTGAGAAGAATTTGCCCTTCTTCAAAATCCTTTGCAACATCAAAACTTTCGAATGGACCCCCGAATACGATCAAGCGCACGAGGATCTCAAGGCCTACCTTACGTATCCGCCTTTACTCACAAAACCTCTCGATACTGAACCCTTGTATCTTTATCTGGCCATCTCAATCGAAACCATTAGTTCGGTTCTTGTGATAATTCGAGATTGAAAGCACCTTTCAGTTTATTACGTGAGTAAGATTCTCCATTTCGATACCTGGAGATCGAGAAATTTGGTCTGGAAGTCGTGCACACCTTAAAAAAACTTCACCTATACTTCCAAGCTCATCCTATAGTGGTCTTGACCGACCAACCACTCAAACAGGTCTTGGAAAAACCCGAAACCTCTGGCAGATTGACCAAATGGGCAATCGAACTTTGATAGTTTGAAATTTTCTATCGATCTCGAGTGTCATACCAAGCGCAAATCTTAGCCGATTTTCTTGTCAAAAAATATATCTCGAACACCCCCAACCAGGATAGTACTCTATGGACCCTTACGGTCGATGGCTCCTTGACTTCCTCTAAGGGGAGTAGGAATATCCCTCCACAACACAAACGGAGAAGAACTCGAATACGCCATTGCCTCGAGTTTCCTTCAACAAACTGTTAGGAATAGTACCCTAAAAGCCGACTGTATATCCGCTTTTTACTTTTCCTTATTGTAATCACAGACAATCTTTGAATAAAATAACGAATTGAGGCAACACTTATTTATATGCTCTTGTTTGGTATGCGTTTACTTTAGTTGTGCATGTGTGAGAACTCCCCTAATCTTGATGACTTTAGGACTCTACCATTTAGGTGAAATGGTTCATGGAACGAGCCCTATATCACATAAGTCATGATTAGTAAAATACTCCAAGCCGATGAGTCCTACAGACAGTGGAAGTGTCAAACTGACTCCTCTAAGGCTTGCTTGTGGGATCACGCCCTTAAGAAGGACCACCTTGTTTCATGGAGGTGCAAAGTGTATAGTTGATACGTGCGTGATACAAGAGGGTGCTTACTTCCATAAGTAAGTTCACTGAGGTGCCCCGTGTGAGAAGATTCCTAAATGGGAAAGGAAGTTTCTATTTCAGAAAATGGAAACTTCTAGATTAGGAAATATCTCACGAGTCATTGATGTGATTAATTGATCCTTAGACTTGAGGTTCCATGTCACTTTATGAGTTAACTCTGTAGTCTTAGGTATAAGCTTTAAAGGGTGTCACCTTAGACAATTGATTCAAGGCTTATGCTGGGGCTGCACAAGTGACTCATGAAAGTGAATGAGAATCAAGAAAGGACCTAAACTTGCATTTACAAGGTGATCTCTTATTGTGTAAGTCATTCGTATGCCATATGGAGTCCTTGGCCAAGGTATTAGATCAAGACACCAAGAAAAGGGTTTCTTGGATTGAGATCAAATGGATATGAAATGCACTTAGCTTTAAGACTAGATTATTAGGGTTCTGATTATTTCCTTAACCTAGATATGGTTGAGAGATAGTAAGTAGGAGGATTGTATCTAATCAATGACTTAAAGGTTCTGTGGAATCGAGACATTCCAATTCAGCTAGGGGTTAAACACCTGTTGTTAGACTATGGTCGTTTAATCTGTGGACTGATTAATTAATTAGTGAATTAATTAATTAGGGTCACTGCTAATTGAATTGAGAACCTAGAGGGTCACACACAACAACTTGGTTACATGAGTTGAGGCTTTAAAACGATTAAACGAGTTAATCGAGCCTAGAGGGTTCCACACGTGTATAATATCCAAAATGGTTTTGGATATTTTAGCTCTCTTAAAAGTTGATTTGAATTAGAATTCAAAGTCAAAGTTTGGAATTACTTGGTAATCAAGTAATTAGAGAGAAGGACCAAATCCTTCGCCCAAAAGGACTAGGGTTCGGCGTCCCCCTCCCTTTCCTATATATAGGCGAGCTCATGCTCCCCTTAGAGATTGATTGAATTCTTTTGGTTCATGTGTTGAACACCATCCTTTCTCCAAGATAAAATAAACCCTAGGTTAAGCCTAAACACTAACTAGAGAACTAGCATCCTTACTAGTTAGATTGTAGTCAAGTTGGTGGACTATATCTAGAGAACTTCAAGTTAGAAGTTTTAAAGATTCGAGCTTTACCAAGGAGAGGGGATCAAGCCGAGAGAAGAGTGTTCTTGGGTAGCTTGAAACGCTTCAAGAAAGATTATTGAAAAGTAATTTTCTAATCTCTACGAATTTGGATTCACGATTGCAAGTCTAAGATCCTTTTGCTGGAAAATTTTTAAATTTCCGCTGCTTTCTGATTCCTGTTTTCCAACAAGTGGTATCAGAGCCACCTCGTTAATCGTGTTTCTGATTCGTCTCCATTTTTCTGAATTTGGTAGAAATTCTTAGGCTTAGATGCGAATTAGGTATTCATGAGTTCTTTTAGAAAGCCTGAATTCCGAAACTGTAATTTTTCTTGAATTGCTGAAACTGTTTTCTTAAATTGTGTTTTTGAAAACCGTTTTGATTGAAATCTCTTTAAATCTTTTTTTTCTTTTTCTTTTTCTTTTTTTTTTTTTTTGGATTGAACAGGGTTTTGGAGAAATCCAAAATACAAAACGGAACACGAAAAGGACAAGCCTAGGCATGCTAGCACGTCGCACGCCCAGGCCTCGTCGCCGCCGCCCAGCCCTCCCGCATCCGCGCGGGAGGCCGCCCGCTCGCCTGTCCCATAACGGCGCGGGACAGCCGCTCGTGCCAGGCGCTGCTTCTCGCACGTGGGCGGCATTTTATTTGGTCTCGGGCCGCGCGACGGTGCCCCTTGGGCGGATGGTCTCGGGCCAATCTTCGTGTTTTCGTGTTTCGTATTTTCGGTCCTTAAAAATCCCGATTTAATTTTATTTTAATTTTATCTTTTGAAATCAGTTTTATTAAAATAAAATTAATTTTAAATTTTTGATTAAATTAGGATTTTGAGAAATTAAAATCGATTTAAATTTTTGGGAAAATTGCAAGCTTTATTTTATGAAATTATTGAAAGAATAAAATTATTAATTTTCAGAAATTAATTGAAATTTTATTAGTTTATAGATTTTTGGGTTTTATATAGAAAAGACTCTTGAACAAGAATTGCATCTAAGTCGTGTTTTAAGCTATTAGAGCTTAAAGCGGGAATTTTAATTTATTGGCTAAATTTAAATTCTCGCAAATTGCATGTTAGGTGATCATGGGTTTAGACTTATGTACGGTTTTAATTTATGCACATGGATGGTTTAAATTGGGGTTGGAGCCCTATAGTTACGTTTTTCAATTGAGGTTGGAGCCTCACTTATGTGCATACTATTATGTGATTTATTATGTGGCTTTCCATATTACTCTTTTGAGGCCAGGGTATGCCCTGTGTATTTGTCTAAGGCCAATACGAAGATTGAGCCTTATTACTTTTCAGCACTTTTCCATTTTTCTGAGAGTAGAATAGGTGGTGAGGTTTTATTTTCATTTTGGAGACAATGCACCCATGGAGTAAGATGGACCACATTCAAGTAATAAGGAGGCCATAAGTGAAGACCCCTGAAAATGTTAGGGAGGGGAATCTCAATTGAAAATGTAATAGAGATAGGGCTCGTATTTTGTTACAGCTTTCCCTTATGTGATTTAAACTGTTTATGTGGCATGTATGTTAGAACTTGTGATTGTGGAGTGGCTCCCACATATCACGCATAAGATAGGTAGAACCCATGATCATCACATGTTAGTATCATGCTAGGACATGTTATCTGCTAAGTGCTTGTGTGAAATGCATTTATGTTGTACTTACATTAATCAAGACTAATTAAAATTGGATAACATATATGTTGGTGAGGTCGAACCGGACAACTCTCCGGTTGATTCGAAAATTCCCATTAAATATTAAGCTAATTTCGAACAATAGTGTTTAATTCGAGATGCAAAGTTTGAATTAAATTCCTATCATTCCATCAATAGGTTTTAAGTTAAGTAAGTGAAGCTAGTTATTGTCCGTAAGTCATGGGATAGCTAGTAGAGCTTATTAATTCTTAGTTACCTGATTGATCATGTAACACCCCGGAGCGAAGGGTGCCACATCCCCCGCACCATAGCCCAACAGGTGAAACGAAATGGGGACTCCGCTCACGCATCGAACCATTGCGATTGGGTGACACACAAAACTCACCCATAGGCTAGGCCGTCTAGACCCTGAACAGAGTGCGCAAGAAAATAAAAAACGAAAGCAGAAGCAACAGGATCGCATAACATAACAAAATACATGCATCCATCTAAAAGCAGGAAAGCCAACTATTACATGCCTTGCCCACCCCGGGCCACATAAAACATTCCTAAGTTCAAATTACAAAACATAACTTATACCTATTTATACATAGTACCAAAATATACATAGTTCCAGAGTCGGGAAAGTAAACATGCCAATGCAAGGGCTAAGCTAAAGACTCGACAAAATGACTTATAAAACAAAAGACAACCGCCTAGCTCGACTCCCCACTGGGTACCTGCAAACTCAAAGAAAAGGGGGAAAAACAAACAACGAAGAGGGGTCAGTCCTAAAGACTGGTGAGGGGGCTAACACACGCAAACGTATATATAAGTAGAGCATAACATAGCATATTGAAGAGTGTTCATGAACCGGGGTTGGTTTTTGCATTCCAAATAATTTAAACCCCTGACACTACATATATAAAGAAAGATTTAGGGCCGAAGGCCAAAACCATCAAGTTTTAGAAATTAGAAATCCAATCCCGTTTCACAAACCATAAACGGAAGCGAAGACTTAAACAAAATGACTCGGCGAGAACGAGTCCTAACCCACTTATTCCGTAGCAAAGCAAAGCGAAGTCAAAGCAAAAAGCATGAACCAATCCAACCTTTCTCCGGTTGGGGAAGAGAGAGGCCACTCTCTATCCCTGCACTTACCTTATAGTCAGCGCGCTTTATACGTCAGGGCAGTGAGTTTCATGACACTCACGCCCAAGGACTCCGTCCCCCACCTCCCTCCGAGTGGGTTTCGGTTTGATCCTATAAAGTGGAGAAGTGTCATGGGGTTGCAACCGGCGACCTCAATGGTCGTCCCGGGTCTCCCGAACCACACAACTTCGGGGCCCAAACTTACACTTACACTTATCACAAAACTTATCTCGCCAAAACATAACACGCACACACACTAACCAATTTTCAAAACAAACAAACGAAAATGTAGCTTACTTATACATAAAAGCAATTTTCAAACGTCTTGTAATAAAAGGGACCAATTCCCAAAAAATACATATCATGCACATATCTATATACATATATACTTATAAGTCGCATGCGGGCTTAAAACACATTTAGGGTGGTAGGTCATCATAGCTAAACGGAAAGAAAACCCCACCTTGCCGACCAAACCGAACAAAAAGAACCACCTCTTCAACCTCGAGACAAACCTAAGAACAAAAGCAAAGAGCAAAGGATAAGCTTAGACTCAATATGAACCAATTAGACGCTCGGCATATGCATATGAATGCAAATGATGCATAAGGATTGCAAATGAGTTAGCACTTGGGTCACATTAGGTCACATTAAAACATATCGAATCATATCAAAACATAGGTCGCATATTCCATGTTAAACCAACTCATGAACTTCATATAACACAGGTAACATATGAAATATCAAGTTAAGAGTGCACACATCTCATATAAGAGCAAAGGACTTACAACTAAGGCAAAACATACAAGGTAGGAAGTCATACTCGCACGTAAGGAAGCACTTAGATCACATAAAGCACATTTCACGTCAAACGAATCCATAAATGTAATGCAATACACACGACACTCATAAAACATTATTCAATCATGAAACATATCAAAATCAAGCAATGGCAAGTTATAGCATAGCACATTACACATATAAACAAGTACATATCACATTAGGGTCAAGAACGGGGAGGGAATCGAACAAAACAAGCAAGAAAACAAGTTCGGGGCTAAAATACTTCTGCACCCAGATCCAGGGCCATAGATTTTTAACAAGAGGGTGTGGATCCCAGTCCAGAAAGTTTCTCAAATCTTCCATCAAATCCACGACCCGGGATTTATTGTAGTGCAAAAATCCACGGTCGTGGGTTTGCTACAGCCCAGAAAAATTCAAGATTTTAGCCCCTAAAACAACAAGAAACCAACATAAAATCAAAACTAACACATCATACAAGGATTATGCAACAATTATTCAAAGATTCATGCCCTAGATCATGCAAAAACCGAGCTAAGGTGAAGGGAAAAGGAAGAGATGCATCACATATTCAAGTTCAAGCAAATTCATCAATGGAATCCCCATGAATCCTCACCCAACATGCAAACCAAGTTCATATATATCAAGAATGATGTATTAAGATCTAAATACATGCTTCATGCCCAAAGAATTCACAAGAATGCAAGATAGATTCAAGAAAAAGTTCTAAACCCTCACTAATCACATGTATGCCAATGGATGCTCAAATCATGGAGATATCTTGCAAGCTTATAGTTAAAATGACCACAAACGAAGAAAGAGAGAAAATAATAAATTACCTCTTGAATTGGAAGAGATTTGATCAAGGTTTGAGCTCAAAACATGGAGAAATGGTTTGATCCCCTTTTCTTCCTCTTCTCTTCTCCAAGGAGCTGAAGTTGCTGCACTTTTCCTTCTTTTCTCTTTGGGTGTGAACGAAATGGGGGGTATGGGAGAGGTAGGGAGTGATTTGGGTACATAAAAGTCAACGATTGGGGCTTAGTTGGGGTTAAATGGGTCCCACAAAGCAAGAATAGTCAACAAAAGTTAACTGTTGGTGTAAAGTGCTCGTTCCAGGTGAAAAACGGGGATCTAAATGGGCTTACAAAAATATGAATCTTGATTCCTTGGCTTGATTTATTTGTTACGAGTCCAACGCATCTTCCGGAATTCGAATCTGAATTCCCAAGCTCAAGTTATGCCTTCCAGAACACAAGGTGCGCTAAAGCTCGTTAGGCCCTTATGTCCCTAACACATAAAACTGTTCCAAAAACCGTATCAAACGAACTCAAAAACAAGTAACGAGCATAAAGACACACTCATAACACTTATAAATCATGCATAATACGTAATCACAAAAATCAAAAACGAAAACGGACACGAACGGAACAAGAACAAAGCAAAGAGGGCAAATACGTGCAAATAAATCACATAAGGAATATAATAAACATACAATGCACGTAATTAAATAATTAAAAGAACACGTAGCTCTCCCGTGAAGGCGTACCTGGAAAGGCCAGACGAGCGGGATGTTACAACCTCCCCTCCTTCAAAAGGACCTGTCCTAAGGTCCTAAGCGAGACCTAGGATGACTCTTGAACGAACTCAACTCCACGCTTCCGCTGCGCTACTCTGATCCAAGAGTTGTAGTCTCCTTGGGACGTCACTTCCTCAATTAGAAATGAGAAAGACTTCTCATATCACGGTAGCTCGGTGGCGCTTGCCAACTCCGAGTAAGTCTCCTTAGTCTTAGCAAACTCTATATCCGGTTTGCTCCCACTTCCAAATAGAATTCGAAAGTAGTTGGAGAATCCCACCGGAATGGTTCTCGATCTTCTATCGATAGCACTTTAGACATTGCTACACCAAGTCTACAATGTTTGTTCTTATGCTAACACCATTACCGACTATTCAAGTCTCGAACCATGAGCGGAATTAGTCTCGTGACTAAGCACTTCTTAAGACATAGGCTCTAACTTTCCGTTAGCCACGCACAACCGAAGTCTTCCTTAGTACCTCGATTGTAACGGAGAAGTTTGAGTATCCTCGTGTAATCAAGGTAACTCTCTTCAAAAGCCTTATCCACTCGAACCATGCCTCTTCCTTGTCTTTCATGTCACGGGATGACACTTGTGTAACGACGAACCTTCTGTTGAATCCCAATAACACTAGAGACTTATTCTTTTAGGCAAATCTCGGTTCTTCTACCAAACTCGTAGTTGAGAATACCCTTGTTGAAACCACACTCAGCAAAGACCACGGAACGCTGAAGAAGGACGAACGACTCCTCGAAGCAAGCAAGAAGGGTATTTATCTTCCACAGTTAACCTGTGCAGCCCACGGTAATATATACTCACCTAAATCCCGTCTTCTTCTTAGATGGGACCAAGGTACTCCACAAAGAAGTACTCAAATGGATGAAATTTCCTTCTAAGAGCTCGTCAACCACGACTTGTCTTCAACCGCCACGCTAGAGCCCACCAGAAGGGAAACTCCAAACACGAGCCAATTCCGGGATAAAGACCACGACAACATCGATGTCCTTATCAGGTGGAAACGAATTCCAACTTTCAAAGAAACATTAAAGGTGTCTTACTTCGATCTTTGTCTCCTTAAGCTTGGCTCGACCTCTAAGTTAATCTAAAGGAAAGCCACAAAGCTTATTGCACCGTCCCGGAATAATCAACCACTCTCACGAAGGATATAAACGGGTTAGCCTTCCATCTATTACCCGAAAATATTATTGAGCCCTAAAAAGGACCTCCAAAAGCATCCACCTACGCCTACGGTGACACCCTCACCTTAACACGAACTAGGCGCCTTAAGGAAAACCACCGGGTAAGCTCGGCCCTCACAACTCACCAAGCACTCGAACACTCACCTCACCAAACTCCCTCTAAGAAGAGAGCCAACACAAAAGGGGGGGGGGGGGGGGAAGGAAACCATAAGCAAGCAAGCAACAATAAGGACACATAAGCACCGAGAAACAACAAGAAAAGGAAAGTAACACAAATTGAAATAAAATGCATGTATGTAGTGCCATGAATGCTTAGTATACCTTTCACCATGGTAAAAATGTTAATCTCGACATCAAGCACTCGGACTTGTCTTGGAGTCTTGGAATCAAGTCTCTTTATAGTCCTTGGATTCTTGTTCTTCCGACAACCACTCACCATATGCCTCGGTTCCCCACACTTATAGTATCTTGAGCTTTTCTGGCAAATTTCTTTGGTATGGTTTGGGCCTTTCCAATAGGAATATTGAATTGGTTCCATCAGAGGAGGTATCGAATCCATCTTCGTGAGTTGAAGTTTCTTCTTCTTGGTGTCGGTGACATCTTGAAGTCCTTAGGCTTCCTCTCGGGTCATAGATCTCTTACTTGAGCTCGAACTTGATCCTTCACCTTATCCCACATAAGAAGTGTGAGACATCACCTTTTGCTTATCCATTTCATCTTGAACCGCTCTTCTAACTTCTTCGGACCAATCATGCACCGATGAGATTTGGAGAGCTTGTTGAATCTCGTCCCTTCGCTCTTGTATATAGCTTCGAACTTTAGGGTACTCTTGGTTAACTCCCGAACCTTCTAGCTCCATCATAAGCTCATCCATCATCTTCATTCCTTGTTCACGGTTCAAGAACTCTTGAAGTTTTGTAACCATTTCCTTTGGAGAAATGTACTTGTAGTAAAATTCTCGAATGAATTTCTTCCACGTAAGTTCTTCTCCGGACTCCTTTAACCTCGATCGTACTTCCTTGAGCCATTTTGAAACTTCACCTTCGAGTAATCGAGAATTGTACTTTACTTTTTCTTGTGATGTTCCCGGATAATTCTCCCAAGTCCATAGCATCATGGAGAGCCACTTTTCGGCTTCAATACTATCACCTCCAAACCACTTCGACGGATTAAAGTCATCGAACTTCTTGTAGATTGAAGACACTTGTTCCCCGTGTTTCCTTATTGATAATGTATGTATATGTTGAGATACTATCCTGAAATAAGAAAATGATTCCAAAATATATCGATGCGTGCAGGGTTTAGTACGTGTTCATGTGAGCAATTACTACAAATAAGTCAAATAATTCAAGTAATTCACATAGTATATGAGAGTGAATGCAAATAATCACATAATCCTCAGCCGAACGACCTAGACAGACTTGACACGACGCCAGAGCTCCGGTTTTACAACCAAGAGCTCTGATACCACACAAGGATGTAACACGCCGGAGCGAAGGGCACCATAGCCCAACACGTGAAACGAAATAAGGACTCCGCTCATGCATCGAACCATTGCGAACGGGCGACACATAAAACTCACCCATAGGCTAGACGGTCTAGACCCTGAACAGAGTGCGTAAGAAAATCAAAAACGAAAGTGGAAGCAACAGGATCGCATAACATAACAAAATACATGCATCCATCTAAAAGCAGGAAAGCCAACTATTACATGCCTTGCCCACCCCGGGCCAAATAAAATATTCTTAAGTTCAAATTACAAAACATAACTTATACGTATTTATACATAGTACCAAAATATACATAGTACCAGAGTGGAAAAGTAAATATGCCAATGCAAGGGCTAAGCTAAAAACTCGACAAAACGACTCCCAAAACAAAAGACCGCCGCCTAGCTCGACTCCCCACCGGGTACCTACAAACTCAAAGAAAAGGGGAAAAAACAAACAACGAAGAGGGGTCAGTCCTAAAGACTGGTGAGGGGGCTAGCACACGCACACATACATATAAGTCTAGCATAGCATAGCATATTGAAGAGTGTTCATGAACCGGGGTTGGTTTTTGCATTCCAAATCATTTAAACCCATGATACTACATATATAAAGAAAGATTTAGGGCCGAAGGCCAAAACCATCAAGTTTTAGAAATTAGAAATCCAATCCCGTTTCACAAACCATAAACGGAAGTGAAGACTTAAAAAAAATGACTCGGCGAGAACGAGTCCTAACCCACTTACTCCATAGCAAAGCAAAGCGAAGTCAAAGCAAAAAGCATGAACCAATCCAACCTTTCTCCGGTTGGGGAAGAGAGCGGCCGCTCTCTATTCCCGTACTTATCTTATAGTCAGCGCGCTTTACACGTCAGGGCAGTGAGTTTCATGACACTCATGCCCAAGGAATCCGTCCCCCACCTCCCTCCGAGTGGGTTTCGGTTTGATCCTATAAAGTGGAGAAGTGTCATGGGGTTGCAACCGGCGACCCCAATGGTCGTCCCGGGTCTCCCGAACTACACAACTTCGGGGCCCAAACTTACACTTACACTTACACTTATCACAAAACTTATCTCGCCAAAACATAACACGCACACACACACTAACCCATTTTCAAAACAAACAAACGAAAATATAGCTTACTTATACATAAAAGCAGTTTTCAAACGTCTTGTAACAAAAGGGACCAATTCCCACAAAATACATATCATGCACATATCTATTTACATATATACTTATAAGTTGCATGCGGGCTTAAAGCACATTTAGGGTTGTAGGTCATCATAGCTAAAAGGAAAGAAAACCCCACCTTGCCGACCAAACCGAACAAAAAGAACCACCTCTTCAACCTCGAGACAAACCTAAGAACAAAAACAAAGAGCAAAGGACAAGCTTAGACTCAATATGAACCAATTAGACGCGCGGCTTATGCATATGAATGTAAATGATGTATAAGGATTGCAATTGAGTTAACACTTGGGTCACATTAGGTCATATTAAAACATATCGAATCATATCAAAACATAGGTCGCATATTCCATGTTAAACCAACTCATCAACTTCATATAACACAGGTAACATATCAAATATCAAGTTAAGAGTGCACACATAATATATAAGAGCAAAGGAATTACAAGTAAGGTAGAACATACAAGGTAGGAAGTCATACTCGCACGTAAGGAAGCACTTAGATCACATAAAGCACATATCACGTCAAACGAATCCATAAACGCAATACAATACACACGACACTCATAACACATTATTCAATCATGAAACATATTAAAATCAAGCAATGGCAAGTTATAGCATAGCACATTACACATATAAACAAGTACATATCACATTAGGGTCAAGAACGGGGAGGGAATCGAACAAAGTAAGCAAGAAAACAAGTTCGGGGCCAAAATACTTCTGCACCCAGATCCAGGGCCGTGGATTTTTAACAAAGAGGGGATCCACGGCCGTGGATCCCAGTCCAGAAAGTTTCCCAAATCCGCCATCAAATACACGACCCTGGATTTATTGTAGTGCAAAAATCCATTCAGCCCAGAAAAATTCGAGATTTTGGCCCCTAAAACAACAAGAAACCAACCTAAACTCAAACCAACACATCATACAAGTATTATGTAACAATTATTCAAAGATTCATGCCCTAGATCATGCAAAAACCGAGCTAAGGTGAAGGGGAAAAGAAGAGATGCCTCAGATATTCAAGTTCAAGCAAATTCATCAATGGAATACCCATGAATCCTCACCCAACATGCAAACCGAGTTCTTATATATCAAGAATGATGTATTAAGATCTAAATACATGCTTCATGCCCAAAGAATTCACAAGAATGCAAGCTAGATTCAAGAAAAAGTTCTAAACCCTCACTAATCACATATATGCCAATGGATGCTCAAATCATGGAGATATCTTGCAAGATTATAGTTAAAATGACCACAAATTAACAAAGAGAGCAAATAATAACTTACCTCTTCAATTGGAAGAGATTTGATCAAGGTTTGAGCTCAAAGCATGGAGAAATGGCTTGATCCCCTTTTCTTCCTCTTCTCTTCTCCAAGGAGCTGAAGTTGCTGCCCTTTTCCTCCTTTTCTCTTTGGGTGTGGACGAAATGGGGGGTATGGGAGAGGTAGGGAGTGATTTGGGTACATAAAAGTCAACGATTGGGGCTTAGTTGGGGTTAAATGGGTCCCACAAATCAAGAATAGTCAACAAAAGGTAGCTCTTGGCGCAAGGTGCTCGTTCCGGGCGAAAAACGGGGATCCAAATAGGCTTAGAAAAATATGAATCTTGATTCCTTGGCTTGATTTCTTTGTTACGAGTCTAACGCATCTTCCGGAATTCAAATCCGAATTGCCGAGCTCAAGTTATGCCTTCCGGAACACAAGGTGCGCTAAAGCTCGTTAGGCCCTTATGTCCCTAACACATAAAACGGTTCCAAAAACCGTATCAAACGAACTAAAAAACAAGTAACGTGCATAAAGACACAGTCATAACACTTATAAATCATGCATAATACATAATCACAAAAATAAAAAATGAAAACGGACACCAACGGAGCAAGAACAAAGCAAAGAGGGCAAATAAGTGCAAATAAATCACATAAGGAATATAATAAACATATAATACACGTAATTAAATAATTAAAAGCACACGTAGCTCTCCCGTGAAGGCGTACCTGGAAAGGCCAGACGAGCGGGATGTTACAGATCATTTTAAATGATCAATATTTCGTGGTCAATTTTGGCATGGGCGATGTCCGCGAGTTGTGGGTCGTTCGAACTAAGTTTTGATCATGATCTTATGATTGATGGGTCTAGCTTAACGCCTAAGTAAATATGGATGTCGCACGATTCGTGGGTCCATATTGAAAGATAGGTGATGCAAAAACAATTACTAAGAGTTCTAAAGGTGTTAGAATTGGTAAGTTGTACCTACCTAGGGTTTTACTTAGAATTTCCACGAGTCGTAGGTTCGAGGTTAAATGCCTAGGATCTTAGTCCCATTGGGAAACGTGTTCCTCTTGGATCTTTGGGAATTTTAGATCTTTGAAAAATAGTGGGAGCTGCATTAGATTAAAGACCTTATCTTTTGTATATCGTTATAATTCAGCATGCTCACTAGTTCTCTATTTTACCATTTAGGTCGTAGATTCTGTGATTCTCTACGTGTTTTGAAATGGCAACCAAAAACCCTCTTGTATCAATCCTAGAGTCAAACAAGTTGACTGGTCCCAACTATTTTGATTGGCTGAGGAATCTAAAAATCATTTTAGATTATGAGAAGAGAACTTATGTTCTCTTCGAAGTGAAGCCTAGTCCCGAAGGGCAAGCTCGCACTCGGGCTGAGCGGGACGCGATCCAGAAGTGGAAGAATGATAATCTCCAAGCCCGTTGCCTTATGTTGGCTAACATATCTCCGAACTTGCAAAGGCAACATGAGGTCATGGAATTTGCTTAGGAGATTTACGACCACTTAGAGCAACTTTACCGCCCTCATAAACGTGTTACAAGGTATAACACTTCAAAGGAATTGTTCCATCTAAGAATGAGGGAAGGTTCAAGTGTCCATGAATATGGACTCAAGTTTCTCGCCCTTACTGAGAAACTTACTTCCATGGACATGCCACTGAAAGATGAGCTTTCAGTGGACTTGTTGCTCCATCTTCCTCTTCTGGGCCTTCTAAAGGTAAGGGCAAGAAAGCCCAAAAGAAGAAGAAGAAACCCATTACGCCCACTGGTGGCATTTCGAAGGGGAAGGCCCAAAAGAAGAAGCGTGATCAGAAAGAGGATTTTTGCTCGCATTGTGGCAAAACGGGACATTGGAGGAGAAACTGCCGAGAGTACAAGGCTACTCTAAAGAAAGGTATGTTTCTCGTTGAAGTAAATCTTTCTATTAATTCTAGTTCTTGGGTACTTGATACCGGTTGTGGAGCTCATATCTATAATGATTTACGGATGCTAAATGAAGTCCAACAACTCAGAGAAGGAGAATGTGTCTTGAAGATCGGCGATGGCTCAAATGTTGAAACTCGAGCTTTAGGTACAATTAGATTAGATTTAGGTAGTTTTGAGTTAGTTATAAATAAAGTCCTTTATGTACCGAGCATTATTCGTAATATAATTTCAGTTCCAATTTTAGATTGTGAAGGTTATGAAACTTATATTAAGAATGGTAAATATTTTATCAAACGGAACAACTCTTCCGTTCACATTGGTACTCTAAGTAATGGACTTTATCTATCTCAGAATATCAATATCATGAATATATAATGAGAAACTAAATGTAAGAGAGTTGACAAAGTTTCAGCTCCCTTATGGCACGCTAGATTAGGACACATTTCCAAGAGCAGAATTAGCAAGATAAACACTTTAGGATCATTCTCTGAAAATGATATGAAAGAGTTAACTTCTTGCGAATCCTGTCTTAAAGGAAAGATGTCCAAAGTTCCTTTTAGAGGAACTGTGGAACGTGCCACTGAGGTCTTAGATTTGATCCATTCTGATGTTTGTGGACTGCTTAGTGTAAGCACAAGAAACAATCATCAGTATTTCGTAACCTTTACCGATTACTTTAGTCGGTATGGTTATGTATACTTAATGAAGTACAAATCTGAAGCTTTTGAGAAATTCCTTGAATTTCAAAAGGAGGTTGAGAACCAAACTGGTCACCAGATCAAAGCACTTTGATCTGATCTAGGAGGCGAGTATCTTAGTGAAGAATTCCTTAATCATCTCAAAGATAATGGGATTATCTCTCAGTGGACACCTCCGGGAACTCCTCAACTCAATGGAGTTTCTGAGAGAAGGAATCGAACCCTACTCGATATGGTTCGTTCCATGATGAGTTTCACTGACTTACCACTTTCTTTCTGGGGTTATGCCCTAGAAAGTGCAGCAAAGATTTTGAATCTAGTTCCCTCTAAGTCAGTCCCTAAAACGCCCTATGAAATGTGGCATGGTAAAATCCCTAGTTATTCTTACTTAAGAATTTGGGGTTGTCCTGCTTACGTGAAGAGGACAGTGGGAGATAAGTTAGAATCTCGTTCTAACTTATGCTACTTTGTAGGTTATCCTAAGGAATCTGTAGGATACTACTTCTATGATCAATCTGAGCAAAAGATGTTTGTTTCTAGAAATGCCACTTTTCTTGAGGAACCGTTCCTTAAAGAAAAGAAAGGCAAGATCATAGAATTAGAGGAAGTACAAAGTGACCCCACGCCACCCATTAAAGAAACGTGCCCTTCTGACCAACCACAACCAATCACAAATTTCGATACACATGCAAACCCTCCTCTAAGGCATTCTTAAGGCACTCCTAGAGCCGGAGAGATGGTGATTCTTCCATGAAATCTCTCAAAAGGATAATGATCCTTTAACATATGAGGAGGAACTTTTAGATTCTGACTCTGAACAGTGGATAGAAGCTATGAAATCCGAAATGGATTCCATGAACTCCAACCAAGTTTGGACCTTGTTAGATTTGCCTGATGGGGTCAAACCCATAGGTTGCAAATGGATCTCTAAGAGAAAGCTTGGAGTTGATGGAAGCATTGCAGCCTACAAAGCAAGACTGGTTGCAAAAGGATTCACTCAAAGACCCGGCGTGCACTTTGATGAAACCTTTTCACCAGTTACAATGCAAAAGTCTATTCGGATCATGCTTGCCATTGCTGCATATTATGACTATGAGATATGACAAATGGATGTGAAAACTGCCTTTCTCAATGGTGACATTGATAAAGACATTTATATGGAGCAACCCATAGGTTTCACATTCAGTGGGAGTGAGCAAAAGGTTTGCAAACTCCAAAGATCAATCTATGGATTGAAACAGGCTTCTAGGAATTGGAACATTCGATTTGATGAATCAGTCAAAGTGTTTGGCTTCATTCAAATTTCGAATGAATCATGTGTGTATAGAAAGGAATTGGAGACCTCAGTGCAATTCTTAGTACTTTACGTTGATGACATCCTTCTTATTGGGAATTCGAAGGATGACATGAAAGTGACTAAATTATGGTTATCGAACCAATTCGAGATGAAAGATCTTGGTGATGCGTCCTATATCCTTGGAATTAAAATCTATCAAGATAAATCTAGAAGGTTAATAGGACTATCACAGTCGATGTACATTGACAAAGTATTGAAGAGATTCAATATGGAGTCAGCTAAGGTTAAGAACCTTCCTAAGAGTGTAGGAACATGTCTTTCTAAGAAGATGTGTCCTAAGACTAACCTTGAGAAGGAAAGAATGACTCATACACCTTGTGCATCAGCAATAGGTAGCATAATGTATGCAATGTTATGTACTCGACCGGATGTGGCTTGCACACTTAGTGTAACAAGTCGTTTCCAATCTAACACTGCAGATGGTCACTGGGCTGCCGTGAAGAATATTCTTAAGTACTTGAAAAGTACTAAAGATTTATTCTTAGTTTACAGAGGTCAGAAAGATCTTACTGTCGAAGGATACTGAGATGCAAGCTTTGCATCTGACTTAGATGATTTTAAGTCAATGTCAGGATACATTTTCTGCCTAAACGGCGGAGCAGTGAGTTGGAAGAGTTCCAAGCAAACGACCACTGCAAATTCGACCACTGAGGCCGAATACTTAGCTGCAAATGCAGCTAAGAAAGGTGTTTGGATTAGAAACTTCATTCAAGAGTTGAATGTTGTTCCTAGCATGAAAGACCCCATTACTGTGTTTTGTGACAACACTGGGGCGGTTGCGCAAGCAAGAGAACCAAGATCTCACCAACGGACAAAGCACATTATGAGGAAGTATCACCTAATTCGTGATATTATCAAAAGAGGAGAAGTGCAAATTGAGAGGGTCGCATCAGCAGAGAACGTGGAAGATCCACTTACTAAACCCCTTAGTCGAGAAGCTTTCCAAGGTCATCTTTAGAAGATGGGACTTAGAATAGCTTTAGAATGGCTTTGACGGGCAAGTGGAAGATTGCTAGGAATAGTGCCCTAAAAACCGATTGTATATCCGCTTTGTACTTTTCCTTATTGTAATCACAGACAATCTTTGAATAAAATAACGAATTGAGGCAACACTTCTTTATATGCTCTTGTTTGGTATGCGTTTACTTTAGTTGTGCATGTATGAGAACTCCCCTAATCCTGATGACTTTAGGACTCTACCATTTAGGTGAAATGGCTCATGGAACGAGCCCTATATCACATAAGTCATGATTAGAAAAATACTCCAACCCGATGAGTCCTACAGACAGTGGGAGTGTCAACCTGACTCCTCTAAGGCTTGCTTGTGGGATCACGCCCTTAAGAAGGACCACCTTGTTTCATGGAGGTGCAAAGTGTATAGTTGATACGTGCGTGATACATGAGGGTGCTTACTTCCATAAATAAGTTCACTGAGGTGCCCCGTTTGAGAAGATTCCTAAATGGGAAAGGAAGTTTCTATTTCAGGAAATGGAAACTTCCAGATTAGGAAATATCTCACGGGTCATTGATGTGATTAATTGATCCTTAGACTTGAGGTTCCATGTCACTTTATGAGTTAACTCTGTAGTCTTCGGTATAAGCTTTAAAGGGTGTCGCCTTAGACAACTGATTCAAGGCATATGCTGGGGCTGCACAAGTGACTCATGAAAGTGAATGAGAATCAAGAAAGGACCTACAATTGTATTTGCAAGGTGATCTCTTATTGTGTAAGTCATTCATATACCATATGGAGTCCTTAGCCAAGGCAGTAGATCAAGACATCAAGAAAAGGGTTTCTTGGATTGAGATCAAATGGATATGAAATGCACTTAGCTTTAAGACGAGATTATTAGGGTTCTGATTATTTCCTTACCCTAGATCATGGTTGAGAGGTAGTAATTAGGAGGATTGTATCTCACATGAATCAATGACTTAAAGGTTTTGTGGAATCGAGACATTCCAATTCAGCTAGGGGTTAAACACCTGTTGCCAGACTATGGTCGTTTAATCTGTGGACTAATTAATTAATTAGTGAATTAATTAATTAGGGTCACTGCTAATTGAATTGAGAACCTAGAGGGTCACACACAACAACTTGGTTACATGAGTTAAGGCTTTAAAATGATTAAACGAGTTAATCGGGCTAAGAGGGTTCCACGAGTGTGAACCACACGTGTGGCTCACGTGAGTGGCACGTGTCCTTGGGACACGTGTCTCACACGTGTGTAAATATATGTGTATATTTATTTATGTGTTAAATAATTAATGTGATTAATTATTTAATAGACTTTGGTTTAATTTTGAATTAAAAAGAAAGTCTTATTTTGGAGAAATTAATTAATTATGAATTAATTAATTAGATAAAATAAATTATTTATTTATTAATATATAAAGTATAATATCCAAAAGGGTTTTGAATATTTTAGCTCTCTTAAAAGTTGATTTGAATTAGAATTCAAAGTCAAGGTTTGGAATTACTTGGTAATCAAGTAATTAGAGAGAAGGACCAATTCCTTCGCCCAAAAGGACTAGGGTTCGGCATCCCCCTCCCTTTCCTATATATAGGCGAGCTCATGCTCCCCTTAGAGATTGATTGAATTCTTTTGGTTCATGTGTTGAACACCATCCTTTCTCCAAGATAAAATAAACCCTAGGTTAAGCCTAAACACTAACTAGAGAACTAGCATCCTTACTAGTTAGATTGTAGTCAAGTTGGTGGACTATATCTAGAGAATTTCAAGTTAGAAGTTTTAAAGATTCGAGCTTTACCAAGGAGAGGGGATCAAGCCGCGAGAAGAGTGTTCTTGGGTGGCTTGAAACGCTTCAAGAAAGATTATTGAAAAGTAAGTTTCTAATCTCTACGAATTTGGATTCACGGTTGCGAGTCTAAGATCCTTTTGTTGGAAAATTTTTAAATTTCCGCTGCTTTCTGATTCCTATTTTCCAACACAAACAACGAAGCAGAGTATGAAGCTCTGTTGATCGGATTGAAGATTGTAAAAATGCACAACATCAAGAAACTTACAGCCATTATCGACTCACAATTGGTTACAGGACAGATCAATGGAGATTACGAAGCTCGAGAGGAGTCCATGATTTAATATCTCGCTCTTGTGAAGAAAAACATCCCAGAATTCGAAGAATTTAGACTTTATTAGGTCCCTCGAGGGGAAAACGGTCGAGGAGATGCTCTCTCAAAATTTACCAAAGGACTACAAGGGACAAAGGATTGAACCATAACTTTCATGACTTCTGCAACTCGATCGATCGATCAAGCCACACGAGAAATTAATTCAATCAATCTCACAGAACCATGCTGGCTCGATAACTTGGTACTCTACCCTATTGAAGCCAAGAGACTCAGATATCGAGCCTTGAGCTACTTCCTTGACCAAGAGGGTTGATTGTAAATACATTCTTTTATCGGCCCCACCAAATTATGTATCCAACCGTCATAGGGCCAAGAAGTTTTAGCAGAGATCCATGGAGGAACCTGCGGGAATCACACGAGTAGTCGATCACTAGCATTGAAAGTATCTCGAGCTGGGTTCTATTGGCCCACCAGTTGAAAAGATGCCTTCGAGTTTGTTAAAAGATGTGATCGATGTCAGAAACATGCCAATCTGCTACAACAACACCCTGCAAAAATGATCCCGATCGACTCAGCTTGGCCATTCGAATAGTGGGAAATCGACATCATAGGACCATTCCCTAATGTAACTCGACAAAGGTAATTCGTCATTATAGCTGTCGATTACTTCTCCAAATGCGTCGAGGCTCTTGCTGTCCCGAAGATCACATTCCATTTTATTCGAGATTTCCTGTGGAAGCATATAATCACTCGATTTGAAGTTCCATAGGTTGTTGTTTGTGATAATGGTCCTCAGTTTTGAAGTTCACAAATTCAAGCCTATTGTTCCGATTTCAAGATTAGCCAAAGGTTCACTTCTATAGGTCATCCTCAAGCTAACAGACAGGTCAAAGTTACCAACCTAACTATTATCCAAAATCTCTGCACCAGCCTCGAAGCCAAGAAGGATTTGTGGGTCAATGAACTAGATGGAGTCCTATGGGCCTATCAAACCACACCTCGAATCCCTGCAGGCTTAACTCCCTTTGCCATGGTATATGGCTCAGAAGCCATGATACCAGCAGAAATCCACCACCATTCTCCACGAGTCACTCACTTTCAACTCGAGAAGAACTCTGAAATCCGGGCATTCAACCTCGATACTATTGAAGAGACTAGGGAGAAGGGATATCAAAGGATGTAACAATATGGAGCCACTGTCTCTCGAGCCAATACGTGATCTCATGCTCAAAAAAGTTGAGGTTACAAGGCATGTGGGGAAGCTCGTTGAGAATTGGGAAGGACCATTTTGAGTCTATAAATTTGGGAAGAATTGATCCTATCACCTCGAGGATCTCGATGGGAAGCCGCTACTTCGAACTTAGAACGCCCATAACTTGAAGAGATTCTACATATAGAATATTTTGTATCTTGTAATTTCTTTTAGCTCAATGGAATACAAGTTAACCTTTCTCGATAAAATATTTATTGTTCGACCACATACTTTGTTTAAATATGCTATATTTTTTGTCGATAAAGATACCATAAGAATCAGAAGATAAAGGTCTAGCATCCTGACATCTTCTCGAAGATATTGTTACTATCCATCGACACTAGTACTAAACAAAATAATGACGAATAAATTCAAGTTAACATCGATAAAAACTTTATAACATTTCATTACTAAAACAAAAGTAAATTACACACATTTGAATTTTCCATTCAGGAGCTATGAAAACAAGGTAAAACCTATGACTAAAGCTTCTTCGAGCTACAACTTAAAACAAACATTTGAATTTTCTATTCAGGAGCTAATCATACTCGAAACCCTACCTATTTACAATTGGATTTCGAATCAACAACTAAGGAAGTCGGCCTCAACAGTCGAACATTCCACAAAGGTACAAAGAACTCAATCCTAATAATCGAGCCTTAAAACGATGGATCCACATTCAGCAATTTTCAAGAGCACAGGGGTAGGGCTGGCACATTTTCCCTGGCTCAATCCTCCAATGGACCACTCGAAGTCCCCTCTTCAATCGGCACAAAGGTAGTGTCCCCAAAATACTCTGGACAGACTTCTTTGGGGTCGAGCTAGGCATCTAGGTCGAAGTCGGCTGGCATTATCTCCCTCTCCTCTGGGTCCCCCCGAGTACATGGATCAAGCCAAGTACACAGAAAACCCAAACTCATCTTTTGTCCAATTGGGTTCAGGAGATGGCGGTCGACAACTGGGTCGACAAGCCTGGGGTCATCTTGGAAAATTCTAACCGTAGTTTGGTCATGGTCGGCAGGGAGGTAACCGGAAGCTTGCAATTGGACCATACATAGATTAAAGCCCTCCTCGATATCTTTGAAGTTGAGGATCGAGCAAGCTTTTCGGAATGCTTTCGAATTCATAAACTTGTATGCTTCCTTCCTCTCCGACATCTCGGCAACTTGCTCTAGGCCATTCTTACATCTCATTCTGGCCAAACCTGCTCCGTTCCTCTCTCCTTAGACTTAACCCCGGTGCTTCGCTTCTACCTCCTCCTCGATCGACCTTTGGATCCTGTCCTCGGCAGTCTTTAAGTCTTTTTCTGCCTTAGAGAGCTTCTCGACCGTGGCCGTCAAATTTTGATCGATCTGGGCCTTCTCCTTCTGAGCTGCTGCTAACTTCTTGTCTTTCTCTCCTAACTCGACCCTCACCCACTCGATGGATTTTGCAAGATTCTCTCTCACCTGTCGATGCACATAGCTACATCGAGCGAGATGGAAGAAGTCTTGGAACCACTACAAGAGAAAAACTAAGTGTTAAGGGTCTCAAAAGAAATAATATCCAAAAGACAGTTTGAAGAAGTTCGCTTACCGACATTCCCTTTTGAATACCCAACTCCTCGATTTCATCCTCCGAGTAATTCCATCGATCCCGATGATCAGCCTACATTTGCATGGAGTTGTATAAACCTCCAATCGCTCTATAATCTCAGTCGGCTGTCCCGACTTATCGTGGCTCGCCATTTTCATTGAGACTTCGAAGGCCACAAGGGAAGTGTGGTTCCTCGATGGGTCGATAATCGAAGAACACTCGAATATCAGCCTCATTTGCCTTCTAAGGGATTACCTCAACAGGTCTTCTGTGTGGAGAGGGCATACAAGCCCCAGATAACATGTTGGCCACGTTTCCCGAGGAGGGTTTCTCCTCGAGCTGAGGTCGGAGGACGAGAATACTTACTTACCTGCACATCGAGTACAGGTCACATAATTTCTTGGCTGGCAACTGCAGGGGTCTTTTCTCGAGCCTTACCCTTCGAACTGCCCCTCTCGACCCTGGACTTGGAGTTATGGTGATGGTGGTGATCTTTTTTCTACTTCTTCCACTGGGGAGCTTCCACCTCAACCCATGATTTGGAATTCGACTCCCTTTTCCCTGGGGCCTCAGGGGTCCTCTTCACGAGGACAGCAGGGACGGTTTCTATTGTGGCCAGCCACGCGGCCTTGACCTCCGCCTCGATCGTAGGAGGTAGGTTCTTCTTCTCGTAGGCTTTTTTTAGTACCTCCATCTCTTTTCGGAGAGCAGCAAGAGCGGCCGACATAATGAGAGATTCTGTAAAAAGAGAAGGAAAATCAATTAATCGATTCGAAAAAAGAAAGATAAAAAGTAAATAAATGAAGCTTTGGGAGATTTCGCTCAAAATACCGGGGTCGAAATACTTCCATACCCCTGGGGCCATCCCCAACTCAATCAATATTTATGGGTCGATCATATTCTTCAACTCTACACTTCCCATCTCTCGAAGGCTGGCTAATAATCCGTTCGACCAGCCCGGATTTCCCCTCGGAAGTGTCGCTCGAGAGATCCAACTCCACCCTGGAAACTTAAGTCCGGGCCATCCTTTCTCGCACCGGGTATAAAAAAACCTTTCTTTCCAACCTTTACCGTTGGAAGAGGTAGGGGATCTCACCAGTCGATAATTAGTTTTCGACTATAGCTGAATATATCCCGGTCCCGAAGCCGACGTCTCCATAGTGAACGACACCTGGAAGACTTCCGACAGGCAGTACATGTTCGAGGCCACCCCAAGGCACTTCAATAATGCCCTTAGGCTATTCACCATCGCATAAGAATTTGGTATCAACAACAATGGGCTAATCCTCAAAGTGTTATAAAATTTAAGCATTTCCTCAGGGATGGGAACTCGAAAACCATTCTCGACTGCCAGGAAGTTGACTGCTATACACTTCTCGGGCGGGCTTGTCATCATGTCTCTAGGTCTAGGCTTTATCACGCTATAACCCCCAAACTCCGAGACCCCACCGAAGAGCATATCCTGAATATCTCTCATCTTATCCCACGAGATATTGTAGGGAATCACTCGAGGATCCTTCACGAGCCGTCCCTCAGGCTCGACATTTTTCTCCTCTTCCTGTTCTTCTTCTCCTCGACCTGATGTCGATACCTCCTAATCTCTGACCCGAGGCACGATAACCTCCTCCAGTTCAGCCTCAAGGGTGGGGTCCGATACTTCTGAAATCTCAACGTCCTCGTCGACCCCTTGAGTCCTCCACCTCCATGCTCCTCGGGTCAGTCTCTCCCTGATTTGTCGACATCCTACATCAAAAACTTATTTGTTGGAAAGGATTCGAGCAAATTGAGAGAGAGAGAGCTCTCAGAGAAAAGAGTGGCGAGCCTCTCCCTCGAAGCTACCATAAAATAAGAAAAAAGGGGGGAGAAGGAAATGACAAGTTCGAGTCGATGAAGTACCTGTGTATTCGAATGGAGATAAAAAAAACTTCTCTACTTAAGAGGGAATAGACACTCGATACACAGATGCTTGGGAGCACTCGAAAACTCTCGAAGCCCTCTCTTCAAATGCTTTAGAAATGGTATGAATTTACAGAGCGGCCCTATTTATATAGGTAAATTTGGTAGGAATCAAGAAGATGAAAAGACACAATGATTACGATGGGTCCCACCTCAAAAGACGAAACGTCGTCTCTACATTAGCCCTAGCAGACGATGTTTTGGGGGCTCTTGAAGTAGCATGGACCCATCTTTCCACGTGGACCTATGATTAATCACCATGTGGCATCTCGACCATATCAAGATGCTCCTCCAAACTCTAATTCACCTCGATAAGTTTTATAGCCATGACCTCGACCGTACGTAGACGACTCGTCTCTCGACCCCTTACCTCGACAAGCTCCGACCATATGCTGGCGTGGCCATTAACTGGCCTAGGGAAGGGTGGCCGACCAAGCATTTAATGCACCACCTTAGTGGGACATCTGTCAGCTTGAGGTACTAACACGTCGACCGTGTCCATCATTACTCTTACCCTATATAAATACCCACATTTATACCTCAGGTAACAACTTCTAACCACCTTATTTACTACACTTAAACTCCATATTTATCCATGAATAACTAACTTGAGCATTGGAATGCCAACACCGATCGCACTGTAACATCCCGCTCGTTCGGGCGTACAGGTACGTCGTAACGAGTATGTTATTTACGCTTTTAAATTATTTAATTATACGTCCATACATTTATTAAATTATTTATGTGCTTACTTGAATATTTACGTGACTTAATTGTTAGATTTTATTACGTATTTGAATGTTTTACCCCGTTTGATCCCTTTCTTGATCCGTGAGCCCCCGTATTTACTCCTAATTTTGTGACTACATGTTATGCATGAAATACGTGTCGTAAGAACTTATTACATGCCCGTTATATGTTTTTGAACTCGTTTGAGGTGGTTACGGACCATTTTTATGATTTTAGGGATTCGAGGGCCTAACTACCTGTAGCGCACCTCAACGGAAGGCCTAACTTGAGCTCGGGAATTCAGATTCGAATTCTGGAAGACATGTTGGGCTCATAACGAATAAAGAAAGTCAAGGAACCCAAATTTTTATTTTTCTAAGCTCGTTTGGACCCCCGTATTTTGCACGTAACGAGCCTCGTGCGTGTTTTTGGCCCCTTTGCACTAAAATGATCATATCTCCCTCAATTGTTGACCATTTTGACTCATCTTTGGGCCCACTTCATCTTTACTTAATCCCATTTCTTTCCTTTGCCTTTTCATTTCATTTTTCAGTAGAAAAAGAGGGGAGAAGAAGCAGTTCAACCGAGATAAGAAGGGAGAGAGAGAAGCACTATTCTATCTTCACTTTGCAAGCTCGTTACTCATCCGATTCGCCTCAAATTCGTAAGGTAAGAACATTTTTTGTGTCCTCCATCTTCCTAGATTTCTTTTAAGTTAAGATTTGTTCATTTTCATCCATATTTGAGCATGTTTAAGGCTAATGCATGAATAGTTAGGTCTTGTGGCTTAATTGATGAATTCTTGCCAATTCTTGAACCATTTTTTGATCTTAAGCTAGTTGCATGATCCTTAGGCCCCCTTCTATGATTATATGAAGCCAAATTTCGTGATATATGGTTGTAATTTAAACCACCATGGATGAAATTTGATGAAGCTTGAGGATGATGATTGATTATTTGCCTTTGATCTCGCTTCCTTCTTGTTTATGACGTGAATGGTTTCTGTTTTATGCTTCTTTTTACTTCATTTTCTTGCCTTTTGTTTCCCCTTTTGTGCTGCTATGTTGCTGGGCTTGGAGATGATGAAACGGGGGCTGGGATCTCGCCATTTTCATGACTGCACAGCGCGATCACGGCCGCACGCGGGAAGGCCAATTCCGGTCATGCCCTCGACCTTATTTTACCCCACTTTCGAGCTGTAACACTGATCTCTTGGTGTTGCTGGTGGTGGTCGAGGCCGCGACTATTTTCTGCTTGAAATCAGTCATGGTCGCGACCCTTTTAGAGGCTAGTTTCGAGTTGTTGTTGTTTGATGCTTCGTTTTCGTTTCGTTTGTGTTTTTTGTGAACTTCTTTCTTTTTTTATGCTTCTTATGCTTTATATGCTTGATGAATTACGTGTTATATGATTTGTTGTGAATTTATTACGTGACCTCATTGCTTTTATACGCGATAAATGACAAAATATGCCTCATATGTGCTCTAACGTGCCTGCATGCGTTCATGTCTTGTGTAGTTGCCTCATATGATATTTTCTTGTACCTTTTGTTTTATGCATGCATACTTAAAATGTTATATTGTGTGTCATGCCCGTTATGTGTGAATTTTAGATTCGTTTAACTTAAAATATGCAAGTTATGGCTCAATATGCATTAATGTGTTTTTATTTGACCTAAGTGCATTCTTTATGCATCAATTGCACTCATAAGCATTCGCCGAGTGTCTAATTGGTTCATACCTAGTCTAAGTGGGTTGTTTGTCTTTTGTTTTGTTCAGAGGTTCATCCCGAGGGAAAGAAGTTGGTCTTTTAGAAGTCTTTGAGTTCATTTCGTTCGAGTTGGTCGACAAGGTGAGGTTTTCTTTCTTTTAGTTAAAATGACCTACAACCCTACTTGTATTTTTAAGCCCGCATGTGATCTACGTATATATATATACTTAGATACATGTATGATACGTATTTTGTAGGAATTAGCCCTTTTGTTATGATACTATTTGAAAAACGCTTTTATATATATAAGTAACCTATATTTTCAATCGTTGGATTTGAAAAGGGTTGGCGTGTGTTGTGAACTGGCGAGATTTTGACTTTGAAATATAAGTCTTGAAAATTATGAAATTTCGAAAATTATGAACTTATGATCTATGAATTTTGAACTGGGCCCCAGAGTAGTGGTATGGCATCTCGGGTCGACCGTGGGGTCGCTGAACTCTCCAGACCTCGGGAGGTCGAGGGGAAGGTGGTTTCTTGAGCCGGAAGTTAACCCTGTCGAGGGAGCGGGTAGGATCCCCTGACTCCGGCACTTATGACGAGAGAACGGGGTTGAGAGGACGTCATCTCATCCCCAAATTAGGTTAAAATTAGGTTTTACCGGGAATTCTCTAACATGTTAAATTTCATGTACCATATGTGGTTATCTGAATAGAATAATAAGATCTAACTTGTTACTCTTTTAAATATGAATATTGTGTACCTTATATGCTTATTTGATTAGAATAAAGAACCTAGTCCTAAGCCTATAACAGTTAATTCTTTCAGGCGAACTGGAATCCGCATTTCAATGTCTGACTATCGGTATAGGTGAGGGTTAAAACATTTTCAACTAGAATCATGCCTATATCTACGTATCTACATAAAGCTATTTTGAAACCTACCTATTATTTGATTTACCCCCTATATATATTATTATGCAATATCCCTCTTTCTGAGGAAAATACTTTTAGGTCGGAATTAATTTCTTTGCCTTTACATGCCTTACCGTGCTAAAGGAACTGTACGTATTGCTATTATTTGGAAACTTTTATCCTCGTGACTATCTGCAAGTCATTCTCAACTATCATGCATTATATTCTCTCTATAAGGGTGATTGCAGTTTAAAATTGTCATCCCTAAAGCTATTAAAGGTACGTATTCTAAACACGCCAGTTACTGCTTTATAGGATCCTAGCGCCAAGCATTCATTCATTGCACCTCAATTATGTGGGCGTTTAAATTTTCCTCTTCAATAATTGCCTTGTGTGCTCAAAGTAAGTTCTCCTTTGGGAACTTACCTTACTACGGATAGAGGATATAAGCGCGGCCTATACGGACTAGTACCCAATACTACCCGATAGATCTTATAGAATTACTAATGTCAAGATATGGGGTTATTCTGGGCATAGATTGACTTAGTAAGTGGGCTAAGTTGGATTATTTCAAGAAAGAAGTCACCTTAGGAAAAAGGTGATAACTCT
Source organism: Lantana camara (assembly GCA_037501455.1). Lineage (NCBI taxonomy): Eukaryota > Viridiplantae > Streptophyta > Magnoliopsida > Lamiales > Verbenaceae > Lantana > Lantana camara. The sequence continues at coordinate 44,992,326 of CM074859.1, forward strand.
GGGTCGAGAGTAGAACTAGAATCGATATCACTGGTTACGATAGTAGATGCCAAGAAGCTAATCGGTAAAGGAACTACGGGATTCATTGCATATATGTTGAATAGACCTAAAGATCAGCTCAAATTGAGGAGGTAGAGGTTCTAAAGGAATTCACCGATGTATCCCCTGAACATATGAATTTGTTACCTCTTGATAGATAATTAGAATTCGTAATCGATCTAGTTCCTGGAGCTGAGCCATTTTCCAAAACACCATATCAAATGGCTCCAGCTGAGCTTCAAGAAATGAGAAAACAACTTGATAAGTTGTTAGAATCGGGATATATTCATTCTAACACATCTCCGTAGGAATCACCTATGTTGTTTGTTAAAAAGAAAAAAAAAACGGATCAATACGCCTATGTATGGATTACAAGGAACTCAATCATATGACCATCAAGAATAAATACCCTCTCCCCTACATTGAAGAACTATTCGATATACTTCAAAGATCTCGAGTGTACTTTAAGTTGGATTTAAGACAAGAGTATTATAAATTAAGGATCCGGAGGGAGGATATTCCGAAGACTGCCTTTAATAACGACATGGTCGTTTTGAGTTCGTAGTAATGCCCTTTTGTCTAACAAATGCTCTGGCTGCATTTATGGATCTAATGCACCGGATATTCCGATCATATTTAGGTCAGTTTGTGGTCATCTTTATCGATGATATTCTGGTGTTTTCAAAGACTCCTGAGGAGCATGCTGAACATCTTCGTGTAGTGCTAAGTACTTTGCGAGAGCATAAGCTATACGCGAAGTTCAGTAAATGCGAATTTTGGTTGGAAAGAGTAACTTTTCTTGGGCATATAATATCTGGTTCTGGGATAGAAGTAGATCCTTCGAAGGTTGAAATAGTGATGAACTGGCAGACACCAAAGAATCCATCCGAAGTAAGAAGTTTTCTAGGACTTGCATGCTATTATAGGAGATTCGTGAAAGATTTCTCCAAGATAGCTGCACCTCTTATCCAGCTAATGAAGAAAGAAGGAAAGTTTGAATGGATGGAAAAGTATGAGCAGAGTTTTCAAGAATTGAAACAAAGGTTAACGTTTGCTCCAGTGTTAGCCTTACCTGAAGGAAAAGAAGGCTACGTAGTCTATACAGACTCCTCTAAAGAAGGATTAGGGTGCGTCCTGATGCAAAATGGCAAGGTCATAACCTACACATCAAGGAAACTCAAACCTCATGAGGAGAATTATCCCACGCATGATCTAGAGTTAGCAGCAATTGTGTTTGCACTAGCTAAGTGGAGACACTATCTTTATGGGGTAACTTTTGAGGTTTTCACCAATCACAAGAATTTGGGATACCTATTCATTCAAAAGGAGTTGAATATGAGACAGAGAAGTTGGATGGAATTCCTGGAAGACTATGATTGTGTAATACAGTACCATCCAAGAAAAGCCAATGTAATGGTAGACGCCTTAAGTGGAAAGTATAGTCTGGCAACATTATATGCGAAAAATGAAACCGTAACTGTCATCTCCAAATCTCGGCTAGCCAGTATTGTGATATCCTCGCCATTAAAGGAAAATTTTAAAGAAGCTCAGGCGCAGGACGAATGGATTAAGAAGTGTCTCAATTAGAAAGAAAGAGATATTGAAACTAAGTTCACGACGGATGAGAAACTAAGTTCACGACGGATGAGCACGGGATCTTGAGGTATAAAGGTCGAGTCTATGTACCACCTGCAGTTCGAAAGGAAATTCTAGACGAGGCACACCAGACTCGATATACGATACATCCAGGAGGAACTAAGATGTATGATGACCTTAAGAAGCACTTCTGGTGGAATAGAATGAAACAGGATATTGCCAACTATGTCAAGAAATGCTTGACTTGCCAACAAGTTAAAACGAAACAACAGAATCCTAGAGGGAAATTACACCTATTACCAATCCCTACCTGGAAATAGGAATAAGTGACTATGGATTTTATTATGGGATTGCCAAAAGTTAAACGAGGATATGACAGTATACGGGACATCATAGACCGATTAACCAAATTTACACATTTCTTGCTAGTCAAGACCACAAACAAGGTCAGTTCTCTGGCAAGGTTGTATCAGAAAGAGATTTTCAGACTACATGGAGTGCCTATTAGCATAGTCTCCGATAGAGATCCAAAATTTACTTCGCAATTATGGCAAAATCTTCAAGGATTAATGGCGACTAAGCTGCATTTTAGTTCAGCAGCACATCCTTAAATGGACGGTCAATCAGAAAGAACTATCAAATACCTAGAGGACATGTTGCAAGCTTGTGCTTTAGACTTCCAAGAAGACTGGAAGGAATGTTTGCCTCTTATAGAGTTTGCATACAACAATAGTTATCAGGCATCCATCAAAGCAACTCCGTATGAGGCTTTGTATGGATGAAAGTGTAGATATGCATTATATTGGGATATGGACGAGACAAAAGCCACTGAGAAAGAAGATACGAAAAAGGCTGTTAAAAAGTGGATAGCAGAATCTACGGAAAAGATTGAAATTATTCTGCAAGGAATGAAGGCAGCCTAAGACAGACAGAAGAGTTATGCTGATAACCGAAGAAGGGATATAGAGTTTACTGTAGGAGAAAAATTATTCTTGAAAACATCTCCAAGAAAGGTTTCACGCGCATTGGGAAAGGTGGAAAGTTAAGTCTCAAGTATGTAGGACCTTTTGAAATTATAGAGCGTGTTGAGCCAACTGCTTAGCATTTCGATTTACCAGCAAACCTCACTGGAATACACAACGAATATCATGTGTCCCAACTCTGTACGTACTTTGCTGATAAACCCCACATCCTGCCTGTAGAAGAAATACCTCTAGAGCCCAACTTAACTTACGAAGTAAGACCAGTCGAAATTTTGGATAGGAAATTTCAAGAATTAAGGAATAGAAAAACCCCCCTTGTTAAAGCCTTATGGAAAGGACATGGAACATAGGAACAAACCTGGGAAACCGAGGAAAGGATGCAGAAGCATCACCCAGAGTTGTTCCGAAACAGGAATAAAATCTGAGGACAGATTCTCATTAAGGGGGAAGGAATTGTAACAGCCCGGATTTCAAGATCAGGATATAAGTAAAGGGTTAAGAGTAAAGCGTTTATAACCTCAATCCATTATGCATTCCATTTTACATGAATTATGTGCATTTATGTTCCGATTTATGATTAATACCTTGTTATGAGAGTTATATCACTATTCACCGAGCCTAAACCTTCACATATTCCTCGAGAAACCTTAGAAAGTTAGATTCCACATTTTTCGAACTCATATCCTAGTTTTTATTATCCCGAGATACACTTTGGAAATTGTTTGTCAAAAAATTCCATTTAGGTCTCTAGTTACTATTCATTCCTAAATGTAGAAATTTTTCGGGACACCTTTACCTATCCAATATTGGGTTCAAATGAATCCTTGGGAAATTTTATGAATTATGATAACATTCCCAAAGCCTAATTCTCATTGTAGCTCTCGTAGTAACCAAAACCGGTCAAAAACCCCAACTTTGCCCTAATTTAGAGATTTTCGAATTTCAACGTTTTCCTTATCCAATATTATAACCAAAACGATCCTCGGATTATTTTATGAATTTTAGGACCTTTTCCAAACCTTAGTTCAAACCCTAACTCGTTCTATAAATTTTTCCTATTTTTCCTATAGTACTATTCCCGCCTTAAAAACTAACTTTTAAACCGTACATCATTTGATATTCAATATTATACTCAAAACGATCCTTAATTTATTTTAAGAATCATGAACACCTTCTCGGAAATTAATTCATATCCTAGCTCCGTTTGGAGAATTTTCTCATATTTTTCAAAATTCCGAATGCCTACTACTTTAATTTTAGACTTTTAAACGTTAAACGTTTATAACCATCGGAAAGCCCTTTCGATCCTCTTTCTTTTGTAACTTTTCCCATTTCAAACTAAAATCTAGATGTTCTACTACATTTTTATTATTAATTTTACCCTAATTTAGATTTATTTTATTATGATGTATTTATGATGAAAATATGTATACATAAGCTCCTACATCACATATACACCTAGCATAACACCTAAACCTCCATAATTATATCCCTAGCTTACTGATCATCATGAATCATACCCTAAACTTTAGGAATTGCAACATAAGCCCCTAAATCACAACTATAAATACCCTAGAGAGCATAACATAAAAATTCACACCAAAATCATCTCCCCCTCTCTATATACACGGCAGCCACCCTTAGGTAAAGGTGTCCCGAAAAATTTCTACATTTAGGAATGAATAATAACTAGGGACCTAAATGGAATTTTTTGACAAACAATTTCCAAAGTGTATATCGGGATAATAAAAACTAGGATATGAGTTCGAAAAATGTGGAATCTAACTTTCTAAGGTTTCTCGAGGAATATGTGAAGATTTAGGCTCGGTGAATAGTGATATAGCTCTCATAACAAGGTATTAATCATAAATCGGAACATAAATGCACATAATTCATGTAAAATGGAATGCATAATGGATTGAGGTTATAAACGCTTTCCTCTTAACCCTTTACTTACCCGGGCTATCCTGATCTTGAAATCCAGGCTGTTACAATTGTATTATTTAGCAATTGTAGTTGAATAACTTAATATAAAGAATTATTTTCTTAATATGAAACATTTATATTTTAATTTGTAGAATTATATCTATATACTGAGGAATTATTGTGTTACACAACCGTTAGATGTTAAATGAAGAAGTTTTCTTTTAGTATAATGAAATTATATTTAAATTTGTAGAATTATATCTTCATATTAAGAAATTATTGTGTTATGCAACCGTTAGATGTTAAATGAAAAACTTTTCTCTTAATATTGAAGTATTTACGTGTGAATTTCGAACGTTATATATGTGAATTTTGAGGAATTACTATGTTATGCACATCTTTTAATGATTTATAATGTATATTATACCTTATATTATATAAATAATACAAATTTTCTATCAAATAAAAATATTCAAGGCTTTTATATATGAAATGTTATTGTATACAAATATGAATTCTATATAATCCCCAAACATATATGATCATATACTCATGTATTATATAAGTAAATTGTGGCTATCAGTGTAATGATCTAACATTCATATCTATATGGATGTGTGATGTGAGAGAGTGTGAAAGAATAAGGATGAAAGTTTAAATAGCGCTATTCAGTAATAATGATCTAACATTCATGTATTATATAAAGTCAATAGCGCTATTTAGTAATAAAGATCTAAAAATCATATGTATATGGACGTGTGTATGTATAATTATATTTATATGTATATTAAACTATATAAATCAAGATATTTTAATCAAATTTTTTGTCAATATAAAAATATTACAATCTAAATAGCAATGGAATTTTCGTTGTTAAATTATAAATATTCTATTAATTTTTAATCAACTATTTATAGCAACGGATTTTCCGTTGCTAAATTATAAATATTTTATTAATTTTTTAATTAATTCTTTATAGCAACGGAAAAATTCATTGCTACTATTTTTATCTAAATATTTTTTAATTTTTTTAATTAATTTTTATCTAATAATATTTTTTATTATTTATTTATTTTTATTAGTTTTTTATTCGATATAGCAACGGAAAATTCGTTGTTAAATTATAAATATTTTATTAATTTTTTAAATTATATACTTATAGCAACAGATTTTTCATTGCTAATATTTTTTATTATGTATTATTTTTTATTAGATTTTTATTTCAATAGCAACGGATCTTTTGTTGCTAAAATGTAAATATTTTATTAAAATTTTTAATCGATTATTTATAGCAACGAAAATATCCGTCGCTAAATATTTTTATTAATTATTTATTTTTAATTGAAATAGCAATGAAAATTTTGTTGTTATATATACAAATTTATTTATTTTTTGTATTATTTAATTTTAGCAACAAAAAATTTGTCGCTATTTTTTTCCATATATAGGAACGAATTTAGCAACGAAAATTCCGTTGCTACAGCATTTTGCCACGAATTTGTTGTCCGTTGCTATTTTCGTTGCTAAATAGCAACGAATAATTTCCGTTGATAAATTTTCGTTGCTATATGATAGATTTCTAATAGCCAGTCTTTAGGACTGACCCTCCTCATTGTTTTCTTTTCCCCTATTTGTCTCTTGAGTTGCAGGAGCAGATCGTCGGTCCGAGCTAGGCGGCGGTCTTTTATTTTCAAGTGTTCGAGTCGTTAGTAGAGTCCTTTGCATATCTCGCATCTTTATTTATGAATTTTGGAATTATGTATAAGTTATGATTTAACTCTTGAGCTTTGAAACTTGTGTCAATTAATTTGGCCCGGGTTGGGCATGTCATGTATAATTTTGTTTTATTTTATATCTATTATGATAGTATGTATGTTTGTATATTTGAAATTCTGGTGCTTCTGCATGTGTATTTGTTTTTTCGCACACTCTGAGTTAGGGTCTAGACCGCCTAGCACAGAAAAGATTTTATTTGTCACCCCGTTCACCGTAGCTTTGTGCATGTGCGGAGTTTCTATTTCGTTACATATGTCGGGCTATGGTGCGGGGGATGTAGTGGTCTTCGCTCCGGGGTGCTACACGCACCCCCAATTCCCCCGAGTTGGCCTCGAGCTCACCCCTTCCGTTCGTCCTTTTCAGATCTCGAGCAATAGTTGTCATTCCCCTTCAACAAATTCAAGTGGTGGACCCAGAGTTCTCGATCTGACTTCAGACTGGAATTTTGGCTAGATCAATATGTACTCTTTACAAACCATAAATTTATGTATAAATATTTATATTTTCTCTTTCATACTGAAAACATCTTCCGTTAATAATAAGTAATTTAGCATCCTAAATTTGGCTGAAGTTTGTGATCTTTATTCATTTTCTTTGTTGCATAGATATAAATGAGAGGATACGAATATAGCGGTATGAGTTTTTTTTATATGTTAACACATAAAAATAACCGTCATAAAAATCAGATACGACACAACATATTAATATAATATTTTTAAAAGGATACGAAAAATATTTGTACCCTTCGTTTTCGGTTCGCTATGAGATATGTTTCAATTCTTCCTTCATTTGGCTATCCCTCTATTGAATGGTTATTGTTTATTTTATTTACTTATAGTAGGTTCTATGGTATTTTCATTTTATATATATATATATATCTTTTTGCTCAAAATGTTATCGTTGTAGAAATTTAAGGAAATCATTGAGAAAATTAAAATACATATAAATAATAATATTTGTTTTCATAATATTGCCAAATTCAGTCAAGTGCGTAACAGAACAATATCTTCATTTTTTTTTTTTTATTATATATCAACGTGCAGTTGGCTCAAGTGGATAGATGCTTGAGTTTACTTAAGTAAGGTCTCAGGTTCAAACGTTGTGGATGTAAAAAACTACGTTAGGAGAGGTCCCCACAATAAGCGCGTTCTTAATCCTTCACTCTATTGGGTGGGGGGAAACTCTGAGAGATAAAAAAAAAAAAAAAAAAAAACAATATCTTTTTTTTCTTCCTTAATATATTTTGTACAGAATTCAAAGAATCTAATTTGGTCATAAGAAACCCGCTTAGTATGGGAAATAAAAATTTTAATTTGGAAAAAGCTATCAACTTGAATGGCCAAATTTCTGGTGTTATTGACCACGTTTTTGAAGAATATTTTGCCCAAACCAACTCCAAGTATATTCCTTAAATAATTATATAACTTATTGTTATTCAGATAATTCCAATGGATTTGAAACTATATATTAAATATTCGAATCCAAATATAATAATTTAAATATTCCAATATGTTTTTTCCCACCCACCTGAGACCAAAGTTTAAAGGAGTTGAGTAGGGAACACCCCGAAAGCTCCTTCGGGTCACCAAATTAGGACCATGCATTGATCTGACTTGTATTCTGGGAGCTTACCCTTACCCTTGCCTTGTCGTGATCCTCGTGCTCCACATTGGCTTGTGGACACGGTTTCTAGAGCCAAAATTCATAAATGCTTTGAACTTCTTTAGGGAAATTATGCTTAAATTTAGTGTAGATAGGTATTTTTAAACATGTATTTCCTTTAATTTTAGGAATTACATTTTCACATCTTGTATTTTATTAATGAATACAGCAAATCAGATATTTAGATTTAAGCCCTAAATAAGATTTGAATTTTTAGTATACTCCTCATTCCAATAAATTTTTTAATTAACCCCCTAATTATTCTAAAATGACCTAATTATCCTTCGTTTAGTCATATTGCTGAATAACACTATAATTTCTCAAAATTTAGATATAATTTCACAATTACATAATCTTATACTTCATATTCAAAGAAAAGTTCTTTATTTAATAACTAACGGTTACGTAACACAATTATTCCTTAAAATTCATATTTAATGTTCAAAATTCAAATGTGAATATTTCATATTTAAAAAAAAAACTCTTCATTTAACATCTAAGGATTGCATAAAGCAATAATTCTTTAATATTTAGATATAGTTCTACAAATTCATATATAAATACTTCATATTAGGAGAAAATTCTTCATTTAACGTCTAACTATTACATAACACAAGAATTCTTTAATATTTAGATATAGTTTTACAAATTCAAATATAAATACTTCATATTAAGAATTTAACATTTAACCGTTGCATAACACAATAATCACTTAATGTTTAGATATAGTTCTATAAATTCAAATATAAATACTTCATATTAAGAGAGAAAAAAATTCATGAAGTCATTCAACTACCAATTGCTAAATAATATAATAATTTCTCAAAATGCTAATATTATTCCACAAATGTATAAGTGAATACTTCATATTAACATAAAAGTTCTTCATTCAATAACAAATTATTATGTGTCACAATAGTTATTCAAAATTTAAATATAGTTCTACAAATTCAAATGTCAGTACTTCATATTTTGAGTTTGGAACAAAAATCTTTCTAGGGTTCCTCTCTTTTCTCTCTGTAAAAGCCGTCTTCTCTTCTTGTAGGTAGTTCTCTTTTCCACCTGAGGTCCAGGTCTCTTTGAGATCAGCATCTCTTTGAGCTCTAGACCTCTATTTAAGAGATCCAGATCTCTTTGAGCTATTTCTTTATCGCTTTTTTTGGGTTTTCTTTCACATGAGAGTAGGTTTTCTTTCATATGAGAGTTTTTTATACTCTCGAATGAGAGCGAGATTAGTTTCTTCTTGTTTCAAGATCTTAGATGGAAAACGATGCAGGATGCAACTCAGTGTGTTGCAAAAGACCAAGTGTCTGCCTCTCTCGTCACTTATGGATGGCTGCATCTACTTCAAAACCAGATCGAACGGAGACACGCCTGATCACGAGTTGACATGTATGATTCAGACTTTAACCGTAACTGCTAAAGAATTTGCAAGCGTTAAGATTCCGATGGTGGCATCAAAATTAAGATTGACTACGTTGGTGGGAAAAGTCTTCTCCTTTATTGGTTTTATTCTCTCGATCTTTAAAAGTATTAATTCTTTGTTTGAGAATATTGATTTTTATTCTATTAGACATGAAGCATGTAACGCCCTGTTTTCTCGACAAGTCAGGTACGCGCGCCACGCGTGTGAGTTTTGAGATTTAGGGCAATTTAATTTTCTTTTCGTTATTTTATTTGCGCAATTTAATTTATTTACTTTTAATCTTTTGTGAATTATATGATTTAAATTGCTAATCTTCGTGAATTCAATTACGTGTGTGTGTATTCATTTTCCTGAACGTGATTTATGTGTTTAATTATTTCTAATTGTGAGAATTACATATTTAATTGTCCTTAATTGCAACCCATTGTAATTTGTGGACTTGAGTGATAATAATTTGTGGGCCTAATTGTAACATTTGTAAATTACATACCACATTGCATTCATTTACATTCTTAGAGGATTAAGTTGCAAATCCCCAATTCTCTCCCCCTCACTCTCACGATATAACATACATGTATATATACAAATGCATTTATTCCTTACATGCATATATATACACAAACAAGAGCACAAGACACTCTTATCTCTCCCTCCTCCATTTTGATCCACAAGGCAAACAAGGAAGCTAAGTTTTTCTTCCACTTTTCTCCAAGAAGCCACCACAAGACTTTATCATCTCCATGCTCTTCTCCTTCTTCTTCAAGGTGGGTTTCATACATATGCACATATCTTTGGTGGTCATTGATATATGTTAGGGTTTATGATTTTTAGGAAATCCATGACTTGATATGAACTTATATGATGATTTAGAGTTGGTTTCATGCATATATATCTTGAGATCATGAAATTTGGAGCATGGATGATTGCTTTATAAATTGGGGTTTTACATGAGAGTTTTGATGAGTCTCTACATGAATACTTGGATTAATTGAAGCCTAATTGATATATATGAATCATATGCATGTTATATGTTAGTTTTGAGGTGTTTAATTGTTGTGGTATGGAGTGGGAATGGCTTGGGAGCCATTTTTCGAGCCTTGCCCTGTTTTTCCCCTGTTTTTTTGACCAGCGGCACTCCACATGGCCGTGTGGGGCCTTAGTTCATTTACCACACGCCCGTGTGGGACTCCTCTATCTTGACAGACAGTTTCCAAATGTCCATGTCTGCTTCCAGTGCATTTTTCACATGCCCGTGTACCCTCAGATGTGCTCTGATTGACCTAACTATCGAATTATAGAAACTACATCAAGTCTAGAGCATTCTTCAATTGGAATCACCTCAATATCTTTTCTATTTTGTGAGTTATAACCATTTTAATTTGGTGTCGCCATTTTATCGGGAAACTGCATTCCTCCAACTTTGGACCAACGCCATTTCCTCCTGGCTTTGAATCACGATTTGGGCCATATATCATTTTAAAGGTCTATGTGTCTATTTTCATATCCAATAAAAAAAAACTCCATTTCAACTTCTAGAACTAAAGATATTCCCGTTTTACCACACCTTGCGCATTTCCAAAAATTGTCAACTTTTGCCCTACTTTGCCAAAACCTCTCTTCTTGCATTCCTTTCAACCCCTTGGCTCCCGTATGTGACTTATGTGAAGTATATGCTTGATTAAGTGATAATTATGCTATTATTTGACACTTTTTGGTACTTAATTGCTCAAACTTGATCGTATGACTCTATGCTTTATATGAATTAAGTTTGAAATGTTTTAATGGCATGAATATGTGACCTCCTTGAGCTTGATTGCATCTATTAGGTGTTAATTTAATTTCATACATGTTAAGGGTCATTTCCTTACTAATTGATTTAGTCGTGAAGGTGTTGGTATTGTTCTATTTGCTTATATGAACACGATCACCACATTTCCATGCCTTTTATACTTTCAGTGTATATCCAATCATCTCATTACATGTTACATCACTTCATGAGCATTGCCGTACATCCTATTTGGTATCATATTGAGTCTCTTCTCACGAGTACACATTGTTCCTTTCTTATACAGCTTGTAACAACTCAAATTTTGAACCAAAACGGGTAAGTTAACTAAGTTAACGGGACATGTCTAGAAATTCGATCGAATAATTTATATTTTAAGCATTATTTTATGACTAAATGATATTAGTTAACTTCAACGTAAAATTATTAGGACTAAGTTACGTAATGTTTGCTTAAGAATAAAACTTCTAAAGATATATATTTAATTGATCTTAATTATTTGATTATAATTTCTTGTCTGATCCAAAAGTATTTATTATTATGAATTAGTAATAGAAGCCATGTACCTAAAATAAATATTTGGAAGATATACCTGTTTGTCTTTGAATTGTAAAATATACTAATATAATTATTATAATACCAACACTCCATTATATATATACGTAATAGAATATATATGTATATTATAATGAGGATGTAATGATGCGTGGGAATTGGGAATTTAATTGTTAAATCTAGTTGAGATATCTTCCTTTTTCTGACAAGCTTTGTCAAAAGGAAATTGCTTACTCATTTTTCATTTAAGCAACTGTTAGCCAAGTGGCATCAAAATACGGAGGGCTCATCTATGTGTCCTTCTATTAGAAGCACTTGTAGATATTTTATTAATTAAATGATCAAGACAGGAGTTTTATTATTAAATTTTTAGTGAAATAAAATAATAATTTACAACTTTGCCTAGCATTAAGAATGAACCCCTTTTTGTTTCATTCAGTTACTTTACCATAGTCATCATAATGCTAAGGGCAAAGGTTATACAGTGAGCGAAAACGAAGAGAAACTAAGGGGCTTTTGTGACTCTCTTAGCGAGTTCCATATATTCCGATACAATATCCTGTGAGTACTATGACTTATTTGATAGATTAAATTTTAGATGACAATATTATTTGATGGGCTTTATTTCCTGCTTATTGTTTAATAATCAAATGATGTTTGATTTAATTTATTTTTTTTATATACATGGTTTTAACCGATGAATCTATAAGTGTGATTACTTTAGTTTTTAGCATCTGTATGTTCTCCTAAGCACAATCATAATTCTAATTAAAACTTTTAGAATAAATAACTCATGTGTTATATAAATATGATATATGCACATACGTATGGGATGATATGGATATATGCAAACAATATTCTGTCTTATTCCCCATTGTTATGTTCTCTATGCATATGTGTTTCCCTTGATCATTTTGTGCGTTAATCAACAAAAAAAAAAAGGAAAGAAATGATGCCTTGAGTGCTTTACTGCTAATAACCCCATTAATATTTAAATAAGCTCTTGCATGTATAAATTCGTGTACTTTTTGGATTACCTTTAGGATTAATTGGTCGTAAGTTCATAACTTCACTTACCTTACAAATCTGTAATGATTAATTAAGACAATGATTTTTAAAGAATTAAATTATATTATTTAATGTATTCATTCTTTAAGTTCATGTAAACCTATTAGTTTAACCAAAGTTTACATACTAATTAAACCCTCTCATCGTCTTGAATTTGAGATTTAATTATTAAAGTTATTAAAATTCGTATGTCCAATTAGATATATATTAATGGAAGTTTAATAGGATATAAAAGGAGTAGGGAAGACATTAGTTGTAAAGTTTCTATAAACTCCTGTAATATAAATTTAATATGTTGTGCACTGAAATTAAGGATATTGCAAAAAGTTCTTAATTTTAGAATCCCTTATGTTCGATCGGCTTGTTTAACTGATCATTTTATAAATAGTATAAATTTTATTTTAATTGTGAAATTTCTTAGAGTTTTGTAGAATGTGAATATTTGTTTGTTCCATTTGACTTCAGGGCTTCAGGATAATGTGGCTAATTTTAAGTAGTATTATCCATGTAACAGCCATACAAGTCGAAGGTAACTATTCAGTCGTCGAGTCGCATAGAGTCGAGTCTTAACTCATAATTGTATGTGTGTCACAGGTGTTCCTAGGGCGGAGCCCTGATTGTGTTGATCGTATCTTCCTTTTGCAGTTTGGAAGCTTTTCAGGTGAGGGATTAAAATGTTTTCAACTGAGGTCAAAACATATATTATATAAATATATATATTCTTAAAAACAAACCCTTATTTATTGAATTTGATTTTGACCCGTTGATACTATATATATATTATTAGTTGTTTTATAATATTTTCGTATTTTGTTGAAAAATCGAATTTTCTTATAAAAATGGGTCCTTGTTATATTATATATACGTGTGAGTAAACGAAAAGTCTGATCTTGAACTGTGAAACGGTTAAGAGAAAGAAAGTGTGAAAATCTTTTATACGAGTATTGATCGAACGATAGAACCCTTGGGGACGCCCTTGGGAATATGGGCCCGAAGTATCTAGTGGGTGAATCCCGGAGGTGTGCGCCAAAAGGTGATCTTGCTACGTACTTCTGCGAAGCTCTATACGGGGCGTAGCTGGAGATTGACTGCGTTACGTATAGAGTGAGGTTATTGGTACCAGGGCATATTGCCCCTATATGTGTGATCGTGTGGTTAGTTGAGGGGCACCTCGACTAACAATTGGAGGGAGAAGGCTGGTTTATGTTTTGTGTTTCTTGTGTTCAGGGTGTGAAAGGTTGGAGAACTCACCCGTACTCACCGGGTTATTGTCATTGATCTATCGTTTCGGTTATTGGTTCACAAGTGTTCTGTTCAAACTGAAAGATATTCTTTCATATACGTTTCGATCTTGTTTTGAAAAGAGTAAAAGTGTGAACTAAATTTGTGCTCTTGTTTATATATATGTATAACCCCCCTCACTTAGTCACTTTGACTAACGTCCCTTGTTATCTGGTTTTGGCTTCAGGCAGGTGTAGCCGCACAGCATGTCAGGTCTAGGTTGTCAGGTGTTGTCTAGATAGTTTGTTTTTGAAACTCGATGTTTTTGGAACTTCTCCTTCGTAGGAAAGTCAGGATGTACAGTCTATACTTACATTACCGTTTTGTCATCGGCCTTATCAGCCTTACAAATATGTTTGAAGTTTGATGTTAATTGGCTTTATTTTATGTTTCCGCTATGCTTGTGTTTGTTTGTTCATCACCATTCGCTGGGAAAGATCTCGAGTGAAGGCCTGCAGCTAACACTTGGGGTACTTCTCTGTGCGGGATGTGGCAAGGGTGCCACATTTGGGTGGTATCAGAGCCTGGTTGTCAATCGGAGCTCTTGTCGTGTCTAGGATAAGTCTAGGTTGGGTATTTGAGTGAGTCTAGGTTGTACGGCTATAGAATTTGAGCCATTTTGTGCTTTTGTGTGCGCTTGTGGTATGTACCTATGCGATATTTTTGTGGCTTATATGATTACGCTTTAATCAATCATGCATCATATTGCCAGTAAGTTGTGATTGCAACAATGCCACGCGGAAGACTCCCTCGTGCTAAGATCCCGCCACTAGTCGGAGAACAAGCCCCACCTGAGAATGTTAATGTTAATGATTTTGCACGACATTTTGTACAAGCTTGTGTACAACAAGCAGCCCAGCAGGCTCAACAATAGTGTCAAGGACCAGTGCAAGCAGAAGAGAAAGCACTAGATAAGTTTCTCAAGTATAATCCACCCAAGTTCTATGTCCAGACTCATGATTTGAAGGCTGAAGCATGGATATCTGAAATGGAACAAAATTTCCAAGTTACTCGAATTGGAGATCCTGATCGAGTAGAATTTGCAGTTTTCTTGTTAAAGGGTCCTGCACAAGATTGGTGGAAACTCATACGACAAGGATGGAAAGTTACTGGAGGTGCAATTACTTGGAACCGATTCCTAACTGAATTTAGAGACAAGTATATTCCCCAAGTGATTCGTGATCATAGAGAGAAAGAGTTTATGGAGTTGGTTCAAGGAAATACTAGTGTTGCGGAATATGAGGCACGATTTGCTCGTCTGATCAATTATACAGCTCATATCGTGCCGGATCAGAGGAGGAGAACTAAGAGATTCATCCAAGGCTTAAGCATAAAATAAGATACGCCTTGATGGCTTCTAAAGTCACCGAGTATACTGATGCAGTGTCGAGGGCAATGGAAGTGGAGTCTGAGATACGAGATATGCGATCGGTTCTTATGCCAATGAACACAATGAATCAATCTTCTGGATCCAAGAGGCCATTCATAAGGACAAACCAACCTACATATAAAAAGCCTCGTAAATTTGGGAATGGACCTATGGGCCACAAGCCTAATGTAGCTCTACGCCCAATGGGGGCCCATGCTCTCGAACGTAAGTGTGATTTTTGTAGTGGACCAAATCATGAGGAAAACAATTGCTAGAGGAAGTTAGGCCGTTGTATACTGTGTGACAGTGATGAACACATGATCAGAAACTGCCCAAAGGCACAATAGCAACAAGGTCCAAGAGCACCAGTGAGAAATGTCCAACAGGCTGGAGGAGCAGGGAGACCAGTTGTTCACGCTCGGGCATACGCATTGGGGGGAGAAGAGGGACAAATGGATCCAACTACAGTTGTAGAAGGTACGGTGAACATTTTAGACATCCCAATTAGGGTATTATATGATCCGGGTGCGACGCACTCATTTATTGCGCATGATGTTGCTATGAAATTATCAGTATATGTCGAGTGCTTACCTTACGTATATGAAGTTAGTGCCCCTCTAGGATCTAGCTTTACAACCGATCGAATTTATAGACGTTGTCCCATAAGGATTGATAATAAGATCTACCCGGCTGACCTAATCGAGATACCCATACAAAGGTATGGAGTTATTTTGGGTATGGATTGGTTGTTCCAGCATCGGGCACAAGTGAACTGCTATGAAAAGAAAGTCATTTTAGGGATAGAAGAGTCAACTAAGAAGGAAGTTAAAGACGACAAAGTAATACGGGTGCCTATCATATTAGTAATAGAGGCAAAACAACTTATTAGAGTTGGGGCTACTGGATATGTTGCCTACTTGCTCAACCGACCGAAGGATTAAGTGAAATTAGAGGTCATGGATGTGGTCAAGGAGTTTCCTGACGTATTTCCTGAGAGTTTAAACTCACTACCACCAGAACGAGAGATTGTGTAACACCCCGATTTTCAGACAGTCAGGTACGCTCGACACGTGTTGTTTCGAGCGTTAGGATTTTATTTTATTATTTTCGTTTGGATAATTTAATCGTGTTATATTAATTCTTATAATTAGTTTTAACATGATTACGTGGAAATTCTATGGAATTCATTTCATTTGAGAATTCTTGTATGAATGGAATTTAATTGTTACATGAATTAATTGCCCAATTTGAATTAATTGCCAAATTGTCTTTAAGTTCTCATTTCCTTTTCTTTAAGGACTTAATTGCATGAAAATATTAGGGGACTTAAGTGATCATTTCCCAAACTTGATACACTTAATTGCATGATTTATGGAGTTGGAGGATTGCATCATAAATACCACATATTTTCCCCAAATGTATCGATATATGCATCTCTTCTACAACCATCATCTTCATTTTCATGCCAATCATCTCATTTTGCTTTCATCCTCCACCGAACCAAAACCTCCAAAAAGGGAAGAGGAGATTTCATCAAATTCATCAAGTTTATCAAGAGAAATATGGTTTTGGGAGCTCATTCATCATGCTAGCTTCATCACTTTCTTCTTCTATTTTCTTTCAAGGTAGAGATGGAGATATATGATTTCTTGAATTAACATGTGAAGCTAGGGTTAAGATTCCTTTCATTCCATGAGTTGATATGATGCATATATTGTGATGTGGGGAGTGATTTATGTATGTATCACTTGAAATCATGAGGATTGGAGCTTGATTGCTCATAGGATCCTTATAGGTTTAATTGATGAATTTGGCATGATCAAGCATGAAACAAGTGTTGGTATTGTGTTTTATTGCACTTTAAGCATGTATATATGTTTCATTCTAGGAATTATAGCATAAGAGATTGAATCATGAGTGTTTGAGGAGATTTGAGTTTATTTCGTGCCTCCCCTGTTCTTCATCCTCTGTTTCTGCATCTACTGCGTAACGGGAACGGCCCTTCCCGTTCCTTTTGTAAATGGGGAACGGCCGTTCCCATATTTTGAACATTGTGCTTGGCGGCGAGGACGGGAACGACCGTTCCCATTTTGGCTTACGAGCCGGAACGACCGTTCCCATCTTCGGGGAGCCGCTTCGGGACTGGGGAACGACCCTTCCCATTTTGTACTAAAGCCTGGAACGGCCGTTCCCAAGCCACTGGAAGTGCAGAAAGTTTCTGCATAAAATTACATTTTTAGCCCCTCGTTCCAATGGCTTATTTGACCCCAAATTGCTATTATATGATTGATTATATGTCGAAACAACATGTTATCATGCTACATTGTGTATTGCTCGATGTCTCGTGTATGATCATCCCGTGTGTCGTTATATGGAATAATATGCTAGAATTGTGGTCTCATCACTACAAGAAAAAGTGTTTTTTACTACGGACAAATAATCGTAGCATATGGCCCAAATTCGTAGTAAAAACCCTTTTGCTACGCATTAACTACGAATTTCTGATCGTAGTTGATGTGGCCGTAACAAATATTATACTACGATCAAATGATCGTAGCCAATACTTTTTGCTACGAAAAAGTTAGCTTTTACTACGGATAATAATTCGTAACAAATATGATACAAATACATTTAATTTTTGCTACGACTATGCTATTTGTAGTAAAAAATCATCATTAGCTACGATCATAATTTCGTATTGAAAAAATTTCAAGTTCTAATAGTAGTATTCACTACGCTCCACATTTCGTAGTATATGATGATTATTATTTAATTTTTATTTGATTGTATTTTTTTTATATTTTCCTAAAATACATTAGTAACTATAATCATCAAACTCAAAACCGAATGCAATAAGACATCAAATTATATAATCAAAATAATATTTTTCAATAACATTAATAGCATAACAATTTACAACCAAAGAAACTAAACTTTTCAAATACGAACTCACAAAAATGTACTATTTTCCCCCCGATAACTAACAGTATCGAGTAAAATTAACTATCTTAAGCTTACAACAAAATCCGCCAAAAGATAATTAGATCTATGCCTCCAAAACCTGCAACAAGCACTACAAAAAATGTAGTTAAACAATGTAATGGATATTGCAAAAGCAAACCCATATAAAAATCATAACATAAACAATGAGCTTTAGAAAAATCTCCTCAAGACTATCTCCTACAACAGCCAGGAGGGTATTTCAGTTTGGATCCCACAATGTAATAACCTTTTCAGTAACAATAGCCAGAACAGATCCACCACAAGAATGTGCAGATCCCACAATGTAATAAGTTTACTTAAGCAAACTATGCATATCTGACACACCAACAAACACAAAGTAAGGATTTCAACTTGCATATAGACAATTTTTATGTTGCATATTCTTAAAATACATGTCAAGGAAGTAAACTCAAAACTAAACAAAGAAGTATGCCAATGACATCAGTAGTAACAAAGCTATTGCTCTACACATCTCATGTATGTAATACATATCTTGGCCCCCAAATTGATTGTCAAACTTTATTCTTACAAAAGAAACATGATGCACCTGAAAATCCATGAAATTAACATATGAGTAATTCAACAACAATTTTGAGAAATCTGATAGTGTGGGTTGATTAGACTAATAACAGGTATAACATATAATAGCCCACAAAATATTCTGAACCATTAAACAACTTGGGAGAATGCCACAGAACTTCGATCAAGGAACAGGTGCAAAAGTTTAAAGTTAAATATATAAACAACTTGGGAGAATATGTACTGAGCAAGTAAGATAATTACCATAAAGTAGTGTTTCTCCTAAAACACATTTATGAAATTGAAAACTTTAAAGTTAAATATGTAAATGAACTGAAATTTACTAGGAAACGGTTGTCAGAGTTCTCGAACACATTCTCCACAGATGCAG
This sequence comes from Lantana camara, assembly GCA_037501455.1. Classification (NCBI taxonomy): domain Eukaryota; kingdom Viridiplantae; phylum Streptophyta; class Magnoliopsida; order Lamiales; family Verbenaceae; genus Lantana; species Lantana camara. Next base: position 45,011,706 of record CM074859.1, read on the forward strand.
AAACACGTGCTGGCCAGTATCTTCCTGACAAGTGAAAAAGCAATGAGCAATTAGTTCAGTTATAGAGTATAGTTAGCAGAACATTTCATAATTGAAATCGGATAACCATGACGTTTCAAGACAAAACATATATATGAAGCAATGCTTACCTTTCTTCATTACGCAATTTATGTAATAGCTCAGTTTTCACAAACCGTATTAGTGCATATATCAGTTAACAATACCCTAACATGAAATCCCGCATTGCAACTGAATTAATATCAAATAACATGTCTTTATTGCTCAATTTCGTGTTTATAAGAATTTAGTTTAATACTATAAACAGAGTGTCTACACCAACCGCTCTTACTGTATATTGGCATTGTATTGGCAATTTTTTCTTCTAATTAAAATATTAAATAGAAAAATAATTTTTATCAATTTATTTATTTTTCTCACTCTTCAATGTTTCTATACTTCTCCCTCTACTATCTTCTGACAACTAAAACTTATCCGTCCAAAGTCTTCTTAAACATATTGTTCTGTATAATAAACTCAAAACAATTATATAATGCTAATATATGTATATCAAGGATGAGTAAGATGATAATTGAAACATGCCTGAAGCCGAGAGAAATCGAGTCGGAAAATTGCAAAAGACAAAAGAAGCAGATTAAAAGCCCTTTATTATTCCAAATACAGGAGCCCTTCTTCCTAATACTACATGTTCAAGTCACTATGTACAAATTATCACAATTCTTCACATGTGGAAAAGTTTAGCAAGAAGCGAGAATACAATCTCAATGAAGAAAATTTGTTACCGCAACAACTCGAGGGAATTCCATCACAAGTGTGGAGTTAATTGATCCATTTCCATAAGAACTTTCAGCAAGATCACAACAATTTAGTATCAAAATGTGTAAGAGGATATATGCTGATATAAAATTCTAAATACAACTACCAATAAAAAAGGAATTTGAAACTATTGAAGAGCAAATTAGTTAACCTTAGAAAGTCTATAATAGTGGATCAGTCTTTGAGGGTCTATATATCGAGAGATTTTAATTGCAATAGACAAAACATACTTCAATCACCATAAGAAAAAAGTTAATACTAATCATAAGAAAGTTATCATATACCTAAATTGGATCAAGAAATTCATATGGTACTTCTCCCATAACAGATTCATCATCTCTGGTTTCTGAAGCAACAATATTTGTTTTGCTCCAAGGTCAACAAACTCTTGTATAATCCTAGCATCTTCAAGACATCAGCTGCAGCAGCGAATAGTTATCCCCAAAAATCCAATCCAAGTATTAGAAACTAATTGTACATACGTATGTAACATTATCTGTTGATTATCAAAGTACATAACATTCTCTGTTACCTCATGTATGTCAAAATTCTCAAATACTCAAATAATTATCATAAGTAAACCATCACTCATTTATACAGCTATAGCATGAACAGAAGTAACAACACCAACTTAGCTATTCAAATAAGGATAAACATACTTAAAGTCCACCGGTCCCTGCAGATATGGCGAAAATTATATTTGAAATTTATAAAACGTCCAAACACAAAAATTATTATTTTTCCGAACATACAAGATTTTGATCAATGAATTTTAGCAACATACATTCCAATCAACGTCCACAAATATGGAACAAAATCTCAAGAAAACACAAAAAATGCATCTAATTTAAAACTTAGAAAAGAAAACGCAGAACGATTTACCAATATCATCTTCATCATTAAGTGTTTTTCTCCATACCCTCAATTTTGAATTGCCGACTCCCAAACAATGCATTTTGTTTGTGATATTTAAATTTTGACTCTTGGACTTCAAGATAGTATCTTTTTGCCTTTTTTGAATCAATTTGTCCTTTTAAATATAAATACGAGCACATAAGGCATTGTGATTACACCATTGTTAAAAATGTTCAGATTTTGAAGCCTACAGGTGGCAGAAACAAATGGCACTAGTTGAAAAAACGATTGATACGATACCCTCAAGTTAATTGAAACCATAAAAACAAACTAGCATGGTGCATGGCTAATGTTACAATTTTGGACAAAGTTATAAAGTTTAAAGAAGGTTAATTACACATATATACTAACATATATAATCTCATAGTTTTATTTGTATAAAACCTGGCATTAATTTTAAAATACAATTCAAGAACAAAAACAAATCTGTGCAACAAAAGAAGAAGCCCTTGCATTTTTTCAAGAAATGAAATTCTTTTAACTGTATATCCTCTGGCTCAAAACTCCCTTTTCTTCCCCAAACTTTAAGGAAAGCAGACTTTCAAGACAAACAACTAATATTTATAAAGGGAAGAGTTTCCCATATTTGTTTTACCCTTAATGTCTGAAATATTATAGTTCAGTTCTTGTTAAATAAGAATTAATACAATTATAATTGCAAGAATTTATGAATTTTGGCTACAACTACTACACATTTAAACATCAACAGTTACGATTAATAAGGGTTGGAACTAGGGAGAATATTACACCACTCAATTGCATACGAAAAAAATACTACTCAAATTCATCATACTCAATAAAAGGTCAAATAAAATTCATCATTTCATATTTAACATCATCAATCAAGTACAGCAAGTCAAATAGCACAGAAAAGATGAGAGTTTAGTCTAATTTTAGTGCATATCGTAACCAATTTAAAATGCAACTAGCTCAAAACTTAAGACAATATCGCATTTCCTGGTAGTGTACCTTCTTGAAGAGGTTTAACTGCTCACTCTCGTCTTTTTAGGAATTCCCATAACACATCCAAATCAACATAGCCTCCCGAAAGTATGATTCTAACCTTGATTTAATCTTTCCAAGCTAGGTTATTTCTGAAACTATTTTACAGAATAGCTACACGGCCAATGGCTCCATTTGGGTCGATGACAAACTTAGAATATTCAGCAGAGTTTCAATTTGATATGATATTTCAGAGAAGGAAAAAAATTACCACTAATAACCCCTTATTTTAAGGACACCAATCATGACTACACATCAGAGAAAACAATTAAAAAAAAACCCCTAAATTAACAAATCACGGTCAGAACCTGGGCGATCGACAGCCAACGACCTTGATATCGGAGAGCTTGTCGGTACCACCGCTTTTGACCTTCGGAGCCAGGATCAGAAGCTTTCCTTCAGAGTTCGGACATTTCTCTTCCGCCGGAGCCAGGAGGGTTTGAAACGAGGCTTGAAGTAGAAGCTTTCTTGGTCTTGTACACTTCTCGCTCGAAGCTCCCCCTTGCTTTTCTTTACTGGCGCCGGAGGGTTTGAGAAAATTTTAGTCGTTGGGAGCAATTTTGGCAAATGAGGGTTTGTTTTTAGGCATTTTCGCTTAAAGGGCCGAAGAAAATGAGGATAGAAAAGTTTTGGTGGGATTTATTTTCCTTTGTCGGTTGATTTTGGGGAGAAAAAGTCTTTTAAGTTTTGGAATCTTTTAGTTAATTTTAATTAAAATTTTTTTTTTGTCCAATTTAGTTAATTTTAATTTAATATCAGTTTAAAACATTTAATGGATGATATATAGAAAATTAATTCATATTTATTTAATTAATAAAGGAAAATTTTAAGATTTGAAATATAATATTGTTTTGAGTTTCCCCAATAAATATATAGAAGAAATTTTAGAAAGGCATATATTTTTATTTGATATTATGTTAAATAATTGGTGGAAATTAAAAAAAAAAAAAAAGTATCAAATCTTTATAAGATACTATTTAAGAATTTAATTATATTTTTTTAGCAAAAAAATATCAAAACGACGTAGTTTTGATATATTATTTACTACGACAGTGGTTTCGTAGTAAATAGGTGTCCTATTTCGTAATTATTTACTACGTACAATAAATTGTAGTAAATAACTATCTTTTACTACGATCAAATGATCGTAACAAAAAATTTTGTAGTAACAAGTCATTTTTGTTGTAGTGCATGCACGTACATTGTCCCGTTTCTTGTCCAGTTATTCTCCAGGGCGGAGATTGTGGATCATGAGCACGTTCACGCATTCACGAGTCGTGTGTCGCCTGTCAGGTGAGGTTTAATTTCTAGTTATATAGAACCCGTATAACCTTTACGTGGTTTTTGGCCAAAGGTATTTATAGTTATAATTTCATGAAAGTATGTATCATTTCAAGTTATGTTATTGTTCATGAATCAAGCAGGTAGGTTACGTTAGTGTGCATGAATCAAGCATGTCATGTCATGAAAGCAAGTCATGTGTTCTCCTGGCCAGGTCCTCCTTAGTGAGGGCGCTGGACTGGTCTTCGGGCCGGTGATTGTCCATCCAATCACAGGAAGAACAATACCGTATCGTGTTCGTGTGTTCTCTTGGCCAGGTCCTCCCTAGAGAGGGCGCTGGGCTGGTCTTCGGGCCGGTGGTTATCCGTCCAACCACAAGAAGAATAAAGGCCTATCGTGTGCATGTGTTCTCCTGGCCAGGTTCTCCTTAGAGAGGGCGCTGGACTGGTCTTAGAGCCGGTGGTTGTCCGTCCAACCACAGGAGAAACAACCCATCGTGTTACAAGCAAGCCATGTAGTAATTGCATGATCTCCATTCCATGAACGTGTTATATGACTACACTATTGCATGATTGCACGATAATTGGATTGCGTGATCACCTAATGATTAACAAGCAAGCAAGTATGTTTATCGATTGCATGAAAAGAACAAGAACTTAATATTGATAGTTGTATTCTCGGGCGAAGTTAGATCATTATTGAACTTGTATATTTATCTTTTATAAACCTTTACCCGAGAATATGACTTGCATGTTATCTGCGCTAATATATATTTATAAATTCATGAAATCACTTATTATTTCAAGCATGTTAGTGTTCACGAATCAAGCATGCCATGTTAATGAAAGCAAGTACGTGCGTTCTCCTCGGTCTTCACAGACTGACGCCTCCACCTTTCAGGTTATTGCAGGTGCACGCTAGGCGGGAGTTGAGTCGAGTCGAGTCCCGTTCATGTAGTCATGTCATCCGTGATTCGTGTATTTATTTATTGTGAAATTGTAGTTGTTGTTATTGTTAAATTGAAGATGATAATGTATTGATATGATCAGTTAGAATATATTTTATATGGTAAACGAGAAATGTCATTATTGGATAAATGGAAATAGTCGATAATGTTATGTTTATGCTTTCGCTTTATTATGTCGCATGTTCGAGTATCCCGCCTAGCTTGTCGTGTATTATATTGTCACCCGTTCGCTATAGGTTGGTTCATGTACGGATCGCCCATTTCGTATGTGGATTGACCTGTAGTGCGGGGGTGTGGCACCTCCACATGTCCGGGGTGCTACAGATTGAGTTTGTGATTGACCTTATTCCAGGAGCAGAACCATATTCAAAGACACCCTACAGAATGGCGCCGACCGAACTAAAGGAATTGAAGACTCATTGGACGATTTGTTGGCTAGTGGATACATCAGTCCGAGTACCTCACCTTGGGGTGCTCCAGTTTTGTTTGTAAAGAAGAAAAACGGATCCCTCAGGATGTTCATCGATTACAGAGAGCTGAACAGAATGACAATAAAGAACAAGTATCCTCTACCTCACATCGAGGAGTTGTTCGACTTATTACAAGGATCGAGAGTTTTCTCTAAACTCGATCTTAGGCAAGGGTACTATCAACTCCGTATAAAAAATGAGGACATCCCCAAGGCTGGATTTAACACACGGTATGGGCATTTCGAACTCGTCGTGATGCCGTTTGGTTTAACCAATGCCCCAGCAGCTTTCATGGATATTATGCATAGGATTTTCAGATCATATCTTGACAAGTTCGTTGTCATCTTTATTGATGATATTCTAGTGTTCTCTAAATCAGAAGAAGAGCACGCAGAACACCTTCGCGTTGTGTTGGAAACCCTGCGACCACACCAGTTGTTTGCCAAGTTCAGTAAATGTGAGTTTTGGATAGACCGAGTTACATTTCTTGGATATCATCTCAGGAAATGGTATAGAAGTTGATCCATCAAAGATCGAAGAAGTTATGAGTTGGGAACAACCTAAGACGCCTTCAGAAGTAAGAAGCTTCTTGGGATTAACGGTGTACTACCGGAGGTTTGTTCGAGATTTTTCCAAGATTGCATCCCCACTTACCCAATTAACCAAAAAGAACCTGAAGTTTCAGTGGGGTGAGAAATGTGAAACCAGCTTTCAAGAGTTAAAGAAGAGATTGACCACAACACCCATACTAGCATTACTAGAAGGATCAGAAGGGTATGTGGCATACACAGATGCTTCAAAAGAAGGCTTGGGATGCGTATTGATGCAAAAAGGAAAGGTTATTGCGTATGCATTAAGAAAATTGCGTTCCCACGAGCAAAACTATCCTACCCATGATTTGGAGTTGGCAGCAGTCATCTTCGCATTAGCTAAGTGACGACATTACTTATATGGAGTTTCATTTGACATCTTTACCGATCATAAAAGCTTGAAACACCTATTTACCCAGAAGGGGTTGAACATGAGACAGAGAAGATGGATGGAATTTCTAGAAGACTATGATTGCAAAATTCAATACCATCCAGGAATGGCAAATGTAGTAGTGGATGCTTTAAGCAGAAAAACGAGCATAGCTTCCTTAAAAGGAGCTTCAATTTCAAGTGAAAATGCACCGAAAAAAGTTCGTATTACATCAGAACCGCGAGTGGCAAATATCACCATTAAGTCGGATTTGGGTCAAAGAGTTAAGGAAGCACAAACAACTGATGAATGAGTTCGGAGACAGGCAGAATGGATCTAGGAGACCCCAGATTCAAAGTTTGGCTTTGATGATGCAGGCATCTTCAGATACAAGAATAGGGTCTACATTCCAACAACACTGAGAAGTGAAATCCTTGAAGAAGCTCATAAGTCTGCTTACACAATTCATCCTGGAGGAAACAAGATGTACAAAGATCTCAAAGCACATTACTGGTGGATTGGAATGAAACGAGATGTGGCAGATTTCGTGGAAAGGTGTCTTATGTGCCAATAAGTGAAAGCCGAACATCAGAAACCAGGTGGAACGTTGCAACCATTACCAATACCAATGTGGAAATGGGAACAAGTGAATATGGATTTCCTAACAGGACTTCCTAAAGTTAGAGGCGGTTATGATAGTCTCTGGGTTATAATTGACAGATTAACCAAATTAGCTCACTTTCTCCAAGTAAAATCAACTGATAAGGTGGAAAAGTTGGGAGAACTGTATCATCAGGAGATTATCAGGCTGCACGGAATTCCAATAAGTATCGTTTCGGATAGGGATCCTAAATTCACTTCAAAGTTATGGCAGGACTTGCAGAGCTATTTGGGAACTAAATTAAAGTTCAGTACTGCTGCTCACCCACAAACTGACGGTCAATCAGAGAGGTTAATCAAATACCTAGAAGATATGTTAAGGGCTTGCGTATTAGATTTTCATGACAGTTGGAATAAACATTTGACGCTGATTGAGTTCGCTTACAACAACAGTTATCAAGCTTCAATTGGGATGACACCATATGAAGCTCTATACGGTAGAAAATGCAGATCTCCATTGTATTGGGATTTGGAGGACTGAAGATGGTATTCATCGAGCTACACCCCCAGATTTGATTCAAGATGCAATCGAGAAGGTACCGATCATCCAACAAAGAATGAAGGCTGCCCAAGACAGGCAAAAGAGCAATGCAGATAAGAAAATACGAGAATTGGAATTTGAAGTGGGTGATCGTGTATTTTTGAAAGCCTCACCAAGAAAGGGATTCACAAGAATAGGAAAAGGTGGAAAATTGAATCGAAGATACATTTGCCCATTTGAAATTCTAGAACGAATTGGGAAAACAGCCTATCGGTTGGATTTACCACCAAGTCTCACAGGAATTTATAACGTCTTACATGTTTCCCAGCTTCGAAGGTATTATCCTGATGAATCTCACATTCTTCCGGTGGAGGAAGCGCAATTGGAGCCAAATCTAACCTTCACAATGAAACCAGTACAAGTATTGGATCGCAAATATCAAGAACTCAGATATAGAAGGATTCCATTAGTAAAGGTGTTGTGGAGAAATCAGACAACCGAAGAGGCTACATGGGAAACGGAAGAGAAAATGAGAAAACAGTACCCCGAATTGTTTGAAGGATTAGAAGTGGAATCTGGGGACCAGATTCATTTAAGGGGGAGAGAGTGTAACAACTCTAATTTTGAACCAAACCAAAACGGGTAAGTTAACTAAGGTAACGGGACATGTCTAGAAATTCGATCGAACAATTTATATTTTAAGCATTATTTTATGACTAAATGATATTAGTTAACTTCAACGTACAATTATTAGGACTAAGTTATGTAATGTTTGCTTAAGAATAAAATTTCTAAAGATATATATATTTAATTGATCTTAATTATTTGATTATAATTTCTTGTCTAATCCAAAAGTATTTATTATTACGAATTAGTAATAGAAGCCATGTACTTAAAATAAATATTTGGAAGATATACCTGTTTGTCTTTGAATTGTAAAATATATTAATATAATTATTATAATACCAACACTCCATTATATATATACGTAATAGAATATATATGTATATTATAATGAGGATGTAATGATGCGTGGGAATTGAGAATTTAATTGTTAAATCTAGTTGAGATATCTTCCTTTTTCTGATAAGCTTTGTCAAAAGGAAATTGCTTACTCATTTTTCATTTAAGCAACTGTTAGGCAAGTGGCATCAAAATACAGAGGGCTCATCTATGTGTCCTTCTATTAGAAGCACTTGTAGTTATTTTATTAATTAAATGATCAAGACAGGAGTTTTATTATTAAATTTTTAGTGAAATAAAATAATAATTTACAACTTTGCCCAGCCTTATGAATGAACCCCTTTTTGTTTCATTCAGTTACTCTACCATAGTAATCATAATGCTAAGGGCAAAGGTTATACAGTGAGCGAAAACGAAGAGAAACTAAGGGGCTTTTGTGACTCTCTTAGCGAGTTCCATATATTCCGATACAATCTCCTGTGAGTACTATGACTTATTTGATAGATTAAATTTTAGATGTCAATATTATTTGATGGGCTTTATTTCCTGCTTATTGTTTAATAATCAAATGATGTTTGATTTAATTTGTTTTTTTTATATACATGGTGTTAACCGATGAATCTATAAGTGTGATTAGTTTAGTTTTTAGCATATGTATGTTCTCCTAAGCACAATCATAATTCTAATTAAAACTTTTAGAATAAATAACTCATGTGTTATATGAATATGATATATGCACATACGTATGGGATGATATGGATATATGCAAACAATATTCTGTCTTATTCCCCATTGTTATGTTCTCTATGCATATGTGTTTCCCTTGATCATTTTGTGCGTTAATCAACAAAAAAAAAAAAAAAAAAAAAGGAAAGAAATGATGCCTTGAGTGGTTTACTGCTAATAACCCCATTAATATTTAAATAAGCTCTTGCATGTATAAATTCGTTTACTTTTTGGATTACCTTTAGGATTAATTGTTCGTAAGTTCATAACTTCACTTACCTTACAAATCTGTAATGATTAATTAAGACAATGATTTTTAAAGAATTAAATTATATTATTTAATGTATTAATTCTTTAAGTTCATGTAAACCTATTAGTTTAACCAAAGTTTACATCCTAATCAAACCCTCTCATCGTCTTGAATTTGAGATTTAATTATTAAAGTTATTGAAATTCGTATGTCCAATTAGATATATATTAATGGAAGTTTAATAGGATATAAAAGGAATAGGGAAGACATTAGTTGTAAAGTTTCTATAAACTCATGTAATATAAATTTAATATGTTGTGCACTGAAATTAAAGATATTGCAAAAAGTTCTTAATTTTAGAATCCCGTATGTTCGATCGGCTTGTTTAACTGATCATTTTATAAATAGCACAAATTTTATTTTAATTGTGAAATTTCTTAGAGTTTTGTAGAATGTGAATATTTGTTTGTTCCATTTAACTTCGGGGCTTCAGGATAATGTGGCTAATTGTAAATTTTATTATCCATGTAACAGCCATACAAGTCGAAGGTAACTATTTAGTCGTCGAGTCGCATAGAGTCGAGTCTTAACTCATAATTGTATGTGTGTCACAGGTGTTCCTAGGGCGGAGCCCTGATTGTGTTGATCGTGTCTTCCTTTTGCAGATTGGAAGCTTTTCAGGTGAGGGATTAAAATGTTTTCAACTGACGTCAAAACATATATTATATAAAGGAAATTCTTAAAACCAAACCCTTATTTATTGAATTTGATTTTGACCCGTTGATACTATATATATATTATTAGTTGTTTTATAATATTTTCGTATTTTGTTGAAAAATCGGATTTCCTTATAAAAATGGGTTCTTGTTATATTATATGTACGTGTGAGTAAACGAAAAGTCTGATCTTGAACTGTGAAACGGTTAAGAGAAAGAAAGTGTGAAAATCTTTTAAAGCGAGTATTGATCGAATGATAGAACCCTTGGGGACGCCCTTGGGGAATATGGGCCCGAAATATCTAGTGGGTGAAGCCCGGAGGTGTGCGCCAAAAGCTAATCTTACTACGTACTTCTGTGTAGCTCTATACGGGGCGTGGCCAGAGGTTGACTGCGTTACGTATAGAGTGAGGTTATTGGTACCAGGGCATATTGCCCCTATACGTGTGATCGTGTGGTTGGTTGAGGGGCACCTCGACTAACAATTGGAGGGAGAAGGCTGGTTTATGTTTTGTGTTTCTTGTGTTCAGGGTGTGAAAGGTTGGAGAAGTCACCTGTACTCGCCGGGTTATTGTGATTGATCTATCATTTCGATTATTGGTTCTCAAGTGTACTGTTCAAACTAAAAGATATTCTTTCATATACGTTTCGATCTTGTTTTGAAAAGAGTAAAAGTGTGAACCAAATTTGTGCTCTTGTTTATATATATGTATAACCCCCATCACTTAGTCACATTGACTAACGTCCCTTGTTCTCTGGTTTTGGCTTCAGGCAGGTGTAGCCGCACAACATGTCAAGTCTAGGTTGTCAGGTGTTGTCTAGATAGTTTGTTTTTGAAACTCAGTGTTTTTGGAGCTTCTCCTTCGTAGGAAAGTCAGGATGTACAGTCTATACTTACAGTTTATCGTTTTGTCATCGGCCTTATCGGCCTTATAATTATGTTTGAAGTTTGATGTTGACTGACTTTATTTTATGCTTCCGCTATGCTTGTGTTTGTTTGTTCATCACCGTTCGCTGGGAAAGATCTCGAGTGAAGACCTAGAGCTAACACTTGGGGTACTTCTCAGTGCGGGATCACTACAAGAAAATTGTCAATTTCCGACGGAATCAAGTTCGTCGGAAAATAATTATTTTCCGACGGAAAATCGACGGTTTTCCCACAGAATTTGCTGAAAACATATAAAAATAAAAATAAAAATTTACCGACGAAAAGTCCGTCGGTAATCCGTCGGAAAAATTTCTGACGAACAATTCCGTCGGTAATTCCGTCGGAAAATATTAAACTTTATAATTATTTCTATATTTTAAAATTTTACCGAGGGAAATTTCCGACGGAATCAAAGCCGTCGAAAAATTATAAAGTTTCCGATGGAAATTGCTAAAAACATATTAAAATAAAAATAAATTTTCCGACGGAATTTTCGTCGGTAATCCGTCTGAAATGCAAAAATAAAATTCAACAAAGCTTCGAAAAATAAAATTCAGGAAAGCTTCCGACGGACTATTCCGTCGGTAATTCCGTCGGAAACTATTAAATTTAAATAAATAAAAAATTTGCTAATTACTAATTTTATTTTTAAATGTACAAATATCTTATAATGTAACTTATAATTAATATATTAATTTTAAAAAGAATTCTTATTATCATACTCTATATATTTTCAATAGATCGGAGAACTCTTAATTCTAATGAGTTTTATTTTCATTCGGATAAATATTTTTAAAAAATTTCAATAAATATGATTATATTTAGTTCATATAATCATATATTTAAAATTTTATATTTCAAATTAATAACAAAAAGTATTTGAAATAAGTATATAAATATATTTAAAGATATAAAATTAATAAGAGGTAAGTTATCCAAGTTGGTAAGGGAGTCACCATTCTTCCTTGGAGACCCGAGTTCGAATCCTTGCTTGCACAATAATCGCGGGAATTAATTCTCGCATTGGTTGGCTCGCCGAGCTTTAAGCTCGTCTCATGGCTCATCTGAGGTGTTGGTGTGGCTTGTTTCCTAGGTGGTTCAGGTCTCACAAATTAAATTTTTATTTTTTTTAGTTTATTTATTTTTATTCTATTTCCGATGGAATACCGACGGAAAATTCCGTCGGAAATAATTTTTTAAATTTTTTGGATTAATATTTTCCGACGGATTTCTGACGAATTTTCCGTCAGAAAGTCGTTTATTATTTTAACATTTGGCTAAGATTTCCATCGGAAAGCCGTCGGTAATCCGTCGGTAAATTTTTTCGAGGACTATTTATGCGACAACAGTCATCCGTCGGAATTTCGTCGGAAAATTCCGTCGGAAATTGACAGTTTTCTTGTAGTGGATGTGGCAAGGGTGCCACACAGCTCATCTCCAGGACGGAGATATCGTGATCAAATAGGCACCGACATAGCTCTTGTTCTTGTATTGTGACTTGTCTGGTGAGGGTGTTTTTGTTCTAGCTACATATTAAACCCTAAAACCTACATGAATGGAATTTGGCCTAAAACCATAATTATACTTATATTGTTTCCAAAATGGCAATTGAGTAAACATCTACTGAAATTGAACCAATTCTTACTGTTACTAACTGACTGTTCCTGTTTTGGCGAGATACTGTACTGCACATTGATTGTGGGCCCTGGAACTTGTGTATTGAGCGAGCTGGGGAGGCATCAGGCTGACGGTAAGCTCTTGCACAGTTCCACACTGTTGGGATGACCCCTGAATCTACTAGGAGATTAGTGGAGGAAGGAGTTTCGGGCTTAGGGAGTCATGCACCCTATGCTCACCGTGACTGGATGGTGAAGGCTAACTAACCTTCCCATCATGGAGGGAGAAGGAGATCTTGGGGGAATCCAGCACCACGGGTTTCCCAGGGATTATTGTCTGGACTGATTACACTGATTGATTGCACTATTGCACTGATTACACGGTATTGTATCGATTGAATTGCATGATCACCTTTAAACATTGAAACCTATTGTTGTACACGGTCGGAGATTGGTTGGAGATTGTGCACGCTCACTCGCCAAGCCACTGATAGCCTGGAATTGTAATTAAGTGTCTAAACTGGTAGTTGTAAAGTCCGAGCATTGATCATTTGATTTTTTTCCCTCACGGGAACTATTTTAACTAAAACGTTGCTCGGGATTTATAACATGTATGTTCATGTTTCTATATATACGTATACCTCCTGCTCACTCAGTCTTCTAGAGACTGATCCCTCTTTTCCCTTTTCTTCCAGGTTCTTTGTACGTTGTTGCTAGGCCGAGTTAGAGTTGTGGTGTCCTTATTTGAGTCCTTCACATGTACATGCACCGCATATTGTATCTACTTATTATATTGATCTATTTATTGAATTGATTGGAACTCGGGACAGGTTTCTAAGACTTTAGTTGAACCCGTTTTATATTATTGTATTATATTGATTCGGGACAGGTTAGGACAGGTATTTCGTTAAGTGGAACCCGTATTTACTTTTCGATGGAATTGTATTTACCTCTCCTTGATATTGAATATGTAATTGCCTTGCTCCCACATTTTGGTCATTCTTGAATTGTTCCAGGGTTAGAATCCGCCTAGCTAGGACAGTCTTTTTCATTGTCTTCCATTTGCTGTGAGTTTAGTTTATGTATGGATTAGTCCATTTCATATGTGGACCGAACTCACAGTGCGGGGGATGTGGTACCCCATCGAGGGTGCTACATCTTAAGATGGTATTAAAGCTCCAGGTTGCAAAACCAGAGTTCTAGTGTCACGTTGTGTCAAGTTTAAGTCGTACGGCTTAGGAACTACCTATCAACGTGTGCATTGCATCGTTCTTGAGCACTGAATTGTGATCATTTCAAACTATGTTGAATTAATTGTTGCATTTTGCATCAAATTCGTGGCTTTGATGTTAATTATGTGACATGAACATGCACTAACCGCATGCATTTATTGTGAAATAAGTTATGATTATAGGTTATGAGATATTATCAAACCACGGCCAATCTCCACGACAACCACAATCTATCACGTGCTCTTCTCTCTAGCACGGAAGTGTAAAAAACGCATCGGGAATTTCATACAAGAATTGAAGAGTCATGGTCTTCTTTAATTGGGCTATGGTTTGAGTGATAAGAACCCGGAATAGGAGGCCGTTTTATGAAGAGTTTGCGAGCTCTATTGTCAATGGTGAGTCCTCAATGAGATGGGATTTGGGATGTGTGATGATTTTGATTCATGAGGTCAACATATATGCCTATACTACGAAGATCTCTCAACTGGATTCCGTAGGATCATTCATTCAAGGAAAAAGTGAAGAAAAATCTCAAAGATATTTTAGATTCGAGGGTTCTATCAATGATTAGGCGATGACCTTCAAGAGAATTTAAGGTAAAATAAGTTCGTGGTAGATAAGAAACAAAGGTCGTCAAGGATGAGTTTCCAAGTGAATCAAGTTATTTGAATTCAATCTCGGAGTAGAAGATTCGAAATATATCAGGATCAGTAAAGGGTGAGCAAAACAAATCGTCCAAGAAGCATTTCCAAATACGTTAAGTTATTAGAGGCCGAGGTCTGGAAGAAGGAAAAGAAGAGGAATTGGAAATACTTCATATTCCGGGTAAGGAAGAAGTTGAATTTGAAAAGAATTAAAGAAAATCAATCAACCAGGTGAATACAAACCTATGGAAGGTAACAATGCTAAAGGTTCTCCATCCGGCTGGATTGGAGTTTATTTTTCAGCCTTAAGCTGAATTGTCGTGTTGTGAGGTTGAATTGGGAGTGATGGAGCAACAAGTGGGAAACGGTAAGGAAAGACAAGGAACTTTTGGTGGAAATTATATGGTCAAAGTGTAGGCAAGTAGAGGACAAACCATACAACCGATTCAAATTCATAAAGAGTAGATTCAGAGGACTTCAATCCAGGTGATGATTAGGTGAAGATTCGGGACCCCAGTTAGAGATTAATTCTTCGAGAGAAGTTAGGATAACGACTTCATAGGTGTAGAAGAATTTGAATTCAAGAATCACAATCTCGGACCATAAAGTTATACAAGTCGATGCAAGGAATTTTTGATCAAGGAAATAACTAAGGTGAAGGTTCGGGAACCACTTAGAGATCGATAATTGGGAAAAAGTTAGGTTCAAGAAATTTCAATTTCGGGCCATGGATAGGTACAAGTTGATGCCAGAGAGTTCTAAAGATTTAGAAGACCGTGGAAAAACCAGAAATGACCAACAATTCGAGACAAGCTTGTAATTCAACAAACAAGGAATAAGTGTCGGGATAAGCTTACCACAACTACGGTCATAGGTTCAATGAATTCATGGCACGTGCATCATACATTACGTTAAAAACTACTTATATCTCCTTTATATATATGTGTACGTGCATTTCGACTTGAAATAATTGCTCAAATGTGTTGCATTTAATTTGTTTGTAAGAGTGCTACGTGCATTTGCATTTACCCAACATGCATGGTTTAGTGTTTACTTGATAGGAATGTTCTCCACTTCGTTCATCAAGTGTTACTTTGTCCGGGCCTTGCTTGAATCAAGATAAGAAAGAATCTTGGGTTACATCAGTTGGTTAAAAAGGAAAGCGAGAATTTCAAGGTTCGGGGAAAAAGTAAAGCCGAAGATTCGAAATGAAATGAAGGGGTTTTTATCCTTACCAACCACTTTGAAGCAAATGTGAATGAGATGATTGGAACCGTTATTACCAAGAAAACTAAGTTTTGGAGTTGAGAACTTTTGACCCCGGAGTTGATGGAATGAGTTCAACGGATAAGAATAGAAATTCTTAATGGGGAGAGCACGACCTGGAGATGACTCAAATTCACGGTTGTGCTCGAATGGGTCGCTCCCAAAAAGTACACAATATAAATGCAAGAATTAACAAGTAACGAGACTAAACAAAGTAATAGCAAGTGATGAATTGAGAGATTTTAACACCCAGTGAACTTCGAGATCGAGGTGGGAAAAGATTTTGGGATTAATATTGGAATAGACAAGTGCTACGAGAGATGAAGATATGGATTCAAAGAGAGTTGAGAAGTAAATGGACAAGACGGGGTAAAGGATAATCGAGGGTAACCTCAGTTACAAGATTAACGTTGCTGGTTCCTTATTACGGGACATATACAGGTTCAGTCTTCCAAGATTAAAAGAATAGTGTTTTGTGTAATGTGCTTTATACCTTAAAGATGATGGGATCAAGAAAAACTTGGCAAGAATTGGTAAGGAAGGTGTAGGATAGGAGAAGCCGGTCAAATTATCACATTCAGTGATGGACAAACTGAGAGTTAATTCAACCAAGCGTTGGAAGTGGAAGATCTAGGAGACAATACACCACATGAACAAGGCGGGATACCGGTTCGTTAGTTGTTTCCATGATAAACTGGGAATACTTTCGGGATTAGAGGTTAGAATTCAAGCTACTATAGGTTAGCTCGAGCATTCGAAAAGACTGAGTATGGTTTGTGGTAAGGAATGAGTGGATAGGATTAATATCAAGGACACACTCCGGATTAGGAACTTTGGACTGTGGTGTTAGTAAAGATAAGAGAATCGATCATGAAAGCAAGTTTGAGTTAGCATTTGAGTATTGGACATCGGGGATTTCAGTGTCCGACACTATGGGTAGAGGAATCTCCAACATCAACTCAAGTGTTGAAACAGATCATTCCCATGGAAGATTCCCGAACCACGTTGAACGGTATATCTAAACATGCATAGCACGCGCATCATGCCTTTCTATTATTGTCGTATATGGCTCCTTGTCTTTTGTTAAATTGCTTTTGTGTGATCAATAACTGAGGTACTTGTTATTTTTCTTACTTGCTCATTGTATGATTGTTGAGTGAGTGTTTATTTAATGGTCTTCTTGGGCTCTTTTGTCGCTTGTTCGAGAGATGGGGTTCTCTCACCGTTTGCTTGAGAGACGGGGTTCTCTCGCCGTTTGCTTGAGAGACGGGGCTCTCTCATTGTTGTTTGCTACTTGTTTAACTTGCTCTAGCGGCAGCCTAGATTTTCGAGTGTTTAGGTTCCGGTGAGTTAAGGGTTGTGACTTAAACATCAATTCAAGACCTATTGTTGCTTGAAGACCTTTCCCGAACTAATTCCTGATGGGGAGTTGCTAACCCGCATGGGATGAACACGGGAGAGATGCTTAAGTGTCAAAAACTCGAGGTAGTGGACCTGGGGACCAAGTCCTCTGAAGGGGGAGAGATTGTAACACCCCGTTTTCTCGACAAGGTAGGTACGCGCGCCACGCTTGTGAGTTTTGAGATTTAGGGCTATTTAATTTTCTTTTCGTTATTTTATTTGTGCAATTTAATTTATTTACTTGTAATCTTTTGTGAATTATATGATTTAAATTGCTAATCTTCGTAAATTCAATTACGTGTGAGTATTCATTTTCCTGAACGTGATTTATGTGTTTAATTATTTCTAATTGTGAGAATTACATATTTAATTGTCCTTAATTGCAACCCATTGTAATTTGTGGACTTGAGTGATAATAATTTGTGGACCTAATTGTAACATTTGTAAATTACATACCACATTGCATTCATTTAAATTCTTAGAGGATTAAGTTGCAAATCGCCAATTCTCTCCCCCTCACTCTCACGATATAACATATATGTATGTATACAAATGCATTTCTTGCTCACTTTCATACACAAACAAGAGCACAAGACACTCTTGTCCCTCCCTCCTCCATCTCGATCCACAAGGCAAACAAGGAAGCTAAGTTTATCTTCCACTTTTCTCCAAGAAGCCACCACGAGACTTTATCATCTCCATTCTCTTCTCCTTCTTCTTCAAGGTGGGTTTCATACATATGCACATATCTTTGGTGATCATTGACATATGTTAGGGTTTATGTGTGACACCCCGTCTCTCCGATGAGCCAGGTATGACGCCACGAGAGGTTTTTTCCGACGTTTAATTCTTCTTTTGATTTAATTGATTCATTGAATTAATTGTTTAAGTGATTTATATGCTCTAATTGTTTAATTTTCACGTCTTAACTTTTGTATTTAATTTTCCTATTTTAAATTTAATTCCCGAGTATGCTAATTTCGTGAATTTATGTGATATACGTGATTTAAGTATGTAATTGTATGACTTCAAAATTAGTGGACTTAATTGAAAACTTGAATTTGGACTTAATTGCAACTTTTTGAAAACTGTGGACCTAATTGGAAATTTTCCTTTTTTGACAAAATTTTATTTAATTAATTCATTTAATTTTGATTTAATTTTATTTTATTTGTTAATTCTTGAAAATTAATTTTAATTATTTGAATAATATGCTTATTTGTAGAAATGTGTTGCGTTTGTGTTCGATTTGAGATCGAAATTTCGTGCTTTTCTGATATGTTCGAGATTTGTGAGTTATGAATTTGTTTTTATGTTCATTTTACATTTTCGGACTTGTTTGAAATGGTAACGCACCATTTATTTGTTTTGGGGACTCGAGGGCCTAACTAGTTTTAGCACGCCTTGTGTTCCGGAATTTATATCTTGAGCTTGGGAATTCGGATTCGAATTCCGGTAGTGGCGCCGGACTCGTAACGAGATTTGCAAGCTAAGGACCATAGCCTCCCATTTTTCTAAGCCCGTTTGATACTCCGAATTCGGGAAAATGGGCCAGCGCTCCTATGACCACCTTTCACTAATTTGCACATAAGTCCCTCATCTTTTAACCTTTTCACATGAAACCTGGGCCCACAATCCACTAACTCAATCCTTTATCACATTTTGCTTCTTCCATACCGATCCATACACAAGAGAGAGTAGGAAAATCAGATTTTTGAGCAGCAGCAGCTCATTCCCGTAACTATTCACCGAAGGGGATTTTTTAGCTTCAATCTTCATTTTCCTCCACCATCTTCAAGGGGTAAGCACATATTTGATATTTATATGCTTATATGATCATTTCCATCTATAATTTTCTGATTTTGATCCATGAATGATATGGTTTTGGGCATTTGAATAAATAGTTAGGTTTAAGCTTATTTTTTGAGATTTCTTGAATTCCTTTGGATTTAATTTTTATATGAAGCTATATATGAATTCCTTATGCCTCATCTATGATTGTGTGAACTTATATTAAATGTTGGATGAGTGGTTATTGAGTTACCATTAATGGAGGTTGTGATTTTTCCAAGTTCTTTTTCTTCCCTTTCTTCTTCTTTGTTGCTGCTGCGTTTGTGCCTGATTTGTGAAGTGTTTGGGGTGTAATTGTTGCTGCTTTTGCTGCGTTAGTTGCCTGGAGGTATTGCCTTGAGTGTTGCCATGGTTGTCAGTTGTTTGTTGCTGCCGTTATTGCCTTGAACAGAGGAGAATGAAGTAAACTGCTGCTGCTGTGCCTGGAATGCATCTCCCCGGGCGGGGAGATTTTAGGCACAAAAGTGCCCGGGCGGGGAGTGCCTGTACAAAAAGTTTCTGCACTCCCTCTACCCGGGAGGGGAGTTTTTGTGTAGGAAATCACCCGGGCGGGGAGACTACTTCGGAGCTGCTGCTGTTTGTTTTTGTCTTGGGCTGCTTGGTTGTTAATTTTTGCATGAACGTTGCATGTGCATGTATTTGTTTGTTGGTGTAATTATGTGTGTGGGAGTGTTGTACGTTCATGTATAATATGTATATATAATTAATGGACTACTTAGATCTAAATGCTATATTGCCGACCCTTTTATATGTATATATATAACATTAGGCTAATAATATATTATGTAATATGTTATAAACATTATTTTAATTTATGAATTTAAATGATGTTATTGTTATTAGCCTAATATTTAATGTTATGAATTGATTTATTTACCATATCAACTTGTTATATGACATGTTACAACTATTGATTTAATTTTATGAAATGATTTAATATGAGATATACGTGTTACAACCTTGAATGACTTAATTAATATGAGTTTAAGTGCTTTAAATTTGATTATTTAAATAGTATGATACAATTTTAGGGAATGTGAACTTTAAATTTCGAAATTTTATGATATGAACAATAAATTTAAATTATGAAGTGATATGATACGATCTTGAATTTAAATGATCTAAATGATGCATTCTTGCATTTCATTTGCATCCATTCGCATCCCTATGCATCGCCGTGCGTCTAATTAGTTCATGATCAAGTTTATGTCTTAAGTATATGCTCGTTTTCTTAGAGTTGAGTTCCGAAGGTGTTGGTTCTGTTAGGA
The DNA here is from genome assembly GCA_037501455.1 of Lantana camara. Classification (NCBI taxonomy): domain Eukaryota; kingdom Viridiplantae; phylum Streptophyta; class Magnoliopsida; order Lamiales; family Verbenaceae; genus Lantana; species Lantana camara. The sequence continues at coordinate 45,032,137 of CM074859.1, forward strand.
ATAGTGCCCTAGAAAGCCGATTAGTCATAATCCGTTTTGGGACTTTCCTAGTATCACATACAATCTTTGAATAATATACGATTGATTAATATCATAGGCAAACACTTCTTTATATGCTCTTGTTTGGTATGCGTTTACTTTAGTTGTGCATGTATGAGAACTCCCCTAATCCTGATGACTTTAGGACTCTACCATTTAGGTGAAATGGTTCATGAAACGAGCCCTATATCACATAAGTCATGATTAGTAAAATACTCCAAGCCGATGAGTCCTACAGACAGTGGGAGTGTCAACCTGACTCCTCTAAGGCTTGCTTGTGGGATCACGCCCTTAAGAAGGACCACCTTGTTTCATGGAGGTGCAAAGTGTATAGTTGATAAGTGCGTGATACATGAGGGTGCTTACTTTAATAAGTAAGTTCACTGAGGTGCCCCGTGTGAGAACATTCCTAAATGGGAAAGGAAGTTTCTATTTCAGGAAATAGAAACTTCCAGATTAGGAAATATCTCACGAGTCATTGATGTGATTAATTGATCCTTAGACTTGAGGTTCCTTGTCACTTTATGAGTTAACTCTGTAGTCTTAGGTATAAGCTTTAAAGGGTGTCTCCTTAGACAACTGATTCAAGGCTTATGCTGGGGCTGCACAAGTGATTCATGAAAGTGAATGAGAATCAAGAAAGGACCTACACTTGCATTTGCAAGGTGATCACTTATTGTGTAAGTCATTCATGTGCCATATGGAGTCCTTGGCCAAGGCAGTAGATCAAAACATCAAGAAAAGGGTTTCTTGGATTGAGATCAAATGGATATGAAATGCACTTAGCTTTAAGACCAGATTATTAGGGTTCTAATTATTCCCTTACCCTAGATCTTGGTTGAGAGATCGTAAGTAGAAGGATTTTATCTCATATGAATCAATGACTTAAAGGTTCTGTCGAATCCGAACATTCCAATTCAGCTAGGGGTTAAACACCTGTTGCTAGACTATGGTCGTTTAATCTGTGGACTGATTAATTAATTAGTGAATTAATTAATTAGGGTCACTGCTAATTGAATTGAGAACCTAGAGGGTCACACACAACAACTTGGTTACATGAGTTGAGGCTTAAAAATGATTAAACGAGTTAATCGGGCCAAGAGGGTTCCACACGTGTGAAACCACACGTGTGGGTCACGTGAGTGACACGTGTCACACACGTGAATATATATATATATATATATATATATATATATATATATATATATATATATATATATATATATATATTATATATATACTAAATAATTAATTTGTTAATTATTTAATAGACTTTGGTTTAATTTTGAATTAAAAAGAAAGTCTAATTTTGGAGAAAATAATCTAGTTAATTAATTATGAATTAATTAATTAGATAAAATGAGTTATTTATTTTAAATAAATAAAGTATAAACTTATCTAAAAATAGTTTAGATATTTTTAGCTCTCTTGAAAGTTGATTTGAATTAGAATTCAAAGTCAAAGTTGGAAAATACTTGATGATCAAGTAATAGGAGAGAGAGGGACCAAATCCTTGCCCAACAAGGATTGGGTTCGGTCGTCCCTCCCCTTACCTATATATAGGGGAGCTCATACTCCCCTTTAGAGCTAATTGGCAATTCTTTTGGTTCATGTGTTGAACACCATCCTTTCTCCAATATCAAATGAACCTTAGGTTAAGCCTAAACACTAACTAGAGAACTAGCATCCTTACTAGTTAGATTGTAGCCAAGTTGGTGGACTATCTCTAGAGAGCTTCAAGTTAGAAGTTTTGAAGATTCGAGCTTTACCAAAAAGTGGGGATCAAGCAAAACGATCAGAAGGGATGATGAAACGATTTTGAACCCAACAGAAAACGAGTGAAAAAATCGAACCAAAGAAGATGGCGAAAACCGTTCGTCCATATCCTGAAAGATGAATTTTTTCATGAGGGTTTTATGGCTGACAGATTTCTACTTTCGCAAAACTGGTTTTCGAAGGGAGTTTCAATTATGCTTTTCTCGTTTCATGTTTCTTTCTTTATGTTATATTGTTAAGAACTTCCCTAACATGATTTGAATCTAGGTTGGTGTGGATTGTTATCCCTACAATGGATTCTGAAGTAGAAAGACACTTTCGAGGAACAGGTTGCCATTACCGCATGAAGCGCGTTTGAGAGCGGCTCAAAACGTGTCAAGAAAGCTACTACCCAAGTGAGTTTCTTGATCTCTACGAATTTGGATACACGATTGCGAGTCCAAGATCCTTTTGTTGGAAAAATTTTTAAATTTCCACTGCTTTCTGATTCCTGTTTTCCAACAAGTTCCACCACTGAAGCTTCTTCTTGGTCGTCAATGCTCTTTCGGGAGCTCTTTTGGTAAAAGATGAGGTTTTAGGATTTTTGTTTTAATTAAAGCGACCTACAACCCTATATGCTCGTTTTCAAGCCCGCATGCGAATATATACTGTATGTATATTAAATATGTGTCTTACGATATGTTATGAATTTTGTTAATTCGATTTGATATGAATCCTTCTGAAATTATACGTATGGGTGTATATAAGCTTAAAACGGTTTTGCAACGAGGCTATGCTCCAAACTGTGTGTCTTCATGCTAGTTACTGATTAGGATGACACGGAGAGGTACGTGCATAGCATATGCTGCGTGGTAAGGTATGTTTCCTATGGTATATGTCTTATGTATGAATCGTATGTTTCTAGGTTTCGCGAGTTAGGTATGCTTCTTATGAATCTATTTGAATCTATACGAATCTATTTGAATACCTGGGCCCCGGAGGTGTGGGTAAGGGAGACCCGGTGCGACTGTTGGGGTCTCCGGTTATCACCCCTGTGCACACGCTCCTTTGAAGTATCTACGCTCGACTCTGAGGGAGATGGAGAAGGCGTGGTGCTTTGAGCCTTCGACTGAGGCCGGAGAAGGTTCGTTGTGGGTTCGCGACCCCACGTATATTGAGTTGCACGATGTGGGCCCGTACCCCCCATGCAGACTTTCGGAGAAGGTTGGAATACAAGAATGTGAATCTTATGCATTTGAATTTATTTGAGAGTTTGTTTTCAATACGAAATTTCTATGCGTTCTTTGAATATATATATATAAATCCTAACGAGTTTTCATACTTAAGAAGATATGAAGATATGTATATATTTGAGTCCTTTTGGGAAAATGGCTTTAGTGTTTAAAACCCTATTCCCGGTTCATAGTCTTTCGTTTAATACGTGCTTTACTATATATATATGTGTGGGTGTGCGTTAGCCCCCTCACTCAGTCGGTGGACTGACCCTCTCCTTTCAATCTTTTCAGTTTGCAGGTTTTGTTCAAGCTAGGCGGTGGTTTTCTTTTGGAATCGAGTTGTTCGAGTCGTCTGCATCTTACATTATCATTTTACGCCCTTGTATAGTCAGAGTTATGTATAACTATAGAAGTATATTTATGATTCGGTATTATTGAGAATTAGTATGATTTAAATTGCCTTTGCCTTGCCTTGCCTTGCCTTGCCGTATGTTTCGAAAGAGGCCTGTGCGCCCAAGTCTGCATGTGAGTCGTATGTTTAAATTTTGCTGGCTTGTGGCCATTGCATGTTCATGATGATCTTGGTGCTTCCGCAGGTATTCCGTTTTTTTTTTTTTTTTTTTTTTTTGGCGCACTCAGTTTAGGGTCTAGACCGCCTAGCTTAGGTGAGATTTTATTTGTCACCCGTTCGCCGTGGCTTGATGGGTGTGCGGAGTTTCCATTTCGTTACTCTTATTAGGCCATGGTGCGGGAGATGTGGTGGCTCGCCGCTTCAGGCGCTACATTATGATTTTTAGGAAATCCATGACTTGATATGAACTTATATGATGATTTAGAGTTGGTTTCATGCATATATATCTTGAGATCATGAAATTTGGAGCATGGATGATTACTTTACAAATTGGGGTTTTACATGAGAGTTTTGATGAATCTCTACATGAATACTTGGATTAATTGAAGCCTGATTGATATATATGAATCATATGCATTTTATATGTTAGTTTTGAGGTGTTTAATTGTTGTGGTATGGAGTGGGAATGGCTTGGGAGCCATTTTTCAAGCCTTGTCCTATTTTTCCCCTATTTTTTCGACCAGCGGCACTCCACACGGCCGTGTGGGGCCTTAGTTCATTTATCACACGCCCGTGTGGGACTCGTCTGTCTTGACAGACAGTTTCCAAATGCCCATGTCTGCTTCCAGTGCATTTTTCACACGCCCGTGTACCCCTCAAACGTGCTCCGATTGACCTGAAAATTGAACTGTAGAAACTAAATCGAGTCTAGAGCATTCTCCAATTGGAATCACCGCAATATCGTTTCTAGTTTTTTATTTATCACAATTTTAATTTGGTGTCGCCACTTTTCCAAGAAACTGCATTCCTCCAACTTCGGACCTACGCCATTTCCTCCTCGCTTTGAACCATGATTCGAGCCATATATCATTTTAAAGGTCTGTGTGTCTACTTTCACATCCAATAAACAAAACTCAATTTCAACTTCTAGAACTCAAGATATTCCTGTTTTACCACACCTTGAACGTTTCTGAAAATTGTCAACTTTTGCCCTACTTTGCCAAAACCTCTCTTCTTGCATTCCTTTCAACCCCTTGGCTCCCGTATGTGACTTATATGAAGTATATGCTTGCTTAAGTGATAATTATGCTATTATTTGACACGTTTTGGTACTTAATTGCTTAAACTTGATCGTGTGACTCCGTGCTTTATATGAAATGAGTTTGAAATGTTTTAATGGCATGAATATCTGACCTCCTTAAGCTCGATTGCATCTCTTAGGTGTTAATTTAATTTCATACATGTTAAGGGTCACTTTCTTACTAATTGATTTAGTCGTGAAGGTGTTGGTATTGTTCTATTTGCTAATATGAATACGATCGCCGCATTTCCATGCCTTTTATACTTTCAGTGTATATCTAATCATCTCATTACATATTACATCACTTCAGGAGCATTTTCGTGCATTCTATTTGGTATCATATTGAGTCTCTTCTCACGAGTACACATTGTTTCTTTCTTATACAACTCATCTCCAGGGTGGAGATATCGTGATCAGATAGGCACCGGCATAGCTCTTGTAATTGTATTGCCGCTTGTCAGGTGAGGGTGTTTTTGTTCTAGCTACATAATAAACCCTAAACCTGCATGAATTGAATTTGGCCTAAAATCAAAATTATACTTATATTGTTTCCAAAATGGCAATTGAGTAAACATCTACTCAAAATTGAACCGATTCTTACTGTTACTGACTGACCGTTCCTGTTTTGGCGAGATACTATACTGCACATTGATTGTGGGCCCTAGAACTTGTGTATTGAGCGAGCTGGGGAGGCATCGAGCTGATGGTAAGCTCTTGTACAGTTCCACACTGTTGGAATGACCCCTGAATCCACTAGGAGATTAGTGGAGGAAGGAGTTCCGGGCTTAGGGAGTCATGCACCCTATGCTCACCGTGAATGGATGGTGAAGGCTATCTAAACTTCCCATCATGGAGGGAGAAGGAGATCTTGGGGGAATCCGGCACCACGGGTTGCCCAAGGATTATTGTCTGGACTCATTGCACTGATTGATTAAACTATTGCACGGTATTGTATCGATTGAATTGCATGATCACCTTTAAACATTGAAACTTATTGTTGTACATGGTCGGAGATTGGTTGGAGATTGTGCACGCTCACTCGCCGAGCCACTGATAGCCTGAAATTGTAATTAAGTGTCTAAACTGGTAGTTCTAAAGTCCGAGCATTGATCAATTAATTTCTTTCCCTCACGGGGAACTATTTTAACTAAAAAGTTGCTCGGGATTTACAACGTGCATGTGCATGTTTCTTTATATACGCATACCTCCTGCTTACTCAGTCTTCTATAGACGGATCCCTCTTTTCCCTTTTCTTTCAGGTTCTTTGCAGGTTGTTACTAGGCGGAGTTAGAGTTGTTGTGTCCTTATTCGAGCCCTTCACGTGTACACGCACCGCATATTGTATCTACTTATTGTATTGATCTATTTATTGAATTGATTGGAACTCGGGACATGTTTCTAGGACTTTAGTTGAACCCATTTTATATTATTGCCTTGTATTGATTAGGAACAGTTTAGGACAGGTATTTCGTTCAGTGGAACCCATATTTACTTTTCTATGGAATTGTATTTACCTCTCCTTGATATTGAATATGTAATTGCCTTGCTTCTGCATGTTGGTCATTCTTGAATTGTTCCAGGGTTAGAATCCGCCTAGCTAGGACAGTCTTTTTCATTGTCTTTCGTTCGCTGTGAGTTTAGTTTATGTATGGATTATTCCATTTCACATGTGGACCGAACTCACAATGCGGGGGATGTGGTGCCCCATCGCGGGTGCTACAGAGCAAATATGATTGCCCATAAGTTTGTTGGGATTGCGGCCTCGAGCCTGCGTTATTTTTTCAATCGATCAAAAATATAAAAGGCTTCGTGGCCGCAGTCGTATTATGTACAAATTCGTTCGAGGCCACGAGCAAGCTTTTTACAGAGCAACCATGGTGGCTGACTCGAGGGGAGATTTCTAATCTCACCAAAACCACCCCACACGCCATAAAACGACCCAAAAGGAACATATAATGATATACAACACATTAGAGCACAAATCGGATTATGAAACGAGCCCGAACACCCCAAAATTCGAAACTTTTACTATTTTCCCAAAACCCCAAATACACATATAATCACAACACCTAATGTACGTAGAATCGAAGCACGTAAAGAGAGGAATACATTGGTTATCTTGGATCGTTGATCGGACGAAGAATGATGGGGTTCTTGAGCTCAAAAGGTTTGGCTTGGGAGTTTCCTTCTTTCTCCTTTCTTGCTTGCTTCTCTCAATCAATTGGGGGGAGAAAAGGGAAAGTCAGCCCTTTTAGGGCTGATCAAAACGGGTCAGACGAAAGGGGTCTGTGATACCCCGTCTGCCCGTATGTACAGGTTCGTGTCACGTGTGAGTTTAATCTCTATATTTGCATTTAATTTCATATTTAATTGATGCATATGTTTGATAATAACCTCTTTATTCAAGACTTATGTGGTTTTATATGAATTATATGCTCTAAATGTCAAGAATATGCCCTAAGTGTTGATATGTTATGAATTCTTATGATATATATATATGTGAGGTGTGAATTTAATTCCATAGCATGTTAATTTCATGAAATATGTGATATAATTGATTTAAGAATTTAATTGTATGATTTTAAGTTGTTTTGGACTAGTTTGAAACCTTGGAGGACTCAACTTCATTTTTTCTTAAGATTTGGGTCAATTTGCAATTTGACCGTTCTTGAGTCCTTGTTTGAATTCTATGAGCTTGAGGATTTAGATTCAAATTTCGACACCATAGTTGGACTCATTTCGACGATTTGGATCCAACAGAATAAGCCTCATAACTTTTTGATGTCGTGTGAACCCTCGACGATCTAAATTTCGACCCAAATGACTCTTATCCGCTATCCTACCCATTTAAGCCCCATTTGACCCATTTCTTTGACCCGTTTCTACACCAAAACCCAGCCACACACACCTCTCTCTCTCTCTCTCTCTCATATCTCACTCACATGATTTAGAATTGGGAAAAGAACAAGAAGAGAAGCTACAAGGGTTCCAAACCATACTTGTACATTCAATAGCTCATAACTTCATTTCTTTCACTCCATCTTCAAAGGTTAGTTTATATTCATGTTCTTCTCCTTCTTGTGATCTTTTCTATCTATTTAATTCTTGTGTTAAGCTAGAGATTTATATGGTAGCATGAGAAGGTGAATAGTAAAGGTTATGTTCTTATATGAAATCATATGCATTTTCTTGTGGTTTCTTTTGATTTGAGGCATGTTTTATGACCACAAGACTTCCATAAATGCTTCTATATTCATGTATTAAGAGGTAGTTGGGACATATTGATGTTACCACTAATGAAGCTTGAAGGTATGAAAATGGTGTTTGAATTCTTAGTTTATTCCTTGAGCTCTTGACATGAGATTATGATCTATCATGTATATATGAACTTATACCTTGAAGTTGAATGCATTTGGTTGAACTTTGAGTTGGTTTCTTGCATTTTTGTTCCTTTCCGCAAAGTGCCTTGTTGCTGCTGCATTTTTATGGTATCGGACGTGAATCCAAGGCCGTGGATTTCACCCTTTGAAGAAATCCACGGGCCTGGATTTTAATGCAGGGATTTGGGATTTTTCTGGCCAAGATCCACGGTCGTGGATCTCAAATCCACGACCATGGATTTCCTGCAGCAGCTCCCGACACTCCGAATCTTATTTTTCTTCATTTGTTTGATACTCTCCCACTCCTTTTATGATCCCTATGCTTTATTAACATGTATTATTATGTGTTATGAGTTTTGTATGAAGTTATGGATTTTTTTAATACGATATATGCAGATACGATCTTGAATGACCTAAGTGTTGCATTCTTGCATCTCATGTTCATGTGTTGCATTCATATGCATTGCAGGGGCGTCTAATTAGTATATATTTGAGTCTAAGTCTCGGGTTTTGTGTTATTTTGTTACAGAGCCACTTCCGGAGGACACAGAGCCCGAGGTCTAGGTGGTTATTTGTCCGTTTTGGTCCTCCTTCTTCCACACTTTTACTATAAGGTGAGGTTTCGGTTTCTTTCTTCTAGTTAAGCGACCTATGGCCTATTATGTGATGATTTCTCACCCTACATGCGACTATATATCTTATATATAGTTCAATATGTGTTTATAAGCTATGTTTATGATATTATGAATATGATTCGAGTTTAGGAACTTGTTGCGTGCTCGTTTTAAGTTTTTAAGTTCGTTTGTTACGGTTTTCGAACCGTTTTATTTGTTAGGGACTTAAGGGCCTAACTCGTTTTAGCACACCTTGGGTTCCGGAAGGCGTAACTTGAACTTGAGAATTCGGATTAGAATTCCAGAAGTGAGGTTGGACTCGTAACGAAGAATGGAAACTAGAGAACATGGTCTCATATTTTTCTAAGCCCATTTGGACCCCCGTATTTTGCCCAAAATGCGACCCTTGTGACAGATTTGCCACCCCCGCCCGTTTTGCTCATAACCGACCCGTTTCTTATCCGAATCGACCCATTTTTGAACACAATTAAACCTCTTTTAACCCTATTTAACTCCCAAAGCCTCTCATTCCGATCTAAAAGCAAGAGAAAGAAGGAAAAGGCTGAAAACGAGAGAGAAGGAAGAAGAAAAGAGAAAAGTGGTTGCCACTATTCATTCTTGCGATTTCTTGCTCGTTCGACCTGCAATCTTCGTCAAATTCAAAAGGTAAGTTCAGAATTCGAACCTCCATCTCCTTGTATTTCTTTCAAGTCATGATTTGTCCATTTTCATCCTTGTTTGAGCATGTTTTGGAACTACTGTGTGAATAGTTAGGTTATATGAATTTTCTTGATGAATTCATGCTTTCTTTGGATCATTTCTTGAATTGATGAGTTATATGTGACCTAAATGACTTCAATTTATTATTTCCAAGCATGTTTTTTGTGGAAATTGGCTGAAATTCGAACCACCATGGTTGCACATCCATGAACATGATGAATGTTTGATATATGCATCTCTTCCTTGCCTGATTCGTTGCTGGTTTGTTACTGCATGTTTGTCGCCTTTTAGCTGCTGTTGTATACTTCATTTTGATGCCATTTCATGTTTTGTTGTAGCCTGGAAGTGCTGCTATTGTTTTGTAGGATTTGAAGGCGAAACAGGGGCTGTTTTCTTCTTCCAGCGACCTGCTGGGCGCGACCAATTTTTGGGCCAACTTCGACCTGAAGATGCTGAGTACGTTGGTGGAGGTGGGATTCGCGACCGCGACCACCTTTGGGATGTTTTGGGGTCGCAACCCTGACCCCATTTGAGGCTACATTCGAGTTGTGGCTGCTGCCATGTTTTGTTTTTCGTTTCGTTCATGCTTTTTTGGTTCTTCTTGCTTCTTTCTTACCTTGTATGCATTAGTAACTTGTTATATTATGTGTTATATGTTTTATTATGTATTTATGGTGTGATTTTGATGCTCTTATGCGCAATATATGACCTAATATGTGATACATGTCCTTCAACGTGCATGCATGAATTAATATGACGTTTCCTTGCTCGGGTTTGATATTTTCCTGTTTCTTTTCTTATATGCATGCATGCCTAACATGTTATATGATGTGTTATGAGTGTTGTACGAAATTTATGGATTTATTTAACGTGAAATATGTGAATTATGATTTAATATGGCCTTATATGACCTAAATGAAATCTCATTGCATTCTTTATGCATCATTTGCGTTCATATGCATTTTCCGAGCATCTATTTGGTACATTTTGAGTCTAAGTTTGTCATTTTCTTTTCGTTTTGTCCTTAGGTTTATTCCGTGGGTGACGAGGTGGTCTCTTAGGAGTGTTTTGAGTTCGTTTCGTCCGGTGTGGTCGACAAGGTGAGGTTTTCTTCTTTTAGTTAACACGACATACAACCCTACCTATATTTTGAGACCGCATGTGACTTACGTATATATATATACACTTAGATATGTGTGTGATACGTATTTTATGGGAATTGACCCGTTTGCTACGAAATCTTTTGAAAAATGTTTTTATATTTATACGTAACCTATTTTTACGTTTGTTTGATTTGAAAAGAGTTGGTGTGTGAACGTTTTGAGACAACGAGATTTTGACTTTGAAATATAAGTCTTGAAAATTATGAAATTTTGAAAATTATAAAATTATGATTTATGACTTATGAATTGGGCCCCGGAGAAGTGGTATGTGATCTCGGGTTAGCCATTGAGTCACCGAGCTCTCTCATCAACACGACTCCACTTATGTAGAGAGATTGTCCAACCTCGGGAGGTTGAGGAGAAGGCAATCTCTTGAGAACCGGTAGTTAACCCCGCTCAATCTCTTGAGAACCGGCGGTTGTCCACTTATTTGCGCTAATTGTTCACATGAACATGCACTAAACCCCACACGCATCGATATTTTGGAATCAATTTTCTTATTTTAGGATGGCATCTCGACACCAACACGCATCTTTGAAGGAAGGACAAGAAAAACAAGAGTTTTCGGTATACAAGAGGTTTAAAGATTTTGATCCGCCGAAGTGGTTCGGGGAGGATGAAGTTAGAGCTGAAGAATGGTTTTCCGAGATAATAACGATTTGGGAAAATTTTCCGGGAACATCGCAAGATGAAGTAAAATGTACTTTACGTTTATTCCAAGGGCGAGCTTCAAAATGGATAAAGGAATTAAGATCGAAAGTGAAAAAGTCTTGGGAGGAGTTCAATTGGGAAAATTCATCCGAGAATTTTGTTATAAATGCATTCCTCCAAGTGTAATGATACAACGACTTCAAGAATTCTTGGACTTTGAGCGAGAATTGAAGAAAATGGACGATCTTATCATGGAACTTAAGAGTTCGGGAGCCGACCAAGATTGCCCTAAGGTTCGGTGTTATCTACAAGGTCGTAGAGATGAAATTCAACAAGCTTTTCAAGCTTCATCGGTGCACGGATGGTCCGAGAAAGTTACAAGAACGGTTCAAGTGGAAATGGATAGTCAAAGGTTAGATTCTCACATCTCCTATGTGGGACAAGAACCGAGTTCGAGTTCGAGTTCGAGCAAGAGACCCGTGCCACAAGAGAAGCCTCAAGGATTTCAAGTAAGCAATGACACTAAGAAGAAAAAGAAGCTTCAATTGTCGAAGATGGATTTGATGCCTTCACCAACGGAGATAACTCAATGTTTGTATTGCCAAGGCCCGAATCATACGGAAGAAGTATGTCGGAAAAAATCCGGAAAATGCTACAAATGTGGAGAATTGGGACACTTAGCAAATGGGTGCCCAAATAACAAGAACCCAACGCCTACGAAGATCCGTAGTTCCAAAACTCTAAATCCAATCCGAGTTGGTGCAAGTGAAGGTGAAGACTTTGACAACGAGCCTAACACCGCCGCCACGGTGAAAGGTACACTAAGCATTCATGGCACTCCATACATGTATTTTATTTTTTATAATTTTGTGTTATTTTTTTTTCTTTCTTCGTTCTTTCTTGGTACTTGTGTGTTCTTTCTTACTGCTTGCTTGTGGCTTTTTCCTTTCGTGTAGACTCTCTTCTTGGAGAGAGTTTGGTGAGTTGAGTCCCTGAGAGTGTTAGTGAGTTATGAGGGCCGAGCTTGCCCGGTGATCCTTCTTGAAGACGCCTTGTTAAGGTACGAGGTTACCTTAGGCATGGTGGTTGCTTTTAGGAGGTCCTTTTTGGGACTCAACGATATTTTTGGGTATTAGATTGAAGGCTAGCCCGTTTGTGTGACGCCCCGTTTCGATGGTTGTCAGGTATAACGACACGTGTGTGTTAGTTCGAGTGCTGCGTGTATTTTAATTTCATTTTTTATTGCTAAATGTGCAATTTTCTAAACTTAAATTTGCTCATTAATTACCTACGTGTGAAATAGTTTCTATTTTTATATTTAAATGTGAATCATATATTTTAGTTGTTAGTTGCAAATTAAATATGAAATTTTAAAACTTAAGTGCTTGTACGTAATCATTGATTGAGGATTACATGGTTTACTTGCTAATTTTATCTAATAAATATGAAATTAAATTCCAATTGCCGTTTATTAATTAAATATAAATTACATGCAATTATATATATATATATATACACGTACAATGATATACACTAAACATGCATTTCATATATCATATATATATGATATATATATACACGTGTCCAGCATGTATATAGATATATATGCATTAATCAGTTTTGGCATATAATTACATGCTTATAAATATATATCCCTCCACAAATATATGTGTACAATTAATAAATATAAAGTTGTATTTTAATTGTCATTTATTAGTTGAACATGAATTACATGCATCTACATATGTACATACACGTGCACAGCAAATATAAATGTATATATATATACTTAACTCACATATCTACCAATTGATTTACACATGTAATTACAAACCACTTTATCATATTCATATGTACGTAATATTATTTTATATACTTCCTTTAAACACACCGCCTCACACACTCACAAACACAATTTAATTTCTTCTCACCTCATTCACGGTGTGGATGAAACAAAAGAAAGAGGGAAAGAAGAAAGACAGCGGTACCTCCATATCCATCGGACCGCCTTCCACTATCGGTCACCGAAGAATCGAACAACACCCTTCCCTTTGTTTTTGTTTCTTCTTTTTATTCATTAGGTAAGATCCTCTTGGAGGTATATGTATATGTGTATTTCTAATACATATGTGATTATTTGAATAGAAATTGGGACTTCTACTTTTATGTTTTAAATCCATAATTTTTTTAATGTTAGATGAGGTTTTATGTTTAATTATTTGTTTAAATGTTGAAAATTTGATGGTAAGTTGAATTAAATGTCAGAATTAAATAAGGTTTTATTTATAAAATGAGTTAACTTAATTTTTGGGATTTAAACATATTTTTATATATTTAGTGCGTACGAATATTGTATATATATGTTTATATTGTTGTATGTTGTGATAAATTGAAGTAGGGAAACAACCCTTGAATTTGTTATTGTTGCGTAGTGGAGAAAGTAAGAATAATAAAGTTCACATGATGAGTTGCCCTGCTGGAGACGCCAATTGTTGCTGCTTATATAAATATATATTCAATGCTTATAAATGTTTAGTATATATATATTATATATTTGTATATATGTGTATCTTCCAACTAATGTTGTGATTTAAAGTGGGAATTGAGGTTTAATGTAGAATTGGGGCGAACCCCAACTCCTGAGTGCCTGGTCGCGTGGCTGCTCTTAACTGTTGTTGCAGCCACCTGTTTCCGTTCTTGAATTTTAATTAATCTTGTGAATCTGTGTAATTTTTCATCTCAGTTTGTTTCCAACCTCTTTTCCTAAGCCCTGTAAGTATATTAATTAAATTAAAATATGATTTATCTTTTAAATTTGCATTGATCTTGAATTCCTAAATTGTCTAATTGCTTTAATTAATTTCATGTTCATTCATTGAGCATGCTCATTATATAATACGAGCTCATTGCACATCATATCATCCATATCGTCGAACTTAATTGCCGTGCGTCATTACTTGGTTCTTTTTGAGTCGAGTCTTAATCGAAATATATTCGGTTTGTACAGACAATCTCCAGGGCGGAGAGGACCAAGTTGAGTAGGCATTGTTCTTGCCCTTTTGTCGTTTACTCCACTCAGGTGAGGTTTTTCTTTATATATCGACCTACAACCGTGCATGTGATAGAAGAGCCAAAATATTTTACTAAAATCAACCCTTTTATTATTATATATTAATGAAAATATTTTCAAACAACAACCGAACCGATTGGCGAGATGTGTGTGTGTGTTATGTTGTGGGGCCCAGGGGTCGTGCTTTGGGTGAACCGGGGAGGCAAGGGCCGACGGCTAGCCCATTGTACGGTCCCATATCGAAGGGGATGAACCCAGAATCTATTAGGAGGTTAGTGGAGGACGGAGTCCCGAGGGCGAGAGAGTCATGCACCCTTGTTTCTCATGTGTATGTGGATGGGGAGGGTTGGCCGCCCGAACCATCAACCCGGAGGAAAAAGGATGTTTAGGTAATGATATGATTGTGTGTGTGAACGATCGTAATGATTGAAAATGAGGAGTAAAGGTTGGAGACCGCTCGTTCTCGCCGAGCAACCTACAGTAATTATTTAATGAATTGAATGTTCGTAATCCCATTGTGCGAGTTTTGAATTTTCCAAAATTAATATGTTTTGATGAAGAACGTATAATAGGATTAGGAAACTGTGTGCTTGCATGTATATTTATATATACGGGTGCGTGTGTAGCCCCTCACCAGTCCTTTGACTGACCCCTCCATGTTTTTTTTCTCCCTTTTGCAGTTGCAGGTACACGTGGTCGTAGCTAGGCGGGAAAGTTAGTACAGTCTTTTACTTTTGAACCTAGCTAGATCTTTATTCTCTTGTTAGAGTTATGCATTAGATACAACATACAATTATCAGTGGTAATACTGAGGCCTTGTCGACCACCTATACTTTTGGATACTTGTTACTGTTTTGTTAGCCTTGGTGGCTAATGTATATATATTTTGCCCTAGTAGATTACATAGTTTGAACTCGTTTGCATATTCGTTTTAATTACGCTTCCGCATATTCGTTCTTGTTGCGCACTTGAATGACAGGGTCTAGTCCCGCCTAGCCAGGAGTGTTTTTTTTGGTCACCTGTTCGCTATGACTTAGTGCGTATGCGGATGTCCGTTTCGTATATGTACTGGGGCATAGTGCGGGGGTTGTGGCGTACCGACGCTCTGGGCGCTACATCCTTAAGTGGTATCAGAGCTCTAGGTTGCAAAACCGGAGTTCTAGTGTCAAGTTGTGTTTGTCTAGGTCGTACGGCTTAAGAACTACGTGTTTATGTGTTTAATTGAATTGTATTGTTTTGAAATTTGATGAAACTATTCGAATTACTTGGTTTAGTTGTTTGTTTCAATTAATTGTAATACATATGCATTTTTAACCAATCATGCATCTTTTTCAGTTTCTTATATCTCAGGATGCCTCGAGGACGACCTCCACGTGACCATGGACCGCCCGTTTATGATCCTCCTCAACCACCACAAATGAATATGGAAAACTTCATGGATGCTGTATATAACTATGTTGAACAGAGGCGTGCGGAAGCTCCACCTCCACCTCCAGTGGTACAACAACCTCCACTACCACCGCCTCGGAATGCACATGCGGTATTTCTGAGTTATAACCCTCCTAAATTCATGGGGACTACGGACGATATTGTAGCAGAGACTTGGCTCACTCGCATTAGTCGTATCTATGAGGTATGCCCCTGCACCCCCGAAGAGCAAGGCCGATTTGCTGTGTTTCAACTAGAAGGGGATGCCTATGAATGGTGGAAGGGAGTTTCAGAGAAATTGGAGGTAAATGGGGAAGAACTCAATTGGGATGTCTTCACTCGAGAGTTTCGTGATGCCTATGTACCCGAGGTTGTACGGGAAAAGCGTGAGCAGGAGTTTATGGACCTCAAGCAAGGGCCTCGGACTGTGGCACAATATCTTGCTGTCTTCAATAGATTGGCCAAGTATGCACCTCATATTACACAAGATGAGAAGAGGAAGGCCAAGAGATTTATTGCTGGTCTGAGGGAGGACTTAAGGCATGGGAGTGCCGGACATAAATTCGAGTCCTTTTCGGATACTGTTCAAAGAGCTATGGTTCAAGAAGAAGAGTATCGAAAGAAAGATCCAGTTACGAAAGGTTATACAGGACAGAGTTCAGGATCAGGCTCCAAGAGGCCCGCCTATCAGATTACTCAGCCTCCGCGAGCCCATGACAAGAAACCTCGACCAGCGGGGCCAGCTCAGAAAGCCCTAGCAACTCTTCCTCCACCAGGACCAAAGCCATGCACTCATTGTGGCGGTCCCAATCACAACTATGACAATTGTTGGAAGAGGCTCGGACGATGCTTAATTTGTGGGTCTCCGGAACATAAGGCCTATGCTTGTGATCAAGCTAGAGATCGAGGACAACAGGGTGGAAATCAAAAACAAGTTGTGAGAGCCCGTGTTTATGCCCTTGAGGGCGAGGATCAGGATGCTCAGGTTGATGATGCTGCCGTCATCGAAGGTACAATTTGCATTCATGGCACTTGCATCCATACATTATTTGACCCGGGTGCAACACACTCGTTTCTTGCTCGAGACTTAGTCTCTTCTTTGTACTTGCCTGCTCCTTGTTTGGATGCCTGTTTTGTGGTTAGTTCACCTCTAGGAGGTAGTCTTGAGACGAATCGTGTGTTTAAGAATTGCCCGGTGAGCATTGAGGGTCGTGATTATCCAGCCGATTTTGTGGAGATGCCAATGAAGAAGTATGGAGCCATTCTTGGGATGGATTGGTTGTTTGTACACCGAGCCGTTATAGACTGTCACGCCAAGAAGATCCGTTTGGGGGCCGAAGTTTTTGTGGGCGAGAAAGGAAAGTCTAATCCTATAATCTCTTTCATGGAAGCTCACAAACTTGTGAGAGATGGAGCCACTGGATACATAGCTTATCTCCTTAATAAACCTAAAGATCAAGCAAAATTGGAGGAAACCGAGGTCGTTAAGGACTTTCTTAATGTATTTCCGGAGAATCTGGGTTCTCTCCCACCAAAGCGGGAAATTGAGTTCGTGATAGACCTCTATCCAGAAACGGAGGCTTTCTCAAAGACACCTTATCGCATGGCACCAGCCGAGTTAAAGGAATTAAAGACACAGCTTGATGAGCTATTGGCTTGCGGATACATTAGACCAAGTACCTCACCTTGGGGTGCTCCCGTCCTATTTGTAAAGAAGAAGGATGGGACGTTGAGAATGTGTATTGACTACCGTGAGCTCAATAGGATGACGGTGAAGAACAAATACCCCCTTCCACACATCGAGGAGTTATTCGATCTACTTCAGGGTTCGAAGGTTTATTCCAAACTTGATTTAAGACAGGGGTGTTATCAGTTAAGGGTCCGGGAAGAAGATATTCCAAAGACGGGATTCAACACCCGATATGGACACTACGAGTTTGTAGTCATGCCTTTTGGCTTGACAAACGCTCCAGCGGCTTTTATGGACATGATGCACAGGATATTTCGGCCATTTCTCGACAAGTTTGTGGTGATCTTCATCGATGATATCCTAGTGTATTCGAGGTCTGAGGAAGAACATGCCCAACATTTGAAGATCGTGCTCGAGACTCTCAGGGAGCATCAACTTTTTGCAAAGTTTAGCAAATGCGAGTTTTGGATCGACAGAGTCACCTTCTTAGGCCATATTATATCAGGCAACGGAATTGAGGTTGATCCTTCAAAGATAGAGACTGTGATGCACTGGAAGCAACCGAAGAATGCCTCTGAAGTAAGAAGTTTTCTTGGCTTAGCAGGTTATTACAGAAGATTCGTGAAGGACTTCTCAAAGATAGCAGCGCCTTTGACCCGATTGACTAAAAAGGAGATAAAGTTTGAGTGGGACAATACTTGTGAGGTAAGCTTTCAACAGCTGAAGGAGAAGTTGACCACCGCACCGGTATTAACCCTACCCAAAGGCACCGAGAACTACGCCATATACGCTGATGCTTCTAAGGAAGGGCTTGGATGTGTGTTGATGCAAAGTGGTAAAGTAGTTGCTTACGCCTCAAGGAAGTTGAAAGAGCATGAGAAGAATTACCCCACTCATGATCTCGAGTTAGCAGCTATTATCTTTGCTCTAGCAAAGTGGAGGCACTATCTCTATGGTGTCAAGTTTGAGATTTTCTCTGACCACAAGAGCCTCAAATACTTGTTTACTGAGAAGGAGCTCAATATGAGACAGCGGCGTTGGATGGAGTTCTTAGAAGATTATGAGTGCACAATCCACTATCATCCAGGCAAAGCTAATGTGGTCGCTGATGCTTTGAGTCGGAAATCAAGCATATCGAGTTTGGAGGCTAGCCTGAGTGATGGAACCAAGAGTATTGTGTTGAGAGCTCGACTTGCTAACATCACCATACAACCAGATTTGAAACAGAGAATTCTTGATGCTCAAGCCACTGATCCTTGGATTCAGAACCGGATAAGGAATGTTCGGGATGATCCGAAGTCACCATTTAGATTCGATGAATTTGGAGTCTTTAGGTTTAAGACTCGAGTTTGTGTGCCACAAGAGCTACAACGTATGATCCTTGAAGAGGCACATAAGAGAGCTTATTCAGTGCATCCCGGTGGTAACAAGATGTACCGAGACTTGAAACAGTATTATTGGTGGAATGGTATGAAGAAAAGTGTAGCCAATTACGTAAGGCATTGCAAAACGTGTCAACAAGTCAAAGCAGAACATCAGAAACCAGGAGGTCTGCTACAACCTTTGCCTATTCCAGAATGGAAATGGGAGCAAGTGACAATGGATTTCGTTTCTGGTTTACCAAAGGCTAAAGGTGGTGTTGATGGGATTTGGGTGATAATTGACCGCTTAACCAAGTCCGCCCACTTTCTTGCAGTAAGAATGTCCGATAAAGTAAGCAAGCTAGCAGAGAAGTACAATAACGAGATTGTCAGGCTTCATGGAATCCCGGTTAGCATTGTGTCAGATAGGGATCCGAGGTTCACTTCGAAACTGTGGCAGGATCTTCAGAAACATTTGGGTTCGAAACTTAACTTCAGCACAACCTCACACCCTCAGACGGACGGACAGTCAGAGAGGTTGATTAAATACCTCGAAGACATGCTTCGAGCTTGTGCTTTGGACTTTCAGAACACTTGGGATAAACAGTTGCCCTTGATTGAGTTTGCTTGCAATAATAGCTATCAAGCCTCGATTGGGATGGCACCGTATGAAGCTCTCTACGGTAGGAAGTGTCGATCACCGTTGTTTTTCGATCTAGAGGATTGGAAGTGGACGAAGGAAGAAGGGGTGAAAAAGAAAGAAAAAAGGGGAGTCCTTTCTAAAGTAGTTCAAGATGCTATCGATAATATTAAAATCATCCAACAACGGATGAAAGCCGCTCAAGATCGTCAGAAGAGCTATGCTGATCGAAGAAGGCGGAACCTCGAGTTCGAGGCAGGGGATAGAGTCTTTTTAAAAGCATCCCCACGTAAAGGATTCACCCGTATTGGAAGAGGCGGGAAGCTAAATCCTCGTTACATTGGTCCATTTGAGATACTTGAACGCATTGGTGAAGCGGCATATCGTTTAGACCTTCCGCCAAGCTTGACTGGAATACACAACGTTTTTCATGTGTCTCAACTCCGAAAGTACTACCCCGACGACTCAGAGATCCTTTCAGTGGAAGACGTACAACTAGAACCAGATCTGACGATTGTGAGAAAGCCGGTAAGAGTCCTTGACCAGAAATTCCAAGAATTAAGAAACCGAAGAATTCCTCTAGTCAAAGTCTTATGGCAAGATCAGAAGTCTGAAGAAGCCACTTGGGAAACCGAGGAAAAGATGAGAAAAATCTGTCCGGAGTTGTTCGAGGCTAGTCAGAAGAATCTGGGGGCCAGATTCTTTTAAGGGGGGGAGGTTGTGACGCCCCGTTTCGATGGTTGTCAGGTATAACGACACGTGTGTGTTAGTTCGAGTGCTGCGTGTATTTTAATTTCATTTTTTATTGCTAAATGTGCAATTTTCTAAACTTAAATTTGCTCATTAATTACCTACGTGTGAAATAGTTTCTATTTTTATATTTAAATGTGAATCATATATTTTAGTTGTTAGTTGCAAATTAAATATGAAATTTTAAAACTTAAGTGCTTGTACGTAATCATTGATTGAGGATTACATGGTTTACTTGCTAATTTTATCTAATAAATATGAAATTAAATTCCAATTGCCGTTTATTAATTAAATATAAATTACATGCAATTATATATATATATATATACACGTACAATGATATACACTAAACATGCATTTCATATATCATATATATATGATATGTATATACACGTGTCCAGCATGTATATAGATATATATGCATTAATCAGTTTTGGCATATAATTACATGCTTATAAATATATATCCCTCCACAAATATATGTGTACAATTAATAAATATAAAGTTGTACTTTAATTGTCATTTATTAGTTGAACATGAATTACATGCATCTACATATGTACATACACGTGCACAGCAAATATAAATGTATATATATATACTTAACTCACATATCTACCAATTGATTTACACATGTAATTACAAACCACTTTATCATATTCATATGTACGTAATATTATTTTATATACTTCCTTTAAACACACCGCCTCACACACTCACAAACACAATTTAATTTCTTCTCACCTCATTCACGGTGTGGATGAAACAAAAGAAAGAGGGAAAGAAGAAAGACAGCGGTACCTCCATATCCATCGGACCGCCTTCCACTATTGGTCACCGAAGAATCGAACAACACCCTTCCCTTTGTTTTTGTTTCTTCTTTTTATTCATTAGGTAAGATCCTCTTGGAGGTATATGTATATGTGTATTTCTAATACATATGTGATTATTTGAATAGAAATTGGGACTTCTACTTTTATGTTTTAAATCCATAATTTTTTTAATGTTAGATGAGGTTTTATGTTTAATTATTTGTTTAAATGTTGAAAATTTGATGGTAAGTTGAATTAAATGTCAGAATTAAATAAGGTTTTATTTATAAAATGAGTTAACTTAATTTTTGGGATTTAAACATATTTTTATATATTTAGTGCGTACGAATATTGTATATATATGTTTATATTGTTGTATGTTGTGATAAATTGAAGTAGGGAAACAACCCTTGAATTTGTTATTGTTGCGTAGTGGAGAAAGTAAGAATAATAAAGTTCACATGATGAGTTGCCCTGCTGGAGACGCCAATTGTTGCTGCTTATATAAATATATATTCAATGCTTATAAATGTTTAGTATATATATATTATATATTTGTATATATGTGTATCTTCCAACTAATGTTGTGATTTAAAGTGGGAATTGAGGTTTAATGTAGAATTGGGGCGAACCCCAACTCCTGAGTGCCTGGTCGCGTGGCTGCTCTTAACTGTTGTTGCAGCCACCTGTTTCCGTTCTTGAATTTTAATTAATCTTGTGAATCTGTGTAATTTTTCATCTCAGTTTGTTTCCAACCTCTTTTCCTAAGCCCTGTAAGTATATTAATTAAATTAAAATATGATTTATCTTTTAAATTTGCATTGATCTTGAATTCCTAAATTGTCTAATTGCTTTAATTAATTTCATGTTCATTCATTGAGCATGCTCATTATATAATACGAGCTCATTGCACATCATATCATCCATATCGTCGAACTTAATTGCCGTGCGTCATTACTTGGTTCTTTTTGAGTCGAGTCTTAACCGAAATATATTCGGTTTGTACAGACAATCTCCAGGGCGGAGAGGACCAAGTTGAGTAGGCATTGTTCTTGCCCTTTTGTCGTTTACTCCACTCAGGTGAGGTTTTTCTTTATATATCGACCTACAACCGTGCATGTGATAGAAGAGCCAAAATATTTTACTAAAATCAACCCTTTTATTATTATATATTAATGAAAATATTTTCAAACAACAACCGAACCGATTGGCGAGATGTGTGTGTGTGTGTTATGTTGTGGGGCCCAGGGGTCGTGCTTTGGGTGAACCGGGGAGGCAAGGGCCGACAGCTAGCCCATTGTACGGTCCCATATCGAAGGGGATGAACCCAGAATCCATTAGGAGGTTAGTGGAGGACGGAGTCCCGAGGGCGAGGGAGTCATGCACCCTTGTTTCTCATGTGTATGTGGATGGGGAGGGTTGGCCGCCCGAACCATCAACCCGGAGGAAAAAGGATGTTTAGGTAATGATATGATTGTGTGTGTGAACGATCGTAATGATTGAAAATGAGGAGTAAAGGTTGGAGACCGCTCGTTCTCGCCGAGCAACCTACAGTAATTATTTAATGAATTGAATGTTCGTAATCCCATTGTGCGAGTTTTGAATTTTCCAAAATTAATATGTTTTGATGAAGAACGTATAATGGGATTAGGGAACTGTGTGCTTGCATGTATATTTATATATACGGGTGCGTGTGTAGCCCCTCACCAGTCCTTTGACTGACCCCTCCATGTTTTTTTTCTCCCTTTTGCAGTTGCAGGTACACGTGGTCGTAGCTAGGCGGGAAAGTTAGTACAGTCTTTTACTTTTGAACCTAGCTAGATCTTTATTCTCTTGTTAGAGTTATGCATTAGATACAACATACAATTATCAGTGGTAATACTGAGGCCTTGTCGACCACCTATACTTTTGGATACTTGTTACTGTTTTGTTAGCCTTGGTGGCTAATGTATATATATTTTGCCCTAGTAGATTACATAGTTTGAACTCGTTTGCATATTCGTTTTAATTACGCTTCCGCATATTCGTTCTTGTTGCGCACTTGAATGACAGGGTCTAGTCCCGCCTAGCCAGGAGTGTTTTTTTTGGTCACCTGTTCGCTATGACTTAGTGCGTATGCGGATGTCCGTTTCGTATATGTACTGGGGCATAGTGCGGGGGTTGTGGCGTACCGACGCTCTGGGCGCTACAGTTTGTATCCTTTGTGGAGTTGTTGGTTATTCCGGGACGGTGTGACAAGCTACGTGGCTTACCTTTGGGTTAACCCAGGGGTCGAGCCAAGTTTGAAAAGACGAAGATCGGAGTAAGACCCTCTCAATGATTCCTTGAAAGTTTGGATTTATTACCACTTAATAGGGACATTGAGACGGTCGTGATCTTTATCCCGGAGTTGGACCTTTTCTGAAGATTCTCTACCGGATGACTCTAGCGTGGGTGTTGGAGTGGAGTGCTTAGTCCTATCTATGGAAGAAGATGGACTTTAAGATGAAAATAAACTACCGTGAACTACACGGGTTGTAACGCCCCGGTTTTTCATTTATACTAATATGTCGTATGTGTTTATAAATTGTTAGTAGTTTATTTTAATTTTATTTCGTTAATTAATTTATTTAATTGATAACTAAGAGTTAATGTTAATTATTTCAATTTAAGTTTATTAACCTTAAAATTTAATTTAATTTGTACCCTTGGGTTAAAAGTTAAATAAACTTATCTACAGTTAATTAATATTAAACTATGTGAATTCGTTAAATACTATAACTAAATTTTATTAATATTAAATGTGTATTAAATCCGTTAACATTTATATCTCATTTATATTAATATTAAATTTTATATTTTATTCATGGACTAGCGGTTAGTTTTTAAATATGAGTTTTAATTTTTGTTATTTATTTTGAATTATTATGAAATTATAAATGCATTGCTCATGAGTGTTATCAACGTGCTTCGTTCTTATATGATTTGATATCGAAAATTCATGAAAACTTAGTATATTGTAGATTTATGTGTTATGAACATGTTTATATGCTCGTTTATGTTTTCGACTTCGTTTGACGTGGTAACGAATTTATTTTGAATTGTGGAACCAAATCGGGGGCTAACGAGCAATTAGCGCACCCTTGGTTCCGTATATGATATCTTGAGCTAAGAAACTCGGATTCGAGTTTCGTCAACTTCGCTGAACTCGTAACGAAAATTCGAGTTTAATGAACTTAGCCTCATATTTTTCTAAGACCATTTGAACCTCCGAAATTCAACCGAAACATGTAACGGATGCCAAAACTGCCACATTTTACCAAAAGAGCCATATCTTATTCAAACCTTGACCAAATTAACCATGATTGGAGGCTATGGAACCCTAGTTACACCCACTATCACCCCATGCCCTTACCTAACCGAACTAACCCTCACACTTAGAGAAATATCAGCCAAAACACCCTGCTCTCCAGAAAATCCCGTAGCCCTTGTGCACCTTGGAGATTCAAGCTCAAATCTCTTCCATCATCCATTCAATCCACAAGGTAAGCTTAGGGTTGTATTATACATTCAACATGTGTCATTTTAAGCTATGCATCCCCAATTTTGAGTATGCTTTCATGGGATTTTGAAGAAACGATGAAATAGTTACGTTATGACTCAATATTTGATTTCATGATTTAGATTCTGTTTTCTTGAGGAATGGTGCGTGAAATCTGACCACTTCAGTTCCTAGTATGTGTATTTGAACTTGAATTCGATTTATGTTAAGTGTTTGAGAATCCACCAATGTTGAACTATATGAAACTTGAAGATATATGCAAGAACATGACTGCCCTCCTTTGGCGTGCTGCTGCGAATGATTTTGGGACTGGAATATGGATATGTGGTGCTGTTTCCTTTGTAAATTTGGCATGGTTATTGAGTATACATGTTTCCCTTTTGTGTCGCCCTGTTTTTCATTCCTTTTCAGCCACATATTTACTGATTTAAAGCTTGTTTGAGATGCTGTCTTGCTGCGTTGCTGTTGTGCGTGTTTGCTTCATGGAATGCTTGCGTTGTTGCTGTTAGTTTGTTGATGTTTTGTTGTATGCTGCTGCTGTTGTGTGTTAAGGAAGGAACAGGGGATTAGGCTTGGTCTGCTACTGCTGCTGCGCTACGTCTGTAATGTAACTCCCCGGCCAGGGAGATTTTATGCGTGGAAAAGGCCCGGCCGGGTAGTTATGTGCAGAAGCAACTACTTCTTTTCTTTCCCGTCTTTCTTGGTGGTGCTGTAATGTGTGTTTGTTGTTTCCTTTTTCCTGCATGACTGCTGCATGTAATGTCTTGTGTGTGTGCTTGTATTTATACTAATCTTGTGCATGATATATATATGTGTGTGTCCTGAGTACATATATATATATATATAGTTATGTCATGCATGCAATTTTTATATACACTATAAATATATGGTTACTATATATAAATATATATACCTTATGTATTATATATAAAGCATGCATGCATGCGTACGTATATGTATATGTATATATATATTTTAGTTTTGTTATGTTTGTATATATATATATATATATATATATATATATATATATATATATATATATATTATATATGTATGAATTGTTTTGTGACATATATAAAATAGATATTAAATATTATTTGATTTAATTGAGTGATGGAAATTAAATTGTTATCTATTTCATGTTCCTTTCTAATTTCCAATCTTGACTTTAATATTCTATTTATCTAATTTCTAATTGTAAATGTGAATTAGTACATGTTATGATTGTTAATTGAAATGCTTGTATTGAATTGATATGAAATGTGGAATTTATGAATTTAATGAATTCTAACGTTTCATTAAACGAATGAATGACTCGTTTATATGATTTAAATACGTTAATCGTACACATGAACATGTTCATGACAGAATATGATCTCTTAGACATTCATATCATGTTCATTGCATGTCGTGCGTCATATATGGTTCATTTAGAGTCTTGAGTCTCACGAATGCATTGTTATCCTTATACAGTTTCTCCAGGGCGGAGATGCCGGGTTCTTGGGCTTCTTCGAGTCTTCTTTTCTTCTTGGTATTGTTTGGTAAGAGGCGTTCAGGTGGGTTTCTCTACTATCTAGTTAAATGACCCTATATACTCCCAACGTGTAAAGTTTTTGGCCAAAATTTAGTATATGTATATAGAGTCGTTTTAAAGAGTAAATAATTTTAAAGTAAAACCCTTCTTTTATGAACCTACCAAATGTTTTGGCGAGAAAAGAATGAATGTTATGCACAGAATGGGGCCTAGGGACTTGGTGTGAGTGGTGACCCGAGGAGGCATGGGCTGACGGTGAACCCTCACACTAGTTCGACCAATGTACGGCGTAACCAGACCTCGTTAGGAGTTTGCGAGGAATGGACGCTGAGTGCCACTAGGGGAGTCATGAAACCCTTTTGGTCAATGAATGGATGGTTCGGGCCAATCACCCGGCCATCACCCGGAGGAAGAAGGTGTAAATGTTCATGAATGTGCACAAAAGAATGTTATGTATGAATGAAAGAAAGAAAGAAAGAATGTTTAATGAACTACACAAGGTGTTGGTTGGAGATAATACACGCCTACTCGTCGGGCCACAAACGACCTAATGAAAATGAACGTTATAATCCCTTTTGACGACTTATTTATTTTACCCACTTGGGAAATGCTCTAAAAACTTCATTTGGGATTATAGCTTGCATGTGAATGTTTAAATATTGTTGTATATGCTATTTATGCCTCATTTTATACCCACCAGTCTCGTATAGACTGAACCCGGATTGTTTTCAGTGTTCTTGCAGGTTTGGAGTGCTAGGCGGGAAGTCTTGTTTGTTCTGTCGTTCGGATAGGTTAGAGTCAGTCCATGTGCATAATGAATCATAATTTGTTTAAGTTATAGAGAATGTATGATTGGTATTGATTGTTACCACTATCATGAATTATAAATGAGTTTATAAGAAACCGTAATGGAACTGCTATGATTTTATTGATTTTCGGGATTAGTTACCTATGCTAGTTGAACCCGTTGTTGGTTGCTTATCCTATTATTGATATATGTATGTTGCTTCCGCTTTGGTATATTTCGGTTTATTATCTCTTTGGTTGCGAAAGTTAGCTCCCGCCTAGCTTAGCGAGTGTGTATGTCCCCATTCGCCGTGATCTATCTCGGGTATGGATTGTCCATTTCATATTCGGGCCGGGTCTCGGTGCGGGGGATGTGGTACCTTGTGCTCAGGTGCTACATCCTTAAGTGGTATCAGAGCCCGGTTGCAAAACTGGTGTTCTCGTGTCGTGTTTGAGTCAGTTTAGGTCGTATGGCTTAGGAACTACGTGACAATGTGTGCATTGCATCGATCTTGAATACGTATTGTTTTTCTTTTTGAATTTTGGTTGATTTATCTGTTGTATTTTTGCTTTGGATCAGTGCTTTTCGTGTCAAATACTTGCCATGAGCATGCACTAATCGCATGCATGTATCCTTGAAATGAGTTTTGATTTACAGGTGATGAAGATACAATCAAACCACGGCCAAATATCATGCTAACAACAGTCTATTGCAAATCCTTTCCGAGGCATGGTAGATAGGAGGGATGTACCGGGGAAGGATATAGAGAATTCGAGATGCGTGGTCCTCGTAGATAGAACTAGAGTTAAAGGGTTAGGAGCTGAATTGGAAGTTCGACATCAGAGATGCAAGTATGGAGGACACTTGATGAAGTAGGAGTTGATCGTGGAATATTTATGACTCCGACGATTGACATGTGCGGCTCTTTTACATAAGATTCCATAATTGGATTCAACAGGGTCATTCAAATTAAGGAACGGAGTGAATGAACTTTGAGGGTACTTTAATTCAGAGTTCGGATTATGGAAAAGATAGCGAGGATTGCAAAGATACAAGCTAAAACACATTCGGTGGGAATTAAGCATCAAGAGTCGTCAAAGAGGAATTTCTAAGTAAGCCTAATAGATAGAAAAGAGGCTGTAGAGGTCAAGATCAGGAAGAAGTGAGTCCGGGAGCCTTAAATTTCAACTAAGATGGAAAACGAATCGAGGAGGGATTTGAAGGAGCCAAGTAGCGTGAAAAATACAAGTTCATGGAAGGTGACAATACTATGGACAAGATTTGAGTTCGTTTTCCAAATCCAAGCTGAATTGTCGTGTTGTGAGGATGAATTGGGAAATATGGAGCAACGAATGGAAACGGTAAAGAAAGGCAAAGACGTTTTGGAAGGAAAGCATGCGCGCAAGTGGGAGCAATTGGAAAGCAAGTTCTATTCCCAATCTAAACTCGTAAAGGATAAACAAAGGGATCTTGATCAGGGTGATGACTCGAAGTAGGATTCGGAAATACCGTCGAGGTAATTTTATAAGTGAGTTGGGCATTATTGAAGGGCGATTCTCGGGGAGAAATTTGGATGCTAATTCCGTGGATGTAAAGGAAGTTAGGGACCAAGAAATTTCAATTCCAGACCTTGGAAGATACAAGTGATCACAAAGATTCATGGAAACTTGAAGACCATGGGAGAGGCAAGGAATAATCAGCAAGTCAAAGTAACCTCGTGGTTGGAGGAACGAGGAAAAGCTGTCGAGCTAACAACTAACCACATTGGTGACAGGTTCCAAAACATACATAGCACGTGCATCATAATTCGCATCAATTATCTATTCTTCTTTATTTATGTTCGTGCGTGTCTTTCTAATTGATTTCGTTACTCTAATGTGCTGCATATTTAATTGTCGTAAGTGTGCCACATGCATCGTCATTTTAACCCGACATGCATTCTAGTGTTTATTTGATAGGAAATTCTTTCATCTCACTTATCAAGTATCATTTGAACCGACCCACATCTGAGTATAAGGAATATGACTTTGGAGAAATAAAGAATTTCAAGTAAGGGATAGATTGATAGAAACGGGAATTCAGAAAGAGAAGTGAGACTAGAGATGGCTTCGGGGTTTTCGAATCGGACAAGAATAGGAAAGGAGTTTCGGACATCAAGCGAATTAGAAGGGAAGTTGAAAGACAAAACGTTGGGGTTACCATTTTGATTAAAATCCTCCCTAATGGAAATTATTCATCAAGAATTTCGATAAAAGAAGGATTGATGGAATTCGGCAGGTAAGGACAGAAAATTTAAGGGGGAGAGCACGACCAAGAGGAAAATTGAAACTCGAGGTCGGGGTCGAAGAAATAATTATACAAATAACGGAAATGCAATTAGGGAAGATCCGGGAATTTTATGGTGGTGAGCGGAGATGAATAAGACGACTTTAAGGATTAACCATTAAAATGAAAGCTGAGTCACTAAATTCGGATTGAAGAATTTCACGGGAAATAGAGAAGATAGCTCGTTGAATTGTACTAAGTATGTAAGTTGATTTGAAAAAAAGGGAGTTACGAAGGAGCTTGGGAAACTCCTAAGCTGAGTTGTCAAGAGGGAACCGATTCGAGTTATCATAGAAAGGGACGCCGTTAATAAAATTTGGTTCAATGAATACGGAAAGAGATTTTAAAAGCGACAAACCGGCAAGGATAAACATTTAGAAGATTTAAATCAAACTTCAAGAATTATCAAGAACATCCTTTCTCCGATTAGGGAATTGTAAGAGGCGAATACCAAATTTCCCCTTAAAGGTTTAAGGAGAGTGAGGAAAATTGAACGGAAGATAAGGAAAGATTTGGGTGATATGTATTAAGGTCGGGCATAAACTTTTAAAGACGCCAAGGATGGATTAAGGGTATTCGGGGAGGTCAAGCTCGACTAAGTAAAAAGAGTTGATTGGTTGAATGAAGATTATGGGAAATAATGAAAGATCGAAGAAGATTGGAAGCAGGACAAGTCGAGCATTGAATTCACTTTCGGGGCAGACCACGCTTTGGACAACGAAACTTACCATTCTGAATTATGCAACTACGGTGAACGGTACATGAAGCATCCATGATACTTGCATCCATGCAAATTTAACTTAAATAATTTTTATGTTAGGTGCTTTGATTCCTTATTATGTTAACTTACTTGGAGTAAGTGATGATCAACGTGGGTGATACCTTTTGCCTGCTTTGGGTGTCTTAAGTGACTTTAATTATTGTTTTGCGTGGTGTTGCTCGGGAGTATTGGAGACTTCCTTGCTTTCTTGTTGTTTGCGAGAGACGGGGAATCTCTCATTGTTTGGTTGGGCGAGTAGTGAATCCGAGGATGGATTCTTTTAAGGGGGAGAGGTTGTAACGCCCCGGTTTTTCATTTATACTAATATATCGTATGTGTTTATAAATTGTTAGTAGTTTATTTTAATTTTATTTTATAATTTTATTTCGCTAATTAATTTATTTAATTGATAACTAAGAGTTAATGTTAATTATTTCCATTTAAGTTTATTAACCTTAAAATTTAATTTAATTTGTACCCTTGGGTTAAAAGTTAAATAAACTTATCTACAGTTAATTAATATTAAACTATGTGAATTCGTTAAATACTATAACTAAATTTGATTAATATTAAATGTGTATTAAATCCGTTAACATTTATATCTCATTTATATTAATATTAAATTTTATATTTTATTCATGGACTAGGGGTTAGTTTTTAAATATGAGTTTTAATTTTTGTTATTTATTTTGAATTATTATGAAATTATAAATGCATTGCTCATGAGTGTTATCAACGTGCTTCGTTCTTATATGATTTGATATCGAAAATTCATGAAAATTTAGTATATTGTAGATTTATGTGTTATGAACATGTTTATATGCTCGTTAATGTTTTCGACTTCGTTTGACATGGTAACGAATTTATTTTGAATTGTGGAACCAAATCGGGGGCTAACGAGCAATTAGCGCACCCTTGGTTCCGTATATGATATCTTGAGCTAAGAAACTCGGATTCGAGTTTCGCCAACTTCGCTGAACTCGTAACGAAAATTCGAGTTTAATGAACTTAGCCTCATATTTTTCTAAGACCATTTGAACCTCCGAAATTCAACCGAAACATGCAACGGATGCCAAAACTGCCACATTTTACCAAAAGAGCCATATCTTATTCACACCTTGACCAAATTAACCATGGTTGGAGGCTATGGAACCCTAGTTACACCCACTATCACCCCATGCCCTTACCTAACTGAACTAACCCTCACTCTTAGAGAAATATCAGCCAAAACACCCTGCTCTCCAGAAAATCCCGTAGCCCTTGTGCACCTTGGAGATTCAAGCTCGAATCTCTTCCATCTTCCATCCAATCCACAAGGTAAGCTTAGGGTTGTATTATATATTCAATATGTGTCATTTTAAGCTATGCATCCCCAATTTTGAGCATGCTTTCATGGGATTTTGAAGAAACGATGAAATAGTAAGGTTATGACTCCATATTTGATTTCATGATTTAGATTCTGTTTTCTTGAGGAATGGTGCGTGAAATCTGACCACTTCAGTTCCTAGTATGTGTATTTGAACTCGAATTCGATTTATGTTAAGTGTTTGAGAATCCACCAATATTGAACTATATGAAACTTGAAGATATATGCAAGAACATGACTGCCCTCCTTTGGCCTGTTGCTGCGAATGATTTTGGGACTGAAATATGGATCTGTGGTGCTGTTTCCTTTGTAAATTTGGCATGGTTATTGAGTATACATGTTTCCCTTTTGTGTTGCCCTATTTTTCATTCCTTTTCAGCCACATATTTACTGATTTAAAGCTTGTTTGAAATGCTGTCTTGCTGCGTTGCTGTTGTGCGTGTTTGCTTCATGGAATGCTTGCGTTGTTGCTGTTATTTTTTTGATGTTTTGTTGTATGCTGTTGTGTGTTAAGGAAGGAACAGGGGATTAGGCTTGGTCTGCTACTGCTGCTGCGCTACGTCTGTAATGTAACTCCCCGGCCGGGGAGATTTTATGCGTGGAAAAGGCCCGGCCGGGTAGTTATGTGCAGAAGCAACTACTTCTTTTCTTTCCCGTCTTTCTTGGTGGTGCTGTAATGTGTGTTTGTTGTTTCCTTTTTCCTGCATGACTGCTGCATGTAATGTCTTGTGTGTGTGCTTGTATTTATACTAATCTTGTGCATGATATATATATGTGTGTGTCCTGAGTATGTATATATATATATATATATATATAGTTATGTCATGCATGTAATTTTTATATACACTATAAATATATGGTTACTATATATAAATATATATACCTTATGTATTATATATAAAGCATGCATGCATGCGTACGTATATGTATATGTATATATATATTTTAGTTTTGTTCTGTTTGTATATATATATATATATATATATATATATATATATATATATTATATATGTATGAATTGTTTTGTGACATATATAAAATAGATATTAAATATTATTTGATTTAATTGAGTGATTGAAATTAAATTGTTATCTATTTCATGTTCCTTTCTAATTTCCAATCTTGACTTTAATATTCTATTTATCTAATTTCTAATTGTAAATGTGAATTAGTGCATGTTATGATTGTTAATTGAAATTCTTGTATTGAATTGATATGAAATGTGGAATTTATGAATTTAATGAATTCTAACGTTTTATTGAACGAATGAATGACTCGTTTATATGATTTAAATACGTTAATCGTACACATGAACATGTTCATGACAGAATATGATCTCTTAGACATTCATATCATGTTCATTGCATGTCGTGCGTCATATATGGTTCATTTAGAGTCTTGAGTCTCACGAATGCATTGTTATCCTTGTACAGTTTCTCCAGGGCGGAGATGTCGGGTTCTTAGGCTTCTTCGAGTCTTCTTTTCTTCTTGGTATTGTTTGGTAAGAGGCGTCCAGGTGGGTTTCTCTACTATCTAGTTAAATGACCCTATATACTCCCAACGTGTAAAGTTTTCGGCCAAAATTTAGTATATGTATATAGAGTCGTTTTAAAGAGTAAATAATTTTAAAGTAAAACCCTTCTTTTATGAACCTACCAAATGTTTTGGCGAGAAAAGAATGAATGTTACGCACAGAATGGGGCCCAGGGACTTGGTGTGAGTGGTGACCCGAGGAGGCATGGGCTGACGGTGAACCCTCACACTAGTTCCACCAATGTACGGCGTAACCGGACCTCATTAGGAGTTAGCGAGGAATGGACGCTGAGTGCCACTAGGGGAGTCATGAAACCCTTTTGGTCAATGAATGGATGGTTCGGGCCAATCACCCGGCCATCAACCGGAGGAATAAGGTGTAAATGTTCATGAATGTGCCCAAAAGAATGTTATGTATGAATGAAAGAAAGAAAGAAAGAATGTTTAATGAACTACACGAGGTGTTGGTTGGAGATAATGCACGCCTACTCGCCGGGCCACAAACGACCTAAGGAAAATGAACGTTATAATCCCTTTTGACGACTTATTTATTTTACCCACTTCGGAAATGCTCTAAAAACTTCATTTGGGATTATAGCTTGCATGTGAATGTTTAAATATTGTTGTATATGCTATTTATGCCTCATTTTATACCCACCAGTCTCGTATAGACTGAACCCGGATTGCTTTCAGTGTTCTTGCAGGTTTGGAGTGCTAGGCGGGAAGTCTTGTTTGTTCTGTCGTTCGGATAGGTTAGAGTCGGTCCATGTGCATAATGAATCATGATTTGTTTAAGTTATAGAGAGTGTATGATTGGTATTGATTGTTACCACTATCATGAATTATGAATGAATTTATAAGAAACCGTAATGGAACTGCTATGATTTTATCGATTTTCCGGATTAGGTACCTATACTAGTTGAACCTGTTGTTGGTTGTTACCACTATCATGAATTATGTATGTTGCTTCCGCTTTGGTATATTTCGGTTTATTATCTCTTTGGTTGCGAAAGTTAGCTCCCGCCTAGCTTAGCGAGTGTGTATGTCCCCGTTCGCCGTGATCTAGCTCGGGTATGGATTGTCCATTTCATATTCGGGTCGGGACTCGGTGCGGGGGATGTGGTACCTTGCGCTCGGGTGCTACACGGGTTACCCTTGGGAGAAGAATACCCTTTGCTAGCTTCGAGGAGTGGTGTCTTCAGGCTTTTTCAGAGTTTCGTTGGTGGCTCCGAGGGTGGCTTCTACAAGGGTATTGTCGACTACATATTCTGGTAGAAGAACCGAGAATTGCCTCAGAGATTAAGCCTCTAGTGTTATCGAGATTCAACAGGAGATTCGTCTTTCTATAGGCGACCATCCCATGACATGAACGGCAAAGAAGAGGCACGATTTTGAGTGGGATGAGGCGGTTGAAGTGAGTTGCCTTCGGCACCGGCTTTTGCTTAACCAAGGGTACTCGAGGCCACATTGTTTACAATCGAGGCACAAAGGAATGCTTTGGTTGTGGGTTCTAACGAGAGAGTGTGGCCTACGCCTCAAGAAGTGCAAGGTCACGATAATATCCCACTCTTGGTTCGAGTTTGTTCGAGGACTTGAAGAGTCAGTTTGATGTAGTAACACGAGAAAGGATGTTGCAAACTATGTGTAGCAACGTCTAACGTGCCATCGGTTGAAGACCAAGCATCGAGAACCGACAAGATTCTCTAACTACTTTCAAATTCTAATTTGAAGTAGGAGCAGACAACTAAGGACTTCGTGTCCGGTTTGCTAACTTTAAGGAGACCCAAAGAGGTTCTAAGGGGTTGGTCGTTCTAACGAGTTAACCTATTTTCTTCTTAGTGCGATTATCCGATGAGTTTCACGAGCTTCGCAAGTTGGAAGAGAAGATCTTTGGAGTTGAAGACTTCTATCGAGTCTTGTGGCGGGATTTAAAATTTGAGAAGCCGCTTGAAGACTGATTGGAGTGGCGTAAAGGAAGTTGGAGCAGAACTTCGCTCTAGATTCGATCAAGATCCTGCTTTGGGACCTGTGGACAGGTCCTTTTTAGGGGGGGGGGGAGGTTGTAACATCCCCATTTTTCATCCGTATAGGTACGCGGTTTGAGAGTGCTAAGTGCACATTTAAATTATTTTAATTACGCAAATTACGTGTTTATTTTATTCTTTATGTGAAATACTTGAATTATGTGATTTAATATTTCAATTTTATATGAGCCTTATATGAATTATTTGAACGTTTATGCTCTATGTGCCCCGTTTTAATCCGTTTGTGGCCGTTTTTATTTCTAACTTTTATGATTAAGTGATATGCATGATCTTTATATGTTATGAACTTGTTACGTGCTCGTTTTAAGTTTTTAAGTTAGTTTGTTACGGTTTTTGAACCGTTTTATTTGTTAGGGACTTAAGGGCCTAACTTGTTTTAGCACACCATAGATTCCGGAAGGCGTAACTTGAACTTGGGAATTCGGATTCAAATTCTGGAAGTGACGTCGGGCTCATAACGAAGAATGGAAACTAGAGAACTTGGCCTCATATTTTTCTAAGTCCGTTTGGACCCCCGTATTTTGCTCGAAACGCGACCTGTGTGACAGATTTTCCACCCAGCCCGTTTTGCTCATATGACCCGTTTCTTATCCTAATCGATCCATTTTTAACCCAATTTAACCTCTTTTAACCCTCTTTCACTCCCACAGCCTCTCATTTGGACCCAGCAGCAAGAGAAAGAAGGAAAAGGCTGAAAACGAGAGAGAATGAAGGAGAAAAGAGAAAAGGGGCTGCCACTATTCATTCTTGCGATTTGTTGCTCGTTCGACCTCCAATCTTTGTCAAATTCAAAAGGTAAGTTCAAAATTCGAACCTCTATCTTCTTGCCTTTCTTTTAAGTCATGATTTGTCCATTTTCACCCGTGTTGGACATGTTTTGGAACTGCTATGTGAATAGTTAGGTTATATGAATTTTCTTGATGAGTTCATGCTTTCTTTGGATCATTTCTTAAATTGATGAGTTATATATGATCAAAATAACTTCTATATATTATTTCCAAGCATGTTTTTCTTGGAAATTGGCTAAAATTTGAACCACCATGGCTACACATCCGTGAACATGATGAATGTTTGATATATGCATCTCTTGCTTGCCTGATTCATTGTTTCTTTGTTGCTGCGTGTTTGCTACCTTGTAGCTGCTGTTTTATGCTTCATTTTGATGCCATTTCATGCTTTATTGTGGCCTGGAAGTGCTGCTGGTGTTTTGTAGGATTTGAAGGCGAAACAGGGGCTGTTTTCTTCTTCCCGCGACCTGCTGCGATGAGGTCGCGCCCACGATTGAAATCAGCTTGTTTTTGGTCGCAGCCGTGACCAATTTTTGGGCCAACTTTGACCTGAAGATGTTGAGTACGTTGGTTGAGGCGGTGGTCGCAGGCAATTTTGGGATCGCGGAGGCTACCTTCGAGTTGTGGCTGCTACCATGTTTTGTTTTTCGTTTCGTTCGTGTTTTTCTTGTTCTTCTTGCTTCTTTCTTACCTTGTATGCATTAGTAACTTGTTATATTATGTGTTATATGTTTTATTATGTATTTATGGTTTGATTTTGATGCTATTATGCGCAATATATGACCTAATATGTCATACATCTCCTTCAACGTGCATGCATAAATTAATATGAC
This sequence comes from Lantana camara, assembly GCA_037501455.1. Lineage (NCBI taxonomy): Eukaryota > Viridiplantae > Streptophyta > Magnoliopsida > Lamiales > Verbenaceae > Lantana > Lantana camara. Next base: position 45,068,609 of record CM074859.1, read on the forward strand.
GTTTCCTTGCTCCGTTTGATATTTTCCTGTTTCTTTCCTTGTTTGCATGCATGCCTAACATGTTATATGCTGTGTTATGAGTGTTGTACGAAATTTATAGATTTATTTGACGTGAAATATGTGAATAATGGTTTTATATGATTTAATATGGCCTTATATGACCTAAATGAAATCTCATTGCATTCCTTATGCATCATTTGCATTCATATGCATTTTCCAAGTGTGTATTTGGTATATTTTGAGTTTAAGTTTGTCGTTTGCTCTTTGTTTTGTCCTTAGGTTCATTCCGTGGGTGACAAGGAGGTCTCTTAGGAGTGTTTTGAGTTCGTTACGTCCGGTGTGGTCGACAAAGTGAGGTTTTCTTCTTTTAGTAAACACGACCTACAACCCTACTTGTATTTTGAGCCCACATGTGACTTACGTATATATATACACTTAGATATGTGTGTGATACGTATTTTGTATGTAGCACCCGAGCGCGTGACGCCACATCCTCCGCACTAAGACCCGGCCCGCATATGAAATGGGTAATCCATACACGTGCCGGATCAGAGTGAACGGGGACTCACTCACTCGCTATGCTAGGCGGGAGCTAACATTTCAAACCAAATAAGCAATACAAAAGAAAATGACATTTGCGGAAGCATTAATATTTATTAACATAATCAATCAGCTCACAGGCTCGAATTTAATAAAATACATGGTGCTCGAAAGCATTCAGAATCATAAATGACAATTATAAGACATGAGTGAATAAGTGATAGAAAACTACACACGACCCCAAAAATCTACAGACTCAAAACCCCACCTAGCTCTCCAAAACCTGCAAGAAAACTGAAAACAAAGTCGGGTTCAGTCTTTAGGAGACTGGTGGGTATAAAATAGGGGGCTTATAATATAAATAACGCAGAAATTAAACACCCACACAAGCAAGTTATAATCCTGTACGAGGTGTTGAAATAATTTCCCAAGCGGGTAAAAGAAAAAGAAAACTACGCATGGGATTACAAAAATCAATTCTTTCATTTCATTCATTAGGTCATTACGTGAGCCCGGCGAGTGGGCGAAATCTCCAACCTTCTTCTCGTGTGTGTATTATTCATTTGTTCATTTCTTAGCGACCACACAACATTCATTCATTCATTAACGTTCATAATCATTCGTGCATTATCATTCGTTCATACTCATTCATTGTATAAGCAATTACTCCTTTTTTCCTCTAGTTAGAAACGCGTCATTGGGTGAGGTGTACCTTTCCACCCAACGATATTATCCGCCTGGCTGCCGTGTACCGACCCACCAGGGGTCTTGTCCCCGCTGATGTGTACCATCCCACGGGATGCGTTCCCCATTCATTACGGCTAGTGGGGTCCATGAAGTCCCAAAATCCTTAGCTCCCATTCCTCGCTAATCGCCTACTGAGTGCCGGTATCACCGTAGTTTGATTGAAAATAGTACATGGGATCACCGTCAGCCCTTGCCTCCCTGGATAGCCACATGTACGAACTCCCTGGGCCCGTGCTTGCATTCATGTTCTCGCCAAAATCATTAGGTAGGGATACATTGAAGAAAAGGCTTTACGGTCGAAATCATTTACACTAAAAGACTCGATATATATATAATCATAGTTTGGCTTGAAACCTTGCACATTGGATATATATTGGGTCATTTTAGCTAATAGAAGAGAAACCCACCTGGCTACACCTTACCGAACCAAAATCAAGAAGAACAGAAGACTGAAAGTACCCTATGAACCCGACACATCTCCGCCCTGGAGAAAAATGTACAAAAGAAGACAACACGGTGCATTCGTGAGACTCAAGACTTCAAATGAACCATAAATGACGCACGGTAATGCTAATAAAGTGGCATGACATGCATAAGAAATAACAATGTGTTATGAAGATGTTCATATGCACAATTAATGCCACTCAGACACATAAACATTTCAATCATTCATTACACGAATAGACCGTGCCCGTTTGTTACTATTCTTTCATTCGTTCAATTCATAACACATCATAATACATGTTAACAATGTACAAGAATCAAATTAAGGTGAAAGGAAGCCATTTACATATAAAGAAAACAATAGTTACAAAGAAGGCCATATTGTAGCATTTAAACGTTCACATTTTCATTTCACGTTTACACACCTTGAATTCATAACATAAAATTCATAAAAATATCAAAATATATCATATATTATCAATTAATCAAGCATACAAGTCATTCAAATCACATACGGAGCCCGAGGAAGTGGAAGGAAAGCAAGAATATGAATTTGAGCAAGTTTTGGTGAGAGCTGACAATTTTTGAAATGCACAAGCTGTAAACAATTGAACATATCTTGAGTTCTAGAAGTTGGAAGTGGGTTTTGTTTGTTGGATATGAAACTAAACAAATAGAGCTTTCTAGCAATATAAAGTTCAAATTTTATTTCGAAGCGATTTGAAAATGGCGAAGGTTTGAACTTGGATGAATGCAGTGTTTCAGAAAAATGGCGACACAAAATTAAAACGATCATATCTCACAAACCAGAATAGATATTGAGGTGATTCCAATTGGAGAATACTCTACACTCAAATAGGTTTCTACAGTTCAAATTTCAGGTCAATCGGAGTTCGGATGAGGGGGTCCCCGCCCAGGGAAAGTCTAAGGTAAAATTTCCCCGCTTGGGGGAAACTATCCAGAATCCTTCGGGACAAGAGTCCCCGCCGGGGGACACTTTCTTCACTAAATTTCCCCGCCTGGGGAAGGTGTTGCAACTAGAAAAAGGATTAGAAATAGGGGTTGTTCATAGAGGAAAGAGAAGGGAGCAAAAACCACATCAAAACTCAACCAAAACACTCCAAAACCATTATATATCATGCATAATTCATATATACCATTTAGGCTAACAAATAACCAAGATACCATGCATTAATTCATCAAAATCAATCATGAAACCGTTAAATATACAAGTGATCAACCATACTCCAAATTTCATGAAATCAAATTATTTATGCATGATACTAACTCAAAATCAACACATATGCTTTATAATATGTCATGGAATTCACTTAGATCATAAACCCTAACAAATCTTCAAACTCCAATAATTATACAAACATATATCTTACCTTGAAAGTGGAAGAAATTGAGGGGAAAGAAGAGAGAAAAGTCTTGTGGTTGATTCTTGAAGAAGAATGGAAGAAATCTTGGCCTCCTAACTTGCCTTGTTGGATCAAGATTGAAAGGGATTGAGAGGAGGATGGTTGTGTCTTGTGTTGTGGATGAAGATGAAGTGGAAATGTATGTATACATGTATATATGTGTTATATCGTATATGAAGAGGGGAAGAAAAGGGAAAATTTCAACTAAGTCCTTCCAAAATTTAAGTCATGCAATCAAGTTCCCAATTTATGAATGTTACAATTAATCCTTATTAATTCTTCAATTAAGTCCACAAGTTTAACTAATTTTCAAGTAAGGTGAATTAAGCTTAGAATTCTCACAATTGCAAATAATTAAACACTTAATCATACGCAGAGAATTTAAATACATAACTTACGTAATCACACTCACGAAAGGAGGGTTTATAAATCATATAATTCACAAGAATTCAAATTAAATCAATCCTAACTCTCAAAACTCATACGAGTGGCGCGCGTACCTGTACGGTCGAAAAATCGGGGTGTTACAACCTCTCCCCCTTAAGAAGGACCTATCCTCAGGTCCACTGTCTCGAGTCCTAACTTCTAACAAACTTTCCTGCATTCATCCCATGCAGTTTAGCAACTCCCCATTAGGAATTACTTCGGAAAAAGTCTTCAAGTAACAAGAGGTCTTCCATTGCTGTTAAGTCACGACACTTAACTCACTGAAACCTGACCACTCGAAAATCTAAACTGCTGCTAGAGCAACTTAAACAAGTAGCAAGCAACAAGGAGAGAGCCCCGTCTCTCAAACAAACAACAAGAGAACCCCGTCTCCCAAACAAACTACGAGAGAACCCCGTCTCTCAAACAAGCAACGAAAGAACCCCGTCTCTCAAACTAGCAAACACAACAGTCCCAAAAAATAATTAAATAAACACTTACCCAAGATAACCACATAAGGAACAAGTAGAAAGTATTAAATACATCAATTATCACTTATGAAAAATCAATTAATACAATCAACGATCAAAGCACTTAGCATCATGAATGTATTCAAATTTAAGTTGCGTGTATGCATATGCCAAGGATGCTTGATGTACCGTTCACCGTTGTTCAGGAATCTTCCATGGTAGTGATTCCTTTCAACATTTGATTTGATGTTAGATATTCCTCTACCCAAAGGGTCGGTTATTGAAATCCCCGATATGTCCAATACTTAAATGACAATTCAATCCTGCTTCCACGATCGATTCTCTTATCTTAACTAACACCACGGTTCGAAGTTCCTAATCTTGAGTGTGCGCTTGATATTAATCCAATTCACTTATTCTTTACCACAAACTATACTCGGCCTTTTTGAATGCTCGAGCTAATCTTTAGTGACTTGAATTCTAACCTCTAATCCCAAAAGTATTCCCGGTTCATCATGGAAAACATCTGGCGCACTGGTAACCTGTCTTGTTCATGTGATGTATTGTCTTCTAGATCTTCCACTTTTAACGCTCGGTTGAACTAACTCTCACTTTATCCATCACGGAAGGTGATAATTTGATCGGCTTTTCCTATCCGATACCTTTCTTACAAAATTTTTCCTTGAAGTTCTCTCACAGCCCGTCATTTCCCAAGATAGGAAACACGTTATATGGAGAACTCAATTCGTTCAACCTTGGAAGATTTAAGTTCATACGTGTCTGGTAATAAGAGACCAACGGTGTTGACTCTGCAACCCAAGTTGTCACCAATTATCTTTTACCCTGCCTGGTTGTTTCAATTCCCAAGACACTTCTTGAATATCGTTCTTCAACTCTTGAAGTACTTACCTCTTCCGATCTTATTCTAAAAATTTTCTCATCTCGATCTTGGAGTCATCGAACGCTAATCTTCCAATTCATCCCTTTAACCCCTGGTAGACTTCTTGTTACTTGTGAGTCTTGCATTTTCGTTGTTCTGAATGGAAATAACCTGTTTCGAGCCCCACCATGAAATCTTAAATAATTCCCCGATTGGGTCTCCTCCTTAAGAATTTCTATCCTAACTCCTTGAACTTGTTGTACCACTTCTAAGATCAAAATTCTCTTTTCTAATCCTCTTAAAGTCCGGATTTGGCTGTCCAATTGTTCAATACTTTCCCCGCGCTGCCTGAGGGGAATATGGCAACACACAAATAGTGAATTCCTCCAACACTTACGCAAACTCCAGAATAGACCAAAATCATGGATCAACAGGTAATCACAGATTCTCAGAATATCATTGAACTTCGAGTGGAATCGGATGACCCAATTGCAAAAAGTGCTGACTGATGACGAAGAAATATTCTTCTTCCCATTGATTCGATAGGACCCGTGTTGAGGTGATCAGGGAAACATAAGATGGAGAAAGCGTCCTAACAAACAAACACTAAGTAATGCATGTCGGGTTAAGATGTCAATGCACGTGTCACACTTGAAATAATTAAAGATGCAACACGTTGAAACAATTATATCAATTAAAGATGCGCATATAAATAGAGAAATTTAAAGAATTTAAAGCGATGTATGATGCACGTGCTTATGAATGCATTGAACCTGTCACCGTAGTAGTGGTAAGCTTTAACCGGCCACTTATTCCTTGTTTGTTGAATTACAAGTTTGTCTCAAATTTGTTGATTATTCCTTGTTTACCCACAGTCTTCTAAATCTTCAAAATTCCCTGGCATCAACTTGTATATTTCCATAGCTTGAAATTACAATTTCTTTAATCTAAATTCCTTTATATCCATGGAATCGATGTCTTAACTCCCTTCAAAGATTGACCACCAAATGTTGTCCCGAATCCTTCTCCTAGTTGTTATCTTGATTGAAGTTCCCTTGATCTATTCTCGTGAGTTCATATTGGTTGAAGAAATCATCCTCCAATTAGTCGCACTTGACCACATAACTTCCCTCGAGAAGTTCTTTGCCTTTCTTTATCGTTTCCATTTGTTGCTCCATATCTCCTAATTTGCGCTTACAATACAACAATTCAGCTTGGATCTGGAAAACAAAATCCAAACCGTCTGAAGATAGACCCTTTAAGGAAGGTTTTGCAGCTGGAAAAAGGATCAGAAATAGGGGTTGTTCGTGGAGGAAAGAGAAGGGACCAAAAACCACATCAACACTCAACCAAAGCACTCCAAAACTATCATATATCATGCATAACTCATATATACCATTTAGGCCAACAAAGAACCAATATACTATGCATTAATTCATCAAAATCACTAATGAAACCCTTAAATATACAAGTGATCAACCATGCTCCAAATTTCATGAAATCAAATTATTTATGCATGATACTAACTCAAAATCAACACATATGTTTTACAACGTGTCATGGAATTCACTTAGATCATAAACCCTAACAAATTTTCAAACTCCAACAATTATACAAACATATATCTTACCTTGACAGTGGAAGAAATAGAGGGAAAAGAAGAGTGGAAAGTCTTGTGGTTGATTCTTGAAGAAGAATGGAAGAAATCTTAACCTCCTAACTTGTCTTCTTGGATCGAGATTGAAAGGGATTGAGAGGAGGATGGTTGTGTCTTGTGTTGTGGATGAAGATGAAGTAGAAATGTATGTATACGTGTATATATGTGTTATATCGTGTATGAAGAGGGAAAGAAAAGGGAAAATTTCCCGAAGCACCAAGGTTGTGGGGGATGTGTATGTATAATGATTTCGGTTTTTATGTTATGTTATGAGGATTGTTGGTGGAGGCTCGTACTCGCCGGGTATTCGTTTATGTTTATGCTATTGGTAGTTTATGGATCGAGTTGAGCTTCCTTTTAAGTATTATATGATATGCTTTTGAAAATGATTTGGTATCCAAAACCTTAGCTCGATTCATAATCCCCCCCCCCCCCCCCCTTTTAATTTGTACTATGCTTTATACTTATACGTGTGTGGGTGTGCGTTAGCCCCTCTCAATTTAGACTGACCCTCTTTTTAACACTTTAGTTGCAGGTGACTCGAGCTAGGCAGGGAAGTGTGTCTTGGTGTCGCACTGGCTTGCTTAGGTCGAGTCTGCATTTATTTGTCGCATATTTTGGATACTTTTGAGCTTGTATATGTTGATGGTTGTATCTTGGAGACTTATATTGATACTTGATGTATTATTCTGGGCCTTGATGGTTTTTTTATCTTTATTAATATACTAGTGTTAGACTTATATGTTGGCCTTGTTTTAGCTTCCGCACTTTTTTTTTTTTTTATTTTTTACGCGCTTTGTCTGTCTTTAGCCCCGCTTAGCCTAGTGTGTGCATGTCGGTCCCCATTCTCTTAGACTTGGATTCATGTATGGACTTCCATTTCATATGTGGGTTCAGGTTTAGGTGTGTGGGATGTGGTGGCCCACCGCTCCGGGCACTACATCCTAAAGTGATATCAGAGCTCTTGGTTGCAAAACTGGAGCTCTAAAGTCTTGTCGGGTTTATCTAGGTCGTACGGCATAGGACAACGTGGTTATGTGACTATTTGTTTATATTTCTATTAATTGTTCACATTAACAAGTACTAACCCGCACGCATATATATTGGAAATCCTTGACTTTTATAGGAGCCTCCAAGAAGTGAACATCACCGTGGTAGATCTTCGGACCGCCAACACCGCAGAGATCATTCTTCTCAAGCTGAAAACAATCCCCCACCTCAAATGGAACCAAAAGGGTTCATGGAGAGACTATGTGCATTCCTTGACACCCGCTATCGGCAAAATACACCCCTGGCTGGAAATCAAGAAGGGGGTCAAATTACTCATATCTTGAGGGAATTTCGCAATCAAAAGCCTCCGAAATTTGAAGGTGGAGATGATATTCATGCTGAGTAATGGCTCGTGCAGATTGAGAGGATTTGGGATTTAATTCCATGTGGTTCGATGGAAAAGACAAGGTGCACTATCACAATGGTGCAAAGGCAAGCTTACAATTAGTGGTCAAGCATCCTGGCTTGTTTGGATGCTGCTGGAAAGGAAGTGAATTGGGATACCTTTACTGGGGAATTCCGAAATTAGTTCATCCCCATTGCTGCAAGAAATAGGAGGCTCTGAGAGTTTATAGACCTTAAATAAGGCGGGAAAACTGTCATCGAATATATTAATGAATATGACCATCTTTCTCGCTATGTTTCTAATATTGCAAACGATGACTGCCACAAAGCTTTACAATTTCGTCAAGGATTGAGAGAGGCACTTGAAGCCATTGGTACCGATACTGGGGCACTAGTTACCCAGAAGGCTTTGAAGGCTGATGATAGGGTGGTTATTTAGAGAAAGACTTCACATACCGGGCATGGCTCTAGTTTTGGGTTTTTTAACAAGTATGGAAAGAGGCCAGCTTTTCAAACACTACCACTACCGAAGTCTCAAAACAAGCAACCCCAACCCACGGGGCCAAATTAACCCTTGGCACTTCTGGCACCGGGCAAGTGCACTCATTGTCAAGGCAATCATCTTGTGAAGAATTACTTCAGATTGCAGAAGAAGTGCTTTGGTTGTGAAGCACCGGATCATATGTTGAGTACCTGTCCAAAGAAAAAGCCGGGATATGACGTCGGAGGAAATCAAAGGCCCACTATTCAAGCTTGAGCTTATGTTTTAGGGGTTGAAGAGGAAGAGACTGTTGAAATTGATTAAAAGGTCTTGGTGGAAGGTACAATTAGCATCCATGGCATAACATTACATCTATTGTTCGATCCCGGGGTTACTCATTCTTCTATGTCTCTATCTGTTTCTCTATGTGCACATGATTATGTGGTTAGCTCTCCCCTCGGGGGTAGCTTGGTGACGTGTAGAGTGTATCGGGAGTGTCTGATGAGCCTTGAGGGTGGAGTTTTTCTTACTGAGCTGATTGATATGCCGATGCAGAGGTATGGGGTAATCCTTGGGATGGATTGGTTGTATGAGCACCGTGCGGTGATGGATTATCGTGAGAAGAAGTTTTCTTTAGGTTCAGTGGTGTTTACGGGTGAGAGGTTGAAGTTGAGCCCGTTTGCTTCCTTTGTTGAGGCTAGCAAGATGGTTAGGGTTGGTGCAACAGGCTTTTTTTGCCTATCTTCTAAACAAACCAAAGGATCAGGCCAAACTTGAAGAGACGGAGGTTGTACAAGAGTATGTCGATGTTTTCCCTGAGAATTTCGGTTCTCTACCACCCGATAGGGACATCAAGTTTGTTGTGGACCTTTATCCCAGAGCAAAGCTATTTTCGAAGACTCCTTACAGGATGGCTCCTACTGAGTTAAGGCAGTTGAAGTCACAACTTGATGAGCTTCTAGCTTGAATGTACATCCGTCCGAGCACTTCTCCGTGGGGTGCTCCCGTTTTGTTTGTAAAGAAGAAAGATGGAACGTTACGGATGCGCATTGATTACCACGAGTTCAATTGGATTAACGTGAAGAACAAATATCCTTTGCCTTAAATCGAGGAGTTATTCGATATTCTGCAGGGTTCCAAGGTTTAGTCCAAGTTAGGGTTGAGGCAGGGTTATTATCAGCTGTGTATCCGGCGAAGAAGATATTTCAAAGACCTGGTTTAATACTCGGTATGGGCATTTTGAGTTCGCTGTGATGCCATTTAGGTTAACGAATGCCCCTGCAGTGTTCATGGATATGAGGCACCAAGTGTTTAGGCCTTTTCTTGAGAAGTTCGTGGTGATCTTTATAGATGACATCTTGGTGTATTCGAGGTCCGCTGATAAGCATGTAAAGCACCTTGGGATCATCTTGGAAACACTAAGAGAACATAAGCTTTACGCCAAGTTTAGCAAGTATGAGTTTTGGATCGAGAGAGTCACATTCTTAGGCCATATAATTTTAGGCAATAGAGTTGAAGTTGATCCATCCAAGATTGAGACCGTGTTTCGGTAGGAGAGATCGAGAAACGCCTCAGAAGTTAGAAGTTTTCTCGGGTTAGCAGGGTATTATCGCAAGTTCGTTAAGGACTTCAGTAAGATTTTCCCCCCGCTGACCCGATTAACCAAGAAAGAGATACGGTTTAAATGGGATGATAAGTACAAGGTAAATTTCCAAACCTTGAAAGAAAGGTTGACTTCGGCACAGGTTCTTACCCTACCCGAGGGTACCGAAGGTAACGCAATTTATACGAATGCTTCTAAGAAGGTCTTGGGTGTGTTTTGATGCAGAGTGGCCGAGTGGTAGCTTATGCTTCGAGGAAGTTGAAGGAGCATGAGAAGAATTAGCCTACTCACGATCTTTAGTTGGCCGCCATGGTGTTTGCTTTGGCAAAGTGGCGACACTATCTCTACGGTGCAACATTTGAGGTGTTTACCGACCATAAGAGCCTCAAGTATCTCTTTACTCAAAAAGAGTTGAACATGAGACAGAGGCATTGGGTGGAGTTTCTAGAGGATTATGATTGTTCAATCCAGTACCACCCCGGTAAAGCGAATGTGGTAGCCGATGCCTTGAGTACAAATACGAGTATGGCTAGTTTGGAAGCAGGTTCTTCAAGTTCGGGTTCATAGACAGTTGTTTCAGTGGCTTGGTTGTCTAACCTTACAGTTCAACTGGATTTGAGACAACAATTGTTGGATGCTCAAGCTTCGGATGTTGAGATTAAGAAGTTAGTAGCCCGATCAAGGCGTGATCCGAGTTCCAAGTTCAGATTTGATGATTTGGGCATGCTAAGGTTCGAAGCGAGAGTATGTGTCGCGAAAGAGCTCAAGAGGCTTATACTTGAGGAGGTACTGTAACATCCCGCTCGTCCGACGTACAAGGTACGCCACGTTTCAACCATTTATGTGTTTAATTTTATGATTTTATGTTTTTCGTGGCCCTATTTTGAACTCTTTTAGAGTTTAGGGGCCTATTTATAATTTTCTCTTTTTAGGGGTTTTTCAGTCATTCCTCGTTAGATCGAGATTTCGACCTCTGGGGCCCCTTCAACGCGTTCAGGGCATCGAGAGGAGTCCGTAGACTCTGAGTTTGCCAAATTCTGACGTCATTTGCCCCTCCTACCGTTTGTTTCACGTGCTAGGACCCGGGATAAAACACCCGAATCCTCGTTATTTGTGCCAGACCGATCAGCTCTCTCTTTCTCTACTCTCCAGCCTCTCCTCTCGCCCTCACTCTCACACTACACCTTAAACACACACGCGACCATAATTCGGCCGTTTCCCGACGGAATTCGACGAACCCATAGTGGTTTTCGAAGATCTCGACGAGCCCGTTACGATGATACCAGATTTGTGGCATAATGAGGAACGGTGGCGGAGATATGGTGGATTTTCAGTCACGACTGGAGGGGGTGGCGGAGCCGCCACTTCGCCGGCATTCCACGGTGGTTTCCAGCCACCTTTTTGAGACACGCGCCCCAAGGATGGTTGGAGAACTTCCCGGCGTAACTTTTTGTGTAGGCGACGCCGCCATCGGGACAGCGAGGAAGGCACACGCGGCACCCAAAGCGGGCGGTGGGCGGTGGAGCTACTGTAGCGGCGATTCCGCCGCCTCTGGCGGTCTTTTACGACGACCCTCAACGGTTTCCTAGGTTTTGCGGGCTCCTGGTTCCATTTTCGACCTCCTTTTTCTCAGATTCACGGTGGAGATGGGGTTGTCCGGCATGGCAGTCGCGAGGTTGAAGGCGGCGGAGGTTCAGCCTTTTCTGGTGGGTTTTTGACATCGGACCCTTCACAAGAATTACTCAGCACGATGAGGCTGAGCTTTTCGCGTTGGTGGTGGCTCAAGAACCGGTGACGGACCAGCTATGAACTGGCGGTCAATTTTTCCGATGACTTTTTCGGCTTTTGGCTAGGGGCTTTCGAAGGCCTCGTTACGGGCTTTCCAAGGGTACGTTCGGATTTCGTTTTTGATTTACGGTTTTCGTTTAAATTCAGTTTTCGTTCTAGGGATTTAGTTCGGTTTTTCGCCAACAAAATCCGGTGTGTTTGGTATTTTCTAAAATTATTTGAGGGCTTTTGTCGAGCAGGCCGAGGCGCACGTTTCTGTGCTTTCTGGGATTTTTTCGTCCACTAGAGGCGGTGTTCCGGTGGCGGCCGGTAGTTGTTCGGCTGGCTACAGCGGCGGCACTCCGGTGACTTTCGGACAGTTGGTCCGTTTCATTGTGGTGAGTGCAACACCACTTTCTCTTCGTCAATCGGATGTCCGGTTGATTTGTTGTGATTTATTTTGTGTAATTTGAATATTTGAAATTAATTATTTTAGTTGCAACAAATTGCGTATTGTTGTAATTGTCGGTTAATATGTACTCCAATGTATACGAAATTATGTATGGTATGAAATATGATAAGTATGGACTTTGTAATTCGTAAATTGAATCCTGATTTGTTGAATTTGTGCTAATTGTTTAAATTAGAAGGGGTGTTTGTGTAATTTTGAAATGATATGAATTTTTTTGATTTAAATTAGTTAAACCTTGCTAATTGAATCCATTACGTAACATATGAATTGAGTATGCCATGTATGAATTTTATGAACTTAGTATGGTTGGAATCTGATAAGTAACCTCGTGAGATTTATATGGAATTCGAAGCATACTATCTCATGTTTAGCTTTGTAATACGTGCAAATTGTATAAAATGTGATATGTAAATTTGCATGATATGAATTAACTAAACCTTGTTAATTGAATCTATTAGGTAATATATATATATATGAATTGATTATGCCATGAACGAATTGATATGAAATAATATGATTAGCATCACCTTTCATTTCCTTCTATTTGTATTAATTGTTCACCTGAACGTACTCTAATGTTTTCTTTTACATATATTTGATGTGAATTTGAACTCTATTTATGTGACTGCATTTCTTAAGTGTTTGAGCATCTGTCGTGCGTCTCTGTGTGGTTGTCTGAGTTTGAGTCTGAGTTATTGTTGTGTTTTGTGTGTCCAGTTGGTTCAGGTGCACCCAGGGTGGTGACTGGTAGGTCGTGCAGGTTCCGGGCTGGACCATTTGCTATGTCTTCAGCTTTGTTTGGTACCAGGTGAGGTTTTCTTTGTTTTTAGTTGTATCGACCTACAACCCTATATGTGTTTTGAGCCCGCATGCGACTTATATATATATATATATAGATACGTGTTTGATACGTATTTTGTGGGATTTGTCCTGTTTGTCCTGAGGTTTTGAAAAATGCTTTTATATGTACCTAAGCTCTATTTTTTGTTTACTTTGCAAAGCTTCGAGAAGTCTGTGTGTGTGTGTGAGTGTGTAAGAGGGAGTTGGATGGGCCCTGGAGAAGTGGCATGTGATCTCGGGTCGACCATGGGGTCGCCGGGCTCTCACATCAAAACGACTCCACCAAACGGGAGACTTAGCTCAACCTCGGGAGATCGAGGGGAAAGCAGGTTCTCTTATACCGACGGTGCGCTTCGTGGCCCATCGAAGGAGCGGGCGGGATCCCCCGACTCATGTTTTGTATATGTGTGGGGGTGGAGAGGGGCACCTCTCTTCCCCAAACGGTGTGGAGGTGGGATTGATTTATGCCTTTATTTTGTTTTCACTTTACCATTGCTAATGAAGTAAGTGTGTTGGAACTCGAACTCACCGGGATGGTAAGCTTACGCTTTTGTTTATGGTTGTGAAACGGGGGTAGATTTCTAAACTCTAAAACTTGGTTGATTTTGGCCTTTGGCCTTAAACTTCTCTCTTTATATATCTATTACCACGGGTTAAAATGTTCTAGAATGCAAAAACCACGCCCGGTTAATGAACCCTTTCAGCTTTGAATATGCTTTATTTTTATGTATATGTACGGGGTGCGTGTGTTAGCCCCCTCACCAGTGGTTAGGACTGACCCCTCTTTGTTGTTTCTTTTTCCCCCTTCCTTTGTTTTCAGTTACAGGTTCAGGTCATTGGAGTTCGTGCTAGGCGGCGGTGTGTTGTGTCTGTTGAGTCCGTGTCTGTTCATTTCAGTGGGTTAATTATTTTATTTTGAATTATGTTGGAAATTTTGTATTAGATTTATTCTGTACATGTTTGCAATTATGAATCGAATGTATGGAATTTGGGACAGGTTAGGACAGGTGCTCGGATTAGATGAACCCGTTGTGATTATATGATTATTCGGGACAGGTTTCTAGGGCCACTTGAACCCGTCTTGTTGTGTAATTGTTCGGGACAGGATAGGACAGGTTCGATCGTTTAGTTAAACCCGTATAGTTGACTTTGATGTATGCTTGATGCTGTCATCCTTATTGTATGAAAAGTTTTTGAAAAGTTGGCATTCCGTACTGATTCCGCTATCATGTTTCATATATTCTCTTTTGCACAGGGTTAGGTACCACCTAGCTAGTGTGTGTGTTTTCGTAAGTCACCCGTTCGCTGTGACTTGGTTCGTGTACGGACTCCCCATTTCGTACACGTGTCGGGTCATAGTGCGGGGGTGTGGTGCCCCACCACTTGGGGTGTTACAGGCACATCGCTCAGGGTATTCAATCCATCCAGGAGGTACGAAGATGTATCGGGATTTGAAGGAGAAGTTTTGGCGGAGTGGAATGATAACGGAACTCTTCAACCACTTCCTATTCCCGAACGAAAATGAGAGCAAGTGACAATGGGCTTCGTGTCCGTCTTGCCAAGGGTAAAAGAAGGGTATGATGGAATATGGGTGGTTATTGATAGATTAACCAAGTAAGCCCATTTCCTTAAAGTTCGGATGTCTGAAAAGATTCAAAAGCTAGCCGAATTTTATTGCAGAGAGATCGTAAGATTGCATGGGGTTCCAGCTAGTTTTGTTTCGGACTGAGATCCGAGGTTTACGTTGATCTTCTGATAAAATCTTCAGAAGTGTTTGGGCACCCGGGTCAGTTTAGCACCGCCTCACATCCTCAGACGGACGGACAATCTAAAAAGTTAATTCAGTATCTCGAGGATATGCTTAGGGCATGTGCTTTGGATTTTCAGGACAAGTGGGACGAGCACCTACCGCTGGTTGAGTTTGCCTACAACAATAGTTTCCAGGCTTCGATTAAGATGGCACCCTATGAGGCACTTTATTGGAGAAAGTGTAGGTCTCCTCTATTTTGGGATATTGAAAATTAGAGGTGGACCGAAGAGGATAAGCTCGAAAGAGCGAAACCTAAGGAGGATATCAAGGATGCCATTGAGAAGTTTAAGAAGATCCGACAACGGATGAAGGCAGCTCAGGACCGATAAAAGAGCTATGCCGATAAGAGAACAAGGCCTTTGGAGTTTGAAGTCAGAGATCGAGTCTTTCTAAAAGCATCTCCTAAAAAGGGTTTCACTCGTATAGGTAAAGGTGGAAAGTTCAATCCACGATACCTCGGGCCATTTGAGATCTTGGAACGAATTGGTGAGATGGGCGTATAGGTTGGACCTACCGTCAAGTTTGACCGGGATACACAACGTGTTTAATGTTTCTCAACTTCGCAAGTATTATCCCAATCAGGCAACCGTTCTCCCTGCTGAAGAGGTACAGTTAGAGCCGGACTTGATGATAGTAAAGCACTCGGTTGTAATTCAGGATTGGAAGATGCAAGAGTCAAGGAACCGACAGATTCCCTTCGTCAAAGTTCTTTGGAGACATCACAAGTACGAAGAGTCTACTTGGGAGACCAAGGAGAAGATGAGAAGTTTGTACCCGGAGTTGTTCAGTACTAACGAGTGAACCTGGGGACAAGGTTCTCTTAAGGGGGGGAGGTTGTGACACCCTGTCTGCCCATACGTACAGGTTCGTGCCCTAACGAGTGAACCTGGGGACAAGGTTATCATAGACAAACACTTCTTTATGTACAATATATGTTTTGTGTGTTTCCATTATGTGCGCATGTAATAGAACTCCCCTAATCCATAAGGCTGTTAGGAACTTTGTCATTAGGTGAATGACACATGAAACAAGCCCTAACTCAAGGCCGGATTAGAAACCACTCCAAGTCAATGAGTCCAACAAACAGTGGGAGTCTTGATTAGACTCGACTGAAACTTGCTCGTGGGATTGCGTCCTTAAAAAGGAGCATCCTGTTTCATGGGGTGTAAAGTGCATAAGTTGATGCATACTTAATACATGAGGTTGCTTGTTATTAGAATAGGTACACTGAGGTGTCCCGCGAGAGAAGATTCCTAAATGGGAAAGGAAGTTTCCACTTCAGGAAGAGGAAACTTCCAGATTAGGAAACATGTCATAGGTCAATGACGTGAGTAAAGTAATCCTTTGACTTGAGATTCCATTGATACTTTGTAGGCTAACTCTGTAGTCTTTGGTATAAACTTTAAAGGATGTCTCACGAGACAATTGATTCAAGGCTTATGCTAAGGCTACACAAGTAACACATGGAAGCATATGAGAATCAACAAAGGACCTACACTTGCTTTAATCCAAGAAGATCTCTTATTGCATAAGTCGTTCACATGCCATCCTAAACCCTCGACTGAGGTAATGGATCAAGACATCAAGAAAAGGGTTTCTTGGATTGAGATCAAATAGATATGAAACGAACGTAGCTTTATGATTGAGATTAGTAGGGCTCTCATTATTCCCATGCCCTAGATCTTAATAGAGAGATGGGATGGTAGGAGGATCGTACCTCACAACTGTTATTGACTGAAAAGTTCTTTCGAATATATATTCATTGTTCAGGTAGGGGTCACACACCTGTTGCTAGACTATGGTCGTGTGATCTGTGAACTAATTAATTAATAAAGTGTATTAATTAATTAGGCTCTCTGCTTATTGAAAATGAACCTAGGGGATCACACACAAATGCCAGGTTCAAAGGGTATTGAAGGAAAGATCAAATAGTTGATCGAAACGAGACCACACGCGTAAATGTACACGTGTGGCACGTGAGCTCGAGTTGGGCGTGTTGTCCAGTTATACAATTGGACCATGTGTTAATTAATTGGAGAATTAATTATAAAGCCCAAATATAATTAGTTAGAGAATTAATTACAAATCCCTAAAATAATTAATTAAGAGAATTAATTACAAAGCCAAATAAAATTAATTAGAGAATTAATTTTTGCCCATTAGAATTAATTAAGAAGTAATTCTAAAGCCCTTCATGGAATTAATTAGAGAATTAATTCTAAGCATTTAATTATTTAGTTGTTCTAATTTGATTAGAATAAATAAATATTAAATATCTTCTATTTATGATTCTAGTAAATATTAATTCTAATATGATTAGAATAAATATTATTGGAATAAGATATTTAATTATTATTAGAATAATTAAATATCTTATTCCAATAATTAAATATCCCTAATTTGATTAGGAGTTTCTCTTCTAGAACAAATAAATATCTTATTTTGAATAAGATTCCTATTGCTTAAAGAAAAAGAAATAGAAGAAATTTCAAAGTTGGAATCTGATTCCAACTAGACAAGGGAGGTGTTCGAACCCTAGGCTATAAATAAGCTAAGGGGGTCGAAAATTGTATCTTACGGGTGAACGAGGGGATCACGCCCAATCTACATGGCTTCAAGAATTTGGGAGAATTCTCTAGCTTTTTTTTTCTTCTCGTTTCTAATTTCTTTCTTTACACATGTCATAGTACTAGCATGCTTGCTCACATGATTTGAATCTAGGACTGGTGTGGATTATTACTCTAGAGGAGACCTATCGTAGAATCTAGTATAAAGAATCTTTCGAGGGACGGGGTTGCCATTACCGCATGAAGCGAGTTTGAGTGTGGCTCAAAAAGTGTCAAGAAAGCGTCGATTCTTGTAACTTCTTGAATCCCTAGGATTTGGAAATAGAAATTGCAAGTTACAATCTTACTTTTGGGAAAAAATTTAAATTCCGTTGTGTTCCTTTTCATGTTTTTCCCAACAAGTGGTATCAGAGCCACCTTGCAACCTCTATTTCTAATCTATCTTTTAATTGAATTTTGAGAAATTCTTGAATCTGAGTTACAGTTAAGTATTCTTGAATTTGTTTCGTAATCTGAGCTTTTGAATCTGAGATGCTTCCTGAGAAATTAAGAAAAACGTTTTCTAATAAATCTAACTAAAATCATTTTAAATTTGGATTTATAAATTGTGTTTTAATTCCCGAATTTTAAAACAAAAATATGGATTTATTGGATAGAAACGAAATGGGGTAGTGAGGGCCAAAGGTGTTGGCCGCCCACCACCGCCGACGGACGAGTTGGGGCTACGCGTGATCGCAGCGCACGCATGGCGTGTGCTTGACCAGCCATTGCTGCCCAACCCCCCACTCACAATTCATGCATGGGAAGGATGAATTACTTGGCACCTGAAATATGAGACCCACTTTGCTTAATTGAATGTTGACTTTTATGGAAATAATTAATGGCTTGTTCTTGTTAATTGTTTCTTTGTATGTTAATTATATATCATTGTTTTGATAATTAATGGCTTTATTGTTAAAAATAATTTTAAGGCAAAAGTGAAGTGGAATCTGATGAGGCCAAATCACGCTCCGGTCAGCGCCGCACAGGCGTGACGATCTGAGGGACCCAGAGCTTTAACGCTCGTGATAATGGGCTCGCGGAATTGACCCGGCCCATTCCTTCGTCACATATCTAATCCTGACTTACAAGCCTCGGCCCAAGTCACGAGCGCGGGGGTCCACCAATCCCCTTGGATGCTCGCATTATGGTCCCAAGAGACGCTCCACGCCCAGATCCCTACTCTACCATGCCAGGGACACCTGCTGCAATTGCGCTCGGGTTCATACGCTCTACGCTGGCCACATCTAGCGCTCGTGGTCCTCCGCCGGGGGGGAACCCCCTCTCAAGCATCCCAACACTCGGGCTCAGCGTCAAATAGCGCTATGCGCCCCGAGGGTCAATCCCACCTTACTGGAGAGTCCCTCTTGAGGGTACTCTTTGAGGAACGAGGAGCGTTGCTGAGTATGTCCACGCTTGCCGCTCTCCAACCACCTCTGATACAGTGGTAGTGCGCACCTCGTACCTGGTACACCACAGGCTTTCAGAGTCATCACTTTCACACCATCACATGATGCCACGTGTCTAGGGCAGCACAGGGTTTTGGACCATAGGGTCAAATTACCCAAGATACCCTTGCCCCTAACATATAAATATGGGATTCACACACACATCCCCCAAGTCATCTTCTCTAATTCACCTGTACTGAACTGGGCATTCTCCTCCATTTTTCTTCTTCCCCAAGCTCCGCATCTCACACACGCACCATTGTAGCATCCATACTGCATTCTGACCCTTCGTGTTATCCTAGCTCGAAGAACCCACGCTTCAAAGGAAACCCAGTTCCTGAGGCTCAAGGCCTGTGATGGTCTTCCCCCAAAATAAATCTTAAAGTGTTGGTGTTTTAATTCCTTTCCAGTTTCTACACCATAATTTTTGGCACCGTCTGTGGGAAACCATCATCTTCATCTTTGTCTCCATCAGATTCTTCCTCTTTGAGCTAGTGAAAAGTAACACCAGCAATACCAATCATGGTAATGGCTATAAGGTCAGGTTTCGTAGACAACAGGGGAGTTCTCCCTCCAGTAAATGAGGAGAATCCGGACGGCGGAGCTAACACTGCCGCCGCACAAACTGGCAACACTCCCATTGATGGGAGCATTCCTCCAGTCACAGATGGAGGAAAAGGGAAAGAAACCGTGCCGGGATCTCATCTAGATGGAGGAAATGGAGCAGGAGGATCTAGTTCTGCCATTCCGCCTGCAGCGCTTCTTCCTGCCCCCAAGCCCGGTGTACTCTCCATGGCGATGCCGCCACCTGGGTACGCTTATATGCAGCCCAGCGTGATGCCAGGCATGATGCTCATGATACAGCCCTACCAGGTGGGCACTGTGAAACTTCCAATCTCCCTGCCCAAAGAAATTCAAGGGGTGGAGATGCCCCAAATGATATCGCAGCAACTCCAAGCGTTATACGCTCAGTGCGAAGTACAGGCTGCATAAAATGCCTGGAATCACTTCACCGCCGTCTGTTTCACCTCAAAGCCAGGTGCCCAGGTAGCTCCGCCAATGGGTGGATGGCAGACTCACCCCTTAGCTCCTGCCCAGAATGTGCTAAGGGCCCAGCCACCGCCGCCACCTCCAGTATAAAGACAAGATGTACCCCCGAGGGCTGATCAAGAGCTGCGCCCAGTGGAAAAGGAGAAAGCCCCTCCCCCGAGGGGAGATGCTGAAGAGGAGTTCTAATCCAGGGCCACAGGAAGAACAGGTAGGAGGGAGGAAAATGACCCTCGACTGGCCGCAGTCCAGAACCAACTTGACGGACTGCAACACATGGTGGAATAGCTCTCTCGAGCACGGTCTCAAGTCCCCCATGCTGGGGACGAGAGGTCCAAGGCCAAAGACGCTCGTAACCCACGCAAACAGGTCCCTCCGTTGGAGAGAGGAAGATTATGAAGAACATGACCACAAGGGCGGGAACCATAGGCCTTTGATAGGCAGTTCGCCCCTCACTGATGAGGTTTTGATGGCCCGTGCGGGGATGGGCAAAATCCCCACATCCGTCAACCGTTACGACGGAAGCACCAATCCAGCCGAGCACCTGGATCACTTCATGCATCTGATGCACCTGTACGAGCATTCCAGTCATTACTGGATGAAGGTCTTTGTCACTTCCCTGGTGGGAATGACACAAGAATGGTACAAAAAGCTGCCCCCTTCGCTCCATCCGAGGGTATGGAGATTTGACAGAAGCCTTCATGAGTCACTTTAATTCTTTGAAGGCACCCGCACCCGCTGCCATAGCTCTCTACAACTTGGTGCAAGGATCGAGCGAGACCCTTAGGTCCTTCATGGGTAGGGTCAACAAAGAGATCTTGTTGGTGGAAAAGCCCTCGATGGATTTCTTGAGGCACGTACTCTTTGGGACGATTAATATGAAGAATTACGTAAGCAAGGAGTTCGTGGAGGAGGTGGCAAAGAAAAAACCTCGTTCACTGATAGAAATCAGAGATATAGCTGACTCCTTCTTCACTCTCGAGGACATGTACATCGCGAGGGAACAAAAACTTGCAAACACCCCTCGAACCAATAAGGGCCCGGAGGACGGAGGAGAGTCCAAGAACCGTCGTCGCAATCCAATGCCCGCTCAAAGAAACTCTCTACCCCCTCGCCGATATGAGCGCATTCACCTCAATAGACCTATTGCGGAGGCCTATTCTATGGCGGACAAAAATCTATTCGAAAGGCCGCCCAAGATGAGAGAAACTGAGGCTCAGAAGCGCTCGAGCAAATACTGTGCTTTCCACAAGCAAAAGGGGCATGACACCAATGAATGCCGCCATTTGGAAAGTGAGATCCAGGGGCTCATCATTGGGGGGCACCTCAAAGAATTTGTGAAGGTGCTGGAAAGGTACGATGAACACTGCGCCGAGCGGGCCAGGGCGAGAGGAAGAAGCCGCTTGCGTTCAAGGAGTCCCCGCCACCATCACGCTGAGGCTAGTGACCACGGCAAGCAGAAGGCCGCTGAAATGGAAAACCAACCCTTTGCCGTCATCAACATGATTGCTGGCGGACCCTCGGGAGGAGATTCCAACACCTCTCGGCGTCGCCATATCCGTAGCTATAACCAGAGATCTTCGAGACCCAAACCAGTGTACGGTCTGGAGGAGTCCTCGTGCTCAAAGAAGAACGAGATTGTAGGGTTCACTGAAAAAGATTTAGAACACATTGTAACACCCCATGGGGTCGGTGAAACCTCTGACTGCCCCATGGTGGTTAGTTTAGACGTTCATAACCACGTTGTAAAGAGGGTCTTGTTGATAGTGGAAGCTTAGTGAACGTTCTCTCGTACTCAACGTTTCAAAAGATGAATATAACAAACATTCCCCTCGAACCCCTCAGAACAACCCTCGTTGGCCTTGGGGGTTCCGAGATCGTCCCTCACGGAAAACTTCGCTTGGCCACCTCTTTTGGTCGCGCCCCACAGCGAAAAACTTTGAGCGTTCTCTATGCAGTGGTCGAGGTGGATCTTCCATAAAACCTCTTCATTGGATGCCCGGCCCTCGTGGGCTTCAAAGCCGTGATTTTAACTTATCATCAGAAGGTTAAGTTTCCTACCCCCTAGGGCACTGGCGAGGTACTCTGTAATGTCAAGGAGGCTTGGGAGTGTTATATCCTATCTCTAAGGAGTCACAAGCCTAAGCAAGCAGTCCAAACGGGGTCCACCAAGCGTAAGAGGGTCAAACTCTATAAGAAGAAGAACAAGAGGCGAGCACCTCCCAGGGTGCAGAAAACTATCCCCCGGGTGCCGTAGGAGAGTCCTCCTCGGACAGCGAGAGGGACGGGGCCTCAGTTGGGGCAACCGATCGGCTAACCAGCAAGAAGCGAGCGCTTGAGGCCCCGAGGCCAGAAGTGCGGATTGAGCCCCCCGAAAATTTCCTGACCATCGAATTGGAGCCCGGGAATCCAGATAAGACCACATAGATAGGCTCCAATCTCGACGGTCCCTCTCAGATCATGATGATCGAATTTTTACGGGAAAAACTGGATGTCTTTGCCTGGAAAGCCTCTGATCTAACTAGCATAGATCCGAGCATCATAGTTCACAGGTTCAACATGGATCCGACCTTCAAACCAATCAAGGAAAAGAAGAGGGATGTTCATGGATTCAGGAGACAAGTCATTGAAGAGCAGGTCAACAAAATCCTTGAGGCTCAGTACATTGAGGAGATCTTATATCCTGAATGGCTTTGTAAACGTTGTCCTCGTGCCTAAGAGCGCTAACAAATGGCACATGTGTAATGACTTCACGGACCTCAACAAGGCGTGTCCCAAAGATCCTTACCTTTTCAGCTGGTAGATTCGACGGCGGGATGCGAACTTATGAGTATGATGGACGCCTTTCAGGGCTATTACCAGATCTTCATGGTACCCGAGGATCGCCCCAAGACATCCTTTGTGGTCCACGTAGGAGTTTACTGTTTTTTAGTCATGCCGTTTGGGCTCAAGAATGCAAGAGCCACTTATCAATGCCTCGTCAACAGGATGTTCGAGCACGAAATCGAAAAATCCATGGAGGTTTACGTGGATGACATGATCGTCAAGAGAGAGCGCCAACACTCCCACCTGGACGATCGACATTATGGTACGAAACTAAACCTTTCGAAATGCACATTCGGAGTTTGAGGGGGAAAATTTTTGGGGTACGTGATCAGTCAAAGAGGTATTGAGGCCAACCCAGAGAAAATCAAGGCAATCGTGGACATTCCTTGAACAGGTTCATTTTTCACTCGGCGGACAGAAACTTCCCTTTCTTTAAAATTCTGCATAACGCTCGCAACTTTACCTGGACCGAGGAATGTGAGAAGGCATTACAAGACATGAAATAGTACCTCTCATGCACGCCTTTATTAACGAAGCCGATCCCCGGAGAGAATCTGCTTGTCTATCTCTCTGTTTCCTCAGAAGCCACGAGCGCAGTCCTTGTTGTTGTTCGTGAGCGTAAGCATTTGCCAATATATTATTTGAGCAAAACTTTGAAAGGGGCGGAAAAGAGATACATAGAGATAGAGAAGTTCGCTTTCACCCTCGTCAACGCCTCCAGGAGGTTGAGGCCTTATTTTCAAGCTCATTTCATCACTGTGCTTACGGATCAGCCGTTCAAGCAAGTACTCTCGAGACCGGACGTCTCAGGCAGACTAATCAAATGGTCCACAGAACTCAGCCAATTTGATATCAACTTCGAGCCTAGAACAGCCATCCAGGCTCAAGCAGTGGCGGATCTCTTGGTCGAGAGATTCGGTTTGGAACCCACACCCTCGCTAGATGACGGTCTCTGGCTTTTGTACACAGATGGTTCCTCGACCTCCCAGGGGGGGGGGAGCCGGGATGACCCTCAGGGACCCTCGAGGAATTGAAATTGACTACGCGATCAAACTAGCTTTCCAAGTCACCAACAATGAGGCTGAGTATGAGGCCCTCATCCAAGGACATAGAATTGCCCTTCAGAATGGAGCCACTCGGGTCACTGTTTACGTTACCTCTCAATTAATTGCTAGCCAGGTGGACAACACTGATAAGGCTCGAAAAACTACCATGGTGCAGTATTTGGAAAATGCTAAAGAGGTGATCGCCAAGTTTAAGGAGTTTCATTTGCTGTAGGTTCCACGAGCGGAAAATGAGCGCGCTGATGCCCTCTCTAAATTTGCATCTACCCTGGAAGGCTCCTGTGAGCGTTCTGTCATGTTTCTCAGGACGGAGGAATCGTTGATAAGCGAGGGGAAACCCTCGGGTCAAGTGAGCCTGATTGATCCATCCAAGCCCTGTTGGCTTGAAGACATCATCAAATTCCTACAGAATGGAGCTTACCTGAGCGACAAAGTGGAAACACTGAAAGTAAGAAGTAAAGCCCCTCATTTCTCGCTCGATAATGAGGGTAGGCTCTTCAAGCGATCTTTCCAAGGCCCTCTGATGAGGTGCCTAAGACCCTCACAGGCCAGCGAAGTATTGGAACATGTGCACAATGGAAGTTGTGGGAATCATTCTGGCGGTCGGATTCTGGCTAAGAAGGTGTTGCGGAGCGGATTCTATTGGCCCTCGGTGTTACAGGATGCCATCAATTACTCCAAGAAATGCCCCAAGTGTCAGTTTCACTCCAACACCCCTCAGCTGCCAGCAGCCTAAATGATCCCAATCGACGTTTCATGGCCCTTTGGCCAGTGGGGCATTGACATAGTGGGACCCCTTCCAATGGCGGTCGGACAAAAGAAATTTGTGATCCTCGCTGTGGACTACTTTACCAAGTGGGCCGAGGCCGAAGCGGTCATAAAAATCACGTTCAAGGTTGTAAGGGACTTCATTTGGAGAAACATCATCTGCCGGTATGGCATCCCAAGGGTACTAATCTCGGACAATGGTTCGCAATTCATTGCTACTGACACTCGAGAATGGTGCTCAGAACTTGGCATTGAGCAGCGATTCACTTCTGTTCGCCACCCTCAGGCCAACGGTCAAGCTGAGGTCACCAACAGAACCATACTCCAGCATCTAAAAACGATGCTTGAGAGTAAGAAAGGCGAACGTGCTGAAGAGCTTCAGGGAGCCCTCTGGGCATATCGCACTACCCCACGAGCGGCAACTGGTGAGACCCCTTACTCCTTTGTTTACGGCTCTGAAGCCATGATACCTGCGGAAATCATTCAAGAGTCTGCACGCGTTGCCTATTTCGAGCCTGCAGCAAATGAGAGTAACCGGGCGCTCGAATTAGACTTACTAGATGAGAAGAGAGATGTTGCTTGGGCCCGGATCCACAAGTACAAAGCGACCATAGCCCATCAGTACAACAAGCGCGTCAAGGAAAGGACCTTCCAGCTAGGGGACCTGGTCCTTAAAAGAGTTGAAGTATCCAGACACTTGGGTCAGTTAGACCCCAATTGGGAAGGCCCCTTCAAAGTCACTCAGGTACAAGCGAACAATACCTACCTGCTGGAGACCTTGCAAGGCGAGCGTCTCCCCCGACCATGGAATGCATGTAACCTCAAAAGATTCTATGTGTAATTGCAACCCTTGTAAACGCCCGCTCGAGGCACTTTGTATCTTCTTTTGACAGAAATACAAACATATCAGTAGGTATTTTTCGTTCATTATTTGTCATTTACTTGATTCGATTAATGTTTTGCATTATCAATCATATCAACGCCCACTCCATGTCAAGGGTACCCGACGTCCAACGACTTGATGTCCACCCGGGCCAAACTCTTAGACGAGCGAGCGCAACTCCAGATCAACGCTATCGGTGTGCCGAGGACCCTTCACGACGAACAACTTGACGCTCATAAGCGCATGAACCTTTGAAACGAGCGAGTCAGAATTGGGGTAGCTATATGCTTAGTTACACCAACTAGATGCTGATCACTATAGTTCGCGCTCGTAAACCCCTTAAAGATCCTCACCACATTGCTAATGTGTATGCTCGTAGATGATAAACACTTGGTAAATTCTCTCATGGATTTCTAAGTGCAAAGTTCATACTACTGTTACGATCGTTATTATCCAACAGTTAGACAAATTCCCATCAAAAGCCAACCCTTAGCAAGTCCCCTAATAGATTTCTAAGTTCAAAGTTGAGCCTCATGGTGAATATGGCCAGGGTACCCCTCATAAAATGAACCCTCGCGTCCCTACAAGCACATATCTCAAACATCCAACCATCAAAAAGAAACCAACAACCAACACTCAAAGCACAACAACACTAAAGGAGCAACAAATTCCAGTTATGAAAGAAAAAGGAATTGCAGTGCTTAAACAGAAAGAGTAATGAAATTGTTAACAGGATGTTTATAGCAAAAACAAGGGAGTAAGTAGCAGGAATTCATGATTAGCACCAGGGGCAGGCAGGATCTCCTTGAGGGTCGCCATCACAAGGCCTCTTGAGAGTCACCTCCAACATCTGGGTTGAGCGCTTGAGATGTCTGGGGCTCAGGAGGGGCTGTCGACAAAGGAATAGGAGCCAGGACCTCGAAATTCGCAGGAAGAGCATCACCCTGGCCCTCTTCATCCAGGGTATCTTCATCAGCACCCTCGTCGACCGTAATGGCAGCTATGAATTCATCTTGGAGCATAACAACTAAGTCATTATACTCCGGCTCTGTTAAATCCTCGACCGGATCCCTATCTGGCACGACCGGCTCTAGGTTCTCATCCAGATCCAGACGTAGGCGAGTGTCATTACGAGTGCTGGGGGGCACCACTCCCAATATGATCAGTTGGCCCATCGACTTCCAAAAAAATTGCTTAGCATTAGCGAAACAATGGAGGTTGGCGGCAAAGGCGAAGGCCTTTGAATGTGCGAACTTGAGGACAGATTCCCAGGCCACCCTCGACTCCAAGTATGTAGTCTTGCTTTGGAAGTCAGCTAGCTCTTTCCTCACCGACCCCAGCTGTTGGTCACGCTCGTTTAGCGCTTGGGTGAGGTGTTCATTATCCTTTTTCAGTCGGTCCCACTCCCCCTTCAAGTCCTTGTGCGGCTCGTTTAACGTCAGCCATGCATCAGCGCTGTCTTCACCTTATCATTTTCAAGCTTGAGGGCTGTGAGTTCGGCAGAAACCATGTCATAGTCCTGCTATAGTTGGTCGGGGTCAGAGATGCGTAGCAACCTCTTATACCTGGCCTTGCGCTCAGAGTAGGTTTTCGAGCGCCTCTACAGGTTCTTCAATCTGGGAACCGCCTCCTGTAACAACAGAAACTTCATTAAGAACAAAGTTAACTTAAGAAAGACTAAAGTTCTGGGAAGAAACTTGGCAAACTTACCCTCAAGAGGACTTGGCAGGCATCGTCTGCGACTTGAGCGGTGTCCTGCTCATTCAAATTCTGGTGGTCGCCGGAGAATTGAAGCTTGTGAATGATCCCCGTAACTAAGTTCCGGGTGGAGGAACTTTTCTTCAAGAGCACAGGGCCCTCCTCCATTGAGCGCTGGTAGCGAGCGTCTCCACCCTGCTCAAACTTCCAGAAGCTGTCATCTTCCGAGGATGAAGTGTCGCCTTCCTCCCCTCAAGCACCCACAACTACTTCTTTCCCCTTACCAGAAATGGGGATTTAGTCGGCCATCCTTTTTCTCTTATGTGATTGTTGGGCCCTCTCCTCATCTAGGACCCTCATTACTATCCCCGAGCGGTTGCAAGGAGCATTTGGAACTCGTACTTGTTCCTGGCTAGGAGGGGTGGCTCTACGAGCGTCCCCAATGGTTAAATCTTCAATGTGGTTTGCCCCGCGACCACCGCTACCATCTCCACAGCCTTCCCCTCGGCCCCCTCGTGGGATAGTTGGGGGCCTTTGTTGTTGCTGTTGTAGCTGGTTTCCGCCCGCTCTGCGAGCGCGCATCATGGCTGCAATGCTTTCAGCGCTCGTTCCCACCATGAGTATTTCTACGTCTGCAAACCAAGGGATGAGCGAGCGTCAGAAAAACATATTAAAAATGCTTGTTAACAGAACAGAATTGGAAGAGTTAAGCCTTTCTACTCTAGAAGTTAGCAGAGTTAGTTCCTAGAATCTAACCGTCGAGGTTCATGATTCGAGCGGGAGGGTTGGTTATCATCTCTGGGGGGCTCACAAGACCATAGCGGAATAAAATTTCCTCATTCCGCATTAGTTCTTTGGCCTTAATCAATCTCTTCTCATTTTTCATAACTTGGGCTAGACACTTTGCCCAGTGCTCGAAATCCTTATCTCTGGATCTATGCTTGACTATAGGTCCTTACCCATGTATCACCCACTCTCGGGGTACCCTAAAGGTCCCACCTGGTGCCCCCACGAAGAAGAATTTCTCCTTCTAATTCTCTCCGTACGAAGTTGAGGGCGAGTCTATCATTTTCAGCCCTTATTTGACTTGGGCGTAGTAGAAACCATCTCTCAGGGACAAGCTCGGAGAACGGGCCACCTGAATCAAACTGTTGAAGTTGTCAATGGAAGGTTCTTGACCTGTGGCCCTCATCAACATCACGAAATCATTCAACAGGGCTATCCCATTGGGCAGAATCTAGGAAGGGCACAGATTTAAGGAATTCAAGAGGTTAACAATAGGGGCAGGGATCGAAAACCTCAAACCTCCCCTCGAGCATAGCATCCTTGTAGACTGTCATCATTCTCGGAGGCGGGCGATTGGCTCTCTCTCTGCCCGCAGGGAGGCGAATTAAGTATACGTTGTCCTAATAAACGTTGGACTTCAACTCTGCCAACTCTACGAGCATCAGAGTACTCTCTATCTCATCTGCACATTTATCTATTTGGTGCGGGTTGTTCTTTCTCACTTGGGTGGCCAGCTCTTTCGCTTTCCTTTGGCGTTTTCGGGGAGGCTCTTCATCTGCCTGACGCCCCGAGGGCCCCATTTCCTCTTGAGGCCCGTGATGACCACTGTAACCTGGTGATCTTGGGGCCTCACAGCACTGTTCAATAGGGGTAAAACCCTTTCCCCTTGCCTTTGCATCTGGATTACTAAATCCATCTTTTCTAAAAGATGATCCACACCCTCCGGGCCACGCTCGTTCATTCCTTGAACGGCGGCCTCAAGTTTCTCGTCCCTAACCACCTCTGGGACTCTCGCTATCAGGATAGCAGTTGCAATCTCATTCTGGGGAGAGGAACTAGCACAGGACATCTCCTCAACTTCTCTCGCTGTCTGGCTCACAATATCATCCGCCATTGATCTTGTTCTGGGGAGATGAAGGTTTTTACGGGGGGATTTGGTAGAAAATGGGTTCCTATGCAGAAACTACCACTTAGAAAGCCTCCTCACACAAGAACCACTCTCAACGCAACCTAAATCTAGGGTTAGCACAAAAGTTACAGAGGATTACCTAAGATGGGAGGAAAAGTTTGCCGGAGAAGTCGCCGGAAATCGAGAAGAATTGTAGAAGGTTTCCGTTACAGAAGAATTGGAAACTCCCCCACTTTTGGTAACCGTCGCACGTCTCCCAACAAACATGCACCCACTCCGCGGAACACGTGCCCACGTCGCCACTTAGCATTTAATGTGGACATGACTTCATTTAATAGCTTGTTAGAGGATATCCGTTACAGAAGGCAGACAGCCATTTCCCTCCAAAAGCTTGACCATCATAAATTCAAAGTCAGGATTCAGGTTTTAAAATTCTACAGTACGCTCAAACGTAACTACAGAATTTGGGGGGTAAAATGATGAGGCCAAATCACGCTCCGGTCAGCGCCGCACACACATCACGATCTGAGGGACCCAAAGCTTTAACGCTCGTGATAATGGGCTCGCGGAATTGACCTGGCCCATTCCTTCATCACATATTTAATCCAGACTTGTGCGCCTCGGCCCAAGTCACGAGCGCGGGATCCGTCCACCAATCCCCTTAGATGCTCGTATAATGGTCCCAAGAGACGCTCCACACCCAGATCCCTACTCTACCACGCCAGGGACACCCGCTGCAATTGTGCTCGGGTTCATATGCTCTACGCTCGCCACATCTAGCGCTCGTGGTCCTCTGTCGGGGCAACCCCCTCTCGAGCATCCCAGCACTCGGGCTCAGAATCAAATGGCGCTATGCGCCCCGAGGGTCAATCCCACTTTAGTGAAGAGTCCCTCTTTAGGGCACTCTCTAACGAACGAGGAGCGTTGCTGAGTATCTCCACGCTCACCGCTCTCCAACCACTTCTGACACAGTGGTAGTGCGCACCTCGTACCTGGCACACCACAGGCTTTCAGAGCCATCACTTTCACACCATCACATGACGCCACTTGTCTAGGGCAGCACAGGGTTTGGCACCACAGGGTCAAATTACCCAAGATACCCTTGCCCCTAACATATAAATATGGGATTCACACACACATCCCCCAAGTCATCTTCTCTAATTTACCTGTACTGAACTGGGCATTCTCTTCCATTCTTCTTCTTCCCCAAGCTCCACATTTCACACACGTAGCATTGTAGCATCCATACTGCATTCTGACCCTTAGTGTTATCCTAGCTGGAAGAACCCACGCTTCAAAGGAAACCCAGTTCCTGAGGCTCAACGCCTGTGATGGTCTTCCCCCCAAACAAATCTTAAAGTGTTGGTGTTTTAATTCCTTTCCATTTTCTACACCATCAGAATCCATATTATTGGTGGCCAAACAAAAAGCTGATTGTGTTTCTCCCACATTCCATCAGGCGTACAGCCACTATAAGAGTGTGTGCATGTGCGATAGTTTCCGGATAAGATTCGTTCCCGAAGAATTAAAATTGAGTTTTAATTTTAGATTATTATTTTATTTTTAAAATAAAAATTAAATTCGAAATATTTGGGAGTTAAAACTAATTTTATGTTTCGGAAAAATTAATATTATTATTTTTGAAATAATAATTTTATAAAATTGTTAATTTTGAATTAACATGAATTTTCTCAGATTTAAGGTTTTGATTTTGAATATATTCTTGAACAAGGAACTGTTTTCAGATTACTTTGAGTTAGTAGAATTTAAAGTTAAAAGAATTTTAAATTTATTGGTAAATGTAAATTCTTGAAATTTTAGGATATTAGGTGATCATTGGTTTAGTCTTGTGTATGTTTTAATTTATGCACATGGATGGTTTAAATTTCGGGTTGGAGCCCCATAGTTGTGTTTTTCAATTGGGGTCGTTGCCCCACTTAAGTGCTTACTGTTATGCGTTTTATTATTGTTGTTGTGTTCTACTTCATTTAAAACCAATCGTGCAACTGTACACTAACATACACGTAGCACAATAGGATCGTACCCACAGGGAAGGAAAATCAATCATTACTCAACACTTCTTTCTAATCTAAAGACCGAACGAAAAGCAATTGTCGTTGTCTATTAATCTACTGAAGGCAGAATTAACTAAAAAACAAGGAATAAATGCAAATAATAACTAAACACACGGATTATAAATCAGTAAACTAAGCAGGCAGGGGAAAGTAACAAATCATACAATCAAGAGTCAATATAATACTCGTCTGACAAGTGTAATTCTACAACCTAGTCACTTATATTTGTATTACCGTCTCTCAAGGTGTAACCAAGTGCTTAATTAATGTTCATTGTTGCTCTCGCAATCACCAATAGTTAATTAAACCATAGGAACAGGACTTCTGCAATTCAGCATTCTAGCGGCTTGGCATGGAATAAGATTACTGTTGTACAAGCTAGAACCAAATCTCTTTGTATTCTACAACTTACAAGTTATGAAAACAATCTAAATTACCATCAATCTCTCGATCTATAGGCAATTATATAACATGCTAAGGGTGATCAGGCCATCACAAGTCAATTTAAACCTGTTTTCAAACTAAGAATTAACACAAGTCATTCAAGCATCGTATCGAACACTTATCATACATTCATCATCACTCCCCTAGCCCTAGAGAATTAGCTACTCATAATTAAAGAAAAACTCATTAAACTAAAGGAAATTGTATTAAAGAAATTCATGTTCATCAAATCTAAACAAAATCTCAAAAGCAAACCATAAACATTCAGTAATATCTAAAAAAACGAATCTAGCATCATACTAACTAAAGCCAAACTGAAAGGAATTAGTTTGATAATTAAAGAAGTAAATAAACAGAAAAACCAAAATTGCTAAAGAACTCGATCCTTTCGTCTTCTCAAAGTTCTTTGAACAACTCTTCAAAACTCCGGAACTTCTCTCTTCAGGTTAGGTCACGAACGGAAGAAAAGCTCTCTCAAAAAGACTCCAAAAGGCACTTAAATAGCAACCCTAATTACTCTCTCACCGACCTAGGTAACAGGCGTTACCCATCTATGCACTAATATCGTTAACGCCCATTACTGCTGAAATCGTAATAACGCTTTTATTAGTGGTAACGGGCATTACCACTTTCCTTCTATCTAGGGGTAACGTCTTGCTAAAAGCTTTGCTCCTGTGTCTGTTAACGGGGGTTACTTTCTTTGTTCTTCCAAGGGGTAACGGGGGTTACCCCTTTTTCCTCCAAAAACGCATGAATCACATTGGAACGCCGTTTCTCACCTCCAACGCAATAATTACCTAACTGGAGAAAAATAAACACTAAAACGCATCAAACGGCACAAAAATATAATCTAATCAATGCTAATTTTCATGCGAATTCTATACTCAACAAACTCCCCCACACTTGCCTATTACTCGTCCCTGAGTAATACAAAAATAAAGAAAACACATCCTCGTCAAACCATCTTCTCAAAGCAATCATCGAACCATCGCCTAAACAAGTCTAGCTAATCAAATCAAGTACTCATAAACATAAGATCATCAAAACTTAGTATGAAAAGTATACCCTTGTGTAGTGTGTGAATCGAACGAAACAACGTACAACGACTAGAATGACAAATTCACAATTTTCTCCTAAGTTCTTATCATCAACTTCAGAATACACTCTTTGCACCTATCTCCACTGATGGAGTTAACTCGAGACATGGGATCGGTAGGTCTTTCGAGCTTCTAATGTAGGCTTAGGGTAAGGTTATGGAAATTTGGATCAAGTGACTACTCACCAAGCTTACATCATTCAATGTTTAAACTCACGACACTTCAATTTCGCCATTAAACACGAACCCCCCCCCCCAAAATTCTTCAACAGTTGTATCCCACACTCTCAATTTCACACTTGTATAATTTTTTGCTTTTCTTGTCTTTTGCTTTTTCTTCTCGTTTTCATATCTTTTCTTTTTCACACTTTTTCTCCTTCTTTTTCTTTCTTTACAATAATCTCTCAAATTCAAACATAAGAACAATCAAAAGGGGTCAAAAGATAGACAATTGCCATAAAAATCAAACGAGCAAGCCTTGGTGTAAAATTAACAAGGTAGGTATACTTATGTTGTGCATTAGGCTTATACTGTGGCTAGAAAAATTGTGCACAACAATTAGGCTCGGCGGGGTCAATAAGATTACGTTATTTAGTGAAACAGGGCTAAAAATTTAAAGGTTTAACATCCTCCGACAACGAATGCCTACTTCACTTCCTTAACCTCTCATTAACTCAAAATTTCGCCTCAATAGGACTAAAATGCATCCTAATCAAATCTTAGACTCATTCGGAAATCATCAATTCATCTTTCTATGAAAAGTACATTATCTCCTTCAGAAGTTCTCAAAATATAAGGGCATACTTACCCACTAAATCATCAAATCTCAAGCAAATTTTCTTCAATTCAAATAACTAACTCATTCTAGCAAAACCTCAACAAGCAAACTTGAAAGAAAAAGTTCAAAACGAGGGAAAATTTTCAAAATTACTCAATTCTTAGCAATTCACAAGTGTAACAAACATCTAATCATGCAAATATTCAACTAAACTCGGTACTGCTCCCCCACACTTAAACTTTGCAGTGTCCTCATGCAAAATCAAGAAATAAAGATCAAGAAAACTCCCTTATCAATTGAAGAACTGGCAACGTGCTAGAGAAGCTTCTAAAACCTGAATAAGTGACTAGAAAACAAGGATCAAGTGCAAGGAAATTGACAATCAACATGCATTCAACAATCAACACACAAGTCACAAATTCAAGTAAAGAAGGGCACAGTTGCATAAACAAAATTCACGGAGTTCAAACATCTGTAAAGATCTAAGTGTAGCAAAAATATCCAAACATATCAACGAATATGCCTAGAAAGAATGTCAAGAAATCAGGGGAGAAAAATAAAATAACAGAATCAAGGTGGTAGGGGTCCTCCAAAATACTGATCAACACGAGAACAGAACCCTTCAAACTTAGCCTCCAACCGAGCTTCCTATGCATAAAATCGCTCATCCACATAATGTGCTAGATCCTCAACTCTCACGATTACGGTGGTCAAATCAGCCCTTAATCCTACCAACTCTATACGCAGTCCTCTCACAATAATCGGGTTTTCATCATCGGCCTCATCAACAACCGGCGCGGCACTGCGGAGAGTCCCAAATTCGTCATCCGGCCTATCAGGAATCCGAGCTAAAAGCTCCTTTTGTATCTCTGAAAGCTCATCAAAACGGGCTTTACCCCAGCTATACATCCGCCAGGGCCGATCTCTATCCCGAATTGGCCACCATGGAAAATTACACTCCTTGATTTGTCCACTCTCCCAAGCAATAGCCAAGCCTACATTCTCCAAGTACTGTGGACCAATATCATAGCCAAAGTCAATGGGCAACAATCCCCTAGGCCTCCAATCCATCTCTCGAGCAAACATAGTGACAAACGTGCCATGGACTATCGTACCAATAACACTCCCAGCAATCTCCTAAAGCTTCCATAAAAACTCAATCGTACCATCGAACTTGATGCCTTCCTTCATCATGTACATTATTCCCAGCTCAGTCTCATTAATGTGGCTATCTCTTCCATATCTAGCACAAAATCCTGTGGCTAAAATCCTATGGACTAGCACCCAAGCCAATGAGTCAAGATATCTATCCTGTGTATTTCGGGAGGAATAATTAGGACCGCCTTCTCGCAACGGGAAGGATCTCCATACCACCTCTCTCTGAGCATCACTCCATTTAGGTAAAGAAGTAGTGGCATTAGCTGGAAAACGAAGAATCTTCCTTATCCGGACCGCATTCCTTTCTCGAGTTTCCATGTCGTCTAGAATAAAAGTTAAGGTATTGTCCACCGGATTGAAGTTCATTTTGGTGAAGAAAGCGGTCGTCATCTCGGCATACGTCAAATCCTTCTTAGTAAGGAATGGTAACCAACCTATGTTGTCAAACAATCTTTTCACTTCTTCCCAAGCCTCAAACTTCTCCATCCACGTGTTCTTGAAGAACCTAGTAGATACAATGTTCCTTGTCAAATTCCTTTGAAAAGGATTACCCATAGCATTCACCGTTATATTGACCGATTCTAATGTTTGATGATCCAACCGGGGATGAAGTAGTGAAGGGCTCAGGAACTCTAGAGTGCTTGGTGTGACCCATAGTACCTTGAATCAAACAAAAATAGCCAATCAAACACACAAAAATCAATCGGTTTTCACTTAGACAATTTATCAAACACCTTGTGTGCATAGGCCTAGGGTGTGAGTTCTAACTTAAAGTTCTTTAATCTACCCAACTCAAATTCACACTAGCTTATAATCTACAATTTAAGCTCAAAATTCTCTACCTTCAACTTCACAATTCGGACTCAAAACTAATTAGAGGTTAGGATTCTTCAAAAATTCAACCCAATTCAAGTTAAATTCTCATCCAATTCACTAATCCTATTTCTAACATGCATAAGCTCTCAAAATTTATCAATTCAATCTCAAAGTATCTCGTAACATGCAAATTCAATCCTAGGTTTCAATCTTAGATCGGAAAAATTAATTCTCACAATTCACACTAAGAAATTGGATGTTGACTTACCTTGATTCAAAAAGAAAGAGAGAGTGTGTAACTTGGTGGTGATGCTTCTTGGTTGCAAATTGGTAATGGTTGGCCAATGGGAACTATCGAATCTCTCCTAAGGAAGAATAAGTGTGTGCAAGTGAATTTATAGGTTTGGGGGAGAAAAATCCAAAATTGGGTAGGAAAGGAATTAAATTAACCCTAAAAACGTGTTTCATAACCCAGGATTTCGTGTAATCGTCCTGGTAACGGGCGTTACGGGATTTCACCTGGAACGGGGTAACGGTCGTTACCCCTAATGCCCAGACGTCTGCCTACGTTAATGAGCGTTACTGAAAAACGCTTACCAAAAGATAACGCCTGTTACTAATGATGTTTGAGGCGCCTGACCTCTTTAACGGGCGTTACCGAAAAATAGCTAAGATGGTGTACGCCCGTTACTAGTATTTTCGCCCAAAACACAAGTAAAACACAAACACAATCCAGATGGTGCTTAATCGCGTTAATTAACCGAAATTAATTCATAAAATTCACTCAAACCGTAGTACACCAATCTCGAAACATATAAACATCACACAACACAAATACCCATACATTGCAATAATTCATTCTCCTCACAAAAGAAATCAATCTCATGCACATGCATACGAACAAAGTAAATGGACCTCAATATTGATATTAAGGCTCAACTCACGGTCCTCGCACCATCTAGACTTTGGCTTTCTAGCAAACCATCAAGTGACCTATAGACTGAAAGAAGAAAACCAACATAAACATGAGAAAAACGAGAACGAAAGAAAAGAAAACAATGAAAACCAAAAACAAAAGGAAAAGGAAAGAAAAATTAGTTCTAAGTTATTGTCGTTAGCTTGACTTTGGAAACCGGATTAGGGATTAACAATTCCTAAGCGACGAGTCACAAGGAGTGACCTCATTCTTGTTACTCAGAACACCGAAGCTTGAACTCCAATTGTTTAATTTCAAAACATCTTCTCCTCTTAAATTTTGGGACTTCGGTTCTCCTTCCCAATCAACTGGATCTCTTTTCTCCAAAAATAACACCACTCCGTTCGGGGTCTCACTTATCACCTTGATCATGCAACATTTTTCCGGACTCGGTGAGGGTGGTATGGAACCAAAATTCCTAAAATCTAAGCTTTCATCTCCTATTTTGAACGTGGGGCGTCTATTCTGAACATCAATATCCGCTCCAGCCGTGTCTAGAAACGGCCTCCCAAGGATCAATGGCATCCTATCATCGCTCTCAACATCAAGAACTACAAAATCATTAGGAATGTGGAATCTTCCAACTTTTACCAACACATCTTCAAGAATTCCTATCGGGTATTTCACAGATCTATCAGCTAGTTGGAGTGTCATAGTGGTCGGTTTAAGCTCCTTCACTCCTAATTTCCTGCAAGTAGATAAAGGGATTATACTCACACTAGCTCCTAAATCACATAGAACATTATGAAATTGCAAAGAACCAATAGTAAGAGGAATTGAAAAACTCCCTGGATCTTCAAGTTTTGGGGGAAACTTATGCTGAATAATGGCACTGCATTCCTCTGTAACTGCGATGATGGGGAAGTCTTTATACTTCCTTTTACTTGAAACCAATCCTTTTTCTAAGTTCTGCTTCTGAAATAGTTGGGAAGAAGAAATCGGTGGCACATACGAATCAGCTACCACATACACCTTTGGCTCTGAAGGAAACTCTTCCTTTCTCTCTTCTATATTCACCCTTTCAAAAGCATCTACCTTTTCAACTTTCTCCCAAAAAATTTCTCCTCATCTGAACCTGCAAGTAATTTCGGACCTTCATTCTCTCTATCGTCTCGTACAAATATGGCCTGACAATGCTCCTTAGGATTATTTTCGATTTGACTTGGTAGCATTCCTGGGCCTCTCATATTTAAAGGTTGGGCAATCTGACCAATCTGAGTTTCCAAAGTTCTGGTCTGATTTACCACTTGATCCAATTGAGCTTCCAACTTCTGATGTCAACCCGTAGACACGGTTATGAATTTCTCATGTGCAACCTCCCATCCCTGCTTCTGCTCCTGTTGAGGGGGCGCAGCATTAAATGGGGCTGGTGGTCGTGGTTGAAATTACTGCCTAGGTTGAGGTGGTTGCTGGACATTCTGATTATTCAACCAAGAAAAGTGAGGGTGGTTCTTCTATCCTGGATTGTAGGTGTTTGAGTAGGGGTCATTTTCTGGTTTAGAGTTGTTCACATAATTCACCTGCTCTTGCACCTGTTCTCCTGCATTAGTATGAGGACACATATTAAACGCATGTAGACCACTACAGATTTCACAAGTTACCTGAACTGGTTGGGATGGTATCCCAACTGCATTGATAGGAAGTTGATCCAATTTCTTGTTAAGGGCCTCAAATTTAGCATTGATGGTGGTTAGGCCATCTAACTCTATGACTCCTGCTTGCACCTTCGATGGTTGCGAATGGCTCCTCTCATGCACAAAAACATCGTTTTGTGACATATTATCTAACAACTCAGTAGAAACTGCGATTTTGATAGGAAAGCTCCGCCAGCTGCGGCATCCATCGCTCCTCTAAAAGTAGGGGACATCCCATTATAAAAATTCTGAATCAATAACGAACCGGGAATCCCGTGATGTGGACACTTCTTCTGCAAATCTTTAAATCTCTCCCAAGCTTCATAGAAAGACTCTCCATCTAACTGCCTGAACCCTTGAATATCATTCCTGTACTTCGTGGTTTTGCTAAGTGGGAACAACTTGGCTAAAAAAGCCTGAGATAATGCTACCCAAGTCTGAAAGGATTCATTTGGGACAGTACTTAACCATACTTTAGCTCGTTCCCTTAATGAAAAGGAAAAAGCCTGACTCGGATAGCATCAGTAGTGACATTGTGAATCTTGAAGGTATCACACACCTCAAGAAAATACTCAAGATTTAACGTCGGATCCTCCAATGGTAATCTTGAAAACGGATTGTTCTACAGCAAATTGATGATAGCTGGTTTGATCTCAAAATTGTTTGCTGCGATTGGGGGACGGGCTGCAGTCTGAGTTGCTCGAGCCTGTGGCACTTTATAATCTCTTATGGCCGGTGGTGGTGGATCTTGAGGTGGATCGTCCATCGGTAT
Source organism: Lantana camara (assembly GCA_037501455.1). Classification (NCBI taxonomy): domain Eukaryota; kingdom Viridiplantae; phylum Streptophyta; class Magnoliopsida; order Lamiales; family Verbenaceae; genus Lantana; species Lantana camara. The sequence continues at coordinate 45,107,569 of CM074859.1, forward strand.
GGTAGTAGGTTTCTTATCCTTTCTACGCTCCCTCCTAATAACACTCAGTGTTCTCTCGATCTCCGAATCGTATGGTACCAATTCCGGATCTTGAGATCTTCACGTGCACCGAAACCCTGCACAAAGGAAAAGGAAATCCTCAATCCAATTCCACAGTGATCAAAGATAATGAACACAAAGTAAAGTAATGGTCTAAAGCACTAGATCAAAATATTTAAGTAATATTGATTTAAAACTCCTTCCCCGACAACGGCGACAAAAACTTGTTCTTGTGGCCTACTTCAGCTAAAACCAATCGTGTAAGTGTACACTAACATACGAGTAGCACAATAGGATCGTACCCACAGGGAAGGGAAATCAGTCACTACTCAACACTTCTTTCTAATCTAAAGACCGAACGAACAGCAATTGTCGTTGTCTATTAATCTACTGAAGATAGAATTAACTGAATAACTAGGAATAAACGCAAATAATAACTAAACACACGGATTAGAAATCAATAAACTAAGCAAGCAGGGGAAAGTAATGAATCATACAATCAAGAGTCAATATAATACTCGTCTGACAAGTGTAATTCTACAACCTAGTCACTTATATTTGTATTACCCTCTCTCAAGGTGTAACCAAGTGCTTAATTAATGTTCAATGTTGCTCTCGCAATCACCAATAGTTAATTAAACCATAGGAACAAGACTTGTGCAATTCAGTATTCTAGCGGCTCGGCATGGAATAAGATTACTGTTGTATAAGTTAGAACCAAATCTCTTTATATTCTACAACTTACAAGTTATGAAAACAATCTAAATTACCATCAATCTCTCAATATATAGGCAATTATAAAACATGCTAAGGGTGATCAGGCCATCGCAAGTTAATTCAAACCTGTTTTCAAACTAAGAATTAACACAAGTCATTCAAGCATCATATCAAACACTTATCATGCATTCATCATCACTTCCCTAGCCCTAGAGAATTAGCTATTCATAATTAAAGCAAAACTCATTAAACTAAAGGAAATTGTATTAAAGAAATTCATGTTCATCCAATCTAAACAAAATCTCAAAAGCAAACTCATAAACATTCAGTAATATCTAAAAAAACGAATCTAGCATCATACTAACTAAAGCCAAACTGAAAGGAATTAGTTTGATAATTAAAGAAGTAAATAAACAGAAAAACCCAAATTGCTAAAGAACTCGATCCTTTCGTCTTCTCGAATTTCTTTGAACAACTCTTCAAAACTCCAGAACTTCTCTCTTCAGGTTAGGTCACGAATGTAAGAAAAGCTCTCTAAAAAATACTCCAAAACGCACTTAAATATCAAGCCTAATTGCTCTCTCTCTCCGACCTTGGTAACAGGCGTTACCCATCCATGCACTAATATCGTTAACGCCCGTTACTGCTGAAATCGCAATAACGCTTTTATTAGTGGTAACGGGCGTTACCACTTTCCTTCTATCTAGGGGTAACGGGCGTTACCACTTTCCTTCTATGTAGGGGCAACGGGCGTTATCCCTCTTCTCTCGCCAAAAGCTTTGCTCTTGTGTCTGTTAACGAGGGTTACTCTCTTTGTTCTTCCAAGAGGTAACAGGGGTTACTCCTTTTCCCTCCAAAAATGCGTGAATTCACCTTGGAACGCCGTTTCTCATCTCCAATGCAATAATTACCTAACTGGAGCAAAATAAACACATAAACACATCAAACGGCACAAAAATATAGTCTAATCAATGCTAATTTTCATACGAATTCTATACTCAACAATTATGTGGCTTTCTTTATCACTGTTTTTGGGTCGGGGTATTCCCCATGTATTTGTCTAAGGCTAATATGCAGATTGAGCCATATTAATTTCTGTAAAGAGAGTAGAACTTAGGAAGTGAGATTTTATTTCTACTTTGGAGATTTTGCACCCATGGAGTATGAAGGATCCACACAACAAGTAACAAAGAGGCCATAAGTGAAGACCCCTCAAAATGTTAGGGAGGGTTTCTATTATTGTAATAGATAGTTCATCGTTTGATTTCCAATTCCCTTATCTGATTTAAAATGTTTTATGCTGCATGTATGTTAGATCTTGTGGTTGTGGAGTGGCTCCCACATATCACCCATAAGATAGGAAAACCCATGATCGTCTCATATTAGTATCATGCTAGGACATGTTATCTGCTAATTTCTTGTGTGTAATGCATTTATGTGAAATTGCGTTAAAAAAGACTAATTAAAAATGGATAATTGTACATGTTGGTGAGGTCAACACTGGACAACTCTCCAGTATTCGAAAATCCCATAAATATTAAGCAACTTCAAAAAATAGGTATTTTGTATAAAGTGAAAACTTTAAATAAAATTCCTAGCATTCCATCAATAGGATTTAAGTTTAATAGGGGAAGCTAGTTGTTGGCCATGAGTCGTGGGGTGGCTATGTGAAACCTATTAGTTCTCAGTTTCCTGATTGATCACATTTAGTGATTGATATTTCGTGAACAATTCTGGGGAGGGCGATGGCCGCAAGTCGGGGGTCGTTCGAACTAAGTTTTGATCATGATCTTATGATTGATAGGTCTTGCTTAACGCCCAAGTAAATATGGATGTCGCACGAATCGTGGGTCCATATTGAAAGATGGGTGATGCAAAAATATTACTGGGAGTTCTATAGTGATAGAATTCACAAGTTGTACCTACCTAAAGCTTTATTGAAGATGTCCGCGAGTCGTGGGTCCAAGATAAAGTGCTTGGGATCTCAGTACCCATTAGAAAAACAAGTTTCCTCTAAGATCGTTAGGATTTTAAGATCTTCTAAAAACAGCGGGAGCTACTACGATAAAAGACCTAAATTATATGTATTATGTTATTATTTAACATGCTCACTTTTTTTTTTCTCTGCTTAGCATTTAAATTGTAGTTTTGTGATTCTCTACAATATGAAATGCAAACCCATTCGTATCCATACTTAAGTCAAACAAGTTGACTAAGTCCTAACTAACTCTAATTGGCTTCAGATCATAAAATTCGTTTTAGGTTCAGAAAGGAGAAAAGTGCTCTCTATAGGGCAAGATTTTCACTTACTTATGAAAATTCGACCCGGGCAAAAAAAGAAGCAATCTAAGGTGAATGGATTTTTCCGAACCACCTAAGAACAATTGTACCACCTCATAAACATGTTATAAGGTATAACATTATAGAATTGTTCGTGTAACAATGAGGTGCACGTGTATAAACGAGGTCTAAAGATCTTCTCTGAAGATCTTGAAGCCTCGTTCTTAATTGAGAAATGAGTTCTCAATGTACTGATTGCTCGCATTGCTTCCGCTATCATTTAACCCCTTTATTCTCAACTAAAATGATGTTATTCTAGCATAGTTAACCATTTAGTTGATCACAGTTGAGAGCATCCTTAAGAAGGACTAAAAGGTTATGATGGTTAAATCATCTTCTAAACCCACTAAGGTAAAGGCTTGAAGGCCTAAAGAAGAAGAAACCTTTAAACCCGATGGAGGGGTGAATAAAGGTCACGCCCAAAAGATAATGGAGATCGGAAAGGACGTTTGCTTCTATAGCCGTAAACAAAGGACTTTGAAAGGGAACTGCGAAGAGTATGGGTACTCTAATAGGTTATCTCATTTAGTAATTCTAATGGGAATAAAATTCACAAGCCTTTAGTTGATCTTACATAATTCATTGTGCAAAACTCAAAGCATAAATGTTTTGAACATACAACGAGATAATAAAAGTAAGTGAGATGACAAAGTTTCGAATTACTTAAGCATACATTTAGACATGAAAGGATTAGTGAGTTAGACATCTTAGGATCATTTTACGAAAATGGACCTAGAGTTAACTTCCTGTGAATCCTGTCATAAGGGAAACATTCCCAAAACTTAGTTTATATGAAATGTAGAATGTGCTAAAATTGTAATGGATTTCGATTCATGCTGATGTGTGTAAGATGCTTAATGTAAACACTAGAAACAATCATCGATTTAATCATTATGAATGAGTTTACTTAATTAGGTACAAATTCGAAACTTATATGAAATTCTTAGAATTTTAAAAGGAGGTTAGGAACCGAAGTAGTCATAAGTTATAGACAACTCGATCTGATCGAGATGGAGAATACCTTAGTGACCAATTCCTTTGTCATCTTAGAGATAATAGGGTTGTCTTTCAGTAAACCCATTCGAGAACACCTTAGTGTTTCTGAATGAAGGAATAAAACTTTATAGGATATGGTTCATTCCATAGCAAGCTTTACTGACTTATATTCATTTTAGGAATAAACCCCTAGAATATTCAGTTAGAGATTTTAAATTTAGTAGCTTCCAAAAACCTAGTTCCTTAATTGCACTATGAAATGTGGCATTCTATAGTTCCCTAATTATTCTTATCCAAGAATTTAGGGAAACCCTCTTAAGTGAAGAGGATAGTGGGAGATAAGTTTGAAATGAGTTCAAGTTTACACAACAATATAGAATATTGTTTATCCAATTCTCTTGAATAAAGGTTGTTTGTTTCAAGGAATGTACCTTTCTTAAGGAATTGTTCCTATACGACAAGAAAGGCAAGTAGGCAAACCTCGAAGAAATTTGAGGATAAATACCCCACGTCAGATATAGAAGAAGCAAGCCCATTTGATAAAACTTAGTCAAATTTTAGAATAAGTACATGTGTGAAACCCTCCTCTTAAGATGCTTTTAGAATGTATTCCTAGATAGCCAAGGAATTACTTAAAGAGGAAACACTGTCAGATTTGGAATCTGAGTAGTGTAAGAAAGCCTTGATCTCCAATATGGATTCCATATACACAAACCAAGTTTGGACCTTGTTTGATCCAGCTAAATGGATCTACAAGCGAAACCTTGGAGTGAATGGAAAGCATTACAACCTTCTTGACGGTTGAAATGCAAAAGTCCACTCGGATTATGTTTAGCATCTATACATATTCTGACTATGAGATATGATAAATGAATGTGAGAACTATCTCGTTCAATAGGAGATTGAAAGAGACTAGAATATGGTATTCCTCTAAATCTCATATTCAGTGGGAGTATGTATAAGGTATGCAAACCCGTAAGTCAATCTGTAGATTGATAAAGGCTTCTAGGAGTTAGAGAATTCGATTCCAAAGGTAGTCAAATCGTTTGACAAAGATGGAATTCGAATAAAGTATACGTGAGGAAGTTAGTGATGTTAGCCTCAACTTTTGGTACTTTAGATATAATATCATTCTCATTAGGAATCGAAAGGATGACATGACAATTACCAAAATTTTGTTTAGGAAACAATTTTACATTAAAGATCTTTGTGATGAATTCTACATTGTCAACTTTAGATCTATAGAGATAGATCTAGAGAATAAAAGGATTGTCACAATGAGTGCATAACCATAGTGCTAAAATAGTTTAGTAAGGACAATGGAAGATCTCTTTTGAAGAGGATGTGTCCTAAGATAACTTTAAGAAAGTTAGAACGTCCAAAACCCCTTAAATAAAAGGGAAGCATAATGTATGCAAAGTTATATACTCAACTAGATATGGCACAACACTAAGCGTAATGGACCGAATCTAACATGACCCTAGAGAAGGTCATCGGATTGCTGTAAAATATACCCTCAGAGTACTTTAGAAGAAATGAGGATATCTGTAACACCCGAGCGCAAGGTGTCACATCCCCGGCACCAAGACCCCACGCGTATATGAAATGGATTTCCATACACGTACCAAATCATGGCGAACGGGGACACTACACACTCACTAAGCTAGGCGGGACTAACCCTTAACCAAACAATTAAACATCAAACCCTCATAGTAACACGAGAGCGGAAGCATAAGTTTAATTATCACATATATATATTAAGCTATATGGTCTATGTACCAACAAGATAGTCAAATTCCGTCATTTAGGGTCTCCATGACCTTATACAAACATAAACGCTCCAATTCATATACGATAATCAAAAGACTATAAAGTATGTGTGTAATGGAAATAAATGCTAGACACTATGCAAGACTCTTCAAGACTCATATCCCGCCTAGCATTCCCACCTGCAAAAGAAACACTGAAACAACTCCGGGTTCAATCTTAGACAGACTGGTGGGTATAAAAATGGCATAATATAATAATAGGGCGGAAATGAAACATATACATGCAAGTTATAATTCCGAGCGAGGTGTTGTAACATTTTCCCAAGTGGGACAAGGCAAGAAATACATCGCGCAGAATTATAACACTCAATTTCATTTATGAGGTTATTCGTGAGCTGGCGAGGGGCTAAGTCTCCAACCTTCACCTTGTGTATTCTTAATCATTTTATCATTAGCTGTCACACACATAATCTTTCGTGCATAATCAATGATCGTTCATAATCATTCACATAATCCCTTTTTCCTCCGGTTAGTGGATGGGTTTGCAAAGCCCGACCACCCATTTATTATGACTAGTGGGGTCTATGAATCCCCAAAAGCCCGGTTCCCATCCTTCACTAATCTCCTAGTGAAGTCTGGTATCACCATAGTTGGGTGGAACTAGTATAAGAGGATCACCGTCAGCGCAAGCTTCCCCGGATCACCAAGTCCACTAAGTTCCAGGGCCCCCATTCATTGTGCTCAATCAATTCTCGCCAAAACATTTGGTAGGGTTCATAAAATAAGAGGCTATACGTTCAAAATCGTTGACTCTTTGAAAGACTCGATATACGTATATATATATTTTGGCCAAAACTTGCACATTGGGTGTATCGGGTCATAAGTTTAACTAATAGAAGAAAAACCCACCTGGTAGATAAAAGAATAAAACCAAGACCTCACTGACCGGCCTCGCCTCCCACTGGATCAAGATCTGCGTGATAAAAGTAGAGTGAGACTCAATATGACCATATTTGACGCTCAGCAATGAAATGAACGTGTTATGAAATGCATATGAAGCATTAATAAGCAATAGAGATGATTAATGATGCAATTAAGACATATAATAACATAAACGAATCAAGTTATTCATTCACGTTCATGGTTTCATAGTCTTGTCAATGCAATTCATACTTCCATGTAACAATTATACACATAAATTATTATGCTCACATTACATATAAATCATAAGCAAGACAGAAAAAGGTAACAAAACTTAACGAAAGAATTTCTCAAGGCTGCCATAAAAGGTGACAAGGCCGTGTTACATTTTCAAAGGAGTTGGACATGGCTGTGTTCGAATTTTGAAAAATAAAACTCCCAAGTCGAAAGATGGACACGGCCGTGTTGGGTTTTCAATGGTTTTGGACACGGTCGTGTCCGATTTTTGGAAATATTTTTCACAAGTCGAACATTCAACACAGTTGTGTCCATTTTCTGTTCAATCATAACACGGCCGTGTCAATCCTTCGTCTTCAAAATGAAAACAGAGCAAAAGCTCTATTTCAACGGGGAAAAGCTTTGCAAAACAGGGCAGCAATAAGGAAGCTCTTAGGTAGCACTTAGGCATGAAATTCCAACACCAAACTCAAGCAAATCATGTATCTCATTCATGTTCATAAGAATTCATGCATAAAGTTGGCATATAATCACTCAAACTCAAGCTTTCAAGCATGGGGACTTCAAGCTCCTTCCATGGAAATTCACTCCACAATCATCCAACCTTAAAGGTAAACACATAGAAATGATCAAGAGGTCACAAGGATCACCTTTCATGCACCAATTCTCAATTTAAACCATGAAAAACTAAGGATCAACAATTAAACCCAATTCAAGCTATTCATGCCCTTATTCAAAACATAAGAAGCTTTACATGGATGGAAAGATAGAGGAAGATGAGGAGAAACAAATCATATCTTACCTTGGAAGAAGATTGGATGAAAATTAACTTGAGCTTAAAATTTGGTTTGATCACAAAATGGGGTTTTCTTAGAGCTTTCCCTTGTCTCTTGGAGATAAAGAATTGATCGATCAAATGGAAGCATGAGGAAGAAATGGAAGCAAATTCTAATATTTAGAAGCATTCGGGTAGGGTTCGGGTCGATCCAAGTCTGGTTTGTTTAAGAAAGTTTTAAATCAAGTCACAAGGAATGAATTAGTTAAGAAGCACGTCGTCGAAGGCTCAAACGACATCGAAAAGGTATAAGGTCAAGTTCAAAGGTTAGGGGTCGTTGAAACAAATTCAACTTCGAAGACGGATCTCGATTTCGTGGTCCGGAGCTCAAGATATTCCTAAAACCGTCTAGGGTTGCCTATTATTCAAATAGGTCCCTAAACTTTCAAAAAGTGGCAATTAAGCCCAAACCCAATTTCCAATTGAGTCCAAAACATTCAAATAAGTTTCAATTGACTCCTCGGATTACAAGAATCATATAATATCATTCAATTAACACCAAATTCATGAAATTCACATTCATCCAAATCCGTTCATGTATTCATAGTTCAAATATAGGATCGAACAGAATTTAAAGAAATTATTTCAAACGCAACAATTTCAAATATATATAGAATTTAAATCAAATAAGGAATTGAAAAAACGTACATAACACTTACCTACTCGTATGAAAATATGGGGTGTTAAAATCTCTCCCCCTTAAAGAGAATCAGTCCTCGAATTCACTGCTCGATCGAAAATAGCTCGTGGTAAAACCGTTTCATCTTGTCCTCAGTCTCCCACATAGCTTCTTCTGTTTTACCATTCCTCCATAACACTTTCACTAGTGGGATACGTCCATTTCGAAGCTCTTGAAATTTTCGATCCAAGATCTTAACTGGCTTCTAAACAAAATTGAGATTCGGTTCAAGCTCCACTTCTTCTATCAGTAAGATTGCTAATTCATCTGAATAATACTTCTGGGGCTGCGAGACATGAAATACGTTATGGATTCCGGTTAAACTCGGAGACAAGTCCAATCTATAAGCTGTATCCCCAATTCTTCCCAAAATCTCATACGGTCCCAAATATCGAGGATTCAACTTTTCTCCTTTCCCGATCCTTGCAAACCCTTTACGCAGAGAAGCTTTCAGAAATACTCTATCTCCAACTTCAAATTCAAGATTCTTCCTGCGAATATCAGCATAACTTTTTTGGCAATCTTGAGCCGCTTTCATCCATTGTTGGATTATTTGGACTTTAGCAATGGCATCTTGAATAGCTTTTGAGCGTTTCTCTTTATTCTCCCCTCTTTTTACACCTTCTTGCTTAGTCCATTTCCACTCTTCAAGATCAAAAAACAACGGAGACCGGTATTTCCTTCCATAAAGGGCTTCATATGGTGTCATCCCGATCGAAGAATGATAGCTATTGTTATATGCAAACTCGATCAATAGTAACTGTTCACTCCAAGAATTCTGAAAATCCAAAGCACAGGCCCGTAACATATCTTCGAGGTATCTAATCAATCTTTCGGACTGCCCATCTGTCTGTGGATGAAAGGCTGTACTGAAATGCAAATGCGTCCCCAAACAACCTGAAGCTCTTGCCAGAATCTTAAGGTAAATCGGGGATCCCTATCCGAAACAATGCTAGCTGGAACTCCATGAAGTCGAATAATTTCATCACAATACTTCTTAGCTAGCTTATTAACCTTAACGGACATTTGAATAGCAAGAAAATGCGCTGACTTGGTTAATCTATCCACGATTACCCAAATTCCATCGAACCCACCTTTAGCTCGTGGCAATCCTGATACAAAATCCATTGCAACATGTTCCCACTTCCACTCTGGAATAGGCAATGGTTGTAATAACCCCGATGGCTTCTGGTGCTCAGCTTTCACTAACTGACAAGTCAAGAACTGCTTCACATAATTCACCACATCTCTTTTTAACCAGTTCCACCAATAATATTGCTTAAGATCTCGATACATCTTATTTCCTCCAGGATGTACCGAATAAGCAGTCTTGTGAGCTTCATCAAGGATAACCCGTTTCAACTCTGATGGAACCACAACTCTATTCTTGAACCGAAGAATTCCCGTATCATCAAATCCAAATGGGCACTCGGGATCCACTCGAGCTTTCTCGGTTAACCTCTGAATCTCGGGATCACTTCTTTGTGCCTCGAATTTCCTTTGTCTCAAATCTGGTTGAATTGAGATATTAGAGATATGAGCTTTTATCTTGATCGGCTCTAACTCATCTCTAACGTCTATTTCCAACTGAGATACACTAGCCTTCCTTCTCAGTGCATCCGTGACCACATTAGCCTTACCTTGACGGTATTTGATTGTACACTCATAATCCTCAAGAGTTGCCATCCAACGCCATTATCTCGCATTCAATTCCTTCTGAGAGAATAAGTACTGAAGACTTTTGTGGTCAGTATAAATCTCAAATGAAACACCGTAGAAATATTGCCTCCACTTCATCAAAGCAAAAATCATGGTGGCTAGCTCTAAATTGTGGGTGGGATAATTTTTCTCATGCTCTTTCAATTTCCTAGAGGCATAAGCAATTACTTTCCCGTTTTACATCAGAACACACCCCAATCCTTCTTTAGAAGCATCAGTATACACAACGAATCCTTCTGTACCCCCTGGTAGCGCCAAAATTGATGCAGAAGTTAACTTCTCTTTCAAAAGCTGAAAACTGGCTTCACACTTCTCATTCCAATCGAACTTTACCTCTTTCTTAGTTAATCGGCTTAGGGGGGCAGCAATCTTTCAAAAATCCTTCACAAATCTTCGGTAGTACCCGGCCAGACCCAAGAAACTTCTAACTTCTGAGGCGGTTTTCGGACTCTGCCACTGAGAAACTATCTCAACTTTTGAAGGATCAACTTCAAGTCCTTTACTCGAGACAATGTGGCCTAAGAAAGTTACCTTGTCGATCCAGAACTCACATTTATTGAATTTAGCATACAACCGATGCTCTCTTAGAGTCTCTAATACCAAACTGAGATGCCTAGCGTGATCCTCTTTCGATCTCGAGTACACCAATATATCATCTATGAAGATTACCACGAATTTGTCGAGGTACGGCTAAAAAATTCTATGCATCATATCCATGAAGGCTGCTGGAGCATTAGTTAACCCGAATAGCATAACAACAAACTTGTAGTGCCCATACCGGGTGTTAAATCCTATCTTAGGAATATCCAATTCCCGAATTTTCAACTGACAATATACTTGCCTTAAATCGAGTTTAGAATATACCTTCGCCCCTTGTAACATATCAAACAGATCCTCTATGTGAGGCAACGGAAATTTATTCTTTATAGTCATCCGATTCAGTTCCCGATAATCAATGCACATTCTTAATGTCCCGTCTTTCTTCTTAACGAATAGAACCGGTGCTCCCCACGGTGACGAACTTGGTCGAATATACCCATTCTTTAGAAGTTCCTCAAGTTGAACCTTCAGCTCTTTTAATTCTGCCAGTGCCATTCTGTAAGGAGTTTTAGAATAAGGTTCCGATCCCGGATACAGATCTATTACAAATTCAATCTCTCGGTCCGGTGGCAATGAACCCAAATTCTCTGGAAACACATCAGGATAGTCCTTCACCACTTCTGTCTCCTCAAATCGTGCTTGATCTTTTGGTTTATTAAGGAGGTAGGCAATATATCTCGTAGCTCCATTCTTTACTAGTTTGTGAGTTTCAATAAAAGACAAGAGAGGCACTGTTTTCGATCCAGATCCCACAATTACTTCTTCACCCAACTTGACTGTCTTAGCAAAATAATCAATTGTAGCATGATATCAGTATAACCAATCCATTCCCAAAATCACCCCATACTTGGACATCGGCATAACAATAAAGTCTGCTGGATACTCTTTCCCTTCCAAACTGATCACACAATCTCTGACCACTTAACCTGTTTCAAGGCTCCCTCCAAGAGGAGAGCTCACCAGATAACAAATATCCAAGCAGGTAATAGGTAAACACAGAATAGCAATTAGTCCACACGAAATAAACAAATGTGTGGCTCCTGGATCAAATAATGCGTGTATGCTCGTGTCATGTATGCAAATCGTACCTTCTACCAAGGCAGTTAGATCAACTTCCACGTCCTGTTCTTCCCCTTCAAGAGCATAAGTACGAGCCGGTATTATCGGCCTTTGAGCTCCCGGTTGATATCCCGGAGTCTTGTTAGGACAGGTGCTAGCCATATGATTCTCCTTTCCACAAATTAAGCACAAACCCAATCTCTTGCGACAGTTGTTGCAAGAATGAGTAGGTCCTATCCAATGTAGACATGGTGGTATGTCCTGTCGTGGTTTAAAGGGGGCTGGTGGTGCTTGCGGGACTTGAGTTGCAGGTCCTATAGCTCGAAACTTTTTGTTATGACCCTTAAATTGTTGAGGAGGATATGTAATAGATCTCTTTCCACTTCCCGAACCTGATCCTTGTCCCATTTGTGATCGAGGGATAGGATCCTTCTTCTTATACTCCTCTTTCTGCACTAAAGCTCTTTGAACCGTATCAATAAAGGATTCAAAATTATGTCCTGCATGTCCATGTCGAAGATCTTCTCTCAAACCCGCGATGAACTTTCGGCCCTTTCTTTTCTCATCCCGGGTAATGTGAGGTGCATATTTACCAAGTCTGTTGAAAATTACAAGATACTGAGCCACTGTCTGGTTTCCTTGTTTAAGATCCATGAATTCTTGCTCTTTTCTTTCCCGTACTACCTCGGGTATAAAAGTTTCCCGGAATTCCCTCACAAAGATCTCCCAAATAATGGCTTCTCCTTCCACTTCCAGCTTCTCCCTGGTCCTTTCCCACCAATCATACGCCTCGTCATCAAGTTGAAAAATTGCACACTGAGCCTTCTCTTGCGAGGTGAATTGGCGAACATTGTAAATTCTTTCAATTCGGGTAAGCCATCCCTTAGATATGGCATCATCAACAGAACCGGAGAATCTTGGAGGATTATAACTTAAAAATAACCTATGGGGGTCCCGTGGTATAGGAGGAGTTCGTACTTGCTGTTCAGCCGACGGTTGTTGAAGAGGTGTAGCCTCGGCTCTTCTTTGCTCCACATAATTAAACACCACTTCCATGAAATGTTCCATATTCATAGGTGGGGGTTGTGGATTAGGAGAGCGATCACGACGGTGATGATGACCTGGAGATCTCTCTCTATCTCTTCTTAGAGGCATTCTGTCAAGAAAATACTGAAATGCATGCTTGAGTTTAGTCCATACATGATGGTGCAATTAACTCAATCAATCACCAAGAATCAAGAATCAAACACGTATTCAGGGCAAAAGATGCAATGGAATACGTTAACAAGTAGTTCCCAAAGCCGTGTTATCTAGACAGACTCAACACGACACGAGAGCTCAGGTTTTGCAACCCTAGGCTCTGATACCACTCAATGATGTAACACCCGAGCGTAAGGCGTCACATCCCCCACACCAAAACCCGACCCGTATATGAAATAGATTTCCATACATGTACCAAATCGTGGCGAACGGGGACATTAAACACTCACTAAGCTAGGCGGGACTAACCCTTAACCAAACAATTAAACATCAAATAGTCAAATTATCACATATATATATTGAGCTATATGCTCTATGTACCAACAAGATAGTCAAATTCTGTCATTTAGGGTATCCATGACCTTATACAAACATACACGCTCCAATTCATATATGATAATCAAAAGACCATAAAGTATGTGTGTAACGGAAAGAAATGCTAGACACTATGCAAGACTCTCCAAGACTCTCCAAGACTCGTATCCCACCTAGCATTGCCACCTGCAAAAGAAACACTAAAACAACTCCGGGTTTAGTCTTTAGACATACTGGTGGGTATAAAAATGGCATAATACAATAATATGGAAGAAATGAAACATATACATGCAAGTTATAATTCCGAGCGAGGTGTTGAAACATTTTCCCAGGTGGGACATGGCAAGAAATACATCGCGAGGAACTATAACACTCAATTTCATTTGTGAGGTTATTCGTGAGCTGCCGAGGGGCTAAGTCTCCAACCTTCACCTTGTGTATTCTTAATCACTTTATCATTAGTTGTCACACACATAATCTTTCGTGCATAATCAATGATCGTTCATAATCATTCACATAATCCCTTTTTCCTCCGGTTAGTAGACGGGTTTGCAAAGCCCGACCACCCATTCATTATGACTAGTGGGGTACATGAATCCCCAAAAGCCCAGTTCCCATCCTTCACTAATCTCCTAGTGAAGTCCGATATCACCGTAGTTTGGTGGAACTAATATAAGAGGATCACCGTTAGCCCAAGCTTCCCCGGATCACCAAGTACACTAAGTTCCAGAGCCCCCATTCATTGTGCTCAATCAATTCTTGCCAAAACATTGGGTAGGGTTCATAAAATAAGAGGCTATACGTTCAAAATCGTTGACTCTTTGAAAGACTCGATATACGTATACACATATTTTGGCCAAAACTTGCACATTGGGTATATCGGGTCATAAGTTTAACTAATAGAAGAAAAACCCATCTGGTAGACAAAAGAATACAACCAAGACCTCATTGACCGGCCTCGCCTCCCACTGGATTAAGATCTGTGTGGTAAAAGTAGGGTGAGACTCAATATGACCATATTTGACGCTCGGCAATGAAATGAACGTGTTATGAAATGCATATGAAGCATTAATAAGCAATGGAGATGATTAATGATTTAATTAAGTCATATAATCACATAAACGAATCAAGTTCTTCATTCACGTTCATGGTTTCATAGTCATGTCAATGCAATTCATACTTCCACGTAACAATTATACACATAAATTATTAGGCTCACATTGCATATAAATCATAAGCAAGACGGAAAAAGTTAAAAAAACTTAACGAAAGAATTTCTCAAGGCTGCCATAAAAGGTGACACGGCCGTGTTACATTTTCAAAGGAGTTGGACACGGCCGTGTCCGAATTTTGAAAAATAAAACTACCAAGTCAAACAATGGACACGGCCGTGTTAGGTTTTCAATGGTTTTGGACACGGCCGTGTCTGAGTTTTGGAAATATTTTTCACAAGTCGAACATTCAACACGGCTGTGTCCATTTTCAGTTCAATCATAACACAGCCGTGTCAATCCTTCGTCTTCAAAATGAAAACAGAGCAAAAGCTCTGTTTCTACGGGGAAAAGCTTTGCAAAACAGGACAACAACAAGGAAGCTCTTAGGTAGCACTTAGGCATGAAATTCCAACACCAAACTCAAGCAAATCGTGTATCTCATTCATGTTCATAAGAATTCATGCATAAAGGTGGCATATAATCACTCAAACTCAAGCTTTCAAGCATGGAGACTTCAAGCTCCTTCCATGGGAATTCACTCCACAATCATCCAACCTTAAAGGTAAACACATAGAAACGATCAAGAGGTCACAAGGATCACCTTTCATGCACCAATTCTCAATTTAAACCATGAAAAACTAAGGATCAACAATTAAACCCAATTCAAGCTATTCATGCCCTTATTCAAAACATAAGAATTCTCAACTCCTAGCAAGCTTCACATGGATGGAAAGATAGAGGAAGATGAGGAGAAACAAATCATATCTTACCTTGGAAGAAGATTGGATGAAAATTAACTTGAGCTCAAAATTTGGTTTGATCACAAAATGGGGTTTTCTTAGAGCTTTCCCTTGTCTCTTGGAGATAAAGAATTGATCGATCAAGTGGAAGCATGAGGAAGAAATGAAAGCAAATTCTGATATTTAGAAGCATTCGGGGTAGGGTACGGGTCGATCCAAGTCCGGTTTGTTTAAGAAACAGTTAAAATCAAGTCACAAGGAATGAATTAGTTGAAAAGCTCATCATCGAAGGCTCAAACGACATTGAAAAGGTATAAGGTCAAGTTCAAAGGTTAGGGGTTGTTGAAACAAATTCAACGTCGAAGACGGATCTCGATTTCGAGGTCCGGAGCTCAAGATATTCGCAAAACCGTTTGGGTTGCCTATTATTCAAATAGGTCCCTAAACTTTCAAAATGTGGCAATTAAGCCCAAACCCAATTTCCAATTGAGTCCAAAACATTCAAATAAGTTTCAATTGACTCCTCGGATTACAAGAATCATATAATTTTATTCAATTAACACCAAATTCACGAAATTCACGTTCATCCAAATCCGTTCATGTATTCATAGTTCAAATATAGCATCGAACAGAATTTAAAGAAATTATTTCAAACGCAACAATTTCAAATATATATAGAATTTAAATCAAACAAGGAATTGAAATAGCGCACATAACACTTACCTACTCGTATGAAAATGTGGGGTGTGACAATATCATTATAGAGCCCAGAAAGATCTTGTCATCAAAGGATATTTTGATGTAATCGTTGCATCAAACATAGATGATTGTAAATCATGGAAAGGATACAACTTCTACCTAAATGGTAATGCAACATGTTGGAAAGGCGTTCCAAGCGCGAATGTTGCAAATCTCGACTATTTTAGTTGAGAACTTAGCCGTAGTGAATATTGCTAGGTTAAGTGTTTGGGTAAGAAACTACATCTAACTAGTTAGATGAAGTTCCTAGCATGAAATAACTTCATTATCATATTGTATGATAAAATGGGTGGTTGCTCAAATAAGAGAACCAAGACCTCACCAAGAGACTGACTACATAATTACGGATCACTTAATAACGAAAACATGTTTCCTAATAGATGTGTAAATAAGAGGGTCACATCAGCAGAAATCATAGCAGATCCACTTTGGAAACGCCCAGAGTCAATAGGCTCTCAAAGTACATCTTAAGAAGATGGGACTTAGAGTATCTAAATGGCTTTTACGGGCAAGTGGGAGATTGTTGAAATAATGCCCTAGAAATCCGATTAGTTTTAAACTTTTTTGGGGCTTTCCTTATATCACAGACAATCTTTGAATAATATACGATTGATTATTATCATAGGCAAACACTTCCTTATGTGTAATACATGTTTTGTGTGTTTCCATTATATGCGCATGTATTAGAACTCCCCTAATCCATAAGGTTGTTAGGGACTTTATCATTAGGTGAATGGCACATGAAACAAGCCCTAACTCAAGGCCAGATTGGAAACCACTCCAAGTGGATGAGTCCAGCAAACATTGGGAGTGTTGATTAGGCTCGACTGAGACTTGCTCGTGGGATTGCGTCCTTAAGAAGGAGCATCCTATTTCATGGGGTGCAAATTGCATAAGTTGATGCGTACGCAATACATGAGGGTGCACGTTATTAGAACGGGTACACTGAGGTGTCCCATGAGAGAAGATTCCTAAATGGGAAAGGAAGTTTCCACTTTAGGAAGAGGAAACTTCTAGATTAGAAAACATGTCACGGGTCAATGGCATGAGTAAAGTAATCCTTTGACTTGAGATTCCATTGATACTTTGTGGGGTAACGCTGTAGTCTTTGGTATAAGCTTTAAAAGATGTCTCACGAGACAACTGATTCAAGGCTTATGCTGAGGCTACTTAAGTAGCACATGGAAGTATATGAGAATCAACAAAGGACCTACACTTGCTTTAATGTAAGAAGATCTCTTATTCATAAGTCGTTCATATGCCATCCTAAACCCTCGGCCGAGGTAGTGGATCAAGACATCAAGAAAAGGGTTTCTTGGATTGAGATCAAATGGATATGAAATGAATTTTGCTTTATGATTGAGATTAGTACGGCTCTCATTATTCCCATGCCCTAGATCTTAATCGAGAGATGGGATGGTAGGAGGATCGTACCTCACAATTGTCATTGACTGAAAGGTTCTTTCGAATATATATTCATTGTTCGGGTAGGGGTCACACACCTGTTGCTAGACTATGGTCGTGTGATCTGTGAACTAATTAATTAACAAAGTGTATAAATTAATTAGGCTCACTGTTAACTGAAAATGAACCTAGGGGGGTCACACAAATGCCAGGTTCAAAGGGTATTAAAGGAAAGATCAAATAGTTGATCAAAATGAGACCATACGTGTAAATGTACACGTGTGGCACGTGTGCTAGAGTTGGACGTGTGGTCCAATTGTAAAATTGGACCATGTGTTAATTAATTGGAGAATTAATTATAAAGCCCAAATATAATTAATTAGAGAATTAATTATAAATCCCTAAAATAATTAATTAAGAGAATTAATTACAAAGCCAAATAAAATTAATTAGAGAATTAATTTTAGCGCATTAGAATTAATTAAGAAGTAATTCTAAAGCCCTTCATGGAATTAATTAGAGACTTAATTCTAAGTATTTAATTATTTAGTTGTTCTAATTTGATTAGAATAAATAAATAAATAAATATTAAATATCTTCTATTTATGATTCTAGTAAATATTAATTCTAATATGATTGGAATAAATATTATTGGAATAAGATATTTAATTATTATTAGAATAATTAAATATCCCTAATTTGATTAGGAGCTTCTCTTCTAGAAGAAATAGATATCTTATTTTGAATAAGATTCCTATTGCTTGAAGAAAAAGAAATAGGAGAAAAGTCAAAGTTGGAATCCGATTCCAACTAGACAAGGGGGTGTTCGAACCCTAGGCTATAAATAAGCCAAGGGGTTCGAAAATTGTCTCTTACGCGTGAACGACGCCCAATCTACATGGCTTAAAGAATTTGGGAGAACTCTCTTGCTTTTTTTTCTTCTCGTTTCTAATTTCTTTCTTTACACATGCCATAGTACTAGCATGCTCACTCACATGATTTGAATCTAGGACTGGTGTGGATTGTTACTTTAGAGGAGACCTATCGTGGAATCTAGTAGAAAGAATCTTTCGAGGGACGGGGTTGCCATTACCGCATGAAGCGCGTTTGAGGGCGGCTCAAAACGTGTCAAAAAAGCATCGATTCTTGTAAGTTCTTGAATCCCTAAGATTTGGAAATAGAAATTGCAAGTTACGATCTTACTTTTGGGAAAAATTTTAAATTCTGTTGCGTTCCTTTTCCTTGTGTTTTTCCCAACAGTTACAAGGGTTCTACACCATACTTGTACATTCAATAGCTCATAACTTCATTTCTTTCACTCCATCTTCAAAGGTTAGTTTATATTCATGTTATTCTCCTTCTTGTGATCTTTTCTATCCATTTAATTCTTGTGCTAAGCTAGAGATTTATATGGTTGCATAAGAAGGTGAATAGTAAGGGTTATGTTCGTATATGAAATCATATGCATTGTCTTGTGGTTTCTTTTGATTTAAGGCATGTTTTATGACCACAAGACTTCTATAAATGCTTCTATGTTCATGTAGTAAGAGGTAGTTGGGATATATTGATGTTACCATTAATGAAGCTTGAAGCTATAAAAATGGTGTTTGAATTCTTAGTGCATTCCTTGAGCTATTGACATGAGATTGTGATCTAGCATGTATATATGAACTTATACCTTGAATTTGATTGCATTTGGTTGAACTTTGAGTTGGTTTCTTGCATTTTTGTTCCTTTCCGCGAAGTGTCTTGTTGCTACTGCATTTTTTTGGTATCGGACGTGAATCCACAACCGTAGATTTCACCCTTTGAAGAAATCCATGGCCGTGGATTTAATGCAGGGATTTGGGATTTTTCTTGCCAAGATCCACGGTCGTAGATCTCAAATCCACAGCCATGGATCTCAAATCCACAACCATGGATTTCCTGCAGCAGCTCCGGACACTCAGAATCTTATTTTTCTTCGTTTGTTTGATACTTTCCAACTCCCTTTATGATCCCTATGCTTTACCAACATGTATTATTATGTGTTATGAGTTTTGTATGAAGTTATGGATTGATTTGATATGATATATGCAAGATATGATCATGAATGACCTTAGTGTTGCATTCTTGTATCTCATGTGCATGTATAGCATTCATATGCATTGTCGGGCGTCTAATTGGTACATATTTGAGTGTAAGTCTCGGGTGTTGTGTGTTATTTTTTTATAGAGCCACTTCCGGAGGACGTCGAGCCCGAGGTCTAGGTGGTTATTTGTCCGTTTTGGTCCTCTTTCCTCCACACTTTTGCTATAAGGTGAGGTTTAGGTTTGTTTCTTTTAGTTATGCGACCTATGGCCTATTACGTGATGATTTCTCACCCCGCATGTGACTATATATCCACTATATAGTTAAATATATGTTTATAAGCTATGTTTAAGATCTTATGAATACGCTTCGAGTTTATGAAAATGGTATAAGTATGAGCATATGTAAGCTTGTGAATTGAACTCTCATGTACGTATATGTTAAGTATGAGCGAGGTACGCCCTGAAATATGGGAATTTGGTAAGTTATGGATTTTGGGCCCTCGGGAATTGTGGGTTGGGAGGTCCGGGATGGCAAGGGTCGTCGTGATAAACCTGGACATGATTCCCATTTTAAGTGCTTACGTGCAACTCTTGGAGGTTGAGGAGGCATAGTACTTTGAGCCCTTGGTGGATAACCAGGGAAGGCACAATGTGGGCTAGCTACCCCGTGTGTATTGGTAAAATAGGTGGAGAGGGTTTAATTCCCAAAGCACGAAGGTTGTGGGGGATGGATATGTATTATGATTTCGTTTTTTATGTTATGTTATGAGATGTGTTGGTGGAGGCCCGTACTCGTTGGGTATTCGTTTATGATTATGCTATTGGTGGTTTATGGATCGAGTTGAGCTTCCTTTTAAGTATTATATGATATGCTTTTGAAAATGATTTGGTATGCAAAAACTTAGCTTGATTCATAATCACCCCTTTTGATTTGTGTTATGCTCTATACTTATACGTGTGTGGGTGTGCGTTAGCCCCCCCACTCAGTTGAGTTTAGACTGACCCTCTCTTTAACACTTTAGTTGCAGGTGGGTCGAGCTAGGTGGGAAAGTGTGTCTTCGTGTCGCACTAGCTCGGTTAGGTCGAGTCTGCATTTATTTGTCGCATATTTTGGATATTTGTGGATTAGTATATGTTGATGGTTGTGTCTTAGAGATTTATATTGATACTTGATGTATTATTCTAGGCCGTGATGGCTTTGTATCTTTGTTAATATGCTAGTTTTATACTTATATGTTGGTCTTGGTTTAGCTTCTGCACTTTGTTTTTTTGTTTTTGTGCGCTATGTCCATCTTTAGCCCCGCTTAGCCTAATGTGTGCGTGTAGGTCCCCGTTCGCTTAGACTTGGATTCATGTATGGACTTCCATTTCATATGTGGGTTCGGGTTTAGGTGCAGAGGATGTGGTGGCTCACCCCTCCGGGAGCTACAGGGTCGGGTCAAATGGGATTCGCTCCCTTCGGATCAGATTTTGAAGCTTAGGGGTTCCAAGCGGTCTAAGAAAAATGCAAGGCTAGTTTCATCGGATTCGAATCATCGAAATGAATCCAATGGCAAAGTTAAAATTCGAACCCGAATTCCCGAGCTTAAGATAGCGGAAAAGGCTCCAAAATACCCTAATTACAATTAGGTTCCTAAACTTTCAAAGTTGGGAAATTGAGCCAAAAAACATTTTAATTAAATTCTAAAGCATCACATAACTTGCAATTAAATACACATTGACACGTAGAGCATGTTAAAAAGCTGTAAATTAGGGTGTAATTGATAGTGTATATCTCTGTGTTGACTTTCCATACTTAAGGATTGTGTATCCTATTTAGTTTTCCTCGGTCACATTGTAATCTTTCATTCAAGTACAATAATACAAGAAATTCCCCAAAATCATATTTCTATCTATTGTTAACATGGTATCAAAGCGGGCGACGATCCATTAATTGGATCCGAACCTTGCTCATCACACATCGTACCTTTCCCCGCCATGGCCGAAGACAGCAGCACCACCACCGGCAACGGATCGTAACAGCCCGCCGATTCCTTGGCCACGCAGCTAGCCAGCCTAATTAGCAACCTGCAACCCCAAACCAAAAACAAACAGAATCACATGCCACAGTCAATTTCCATCAGTATCAAACTCAATCAGGATACTGGACGGCGTCGGTCGCCGCTGGAGGAAGTGCTTCAGGGACAGACAGGAGAGATGGAGGCAGCAAAGTCACAGAGGTAGCGGCGGACGATTGTGAGAAAAAAGAGGGTGGGTGGGGGGGGGGGGGGGGAGGGGACGGCATCAGTCGCCGCCGACGGAAGTCAGGGACAGACGGGAGAGATGGAGGCAGCAAAGTCACAGAGGCAGCGGCAGATGATTGTGAGAAGAAGGGCGAGGCACACCTAGGTATAGGGCAAGGACGAAAATTATCGTCCTGCCCCTCACCCTCTTTTTCTTTTAATTTAGCCCCAAGTTGTAATTATGCCCCTGTTTTTTCTAATTCTTGCAATTCAACCCCTATTTTTTTCCCCTTGTATAAATGGGTCCCTTACCCAACAAATTTGTAAAAGGGACTCTACTATAGATCAATATACAGCAGGTACAGCATTATAGGTCAGCACACAAGGGGTTAAATAGAATTCCGGGTGGATTATAGACTGTGGGGCCACAGATACAATGACGTATGATTGAGCACTGCCTCGCCCAAAACCGGGATCCTTAATGCTAACGAAGGCCTTTCCGTGGTTGAGGGCGCGGGGACTGTGACTCTGTCTCCGAGTTTGAAAATAAAAAATTATCTTTACGTTCCTAACCTGACTTGCAAACTATTGTCTATAAGCTAAGTTACGAAGGAGCTCAACTACATGGTGTTGATGTTCCCTTTGTTTTGTTTGTTGCAGGATATTCGATCGGGGAAGGTGATTGGGTGTGGTACTGAGGACCCTGGGTTGTACTACGTCGACGAGGTGGCTCAACAAGGAACTGCAGAGCTTGCTCACGGGACAGTGAAACACCAACAGCGGTTGTAGCACCGCCGTTTGGGACATCCTTCGTCAGGGTATCTTCAGCTGTTATTTCCTTAGTTATTTTATAAAGATAGTCAGTTGTCTTGTCAGACGTGTATTCTTGCAAAGAGTCATAGACAGTCTTTTCCCGTTTCTAGTTCTAGGTCTAAGACTGTGTTTTCTCTAGTTCATTCGGATGTATGGGGGCTTACTCTGAACATTGAGTCAAGTCATGGATTTAAGTATTTTGTTCTTTTTATTGACGATTGTTCTCGGATGACTTGGGTATATTTTTTGAAAAATAAGGCTGATGTTCCATCAAAATTCATTGAATTCTTTCATTTGCTACGTACGTAGTTTCAATCTCATATCTAGGTGCTTCGGTCAGATGGGGGGGGGGGGGGAGAGAGAGAGAGAAGGGGGAATATGTAAATTCAACCCTCAAACAATTCTTCCATGACCATGGGTTAATTCATCAAACCTCATGTCCCCATACCCCACAACAAAATGGGGTAGCCGAACGTAGGAATCGCCAACTACTTGAGATGTCTAGATCCCTTCTCATCGAGTCACACTGTCTCCAGTCCATGTGGCCTGAAGCTGTTGCCACCTCCGTTTACCTAGTTAACCGTCGACCCTCACAACCCTTAAACTTTGACACACCTCTGAAGTGTTTGGCTAGCCAGGTCAGTATCCCTTCTATCCTAACCCTACAGCCATGGGTGTTCGGATGTTCCTTTTTTATCCATCCCCCTAAAACCACACGCACCAAACTTGATCCCTGTTCGATAAAATATATTTTTGTGGGGTATGGGATTCATCAGAAAGGGTATCGATACTACCAACCTCCTTCTCGTCATTTGTTCGCCACTATGGATTGTGATTTTCTTGAGACAGAGTATTATTTGCCTCCCCACTCCGTGGTCAGGGGGAGCACCAGAGACAGGATCCACTAAGTGGGGTGCCACCACTGTCACGGCCAGAGACAGTCCTAACAGAGCAAGTAGGTGGAACTACCGAGCCACCAACTCTTGTGGGACAACCCTCTGCCCATTCCACAGAACCAGTCACTCTGACTAATAGTCCTGAGGTTAGTAGCCAGACCCTGGACAGCTCTACTTCAGTTATTTCTTATGATCCTAACAGTGCAGGAAACAGTGAAGAACAGGGGGAGACTGAGGTACAGGGGGAGAGAGATACAGGAGTCACAGAGAGGTATATGTTGCCCCCTCGATCCAATAGAGGGGTTCCACCAAAACAGTATGAGCCCGAACATACAGGTCGGACTCCAAGGTATCCCGTAATTAATATGGTCAGGGAAAACCTAACTAGACAGGCTCGCCTACACTACAGCCATCCACTCCATCCGGATCCCGAGTAAAGTGGAAGAGGCCCTCGAAGATGAGAAATAGGTGCGAGCCCTGGAGGTAGAAATTGAAGCACTCGAAAAAAAAAATGAAACATGGAAAAAGTGTGTCCTTCCCCAAGGGGAAAAAGATGGTGGGAGGCCGTTGGGTCTTCACAGTGAAACATCGGGCAGATGGGACTATAGAGAGGTACAAAGCACGGTTAGTGGCAAAAGGGTATACACAGACATACGGGATCAATTACTCAGAGACTTTCGCCCCAGTGGCGCAAATTAACACTATCAGAGTACTGTTCTCTGTTGTAGCCAACCGTGATTAGGAGCTACACCAGTTTGATGTAAAAAATGTGTTCTTACATGGAGATCTTCATGAGGAAGTGTACATGGAACCCCCACTGGGGTTCACGGGGAATTTTAGAAGCAGGGAAGTGTGCAGATTAAAGAAAGCCCTGTACGGGTTAAAGCAGTCGCCCTGGGCTTGGTTTGGAAGGTTTTCAGCAGCCATGAAGAAATATGGCTACCATCAGAGTAACTCAGACCACACACTTTTCATCAAACAGAGAGATGGGCTACTGACGTGTCTCATCATTTATGTGGATGATATGATTATCACAGGAGATGACAAAGACGAAATCTCCTTATTAAGGAAGAACTTGTTCAGGAAATTCGAGATGAAAGACCTGGGGCGGCTGAAGTATTTTCTTAGGATAGAAGTTCTACGATCCAGAAAGGGGATTTATATTTCTCAGAGAAAATTTGTTCTTGACCTATTAGCTGAATTCGGGTTATTGGAATGCAAACCAGTGGATACTCCCATGGCGGTCAATCATGGGTTGAGGATAGTGGAAGAAGCAGAAGCAGCAGAGAAGGGACAGTATCAGCACCTGGTAGGGAAACTGATCTACTTGTCCCACACCAGACCAGACATTGTACCACCCCGCACGGTGGGTCACCACATCCCCCGCACCAAAGTCCGATCCACATACGAAATGGAAAGTCCGTACATGAACCAAACAGTGGTGAACGGAAGACTGATAGAATCACACCTAAGCTAGGCAGAATTTAAACCCTGAACAACAAAATCCAAACCACAATAAGAGTACGAAAGCGAAATAAGCTATACAAAATTTCAAACATACCTAAACAAGTGATGGGTTCAACTAGCATAAATACCTAATCCTGAATCAAACAATAATATAAATCCAGCGGGTTCAACTATCCTTAGAATCCTGTCCCAAAAATTCCATATCAATACATAATCAAAATTCCAAACTCAATATTCCAACATAACGTATACCAAAGTGACTCAAGAACAGACTCCAAAGGACTGACACACTCCGCCTTGCACGAACTCCAAGCTGAACCTACAAACTAAAAACATAAAGAGGGGAGGGGTCAGTCTTAACTCGACTGAGTGAGGGGTTAACCCACACACACTATATATATAAGAGCAAGGCACGTATCAAAAATCATAATGTTCATGAACTCAGGGATAGGTTTTACACGCCAAAGCATTTTCCCATGATACATACATATAGGGTTACTTGAGCAAATCCAAACAAAATAACGTATCTTACCCAGCATACTTAACAAAGCTTATCAATTCTTAACATATTCAAAACTTAGCTTGACTTATAAAATGTTCAACTTTTAACTTAATTTGGAATCTATTCCTGTTTCAAAAACCTTAACAGAACATACACTTAGTAGAGAACTCGGCGGGTACGATCTCAGACTCCCCCAATCTCCTCATAACATAACATATCAGAAACAAAGCAGAAAACTTGCTGACATAACATATCATACCAACCTCAACTCTGGTGATGGAAGGGTGTATACGCCCAAACCATCGATTCATGTATGTGTGGGTCGTGAGTGCATGAATCTCATGGCCGAGGATTCTATCCCCCAACTAAACCTCCTGGTGGGTTCCGGGTTGATCCTTATCATGTGGAGACTATGCCCAGGCCGAACCCGATGGCCCGATACCGTCCCGAGATTCCCAAACCATAATCCCCGGGGCCCAACAAACACATAACATATCAAACACTTAACCCGCTACAATAGAGACAGATAGACATAACTTATACATACCACTTTCCGTGTCATTCATAAATACTCGGTCCTTGCCAAACTTGGCTCATGAGAAGCGCACGGTTAGAAGTATAGCTCCACGTGGCAAGACATATTAAATTATTCCAAAACAAGCATACATAGGCTTGTACATTGCTTAACATACTTGCAAACCTTTGACGTATCAAATAAATACATATTTCACACTTATATATATATAAGGCTTATTAAACCACATGCAATCAAAATCGAGCACGTTACATTAAGGTTTAACTATATCCTAACCTCACCTTACACCGACGAGGTCGAAGACAAGACACTTGATCTACCCCGGAATCAACTTAGCCAACAAAACACCACCCCGGGTGCACCTGGACAAACTGAACACAAGAACAATACTTAGACACACGAATGAACCAAATTAACGCACGACGTATGCTTATGAAGTGGTGTAACATGTCATGGCATGATTCAATATGAAATAAATCATAAATATGTTATGAATTGAAGTGATTGTGTTCATGTCATTTAATCAAACGAATTCAATTCATGTAAAGCACGAATTCAAGCAATCAAATTTAAGCAAGTAAGGACCAAGGAGTGTCAAATAAGAGTATAATTACCAATTAAGTAAACATACAATTCATATAACTCACACAAGGAGCCAAAGGGGTGAAAGGAACGCAAGAAGAAGGGTTTTGGCAAAGTTTAGCAAAAGCTGACAATTTTTGAAAATGCGTAAGCTGTGGGAAAATAGCAATATCTTGAGTTGTAGAAGTTGAAATTGTGTTTTGTTTGTTGGATATGAAACTAGACATGTAGAGTTTTAAAATGGTATATTGCTCGAATCGTGGATCAAAGTGACGTGAAAATGGCGTAGGCCCGAAGTTGAACGAATGTAAATTTTCGGCGAAGTGGCGACACCAAAATCGTTCGGTTATATCTCACAAACCAGAAAAGATTTTAAGGTTATTCCAATTGAAGAATACTTTAGACTTCAAAAGGTTTTAGTGGTTCAAAATTCAGGTCAATCGGAGCACGTTTGAGGGGGTAAACGGCCATTTGAAAAATATACTGAAAGCAGAAACCGGCGTTTGAAAGTTGTCGGGTGAGACAAGGGATGCCCAAATGGGCGTTTGGGAAATACACAAGGGGACGAAACGGCCGTTTGAGAACCGTCTGACTGAAAACTCGTTGAATAGTAACAATAGCGGAAAAAGGAACAAACCCCAAGCTCCCACGAACCCATATAACACCAAAACATACGAAATTCATACCACGAAGCATATATAATACGTAGATCAAATATTTGCAAGTTAGAGCTCCCGAAATGAGCCTAAACACATAAATCCCGAACCCGACACTATTCATCATCTTCCCCAATAAACACGAAGACGTAAATCCAAGGCACGCAAGAGTTATTAAATCAAAGCACGTAATGAAAGGGTCACAAATCTTACCTTGGGTCGTTGATCGGACGGTCGGATCTTGCTAGCTCGAGCTCGGAAGCTTTTTGGCCAAAAGGGGGAAGAAATCTTCTCTTCTCTCTTCCTCGTTGCTACTGAACGAAATGGGGAGAAAAAGAAAGCTTGGCCCTTTTTAGGGCCAGGCAAACGGGTCGGATCGTACGGGCAGGGTCAAACGGTATCCGGTCCAAACTGATCGGATTTTAAAAACAGTAAGGCAATCAAATGGCTTTAGAAATTAAATGGTTATTCCATTGAATTCGAATCATCGAAACAAATTCAATGGTAGGGTCGAATTCGAATTCCCGAGCTCAAATGGCCAAGAAGGCCCAAACACCCTAATTTAAATTAGGTCCTTAAAATTGCAATTATTGGACAATTGAGTCCAAGTACCTTTACTTAAATTCTAAACCACACATAATAAATTAAATTCACTTTGACACGTGGGCATACGAGGCACATAATTCACAAAAATACTGAAATAAACTCTCTCGTGACGCCATAACTGGAATGCCGAAGGGACGGGGCGTCACAGACATCGCCTATGCAGTTAGGGTGCTAAGTCAGTTCATGCACCGACCTCAGAAGGAACATATGGATGCAGCACTCAGAGTGTGCAGATATTTGAAAGGGTGTCCGGGAAGGGGTGTTCTGTTTCAGAAACACGGGTACTTAGAAATTGAGGCCTACACAAATGCAGATTGGGCTGGAAGTCCAGGTGATCGAAGATCGAATTCTGGTTACTTCACGCTAGTTGGGGGAAACGTTGTAACATGGAAAAGCAAGAAGCAGAAGGTAGTGGCCCTCTCGAGCGCAGAAGCAGAGTTCCAGGGAATTGCTAGAGGAGTAGCAGAGGTTCTGTAGTTGAGAAAGTTACTTACAGAGATTGGCGCTCCTCCGATCGAAGCATGTAGTTTGAAGTGTGACAATAAGGCTGCAATCAGTATATAAGAAGAACCCCGTGCAACACGATCGAACGAAGCATGAGGAGGTAGACCGACATTTTATCAAAGAAAAGATTGAGGATGGGATCATTAATCTTCCGTTCGTAAGATCATAAGACCAACTGGTGGATATCTTGATGAAAGCTGTCAATGAAAGGATCTTTGGAGAAGTCTTGAGCAAGTTATGAATCGGGGATCCGACGATACAACTTGAGGGGGAGTGTTAGGAAAGTTGTAAATTAGGTGTAATTGATAATGTATATCTCTGTGTTGACTTTCCATACTTAAGGATTATGTATCCTATTTAGTTGGCCTCAGTTACATTGTAATCATTCATTCAAGTACGGTAATACAAGAAATTCCTCAAAATCATGTTTCTCTCTATTGTTAACAGAGAATGCGACGTCACATAATTCATATAAATAGCAATTAAAATAACAAAAATACGGAATTAAACTCACTCGTAACATCGTACCTAGATTGTCGAAGAAACAAGGTGTCACAATACTTTGTTGTGTGAGTGGTGGCCAAAAGGCCGCTGCCGCTGCCGACTATTGTACTGTGTCGCTCATGGTGTGAAAAACGACGATCCAAGATTTTATCCAAATCATCCTTAACCATGCTGATGAATAGAAAAGTTCATCTTACCAAAAAAAAAAAAAAAAAAATAGAAAAGTTCAGATATAATTTAATACACACAGAATTTTATACTTCACACTCACAGAAAAGTTTTTTATTTAAGAACCAAATGCTATGTAACACAATATGATTTCTCAAAATTTAAATATAGTTATACAAATTCAAATATAAATATTTCAGATTAAGAGAAATTTTTTCATTAAATCATTTGTGTTACTTAAATAACAAGACAATTTTTCAAATTTTAAATATATTTCTATAAACGCAAATGCAAATACTTCATTTTAAAAATAACGTTTTTCATTTTTTAATTTGAAAATGAACTAAAATTTTTGGTCAAATGGAGAGTTTTCTAAAAAAGAAAAAATCCCACATATTAATTTGTATTTCAATTTATATTGTATAATTGACTTCCATTATTTTACCTAAAAGTTGAAAATGCTCTAAAAAATTTTGAATGAAAGGGAAAAAAAAAAATTACCTATGTAACGATGAATTGCAAACTTCAATTATTAAGAAATTAATTAGCTGAAAAATTCAGTTAACATAAATTAAACTAGTAAAATATTTAGTACCGAAAATTCAATTAACTCTATTTGATACTTCAATATGTATACGTTTGAACTTTCGCTATCAAATAGAAGAATGTAGTTGCGAAGCCCTTCCACATTTCCACGTCCTCACCAAGGTCCAAGGCACTTCAAAATTGATTGACAATGGAGCATCTTTATAATGGTTCGGAATATACCTATTTGCATTTTTTTTTTATTGTTGTGGGCCTAATTATTATTAAATTTATTATAATTTTACTGTGGTGTTTAATGGTCCATTAATTTTTATAACGATTAAGTTTTTTAGTGTTTTATATAAACGCCATAGCCACCGTTTGTTTTGGGACATTAAGAATTTGATAGTATATGGGTTTGTCAGTTTCATATATCCCACGTGTTTTTACGTGACTAAGATTTATAGTTATGATGCACGGATATAAATACGGTGACACGGATATGACATAATATGGATTTTTATTTTGAATTTTTACGTGAAGAGTGTCACACACGGAGACCGAAACGATACAACACGACAAAATGATATTTTTAGAAGTGTATGTGCATTATAGATTCATACTTAGTTTCCTTGTTGGCGTACACATGACATGAGACATTGCTGTGAGTTATGAGATTTTATCCTACACTCGGTGATTAGCCATCATAATCTGCACAAAGGGTGATATGTTTTAAGATAACAATAAGTGGCGTGACTCTGTATTAATACATTTTTCTTGTATTTATTGAATTTTATGCTTGTAATTATCTTATCATATTTTTATTTTATATATTAAAATTATATTGTTAAATGTTACAAATACAAATCACATGATATTCATAACAAATATCAGACTTACTTCAATAGAAAGAGGTTTATACAACCCCCCTTCTCAACCGTTTATTTTACTAGTTTCACTTTCTACCCATTTTTTAAAGTACTATGAAAAAAAGGTGAAATCAACCTACTAATAATATCTTATAAAAAATGTTGCTATTTTAACTATTGATATGAGACAAAGTGGTCTTACATATTTACCTTTCCACTTTTCATCTAATTACATGAATAAAAATAAAAAGGGTGTGAATATAAATTTATGATATTGGACGCGAATACCAATAAAAGGGGTATAAAAAATATTTTCTATTTAAAATGGATAAACTAAAATCAATACAAATAAAAGACACATGATATTGGGTTTTATAAAACTTAATTTCTAATCATAAGAGTAAAAAAGTTATCGGTTACCTACACCAAAAATTTATTGTTCATAATCCAAATTTAATGGATTGCAAACAATTGAAGTAATCACTCCCAAATTGTCATATGAACGATGTTTCGGGAAGCAGACCGGAAGAGAGAGACGATGGTGGTAACAGTGTTGATGGTGATAGCAAGAGAACTTCGCTGTGCCTTAAGCTGAAAGAACTTTTTTCTTCTTAAGGAAAGTTCAACTTTGCTCCTGAAAGTCAAGTTTTGATATAAAAATTTGACTAAAGAAGTTTGTGTGGCACTTTTCTCTTGGCTCTTACTAAAGCGGATTAGATTTGATCTTTGTCACACTCGATATCAGTAATCAGTGTCTTGACACCGTTATAAACTTGATCAAGTGGATTATAGTTTAAATCTTTGGTTTCATCAAGTTATTTTATATAGGATTAATTGCAAATTTGAAATACTACCGCAACCAATTCATCGATTTTGGACCATTTTAATTTTGGATAACAAAATAAGATTGTATCTCAAAAATTATATAATTTAATTTTTTTTTTATCGGAACCCGATTTTGCTTGCCGAACAATTGATCTGATTTTACATATGACAAATTTCTAGTTTTGTCAAGTGTAAGTTCCGGCGGGTGAAATCAATTTTCAGCAAAATAATGTCTATTAAATTGCTTGATTTTGGAGATACGATTCTATTTTTATTTTCAAAAAATAAAATGTAACAAAAATGTTGAATTAGTCGAATTGGTATATCAATTTATAATTTCCCCTTTTATATACATAAAAATATCACTAGACGATCTAATTTGAAGGTCCAACATTATACTCATTTAATCACGAGTTTCGTATATGTTATCTTAAAAATGCAACTATCACCGAAAGGAAATGTTGGAACTTTTTACACAAAATGTAAAGGTTTGATCTTATATTAAAGATAAGAGAGTATAATTGTTTGGATATTCAACCTGATTTTCAAATAATATCTAGTTTGAAAAGCAGGAGTTAATTGCACATGCTGCTTAATTTGGTTCTTATCCCTTCGAACAAACAGTTATGGAGAAGTCTCTTATCCATACATCATGCCTAATACAATAATATTGACCCAACTTATCTACTTATCTTCAGATCTCATGGCTCATAATTTAGGCTTCTTTTAATTTTCAGACGAGAAAGAGAGAATTAATCACGTGAAGATAAGGGTTGGTAAAGTGAGATTGTACAAACCATTACCGAATGCGCATAACTAAATGTCAATTTATTCAAGTGGATAAAGATTTGAGTTATAAATCTTGAATTCAAATTTTATGGATATAAAAACGTACGTTGGGAGAGATTCCGGTAAAAAACATCTTCAATACTTCCAGAGATTATCTCTTATTGAGGATGGGGAAAATTTTGGATAGATCACAAAATTACGAAATGCGGATAGAATGTTAATCATTCTCGTACTTGTGATGTTTACAATACAGAAATAAGCAAATATTTCGGATAAAAATAATAGAAAATTTTAATCTAAATTTGATTAGGTAGAATACGACTAATTAATTATAACGGTCAATCACACAATAAGTGTATAACGCTCGTCTCGTTATATTAATTTTGTCGATTTAAGTTGGATTAGAATTAATTTTACAATCAAACGGAGGAAGTATTTAAAACTTGTTAACATCAAATTATTTGCACAAATTAGTACCGAATACATAATTTAGATAAATTATCCAGATTATTGCTACGATTTTCATTTTTCAACAACGAAAATGAGAGATTCTTCAACATGGATGTCGTTATCGATCGCGAGCTCAAGTAATTTATAATGTTCATTCAGATTGGCTATACAAGTTCACCTGCCCTTATGTACTTGTTTTATAATTGTTTAACTCTTTTGTTTGTTTTTTTCACCCCTTATAATTGTTTAACTCATATATATGGATAAACATAAGAAAGGGTTATAAATGATGAATATGTCGAGATAAAAACATAAGTAATTGCACAATATACTAATTACTAGGCACTATTTTTAATTTTTATATATCTTTTAGATGCCTACAATTTAAAAAAGAAATAATTATTATAATTTGCGACGGATATTCTAATTTAAATTAAAAAAGTTTAATTTTTATTATTTCATGTTATATATGACCATTTATATAATTAAATTTGGAGATAGATTGAATTATTAAGATTAAGATGTAAATTTTTGTTAAATTTAATAAAGCTAATATAATATCAAATTGTGACGGAAAGCAAAATCCCTAATAAAACATTAAAAATAAAATAATATGATTTTGTAATCCACAGTGTCTTAAAAATAGTTTTTTCAAAAAAGGGTAGAAAAGACGCATATACTTTTAAAAATATATTTACAATAAGGGGGTGAGTTTTCTCTCAAATAAATCTTTGTATAAAAATGTTAAAGACTTTACAACCTCTCGGGAAGTGTTAGTTAATATTTTCAATTTATATAAGCTACAAAATGAGCAAGTTTTTGCCAATTTCCTTTTACAGGAGTCATTTAAACCTAAAAAATAGAATAACATGAATATTTTTAGTTCTATGTTAGTATTACCTATTTGCAATCTTACAAAAATTACTTATTTTCGCAAAATCTTCTTTTATTGTTCTAGTTTTCGTTATTATTCTACTTAAATGTACTTTCAAATAACATATACTCTGACTTATAAAAACACTTCTTTTGTTGAATTAGAGCATGAGGTAGGGAAAACATTTTTTCATATAAATTTCTCCCAACTTAGTTTTTCACATTCACATAATTTGAACTCGACACCTTCTTTAAGTGAATTAAAATCTTTTTTAACTTGGGCTAACTGCCCGTTGGTATGCAATTGTTATTAATAGAACGAATTTTACACAAAAATAGTCCAATCTAACTCGAACTCGATCCATAATGGGGCATTTTACCATTAGAGTGCGCTGAATAAATGCTGCTTGGGCAGGTGAGTACTGGACCTGATCCAGTAATCTAAAATTCTAAGTTATTCTCATAATTTGAATTCTATATTTTTAAACTTTCGTTACACATGTATTTAAGTAAGGTTTGGCCCAAGCCCATAAACTTTGAGTAAGAATTGATTATGCATTTATGTAGAAGACCCACTAAATTAATAAACAAAGACCTAGCCTGTGGGTATGCTTTAATGTTCCACTGATACCACAGGGCCCAAATACTTGAGACCCAAAAGTGTAGAGGAAAGAAAAGAGCAGGGTCAACGTCAAATTTTAATCCAAATCTAGTTCGGTTTTAACAGTTTTAGTGGATAAAAACTGGACTGAACTCAATTAATTATAAATATTTGTATGAATTGGAAGTATGAAATCAAGTCGCTTCAGAGATAAAAATTAAACATTTTTTTATAAAATTTTATAAAATTAATTATTTTATCCAAGAAGAATACCGGATAATGAAGACATTAAGTATATCACGGTGGCCAAGTGGAAATGCGGGGGATGCATGGGTGGAAATACTAAAAATAACAGGAACGGAAGAAAGAGAATAGGTAAACTCTAATTCTTCTGAAACACTCACTAAATATTATTGTTGATGGAAAGGGAGATTGACAATTCTTGGATCTCAAGCGGTTGTCGATCCTCCTAACATTTGAATCCATTATATAGGAGTCAAAACGCTACGATTTACAGTAAAGGAATCTTAATAATGCACCGGGTACGCTGTTATGGGCCCCATCGCATGCATTATTTTTCTCCCTTTTGAGCTGTAAATGACTCATCACACAACTACATTACAACCCGTGACCGACAAGATAGAATGGTGAACAGGCCACGGCACACAAACGACACAAGGGGTAAGATTTCCTTCTATACCTAAGGGCCATAGGCGGCCGACAAGTAGTAGTGCGCGGACCACAAACAAGCATATACACAAACAACTGGCACGCAACGCTACAGTTGTCCCTTATTATAGAGCACACCTAGTTGATAGGGGATATTTTTCGTCATCCCTGATGTCTTCTTTAGGGCAGTCATTACTGCTTACGTTCTTCTTCTTGGGCTGGGTTTTTCTGGTATTGCAATCTGGGCCAACGCATTGGCAGCTCTCTAGGCCTCTCTAATTGCTTCCGAGTATGCATGAGCCTGGTCCCCAAAAGCATTATTGCTTGTGGATTTGGACCAATTAAGTAGGCCAACGGTATTGAGCATTGATTCCAGGATTTTGAGTTCACCCATTGCAACATGGTATTGGGCCTCCAATATCCTGCTCCGCTTGTTGAACTCTTCTGATTCCCTTACAATAGTTTTTGGAAAAATATTGATTGCTTAAGAGACTGCTTCATCCATGGTTTGCAGGAATCTTCGTTTGGAATCAACATAACCTAGTATTGATTCGTTAGTTCTTCCTTGTGCAAAGTGCTGGATCGCCTCATTCTGGCTTTCAATGGCTCTTTCAATGAATCTTCCGCCATAACGCCACTGTACTGAGTTTTTCTGGTAACACAACCTTGCTTCTCCAATCACCATTTTTCTCTTCAAATACTAGGGCCTGTTCCTCCAATGGCGTTTCCGCTAAGAGACCAACAATATTGCTAGGGCAGGTTGTTTCTCCTTCTGAGAAGCTGCATATCGCGTCTGAGTCACTTTCGTCCTGATCTACTGAGATGACATCGTATTCAGGCTGGAGATCAAGGTTTTCCATTACTGCAGCTCTATGCAGTTTTCCATTCTTGCTGCGACATTCTCTTGCAAAATGTCCTTCTTCTCCATATATGAAACATTTGCACTTTCTAACTTTGTCCGCATGCTTCCTTTTGAAAACCCGTATATGAGTGTTGTGGGGTTTTCCTTTATAGCTGGTAGCCTTCTGTATCCCGTACTTTTTGCCAGTCTGATAATAGGTAGGTATAGGAATCTTGCTATAGAACGACAGGTCTCATATGCTTTTTTGTAACGCAGCCTGTTTGCACATTTCGCTTAGAAAATGATGTGTGAAGTGTATCCTTGGTAGGACTGCCGCATATGCTCCTGGGAATTTTGCATTCCAGGCACCTTCCACTTCCTTTCCCAATAACGGGGGCATCTTCCTGAAAAGTTTGTCTGATGTTTCTGTGAAGTACATCTTGCCAGATTTTGTTGCCAGCCTCTTGAAATTGTTAAGATATATCCAAATATCTTTGGTGCTTTCACATGTTTACCTCTCAAGATCCGCATAAGCACGATCTTGTTCTTCAGTGCCCCCTTGGTATGGATCTTGGAGAATAAGTATCCTCCGTATTTGCGATAATATATTCTGAGTGTCATCAGCCATATCCAGCAAAGTGTTATAGTCATCTGCATAAGCCATCCTCCATTGTTGCCATGTTTTCTTTTCATCTTCCCCAAGGAGATTTTCAATGTAATTGACCTTTGCTCTGTTGTTTGGCCACACCTTATCTGCTGCATCAACATGCTTCAGGGTTATGGACTCCCACCTTGAAATTGTGTCTTCCTATAGCCCTATTGCTTGTGGTAAAACAAGCATCGCACCTTGAGTCTGTTGTGCTAATGGGAGATTCCATTTGTTTTCTCCCAGATTATTTCTGATTCTTCTCACCCTTCCTTCCAATGTCCCATAATTTGGCACATTCATTGGGGCCGAAGTCGTTGCGGGAGGATAGTTGACTGGACCCATAACTTGTTCACTTGGGGGTCGATAGGTAGATGTCACACTGCTCAGTGCGTTTTCTTCTTTGCGTTTTTCTCCACCTGTGTCCCTTTCGCTCCACAACGGTGGATATTCCATGATGGCCTCCTCCTCTTCTAGGAATAATGCTTGATTGGTGATCATGCCCGGCTTATCTTTCAGCACGCGGCTTTGATCACCCTTTTCCATATTATCATAGAAATACTCATACGGATTATAAAAATCCTCCTCATCTTCCTCATATTCATCATAAATTGGTTCCAGTTCCTGGTCCTTATTTTCATCATCTTCATTGCATTTGGTGGCACAAACCACCTGACATTCTGCCTCTTCATCATCCCATCCTGTTGGTACGATATTTTTGATATCAACTTTTGCTGATTCTGGGGGTGTATATTTGACCATGTAGTCGTATTTGCCTGATGGTTGCCCCAAGGTATCCCATCCATCCTTCTTTGGGTATTTTTTCTTCTGCTGGTTTGAATGCCGATTGTGGAACTGTTCGCTGATTAAGATGAACGCCTCTGAAATGCCTGATTTGCGTAGTTCTCTTCGTTCTTCATCAGCGTATTCAAACACTAGTGCCAGTTCTTCCTCATCATGGGCTGAGTTGTTCATGCTGCTTGGTTCTGCCTTACTGGTGAGTTCTCGTATAGCCATGTAATCGGAGAACTTCATGGATATTGATCTATCCATTCGGACGCGGATGTCCACCTTTTCTAGTCGTTTGCTGACATCTCGTCGCTCTGGTGGCCTTAATACCCATTGTTGTCCCTGTAGCTGCTCAGTTGTTTTCTTTTCGCCTAGGACTGCTTGGATTCCCGTTGTTGCCAGATGTTCAGCAACATTCTGGACGTTGTAATGAAAGCCAGCATAACTGGTATTCGTTAATCTCCCTACCAGTGCTTTTGTGATCAGCAGGTTGGACTCTCCATGGAACCCTTCATACCCCTTTGTTTGCAATGATATTTGTACATGATTATAAAAATCATGTATAGATATCATGATGTTGGGCGTCAAATACACCAACTGTGTCCCATGCGTCATGTCAACCTCTATGGTTCCGATTATGGAGTTATCATTCTCCCACCTTGTGTCTCAAATTACAACAAGTACCTGCGTGCCAACATTCCGCCGGTGTAAGGCATGAATCTTTATCATCATTAGCCGCAAATGTATATGTTGGAGCCCTTCTCTTGACAAGGCGTTATAGGAGGCTTGGTTAATAAAACCAAGATCGCATTGTTGCCCCTCTTCAGTGAAAGGGATTAAGCCGTTAACGAGCTTTGCGAATCCAACTGCAGGTGGACCAATGGATTCAACCGCTTTGGCTGTGTCTTTGTAAATTGTGCTTTGCTCAGTAGCACGCCAATTACTTATGAAATGAGTAATCCCTTCACTTGAATCAAAAGATCTTCGATTCGATTGATCTTTTGATTAAGTTCTTCTGTCTGCTTCAAGACTTCAAGTTGTCTAGTGATTTCGTTGACCAGATCTGAGATAATTTCCTTTGTCAAGAACTTGTGGCTCCTTGACTCTTCTCCAATTTGGCTTACTCTTTTTGTGAGGGTTTTGAGGACTTTGGTGGTTTCACCCAGTTTTTCCTCAAGCTCACTCAGTTTTTCTTGGTTTTGATGGAAATGAGAACAACGAACTTTACTAAGAAGACAGATCTTATTGAAAATACAACTACCGTTATGATCTAATTTCAATACGTGATCCGTAATGAAATTCAAGTGATAGTTGGACGAGGAAACAACATGCTGAGAATGGTTGTGAAAGAAGCATTCAAAATTAAAATCATTGACAGATGATCGTGAGAAAGGTTTTGGAGTTTCAAGGTCAAGGTATTCTAGATTTGCTAGCCGGGAATTATACCACTCCTGAATTGATCTTTCAAACTTTTTAGACATAAACGCTTATGCAAAACTCACACTAAGGTTCAACACCTCTGTGGCTCTCCTGGCTCTCAAATGTATATAGGCTTAGTTCTTTTGCTTTGCAGAAACGAATGTTGGCTTTCAAGGTTATGTAGGTAAGCGTGCAGGGTTATGGCATAATCCTAGGCCGCAAACCTAGAAACAAATTTAGAATAACATTCCTATTTTTATGGCTCTGATAACAAGTGGAACTGCGGGGGATGCATGTGCGGAAATACTAAAAATATCAGGAACGGAAGAAAGAGAATAGGTAAACTCTAATTCTTCTGAAACACTCACTAAATATTATTGTTGATGGAAAGGGAGATTGACAATTCATGGATCTCAAGCGGTTGTCGATCCTCCTAACATTTGAATCCATTCTAATGTTATATAGGTCACAACAATATTTCTCATGTACAAATATTTTGCTGCATTTATTAGTATCATGTCAGATATTTTTATTAAACTACACATCAAATACTCTATTACGTAATCTATCTATCTATCTATATATATATATATATATATATATATATATATATCTTATAAAAGCACGAAAGTTTCTTACAAAATGTTGATCGCCTAAAATAACCTCATAATAATTATGTTAATAATTATTAGTTAGGGATAATTATGTAAATACATGTTATAAATTATTAATTTAAATATATTAAAAAAGTACTTATTAACTTGAAATAGGACTCTTGGTAGAAGAGAAGTATTCAATAGGCTATGAGATTGATAAAACAAAATAATTAAATAAAAAATAGTTTACATGATATTTTAAAATATTCTAATTAAACTCTTTTAAAAATAATTTTTAATAACTTTAGATAACAATTATAACAAAGAAATATAATATGAGACCAGAACTATTAACGTACTCATCGTGAAGATATATATTCTAACGTAAGATTCTCGAAAATTAGTCTCTAATTTCTCTATGAGAAATTAAAACTATATCCCAATAATAATTGCGTTAATAATTTTTAGTCAGGGATAATAATGTAAATACCCGTTATAATATATTAATTTAAATATGTTAAAAGAGTACTTATTAACTATTTGAGATAATGATTTTTTGTCATCCGAACTATGACCCGTTTTGCAATTTACCAGCTAAACTATTTCGATCCCAATACCACCATCTAAACTATTATTTCTTGACAAAACACCATCTCAACTTATTTTTTAGTTGTTTTGACTCTTTTTCAGCAGTTTTGACTCAAAAATAGCGCATATTTCAGCGGTTTTAACTCTTTGTCTTCTTATTTTAATATATGAATACACAAATTTACCATAAGTGTTCTCACACATATATCACATGTGCGGTATTTTTAAGTCAAAACCATTGAAAAAGAGTCAAAACCACTAAAAAATAAGTTGGGATGGTAGTTTGTCAAGAAATAATAGTTTGGATGGTGGTATTGGGGTCGAAATAGTTTAGATGATGAATTGCAAAATGGATCATAGTTCGGACGGCAAAAAATCATTATCTCTAACCATTTTCTCTTAATAGAATAGAATTAAAAACTCCTTGTGTTAATAACTTTTAGTCAGGGATAATAATATAAATACATGTTATAATATATTAATTTAAATATGTTAAAAGAGTACTTATTGACTTAAAATAGGACTCTTAATAGAATAGAATTAAAAACTCCTTCAATTTAGAATATATATATATATGTATATATATATATATATATATATATATATATATATATATATAGTTCAACAATTTGAAATATTTATTATAATAAGAAATACTAACGAATTGGAAGATAACAAATTAATTCACTTCATAAGTTTTGATAATGAGATGCTTAAAATGTGTATCTTCCATTTTTATATAAAAGATCTTACATTGAATATATATGATCACATGTTTGTTGATTAAAAAAATTCCTTCAACAAGAATAATTGAAAAAAATTATACAATTTTAATCTCATTGACAATAAAAAGACATGTTTCTTAAATATATTATTTCCCGTGCATGAAGTATTTTGGATTAGCTTCCCGTTATATAAAATCTTCGTTACTTAAACGCAGCACAATATTTATTATCGAATAAGAATCACAAATACAATACATTAATGAAAATGAAGTTATATATATTGAATGCATATTTCACAAAGAATGAAAATTAGTATTTTAAAACAATAATATTGTAAAAAAAGTACTTATTGTGGCTTAAAATAAAACTTTTCGTAGAGTAAAATTAAAACTCATTTAATTTATAAATAAAGCTATAGGTAGTCCAACAAGAATTTTTTAATGTGAATATATTAGTTAAATGTATTTAAATTTGATAATATATGATGGTGCAGGAAAGAGAATCCTAATAAATCACCAACACTTTAAGATTTGTTTGGGGGGAAGACCATCCCAGGCATTTGAGCCTCAAGAACTGGGTTTCCCAAAGAGCGTAGGTTCTTCCAACTAGGATAACACTAGGGGAGAAAATACAGTAAGGATGCAAAGATGGTGAAATATGCG
The DNA here is from genome assembly GCA_037501455.1 of Lantana camara. Taxonomy (NCBI): domain Eukaryota; kingdom Viridiplantae; phylum Streptophyta; class Magnoliopsida; order Lamiales; family Verbenaceae; genus Lantana; species Lantana camara. The sequence continues at coordinate 45,148,566 of CM074859.1, forward strand.
GAGCTTGGGCAAGAAGGAACCAAAATAAAAATGGTGGAATGTGCCCAGTTCTGTGTATGTAGTGTCTTGGGAAGAAGATGACTTCCTGTGAGAAGAATCCCTTATTTATAAGTTGAGGGCAAGGGTGTTTTGGGTAATCTGATCAAGTGGTCCCAAACCCAGTGTTACCCTAGACACGTGGTCCAATGAGGGCCCGGGGACCAATGAGGGCCTGAGGGACGCGAGGGTCCTATGAGGGCCCAAGGGTCCAAATGAGGGCCCTGGGTCCAATGAAGGCCCGGGGACCAATGAGGGCCCGAGGGACGCGAGGGTCCAATGAGGGCCTTGGGACCAATGAGGGCCCTGGGACCAATGAGGGCCCGAGGGTCCAATAAGCCCGAGGGTCCAATAAGGGCCTGAGAGACACGTGGGTCCAATGAGTGCCCAGGGACCAGTGAGGGCCCGAGGGACTCGAGGGTCCAATGAGGGCCCTGGGACCAATGAGGGCTCGAGGGTCCAATGAGGGCCTGAGGGACGGGAGGGTCCAATGAGGGCCCGGGGACCAATGAGGGGTCGAGGGATCCCGTGAGGGCCCGAGGGGAGACTTGTAGTTTTGCCAATTGCCAGGCTTTAGCCATTTTCAAGTAGTTTATGAGGGCAGCTAAGTTGGCCTGAAGATACAAGTGGCGAATCCATGAGGGCCCACGTGTCATGACGTGGCCTCATTATATTTGTACTCCATCATTTGCCCCCCCCCCTCCCCCCCCAACTCTATAGTCACAATGTTGTAGCATATAGAGTTTGAATTTGAACTTCGAGAGGGCGTGAAGGAAGGGAGACAATGGGCGCCCCGAACGCTCATTCTGTAAAGCATTAAATGCAAGATCCTTCTCGTGAAACCCCGATGTTGAAAACGAGAGGGAACCTCGATGTTTTGGGTAATCTGATCAAGTGGTCCTAAACCCAGTATTGCCCTAGACACGTGGCCCAATATGGGAGATGAAACAGCCCGAAACAGGGGCAAGTTGAAAATTACAAAAATACCCCTACAGCTCAAAAATATTCCTACATTTCCCGAAATACTTTCATTACCCAATATTTTAACCAAAAGAATCCTCACATTATTTCGAGGATCGTGATACTCTCCGTGAACCATAATTCCCATCCTAACTCCCGTAGTATCAAAAACCGGCAAAAACCCTAGCTTATGATTCGATCATCAATAAATCCTTACACATCTACTTTTTGATATTCAAAATTATAACCAAAACGATCCTTAAATTATTTTATGAATTTTCATGCATTTGCCAAAAACTCGATCTCACCATAGCATATTTTATAAATATTTTCCTTTCTAAAAATCATCATTTTATTTTGAACAAATTAGCTTTTATTCAATAGTCGAAATTATACTTGAAACGATCCTTGAATTTTTCTCTACATTATAATGATTTTTCCCATCTTTAAACTCTATCATAGCTTCGTTTATATAATTTTCCTATGATTTTCATCATCTTTAATATTTATAATTTATAAACGAAAGCTCTAAATATTTCACATTTATAATCAAAACAAAGCTCATTTTTCACCCATTCTTTCATTAATTCACTACTTCAATCTTTTACCTCTCGACTCTTGAATAAATTTTATATTATTTTACATTTATTTTCAATCAAGATGACATCATCCATGACCACATGAATTTCTAGAAGGATTAAATAGATGAGCATAATTTCTCCACATTACCTAGTTAATTACCAAGCATTTGTTCATAATGTAATTTAACCACATCTCCTAATTTATTACCAAGCATTTGTTGAAATCATAAGCAACCACATCTTCCATAAACTTTCATTTATTGCTTAGAGACCCCTCATGACTACCTATAAATACCCCCCTCAAGCCTCATTTATACCTCACAAATCAACACACAAAATCACTCTCTTCTCTCCATTTCTCACGCCATTCCCTCTCCCTCTCTCTAAGTTATGTTTTTCTTTTATTATTTCATGCTTTATATAATGTTCTTAGTATAAAAATAATAGTAGCATGCCTAGGATTAATTAAATTATGCTTTAGGAATTTATTTTATGAAATATATGCTATTTATGCTAGTTTAGGAAAAATGTGATAACATATATGCATTTTATTTAATTAAATGAATGAGTTATGATATGATATGATATGAATATGTGTTTAAATAATTATGATCTTGTTTGATTAAATTCATGTCAAGAATAATTTATTTAGAATTATTTTTCATAGAGAATTAATATATTTTGCTATATTATGCTTCAAATTCTATGTTATAAATATGAATATGATCAATTGTGTTACATACCTTCTTTGAATATTCAAATAGGCTCAAGAACATGTTCATGTTGTTCTTGATCAATTTTAAGTGCACATGTGATAGTGTGTGAGTGTGTGTGTTCGATTTTGTGTTATAACGTGTTTAATTCATAAGAAATTGAATAGTAAATGTTTTCAATAGTAACTTTGACTTTTTGGTCAACCCATAAGCTGATAATTTCGAAAATATTATTAAAATAATTATAAAATTAGTTTTGGAATTTTTTTAAAATAAAGATTTTATCCGAATTTTCCAAAAATGGGTAAATTGTGAATTATTTTCAAAATATAACCTACATTGTCAAATTAAATTCTAAATTCCATTTCTAATGTTATAATTAAGATTATAATGTGATTAATAAATATTCAAGTGGTTAAAGAATTCATGAAACCTGATTAATTACTTAATTTCCCTTAAATGGTTAAAATTAGAGTTTACCGAGAATTCTCTAACATGATATAGTTTATGTGTTTAATTGATTAGAGTATGTGTAACCCTTTTATGCATGAACATTATGTGTTTTATGTGCTTATTTGATTAAAATAAGGAACCTAGTTCTAAGCCTATAGTAGTTAATACTTTCAGGCGCACTGGAATCCACATTACAATGTCTGACTACCGGTATAGGTGAGGGTTAAAATGTTTTCAACTGGAATCATGCTATATATATGTATCTATATAAAAACTATTTTCAAGCCTACCCATCATATTGATTTACTACCCTATATACATATTATTGTACTATAATGTCCCTCTTAAGGGAAAAATACTTTCATGCCGGAATCAACGTTTTACTAGAACATTATATATTTCAAGTCCATTTTATCAAAACATTGATTCCGGGTTATGCAAGAAAAATATTGTTCTCGATTCCTGTTATGGGCCCCGGCTGTATCCGTAGCGAGCAATTACCCGGAAGGTATCGGGCCGAGGGTATTGTTGGTGCTGCGGACTGCCACCACCTCTTGGTAGTGGTTTAACTGGAGGTTAGTTACTCAACGCCAAGGGATGAGGGAGAGATAGCTGCCTCCCGAATCTAGTTCGTGATCTCTAGGGTTTGATTCCCTATTGACATCAAGGAGTAGTGGAGTTAATATTCTTGGTTTTATTGAAGTATCGGAGCCTGATCAGCCCGATACTATTTTACCAAGTGTTTAAGGAGTTATGGGTGGAAAGGCCTAGCTTGCGGGCAATAATGTTCTTGTTACAAACGGTTCATATTTCTACAAATATTCCAAACTACCCCTATCCCTGTTTTACAATTATTATGAACCGTTTCCTATTTGCTATATCCTATTGTTAATATTATAGATCAAGATCTTCTTGATCATATAAATATAAATATATATATATATATACATATATCTATAAACCCTCATACCCCCTTCACTTAGTCACTTTGACTAACCCTCTCGCCTATTTTTAAAATGCATGATTTCAGGAATCAATGAACGACAACTAGAGGTATCTTGAAGCACTACAACCGTAGGTTGGATCCGATCCTAAGAGTACATTGTCTTGAGCCTACTCTCTGCAGAAACAAACCATCTCATACTTTGTCCTTGCATGTCAACCTGTTGTACTCTTTTGTGAACTACTTTGCTCAATAATGATAATCCTTGCTCATTGTACGTTATTCTCCCCGTTCATAGGTAAAGTTGAATCTCTTTATCTTCCGCTGCACTGTGTCACATACTCCATTCATATATTATCCTGACCGTTCACCGTAGTATTTCCTGAATGTTGGGTCTAACCTCCAGTCAGGGAGTATTGCGGTGCGGGGTTGTAGTGTTGGGGAGGTGCTATAATTAAAGTGGTATCAGAGCCCCAGGTTGCGGAAATCTGGGGTTCATCATTCATAGAGTCTCATATGTACTCTCGTGTCTTTAGTGCTTAAATTGTGATCAATCACTGTTGGGGCGGCCGACCAGCATGTGATTTGTTACAATTGTAGTACTAAACCCTTCCTCGATCAAGTCAAGTATACAGTCTTAATCACACCAAAATCCCGAGTTCTATCAAATCCTTCAATTATCAAATTCTTGGTAGATTCGGTTACAAGATCTACATCTCCTTCATCATACTAGTATTCCTAACTCATGGAAACACTTCACTTATACTTTCTAATTCGTTCAAATCTTAAGTTGTTAGAATTGCTTCAAGATACCAGTAGGACCGAAAACTAACTTATTAATTTCCTGTGCCTTTATATATGCTTTATGTTCGCTAAGGATGTTGTGTCTGTTAATTGCTATTACTTGGAAATTTTAATTTTGCGATCATCTGCATATCATTCTCAACTACCATGCATTATATTATCTCTATAAGGGTGGTTGCAGCTTAAAATTGTCATCCCCAAAGTTGTTAAAGGTATGCATTCTAAACACGCCAGTTACTGATCCTGGCGCCATGCATTCATTGCATCACTTATGTGCGCATTCAAATTTCTTACTTGAACAATTGCCTTATGTGTTTAAAAGTAAGTTCTCTTTTGGAAACCTGCTTATCATGGATAGCGGATACAAACATTACTTTAAGTTATTATGAAACATGAGGAGAATCTGAGGACAGATTCTTTTTAAGGGGGAAGGATTGTAACAGCCCGAAACAGGGGCAAGTTGAAAATTACGAAAATACCCCTACAACTCAAAAATATTTCTACATTTCCCGAAATACTTTCATTACCCAATATTTTAACCAAAAGAATCCTCACATTATTTCGAGGATCGTGATACTCTCCGTGAACCATAATTCCCATCCTAACTCCCGTAGTATCAAAAACCGGCAAAAACCCTAGCTTATGATTCGATCATCAATAAATCCTTACACATCTACTTTTTGATATTCAAAATTATAACCAAAACGATCCTTACGAGAGGACGTGAAGCAGGGGGACAATGGGCACCCCGAGCACTCATTCTACAGAGCATTAAATACAAGATCCTTCTCGCGAAACCCCGATGTTGAAAACGAGAGGGAACCCTGATGTTTAAATCGAGGGGAACCCGAATGTTAAATATGAGGGGGAACCCCGATGTTTAAATCAAGGAGAATCCAAAGTTGAAAACGAGGGTGAACCTCGATATTAAAAGTGAGGGGGAACCCTGATGTTAAAATCAAGGGGAACCCAAAGTTAAAAACGAGGGGGAACCCCGATGTTGAAATCGAGGGAAACCCGAAGTTGAAAACGAGGGGGAACCCCGATTGAAATCAAGAGGAACCCGAAGTTTAAAACGAGGGTAAACCTCAATATTAAAAATGAGGGGGAAACCCTGATGTTAAAATCAAGGAGAATCTGAAGTTGAAAACGAGGGAACCCCGATGTTGAAATCGAGGGGAACCCGAAGTTAAAAATGAGAGGGAACCCCAATGTTGAAATCAAGGGGAACCTGAAGTTGAAAATGAGGGTGAACCTTGATATTAAAAATGTGGGGGAAACCCGAGGTTGAAATCGAGGGGATCCTTGCTATTGAAAACGAGGGTGAACCCTGATGTCAAAATCGTGGGGAACACTGATGATGAAAACGAGGGGGTCCCCGATGTCGAAATCGAGGGGAATCCTGATGATGAAGACGAGGGGATCCTCGATGTCGGAATCGAGGGAAACCCTGATGATGAAGACGAGATGATCCCCGATGTCAAAATCGAGGGGAACCCTGATGATGAAAACGAGGGGTTCCCCGATGTTGAAATCGAGGGGAACCATGATGAAGACGAGGGGATCCCCGATGTCGGAATTCAAGGGATCCCTGCTGTTGAAAATGAGGGTGAACCCCGATGTCAAAATCGAGGGGAACCCTGATGATGAAAACGATGGGGTCCGCGATGTCGAAATCGAGGGGAACCTGATGATGAAGACGAGGGGATCCCCGATGTTGAAATCGAGGGGATCCTACCTGTTGAAAATGAGGGTGAACCCTGATGTCAAAATCGAGGGGAACCCTAATGATGAAAATGAGGGGGTCCTCGATGTCGGAATCGAGGGGAACCCTGATGATGAAGATGAGGGGATCCCCGATGTCGGAATCGAGGGGATCCCTGCTGTTGAAAACGAGGGTGAACCCCGATGTTAAAATCGAGAGGAACGCTGATGATGAAAACGAGGGGGTCCCCGATATCAAAATCGAGGGGAACCCTGATGATGAAGACGAGGGGATCCCCGATGTTGGAATCGAGAGAATCTCTGCTGTTGAAAACGAGGGTGAACCCTGACTTCAAAATCAAGGGGAACCCTGATGATGAAGATGAGGGGATCCCCGATGTCGGAATCGAGGGGATCCCTGCTGTTGAAAACGAGGGTGAACCCCGATGTCAAAATCGAGAGGAACACTGATGATGAAAATGAGGGGGTCCCCGATGTTGAAATCGAGGGAAACCCTGATGATGAAGACGAGGGGATCCCTGCTGTTGAAAACGAGGGTGAACCCTGATGTCAAAATCGAAGGGAACCCTAATGATGAAAACGAGGGGGGTCCCCGATATCGAAATCGAGGGGATCCCTGCTGATGAAAACGAGGGGGAACCCCGATTTTGAAAATGAGGGGGAACCGCCTATCAAAGGCCTGTGGTTCCCGACCTCATGGTCGTGCTCCTCATAATCTTTCTCCCTCCAACGGCGAGGAACTGGGTTCCGAGGGTGGCGAGCGTCTCTGGCCATAGCTCTCTCGCCCCCAGCGGAGGGGCTTGAGACCCTGCTCGAGAGAGCTGCTCCACCATCTGCTGTAAATCTTCCAATTGAGGGTCATTCCCATCTCTCCTACTCACTCTCCTGGAGATCCTTGATTGGACCTCCTCTTCTTCAGCCCTCTTCTCGTGAGGGGCTTTCTCGTTCTCAGCAGGGGGTTTCTTCAGCTCGCCCCTCGGGGGGGCTTCTTTCCCTGGCGCTGGTGGTGGCGGTGGGGGCTAAGCCCTCAACACCTTCTGGGTAGCCATCAATGGATGTACTAGCAGTCCCCCCATTGGAGAGGAATATTCCCATCTATGGGGGTGTTACCGGTTGGTGCGACGGTGACATCAGTTGCTAGCTCCGCCTCCCGGATTCTCCTCATTTACTAGAGGAAGAACTCCTCTGTTGTCCACAACTCCAGATCTTGTTGTTGTCACCATGATTGAAGACTGCTGGTGTTACTTCTCAACTAGCTCCAGAGGAAGAATCTGATCAACATGAAGAGGATGATTGTTTCCCACAGACGGTGCCAAAAATGATGGGGCAGGCATCACAGGCGTTTAAGCCTCAGGAACTTGGTTTCCCAAAGAGCGTAGGTTCTTCTATCTAGGATAACACCAGGTGAGAAAATGCAGTAAGGATGTAAAGATGGTGAAATATGCGGAGCTTGGTGAAGAAGGAACCAGAAAAAAAATGGTGGAATGTGTCCAGTTCTGTGTATGCAGTATCTTGGGAAGAAGATGACCTTCTGTGAGAAGAATCCCTTATTTATAAGTTAAGGGCAAGGGTGTTTTGGGTAATCTGATCAAGTGGTCCCAAACCCAGTGTTGCCCTAGACACGTGGCCCAACGTGGGAGATTTGTGGGAAAGCATCTGTAGACCTGCCATAAAAGTGGTTGTAAAGCAATGGTGGCAGGTGTACTGCCAAATACGGAGTGTCAGAAAGCACTCCATGGTTGTTATCGAGGGGTTGACATGCTCAGTGTGTTGGCTTGAGGCACCTTTAGGATAGAGGACATTGAGGGGTCCCAACTTTACGTAGTCCAATGAGGGCCCGAGGGTCAAATGAGGGCCTAGGGACCAATGAGGGCCCGGGGACAAATGAGGGCCTGAGGGACGCGAGGGTCTAATGAGGGCCCTGGGACCAATGAGGGCCCGAGGGTCCAAATGAGGGCCCGGGGACCAATGAGGGCCCGAGGGCCTCGAGGGTCCAATGAGGGCCTGAGGGTCCAATGAGGGCCCAGGGACCAGTAAGGGCCCTGGGACCAATGAGGGCTCGAGGGTCCAATGAGGGCCTGAGGGATGCGACGGTCCAATGAGGGCCTGAGGGACGCGAGGGTCCAATGAGGGCCCTGGGACCAATGAGGGCTCGAGGATCCAATGAGGGCCTGAAAGACGCAAGCGTCCAATGAGGGCCCGTGGACCAATGAGGGCCTGAGGGACGCCAGGGTCTAATGAGGGATCAAGGGACGTGAGGGTCTAATGAGGGATCGAGGGACGCGAGGGTCCAATGAGGGCCGGAGGGTCCAATGAGGGCCTGAGGGACGCGAAGGTCCAATGAGGGCCCGGGGACCAATGAGGGGCCGAGGGGCTCGAGGGATCCCATGAGGGCCCAAGGGGAGACTTGTAGTTTTGCCAATTGCCAGGCTTTAGCCATTTCCAAGTAGTTTATGAGGGCGGCTAAGTTGGCCCGAAGATACAAGTGGCGAATCCATGAGGGCCCACGTGTCATGACGTGGCCTCGTTATATTTGTGCTCCACCTATATAAGTTACCCATTTTTTTCGTTTAAGGCCTACAATTTGTGGTTTTTATTATAAGAAGAGTTGTCTAATGAATTATAAGATAATAAATTAATTCACGTTATAAATTTGACAATTGGATGTTTTCAATTACATATTGTTAAAGTGTGTATCTCATTTATATATAAAAATCATATATAGGAGTTTTATAATAACATAAATTGAAGAATTCTTTTAACAATATAGAGTGGGAAAAATGCAATTTGATAATATATATAAAATTTTATTGATACTATATTTGTATAGTCGTCCCCGAATATTTTATTTAATTATATTAAAATTTTGTCTGTTAAAGGCCTATAATTTGAAATGCTTTCATAATAAGAGATATCTGACGAATTAGAAGATAACAACTTAATTAACATTATATCTCTTAAATTTATATAAAGATCCTATATATGAGTTATGAACTAATATAATTTGTGAATGGAGATGGAGAGAAGACATGAGCACTTCACAGGCGTTGTTAGTGCAACTTACTACTTGTGGTTTGAGGAGAATGCTATTTGTTCTAACCATATTTGGAGGAAAAATTGTTGGGGTTAGCTTGTACAATGCTAACTGATATACAATTGATTTTGCTATCTAAATTGGTCATATATAGCCTAAAACATAAGTGGTGGACGCTACTGATGATGCATGTGAATCACACATATCTTTTCCATCCACTAAATAACAACTAACCAAAAAATATTTTTAAAAGTTTGGAACTAAAAAGGTTTAATGAAAATAACTGTGCTCACAATGCAACGATTTACACTATTTGAGGATAAAATTGTACTATTTTCGTATAAATCTAATATAAGTATACTAGAGTGATGAATACAGTCTCAAAAAATAAAATTTCTATTATCAAACGGAATACATTATCTTTCTCTACATGCACTCACAAATGATCATGTTTAAGAAATATTAATAATTAATAGACTATGAAGATAATCAAACGTAGTGATTACAATATTAATTGATGTTAAGTGTGTGATTGAGAAGTACAGAAAAATATTGAGAGTTGGTTGAGAGGACCTAGAGCAAAGACGACTAGATAGGGTCCTCTCATGCTGGTGGTCGAGAGAGAAATAGATATTGACCATGAAGGAAGTAATGGTTTGAAATTAAGAGGTTTGGACGAGGTTTATGCTTAACCTAAAAGATAATTAGTACATATTATCAATCACAACTTTGTGTTATAACCACACATATCTTTGCTATAAAAAGATTAACAACGAACCTAAAAATATTTGTGAAAGTTTGGGACTAAAAAGGTTAATGAAAATAACGGTGCACACTATGTATCGATTTGCACCCTTTTGAGTTTAATATTGTACTATTTCCGTATAAATCTAACATAAGCGTACTAGAGTGATGAATACAAGCTCAAAAAAATAAAATTTCTATTATCAAACGAAACATATTACCTTTCTCTACATGCATGCACAAATGATCGTGTTTAAGAAATATTAATCACTAATAGATTATGAGCATAATCAAATGTAATGATGACAAAATTAATTGATGGTAAATGTGAAATTGAGACGTACGAAAGAAGAGTGAGAGTTGGTCGAGAGGACCAAGAGAAAAGATGACTAGATAGGATCCTATCATGCTGGTGGTCAAGAGACATATACAATGACCATGGAAGAAGTCATGGTATGAAATTAGGAGGTTTGGATGAGGCTTATACTTACCTAAAAGATAATTAGTACATATTATCAGTAACAATTCTGTATTATAATTAACATATTAATAAGAATAAATAATTAAATTTCAAATGAGATCTTATTACTATATTTAAAATTTAAATATTTGATGTTTTAAATGATTTTATTTTAATAATTTAAAATTTTAGATAAATCATATATTTAATGTGCAACACACATTATTTTTACTAATTACTATATTATAAAAGTAAAAAGAGAGTTTTTGGTTTCCTACAATTTATTGTTTGCCCAAAATATCCTAATGATTATACCTTTAACAATGTTTAACTAAAAAGTGAATTAATAAATACATCTATATATTATTATATTTAAAATTTTGAACTGAACTTATGAGTTTTCTATGGTTCTTTAATAAATTAGAATTAAAATTGTTCCAATCTAAAAAAAACATATAAAGTATCATGATGAAGATTCTATTTAAATTATTAATTATAGTTTACAGTTGATATATGAATTATAATTGGATACAATCTATTAAATAATTGAATTTATCAGGTGAGAAAAGATATCATCCACAAAATATGAAAGCTTTAAAAACATAACTTTAATTTTGACTATTACAAATATACTAAGGTAAGTAATTAAAAGTTTGTCATCAATTTAATAAAAAAATAACTCTTTAAGTTTGAATCAGTGCTCTAAACAACAATTAGTGAACACTTTTCAATGATACTTTAAGGTTTTATTTTATTTTTATTTTTTATTCAAGAGAATCAATGCTGGTTCCCCAAATACCCCAATGATATTTTAAGTTGAAATCATTGTTCTAATACAATGGTCAATTAACACTTTTTAATATTCTCGCAAAATAAAGAAACAAGAAAATTTTTTAAAAAGAATTTTCAAAGCGTTATTTATAAGACAAACAAGATTAATATTGAATAGATTTGAAGAAAGAATTGATGGCGGAATGTACAAACTATTGAAACAAGAAGATATTATTTGGTTTCAAAAATAATTGACTCCAATTCGAGAATAAAAATACACGATTCTTTCATCTCTCAAACATAACCAGAAGGAGAAATTGGATAAATGCTTAAAAATAGGTGATGAATGGAATAATGACCAACTGAAGCAACACACTTGGGAGTACTAACCCAAACTATTCGATGGATATACCATTGAAGAGGTGACGAACCCTAAGGATGTAGTGGAAAGATAACTTGGAAAGAACAACCTCAAATAAGTAAACCCTAAGGGTAGTGAAGAGCATCCACCCATATAAAACGTTAGGATTAGATGGTTTCCAAGCCTACTTTTTCAAGTCCTATTAGGATATAACAAGAGACTCTCGATGGTGAAATTCATTGATGATTGCATGGAGAGAAAATCAATTCCTATAGAGGCTTATCAAACGTTTATTTACCAGATTTCAAAAGTTAATGCTCCAGAAAAAATAAGCGAATTTCAACCCATTACGTTGTGTAACATATTGCTCAAAATAATTATCAAGATGATTTACTCCAGTTTAGGCGTTATATCAATAAAATTATGAGTCTGAACTAGAATAATTTCATTAGAGACCGAAGTGGCCATGATAATATCTTGGTACTTCAAGAAGTGTTACAAACGTTACATCACTCCAAAGACAAAAAAGGGTGTATGGTGCTAAAATTGGATCTTGAAAAGACGTACAACAAAGTTTGGTGAAATTTTCTAAGGGAAATTCTAACTTTCTTCGAATTCCAAAAAAAAAATCATCAATATCATCATGAGCGTGGTAGAGGGGATAAAACCGGAGATTCTTGGAATGGTGAACCGATGGAGGCTATACGAATAACATGTGGCATTAGACAAGGGGATCCACTCTCGCGTTATTTGACCAAATAATTGAGGCCAATTACGGTATGTTAGGGAGACCCTTAGATCGTACACTTGCCTTTTGTGTACGACTTAATATTTTGAGTCAAAGTTACCATGGATGGAACGATGTGCATTTAAAGTGAGGTTTAGGCACGTACTGATCGCACCTTATGTGTTAAATGATTTAGAACAATAGGTTAGTGAAATTTTGGGTATGGAAAGTACAACCAACTTAGGGACTAGGGGGTGAAGACGAACTTTGGTCGAAACTATAGTGACCTTAATTTTTTCGAAGGTGATTGAGAGAGTAAAAAAGCTCATTCAGGATAGAAAGCCAAAATCTTAAATAAGTCAGACAATTACATTTATTTAGTTTATCATGAGCTCAAATCCTATCTACCTTATGCCTACGAGTTGACTCCCAATCACGCGTGCGGACTCAATCACAAGTTTCTTTGGGTGACTAATATAACAAAGAAATGAACACATCTTATAAGGTGAAAGAAGCCGACTAGAAAGAAGTGAGAATGAGGATTGGGTGTTAGAGAAGTCCAAAAAAACAGAATAGCGATGTTCGCGAAAATAGGATGGCGAATGCTCAACAAAGAGACAACGCTGCGGAGCTAGATATATAAGAAAAGATATTTAAAAGTGGGGGGAAGGGATATTCTTGAAAATAAGAGTCAACTTTTGGCTTCTCAACTATGAAAGAGGATTTTTAGAAGTATTTGGTTGGCAGAACCATTTTACAAATATTGGAGGATTGAAACGGTGACGGGGTGTCTTTACAGAATGATAGATGGTTATCACAAGGCAAACTAGCTGACATATTGAAAGATAACATTTATGAGGAGATTAAAAATTTCATGCCATATGATCTCATTGGAATAGATAAAAAATGAAACAGAGCTAAGCTGAAAACAAAAAAGGATAAAAATTAAATATAAATAATATAAAGTATGGTGAAATGACCTATAATCTACTTATGGTATCGAATGAGAAATGTGAGAAAATACTAGAAATGGATTTGGAAATTATCGTGCCCTTAAAAGTTCAAGATTTTCTTGTGACTTTGCCAACATGACAGCTTGCACACGAATACATTGAAGTATGACAAAAAATTTGGGGAAAACGATATATGTGGATCACGTGCTGACAAGCTGTCCGTTCGCACTTCGGGTGTGAAACAAGATTGTTGATATGTAGACTGATCGAAATCTTCGTGGCTTGTAACGTTCGAAATGGCTCGAAAAGAGCTTTTAATAACAAAGTTCAGAGCAACATGTTACCAGAATGTCCTGGGTAGATTGCTTGATCTCAACGCTCTGCAATCTTTGAAAAGTACGAAACTAATGAAACTATTAGAATATTATGAAGTTTAGAAACGTCACTCTTCACCAGATAAAAGAGTTACCTGAGTCTTTGGTACTAATTAGTGAGGATAAAAAACACAGGCAAAAGAGAACATGCGTTGAGTTGCCTTGGAATAAACTCGAGAAGGGATGAGTGAAACAAGATTTAGATAGAAACTTTTATAGCCACACCAACAATGCTTCAACTAAGAGTGTCATTCAAGATGACAATGGAAGATGGGTGCTAAGATACTCTATAAATTTTGGTAGAGTCCAACAAAAGTGATGAAGTTATTAAGCTTACGTGAGGGATTAAAGCTAGCTTGAGAGAGGCGCATTATGAAGATTAATATGGAGATTGATTCGGAGATAGTGGCGAAATGTATAACAAAGAAGGATTATAAAGGGTACCCATGAAAAATTTAATATTTGATTGCCGAAATTTATTCCTCAGGCTCTAGGAAGCTTAGATTGAGCACATTCTGAGAGAAAGAAACATCATGGTGGATAAATTGGTGAGGATAGACCACAAGGTTCAAGATGGTCAACGGAGTTGAATAAGTCTTAACTTGAGGTTACTTTTCCTCTGTTGGGTTGCAAAGAATCCAATACATTAAGATACAAATCTGAAGAGGGTGATTCCTATAGAAAATGCAATAACCTTTACATTTTGAGCTATAACAAAGAAACATATAAAAATCAAAGATATATCACAACTTATATTAATGAAAACCAAATAATAGAAAGAATAAAGTACAAATAGTTAACATAGTATTTTATATGATTTTTTAAAATTTTTTAATCTATAATTTTTATATATGTCTTTTCATTTACATTATCCATTTTAAATATTTTATTTTTATACAATAACATAGTTTCTAATATATATTTTGATTGTTTCTTTATTAATTGAATATTTTTCTAATTTGAATTTTTACTTATTGTATATTGTTCAAAAGAGAGATTTCAAATAAAATGTTTTGTATGTATAGTTTTACAAAATCAAATTGATTCATTAAAAATTTTATTATATTTATTTAATTGAATTAGATACTTTTAATATATTAATTTACTTAATAAACATAATAACTAAACTTATCGAAATAAACTAAATGATAAACGTGCAACGCACGTTGATTTCACTAGTATAATTAAAAATACATTCATACATCATGTACGTATTGTGTCAGCTAGTATTCGTACCATTTATTAAAAGTGACACCAAGTAATGTAATTTAAAAGTTCAACGCTATGCTAACTTAACTAAAAATTTTATGTTTGAGTCTCAAAGAACGCTACTATTATTATCTTTATACCTAAGTGGTTTGACCTATTTCAAATCCAAATAATGTGATATATTAAAAGTAAGAGCGCGTTTAGTTTCATTTTCAAAGTTGAAATTATGTTTTGAGCGTTTAGCTACAACAAAGGCATCATTTATGAGACAAAATATGTCTTTTGTACAATTCATTTTTAGATCAATATGGGCCGACAAAATTGGGCTTCCGAATCTGCGTAAAGGGACGGGTCAAATAATGCTCCAAGTTAGACTGATCACTTTATAAAATAACATTAAACGGTTTGTTTGGGCATTAACATCAACAACAACAGCAAATTCTCCTGAAATAAGAAAAAGGAAAATTAGAGTTGAAACTCGTCATTAAATTGTCCTCAAACTCATTAAATTTAGATACCTACCAAAACACTTTTCTCTCAGGTCTACCTTCAATTCCATTGTGTTTCCTTCCATTTCCTTCAACTCTTCATCATCAACTAGGTGAAAATCATGGGAAATTGGAGTATTTTGTAATCTTCATAGCAAAACTACATGAGTTGGGAGGGTTTACAACCAGACCCTAGTTATTATGGCGTGTTTTTGCCTCCTCGGTGAATTGTATCTGTTGTCGGCCTCAAGATTCCAGCTCGGGAGAAAATGATCTCACACTTCCATGCCAGAAGCACAAGTCAATTCAAAATATCTTTGAGGTGTTAGGATTCAAATGCGGAGTTAGAACGGTTTGGGAGATTTTCACCTTTAAAATTTATTTTCCCCTATCTACTCTTAAGAAAAATTCTAACAATAGTCGCATGTGGTTGACTTAGTATTTTAGGAAAGGATCCTTTACCTTGTATCACGCGATTTAATTATTCCTTTAATGTAGGATCATGGTCCTATTTATGCTTTCTCCTTGTAATTGTTTATAATACTGAATAATACAATGGAACACAGTTTCTCTTCTAGTCAAATTTGTACTTTACAACATGGTATCAGAGTCATACGATCCCGAGGATCTGCGATTGGCGTCATCATCTACCGTTCACTGATAATGGGCAACAAGGCAGAGACCTCGCCACCAGTGTTGTCCGAAGTGGCAACCAACTTATCCCAACAGATCGCTCAACTCCTGCAATAACAAAAACTACAATCATTACAATCAAGATCCGATAGTCCAGTGACTAAAGATTTAAAATTGAACGACAACAATTATGTTCTTTGGGCAAGAATGCTCGAAATCACCATCGGTGCACGTGGGCGGCCCAGCCACTTGGCCGGCCACCCAACACCACCATTTGAAACAGATGGCGCCTACCAAACCTGGAAATAGAGGGACTTGCAAGTGTTTGGTTGGATTCTCAGGCCAGTGAACCAAGCCTGATAACCCAATTCATACATTATCCCACCACACGAGAACTTGGGAAAGGACTGTCAACCATTTACAAATTTTCGATGTCATGACTAAATCAGATCGGATCAGACAAGAACAGATCACACTTGAAGAGTATTTCAGCATCAGTAAAAGCATCTGGGCAGAGATCAATAGATGGAGACCCAATCCCATGGAACTCTCCCTAGTGATATCACCAAATTTAACAAAATCCAGGAGGAACACCGTTCATTCAAGTTCCTCTCGGGCCTGAATCTGGAATTTGATGCTATCACTAGGGACATATTGAAGGAGACAACCTTACCCTGATTGATGGTGCGTATGCCATCGTTCACCGGGAAGCCACCCAGAGAACCATCTTGGGCCCATCGGCAGCCTCCAGCAATGCGAACCCATCTTCGGGTATCGGAATGGGTCTGATCGCACAGGGACAAGGGGCAAAAGCCAGAACGGGAACTCACAAGCCCACATGCCGGACCGACCCACCACGGTAGCAACCGCCATCATCTTTTTGGAATAAATCGGACCTCGTATGTGAGCAATGTGGGAAAAGAGGCCATTTAAGGAAAGGTTGCTTTGAACTCATAGGTTACCCGGAGTGGTGGGAGCTGCGTGAGAAAACAGGTGAGGCGAACAGGGGGCGGAATAGCAGCCTCACGGTGGTCACCAGCAGTGCCGACACCGGAGAAGATAACGATAAAATAGCGGTGGTGGCGATGGGAATTGGACAGTGGAAGGAATGGGGGAGAACCCTAGCGGCTACAAAAATGAGAAAGGCAGCAAAATCTTGCCAAGTATAATGCATAAGAAGGGAAAATACCTTCTTTGCCCCTCATATAATATGAATAATTATTGTGGTAATAATTATGGTGATATTAATGTTGTTAATTATCTGGAAGCTACTAAGACCTCTCAATGGTTATTTGACTGTGGTGCTATCGATACAGTTACATATGATTTGTCTGATATAATTATGCCTCATGCCCTGAGAAAACAAAATATTCAAACTACTAGTGGCGAAGTTGTTCCGATTAAGGGAGGGACCATAATTGAGTTTACCCCTACATTGAGACTTTCGAATTGTTTGTTTGTTCCTTCATTGTCACTTAAACTACTCTCGATCAGTCATGTTACCCAAGAATTAAATTAAATTGTTGTAATATATCCCTCGTTCTGTGTTCTGTTGGATATCCGTTCGAGAAAGATAATTGGGCGTGGCACTGAACAAGGTGGTCTTTACTTTGTTGATGAAGTTTTCTCCGAGGAACGAACATTAATGGCTCAGGGGTCGGATGGTGGACAAAGTTGGTTATGGCATTAGCGTCTGGGACACCCATCTGATGGTTATCTGAAAAAACAGTTTCCTAATTTTTCAAGTACAAATTTATCTTGTGATACTTGTGTGTTAACAAAGAGCCAAACTAGTGTTTCCTAGGAGGGAATACTAGCACCCATGAATGCATGTTTTGGGTTAATATTTTAGACACAAATTAAGGCTTTTTTTTCTTATTTCTTTTGGGGAATAGAAATATCAATCCAACCCTAAACACAATACAATGCTACATCAAAAATTGGGAGGAACCCCTCCAACCACATCCCATTCCCGCTTGGAAGTGGGAGCAAGTGACAATAGACTTTGTGTCTAGCTTGCCAAGGACTAAAGGAGGTTTCGATGCTATATGGGTGTTTATCGACAGTTTAACCAAGTTTATCCATTTTCTCATAGTCTGGATGTCCGAGAAGGTGAAGAAGCTAGCCAATTTATATTGCGAAGAGACCGTAAGATTGCATGGAGTACCGATTAGCATTATTTTAGACCGTGATCCTCGGTTTACAACGAGTTTTTAGCAAGATCTTCAGAGTTGTTTAGGTACAAGACTCACTTTAGCACCGCGTCGCATCCTCAAATCGATGGAAAGTCTAAGAGGTTAATCAAGTACCTCGAGGACATGCTTCGAGCTTGTGCATGGGACTTTCAAGACTCTTAGGATGAGAATCTAACTTTGGTCGAGTTTTCCTATAACAACAGTTTTCAAGCTTCATTTGGCATGGCTACTTATGAAGCACTGTATGGGAGGAAGTGCAAGTCACCCCTCTTCAAGGATATTGAGTATTGGCATTCGACAAAAGAGGGTAAGTTGGAATGAGCTAGACCTCAAGATAAGATTAAGGATGTCAATGAGAAAATGAAGTTGATTCAACAAAGAACGAAAGCAGCTTAGGACCTCTAGAAAGCTCTGCAGATAAGAGAAGAAGGCCCCTGGAGTTCGAAGTCGGAGATTGAGTCTTTGAAAGTATCTCCTAGAAAGGGCTTCACTCAAATCGGTAAAGGTGAAAAGCTTAATCCACGATATCTTGGCCCGTTTGAAATTCTTGAACGGATTGGAGAGACGACCTATCGGTTGGACCTACCACTGAGTTTAACCGAGATACACAATATTTTCCACGTCTTATAACTTCAAAAGTACTATCCTCATGAAGCAATCGTTCTTCCAATTTAAGAGATACAACTTGAGTCGAATTTGTCAATTGTCAAGAAACCAATTGGGATTTTAGACCGAAAAATGCAAGAGTTGACAAACAGAAAAATTCCCTTGGTTAAGGTTTTGTGGCGTGATCAGAAAAATCGAAGAAGCCACTAATTGGGAGACCGAGGAGAAGATGAAATAGTTATATTCAGAGCTTTTTAGTGCCGAGCAGTGAACGTACGGACTAGGTTCTTCAATGGAGGGGAGGTTGTGATGCCTCGTCCATCTGTACATACAGGTATGAAGTCACGTGTGAGTTTATTTACGTGTTCTCATTATTTACTTTCCAATTATGTGCTTTAAATGTGATAATTCGGGAATTAATTGTTTAGTTGCTTAATTTCTTATATATTAAATTCTGAATTTCATTGAGAAGAATATGAATTATATGGTATGTTATGATGTATGCTTTGTTATAGTTTAAATTGTTATTAATTGTCAATTTTGGACTTAATCTAAATTAGGTTTGGACCTAATTGAACTTTTTGAAACTCTACGGATCTAATTGTAATTAGGATGTTTTGAAGTCATTTTGGCTACTTTGAGCTTGAGAATTCAGATTCAAACTCCAACTTTTCCATTGGATTCGTTTCGACGATTCGGTCCAATGACACTAGCCCCGTATTTTTCTGAAGTCATTTGAACCCTCTTTGTTTTAAAAATCCGATCCAAATGGACCGAATTATTTCAACCCGATCTATTTTCATTTAACCGACCCTTATCAGCCCCTTAAGGGCTGAAACCTTTCTCCTTACCTCACATTTGCAAACCGTCCAGCAGCTAAGAGAGGAGGAAGAGGATCATCAAGCCCTTTTACCATTTTACCCCTTTGATCTCAAAAGTTTATGTTCGTTTCTCTGTCATTTCACGGTTCAAGGTAATCTACGAACTCCTCAAGTCTTAAGTTTCATTTTAATGTCTCTTAAATGTCTTCAAAACATGCTTTTATATTAGTTTGGTTAATATGATGAATAGTAAGGGTTTGGTGATTTTATGAAATTGTGTGTTGTTAATTGGACTTAAATCGATTATATGGACTTATATGAGTTCTATATGATCTATTTGATGTCTTTATTGCATGTTTTGCGTTGGTAGTTGGGGAATTCATAACTTGCCATTAATGAGTTTTAAGCTTTAATATGGAAGAAATTGTTGTACTTTGATTCTTACATATTTGGTGAGCTAATGTGTTAATGTATGTAATATTTGAAGTTATGCCATGCTTTTAGGTTAGTTTTATCGCCTTTGGTTGCTGTGTTGGTTGGATGTGCCTTTCCTCTATTTCTTGTTGCTTGAATCTGTTCTTTTTTTTTTTTTCATAGAAGAAGACTTGACACGATCGAGTCTCAATTGAACTGGAAAACGACTCAGTCGAATCGAGCCCTTCATACTAGAAAACCATGCTCTGACTCGGCCGTGTGACCATTTTAACTAAAATCCGACTTGGCCGTGCAAGATTTGAGTTATTTTGAGGCTGGCCGAGTTATGAAGTTTGGCCTGAAATATGACCTCTGACTCGGACGAGTCTTTTTTCAACTATTTTCTAACACAGCCAAGTCGAGATCAACTTGAGAATTTTAAAACTTTGTTCAAGCCTCGTTTTAGTCGTTTCTTTTCATTTCTTTCGTTATTTTCCACCCCATTTCAGACCCTAATGTGTTTTACGCCTGTAATTTGTTATGATATGATACGTATTACTTTTTAAATGTGGTTTTGAACCTAATTGTTACCTATTTTGAACGAACATCATATGCATTACATCTTTTGCATTCATGAGCATTGTCGAGCATCTATTAGGTTCATTTTAAGTAAGTCTTGGGCTTTGTGTGTGTTTGTTTCAGAACAGCTTTCTGGTAGTGTCGAGCCCGAGGTCTAGGTTGTTGCTTGGTTTTCACACAGGTTCTGCTTTTGCACAAGACGAGGTTTAGGAATTTTCTTTTAGTTACCTAAGACCTTTATATGCTCGTTTATTCCCCCGCATGCAACTATATAATATACATATAGTTAAATAAGTTTT
Organism: Lantana camara; assembly: GCA_037501455.1. Taxonomy (NCBI): domain Eukaryota; kingdom Viridiplantae; phylum Streptophyta; class Magnoliopsida; order Lamiales; family Verbenaceae; genus Lantana; species Lantana camara. Next base: position 45,169,449 of record CM074859.1, read on the forward strand.
ATATATTTTATTTTTATGACCTGATGGAAATGCTTCAGATTTTGAAAATTATATGTATGAGCATATATACAAGCTTACGTTTTGAAATTTTTACGTATGTTATGTTTTTTTTAGCGAGGTCAGCCATGAAAGATTGACATATGATATGATCTGTTATATTTGGTCCCCAGTGACTATAGGTAAGAAATATTGGGACGGTATCGGGCCGTCCGGTTATGCCTGTGTATAGTTTCCATTTGAGATATCACGTGCGACTCTGGGAGCTAGGGAAGGAGTGGTATTCTTGAGCCGTGATCGTAAAAATCGGCCAGGACATGTGGAATCGTCGCTACTCCTCGTGGTTATGTTATGTATGGATAGTTAGGGTCGCGCTACCCTTTCCGTCAATAGTGTGATGGATGGATATGTTTATGATTTTTGTATTATGTATTATGAGCAATATAGGTTGGAAGCTCACTCTCACTGAGCATTATGTTTGTTATGCCTTGGAATTGTGAAATGGGGATAGTGTTTATAAAAGTGTTTTGTATACTTATATGTTTGTTTATGAAGATGTTTTGGTTTGTATTCCCGATTCATAATCGTTTTGTTCTACGTGCTTTGCTCGATAATATGTAGCGTATGGGTGTGTGTTAACCCCAACACGGTGGACCGATCCTCTCCTTTCAACCTTTCAGTTGTAGGTTTTTAGGTCTTCTTTGCTCAAGCTAGGCGGGGAAATGTGTCTTTCGTGTCGCACTTGTCGGTTTAGGTTGAGTTCTAGGTTGCATATGTCCGCATACACCTTTGTTAGGTATATTTGATTTAATGATTGTGTAACTTATGTTTCTCTTTTGGCCATGATGTATGCATGATATTTTTGTGCCCTTGTCAGGCTATGTTGATATTTGATATTATATGATTAAATTTCTCTGCTGCTAGTTTGTTTCTGCGCGCTCTGAGTTTGGTTTTAGCGCTGCTTAGCCTTGGGTGTGTTTTGGTCTCCCATTCTCTTTTACTTGGGCACCTATACGGACTTTCCATTTCATATACGAGCTTGGGTCTAAGTGCAGGAGATTTGGTGGGCCACCGTTCCGGGCGCTACATAAGTTGATATAAGACGCCTTTTCCATCAACAAAATAGGCAAAGATTTCATAGATTCCTAGTGCTTATTTTAAAGTCTTTGCTAACTCTAGTTTATTTTCCCAGCCCACTATCCCTCTTACTTTTTTACTCATAATAATCATAAAAGTGTTCGGATTTGTTGGATCAGGCAAAATTTTAGAATATTAATAAATTGGTTTTGAATTAAGCCACACTTCATAAATTCATGTCAAATGTGAACTTTTGTTTTGTTTTGATATATAACGGTAGACTTTGTGCCTAACATGTTAGTCGAGTGAGTGGCCTAATCCCTTTCAATTGATCTTTCAAAAAATGGTCAGTATTTTAATGTAGCTATGGTTGGTTGTTATTAGCAAATAACAATCACAATTTTGTTTTATGTTTTATTTGTTCGTATTTGATAGTCCATCATGTTTGCACACGTGCTTGAGTGTAGACTCAAATGTATGTGCATAGGATATTTTTGTTGGAACTAGCTAAAAAGTATAGCCTTATAGGACAAAGACTATTTCTTCTGTGTACGTAATCTGCATACATCTACGTACATAAATATGTATGTGCGTATGATGGGCTAGCAACATTTAGAAAAGTATTCGCGGGGGCCGATGCTATCATGCACTTTCGTGTCCTTTCTAACAAAAAATTTTCAAATGGCCATCGCCTGTTCCTATAAGAAAAAGTTTGAAAAATCATATATTACTAATTGCTTACAAATGCTCATGAGTTTATAACCTTGGCGCGTATAAACTCATTTTGCTTTATTTGAAATCCAGATGTTGTATATTACTGTGCACCAATTGGCCAAGCACCATTAAAGGGGCTGGGCTGGTAGGTCCTAAGCGATGCGGTACGACTCTGTATGCCTGCATCCCTTGTTTGTTGCGAAAATTTCGGTGAATCAATTGACTAACTAATCACTTCTCTGTCACTCACCCCCCCCCCCCCTCTCTCTCTCGCTCTTACACACACACACACACAAAAATAAAATATTATTTTCATTATTTGTTATTTTATATTGTTGGAAATCAGAGTAGGGGTGTTAGCTACTCCCCTAATTGATATAATTTCAACGTTTGCAAAGCTTTGTGCTGAAGAAAAAGCCCAAGATTAACTTGGAAAATGCATTCTTAAATTCCCAACAAGATTTATGGAATCTGATGTAATGTGTTAATGCCATTTTTTGGGAAGCATAAATTATTCACCTATGAAATTAATAGGCTTCCCTTTGGTTGACCACGTTGGAAAGGAAACTCATCCCACATCGGAAGATTGGAGTAAATTTGTCTGATATATAAGTGCTCGCCCAATTTCATTAATATGAGAAATTTTGGGAAATACCTAAAAAAAACAGTGAGGACTTGGCTCAATGTGGATAATATCATATTAATATGGAGTTGTGGTGAATGTGCGGTCCCGACAAACCGCCAATAGTAGTACTGCATTGAAGCCACCAATAATTGTTGTACTACATTGGAGGGTAAGATTCAAATTACTTGAAACCAAGAGGCCGAAGTAGTTTTTTAAATTGCTCTAGATACCAAGATACCAATCTCATCGCATATTAAATTACTTCAAGAGAAAATGAATTTGAAACTCACCTGCTTCTATTTCTAACTACAATTCATTACTTGATAGAAATACACAAAAATGGTGTCTTGATGTTATGCTTTGGTTTTGCTTTCGTGTGAGCCATATTTGTATGAATTTATTTCTAGTTTAAGTGCTAAATTGCATTTTGAATGCTTGGACCATGTTTATTGGAATAATTCTTTCGTTGAGGTCAATTCTTAATTAGGTTTCCGGTTCATGTTTTCGTTATTATATGACATGCTTTGGTTGATCTAAGTAGTATTGAGTTGATATGTGCTAGCATGTTGTGAACCAATTGTTTGAGCAATTTGGAAGTTGAAATGTGTGAGCTTATATGCAAATTTTTGAAGAACATGTGTTGCTTTGTTGAGATTCGAGGACTAATCCATGTTTTGATGATGTGTGAATTGTTAGGAATAGTGCCCTAGAAAGCCGATTGTATATCCGCTTTGTGCTTTTCCTTATTGTAATCACAGATAATTTTTGAATGAAATAACGAATTGAGGCAACACTTCTTTATATGCTCTTGTTTGGTATGCGTTTACTTTATCTGTGCATATTTGAGAACTCCCCTAATCCTGATGACTTTAGGACTCTACCATTTAGGTGAAATGGTTCATGAAACGAGCCCTATATCACATAAGTCATGATTAGTAAAATACTCCAAGCCGATGAGTCCTACCGACAGTGGGAGTGTCAACCTGACTCCTCTAAGGCTTGCTTGTGGGATCACGCCCTTAAGAAGGACCACCTTGTTTCATGGAGGTGCAAAGTGTATAGTTGATACGTGCGTGATACATGAGGGTGTTTACTTCAATAAGTAAGTTCACTGAGGTGCCCCCTGTGAGAACATTCCTAAATGGGAAAGGAAGTTTCTATTTCAGGAAATGAAAACTTCCAGATTAGGAAATATCTCACGAGTCATTGATGTGATTAATTGATCCTTAGACTGGAGGTTCCTTGTCACTTTATGAGTTAACTCTGTAGTCTTAGGTATAAGCTTTAAAGGGTGTCACCTTAGACAACTGATTCAAGGCTTATGCTAGGGCTGCAGAAGTGATTCATGAAAGTGGATGAGAATCAAGAAAGGACCTACACTTGCGTTTGCAAGGTGATCTCTTATTGTGTAAGTCATTCATATGCCATATGGAGTCCTTGGCTAAGGCAGTAGATCAAGACATCAAGAAAAGGGTTTCCTGGATTGAGATCAAATGGATATGAAATGCACATTGCTTTAAGACCAGATTATTAGGGTTCTGATTATTCCCTTACCCTAGATCTTGGTTGAGAGATAGTAAGTAGGAGGATTGTATCTCACATGAATCAATGACTTAAAGGTTCTGTGGAATCCGAACATTCCAATTCAGCTAGGGGTTAAACACCTGTTGCTAGACTATGGTCGTTTAATCTGTGGACTGATTAATTAATTAGGGTCACTGCTAATTGAATTGAGAACCTAGAGGGTCACACACAACAACTTGGTTATGTAACACCCGAGCGCAAGGTGCCACATCCCCCGCACCGAGATTCGACCCGAATATGAAATGGACGATCCATACCCGAGCCAAATCACGGAGAACGGGGACAAACACACACTCTATGCTAGGCGGGACTAACCCTTGAACCATAAAATCAGAATAAACATTAAAGCGGAAGCAATAACGAACATACATCATATATACATTCAATGAGCATCAAAACTCCAAAAATAAGTCATAAACATTACTAATTGCCATCACGGCTCGAAACAACCTATACGCTCCATTAGCAACATTCATATACAATGATCACAAGTGCAAAATGCGAGTGTAAGACCAATAAACAAAAGGACTAGAAACGAAAACAAGACCTAAGACTCGAAATCCCGCCTAGCACCCCTGACACCTGCACAAAACAACTGAAAGCCAAACGGGTTCAGTCCAAAAGGGACTGGTGGGTATAAAAGCAGGGCATAATAATATATGACTGTAATTAAACATTCACATGCAAGTTATAATCCCAAATGAGGTTTTTAAAGAATTTCCCAAGTGGGTGAATAGAAGTCATCAAAAGGGATTATAACGATTCATTTACATTAGGTCAAGGTCATTAGTGGCCCGGCGAGTGGGCGTGCATTATCTCCAACCAACACCTCGTGTAATTCATTAACATTCATTAACATTCATTCATTCATTCTTTTCATGCAATTCAATCTTTCGTGCGCATTCAATAACATTCCACCTTCTTCCTCCGGGTTAGTGGCGGGTTTGCAAGGCCCATCCACCCATTCATTGACCAAAAGGGGAACATGACTCCCCAGATGGCACTCAGCGTCCATTCCTCGCTAACTCCTAACGAGGTCCGGTTACGCCGTTTATTGGTGGGACTAGTGTGAGGGTTTCCCGTCAGCCCATGCCTTCTCGGTTCCCCACTCACACCAAGCCCCTGGGCCCCATTCGTGCATTCGATTCTTTCTCGCCAAAACATTAGGTAGGATTCAGGAAATAAGGGCTTTACGTTTGCAATCATTTACTCGATAAAAGACTCAATATATATATCATATTACTTTGGCTTAAAACTTTTCACGTAGGGAGATATACCGGGTCGTTTTATCTAAGTAGAAGAGAAACCCACCTTAAACCGCAAAAAGGAGCCAACACAAGCCTCACTGACCGGCCTTGTCTCCAACGGACTCAAAATCTGTGCAAGAGAGGTGAGGTGAGACTCAAAATGACCAAATAAGACGCTCGGTAATGAAATGATTATGATATGAATGTATAAGAGATGCTATAATGTAATAGACACGTTCATGTGCACTATTAAAGTCTTAAGGACATATAAACGTTCAATTCATTCATTCAATAAAGCACTCGTATTCAAACGAGTTCATATCCTTCACATGTCACGTCAAAGGAATTTAAATTATATAATCAAGTCGTTCAATCTTTCATTCACTTTCATTCGAATTCATGATTTCAATCAAATTAATTTAAGAAATTCAAATACAATTCATAGCACAAGTCAAATCACATTTAAATTAGAACATAAACAATTAAACATATTCAATTGCATTTACAATTAGAAATTAAATAATTAAATACATTCAATTAAATTTAGGAAATTAAATAAAACATGAAATAGGTAACATTTAAATCCTAATAATTCAATTAAATCAAATAACATTTAATATATAATAAACATATATAAATATATAATAAATATATACCTATAATATATTATATATAATATATATTATATATAATGCATACGTAAAAATGCATGAGAATTCACACATTAGATAAAATTATATGCATGCAAAATATTAAAGCTTAAACAATCCATGCATGAATCTTATACATATATACATATAAGCATGCACGTACAATTCCTGCATGCTAGAACCAATTCATAAACTTTTCATGCAATAACTAACATATGCATGCAATTCCACGTCCAGCAACACCACAGCAAGTAGCAAAACAGGAGCAACTCCATGCGTTCAATCGTGCAAAGAAGGGAATGAAGTTGAAGCAGCAACACAGTAGTACACAGCTGCAATAAGTATGGAATTACAGGGTGACACCCCCGTGTCACCCACAAAGAACAGACCGAGACACCCCCGTGTCTCGGTACAGCAACAACAGACCACCCATGCACCCCCGTTCCACGCTGCAAGGAAGGAATTTGACACCCCCGTGCCATGAACGCAGCAACAAAACTTACCCAACCAACACCCCTTGTTTCAGTCATGAAATGCAACAGCAAGATGCAACGAAGAAGCTCAAATGGTGCAGCAACATAAGGGCATGAAATGCAGCAACAAAATAGCTCTAACCTTCCCACAAAAACTGACAGCAAAATAAGGCAGAACCGTAGCAGCTTTGACAGCAACTTACAGGCCAAAAACAGAGCAACACTCACGCGAAAACAGGGCAGGTTTGATCTCAAGTAATCCCAACACGTTCATGTGAGTTAGGTTGTCATATGTGCAGCAAAATACCACAAATTCAACATATACATCAGGTCCAAGAAAGCTCACACACGGGATGAAGGCATACATGACTTATATGAAGATTTTCTCAAAGTTCCAAAATTGATATCTCAAAAATACTTCAACTACCATGCAATTAATGATCATAAATGAAAAGAAGATATCAAAACAATCATTCTCAAGCTTGAAATCAAACAAATCCATCAAGAATTGGATGAGATCGATTGAAATGCCCAAAAACGCCTCTATTGCAAGATCAGCCGAAAATGCATAAAACCATGATCAAATTTGGGGATGAATGAATAAAAATGACTCATATTGAATGTACGTAACATATCCAAGCTTACCTTGTGGATTGGATGAGGATTGGATGAGATTTGAGCTCCAAAATCTCCAAGGAAACAAGGGTTACGGGAAAAACTGGGAAGCAGGTGATGTTTGGCCAATTTCCAGCAAGTGGGAAGGGTTATCTCGGTTTGAGGGGCTAATGGATGAGTAAAGGGTTGAGTTAGGGTTCCAAAAAGTCTAACCATAGTTAATTTGGTCAAGGTTTGAGCAAGATATGGTTATTTTAGTGCAACAAGGTCAGTTTCGTCGCCGTTTCATTTTTCGGTTGAATTTCGGAAGTTCAAGTGACGTTAGAAAAATATGAGGCTAAGTTTACTAAACTCGAATTTTCGTTACGAGTTCAGTGAAGTTGACGGAACTCGAATCCGAGTTCCCGAGCTCAAGATATTAAATACGGAACCAAGGGTGCGCTAAGTGCTCGTTAGCCCCCGACTTGGATTCCAAAATTCAAATTAATTCCGAAATACAAGCAAATGAATTCGAAAATACGAAACGAACAAGTATTCATGTACAAGACACGTATAAGTTCAACATATTAAATTCGCACAAAATTCCGGTATCAATTTAAATAGAAACGAAGCACGTAAATGTCACTCATATGCAATGTAACAATAAAATTCATAACATTGTCATTAATTCTTAATAAATACGTATACTTTAACAAAATCATGCATGCAATATGCATGAAATTCTCATGCATTTAAACTAATATATGCATGCAATATGCTAGCTAAAATGCATGCAAATATTTAAGTATACATATATTTATATATATGAGTATACATACGTATATATATATATATATATATATATTATAATACATGCATGCATATATAATATATAAACATAAAATGCATGCATAAATATTCTCATGCACACGTACACAACTACTATATATTTATATTTAAATACATTTTTGATATTAATGTTATTAAAGTAAAATAATTAACATTTAATACATATAAAGTAAAATTAAATATATAGAACACGTATAAATAATTATTTCTCGGAATTAAGGAGCACGCAAGTGATTCATATAAATTCAAATTCAAATATTGCATATATTTAAATTAATCACTTATTCAACGATTAAACAATGAAATTTAATTATAGAAAACACTAAAGACCAATTAATTTGCGCAATTAAGTAAACATATACGTCATGCTGTACTAATAAAAGAATTGGGGCGTTACAGGTTACATGAGTTAAGGCTTTAAAATGATTAAACGAGTTAATCGAGCCAAGAGGGTTCCACACGTGTGAAACTACACGTGTGGGTCACGCAAGGACACGTGTCTCACACGTGTGTGTATATATATATATATATATATATAATAGACTTTGGTTTAATTTTGAATTAAAAAGAAAGTCTTATTTTGGAGAAAATTAATCTAGTTAATTAATTAGATAAAAATAAGTTATTTATTTATTTAATAAATAAAGTATAAAATTATCCAAAAGGAGTTTGGATATTTTTAGCTCTCTTAAAAGTTGATTTGAATTAGAATTCAAAGTTAAAGTCAAAATTACTTGATGATCAAGTAATAGGTGAGAGGGACCAAAATCCTTAACCCATAAGGACTAGGAATTTTCGGCCACTCCCTTTCCTATATATAGGGGAGCATGATAGTGATTGAATTCTTTTGGTTCATGTGTTGAACACCATCCTTTCTCCAAGATAAATTAAACCCTAGGTTAAGGCTAAACACTAACTAGAGAACTAGCATCCTTACTAGTTAGATTGTAGTCAAGTTGGTGGACTATCTCTAGAGAGCTTCAAGTTAGAAGTTTTGAAGATTCGAGCTTTACCAAGGAGAGGGGATCAAGCCGGGAGAAGAACGTTCTTGGGTGGTTTGAAACGCTTCAAGAAAGATTATAGAAAAGTAAGTTTCTAATCTCTACGAATTTGGATACACGATTGCGAGTCCAAGATCCTTTTGTTGGAAATTTTTTTAAATTTCCGCTGCTTTCTGATTCCTATTTTCCAACATGAATTTGATTGCTATTCGGTATACTATGGTATGATTGTTGAAAACATGAGTTAGAAATTTTGGGGTCTGATATGATGGAGCAGAGTGATATGCTGGAGCAGGGTAGAGATATGATGGAGCAGGGTGGCTGGAATGAAGGGCAAGAGAAATGTGCTGCTAATGGGAAGGAAAGGATTAAGGGGCAGGTTCCGCGCAGCAGTAGAGTGGAGAAGCCTCCCAACTGGCAGCCGGATTGTAAATTAGATTAAGTTTAGGATTGCATAATATTTATTTAATAAGTGGTTTTAGTTGGTATGGTAAGTCTTGTTACGTAAGTTAGTTTCTTGAGAGTTCTAGAGGCTAGAGCTTTCTTTATTATATAAGTTGGTATGGTTTTAGTTAGTTTCTTGTACGTCGTCTCCCTTATAGAACTTCGGGGGACGCTGATTCTGGAATTCTCGCAAGATAGCAGAAATGGGATTCTCTGGAGGTGCTACCTGCGCTGGTGGTGGTGGTGGAGGTACCCGTTCCTGTAATCTTTGATCAATTAGCCCCACTACTGGGGGATGGAAACCTTTCCTTGCAGACCCGAGGTTCACTTCTAAGTTGTGGCAGGAGTTACAGGCCGTTTTGGGGACGAAACTTAAGTTCAGTACAGCATTCCACCCGCAAACAGACGGCCAGACTGAAAGGTTAATCAGGTATTTGGAAGATCTTCTTCGGGCTTGCGCGATGGATTTTCAGAACTCGTGGTCAGAACCGCTTCCCTTGATCGAGTTTGCGTATAATAATAGCTTTCAGGCTTCGATCGGAATGGCTCCTTACGAGTTACTTTATGGAAGAAAGTGCCGATCTCCGTTGTTCTTCGACTTGGAGGAATGGAAATGGTCGAAACAGGAAGGGGTAAAGAAAGGTGAAAGGTTCGAAAGGCCTTCCAAAGTCGTTCAGGCTATGATTGAGAAAGTTCAGATGATTCAACAACGGATGAAAGCCGCGCAAGATAGACAGAAGAGCTATGCCGATAAACGCCGAAGAGATCTAGAATTCGAAGTGGGTGACCGGGTATTCTTGAAGGTGTCACCAAGGAAAGGTTTCACCCGGATCGGGAAAGGAGGAAAGCTTAATCCTCGCTACTTAGGTCCATTCGAGATTCTGGAAAGAATAGGCGAGGTAGCCTATCGACTGGACCTACCACCGAGTCTTACGGGGATTCACAACGTGTTCCACGTTTCACAACTAAGGAAATATTACCCCGATGAGACTACGATTCTCCCCGTGGAGGAAGTTGAGCTGGAACCGAATTTGACATTTGTTCAGAGGCCGGTTAAGATCTTGGATTGGAAATTTCAGGAGTTGAGAAACCGGAGAATTCCCATGGTCAAGGTGTTGTGGAGAAGTGACAAAACCGAAGAAGCTACGTGGGAAACAGAGGATAAAATGAAACGGTTCCACCCGGAGTTGTTCGAGCAAGACTAGAGAATCTGGGGACCAGATTCTTCTAAGGGGGGGAGAGTTGTAACGCCCGGTTTCCGGATGAACAGGTAAGCACGCCACGTGTGAGTTGAGCGTAGGTTTTATTTTATTTCTTTTAATTTCATAATAGTCATACGTAGCATTCATATTTTTATAAAATTCATGAAACATTATTTATATTAATTCCTTAAATTCATATCATTCAAAATAGTATTTCATGACACGAAAAATATTTATTGCATGAAATCAATTACCGAGAGTGATAGAATTACCAAATTGTCCCTAGTTAAATATTTTCTAAAATCTTAGGGACTTAATTGCATGATTTCTAAGGACCAAATTGAGCATATTTTAAATCATGGCATACTTAATTGTATAACTTAGAGACTTCAAGGATTAATTGGCAAATTAGCATGTTTCACCATTTTCAAAAAGAGATGAATCATGTATTATCATCTTCTAGCTCCATGAGATCATTTCACACAAAAATATTTCCCAACATATTCATCTCTCTCTCGGTTCCAAAAGGGAAGAAAGGAAGGAGTGATCTTTTGCATCAATCATCGAGATTTCAAGAAATCTTTCAAGGAAATTGAGGGTTCATCATCATCATCATCCATTTCTTCATTTCTTTCCATTTTCAAGGTTGGTGTGAGCTTGAATGGATGAGTTGATCATATTTGTATATGCTAGGGTTTAGGAATTTTAGGATATATGAGTTATGTGTTGAGCAAAGCATGATTGAATGATTATAACTTGAATTATTGCATGATTTCTAGCTTGAAACCTTGGATATTTGGCAAGATTGAGCTAGTGTGATCATGTCCATGAAACCTTGAAATATTGTTGATATAGCATGTCCTATGTGTTTAAAGGTTATATTAGTGTCTATTGAACATATTTGCATCATGTTTCCAGAAATTATAGCATTTGGGGATCAAAAATGGATTTTGGTAGCTTTGTTGCTTTCTTCCCGAGAGCATACTCTGTTTCTGCTCTGTTTTTCAGTTGCAGAAGCAGGGAACGACCGTTCCCAGCCTCAAGGCTTGGTGGGAACGGGCGTTCCCATCCCTTTTCAAAATATGCGCGGCCGACTACGGGAACGGCCGTTCCCACTTTGGCCTTGGAACCGGAAGGGCCGTTCCCAGCGTAGGCGCGCTTTTAAAATTAAAAACGTTGCCGCGTCTTCTGGGCAACGGGAACGACCGTTCCCACTAGTCGGCCGCGCATATTTTGAAAAGGGATGGGAACGCCCGTTCCCACCAAGCCTTGAGGCTGGGAACGGTCGTTCCCTGCTTCTGCAACTGAAAAACAGAGCAGAAACAGAGTATGCTCTCGGGAAGAAAGCAACAAAGCTACCAAAATCCATTTTTGATCCCCAAATGCTATAATTTCTGGAAACATGATGCAAATATGTTCAATAGACACTAATATAACCTTTAAACACATAGGACATGCTATATCAACAAGATTTCAAGGTTTCATGGACATGATCACACTAGCTCAATCTTGCCAAATATCCAAGGTTTCAAGCTAGAAATCATGCAATAATTCAAGTTATAATCATTCAATCATGCTTTGCTCAACACATAACTCATATATCCTAAAATTCCTAAACCCTAGCATATACAAATATGATCAACTCATCCATTCAAGCTCACACCAACCTTGAAAATGGAAAGAAATGAAGAAATGGATGATGATGATGATGAACCCTCAATTTCCTTGAAAGATTTCTTGAAATCTCGATGATTGATGCAAAAGATCACTCCTTCCTTTCTTCCCTTTTGGAACCGAGAGAGAGATGAATATGTTGGGAAATATTTTTGTGTGAAATGATCTCATGGAGCTAGAAGATGATAATACATGATTCATCTCTTTTTGAAAATGGTGAAACATGCTAATTTGCCAATTAATCCTTGAAGTCTCTAAGTTATACAATTAAGTATGCCATGATTTAAAATATGCTCAATTTGGTCCTTAGAAATCATGCAATTAAGTCCCTAAGATTTTAGAAAATATTTAACTAGGGACAATTTGGTAATTCTATCACTCTCGGTAATTGATTTCATGCAATAAATATTTTTCGTGTCATGAAATACTATTTTGAATGATATGAATTTAAGGAATTAATATAAATAATGTTTCATGAATTTTATAAAAATATGAATGCTACGTATGACTATTATGAAATTAAAAGAAATAAAATAAAACCTACGCTCAACTCACACGTGGCGTGCTTACCTGTTCATCCGGAAACCGGGCGTTACATTGTTAGATTTTCGAACAATTGACAGAATAATAATATTTCAAGTTTCTCCAACTTAATTCTCTGTTCTCTCTCCGTCTAACACTTCTCCTTGCCTGTCGGTTATGCCGGACTATCCTGAAGAAAATAATTTATCACGAGCTCGAAACCGCTCTAACGTCTCTTTTGATATCAAACTTTATCACTGGTGCTTTCATTGTTCTCGAACGATGTCGGATTTCGTAGCGCAACCAGTTTTAAAGAATTTCAAGAAAAGAACGAGGCTAGTATCAAGGAGTATCAACGGCAGACGGACACCCAATTGTTGTCCCAGAACACATCTATGCAGCAATTGAATTAGTCTATGTTGAAATTGCAACATGAGTTTTCCTTGTTTATGTCACGCGCTAATAAGGCAAAGGCGGAGACGAAACCCTCGCTAGGGGGTCGTGGTGGTGAGTTGGCTACTTCTATTCACACCAATCCTGTTTTTGTTCACACAATTCCTACTGCTAAACTGTGAATCGAGATGGCCAAGTGTGATGGCACTGATCCTATGGGATGGCTTTTTCAAGCGCACGAGTACTTCACGTTTTTTGGGGTTCCTAAGGAGTCGCGATTGTCAACAGTCAGACTCATGCTGGAGGGACCAGCGTTGGATTGGTTCCGTTGGTGCCAACGCAATAATCTTTTAGATTCGTGATCGGACTATGTAGCCAATTCAAGCTTCGTTTTGACCCATTGAATTACATGGAGTACTTTGGGTTGTTAGCAAAGGTACAACAAATCGGTTCGGTTCTCGAGTACCAGACAACGTTTGAAAAGATCTTGGTTAATATCACAGGGGTTTCGGAATCAAATCTCCAATCCCTTTTTCACGCTGGATTAAAAAAGCACCTCCAACATGAGGTTGTATTATTGAAACCCGATTCCTTATCAATATCTTTTACCTTGGCTCGTGAGTTGGAAGCGAAGCATCAAACGTGGTCGTCCTCTATTGCGATGCGTTCTGTGGGAGGAATCTCGGCACGCGGGTCTTCATAACCGAGGCTCTCATCATCTGTGTCCCCTTCTATGCTTCCATTGTTGCCAAACCCGCAACCTAAATCGCAACCGCAGGTCTCACCATCGCCGCGACCACCTATTCGGCGACTGACTCGCGCGGAGTGTTTAGAACATGATGCTAAAGGATTGTGTTATAACTGTGACGAGAAGTGGGTGAAGGGCCATCGTTGTGGCCATTACCTGCTTTTATTGGGCGACGATGAGGATGATGAGGTAGATGGTGAGTTGGACAAGGATGAGGCGGTGGTGATGACAACAGATATTTCCACAATACACATCCTCATGGTCGAGCGAACACCGTGTTCTTTACTTGTTTCTAGCATGATTGGACAGATTGTGGTCTATGTGTTAATCGACGGGGGAAGTACACATAATTTCATTCACCCTAAAGTCGTGGAGCAGTTACAATTACTGGTGAGTGAAATCCTGCCTTTTCGTGTTTATGTGGGGAACGGTGTATATATGCGATGCACACATCAATGCACCGGAGTAAAATTGTTGATGCAATGGACGAATTTTTCGGTGGACGTGTTCCTGTTACATATTCATGGTGTAGTACCCCAGACGGAGGATACCACATCCCCCGTACTGGGACCCAGACCCCGGTCATGAAATAGAAAGTCCATGCCCCGAATCCGAATCATAGCGAACGGGAGACCAACTCACACACCAGGCTAGACGAAGCTAACTCAACAAACTCAGAGTGCGGAAGCAAATAACCAACAACAACAAATAGCGGGAGCAATTAAATATGTTAGGAATAGTGCCCTAGAAAGCCGATTGTATATCCGCTTTGTGCTTTTCCTTATTGTAATCACAGACAATCTTTGAATGAAATAACGAATTGAGGCAACACTTCTTTATATGCTCTTGTTTGGTATGCGTTTACTTTAGCTGTGCATGTATGAGAACTCCCCTAATCCTGATGACTTTAGGACTCTACCATTTAGGTGAAATGGTTCATGAAACGAGCCCTATATCACATAAGTCATGATTAGTAAAATACTCCAAGCCGATGAGTCCTACAGACAGTGGGAGTGTCAACCTGACTCCTCTAAGGCTTGCTTGTGGGATCACGCCCTTAAGAAGGACCACCTTGTTTCATGGAGGTGCAAAGTGTATAGTTGATACGTGCGTGATACATGAGGGTGCTTACTTTAATAAGTAAGTTCACTGAGGTGCCCCGTGTGAGAACATTCCTAAATGGGAAAGGAAGTTTCTATTTCAGGAAATGGAAACTTCCAGATTAGGAAATATCTCACGAGTCATTGATGTGATTAATTGATCCTTAGACTTGAGGTTCCTTGTCACTTTATGAGTTAACTCTGTAGTCTTAGGCATAAGCTTTAAAGGGTGTCGCCTTAGACAACTGATTCAAGGCTTATGCTGGGGCTGCACAAGTGACTCATGAAAGTGAATGAGAATCAAGAAAGGACCTACACTTGCATGTGCAAGGTGATCTCTTATTGTGTAAGTCATTCATATGCCATATGGAGTCCTTGGCCAAGGCAGTAGATCAAGACATCAAGAAAAGTGTTTCTTGGATTGAGATCAAATGGATATGAAATGCACTTAGCTTTAAGACCGGATTATTAGGGTTCTGATTATTCCCTTGCCCTAGATCTTGGTTGAGAGATAGTAAGTAGGAGGATTGTATCTCACATGATTCAATGACTTAAAGGTTCTGTCGAATCCGAACATTCCAATTCAGCTAGGGGTTAAACACCTGTTGCTAGACTATGGTCGTTTAATCTGTGGACTGATTAATTAATTAGTGAATTAATTAATTAGGGTCACTGCTAATTGAATTGAGAACCTAGAGGGTCACACACAACAACTTGGTTACATGAGTTGAGGCTTGAAAATGATTAAACGAGTTAATCGGACCAAGAGGGTTCCACACGTGTGAATTCACACGTGTGGCTCGCGTGAGTGACACGTGTCACTGTGACACGTGTCACACACGCGTGATAATATATATATATGTTAAATAATTAATTAGTTAATTATTTAATAGACTTTGGTTTAATTTTGAATTAAAAAGAAAGTCTAATTTTGGAGAAAATAATCTAGTTAATTAATTATGAATTAATTAATTAGATAAAATAAGTTATTTATTTTATAATAAATAAAGTATAAAATTATCCAAAAATAGTTTGGATATTTTTTAAGCTCTCTTCAAAGTTGACTAGAATTAGAATTCAAAGTCAAGGTTGAAAATACTTGATCCTCAAGTAATAGGAGAGAGGGACCAAAATCCTAGCCCATAAAGGACTAGGAATTTCGGCACCCCCTTGCCTATATATAGGGGAGCTCGAGCTCCCCTTTAGAGCTAATAGACAATTCTTGGTTCATGTGTTGAACACCTTCCTTTCTCCAAGATTAAATTAAACCCTAGGTTAAGCCTAAACACTAACTAGAGAACTAGCATCCTTACTAGTTAGATTGTGATCAAGTTGGTGGACTTTCTCTAGAGACTTCAAGTTAGAAGTTTGAAGATTCGAGCTTTACCAAAGGAGAGGGGATCAAGCCGCGTGAAGAGCGTTCTTGGGTGGCTTGAAACGCTTCAAGAAAGAATAAAAGAAAAGTAAGTTTTCTATCTTTACGAATTTGGTTACACGATTGCGAGTTCATGGTCCTTTTGTTGGGAAAAATTTTTTAAATTCCGCTGCTTTCTGATTCGTATTTTCCAACAAGTGGTATCAGAGCCACCTCGTTAATCGTGTTTCTGATTCGTCTCAATTATACTGAATTTGGTAGAAATTCTTAGGCTTGATGCGATTGAGTATTTGTAATTGTTTTAGAAAGCCTGAATTACGAAACTGTATTTTTTCCTGAAAGTTTCTGAAAATTGGTTTTTGTAAAATTTAATTTTGAAAAACAATTTTAGATTTGAAACTGTATAAACTGTTTTTGGATTTCTTGGATTGGTTTTGCTTTTGAACGAAAACACGAAACGAAAGCCCGGAACACGATGAACACGCGAAACCCCGCGCGCGAAGGAGTCGCGCGCGCGGGCTTCGCGCACCACCCTCCCGCAACCGCGCGGGAGGCCCTCCCGCATGCCGTCCGCCCGTCGCCGCCCAGGCCTGGCCGGGACAGACCGGCCAGCCTTCCAGCTCCTCCCGCACGCCTGTGCGGGAGCCTTCCGGGCGCGCCTAGGCGCGCCCGCCCAGGGCGGCCGAGACTGGCCGCCCACCGCCTAGCACAGCACGCGCGCGCGAGGCGCGCGGTATGCGCGCGCAGTGCGCGCACTCGCCTGGCCTTGGCCGGGCGCTGTGCGCGCCTGCCGTGCGCGTCCGCGCGCGCTTGCGACGCTGTGCCTCGTTTCGCGCACGGGCCCCGTTTTCGTGATCCGGCCCCTTTCGTGTTTCGTGCAATCCAGTCCCAATTTTATTTTAATTTTAAAATTTTATTTTTGAATATTTATTTTAATTTTTGAATTAAAACTTAAAATTGGGATTTTTGAGAAATTGAAACGGTTTACATTTTGGGAAATTACATCTTGATAAAATTATTAATTTTCAGAAATTAATTGGAATTTTATTTGTTTTGGTAATTTGGGATTTATTGAAAACTTTTATAAATAAGACTCGCATCAAGTCGTGTTTTAAGCTATTAGAGCTTAAAGCGAGAATTTTAATTTATTGGTTAAATTTAAATTCTTGCAAAAGCATGTTAGGTGATCATGGGTTTAGATCTATGTATGGTTTTAATTTATGCACATGGATGGTTTAAATTGGGGTTGGAGCCCTATAGTTGCGTTTTTTCAATTGAGGTTGGAGCCTCACTTATGTGCGTACTGTTATGTGATTTATTATGTGGCTTTCCATATTACTGTTTTTGAGGCCGGGGTATGCCCCGTGTAATTGTCTAAGGCCAATATGAAGATTGAGCCTTATTACTTTATGTCTTTTTCTTTTTATTGTAATTTGAGAGTAGAGATAGGTGGTGAGGTTTTATTTTCATTTTGGAGACAATGCACCCATGGAGTAAGATGGACCACATTCAAGTAACAAGGAGGCCATAAGTGAAGACCCCTCAAAATGTTAGGGAGGGGAATCTCAATTGTTAAATGTAATAGAGATAGGGCTCGTATTTTGTTACTGTTTTCCCTTATATGATTTGAACTGTTTATGTGGCATGTATGTTAGAACTTGTGATTGTGGAGTGGCTCCCACATATCACGCATAAGATAGGTAGAACCCATGATCATTACATGTTAGTATCATGCTAGGACATGTTATCTGTTTATGTGCTTGTTTGAAATGCATTTAAGTGTACTTGCATTAATCAAGACTAATAAAATTGGATAACATATATGTTGGTGAGGTCGAACCGGACAACTCTCCGGTTGATTCGAAAATTCCCATTAAATATTAAGCTAATTTCGAACAAATAGGTGTTTAATTCGAGATGCAAGTTTTGAATTAAATTCCTAGCATTCCATCAATAGGTTTTAAGTTTAGTAAGTAAAGCTAGTTGTTGTCCGCGAGTCGTGGGATAGCTAGTGGAGCTTATTAGTTCTTAGTTACCTAATTGATCATTTTTGATCAATATTTCGTGGTCAATTTTAGCAAGGGCGATGTCCGCGAGTCGTGGGTCGTTCGAACTAAGTTTTGGTCATGATCTTATGATTGATGGGTCTAGCTTAACGCCTAAGTAAATATGGATGTCGCACGAGTCGTGGGTCCATATTGAAAGATAGGTGATGCAAAAACAATTACTAAGAGTTCTAAAGGTGTTAGAATTGGTAAGTTGTACCTACCTAGGGTTCTTGCTAAGAATGTCCGCGAGTCGTGGGTTCGAGGTAAAATGCCTAGGATCTTAGTACCCATTGGGAAACGTGTTCCTCTTAGATCTTTGGGAATTCTAGATCTTTGAAAAACAGTGGGAGCTACAATAGATTAAAGACCTTATCTTTTGTATATCGTTATAATTCAGCATGCTCACTAGTTCTCTGTTTTACCATTTAGGTCGTAGATTCTGTGATTCTCTACGTGTTTTGAAATGGCAACCAAAAACCCTCTTGTATCGATCCTCGAGTCAAACAAGTTGACTGGTCCCAACTATTCTGATTGGCTGAGGAATCTAAAAATCATTTTAGATTCTGAGAAGAGAACTTATGTTCTCTTCGAAGGGGAGCCTACTCCTGAAGGGGAGGCTCCCACTCGGGCCGAGCGGGACGCGATTCAGAAGTGGAAGGATGATAATCTCCAAGCCCGTTGCCTTATGTTGGCTAACATGTCTCCGGACTTGCAAAGACAACATGAGGCCATGGAATTTGCTTGGGAGATTTACGACCACTTAGAGCAACTTTACCGCCCTCATGAACGTGTTACAAGGTATAACACTTCAAAGGAATTATTCCACTTGAGAATGAGGGAAGGTTCAAGTGTCCATGAATATGGACTCAAGTTTCTTGCCCTTACTGAGAAACTTGCTTCCATGGACATGCCACTGAAAGATGAACTTTCAGTGGATTTGTTGCTAGCTTCGCTCCCACCATCATTCAACCCATTTGTCCTTAACTTCAACATGAATCATGCTGGTGCTACTGTAGCTGAGCTGATTAGTCAGCTTGTGACTGCTGAAAGCACGATCAAGAAGGACAATAAGGTTTTGATGGTGAATGCTCCATCTTCCTCTTCTGGGCCTTCTAAAGGTAAGGGCAAGAAAGCCCAAAAGAAGAAGAAGAAACCCCTTAGGCCCACTGATGGCATTTCGAAGGGGAAGGCCCAAAAGAAGAAGCGTGATCAGAAAGAGGATGTTTGCTTTCATTGTGGCAAAGCGGGACATTGGAGGAGAAACTGCCCAGAGTACAAGGCTACTCTAAAGAAAGGTATCTTTCTCGTTGAAGTAAATCTTTCTATTAATTCTAGTTCTTGGGTACTTGATACCGGTTGTGGAACTCATATCTGTAATGATGTACAGATGCTAAGTGAAGTCCAACAACTCAAAGAAGGAGAATGTGTCTTGAAGATCGGCGATGGCTCAAACGTTGAAGCTCGAGCTTTAGGCACAATTAGATTAGATTTAGGTAGTTTTGAGTTAGTATTAAACAAAGTCCTTTATGTACCGAGCATTATTCGTAATATAATTTCAGTTCCAATATTAGATTGCGAAGGTTATGAAACTTATATTAAGAATGGTAAATACTTTATCAAACGGAACAACTCTTCCGTTCATATCGGTACTCTAAGTAATGGACTTTACCTAACTCAAAATATCAATATTATGAATATACAACGAGAAACAAAGCGTAAGAGAGATGACAAAGTTTCAGCTCCCTTATGGCACGCTAGATTAGGACACATTTCCAAGAACAGAATTAGCAAGATAAACACTTTAGGATCATTCTCTGAAAATGATCTCAAAGAGTTAACTTCTTGCGAATCCTGTCTCAAAGGAAAAATGTCCAAAGTTCCTTTTAAAGGAACTGTGGAACGTGCCACTAAGGTTCTGGATTTGATCCATACTGATGTTTGTGGACCGCTTAGTGTAAGCACGAGAAACAATCATCAGTATTTCATAACCTTCACTGACGACTTTAGTCGGTATGGTTATGTATACTTAATGAAGTATAAATCTGAAGCTTTTGAGAAATTCTTAGAATTTCAAAAGGTGGTTGAGAACCAAACTGGTCACAAGATCAAAGCACTTCGATCTGATCGAGGAGGCGAATATCTTAGTGAAGAATTCCTTAATCATCTCAAGGATAATGGGATTATCTCTCAGTGGACTCCTCCGGGAACTCCTCAGCTTAATGGAGTTTCTGAGAGAAGGAATCGAACCCTACTTGATATGGTTCGTTCCATGATGAGTTTCACTGACTTACCACCTTCTTTCTGGGGTTATGCCCTAGAAAGTGCAGCAAAGATTTTGAATCTTGTTCCCTCTAAGTCAGTCCCTAAAACGCCCTATGAAATGTGGCATGGTAAAATCCCTAGTTATTCTTACTTAAGAATTTGGGGTTGTCCTGCTTACGTGAAGAGGACAGTGGGAGATAAGTTAGAATCTCGTTCTAACTTATGCTACTTTGTAGGCTATCCTAAGGAATCCATAGGATACTACTTCTATGATCAATCTGAACAAAAGGTGTTTGTTTCCAGAAATGCCACTTTTCTTGAGGAACCGTTCCTTAAAGAAAAGAAAGGCAAGATCATAGAATTAGAAGAAGTACAAAGTGACCCCATACCACCCACTGAAGAAACGTCCCACTCTGATCAACTGCAACCAATCACGAATTTCGATACACATTTGAATCCTCCTCTAAGGCGTTCTGAACGTACTCCTAGACAGCCGGAGAGATGGTATGGATTCTTCCATGAAATCTCTCAAAAGGATAATGATCCTTTGACATATGAGGAGGCACTTTCAGATTCTGACTCTGAACAGTGGATAGAAGCCATGAAATCCGAAATGGATTCCATGAACTCCAACCAAGTTTGGACCTTGGTAGATTTGCCTGATGGGGTCAAACCCATAGGTTGCAAATGGATCTTTAAGAGAAAGCTTGGAGTTGATGGAAGCATTGCAGCCTACAAAGCAAGACTGGTTGCAAAAGGATTCACTCAAAGACCCGGAGTGGACTTTGACGAAACCTTTTCACCAGTTGCAATGCAAAAGTCCATTCGAATCATGCTTGCCATTGCTGCATATTATGACTATGAGATATGGCAAATGGATGTGAAAACTGCCTTTCTCAATGGTGACATTGACAAAGACATTTATATGGAGCAACCCATAGGTTTCACATTCAGTGGGAGTGAGCAAAAGGTTTGCAAACTCCAAAGATCAATCTATGGATTGAAACAGGCTTCTAGGAATTGGAACATTCGATTTGATGAATCAGTCAAAGCGTTTGGCTTTATTCAAATTTCGAATGAGTCCTGTGTGTATAGAAAGGAATTGGAGACCTCAGTGCAATTCTTAGTACTTTATGTTGATGACATCCTTCTTATTGGGAATTCGAAGGATGACATGAAAGTGACTAAGTTATGGTTATCGAACCAATTCGAGATGAAAGATCTTGGTGATGCGTCCTATATCCTTGGAATTAAAATCTATAGAGATAGATCTAGAAGGTTAATAGGACTATCACAGTCGATGTACATTGACAAAGTATTGAAGAGATTCAATATGGAGTCAGCAAAGGTTAAGAACCTTCCTATGAGTGTAGGAACATGTCTTTCAAAGAAGATGTGTCCTAAGACTAACCTTGAGAAGGAAAGAATGACTCATACACCTTATGCATCAGCAATAGGTAGCATAATGTATGCAATGTTATGTACTCGACCGGATGTGGCTTATGCACTTAGTGTGACAAGTCGTTTCCAAACTGACCCTGGAGATGGTCACTGGGCTGCCGTGAAGAATATTCTTAAGTACTTGAAAAGTACTAAAGATTTATTCTTAGTTTACGGAGGTCAGAAAGATCTTACTGTCGAAGGATACTGCGATGCAAGCTTTGCATCTGACTTAGATGATTTTAAGTCAATGTCAGGATACATTTTCTGCCTAAACGGCGGAGCAGTGAGTTGGAAGAGTTCCAAGCAAACAACCACTGCTGATTCGACCACTGAGGCCGAATACTTAGCTGCAAATGATGCAGCTAAGGAAGGTGTTTGGATTAGAAACTTCATTCAAGAGTTGAATGTTGTTCCTAGCATGAAAGACCCCATTACTGTGTTTTGTGACAACACTGGGGCGGTTGCTCAAGCAAGAGAACCAAGATCTCACCAACGGACCAAGCACATTATGAGGAAGTATCACCTAATCCGTGATATTATCAAAAGAGGAGATGTGCAAATTGAGAGGGTCACATCAGCAGAGAACGTGGCAGATCCACTTACTAAACCCCTTAGTCGAGAAGCTTTCCAAGGTCATCTTCAGAAGATGGGACTTAGAGTAGCTTTAGAATGGCTTTGACGGGCAAGTGGGAGATTGTTAGGAATAGTGCCCTAGAAAGCCGATTGTATATCCGCTTTGTGCTTTTCCTTATTGTAATCACAGACAATCTTTGAATGAAATAACGAATTGAGGCAACACTTCTTTATATGCTCTTGTTTGGTATGCGTTTACTTTAGCTGTGCATGTATGAGAACTCCCCTAATCCTGATGACTTTAGGACTCTACCATTTAGGTGAAATGGTTCATGAAACGAGCCCTATATCACATAAGTCATGATTAGTAAAATACTCCAAGCCGATGAGTCCTATAGACAGTGGGAGTGTCAACCTGACTCCTCTAAGGCTTGCTTGTGGGATCACGCCCTTAAGAAGGACCACCTTGTTTCATGGAGGTGCAAAGTGTATAGTTGATACGTGCGTGATACATGAGGGTGCTTACTTTAATAAGTAAGTTCACTGAGGTGCCCCGTGTGAGAACATTCCTAAATGGGAAAGGAAGTTTCTATTTCAGGAAATGGAAACTTCCAGATTAGGAAATATCTCACGAGTCATTGATGTGATTAATTGATCCTTAGACTTGAGGTTCCTTGTCACTTTATGAGTTAACTCTGTAGTCTTAGGCATAAGCTTTAAAGGGTGTCGCCTTAGACAACTGATTCAAGGCTTATGCTGGGGCTGCACAAGTGACTCATGAAAGTGAATGAGAATCAAGAAAGGACCTACACTTGCATGTGCAAGGTGATCTCTTATTGTGTAAGTCATTCATATGCCATATGGAGTCCTTGGCCAAGGCAGTAGATCAAGACATCAAGAAAAGTGTTTCTTGGATTGAGATCAAATGGATATGAAATGCACTTAGCTTTAAGACCGGATTATTAGGGTTCTGATTATTCCCTTGCCCTAGATCTTGGTTGAGAGATAGTAAGTAGGAGGATTGTATCTCACATGATTCAATGACTTAAAGGTTCTGTCGAATCCGAACATTCCAATTCAGCTAGGGGTTAAACACCTGTTGCTAGACTATGGTCGTTTAATCTGTGGACTGATTAATTAATTAGTGAATTAATTAATTAGGGTCACTGCTAATTGAATTGAGAACCTAGAGGGTCACACACAACAACTTGGTTACATGAGTTGAGGCTTGAAAATGATTAAACGAGTTAATCGGACCAAGAGGGTTCCACACGTGTGAATTCACACGTGTGGCTCGCGTGAGTGACACGTGTCACTGTGACACGTGTCACACACGCGTGATAATATATATATATGTTAAATAATTAATTAGTTAATTATTTAATAGACTTTGGTTTAATTTTGAATTAAAAAGAAAGTCTAATTTTGGAGAAAATAATCTAGTTAATTAATTATGAATTAATTAATTAGATAAAATAAGTTATTTATTTTATAATAAATAAAGTATAAAATTATCCAAAAATAGTTTGGATATTTTTTAAGCTCTCTTCAAAGTTGACTAGAATTAGAATTCAAAGTCAAGGTTGAAAATACTTGATCCTCAAGTAATAGGAGAGAGGGACCAAAATCCTAGCCCATAAAGGACTAGGAATTTCGGCACCCCCTTGCCTATATATAGGGGAGCTCGAGCTCCCCTTTAGAGCTAATAGACAATTCTTGGTTCATGTGTTGAACACCTTCCTTTCTCCAAGATTAAATTAAACCCTAGGTTAAGCCTAAACACTAACTAGAGAACTAGCATCCTTACTAGTTAGATTGTGATCAAGTTGGTGGACTTTCTCTAGAGACTTCAAGTTAGAAGTTTGAAGATTCGAGCTTTACCAAAGGAGAGGGGATCAAGCCGCGTGAAGAGCGTTCTTGGGTGGCTTGAAACGCTTCAAGAAAGAATAAAAGAAAAGTAAGTTTTCTATCTTTACGAATTTGGTTACACGATTGCGAGTTCATGGTCCTTTTGTTGGGAAAAATTTTTTAAATTCCGCTGCTTTCTGATTCGTATTTTCCAACAAAATAAACATGCTGCTAAGTAGATATTTTGTCTCTGTTTAGACCCTTATTTGTATGATTCTTTTGTCGTTTTATAAGCTTATATTGTATATTTTTGCTCCTTTTAGGCACCTATTGTGTTGGAGTCGAAAAATGAGAAAACGGAGTGTAGCACCCCAAGCGGTGGGGCACCACACCCCCGCACTATGACCCGACACTTGTACGAAACAAAAAGTCCGCACACACACCAAGTCACAGCGAACGGGTGACAAACGAAAAATCCAACCTAAGCTAGGCGGTACCTAACCCTATACACGTGAAAAATATGCAAAACCTGAATGCGGAAGCGATACAAAATACGAATTAACAAAAACTTTAATCAACAATCATAATTCATGTATTCCAAAAAGTAAAAAAACAACAACTAAACGGGTTCAACTAATCAAGGAAACCTGTCCCGAAATTCATATAACAAAACGGGTTCAACTAATCCGAGCACCTGTCCTAACCTGTCCCGAAATTCATACATTCAAATCATAAGCTTCGACCTGTACAGAATATACCATATACAAAATTTCAAACATAAATTGAAGCAAAGTACATAACGGACTCAGACGGACTGACACAGACTCGACAAACACAACACACAGCCGCCTAGCTCGAACTCCAAGGACCTCAACCTGCAACTAAAAACATAAAGGGGGAGGGATCAGTCCAAAGACTGAGCGAGGGGGCTAACGCACACCCACACAATATTTATAATAGAGCAAAGCCCGTATCAAAAGGAGGAATCATGATCCGGGAATAGATTTTGCACACCAAAGCATTTTTAAAAGAAAACCGATACATATACATATACTTAATAAAAATCATTTCATAAAACTATCCCCGTTTCACAATTCCAAGACATAATCATAATGCTTGAGCGAGTAATGAGCTTCCAACCTTACTTCCATATTTAACATAAGAAAATCGAAATCATACACACCAATCTACCCAAGCTCCGAGATAGAAGGGCTACGTAGACCCAAACTATCCATACATACATAACCTCGAGGGGTAGTGATCCCACTGCGAGTCTTTCCAGGTTTTTACACCACGAGCTCGAAGAGTACCCCTTTACCGAACTCCTAGGGTCGTGCGTGACACTTCGGATCATATATAACTATGCTAAGGAGTGATTATCCCTATGGCCCAATACCGTCCCGGGTGTCCTCGCTCATAGCTCCGGGGCCCAATCATACGGAACAGAACATACATATACCAATCTTTCATGCCTTAACTCGCTTACATATCATAACTTAGCATATCAGATCATATCATATCGTAACATATCATATCATATCATACCATAAGGGTTTCAAAATTTAAGCTTACATACGCTCATATACACACTTTCAAAATCCAAAGGTGTTCACAAGATCATAACGTATCATACTTAGCATATATTTAACTATATATATAATATATAGTCG
This sequence comes from Lantana camara, assembly GCA_037501455.1. Classification (NCBI taxonomy): domain Eukaryota; kingdom Viridiplantae; phylum Streptophyta; class Magnoliopsida; order Lamiales; family Verbenaceae; genus Lantana; species Lantana camara. The sequence goes on from CM074859.1 coordinate 45,195,562, forward strand.
CATGCGGGCTAGAAACATGAGCACATAAGGGTTATAGGTCGTTTAGCTAAAATAAAAGATCCTAACCCTCACCTGGTACCAGACAAAGCTGAAGACACAGCAAATGGTTCACCCCGGAACCTGCACGACCCACTTGTCACCACCCCGGGTGCACCTGAGCCAACTGGACACACAAAACACAACACTTGGCTCGGACTCAGACTCTGACAACCACACAAAGACGCATGACAATGCTCAAGCACTTAAGGGATGCAATCACATAAGCAGGATTCAAATTCATATCAATTACATGCAAAAGAAAACATTATATAGTTCAATCAAATCATATTAAATATTGGGACATATTCATTCATTGCATAACCAATTCATATTTACGAATAAATCATTTCTTACCTCCAAGAGTTGCCAATTAAATCATACATAGCACGGTAAATTATTTCTAAGTTATCAAGAATAGCATGCTCGTTTTCAAAGGACAAGGATCGGGTAATTCAAAGCAGACAATTAATTCAAACAAACAGAATGGAAAGGCAATGCAAGTCACATTATTTCATATCAATTCATATAGCGCATACCAAATTCCGACTAAGCCATTTAACTATTCAATTCTTGCTAAATCATAAAATGCATAATAAATTCTTATATCATATAATAAATTCCAATTCAATTTAAGTGATTAGACTAATAAAAAAGCTTCAAGCTTAGGCATAACAATTTCTCTTAATCGAAATCATAATTAGCCTCTTTGTTTGTCAATCGACAAGGATTAATTAATTGAAGTCATACAATTTATATGTTTAGCGAAATTACACATACACCCCCTTCAAGTTAGACAAATAGCTCAAATACGACATATCGGAATTCAAATTGCAAATCAAAGCATCAATATATTTCATAATTCATTTAATACATGATTTCGTATACATTGGAATTCATATTGATCGACAAATCAAGCAATTAACAATTTATTGCAATTAAAACAATTAATTTCAAATATTCAAATTACACAAAATAAATCACAAACAAATCAACCGGGCATCCGATTGACAAACGGAAATGGCGTCGGACTCACCACAACGAGACGGATAAACTATCTTAAGACCACCGGAACGCCGTCACCGGAGCCGTCGGAACAGTGGCCGGCCGCCGCTCGGCCGCCACCAGAACGTACCGGAAAAATCCCCAAAATTCACCCGTGCAAGTATTCCTTGTGCTCGTTCCAAATCCTCGATCAATTTCTGGAAATTCCAAGCCAAACTCCTCAAATTTCAGAACTAACAATACGAAACCCTAAAATCTTCAAAATCCAATTACTTCCAAACCGGTGAACGAAAATCGAATCCGTAAGAGGCATTGCCATACCCGTAACGAGACCTTCGAAACCCCTATAGTGGTCGCCGGAAAATATCCCCGGAGCTGACCTCCACCGTGAGCCGCCGCTGCAAGTCACCAGAACCACCTCTTACGCCATGAATTGGGCCAAACTGACGCCGAAAATGGAATCAGAGGGCCGAGGAACCTTGGAAAACGTCAAGCCCCATCGAAAAAAAGCCGTCGGAAGGTGGCGAAACCCGCTGCTACAGTGTCGCGCGCCACCACCGCGAGCGCGGCGCCATCTCGGCCCGGATGGCCGCGCCTCCAACATCCAACGCTGCACCAGGAAGTCCTCTTCTAGTCCATGGGGCACGTGTGCCAAAAAGATGGCCGGAAACCGCCGCGAAAGGGCGGCGAAGCCGCTGTCCGCAGCCACCCTCCTGGCGTGGCTGAAATCCGGTGATATCTCCACTTTCGGTCATCGTCGAGTCGAGATCTTGGTACGGTTGTGGCTGTGTCATCAAGCTCTTCGAAATGGACTATTGATTCGTCGAATTCCGTCGAGAAACGGTCGAGTTCCGGCTAGTGTGTGTTTGTGTATGTGAATAGTGACCAGGGGGACTGTGTCGTGGGAGAGAAGAGAGAGAGCTGAAGTCTGTTGCGTTGAGGCACGAATTACGAGGGTCCGGGTATATAGCTTGGGGCCTCGTACCCGAAAAAGATCGGAAGGAGGGGTTAACGACGTCAGAAATGGGCAAACTTAGAGTCTACGGACTCGTTTCGCTGCCCCGAACACATTGAAGGAGTCCAAGTGGTCGAAATCTCGATCGAACGAGAAATGATCGAAAAACCCCCTAAAAAGAAAATTATAAAAAGACCCCTAAACACTAAAAGAGTTCAAAATAGGACTACGTAAAACACAAAATCACATAATTAAACACATAAAAAGGTTGAAACGTGGCGTACCTTATTCGTCGAACGAACGGGATGTTACACGGAGCAAAATCGGGCAAAAATACACGGATCTGAAGGACTAACGGCCGTTAGTCCTGAGATGTAGAAAACTGACTAACGCCCGGTAGTCAGTATAGGCGAGATTGGCACGAGTAACGAGCGTTAGCCCTTCTCATGCATTCACAGGCTAACGCCCGTTAGTAAGTACAGGGACCAGAGAGATCTTAGTAACGACCGTTAGGTCCTATAATGAAGAAAATGACTAACGGGCGTTAGTCAGTCTGGAAGTTGTTCTAGCGCATTTTCGTAACGGCCGTTTGTGTAATTTTTTTGATGGCCGTTAGTGGATGCAAATTACGTTTTTACCTCTTCAGCCTTATTTTCGAGACTTGGCTAGGGTTAGAGGCTCATTCTTTACCTAATTTGGATCTAGAGCTCTAAAGGAGGCATGAAAGAGGAAGATTAACCCATGGGGGATTCTTGAAGCTTTCATGAAGATTTATTCATCCATTTAGTATCAAATTCCATTCTATGTTCTTATTTAGTTCATTTATGTATTCCCTAGTTTAAACTAATGTCTCTAGCATTTAGGGTGGATCATGGTTTTGGTCTTTATGCCATGAATGTTTGAATATTGCTTTAATTCAATGAAAATGCATGTTATTAGTTTTATTTCTTTTAGATTGTTGGTCATTTGTGGAAGCATGAGTGGCTAATCTCTTAGGGCTAAGGGGATAACACATAGTGGGTGCTAAGTGTTTGATGAAATGCCTCAATGAATAAGATTTGTTCTTATGTTGAGAAAATGGTTTTAAAAGTGAGTATGAGTGTGGTCTACTCATATTTGACCCTTAATTCACCTTCTAATTGAGAATTTTTTTGTGAATTTGGTAAGATTTTCCTTAACACTTGAAAACTAAGTCTAAAGAGATTTAACTTAGCTTTGAGCAATTGAATCATTAATTAATTATGCCAAGCCGCTATTAGTTAATGATACTAATCTTGAGCTTTTGGCCTAACCTTTGTTTCAATGATCATGAGAGTGACTTTGTCCTAGGCTAGGTACGCACACTTGACTTTGAAAGAAGCTAGTGTATATATAAGTGGTTAGGATTGTAAGAACAACCTCACTTGTTGAGCATTGAGTATACATTGACGCCCCACGAATGTGTTATTCTCTCGGCTCCCTTTAATATCCTTTAGCTTGGTTTAAGTGCTTATTTGCCTGTTTACATACTTGCTTGCTTTTATTTACCTTATGTTACTACTTAGTCTTAGTTAAACATTACTCATATTCTCGTTGTGGTCTATAGATTGACGAATACACTTAGCAATTGACTTTGATTTTCCCTTCCCTTGGGATTTGACCCCTCGTGCTATAATTGAACTTTTGGTAAACTTGTACTTGGGTTTAAAATTTGACTAACAAATTTTTGGCACCGTTGTCGGGGAAGGCGTTGAAATTACTTTTGCTTTAGTGTTAGTAGTTAGTGACTTAGACCTTTATTTTTGTTGTTGTTGATCGTTTCCTCGTTTCTTGTAGGTGTATACAAAGGGCTCGGAGTTGGGACAATCTCAAGCATTACCCAGAGATTGAAAAGAAGCTTCGTGCTTTCAGAAGAGAGAAAAGACAAAAAATTGAGCATATACCGTTTGAGATGGCCAGGAACGATAGATTTGGTCCCTTACCGAATCTTAAATCACAAAATCACCCTCAACCACCCATCCAACCAAACCATCTGAATCAACCACCTCAAAGGCAAATTAGGGATTTTGCCATGCCAAGTATGGAGAGTATTCAACAAAATCTTGGGAGACCGGGAGTGGTGGTGAACCACTTTGAAATCATGTCGGCTTACATTTCTCTACTCCAACAAAACCAATTTACCGGCTTGGCTACGGAGGACCCGATCTCACACGCTAATTGGTTCACCGAAGTGTGTGACATGTTCAAACTGAACAATGTCACCGAGGATGCCATTAGGATTTGCCTCTTTCCATTTTCCTTAAGGGATAGGGCGAAAGCTTGGTATAGTGCTCTTCCATACGAGACAAAGGGGTCGTGGGATTTATTACCACAAGCTTTCTTGGACAAGTTTTTCCCACATGCAAAGACGGTTAAGCTCTGGAATGAAATCATTTCATTTCGTCAATATGAAGGAGAAAGTTTATATGAGGCATGGGAACGGTTCAAGGAGTTACAGCGAAAGTGTCCCCATCATGGTTGTGAGGATTGGAAGCTTGTCCAATCATTCTATGGAGGTATTTCTCAAGCTTTGAAGGTGATGATCGATTCCACAGTGGGAGGTGCCATTATGAGTATGTACGAAGCTGATGCGATCCACTTGTTATAAAGGATGATGATAAATAATTCTTGGTCTTCCGAAAGGGGTAATGTACCGATTCCACAACCTTCATGTTCTACACCCGGAATGATGCAAATTAGAGAGTACACCTCCATGCAAGCTAAGATTGAAGCATTGGAAAGGCAAGTGGGGCAATTCAAGGTGAATGACGTTTCAAACCAATCTTCCCCAATGCAAAAAATGACTTGTGAGATTTATAGCTCATGTTTTAGCTCGTGTCCTTATGCCTCCTAAAATGTTTCATCTAGCCCTTCTCTAAGTGGACCTGAGCAAATTAATGCGGTGAACCAACAAGACCTCCCAAAAACCCATATTCTAACACCTACAACCCGGGGTGGAAGAATTATCCCCATTTCTCGTGGTCTAACAACAATGTCCAAAATCCTCCTAGACCACCATTTCAACTAAGACCTTCGAACCAAGGCCAATTCAATCACACCCTATACCCACCCTAAAACCAATATCAACCTCCTACTCTACAATACCAAACACCACCTCCACAACCTCAACCACCTCAACAAGCCGAAAAAAACAAGGTTGGGAGGTGGCATTTGAAAAGTTTATCTCAGTTTCCACGGACTGTTTCAAAAGTTTGAAAACACAAGTTGAGCAAGTGGCCACTCAAAATAGAAACCTAGAGGTGCAAATAGGGCAAATTGCCAATGCTCTAAATCAAAGACCCCAAGGCACGCTTTCAAACAAGACGGAAACCTACCTGAAAGAGCATTGTAAGGCTATAAAGCTAAGGAGTGGGAAAGCCTATGATGAACCACCGATGCCATCTTGGTATGGTCCCGAGTCTAGTGAAAGTGGAAAGAGTGGAGAAGTGGAAAATCAAGTGAAGGGTAAAGAGAAGGTGAGTGAAGATGATTCAAATGTTGAAGAAGTTGACAATGAGAAAATTGGTGAGAAAATAGTGGAGGAAGGTGACAAAGAAGATAAGAAAGAAGAGCCCCCTTTGAAGCCAAATGTATATATCCCTCCCAAACCATATGTGCCTCTGGTACCGTTCCCTCAAAGGTTACAAAAGCATAAATTGAAGAAGCAATTTGAGAAATTGTTGAACATTTTCAAGGAGCTACACATCAACATTCCATTCGCCGAGGCATTAGCTCAAATACCCACTTATGTGAAGTTCTTGAAAGAGATCCTCTCCAACAAATGAAGATTTGAGGAGTATGCCACTATCGAATTAACAGAGGAGTGTAGTGATATCCTTCAATACAAACTTCCACCTAAACTAAAGATCCAGGGAGTTTCTCTATCCCTTGTACCATTGGAAATTTAAATTTTAATCGTGCTTTATGTGATCTTGGAGCTAGTGTGAGTTTAATGACATTATCTATTTGTAGGCGCTTGGGATTGGAAGCTTTGAAGCCTACAACGGTGACATTGCAACTAGACGATCGGTCGATCAAGTACCCCACCGGTTTACTTGAGAATGCTTTGGTGAGGTTTGACAAGTTTTACTTACTGGTGGACTTAATTGTTCTTGACATGAAGGAAGATAAGGATATGCCTTTGATATTGGGAAGACCATTTTTTGCCACCGCCGGTGCATTAATTGATGTCAAAAAATGGGTGGTTACTCTCCGAGTGGGTGAAGAGAAAGTGGAGTTCAACCTATTCAAGGTGATCAAAGGCTTAGAAATTGAGGACAAATGCTTTCGTGTGGAAGTAAGGGATGAACATCAATTGATTGGTTTGCACACAAAAGATCTGTTGGAGATTTGTTTACATGGCACGGGGAAGAATTTGGATGATGAAGACATTCATGAGGAGATGGTGGTATTTGCCAAAGCTTTGGAAGAAAATCCTTTTGTTCCATTCCGTCAAAGGTACTATTTCGAGGAATTGGGATGTGATAAACCTATTCATGCCCCTTCTACTTTGAAAGCTCCGGTACTGGAATTAAAACCCCTCCCCTCGCATTTGGAATATGCTTATCTTGGTGAAAAGGAAACTTTACCGGTTATTGTTGCATCTTGTTTGAGTGATGAGCAATTGGAGAAGTTATTATGTGTTTTGAGGGAGCATGTTAGAGCACTAGGATGGATAATTTCAGACATCAAGGGGATTAGCCCCTCGATATGCATGCATAAAATTCTAATGGATGAAAACCATAAACCCTCGAACATCAAAGAAGGCTTAACCCTACTATGAAAGAAGCAGTTAGGGCCGAGGTTCTTAAATTACTTGATGCGGATATAATTTACCCGATTTTGGATAGTTCTTGGGTTAGCCAGGTGTAAGTTGTGCCGAAGAAAGGGGGGTTGACGGTGGTCCAAAATGAAAACAACGAATTGATTCCAACTCGAAAGGTCACGAGGCGAAGGGTGTGCATTAACTATAGAAAACTTAATAGTGCCACTAGAAACGATCATTTTCCCCTTCCATTTATTGATCAAATGCTAGAAAGATTGTCGGGGCATGAATTTTATTTTAGATGGCTATTCGGGGTATAATCAAATGGCCATAGCACAGAAAGACCAAGAGAAGTGTACATTTACTTGTCCCTATGACACGTTTGCCTTTAGGAGAATGCCATTTGGTATATGTAATGTAACACCCCGGTTCCAGGTGAACAGGTAAGCACGCCACGTGTGAGTTTGTGACTGTTAGGATTTTATTTTAATTCTTTAAATTGTTATTTTCCTTACATGTTTTCATAATTTGATAAAGTGCATAGCATTATATTTATGTGCCATATACGAATTTATATCATTTTAGAATTTACTTCACGATTTGGAAATAATTGTTACGTGAAAAATTTATCGGAAGTGATTTAATTGCCAAATTGTCCTTATATGATCATTTCTTTAACTTTAAGGACTAAATTGCATAACTACTTCTTGGACCAAAGTGACCGAATTCTTTAGGAATGGAAGTTGATTGCATAACTTATACAAAGGAAGGACTTATTTGCAATTTGACACATTTCACCAAATTCAAAAATGATGAATCACGGTATAAGTTTTCTTCAAGCTTCCAAGTCCATTTTCATCCAAAAAATCACCAACATATTTGCTTCTTCATTGCTTCGGTTCATCCAAGGGAAAAGGGAGAAAAGATTTCATTGATTTCCGTCAAAAATTTACAAGAAAATTTCATAGTTGGAGCTTGATCACCATCATCATCTTCGTCCTCCATTTCTTTTCTTACTAGGTGGGTGTAGGCATGAATTCATGATTCTTGATCATTTATGTGGTAGCTAGGGTTTATGATTTTAAGGAATAAAGGGATTATAGGTTGTTTGATACATGAATATATGATTATATCATGATTTGGTGCATGAATTCTTGAAGAATTCGAACTTGTATGATGATACGGTGTATGAACTTGAAGCTTATGATCTTTGGTGATTCTTCATGATTTAAAGGTTTAAGTGAAGTTTGATAGTATCTTGAACATATATGCATGTTGGTTTCCTGAAATTATGCATTTTGGTGATTGAAACTTGGTGTTTTGTGTGTTTTGGTTTTGTCCCGAGAGTATCCCCTGTTTCTACTCTGTTTCTGGGCTTACAGATGAGTGGGAACGACCCTTCCCGTTTTGGCCTTTGATCCGGAAGGGCCGTTCCCATGTGAAAGTGCCAATTTAAAATTGAAAACGCGGGAGCGTTCTCGGAAGGGCATGGGAATAGCCCTTCCCATTTTACATTACAACCCGGAATGGGCGTTCCCAGGCCTGCGACAGAACAAAAGCTACTGCATAAAAATGTGATTTTGGGATTGTAATCCAATCATTTCTTTGATCCCAAATTGTTATTATATGATTGATTACATGCCAAAACAAGATGTTTTTATGCTACATTATACATTGCTCGTCATCTCGTTGCATTTTCGCCGTTCGTCATATTTGGTCCATTTTGAGTCATGTCTCACATATACACGTCTTGATTGCACAGATCACGAGGCCGTAGACGAGGAGCAGTCAGCCTAGAGTATATCCTTGTCGTATTTTGTTACACAGGTGAGGTTTGTTCTAGTTACATAGAACCCTTATGACCTTTATGCGGAGTTTTCGGCCAAAATCTATTATATTTATAAACTTTCTTTTCAAACTATAAATAATTTCAAGCAAGCCATGATTGTTCATGATTCACGCATGTTTTGGCGAGTACCATGATTGCACTTGGGCCCGAGGGTAGTGTATTGAGCCAACCGGGAAAGCGTGGGCTGACGGGTAACTCTTGCACTATCCTCTCCACTTTGGGATCACCTCGGAAGCCACCAGGAGGTTTAGTGGTATAAGAAATACCGTGCATGGGAGTCATGTTCCCGACGTACACCAGGTCGTGGATGGTCTGGCCTTGAAAACCCACCATCACCCGGAGGAAGAAGGAGTTATGAAATTGCTAATTGATCGCACTAATTGAATTGCATGATCGCTTGTTATTTAATAAGCCAGCATGTATTGCTCACGTTTGGTGTAAAGGTTGGAGAATTGCCCTCACTCGTCGGGCCACGTATTAAATGAAATGGATTAAATGAAATATTAAACTTCATAATTGTAATCTCGGGCGAAGAGTAGTTTATTCTTGGAACTTATATTACTTGTGTGTCTAAATCTTTACCCGAGGTTATAATTTGCATGTGATTTTTGTTTAGATGTATCTTATGCCCCTCACTCAGTCTGCGGTAGACTAACACCCTCACATTTCAGGTACACATGGTCGTGCTAGGCGGGAGTCTGAGTCATGTCTTCCTTCAGCCTAGTCTAGCATCACATTTTCATGTTTTGATATATTGCCAGATTTATGCATATATAATATGTATGAGATGATAATGTATTGATATACGTTGGTACCTATTAGTACTTATATTTTTGTTGTATTGATGTAAATATGGTACCTATATTAGTATTGATCATATAATGCTTCCGCTTTTAAATTTTCATGTCTTGGATTTGATTGAATTGGGGTATAGTCCCGCCTAACTAGCTTGTTTTTCTATTGTCACCCCTTCGCTATATGTCGGTTCATGTACGGATTATCCATTTCGTATATGGACCGGGCTATAGTACGGGGGATGTAGTGCTTTGGGGTTTAGGGTGGTACATCTTAAGGTGGTATCAGAGCCCGGTTTCAAAACCGAGGTTCTAGTGTCGTGTCTCGTGAGTCTAAGTCCTACGGCATAGGATTAATTGTTGCGTGAGAGTCTTGCATCTATTTGAACTGTGTGATTTACTTGAATTCTTGAATTAATTGAACTATTTCATTTCTTGAAGTGTGTGATTATTGACTTTATGAAATTAATTGCACTTATTTGCATTTATTAATCAACCATGCATGTACAGTGATGTGATTTCAGGATGCCTCGAGGTAGACCTCGTCGTGAGCATACCCCAGAGCATAGGGGACATCGTCATGAGCATGCTCCTCGTGCTCCTCCACCTCCAACCCCTCCTGCTCAGCCACAGGACTTCATGAATGCAGTAGTGGGTTTGATTGATCAGAGGCTTCGAGACTACGTGCCTCCAGTACCACCTGCGCCGGAGAACCCTATTTCTACCATACTCCGAGAGTTTCAGGACCAGCATCCTTCTAAATTTTATAATGGTAACGATATTCAGGCAGAAATGTGGCTCAAAGAAGTGGAGAGGATCTGGGAGCTTATTCCTTGTGACACTCGGGAGAAATCTCGCTGCACTATTAATCTGATTCAGGGCGAGGCTTACTCCTGGTGGTAGAGTACTCAGATTGTATTACAGGTTGCTAGAGAGGTCATTACTTGGGAGGTATTTGCCAGAGAGTTCAGGAATAAGTTCATTCCACCAGCTTCTCGTACCCGTAGGTTAAGGGAGTTCACTGAACTCAAGCAAGGAGGGAGGTATGTTGCCGAGTACATCGCAGAGTTTGAGAGATTATCTCGCTATGCACCCAATATGGCGAGTGATGATTTTCATAAGGCGATGCAGTTCGTACAGGGACTCCGGCCAGACATATAGGTTGCTTTGGAAGCTGTTAACACGAGTACCTGGGCTAAGGCTACCACTAAAGCTTTAAAGGTTGAGGATTCAGTAAATGCAAGGAGGCCTATTCCTCGTGCTGGACAGGCTTCAGGCTCAGGCTCAGGCTCAGGATAGGGATCGAGCTTCGGAAAGAGGCCTATGCAAGCTCTGCACCACCAGTACAGAAAGGGCCAGGAAAGAAATTTAAAGTAGCGGGACCACCTCAGAAGACTCCACGGGGTACCTGCATTACCACCGCCACCTCAAAAACCGGGATGTAGATATTGTGGACTACCTACACACACTTATGAGAATTGCAGACGTCGGTTGGGGTTATGTTTGATCTGTGGGAGTAACGAGCACCGAGTAGATGGCTGTCCGGATCTCCAGGATCCACCACCTGGGGGTCAGAGACCACTTGTGAGAGCTCGAGCTTATGCTTTGGCTGGAGAGGAGCAGGATGCGGAGATTGACCCTGCTGCAGATATTGAAGGTACTATATGCATACATGGCACGAACATCCACACCTTATTTGATCCAAGAGCTACACACTTATTTCTTGCGCATTCTATTGCTATTGCTTTATCTTTGCCTGCTATATGTTCTTCTGTGCGCTATTTGGTTAGTTCTCCTTTTGGTAGTAGAAGAGAGATGGATCAGGTATAGAGGGATGTTCCAGTGAAGATTGAGGGTCGAGAATTTCTGACAGATTTTATTGTAATGCCGATGGAGAGATATGGGTCTATTCTAGGGATGGATTGGTTATACAGGCATTGTGCTACAATGGATTGTCGAGCTAAGAAAATACAGTTGGGTTCCGAGGTTACCACAGGTTGGAATTCGAAGACGGTACCTCTACTTTCTTTCTCTGAGGCTCGAAAATTGGTTCAGGACGGGGCTACGGGATTCATTGCTTATATTCTAAATAAGCCTAAGGATCAGGTAAAGTTGGAGGACACCGAAGTGGTAAAGGGTTTTTCCGAGGTCTTTTCAGAGAAATTAGATTCCTTACCTCCTGAATGAGAGATTGAGTTCGTGATTGATTTATATCCGAATGCAGAGCCTTACTCCAAGACTCTATACCGGATGGCTCCAGCCGAATTAAAGGAATTAAAAGTCCAGCTTGATGCATTACTAGAAGTTGGGTATATCAAGCCGAGTTCTTCTCCCTGGGGTGCACAGGTTTTATTTGTAAAGAAAAAGGACGGATCTTTAAGAATGTGTATTGATTACCGGGAGCTGAATCGGATGACTATCAAGAACAAGTATCCTCTTCCACATATTGAGGAGTTGTTTGATATACTTCAGGGATCCAAAGTTTATTCGAAACTCGATTTAAGACAGGGGTATTACCAGCTGTGAATCCGAGCAGAGGATATTCCGAAGACGGGATTCAACACTCGGTATGGGCATTATGAGTTCGTGGTCATGCCATTTGGGTTAACTAATGCTCCTGCAGCTTTCATGGATATGATGCACCGGATTTTCAGGCCTTTCCTCGACAAATTAATGGTAATCTTTATCGATGACATATTGGTATTCTCCAAATCTGCTGAGGAACATGCAAGACATCTCAGGCTTGTTCTACAGACTCTAAAGGAACATCAGTTATTTGCAAAGTTTAGTAAATGTGAATTTTGGATAGATCGGGTTTCTTTCTTGGGACATGTTATTTCGGGAAAAGTTTTGGAAGTTGAGACCTCGAAAATCGAGGTCGTGCTTAAATGGGAGAAACCAAAGAATGCCTCGGAGGTTAGAAGCTTCTTGGATTGGCCGAATATTACAGAAGGTTTGTTCAGGATTATTCCAAGATTGCCGCTCTGTTAACTCGATTGACGAAGAAGGATGTCAAGTTTGTATGGGATGAAAGGTGTGACCAAAGTTTTAACTTCTTGAAAGAAAAGTTGGTCTCAGCTCCAGTGTTAGCACTTCCAGAAGGTTTCGAGGAATATGCAATTTATACCGATGCTTCTAAGGAAGGTTTGGGTTGTTTCTTGACTCAGAAAGGAAAGGTGATTGCTTATGCTTCCCGAAAGCTGAAAGAGTATGAAAAGAATTATCCGACACACGACTTGGAGCTCGCAGCCGTGATTTTTGCACTCGGGAAATGGAGACACTACTTATACGGGACATCTTTTGAGATTTTTACCGACCACAAAAGCCTCCAATATTTATTCACACAGAAGGATTTAAATATGAGACAACGGCGTTGGATGGAAAAACTGGATGACTATGATTGCACTATCAAGTATCATCCTGGGAAAGCCAACGTGGTCGCCAATGCACTTAGCAGGAAGGCAGGTGTATCAAATTTGGAAGTAAAGGAAAGTAAGGAAAGTGCTCCAATTATTTTAAAGGCTTGGGTTTCTAACATTACAATTCAGCCGGAATTGAGGTATCAATTGTTTGAAGCTCAAAATAATGATTCGGAGGTGCAGAAATTGGTAGGTAAAGCAAGAGATGATCGGGAAAGTCCTTTTGGGTTTGATGATACCGGTTTGCTTCGGTTTAAAAATAGAGTGGTCGTGCCTGAAAAATTGAAACGGGTCTTGCTTGAAGAAGCTCACAAGTTGGCTTATTCAATCTACCCGGGAGGAAATAAAATGTATAAGGACTTGAAACAATATTATTGGTGGAAAGGATTAAAGAAAGACATCGCTGAGTTTGTGAATCATTGCTTGACTTGTCAGAAAGTGAAAGCTGAGCATCAGAAACCCACCAGACTTCTTCAACTGTTACCTGTTCCCGAATGGAAGTGGGAACAAGTAACTATGGATTTTGTATCCGGGCTACCAAAGGTGAAAGGTGGATTTGATGGTATTTGGGTAATTGTGGATCGATTCACTAAGTCGGCACACTTTCTACCGGTTCGGATGTCCTATAAAATTCCGAAGTTAGCTGAGGTATACAACAGAGAGATTATTCGACTTCATGGGATTCCGGTGAGTATAGTTTCAGATCGAGACCCGAGATTCACATCTAAATTGTGGCAAGAATTACAGGCAGTGTTAGGGACGAGACTCAAGTTTAGCACAACATTTCATCCGCAAACAGACGGTCAGTCAGAAAGATTAATAAGATATTTGGAAGATCTACTTCAGGCCTGTGCGATGGATTTTCATAATTCCTGGCAAGAAGAACTACCTTTGATTGAATTTGCATATAATAACAGTTATCAGGCTTCGATGGGGGTGGCTCCTTATGAATTTCTTTATGGAAGATTGTGTCGATCTCCTTTATTTTTTTATTTGGAAGAATGGAAATGGTGGAAACAAGAAGGTGTAAAGAAAGGTGAAAAGTTAGAAAAACATTCCAAATTCGTTCAAGCCATGATTGAAAAGGTTCAAATGATACAAAACGGACGAAAGCCGCCCAAGACAGGCAGAAGAGCTATGCTAATACTCACCGAAGAGATCTTAAATTTGAAGTTGGGGACCCGGTATTTTTGAAAGTATCTCAAAGGAAAGGTTTCACTCGGATTGGAAAAGGAGGAGAACTTAATCCTCGATACTCAGGTCCTTTCGAGATTCTTTAAAGAATTGGTGAAGTAGCTTATCGGCTAGACCTACCACCGACTCTTACAGGGATTCATAATGTATTCCACGTGTCTCAATTAAGGAAATATTACCCTGATGAAACCACAATCTTCCCCGTTGAAGAAGTTGAATTAGAACCGAACTTGACATTCGTTCAAAGCCGGTTAAGATCTTGGATAAGAAACCGGCGGATTCCCATGGTTAAGATGTTGTGGAGAAGTGATAAATCCGAAGAAGCTACGTGGGAAACCGAAGATAAAATGAAGCGGTTCCACCCGGGGTTGTTTTCTCAGGAGTAGAGAATCTGGGGACCAGATTCTTTTAGGGGGGAGGGGAGTTGTAACACCCCGGTTCCGGATGAACAGGTAAGCACGCCACGTGTGAGTTTGTGAGTGTTAGGAACTTATTTTAATTCTTTAAATTGTTATTTTCCTTACATGTTTTCATAATTTTATAAAGTGCATAGCATTATATTTATGTGCCATATACGAATTTATATCATTTGAGAATTTACTTCATGATTTAGAAATAATCGTTATGTGAAAAATTTACCGAAAGTGATTTAATTGCCAAATTGTCCTTATATGATCATTTCTTTAACTTTAAGGACTAAATTGCATAACTACTTCTTGGACCAAAGTGACCGAATTCTTTAGGAATGGAACTTGATTGCATAACTTAGACAAAGGAAGGACTTATTTGCAATTTGACACATTTCACCAAATTCAAAAATGATTAATCACGGTATAAGTTTTCTTCAAGCTTCCAAGTCCATTTTCATCCAAAAAAATCACCAACATATTTGCTTCTTCATTGCTTCGGTTCATCCAAGGGAAAAGGGAGAAAAGATTTCATTGATTTCCATCAAAATTTTACAAGAAAATTTCATAGTTGGAGCTTGATCACCATCATCATCTTCCTCTTCCATTTCTTTTCTTACAAGGTGGGTGTAGGCATGAATTCATGATTCTTGATCATTTATGTGGTAGCTAGGGTTTATGATTTTAAGGAATAAAGGGATTATAGGTTGTTTGATACATGAATATATGATTATATCATGATTTGGTGCATGAATTCTTGAAGAATTCGAACTTGTATGATGATATGGTGTATAAACTTGAAGCTTATGATCTTTGGTGATTCTTCATGATTTAAAGGCTTAAATGAAGTTTGATAGTATCTTGAACATATATGCATGTTGGTTTGCTGAAATTATGCATTTTGGTGATTGAAACTCGGTGTTTTGTGTGTTTTGGTTTTGTCCCAAGAGCATCCCCTGTTTCTGCTCTGTTTCTGGGCTTACAGATGAGCGGGAACGGCCCTTCTCGTCCCCAGTTCAATCTGGGAACGGTCGTTCCCACTCGCGCATGGGAACGGTCGTTCCCGTTTTGGCCTTTGATCCGGAAGGGCCGTTCCCATGTGAAAGTGCCAATTTAAAATTGAAAACGCGGGAGCGTTCTTGGAAGGGCATGGGAATAGCCCTTCCCATTTTACATTACAACCCGGAATGGGCGTTCCCAGGCCTGCGACAGAACAAAAGCTACTGCATAAAAATGTGATTTTGGGATTTTAATCCAATAATTTCTTTGATACCAAATTGTTATTATATGATTGATTACATGCCAAACCAAGATGTTTTCATGCTACATTATACATTGCTCGTCATCTCGTTGTATTTTTACCGTTCGTCATATTTGGTCCATTTTGAGTCAAGTCTCACATATACACGTCTTGATTGCACAGATCACGAGGCCATAGACGAGGAGCAGGTACCCTAGAGTATATCCTTGTCGTATTTTGTCACACAGGTGAGGTTTTGTTCTAGTTACATAGAACCCTTATGACCTTTATGTGGAGTTTTCGGCCAAAATCTATTATATTTATAAAGGTTCTTTTCAAACTGTAAATGATTTCAAGCAAGCCATCATTATTCATGATTTAAGCATGTTTTGGCGAGTACCATTATCGTACTTGGGCCCGAGGGTAGTGTATTGAGCCAACCGGGAAAGCATGGGCTGACAGGTAACTCTTGCACTATCCACACCACTTTGGGATCACCTCGGAAGCCACCAGGAGGTTTGGTGGTGGAAGAAATCCCGTGCGTGGGAGTCATGTTCCCGACGTACACCATGTCATGGATGGTTGGGCCTTGCGAACCCACCATCACCCGGAGGAAGAAGGAGTTATGAAATTGCTAATTGATCGCACTAATTGAATTACATGATCGCGTGTTATTTAATAAGCCAGCATGTATTGTTCACGTTTGGTGTAAAGGTTGGAGAATAGCCCTCACTCGCCGGGCCACGTATTAAATGAAATGGATTAAATGAAATATTAAAATTGATAATTGTAATCTTGGGCGAAGAGTTGTTTATTCTTGGAACTTATATTACTTTTGTGTCTAAATCTTTACCCGAGGTTATAATTTGCATGTGACTTGTGTTTATATATATCTTATGCCCCTCACTCAGTCTGCGGTAGACTGACACCCGCACTTTTCAGGTACACATAGTCATGCTAGGCGGGAGTCTGAGTCATGTCTTTCCTTCAGCCGAGTCTAGCATCACATTTTCATGTTTTGATATATTGCCAAATTTATACATATGTAATATGTATGAGATGATAATGTATTGATATATGTTGGTAACTATTAGTACTTATATTTTTGATGTATTGACGTAAATGTGGTACCTATATTAGTATTGATCATATAATGCTTCCGCTTTTAAATTTTCATGTCTTGGATTTGATTGAATTGGGGTGTAGTCCCGCCTAGCTAGCTTGTTTTTGTATTGTTACCCGTTCGCTATATGTCGGGTTCATGTACGGATTATCCATTTCGTATATGGACCGGGCTATAGTACGGGGGATGTAGTGCTTTGGGGTTTAGGGTGCAACATGTAATGCCCCGGCTACTTTCCAATGTTGCATGATGGCTATTTTTTCTGATTTCATTGAGCGTACCATGGAGATATTTATGGATGACTTTTCTATATTTGGCTCTTCTTTTGATTCTTGCTTACATAATCTAACTCAAGTTTTGCAGAGATGTGAAGAGACTAATTTGGTTTTGAATTGGGAAAAATGTCATTTATGGTGAAGGAAGGAATTGTACTTGGCCACAAAATATCAGAAAAGGGGATCGAGGTTGACAAGGCCAAGATTGAAGTGATTGCTAAATTGCCACCACCGACCAACGTTAAGGGAGTTAGAAGTTTCGTTGGCCACGCTTGATTTTATCACCGGTTTATCAAGGACTTTTCCAAAATTACCTTACCTCTTTGCCTATGATGCACAGACATGGACACGACACGACACGGATTTTTGCAAAATTTTAGGACACGACACGGGTCCGACACAGTTATATTATATTTATTTATTATTTATATAAAATAAATATATTATACAAATATTATTTTATATAATACTAAGTCCAATTTCTTTATTTCATAAATATAAATTATTCATTGACTTATGAAAATTATTTCTAATATGCAATTATTAAGGCGTAATACAACTATAAAGTGAATTTATACACTTGGTTTGTAGCAAGACAAAGAAAAAAAAAAGAATTATGAAGTGTTATGGGCCGATAGGCCCAAAACGTTATTCTACAAAATTGGAAGTTTCAAAAATTATTTCAGCCATGTCGTAAACCCTAATTGCCTCGCTATCAATTCATTTGTTCCTCCACAAAATATCACATACATCAAAAAACACTCAAGACCACTGGTATGGACATTCTTTTTCCCAAAATCTGCCATTTTCACCGGCGCATCGCCAACATCCAAATCGGCAAAAGTCTGAAATCAAGAACAAGCTACATCAACTTTTTGAAAGTAAGTGGCTACCTTAATTTCTTCTGCCATAGCAAATCGGAGCCAGATCATTTTCTTCCGCCACCACAGCCACCTTAGTAGACGACGAGGTTCTACCATCTAACTTTAAGTTGACAAGAGATGCTTCGATGTGGCCACCTCCTTCCAGAATCCAAAATTTGTAGAATCCGTGTCCATGCCTTGTCGGACACTCCGCCACGGAGTGTGGACACCGTGTCCATATTTATTTTATTTTTATTTTTATTTGGGACACGGATCTGAGGTGTCCATATTTATTTTATTTTATTTTTTAATTTGTAGTGTTTTAGAAAACCGATAGATATGGCCGTCGGTTTTTAATTGGACACTCCGCCACGGAATGCTTGTTTGTTTTCCGTTGGTGTTTATTATTAAACTATTACGTTTACCGACGGATTTCCGTCGAAATTTTTTAAAATAAAATCGTGTTTCTACTTGTTTTATTTTTAATCCTGTTTTCAAAAGCACCAAAATGCATCAAATATGTGGAACGAAGCATCCAAATAAACGAAAGATGTTGTAATTCCATAAGTATTCCAGAATATGAAACCAAGCATTACCAAACGATGTTTTAAAGTCGTAAGTACTTAAAATGTGTTCGTAGAATCAGAGAATGTAAACCATCAAACAATATCACCACAACTTTACCGTACTTTGAAGAAATATAAAAGAAAATTGTAACAAACATTACATGAAAGGCCAATGGGATAAATTACACCCATATCCATATGCTCCAACCTACAATCCCAATGCCTTAAGATGCACCAAGAAAAGACCAAGCATCAATGTCAATTTGCATATGCAAGAATATCTATATTACTTATATTTCTATATCACAAGCATGAATCATGTATCACACTTCCCAGAATATGTCATGACATTGAAACCAAAAATAGACAGTTGTGGTTAACCACTTTTGCAATGCAAATTGTAATTAGAATTTCGAATTAATAGTTCAGTCCCGATTAGGATTGTAGGTTCCCAGGAAAAGCAATACATAGAGGTGCTAGTAAAAGTGATTTCAGCTACTTTGAGTTCCTTGTCTGCACCCATTTCAGCGAAAAACAACAACAAACAGGTATAAACAGCAACTTACACAGCATGTTGGAACCCAATTCAAAGGAAAAAATCCCAAAAACATCAACTTTCTGCCTAAAACATAAAAACACAACCGATCTAACAACATTGCTGCCAAGAACAGCACCAAAACAGGTAAAAAAAGCAACCTTCAGAGACATTTCTGTACCCATTTAAGACACCATTTATTACACACCATGCCCACGCCCATTTCAGACCAGAAAATGCAAAAAACATCAACTTTCAAAGCATTTCTGAACCCATTTCTGCCTAAAACATAAAAACTCATGCACTTTAGCACCATTGCTGCTAAAAACAGCACTAAAACAGCTAAAAAAAGGTAACTTTCACATTATTGATGCATTATTTCTGGAGAAAAAAAGAAAACACTGTAACAGCCACACCATTTCTTCCCATAACAGCAAAAAATAGCAAAAAACGGCCACTATCAAACCGTTTATGCACCCATGTCTGCCCAAAAAGTCAGAATGTAGTACATTTCACACATTTTTTGCGTAAAACAGTAAGAAACCGCAAAACACAGCAAATTTCACCACCAATTGTGCCAAAAACAGCAACTTTCATGCCTATCTTTATTACCTCAAGTATATGAAGAGTTAACTAACTAGCCGCAACAAAAACATCCACCAAGTTCAAGTATAATTGCAGCGCAAATTACACAAATATAAATGTACCTTCGTCATCATCAGCTGCTGCATCCTACTCGTCATCATCCATCTAATCAGGCATAAATTTTCCCTTGCCTTGCTTTTGAAGCGCCACGAGCACTTGTTGCAGGGTATGTTTGATCTCTTTAATTTCATCCTTCACTTCTTTAATCTCACTGTCTTCCTGTGGGAAAACTGGACGTGGGCGATAAGATGACGACCCTACACTAGAAGCCACCATCGGAGAGGTCTTTGGCAAATGATTCAATCCAGTGACCCTCAATTTCTTGTTTGGACCCCCTTGTACCTGAGACCATAACTTAAAATCATCTAATGGAACATAACCTGGATCCTCAAGCACCCGTCGCGCTTCCTCCTCACGGGCTTTCTGGTACCTCAACTATGTATGAAAATTCATAATAACATATGAATTATATATCCAAAATTGCTTATGTAGAAGTTAAAACGAAAACTATACAACGAACCTCGTATTAAATACGCTCATCTTTAGTAGGCATTTTTGCGATTAACTTCTGTCTATCATTGAACATCACAAAAGTGTAGTGGTAAACGGTCCCTGTGTCCAGTTTTTGGCCCGTAGCAGCTTCCTGTCAGTACAAAGGTCATTAATCCACTTCATTAAAGAATCTATAAACTTAATTTATTGCTGCCAATATAAGATTCATGATCTAGAAGCATATGCAGTCACACACACACACACACACATATATATATATATATGCACGAAAGCATATACTTTCACAGATTTATCAAGCAATTTTGGCATTACCTTTGTGATGATATAAAAGGTATACTAAAAGCGTATACATTCATAGATTATATATAAGCACAAATATGTATATTCACAGGTGCATTCTGGTTTAAGCTGCATATCAGTTTATAAGTTTACATATACATTTCAGTTTAAGATGCATTTCAGTTTACAAGTTTACCTATACAGTTCAGTTTACAAGTTTAAATGAACATATATGAATTAAGTTTACAAGTTTATATATACATTTTAGTTTAAGGTGCATTTCAGTTTATAAGATTGGTGTAAATTCAGCTGCAACCAAGAGGAAAAACTCGAAAACCATAGAGAAACAGTAACCTGCTGAGAGCACATTTGAGTTGTTTTCATAAAGAATCTTATAGTTTTTAATACCTTGCACAAATAAAGATTTAATTGCTAAAATTGTTAAGCATTGTGCCAAACATAGTGAAATAGAAAGGAGCAAGAAAGTTGATGTTTTTGGGATTTTTTCCAGACTAACATACTCTGTAACAGAAAAATATTTTTGGGATACTCACTGGCATTCTCTATTTTTCACTATGTTTCTATTTTATGTTTTAGGCAGAAAGTTGATAGTTTAGTCTATAGAAAAACTATATTTGGAGCAATCAGAAAAACTATATTTAGGCAGAAAAATCCCAAATATTTTTTGGGAATTTCTATTTCTATTTCACTATGTTCGTTAAGCTTGCTCCTTTCAATTTCACTATGTTGACATACTCACTAACAGAAACATAAAAATCCAAGACTGACATACTCTGTAATAGAAAAATAGAGCAAGATAGAAGTAAACTCCAAGCAATCAGTCTATATTTCAAACGAAACTGAATAATAATCTGGCGCATATGAGATGACTGACAAGCAGAATGAACCTAGTCAAGAAAGCTATAGAAATCTCCAAGAACTCCACCTTGAAGCCACCTTGAAGCATTCTCCCTCTCAAAATTCAAACTCATATCAATTTCTTAAGTTACAGCATCCCCAAAGCTATAGAATGAAGATTATGACTCAATTTGTGTCACAAAATCTGTTTATGAAAAATCAAGTATGAATAGTCTTACATTCTGTCAATGCCAGAATTTTTATTAACAGACTTAAACTGCTGCGAATATGTACCTTCTTTTTGATAATCGTGTGGACACTCTGAGACCCTTCGGTATACGTTGGCGCACCTGCTGAAGATGCTCTATTTGCTTTATTCCTTTGACAAACGGTTTGGTAATCTTTAGTGTCCCACTTCTCACGCAAAGCATTGTACACCTCCTCCAGATCCAACCAGGCTTTTTACCTCTTTTTCTAATGTCGTGGTAGATACCTATCATCCGTTCGCCCATTTTCTCCATGAACGCGCCGTACATGTGTGCTTCTGCTTCAGGCTCCCAGTATACAAATTTCTGTCAAAAAAATACTTATTATTTTATATGTTAAAAATTGAAATACGTTAAAACTATCATGTTTACCTTCCAATCGTCAAACCAACTGTCCCGCACTGCTGAGGAACATGACTCCATTTGTGATATGGTCTTGTAAGCCGACTTTTCAGGATGTGGGTTATGACATTAGTTCCGTCTTTGTTGTCATGATAGCTGCCAAAATATCAATTTAGGATCTTTAAGAACCTTTCATAGCAAAACACAATTAAACCACTTATATTGTCATAAATATCACTTACGCTCTCTTTCCAACCGGTATTAATAGCTTTTTACCATAGGGAGCAGCATTGGTGGGATCAGATGCCGTTCTTTGCTTGTCTGAACCAACGACTCCCTGGCTGGACTCATCGGGCGTCTCTTCGAGTGTATGTGGATCAGTTGTGGTTGGGACATGTGTGGGTGTTGGTGTGGTTGACGGGTCCGGTGTATGAAATATGGAGGTCGCGGGTGACTCGGTATTTTCATGAATGTGTTGTTGTGTAGGAGAAGTTTCTGGCAGGTGAGTAACAGGATAGTCTAAGGACTATATCGGTCGAATACCTCTACCCCTACCTTTATTAGCACTCCTAGAACGCAATGCCTTATTCAGAATCCACGGTTGTTGGTCCATCTGCAATGATATGTAAAAGAAGTTGTTAAAACGTGGATTATAAAAATGAAATCAACTATGTAAGATCAATATAGAAAAGTCGTACATATATTACCATATCAATCACTACCACTATGATCATCATCAGATTCTTCATCAAACGTATTAATATCAGCCTCAACAATATCAAGTAAGTTATTATTTAGGTCGGTTAAGGGCTCAAGCACATCATCTGATTTTATTGTCGTTATAATTGCTTGGTCATCGTTTTGGTATGCAACCTCAAGCGATTCGCCCAACTCTACAATTCCTCGTGGTTTGGCTTTAATTACAGCATACCAATGAATCTTATCTTTCATTCGACCAGGATACAGAACGTAATAAACCTGATGGGCTAGTTGTGCATATATGAAAGGATCATACTTCTTGTATCTTCCAATAGCTTTTACCTCAACGATCGAGCTCTCTAGATTACCTATACGGGTACCCCGCCGCGGAGTGGGATCAAACCATTCGCATTTAAACAAGACAACCTGCTAACCTGGATATTCCAGTTCAATGATCTCTTCCAACGTCCCATAATAATCGTCTTCTATGTTTGTTGCATCCGAACTTCCTTTAACCCAAACTCCAAAATTCATTATTTTTTTCCCCTAACCCCAAGATTTGGTGTGGAATTTAAAACCGTTGATAAAATACTTTTGAAATGTCCTAACTTTAGTATTCGGGCCCCAAGACAAGTGTTGTAAAAAAGGGTAACTGATTCCATTGTTGGGGTTTTGTACCTATTCAATGTAATTATGATGTTGTTGAAGTATTTGACGACAAAATTTTATTCTAAAGGTTAGCATTTGTAATTGTAAACTTACATGACTGTTGAACCAACAAACGAAGTTCTTTTCGATGTTGTCGCTATTATCACCATCTCCCGTGCCACTCTGTGTGTTGAATTCACTTAATGGTTAATTATCAGGTTAGTAAATTGATTACATTTAAGTACGTATTAATTATTTCTCTTTTCTTACTTGTAATAGGGATTGACCTTGTCACAATTATTCCTTCGTAGTGGTGATATGTCGTTCTTTAATTTCACCAGATCCACGTCCGGGTTTATTGAAAATGGATAATTCTGATACAATTGATTCATCATCACCCCCCCCCCCAAATCGTCATTTCTACCAAGCCTTGTCCGCATGGAACAAACTTCAGGTTCGAAATAGAATGAGCAAAAGCTTGTGGTCTCGCGGCGTAGATAAGCTTGACAAATTAACCCCTCCACTTTCGCTTTGTTTTTCATGGTCCTCTTAATTTTCCCTAAGAACCTATATTATAAACGATACAACGTATGATTATTTAAATATACATAATTTAAATAGTTATTGGAAAGTTTATTTGAGGCATTCAATTTACCTTTCGAATGGATACATCCATCTAAATTGCATTGGGCCACCATTTCGAGCCTCCTCGATCAAATGAATCGGCAGATGTTCCATGACGTCGAAAAACGACGGTGGGAATACCCTCTCAAGTTTGCAAAGAATGATAGGAATGTTTTTTTCAATTTGGTCGAGATCTTCAACTCGTAGAGTACTTGAACATAAATCCTTGAAAAATTTGCTCAAGTCCGCTAATGGTTTCCAAATATCGTCAGGCAATTCTTTGAATGCAATCGGTAACAATTGATCCATAAAAATATAGCAGTTATGACTCTTCATTCCATGTATCTATGCTGATTGAACGTCAACACACCTCCCCAAA
Source organism: Lantana camara (assembly GCA_037501455.1). Lineage (NCBI taxonomy): Eukaryota > Viridiplantae > Streptophyta > Magnoliopsida > Lamiales > Verbenaceae > Lantana > Lantana camara. The sequence goes on from CM074859.1 coordinate 45,219,859, forward strand.
TTTGAGGAATAACTATCAGGCAAACGAAGTTGTTTTATCCAATCATAAATTATCCATTTTTGCGCTAACGTAAGAGCATATTTTGTAACGCCCCGACTTTTCGGCCGTACAGGTATGACGTCAGGAGTGGGATTAGACCGAGTGTTATGTGGTTTTAATTATGTTTTAATTGCTAAGTGATTATTTAATTTAATAATTTTGTGAATTAATTGTTATTATGTGACCAATATGATTTAAGTGATTATGTAATTTAAACTCGTTTTTAATATGTTTACATGTTAATTAACTATTTAATTTCAATTATGATTATGTTATTTAAACTCGCTTTTAATATGTTTACATGTTAATTAATTATTTAATTTCAATTATGTACATATTTGATATTATATGAAATCCTTGGACTCAATCGAATTTTAATTTGGACCTCAATTGTTCCTCTATTAAATCTCGGGACCCTAATTGAAAACTTAATTTGTTGATGGACTTGTTGGCAATTTTTTTTCCTTTTTCTTCCCTTGATTACACGACATTCCCCTCCCCTTTTTCATTCATTTTTCTTCTTCCCCTTTCTCTTCCAAGAGACACTCCAAACCCTTCTCTTTCTTTTCCCCAAATTCGATCCAAGCAAGGCAAGCAAAGAGGCAAGGATTAAGCTCATTTTCTTCCATATTTCAAGCTCAAGAAACATTTCTATCTCCTTCCCTCCATTCTCCATATTCTTTCAAGGTATATGTGTATATATATGTGTGTATATATATATATATATATATATATATATATATATATATATATATATATATATATAATGTGGATTTATGTAATTTGATGGATTAATTGATGAATTTATGAGTGATATGTGTATATATGTTGTATTGGGTTGTTGTTGTGTGATTTTGGGTGAATTGGGAGCCCCATTGGCATCTTTGAAACCAATTTCCGCCATTTCCCTGTTTTCCCGAAGCCATTTTTGTCGCCTGGACTGGAGGGTCGTGCCCGCGACCGTTTTGTGCATTTTTGGTCACGGCCGCGACCAACAACTCGAAAACTGGCCAATTTTCAGTCACGGCCGCGACTGATTTTCAGCACAATATTGTCACGGCCGCGACTCCCTCATCCGAACTTCGAATGACCTGATTTTTGAACTCACGGAAACTCTTGAAGTCTAGAATATTATCCAATTGGAATCACTTCAATATCTTTTCCCATTTGTGAGATATTATCAATTATTTTTGGTGTCACCACTTTACCGGAAATCTGCGATCATCCAACTTCGGGCCTACGCCATTTTCACCTCGTTTTGAAACATGATTCGTGCCATATATCCTTCGAAAGATTTGTGTCTAGTTTCATTCCCAACAAGAAAACTCAATTCCAACTTCTAGAACTCAAGATATGTTCAATTCTTTACAGCACGTGCACTCCCGGAAACTGTCAGCTCTTACCAAAAGCTTGTTCAACCCGCTTTCTTGCTTTCCTTCCACTTCCTCGGACTCCATATGTGGTTTGAATGAATTGTATGCTTGCTTAATTGATTATATGTGATATATCTTGATATGGTTATCAATTTTATGCTATGAATTCAATGTATAAACGTGAAATTTCAACATGAACGTTTATGTGCTACTTTTATGCATGCGGGAATGGTTTGCTTCGTTTAATTGTTTGGTATGTTGTGTATAGATTCTTCCATGACTTATATATTTTGTTAATATGTTATATTATTTCTTAACTTGAATATTATGAAATCATAATGTGATTTTGTTAAACATTTTGTGAATTATGATCTAATATGCCTTAAAATGCTCTCTAGCTTGCATGCATGAATTGTTCCTCCATTTATTGGCCTCATATGATAACTTATCACTTCATTTATGACTCGCATGCATTGTAAATATGTTATAGGATGAGCTATGATTAAGGTAGAAAACTTAGGGCTCGATTTGGTACAAAATATGAAAGATATGAAACACATGAATGTGAAACCACCATGTATTGAATGCTTTGAATGAATTACTTGATTATAAGACCTTATCACATGATTCATGCTTCTTATTGCATCTCATATCATGTGCATAACATGCCGTGCGTCTATGTGGTTTCATATTGAGTCAATTCTCACGAGTATACATTGTTCCTTCTCTTGTACAATTCATCTCCAGGGCGGAGATATTGTGATCAATATGCACACGGCCTATCTTGTATCCTTGTATCGTCATGTTCCAGGTGAGGGTGTTTTTGTTTTAGCTATGTATCAAACTCTACAACCCTTATGTGACAAGTTTTGGCCAAAACCTTATGTATATATATATGTTATTTTCAAGGTGGAGTCATCGAGTAAATTATGATTGAGTAAACCTTTTCTCAGGAATTATGAAATATGTTATGTTTTCATGAATTAAATGTTTTGGCGAGATTATGCATGTATGTTATGTTCATGGGCCCAGGAATTTAGTACATTTGGCTATCCGGGGAAGCAAGGGCCGACGGTGATCCCATGTGCTAATTCCAACTATGTTTAACGACGGAACGAATCTCGTTAGGAGTTTTGACGAGAAAATGCTAGTCGGGCAATGAGGAAACATGAACCTCATTGCCACTATGTATGAGGTGCCGGGTCTTGCAGGCCCATCCACCACCCGGAGGAAGAAGGTTGGAATTTATTTTATGATTATGATTACGTTATGATTGTTTTGCACCGTGCGGGAAGGCCGGGACACGGATTGCCCAAACGCCTATGTCTTATGTTATGTTATATGACTTGTGTGTATTATAATATATTGCATGATCACGTATTCAATGTATTAATGATAATTGTCGTACATGGTCGGAGTTTGGTTGTAGATAATGCACGCTCACTCGCCGAGCCTTAATGTTTTTGTATGAATTATGAACTTAATAAATTTAATATGAATTAGTCGTAAAGTCCGAGCATTGCTTAGTTATTTTCTTGTCTTCTTGGGAATTAACTTTAAATAAAACCTTTTTCGGGATTTATGACTTGCATGTGCATGTTTCTATATTTATGTATCGCTCCTGCTCACTCAGTCTTCTAGAGACTGGCCCCTCTTTCCCACTTCCCAGTGTTCTTGTAGGTTTTGCTAGGCGGGGGTCATGTTTTAATTCTTTTGTCAGGTCAAGTGTACACTTGAGTCACATTCTACATTGTTATGACTTAATTGTAATTCTTTTATGTATTAAGGCCTGTGTGCCAATTATGATTCTTGATTATGGATTCGGGACAGGTTGCATGCCTAGTTGAACCCGTTGTTAGGATGCATGTTGGAACTCAATTATGTTATGAAATGTTTTAAGTTTGGAGCTATTATTGGAGTTTATGCATGATATTATTGCTTCCGCACTATGTTGGGCATTATGATTTATTTGGTACAGGGTTAGATTCCGCCTAGCTAGGATATTTTTATTGTAACAGCCCTACTCAGGGCCAAGTCAAGAAAGGTAAGTAAAGGGGTAACTCAAGAAGCGTTTATAGCCTCGATCCTTGTTAATTCTCTCATGCATTGCATTTTATGTGACTTATGTGCTTTAATATGCTATAGTTTAATAAAAAGTTCGTGAATTTAATTCCTTCTTCTATTTAGCTTGTATCTCGAATCTCTTTCCATAAAATCCTAGAATTCTAATATTCATTCCCTTCTAGCACCTAAAACCCCTTCATATGCTTCAAAACCCATTCCTACAGTTTTGGTTTGGAAATTACGAAAATACCCCTATAGCTCAAAAATATTCCTACATTTCCTGAAGCACTCTCATTACCCAATATTGTAACCAAAAGAATCCTCACATTATTTCGAGGATCGTGCTACCCTTTGTGAACCATAATTCCCATTCTAACTCTAGTAGTATCAAAAATCGGCGAAAACCCTAGCTTATGATTCGATCATCAATAAACCCCTACTCATCTACTTTTTGATATTTAAAATTTTAACCAAAACGATCCTTAAATTATTTTATGAATTTTCATGCATTTACCAAAAACTCGATCTCTCCATAGCATATTTTATAAATATTTTTCTTTCTAAAAATCATCATTTTATTTTGAAAAAATTAGCTTTTATTCAATAGTCGAAATTATACTTGAAACGATCCTTGAATTTTTCTCTACATTATAGTGATTTTTCCAAACTTTAAACTTTATCATAGCTTCGTTTATATAATTTTCCTATGATTTTCATCATCTTTAATATTCATAATTTATAAACGAAAGCTCTAAATATTCCACATTTATAATCAAAACAAAGCTCATTTTTCACTCATTCTTTCATCAATTCACTACTTCAAGTTTTTACCTCTCGACTCTTGAATAAATTTTATATTATTTTACATTTATTTTTTATTCAAAATGACATCATCCATGACCACATGATCTTCTAGAAGGATTAATTAAATGAGCATAATTTCTCCACATTTCCTAAGTAATTACCAAGCATTTGTTCATAATATAATTTAACCACATCTCCTAATTAATTACCAAGCATTTGTTGAAATCATAAGCAACCACATCTCCCTTAAACTTTCATAAATTGCTCAAAGACCCCTCATGACTACCTATAAATACCCCCCTTAAGCCTCATTTATACCTCACAAATCAACACACAAAAATCACTCTCTTCTCTCCCTTCCTCATGCCATTCCCACTCTCTCTCTCTAAGGTATGTTTTTATTCTATTATTTCATGCTTTATATAATGTTCTTAGTATAATAATAATAGTAGCATGTCTAGGATTAATTAAATTATGCTTTAGGAATTTATTTTTAAGATATATGTGCATAATTGTTAGTCTTAAAAACAATGAGTGCACATTATGGAATTTTATTAAATGCATGAATTATGATATGATATGATGTGAGTATGTATTTAAATAATTATGATGTTGTTTGATTAAATTCATGGCTAGAGTAATTTATTTAGAATTATTTTTCATAGAGAATTGGTATATTTTGCTATAATATGCTTCAATTCTATGTTATAAATATGAATGTGATTAAACATGTTACACACCCTCTTTGAATATTCAAATAAGCTCAAGAACATGTTCTTAATGTTCTTGGATGTGTGTGTGTACATGTGTGTGCCGTGACTAGTGTGTGTGTGTGTGTGAATTTGATTTTGTGTTATAAAGTGTTTAATTCATATGAAATTGAATAGTAAATGTTTCAATAGTAATTTTAACTTTTTGGTCAACCAAATTAAATTAATTTCGAAATTAATAATTAATTAATCATAAAAATTAGTTTTGGAATTTTAAAGAAAGATTTTTCCCCGAATTTTCCAAAAATCAGTAAACTATGTAATATTTTCAAAGATAACCTACATTGTCAAATTTAACCATAAATCTTATTTCAAATCTTATAATTATAATTATCATATGGTATATATATATTTGATTAGCTAAAGATCCCATAAACCCTAAATTATTAATCAAATTCCCTTAAACGGGTAAATTTAGGGTTTACCGGGAAATCTTTAACATATTACATAATGACTACCTTATGGTGTGTATGATTGATTAATTTGAATATTAGAACCTAGTTCTAAGCCAGTAGTAGTTATTACTTTCAAGCGAGGATACTTTCAAGCGAGGATATAATTGAATAGTGGAATCCCAAGGATTTTATCTAGACCCTCAAGACACTCGGTGAGGGTTAAAATGTTTTCAACTGGAATCAAGCTATACATATGTATCTATATAAAAACTATTTTCAAGCCTACCTATCATTTTGATTTACTACCCTATATACATATTATTGTACTACAATGTCCCTCTTAAGGGAAAAATACTTTAATGCCGGAATCAACGTCTTACTAGAACATTATATATATTTCAAGTCCATTTTATCAAAACATTGATTCCAGGTTATGCAAGCAAAATATTGTTCTTGGTTCCTGTTATGGGCCCCGACTGTATCCGTAGCGAGCAATTACCCGGAAGGTATCGGGCCGAGGGTATTGTTAGTGCTGCGGACTGCCACCACCTCTTGGTAGTGGTTTAACTGGAGGTTAGTTACTCCACGCCAAGGGATGAGGGAGAGATAGCGGCCTCCCGAATCTAGTTCATGGTCTCTAGGGTTGGCTCCCCTATTGACACCAAGGAGTAGCGGAGTTATTATCATATTGGTTTTATTGAAGTATCGGTGTCTTGATCAACGCCGTTACTATTTTGTCATGATTTAAGGAGTTACGGATGGAGAGGCCTGGCTTACGGGCATTAAAGTTCTTGTTACAAACGGTTCATATTTCTACAAATATTCTAAGTTACCCCTATCCCTATTTTTACAAATATTATGAACCGTTCCCTATTTACTATATCCTATTGGCAATATTTTGATCAAGATCTTCTTGATTATATAAATATATATACATATACTTATACTTATAATTTATTATACCCCCTTCACTTAGTCACTTTGACTAACCCTCTCGCCTGGTTTCAAATGCATGATTTCAGGAATCCACAGAGCGACGCCTTAGGGGTATCTTGAAGCTTTAAGGTGTCATATCTTAGTTAATCAAGATTATATTAAGAGTGCATGTACATATTTCAATAAGCACTCTCGTGGTGGCCTTAGACTTATCTCTGTAATTATCTTACTTCTTAACCTAATAATATAAATTTCGGTTGACTTGAGATATCAAATCCTTCTGTTTTAAATTGTTTATCTTCTGCTGCATTTAATTTCCATGTTCTGGTATTGCATTGTCCTGTCCGTTCGCCGAAGTATTTCTCGAGTGCTAGGACTCACATGTTAGGAATATGGCCCTAGAAAGCCGATTGTATATCCGCTTTGTGCTTTTCCTTATTGTAATCACAGACAATCTTTGAATGAAATAACGAATTGAGGTAACACTTCTTTATATGCTCTTGTTTGGTATGCGTTTACTTTATCTGTGCATGTATGAGAACTCCCCTAATCCTGATGACTTTAGGACTCTACCATTTAGGTGAAATGGTTCATGAAACGAGCCCTATATCACATAAGTCATGATTAGTAAAATACTCCAAGCCGATGAGTCCTACAGACAGTGGGAGTGTCAACCTGACTCCTCTAAGGCTTGCTTGTGGGATCATGCCCTTAAGAAGGACCACCTTGTTTCATGGAGCTGCAAAGTGTATAGTTGATCAAAGCCGCGAGAAGAGCGTTCTTGGGTGGCTTGAAACGCTTCAAGAAAGAATAAAAGAAAATAACTTTCTTAACTCTACGAATTTGGATACACGATTGCGAGTCCAAGATCCTTTTATTGGAAAATTTTTTTAAATTCCGCTGCTTTCTGATTTGTGTTTTCCAAGAAGTGGTATCAGAGCCACCTCATTAATCGAGTTTCTGATTCGTCTCAATTATACTGAATTTGGTAGAAATTCTTAGGCTTGATGCGATTGTGTAACGCCCCGTGTTTTCACACGTGCCGGTAAGTGTTACGTGCGCATTTACATTTAATTATATGATTTTATATCTTGATTACTAATTGAATTCGTTTCTAATTTGATTTAATTGTTTACATTTTATATGAATTCCAATATGTGCTATGAATATATGAATGAAATTGCGAGAATGTGAATTTCATGAATTCTGTCTTAATTGAATGGAATTATATGTTTCGTGTAATCTGTGGACTTGATTGTAACTTATTTGAATGTTTTGGACTCAATTGGAAATTGAGTTTGGGCTTAATTGCCACCTTTTGAACGTTTAGGGACCTATTTGAATAATAGGCAACCCTGAACGGTTTTCGCGATATCTTGAGCTCCGGACCTCAAAACCGAGAGCCGTAACCGGCGTTGAACTTGTTTCGACGTTACCTATCCATTAAACTTGACCTTATACTTTTTTAATACCGCTTGAACCTTAGACAACGAACCTTTCCACAACCTCGACCTTATAACTTGTTTGAACCGTTTTCTAATCGAACCGGACTTGGACCGACCCGAATCCTACCCATTTCTCTACTAAATATCAGCATTCCCTATCTCCTTGATCCCACTTTTGATCGATCATCATCATCCCAAGAGAGAAGCAAGAGAAGCTCCAAGAAACCCTCCATTTTGATCATCCAAGCTTTGAGCTCAAGCTTAACCAATCCTCCATCTCTCTCCAAGGTATTAAGTGATTTGAAATCTCCATCTTCTCCTCTATATGTTCATCTAAGTGAAGCATGGTAGAAGTTGGGAATTGATATGGGTTGAATGAAAGCATGAATTGGGGTTTGATCTTGAACTTGGGTTTTTTATGGTTTTAAGTGAGATTTAATACATGGAAATTGTTGCTTGTAGCTTCCTTATCATTTCTAGGTGCTAAGATTTTGTGTTGGTTGAGTATAGCATGAGTTGCCATTAATGGAGCTTGAAGCTTCCATGGATGAAAGCTTGAATTTGGGTGATCATTTGACAATGTTATGCATGAACTCTTGTGTATATGAATGAGTTATATGATTTGCATGATTTTTATGACTTGAATACATGTCTAAGTGTGTATAAGAGCTTCCTTAGAGCTGCCCTTGCTTTTCAAGCTTTTGCCTCGCCAAAACAGAGCTTCTGCTCTGTTTTGCTCCGCAAAACGACGAGCTGACACGGCCATGTCAGCTTTGAACTGAAAATGGACACGACCGTGTTGGGCTCTCGACTTTGTTTTTTTTTTTAATTTAATCTCGGACACGGCCGTGTCCAAATGCTTTGAAAACTCAACACGGCCGTGTCAAGCCCTCGACTTTGAATTTTTTGATTTTAAACCTCGGACACGGCCGTGTCATTTGAAATGGCAGCTTTGGGGGAACTTTTTTATTGCTTGTTTTGCGTTTATTGCTCGTATTTGTGAATTGTATGCAACATGGATCTATTTAAGCTGTGATTTATGATTGATATATGATATTGAGAACCATATGAAAGTATGAACGATATGAACGAGAATGAATACGGTTTTACCGTATATTGAACGAAACTTGTTGAATTATGTGTTTAATTGGATTCTATGACATTCATGACCATAATTGAACATATTATCGCATTTTAAGCATTCCATAACATGTTATTTCTTAGCCGAGCGTCTAATGTGGTCATGATTGAGTCTCACACTACCTTTGTCACACAGATCTTGATCCAGTGGGTGACGAGGTCGGGCAGTGAGAGCTTTGTCGAGTTCTTTTTGTTTACCAGGTGGGTTTTTCTTCTATTAGATAACAATATGACCCCGAACACCCAATGTGCAAGATTTTGGCCAAAACTTTATATATGTATTTATAGCGAGTTTTCAACGAAACAAATGTTTTAAACGAAAGCCTTTTTCTTGAATATCCTACCAAAAGTTTGGCGAGTAATGAATGAGTGATCACAATGAATGGGGGCCCGGGACTTAGTGTAGTGGTGAACCGGGGAAGCTTGGGCTGACGGGAATACATTTATACTAGTTCCAACAATTTCGGCAACCTGGATTTCACTAGGAGATTTGTGACTGAAAGGGGACCCGCGCTTTTGGGGATTCATGTACCCCTCTAGCATTAATGAATGAGGGTTCGGGCCTTGCAAACCCGTTCCCTACCTGGAGGAAGAAGGTGGTATATGAACGATTGAATGAATGATCGAATGTATGTGCACGAAAGAATGTAATGTATGAATGAATGAATGAATAATGAATTACACGAGGTGGTGGTTGGAGATAATGCACGCCCTCTCGCCGGGCCACGAATGACCTAACGAATGAAATGAATTGTTATAATCCTATTCGTTGTATTTTATTTTCCCACTTGGGAAAAATGCTCCTAAACCTCGTATAAGGATTATAACTTGCATGTATGTATTTAAATTCCACGATATTATGCCTATCTTTTTATACCCACCAGTCTGTCTAAGACTGAACCCGGAGTTGTTTCAGTTATTTTTGCAGGAAGGGGATGCTAGGCGGGATGGGAGTCGGGAGGAGAGTCTTGCATAGTGTCTAGCCTTTCCTTTACACGCATATGATTACATTAATGATCATTTTTGGATTTTTTGTTTATGTATGGAGCGTACATGTATATGGTACCTGTATGTATCTTTCAGACTTAAATGTTGGTACCTAGAGCACATAGCTCAATATATAGAATACATGTTGGTATCTAGAGCATCTAGCTCAGTATATAGTATTTGAATGATTGCTTCCGCCTTTTCATTGCTCTGGTTGTTGTTGTTGTTGTTGATGTTGGGGTTTAAAGTTATAGGCTAGTCCCGCCTGGCTTAGCGAGTGTGTATGTCTCCGTTCGCTATGATTTGGCTCGTGTGTGGAAATCTATTTCATATACGGGTCGGGTCATGGTGCGGGGGATGTGACGTCTCGCGCTCGGGCGTTACATCCTTTGAGTGGTATCAGAGCCCAGGGTTGCAAAACCAGGGTTCTAGTGTCGTGTTGAGTCAGTAGGTCGTTCGGCTGTAGGAATTACTTATTAATTTGGAGCATTTGCATTTTATGTGATAATGTGCTTAGATTCTTGACTTGAATGATTGAATGAATTTAATGCATTGTCACGCATGAACTAAAATTAGCACGCATGTTAGTGTTTGAGTGAACAGGATGCCTCCTAGAAGACATCGGGAAAGGTCTCCGGATCATCATCATCATAGAGATCGTTCTCCTAATCCTCCACAGCCGCCTATGAATATGGAGCACTTTATGGAGGCTGTATATAACTACGTGGAGCATAGAAGGGCTCAGGATCCTCCAGTACAACCGCAAGCTGAACATCAAGCACCTCCTCCTAATAACCCGAGAGATCATCATGGGTTGTTTTTGAGCTATAACCCTCCAAGGTTTTCGGGTTCTGTTGATGATGCTATATCGGAAGGATGGCTCACTCGGATTGAGAGGATTTTTAATGTTCGACAATTCACATCTCAAGAAAAGGCTCAGTTTGCTATTTTTCAATTGGACGGAGAGGCCTGTGATTGGTGGGAACGCACCCGAGAAAAACTGGAAGTGGAAGGAGAAGAAGTTAACTGGGAAGTGTTTGTAAGGGAATTCAGAGAAGCTTTTGTTCCTGAAGTTGTTCGAGAGAGGAAAGAACAAGAATTTATGGATTTGAAGCAAGGGACTCGGACGGTGGCTCAGTATCTTTCTCTTTTCAATAGGCTTGGGAAGTATGCACCTCACATTACAAGAGATGAAAAGAGAAAGGCAAAGAAGTTCATAGCTGGATTGAGGCAGGATCTAAGGCACGGGCACGCAGGCCATAATTTCGAGTTTTTTGCTGACACGGTACAGAGGGCATTGGTGTTGGAAGAGGAATACAAGAAAAAGGACCCCATACCCCGCATGCAAATGGGACAAGGATCGGGATTTGGAAAAGGGGAAAGACCTATGGTATCTCCTCCTCAGCCATTTCAAGGGCAAAATAAGAAGTTTCGACCTACGGGAGCTGCACCGCCGAAACCACAAGTACCTCCAGCTACTTCTGATCCTCGACATGATAGGTCACCATGTTTATATTGTGGAGGCCCGACTCGCACCTACAACACTTGCAGAAGGAGGTTGGGACAGTGTCTGATTTACGGGAAAATGACGCATATGGCCAATACTTGTCCAGACAAGACTCCAGGCTACCAACCGGGAGTTCAGAGGCAGCTGATTCCAACTCGTGCGTATGCCCTTGCGGGTGAAGAGCAAGATGTGGAAGCTAATCCCAATGCTATGGTGGAAGGTACGATATGCATCCATAACACGAACATACTTGCATTATTTGACCCTGGCGCTACTCATTCTTTTATATCCTGTAAATTAATTGATACTTTGTGTTTACCTGTTGCGTGCTTAAATGCTTGTTATGTGGTGAGTTCGCCGTTGGGTGGAAGTCTTGAGACGGATCGGGTGGTCAGAGACTGTATGATTGGGTTTGAAGGCAGAGAATATCGAGCAGATTTGGTGGTAATGCCGATGAACAGATATGGGGTTATTCTAGGAATGGATTGGTTGTTTCGGTATCACTCCACGGTTGATTGTTTCACCAAGACTGTTAAGTTGGAAGAAGAAGTGACAGTGGGGGAAGAATCAGAGATTACACATCTTTTGTCGTTTACTGAGGCTCATAAATTGATAAGGAACGGAGCTGCGGGATTCATTGCCTATATCTTGAATAAGCCGAAAGATCAGGCAAAGTTGGAAGAGACCGAAGTGGTAAAGGAGTACCTTGAAGTGTTTCCCGAAGTTTTAGGTTCTTTGCCTCCGGATCGAGAGATCGAATTTGTAATAGACTTATATCCGGGATCTGAACCTTATTCTAAGACTCCTTACCGGATGGCACCGGTAGAGTTACAGGAGTTGAAAGTTCAGTTGGAAGATCTTCTTAAGAATGGTTATATTCGACCGAGTTCATCCCCGTGGGGCGCGCCGGTTCTCTTTGTTAAGAAGAAAGATGGAACTTTAAGGATGTGTATTGACTACCGAGAGTTGAATCGGATGACTGTAAAGAATAAGTATCTATTGCCTAATATAGAGGATCTATTTGATATGCTACAAGGGTCAAGAGTGTATTCCAAGCTTGATTTAAGGCAAGGATATTATCAGTTAAAAATCAAGGAGGAAGATATTCCTAAGACCGGATTTAATACCCGGTGTGGACATTATGAGTTTGTGGTGATGCCATTTGGATTAACTAACGCGCCGGCAGCTTTTATGGACATGATGCATCGGATTTTCCGGCCGTATTTGGATAAGTTTGTTGTGATCTTCATTGATGATATTTTGGTGTACTCAAGGTCAGAAGAGGATCATGCTCGGCATTTGAGATTGGTATTGGAGACTTTAAGAGATAACCAACTTTATAACAAATTCAGTAAATGCGAGTTTTGGATTGACAGGGTGAGTTTCTTGGGACATATCATTTCGAGCAAAGGATTAGAAGTGGATCCTTCGAAAATAGAGACAGTTTCACAGTGGTAGAGTACTAAGAATGTTTCTGAGATCCGAAGTTTCTTGGGTTTAGCCGGTTATTACCGAAGATTTGTTAAAGATTTCTCTAAGATTGCAGCTCCGTTAACCCGATTAACCAAGAAAGAGGTTCGATTTAAATGGGATGAGAAGTGTGAAGTTAGTTTTCAGCTCTTGAAGGATAAGTTAACTTCTGCACCGATACTTGCACTTCCTGATGGTATTGAAGGGTTTGTGGTGTATACGGATGCTTCCGATGAAGGTTTAGGTTGTGTTTTGATGCAGAATGGGAGGGTAATTGCTTATGCCTCTAGGAAATTGAAAGAGCATGAGAAGAATTATCCCACTCACGATCTTGAACTTGCAGCGGTGATTTTTGCCTTAGGGAAGTGGAGACATTATTTGTATGGAACTTCTTTTGAGATTTTCACCGATCATAAGAGTCTTCAGTATTTGTTTTCTCAAAAGGATTTGAATAGAAGGCAACGAAGGTGGATGGAGACTCTCGAGGATTATGATTGTGTGATTAAGTATCACCCGGGTAAAGCTAACGTGGTCGCGGATGCATTGAGTAGGAAGGCTAGTGTATCCAATTTGAAGGTAAATATTGGACAACCAATGGAGTTGGTTAAGATAAAGGCTCATGTTGGTAACATCTCAGTACGTCCAGAGTTAAGGCAACAGATATTTGAGGCGCAACGGACGGATGTTGAGATTCAGAAGTTAGTTGAGAAGGCTCGATCAGACTCCGAGTGTCCATTTGGATTCGATGACACGAGAATCTTTCGGTTTAAGAACAGAGTGGTAGTTCCGACAGAGTTGAGAAGAGCTATTTTGGATGAAGCTCATAAAACGGTGTATTCGGTACATCCTGGTGGAAACAAGATGTATCGGGACTTGAAACAACATTATTGGTGGAACGGGCTGAAGAGAGACGTGGTGAATTATGTGAAGCAATGTTTGACTTGTCAGCTGGTGAAAGCTGAGCATCAGAAGCCGTCAGGATTATTACAGCCACTACCTATTCCCGAATGGAAATGGGAACAGATAGCAATGTATTTTGTATCGGGTTTACCTAGAGTGAAGGGTGGATTTGATGGAATTTGGGTAATCGTGGACAGGTTAACCAAGTCAGCACATTTTCTTGCAGTTCGGATGTCCGATAAGATAGGTAAGCTGGCTAAGAGGTATTGTGATGAGATTGTTCAGTTACATGGAGTGCCAGCTAGTATTGTTTCAGACAGGGATCCGAGATTCACTTCCAAGTTCTGGAAAGAGTTACAAAAATGTCTAGGGACTAAGCTTTAGTGCAGTACAGCTTTTCATCCACAGACTGACGGGCAATCTGAAAGGTTAATTAGATATCTTGAGGATATGTTAAGGGCGTGTGCGTTGGATTTCTCGAGTTCATGGAATGAACAATTACCACTGATTGAGTTTGCCTACAATAACAGTTATCAAGCTTCTATAGAAATGGCACCGTATGAGTTTCTTTGTGGACGAAAGTGTCGATCCCCGTTGTTTTTCGATTTGGAAGAATGGAAGTGGAGTAAGCAAGAAGGGGTACAAAGAGGTGAAAAGAAAGATAAACCTTCTAAGGCTATTCGGGATGCTATTGAAAAAGTTCAGATTATTCGACAACGGATGAAAGTAGCTCAAGATCGACAGAAAAGTTATGCAGATAAGAGAAGGAAAGATCTTGAATTTTAAGTTGGGGATAGGGTATTCCTAAAAGCATCATCTCGGAAAGGATTTACCCGAATTGGAAAAGGAGGAAAGTTAAATCCCCGATATTTGGGACCTTATGAGATTTTGGAGAGAATCGGAGATACAGCTTATAGATTGGATTTGCCTCCAAGTTTAACGGGTATTCACAATGTCTTCCATGTATCACAACTTCGGAAGTACTACCCCGATGAATCAGTGATCATACCGGTTGAAGAGGTTGAGCTTGAACCGAATCTCACTTTTGTTCAGAAACCAGTTAAGATTTTGGATCGAAAATTTCAAGAACTTCGAAACAGACGGTTTCCCTTGGTGAAAGTGTTATGGCGAAGTGATAAGACGGAAGAAGCCACGTGGGAAACGGAAGAGAAAATGAAGAAGTTCTACCCCGAATTGTTTTCGAACGAGCAATGAATCCGAGGACGAATTCTCTTTAAGGGGGAGAGGTTGTAACTCCCCGTGTTTTCACATGTGCCGGTAAGTGTTACGTGCGCATTTACATTTAATTATATGATTTTATATCTTGATTACTAATTGAATTCGTTTCTAATTTGATTTAATTGTTTACATTTTATATGAATTCCAATATGTGCTATCAATATATGAATGAAATTGCGAGAAAGTGAATTTCATGAATTGGGTGTTAATTGAATGGAATTATATGTTTCGTGTAATCTGTGGACTTGATTGTAACTTATTTGAATGTTTTGGACTCAATTGGAAATTGAGTTTGGGCTTAATTGCCACCTTTTGAAAGTTTAGGGACCTATTTGAATAATAGGCAACCCTGAAAGGTTTTCTAGATATCTTGAGCTCCAGACCTCGAAACCGAGAGCCGTAACCGGCGTTGAACTTGTTTTGACGTTACCTATCCATTAAACTTGACCTTATACTTTTTCGATACCGCTTGAAACTTCGACAATGAACCTTTCCACAACCTCGACCTTATAACTTGTTTGAACCGTTTTCTAATCGAACCGGACTTGGACCGACCCGAATCCTACCCATTTCTCTACTAAATATCAGCATTCCCTATCTCCTTGATCCCACTTTTGATCGATCATCATCATCCAAAGAGAGAAGCAAGAGAAGCTCCAAGAAACCCTCCATTTTGATCATCCAAGCTTTGAGCTCAAGCTTAACCAATCCTCCATCTCTCTCCAAGGTATTAAGTGATTTGAAATCTCCATCTTCTCCTCTATATGTTCATCTAAGTGAAGCATGGTAGAAGTTGGGAATTGATATGGGTTGAATGAAAGCATTAATTGGGGTTTGATCTTGAACTTGGGTTTTTTATGGTTTTAAGTGAGATTTAATGCATGGAAATTGTTGCTTGTAGCTTCCTTATCATTTCTAGGTGCTAAGATTTTGTGTTGGTTGAGTATAGCATGAGTTGCCATTAATGGAGCTTGAAGCTTCCATGGATGAAAGCTTGAATTTGGGTGATCATTTGCCAATGTTATGCATGAACTCTTGTGTATATGAATGAGTTATATGATTTGCATGATTTTTATGACTTGAATACATGTCTAAGTGTGTATAAGAGCTTCCTTAGAGCTGCCCCTGCTTTTCAAGCTTTTCCCTCGCCAAAACAGAGCTTCTGCTCTATTTTGCTTGGCAAAACGACGAGCTGACACGGCCATGTCAGCTTTGAAGTGAAAATGGACACGACCGTGTTGGGCTCTCGACTTTGTTTTTTTTCTGAATTTAATCTCGGACACGGCCATGTCCAAATGCTTTGAAAACTCAACACGGCCGTGTCAAGCCCTCAACTTTGAATTTTTTCGATTTTAAACCTCGGACACAGCCGTGTCCATTTCCTTTGAAAACTCAACACGGCCGTGTCATTTGAAATGGCAGCTTTGGGGGAACTCTTTTATTGCTTGTTTTGCGTTTATTGCTCGTATTTGTGAATTGTATGCAACGGGATCTATTTAAGCTGTGATTTATGATTGATATATGATATTGAGAACCATATGAAAGTATGAACGATATGAACGAGAATGAATACGGTTTTACCGTATATTGAACGAAACTTGTTGAATTATGTGTTTAATTGGATTCTATGACATTCATGACCATAATTGAACATATTATCGCATTTTAAGCATTCCATAACATGTCATTTCTTAGCCGAGTGTCTAATGTGGTCATGATTGAGTCTCACACTACCTTTGTCACACAGATCTTGATCCAGTGGGTGACGAGGTCGGGCAGTGAGAGCTTTGTCGGGTTCTTTTTGTCTACCAGGTGGGTTTTTCTGCTATTAGACAACAATATGACCCCGAACACCCAATGTGCAAGATTTTGGCCAAAACTTTATATATGTATTTATAGCGAGTTTTCAACGAAACAAATGCTTTAAACGAAAGCCTTTTTCTTGAATATCCTACCAAAAGTTTGGCGAGTAATGAATGAGTGATCACAATGAATGGGGGCCCGGGACTTAGTGTAGTGGTGAACCGGGGAAGCTTGCGCTGACGGGAATACATTTATACTAGTTCCAACAATTTCGGCAACCTGGATTTCACTAGGAGATTAGTGACTGAAAGGGGACCCGCGCTTTTGGGGATTCATATACCCCTCTAGCATTAATGAATGAGGGTTCGGGCCTTGCAAACCCGTTCCCTACCCGGAGGAAGAAGGTGGTATATGAACGATTGAATGAATGATCGAATGTATGTGCACGAAAGAATGTAATGTATGAATGAATGAATGAATAATGAATTACACGAGGTGGTGGTTGGAGATAATGCACGCCCTCTCGCCGGGCCACGAATGACCTAACGAATGAAATGAATTATTATAATCCTATTCGTTGTATTTTATTTTCCCACTTGGGAAAAATGCTCCTAAACCTCGTATAAGGATTATAGCTTGCATGTATGTATTTAAATTCCGCGATATTATGCCTATCTTTTTATACCCACCAGTCTGTCTAAGACTGAACCCGGAGTTGTTTCAGTTATTTTTGCAGGAAGGGGATGCTAGGCGGGATGGGAGTCGGGAGGAGAGTCTTGCATAGTGTCTAGCCTTTCCTTTACACGCATATGATTACATTAATGATCATTTTTGGATTTTTTGTTTATGTATGGAGCGTACATGTATATGGTACCTGTATGTATCTTTCAGACTTAAATGTTGGTACCTAGAGTACATAGCTCAATATATGGAATACATGTTGGTATCTAGAGCATCTAGCTCAGTATATAGTATTTGAATGATTGCTTCCGCCTTTTCGTTGTTCTGGTTGTTGTTGTTGTTGTTGATGTTGGGGTTTAAAGTTATAGGCTAGTCCCGCCTGGCTTAGCTAGTGTGTATGTCTCCGTTCGCTATGATTTGGCTCGTGTGTGGAAATCCATTTCATATACGGGTCGGGTCATGGTGCGGGGGATGTGACGTCTCGCGCTCGGGCGTTACAGATTGAGTATTTGTAATTGTTTTAGAAAGCCTGAATTACGAAACTGTATTTTTTTCCTGAAAGTTTCTGAAAATTAGTTTTTACAAAATTTAATTTTTGAATACAATTTTAGATTTGAAACTGTATAAACTGTTTTTGGATTTCTTGGATTGGTTTTGCTTTTGAACGAAAACACGAAACGAAAAGCCTGGATTACGAACAAGCGAAACCCCGTGCGCGAAGGTGTCGCGCGCGAGGGCTTCGCGCACACCTCCCGCCTGTCCTAGGCGCACGCAGGCATCACCGCCATCGCCCTCCCGCAAGCGTGCGGGAGGCCTTCCGGGCGCTCCTAGCCCAGGGCTACCGGGAATGGCCGCCCGCCGTCTCGCCCAGGCTGGGCGAGAATCCCGCAAGGCGTGCGGGATAGCTCGCCCAGGCCGCTGTTGGAAAATACGAATCAGAAAGCAGCGGAATTTAAAAAATTTTCCCAACAAAAGGACCTTGAACTCGCAATCGTGTAACCAAATTCGTAAAGATAGAAAACTTACTTTTCTTTTATTCTTTCTTGAAGCGTTTCAAGCCACCCAAGAACGCTCTTCACGCGGCTTGATCCCCTCTCCTTTGGTAAAGCTCGAATCTTCAAACTTCTAACTTGAAGTCTCTAGAGAAAGTCCACCAACTTGATCACAATCTAACTAGTAAGGATGCTAGTTCTCTAGTTAGTGTTTAGGCTTAACCTAGGGTTTAATTTAATCTTGGAGAAAGGAAGGTGTTCAACACATGAACCAAGAATTGTCTATTAGCTCTAAAGGGGAGCATGAGCTCCCCTATATATAGGAAAGGGGAGGGACGGCCGAACCTAGTCCTTATTGGACTAGGATTTGGTTCCTCTCTCTCCTATTACTTGATGATCAAGTATTTTCCAACTTTGACTTTGAATTCTATTTCTAGTCAACTTTTAAGAGAGCTTAAAAATATCCAAACTATTTTTGGATAATTTTATACTTTATTTATTATAAAATAAATAACTTATTTTATCTAATTAATTAATTCATAATTAATTAACTAGATTATTTTCTCCAAAATTAGACTTTCCTTTTAATTCAAAATTAAACCAAAGTCTATTAAATAATTAACCAATTAATTATTTAACATATATATTATCACACGTGTGTGACACGTGTCACAGTGACACGTGTCACTCACGCGAGCCACACGTGTGAATTCACACGTGTGGAACCCTCTTGGTCCGATTAACTCGTTTAATCATTTTCAAGCCTCAACTCATGTAACCAAGTTGTTGTGTGTGACCCTCTAGGTTCTCAATTCAATTAGCAGTGACCCCAATTAATTAATTCACTAATTAATTAATCAGTCCACAGATTAAACGACCATAGTCTAGCAACAGGTGTTTAACCCCTAGCTGAATTGGAATGTTCGGATTCGACAGAACCTTTAAGTCATTGAATCATGTGAGATACAATCCTCCTACTTACTATCTCTCAACCAAGATCTAGGGCAAGGGAATAATCAGAACCCTAATAATCCGGTCTTAAAGCTAAGTGCATTTCATATCCATTTGATCTCAATCCAAGAAACCCTTTTCTTGATGTCTTGATCTACTGCCTTGGCCAAGGACTCCATATGGCATATGAATGACTTACACAATAAGAGATCACCTTGCAAATGCAAGTGTAGGTCCTTTCTTGATTCTCATTCACTTTCATGAGTCACTTGTGCAGCCCCAGCATAAGCCTTGAATCAGTTGTCTAAGGCGACACCCTTTAAAGCTTATACCTAAGACTACAGAGTTAACTCATAAAGTGACAAGGAACCTCAAGTCTAAGGATCAATTAATCACATCAATGACTCGTGAGATATTTCCTAATCTGGAAGTTTCCATTTCCTGAAATAGAAACTTCCTTTCCCATTTAGGAATGTTCTCACACGGGGCACCTCAGTGAACTTACTTATTAAAGTAAGCACCCTCATGTATCACGCACGTATCAACTATACACTTTGCACCTCCATGAAACAAGGTGGTCCTTCTTAAGGGCGTGATCCCACAAGCAAGCCTTAGAGGAGTCAGGTTGACACTCCCACTGTCTGTAGGACTCATCGGCTTGGAGTATTTTACTAATCATGACTTATGTGATATAGGGCTCGTTTCATGAACCATTTCACCTAAATGGTAGAGTCCTAAAGTCATCAGGATTAGGGGAGTTCTCATACATGCACAGCTAAAGTAAACGCATACCAAACAAGAGCATATAAAGAAGTGTTGCCTCAATTCGTTATTTCATTCAAAGATTGTCTGTGATTACAATAAGGAAAAGCACAAAGCGGATATACAATCGGCTTTCTAGGGCACTATTCCTAACAATCTCCCACTTGCCCGTCAAAGCCATTCTAAAGCTACTCTAAGTCCCATCTTCTGAAGATGACCTTGGAAAGCTTCTCGACTAAGGGGTTTAGTAAGTGGATCTGCCACGTTCTCTGCTGATGTGACCCTCTCAATTTGCACATCTCCTCTTTTGATAATATCACGGATTAGGTGATACTTCCTCATAATGTGCTTGGTCCGTTGGTGAGATCTTGGTTCTCTTGCTTGAGCAACCGCCCCAGTGTTGTCACAAAACACAGTAATGGGGTCTTTCATGCTAGGAACAACATTCAACTCTTGAATGAAGTTTCTAATCCAAACACCTTCCTTAGCTGCATCATTTGCAGCTAAGTATTCGGCCTCAGTGGTCGAATCTGCAGTGGTTGTTTGCTTGGAACTCTTCCAACTCACTGCTCCGCCGTTTAGGCAGAAAATGTATCCTGACATTGACTTAAAATCATCTAAGTCAGATGCAAAGCTTGCATCGCAGTATCCTTCGACAGTAAGATCTTTCTGACCTCCGTAAACTAAGAATAAATCTTTAGTACTTTTCAAGTACTTAAGAATATTCTTCACGGCAGCCCAGTGACCATCTCCAGGGTCAGTTTGGAAACGACTTGTCACACTAAGTGCATAAGCCACATCCGGTCGAGTACATAACATTGCATACATTATGCTACCTATTGCTGATGCATAAGGTGTATGAGTCATTCTTTCCTTCTCAAGGTTAGTCTTAGGACACATCTTCTTTGAAAGACATGTTCCTACACTCATAGGAAGGTTCTTAACCTTTGCTGACTCCATATTGAATCTCTTCAATACTTTGTCAATGTACATCGACTGTGATAGTCCTATTAACCTTCTAGATCTATCTCTATAGATTTTAATTCCAAGGATATAGGACGCATCACCAAGATCTTTCATCTCGAATTGGTTCGATAACCATAACTTAGTCACTTTCATGTCATCCTTCGAATTCCCAATAAGAAGGATGTCATCAACATAAAGTACTAAGAATTGCACTGAGGTCTCCAATTCCTTTCTATACACACAGGACTTATTCGAAATTTGAATAAAGCCAAACGCTTTGACTGATTCATCAAATCGAATGTTCCAATTCCTAGAAGCCTGTTTCAATCCATAGATTGATCTTTGGAGTTTGCAAACCTTTTGCTCACTCCCACTGAATGTGAAACCTCTGGGTTGCTCCATATAAATGTCTTTGTCAATGTCACCATTGAGAAAGGCAGTTTTCACATCCATTTGCCATATCTCATAGTCATAATATGCAGCAATGGCAAGCATGATTCGAATGGACTTTTGCATTGCAACTGGTGAAAAGGTTTCGTCAAAGTCCACTCCGGGTCTTTGAGTGAATCCTTTTGCAACCAGTCTTGCTTTGTAGGCTGCAATGCTTCCATCAACTCCAAGCTTTCTCTTAAAGATCCATTTGCAACCTATGGGTTTGACCCCATCAGGCAAATCTACCAAGGTCCAAACTTGGTTGGAGTTCATGGAATCCATTTCGGATTTCATGGCTTCTGTCCACTGTTCAGAGTCAGAATCTGACAGTGCCTCCTCATATGTCAAAGGATCATTATCCTTTTGAGAGATTTCATGGAAGAATCCATACCATCTCTCCGGCTGTCTAGGAGTACGTTCAGAACGCCTTAGAGGAGGATTCAAATGTGTATCGAAATTCGTGATTGGTTGCAGTTGATCAGAGTGGGACGTTTCTTCAGTGGGTGGTATGGGGTCACTTTGTACTTCTTCTAATTCTATGATCTTGCCTTTCTTTTCTTTAAGGAACGGTTCCTCAAGAAAAGTGGCATTTCTGGAAACAAACACCTTTTGTTCAGATTGATCATAGAAGTAGTATCCTATGGATTCCTTAGGATAGCCTACAAAGTAGCATAAGTTAGAACGAGATTCTAACTTATCTCCCACTGTCCTCTTCACGTAAGCAGGACAACCCCAAATTCTTAAGTAAGAATAACTAGGGATTTTACCATGCCACATTTCATAGGGCGTTTTAGGGACTGACTTAGAGGGAACAAGATTCAAAATCTTTGCTGCACTTTCTAGGGCATAACCCCAGAAAGAAGGTGGTAAGTCAGTGAAACTCATCATGGAACGAACCATATCAAGTAGGGTTCGATTCCTTCTCTCAGAAACTCCATTAAGCTGAGGAGTTCCCGGAGGAGTCCACTGAGAGATAATCCCATTATCCTTGAGATGATTAAGGAATTCTTCACTAAGATATTCGCCTCCTCGATCAGATCGAAGTGCTTTGATCTTGTGACCAGTTTGGTTCTCAACCACCTTTTGAAATTCTAAGAATTTCTCAAAAGCTTCAGATTTATACTTCATTAAGTATACGTAACCATACCGACTAAAGTCGTCAGTGAAGGTTATGAAATACTGATGATTGTTTCTCGTGCTTACACTAAGCGGTCCACAAACATCAGTATGGATCAAATCCAGAACCTTAGTGGCACGTTCCACAGTTCCTTTAAAAGGAACTTTGGACATTTTTCCTTTGAGACAGGATTCGCAAGAAGTTAACTCTTTGAGATCATTTTCAGAGAATGATCCTAAAGTGTTTATCTTGCTAATTCTGTTCTTGGAAATGTGTCCTAATCTAGCGTGCCATAAGGGAGCTGAAACTTTGTCATCTCTCTTACGCTTTGTTTCTCGTTGTATATTCATAATATTGATATTTTGAGTTAGGTAAAGTCCATTACTTAGAGTACCGATATGAACGGAAGAGTTGTTCCGTTTGATAAAGTATTTACCATTCTTAATATAAGTTTCATAACCTTCGCAATCTAATATTGGAACTGAAATTATATTACGAATAATGCTCGGTACATAAAGGACTTTGTTTAATACTAACTCAAAACTACCTAAATCTAATCTAATTGTGCCTAAAGCTCGAGCTTCAACGTTTGAGCCATTGCCGATCTTCAAGACACATTCTCCTTCTTTGAGTTGTTGGACTTCACTTAGCATCTGTACATCATTACAGATATGAGTTCCACAACCGGTATCAAGTACCCAAGAACTAGAATTAATAGAAAGATTTACTTCAACGAGAAAGATACCTTTCTTTAGAGTAGCCTTGTACTCTGGGCAGTTTCTCCTCCAATGTCCCGCTTTGCCACAATGGAAGCAAACATCCTCTTTCTGATCACGCTTCTTCTTTTGGGCCTTCCCCTTCGAAATGCCACCAGTGGGCCTAAGGGGTTTCTTCTTCTTCTTTTGGGCTTTCTTGCCCTTACCTTTAGAAGGCCCAGAAGAGGAAGATGGAGCATTCACCATCAAAACCTTATTGTCCTTCTTGATCGTGCTTTCAGCAGTCACAAGCTGACTAATCAGCTCAGCTACAGTAGCACCAGCATGATTCATGTTGAAGTTAAGGACAAATGGGTTGAATGATGGTGGGAGCGAAGCTAGCAACAAATCCACTGAAAGTTCATCTTTCAGTGGCATGTCCATGGAAGCAAGTTTCTCAGTAAGGGCAAGAAACTTGAGTCCATATTCATGGACACTTGAACCTTCCCTCATTCTCAAGTGGAATAATTCCTTTGAAGTGTTATACCTTGTAACACGTTCATGAGGGCGGTAAAGTTGCTCTAAGTGGTCGTAAATCTCCCAAGCAAATTCCATGGCCTCATGTTGTCTTTGCAAGTCCGGAGACATGTTAGCCAACATAAGGCAACGGGCTTGGAGATTATCATCCTTCCACTTCTGAATCGCGTCCCGCTCGGCCCGAGTGGGAGCCTCCCCTTCAGGAGTAGGCTCCCCTTCGAAGAGAACATAAGTTCTCTTCTCAGAATCTAAAATGATTTTTAGATTCCTCAGCCAATCAGAATAGTTGGGACCAGTCAACTTGTTTGACTCGAGGATCGATACAAGAGGGTTTTTGGTTGCCATTTCAAAACACGTAGAGAATCACAGAATCTACGACCTAAATGGTAAAACAGAGAACTAGTGAGCATGCTGAATTATAACGATATACAAAAGATAAGGTCTTTAATCTATTGTAGCTCCCACTGTTTTTCAAAGATCTAGAATTCCCAAAGATCTAAGAGGAACACGTTTCCCAATGGGTACTAAGATCCTAGGCATTTTACCTCGAACCCACGACTCGCGGACATTCTTAGCAAGAACCCTAGGTAGGTACAACTTACCAATTCTAACACCTTTAGAACTCTTAGTAATTGTTTTTGCATCACCTATCTTTCAATATGGACCCACGACTCGTGCGACATCCATATTTACTTAGGCGTTAAGCTAGACCCATCAATCATAAGATCATGACCAAAACTTAGTTCGAACGACCCACGACTCGCGGACATCGCCCTTGCTAAAATTGACCACGAAATATTGATCATTTAAAATGATCAATTAGGTAACTAAGAACTAATAAGCTCCACTAGCTATCCCACGACTCGCGGACAAGAACTAGCTTTACTTACTAAACTTAAAACCTATTGATGGAATGCTAGGAATTTAATTCAAAATTTGCATCTCGAATTAAACACCTATTTGTTCGAAATTAGCTTAATATTTAATGGGAATTTTCGAATCAACCGGAGAGTTGTCCGGTTCGACCTCACCAACATATATGTTATCCAATTTTATTAGTCTTGATTAATGCAAGTACACTTAAATGCATTTCAAACAAGCACATAAACAGATAACATGTCCTAGCATGATACTAACATGTAATGATCATGGGTTCTACCTATCTTATGCGTGATATGTGGGAGCCACTCCACAATCACAAGTTCTAACATACATGCCACATAAACAGTTCAAATCATATAAGGGAAAGCAGTAACAAAATACGAGCCCTATCTCTATTACATTTAACAATTGAGATTCCCCTCCCTAACATTTTGAGGGGTCTTCACTTATGGCCTCCTTGTTACTTGAATGTGGTCCATCTTACTCCATGGGTGCATTGTCTCCAAAATGAAAATAAAAACCTCACCACCTATCTCTACTCTCAAATTACAATAAAAAGAAAAAGACATAAAGTAATAAGGCTCAATCTTCATATTGGCCTTAGACAATTACACGGGGCATACCCCGGCCTCAAAAACAGTAATATGGAAAGCCACATAATAAATCACATAACAGTACGCACATAAGTGAGGCTCCAACCTCAATTGAAAAACGCAACTATAGGGCTCCAACCCCAATTTAAACCATCCATGTGCATAAATTAAAACCATACATAGATCTAAACCCATGATCACCTAACATGCTTTTGCAAGAATTTAAATTTAACCAATAAATTAAAATTCTCGCTTTAAGCTCTAATAGCTTAAAACACGACTTGATGCGAGTCTTATTTATAAAAGTTTTCAATAAATCCCAAATTACCAAAACAAATAAAATTCCAATTAATTTCTGAAAATTAATAATTTTATCAAGATGTAATTTCCCAAAATGTAAACCGTTTCAATTTCTCAAAAATCCCAATTTTAAGTTTTAATTCAAAAATTAAAATAAATATTCAAAAATAAAATTTTAAAATTAAAATAAAATTGGGACTGGATTGCACGAAACACGAAAGGGGCCGGATCACGAAAACGGGGCCCGTGCGCGAAACGAGGCACAGCGTCGCAAGCGCGCGCGGACGCGCACGGCAGGCGCGCACAGCGCCCGGCCAAGGCCAGGCGAGTGCGCGCACTGCGCGCGCATACCGCGCGCCTCGCGCGCGCGTGCTGTGCTAGGCGGTGGGCGGCCAGTCTCGGCCGCCCTGGGCGGGCGCGCCTAGGCGCGCCCGGAAGGCTCCCGCACAGGCGTGCGGGAGGAGCTGGAAGGCTGGCCGGTCTGTCCCGGCCAGGCCTGGGCGGCGACGGGCGGACGGCATGCGGGAGGGCCTCCCGCGCGGTTGCGGGAGGGTGGTGCGCGAAGCCCGCGCGCGCGACTCCTTCGCGCGCGGGGTTTCGCGTGTTCATCGTGTTCCGGGCTTTCGTTTCGTGTTTTCGTTCAAAAGTAAAACCAATCCAAGAAATCCAAAAACAGTTTATACAGTTTCAAATCTAAAATTGTTTTTCAAAATTAAATTTTACAAAAACCAATTTTCAGAAACTTTCAGGAAAAAATACAGTTTCGTAATTCAGGCTTTCTAAAACAATTACAAATACTCAATCGCATCAAGCCTAAGAATTTCTACCAAATTCAGTATAATTGAGACGAATCAGAAACACGATTAACGAGGTGGCTCTGATACCACTTGTTGGAAAATACGAATCAGAAAGCAGCGGAATTTAAAAAATTTTCCCAACAAAAGGACCTTGAACTCGCAATCGTGTAACCAAATTCGTAAAGATAGAAAACTTACTTTTCTTTTATTCTTTCTTGAAGCGTTTCAAGCCACCCAAGAACGCTCTTCACGCGGCTTGATCCCCTCTCCTTTGGTAAAGCTCGAATCTTCAAACTTCTAACTTGAAGTCTCTAGAGAAAGTCCACCAACTTGATCACAATCTAACTAGTAAGGATGCTAGTTCTCTAGTTAGTGTTTAGGCTTAACCTAGGGTTTAATTTAATCTTGGAGAAAGGAAGGTGTTCAACACATGAACCAAGAATTGTCTATTAGCTCTAAAGGGGAGCATGAGCTCCCCTATATATAGGAAAGGGGAGGGACGGCCGAACCTAGTCCTTATTGGACTAGGATTTGGTTCCTCTCTCTCCTATTACTTGATGATCAAGTATTTTCCAACTTTGACTTTGAATTCTATTTCTAGTCAACTTTTAAGAGAGCTTAAAAATATCCAAACTATTTTTGGATAATTTTATACTTTATTTATTATAAAATAAATAACTTATTTTATCTAATTAATTAATTCATAATTAATTAACTAGATTATTTTCTCCAAAATTAGACTTTCCTTTTAATTCAAAATTAAACCAAAGTCTATTAAATAATTAACCAATTAATTATTTAACATATATATTATCACACGTGTGTGACACGTGTCACAGTGACACGTGTCACTCACGCGAGCCACACGTGTGAATTCACACGTGTGGAACCCTCTTGGTCCGATTAACTCGTTTAATCATTTTCAAGCCTCAACTCATGTAACCAAGTTGTTGTGTGTGACCCTCTAGGTTCTCAATTCAATTAGCAGTGACCCCAATTAATTAATTCACTAATTAATTAATCAGTCCACAGATTAAACGACCATAGTCTAGCAACAGGTGTTTAACCCCTAGCTGAATTGGAATGTTCGGATTCGACAGAACCTTTAAGTCATTGAATCATGTGAGATACAATCCTCCTACTTACTATCTCTCAACCAAGATCTAGGGCAAGGGAATAATCAGAACCCTAATAATCCGGTCTTAAAGCTAAGTGCATTTCATATCCATTTGATCTCAATCCAAGAAACCCTTTTCTTGATGTCTTGATCTACTGCCTTGGCCAAGGACTCCATATGGCATATGAATGACTTACACAATAAGAGATCACCTTGCAAATGCAAGTGTAGGTCCTTTCTTGATTCTCATTCACTTTCATGAGTCACTTGTGCAGCCCCAGCATAAGCCTTGAATCAGTTGTCTAAGGCGACACCCTTTAAAGCTTATACCTAAGACTACAGAGTTAACTCATAAAGTGACAAGGAACCTCAAGTCTAAGGATCAATTAATCACATCAATGACTCGTGAGATATTTCCTAATCTGGAAGTTTCCATTTCCTGAAATAGAAACTTCCTTTCCCATTTAGGAATGTTCTCACACGGGGCACCTCAGTGAACTTACTTATTAAAGTAAGCACCCTCATGTATCACGCACGTATCAATTATACACTTTGCACCTCCATGAAACAAGGTGGTCCTTCTTAAGGGCGTGATCCCACAAGCAAGCCTTAGAGGAGTCAGGTTGACACTCCCACTGTCTGTAGGACTCATCGGCTTGGAGTATTTTACTAATCATGACTTATGTGATATAGGGCTCGTTTCATGAACCATTTCACCTAAATGGTAGAGTCCTAAAGTCATCAGGATTAGGGGAGTTCTCATACATGCACAGCTAAAGTAAACGCATACCAAACAAGAGCATATAAAGAAGTGTTGCCTCAATTCGTTATTTCATTCAAAGATTGTCTGTGATTACAATAAGGAAAAGCACAAAGCGGATATACAATCGGCTTTCTAGGGCACTATTCCTAACAGCCGCCCGCTGCCGCCCGCCATCCTTGCCGAGAAGGGCCGCGTACAGGAGCCCCGTTTTTTTTTTTCCGTAATTCGTGTTTTCGTATTTCGTGCAATCGAGTCCCAATTTTTATTTTAATTTTAAAATTTTATTTTTGAATATTTATTTTAATTTTTGAATAAAACTTAAAATTGGAATATTAATTTATTTTAATTTTTGAATAAAACTTATTTTTGAATATTTATTTATTTTAAAATATTTATTTTTGAATATTTATTTTAATTTCACGTAGGCCGCGCGCCATCCTTGCACGAGAAGGGCTCCCACATATCACGCATAAGATAGGTAGAACCCATGATCATTACATGTTAGTATCATGCTAGGACATGTTATCTGTTTATGTGCTTGTTTGAAATGCATTTAAGTGTACTTGCATTAATCAAGACTAATAAAATTGGATAACATATATGTTGGTGAGGTCGAACCGGACAACTCTCCGGTTGATTCGAAAATTCCCATTAAATATTAAGCTAATTTCGAACAAATAGGTATTTAATTCGAGATGCAAATTTTGAATTAAATTCCTAGCATTCCATCAATAGGTTTTAAGTTTAGTAAGTGAAGCTAGTTATTGTCCGCGAGTCGTGGGATAGCTAGTGGAGCTTATTAGTTCTTAGTTACCTAATTGATCATTTTACATGGTCAATATTTCGTGATCAATTTTGGCAAGGGCGATGTCCGCGAGTCGTGGGTCGTTTGAACTAAGTTTTAGTCATGATCTTATGATTGATGGGTCTAGCTTAACGCCTATGTAAATATGGATGTCGTACGAGTCGTGGGTCCATATTGAAAGATAGGTGATGCAAAAACAATTACTAAGAGTTCTAAAGGTGTTAGAATTGGTAAGTTGTACCTACCTAGGGTTCTTACTTAGAGTGTCCGCGAGTCGTGGGTTCGAGGTAAAATGCCTAGGATCTTAGCACCCATTGGGAAACGTGTTCCTCTTAGATCCTTGGGAATTCTAGATCTTTGAAAAACAGTGGGAGCTACATTAGATTAAAGACCTTATCTTTTGTATATCGTTATAATTCAGCATGCTCACTAGTTCTCTGTTTTACCATTTAGGTTGTAGATTCTGTGATTCTCTACGTGTTTTGAAATGGCAACCAAAAACCTTCTTGTATCGATCCTCGAGTCAAACAAGTTGACTGGTCCCAACTATTCAGATTGGCTGAGGAATCTAAAAATCATTTTAGATTCTGAGAAGAGAACTTATGTTCTCTTCGAAGTGGAGCCTAGTCCCGAAGGGGAGGCTCCCACTCGGGCCGACCGGGACACGATTCAGAAGTGGAAGGATGATAATCTCCAAGCCCGTTGCCTTATGTTGGCTAACATGTCTCCGAACATGCAAAGGCAACATGAGGCCATGCAATTCGGTTGGGAGATTTACGACCACTTAGAGCAACTTTACCGCCCTCATGAACGTGTTACAAGGTATAACACTTCAAAGGAATTGTTCCAGTTGAGAATGAGGGAAGGTTCAAGTGTCCATGAATATGGACTCAAGTTTCTCGCCCTTACTGAGAAACTTGCTTCCATGGACATGGCACTGAAAGATGAGCTTTCAGTGGATTTGTTGCTAGCTTCGCTCCCACCATCATTCAACCCATTTGTCTTTAACTTCAATATGAATCATGCTGGTGCTACTGTAGCTGAGCTGATTAGTCAGCTTGTGACTGCTGAAAGCATTATCAAGAAGGACAATAAGGTTTTGATGGTGAATGCTCCATCTTCCTCTTCTGGGCCTTCAAAAGGTAAGGGAAAGAAAGCCCAAAGGAAGAAGAAGAAACCCCTTAGGCCCACTGGTGGCGTTTCGAAGGGGAAGGCCCAAAAGAAGAAGCGTGATTAGAAAGAGGATGTTTGCTTCCATTGTGGCAAAGCGGGACATTAGAGGAGAAACTGCCCAGAGTACAAGGCTACTCTAAAGAAAGGTATCTTTCTCGTTGAAATAAATCTTTCTATTAATTCTAGTTCTTGGGTACTTGATACCGGTTGTGGAACTCATATCTGTAATGATGTACAGATGATAAGTGACGTCCAACAACTCAAAGAAGGAGAATGTGTCTTGAAGATCGGCGATGGCTCAAACGTTGAAGTTCGAGCTTTAGGCACAATTAGATTATATTTAGGTAGTTTTGAGTTTGTCTTAAATAAAGTCCTTTATGTACCGACCATTATTCGTAATATAATTTATGTTCCAATTTTAGATTGTGAAGGTTATGAAACTTATATTAAGAATGGTAAATACTTTATCAAACGGAACAACTCTTCCGTTCACATCGGTACTCTAAGTAATGGACTTTATCTAACTCAGAATATCAATATCATGAATATACAACGAGAAACGAAGCGTAAGAGAGATGATAAAGTTTCAGCTCCCTTATGGCACGCTAGATTAGGACACATTTCCAAGAACAGAATTAGCAAGATAAGAACTTTAGGATCATTCTCTGAAAATGATCTTAAGGAGTTAACTTCTTGCGAATCTTGTCTCAAAGGAAAGATGTCCAAAGTTCCTTTTAAAGGGACTGTGGAACGTGCCACTAAGGTCTTGGATTTGATCCATTCTGATGTTTGTGGACCGCTCAGTGTAAGCACTAGAAACAATCATCAGTATTTCATAACCTTTACCGATGACTTTAGTCGATATGGTTATGTATACTTAATGAAGTATAAATCTGACGCTTTTGAGAAATTCTTAGAATTTCAAAAGGAGGTTGAGAACCAAACTGGTCACAAGATCAAAGCACTTCGATCTGATCGAGGAGGCGAGTATCTTAGTGAAGAATTCCTTAATCATCTCAAAGATAATGGGATTATCTCTCAGTGGACTCCTCCGGGAACTCCTCAGCTTAATGGAGTTTCTGAGAGAAGGAATCGAACCTTACTTGATATGGTTCGTTCCATGATGAGTTTCACTGACTGACTACCTTCTTTCTGGGGTTATGCCCTAGAAAGTGCAGCAAAGATTTTGAATCTAGTTCCCTCTTAGTCAGTCCCTAAAACGCCCTATGAAATGTGGCATGCTAAAATCCCTAGCAATTCTTACTTAAGAATTTGGGGTTGTCCTGCTTACGTGAAGAGGACAGTGGGAGATAAGTTAGAATCTCGTTCTAACTTATGCTACTTTGTAGGTTATCCTAAGGAATCCATAGGATACTACTTCTATGATCAATCTGAGCAAAAGGTGTTTGTTTCCAGAAATGCCACTTTTCTTAAGGAACCATTCCTTAAAGAAAATAAAGGTAAGATCATAGAATTAGAAGAAGTACAAAGTGATCCCACACCACCCACTGAAGAAACGTCTCCTTCTGATCAACCACAACCAATCACGAATTTCGATACACATGAAAATCCTCCTCTAAGGTTCTGAACGCACTCCTAGACAGCCGGAGAGATGGTATGGATTCTTCCATGAAATCTCTCAAAAGGATAATGATCCTTTAACATATGAGGAGGCACTTTCAGATCCTGACTCTGAATAGTGGATAAAAGCCATGAAATCCGAAATGGACTCCATGAACTCCAACCAAGTTTGGACCTTGGTAGATTTGCCTGATGGGGTCAAACCCATAGGTTGCAAATGGATCTTTAAGAGAAAGCTTGGAGTTGATGGAAGCATTGCAGCCTACAAAGCAAGACTGGTTGCAAAAGGATTCACTCAAAGACCCGGCGTGGACTTTGATGAAACTTTTTCGCCAGTTACAATGCAAAAGTCTATTCGGATCATGCTTGCCATTGCTGCATATTATGACTATGAGATATGGCAAATGGATGTGAAAACTGCCTTTCTCAATGGTGACAATGATAAAGACATTTATATGGAGCAACCCATAGGTTTCACATTCAGTGGGAGTGAGCAAAAGGTTAGCAAACTCCAAAGATCAATCTATGGATTGAAACAGGCTTCTAGGAATTGGAACATTCGATTTGATGAATCAGTCAAAGCGTTTGGCTTCATTCAAATTTCGAATGAGTCCTGTGTGTATAGAAAGGAATTGGAGACCTCAGTGCAATTCTTAGTACTTTATGTTGACGACATCCTTCTTATTGGGAATTCGAAGGATGATATGAAAGTAACTAAGTTATGGTTATCGAACCAATTCGAGATGAAAGATCTTGGTGATGCGTCCTATATCCTTGGAATTAAAATCTATAGAGATAGATCTAGAAGGTTAATAGGACTATCACAGTCGATGTACATTGACAAAGTATTGAAGAGATTCAATATGGAGTCAGCAAAGGTTAAGAACCTTCCTATGAGTGTAGGAACATGTCTTTCAAAGAAGATGTGTCCTAAGACTAACCTTGAGAAGGAAAGAATGACTCATACACCTTATGCATCAGCAATAGGTAGCATAATGTATGCAATGTTATGTACTCCACCGGATGTGGCTTATGCACTTAGTGTAACAAGTCGTTTCCAATCTGACCCTGGAGATGGTCACTGGGCTGCCGTGAAGAATATTCTTAAGTACTTGAAAAGTACTAAAGATTTATTCTTAGTTTACGGAGGTCAGAAAGATCTTACTGTCGAAGGATACTGCGATGCAAGCTTTGCATCTAACTTAGATGATTTTAAGTCAATATCAGGATACATTTTCTGCCTAAACGGCGGAGCAGTGAGTTGGAAGAGTTCCAAGCAAACGACCAATGCAGATTCGACCACTGAGGCCGAATACTTAACTACAAATGATGCAGCTAAGGAAGGTGTTTGGATTAGAAACTTCATTCAAGAGTTGAATGTTGTTCCTAGCATGAAAGACCCTATTACTGTGTTTTGTGACAACACTGGGGCGGTTGCTCAAGCAAGAGAACCAAGATCTCACCAACGGACCAAGCACATTATGAGGAAGTATCACCTAATCCGTGATATTATCAAAAGAGGAGATGTGCAAATTGAGAGGGTCACATCAGCAGAGAACGTGGTAGATCCACTTACTAAGCCCCTTAGTCGAGAAGCTTTCCAAGGTCATCTTCAGAAGATGGGACTTAGAGTAGCTTTAGAATGGCTTTGACGGGCAAGTGGGAGAATGTTAGGAATAGTGCCCTAGAAAGCCGATTGTATATCCGCTTTGTGCTTTTTCTTATTGTAATCACAGACAATCTTTGAATGAAATAACGAATTGAGGCAACACTTCTTTATATGCTCTTGTTTGGTATGCGTTTACTTTATCTGTGCATGTATGAGAACTCCCCTAATCCTGATGACTTTAGGACTCTACCATTTAGGTGAAATGGTTCATGAAACGAGCCCTATATCACATAAGTCATGATTAGTAAAATACTCCAAGCCGATGAGTCCTACAGACAGTAGGAGTGTCAACCTGACTCCTCTAAGGCTTGCTTGTGGGATCATGCCCTTAAGAAGGACCACCTTGTTTCATGGAGCTGCAAAGTGTATAGTTGATACGTGCGTGATACATGAGGGTGCTTACTTCAATAAGTAAGTTCACTGAGGTGCCCCCTGTGAGAACATTCCTAAATGGGAAAGGAAGTTTCTATTTCAGGAAATGAAAACTTCCAGATT
Source organism: Lantana camara (assembly GCA_037501455.1). Classification (NCBI taxonomy): domain Eukaryota; kingdom Viridiplantae; phylum Streptophyta; class Magnoliopsida; order Lamiales; family Verbenaceae; genus Lantana; species Lantana camara. The sequence continues at coordinate 45,254,039 of CM074859.1, forward strand.
AGAAAATATCTCACGAGTCATTGATGTGATTAATTGATCCTTAGACTTGAGGTTCCTTATCACTTTATGAGTTAACTCTGTAGTCTTAGGTATAAGCTTTAAAGGTGTCGCCTTAGACAACTGATTCAAGGCTTATGCTGGGGCTGCACAAGTGATTCATGAAAGTGAATGAGAATCAAGAAAGGACCTACACTTGCATTTGCAAGGGGATCTCTTAAAGGTTCTGTCGAATCCGAACATTCCAATTCAGCTAGGGGTTAAACACCTGTTGCTAGACTATGGTCGTTTAATCTGTGGACTGATTAATTAATTAGTGAATTAATTAATTAGGGTCACTGCTAATTGAATTGAGAACCTAGAGGGTCACACACAACAACTTGGTTAAATGAGTTGAGGCTTTAAAATGATTAAACGAGTTAATCGGGCCAAAGGGTTCCACACGTGTGAAATCACACGTGTGGGTCACGTGCGTGACATGTGTCCTTCATGGATACGTGTGCATGTGCATGAATAATTATTTGGTGATTAAATAATTAATTTGTTAATTATTTAATAGACTTTGATTTAATTTTGAATTAAAAAGAAAGTCTAATTTTGGAGAAAATAATCTAGTTAATTAATTATCAATTAATTAATTAGATAAATATAAGTTATTTATTTTATAATAAATAAAGTATAAAATTATCCAAAAATAGTTTGGATAATTTTAGCTCTCTTAAAGTTGATTTGAATTAGAATTCAAAGTCAAAGTTGAAAAATACTTGACGATCAAGTAATAGGAGAGAGAGGGACCAAATCCTTGCCCAACAAGGATTGGGTTCGGCGTCTCTCTCCCTTATCTATATATAGGGGAGCTCAAGCTCCCCTTTAGAGCTAATGGGCAATTCTTTTGGTTCATGTGTTGAACACCATCCTTTCTCCAAGATAAACGAAACCCTAGGTTAAGCCTAAACACTAACTAGAGAACTAGCATCCTTACTAGTTAGATTGTGATCAAGTTGGTGGACTATCTCTAGAGAGCTTCAAGTTAGAAGTTTGAAGATTCGAGCACTACCAAGGAGAGGGGATCAAGCCGCGAGAAGAGCGTTCTTGGGTGGCTTGAAACGCTTCAAGAAAGAATAAAAGAAAAGTAAGTTTCTTAACTCTACGAATTTGGATACACGATTGCGAGTCCAAGATTCTTTTGTTGGAAAACTTTTTTAAATTTCGCTGCTTTCTGATTCGTGCTTTCCAAGATCACATCCACTCGAGAAGTGCTACGGTGTGGGGTTGTAGTGTTAGGGGGCTACATTTATTTTGTCTCCCGTTCGCTATGAGTCCGGTTCATGCTTGGATTATCCATTTCGCGTGTGGACTAGACTTGTAGTGCGGGGGGATGTGGCGCCTATCGTCTCGGTGCTACATCCTTAAGTGGTATCAGAGCCTGCAAAACCGGGGTTTCTTGTGTCGTGTCATATCGAATGTAGGTCGAACGGCTTAGAAACAACATGTCAACGTGTGCACCGCATTAATCATGAGCTTTATTATTGAAACTTGATATGGAAAATATATTATTAATTGTATTTAATTTAAATTTTGTTAATTTATGTGTTGCATTTTGCATCAATACGTGTCTTTGATGTTAATTATGTGCCATATACATTTATTAACCGGCATGCATTATATTTGAGTTGAGTTGTGAATTGTAGGATATTACTATAATATCAAACCATGGGCAATTCCTACGATTACAACCCCTTAGCACAAGTTCCTCCTTCGAGTGTGGGCAATTTGGAGAAGAGCCTTTGAATTTAGAAGGCCTTGGGATATTTAGTGATTTTTACGACAAGGGTATATGTTGAGAGTTCGAGCTCAAGAAGGAATTAAATTGGGTGAAGATTTGGAATGGATGAAGTAATAGTACGAGGGTGTGATGTTTATATCTATAAAATAAACATATACCTGTCTACACCGTGAAAGAGAGTCGATCAACCGGGCGTGTAATTCGTTTAATCTAAGAAGAAGGCGACAGGAAAATTTGAAGGTACCAAAGGTTCAAAATCTGGGTTTAGAGGACTAAAGAAGAAAACCTCTGGTTAAAAGAAATGATCCGAATTGAAGCTAAGGACTGAGAAGTTTAATTATGGAAAAGGGAAATTTATAATTTTAAAATAAGAAGGAAGTTGGAGAAAAGAAATATGTCGAGATACTTCGGGTTGTGAAATGAGACTAGTGTTAATTGGAAGAAAACTAAACCGTTTCATTCTCGAAATTTCAAAGAGGACGACCAAGATATTCTACCTAACTATTACATCCATTAAATTTGACTCGGAATGGAGAAATTTTGCCAAGTTTGTGAAGTTGTTCAACCGTGGGAAAATCTTCAAGGTTAGAGCGAGGCGAATCGGCAAAGCAGAACTTCCAAATAAATCAAGTTTCAGAAGCCGAGTTCAAAAGAAGCTGGATTTTAAAAGAGCTAAAGAAAAATTAATCCAACACGGTGAATGCAAACCCATGGGAGCTAACAATGCTAACGGTTTTATCTTCGGCCAGACCGGAGTTTAACTTCTAGATCCTAGAATGAATTGTCATGTTGTGAGGTTGAATTGAAAGATAGGGAATAGCAAATGGAAACGGTAAAGAAAGGTAAAGAGCTTTTGGAGGAAATTGTGAAATCAGGTTTAAGCAATTGGAGGATGAGTTCATTCCACTAATCTGAACTCATAAAGTATAAGTCAAGGGAACTTTGATCAAGGCCATAATCAAGGTGAAGATTCGGATAACTTTTGGAGCTCGATAATTGGGAATAAGTCGAGATACCGATTCAACGGTTGTAGAAGGCTTTGGTTTAAAGAAATTACAATCTCGGGCTACGGACACACATAAATTGATATAAGGAAAACTTATAAAGATTTTGAAGACCGTGGAAAAAATGAGAGATGATCAACAAGCTCAAATCAAATCCGTAATGAGGAAATGGAGAACAAACTTCCGAGCTAAAGCATACCACCACGGTGACAGGTTTCATATATTCATGGCACGTGCATCATGCATTGCTTTAAATTATTTAATTTCCTTTATCTATATGTGTTTGCATCCTTAATTGACTTAATTTCTTCATTGTGTTACATCTTTAATTGTTTGCTACGTGCATTGGCATCTTAATCCAACATGCATTGTTTAATGTTTACTTGATAGGAAATTTCTCCCACTTCGTTCATCGAGTGTTACTCCAACCGGGTCTTACTTGAATCAAGTAAAGAAGAAGAAACATGTGGGTTGCAAAGTGTTTATCAAAAGAAAAGAGGAACAGTGGGACTCCGAGAAGTAGAACTAGAAATTAGAATGAAGGAAGTAGGTTGTTAACCCTATCAATCATTTCAAATTGAATGTGGGTGAGATCATCGGACACGTAACTTGGTTAGAACCACCGAGTTTGAGTAAGCTAAATTGAAGAGGTTGAGAATCTTTTATCCGAGAGGCGGTAGAACAACTTCAAAGAGTTAGAATTGAAATTCTCAAGGGGGAGAGCCGACAGGGGAGAGAATTTCAATCCACGGTTATGCTCGAACATGTCACATCAAAAGGATCAACGAAAAGGCAAGAATCAACAAATAACGAAATCCTACAAAGCAATGCCATGGGATGAATTGAGAGATTTTAACACCCGATGGACCTCAAGACCAAGGTGAGATAAAACTTTGGGAATAATACGAAAGGGACACTACTTTAATCAATGAAGAGATGTATCCAAAGAGTAATTGGGAATCAGTAGCAAGAAAGGGAAAAAGGTTGATTGGTAATAATTTAGAGTGCAAAGGCAACACCGTTAGTATTCTTACTACAAGACTTGCTCGAACTCTAATCTCCAAGATCGGAAGGATTGTTTATATCTCGTGTATACCTTGAAGATGATAGGACCGTGTAGGAATTTAAAATTTTGGTAAGGAGGATAATAGGCAAAGAGGTCGAATCGAATCATCATATTCCGAGATGGGCAAAAAGAGAGTTAATTCAACCAAACGTTGGAAAGGGAATACTTAGAAGGGAACTACACAATATAAAAAGGTGGGTTACCATTTCGTCGGGCATTTTCCATGATTAACCGGGGAAGTTGTTAGGATTGGAGAATGGAATTTGAGCTACTAAAGATTAGCTCAAGTATTCAAGTTGGGGGTTAGAACTTAAGCATTTAAAGGCTAGCTTGAACAACTAAGAAGGGCGAATATGATGTGAGGGGGACAATGAGCTAATTGGGTTAAGATCAAGTGCACATTAAAAAAATTAGAGCTTCGGACCATAGTGATTAGAAAGGATAAGAGAAAAGATTGTGGAATGAAGACTAGGTAGCTTTTTAAGTATTGGATACATCGGGGATTTCAATGCCTGACACTATGGAAGAAATCAAGTATTGAATTGGATCACTATAATGGAAGATTCCCAAACATCGATGAACGGTATATCAAACATCCATGGCATATGCATACATGCAACTTTAGTTCGAATAATTTTATGGTACTAAGTAATCCCTTGCTGTGTTAACTGCTCTTATATGCACGATACTTGATTTACTTGATATTTCTTACCTGTCCCTTGTGTGGTGTTTAACCGTTTGTTTATTTATCTTTTTCTTGGGTTGTTGTGTTGTTGTTGAGAGACGGGGTTCTCTTTTTGCTTCTTGTGAGAGACGGGGTTCTCTCCTTCTTGCTCGAAAGATGGGGTTCTTTCTTTGTTGCTTGCTACTTGCTAGACTTTTGAGTGCTTAGGTTCGGGGAGTTAAGGGTCGTGGCTTAACAGCAAGTGAAGACCCTTTTTTGCTTGAAGACCTTTTTCGAACTAATTCCTGACGCGGAGTTGCTAACCCGCGTGGGATGAACACGGAAGAGTTTCTTAGGGTCTAGATCTCGAGATAATGGACCTGGGGACCAGGTCCTCTTAAGGGGGAGAGGTTGTAACGCCCCGACTTTTCGGCCGTACAGGTATGACGTCACGAGTGGGATTAGACCGAGTGTTATGTGGTTTTAATTATGTTTTAATTGCTAAGTGATTATTTAATTTAATAATTTTGTGAATTAATTGTTATTATGTGACCAATATAATTTAAGTGATTATGTTATTTAAACTCGTTTTTAATATGTTTACATGTTAATTAATTATTTAATTTCAATTATGTACATATTTGATATTATATGAAATCCTTGGACTCAATCGAATTTTAATTTGGACCTCAATTGTTCCTCTATTAAATCTCGGGACCCTAATTGAACACTTAATTTGTTGATGGACTTGTTGGCAATTTTTTTCCTTTTTCTTCCCTTAATTACACGACATTCCCCTCCCCTTTTTCATTCATTTTTCTTCTTCCCCTTTCTCTTCCAAGAGACACTCCAAACCCTTCTCTTTCTTTTCCCCAAATTCGATCCAAGCAAGGAAAGCAAAGAGGCAAGGATTAAGCTCATTTTCTTCCATATTTCAAGCTCAAGAAACTTTCCTATCTCCTTCCCTCCATTCTCCATCTTCTTTCAAGGTATATGTGTATATATATGTATATATATATAAGGGCGAATTACATTTAGGTACCCTGAGGTTTGTCCTAATTACAAATTAGTCCCTCTTGTTTCATAAATTACGTATTAGTCCCTACATTTTACGGACAGTTTGAGGTCCCTCGGAACCGTTAGGGTTCCGTCAATTTTATAGTTTAAATTTCCAAAAATGCCCTAGGGACTAATATGTAATTTTACTTTAGTAAAGGGATCGTTTTGTAATAACACGAAAAGTTGAGGGACTTTTTTGTATAATACATATTTTTTATTTTTGAGAAAATTAGATACGATCAACAATAATTTAATATTACTTATATTATATAAATATTTTCAATAATAATCAAATAGAAATTATTTATTCTTTTTTTTAAATCAAAATTATTTATTAATACTAGGCTAATTTTAATATTAAAATTTTAATATAAATGTTTTATCTATATAATTAAAATTTATGATTTTTTTTCTTATAATATGTATTTTATATTTTTTAAAAATTTTAATATATCTACAATACATATATATTTTTTTATCTGTATCTACAATAATTTAATACGAATAATTTAAAAAATAATATTTTCAATTAATTATCAAATACAAATTATTTTATATAAAAAATAGAAAAAAAATATTCAATGGATCTGCACCTTCTTCATCCCAATCTACAACCTCTTTTCCAAATCACCATAGCCACCATCAGCCACTGTCTTCTCCAAATCACCATATCCACCACGGCAAGACCACAGATCTGTACACACGCACATAGGTACAAAAAAATTTTCAAAATTTTTTTCAGATCTGGAAAATTTTCGAGGGTGGTGGACAGTTGGTGGGTGCTGCTTGGTAACGGGTGGTTGGAATCGTGGTGCAGCGAGAAGAGAGAGAACGATGGTGGGCTGGCGCCTGGTGGTGGTGGTACTGCGTGGCAAACGAGGGTGGCCGGTGGTGATGGTGTTGCGTTGAGAGTGAGAGAGAGGACACCGGTGGTGGTGGTGGTGTTGCGTCGAGAGCAAGAGAGAGAGAACACCGGTGACGGTGGTGTTAGTGTGCTTCGCGGCGTTGTGGCGGGATGAGGCCGGCGGCCCGCGTTTCCTGCATTTCTTTTTGGGTGTGTGGGTATATATATATATATATATATATATATATATATATATATATATATATATATATTTATATATGTGTATTTATGTATGTATGTATAATGATATTATTGTATGAATATTTTAAATGAAATTTTAAATGATGAAATGATTTATATGATTAAATTAAATTTTTAGTATTTAACGATGGAGAAATTACATTTAGGTCCCCTGAGGTTTGTCCTAATTACAAATCAATCCCTCTTGTTTGGGAAATTACATATTAGTCCCAGGGGGCATTTTTGGAAATTCAAACTATATAATTGACGGAACCTTAACGGTTCCGAGGGACCTCAAACGGTCCGTAAAATGTGGGGACTAATATGTAATTTTCGAAACAAGAGGGACTAATTTGTAATTAGGGCAAACCTCAGGGTACCTAAATGTAATTAGCCCTATATATAATGTGGATTTATGTAAGTTGATGGATTAATTGATGAATTTATGAGTGATATGTGTATATATGTTGTATTAAGTTGTTGTTGTGTGATTTTGGGTGAATTGGGAGCTCCATTGGCATCTTTGAAACCAATTTCCGCCACTTCCCTGTTTTCTCGAAACCATTTTTGTCGCCTAGATTGGAGGGTCACGCCTGTGACCGTTTCGTGACCATTTTTGGTTGCGGCAGCGACCAACAACTCGAAAACTGGCCAATTTTCAGTCGCGGCCGTCACTGATTTTCAGCACAATATTGTCACGGCCGCGACTCCGTCATACGAACTCTGAATGACCTGATTTTTGAACTCACGGAAACCTATTGAAGTCCAGAATATTCTCTAGTTGGAATCACTTCAATATCTTTTCCCATTTGTGAGATATTATCAATTATTTTTGGTGTCACCACTTTACCGGAAATCTGTGATCACCCAACTTCGGGCCTACGCCATTTTTACCTCGTTTTGAACCATGATTCGTGCCATATATCCTTCGAAAGATTTATGTGTCTAGTTTCATTCCCAACATGAAAAACTCAATTCCAACTTCTAGAACCCAAGATATGTTCAATTCTTTACAGCGCGTGCACTCCCGGAAACTGTCAACTCTTACCAAAAGCTTGTTCAACCCGCTTTCTTGCTTTCCTTCCACTTCCTCGGACTCCATATGTGGTTTTAATGAATTGTACGCTTGCTTAATTGATTATATGTGATATATCTTGATATGATTATCAATTTTATGCTATGAATTCAATATATAAACGTGAAATGACAACCTGAACGTTTATGTGCTACTTTTATGCATGCGGGAATGGTTTGCTTCGTTTAATTGTTTGGTATGTTGTGTATAGCTTCTTCCATGACTTATATAATTTGTTAATATGTTATATTATTTGTTAACTTGAATATTATGAAATCATAATGTGATTTTGTTCAACATTTTTTGAATTATGATCCAATATGCCTTAAAATGCTCTCTAGCTTGCATGCATGAATTGTTCCTCCATTTATTAGCCTCATATGATAACTTATCGCTTCATTTATGACTCGCATGCATTGTAAATATGTTATAGTATGAGTTATGATTAAGGTATATAACTTAGGGCTTGATTTGATACAAAATATGAAAGATAAGAAACACATGAATATGAAACCACCATGTATTGAATGCTTTGAATGAATTACTTGATTATAAGACCTTATCACATGATTCATGCTTCTTAATGCATCTCATATCATGTGCATAACATGCCGTGTGTCTATGTGGTTTCATATTGAGTCAATTCTCACGAGTATACATTGTTTCTTCTCTTGTACAGTTCATCTCCAGGACGGAGATATTGTGATCGACATGCACACGACCTAGCTTGTATCCTTGTATCGTCATGTTCCAGGTGAGGGTGTTTTTGTTTTAGCTATGTATCAAAACCCCTACAACCCTTATGTGACAAGTTTTGGCCAAAACCTTATGTATATATATATGTTATTTTCAAGGTGGAGTCATCGAGTAAATTATGATTGAGTAAACCTTTTCTCAAGAATTATGAAATATGTTATGTTTTCATAAATTAAATGTTTTGGCGAGATTATGCATGTATGTTATGTTCACGGGCTCAGGAATTTAGTACATGTGGCTATCCGGGGAGGCAAGGGCCGACGGTGATCCCATGTGCTAATTCCAACTATGTTTAACGACGGAACGGATCTCGTTAGGAGTTTTGACCAGAAAATACTGGTCGGGCAATGAGGACTCATGAACCTCATTGCCATTATGTATGACGTGTCGGGTCTTGCAAGCCCGCCCACCACCCGGAGGAAGAAGGTTGGAATTTATTTTATGATTATGATTACGTTATGATTGTTTTGCACTGTGCGGGAAGGCCGGGACACAGATTACCCAAACGCCACACAGATTACCCAAACGCCTATGTCTTATGTTATGTTATATGACTTGTGTGTATTACAATATATTGCATGATCATGTATTCAATGTATTAATGATAATTATCGTACACGGTCGGAGTTTGGTTGGAGATAATGAACGTTCACTCGCCCAGCCTTAATGCTTATGTTTGAATTATGAACTTAACAAATTTAATATGAATTTGTCGTAAAGTCCGAGCATTGCTTAGTTATTTTCTTGTCTTCTTGGGAATTAACTTTAAATAAAACCTTGCTCGGGATTTATGACGTGCATGCGCATGTTTTTATATTTATGTATCGCTCCTGCTCACTCAGTCTTCTAGAGACTGACTCCTCTTTCCCTCTTCCCAGTGTTCTTGCAGGTTTTGCTAGGCGGGGGTCATGTTTTAATTCTTTTGTCAGGTCAAGTGTTCACTTGAGTCACATTCGACATTGTTATGACTTAATTGTAATTGTTTTATGTATTAAGGCCTGTGTGCCAATTATGATTCTTGATTATGGATTCGGGACAGGTTGCATGCCTAGTTGAACCCGTTGTTAGAATGCATGTTGGAACTCAATTATGTTATGAAATGTTTTAAGTTTGGAGCTATTATTGGAATTTATGCATGAGATTATTGCTTCCCCACTATGTTGGGCATTATGATTTATTTGGTACAGGGTTAGATTCCGCCTAGCTAGGATATTTTTATTTTGTCTCCCATTCGTTATGAGTCTGGTTCATGCTTGGATTATCCATTTCACGTGTGGACTAGACTTGTAGTGCGGGGGGATGTGGCACCTATCGTCCCGGGTACTACATATTTAGCCTTCGGTTTTACCCACCGCCAATTACCTGCAGAGATTAATTCTAGTTCAGGCCGCCTACACAGCTCTTGCATATCTAACCTTGCATTTACATTATCCTTTGTCATTGTTGGGAAATCCACGACCATGTTGTTCCTATCAATATGCATCACGTCTAAATTATGGCGTATCAAATGATTGTTCCAATATGGAAATTCCCAGAAGATACTTTGCTTCTTCCAGTTATGAGAATCACAGCACCCCGGGATTTTTGGATTATCGGGATGATCCGTTACTTTTGGGAACCCTTCAACTTGTTCCCACAATTTATGTCCATTCAACATTCGTGGTGGAGGATCATATTCAGTTCGGTTTCTCTTGAAATTGACTATGTTATTTCTGTACGGATCATTTATGTCAAGAAACATTCGATGACAATAAAACCAACTGAATTTTCTTCCATTTTGCAAGTAAGTTGCCTTACTTTCCCCCATGCAATACGGACATGCTAATCTACCATGAGTGCTCCAACCAGAAAGCATTACATACGCCGGGAAGTCATTGATAGTCCACATTAATGCAGCTTCCATACAAAAATTTTGCTTCGTAGAGGCATCATACGTGGGCACACCGACTTCCCACATCTCTTTCAGCTCGTCAATTAATGGTTGTAAATACACATCAATGTTCTGTTTCGGATTACTAGGCCCAGGAATCACTACTAAAAAATTCATTTATTGTGACAAAATAATTGTGAGAAAATTCAATTTTGTCACATGTAAGTACTATATTGTTAGGAATTATATTATTGTCATATTAAATGACATTTTTTTGTGGCAAACTTTGATTTTATCACAATTGAAGCAAACTATTGTGAGAAAATGTGATTTTTCTCACAAAAAGAATGATTTTTCCTCAGAATAACTAAACAACATAACATGACAAAAATAATTTCTCACAAAATCCCATATATTCACTTTTTGGATATATGAAATAAAAAATTTGAAAAACATTTTAATTTTTCAATTGAATTAATGAATTAATTTTTCACTACAGATTGTAATTTGCCTATTTGAATTGGAATTGATGTTTTCAATGTGTTTAAGCATCAGTTTGTGGGTGATTGCATGTTTTTCGTGCCCTTTGGTTGCTAATTGTTGAATTCCGGTGTACTAAGGTCTGTTTTCATAGCATTTTGAGTTATATTTGAGTTAAATGTGTTAAAACACCGGTTTGAGGCTTGAAAATTTGGTTGCCCCTGCTTTTCAGAGTGTAACGCCAGTTAGTTCCATGGCTCTTGATCATGGATAACGGGCGTTAGTCAAGTCAGTGATTTTAGGAATGCTGGTAACGGGCGTTAGCCCCTTCTCAGCTTTAACGGACTAAGTCAGTGGCGAGAGGGAGCCGTGTAACGGCCGTTAGGCCCTTTTAGCTTAATTGTTAGTAAAGGTCGTTAGTCGGACTTTTAGAAGCACGGGTTCTTATTCAGAGTTTTTAAACGCGTCCTCCCTCTTTTCATTTCAAACACGTTTTTCTCCTTTTGTGAACAAAAACCTCACGCAGCATTTCAGTTTCTTCATTTTACACAAACACAACATACACTTTTTATTCTCCCTCATTCGTCTCTCTCCCTCACGAGATTTCCACCGATGACTGAGCTCCGGCGGTGGCAGTATTCCAGCACCTCTCTCCACTCTTCTCCTCCTCTCACTCTCCTTGGTAAGTTGTTTTCCCCTTTTGCACTTTAGAGTTCAAGCATGCATTTTTTCTTCAAGTTTGATAATTTGAAACCCTAGCCCCCACATTGTGATTTCTTGTTTAAATCTCGAGTTGTTATGAGTTATGCTTGATTATTTGTTGTTTTTTAAGTATTTTTTACTGAATTTTGACAAAGTTTGAGTCTTGTTGAAACCCTAGTTTGATTTTGGCTAAAATTGTGATTATTTTTGGGTAATTTGTTTGTACTTGGGTTGTTTATCCTTAAATGTTGCACCTTTGTTGTTGTTTTTGCATCTAGAATTGTTGGGAACCCATATTTTTCAGAAAAATCAAACCTTTGAAATTCATGAGTACAAGTTGTTTGATAAGTTGTCTCTGTGAGCTTTCTTGAGAATTGTGGCATTATGTGTTGATTTTTATGTCTCTTGAGCAGAGTTATGGGTCGATCAAAGAAACTCCGCACCAATGGGGCTTCATCTTCGAATTCTCGGACTGCAAAACAGCCAAGGGACTCTCAAAACATTACTTTGGATGATTTTGGGAATCCGTTTGATAGGAATCTTACAAGAAACATCATGCCAACAAAATTTTACAAGAAAGAGATACTTGAGGAACTTCGAATTTGGGATGAAGTTGAACAACGTTTGAGAATATAGGATGGATGCCTTTCTTAAGTATCACAACGGGTACTTATCTCGAGCTGACAACAGCATTCTTCACAATCATGTATTAGGATCTTATTAGACGAGACCTCAAGTACACGGTGGATCACTGAGGTGAACAATCTATTCACTGTAATGAGCTTCACGACGTGTTCAGATTTCCAGAGGGTGATGATGTTCGTACTTCTCTTCCATCATGGTCCATCGAACAGAGGGAGGTAGTTTGGCGTTCTGTTCCCCTACGACCGGGTGCCCCTAATTATACAGTTGCTAACACCAAAGCAACTTGGTTGAGTTCCTAAGTTTGGAGAGTTGTGCAAAGAATACTGAGTGTGGGAATTTGTGTACGCCACGAGAACTCCGGGAACATCACCAATGCTGAGTTGGAAATCATGTCAATGATGAAAGATGGGACTAAGTTTGATGGCACATCTCTTTTGATAAAAAAAAATGCTCGAAGCTACGAACAAACCAACGGGAACGATAGGCCATGTTGCTTATGCCACAATGATTGCCCGGTACGATGGATAGCGAGCTAAAAAGTGGAGCCCTTGACTAGGTACTATTACCTTGATGAAGTTTAATTTCACCACATGGGAATCATAATCAAATGGAATAAAGTGCCGTTCAAGAAGAGATGGATGTCGTTTTGGCCTGAGGAGGACAAGCACAAATTGTTACAAATGTATGATTGGGGTGTGGCTAGTTTTGATGATCTTTTAGTGGCGCAAATAGCAGCTCTTCAAGCTCTTCCATATCCTCCACCTAATCAAATGTTTTGGTTACCTCCTATTCTTCCCGATCCCGATGATGATGATACAGCTATGGAAGAGAAACTTAAGGATTGGAGGGAAGAATTTGATACATTTAAGAATGAGGTTGATGTGCAGTTTCATGACCTAAATATCCGAGTGGATGACCATTTTGAGTGCCTCAACAACCGGATGGATACCCACTATGAGAACCTCCAAATGGACCTTCGCTTCTACTTCAGTGGCTGGCCAAACAACCCACCTCATGGGCCTTGATTTGTTGTGTTTGCTGTCTCTACTTGTGTCCCCGTGTGTGGGGTGTTTATGACTTTATGTTTTTCTTTTTGTCTTGACTTTTTAGGTTGGTCTGTACTAATTTGCTACTTGTTGGTGACTTTAGCTTAAGACTTGAATGGTTGTGTGTTACGAATGCTCTTGAACTTTATTTTTCTTATGAACATTTAATTTAGCATTTTGGATGTATGGATGTGAATTACAGCTTTTACTTTGAATGTGTGACTTGTGTGTTTTCTTGTTTAATTCATGTTGATTGTCATTTGCTTCTTGTGGCATTTGGTCCGTGTTGTCAAGTCATATGATTTTAGGTTGGATAGCTTTGCATATCTCCATTGTCGGTTCTTCGATAATTGACGGAGTTTTCTTAACACTTCTTTTATTTCTTTGCATGCGGACATTGCAATTGCCAAGTTTGGGGGGGGGGGAGGGGTAACTAGGAGTTTAATGCTTTATAATTGCTTGAGTTGGAAATTTAAACACATGACTTTGTTTACCCTTTTGAGTTTGATGATGATTATACAAATTGACTCCAATTTTTTGAATATTTTTGCTTAGGATGATTCAAGAGTTGTTACGAGATTGAGTAGGCTAGTCGAATGTGTGAACACTTGCATGAATGAAGATGAGTTTAGTGTGATAGCATGCCCTCATTTTTATGCACTTTTTAAACAAATTTATGTACTTTAGTTACTTAGAGAACGTTTATGTGTTTCGAATAGGCTTAAATATGAATTAGAGTGCATTTGAGTATCTTTCGAGGTGAAATAATTAGCTGATGAATGAATTGGGAAATGACTTAGGCCATCGTGTCGGAGTATTACCCTTTTGCTTTAACCTTTCACTAAATAGAGCAATCCTTTTTGCCCCATTGAGCTTAATTGTTGTGCATAATTTTTTTTTTAGCCACATTACAAGCCTAAGCACAATAATAATACTTCCTACCTTTTTAATTCATCACACCGAGCTTGCTCGTTTGGGTTTATAATTAGGTTGAGAGTTCTTATTCTCGAAATTTGGGAGAATATTTAGAAAAAGAATGCGAAATGCAAAAAGAGAAAGAATCGAGAAAAGAGAGTCGAAAAAAAAAAACAAAGAAATGAGCAAGAAACGAAAAGAATTGTAATTAGAAAAGTGTTGAAAATAAAGGAAAGTTATATTCAACCATTCAAGTGTGGGGGAGTTTGTGAAATGTTGAGTGAGAAGGGGTTGAGTGCGTTGTATTATTACAATGTAAGCTTCGGTGTTTAGTCACTTTTGAGCCAAAATTTCCATAACCAAGACCCTAAGCCTACATTACAAGCTCGAAAGACCTTCCAATCCCAAGCCATTAATCAACTACATTATTGGAGATAGGCATGAAATATGTAATTCTAAAACATATTAAGTGCTTAGGAGAAAGCCATAAACTAATTCGAGTGATCATTGGGCATTCTTTCGTTTAAATCACACACTTACACAAGGGTATGCTATTTACACTCTTCTTGTTGAAGTTTGTGCTTGTTAGTAACACATTTGATAGGTTAATTCTCTCTGAGACGACTTGACAATTGTCTAGAACGAATTTGTTTGATTGTGGATTGACTTTTCAAATAATTTTTGGATTACTCGAGGACGAGCAATGTTTAAGTGTGGGGGAATTTGTTAAATAGATATTTCGTCTCTGTTTAGACCCTTACTTGTATGATTCTTTTGCCGTTTTATAAGCTTATATTGTATATTTTTGCTCCTTTTAGGCACCTCTTGTGTTGGAGTCGGAAAACAAGGAAACAGAGCGAAATCGGGCGAAAATACACGAATCTGAAGGACTAACGGCCGTTAGTCTTGAGATGCAGAAAACTGACTAACGCCCGTTAGTCAGTATAGGCGAGATTGACACGAGTAACGGGCGTTAGCCCTTCTCATGTATTTACAGGCTAAAGCCCGTTAGTGAGTACATAGACCAGAGAGATCTTAGTAACGAACGTTAGCTCCTATAATGAAGAAAATGACTAACTGCCGTTAGTCAGTCTGGAAGTTATTTTCGTGCTTTTTAGTAACGACCGTTTGTGTAATTTTTATGATGACCGTTAGTGGATGCAAATTACGTTTTTACCTCTTTCAGCCTTATTTTCGAGACTTGGCTAGGGATAGAGGCTCATTCGTTACCTAATTCAGGTCTAGAGCTCTAGAGGAGGCATGGAAGAGGAAGATTGACCCATGGGGGATTCTTGAAGCTTTTATGAAGATTTATTCATCCTTTTAGTATCAAATTCCATTCTATGTTCTTATTTATTTCATTTATGTATTCCCTAGTTTAAACTAAATGTCTCTAGCATTTAGGTTGGATCATGGTTTGGATCTTTATGTCATGAATGTTTGAATATTGCTTTAATTCAATGAAAATGCATGTTATTAGTTTTATTTTCTTTAGATTGTTGGTCATTTGTGGAACCATGAGTGGCTAATTTCTTAGAGTTAGGGGGATAATACATAGTGGGTGCCAAGTGTTTGATGAAATGCCTCAATGAATGAGATTTGTTCTTATGTTGGGAAAATGGTTTTAAAAGCGAGTATGAGTGTGGCGTACTCATATTTGACCCTTAATTCACCTTCTAATTGAGAAATTGTTTGTGAATTTGGTAAGATTTTCCTTAACACTAGAAAACTAAGTCTAAAGAGATTTAACTTAGCTTTGAGCAATTGAATCATTAATTAATTATGCCAAGCCGCTAGTTAGTTAATGATACTAATCTTGAGCTTTTGGCCTAACCTTTGTTTCAATGATCATGAGAGTGACTTTGTCCTAGGCTAGATACGCACACTTGACTTTGAAAGAAGCTACTGCATATATAAGTGGTTAGGATTGTAAGAACAACCTCCCTTGTTGAGCATTGAGTATACATTGAAGCCCCATGAACGTGTTATTCTCCCAGCTCCCTTTAATATCCTTTAGCTTTGTTTAAGTGGTTATTTTCTTGTGTACCTACTTGCATGCTTTTATTTACCTTGTGTTACTACTTAGTCTTAGTTAAACATTATTCATATTCTCGTTGTGGTCTATAGATTGACGAATACACTTAGCAATTGACTTTGACTTTCCCTTCCCTTGGGATTCGACCCCTCGTGCTATAATTGATCTTTTGGTAAACTTGCACTTGGGTTTAAAATTTGACTAACAAATTTTTGGCGTCGTTGTCGGGGAAGGCGTCGAAATTACTGTTGCTTTAGTGTTAGTAGTTAGTGACTTAGACCTTTATTTTTGTTGTTGTTGATCGTTTCCTTGTCTCTTGTAGGTGTATGCAAAGGGCTCAGAGTTGGAACAATCTCAAGCATTACCCCGAGATTGAAAAGAAGCTTCGTGCTTTGAGAAGAGACAAAAGATAAGAAATTGAGCATATACCGTTTGAGATGGCCGGGATTCGACCCCTTGTGCAATAATTGATCTTTTGGTAAACTTGCACTTGGGTTTAAAATTTGACCAACACATGCAAAGCAGGTGACAGGTTCAACTAGCATAGATACCTAGTCCTGAATATCAATTCATAATCCAACATAATAAACCAGCATAAGTATCATCAAAATCTCCACCATCATCCAAGTACTATCTTACTAACCCCACACGGGTTCAAGTCTAAGTATATCATAAAACATAAACTCCAAGTGTGAAACGTAAATACATAACATAAGTAGAGTATGCAACAAATGCATCCTAACACCGACTAGACTGACAAGTGTGACTCGGAAGACTCACTTCCGCTTAGCCCAAGCCAAAAGAAAACCTGCAACTAAAAGATAAAATGAGAGGTCAGTCAATTGACTAAGTGAGGGGGCTAACACACACCCATAATATATGTATATATAGAGCATAGCACAGAACAAAAGGGTGGAATCATGAACCGAGGATAGGTGTTGCATACCAAAACATTTCAAAATAACCCAAATAGTTATAAGTTTAGAAAGCAATTTCAGAAAGACTCTATCCTGATTCATAATTCTCATACATGATATATCATATGCTCGGCGAGTACGAGCTTCCAACCTTTGCTCCTCATATCATAACAAAACAGAAATACAGAATCATATCCATCCTCTGCTCTGGTGATGGAAGAGCCTCGCGTTGGCCCTAACCATCCATAATAAAAAGATGCACAAGGGGTAGCGAACCCACAAGTGTCCTCCCCAGCTATACACCAAAGGCTCAAGGTACCATGCCTCCACTATCTCCCTGAGTCGCACGTGATATCTCAAATGGAACTACGCATAGGTATATCCCCGGCGGCCCTAACTATCCTAGGGGCTCCTTACCCATAGCTCCTCGGATCCACATACATACATACATACAGATACCAATATTTCATGGCCAACTCACTACAGAATCATATCATAAATAGTTTTTCCAAAATAGCTTACATATGCCTTCATACTTAATTTCCAAAACTAAGGTCATATTCATATCATATCCAACACATATCTAATCATATATAGTATATAACCGCATGCAAGGATTGAAATCATCATATTAAGGTCATAGGTCGCTTAACTATACAAAAATCCTAAACCTCACCTTGTGCTTGAAGAAAAGAGTGTGGGAAAAGGACACCACTAAGCCTCGGGCTCACCACCGGCAACTTCCTCTAAAACAAACAAACATACGAAAGCTCAACACTTAGACTTTATATGAACCAATTAAGACGCACGACAACATATAGTCATGAGTGTGATGCATCATGGAAAGGTATGGATCACATAGGCCAAGTAGCATAGCATAAGACAAGTATTCACATGAATTCATTCAATTAAATGAAGTACTATAATCAAAGAATGCAATTGAAGTCATATCATAACATATAATTCATATAACGAGTTAAAAGGATCAAGTAAACACAAAAAGACATGCATAAAAGTGTTACAGGGGGTTGGGACGCCCTTCCCATGCAAAGCATTGCATGGGAACGGTCCTTCCCAAAGAATCACAACAACGAACATGGGAACGGTCGTTCCGGGCTGAAGGTAAAAGTGGGAACGGCCCTTCCCATATTCATCAGCACGATGTCAGCCCTGGCTGGGAATGGCCGTTCTGGTCCCAAGGCCAAAATGGGAACGGCCGTTCTGGCCATGAACTTGGGGTTGTATGTGCAGTTTCGTGACAACTTCGGGAAGAAGAAAGCCATGGCCAAAAATGGTCGATTTTACACAATTTAACCACCAAAATTCCATGAAATTCAAGTATATCATCACATAAATCATGCTTAACATATATTCAAGCTCAAGATCTCATGGATTCATCAAATAAGGCATATTCTTCAAGTTGGGCATAAACTCATAATTTCACAAGATCCCATCATAACATCTGATATAATCAATTCCAAGCTAAGATTCAAGGATAGAAACGAAATAGATATCAAGAGAAATCCCTAGCTTACCTCGGCTCGTGAAATGACGAAGAAACGAGGGAGATATGAGCTCTTGAAGGTGTGGAATGGCTTAAATCTTTATCCTCCATTGAAGCTCTCCCATGGCTGCTATAAGTTGTGAGAGAGGAAGGTTGAAATGAAGCTAGAATAGGGTTTCAAGGTATATATAGGGTGGCTAAAGGTTTCATTAGGGTTTGGGCCCAAATAAGTGACTTCCGGCCCAAAAGGTCATAATTAAAAGGTTTAATGTCCAAACGGCTTCCGAAGAATATGAAAACAATTTCATTGGATCCGAATCACCGAATCAAGTCCAATGTTGGTGTCGAATTCGAATTCAAATTCCCGAGCTCATATCGGTTCCAAACGTACCCAAAGTTACCTAATTTAAATTAGGCCTAAAACTTCCAAAAATTGCAAATGGGCCCAAGTCCTATTTTAGAATCAACTCCAACATTTAATTAAATTCATGCAAGTTACAAATCACCTTAGTTCATATAATTCCAAGTTGCCATGCAAGATTACAATTATTCCAAGTATGCACTTAAGTCACATAATTCAATTATAGTTGGAATTAAGACACATAATGAAGATTTAAATCACATAAATACATAAATGAACACTCTGGTGATGTCATACCTGTACGATTGGTCGGACGAGGCATCACACATGGTACGTAGTTGGTTTTGGGGGGTGCAGTGACTTCAGTTATTGGATCGCGTTGCTCACGATTATGCCAACCTTATCATGGAGTTTACATGGGGTGATAAATTGGTAAAGCTAACAGGCAGTCCCATTGCTCCAAAAGAGATCACTCTCCACCATTTTTATGTTATGCAATCGACAGTAAATATTTCTGAATGCTATGAGTTGGTGATGGTTCCACCACCGTCTTCACAGCATGATGCAAACATCATACCGGTTTTGCTGCCCCGAAATTGGGGCAGTGGTAAAAAAATTTGAGTCTGTTTTTGCTTTGCCTACTACACCAACCCCGCTACATTGGAGTGATCATCGCATCCGGTTGGTGCCGGGTACGGCTCCGGTGAATGTCAGACCGTATCGTTATCCGTACTTTCAAAAGGAGAAAATAGAACAATTGGTTTAGGAAATGTTAGAACAGGGCCTTATTCGTCCGAATCGCAGTCCGTTCGCCGATTTTATTAGTTAAGAAGAAGGACAATATGTATCATTTTTGTGTTGATTACAGAGCCTTAAAAGATGTGATGGTGCCGGATCATTTTACAATACCGACGGCCGATGAATTGTTTGATGAGCTCGAAACAGCCCAGATTTTTACGAAGTTGTATTTACGATCGGGATACCACCAGATTCGTATGAATGATAGGGACATCTACAAGACAGCATTCCGAACATATGAGGGACATTATGAAATTCAGGTGATGCCATTCGGTCTTACTAATGCTCCTTCTACTTTCCAGGCATGCATGAACAGACTATTTGCTGCTTATCTTCATAAGTTTGTGATTGTGTTTTTTGATGATATCTTAGTTTGTAGCCCTTCAATGTCTACTCATGCATCTCATTTGGAAGTAACGTTATCATTGTTAAAGGCTAATGAGTTCGTTGTTAAGTTGTCCAAATGCTCTTTTGCCAAGGCATCTATCGATTACTTCGGTCATGTGATATTAGATGGGTTTTTAAAGGTAGATGACAACAAGATCGCAGTTATGCTTAATTGGCCTACTCTAAAAATCGTCAAGCAACTTCGAGGCTTTCTCGGCCTTACGGGGTATTACCGAAGGTTCATGAACCGGTACTCTCACTTGGCGGCCCTTAACAGACTTATTAAAGCGTGATGGTTTTACATGGAGTGATGCCGCGGCTGGAGCCTTTGAGGAATTGTAAAAGGCGATGAGTTTGGCCCCTATTCTTCGCTTACCTGATTTCGGCGCAACCTTCGTGGTTGACACCGATGCTTCTGCCAAGGGGATTGGGGTAATGTTGTTGCAATTAGAGCATCCTATTGCGTATTTCAATAAGAAATTGGGTCCTCGACGTTTGGCGGCATCAACGTATCACAAGGAGGTGTATGTTATCGTTGAGGCAGTCTAAAAGTAGCATCAATATTTCTTGGGAAGGGAGTTTGCTATTAGAACGGATCAATGAAGTTTACGGGAGCTATTGCAACAGGTTATTTAAAACCCAGATCAGTAGTTTTATGTTCAAAAGTTGTTGGGATTTCGGTTTCGAATCCAATATAAACCCGGAGCCTCCAATGTCATTGCTGATATATTATCGTGTAGGGACGAGGAGCCAAATCTTGGCCATTATTTCAGCCTTCTGTCTCGACCTTTTTCTGATATTTTGGAAGTTATAAAACATGAGAATGGTAGCTAACAGGAACTGCAGTAGCTTCATGTAGCACATGCAGCAGGTAATTTTCCGCATCCCTTTGAGGTGCGTGATGGGATGTTTCTTTATAGGTATCGTTTGTGTATTGGTAAGGCGTTTGATCTCCAGAGCCGTCTTTTATGGGAATATCATGACTCGCCTATTGGGGGTCACGTTAGGGCGCATCGGACCTTTCAGCGTCTCGCTTCGGCATTCTATTGGCCGAATATGCGTGAGGACATTCGTCGACATGTTGTTGCCTCTTTGTCATGCCAATCCACGAAGTCTTCCACACTACTATCCTCCGGGTTGTTACAACCTTTGTCGATTCCGACGTGAGTATGGGAAGACGTGAGTATGGACTTTATCGCAGGGTTACCCTTATCCTGAGGTTTCACAGTCATTTTAGTGGTGGTTGATCTAGGGTAGCACATTTGTTAACAGAGTTTGTGGTTAAATTGCATGGTATTCCTTCTTATATTGTCTCCGATCATGATCCGATTTTTACAAGTAGGTTTTCGCGTGAAATTCATAAGCTTGGTGGTATGACTCTAAAACATAGCTCGGCCTTTCATCCACAAACGGATGGCCAAATTGAAGTTATGAACTGTGTTCTAGAATAATATTTACGTTCTTTTTTCCATGATAAGCCCAATCGGTGGACCATCATGTTGTTGTGGGCTGAATATTCATGGAATACGAGCTACAATTCAAGTATTGGAATGTCTCCATTTCAGGCCGTTTATGGTCGGTTGTCACCTTATTTTTTGCCATATCGTTGGGGAGTGAGTACGCTTCCAGCAGCTGATGCAGTGTTGGCGGAGCGTGATGAGGTACTGCATCAGCTGAAACGGAATTTGGCCGAAGTGTAGGCTAGGATGAAGGGTGTTCTGGATGCTAAGCGACTAGAAATACTGTTTCAGGTTGGAGAATTAGCATGGTTGAGACTTCAGCCGTATCGTCAACACTTAGTTGTGCGCCGGAGTAATTGGAAGTTGGCTAAGAGGTACTACAGTCCGTATGAAATTCTTGAGAAAATTGGACCCGTGGCTTACCGGTTGAGGTTGCCGGAGTCATTGAGAGTGCACCCTCGGTGTTCCATGTGTTCTTGTTGTGCAAATATAAGGGTGATGCATCGTCTGTGGTGGCCGGTGATTTGCCTAATGATATTCTCAGAGGTAAATTTCCTTCGCATCCTATGGAAGTCCATGAGGTTCAATCAGTTTTGCGAAATGGGGTACGGCAGGAACAATGGCTGGTGTGTTGGTCGGATGGGACACTTGATGATACTACCTGGGAGCCAACAGATCATATTCGGCTGGTGTTTCCTACGTTCCATCTTGAGGACAAGGTGTTCTCCCATGGGGGGAACAGTGATATGATGGAGCAGAGTGATATGCTGGAGTAGGGTAGAGATATGATGGAGCAGGGTGGTTGGAATGATGGGCAAGAGAAATGTGCTGCTAATTGGAAGGAAAGGATTGAGGGGCAAGTTCGGCGCAGCAGCAGAGTGAAGAAGCCTCCTAACTGGCAGTAGGACTATGAATTAGATTAAGTTTAGGATTACACATTATTTATTTAATAAGTGGTTTTAGTTAGTATGGTATGTCTTGCTACGTAAGTTAGTTTCTTCAGAGTTCTAGAGAATAGAGGTTTTCTTTATTATATATTGTTAGATTTCCGAACAATTGACAGAATAATAATATTTCAAGTTTCTCCAACTTAATTCTTTGTTCTCTCTTCGTCTAACACTTCTCCTTGCCGGTGGGCCTTGTAGGACTATCCTGAAAACAATAATTTATCACAAGCTTGAGGCCGCTCAAACATCTCTTTTGATATCAAACTTTATCAGGGTCTAACATGATTATGCACCGATTTTGAATTGTTTAAGTGTATGGTTGTAGTGGTTGTTGTTAAAGTTGGGTAATTTCCGGTATACTATGGTGAGTTTGTTGAAAATTTGAGCTAATAACTGTTGCATTTTAGCGTGTTTAAGTACCAGTTTCTAATTTGACGAATTATGGGGAGTGGGTTGCTTTTAGTAGGTTCTTGCGGTTATGAGGTTTTACATGGAGATTTTAGTATATTTCAGTGTACTATGGTCTGTTTCTGGTCACCACCTACGGTTAGATTTATTCAATCTAATACATTTATGCACCGAACATATGTTTTTTTGGTTTTGTGGAATTTCTTAGTTAAACGCCCCTGTGGTTGTATAATTGTAACGTTAAATAGGCATGTAAGATCCTATTGACCTAATCTTGCATGGTTACATGGTCGTGTGGTTCTTCATCAAAAAAATGAAACGACCGTGTAATAACCTATTGACCTAACATTTCCTCTCCAAATGGCCGTTTGAGTTTCCAACTAAAAATTAGAATGAACGTGTGAGATGCTACTGACCAACATTTCTTATTTAAACGGTCGTGTGGTGTTCCAACAGTAAACCCAAATGGTCGTTTGACTACCTACTGACCTAACTTTTCCTGAGTTAAATGACCACACAGGCAATGTTTGAGCTTGAGCTTGAGCTAGTTTTCTGGACCAAACTCAACTTTGCTCGACCTGAAACGCACTCTTATATTCTTGTAAAGCGTTGCGCTAAATTATTTTGAGCTTGAAGTGAAATTCTAATATTTTTTGTCCACTAAAGTATTCAATATGTGTATTAAAATAAATATAATTGAAAAAGGGTTAAGAGAACTTAATTAATTGCAAACTTAATCTTACCAATATAAGCACATACGTAAAAGCAGTTTACATAATCACATAGGTAAAATAACTCATATAAGTCAGTTCAATTTGAACAAGTTAAGCACGAATAAACAAGTAACCCGAAGCTTCTAAAAGGAATTGTCAAATAATCAATTATTCATGCTCTTTTGATCAAAATTCAATTCAACCACTGAAAAAACACTAGTATTTTGGATCCATCCAATATATCAAACTAATGGAACTTGCAGTTAATCATAATCGAGTCATGCATAAGCAATGCACAAATAATATTTAACCGTATGAACTAGAGTCTTAAACTGGCACGATACGACTTTAGAACCTCATTTTTAAACTTGGAAACTTTGACACCACTTAAGAATGTCGCGTATGAAAAAGGTGGGATGCCATATCCTCCGCACTATAGCCTGAGTAGGGATGTATACGAACCGAACCAAACCAAACTTTACTTTTTTTTTTTTGCCACGAAGTTCGGCTTGAACCTATTTTGCTCAGTTTGGGCTCAATCCTATTTTTCTTATTCGAAGTTCGGCTTGTCTAATGGTTCGAGTTAAGTTCGGTTCGGGTTCGGCTCAGTCTCGAGTTCGAACCGAAGATATAATTTAAAATAATAATAAAAAATAAAACATTATATATATATAAATATATATATATATATATTAACCAGTGAATATATATATATATATATATATATATATATATATATATGTACATATATAATATTTTTAAAAATATAATAGGTTGGCTCGTGAGCCACGAATAAGATGAAAAAGGTTTATGTTCGAGTTCGAGTTTGGTTCGAAACTTTGCTCGGTTCAACCTCGACTCGAACTTTTCGAATTTGAATTCGAACCTTAACACTACAAGAAATTCTATAAATTCTGATGGAAAATTTCGAAGAACCACTCCGTTGGATTTCCGTCGGTATTTCGGAGGGCATTCCTATGGAAATCCATCGAGCTTCGATTTTTTTAAAAAAAATACAAATTAAATAATTCCGATGGGATTTCCCTCGGAATCCCATCGGTTTTTTTAAAATATAAAATTTAAAATTAACATTAAATAATTCTGACGAGATTCCGAGGGAAATCCAATCGGTTTTATCAACATACAAAATATAAAAATAAAAATTAAATATTTTCGATGGGATTCCCCTCGGAATTCCATCAGGTTTTAAAAAATAAATTTTTTAAAATAATAGTAAATAATTCCGACGGGGATTCCGAGGGAAATCCTGTAACGGCCCGCATCTTTATACATGTAGGTATGACGTCACGAGGGTGATACTTGTGCTTTTTAATTATTTAATTATGTAATTGTATGTTAACTCTAATGTTTATGTGCTATTAGAATCCATATGAAATTAATTATTGAATTACGAATATGAATTTTGAACGTTTATACTCATATGACTTCAAACTTGATCCATATGCATCCGAATTCAATTTCGATTTTTGTGATAACTTGCTATGCATGAGATATTTGAGTGATGAACATGTTTATGTGCTCGTTACATGTTTTAGAACTTGTATGATTTGGTTTTTGGTTTATTTTTGGGAAACGGGACTTAAAGGGTCTAAAGAGCATTTAGAGCACCTTGGGTTCCAGGCGGCATAACTTGATCTCGGGAACTCAGATTCAAGTTCTGTCTTCGTCATTGGACTTGAATCAACGATTTGGACCCAATGGAACAAGCCTTGTAATTTTTCAATGACGTTTCGACCCCCGATGATGTAGATTTCAGCCACGCGTACCTAATACGCCCCTATGACCTAATTTTGAGCCTCTAGACCTATCCCTTGTACTTTCTTTGACCAAAACTCAACCAAAACCATCCTTCTCTCTCTCCATAGCTGCATTTCACATGTACCACTCAGCCAAGGAACAAGGAAAAAGAGCAAACAAGAAGCAAACCTTCATTTTTCTCCATTTCTTAAGCTCAAGGTGATCATACTTCATCCTTTCTTCAAGGTAAGATAAGTTTTAGATTCTCCTTCATCTTGTACATCTTTTCTCCATAAGAATCATATTTTGATCTAGGAATTCATGGAGTAAGAGAAGTGTAACGCCCCGATTTTCCGTTATTCAGGTACACACGCCAGCTGTGAGTTTTGAGAGTTAGGATTTATTTAATTATCTTGTTTATGAAATTCATACATTTTATAATAATTTTATGAATTGTATTTCAACCTGTTTACGTGGAATTTCGTGAAATTACATCAAATTTGAGCATTATTTGCATTATATGGAAATAATGCTTGATGGAGCTAGGGTTAGGATTCTTGCTTGTCAACTTGATTATATGATGTTAGAAGTATGATTAGGAGCTTTGAGATTGAATGCGAGCATGAATTTATGAGTTTGATGGAAATAATTGATGAAGTAATATATGGGTTTAAAGTGATGATTCTTGATGATCATGCATGATTTAAGTGTTTTGTTTACATTTTATTGTACTTTGAACATGTCTGTGTGTGAATTACCAGATTTCTTGCATTTAAAAGTGAATTTGAGGGTGCTTTGATGGTGATGATTTTTGGCCAAGACAAATCCCCTGTTTCTGCTATTTTTTTTCTGATGTTCTTGAAGGTCGCGGTCGTGACCGAAAATAAGGTTAAAACGATCGCGCCCGTGACTCACTCTGGTATTCGGCAGGAACTTCAGATCGCGCGCGCTACCTGAAATACACATAAATCAGGTCGGCGCCGCTACCAAAATTTAGCCATGTTTCAACTTGTGAAAAATTACATGAAAAATTCATGAAAAAATGGGTCGCGCCCGCTACCATTTTGTGAGGAAAATGGGTCGCGGAGGCGATCCCTGCATATACTGCAAGAAAATTTGAAATTTAAACTCTAATTGCTTGGTTTTCTTGACTTGTTTCTGGTATGTACACTTCATTAACATGTCATATATTGTGTTAACTTGCATGTTATGAACTTTTGCATGATTTCATGAATTATTTCCCCAGTTTGGTTCAATATGTTACTTTTGTTCCAGGTATGTGAGTGCATGAATCTTTGTCATCAATATGAACTCATACGGACTCGAATGTTCCTCGAAGTAAATGATTATGTGCTTTAATTGTCCAACCATGGTTTTTCGTTGTGTGAATACACCGTGCGTCATATCTGGTAGCATATTTTGGTAACATTATTAAGTCATGCCTCACGAATGCACCATGTCCTCTTTCTTGTCCAGTTCTTCCCCAGGGCGGAATTTATTGATCAATGAGCACCTTCATGCATCCTTGAGTCGTCTGTCGCCTGCCAGGTGAGGTTTAATTTCTAGTTACCTAAACCCTATACAACCCTTACGTGAGATTTCGGCCAAATGGTATTTATATCTATAGTTTTCCATGGAATTACTCATGATTGCAAGCAAGTCATGTTATTGTCATGTACCGAGCATGTTTTGGCGAGTATCATGTACTGCACTGTGGGCCCGAGGGTAGTGTCTTGAGCCAACCGGGAAAGCAAGGGCTGATGGGTAACTCTTGCACTATCCTCACTATTGTGGGATCACCCCTGAATCCACCAGGAGGTTTCGTGGCAGAAGGAGTCCCGTACGTGGGAGTCATAAACCTAACGTACACCATGTCATGGATGGTTGAAGGCCAGCTACCTTCCCATCTTCGGAGAGGGAAAAGAAGTTCATGAAACTGCTACTTGTGCACTGTAATTGAATTGCATCACCACATGATAAATTAAACAAAGCATGTATTTTTCAATATTAGTGTAAGGTTGGAGATTTGGCCTCACTCGCCGGGCCACTGAATGCATGAAACTTAATTAAATATTGAATTTGGTAGTTGTAAGCTCGGGCGATGTCTTGTATTATTATTATTACTATTATTATTGAACTTGGATAGTTTCTCTCCTAAAACTTCACCCAAGTTTATGACTTGCATGTTATTTGCGCTTATACTATATTAACCCCTCACTCAGTCTTCCATAGACTGATGCCTCCACCTTTCAGGATCTTGCAGGTGCATGTTAGGCGGGATTAGTGTCGTGTCCTGACCTTCATTCAAGTCTTGCACGGTTCGTTTTCATTGTTAGCATTTTTTATGGAATTATAGATACAACCATGCTAGTTATTGTAATTCGAAGATTATGCTATATTGTATCAAAATAAATGTAAAGAATATGGTATCCTTGTTATGCATGTCTCAGGATCATTGGAATTGGTTATGTTTCCGCCAAATTATTATGCATTGATGTAAATGGTTTGGGGTTGGTCCCGCCTAGCTAGATTGTTTTCTTTTTATTGTCTTTTGTTCGCTATAGTTTAGTTCATGTATGGGTTGTCCATCTCATATGTGGATTGAGCTATAGTGCGGGGATGTGGCATCTTTGCTCTTCGGGTGCTACATCTAAGGTGGTATCAGAGCCCGGTTGCAAAACCGAGGTTCCAGTGTCGTGTCGTGTCAAGTCTAGGTCGTACGGCATAGGAATTAATTGTCAATTTGAGAGTCTTGCATTTTATTTGAAATTCCTGACTTACTTGAATTCTTTGCGGTACTTGATCTGCTTGATAAATTGTGCATTGCATTGATTCTTGCCATTCATTGTCGATTAATAAACTTTATATTGCTTGAAACTTATGTGTCCAATGTTTTTTACTCTCAACTTTGTTGAATTAGTTGATGCATTTTGCCTCCAATTCCTATTGCTGGTGACAATTACGTGACATGAGCATGCCTTAACCCCACGCATTTATTTTCAAATGAGTTGTGAGTTATAGGTTGCGAAAATGATATTAAACCACGGTCAATCCTTATGACAACCCAGCCTATCACAAGTTCTTTTCTCTAGCTTGGAAAGGGTAAGGAAATGTGTCGGGAAATTTATAAAGGGACTAGAGAGCTATTGTCATCTTCCATCGGGTTTGGATTCGAGTCATAGAATCTGGAATAGAAAATAAAATCAATCGTGGGAAGTTACACTACAGAAGAGGTGAAGGGAGATTTGAGGATACTAATGATTCAAGATTCGGAAGTGTAGACTAGTGAGGATTTTCAGGCAGTTGGAACCGAAATTAGGGCATGAGAAGAAGGCTATTCAAGTAACTCCGGTCGAAGTAAAAGTTTGGGAGTTAAAGTTAGGGGAGTTGAGATACTTTGGATCTTGAAACGGGGCTCTGATTGATTTGGAAAGTTTAAGAAATCAATCGAATGTGGATTCCTAGCACAACAACTGGAAGAATCCAACAACCAGTTTAGGGGAAGTCGAGATACTAGAGATTATATAGTCGAGCGGATTAAGTCTATTTTCCAGATCCAAGCTGAATTGTCGCGTTGCGAGTCTGAATCGGAAAATCTGGAGTGACAAATGGAAACGGTAAGAAAAGTCAAAGCGACAACAAGTGTGAATACTAGGACCACCGTTGGAGATTAACTGTTTGAGAAATGTCGAGACATCAATGGTATGAGAGTAAAAGTATCTGAATTCAAGAACTACGATCTCGGACCATAAAGCTATACCAGGCACTACAAGGAAGATTTTAATCAAGGAAGTAATCACGGTGAAGGTTCGGGAACCATTTAGACATTGATAATCGGGAAAGAGTAGGGTTCAAGAAATTTTCAAATCAAGTCATGGGAATGTCTGAGTTGGGGCTGGAGAATTTTGAAACTCTGAAGGACCGTGGGGAAAACTAGAAGTGATCAACAGCTTGAGACAAGGTGTCGTGATAAAGCTTCCCATAACTACGGTGATAGGTTCAATGCATCCATAAGCACGTGCATTGCACATTGTATTATAACCTTTAAATTTATGTATCTATATATCTCTCTAATTAATATAATTGTTCCAACGTGTTGCATTCTTAAATTATCTATAAGGGTAATGTGTGCATTAACATTTGAACCAGCATGCATTATTTAGTGTTTATTATCAATAGCTCTCTCCATTTCCTGTTTCCACCCTCACCTTCATCCATTTGTACCAGCTTGAAGTTAAAGAAGAATATTTTTTTTTAGTCATCGGGTATCATGTTTGCAACCGGGTCATCCAATTCTATTTGAAGTCTACTAATATTCTGAGAATCCGCAGTTACCTATTGATCCATGACTTTAATATAACCTGCGGTTGCGTAGACACTGGAAGAAATTGGCATTTGGGTATTATTGTACTTCCTTTCTTAAAAGTCGAGATTACAGAATACATGGCTTAGCTCGAATCGTTTACCTTGGAAGAATTAAATTACAAAAAGTGAGAATTTTGGTCCGAGATAGAGCAGAGTAAGTTCGAGTATTTTAAAAGAAATATTTTATTTTATTTTTCTTAAGGGGGAGAGCCGATCGGGATCCAGTTTAAAGCCAATGTTGAACCTCATCTGAGAAGGTTGAAACTTCAAGAAAAGTGGTTTTCTGGAACCCTCTATTAGAACTATGTGAAAGAAGCTTTTAATACCTAGAACTATGAGAAAGTACCATCATTGACAGTACCTTTGCTTTATTACTGTTCTTTGAATGTGGGTTCCTCTGTTTTATGATCCTCTTGTAGTTTCGGGATATCATTTGACTCAGAAAATAGAAAAGGATCTAATTTGACTAAAATTTGGGTGGTACATCTGGCGTCTTGATTCCTCTTGTTGATGAAATACCTACTAGTAGGAGTCCTCTGTCAACGCCATGAAGGAGGAACCAATGGGATGAATATTATAGAAATTTCCACATTGAACAGAAGGGGAAGAAAATGGAGGGTAGAGGTTTGAAAGTGAATAATCAAGTAAGTGGAAGTACCAATGTTGTTGATTCTGAGTCTATTATTGGGGATGAAAATGGGTGAGACGGTGACTTCTATGCATTGATTGAGCATACCTTGATCGAAGGCGAGCATCCTACAAGGAAAACGTTTCACTAGGAACTGATTCCTTTAGATTCTATGTGAGTGTGCTTACTGAGTTACTCTCATGGGATGACGACCTTGTTCCTTTTCCTCATCAAACATTCTCCTTAAATGGAAATCTTCATGAAATTGGCAGGGTAAACAAGTCAACTAAAAATCATCGTGGAATCAAAGATACTGATGGCCTTAATGGTTTCGCTGTGCTATTTTCTAATGAATTGGGAGTTCAATATTCGGATTTTAAAATAGAGAGTTTAAGAACTTTGCTTCGAGAGAGTGTTTTAATCACACTGAGGAGGTTGATGATATGGTAAAACCTGTTCTCTCTATTTGTAAGATAAGAGCTTACTTAGAGCACCAAAGCCAGTCTTTTAAGCTCGGATATACAACCCCTCCCTAACGAGAAGTTCAAAGGTTACTTCCATTTTCGGATCCATAAAGTGAATGTGTGAATCAGCCTAAGAATGGTTCAACCAGCAAATCTGATGTTGAAATTGCCATAGAAATGTGGTGATTAATGATGACTATGGATTACATCAGAAAATAGCATTAAGGCTGAGGTAGCTGACAAGAATTGAAACTTTGAACCGTGGTGGTACGGTAGGAAGAAATCTCAACCCTTGAATCAACTATTCAACCGGATTGTCACAATGCAAGAACTTTAATCCTCGGTGAACGGTACACTTAACCATGCATATCACGTGCATCATGTAATTTGTAATTGTTGTATATGATTCCTTATTTTTTATTAATTTACTCTTATATGAATAATAAATTGACGTAATTGATATTTTCTATCTGCTCCTAAAATGATAATCGTGTAAATGTTTATCTAATTGTTTACTTGAATCTTATTTTGTGTGGGTGAGAGACGGGGATTCTCTCAGTGTTGTTCGAGAATGGGGTTCTCTCGTTATTTGCTCTAGAGATGGGGTTCTCTTGGTGTTTGTTGGAGAGACGGGGCTCTCTCATAGTTACTTGTCACTTGTTTACTGTGTTCTAGCTGCAGATTAGATTTTCTTGCGAGTGTATAGATTCCGGTAAGTGAGGGTCGTGACTTAACAACATGGACCTTGTTAATCGAAGACCTCTTCCGAACTAATTCCTGACGGGGATTTACTAACCCGCGTAGGATAAACACGGGAGAGTCGCTCGAATTCCAGGAATTCGAGACAGTAGATCTGGGGACCAGATCCTCTTAAGGGGGAGAGAATTGTAACGCCCCGACTTCCAGTTATTCAGGTACGCACGCCACGTGTAAGTTTCGAGAGTTAGGATTTATTTAATTATCTTGTTTATGAAATTCATACATTTTATAATAATTTTATGAATTGTATTTCAACCTGTTTACGTGGAATTTCGTGAAATTACATCAAATTTGAGCATTATTTGCATGATTTGGAAATGATTGTTACGTGAAATAATTGTCAAACGTGATTTAATTGTTAACGTGTCCTTAAGTGATCTTCCTTTTAAATTAGAGGACTAAATTACATGACCATTTATTGGATCAAATTGATCATTTCCCAACCTTATTATCCTTAATTGCATAACTTACACAGTTGAGAGATTTAATTTCTATTAAAGTCTTTCATCAAATTTAAGGAAATAAAATCACGTAATATTTCTTTACCCTTCTTCCACCTTCATTTCATATTATACATACAACTACGTACTTTGCTTCTTGCTCTCTCGATCAAACCACCAATGAAGGAAGAAAGAATTTCATCCATTTCAAGCTTATTTTCAGAAAAAATTGAATAAGTTAAAGCTCAAGCATCTCACCTATTTTCTTCCCTCTTTCATTCAAGGTAAAGGTTGATGATATATCTCAATTCTTGAATTGATTGATGGAGCTAGGGTTAGGATTCTTGCTTGTCAACTTGATTATATGATGTTAGAAGTATGATTAGGAACTTTGAGATTGAATTTAAGCAAGAATTCACAAGTTTTATCGAAATATTTGATGAAGTAATATATGGGTTCAAAGTGATGATTCTTGATGATCATGCATGATTTAAGTGTTTTGTTTACATTTTATTGTACTTTGAACAAGTATGTGTGTGAATTACCAGATTTCTTACATTTAAAAGTGAATTTGAGGGTGTTTTGATGATGATGATTTTTGGCCGAGACAAATCCCCTGTTTCTGCTATGTTTTTTCTGTTGTTCTTGAAGGTCGCGGTCGCGACCAAAAATAAAGTAAAAACGGTTGCGGCCGCGACTCACTCTTGTATTTGGCAGGAACTTCAGGTCGTGCCCGCTACCTAAAATACACATAAATCGGGTCGCGGTCTCTACTAAAATTTGGTTATGTTTCGACTTCTAAAAATTGCATGAAAAATTTATGAAAAAATAGGTCGCGCCCGCTACCATTTTGTGAGCAAAATGGGTCGCGGCCGCGACCCCTACATATTCTGCATGAAAATTCGAAATTCAAACTCTAATTGCATGGTTTTCTTGACTTGTTTTCGGTATGTACACTTCATTAACATGTAATATATTATGTTAACTTGCATGTTATGAACTTTTGCATGATTTCATGAATTATTTCCCCAGTTTGGTTCAATATGTTACTTTTGTTCCAGGTATGTGCATGCATGAATCTTTGTCACCAATATGAACTCATACGGACTCGAATGTTCCTCGAAGTAAATGATTATGTGTTTTAATTGTCCAACCATGGTTTTTCGTTGTGTAAATACGCGGTGCGTCATATCTGGTAGCATATTTTGGTAACATTATTAAGTCATGCCTCACGAATGCACCATGTCTTCTTTCTTATCCAGTTCATCCCCAGGGCGGAATTTATTGATCAATGAGCACCTTCATGCATCCTTGAGTTGTCTGTCGCCTGCCAGGTGAGGTTTAATTTCTAGTTACCTAAACCCTATACAACCCTTACGTGAGATTTCGGCCAAATGGTATTTATATCTATAGTTTTCCATGGAATTACTCATGATGGCAAGCAAGTCATGTTATTGTCATGTACCGAGCATGTTTTGGCGAGTATCATGTACTGCACTGTGGGCCCGAGGGTAGTATCTTGAGCCAACCGGGAAAGCAAGGACTGATGGGTAACTCTTGCACTATCCTCACTATTGTGGGATCACCCCTGAATCCACCAGGAGGTTTCGTGGCAGAAGGAGTCCCGTACGTGGGAGTCATGAACCTAACGTACACCATGTCATGGATGGTTGAAGGCCAGCTACCTTCCCATCTTCGGAGAGGGAAAAGAAGTTCATGAAACTGCTACTTGTGCACTGTAATTGAATTGCATCACCACATGATAAATTAAACAAAGCATGTATTTTTCAATATTAGTGTAAGGTTGGGGATTTGGCCTCACTCGCCGGGCCACTGAATGCATGAAACTTAATTAAATATTGAATTTTGTAGTTGTAAGCTCGGGCGATGTCTTGTATTATTATTATTACTATTATTATTGAACTTGGATAGTTTCTCTCCTAAAACTTCACCCAAGTTTATGACTTGCATGTTATTTGCGCTTATACTATATTAACCCCTCACTCAGTCTTCCATAGACTGATGCCTCCACCTTTCAGGATCTTGCAGGTGCATGTTAGGCGGGATTAGTGTCGTGTCCTGACCTTCATTCAAGTCTTGCACGGTTCGTTTTCATTGTTAGCATTTTTTATGGAATTATAGATACAACCATGCTAGTTATTGTAATTCGAAGATTATGCTATATTGTATCAAAATAAATGTAAAGAATATGGTATCCTTGTTATGCATGTCTCAGGATCATTGGAATTGGTTATGTTTCCGCCAAATTATTATGCATTGATGTAAATGGTTTGGGGTTGGTCCCGCCTAGCTAGATTGTTTTCTTTTTATTATCTTTCGTTCGCTATAGTTTAGTTCATGTATGGGTTGTCCATCTCATATGTGGATTGAGCTATAGTGGGGGGATGTGGCATCTTTGCGCTTCAGGTGCTACAAGAAGCATGATGATATGTTAGGTTTTAATGGTGATTTTGAATTCTTGGATCAAACTTGTGTTATATGAACTTCTAAGTGTGTTTCCTTGATCTTTAGAGCTTCATTAATGCATATATGTGCTTAAAATCCATGGAGACTAATTGTATGATGATCCACTACTAATGAGCGTGAAATTTGAAGCTTGAAACTTTGGGTTATGTTGGAATTTCTTGCACTTTGATTGATGATACGTGAAGGCATGCACTTAGGATGATGTTTGCTTGATTTTTGAAATGAGATTTCATAGTTTTTGCTCCCTTTCTTATACGTCCTACTGCTGCTGTTGTTATGGAAGAAAAACAGCGGTTATGCAGGTCATTCGTTGGAGAAGAAGGACTAGACACGCCCGTGTCCTCCAAGATATTTCGAAACTGAGTTTCTAACCCCAGAGACGCCCATATCTCCTTTTTGCCTTAAAAGGAGATACCCCGTGTCTCCAGCCCTTTTTCGTGTCTGTACCCTGACACGGGCGTGTCTCTCTTTTGCCTTGGAGGGGGACACGACCTCCCCCTGCCTGCTTGTATGCATAGTATTGTTCGTCGTTACCTATTCAAACGAACTCCGATTGACCTGAAATTTTAACCACAGAAACCTCTTGAAGTCTAGAATATTATCCAATTAGAATCACATTAAAATCCGTCCTAGTTTGTGAGATATAATCATTCGAAAATTGTGTCGCCACTTCGCCGAAATTCTACATTTGTCCAACTTCAAACCTACGCCATTTTTACATTGCTTTGAACCATGATTCAAGCCATATATCATTGGAAAGACTTGCTTGTCTAGTTTCATATTCAACCAATAAAACTTAATTCCAACTTCTAGAACTCGTGATATTCCCATTTTTCTACAGCTTGCGCATTTCCAAAAACTGTCAGCTTTTATCGAAATCCACTTCCTTGCGTTCGTTTCACTTCCTTGACTTCTGTATGTGATTTAATTGATCTATTTTGCCCCAAACTTGTATCTATGATATTGATGGCTTGTTGAATGATGTGATATGATATTTTCATGAATTTTATGACTTGATTTATGAAGTATAAATGTGACTTTTATGCATGAATTGTTAGGTGTTATACATTTACTCTTCTTGCAACCAATGAAATCTTTATGTGTTTAATGAATTCATTTCACCTCTAATTGAGTCATATGTATTGTTGACATGTATCATAACGTATTATGAATTGAATATTGAATGAACAATTGATATTAAATGAAATAATGATAATGAACGGACACGATTTATTCGTGTAATGAATGAATAGCTTGTTTACGTGTGTAAGTAACATTAATTGTGCATATGAACATCTTCATAGCACATTATTATTTCTTATGCATGTCATATCACGTTAATACATTGTCGTGCATTATATATGGTTTATATGGAGTCTTGGGTCTCACGAATGCACCGTATTGTCTTTTGTACAGTTTTTTCCAGGGCGGAGACGTGCTGGGTTCATAGGCTATCTTCAAATCTTCTTTTCTTCTTGGTCCTGTTCGGTAAGGTGTAGCCAGGTGGGTTTCTCTTCTATTAGATATAAATTGACCCGATATATCCAACGTTATATATATATATATTGAGCCTTTTCAAAGAGTCAAAGATTTAACGTGAAAGCCTTTTCTTTTAATGAACCATTACCCAATGTTTTGGTGAGATCAGTGACCACAATGAATAATGGAGGCCCTGGGACTAAGTGTACATGGCTATCAGGGAAAGCATGGGCTGACGGTGATCCCCGTGCACTAGTTCCAACAAACAATGACGATGTTACCGGTCCTCGCTATGAGATTAGCGAGGAATGGGAATCGGGCTTTTGGGGCTTCATGGACCCCACTAGCCATAATGAATGGGTGGACGGGTCTTTGGCCGAGTCCGTCCACTAACCGGATGAAAAAGGGGTAAATGATTATTCAAGAATGAATGAATGATTATGAACGATTATGAATAAATGTTGTGTAATCACTAAGAAATGAAGGAATGGATAATGCACATACGAGAAGAAGGTTGGAGAATTAGCCCACTCGTTGGGCTCACGTAATGACCTAATAAATGAATGAATTGATTGTTGTAATCTCGCGCCTTGTTTTCTTTATTTTCACCCACTTGGGAAATATTTCAAAACCTCGCACGGGATTATAACTTGCATGTGTGGGTGTTTAGTTTCGATATTATTATGGTATTAAACCCTGTTTTATACCCACCAGTCTCTTAAAGACTGAACCCGATTTGTTTTCAGTTTTCTTGCAGGTTTTGGAGTGCTAGGCAGGGTCCCAAGTTTGTAGTGTCTTGGAGTTGTGTATAGTTTTTCTTTTAGATACACTCATTTCATTTAAGTGTTGTTTATGAGTATAAATACCTGGGAGCGCTTAATGTTTAATTATTAGAGCCTGTGAGCTCATTGCTCATGATAATGTTATGATTCATGCTTCCGCTATTGTTGCTTACTCGGGTTTGATTTCTAGTATTGCTTATTTGGTTGCGAAAGTTAGCACCCGCTTAGCCTAGCGAGTGAGTTGCGTCCCTGTTTGATCTAGTCTGGCACGTGTATGAATCATCCATTTCATATGCAGGTCGGGTCTGAGTGTGGGGGATGTGGCGTCACCCGCTCGGGCGCTACAAATCCCGTCAGAATTTTAAAAATAAAATTTAAAAAATACATCGACGGATATACCCGTCAGCTGTCCGTCGGTTTACTTAATAAAAGTTTTTTTTAACAACAATAAAAATAAAATCCCTTAGGTTAAAAACATGTGAAACCCTTTTCTCTCATTTCTTTTCACCTTTCCAACTATGCAGCCGTTCGCTGCCGCCTGTGCCCACCGGCCTGCTTCGATGTCGCCAGCCTTGCTCAGCCTCTTTTTCGCCAGCCTATGCTCTCGCCGTCGCCGCCAGCCCTGCTCTTCCGTCTCAATCTGTGCTAGCCCTGCTCTCCAGTCTCAAACTACCGTCGTCTCAGTCCCGCTCGCCCAGCCCCTGCTCCGCCGTCTCCGCCAACCCCTCTCCGCCACCCAGGTAATATTTTTTGTTATTTATGTTCATCTTTAGGGCTGAGTTATGTATTTTCCTCATATTGGAAGGCGAGTTGTGTATTTTCCTCAATTCTTTAGACGTGAATTTGACAAATAAATGGTGTTTAATGTACGAAAAAATGGTGAATTCTTATGTTTTCAAGAAATGATTGGGTGGGGTTTAAATATGTAGGTTGAAGGTTAGCTGTTTTAAGGGTTTTTTGATCTATGATACACCAAAAGCCATTGTTGGAAGAAAATAAGTTTATCTTTGAGCTGTGAAATTGGAAGAAACATTTGTGCCCTTTCGTGGGATTAAGAATGACGTTCGAGGGAGGCTCCTCCGTTACAAGCAAGATTGGACTAGTGGATTCAAAGCTGGTTTCAGGTATTTACCCAATCACTTTGTTGTGTTCCAGCTTCATTATTCCTTAAAATTTTGTTGGTCAAAGATGTTGACATGTAAGTTATGTTACTTTGTGTTTTCCATTTGTAATGTGTTTGATCATGAGCTCAACAATATCCCATTAATTTTAGGATATTGGCACCTACAACTTACATATTTTTCGCATCAGCTATTCCTATGATTTTGTTTGGGGAACAACTTGAGAGAAATACTGGTTAGATTTCTCATTTCTGCACTTTTTATCATAACTGTGATCTGAAATATTTGGTGTGAGAAGCTCATAAAATTTGTTTTGTTCCTGATCAAGAAAGGATTGCATTTTATTCTATGATATCATTGTGGACTTATCCACTCTATTATTGGAGGGCAGCCATTACTGATATTGGGAGTGGCAGAGCCAACTGTGATAATGTACACTTTCATGTTCAACTTCGCTAAACAATTACCCGAGGTGGGTTGTGAATTCAGTTATGTCTTCTCTTATATGATTAATATATGTCAAAGTTAATTATTACTTAAAAGATCTAATTTTTTTACTGTTAATTTTTCAGGGTATACGTTTGGACTGCAGCTTTTGGAGGACCGTTATGTTTGGATACGTGCATTGTTGCATTTTTGGTGGTTACACTAGTCTGTATTTGTGATTAAAGCAGTTCATTAACAAAAGACTTTTCTTTTCAGTACCTTATCATCTAAAGTTTATTTATTCCTATTTATATTCTATTCCTTAGGATTTAAGCGAAGCTATGTGGCCTTTAAGTGGTTTCCTTGATCAATCCAATAGCTTTAGCAAATTGATTTTACCCTAACATATGAAATTTTTTTATGCAGGGTATATACGCATATAGCAACTGATTTGCTCCGTTTGTAATGCCCCGACTTTTCGCCCGTACAAGTATGACGTATGTGTTTACTATTTACCTAATTTAATTGTTTATTTGTTATAATTTTCGTTATTTATTTCATTATTTACCATACTTTGATTATTTGTTATTCGTTTTGAATTTTATTTGAATTTTATAACGCATCGTTTATATGATTATGAATGTACCTTGTTTGATTCCGATTTAATTTCCGATTTCCGTGAAAACTTGGTATGAATGAATTACGTGTTTTATGATCATGTTTATATGCTCGTCGCTTGATTTTGTTCTCATTTGTTTAAGTTTTTGGTTCGTTTGTGTGATCGGAACCAAAAAGGGGCTAAAGACCATTTACCACGCCTTGGGTTCCGAGTGGCGTAACTTGAGCTCGGGAACTCGGAATCGAGTTGTAGTGCCCCAACGGAAGGCCCCACATCCTCCGCACCGGGACCCAACCCGCATATGAAATAGGTAGTCCATACACAAGCCGAATCACGCTGAACGGGGACTCACTCACTCTCTAGGCTAGGCGGGAGCTAGAACCTCGAAACCAAACAAGCAAGTGCGGAAGCAGAACATATAATCAATCACGAGGTTTATCGGAAAAGATCACTAACATGAGTACCTAATCTCGAAAAATTGAAACATATATCATAATCTTAAATTCACGGTTTCCATTATCCTTAGAAGTCTGTCCCGAAACAATATCCTATCATCATAACAATTCATATGCAAATCTATAACTTAACACCTTACAAAATGCATAAAAAAATAGACTCTAACTCGATCAAGAGACTCGACAGACTCGACTTCCCGCCTAGCACTTCAAAACCTGCAAAAGCACTGAAAACATAGCCGGGTTCAGTCTATAGGAGACTGGTGGGTATAAAACAGGCATAATATAATATTGTTGCAGAATTTAAACATTCACGCATGCAAGCTCTAATCCCCGTGCGAGGTTTTTTGTGAGATTTCCCAAGTGGGTGAAAACAAAGAAAACAACGCTCGGGATTACAACCTTTAATTTCATTATTCATAATCATAGTTGTTCATAAGGTCAATACGTGAGCCCTGGCGGGTGGGCGAATATCTCCAACCTACTCCTCGTGTGTGCATATCAATTTAACCTTTATATTAGCGATCATACACATTCATACATATTCGTTCATAATCATAATTATTCATATCCATATTCATATCATTTATAATCATAAACACTTACACCTTTTTCCTCCGGGTGGTGGACGGGTTAGCAAGACCCGGCCACCGTTCCATACATAGGCCAATGGGGTTTCATGACTCCCCCAACGGCACTCAGCTCCCATTCCCTGCTAAACCTCCTAGCGAGGGTCGGTATCACCGTAAATGTGGTGGGACTAGTACAAGGGATCCCCGTTGGCCCTTGCCTCCCCGGATAGCCACTTGCACTAAGTCCCTGGGCCCAGTGCAATCATAATCATGTCCACGCCAAAAATCATAAGGTGGGAATACATAAAAGAAGGGCTTTACGTTAGAAATTATTGACTCTTTTGAAAAGACTCGATATATATATATATAATTATAATCTTTTGGTTCAAAATTTTCACATAAGGGATATATCAGGTCGATTCATATCTAATAGAAGAAAAACCCACCTGTTACACCTTACCGACCAATACCAAGAAGAAAACAAGAGGACTAGGAAGTGTCCTATGAACCCGGCATCTCCGCCCTGGAGAGAACTGTACAAAGAAAACATTATGTATACGTGAGACTCGAGACTCCATATGAACCATATACGACGCACGGCATGTTATGCACATGATATGAGATGCATACGAGGTATAAATCATGTTAAGAAGCCAAACTACCAAGTATTTCATTCAACATGTTCCATACATGATGGTTTCATATTCAAACGTTTCATAATTCATAGCAAATCAAATCATGAATTTCACATAATAATTAAACTCAAATATACCGAGTTTAAAATTTAAAAGTATTCAAATCATATAAAGAAGCACGAGATTCACGCACGTGAAAATTGAATTACTTAAAATCATAATAATATATAAAGCTAATTTAATGAATTCAAGAATTTAATATAATATATATATATATATATATATATATATATATATATATATATATATATATATATATGTAACACCCGGCTCGCTAGGCGTCACATCCCCCGCACTATAATCTCAATCCACATATGAAACGGGTAATCCATACAGGAATCGAAACTATAGCGAACAGGAGACAATAAAACTCAAAAGCTAGGCGGGTACCCTCAATTAATACCAATAAACAATTCAGAGCAATAAAAGCGGAAGCAATAACATTCAATACTTATAGGTACCATATTTACATATTTACTTATAGATACCAACAATTCATACCAATACAATATCATCCCTAACATGAATTAAAGCATACTACAAAATATATCAAGTATCTGTACATGAACAAAATATGAAGGTGTAGTGCTAGACCCGAATAAAAGACAAGCTAGACTCTAATTCCCGCCTAGCACGAACCTGCAAAAACTGAAAAATTGAGGTGTCAGTCCAACACGGACTGAGCGAGGGGTATAAATAAATATATGCGCACATACAGGCAAGTTATAATCTCGGGTAATGATTTTTGGAAAATAACAATACAATTCAGAAAAATAAGAGATACTATCGCCCGAGGTTACAACTAATTCAATTCACCAATTTAATCAATTCAATACAATCAATTTGTGGCCCGGCGAGTGAGGGCAATTCTCCAACCTTACTCCGACTGTGTACAATCAATCAATTATTAGGTGATTAGGTGATCAAGCAATTAATTATGGTGCACACTTAGCAGTTTCAGTAACTCCTTCTTCCTCCGGGTGATGGTGGGATTGCAAGGCCCCACCATCCAATCAGTCTGGGCAGAGGGTACATGAATCCCTAAGGCCGGAACTCCTTCCTCCCCTAATCTCCTAGGGGGGTCAGGGGTCATCCCAGCTTGGTGAGGATAGCACTCAAGTTACCCGTCAGCCCATGCTTTCCCGGTTGGCTCGAGCCACTATCCTCGGGCCCACAGTGCAATTCAATGACTCGCCAAAACAATCAATCCATTAATCAATCAATCAAGCAATTGGTTTAGTGAAATCATTTGTAAATCATAAAGTTCGAAAGCTATAGATATATAGGTACATTTTGGCCGAAATAGTCACATAGGGGTTGTAAGGTTTCTATTTATCTAGAATATAAACCTCACCTTGACAAACCAACCAAAAAGGAAGTAAGAGAGCACCCTACGGAGCGGGCTCCTCGAAACCGGGACCGTGATCTGTGTAACAAGGACAAGTGTACATGAAACTCGACTCTTATGAACTAATTAAGACGAATGGCAAAGTCATGCAATAACAATTTAAGGAATGTCAAATAAGAGCATGATTATCAATAAACCAAGTATATAACACATATAAGTCACATATGGGAGCCAAGGAAGTGAGAGAAATGCAATAAGAAGGGTTTTGGTGAAGTTTGGCAAAAACCGACAATTCTAAAAAATGACCATACTGGGGAAAAATGGGAATAACTAAAGTTATAGAAATTGGAATTGGGTTTTGTTTATTGGGAATGAAACTAGACAAGTATTTTGTCTAATATATGGCTCGTTTTCTAATTCAAAGCGAGGAGAAAATGGTGAACGGTTGAAGTTGGGTGAATGTAGTTTGTCGGTAAATCAGCGACACCAAAAAGAATTGATCATAACTCACAAATGGGAAAAGATATTGAGATGATTCCAATTGGAGGTTGTTCTAGACTTCAAGATCTTCCAATCAAAAATCAGGTCATTTGGAGTTCGGATGAGAGAGTACCCGGCCGGATAAAATTCAAGGGAAAAGTTCCCCGACCGGGTAAGCTATCCAGAAGCTTTTCGGCATAAAACTACCCGCCCGGGTACTTT
Source organism: Lantana camara (assembly GCA_037501455.1). Lineage (NCBI taxonomy): Eukaryota > Viridiplantae > Streptophyta > Magnoliopsida > Lamiales > Verbenaceae > Lantana > Lantana camara. Next base: position 45,296,818 of record CM074859.1, read on the forward strand.
TTATGCACAAAAAGTACCCGGCCGGGTACTGTTCCAGGGCTGGAAAATGGGGCAAATAGGGCTAGCTTTGGGGAAGGAAGAAAAGGGATGAAAACCCAAAGCAAACTCAACCAAAATGCTCCAAAACAATCATATAACATGCATATAACTTAAATACAACATTCAAGTAACATTTAATCCAAGGTAACATACATAGATCATCAAGAATTCATCATTCAAAACCCATAAAATTCATATATTCCAACTTTAACAGAACTTCATGTTTCATGCAAGAAATGAAGAAACAAGGACCTAAACATGCTTCTAATCATGAATAAGCATGAAAGCATCAATCAAACCTCAAACCCTACTCATATATTCAATCAAGGAATTCAAATACTCTCCAATATATACCTTGAAATGAAAGAAGAATGAGATGAGATGAAGAGAAGAAGATGATGCTCCAACTTGGTTGCTAATTCCTTGAATTATAGCTTGAATTTGATGAAATTTTCCTTCCTTCTCTTGAATGTGTAAATACCGATTTTTAGTAGGTGTGTGTGTGTGAAATTCTCTTGTATGAGATGTATGTAATGTAATGTGAAGGAAGAGAGGCATACGAGATATATTATATCTTCCACTAAGTATAATACCAATCTAATATCATAATAGTCCCTCAGTTATTTAAATGAATGCAATCAAGTCATATCTCTACACCAAAGATCATTTATCACCAACCCATGCTATGCAATTAAGTCCATAAATTTTATGAGATGATCAATTAAAGTCACATAATAAAATTAGACACATTATCAGTTAATTCACGAATTTCACATTAAAACTAATTCATATAAATACATAGAAATGTATAATGCACGTAATATTATAATGAAATCATAATAAGCAAGTAAATATATAAAATTAAACCCCCAACTCCCGAAGACCCGCACGTGGCGTGCTTACCTGAACTTCCGGAATTTGGGGCGTTACAACTCTCCCCCCCTTAGAAGAATCTGGTCCAGATTCATTGGTCGGATGAAAATAACTCCGGGTGAAACCTCTTCATCTTCTCTTCCGGCTCCCAAGTCATTTCTTCGGTCCTGTCACTCCGCCATAACACTTTCACCATAGGAATATTCCGATTTCTCAACTCTTGAAATTCCCTGTCCAATATTCAGACCGGCTTCTGCACAAAAGATAAATTTGGTTCCAACTCCACTTCTTCAACGGGGAGAATTTCTGTTTCATCCGGATAATACTTTCTGAGTTGAGATACATGAAAAACATTGTGAATTCCGGTAAGATTAGGAGGTAGGTCCACTCGATACGCCACTTCTCCTATTTTCTCGATAATCTCAAACAGACCTAGATAACGGGGATTCAACTTTCCTCCCTTTCCAATTCTAGAAAACCCCTTTTATGGAGATACCTTCAAGAAAACCCGGTCCCCCACTTTAAATTTGAGATCCCTCCGGCGAATATCGGTGTAACTCTTCTGCCTATCTTGTGCAGCTTTCATCCGTTGTTGAATCTGTTGAACTTTATCAATCATAGCTCTCACAGCTTTAGAAGGTTTCTCAAGCTTTTCGCCTTTCTTGATTCCTTCCTGTTTCGACCATTTCCACTCTTCCAAATCAAAGAATAACGGTGATCGACATTTTCGCCCATATAACAATTCATACGGAGCCATACCAATCGATGCTTGAAAGCTGTTATTGTAGGCGAACTCCACCAAAGGAAGTTGATCATGCCACGAAGATTGGAAATCCAAGGCACAAGCTCGAAGTAGATCTTCCAAATACTGAATAACCCTCTCAGACTGCCCATCAGTTTGTGGATGCAACGCCGTACTGAACTGAAGCTTTGTACCCAAAATCTCTTGTAACTCTTGCCATAACTTTGAAGTAAAACGGGGATCTCGATCCGAAACAATGCTCACCGGAATACCATGAAGTCGTACAATCTCCTTGTTGTAAATCTCAGCCAATTTTCGGATGTTAAAGGACATTCTGACCGGTAGAAAATGAGCAGACTTGGTCAGACGATCCACTATCACCCAAATACCATCGAATCCACCCTTCACTCTTGGTAACCCGGATATAAAATCCATCGTCACCTGTTCCCACTTCCACTCGGGAATAGGTAACGGCTGTAGAAGTCCCCCGGGCTTTTGATGCTCAGCTTTGACCTTCTGACAAGTTAAGCAACACTTCACTAATTCTGCCACATCCTTCTTCAATCCACGCCACCAATAATACTGCTTGAGATCCTTGTACATCTTATTCCCTCCAGGATGGATCGAATAAGCCGACTTGTGAGATTCCTCGAGTAATACCCTTTTCAAATCATCGGGTACTACTACTCTGTTCTTGAAACGAAGAAGACTGGTTTCATCGAACCCGAATGGACTTTTCGGATCCTCTCTAGCCTTAGAGACCAATCTTTGAACTGTCGGATCCTTACCTTGAGCCTCAAACATTCTATACTTTAAGTCCGGATAAATAAAGATATTGGAAACTCAAGCTTTAATCACAATAGACTCAACTCCATTACTTGCACCAACTTCCAAGTTCGAAACACCCACTTTCCTAGTTAGAGCGTCGGCAACTACATTAGCTTTCCCAGGATGATACTTGATAACATAATCATAATCTTCTAGTCGCTCCATCCATCTTCGTTGCCTCATATTGAGCTCCTTTTGTGTGAAAAGATATTGGAGGCTCTTATGATCGGTGAAAATCTCGAATGACACTCCATACAAATAATGCCTCCATTTTCCGAGTGCAAATATTACTGCAGCCAGCTCAAGATCATGTGTGGGGTAGTTCCTTTCGTATTCCTTCAACTTCCGAGAAGCATAAGCAATAACTTTTCCATTCTGCGTTAACACACCCCCCAATCCTTCCTTCGACGCGTCTGTATACACAGCATATCCCTCTGAACCCTCTGGAAGAGTTAACACTGGAGCAGAAACCAATTTCTCCCTCAAAACATCAAAGCTCTTCTCACACTTCTCATCCCACTCACATTTCACATCCTTCTTAGTTAACCGAGTCAAGGGAGCGGCGATCTTTGAGAAATGTTGCACGAATCTTCTATAGTACCCCGCCAATCCCAAGAAACTCCTAATCTCAAATGCGTTCTTTGGCTTCTCCCACTTCAACACCGCTTCAATTTTTGAAGGATCAACCTCTAATCCATTCCCCGAAATAATATGAACCAAGAAGGACACTCGGTCGATCCAAAACTCACACTTGCTAAACTTCGCGAATAATTGATGCTCCTTCAACATTCTTAACACCAATTTGAGATGCCTTGCATGTTCCTCGGCCGATTTAGAGAAAATCAATATATCGTCAATGAAGATCACAACGAATTTGTCAAGGAACGGCCGGAAAATCCTATGCATCATATCCATAAAAGCGGCGGGAGCATTCGTCAATCTAAAAGGCATGACCACGAATTCATAATGCCCATATCTTGTATTAAAACCCATCTTCGGAATATCCTCCGCTCGAATTCGTAATTGGTAATACCCTTGCCTCAAATCAAGCTTCGAATATACTTTAGATCCTTGGAGTATATCAAACAACTCCTCAATGTGTGGAAGAGGATATTTATTCTTCACGGTCATCCGATTAAGCTCCCGGTAATTAATACACATTCTTAGGGTACCGTCCTTCTTCTTCACGAATAAAACTGGAGCACCCCATGGCGACGAGCTACGTCTTACATACCCCACTTCCAAAAGACCATCAAGTTGCACTTTTAATTCCTTCAATTCTGCCGGTGTCATCCTATATGGAGTCTTAGAATAAGGTTCGGCATCCGGATACAAATCAATCACAAACTCTATCTCCCTCTCCGGTTGCAACGAATCCAACCTCTCAGGAAACACTTCGGGAAACTCTTTTACTATCTCGGTTTCCTCTAATTTCACTTGATCCTTTGGTTGATTAAGGATATAGGCTATGAATCCCGTAGCTCCATCACGAATAAATTTCTGAGCTTCTGAAAAAGATAATAAAGGCACCGTCTTCGAACTCTGACCCATAACAAACTCAGAATCCAAACTAACATTTTTGGCCCGACAATCAACGGTGGCATAGTTCTTGTACAACCAATCCATACCCAAGATAGATCCATACCGAGACATAGGCAAATCAATGAAATCCGTTGAGAAAACCCGACCCTCAATGCTCACCGGCACCTCTCTAAAAACTCGGTTAGTTTCTATACTACCACCAAAAGGAGTACTAACCACATAGCATGCATCAGAATAAGTAACACACAAAGGCAGTTTAATAGAAACATCACAAGAAATGAAGGAGTGAGTAGCTCCCGGATCAAATAAAGTGTGTATGTTGATGCCATGAATGCAAATGATACCTTCAACAACAGCAGCCGGGTCCACATCTGCATTTTGTTCCTCGCCTTCCAAGGCATAAGCACGGGCCCTAATCAACAGTCTCTGTCCCCCAGGCGGTGGATTACGTCGATCCGGACAAGTATCCACCATATGATCGGCAGCCCCGCAAATTAGGCATAACCCTAGGCTCCTTCGGCAATTAATATAGTGATGTGTAGGTTGCCCACAGAAAGTACACTTGGGTTTCTCCGGTGGTGGCGGCATAACCGGTGGCTGAGGAGTCTTCTAGACTGGCCCTTGTGGTTTAAACTTCTTCAGAGGGCCCTTAAACTGTGGAGGAGCTGTATCATAAACCATTGGCCTCTTGCCGGCATTGTATCCTGATCTTGACCCGGAACCTGAACCCTGTCCCAATCTATAGGAAGATCTCCGTGCATTAACCGAGTCTTCAACCTTAAGAGCCTTTGTAGTGGCCTTCTTCCAAGTGCTTGTATTGACCGCTTCGATTGTCGCTTGAATATCCGGCCTCAAACCCTGAACAAATTGCATAGCCTTGTGGAAGTCGTCGCTAGCAATGTTAGGAGCATATTTGGACAACCTCTCGAACTCAGCTATATATTCAGCAACCGATCTACCTCCTTGCTTAAGCTCCGTGAATTCCTTGAGCCTTCTTGTGCGCGAAGAAGGAGGAATAAACTTGTTCTTGAACTCTCTCTCGAAAACCTCCCAAGTAATTTGCTCCTCGGCGGCATCAAGGACAATTTTGGTACTCTCCCACTATGAATATGCTTCCCCCTGGATGAGGGTAAGAGTGTACCGAGCCTTTTCCCGTGATTGACATGGAATAAGTTTCCATACCCGTTCAACTTCTTTAAGCCATTGCTCGGTTTGAATATCGTTCCCCTTTTGGAATCTCGGCGGATGTTGGTTATGAAATTCCTTTAAAATAGCGGAGATAGGTGCCTGTTGTGGTGGTGGAGGAGCTAGCGGTGCTGGAGGCACATAATCCCTTAGCACCTGATCCATGAGTTGCACCATGGAATTTAAGAAATCTTAGGGTTGAGCTGGAGGAGGAGGAGGACGAGGAGTCCTATCACGCCGATGATGACGTCGATGCTGAGGAGAACGATCATGGTGATGTCAGTCACGAGCCATCCTGAAATTCAAACACTGTACATGCATGTTTGATTAACAAGTGCAAATGAGTGTAATTACAACACACAATTGAATCAAACCACGTAGTCACATAATCTAAGTACTTCCAATAGAGTCATATAAGTTCAAGTGGGTTGCAAGACTCTCAAATAATCAATTAATCCTATGCCGTTCGACTTAGACTCACAAGACACGACACTAGAGCCGTGGTTTTGCAACCGGGCTCTGATACCACCTTGGGATGTAACACCCGGATCGCTAGGCGTCACATCCCCCGCACTATAATCTCAATCCACATATGAAACGGGTAATCCATACAGGAATCGAAACTATAGCGAACGGGAGACAATAAAACTCAAAAGCTAGCCGGGTACCCTCAATTAATACCAATAAACAATTCAGAGCAACAAAAACGGAAACAATAGCATTCAATACTTATAGGTACCATATTTACATATTTACTTATAGATACCAACAATTCATACCAATACAATATCATCTCTAACATGAATTAAAGTATACTACAAAATATATCAAGTATCTGTACATGAACAAAATATGAAGGTGTAGTGCTAGACCCGAATAAAAGACAAGCTAGACTCTAATTCCCGCCTAGCACGAACCTGCAAAAACTGAAAAATTGAGGTGTCAGTCCAACACAGACTGAGCGAGGCGTATAAATAAATATATGCGCACATACAGGCAAGTTATAATCTAGGGTAATAATTTTTGGAAATTAACAATACAATTCAGTAAAATAAGAGATACTATCGCCCGAGGTTACAACTAATTCAATTCACCAATTTAATCAATTCAATACAATCAATTTATGGTCCGGCGAGTTAGGGCAATTCTCCAACCTTACTCCGACTGTGTACAATCAATCAATTATTAGGTGATTAGGTGATCAAGCAATTAATTATGGTGCACACTTAGCAGTTTCAGTAACTCCTTCTTTCTCCGGGTGATGGTGGGATTGCAAGGCCCCACCATCCAATCAGTCTGGGCAAAGGGTACATGAATCCCTAAGGCCGGAACTCCTTCCTCCCCTAATCTCCTAGGGGGTTCAGGGGTCATCCCAGTTTGGTGAGGATAGCACTCGAGTTACCCATCAGCCCATGCTTTCCCTGTTGGCTCGAGCCACTATCCTCGGGCCCACAGTGCAATTCAATGACTCGCCAAAACAATCAATCCATTAATCAATCAATCAAGCAATTGGTTTAGTGAAATCATTTGTAAATCATAAAGTTCGAAAGCTATAGATATATAGGTACATTTTGGCCGAAATAGTCACATAGGGGTTGTAAGGGTTCTATTTATCTAGAATATAAACCTCACCTTGCAAACCAACCAAAAAGGAAGTAAGAGAGCACCCTATGGAGCGGGCTCCTCAAAACCGGGACCGTGATCTGTGTAACAAGGACAAGTGTACATGAAACTCGACTCTTATGAACTAATTAAGACGAATGGCAAAGTCATGCAATAACAATTTAAGGAATGTCAAATAAGAGCATGATTATCAATAAACCAAGTATATAACACATATAAGTCACATATGGGAGCCAAGGAAGTGAGAGGAATGCAATAAGAAGGGTTTTGGTGAAGTTTGGCAAAAACTGACAATTCTCGAAAATGACCATACTCGGGAAAAATGGAAATAACTAAAGTTATAGAAATTGGAATTGGGTTTTGTTTATTGGGAATGAAACTATACAAGTAGACCTTTAAAATGATATATGGCTCGTTTTCTAATTCAAAGCGAGGAGGAAATGGCGAACGGTTGAAGTTGGGTGAATGTAGTTTGTCGGTAAAGCAGTGACACCAAAACGAATTGATCATAACTCACAAATGGGAAAAGATATTGAGATGATTCCAATTTAAGGTTGTTCTAGACTCCAACATCTTTCCAACGAATCAAAAATCAGGTCATTTGGAGTTCGGATGAGGGAGTACCCGGCCGGGTAAAATTCAAGGGAAAAGTTCCCCGACCGGGTAAGCATCCAGAAGCTTTTTGGCATAAAACTACCCGCCCGGGTACTTTTTATACACAAAAAGTACCCGCCCGGGTACTGTTCCAGGGCTGGAAAAAGGGGCAAATAGGGGTAGCTTCGGGGAAGGAAGAAAAGGGATCAAAACCCAAAGCAAACTCCACCAAAATGCTCCAAAACAATCATATAACATGCATATAACTTAAATACAACAGTTAAGTAACATTTAATCCAAGGTAAAATACTTAGATCATCAAGAATTCATCATTCAAAACCCATAAAATTCATATATTCCAACTTCAACATAGCTTCATGTTTCATGCAAGAAATGAAGAAACAAGGACCTAAACATGCTTCTAATCATGAATAAGCATGAAAGCATCAATCAAACCTCAAACCCTACTTATATACTCAATCAAGGTATTCAAATACTCTCCAATATATACCTTGAAATGAAAGAAGAATGAGATGAGATGAAGAGAAGAAGATGATGCTCCAACTTGGTTGCTAATTCCTTGAATTATAGCTTGAATTTGATGAAATTTTCCTTCCTTCTCTTGAATGTGTAAATACCGATTTTTAGTAGGTGTGTGTGTGTAAAATTCTCTTGTATGAGATGTATGTAATGTAATGTGAAGGAAGAGAGGCATACAAGATATATTATATCTTCCACTAAGTATAATACCAACCTAATTGCATAATAGTCCCTCAATTATTTAAATGAATGCAATCAAGTCATATCTCTACACCAAAGATCATTTAACCCCAACCCATGCTATGCAATTAAGTCCATAAATTTTATGAGATGATCAATTAAAGTCACATAATAAAATTAGACACATTATCAGTTAATTCACGAATTTCACATTAAAACTAATTCATATAAATACATAGAAATGTATAATGCACGTAATATTATAATGAAATCATAATAAGCAAGTAAATATATAAAATTAAACCCCCAACTCCCGAAGACCCGCACGTGGCGTGCTTACCTGACCTTCCGGAATTTGGGGCGTTACAATCTATATATATATATATATATATATATATATATGTCAGTTTGTTTACTCCTTAATTAGCTAGAAAGGCTTTTAAATTGATAAGGAAACACATTTCATTGCTCCCCTCGTTCTTCTTAAATATATTAGTGCATGTGTATATTTAAATTTATAAAGTAATGCATGTATAGGTATGTATATATATATATATATATATATATATATATATATATATATATACATGCATTACTTTATAAATTTAAATATACACATGCACTAATATATTTAAGAAGAACGTACTTAAAAAAACTGAAGTTCATGTACTTAAAAAAACCCACTACTGACACAGGAATGTTGACTGGGCCTTGAAAATGTTTGTTCAACCAATTCATTTATAAGTACTTCACCCTTACTCTAGGAAAATAAAAGATTTGCTTATCATGGAAGTTAGTCTTGAAATTCTCAAGTTCAAGTACAAGACCACATTGCAGCTTAACAAGAAATTCAGATACATAACTCAATTAATTCAGGAGTTCAAAATATAACTGGAAGGGATTCATAACACACAAGGTACATGCACACAACATACTTACATCATGCAGCAATCAAAATTCAAAGAGCTTGATCCCCATCTCCCCTCCCGGGGAGATTTTACACACAAAAGTACCCTCCCGGGTACTTATGATGTAGAAAGTTTCTGCATAGCATGTACCCGGTCGGGTACTTTTCATGAGTAAAATCTCCCCGGTCGGGGAGACCATCCAGTTACGGGAAAAAAAATGGTGAAATCACCCCCGCTCAGCCCTGCACCTCAAACCATCTCATCCAAACAAGTTAAGGCAGGAAAAGAGGCAGTAATTCAGCACAAAGACTTACTCAAACAGGCTGGAAATGAGCAGCAGCAGCTAAGGTAAGAAAAAGAGTTCAAACTCATGCATAATACTCCCAAAAGCTCAAGAACATTTATGGTAACTTCTCCATACTTCAACTACCACCAAATTCAGGTATAAATATTAATAAATGAAGCATAAATGATCAAGATTCTAGCTCCAAAGAGAAGTCATAGAGTTCAAATCAAAGCCCAAAACCTAACTATTCATGTCATGAGGCAAATCCATATCAAACATAGCTCAAAATCAGATTTTATGGGATGAAAATAATCATATAAGCATGTAGATATCAAATATATTCTTAGCCCTTGAAGATGATGGAAGAAAATGGAGATTGGAGCTCAAAATCTCCCTTGAGTGAATAGTTACGGGATTGCAGTTTCTTTCCCCAAAATAGCTGAATTTCTTCTCCTTTCCTTGTGTGGATCGATGTGAGGGAGAGATGGACGATAGAGTATTAATTTAGGGTCATGTGGGTCCAGGTTTCACTCCATTTGGTTAACTATGGTTCAAGTTATAGTTAAAATAGAGGAAGGTGGTCATTTAGGCGGACGTCACAAGTTTCGGGCAAAATTCGAAGGTCGAAACGAGCTTAGAAAAATATAAGGCTTGTTCCATTGAACCTAAATCTTTGATAAGAGTTCAGCCGAGGTGACGGAACTCGACTCCCAGTTCCCGAGCTCAAGATATCACATACGGAACCAAGGGTGCGCTAATTGCCGGTTAGCCCCCGATTTGGTTCCACAAATCAAAATAAATTCGTTACCACGTCAAACGAGACCGAAAACATGAAATGAGCACATAGACATGTTCATAACACACAAATCTATGACATACTAAATTTTTGCGAAATTTCGATATCAAATCATATAAGAACGACGCACGATTAAAACACTCATGCGCAAATGTAACAATTTCATAACATTTCAAATTAAATAATAAAATTCAAATTCTATTTTTAAATTAAAACTGAAAGTCAACCATTTAAATATTGAAATTAATTAATATAATTAAAACATGATCAATTAATATTCATTCTTAATTAACAATTTAAATAAATAATCAACGAAATAAATTATAATAAAATAAAATAAAAATAATAAAATGATAACAATTTATAATAAAATTAAATATTTAACACTTATAAACAATTAATTCACGTAATTTGGTAAACACTTATGTCATATTTGTACAAATGAAAAACCGGGGCGTTACACGAGTTCCGTCATCTCCATTGGATTTGTATGAATGAATCGGAGTCGATGGGATAAGACTCATATTTTTCTAAGGCTATTTGAACCTCCGAATTTCAACCGAACGAGCACCTCGTACCTAAAATGACAACTGTTGACTATTCTTGAGCTTGCGGACCTATACTAACACCCCTACACCCTAACCCTTGACCTATACCCACTTGATGCACTCATCTCTCTCTCTCCCTACCTCACCCACACGAGCTACCCCCCCCCCCCCCCCCCAAGAGATGCAAAATTCAACCAAAAAGAGAAAGAGGAGAGAAAAGGAAGGAGAAAGAAGGAACTATTCACACCTTGTGAGATTTAAGCTCATCTCACCTTCAATCCTTCACCAATTTGAAAGGTAAGTCTATAATTGTTATGTATATCTCCTTGTGGTCATTTTAAGTTAAGTTATGCATGATTTCACCAAGTTATGAGCATGGATTGACATAAGAGATGAATAGTAAGGGTTTATGGTCATTTGGAGATTCTACCATGTTTCTTTGGATTTTCTTTGAGTTGCATGAGTGAAAATTGATCCCAAGACATGTATTTATATTTTTATGGACTTATTTTACTTGGTAATTGAGAATTGAATGCTTTGCCACTAATAAATTTGAAGGAAATTGGAAGAAATGAACTTGATCATATCTCTTGCATGAGTTTCATGTTGTAGCTTATTTTTAACTCATTTCTTGGCATGATTTGCATTAACTCTTGATGCATGAACTTACCTTAATGTCTTGGCTTGGAGTTGGTTTGGGTTGGCTGTGATTTTGGGGTGAAACAGGGGCTGAATTTCTCAGCCGCAGGGAAGCCTAACGCCCGTTAGGGCTTTGCAGTGTTTTGGGGGTTGACCCCCCTAACGGGGGTTAGTGATCTTGTGTGTGTGTGTGACTAATGACCATTAGTCCAGGGCAGTCGTCACTGACCTGGCTAACCGCCGTTAGCTCTTTGTGAAGGAATTGGTGCTAATAGCCATTAGCCCCATCCTTGTGTGTGCGCTTTTTTCTCGTTTCCTTGCTTCGTTGTTTGTTTCCTTGCCTTGTTTACGACTTATATGCTTTGTATATATGTTAATATATGTGTTATGATTAATGTATCAAGTTTATGCCTTGTTTTGATATGATTTATGAAAGTTATGAAATGTTTGAACGTGAAACCTCCATGTATTGAATGTAATTGAACGAATTCCTTGATTATGTGACTTCATGACATCAATTTACTTCTTATGCATCTCATATCATGTGCATAGCATTGTGTGCGTTGTATATGGTCATATTGAGTCTTACTTCACTTCTTTTACACAGATTTGAGTTAAGTCGGAGATGAGGGCGGTCTTTGAAACTCTTGTGTTGTTTCCTTGCTGTTATTGCTGGGATTAATGCCCTGAAAATCCAATTATATTGTAAGTATTTTGGATTAATAAAACTGAAATTAAAGCAAGTTATGAGTTTTTTACGAATTTAATAATTAATGACGTGTGATGGTATTTTTATATGAAATGTGTTTAATAGGAAAAGACTTTAAATACCAGAAGTCACGTGTCATTAAAGTTCTAGTCAGTATGATAAGAAGATGTTCTTATCGAGACTATAATGTGTTATATAAGATGATTAGTCTTTCGTCATAGGGAAATGGAGTTTCCAATTATGAAACATTGATGATTTTCAATGAGATTAGAAACATCGAACTGGACCACTGAGGTTGTTCATTTTATACTGCTATCTAAAATGAACAAAATCTCGGAAGCATTAGACTCTTAATCCTGATAGTGTTTCTACTTTAGGCATGTAGTGTTAATCACTGTGATGTACTCAGAAGTGAGGTCTCGGTAACGGGTGGCCAAAATACTTTGTACGTTCGGTGATTGCATGAAATGTGCTAAAGAGAAATATTGATCAAGGAATTTGTAGCCTTGCTGGAAGGTTAAAAGATATCCCTGAAATAGATTTGCAAAAAGTTCAAATAAAACTTTGGCCAAAGTACTTCGTGTGTGCGTCACCGAAGTTGTATGTTGAATGTGTTTCACATACAGGGATTTTGGACTTAAGGCGAATCAAGAAATTTCAGATTGAAAGTGAAAAGTAAATGATAGTAGTATTGATTTATTTTTCATGGATATCTGTACAGAGGATTAAAATGCAAAATTATTCTAGATCGAGAAATTCGTGAATAATTTAATTAATTTTAGACTTCAACAATATTTATTTAGTGGAATTAAATATTGTTAAACGGTAATCGATTATTATCATGGGATGATAATAGATTGACTCATTTGAAGCTAAGATTAATTAGTCCTGCAGGTCCCCCCGCAAGCCCCAACTAAGATCAAAGAGAAACTATTAAAACGAGAGAGAGAAATAAATTTTCAAAGAGTTTGAAAATAGCCAAGGAATTTATTTTGAGAAAATAGATTAAATTCCAAAGAGTTGGAAATGCCCGAAATTTTATTTTGGAGAAAATAAATTTTTTTCAAAAAAAAAAATGTTTTTTTATTGCTGACGTGGCAGGTGACGTGTCACGCCACGTCAGCGGGTCAACGCCAAGTGGCGCTGATTGGGCGCCACATGGTGTGACACTTGAGCGGCCAGGATCGAGCCACGCCAGCGCGAGTCAACGATCCAGATTAGACCTGGAAGGGTCCGGGCTAGGACGCGGGTTCGGGTTAGGGTCGTTAACCCGGACACGTGGAAGAATTAGGTTCCGACACATGGCGTTGCTTGGAGCCCAAGTTGAACCGACCGGTTCATGCGCGAACCTGTCTGAACCGTGAACCGCCGGTCGGATCGGACCGGGTTGGACACGTGGCAGCTGCCTGTTGCAGCGTGCGTGCCACACGCGCCAGACACACAGCCGCCACATGGGCGGCCCGTGTGGGCGCGTGCGGGCCTCTTTCCGCCACGTGGTCGGCACGTCTGGATTCGTCTTGGCGTGTACTCCACTCCGGTGCAATTTGATTGGCTGGACGAACTTGGCGCCCACACTTAAAATCGAAAAATGTCCGTGAGGTCCTCCATTCTTGGCTATAAATAGGGCCATGGTTTGTTCATTTATAACATAAGAATTTGGAATTCAATTTCTTACAGTAATATAGCCATCCGGCACTCTCTCTCTCTCTATAGTTGATTAATCCTTAATTAAGGATTAATTAATTACTTAATTAGGTGGTTATATAATTAATATATAATCCAATTAATTATTAGAAAATAGGGATTTTCTGAAAATAGAAAAAAAGAGTTTTTATAGAAAAATATTTTCTCAAAGTATTTAGCGAAATACTGCCGGAGCCCACACTCCAATCTCTTAATCGGGGATATTGCGGGGAAGCTCTGCTAGTTTCACGAGAAAATATCGAGGTGCTGGAAAAGTGCCGTTGATAGCCAATTTTGCAGTACGGTAATACCGTTATGCTGCCCAAATTAATATTTGCATATTGTGATTATATGCTAGATGATTTAAAATTATGTTATCGATGCTTGTATATATTAGAGTTATGCTGCCCGATTTATTCCGCTGCTTTATTAAAATATTTTTGAAATATTTTGATAACGAGGTTATGGCGAAATTTTTTGAATATTACGCTATACCATTACTCTGCTTCGGGCCCGCCACACCAACAACTGGTATCAGAGCGGGGCTCTGATTATATACTCGCATTGATAAAGCATAAGATGCATAATTTTAATCTGATACTGTGCACGTAAATTCTGTCAAAGGAGGCTGGGTTTTAAGTGGGACCGTTGTGACCCCTCCAGTGTTTCCTGGGAATTTGCGTGGAATGGTAATTTTCTGGGAATTGATTTCAATAATCTTCCTGGTTAATTTCCGAATCAGTAAATATGATTTAAATTATGTGATATTTTAAAACATATTTATTTAAGGGGCCATTAAAAATTTAAAGCGTGATAATTATGTGATAATTATTTGCAAGCATGCTTTTAATTTTAAAAATGGCATGATAATATGTGATATTGTGCTGCTTTAATTATGCATAATTTATTTAATATGATTAGAAAAATAATATTTAATAGAGATTAAATACGATGCATAATTGGATTAATATTTTTTGGCTTAAATTAATAAAGAGTTATTAAAACCTTAAAATATTATTAGGATTATTTAATAATCCTAGTGGGAGCTTATTAATTAGATTAATTACTTCCAAAATCAATAAGACGCCAAAAGTGATTATTTAATAATCAAAGATAATCCACAAATTTTATAAAATTCAAGTGGGAGCGAGATGAAAAGAGTTGAATTCTCACGGCCTCCATTACCCGTCTATAGTATAGTGGATATATACTACTCCCTTCGGCGGGTATGTATTCGCGGTATACAAGATTAGACTTCTACAGATAGAATGAAGTACGGAGAAAGTCAACTCGACCACGCCTCCGTGGAGTGCTTGATCTACTCGTACGAATTTCTAGGTAATGGTGTACGCTTGACTAAGTGATGTATTAACCTCCCTTCGGAGCTATGTTACATTCCCTTAGAGGCCAAAAGTTAACGTGGTGGATTAACATAGTTTGGTAAGAGTTACCTAGATGGCATGTTAATTAAGATTAATTCTTGCTTTTCTAAGCGGTTTTCGACCTCGCTTCCGGGGAGTCAACTGCGGTTAGATAAGTCACCATTGCGTAAACCAAAAATGCTTACGTGGATTTCATTTATTGGTTAGACGCAAAAGAAGTAAAATACAGAATCATAAGTTGCACTTTTTAAAAATATTTCAGTTTTAAAGCAATGACGACCGCTAGCCCGCTTCAATCGATCCTAAAGGAAAATAGGCTTGAAGGGTCTAACTATGCTGACTGGAAAATGAATCTTGACATTGTGTTTGGTCACGAGAATCTGAAATAAGTGCTCACCGAACCTTGTCCGGGGGTACCAGAAACTACGGCCAATCCGGATATGAGAAATGTTTATGCCAATTGGATCAAGTCCAATGATTTGGCTAGGTCTTATATCCTGGCATCTGTCTCCAATGTTCTTAAGCATCAAATGCATGAAATGCCAACTGCTAGGAACATGATGGATCATCTCCATCAAATGTTTGGAGGACAGAATCGAGCCAAGAGGCTCGAATTGATGCGGAGGCTGTTAGTTACCAAGATGTCTGAGGGATCACCTGTTCAGGATCATGTTATGAACATGATGGCTTGCCTGAACGAAATTGAAAGCCTTGGTGCTAAATTTGATGATCTCAGCAAACAGGATATGATCCTATGCTCTCTGCCAAAATCGTTCGATACATTCAGGCAAAATTATTCTATGAACAAATTGGATTTTTCTCTGCCTGAATTGATGAATGAACTTAAAGTGGCAGAGGGAGTGATGAAAGCTAAGGGAACTGTTCTCCTGGCACAGGCATCGACTTCCACGGCCTCAAAAGCCAACAAGTGGAAAAAGGGAAAGGGAAAGGATCTCAATCCCAAGAAAAAGGTTCAGAAGAAGAAAGGCAAACCCAGTAAGGGAAAATGTTTCCACTGCTGAGAGAATGGGCACTGGAAGACGAATTGTCCAAAATACTTAGCAAGTCTTCCTGCTAAGCCATCTGGACAAGGTATATTGATATCTTGTTTGATTGAATTATGTTTAGTTGGAAGTCCACCAGATTCCTGGTGTGTGGACTCGGGTTCAACTAATCATATCTGTAATTCGTTACAGGGGTTCAAGCTAACCAGAAAGCTTGAAGATGGTGAAATGCAGCTACTGCTCGGGGATAATACAAGTATATCTGTATTAGCAGTAGGGACTGTAAATTTGTATTTTGGTAATAGGGTTTTGGTACTGAAAGACACTCTGTATATATACCGTGTGTTCGCAGAAATTTAATTTCTGTGAGTTGTTTAATAAATAATGGTTTCAGTGTTTGTTTTGAACAAAACTTTACCATTAAGCAAAATAAAAGGTTTATTTGCTCTGGCACGGTAAAAGATGGTCTTTTCTTGTTATACCCTGATAAAAACCCTAATTCCGAACTTAACACTACTACGCTTGACTTACCATCCAAAAGAAAAACTCCTATGTCTAACGAGGCTTACAAGTGGCATTTATGCCTTGGTCACATTAATCCAAAAAGGATCCAAAGACTAATTTCAGACGAATTGTTGAGTCCCTTGGACTTAACAGAATTATCGGTCTGTGAATCCTGCTTGGAAGGTAAAATAACCAAGAGATCTTTTAAATCTAAAGGTAATCGAGCCACAGAATTGCTTGAGTTAATTCATACGGATGTGTGTGGTCCTATGAGTATTCAAGCAAGAGGAGGTTTTGAGTATTTCATCACTTTTACGGATGATTACTCCAGATACGGATACGTTTATTTGATGAGATATAAGTCTGAATCTTTTGAAAAGTTCAAAGAATTCAAGGCTGAAGTTGAAAATCAAACTGGAAAACATATCAAAGCACTTTGATCAGATCGTGGTGGTGAGTATCTGTCTACAGAGATTCTAGAATTTCTCACTGCAAATGGGATTAGATCTCAATTATCTGCACCGGATACACCCCAGCAGAACGGTGTTGCAGAAAGGAGAAATAGAACTCTGATGGAAATGGTAAGATCTATGATGAGTCATGCTACCCTACCAAGTTCGTTTTGGGGCTTTGCACTCGAAACGGCGGCACATATATTAAACCTTGTTCCATCCAAGTCAATTCCGAAAACACCAATGGAATTGTGGCGAGGGCGAAAGCCCAGTGTCTCCTATCTTCGGATATGGGGAACCCCAGCTTATGTGTTAAGGAAAGATCCTGACAAGTTGGAATCAAGAACAGAGGTTTGCTTTTTCATAGGTTATCCTAAAGGAACAAGAGGTGGTATTTTTTTACGATCCGAGAGATCACAAAGTGTTTGTAAGCACTAATGCTAAATATCTCGAAGATGATTTCGTAAATGACCACAAGGGTAGAAGCAAAATTGTGTTAGAAGAAATGACAACATCAGATTCTAAATTCCAAGAACCTGTAGTAACTGAAAATGTGTTAGATACATATGATGTACCAGATATAACATATGATGTAGGGATGAGTACACAACAGCCTCGTCGTAGTGGGAGGATTGTCAGGGCACCTGACAGACACCTAGGATTAACCCAAGTGGTTGAATCTGACGTATCTGATCCTGTCACATATGATGAAGCTATAAAGGATATAGAAGCTGATCGTTGGGTCAGAGCCATGGAATCTGAATTAGATTCAATGTATTCCAATAAAGTCTGGGAACTTGTAGAGGCGCCTGAGGGCATTAAACCTATTGGATGCAAATGGGTCTACAAGAGAAAAAGGGGAGTGGACGGAAAGGTTGAGACCTTTAAAGCAAGGCTTGTGGCAAAGGGTTATACCCAGAAATAAGGTATCGATTATGAAGAAACCTTCTCGCCTGTAGCAATGCTTAAGTCCATAAGAATTCTCCTATCCATTGCTGCTCATTTTGATTATGAGATTTGGCAAATGGGTATAAAGACTGCCTTCTTGAACGGGCACCTTCAACAAGAGATATACATGGCTCAACCCGAAGGCTTTATAGCCAGAAATCAAGAGCATATGGTATGCAAGCTTGATAGATCTATTTATGGTCTTAAGCAAGCGTCTAGGTCATGGAACATCAGATTTAATGAGGCAATTAAATCCTTTGGATTTATACAATTGCCTGATGAGAACCATGTGTGTACAAGAGACATCATGATAGTGTTGTAACATTTTTAGTTTTATACGTGGACGATATTCTGCTCATTGGGAATGATACGGCAATATTGTCAACAGTTAAGATTTGGTTGTTAAGCGAGTTTGACATGAAAGACCCAGGTGAAGCCAGTTATATTCTAGGGATCAGACTTTGTCGTGATCGTAAGAATAAAATGATTGGTCTATCACAGGCAGCATATATGGATAAGATGCTGGCAAGATATAATATGGCGAATTCCAAGAAAGGATCGTTACCTTTCAAACATGGAGTTCATCTGTCTCGGGATCAGTGTCCTAAGAACCCAAAAGAGACAGAAGAAATGAAAGATGTTCCGTATGCTTCGGCAGTCGGAAGCCTCATGTATACCATGTTATGTACTAGGCCAGATATTTGTTATGTTGTAGGTCTAGTTAGTAGATATCAGTCAAGCCCTGGACCCCAATACTGGATAGCTGTAAACCATATATTAAAGTACTTGACAAGGACTCGGGATTATATGCTTATCTATCGCAGTGATGAGCTCATTCCTATTGGGTACACATATTTGGATTTTCAATCCGATTTGGATTCTAGGCGTTCGACGTCTGGATACTTGTTACTCTAGGAGGAGCAACCGTAAGTTGGAGGAGTATTAAGCAAACTTGCATTGCTGACTCCACCATGGAAGCCGAATACGTGGCAGCTTCAGAAGCAGCCAAAGAAGCGTATTGGTTCCGGAATTTCCTAATGGATCTAGAAGTCGTCAAGGACGGACTTATGCCGATCACATTGTACTGTGACAATGCTGGAGCGGTAGCCAACTCCAAGGAACCTCGAAGTCATAAACGTATGAAGCACATCGAGAGGAAGTTTCACATTACACGTGATTATGTGGAACGTGGAGAAGTGGCAGTAGTGAAAATTGGCTCAGTAAATAATCTGGAAGATCCCTTCACTAAGACTTTGGCGCAAAAGAGTTTTGACACTCATGTAGAAGGGATGGGCCTTAGATGTGTAGCCAATTAGATTTAGGGCAAGTGGGAGATTGTTGGGATTAATGCCTTGAAAATCCAATTATACTGTAAATATTTTGGATTAATAAAACTGAAATTAAAGCAAGTTATGAGTGTTTTACGAATTTAATAATTAATGAAGTGTGATGGTATTTTTATCTGAAATGTGTTTCATAGGAAAAGACTTTAAATACCAGAAGTCACGTGTCATTAAAGTTCTAGTCAGTATGATAAGAAGATGTTCTTATCGAGACTATAATGTGTTATATAAGATGATTAGTCTTTCGTCATAGGGAAATGGAGTTTTCAATTATGACACATTGATGATTTTCAATGAGATCGGAAACATCGAACTGGACCACTGAGGTTGTTCATTTTATACTGCTATCTAAAATGAACAAAATCTCGGAAGCATTAGACTCATAATCCTGATAGTGTTTCTACTTTCGGCATGTAGTGTTAATCACTGTGATGTACTCAGAAGTGAGGTCTCGGTAATGGGTGGCCAAAATACTTTGTACGTTCGGTGATTGCATGAAATGTGCTAAAGAGAAATATTGATCAAGGAATTTGTAGCCTTGCTGGAAGGTTAAAAGATATCCCTGAAATAGATTTGCAAAAAGTTCAAATAAAACTTTGGCCAAAGTACTTCGTGTGTGCGTCACCGAAGTTGTATGTTGAATGTGTTTCACATACAGGGATTTTGGACTTAAGGCGAATCAAGAAATTTCAGATTGAAAGTGAAAAATAAATGATAGTAGTATTGATTTATTTTTCATGGATATCTGTACAGAGGATTAAAATGCAAAATTATTCTAGATCGAGAAATTCGTGAATAATTTAATTAATTTTAGAGTTCAACAATATTTATTTAGTGGAGTTAAATACTGTTAAACGGTAATCGATTATTATCATGGGATGATAATAGATTGACCCGTTTGGAGCTAAGACTAATTAGTCCTGCAGGTCCCCCCGCAAGCCCCAACGAAGATCAAAGAGAAAATATTAAAACGAGAGAGAGAAATAAATTTTCAAAGAGTTTGAAAATAGCCAAGGAATTTATTTTGAGAAAATAGATTAAATTCCAAAGAGTTGGAAATGCCCGAAATTTTATTTTGGAGAAAATAAAATTTTTTCAAAAAAAAAAAAAGTATTTTATTGTTGACGTGGCAGGTGACGTGTCACGCCACGTCACCGGGTCAAAGCCAAGTGGCGCTGACTAGGGGCCAAATGGCGTGACACATGGGCGGCCAGGATCGAGCCACGCCAGCGCGAGTCAACGATCCAGATTAGACCTGGAAGGGTCCGGGCCAGGGTTCGGGTTCGGGTTCGGGTTCGGGTCGGTTAGGGTCGGTCAAGCTTTGACCGACCCGGACACATGGACGAATTAGGTTCCGACACGTGGCGTTGCTTGGAGCCCAAGTTGAACCGACCGGTTCATGTGCGAACCGGTCTGAACCGTGAACCGTCGATCGGACCGGACCGGGTTAGACACGTGGCAGTTGCCTGTTGCAGCGTGCGTGCCACACGCGCCAGACACACAGCCGCCACATGGGCGGCGCGTGCGGGCCCCTTTCCGCGCGTGGTCGGCGCGTCTGGATTCGTCTTGGCGTGTACTCCACTCCGATGCAATTTGATTGGCCAAACGAACTTGGCGCCCACGCTGAAAATCGAAAAATGTCCGCGAGGTCCTCCATTCTTGGCTATAAATAGGGCCATGGTTTGTTCATTTATAACATAAGAATTTGGAATTCAATTTCTTACAGTAATATAGTCATCCGGCACTCTCTCTCTCTCTACAGTTGATTAATCCTTAATTAAGGATTAATTAATTACTTAATTAGGTGGTTATATAATTAATATATAATCCAATTAATTATTAGAAAATAGGGATTTTCTGAAAATAGAAAAAAGGGTTTTTCTAGAAAAATATTTTTTCAAAGTATTTAGCGAAATACTGCCGGAGCCCACACTCCAATCTCTTAATCGGGGATATTGCAGGGAAGATCTGCCGGTTTCACGAGGAAATATCGAGGTGCTGGAAAAGTGTCGTTGATAACCAATTTTGCAGTACGGTAATACCGTTATGCTGCCCAAATTAATATTTACATATTGGGATTATATGCTAGATGATTTAAAATTATGTTATCGATCCCTGTATATATTAGAGTTATGCTGCCCGATTTATTTCGCTGCTTTATTAAAATATTTTGATAACGAGGTTATGGCGAAATATTTTAAATATTACGCTATACCATTACTCTGCTTCGGGCCCGCCACACCAACAGTTATAAGGTGGGTTTCTCTTCTAATAGCTATGTTGACCCGATATATTCCTTATGTGAAAAGCCAAATTAGTATATTTATATATCGAGTCTTTTAGAGTAAATAATTTCAAACGTAAAACCTACCTTATACATCCCTACCTTATGATTTTAGCGAGAGCATGAATGTAAGGACAAGCCCAGGGACTTAGTGCATGTGGCTATTCGGGGAGACAAGGGCAACGACGATCCCGTGAACTAGTCCCAATCAAACTACGGCTAAACTGACCTCGCTAGGAGATTTAGCGAGGAAGGGTAACTGGGTTTTTGAGGATTCATGTACCTCACTAGCCATTATGTATGGGTGGCCGAGCCTTGCAAACCCGTCCACCACCTAGAGGAAAAAGGTGTATATGAACGATTGAATGAAAGAATCGCATGAATGAGCACGAAAGATTGTTGTGTGATCACCAATGAATTAATGTCTTATGTTTACACAAGGTGTAGGTTGGAGATTATGCATGCCCACTCGCCAGGCTAAAAATAACATATTAAATGAATATGATAGTTGTAATCCCATTGATGATTTTCTTTATTTTACCCACTTGGGAAATCGTTATCAAATTTCACACGGGATTATAGCTTGCATGTATATGTTTAAATTTGACGATATTACATACTATGCCAGGTTTTATACCCACCAATCTTCTTTAGACTAAACCCGGTTGTTTTCAGTTGTGTTGTGCAGGTTTTTGGGAAGTGCTAGGCGGGAATACGAGTCGGTTGAGTCTTACATTTGGGTGTAGCACTTTCTTTCAGTTACACATACACTCATATATAATTTTGTATTATGATTATGTTGTTGGGAGTAGTTTGTTAATATTAGGCCGTGTGGGCCATTGATACTTGAACACTTAAAAATTTTCGCATTTTGGAGCTTGAAAGCTCAATGTATATGCTATATGATTATTAATTGCTTCCGCTTTAATGTCCTTGCTCTGATTTTATTACTTCTCATTCTTGAATGGTTTAAGGGTTAGCTCCGGCCTATCATAGTGCGTGTGTTATGCCCCCGTTTGCCATGATTTGGCACGCATATGGACTTTCCATTTCATATGCGGGTTGAGTCACGGTGCGGGGGATGTGGTGCCTTGCGCTCAAGCGCTACACCGTTGATATTGAATTCTCAGTTACACACAAGGAGCTTGATTTCTCTCATTTTCTGGTAATGATTTTGCACTTTCACTATGCTAGTATTTTGTAGTCTTGAGTTTCAAATTATCATGTTATTTATTTGAAAGGCACATGATTGAAGCTGAACTGCGATAAAGTTTAGTATCTAGGCTTTGTTCCTGGCCTTGATGATTGTTTCTGACTTGGATACTCTATTGGCTTAGTATCTATGATTTTTGCCAAATGATTGGACTTATTCACCAAGATAGATCAATCATTAGTTTATTGTTTAGTGTATCAATCATTAGTTTATTGTTTCTCAAATGTTACCTTTTACTTCCATGAAAAGTTAAAAATGACGAGTTTCGGACTGTATGGCATATAGTAAAATGAAATCACATTTATTATTTTGAATCAGCTTCTGGGATTATTTACACTCTTTATATCAAAGCACATACAATTCTCTGGATATTTCCAACATATGTGGATAAGGTAGTCAGTCACTGCTTAAGTATATCAAGTAATTTGATTGATTAGTGCAAGTTTGAAGAACTCTGAAGATAGGCTTGAAAAAATTAAGCTAGTTTTGTTACCATAAATGTTAGAAATAGCCATTTTTGTGTAATACCGTCGAATCACAGCAGTTGCCACTCTGAATTGAAATAATGTATTTTAAGGCTCTTAATGCTTTTATTTTGGCTATGAAACAATCATCTTCACTAATTTTGTTTTTAGGAGCATTTGAGATGGATTCTTCGAGGCCAGGCCTCACTAGTTGATTGGTCAAGGTCCACTTCCTTGGCCAGAACCCCCTCTCCACGATTTTTGGAAAGTCAAATAGATGCCAAGAAGGTACTTGCTGCTATTTGGCCTTATGAATTTTTTTTACTACAATATTAACAAATTTCTCTTTCTATAGACATTTTGAGTTCTATATAGTCAATGCTCATGATTCTAAGTTATACACCATTGACATCGCATGCAAGACTTGGAGAGAAACCTCATAGCCACTTGTGAGGAGTTTATTATGTCAGTGACTAAGCAAGTTGTGGATCCTATGTTGTCTTTTGTCATGAAGGTGTGTTATATTTGTTTGTAATCAGAGATGTAGTGCATTTTGTGTGCTTGAGTTTGTAGTCAAGCTGTTGTCTTTTTGTCTCACATAGTAAAATATGTATTTGGTCATTGTTCCATTAATCAATCTGTAGTTTTGTAATTAGAGGAGAATTATATTTAAAAGCTTCTTTTGTTGGTTAATTAAATAAATTTTCTTTGTTTTACAGTTATTCTTTGATTAATCAACTTCAAGCGATTTTAGTATTTTAATTAGTACTAACGAGTTCGAGCTGGTGTAAGAAATTGAAAGAGAAATTTTTATTTTTTTTTATTTAAAAACCGATGGGAATTCCGTCGGAATATTTAAATTTTATTTTTTATTTCGACGCTACCTACGGGATTCCGAGGGAAATCCCGTCGGAATAAATTAATTTTTTAATTTCTCAAGCACATTCTGACGGGATTCCGAGGGAAAGCCCATCGCAATAAATTAATTTTTTTTATTTTTTGAGCCAATTCCAATGGGATTCCGAGGAAATCCCGTCGGAATGAATTATTTTTTTTATTATATTTTAAAATATTCCGACGGGATTCCGAGGGAAATCCCTTCGGAATAAATTTATTTGTTTATTATTTTTAAAAAACTTTCGACGGGATCCCCGAGGAAAATCCCGTCGGGAGATATATTTTCTTTTTTCACCATGCGACATTTCCGATGGGATTTTCCTTGGAATCCCATCGGAATTATTTTAATTTAATTTTTTTTTTTTGGTTTTGATCCCTCGGATGTCCGTCGGTATTCCGTCGGTTTTTGGATTCCGAGGGAGGGTTTTCCTAGGGACTATTTCCCGTTTGAATTCCCACTATTTCCGAGGGAATTCTGATAGGACCTCCCGTCATAATTCGCAGGGTTTCTTGTAGTTCGAACCGGCCCGGTTCGGTCAGCTCGCGAACCGGCCCGGTTCGTGAACATCCCTAAGGCTGACTAGTATAAAAGAATGAATCTATATACATGTGAAAGCCATAGCGAAAGGGAGATGGACACTACCCATCCTAAGCTACGCGAAATGGAAACCTGTACCATCAACCATAAAGATGTTGAAACGCGGAACCGTGAAAAACATAAAACGACAAGACAGTATATCATACTATCAGCAACACGACAATCATCACAATAGGTCCAATCACGTATAAATTATCCCGATAAAATATCATAAATACATATTCAACTATTACAACCTGTCCCAATAAAAAATACAAATTTACCTACAAACTTTTTCAAAATATAAAACTGCACATGTTCTACACATGATTCAAATGTAGAAACTTTAATAACAATGAATACGGTTAACATATACAAGGACTCAGAAAAAAAATAGTTAATATGATGTTGTGAAAGGAACAAACATCATTGTAGCACCCACCACGGTGGGTCACCATATCCCCCGCACCTAAGCCCAATCCACATACGAGATAGTAAGCCCGTACATGAACCAAGCAGAGGTGAACGGACAGACAAACACATACCTATGTTAGGCGGAACGTAGACCCTGACTACACAAATCAAACTTCATAAGTGTTGAAACATAAACATGCCATACAAAATCCAAATACATAGATGACGGGTTCAACTAGCTAGATCCCTAATCCCGAATATCAAATCATAAACATAAATCATAAATGCAAACGGGTTCAAACTATCCCCAAAAACCTATCCCGAAATCCATAACATAATTAAAACATTGCATAGAAATTCATATTCGTACTTATACAAAAGTTCTAAATCGTATGAAATGTGACAGACTTGGACTTGACAAAACATGATAGACTCAACACACGCCGCCTAGCTCGAACTCCAAAGCCAACCTACAAACTAAAAACATGGGGAGGGGAGGGGTCAGTCCAAGGACTGAGTGAGGGCTACCCACACACAGCTACATATACGTAGAGCACAGCAAGTTCAAAATTAAATGTTCATGAATCCGAGATTTGTTTTTGCACGCCAAAACATTTTCCCGTGATAATATATAGGTGACTTATCAAAACAAAACAAATAAAACTTAACTTATGCATATATCAAGGCGTACGTTCAAATTCAAGCAGACTTAGAAAACATATCAAAGCATGTTTTATTAGGTTAATAGTATTCCAAGTTTTATCTTAATTTATGAATCTACCCCCGTTTCACGAACTTAAGACAGAACAGATAGAACACTCGGCAGGTACGAGCTCAAACTCCAACCACCTCCTCAGATTCAAATTCATATTCATATTCAAATACAAACAATATCAAAGTCGAATATACCTCCCTCTTCTCCGGTGATGGAAGGGTTATACCTACCCTAACCATCGGTTCAAATATGTGTGGATCGTGAGTGTCATGATGCTCATGCCTGAGGATTAATTCCATCCCCCGACCAAACCTCCTGCAAGTTCCAGGTTGATCCTTTCAAATGGAGATCATTTTCAGGAGTTGACCCGATGGCCCGACACCGTCCCAGGGCTCTTTCGCACAACTCTCAGGGGCCCATCAGATTTAGATTCAGATTCATATTCATAACCCGCTACAAACAGATATAACTTACTCATATCGTACGTACATACATATCATACATACACACATACGTACTTACCACATGCATACATATACATACTTACCACATGCATACGTACCTTGAAATCATATCCAAACTGAAACCAAGCGTACGTAGGCTCATACATAGCATTCATACTTTCAAACGTATGACAAAAGCATCAAAATACATACCTCGCACATATTTACATATACATAAGGCTTATAAGTCGCATGCATTCGAAAACGAGCACGTTGCATTAAGGTTTAACTATATCCTAACCTCACCTTATACCAAACGGAGCCGTAGACAAGACGATTGGTTCACCACGGAACCTACACGATAAACACATCACTGCCTCGGGTGCACCTATAAAAACTGAACACAAAACGGGGACTTAGACTCCAAGATGAACCACATAGATGTACGACAATGCATATGAATGCTACAGATAAATGCATATAGGCCTTAAACATAATTCAGGATATGCATGCTGCATAATGCTTGTTTGTCTCATGTTCGAACAATTAGGCACATTGTACAAATAGTTCAAATTGTAAGTGAATCATGAAATCAAGCACATAACTCATACCAGGGCAATTTAGACAAATAATTACATAATGGAATACATGCTAGATCACAAAGGTACGTTAACAACTAATTGTAATCAAATTAAAACATATAGAGGTACAATTGAGAGCAAACAAGCACATTAACGTACAATTGAAGTCATATAGGGGTATATAAGAACATATAAGCATGAAGAAATGGTAAACACAATCCTTACAAGTACCGAATTAAAGTATAATACCAAGACACAAGTTAATGTGCACAATTAAGGCATAACACAACTTATAATCGCATAACAAGGTGCACATGTGACTCATGTACCAAATTTACATAGCTAAATCCATGTAAGTTGCATATTTAGAACAAATGTAAACACATATACATGATATAACAAGTTAAGAACATGTTTGGAGCTGGAAAGTTAGAAGAAAAGTGGAATAAAAATGTGAAAATTGGTTCAGAGCGAAATTAGGCAAAAGTTGGGAATTTTCGAAACATAAAAGCTGAAGGAAAATGGGCATATCTTGAGTTTGAAAAGTGGGAATCAAATTTTTGTTTTTTGGAAATGAAACTAGACAAATAGATCTTTCCAACGGTATATGGCTCGAATCGTGGTTCAAAGCAATCCGAAAAATGGCGTAGGTTTGAAGTTGAATGAAAGCAGAATATCGATGAAGTGGCGATACAAAATTAAAACGATCATCTCTCACTCTATAATATATATTGACAAGTCGTAAAAATGAGATTGTTCTACACTCAAAGAGGTACCTTCAAGAAAAATTTCAGACCAATTGGTGTACGTTTGTGTAGGTTGAGGCCGTGAAACTTTTACGCATAAAAACAGTCACGGCCACGAAGGCAATGCAGGTGCTTCTCGACAAGGTGGGCGCGGCCACGACCAAAAATACCCTTCAAACGGTCGCGGGCGTGACCTTGAAGCTCAGGCTACAAAAATAGCATCAGAAAAATATGGGCAGCGACAAAAATCGCCCCGGGATACCGGCGAGGCTCCGAAATAATAAAACAACAACAAACAACAACATATAAACAAGTACTAACCACCGAAACACAAATTAATCCACAAAATCACACAATTTCAACAATTTTACAAAATATATACGTTTGTATATATACACATATATATGCAAGAATACACATATATATGCAAGAGAATGGAGGTCAAAGCTTACCAAGGCGAAGGGGAGAGAACAAATGATGATCGGTGGTGGTCGGAGTGGCCAGAGCTCGCCGGAAAATGGGCAGAGAGAATGAGATGGAGCTTGAGGATTTCTTGTCCTTTCTTGCTTAAAATGAGAAGGAAAGGAATGGAGAACACATGGTGATGGTCGGAGGTTTTGGTCGGAGAAGAGACGCCAATAGTGAGGCGGACGGCGGACGGTGGCCGGCAAAAAGTGGTGGCGGAGGAGCTAAGCTTCTCCCTATTCTTCTTTTTCTTCAAATGAAAAAGGGGAAGAAAGAGAGTAATGAAATTTTTTGGGGGGAGGAGGGTTGTTTGATCTGTACAAGAGGAGAGAGAGAGAGGTGTGGGTCTCACAAAGATGATATTTTCTGGCTTTAATTGGTTTGCGTTATTTTCGGATAAATTGGTCTGGTTACAGTTAATTTAAAATACTATTTTCAGAGGCGACGAGCTCAGTATTGAATAAAAGGATAGTCATAGGCTTCGTAAAAATATAAGGAACAAGGTTACGAGGCTCGTAAATGCAAATAAGTGCTCGTGTGACTAATTAGTAAACAAGTCCCTCTATTTCTATTTCATTCAAGTTAACCCACATAGTTTCCAATTTGTTCAAATAGGCCCAACCTTTATTATTTCAATTAAATCTTATAATTTCTAAATTTGGCAAACAAGGACAAGTATTTCAAATTAGGCACGTTAGGCATGCGAACGAACAATTAAATTATAGAATTAAATAAATAAAACACGTAACCCTCGAAAAAACATTCCCGATGACGTCATACCTGGCCCTTGGAGGAACGGGGCGTCACAATCATCAGTCACCCTTTCTCCGAAAGAAGCATCCCTTTGCCTTTGTGAGTCTGCATACAAAAACACACAGATTACAATAAAAGCCTAATAAATGCCGAAAGGTGAGTTTGTAAAGCAGTCATCCATGCCTGTTACATTAAATAAAGCCCAATGAAAACAAAAGGAATTTCCATGCTAAGATCATAGTCAAAGTATCAAATAGTAGGCATGCCTAATGTCTATAAAAACACTGAGAGAGACATGTAGCATTTTTGTACCTTCTGGTTATTGAAGGATATTTCATATTGAGTCGAATGCTTCAATATTAAAAGGAAAAATATTTTCAGATAATAACAAACAAGAACTAATGTGGGAAAACAATCAAATTAAATATTAAAGGGCAGACATTTTCAGATAATACACGTACATAAGGTGAGGTGGGAAAACAGTCGAAAAGCGTAACCTAATCTAATGTGCATGTCAGTTGAATATGAATGTGTATGATCCTAATAGACAAATCAAAGGAGAGAAACTAGTTGTGCCTGTAACTTCCATCAGTGGGATGTGCCTGTTTGTAAGGACCAAAAAGAAAACAGGTACAATTATTGCAAGGTAATATACAACATTTGGATTTCAAATCAAGAAAAATGAGTTTGTGAGCGTCAAGGTTATAGACACGTACGCATTTGTAAGCAATTAGTAATCTATAATTTTTCGAACTTTTTCTTATAGGAACAGGAGGTGGCCATTTGAAAATTTTCAAGTGCATGATAGCGTCGGCCACGACGAATGCTTTTCTAAATGTTGCTAGTTCATCATATGCACATACATATTCATGTGCATAGATGTATGCAGATTACGTACGCAGAAGAAATAGTCTTTGACTTTTAAGGCTATACTTTATTGCTAGTTCCAACACAAATATGAATGCACATACATTTAAATCTACACTCAAGCACGCGTGTAAAAATAACGTACTATCAAATACAAACAAATAAAACTTAAAATGCAATTGTGATTGTTATTTGCTAATAACAAGCAACTATAGCTATATTTAAATACGAGAAAATTATTAAAAACGTCCCGTAAAGTGAGACATATACAGGTTTCGTCCCAAAAGTGGGTAGTGTCTCACTTTTGGTCCCATAAAGTGGCATTGGTCTTAATTTTGTTCTCATTGACCCATTTTCATCCAAAATAGACGGCTAAAATCACGTGCACCGCACATGTCCGTTAGTTTGCTCAAAGATTAATATGAACCCACCCATTATAAACGATTTCAACCCCAATTACACATTTGTAATTCAAAATTAGGGTTCGTGTATATCAAAACTGGAAAAATATCTTCATTCTCGTGTTCCTCCAATCTGAAAGAAGAGTTGTACTGTTTCTGTGGGAGAAAAGCTCGATTGAGGACCTCGACCACTGCTGTGAACCCCGGTAGGAGGTTTTTTAATTGTAGAGACATTGTTGGTGGTTGTGACTTCTTCGCCTGGGAGGATGAAGCTTTGGGTGGGAAACCAACTACGGTGATTGCTGCGTTGCGTGAAGAATTAGAGAATGTAAAAGAAGAATTGAACAAGGAAAGGGCAGAGTTGAAGAAAGTGATGGCGGAGAATGATCAGCTGCGTGAGAGAGTGAAGATGTTAGTTTGTGTCCTTCTCATCTCATGGCTTCACTTGTTTGTCATGTAATTTGAATAGCAGTTTATGTGTATGCAATGAACACTTTTCATTGTTAATGAAGCTTTGTTTTGTGTCATAGGCTGTTGCTATTTGTGCAATTGATTAAGTTGGTATGTAATTAGAAGAATTCACATAGAAATGGATACTTGACATTAGTTTAAGCATTCAATACACTGAGTGTAGTGTTTTAACAACCACAAAAACAACATCCAAAAGACCTACTAAGATGGACCTACTAACATAAACATGGATCAACAACATAAACATGGACCTACTAACATATCAGTTAGTTTGACAATAGCCAAAAAATAGTGGCCTTTCCAATATTTATCAGTTCACAAAACACAATAGGGATCACAAAAAACACAAACATGGTACATTTTCTTTTTCCGTTTCTCTTGAATCCTTCTTTGGTTTTCTTCTTTCCTTACATTTAAAGCTACTTCCAGACTTGAACATGTGGCATATTTTTTACCATTGTTGGTGAAAGTCTTGAGATTTTTCAGTGGAGGCTGTGGCTCTGTGGTCAAAGACACTTGAACCTTTGGATGATCTGGTGAAAATGGAACCCTCCGTATGTCACTCCAGTGGAAAATGACACTTGACCTGCAGATTTTGTTTGTGCAGTTCTTGGTGGACAGAATTTGGCCTTATCAGTTTTCTTTACTCTAGTGGATTGTATCTTCATCCTTTTCCTTGTCTACATGAACCACATCAAAAGATTAATGCCAATATGCAATCTTCACTAATGTAAAAATATGTATTAAAAATGAAAACAAACTTACAGTCAGTTTATGGGTTGTTTGCTGCTGAGTTTGACTACACTGAGCTTGTGTAGTTTGATCACTACAAGCTTGTGGAGTTTGATTACTCTGAGCTTATGGGGTTGGATCTATCTGGACACTTCTTTGTGATTGAAATTGTCCAGAAGCTTCTAAGCCACTGACTGCTTCATTGACTTGATCCCAATCAGGCTCATCACCCCAGTCAGGTGCACTCCTTTGGTCTTCAGTATTGTTTGGAGCTGATGCTTCAGTGTTTTGAGCATTGGGTGCACTACTTTCACCCCTCTTTGTTGGACAACTCCTTATGTTGTGTCCACTTCCTCCACATACCCTGCACTTGTAATCATTTTGATTTCTCTTCAATCTGTTTGGATTCACACTCTTGCTTCTGAATCTTAGCTTTCTTTTCCTCTTTTCACCAGATTCCATTCTTCTTGCCCTTGTTGGTCTGCCAACACCCCTACCATAGTTTGGTGGTAAAGGAGGATTGATTCTAGTTTTTTTCCACTTCTCAGGACCACTAACAGGCAATAGAATATACTCATAAACCTTTTTGTAGGTATCCACCCAATAACACTCATCAACAAAGTCTTCAGGCTTCAATCTTTGAAAGTTTATTGCAGTGATTGCATGCTTGCATGGGATACCAGCAAGTTCCCACCCCCTACATAAACAGATATGTGCTCTTAACTCTACAGAACATCTAGAACCATCAATACAGCAAACTTTATAGTGTGTGTCACTTGATTTAATTGGTCTACACTCAGAAGTTTCCTCTCTATTTTTGGCTAACAGCTTTCTGATCTTAGGACACAACTTTCCCTGCCAACTTTTGTAAGCTTTATCTCTAGATTTCTGGAGTTTTGTCATCAAAGTCTCTTTGATTTTCTCAAACATGGAATAGATCTGCTTCTCTCTTGCTTCAAGAATAGTAACATTAAAGCTTTCACAAATGTTGTTGAGTAGTAAATCACATTTTGATTGACAACTGAAATGTGACTTACTCCAACAAGCAGTGGGTTTATCACTCAACCACTGTACAACTGCAGGATCAATTCTTGTTGGATTTTGCATCTTCTCATCAAATTCTGTCACAGTAGTGGCCCTAGTAGCCTTCCATAAAGCCTTCTTAATGGTTAATCCTCTAAATCCAGCATTGACCATGTTCCCATGGAGATATCTCACACAAAACCTATTATCAGCATTTGGAAGTACACTCTCAAAGGTAGGGACAAGCCCATTCTGTTTGTCAGACATAAAGGACCACTCATAATCCCTCTCAATCATCAGGTCATGTTTCAGCAATCTGAGGAACCATTCCCAATTTTCTTTAGTTTCCTTACCCACACAGCACAGCAAACTGGAAAAATGCAATTATTTGGATCTAATCCCACTGCTTTTAGCAATACTCCTTTATGAGGGCCCTTTAAATGGCATCCATCTACCCCAATAAGTTTCCTACATCCAACCAGAAATACATCTTTCAAATCCTTGAAGCAAACATACATCTAAATAACAGTGGACCTATCATTTAGTTCACTGTCAGGAGCTAAGGATATAACTACATTTGATCCTGGATTGGAAGTCCTAAGCTCTTCAGTATAATCCCACAACTTGGCAATCCCACCATCACCGGAGGAAGAAGGGAATTGAAACTGCTTATTGTGCACTGTAATAACTTGCATGCTCACTTAACCATTGATAATCTAAATATTGGTAATGTTCACTGTCGGAGTAAGGTTGGAGAATTGCCCTCACTCGCCAGGCCACTGATTGAATTGAAGTGATAACTGTTATATTGTTAAATTGATTAGTTGTAATCTCGGGCGAGTTGTATTTTATTATCGAACTTATATGGCTTCCCTTTTATAAAACCTTACCCGAGACTATGACTTGCATGGTAATTGTGCTAATATTTTTTTATAAACCCCTCACTCAGTCTTCGGTAGACTAACACCCTCACATTTTCAGTTTTGCAAGTTGAGTGCTAGGTGGGGTCGAGTCAGGTCTTTACTTTTGAGTCTAGCATGTTCCTTGTATATTATTGATGCACAATTGTAATGTTATGAACCTTTTGGCACTTCTAAATTTAGAAGATGGTTTATATTGGAAGAAGTGGTGAACATGGTGATGTTAAATTATTGAATGTATGTATCTTATGCTTCCGTATTATTGATTATGTATGTTGGTGATTAATTGAATTGGGGTCTAGTCCCCGCCTAGCTAGATGGTTTCTTATTTTGTCACCCGTTCGCTATAGTCTTGGTTCATGTACGGATCGTCCATTTCGTATGTGGAGTGAGCTATAGTGCGTGGGTGTGGCATCTCGGCATTCTCGGTGCTACAAATACATCCACTTTTCTCAAGTCTATAGTACTTCTTATTCCCATGATAACCCAATGATGCACATAACTTATCCACATAATCAAAGTCAGTTTGGCTAACTTTATTTAGGTCTACATAGTCAAATTTACTAACCTTTCCCCATAATACTTTGGTCTTGCATTCGAAGAGCACAATAGTTATAGCTGGTTCAAGTGGATCTGCCAAAAAAGATGTGCGTGCATTATATACTAGTGAACTTGTGAAACCCTAAAGCTGGAAAAGACAACTAAACCACTTTGAAACCGACAAGATAACCCAACCCCACATGCATTCAAACACTTTCACCAACAACAAGCAATAAAAAACCATTGAGACCACAGCACTGTAAAACTTTAATGGCGGACTTACAGTAAAATGGAACCGGATTATTGAACTTCAATTGATCGTGTAATGACATAGCATACCACTCCCAATATTCAGGGCTACTCAGATTCAAACACTATAGACTTAAGATTAAAGTGATTTCGTACAGGTTAGGGATGAATATTGATACAAAGCGAAAAGGGGGTAAAATCTTTGGGACCAAAATTAGGGCTAAAATATTCTGAATCGTTTAAAGTGATGCAATGGTTTAATCTTTGACCAAACTCACATGCGGGACACGTGATTTTTGCGGTCTATTTTGGAAGGAAATGGGTCAATGGGACCAAAATTAAGGCAAATGCCACTTTATGGGACCAAAAGTGAGACACTGCCCACTGTTAGGACGAAACTTGTATATGGCTCACTCTACGGGATGTTTTTAATAATTTTCTTTTAAATACTGACCGGTTTTTGAAAGGTCAAATGAAACGGACCGAGCCACTCACTCGACCAATGTGTTAGGCATAAAGTTTACTGTTATATCAAAACAAAATGAAATTTCACATTTTACATGCATTTACAAAGTGTGGCCTAATTCAAAACCATTTTATTAATATTCCAAATTTTCGCCTGATCTAACAAATTCAAACACTTTTACGATTATTGTGAGTTAAAAAGCAAGAGGAATAGTGGGTTGGGAAAGCAAAGGAGCAAAGTTGGCCAAGGCTTTAAAATAAGTTTCAGGAATCTACGAATTAATGGTTTATTTTGTTGATAGAAAAAGCGTTTTGCATCAACTTAGAGGATATAGGTTTATGTAGACATATTCCATACTCAACAACCTAACAATTACTAAAACCATTCGCCGTCTGGAGGAGGAGAATCATCATCATCATTACACCATCTATCCAATGTTAAAATAAACATAGAACATATATGTGTTGTCTTGTGTTGGCGGCTCGCCAAAACAATGAATTATAGGTGGATATTATTATTACGCTTTGACAGAGCAGAGGATCGACATAACCCATGAAAATTGGTCGTGTGGATTTTGTGTGTATTGGTCCGGTCTTGGCATCCCATATTCTTTATGTCTCGTGATTTATTTTCTATCAAAGATATATGTAATTGTTTATGAGGACTGGAACAACATTACATAGCTTTCTTATTATGAATGTCGGATTTAAGTTGAATTGCCAAAATTTTGAATTATAAGTAGAAAAACACATTGTTAGCACGAGTCTGTTAGAAAACAACATATTAGGCATATCATAGGGAGAAAAAAAAACTTATTTTGAATTAGCGTAACATTTGTCTTTAAGAATTATTTATGCGTATACGAACACTTTCAGAATGGGGTTTGGTGAAATTGCACGCATCAACACTGCTAGCTATTTGGCACGATGGCTCCGGGTAATAGAAGAAGTGATGGTTTCCAAGAGAATCATCGTCGATGTTCATCTACAAGTAGGTTATTAGTCAAAATAGGTCCAAAAAAGTGTGTGAGAGAGAGGGAGAGATATCCAATTAAACATTGTAACCACTCAAACACGGACACAATTCCCCATTACAGTACATGGTGGCCTATCCTCCTAAAACTTCTCAAACCACAAACAATGAGACAGACAGACAGAGAAAACACACACACAAACAAAAAATGTGGTCCAAAACAAAAACAACAATATATATTCTAGGTGAGGGACAGAACAGAAGAATTAGAAACAAAGTACTACCATGAAGAGTCTGTATACTATTTTTCATTTGATATCTTAAAACCATTATATTCACCTAAATCCACATTTCGTTTGCTGTAAAAATAAAATTTTGATTTTGCTCTTAAAGCAGACCCACAATTATACTATTAAGATAAAGATAGATGTAACATACAACTATTGTCAAATTTCTTCTTAAGGGTAGATAGGGGGAAATAAATTTTAAAGGCGAAGACCCCCCAAACCATCCTAACTCCACATTTGAATCCCAACACCTCAAAGATATTTCGAATTACCTTGCGCTTCCAGCATGGAAGTGGGAGGTCGTTTTCTCCCTAGCTGGAATCTTGAGGCCGACAGTAGGTACAATTCACCGGAGGAGACAAGAATACACCATAATAACTAGGGTCTGGTTGTAAACCCTCCAAACTGATGTAGCTCTGTTGTGCAAATGAAAAATACTCCAACTTCCCATGATTTTCACCTAGTCTTTTTTTTTTTTTTTTTTTTCCTTTTTAACACACACCCCCCAAGTGGCCAGAGGGATTTGAACCCAGTTCATTGTCTTCGAGAATCAACCCTCAAATTACTTGGGCAACCCCAGTTGACTTGATTTTCACCTAGTTGATGATGAAGAGTTTTGAAGAAAATGGAAAGAAACCCAGTGGAATTGAAGGTAGACGTGAAAGGAAAGTGTTTTGGTAGGTATCTAAATTGAATGAGGAGTTTCAGGAGAATTTAATGACGAGTTTGAGCTCTAATTTTCCTTTTCTTATTTCTGGAGAATTTGCCATTATCGCTACCATTCTCCTTAATGCCCAAACAAACCGTTTAATGCTATTTTATAAAGTGGTTGGTCTAAATTGGACCATTATTGGACCCGTCCCTTTATTCAAATTTGGAAGCCCAATTTTATCGGCCCATATTAATCTAAAAATGAATTGTACAAAAAGGCATGTGTTGCAAAAATGAGTTTTTTACTATGTACAGTGTACAGTTAAGTTTTGAAAATTATGTTTTGAAAATGAAACCAAACGCGGCCTAAGTACTTTTCATTATCAGTCCTTCGAGGCGATTATTTTTGTCTTCACCTTATAAAAGGACTTAGAACATCTTTACTTTTGTGGAAAATGGCTTGTTGGTTATTTAAACCCCCAATTTCCATTTTTTACTTTGCAAGTTAGCTAAAGTGCTGATTTCCTGGAGCCCCGGGATTAACTTGGAAATGGGGTGGGAATATAGCAACCAAAAAAGGTTGTTGCTATATAAACCTGTGGGAAAGGATTGGCCAATTTTACCATTATGCCCATAGCTGCCTTAGAAAATTTACATATTGTGCCCTCATCATTCCCAAAGTAACCTTTTGGTGCGCAAATCGATGGAGGGACATACAAGTCATTTACACAACAAACCAATGGTTTCTTAATTAGTAAAGTAAGGAAGTCTTTACTTTACTTGTTTGTTATCCATTGGGGAGGTGTTATTTTTTTGAAAATTTTTGGTTATTTTACCATGTGGGTTATTTACTTTGCTAGGTTGACATTTTGCTTAAATAACCTAATAATGTCTTGCTTTACTTTACTAATTAAGAAACCATTGGTTTGTTGTGTAAATGACTTGTATGTCCCTCCATCGATTTGCGCACCAAAAGGTTACTTTGGGAATGATGAGGGCACAATATGTAAATTTTCTAAGGCAGCTATGGGCATAATGGTAAAATTGGCCAATCCTTTCCCACAGGTTTATATAGCAACAACCTTTTTTGGTTGCTATATTCCCACCCCATTTCCAAGTTAATCCCGGGGCTCCAGGAAATCAGCACTTTAGCTAACTTGCAAAGTAAAAAATGGAAATTGGGGGTTTAAATAACCAACAAGCCATTTTCCACAAAAGTAAAGATGTTCTAAAGCAAGACATTATTAGGTTATTTAAGCAAAATGTCAACCTAGCAAAGTAAATAACCCACATGGTAAAATAACCAAAAATTTTCAAAAAAATAACACCTCCCCAATGGATAACAAACAAGTAAAGTAAAGACTTCCTTATAAGTTAGGGTAAAAGATTTTTTAGGATTCGAACTTTGCGTATTTTTGTAATTTATCATCTCAATAAACTTTTATTTCAAACTGCCATCCAATTTTTCCATTTATAACATACCACCATTTAAATTTTTTTTTAGCGGTTTTGATTAAAAAATATGACACGTGGCATGTTTATAAAATATACACGTCAGTTGTATTTTCACCAAAACCACCAAAAAGAAAGTTTAGATGGCGGTATGTTACAAATGCAAAGATTGGATGGTGGTTTGCAATAAAAGTTTGTTAGGATGGTAAATTATAAAAAGAGATAAAGTTCGGATGACAAAAAATCTTTTTCCCTACAAGTTATAACTAACCTGTTTATCCGTGCACTAGTTACGTGTTTACATGAGTCACAATAATTAGTGTTACCTTGCTACACTGTCCAAGTCCCCCAATTTCGTTGATTATACTCAAATCTAGTTAATAAAAAGTCCTCTTGGGTAGTGGAATTTGTGGCTAAATTTACAATAAAAATAACAGTACTTGTAATGAATTCTTAACAAATTATGCATTGACTAATTATCAAGAAAAAACAAACATCACCGACTGGAGGAAAAATAATTATTGGACAAAGAACAGAAGACGACCAAGGACCAATATACATGGATGGCGACAAAGCATAATTGCTGGTACAAAGAGGGAAAAATTGACCAAAAATATGGTAGATATTGATACTAATTCAATACTAATTAATGAAGGGTAATTCTAGTTCGAGTTTGGTTTTGATTAAATTTGTATAACGAGATGTGAGTATTTTATATTTATTGTATGATTGATGAAAAATTTAGGAAGAGTGACAATAAATTAAATGATAAGTATAATATATTTGTCATTCAATCAATTAGAGTCTGATCGGACGGGTTCGGGTTAGAATTTTTAATTAATGAAATACCTAATTATGGTACGGTCGTCGGTTTATATACTTGCAATGATCTCATGCCTGTCATCATATGCAACTCTTCTCGGCATATGAGTGGCTCTTACAAATCTTCATGTGGACCATTGTGCTCACCACTTGCAATATCTAGAAGGCCAAAGTCAAGCAATTCTTGTTTTGATTACTTGATGAATTAAGATGGAATTTTAATGATTAGTTTTTAATTTTATCACGAATTGAACTCAGAATATCCAATAAGGAAAAGATGAGATTCTTTAAAATAATATAATCAGAGTTAATGTCAGCCGATTTTCATTATGAGCGGAAATTTTTTTGAAATATTTTATAATTTTTTGATTTTTAAATATAAAAATTTCCTTAATCAAAATTCTAGTTTCGTTTCCATTTTAGTAGGTAAATGTAAGGCAAAAAAGGGGTCGAAGTGAGGAGGGTCTAGTAGCGCCCGTTCCTTAAAACTTTTTGCGAGCAGTGCACAAAGATTTAGAAAATTTTAAATTCAATGAATTCATCCTTTTTTCTAATTTGAATTTTGAAGGACTTCTTTTAGGTAAAAATGCATTTTTATTCTATAAATACGGTTAAAATCCAATTTCTACTACGTGAGTATTCCACTTAACACATTTTCTTCTACATCTTATTAATTTTGAACTTATTTAGTTTACATATTTGGTAATCTATAATTAAAACATTTGGTCCTATACTCCTATAAATACATCTCTTTTCGCTATTTGACTTCTTTTACGAGATCAAATGTATGAAAATCAAACGACCAAATATTTAAATTCAAACTAAATTCGTCAAAAATTAATACAATACCAATTACACCAGTATATATAGTACTTACGGGATCAAAATTAGATACTAACCATATTTTATAGGACTAAAAATATAATTATGTCCTTTTTTAAAAATAAATACTGCCAAACTCCGTGCACGGACGAAAGAAATTAATTGGAGAAGAATGTAAAGGCGTGTCAAATTTGTAAACCTGTTATTCGTACAGCTGAATATTCCGATGTTTCAAACGACGTGGAAGATGCATATACCAGCAGAAATCGAGAAAAACAAGCCATATGTCAATTTCAGATTTCTTAATTCAAAAATGACTGAAATTTATGGTGTCTTATCCGCAATGGAATCAATCAATACATGGCAAATTAAAGTCACTTTTGTTCATGTACGTACGTCAATTTTGAACTACTACCGTTGGGGATGTTTTAGAACCATCTGTCGGCTTTGCTAGTCCGTAATCCTCAAGTGATGGTGTCCTCTCAAATTTCATAAATTTAAATTTATATAATAATATGGACACGATATGATATAAATATGATAATATATTTTTTTAAAAAAAATTACGTGAAAAATATAGTATATTATTAAATATTTAAACTTGATTATGCAACATTAATTATATTTATGAGGTGAAACAAGAAATATATTTTAAAAGTGCAAATTCTAACTTACACTTAAAATTACAGTATATATATATATATATATATATATAAAATGTGACATTTAAAAAGAGTTTCACCTACTAATATATATACATTTAAAAAACTCTCTATTTCTAATTTTAATTCGAATCTCGTTCAACCAAACCGGTGAAAAACTATATGTATTTTGTGTATCTAATGATGACAATTACTTAAATACAATTCTTGTCATTATTAATATTATGAAGGAAAAGTGTTTATAGGTTAATTTATTTTGATACAATACACATAATTGTTGACCAACTTCTATAATAATATTTGGCTTGTCCAATGAAATTTTCATTTTTACTTGTGGATTACCCACAACAAACATGATTGTATCCACTAGCGTGACCACGTGGTGTAACTTAATTAACAAATAATATTATATTAATTTATATCAAAAATTTTGTATTTGGGTTTTTATATAATAGTTATTTTAACATGAAATTTTTTGTATTTTAACGGTTCAATTTTATTCGACCTCGGATAAACGGGATATGCCTATCGAACACGAACGGGCCCTACACTACTTTGATCACTTATCATGAAAGTCTAACGACAACTTTATGACCCTCTTATATTCCTGATTATAACTAAATTTCCTAATTAGACAAAAGTGTTGAATTTCCTAACCCATGTGTTTAGAAGAAGACCACACTTGATTGGATTCCATATCATTTACTTGTTAGGTCTCTTCTTTGGTAAACCCTTTTTCTAAAATTACGAACTAATAAATTAAAAGGTTAATTATGAAGAATTGAAGAAAAGCTGAATATGCATGGACAAGTTGGGGATGGGATTGTTCAATGCACGCAATGACCAATACAAGATCTGGTCTTTGGTCCATTTTAAGTCTTTTTAGTTTACTTTAATTCCATAAGAATATATTTGTTGATTTTTATAAATATTTGGTTTTGAATAAAAAACAACTTACCTCCTGTATTATAATAGTTTTTTTAACTTTTTATCCGAACATTCAAATGTTTCAAATTATCATCTGTACTTCGTAAAAAATTTCAAATTGTTATCTCGGTCATTTAGGTGTACACGTGGCTCATTTCCGGCGTAATTTTCACCGGAAATGAGCCGCGCACACCTAAATGATTGAGATGACAATTTGAAAATTTTTACATAATACGGATAGTAATCTAAGATTTTTTATATAATACAGAAGACAATTTGAACTATTCGAAAATTCAAATAAAAAATTAAAAAAAATAATTATAATACAAGGGAAAAAGTTATTTTTTCCTCTTTAGTTTTTTAATATTAAAGGATGCGTCCGAATAATTAGTGAGTTCCATAGTCAAAATGTATATTGCATGCACAAACACAACTCCCGTTAAAAATAGAATTATTATAAAATAAAATATATGTCTGATATGGATTTCCATAAATAAATAAGTAACATTGAAACTTTCAAAGTTGAATTTTCCTCAAGTTCCTAATACATTTCAATGAAAAACAAAATCTAGGACAGAGTACCTGAGAAGAAATGCAACGTGAGATAATTATTAGGACAGACAGTACTCTCTTCAGACATAAATCCTAGGAATATATGGTATGAACAACTCAGCATGATGTACAAACTGCAAATAATAATTTAGAAATAATACATTAGAAATTAATTTTTTCTTTTCATTAAAAGGATTATGGCGAGTTGCACAACAATTTTCAGTAAGATTTGAATCTTAATCGATCTGTTTATTCGAATCCATAAGTGATCCAGTCACAGTTATAAATATTTACCTTTACTATTTGTTTGTCTCTTACGTTAAAAGGTAATTGGATCACAATTTTTCAATTGAAGAAGGTGAATTGGGATTCATTACTGAGTAAACTAGTTTTGTATACAGATTTCAACTACATACATAATAGTGCAAGTGTAAGTGCGTACCCATGTGAATGGGAGGTTTCTTAACTAAACCTTAACCTCACTAATTAATCTAATTTAATTAACTAATCTGACTTAACTATTAAATATAATGGTAATAGATCCGTCAAACGTTAAATTTAAATTAAACATATAATAACAATTTGGCATATTTTTGAAAATTTTAAATAACAAAAAATTCTACTCAAATTTAATATGGTCGGAATTCAATTTCATGACGAGTGTATTATATTAATAAATTAATTTGAAATTTATTCCTAAGATTGAAAGTTTTAATACATTATAATTTTGGTCTCTACTAATCTACTCATTCTTTTCTTTTTCCTCTATAAACCGTCAATTGCATTAATATTTCTAAAATCTCACAATTATTTTAGTTAGAAATGCAAATAGAAAAATAAAAATATATATATAGGGAGTGTTTGCGAAATCTAAAATAAGCACTTATGAGAGAAGTACTTATTTAAGCGGTTTTGGAGTATTTAGAAAACCAACTTCTACTTAATTTTAGCAGAAATAAGCCAGAATTCATCTGCATCTTCTTATACGGTTTTTTAGATTTATTTAAAATTCTATTTTGACAATATATCCTTATTAAAATTAACATGAATATTCTTAAATTAACCTTTTACATACAAATAAAACACTAAGGTTTATTTTTTCTCCAATAATAAAAAAAAAAACTCATGACTAAAAATCTGCAATTATCAGGTACATCTTTTCTCTAGTCTTAATTTTTATAAATTTATAAATAAAGGTGTATATAGAATAATTGTATGTTTGATTCATTATAAATAAACTTACATAAAATTTGATCCGGCTCAAATCTAGTCGATCGGAGTTGACTTTTGGGTGGCAGGTTTGGGTCGATCAGTCATGAATTTATATACGTGGGCTCTTTATCGATCTGAAAGCACTAGCACACGTAAGCTAGAAGGCCAACTTGGGGGACTTGGGGTTTTGCCCAAGTTTGGCACTCCGATGCTCAAGTCAGTAATGGGATCTTTACTGAGAGAAATAAATGCTAGGAATGCAAATTAAATGCTCATGAAGGCTTACCAAACACTGTTCCGGGGGGGGGGGGGGGGGGGGGGGGAGGGCGTATTTATAGCCTTGGCTAATTAACAAAGTAGTGCGTGTACTTGCGACTATGCATTAATTGCTCAGCAGGCGATCGACTTGGCGGTCGGGTGCCAGGGCTAGTTGGGATGAGATCGATCGTACTTCTTTCCCCTTTTGGTGTACACAGGGGCATTAAGGCATTAAGTGCTCAATAGTACGCTCATCCTAGGGAATGAGAGAGAGCCACGCGTCCCAAGAAAGATGCTTTTAGGCATCTTGGTGTCAGGTGACGTAGGGCTTAACCTTCGAATCGAATCGAGAACCTAGGATCGATGTGACCACGGAGATTGGTCCTAGACCGGGTCGGTCAGGCCCGTTGGCTAGTTGAATGCTCTTTTCGTCGCTGGGGTCGATGTGACGATCCGCGGTGGGAAGCGTACCACGTGTGGTCCATGTGGCCATTGCAAGCGATCTGAGGTGGCGCAAGGTCCACGTGGCTCCACGATGGGGCGCCACGTGGCCTAACCACATTATGCGATATCAGAGGTCCCCCAAATTACCAGCATGAATTTTCACGGAGGTAATTTCCATCAATCTGGCATCGGGTAAGGGAACCGCCACGTTACGGGGTTCGATCCGCCGCCTTATTAATGAGGCGCGTATTTTTGAGAAAATGGATCCGTAATTAGCAATGATGGCGCCGTTTCGTATTTCGAGGAGTTACTTTTTCATCTCCTATAAATGGGCCGCCACCCTTCCTGTCTTTTCCCACTTTTCAACAACAAGTGAGCGAGCCGATTTTCTCTCTGCTAACTACTCAGGTCAAGCGTCTGGGTCGAGAGCGCAGTCGTCGTCACAAAGCGAGGTAATTTCGGGATCTTCTCTTCCATCCTTTTAGTGTTAGACATGGCTGGAGTACCTACTGGGAACGAGGCGAATCCTCCCTTTACACCTTCACCAGATAGGACAGGGGGATCGAGTGAGGTTCCTCCGCTTCCGAACGCAGATTTTATGTCGATGCTAGACTCCTCCGATGAGATCGTAGCGTAGAAATTTATGGCGAACCGCGGTGGTCAAGCATCGACCTCGCGCAGTAGGTACCATCTGGTGGATGAGGATGAGGGGGAGTCCATTGAGGTCGAGGAGGTAGTGGTCGCAGTACCCCAAAAGGGAAGCCAAAACACACATACAGGACCCTGACCCAAGTTACTCAAAGGACTTCAAAGATCTTTAGGAATATCTGAGGACGAGTTTAGGAAGGTCTGTAACTAGCTTTCGGGTATGCCGGAGGGGTTTGAGGTTCGACTCTCGGAGGAGGGAGAAACTGTGGGGGGCCCTCTAGTTCTAAATTCTTTTGGATTGTACTACGTGTCGATGAAGCATGGCTTCCAGTATCCCTTCCGTCCA
Source organism: Lantana camara (assembly GCA_037501455.1). Taxonomy (NCBI): domain Eukaryota; kingdom Viridiplantae; phylum Streptophyta; class Magnoliopsida; order Lamiales; family Verbenaceae; genus Lantana; species Lantana camara. The sequence continues at coordinate 45,341,442 of CM074859.1, forward strand.
ATGTTATCAAAGTTCTTCGAACGGAGCAATCTGTTTCCCACTCAGCTTGTGCCGAATTTAATTGCTTTGATGCATAGCGTGATCGTTATAATAAAGTGCCTTGGGTTCGAGCCGAGGGTTGAGAATCTCGGGGAGTTCTTCAATCTAACCAATTCAGAAAAATCCGGCCCAGGGTACTTTTATCTCCAAGCCAGAGCGGGTCGAAAGCTCGTCGACATCCCGATCTCCTCTAACGGTGTCAACTGGAAGGAGAAATTCTTCTTTATCACTGCCCATCGTCGCCCCCCTTCCGTACGACCTGGTCCACTAGCGGGCCCCAAAAGCTTTCCAACCGCAAGGGGGCGTGATTGACCAAGGGTGTCGACCTTTTGGTAGAATTAGGACCTCCCGACCCCAAATACTTGACAAAAACCAGCCATCTGATCGACGCGGGTTTGGTTCCGGGGACGAGGTTACGAAACTTTAACTTTGGTAAGCCTCCCTCCTCGACCCGACCCCGCCCGATCGGGAAGGCCCTAACTTTGAATTTTAATTCTTATGATGCGCACGCGTTCTTCTGGACATCGTTGCTAATTCGATGTTATTTCACTTTGCAGGTTTACATATCTTGAGGATGAGTCGCGCCAGGAGCGTTCAGGCGACCATGAACTTGAACAGGGAGGATCCACTCCCCCGGGCCGAGGCAGAGCAGATCGATCACGCGATCGCAACCATCAACCAAGCCTTGCCGGAAGTGTAGATCGTAGCCCAGCGACCCCGCAATGCTGCTCCTCCCGCTCCTCGACTTTCGACCCAAACACAATAGGCCGATGGGCAAACCGGTGGTCAGACTTCTGCAACCAGCGAGCTCGAAACTGAGGGTCTAGAATAAGTAATTAATTTGGATTATCTAGAAATTTATATCGACCCCAACAACAACCCTTATGATATGCCTCTTCCCCAGGATGCACAATATGAGATCGGGAAGCTGGTTCGCAAGAGGAGGCATAGGGAAGCGGAGGTTGCTATCGACGTCAATGAGGATTTCGACGATTCCGATCTCGAATAGAAGCTACTCACGTTCCATCATACAGATCCCCCGCAATGGCTAGATGGGTTCGAGAGGGTCCGAGGTGATGGGTCGGCGACAAAGCTTGCTGTTGGGAACCCCGGCATCAACCTGCTTGGGGTGCTCTTCAATACCGGATGCATGACTGAAGAACAGAAATAGCTTTTCCAGGAACCAATCCGGAACTAACGTTATAGCTTTAGCAAGGCATTTTTTAGCGTAAGTGTTCTCACATCGTTTATTCTTTTGTCCCTTTATTATCGATCTCATGGCGACTTCGATCTATAGGAGATTCTCCCTATTGCCATCAACTCCTTCCAACGATCCGACGTCTTCGAAGCCGAGATGCGGAAGTATAAAGGGAAATATAGGGCTGCCAAGGAAATGCTGAGGTTAACGGGGACGGAAAAGTGGCCGAACTCGAGCGAGTGATTGCTGATTTGAAAAATGATCAGAATAAGAAGGATGAAGAGGCCAAGGTGAAAGCTGTCGAGCTGAGGAGCGCCCTGGAACAGATCGACCTGCTTACTAAGAGTCACGCCGATGAGTTGGAGAAGGTTGAGACCCAAAGGCAGCAAGATGTTCAGTGAGCGAAAGATGTCGGTAAGGGGGAGGCGATGGCGGAAGCTCAAGCCAAGATCGATTCTATGATGGAATCCTTTAAGAAAGCCAAGGCGGAGATCGAGCGATACGCCATTCGAGAGTTCATGGAGGGGCCCACGTTCGAGGAAGCGAACGCTGTGATGGGGGCAATAGATATGCAGGCTGGGTTCAAGATAGCCTACAACCGGATCAAGAAACAAGGCTTGATCCCCGTGGGGTTCAATGAGGCCTCTATCGGTGTCCACCTTTCCGATCCTTTCCCAGACCCACTCGATGAGGACCCCGAGCCTCCCGTTGAGATCGACTGGATCCATCATAAGTACGGGTTCGCTATTGATCTGGCCTACTCAAAAAGAGATAAGAGGGATGCTGTTTATGAGCTTCCGCGTCGATGTCGAGAGTTTCCTTCCGCCGATGCGGTTGGGCCTGTAAAAGGCTCCAGCGACCTCAGAACCCCCTGCCAGCAGCTCAGTTCATGCTCCGCCGTCATAAGTTGTAAATTTTTCTCCATCTTTAAGCTAATCTATTCAACCCATCGACTGGGGTATAGCCGGATGAATACTTTGTTTCTGTTTTGGATAATTTTGCTGTGAGATACTTTTGGTATAGGCCCACACCGCGGGTGAGGTCGAATTTTAATTAAGAATACATGTTTCATGATTCTATACTTGTATTATTTTATTTTCCAAGCGTTTTTTTCCTCATGCTTTTCAATGCGGGTGTACGCTAGTTTGGTTTAAGCAAGCTTCTCAAGTTGGATCGATCTGTCAATTCGATCTCGTTTGGGACTTGTTGCATGTATGTATTAGGTGATGCGATTTTACTTGGTCATTTTTCATGCGTGTTTGTCATGTTATTCGTGTTTGGGTCGTTAGGTGGTTCGACCTCATTGGAATGTCCCAGCATCTTTGCGTGTGATAAAGAATGTTAAATTACCATTCCCTTCTCTGTTGGAAAACACGAATCATAAAGCAGCGGAAATTTAAAATTTTTCCAACAAAAGGATCTTGGACTCGTAATCGTGTATCCAAATTCGAAGGAATTAGAAACTTACTTTCTTAATTGTCTTTCTTGAAGCGTTTCAAGCCACCCAAGAACGCTCTTCTCGCGGCTTGATCCCCTCTCCTTGGTAAAGCTCGAATCTTCAAACTTCTAACTTGAAGCTCTCTAGAGATAGTCCACCAACTTGACTACAATCTAACTAGTAAGGATGCTAGTTCTCTAGTTAGTGTTTAGGCTTAACCTAGGGTTTTGTTTATCTTGAAGAAAGGAAGGTGTTCAACACATGAACCAAAAGAATTCTCGATTAGCTCTAAGGGGAGCTCGAGCTCCCCTATATATAGGAACGGGAGGACCGAAAATCCTAGTCCTTATGGGCTAAGGATTTTGGTCCCTCTCTCCTATTACTTGATCATCAAGTAATTTTGACTTTGACTTTGAATTCAAATTGAAATCAATTTTCAAGAGAGCTAAAATATCCAAACTATTTTTGGAGAATTTTATACTTTATTTATTTAAAATAAATAACTTATTTTATCTAATTAATTAATTCACAATTAATTAACTAGATTATTTTTCTCCAAAATTAGACTTTCTTTTTAATTCAGAATTAAGCCAAAGTCTATTAAATAATTAACAAATTAATTATTTAATATATATATATATATATTCACGTGAGACACGTGTCATAATGACACGTGTCACTCACGTGACCCACACATGTGGTTTCACACGTGTGGAACCCTCTCGGCCCGATTAACTCGTTTAATCATTTTAAAGCCTCAACTCATGTAACCAAGTTGTTGTGTGTGACCCTCTAGGTTCTCAATTCAATTAGCAGTGAACCTAATTAAATAATTCACTAATTAATTAATCAATCCACAGATTAAACGACCATAGTCTAGCAACAGGTGTTTAACCCCTAGCTGAATTGGAATGTTGAGATTCGACAGAACCTTTAAGTCATTGATTCATGTGAGATACAATCCTCCTACTTACTATCTCTCAACCAAGATCTAGGGTAAGGGAATAATCAGAACCCTAATAATCCGGTCTTAAAGCTAAGTGCATTTCATATCGATTTGATCTCAATCCAAGAAACCCTTTTCTTGATGTCTTGATCTACTGCCTTGGCCAAGGACTCCATATGGTATATGAATGACTTACACAATAAGAGATCACCTTGCAAATGCAAGTGTAGGTCCTTTCTTGATTCTCATTCACTTTCATGAATCACTTGGGCAGCCCCAACATAAGCCTTGAATCAGTTGTCTAAGGCGACACCCTTTAAAGCTTATACCTAAGACTACAGAGTTAACTCATAAAGTGACAAGGAACCTCAAGTCTAAGGATTAATTAATCACATGAATGACTTGTGAGATATTTCCTAATCTGGAAGTTTCCATTTCCATAAATAGAAACTTCCTTTCCCATTTAGGAATCTTCTCACACGGGGCACCTCAGTGAACTTAATTATGAAAGTAAGCACCCTCATGTATCACGCACGTATCAACTATACACTTTGCACCTCCATGAAACAAGGTGGTCCTTCTTAAGGGCATGATCCCACAAGCAAGCCTTAGACGAGTCAGGTTGACACTCCCACTGTCTGTAGGACTCATCGGCTTGGAGTATTTTACTAATCATGACTTATGTGATATAGGGCTCGTTTCATGAACCATTTCACCTAAATGGTAGAGTCCTAAAGTCATCAGGATTAAGGGAGTTCTCATACATGCACAGCTAAAGTAAAAGCATACCAAACAAGAGCATATAAAGAAGTGTTGCCTCAATACGTTATTTTATTCAAAGATTGTCTGTGATTACAATAAGGAAAAGCACAAAGCGGATATACAATCGGCTTTCTAGGGCACTATTCCTAACAATCTCCCACTTGCCCGTCAAAGCCATTCTAAAGCTATTCTAAGTCCCATCTTCTGAAGATGACCTTGGAAAGCTTGTCGACTAAGGGGTTTAGTAAGTGGATCTGCCACGTTCTCTGCTGATGTGACCCTTTCAATTTGCACATCTCCTCTTTTGATAATATCATGGATTAGGTGATACTTCCTCATAATGTGCTTGGTCCGTTGGTGAGATCTTGGTTCTCTTGCTTGAGCAACCGCCCCAATGTTGTCACAAAACACAGAAATGGGGTCTTTCATGCTAGGAACAACATTCAACTCTTGAATGAAGTTTCTAATCCAAACACCTTCTTTAGCTGCATCATTTGCAGCTAAGTATTCGACCTCAGTGGTCGAATCTGCAGTGGTAGTTTTCTTGGAACTCTTCCAACTGATTCATTCGAAATTTGAAATTTGATTGAAGCCAAATGCTTTGACTGATTCATTTGAAATTTGATTGAAGCCAAATGCTTTGACTGATTCATCAAATCGAATGTTCCAATTCCTAGAAGCCTGTTTCAATCCATAGATTGATCTTTGGAGTTTGCAAACCTTTTGTTCACTCTCACTGAATGTGAAACCTATGGGTTGCTCCTTATAAATGTCTTTATCAATGTCACCATTGAGAAAGGCAGTTTTCACATCCATTTGCCATATCTCATAGTCATAATATGCAGCAATGGCAAACATGATCCGAATAGACTTTTGCATTGCAATTGGCGAAAAGGTTTCATCAAAGTCCATGCCGGGTCTTTGAGTGAATCCTTTTGCAACCAGTCTTGCTTTGTAGGCTGCAATGCTTCCATCAACGCCAAGCTTTCTCTTAAAGATCCATTTGCAACCTATGGGTTTGACCCCATCAGGCAAATCTACCAAGGTCCAAACTTGGTTGGAGTTCATGGAATCCATTTCGGATTTCATGGCTTCTATCCACTGTTTAGAGTCAGAATCTGAAAGTGCCTCCTCATATGTTAAAGGATCATTATCCTTTTGAGAGATTTCATGGACGAATCCATACCATCTCTCCGGCTGTCTAGGAGTGCGTTCAGAACGCCTTAGAGGAGGATTTACATGTGTATCCAAATTCGTGATTGGGGTCACTTTCTACTTCCTCTAATTCTATGATCTTGCCTTTCTTTTCTTTAAGGAACGGTTCCTCCAGAAAATTGGCATTTCTGGAAACAAACACCTTTTGTTCATATTGATCATAGAAGTAGTATCCTATGGATTCATTAGGATAACCCACAAAGTAGCATAAGTTAGAATGAGATTCTAACTTATCTCCCACTGTCCTCTTCATGTAAGCAGGACAACCCCAAATTCTTAAGTAAGAATAACTAGGGATTTTACCATGCCACATTTCATAGGGCGTTTTAGGGATTGACTTAGAGGGAACTAGATTCAAAATCTTTGCTGCACTTTATAGGGCATAACCCCAGAAAGAAGGTGGTAAGTCAGTGAAGCTCATCATGGAACGAACCATATCAAGTAGAGTTCGATTCCTTCTCTCAGAAACTCCATTAAGCTGAGGAGTTCCCGGAGGAGTCCACTGAGAGATAATCCCATTATCTTTGAGATGATTAAGGAATTCATCACTAAGATACTCACCTCCTCGATCAGATCGAAGTGCTTTGATCTTGTGACCAGTTTGGTTCTCAACCTCCTTTTGAAATTCTAAGAATTTCTCAAAAGCTTCAGATTTGTACTTCATTAAGTATGTATAACCATATCGACTAAAGTCGTCGGTAAAGGTTATGAAATACTGATGATTGTTTCTAGTGCTTACACTAAGCGGTCCACAAACATCAGTATGGATCAAATCCAAGACCTTAGTGGCACGTTCCACAGTTCCTTTAAAAGGAACTTTGGACATTTTTCCTTTGAGACAGGATTCGAAAGAAGTTAGCTCTTTGAGATCATTTTCAGAGAATGATCCTAAAGTGTTTATCTTGCTAATTCTGTTCTTGGAAATGTGTCGTAATCTAGCGTGTCATAAGGGAGTTGAAACTTTGTCATCTCTCTTACGTTTAGTTTCTCGTTGTATATTCATAATATTGATATTCTGAGTTAGATAAAGTCCATTACTTAGAGTACCGATGTGAACGGAAGAGTTGTTCCGTTTGATAAAGTATTTACCATTCTTAATATAAGTTTCATAACCTTCACAATCTAAAATTGGAATTGAAATTATATTACGAATAATGCTCGGTACATAAAGAACTTTATTTAAGACTAACTCAAAACTACCTAAATCTAATCTAATTGTGCCTAAAGCTCGAGCTTCAACGTTTGAGCCATAGCCGATCTTCAAGACACATTCTCCTTCTTTGAGTTGTTGGACTTCACTTAGCATCTGTACATCATTACAGATATGAGTTCCACAACCGGTATCAAGTACCCAAGAACTAGAATTAATAGAAAGATTTACTTCAACGAGAAACATACCTTTCTTTAGAGTAGCCTTGTACTCTGGGTAGTTTCTCCTCTAATGTCCCGCTTTGCCACAATGGAAGCAAACATCCTCTTTCTGATCACGCTTCTTCTTTTGGGCCTTCCCCTTCGAAACGCCACCAGTGGGCTTAAGGGGTTTCTTCTTCTTCTTTTGGGCTTTCTTGCCCTTACCTTTAGAAGGCCCAGAAGAGGAAGATGGAGCATTCACCATCAAAACCTTATTGTCCTTCTTGATTGTGCTTTCAGCAGTCACAAGCTGACTAATCAGCTCAGCTACAGTAGCACCAGCATGATTCATGTTGAAGTTAAGGACAAATGGGTTGAATGATGGTGGGAGAGAGGCTAGCAACAAGTCCACTGAAAGCTCATCTTTCAGTGGCATGTCCATGGAAGCAAGTTTCTCAGTAAGGGCGAGAAACTTGAGTCCATACTCATGGACACTAGAACCTTCGCTCATTCTCAAGTGGAACAATTCCTTTGAAGTGTTATACCTTGTAACACGTTCATGAGGGCGGTAAAGTTGCTCTAAGTGGTCGTAAATCTCCCAAGCAAATTCCATGGCCTCATGTTGCCTTTGCAAGCCGGAGACATGTTAGCCAACATAAGGAAACGGGCTTGGAGATTATCTTCCTTCCACTTCTGGATCGCTTCCCGCTCGGCCCGAGTGGGAGCCTCCCCTTCGAAAAGAACATAAGTTCTCTTCTCAGAATCTAAAACGATTTTTAGATTCCTCAGCCAATCAGAATAGTTGGGACCAGTCAACTTGTTTGACTCGAGGATCGATACAAGAGGGTTTTTGGTTGCCATTTCAAAACATGTAGAGAATCACAGAATCTACGACCTAAATGGTAAAACAGAGAACTAGTGAGCATGCTGAATTTTAACGATATACAAAAGATGAAGTCTTTAATCTAATGTAGCTCCCACTATTTTTCAAAGATCTATAATTCCCAAAGATCTAAGAGGAACATGTTTCCCAATGGGTACTAAGATCCTAGGCATTTTACCTCGAACCCACGACTCGCAGACATTCTAAGTAAGACCCTAGGTAGGTACAACCTACCAATTCTAACACCTTTAGAACTCTTAGTAATTATTTTTGCATCACCTATCTTTCAATATGGACCTACGGCTCGTGCGACATCCATATTTACTTAGGCGTTAAGCTAGACCCATCAATCATAAGATCATGATCAAAACTTAGTTCGAACGACCCACGACTCGCGGACATCGTCCTTGCCAAAATTGATCACGAAATATTGATCATTTAAAATGATCAATTAGGTAACTAAGAACTAATAAGCTCCACTAGCTATCCCACGACTTGCGGAAAATTTGCATCTCGAATTAAACACCTATTTGTTCGAAATTAGCTTAATATTTAACGGGAATTTTTGAATCAACCGGAGAGTTCTCCGGTTCGACCTCACCAACATATATGTTATCCAATTTTATTAGTCTTGATTAATGCAAGTACACTTAAATGCATTTCAAACAAGCACATAAACAGATAACATGTCCTAGCATGATACTAACATGTAATGATCATAGGTTCTACCTATCTTATGCGTGATATGTGGGAACCACTCCACAATCACAAGTTCTAGCATACATGCCTCATAAACAGTTTAAATCACATAAGGGAAAGCGGTAACAAAATACGAGCCCTATCTCTATTACATTTTTACAATTGAGATTCCCCTCCCTAACATTTTGAGGGGTCTTCACTTATGGCCTCCTTGTTACTTGAATGTGGTCCATCTTACTCCATGGGTGCATTGTCTCCAAAATGAAAATAAAACCTCACCACCCATCTCTACTCTCAAATTACAATAAAAAGAAAAAGACATAAAGTAATAAGGCTCAATCACTACAAGAAATCCTGCAAATTCCGACGGAAAATTCCGAGGGAATTCCGACGGAAATAGTAAATTCCGACGGAATTCCGACGGGACACATGCCGTAGGAAAACCCTCCCTCGGAATTCAAAACCGACGGAAAACCGACGGAATTTCGAGGGACAAAAATCATAAAAAAAAAATTAAATTTAAGAAATTCCGACGGAATTCCGAGGGAAATTCCGTCGGAATTTGCTTTAAAAAAAAATTTTAATTAATTATTTCCGACGGAATTTCCCTCGGAATTCCGTCGGAATTTACTGGAAACCAAGGTAAACCAGTTGAGCTAGATCAATTCATTGGTTTAGTTTGATACAAATATTTATATATCATTTGAAATAATAAAATCATAAATTTTGTAGACTATATTTAAAATTGAGTTCTAAGAAAATATTAATTATAACTACAAATATTATAATACGTCATAAGAATTCAATTTAAGCATAGATAAAACCGACGGAATTCCGACGAAAATCCCGTCGGAATTATTTAATATTATTTTTAATTTTTATTTTTAAAAAATCCGATGGAATTATTTAATATTATTTTTAATTTTTATTTTTAAAAAATCCGACGGAATTCCGACGGAAAGTTCCGTCGGAATTATTTAATATTATTTTTAATTTTTATTTTTAAAAAATCCGACGGAATTCCGACGGAATGCCCGTCGGAATTATTTAATTTCTATTTTTATAATTTATATTTAAAAAAACCGACGGGAATCCCATCGGAATTCCGTCGGAATTATTTAATATTATTTTTAAATTTTATTTTTAAAAAAATCCGATGGAATTCCGACGGAATTTCCGTCGGATTTATTTAATTTTTATTTTTAAAAAAAAAAACAAATTCCGTCGGAATTCCGACGGCCTGTTTCCCTCGGAATTTTCCGTCGGATTTCGGCGAATTTCTTGTAGTGAATCTTCATATTGGCCTTAGACAATTACACGGGGCATACCCCGGCCTCAAAAACAGTAATATGGAAAGCCACATAATAAATCACATAACAGTACGCACATAAGTGAGGCTCCAACCTCAATTGAAAAACGCAATTATAGGGCTCCAACCACAATTTAAACCATCCATGTGCATAAATTAAAACCATACATAAGTCTAAACCCATGATCACCTAACATGCTTTTGCGAGAATTTAAATTTAGCCAATAAATTAAAATTCCCGTTTCAAGTCCTGATGACTTAAAACACGACTTGATGCGAGTCTTATTTATAAAAGTTTTCAATAAATCCCAAATTAACAAAACAAATAAAATTCCAATTAATTTCTGAAAATTAATAATTTTATCAAAGATGTAATTTCCCAAAATATAAACCGTTTCTATTTCTCAAAAATCCCAATTTTAAGTTTTATTCAGAAATTAAAATAAATATTCAAAAATAAAATTTTAAACTTAAAATAAAAAATTGGGATTGGATTACACGATAAACGAAAACGGATTACGAAAAACGGGGCCCATACGCGAAGAGAGCCGTGCGCGATGCAGGCGTGCGCGGCTCCTCCCGCCAAGTGCGGGCGACGATGGCCTGGCGAGCCGAGAGGCCTCCCGCGCGGTTGCGGGAGGTGCTGGGCGGTTGCCCTTGCGCGCCTAGGAGAGGCGGGAGGCAACGTGCGAAGACCGAGCGCGCGACGCCTTTGCTCGCTGGGTTTCGCGTGCTCGTCGTAATCCGGGTTTCCGTTTCGTGTTTTCGTTCAAAGGAAAAACCAATCAAAGAAATCCAAAAATAGTTTATACAGTTTCAAATCTAAAATAGTTTTTCAAAAATTAAATTTTGCAAAAAATCAATTTTCAGAAACTTTCAGGAAAAAATACAGTTTCGTAATTCAGGTTTTCTAAAACAATTACAAATACTCAATCGCATCAAGCCTAAGAATTTCTACCAAATTCAGTATAATTGAGACGAATCAGAAACACGATTAACGAGGTGGCTCTGATACCACTTGTTGGAAAACACGAATCAGAAAGCAGCGGAAATTTAAAATTTTTCCGACAAAAGGATCTTGGACTCGTAATCGTGTATCCAAATTCGAAGGAATTAGAAACTTACTTTCTTAATTGTCTTTCTTGAAGCGTTTCAAGCCATCCAAGAACGCTCTTCTCGCGGCTTGATCCCCTCTCCTTGGTAAAGCTCGAATCTTCAAACTTCTAACTTGAAGCTCTCTAGAGATAGTCCACCAACTTGACTACAATCTAACTAGTAAGGATGCTAGTTGTCTAGTTAGTGTTTAGGCTTAACCTAGGGTTTTGTTTATCTTGGAGAAAGGATGGTGTTCAACACATGAACCAAAAGAATTCTCGATTAGCTCTAAGGGAGCTCGAGCTCCCCTATATAAAGGAAGGGGAGGACCGAAAATCCTAGTCCTTATGGGCTAAGGATTTTGGTCCATCTCTCTCATTACTTGATCATCAAGTAATTTTGACTTTGACTTTGAATTCAAATTCAAATCAACTTTCAAGAGAGCTAAAATATCCAAACTATTTTTGGAGAATTTTATACTTTATTTATTTAAAATAAATAACTTATTTTATCTAATTAATTAATTCACAATTAATTAACTAGATTATTTTTCTCCAAAATTAGACTTTCTTTTTAATTCAAAATTAAACCAAAGTCTATTAAATAATTAACAAATTAATTATTTAATATATATATATATATATATATATATATATATATATTCACGTGAGACACGTGTCATAATGACACGTGTCACTCACGTGACCCACACGTGTGGTTTCACAAGTGTGGAACCCTCTCGGCCCGATTAACTCGTTTAATCATTTTAAAGCCTCAACTCATGTAACCAAGTTGTTGTGTGTGACCCTCTAGGTTCTCAATTCAATTAGCAGTGAACCTAATTAAATAATTCACTAATTAATTAATCAATCCACAGATTAAACGACCATAGTCTAGCAACAGGTGTTTAACCCCTAGCTGAATTGGAATGTTGAGATTCGACAGAACCTTTAAGTCATTGATTCATGTGAGATACAATCCTCCTACTTACTATCTCTCAACCAAGATCTAGGGTAAGGGAATAATCAGAACCCTAATAATCCGGTCTTAAAGCTAAGTGCATTTCATATCGATTTGATCTCAATCCAAGAAACCCTTTTCTTGATGTCTTGATCTACTGCCTTGGCCAAGGACTCCATATGGCATATGAATGACTTACACAATAAGAGATCACCTTGCAAATGCAAGTGTAGGTCCTTTCTTGATTCTCATTCACTTTCATGAATCACTTGGGCAGCCCCAACATAAGCCTTGAATCAGTTGTCTAAGGCGACACCCTTTAAAGCTTATACCTAAGACTACAGAGTTAACTCATAAAGTGACAAGGAACCTCAAGTCTAAGGATTAATTAATCACATGAATGACTCGTGAGATATTTCCTAATCTGGAAGTTTCCATTTCCATAAATAGAAACTTCCTTTCCCATTTAGGAATCTTCTCACACGGGGCACCTCAGTGAACTTAATTATGAAAGTAAGCACCCTCATGTATCACGCACGTATCAACTATACACTTTGCACCTCCATGAAACAAGGTGGTCCTTCTTAAGGGCGTGATCCCACAAGCAAGCCTTAGACGAGTCAGGTTGACACTCCCACTGTCTGTAGGACTCATCGGCTTGGAGTATTTTACTAATCATGACTTATGTGATATAGGGCTCGTTTCATGAACCATTTCACCTAAATGGTAGAGTCCTAAAGTCATCAGGATTAAGGGAGTTCTCATACATGCACAGCTAAAGTAAACGCATACCAAACAAGAGCATATAAAGAAGTGTTGCCTCAATACGTTATTTTATTCAAAGATTGTCTGTGATTACAATAAGGAAAAGCACAAAGCGGATATACAATCGGCTTTCTAGGGCACTATTCCTAACATTCTCATCGGATCAAGGGTCTCGATCTCGTTGGACTTGGAAAGTAATGTTATTATGCCCCTGTTGGATCGATTATCGATCTCGTTGGGCTTAATGGATGGAACGGGGTTGCCCACTCCCCCCGGGAGCATGATCATGGATCGAATGCTAGCAAATAAGGTAGTGTGTTCAAAAGCTTGCTGATCTTGACAATAATTCGACCCCAAACCACGCATCCTACAAAATACATACATAAGTTCCGAGATCGGGCTTTTAATAGCTCCCACCTGGTTACATGTTTTCAGCATTTAAACATAGAATTCCTTCAAGTTATGGGTATTCCACGGCTGGGTAGGGGATCGCCAGCCATATCCTCGAGTTGATACGCCATGTTCTTGTCGATCTCTGTTACCCGGTAGGGTCCTTCCCAGTTTGGTTCGAGTTTACCTACGTGCCTCAAGACCTCGACCTTTTTCAATAATAGGTCGCCGATCTGGAATGATCTGGGCCTGACTTGTTTATTGTACGATTGGGCAGCTGCTACCTTGTATTGCTTGATCTTTTGGTAGGTGCATTCCCTCTTCTTTTCTATTAAGTTGAGGTCATCGGATCGATTCTCGTTGTTAATATCGAGCTAGTACTGAAAGACGCATGCTGTTACATGCAAAAGTTTCGAAGGGATCACGTCCTCCGCCCCGTACACCAAGGAATAGGGAGTTTGACCTGTCGCTATTCGGGGAGTGGTTTGGTAGGCCCACAGAATGCCATCGAGCTCATCCGACCATGCACCTAGCTTGGCGTCGAGACGGGTCTTCAAATTCTGGATGATGACTCTGTTGGTGACTTCTGCTTGGCCATTTATTTGGGGGTGGCCGACCGTAGTGAATCTGAGGTCGATCCCGAGGTCTCGACAATAGTGTTTAGTGTTCTCACTTCGAAACTGGGGTCCATTGTCACAGATGAGAACCCTCGGAATCCCAAAGCGGCAAATTATAATCGTCCATAGAAAATTCCTTATAACTGCATCGGTTATCTTTGGGACTGCTTCGGCCTCGACCCACTTTGAGAAATATTAAATGGCTACTATCGCGAACCGTTTTTGTTGAGGTGCTAGGGAAAATGGGCCTATGATGTCAATACCCCACTGGTCCAAGGGCCAGGAGACGTGTGACACCCCGTTTCTTTGGCATTCCAGGTACGGCGTCACGAGAGAGTTTAATTCAGTATTTTTGTGAATTATGTGACTCGTATGCTTACGTGTCAACGTTAATTTAATTTATCACGTGTGCTTTAGAATTTAATTAAATGTTTTGGACTCAATTGTCCAATATCTGTAATTTAGGGACCTAATTGAAATTAGGACGTCTGAGCCTTCGTGGCTAGCTGAGCTTGGGAATTCGAATTAGAATTCTGACCCTATCATTGAGTTCATTTCGATGATTCGGATTCAATGAAATAACCATTTAAGTTCTAAAGCCATTTGATTGCCTTACCATTTTAAATCCGATCCGAATGGACCGGATACCGTTTGACCCACCCCGTTTTAACCGACCCGTTTGACCAGCCCTAAAAAGGGTCAGCCTTTCTTTCTCTCTCCACTCCCACGTTCAGCAAGCAAAAAAGAGGAGAAGAAGAGATATTTTCCCCCTTTTGGCCTAACACTTCGGAGCTGAAGTTTGCAAGATCCAACCGTCCGATCAACGACCCAAGGTAAGATTTGTGACTCTCTCGTTACGTGCTTTAATTTAGTATCTCTTTCGTGTCTCGGATATGTACCTACGTGCTTTGTTGGGGAAGATGATGAATAGTGCCAGGTTGGGAGTTTGGCGTGATTAAGCTCGTTTCGTGAGCTCTTAAGTGTAATTATGTGTTCTGTATGTTAAATATGCTTTATTGTGTTAATTTTATACGATTTTGTTGTTGTTTGTGGCTGTGTGTGTGTGGTGGTATTGCTACACCCGTCGTCATTTTTGGAGCTTCTGCTTCTTTTCAGCTGATCCAGTCCGTAATGGTCGTTCTCGTTTTTGCCTTGTGGTGGGAACGGCCCTTCCCAGGGTTGGCTGTCAGCTCCGAGACTGGGAACGGCCCTTCCCAGGTTGTGCTTGGGACCGGAACGGCCGTTCCCGGGGTGTGTTTTGGGCGTTTCTTTACAGACACTCGGGGAGAGTTTGGGTAGTTGGGAACGGCCGTTCCCATTTTGTTCTGGACCTCAGAACGGCCGTTCCCGTCCTCCAAAACTTGGGTTCATTGGTGGGAATGGCCGTTCCCGCCTTGGGCAAGGCCGTTCCCAGCTTCTGTTGTATGTTTTTGTTTGTTTTATGTTTTATATGTTTTGGTATGCCTTTATTTTGCATGCTAAGCTTTATTTCTTCGACTTAAATTGCATGTTTTAATGTAAATTTACATTATATGCTTTAGTATGTACATGTAACGTGATTCATTGTTAGTGCATGATTGTTTTATGCTTGTATACTTGATCCATGACTTCATACCAATCATAAGCATACGTCGTGCGTCTATATGGTTCATTCACGTGTCTCAGTTTTGTTCTTGTGATCAGTTTGTTCAGGTACACCCGGGGTGGTGTTTTGTCGGCTGTGTTAATTCCGGGGTGGATCAATCGTCGTGTCTTTGGCTTCTTCGGTGTAAGGTGAGGTTAGGATAGAGTTATACCTTAATGAAATGTGCTCGGTTTTACTGCACGTGGTTTAATAGCCCTATGTATATATAAATAAGTGTGAAATATGTATTTGTTGGATATATCAAAGGTTTGCAAGTATGTCAAGCAATGTACAAGCCTATGTATGCTTATTTTGGGAACGATTTGTTATGTCTTGCCATGTGAAGCTATGCTTCTAACCGTGTGTTTCTCATGAGTCAAGTTTGGCAAGGACCGAGTATGAATGAAATGGAAAGTGGTATGTATATGTATATATGTATAAGTTATGTCCGTCTGTCTGTCTATGTTGTAGCGGGATTTGTGAATGATCTGTTCTGTTTATGTTGGGCCCCGGAGACTATGGGTTAGGAATCCCGGGACGGCATCGGGCCATCGGGCTCAGCCTGGGCATAGCCTCCATCTGTCAGAAGAGGATTAACCCTGAACTCACCAGGAGGTTTGGTGGGGAAAGGAATCCTCAGGGTTGAGTGCTTGCGCTCCTCTCGTTTGATTGGATGGTTAGGGCGTATACACCCTTCCATCACCCGGAGTTGAGGATGGTCTTTTATGATATGTCTGTAAGTTTTCTGTTCTGTTTCTGTTATGTTATGTTCTGAGGAGATTGGAGGAGTCTAAGCTCGTACACGTCGAGTTCTATATGATACGTATGTTCTGATAAGGTCCGTGAAACAGGGATAGATTTGAAATTAAGATAAAATTTGAATGTTTTAATAGGTTAAGCTAAGTCTTGGTTTTTGTTAAGAATTGGTTAGCTTTGATAAGTATGCTCGGTAAGCTCCATACGTATTTATCACGGGAAAATGATTTGGCGTGCAAAACCTATCCCTGAGTTCATGAACATTTTGATTTTGATACGTGCTCTGCTCTTATATATATATAGTGTGAGTGTGTTAACCCCTCACTCAGCCGAGTTAAGACTGACCCCTCCCCTTTTATGGTTTAGTTTGCAAGTTCAGCTTGGAGTTCGTGCTAGGTGGACTGTGTTAGTCCTTTGCAGTCTGTTTTCGAGTCTGTTGTTATTTAAGGTTGTCTTGCATTTGCATCTCATTAATTATGACTTTTGTGTAAGATATGTATAAATGTTGAATTAGAATTATGTTACGTATTGTATGGGGTTCGGGACAGGTTAGGACGGGTTTTCCTGGTTAGTTGAACCCGTTGATTTATGATTTCTGTTTGATTTCGGGATTAGGTATTTATACTAGTTGAACCCGTCAATTGTTTGTATGTTTGAGATTTTGCATGGCTTACTTCCGCATCCTTGTAGCATAGATTTGTTTGTTCAGGGTCTACATTCAGCCTAGCCTAGGTGCGTGTCTGTCGGTCTCCCGTTTGCCACTGTTCGGTTTATATATGGACTCTCCATTTCGTATGTGGATCGGACCTTGGTGCGGGGGATGTGGTGACCCACCGTGCGGGTGCTACATCCTTAAGTGGTATCAGAGCCCCAGGTTGAAAAACCGGGGTTCAGTGTCAGGTAGTGTCTGTCTAAGTCGAACGACATAGGATAATTTGATTATGTGTGCATTTGCATCACAATTTGATAAGCTATGCATTTGAAATTCCAATATTTTGTTGAATTTATATTATGTGATGCATTGCATTTCTTTGTTGCTCTATTTGATTTACTACGTGACATGAGCACTTACTAATTGACATGCATATATCTCTGTTGTAGTTGTTGAGATTTTCAGGATCTCCCACATTGGCAACACTACGTATAACCTTTTCATCCAAATCTGGGCAACCAAGGATAATCTTCCATTGAAGTACTAGCAATGAATCCGATGGCGATAATGTACCGCGAATTCCTAGCATTTAATCCTCCCCAATTTCGAGAAGGAGATGATATAAGAGCTGAAGAGTAGCTTGCAGAGATAGAAGGCCTCTTCGAGATATGGCCCCGCAACTCTCGAGACATAGCTCTCCTTACTACATTTCTCCTACAAGGACAAGCAATGCAATGGTGGAAAAGGGCTGCTCAACTACTAGAGACTACAAACGAAGAGTTGACTTGGGAAGTGTTTATTTGAGAGTTCCGAAAGCGGTTTGCACCGGCATAGAACCGTTGTGGAATACATAGAAGAATTTGAGAGGTTGGGCATGTATGTGCCCCACATTACGGGTAACGATCAAATGAAGGCTAAATATTTTATGGAAGGCCTTCAAGATGAATTCAAGGAAGCTTTAATTGCAAAAGATACGAGCACGTGGGATAAGGTTACGAAGATAGCTTTAAGAGTCGAAACTCGGATCATGACAAGGAGCAAGGAAGAAGAGGTATCGGGGTCTAATGTTGAGTCGGGTTTATGCTCAAACCTGCAAGTAGAAGGAGAATCTCATCAGTATGGAACTCGGGCCAAGAGAATTCGGGGAAAGAAACACAAGACCGGGAATAATTCAAGGTTGGGGAAAAGGCCCCAATTATGTGCTTATTGTGGGGAAACCACTCATAACTACGAAGCGTGTTGGGACAAATTGAAGAGTGTTATGTCTGCGGGTCAACGGAGCACAAGATTTCAGATTGTGATCGGCCAAGAGCTAACAAGCAACTAGTTCGGGATCGCCGGCTTCGAATTAGAGACCAACATCAACCCGGGCTTTGAGGTAATTGCTGTAACGCCCCGATTTTCACTCATGTGTTATGTTTCATTATATTAATTGTTCATAACATTATATGTAATATATTCTCATGCATTTATATGAATTAATTGATAATCTGAGTAATTGTTCATATATGACCTTATTTGATCACTTCTTGAAATTAGTTGACTTAATTGCATAAATTCTTTGGACTTAATTAATTATATGCTATGGAATGAAACTTGATTGCATGCACTCAAATACTCCAATGGCTTAAATGCAAATTATGGTGACTCATGCATATTAGTGGAAGACTTTGATAAATATCTTATATCATATTCATCTCTTACATTACATTTCATTTATCCATTTTCATCCAACAACCACACACACTCACACACACAAAATCACGTTTCCAACACCAAGAGAAAGTGGAAGGATTTCATCATTTTTCAAGCTAGATTCAAGGGGAAAAATTCATACTTTGAAGCATTCCAACTACCATCACTTCATCTCTTCCATCCTTTCTTTCATTCAAGGTATATGTGAGTTATATGATGGATCTCTTGAGTTCATATGGAAGTAGGGTTTGATGATGTGGATGCGATTTCTTGCTTATAAATGATTAGAAGCATGTTTAGGAATATTACATTTCATAGCTTGCATGAATTCTTGAAGAAAATGGAAAGTTGATGGCATGAAAATATATGGCTTTGAATGGTGAATTCTTGATGATTGATGCATGTTTTATGGTTTATATCATGCCTAATTGATATATATGAGTTGTATGTATGTTATATGATGGTTTTGAGTTGAATTCTTGCATTCATTTGGTGTTGGAAGGGTTTGGGAGCCATTTCCGAGCCTATCCCCTGTTTTTCCCCTGTTTTTCACCTAGATTGTTCCCAAACGGGGCGTTTGGTCCCTTAGTTATTTTACCAAACGCCCGTGTGAGATGTGTCTGCCTTACCCGAGACCTTCCAAACGCTCGTTTCTGCTTTCAGTTCATTTTTCAAACGGGCGTTTCTCCCTCATCGAAACTCCAAATGACCTGATTTTTGAACCATTGGAAACCTCTTGAAGTCTAGAAAAACCTCCAATTAGAATCAGCTCAATATGTTTTGTGAATGCTGAGATATAATCAATTCTTTTAGGTGTCGCCACTTTTCCGGAAAACTACACTCGCCTAACTTCAAGCTTACGCCATTTTCTCCTCGTTTTGAACTAGAAAACGTGCCATATATCATTGGAAAGGTTTTTGAGTCTAGTTTCATTCCCAACAAACGAAACTCAATTCCCACTTTTATAATTAAAGATATTCCAGTTTTCCCTCAGCATGTATGTTTTCTAAAATTGTCCATTTTTACCAAACTTCACCAAAACCTCTCTTATTGCATTCCTTTCACTTCCCTGACTCCCGTATGTGATTATATGAGTTATATACTTGTTTCATTGATAATTATGCTCCTAATTGACATATCTTGATTGTTATTGCATGATATATTGATCCATGACTTTGTCGTGCGTCGTAATTGGTTCATTAGAGTCGTGTCTCACAAACACTTGTCCCTTTTTACACAAATTGTCCTCCCGTTGACAAGGAGCAAGCTTCATAATTATATCCTTGTTGTATTGTCGGCACAGGTGAGGTTTAATTACTAGATATATAGAACCCGTATAACCCTATGTGATGTTTCGGCTAAAATGCATATATATATATCCATCTTTCTCAAAACCTTTATCGATTGCAAATGATTTCTCGTGATTGATTGATTGTTTGGCGAGTAAAGCATGTTCACTTGGGCCCGAGGGTAGTGTATTGAGCCAACCGAGGAAGCAAGGACTGACGGGTAACTCTTGCACTATCCTCACAACTTTGGGATGCCCCCTGAACCCACTAGGAGATTAGTGGGGGAAGGAGTCCCGGGCATAGGGACTCATGAACCCTTGCTCACCGTTATTGGGTGGTGGGGCCTTGCTATCCCACCATCACCGGAGGAAGAAGGATGGACGAAAATTGCTTATTGTGCACTGTAATAACTTGCATGCACACTTAATTATTGATAATCTAAATATTGGTAATGTTCATTGTCGGAGGAAGGTTGGAGATTGCCCTCACTCGCCGGGCCACGAATTGATTGTATTGAATTGATTTAATTGATAAATTGAGTTACTTGTAACCTCGGGCGATAATCTCTTATTTTACTAAATTGTATTGTTATTTTCCAAAATTATTACCCGAGATTATAACTTGCATGTATGTGCGAATATATTTATCTATACCCCTCACTCAGTCTTTGGTTGACTGACACCCTCACATTTTCAGGTCTGCAGGTTGCATGCTAGGCGGGATCGAGTCAAGTCTTTAATTTCGGGTCTAGCATAATGTCATATATATTATTGATGCATATGAGTTATCTTGATACTCTTGTATATTACGATTTGTCTTTGGAAACTGATATTGTATATATCGAGATAATGGAAATGACCTTGAAAGATGTTAAAGACATGAATGTATATTATGCTCCCGTTTTATTGATTATGCATGATCGTGTTTAATTGAGGGTTAGTCCCGCCTAGCTAGCTTGTTTCTTTTATTGTCACCCGTTCGTCATGAGTCCGGTTCATATATGGACAACCCATTTCATGTGTGAGCTAGACTTATGGTGCTGTGGTGTGGTATCTCGGCGTTTCGGGTGCTGCATCTTAGGTGGTATCAGAGCCCGGTTGCAAAACCGCGGTCCTATTGTCGTGTCTTGTGAGTCTAGGTCGAACGGCATAGGATTAATTGATAATTTGCGGGTCTTGCATCCTATTTGCAACTACTTGAACTTATTTGAATTTATTTGAACTTACTTGAATATCCTTAAGTTACTTGATAATTATGCATTGCATTGATTCTTGTCACCAATTGTTGATTAATTGGTTTTAACTTGAATTTTATATGATCAACATGGTTTAATTTAAATTTTGTTTAATTAATTATTGCATTTTGCATCAAATCCATGTCTTTGGTGTCAATTATGTAACATAAGCATGTACTAACCGCATACATTTAGCTTTGAATTAATTTTGAGTTATAGGTTATAAAGATTATATCAAAACACGGCCAATTTCTATGACAACCTCAAATTATGACAAGCTCCTTTCTCTAGTAAGGAATACACCGGGGAACTTCACCCAAGAATTCAAGAGTCATGGACTGCTCTAATCGGGTTATGATTCAAGTGGTAAGATCCGGAATAGAAGAATTAAGTTGGGAAGAAAGCAACTCCAGCGATTCAAGTTGGAGTAAGAATTCGGGAGTTGTTGTTTTTTTTTTAAATGGAGCTATGCTTTGAGTTATGAGATCGGGAATAGAACAAACTATCGGGAGAGTAGCTTACAAGTTCAATGGAAGTTGGTGGATACTTGATAAGATGATGTTATTTCATCCGGATTTCGTAGGACCATTTATTTAAGAGAAGAATGAAGAAAGTCTCAGAGATGACTTAGGGTTAAGGTTTCTATAAACCAAGGAGGCTTCAACTAAAGTAATAATTATGGTAAAGACTAGGATACCATTTCAAAATTTATTTATTCGAGAAAATTTAAGACATTAACTTCATAGATGTGTAGGAAATTGAATTCAAGAAGCACAATTTTGGATTTTAAAGTTATGTAAGTTGGTACAAGGAAACTTTGATCAAGGAGATACTTATGGTGAAGATTCGGGCAATGGTTAAAGATTGATACTTGGGAAAGAAATAGTTTCAAGAAGTTCTACTTTCGAGCCATGGAGAAGTACAAGTTGATACCAGAGAATTCTAAAGATTTAGAAGACCGTGGATACCAACAAATGATCAACAAATTCAAGGCAAGCTTGTAATTC
Organism: Lantana camara; assembly: GCA_037501455.1. Classification (NCBI taxonomy): domain Eukaryota; kingdom Viridiplantae; phylum Streptophyta; class Magnoliopsida; order Lamiales; family Verbenaceae; genus Lantana; species Lantana camara. The sequence continues at coordinate 45,363,365 of CM074859.1, forward strand.
AACAAACAAGGAACAAGTCCTAAGCTAAAGGATGCAATTACGGTGACAGGTTCAACGCATCATGACACGTGCATCATATGTTGTTTGAAATTAGTTAAATTCCTTCATTTATGTGCGCATCCTTAATGTATATAAATGCTACTATGTGATGCATCTTTGATTACTTATAAGTGTGATACGTCCATTGCCATGCTAATTCGACATGCGTTGTTAAGTTTTTATTTGTTAGGAGCTCTCCCATTTCGTTTATCAAGTATTACTCCACCCGAGACATAATTGAAGTATGAGAAGGAAAATAATTGGGTTGCAAAGCTTGATCAAAAAAAGGAAGAGCAATTAAGAGGCCCAGAAAAGTAATCGGGAGTTGGATAGGTAGAAGTGGGTTTATTCCTACCAGTCTTTGCAAAAGTAAAGTGAGAAAAGTTTCGGCCAAGTGGCGTGGATAGAATCATTTGTACCTAGGAAGCAATAGAAAGAATTGAGATTCTTCAAATTAGGAACTGGTGCCACGAGCTCAACGAATAAGAATGGAAATTCTTAAGGGGGAGAGTCGATTGGGATTAGTTGAAATTGGGAATTTTACTTAAGTGGGATATCTCATTAGGAGCAATACAATTTCAAGAGTCACAAACAGTGGGAGTTCTTAGAAATGGAAACAAGGGATAGAATTATGAATTCAAGGAAAGCTTCGGAATTAACTTTACAGGATGAGGTGAAAGATAATTGGGAGCAACTTCGGTTACAAGATCAACGCCGTTAGTTCCTATTTCGGGAGCATACAAACTCAATCGTCTAAGGTTGCAAGGATAGTATTTCACGAACGAGTTCCATGTCTCGAAAAATATTAAGAATTGATAATGAGAATATTGGGGGAGGAAACGTGATCAGGTCACCACATATTGGGATGGAAGTGAGAGTTCGTTTCATTAAGTGTTGGAAGTGTAGGATTTAGGGAGAAAATCACACATTCAAGAATTAAACTTCCGAACGGTGGTGTTGGAAAGGATTTGATTGAGGGTGAAAGGCCGAGTAATCATAAAATATCTGTATGTACTTCGGATATCTCGGGGCATGATATTGTGTTCAGAAGATAGATCGTGGAATAGAGACCTAATGATTATCAAAGTGTCGAATACATCAGGAAATGTCAAGGTAGGGCGCTATGGTTATACAAATCTCCAACAAGGAATCAAGTATCAAATTGGATCAATCTAATGAAAGAATTCCAACCAACAGTGAACGGTATATCTAATCATGCATATCACGTGCATCATGGATTTTATTGTTGTTGTACTTACTTTCTTGTTAGTTGTAACTCGGTTATATATGCGTGAGAATTATGTGATTAACGTGATGTTACTTGGCCTATGTGACATTTATGTGAATGTTTCTACAATCTGTTCCCTTGAATTGCTTTCTTGTGTGTGTATGAGAGACGGGGTTCTCTCATTTCTTGTTGAGAGATGGGGTTCTCGCATTTCTTGTTGAAAGACGGGGTTCTTTCATTTCTTGTTGAGAGACGGGGTTCTCTCATTTCTTGTTGAAAGACGGGGTTCTTTCATTTCTTGTTTGAGAGACGGGGCTCTCTTATTGCTTGTGCATCATTTTAAAACTCAGCAGTGGACCTAGGGACCAGGTCCTTTTAAGGGGGAGAGAATTGTAACGCCCCGATTTTCACTCATGTGTTATGTTTCATTATATTAATTGTTCATAACATTATATGTAATATATTCTCATGCATTTATATGAATTAATTGATAATCTGAGTAATTGTTCATATATGACCTTATTTGATCACTTCTTGAAATTAGTTGACTTAATTGCATAAATTCTTTGGACTTAATTAATTATATGCTATGGAATGAAACTTGATTGCATGCACTCAAATACTCCAATGGCTTAAATGCAAATTATGGTGACTCATGCATATTAGTGGAAGACTTTGATAAATATCTTATATCATATTCATCTCTTACATTACATTTCATTTATCCATTTTCATCCAACAACCACACACACTCACACACACAAAATCACGTTTCCAACACCAAGAGAAAGAGGAAGGATTTCATCATTTTTCAAGCTAGATTCAAGGGGAAAAATTCATACTTTGAAGCATCACAACTACCATCACTTCATCTCTTCCTTCCTTTCTTTCATTCAAGGTATATGTGAGTTATATGATGGATCTCTTGAGTTCATATGGAAGTAGGGTTTGATGATGTGGATGTGATTTCTTGCTTATAAATGATTAGAAGCATGTTTAGGAGTATTACACTTCATAGCTTGCATGAATTCTTGAAGAAAATGGGAAGTTGACGACATGAAAATATATGGGTTTTGAAATGTGAATTCTTGATGATTGATGCATGTTTTATGGTTTATATCATGCCTAATTGATATATATGAGTTGTATGCATGTTATATGATGGCTTTGAGTTGAATTCTTGCATTGATTTGGTGTTGGAAGGGTTTGGGAGCCATTTCCGAGCCTATCCCTTGTTTTCCCCCTGTTTTTCGCCTAGGTTGTTCCTAAACGGGCGTATGGTCCCTTAGTTATTTTACCAAACGCCCGTGTGAGATGTGTCTGCCTTACCCGAGACCTTCCAAACGCCTGTTTCTGCTTTCAGTTCATTTTTCAAACGGGCGTTTCTCCCTCATCGAAACTCCAAATGACCTGATTTTTAAACCATTGCAAACCTCTTGAAGTCTAGAACAACCTCCAATTGGAATAATCTCAATATCTTTTGTGAATTGTGAGATATAATTAATTCTTTGAGGTGTCGCCACTTTTTCGGAAAACTACGCTCGCCTAACTTCAAGCTTACACCATTTTCTCCTCGTTTTGAAATAGAAAACGTGCCATATATCATTGGAAAGGTCTTTGAGTCTAGTTTCATTCACAACAAACAGAACTCAATTCCCACTTCTATAATTAAATATATTCCAGTTTTCCCTCAGCATGTACGTTTCCTAAAATTGTCCGTTTTTACCAAACTTCACCAAAACCTCTCTTATGGCATTCCTTTCACTTCCTTGGCTCCCTTATGTGATTATATGAGTTATATACTTGTTTTATTGATAATTATGCTCCTAATTGACATATCTTGATTGTTATTGCATGATATATTGATCCATGACTTTGTCGTGCGTCGTAATTGGTTCATTAGAGTCGTGTCTCACAAACACTTGTCCCTTTTTACACAGATTGTCTTCCCATTGACAAGGAGCAAGCTTCATAATTATATCCTTGTTGTATTGTCGGCACAGGTGAGGTTTAATTACTAGATATATAGAATCCGTATAACCCTACGTGATGTTTCGGCCAAAATGTATATATATATACATTTTTCTCAAAACCTTTATCGATTGCAAATGATTTCTCGTGATTGATTGATTGTTTGGCGAGTAAAGCATGTTCACTTGGGCCCGAGGGTAGTGTAATGAGCTAACCGAGGAAGCAAGGGCTGATGGGTAACTCTTGCACTATCCTCACAACTTTGGGATGCCCCTTGAACCCACTAGGAGATTAGTGGGGGAAGGAGTCCCGGGCATAGGGACTCATGAACCCTATGCTCGCCGTTATTGGGTGGTGGGGCCTTGTAATCCCACCATCACCGGAGGAAGAAGGATGGACGGAAATTGCTTATTGTGCACTGTAATAACTTGCATGCTCACTTAATCATTGATAATCTAAATATTGGTAATGTTCACTGTCGGAGTAAGGTTGGAGATTGCCCTCACTCGTCGGGCCACGAATTGATTGTATTGAATTGATTTATTTGATAAATTGAATTAGTTGTAACCTCGGGCGATAATCTCTTATTTTACTAAATTGTATTGTTATTTTCCAAAATTATTACCCGAGATTATAACTTGCATGTATGTGCGAATATATTTATCTATACCCCTCACTCAGTCTTTGGTTGACTGACACCCTCACATTTTCAGGTCTGCAGGTTGCATGCTAGGCGGGATCGAGTCAAGTCTTTAATTTCGGGTCTAGCATAATGTCATATATATTATTGATGCATATGAGTTATCTTGATACTCTTGTATATTACGATTTGTCTTTGGAAACTGATATTGTATATATGGAGATAATGGAAATGACCTTGAAAGATGTTAAAGACATGAATGTATATTATGCTCCCGTTTTATTGATTATGCATGATCGTATTTAATTAAGGGTTCGTCCCGGCTAGCTAGCTTGTTTCTTTTATTGTCACCCGTTCTCCATGAGTCCGGTTTATATATGGACTACCCATTTCATGTGTGAGCTAGACTTATGGTGCGGGGATGTGGCATCTCGGCGTTCCGGGTGCTACAATTGCATTCATGGCACGTGCATCCATTCCATATTTAAATTTTTGCAATTAATTATCCTTCGTGCCATAATTGTTACTTGACGCTAATTGAGGATTATTGTTAATTGCCATTAATTGTTACTATGTGCTCAAGTGATGATGAAGTGATGCATCTCATTCACACTTTGACTCGAGATGCATATTTAGTGTTTTATTTTAGGATATTTCTTCATTCAAGTTATCAAGTTGTGTTCAATGGAAATTGGAAGAGGTGGTTGGTGTAGGGGACGAAATTAAGGATTTCTTTTGGAGATTAGGTTGGGTTTATGGGGACATGGAGAATGTGATGAAGAGGAATGGTTTGAGAGGTCCCGGTACAAGGTTGAAGAATTTAGGAATTTGGGGTATACTTTAAAGAGAAGTTAAAGATTCAAGGGAGTTTATTTCACCGAGCACAAGTCATAACTTATTTTAGAATTCAGACTCAAAGAGACAGTGGGAGTGCCAGGATTGATTCGTAGAAATAATTAAGTGAAGGCATCAAGGAGTCTCTCTACCGGCGAAATTTAAATAAAAATAACAAGGGTTAGAACAAGAATTGATTCCGTAGTTGGGAACAAATTTAATCAACTGCAATTTCGGGATATGGTGACCGCTTTCCATTTAACTGTACTTTGAAGAAGAAGAATCAATGAAGATGATTAGAAGATTTAGATCGAACTTCTAGTGGGCTTCAAAATTTCACAAGGAGAAGATTTTGATGCCTTACTTAAGGGATTTTCGCGGGTAGGAAATTGTCAAGATGGAGCAAGTTTTCTTGGAACATTTTGGTATGAGGACTGGATTTTGGAATCTTCAAATTACCGAGTAGAGTGGATTACACAAGAAAGTCTCTCCGGACTATAACTGGAAAATCAATAAGAATCATCAACAAACGATGCAATCTTTTTATATATTTTGGGAAAGAAGAATGCTAATCACGAGAAGATCAACATTGTATTCGGGAAACCTTATCGGGAAAGAGTTAAGAATTATAAAGCAAGGCTAATTATTGGAAATTCCACAGTACATAAAGGAATGAAGAATTCGGGCCGTGCGATTTGGGATAATTTATTGAGTTCATCAATCCAACGAAGAATCATAATGATTAATCAAAGTCTAAGGAATTCATATATTTGGGGAAATGAGGATACTTAAGAGTGAATTGGATAGGAAGCTTTTCCAGTGATAAATAGCAATTGTGGGAGGAATATCGGAATGATATATGAAGCATGAGACTTATCGAGAATTACAAGACATAATCATGAACAAAGAAGCTCCAATGTTGATCAAATCATCATAAAGACAAGATTTTAACTCTTCGGTGAACGGTACATTAAACATACATATCATGTGCATCATTCATACATATCATGTGCATCATTCATCTTCTGTTTTGCTTGGTGTGTGTGTTGTGGTGAGAGGTTGGTTGCCCTTCGGGGTGACTTGAGTGAGCGCGGGTTTTTGCTTCGCGGTTAGTGGAGGGTCGTGCTTTGCAATGGTCTTCTCAACGAGTTTCTTAGAGCTTGCAGTTTAAGATGAGCAACGGTTTGAATGTCAACTTCAATCCTGTGCTGGCTCAAAGTGTTGATTGAAGGCCCTTTAGGGTTGGAGAGCGAGTGGTGGGAGTTCTTTAACAACTCCACTCGTGGTCCCGAGTTGTGGGTTGGTTTGGATGGATTCAAGAGGTGGGAGTTGAATCATTTGTGAGCCTCCTATCATGTGACAAGTCTGAACTACTCCTAGCCGGGATCGAGTTAGTGTGAAGCTTGAAGTGAGCGATCTAACCCCCTTCGTGGTTGGAAGACCTTTCTTGGACTAACCCTCGTCGGAGTGTCGCGAACCCTAAACTTGGGTGAATACGGGAAGAGTTGCTCACAGTTTTGATGCGAGCGGTAGAACCTGGGGACCAGGTTCTCTTGGGAAGGGGGGGGGGGGAGATTGTGATGCCCCGTTTCTTCGGCATTCCAGGTACGGCATCACGAGAGAGTTTAATTTAGTATTTTTGTGAATTATGTGACTCGTATACTTACGTGTCAACGTGAATTTAATTTATTACGTGTTCTTTAGAATTTAATTAAATGTTTTGGACTCAATTGTCCAATATCTGCAATTTAGGGACCTAATTGAAATTAGGACGTCTGAGCCTTTGTGGCTAGCTGAGCTTGGGAATTCGAATTAGAATTCCGACCCTATCATTGAGTTCATTTCGATGATTCGGATTCAATGAATTAACCATTTAAGTTCTAAAGCCATTTGATTGCCTTACCATTTTAAATCCGATCCGAATGGACCGGATACCGTTTGACCCTACCCGTTTTAACCGACCCGTTTGACCAGCCCTAAAAAGGGCCAGCCTTTCCTTCTCTCTCCACTCCTACGTTCAGCAAGCAAAGAAGAGGAGAAGAAGAGATATTTTTCCCCCTTTTGGCCTAACACTTCGGAGCTCAAGTTTGCAAGATCCAACTTCCGATCAACGACCCAAGGTAAGATTTGTGACCCTCTCGTTACGTGCTTTAATTTAATGTCTCTTTGGTGCCTCGGATATGTACCTACTTGCTTTGTTGGGAAAATTATGAATACTGCCGGGTTGGGAGTTTGGCGTGATTCAGCTCGTTTCGTGAGCTCTTAAGTGCAATTATGTGTTCTATATGTTAAAATATGCTTTATTGTGTTAATTTTGCATGATATTGTTGTTGTTTGTGGCTGTGTGTGTGTGGTTGGTGTTGCTCCCCGTCGCCGTTTTTGAAGCTTCTGCTTCTTTTCAGCTGATCCAGTCCGGAACGACCGTTCCCATTTTTGCCTTGTGGTGGGAACGGCCCTTCCCAGGGTTGGCTGTCAGCTCCGAGACTGGGAACGGCCCTTCCCAGGGTTGGCTGTCAGCTCCGAGACTGGGAACGGCCCTTCCCAGGTTGTGCTTGGGACCGGAACGGCCGTTCCCGGGGTGTGTTTTGGGCGTTTCTTCACAAACGCTCGGGGAGAGTTCGGGTAGTTGGGAACGACCGTTCCCATTTTGTTCTGGACCTCAGAACAGCCGTTCCCGTCCTCCAGAACTTGGGTGCATTGGTGGGAACGGCCGTTCCCGCCTTGGGCGAGGCCGTTACCAGCTTCTGTTGTATGTTTTTGTTTGTTTTATGTTTTATATGTTTTGGTATGACTTTATTTTGCATGCTGAGCTTTATTACTTCGACTTAATTGCATGTTTTAATGTAAATTTACATTATATGCTTTAGTATGTGCATGTAACATGATTCATTGTTAGTGCATGATTGTTTTATGCTTGTATACGTGATCCATGACTTCATGCCAATCATAAGCATACGCCGTGCGTCTATATGGTTCATTCTCGTATCTCAGTTTTGTTCTTGTGATCAGTTTGTTCAGGTACACCCGGGGTGGTGTTTTGTCGGCCGTGTTGATTCAGGGGTGGATCAATCGTTATGTCTTTGTCCTCTTCGGTGTAAGGTGAGGTTAAGATATAGTTATACCTTAATGAAATGTGCTCGGTTTTACTGCATGTGGTTTAATAAGCCCTATTTGTATATAAATAAGTGTGAAATATGTATTTGTTGGACATGTCAAAGGTTTGCAAGTATGTTAAGCAATGTACAAGCCTATGTATGCTTGTTTTGGGAACGATTTGTTATGTCTTGCCACGTGAAGCTATGCTTCTAACCGTGTGTTTCTCATAGCCAAGTTTGGCAAGGACCGAGTATGAATGAAACGAAAAGTGGTATGTTTATTTATATATGTTTAAGTTATACCCGTCTGTCTGTCTATGTTGTAGCGGGATATGTGAATGATCTGTTCTGTTTATATTGGGCCCCGGAGACTATGGGTTAGGAATCCCGGGACGGCATCGGGCCGTCGGGCTCAGCCTGGGCATAGTCTCCATCTGTCAGAAGAAGATTAACCCTGAACTCACCAGGAGGTTTGGTGGGGAAAGGAATCCTGAGGGTTGAGTGCTTGCGCTCCTCTCATTTGATTGGATGGTTAGGGCGTATACACCCTTCCATCACCCGAAGTTGAGGATGGTCTGTTATGATATGTCTATAAGTTTTCTGTTCTGTTTCTGTTATGTTATGTTCTGAGGAGATTGGAGGAGTCTAAGCTCGTACCCGCCGAGTTCTATATGATACGTATGTTCTGATAAGGTCCGTGAAACAGGGATAGATTTGAAATTAAGATAAAAGTTGAATGTTTTAATAGGTTAAGCTAAGTCTTGGTTTTTCTTAAGAATCGGTAAGCTTTGATAAGTATGCTCGGTAAGCTCTATACGTATTTGTCACGGGAAAATGATTTTGTGTGCAAAACCTATCCCTGTGTTCATGAACATTTTGATTTTGATACCTGCTCTGCTCTTATATATATAGTGTGAGTGTGTTAACCCCTCACTCAGTCGAATTAAGACTGACCCCTCCCCTTTTATGGTTTAGTTTGCAGGTTCAGCTTGGAGTTCGAGCTAAGCGGAGTGTGTCAGTCCTTTGCAGTCTGTTTTTTAGTCTGTTGTTATTTAAGGTTGTCTTGCATTTGCATCTCATTAATTATGACTTTTGTGTAAGATATGTATAAATGTTGAATTAGAATTATGTTACGTATTGTATGGGGTTCGGGACAGGTTAGGACAGGTTTTCCTGGTTAGTTGAACCAGTTGATTTATGATTTATGTTTGATTTCGGGATTAGGTATTTATGCTAGTTGAACCCGTCACTTTTTTGTATGTTTGAGATTTTTCGTGGCTTACTTCCTACTTCCGCATCCTTGTAGCATAGATTTGTTTGTTCAGGGTCTACGTTCCACCTAACCGAGGTGCGTGTCTGTCGGTCTCCCGTTCGCCACTGTTCGGTTTATGTATGGACTCTCCATTTCGTATGTGGATCGGACCTTAGTGCGGGGGATGTGGTGACCCACCGTGCGGGTGCTACAAGACGTCGATCAATATCATGGTCGCTGGATGCGTGTGTATGAGGTTACCGTGTTTCTGACACTTTAGGCACTTTCGGGAGTGCAGTTTGGCATCTCGAATTAAGGTGGGCCAGAAGTAGCCGCTTCTCAAGACTTTGTGGGCTAAGGCCCGACCCCCCGAGTGATTTCCGCAACATCCCTCATGTATCTCCTCCAACACATCCTTGGCCTGATCCGGTCGGAGGTATCTTAAGGGTGGCCCTGTAGCACCCGGGACGATAGCCACCACATCCCACGCACTATGAGTCTAATCCATATATGAAATAGGCAGTCCATACATGAATCGGACTCACAGCGAACGGGTGACAAACAAAACAACAGTCCTGACTAGGCGGAAGCTAACCCTGGAACAATCAACAATAACCAAAATGCGAAAGCAAGGAAATCATTCATATAATACCAAAGAAATAAATAAAATCCAACAACAATATAAATACGAGTTCCACTAATCAATACACCTGTCCTAACCTGTCCCGAATCAATATCAATTCAATAAATGGCACACCGGCCAATAATAATAGGTTAATACAATACTTAGAAACAAGGTAGTATGCAGTGAGTGTAAGTGAGTAAGACTAGAACAATGACTCGACAATTCTAACTCCGGCTAGTAACCAACACCTGCAAAAGAAACTGGAAAAGTAGGAAAGAGGGGTCAGTCTCTAGAAGACTGAGCGAGCAGGAGCGATAAACATATATAGAAACATGCACATGCAAGTCATAAACCCCGAGCAAAGTTTTATTTAAAGTTAGTTCTCAAGAGGACAAGAAAATAATGAAGCAATGCTCGGACTTTACGACTAATCATATTAAATTCATTAAGTTCATAAATCATACTTAAACATTCAGGCTCGGCAAGTGAGCGTGCATTATCTCCAACCAACACCTTGTGTAGTTCATTAACATTCATTCTTTCTTTCTTTTCATGCATAACATTCTTTCGTGCACATTCAATAACATTTACACCTTCTTCCTCCGGGTTGGTGGTGGGTTTGCAAGGCCCGACCACCCATTCATTGACCAAAAGGGGAACATGACTCCCCAGATGGCACTCAGCGTCCATTCCTCGCTAACTCCTAATGAGGTCCGGTTACACCGTTTATTGGTGGGACTAGTGTGAGGGTTCACCGTCAGCCCATGCCTCCTCGGGTCACCACTCACACCAAGTCGTTGGGCCCCATTCTGTGCATAACATTCATTCTTTCTTTTCTCGCCAAAACATTTGATTCATAAGAAGCATAACATATTTCATAATCCATTTGAAAAGGGTTTACTCGATCAATATTTACTCGATAACTCTACTTTAAAAGTAACATATATATATATAAGGTTTTTTGCCAAAGCTTGTCACATAAGGTTGTAGGGTTTAATATGTAACTAGAACGAAAACACCGTCACCTGGAATACCACGAGACATAAAGCATGAGCAATACGAGTGCCTATTCAATTCGGAAGTCTCCGCCCTGGAAACAAACTGTACAAGAGAAGGAACAATGTGTACCAGTGAGAGGAGACTCAATATGAACCAAATAGGACGCACGACACGAAATGAGATGACATGAAGTAGAATGACATATTATGGCATGCATATGAAATTAATAATAATTATGATGTGTCGTGAATGTGCTCATATGCTCAATTAATGTCTCACGTTGCAATTAGTCACATAATACACTCAAATAATTTATATAAACAAGTAAACCAATTAAATGAATTCAATTTATTTTAAATCTTGAAGCCCATCAATTTATTATCATTTAGAAAATCAAACAACAAGGTTTAAACAACAATCAATTATCAAATCATATATCAATTTACAGGATTCAAATAACAATTAAACATACAATTAAAGCTACATGTATGATTCATGAACGTTAAGTTCGTATTTCAAATTAAATAAGTATGCGGAATAATTACGCCAACTCATATATATTCAAACAATTCACAATTAAATCAATTAAGGCAAGTAATCGACATGAAAAGAGGCCCATAAAATCAATGAGTTAAGAATTCGAGTTTTTATATATCATATCATATTATCTTAAATTATACAATTCATAATCATCGATTAATTAAGCGTACAAGATCAAATTACAATTTAAAACAATTAACGTATAATATACAACAACTTCAGAAATTCATATAATATCAACTAAGTGTCCGATTGACGAACGGAAAACGGTGATAGACTCACCACGACGAAAGGAACACACTGTCCGAAAAGCATCGGAATGCCGCCACCGGAGCCTGTCGGACCGCCATTGACAGCCGTCCAGCCACCACCTCTGGTGGCCGGAAAAATCCCCGGAAGGACAGGAACGTGCGCCTCGGCCTACTCGACAAAAGCCCTCAGACAATTTCAGAAAAAGCCAAATACACCGGATTTCGTTGACGAAAAACCGAACTTACTCCCTAGAACGGAAATTGCAATTAAACTCAAACCGTAAAACGAAACCAAAATCTGAACATACTGCTGGAAAGCACGTAACGAGGCCTTCGAAATCCCCTAGCCAATTTATCGAAAAAATTGCCGGAGAGTTAACCGGCTTTGACCCGCCGGTTCAGCAGTCCGTTCACCACCACCGGCCGGTTTTCGCACCGGCACCAACACGGAGAGCTTGTCCACGTCGAGATGAGTAATTTTCGTGAAGGGCTCGTCACCAAAATCCCGCCGGAAAAGGCCGAACCGCCGCTGCCCCTCATCGGAAAACCCTATTTCCGGCCACTTTCTCGCCAAACCAGTGCCGGAAATGAACTCAGGAGGTTGAAAAACCTTGGAAACCGCTAACCCTCGCCTGAAAAAGTCGTCGGAGGGCGGCGTTTGGTAGAGCTACAGTAACACGTGCCACCGTCGTCGTCTTTGATGGGCGCGTGAGCCTCCGTCAGGTGACCGTTGGCCGCGCCGCCAAAGTGGAAGGGGACGCCGGGATATCTTCTCTCATGCCTTGGGGCGTGTGCGACAAGAGTGTCGCCGAAAACGGCGTGGAACGCCGGCGAAGTCACGGTGGTCCGCCACCACCTCCAACCCGTCTGAAAATCGACGATATCTTCACCTCCGTTTGTCGCCAAGCCAAGATCTTGGTACGGTTGTGACCGCGTCGTCGAGCTCATCGAAAAACACTATTGGTTCGTCAAAATCCGCCGAGAAATGAGCAAGATTGAATTTGTGTTTGTGTGTCGTGTGTGTGGTGCGTGTTCGCCATGAGGGAGAGAGAGAGAGAGAACGAAGCTGCAATCTCAGCTCTTGGCACGAATAACAAGGATCCGGGTGTTATATCCCGGGTCCTCAAAGCACGGAACGATCGAAAGAAGGGCTAACAATGTCAGAATTGGGCAAACTCAGAGTCTTCGGACTCGTCTCGATGCCCCGAATGCATTGAAGGGATCAAGGAGGTCAAAATCTCGATCGGGTGAAAAATGACCGAAAAACCCTTGAAAGAGAAAATTACAAACAAGCCCCTAAACTCGGAAGGAGCTGCAAAGAAGGCCACATAACTCACATAATTACATAATCAAGCACACAAGAAAGTCGACACGTGGCAAAATCCGAACACTGGAGAAGCGGGGCATTACAGCCTCTCCCCCTTAAGAGGATCTGGTCCCCAGATCCAAACACTGAGTGAAAACCTCGAGTTGTAGTACTTCTATCCATCCCGGAGTCGCGTAAAGTCCTCATCGTGAAGTTTGCTCGCATTGTGTGCATCAGTTCTCTTCGTGGTGTCTCGTTGTGGCTGAGGTTCATCTGAACACTTGACCGTTGATTGCCTTAACTCTTTCGGCCACTGCCAGGATACAATAGCTGTCGCTGTTCCCAAAGCTCGATTACGTTGCATACTCGTCACTTGAAAGTCGTTTCCAGGTCCAGCGTGAAGCAACCAAGACAAACAAGAGAGAATCCCATCTCTCAACACGCAAGCGAGAGAACCCCGTCCCTTGGAACACAGGAAGAAGAGAACCCCTTCTCTCGAGCACACAAAAAGGAGATAACCCCGTCTCTCGAGCACATAATTGAGGGAACCCCGTCTCTCAACCTAAGTCTCACAGATCCCAAAATCTCCCAAACATTCTAGTTCGAGAAAATCCAGCATTTCCCAAACCCCTAAATTCGAGGGAATCCAGCATCTCTCGAATACCTAAGTACAAGAGAATCCAACATCTCTCGTGCACAAAAGTTAGAAAGAATCCAGCATCTTTCTATCACAGAATTAGAGAGAATTCAAATCTCCCTTCCACTTAAACAGAAGGAATGCTACATCCCTCTAGCACGTAAATACACTTACTAAAACATTCATACATATATATCAGAATAACTCAATTAAGAAATTACATCAATCATCACAGATTACAGTTTAGCAAGTATATCAAATAATAGCAAGAGTGAATTAATTAAACAGTGTATGTATGCTTATGCCAGGAATGATTAGTGTACCGTTCACCGTAGTAATGGAAATGATGTTGTGACTTAGTGTCATGGTTTGGATAGTCTGATCTCTAGCTGGCTTGATTTCCAACTTGTCTTTCATATCTTTAGTATATACTCGAATGAGAAAGTCAGACCCCTGGTTGACCCTATTCTCGATTCCATTCGGATCCTTACTCACCGTTATCTTCTTTAGTTAACCGAGTACTAGTCTATCCTGTATACTTTCAGAATATTCATCATTGTACCAGATTCACTCTATAATCTCTAACCATACAAGAGTATACCACCTACATAGCACCAGGGTTGTTTAATGACATTTCAAAAGTTTAGTGGAAAGTATACTTTTTCTTTTCTTAATAGTTGAGAAAATAATATCAACCCAATCTTCAGTTCCTAATCCAACTCCATTCATTGACTTCAACTAGTTTTAATTCTTATTGAGGACTAGATTAACTAGGAGTCGTTGACACCGTCTTCAAGGAGGTTAGCTTAATCGGAATTCCTCTTACCAAAGCTAACATAGGAATCCATCAGAAGTTCCCTGATAATACCATCATCTTCGATGTCAGAATTACGTACTTATGAATTTCCAAACGAACCACTCTCTTCGATGCTTGATGGAGATCTTCAACCCAAGTATAATAGCTTGACTTCCACTTGTTAGGAATAGTGCCCTAGAAAGCCGATTGTATATCCGCTTTGTGCTTTTCCTTATTGTAATCACAGACAATCTTTGATGAAATAACGAATTGAGGCAACACTTCTTTATATGCTCTTGTTTGGTATGCGTTTACTTTAGCTGTGCATGTATGAGAACTCCCCTAATCCTGATGACTTTAGGACTCTACCATTTAGGTGAAATGGTTCATAAAACGAGCCCTATATCACATAAGTCATGATTAGTAAAATACTCCAAGCCGATGAGTCCTACAGACAGTGGGAGTGTCAACCTGACTCCTCTAAGGCTTGCTTGTGGGATCACGCCCTTAAGAAGGACCACCTTGTTTCATGGAGGTGCAAAGTGTATAGTTGATACGTGCGTGATACATGAGGGTGCTTACTTTAATAAGTAAGTTCACTGAGGTGCCCCGTGTGAGAACATTCCTGAATGGGAAAGGAAGTTTCTATTTTAGGAAATGGAAACTTCCAGATTAGGAAATATCTCACGAGTCATTGATGTGATTAATTGATCCTTAGACTTGAGGTTCCTTGTCACTTTATGAGTTAACTCTGTAGTCTTAGGTATAAGCTTTAAAGGGTGTCGCCTTAGACAACTGATTCAAGGCTTATGCTGGGGCTGCACAAGTGATTCATGAAAGTGAATGAGAATCAAGAAAGGACCTACACTTGCATATGCAAGGTGATCTCTTATTGTGTAAGTCATTCATATGCCATATGGAGTCCTTGGCCAAGGCAGTAGATCAAGACATCAAGAAAAGGGTTTCTTGGATTGAGATCAAATGGATATGAAATGCACTTAGCTTTAAGACCGGATTATTAGGGTTCTAATTATTCCCTTACCCTAGATCTTGGTTGAGAGATAGTAAGTAGGAGGATTGTATCTGACATGAATCAATGACTTAAAGGTTCTGTCGAATCCGAACATTCCAATTCAGCTAGGGGTTAAACACCTGTTGCTAGACTATGGTCGTTTAATCTGTGGACTGATTAATTAATTAGTGAATTAATTAATTAGGGTCACTGCTAATTGAATTGAGAACCTAGAGGGTCACACACAACAACTTGGTTACATGAGTTGAGGCTTTAAAACGATTAAACGAGTTAATCGAGCCTAGAGGGTTCCACACGTGTGAAACCACACGTGTGGGTCACGTGACTGGACACGTGTCACTATGACACGTGTGCCACACGTGACTATTTAATTGGATATTAAATAATTAAGTTGTTAATTATTTAATAGACTTTGGTTTAATTTTGAATTAAAAAGAAAGTCTTATTTTGGAGAAAATAATCTAGTTAATTAATTACGAATTAATTAATTAGATAAAAATAAGTTATTTATTTTAAATAAATAAAGTATAAAATTATCCAAAAATAGTTTGGATATTTTTAGCTCTCTTGAAAGTTGATTTGAATTAGAATTCAAAGTCAAAGTCAAAATTACTTGATGATCAAGTAATAGGAGAGAGGGACCAAAATCCTAGCCCATAAAGGACTAGGATTTTCGGCACTCCCCTCTCTATAAATAGGGGAGCTCGAGCTCCTTATGGAGCTAATTGACAATTCTTTTGGTTCATGTGTTGAACACCTTTCTTTCTCCAAGATTAAATTAAACCCTAGGTTAAGCCTAAACACTAACTAGAGAACTAACATCCTTACTAGTTAGATTGTGATCAAGTTGGTGGACTTTCTCTAGAGACTTCAAGTTAGAAGTTTGAAGATTCGAGCTTTACCAAAGGAGAGGGGATCAAGCCGCGAGAAGAGCGTTCTTGGGTGGCTTGAAACGCTTCAAGAAAGAATAAAAGAAAAGTAAGTTTTCTATCTTTACGAATTTGGTTACACGATTGCGAGTCCTAGATCCTTTTTTTGGGAAAATTTTTTAAATTCCGCTGCTTTCTGATTCGTGTTTTCCAACAAGTGGTATCAGAGCCACCTCGTTAATCGTGTTTCTGATTCGTCTCAATTATTCTGAATTTGGTAGAAATTCTTAGGCTTAGATACGAATTAGGTATTCATGAGTTCTTTTAGAAAGCCTGAAATACGAAATTGTAATTTTTCTTGAATTTCTGAAACTGTTTTCTTAAATTGTGATTTTGAAAACCGTTTTGATTGAAATATGTTTAAATCGAATTTTTTATTTTTGGATTGAACCGGGTTTTCGAGAAACCCAGAAATACGAAACGAACACGAAATAGGACGAGCCTAGGCGTGCTAGCAAGTCGCACGCCCAGCCCATCGCCATCGCCCAGCCCTCTCGCAACCGCGCGGGAGGCCCTCCCGCCCGCGCCTAGGCGCGACTGCTCGCCTGTCCCGCAACCGCGCGGGACAGCTGCCCGCACCGTCCCGCAACAGAGCGGGACGCCCTGGCCGAGACCGCCCGCCATCGGGCGGGCATTGCTGCTCGCGACAAGCGCGCGAGGCGCGCGCCCAGCGCGCGCACGCGGGCGGCAATTGCCGCCAGCTGTGCGCACAGCTGGCTCTCGCGCGCGCGCCTGATGCTGCGCGGCGATGCCCTCCTTTGGGCGGATGGTTTCGGGCCAATCCTCGTGTTTCGTGTTTCGTGTTTTTCGGTCCGTAAAATCCCGATTTAATTTTATTTTAATTTTATCTTTTAAAATCAGTTTTGCTAAAATAAAATTATTTTAAAATTTTTGACTAAATTGGGATTTTTGAGAAATTAAAGCGATTTGGATTTTGGGAAAATTATGAATTTTATTTTCTGAAAATAATGAAAGAATAAAATTATTAATTTTGGAAATTAATTGGAATTTTATTGGTTTGTTGTTTTTCGGGTTTTATTGAAAAGGCTCTTGAACAAGAATTGCATCTAAGTCGTGTTTTAAGTCATTAGGACTTGAAACGAGAATTTTAATTTATTGGTTAAATTTAAATTCTTGCAAAAGCATGTTAGGTGATCATGGGTTTAGATCTATGTATGGTTTTAATTTATGCACATGGATGGTTTAAATTGGGGTTGGAGCCCTATAGTTGCGTTTTTCAATTGAGGTTGGAGCCTCACTTATGTGCGTACTGTTATGTGATTTATTATGTGGCTTTCCATATTACTGTTTTTGAGGCCGGGGTATGCCCCGTGTAATTGTCTAAGGCTAATATGAAGATTGAGCCTTATTACTTTATGTCTTTTTCTTTTTATTGTAATTTGAGAGTAGAGATAGGTGGTGAGGTTTTATTTTCATTTTGGAGACAATGCACCCATGGAGTAAGATGGACCACATTCAAGTAACAAGGAGGCCATAAGTGAAGACCCCTCAAAATGTTAGGGAGGGGAATCTCAATTGTTAAATGTAATAGAGATAGGGCTCGTATTTTGTTACCGCTTTCACTTATGTGATTTGAACTGTTTATGTGGCATGTATGTTAGAACTTGTGATTGTGGAGTGGCTCCCACATATCACGGATAAGATAGGTAGAACCCATGATCATTACATGTTAGTATCATGCTAGGACATGTTATCTGTTTATGTGCTTGTTTGATATGCATTTAAGTGTACTTGCATTAATCAAGACTAATAAAATTGGATAACATATATGTTGGTGAGGTCGAACCGGACAACTCTCCGGTTGATTCGAAAATTCCCCTTAAATATTAAGCTAATTTCGAACAAATAGGTGTTTAATTCGAGATGCAAATTTTGAATTAAATTCCTAGCATTCCATCAATAGGTTTTAAGTTTAGTAAGTGAAGCTGGGTATTGTCCGCGAGTCGTGGGATAGCTAGTGGAGCTTATTAGTTCTTAGTTACCTAATTGATCATTTTAAATGATCAATATTTCATGATCGATTTTAGCAAGGGCGATGTCCGTGAGTCGTGGGTCGTTTGAACTAAGTTTTGGTCATGATCTTATGATTGATGGGTTTTAGCTTAACGCCTAAGTAAATATGGATGTCGCACGAGTCGTGGGTCCATATTGAAAGATAGGTGATGCAAAAAACCAATTACTAAGAGTTCTAAAGGTGTTAGAATTGGTAAGTTGTACCTACCTAGGGTTCTTACTTAGAATGTCCGCGAGTCGTGGGTTCGAGGTAAAATGCCTAGGATCTTAGTACACATTGGGAAACGTGTTCCTCTTAGATCTTTGGGAATTATAGATCTTTGAAAAACAGTGGGAGCTACATTAGATTAAAGACCTTATCTTTTGTATATCGTTATAATTCAACATGCTCAGTAGTTCTCTGTTTTACCATTTAGGTCGTAGATTCTGTGATTCTCTACGTGTTTTGAAATGGCAACCAAAAACCCTCTTGTATCGATCCTCGAGTCAAACAAGTTGACTGGTCCCAACTATTCTGATTGGCTGAGGAATCTAAAAATCATTTTAGATTCTGAGAAGAGAACTTATGTTCTCTTCGAAGGGGAGCCCAGTCCCGAAGGGGAGGCTCCCACTCGGGCTGAGCGGGACGCGATTCAGAAGTGGAAGGATGATAATCTCCAAGCCCATTGCCTTATGTTGGCTAACATGTCTCCGGACTTGCAAAGACAACATGAGGCCATGGATTTTGCTTGGGAGATTTACGACCACTTAGAGCAACTTTACCGCCCTCATGAACGTGTTACAAGGTATAACTGCTGGGAGGTGGGTCCAGAACAGTAGCAGTCCGGGACCGTACTTTAAAATTTTTTCCTAATATACGGGTATCAAAATATTTCTAAAATATTTAAATATAAACAGCGGAAGACTAGCCGGAACTACTCAAGTATATACATGCAATTGATAATAAATTTTAAATCATAAAGCAGATAAATAAAGCATGCAATTAACACTTAAGAGCACCTAATTCATCATGCTTAAATAAAAACAATATAAAATACCTTTCACCGAAGATGGCTACTGCACCCGGAGCTCGCCTCCCGAGAACCCGATTCCCGACCTCCTCGCGAAACCGGCAGAGCTTCCCTGCAATTTCCCCAGGGACACCCTCGGAGTGTGGGCTCCGAAAGTATTTCTCTAAATACTTAGAGAAAATAAAATTTTAAACTAAAAACCCTTTTCAGGTTTTTTTTCTCCCGAAATCAGGCGTTTATATATAAACACCTAATTAAATTAATTCCAAAATAAATCGGAATTAACTAGGAGAAGATGGGACGATTTCAAAGCCAAGAATTAGCCAAAATCATCCCAAAGTGTTATTTGAAATGAGGGAGGGGATCAGCCTATTTATAGGCAAAAACTCGAGGGCAAAACGGTCATTTTGGTTACAAAAGCAAGGGCAAAATGGTCATTTCACACCCCCACTTGAGTGTACAACTTGGACACGCAAACCGAGGTGACCACGTTGAAGGTCTCGTCGCCGCGGATCCAACGCCACCAACCACGCGCCGACACGTGGACGCACGCGCCCCCACGCGCCGCCACAAGTCGGCCAAGTGGTTGGCGCGTGTGAAACCGCGTAGTGCCACCAGACGCCGACACGTGTCCTGGTCTGGTCCTACCCGGACCGGACCCGGTTTGACCCTATCCGAATAGGGTCCAACCCTATTCGTTTGACCCGCTTTGACCGACCCGTTTTCAGACCAAATCTGGACCGTTACTCCACGATGACGTGGCGCGATCTGAGTCATCCACGTGTCGCACACGTGGCGTGCCACGCGGCTGCTCAGTCAGCGCCACCTGGACCCACTTGCTGACGTGGCATGCCACGTGGATTGCCACGTCAGCTGCCACGTCAGCAATTTTTTTTTTTTTTTTTTTAATTTAAACTTTTATTTTCTCCAAAATAAAATTCCGGGTATTTCCAACTCTTTGGAACTTGATTTATTTTCTCAAAATAAATCCCTTGCCTATTTTCAAACACTTTGAAAAATCATTTCTCTTTCTCCTTTTAATATTTTCTCTTCGGGTTTTTAATTGGGGCTTGCAGGGGGACCTGCAGGACTAATTAATTTTAGCTCCAAACGGATTAATATATTATCATCCCATGATAATAATTAATTACCGTTTAACAATATTTAATTCCACTAAATAAATATTTGTTGCACTCTAAAATTAATTAAATTACTCACGAATTTTTCGATCTAGAATAATTTTGCATTTTACTCCTCCGTGTAGATATCCATGAAAAAATAAATTAATACTACTATCATTTATTTTTTCATTTCTAATCTGAAATTTCCTGATTCGCCTTAAGTTCAAATCTCTTGTACGTGAAACACATTCAACATACAACTTCAGTGACGCATCACACGAAGTACTTTGGCCAAAGTTTTAATTCGAACTTTGCAAATCTATTTCAGGAATATCTTTTAACTTTCCAGCAAAGCCACAGATTCCTCGATCAATATTTCTCTTTAGCACATTTCATGTAATCACTGAACGTACAAAGGTTTCGGTCATTCGATATCGAGACCTCACTTATGAGCAAGTTACAATGATTAACACTACATGCCTAAAGTCGAAATACTACCAGGATTAAGAGTTCAATGCTCCATAGGATTTGTTCATTTTAGATAGTAGTTTAAAATGAACTATCTTAGTGGTCCAGTTCGATGTTTCCAAATCTATTGAAAATCATCAATGTGTTATAACTGGAAACTCCATTTCCCTATGACGAAAGACTAATCATCTTATATAACACATTATAGTCTCGATAAGAACTTATTCTTATCTTACCGACTAGAACTTTAATAACACGTGATTTCGATATCCAAAGTCCTTTCCTATGAAACACATTTCATATAAGAATATCATCACACGTTATTAATTATGTTAATATACTCATAACTTGCGATAATTTCAGTTTTATTAATCCAACAAAATACGATGTATTTACAAAGAAATTGGATTTTTCAGGGCACTAAACCCAACAATAACACATCAAAGGAATTGTTCCACTTGAGAATGAGGGAAGGTTCAAGTGTCCATGAATATGGACTCAAGTTTCTTACCCTTACTGAGAAACTTGCTTCCATGGACATGCCACTGAAAGATGAGCTTTCAGTGGATTTGTTGCTAGCTTCGCTCCCACCATCATTCAACCCATTTGTCCTTAACTTCAACATGAATCATGCTGGTGCTACTGTAGCTGAGCTGATTAGTCAACTTGTGACTGCTGAAAGCACGATCAAGAAGGACAATAAGGTTTTGATGGTGAATGCTCCGTCTTCCTCTTCTGGGCCTTCTAAAGGTAAGGGCAAGAAAGCCCAAAAGAAGAAGAAGAAACCCCTTAGGCCCACTGGTGGCATTTCGAAGGGGAAGGCCCAAAAGAAGAAGCGTGATCAGAAAGAGGATGTTTGCTTCCATTGTGGCAAAGCGGGACATTGGAGGAGAAACTGCCCAGAGTACAAGGCTACTCTAAAGAAAGGTATCTTTCTCGTTGAAGTAAATCTTTCTATTAATTCTAGTTCTTAGGTACTTGATACCGGTTGTGGAACTCATATCTGTAATGATGTACAGATGCTAAGTGAAGTCCAACAACTCAAAGAAGGAGAATGTGTCTTGAAGATCGGCGATGGCTCAAACGTTGAAGCTCGAGCTTTAGGCATAATTAGATTAGATTTAGGTAGTTTTGAGTTAGTATTAAATAAAGTCCTTTATGTACCGAGCAATATTCGTAATATAATTTCAGTTCCAATATTAAATTGTGAAGGTTATGAAACTTATATTAAGAATGGTAAATACTTTATCAAACGGAACAACTCTTCCGTTCATATCGGTACTCTAAGTAATGGACTTTACCTAACTCAAAATATCAATATTATGAATATACAACGAGAAACAAAGCGTAAGAGAGATGACAAAGTTTCAGCTCCCTTATGGCACACTAGATTAGGACACATTTCCAAGAACAGAATTAGCAAGATAAAACACTTTAGGATCATTCTCTGAAAATGATCTTAAGGAGTTAACTTCTTACGAATCTTGTCTCAAAGGAAAGATGTCCAAAGTTCCTTTTAAAGGGACTGTGGAACGTGCCACTAAGGTCTTGGATTTGATCCATTCTGATGTTTGTGGACCGCTCAGTGTAAGCACTAGAAACAATCATCAGTATTTCATAACCTTTACCGATGACTTTAGTCGATATGGTTATGTATACTTAATGAAGTATAAATCTGAAGCTTTTGAGAAATTCTTAGAATTTCAAAAGGTGGTTGAGAACCAAACTGGTCACAAGATCAAAGCACTTCGATCTGATCGAGGAGGCGAGTATCTTAGTGAAGAATTCCTTAATCATCTCAAAGATAATGGGATTATCTCTCAGTGGACTCCTCCGGGAACTCCTCAGCTTAATGGAGTTTCTGAAAGAAGGAATCGAACCTTACTTGATATGGTTCGTTCCATGATGAGTTTCACTGACTTACCACCTTCTTTCTGGGGTTATGCTCTAGAAAGTGCAGCAAAGATTTTGAATCTAGTTCCCTCTAAGTCAGTCCCTAAAACGCCCTGTGAAATGTGGCATGGTAAAATCCCTAGTTATTCTTACTTAAGAATTTGGGGTTGTCCTGCTTATGTGAAGAGGACAGTGGGAGATAAGTTAGAATCTCGTTCTAACTTATGCTACTTTGTAGGTTATCCTAAGGAATCCATAGGATACTACTTCTATGATCAATCTGAGCAAAAGGTGTTTGTTTCCAAAAATGCCACTTTTCTTGAGGAACCGTTCCTTAAAGAAAAGAAAGGCAAGATCATAGAATTAGAAGAAGTACAAAGTAACCCCACGCAACCCACTGAAGAAACGTCCCCTTCTGATCAACTACAACCAATCACGAATTTCGATACACACGTAAATCCTCCTCTAAGGCATTCTGAACGCACTCCTAGACAGCCGGAGAGATGGTATGGATTCTTCCATGAAATCTCTCAAAAGGATAATGATCCTTTAACATATGAGGAGGCACTTTCAGATTCTGACTCTGAACAATGGATAGAAGCCATGAAATCCGAAATGGATTCCATGAACTCCAACCAAGTTTGGACCTTGGTAGATTTGCCTGATGGGGTCAAACCCATAGTTTGCAAATGGATCTTTAAGAGAAAGCTTGGAGTTGATGGAAGCATTGCAGCCTACAAAGCAAGACTGGTTGCAAAAGGATTCACTCAAAGACCCGGCGTGGACTTTGACGAAACCTTTTCACCAGTTGCAATGCAAAAGTCCATTCGAATCATGCTTGCCATTGCTGCATATTATGACTATGAGATATGGCAAATGGATGTGAAAACTGCCTTTCTCAATGGTGACATTGACAAAGACATTTATATGGAGCAACCCATAGGTTTCACATTCAGTGGGAGTGAGCAAAAGGTTTGCAAACTCCAAAGATCAATCTATGGATTGAAACAGGCTTCTAGGAATTGGAACATTCGATTTGATGAATCGGTCAAAGCGTTTGGCTTCATCCAAATTTCGAATGAATCATGTGTGTATAGAAAGGAATTGGAGACCTCAGTGCAATTCTTAGTACTTTATGTTGATGACATTCTTCTTATTGGGAATTCGAAGGATGACATGAAAGTGACTAAGTTATGGTTATCGAACCAATTCGAGATGAAAGATCTTGGTGATGCGTCCTATATCCTTGGAATTAAAATCTATAGAGATAGATCTAGAAGGTTAATAGGACTATCACAGTTGATGTACATTGACAAAGTACTGAAGAGATTCAATATGGAGTCAGCAAAGGTTAAGAACCTTCCTATAAGTGTAGGAACATGTCTTTCAAAGAAGATGTGTCCTAAGACTAACCTTGAGAAGGAAAGAATGACTCATACACCTTATGCGTCAGCAATAGGTAGAATAATGTATGCAATGTTATGTACTCAACCGGATGTGGCTTATGCACTTAGTGTGACAAGTCGTTTCCAAACTGACCCTGGAGATGGTCACTGGGCTGCCGTGAAGAATATTCTTAAGTACTTGAAAAGTACTAAAGATTTATTCTTAGTTTACGGAGGTCAAAAAGATCTTACTGTCAAAGGATACTGCGATGCAAGCTTTGCATCTGACTTAGATGATTTTAAGTCAATGTCAGGATACATTTTCTGCCTAAACGGCGGAGCAGTGAGTTGGAAGAGTTCCAAGCAAACTACCACTGCAGATTCGACCACTGAGGCCGAATACTTAGCTGCAAATGATGCAGCTAAGGAAGGTGTTTGGATTAGAAACTTCATTCAAGAGTTGAATGTTGTTCCTAGCATGAAAGACCCCATTACTGTGTTTTGTGACAACACTGGGGCGGTTGCTCAAGCAAGAGAACCAAGATCTCACCAACGGACCAAGCACATTATGAGGAAGTATCACCTAATCCGTGATATTATCAAAAGAGGAGATGTGCAAATCGAGAGGGTCACATCAGCAGAGAACGTGGCAGATCCACTTACTAAACGCCTTAGTCGAGAAGCTTTCCAAGGTCATCTTCAGAAGATGGGACTTAGAGTAGCTTTAGAATGGCTTTGACGGGCAAGTAGGAGATTGTTAGGAATAGTGCCCTAGAAAGCCGATTGTATATCCGCTTTGTGCTTTTCCTTATTGTAATCACAGACAATCTTTGAATGAAATAACGAATTGAGGCAACACTTCTTTATATGCTCTTGTTTGGTATGCGTTTACTTTAGCTGTGCATGTATGAGAACTCCCCTAATCCTGATGACTTTAGGACTCTACCATTTAGGTGAAATGGTTCATGAAACGAGCCCTATATCACATAAGTCATGATTAGTAAAATACTCCAAGCCGATGAGTCCTACAGACAGTGGGAGTGTCAACCTGACTCCTCTAAGGCTTGCTTGTGGGATCACGCCCTTAAGAAGGACCACCTTGTTTCATGGAGGTGCAAAGTGTATAGTTGATACGTGCGTGATACATGAGGGTGCTTACTTTAATAAGTAAGTTCACTGAGGTGCCCCGTGTGAGAACATTCCTGAATGGGAAAGGAAGTTTCTATTTTAGGAAATGGAAACTTCCAGATTAGGAAATATCTCACGAGTCATTGATGTGATTAATTGATCCTTAGACTTGAGGTTCCTTGTCACTTTATGAGTTAACTCTGTAGTCTTAGGTATAAGCTTTAAAGGGTGTCGCCTTAGACAACTGATTCAAGGCTTATGCTGGGGCTGCACAAGTGATTCATGAAAGTGAATGAGAATCAAGAAAGGACCTACACTTGCATCTGCAAGGTGATCTCTTATTGTGTAAGTCATTCATATGACATATGGAGTCCTTGGCCAAGGCAGTAGATCAAGACATCAAGAAAAGGGTTTCTTGGATTGAGATCAAATGGATATGAAATGCACTTAGCTTTAAGACCGGATTATTAGGGTTCTAATTATTCCCTTACCCTAGATCTTGGTTGAGAGATAGTAAGTAGGAGGATTGTATCTCACATGAATCAATGACTTAAAGGTTCTGTCGAATCCGAACATTCCAATTCAGCTAGGGGTTAAACACCTGTTGCTAGACTATGGTCGTTTAATCTGTGGACTGATTAATTAATTAGTGAATTAATTAATTAGGGTCACTGCTAATTGAATTGAGAACCTAGAGGGTCACACACAACAACTTGGTTACATGAGTTGAGGCTTTAAAACGATTAAACGAGTTAATCGAGCCTAGAGGGTTCCACACGTGTGAAACCACACGTGTGGGTTACGTGACTGGACACGTGTCACTATGACACGTGTGCCACACGTGACTATTTAATTGGATATTAAATAATTAAGTTGTTAATTATTTAATAGACTTTGGTTTAATTTTGAATTAAAAAGAAAGTCTTATTTTGGAGAAAATAATCTAGTTAATTAATTACGAATTAATTAATTAGATAAAAATAAGTTATTTATTTTAAATAAATAAAGTATAAAATTATCCAAAAATAGTTTGGATATTTTTAGCTCTCTTGAAAGTTGATTTGAATTAGAATTCAAAGTCAAAGTCAAAATTACTTAATGATCAAGTAATAGGAGAGAGGGACCAAAATCCTAGCCCATAAAGGACTAGGAATTTCGGCACTCCCCTCTCTATAAATAGGGGAGCTCGAACTCCTTATGGAGCTAATTGACAATTCTTTTGGTTCATGTGTTGAACACCTTTCTTTCTCCAAGATTAAATTAAACCCTAGGTTAAGCCTAAACACTAACTAGAGAACTAACATCCTTACTAGTTAGATTGTGATCAAGTTGGTGGAGTTTCTCTAGAGACTTCAAGTTAGAAGTTTGAAGATTCGAGCTTTACCAAAGGAGAGGGGATCAAGCCGCGAGAAGAGCGTTCTTGGGTGGCTTGAAACGCTTCGAGAAAGAATAAAAGAAAAGTAAGTTTTCTATCTTTACGAATTTGGTTACACGATTGCGAGTCCTAGATCCTTTTGTTGGGAAAATTTTTTAAATTCCGCTGCTTTCTGATTCGTGTTTTCCAACACCACTTTAAAGGTTTAAGTTGACAAAGCCGTCTCATTCTTTTCCTGTCCCTATCTTTAGGTTTTTCATGTCCGTCATGGCTTGTATTTCCATTGTTACCACTAGAACTAACTTCCTCAACATTACGGTAAATTTAAGTTTATGAGTAGTCGCACTCTCCCTCTTAAAAATTTTCTATCTTAATTCCTTGAATTTATTGCACTACCTCGCAGATCACAAATCCCGAATTTCATCATTTTTGCTTCCTTGGTTTAAATGATTCTAGTTGTTCCACGTACGAGGTGATCTCACTCACAATTGCCTTAAAATGATAGGTAAGAATAGCCACTTACTTCTCTCGTTCCATTCTCCGGTTCCACCTTCCAATTCTCGGTATTTCTTTTTCCTTTTTGATTTACAATTTGTCACCCAAATATTTCTTCTCTTCATGATTCAAATGAGACTTGGTCAGAGTAATGCTTGAGGGGGAAGTAAAGAAGATTCCTATCAAATAAACACTAAATAATGCATGCCAGTTAAGAATGCCAGTGCACATAGTATGTTTTCAAATAATTAATAATACAGCACATTTGAGCAAGTATGTCAATTGAAGAAGCATATATAAATAGAAAATTTTAAATAATGTAAAGCGGTGAATGATGCACGTGCTTATGGATGCATTAAACCTGTCACCGTAGCAATAAGAAGCTTTATCTCGGCACCTCATTCCTTGTTTGTCAAATTATAAGCTTGTCTCGAACTATTGAGCATTTCTTGTTTTCCCACGGTCTTCTAATCTTCAGAATTATCTAGCATCAACTTGGACATTTCCGCGGCTTGGAATTACAATTTCTTGAACCTGAAGCCTTCTACGCTCATGGAATTAGCATCTTGCCTTTTCTTTAATAATCACTCTCCAATTGATGCCCGAGTCTTTTTCATGGTTCTCACTTTGATCAAAACTTCCTTGGTTTACTCGTTAGGAGTTCGAATAATTAATTGAACTCCCTTTTCCAATTGTTTATACTTGATCGCCTGAAATCCACCCAGAAATTCTTTGCCTTTCTTTATCGTTCTCATATGTTGCTTCATGTCTTTCAACGTGACCCCACAACACGACAATTCAGCTTGGATCTAGAAAATACCCCAACTAAATAAAACCTTTAGCATGATTGCCTTACAAAATTTATATCCACCGGATTGCTTGACTTCTTTTATTTCTTCCTCAATCGAAATCCCAAGCCATACCATTTTCCATATTTTCCTTTACTTCTTTTCCACGTAAATTAAGCTTCATTGCTGATTACCACGGACCTCCTTTACTTTAATTCTCTTGAAAGTTCTCACCTTTGTGGTAATATAATATCGAATCCAAAACATCTTCGACCTTTTCTTCACTCTTCCCTTAATTGAGAAATTCTATGGAATCCAGTTGAAAAGAGTTTGTAATGTAGATGGGAGAATGTTGATCTTGCAAGTTGTAGACGTCATACCCTACTACTCTTCTTTATCGAGCATCCACCAACTTCACTCCCACCGATGAGTTACTCTCACAATTATTCTTTCTATTGGGGATCTCATCACCCGATTCATAACCCAACTGAAGGAGATCGTAGCTCTTGAATTCTAGTCTGGGATTTCCGATGCATTTCTTACAACTTCCAACCGAAAGAAAACGGGTGATAGACGAGATTTATAGTAGAGATTGGCCGTGGTTTGATATTATCTTCGTAACCTATAATTCACAACTCATTTTGAAATATATGCATGCGATTAGTACATGCTCATGCCACGTAATTAGCACCAAAAGCATGGAATCGATGCAAAATGCAGAATATAAATCAACAAAGTTTTGCAATAATCACATTTTAAGGTTAAAAGTGATGCAATGCACACGTTGACAAGTAGTTCCTAAGCCGTGCGACCTAAACTTGACACGACACGACACTAGAACTCCGGTTTTGCAACCTGGAGCTCTGATACCACTTATAGATGTAGCACCCACGACGATAGGCACCACATCCCACGCACTATGAGTCTAATCCACATATGAAATAGGCAGTCCATACATGAATCGGACTCACAGCGAACGGGTGACAAACAAAACAACAGTCCTGACTAGGCGAAAGCTAACCCTGGAACAATCAACAATAACCAAAATACGAAAGCAAGGAAATCATTCATATAATACCAAAGAAATAAATAAAATCCAACAACAATATAAATACGGGTTCCACTAATCAATACACCTGTCCTAACCTGTCCCGAATCAATATCAATTCAATAAATGGCACACCGGCTAACAATAATAGGTTAATACAATACTTCGAAACAAGGTAGTATGCAGTGAGTGTAAATGAGTAAGACTAGAACAATTACTCGACAATTCTAACTACGTCTAGTAACCAACACCTGCAAAAGAAACTGGAAAAGTGGGAAAGAGGGGTCAGTCTCTAGAAGACTGAGCGAGCAGGAGCGATAAATATATATAGAAACATGCACATGCAAGTCATAAACCCCGAGCAAAGTTTTATTTAAAGTTAGTTCTCAAGAGGACAAGAAAATAACGAAGCAATGCTCGGACTTTATGACTAATCATATTAAATTCATTAAGTTCATAAATCATACTTAAACATTAAGGCTCGGCGAGTGAGCGTGCATTATCTCCAACCAACACCTTGTGTAGTTCATTAACATTCATTCATTCTTTCTTTTCATGCATAACATTCTTTCGTGCACATTCAATAACATTTACACCTTCTTCCTCCGGGTTGGTGGTGGGTTTGCAAGGCCCGACCACCCATTCATTGACCAAAAGGGGAACATGACTCCCCAGATGGCACTCAGCGTCCATTCCTCGCTAACTCCTAACGAGGTCCGGTTACGCCGTTTATTGATGGGACTAGTGTGAGGGTTCACCGTCAGCCTATGACTCCTCGGGGCACCACTCACACCAAGTCGTGGGGCCCCATTCTGTGCATAACATTCATTCTTTCTTTTCTCGGCAAAACATTTGATTCATAAGAAGCATAACATATTTTATAATCCATTTGAAAAGGGTTTACTCGATCAATAATTACTCGATAACTCTACTTTAAAAGTAACATATATATATATATATATATATATATATATATATATAAGGTTTTTGGCCAAAGCTTGTCACATAAGGTTGTAGGGTTTAATATGTAACTAGAACGAAAACACCCTCACTTGGAATACCACGAGACATAAAGCATGAGCAATACGGGTGCCTATTCAATTCGGAAGTCTGCGCCCTAGAAACGAACTGTACAAGAGAAGGAACAATGTGTACCAGTGAGAGGAGACTTAATATGAACCAAATAGGACGCACGACACGAAATGAGATGACATGAAGTAGAATGACATATTATGGCATGCATATGAAATTAATAATAATTATGATGTGCCGTGAATGTGCTCATATGCTCAATTAATGTCTCACGTTGCAATTAGTCACATAATACACTCAAATAATTTATAAAAACAAGTAAACCAATTAAATGAATTCAATTTATTTTAAATCATGAAGCCCATCAATTTATTATCATTTAGAAAATCAAACAACAAGGTTTAAATAATAATCAATTATCAAATCATATATCAATTTACAGGATTCAAATAACAATTAAACATACAATTAAAGCTACATGTATGATTCATGAACGTTAAGTTCGTATTTCAAATTAAATAAGTATGTGTAATAATTATGCCAACTCATATATATTCAAACAATTCACAATTAAATCAATTAAGGCAAGTAATCGACATGAAAAGAGGCCCATAAAATCAATGAGTTAAGAATTCGAGTTTTTATATATCATATCATATTATCTTACATTATACAATTCATAATCATCGATTAATTAAGCGTACAAGATCAAATTACAATTTAAAACAATTAACGTATAATATACAATAACTTCAAAAATTCATATAAAATCAACAAAGTGTCCGATTGACGAACGGAAAGCGGTGATAGACTCACCACGACGAAAGGAACACACTGTCCGAAAGGCATCGGAATGCCACCACCGGAGCCTGCCGGACCGCCACCGACAGCCGCCAAGCCACCACCTCCGTTGGCCGGAAAAATCCCTTCGACAAAAGCCCTCAAACAATTTCAGAAAAAGCCAAATACACCGGATTTCGTTGACGAAAAACCGAACTTACTCCCTAGAACGGAAATTGCAATTAAACTCAAACCGTAAAACGAAAACAAAATCCGAACATACCGCTGGAAAGCACGTAACGAGGCCTTCGAAATCCCCTAGCCAATTTATCGAAAAAATCGCCGGAGAGTTGACCGGTTTTGACCCGCCGGTTCACCACCACCGGCCGGTTTTTGCACCGGCACCAACACGGAGAGCTTGTCCACGTCAAGACGAGTAATTTTCGTGAAGGGCTCGTCACCAAAATCCCGCCGGAAAAGGCCGAACCGCCGCCTCTAAAGTCCACCGCTGCCCCTCGTCGGAAAACCCTATTGCCAGCCACTTTCTCACCAAACCAGTGCCGAAAACGAACTCAGGAGGTTGAAGAACCTTGGAAACCACTAACCCTCGCTTGAAAAAGTCACCGGAGGGCGGCGTTTGGTGGCGCTACAGTAACACGCGCCACCGTCGTCTTCTTTGATCGGTACGTGAGCCGCCGTCAGGTGACCGTTGGCCACGCCGCCAACGTGGAAGGGGACGCCGGGATGTCTTCTCTCATGCCTTGGGGCGCGTGCAACAAGAGTGTCGCCGAAAACGGCGTGGAACGCCGGTGAAGTCACGGTGGTCCACCACCACCTCCAACCCATCTGAAAATCGACGATATCTTCACCTCCGTTTGTCGTCAAGCCAAGATCTTGGTACGGTTGTGACCGCATCGTCGAGCTCATCGAAAAACACTATTGGTTCGTCAAAATCCATCGAGAAATGAGCAAGATTGAATTTGTTTGTGTGTGTCGTGTGTGTGGTGCGTGTGCGCCGTGAGGGAGAGAGAGAGAGAGAACGAAGCTGCAATCTCAGCTCTTGGTATGAATAACAAGGATCGGGGTGTTATATCCCGGGTCCTCAACGCGCGGAACGATCGAAAGAAGGGCTAACAACGTCAGAATTGGGCAAACTCAGAGTCTACGGACTCGTCTCGATGCCCCGAATGTGTTGAAGGGATCAAAGAGGTCAAAATCTCGATCGGGTGAGAAATGACCGAAAAACCCTTGGAAGAGAAAATTACAAACAAGCCCCTAAACTCGGAAGGAGCTGCAAAGAAGGCCACATAACTCACATAATTACATAATCAAGCACACAAGAAAATCAACACGTGGCGAAATCCAAACACTGGAGAAGCGGGGCGTTACAGGCCCTGTGAAAGATTTCTTGAACAATCTGTTCTCGTGGTCGAGAATGTACAACACGGATCGGTATTTCATTCGTCTTGCTTCGGTTCGACCCTGTGGTAAGGTTCCGTTTTTCAGGCATGCGACGATACCGTCCATCCAACAAGGTTCAGAAGGATCGATGGGGGCGACCTTGATCTTCCCCTCATCGATCGGTCGACCCCCCAAAACTAAGTAAGAGATCGTCCCATCCTGCATTCCTTGTAAACCATTCGCAAGTTTCGAAAGGGCGTCTGCCCGACCGTTTTCTTCGTGAGGGATCTGTTCGATATTAAATTCCTTGAATTTTGAGGCTAAGTATTTAACCATTCTTAGGTAAGCTGCCATTTATTCCTCTCTGGCTTCATAGGTTTCGTTCACCTACCCTGCGACGAGCTGCGAATCGGTCACTACTGCGAGTTTCTCGACCTGATGTTCTATTGCGTACCTCAGGCCGACGACAAGTGCTTTATACTCCGTTTTGTTATTTGTGGCTTTGAAGTCGATATGTATCGCCAGATCGAACTGCGTGCCATCGGAACTGAACGAAGATACCCTAACCCCTCCCCCTTGGGAAGTTGATGAACCATCGATGTGCATTATCCAACACAGGGGGGTGGGGGCAGTCTTCGCTGGGGTGGTGTTCTTTTCGACTAAGAAGTCAGCCAGAGCTTGAGCTTGCTGGGCGGCTCACGGTTGGAAGGTGATGTCTTGCTGGCTCAGCTCAACGGCCCACTTCATCATTCGACCCGAGACGTCGGGCTTTGACAGGACCTGCCTGAGTGGCTAGTCGGTTAGGATAACTATCGAATGCACTTGGAAGTACGGTCGTAGCTTCTGAGCGGCATGTGTTAGTGCGAGAACGAACTTTTTGACCTCGAGATAGTTCTATTCTGCTCCGTGTAAGATTTTGCTCAAGTAATAGATCGACATGTGCTTTCGATCCCGGACGGCGATAAGGACCGAGATGAAAGTTTCATTGGAGAGAGATAGATAGAGGTACAGGGTCTCCCCTTCGTTGGGCTTGGCCAACTGCGGTGGAGATGCCAGGTACTCGTTAAGTTGTTCAAAGGCTCTTTCGCACTCTTCATTCCATTCGAACTTTTTTAGGTTTCTTAATATCTTGAAGAAAGGGAGGTTCCGTTCGGAGAATCGGGATATGAATCGGTTCAAAGAAATGATCCGGCCGACCAAAGATTGAACCTGGCTGATGCATTGTGGTTGAGGTATGATCTGAATGGCTTTGATCTTGGCTGGGTTCGCCTCGATTCCCCGTTGGCTCACCATATATCCAAGGAATTTTCCCCCTTCGACACCGAAAGTGCACTTGTCCGGGTTGAGCTTCATACCGTACTGCCTTAGAATATAGAACGCATGACGCAAGTGGTCGAGGTGGTCAGAGGCCCATTCGCTTTTCACGATCATATTATCCACATAGGCCTCTATCGTTTTCCCTATCTCGTTCTTGATCATCAGATTTACCAGCCTCTGGTAAGTGGCTCCCACATTCTTGAGTCCGAACGGCATTACCTTGAAACAGTATATGCCTTTCACAACAATGAAGGCTATGTGTGAGCTGTCTTCCAGGGCCATGGAGATCTGGTAGTATCCTTAGGAGGCATCCATCATGCTTAGCATCTCGCACCTGGGTACGGATCTTTCGGGCAAGCCTTGTTGAGATCGGTGAAGTCGTTGCACATCCTCCACTTTTCTCCCGTTTTTTACATGAGAACCACGTTGCACAGCTAGTCGACATACTGGGCTGGTGTAATGTAGCCCGCGTCGAGGAGCTTGTTGACTTCTCACTCGATGATATTGTTCCTCTCTTTGCTTTGGACACTCAGCTTTTGTTTGATAGGTTTGTGGGTGGGATCGATATCGAGGCGGTGGCAGATCACTTTCGGGTCGATCCCAACTAGGTCTTTGGCAGTCCAAGCAAAGACGTCAGCGTTCTCTTGGAGGAATTCGATTATCATTATCTCATGCTGGGGGTTCATGTTCGCCCCGATCTTGGTCGACTTGTTGTAATCGCTAGGTACAAGGGGTATTTGCTTCAAGTATTCAGATGGTTCGATCCAACCAACGACCTTTCTCTTTTGAGCCACTCGTGAGCCCTCGGTTTCCACCTTTGGTGCTGCGAGATCGATTTATGCGCCTGTGTTGGTCTGGAGGTTGAGGCATTCGCTCTAGTCTTTATCCTTCTCCTTCGGCTCTTTGAGGGTGATTGCATAACACTCACAACTATCTGGGACATTGCACTCTACCTCTCCGACCCTATTGGGCTTCGGCATTTTCAACTTTTGATGGTAAGTGGATATTATAGCTCTGAACTGTATGAGGCCTGGTCGTCCGAAAATCATGTTATAAGCCAGGGGCATATTAACGACCACATATTCGACTTCTTTGGTAACTCGCCTGGGCGAGGTTCCTATCGAAGTGAGCAGCCGGATGCGCCCATCGAAGTGAGCAGCTGGATGAGCCCCAGCAGGACGACCTGCGATCCCTTGAAGCCAGACAAAGGCGTTCGGATCGGATCGAGTTTCAAGTTATGCGGTTTCATTTTTTTCGAGAGTAGAGTAAAGGACAATGTTCGTGTTGCTTCCATTATCAACAAGGTATTTAGTTACATTAAAGTTAGCTACGCCTAGGGTCACCACCATCGGACAACTAGGCGTTTTGCCCTCCCGATGTGGGCCTGGGTGGCTGTCACTCTCGCTAAAACTAACCTCCTGCCCCTCCCACTTCCTACCCCGCTCGATCTGAAGGATCTCTTCATGGGGCCATTGTACTCTCGAGCTACTTTCCTGATGTTTCTTTTTCGTGCAGCGTTGGAGTCGGCTCCTTCATGTCCCCCGATGATCATGTAGATGGTGCAGTTCCCTGGGGGGTTGTCTTCGGTCCTCTCGAGGGGTTGCTTGTCTGATCTCCTCGGCGGCGACCTTGAGCGGGAGCGGGATCGTTCCTTGGATCGACCAGCCTTCTCACTGAAGTGGTCGATCTTGCTGACAAAATCCTTCAAGTGTCCCCCCACCCGGATGAGTAGCTCGATCTCATCGCGGAGGGCCAGGCATTCTCCAGACGTGTGGCCCCACTATTGATGAAAACCACAG
The DNA here is from genome assembly GCA_037501455.1 of Lantana camara. Classification (NCBI taxonomy): domain Eukaryota; kingdom Viridiplantae; phylum Streptophyta; class Magnoliopsida; order Lamiales; family Verbenaceae; genus Lantana; species Lantana camara. Next base: position 45,398,614 of record CM074859.1, read on the forward strand.
AATTTACCCGACTTCTGCGCCTTAGGACCCTCACGGATGGTCTTAGGGCTTGTTCAGAAGCTTCTTGTCGATTATGGTGAATATCCGTTCAACGGGAGCGTTGAGGGGAATATAATTTCTTCGGTCGATCTGGGTTGTTTGATCAACTTTCCCCTTAGGCTTTTTGGGCTCGTTCCCCTTCCGGACAGGGTTTGAGCCTGACCCAAAATTATGCCCTTTCGATCGGGGCAGCGGTGTCAGCCCACGAGCGAGGGCCATTTCCTCGACCCGCATAAATCCGTGTGCGAGGTCTTGTATTTCGGTCAGGTTGGCCGGGCTAGCCCTAACGATCTCATCCGCCCATAGGCGGTTGAGCAGCGCTCGATGGACGACCGGCAGCAATGTGTCCATCGTTGGGTCCTTGACCCTGACCATTTCCCTCGAGAACCGAGTGAAGAAATCTCGGAGGGATTCGCCATATTCTTGGTGGAGATTGTTGAGGTAGGAGGGCGGCAGCTTCTCTCATGGAGGAGAAGTGCGCCAGAAATCGATCTACAAAGTGATTGTAGGTTTGGATGCATCGAGGCGGCAGACGGATGAACCAGTCCTGCGCCGGGCCCATCAAAGTGGTGTGAATATCATGGCCTAGATCTGCTGCGGGTGGGGTTGCAGCAGCATCCGGTTCTCGAAGGCTGTAACATGCTTCTCGGGATCAGAAGTTCCGTTGTACAACGGCAGCCCTATGGGGATCCTGTCCCCATTGTAGGTCGTGTGAAGGATGTCTTCAGAAAATGAGGAGGCTTCCTCCTGGTCACTTCGGAAACGTAGGGGACGGCGATTCAACCCTGCGCGCAAATCAACCTGGCTAATGAGATCGATCGTACTTCTTTCCCCTTTTGGTGTAAACACCCGTAGCAGGGCATTAAGTGCTCAACAGTACGCTCATCCTAGGGAATGAGAGAGAGCCACGTGTCCCGACAAAGATGCTTTTAGGCATATTGGTGTCGGGTGACGTAGGGCTTAACCTCAGCCTTGGCTAATTAACAGAGTAGTGCGTGTACTTGCGACTATGCATTAATTGTGCAGCAGGCGATCGACCTGGTGGTTGGGTGCCAGGGCCGGTTGGGATGAGATCGATCATACTTCTTTCCCCTTTTGGTGTAAACAGGCGCGGCAGAGCATTAAGTGCTCAACCGTACGCTCATCCTAGGGAATGAGAGAGAGCCACGTGTCCCGCCAAAGATGTTTTTAGGCATCTTGGTGTCGGGTGACATAGGGCTTAACCTCCAGATCGAATCGAGAACCTAGGATCGATGTGACCACGGAGATCGGTCCTAGACCGGGTCGGTCAGGCCCGTTGGCTAGTTAAATGATCCTTTTGTCGTTGGGGTCGACGTGACAATCCGCGGTGGGAAACGTGCCACGTGTGGTCCACGCGGCCGTTGCGAGCGGTCTGAGGTGGCGCAAGGTCCACGTGGCTCCACGATGGGGCGCCACGTGGCCTAACCACATTATGCCATATCAAAATTGTAATAACTTTTATATTAATATAATACTTAAATCATATTATAATATCCAAAAATATTTCGAAATATTTTAGGGTAAATTAGTAACTTCTTTAAAATTAAAAGTGATTATCAACTTTTCACCGCAAACACTGAATGGATTACTTTTTTGCTTATCATTTTTTTCTCCAAACACTCACGACTTTTACTACTTTAATTTTTTACAGTTTTCACTTCTACTTTAATTTTTATTTATTGAGTAGAGTTGCAAACACCCCCTAATTAAACTAACACCACCAAGACACCATACTCCTAATAGTGTAACTTAATACTCTTGATGTGGCCCATTCCTGGTGTGCCGGTCAACATTCCCGAAAGCATAACCTTAACACGGTTTATTTTATAAAAAAATATTTATACTTAGTAGAATAAAATTAAATATACAATCTTTTAAATTCAAGATTAAAATTTGATATTATTTTATTAATTAAATATTTTTAAAGAATAATCTCATCATATGTCTAACTAAAGTTAAATTCAAGTTTTATTTGTAATTATCTTTTTAAAAATAAATTTATTAAAGAGATAAATATTCATGTAATTTTATTTGATATTATCTCTTAAAAAAATAAAAGAGATAGATTATTAAAGAAATTTGACTCCAATCGTAACTCTTGAATTCCACAGTTTATAGGGGGTTATGGCACACCAAAATCAAGATAAAAAATCATGATGTAGACAATTACAAAAGGAAAAGACCAAAATTCTCTTTACGCGGAGTGAGTTATAAGTTATAAGGCATCGCAAGATGTTTTCTCGAAGTTACTGCGTTCATCCCTGAAGTTATCAAAATTTTAATCCGCTAATGTTAATCCAGCAAATCGGCGTTATTCTCAAGTAAAATCTAGCTTTCCCTCGGGATATCCGTTCCGGAGCAAGTTTCAAGGGAACAAAGCAGCTGACCCGAGCCTTCTGAGGGGCAGTGACCCTCCACACCCAAAGGCTCTGTGCACTTCTGTACGTACGTCAGTAGGGCTATTGTAACACCCGCATCGTAGGGTGCCATATCCCCCGCACCACTAGTCTAATCCATACATGAAATTAATTTCCATACACAAACCAAACACGTGGCGAACGGGTGACAAATAAAAACAAAACCTAGCTAAGCGGGGCTAACCCTTAACCAATTAAAACCAACGAGGCAATAACATAAAGCGGAAGCATAAACCATAATCAACATATAAATAGGTTATACATTCATAGGCCATCCCGGCCACCACATAATAATTACATCAATTCTCCGAAAATAGATAATACATAATGAAAGTAGAAGTATGATATACCAAAGGAAAGACAAACTAGGACTCGAAAGTAAAGACTCCAAGATGACCTTAACTCCCTGCCTAGCTCGACCTGCAAAAGTCTAAACCAACGTGGGGTGTCAGTCCTAAGACTGAATGAGGGGCAATATACATATATCACATGCGCATGCAATCCATAATCCCGAGTAAAGGCTTAGAAAATCCCAGGCGGGTAGTTTAAGAAAGGCATTGCTCGGAATTACGGATATCATATTATTACTTGAAGAAACATAATTTAACGTGGCCCGGCGAGTGGGCAATTCTCCAACCTTACTCCCATAGTGTGTGCTTGAAAACATTATTAGGCGTTCATGCATTCATAACATTATCATGATCATAACCATATTCATAAACATTTCGTGAGAAGACATAATTTTCCATCCTTCTTCCTCCGGGGCGATGGAAGGGTTTGCAAGGCCCTAACCATCTCATGAAATAATATCGAGACGGGGGATCATGACTCCTTCCCCGCTCCTTCGATGGGTTAACCATCGACTCAAGAGTATCCCACCTCCCACACTACACGGCCGCGTAAGATACTCTCAAAGGGTACTATATGCAATGGCTTATCCGACGACCCGATGTTGTACCAGTCTCCATTCACACATTTCCTCGGGGCCCAATAACATGTGCGTGAGTCTCGCCAAAACATTTTCATAAAACATTTGAAAACCTTTCATACATAAACCATTTTCCAAAGTATACATCTATTAATACATTTTAGCTTAAAAGATCACACAAGGTATTAAGGTTCTAAAATAACTAAAACAAAACCTCACCTTGACCAAAAGAGAAAGGATACGAGAAGCCTATGGACCTTGCTCATCGACCGGATCGAGCTCTGTGCAAGAAACACGAGTGTACATAAGACTCTAGACGAATGAACCAAATAATCGATGAACGGCATGCTTATGATATGGGATGATGATAATTATAAGTAATGAAATGCTCATTCACAAATAATACTTCAAATAATCACATATGGGAGCTAAGGGAGTGAAAGAAATGCAAGAAGAGGTGTTTTGGCGGAGTTTGGCAAAAGTTGACAATTTTTGGAAACGCGCAAGCTGTGGAAAATTGGGAATATCTTGAGTTCTACAAGTTGGAATGGAGTTTTGTTTGTTGGATATGAATGTATAAAAATAGATCTTTCCAAGAATATATGGCTCGAATTCTAGTTCAAAGCGGAGTGAAAATGGCATAGGCCCGAAGTTGGGTTAACGCAGATTTCCGAAAAAATGGCGACACCAAAAAGAATTGATCATATCTCACAATATGGTAGTGATATTGAGGTGATTCCAATTTGAGGTTGTTATAGACATCAAGAGGTTTCCAACGGTTCAAAAATCAGGTCAATCAGAGTTCGTTTGAGGGGTAAACGGGCATTTGAAAAATGAACTAAAAGCAGAAATGGGCGTTTGAAAACCGTCTGTCGATGCAGTAGCATCTCACACGGGCGTTTGGTAAATGAACTAAGGGGCCAAACGGGCGTTTGGCATGCCTCTGGGCGAAAAAATAGGGCAAAAACAGGGCATGGCTCGGAAATTAACTCCCAAATGCAACCAACAAACAACAACAATAAAACACCCCAAAACTATCCTATAACACCAATATATACCTCATACTTCAATTGCAACACATATATCTATCAATTAGACACTTAGATCCATCACTTAAAACTCCAAATATGCCATGAAATCCAAATAAATCACAATCTCAAAGTGTTCATGCATAAGGCCCAAGATAAACACATATCTCATCACATAACCATGTAAATAACATAGCTACAGATATAAATCTCAAACCCTCAACATACACACATCTACACACAAATACATATATATACATATATATACCAACCCATGAGCCAACCTTAAAAGTGAAGAAAGGAGATGAAGATGATGGTGATGATGATTCTTGATGAATGCTCCAACTCTTCCTCTTCTCCAACTCCAATATGAATGTAATGAAACGAGATGAAGATGAAAGAAAGGGGTTTTGTGTGTGTGATCTTGCATATATGATATATTATATGTATTATATGCAATATATGTATAGATATATATCATATATATATAAAGCAAGATATTAAGTATATTATATGTATATAATTTGTTAGTGCTCAATTAAATATATATATATATATATATAAATGCATGTGAGTGTATAAGTGTAGGCAAATCATGTATATATATATATATATATATATATATATATATATATATATATATATATGGGTATAATGCATGTTTCATGAATAAATGTATGAAGTAATGAAAAGATTAATGTTAAGAAATTAGTTTAAGTATATATATATATGTAAGTGTATATATATAAAATATGTTATGAAATGAAATGTATGAAACATGCATATGTTAGAAAATGGAAATCAAATGAAATGGAATTATAATGGAATTACAACTAAATGAACACATAGGTAATTGGACAATTAATCACATAATTCAATTAGACATAAAATCCTAAAGCATGCCAACAAATCTAACACTCAAATGCACACGTGTGGCGAGCATACCTCGAACGAAGACACGGGGCGTTACAACTATTGTTCAACAATATCATGGCACCTTCTCGTTGGTCCAGATGTCGAGGGTTGAGATTACCTCGCACCCCTTTATTGTCAAACTACATGGAGATGCCCCTAGCCTTCTCTAATAAATACTATGCGTTTACTAATTTGATCGGAGAGGTAAAATTGGGCCAACCTCTCTCTGAATAATTTGACACTCTAACCGTATGTTCATTTTAGTAGGAAGAACCTATGACTCTCGAACCGTCGAATATAGAACCAAGGATCCAAACTCTAATAATCCAACGTAACCCCACAGTAAATTTTTTTGAATGATTGTACTCTAACATCAAACTAGACATTTTCCGTTCTGACACTATAATAGTTTAATTAGAGAACAATATCATACAAAAATTAGAAGTGCTGATTGAATTATAATTTTGAATATGATTGTATGATTGATTTAAATTGTAACATCATACAAGAATCATAACTGGTAATTGTATAAAACCATATGGATAAATTATAGGGGTTATTACGTCTACACATATAGTGAGATTGCTTATAATTCATAATCGCTTAAATGAAAATTTTACAAATTCAACCTTTAAGAGCTTTAAAATTTTCAAATTGATCCATTTTATTATTACGTTTTAGCTATTTTTTGAGTAAATTCGCAATTTTGCCAACAATTTAATTATTTTTAAATATAAAACAGAATTAAAAAATATTTATTTATAAAATACTTAAATTTATTAATTCCACTTTACTTTTAACACTGAATTAAAGTTTTTAGTATTTTAATTTTTAATTGTTTAATCTTTAAATTAAAAATAAAAAGGTCAGTTCACTTGAACATAAATTTTAAAGAAATGTAGTTTGTAATTTTAGAACTTATAGGTATAGAATTTATAATATTTTCTTCTAAACGGAAGTAAATCGTAATTATGTGATTTTGTGTAAATGTAAAAAGACCTAACTTAAAACGATTTAATTTTGGGGGAATGTTTAAAAACTCCCCATGGGGTTGAAAACTTCCTTTTAGCTCCCCATTTTCAAATACATCATTTGGGGTTTTAGATACGCGATTCTGGGATTTAGATACGCAATTCTGGGATTTAGATACGCGATTCTGGGATTTAGATACGTGATTTTTTCCTTGTATTTCAAATACATCATTTGGGGTTTTAGATACGCGATTCTTGAGTTTTAATACATCATTTTTGAAAATGGGGAGCTAAAAGGAATTAGACTTATCATTTGGGGAGTTTTCGAGAATTCCCCGTTTAATTTTAGGAATCAAATAATGAAATCTTCCTAACAGAAGGCATAGGTGAAGGTCGTGTGAAAAGATATAAAAACAAACGTTAGGATATACTAAATAGGAAATTGATGAGCTAAGGAGCATGACGTATAACGTACAACACCGTCCTAGATTTAGTCAAAGGTGGAAGTGCCTTTCGGTTTACATGCCTTTTAGGGCTAACAACTTTTAATTTCTGTTGACTCTTCAATATGTATATCCTTATTTTGTCCACGTTGTCGGCTTGTCCCAATGGAAGAGAGTTCTAGTAAAACGATAAATTATTATTATTATTGACTTTATAAGTTATACGTCAGAAACAAGGTTCAAATTTGAGTAGAATACAAGTATTTTGCTCTACTACTAAGATTTTTAAAAATATTATCTTATCTTGTTGTTGTGTCATATTGAATATTTTATCTAATACTTCTCACATAAAAAATTCATATAAAAATTTATTTCGTTTTATCAATATCGTATTGTATTCGTATCGCTGTGTGCGTATTCATACTAACATAAATTAGAAACTCTTATCAGTTATTATTAATAATGTCATAACATTTATTACCTTTTCAACGTAATTCATCTTTTCTTTTTCTATTTGAGCGTCAGAAAATTAAAATCGGACTGCACTCTCGTCTCCCATTTAATTAGTTAGAGCTGTGTTTGTTCATTCGTGCCTTACCATTTTTAGGTTGGAAAGTTTTGTCATCATTATAAATTATTAAGTGATTAAGTGTGAATTTTGACCCAAATAAAAAAATTGAATTCGTACACGATCAATATTTGATGGAAGGCGGACAGGAACACATGATCTGAATTTAGCCATGTAGCTCTTCTTTTATTTAATTATTTTAATGTTGTTTCTCCTAAGTCTTCTCTTTTGATCTTTCTCCTTTTAAGGAGTCTTAATTACGTTTAAAAAGTGGTCCTGCTGTATTTAATTAACCCAAATGCCGGGGTTGATCAGATCGTACGTCTATACTTTTGTTCTTTTGCCTTCCTAAAATATTAGAATCTTTAATACATTTCTTGTATTTATTGCCGGAAATGTGGATTAACTCCCCCACGTGGTATGTTTAAGTTTACTTTACTTAACTCTCTATTTTGGGTGATTTTACCAACATGCCCTTTCAAGGTTATGACTTTCCCTCCCAAACCCATCACTCTCATTAATGTTAAATAAAAAAAAAAAACGGCCGACCGGGGGGGGGGGGGGGGGGGGGGGGGGGGGGTTCTGAGCAAAAATCCGACAACCGAAAGAAGTGAGTTTTGAGCCAAAAATCGACGGTGGTGGCCGGAGAAGTGGGTTTCTGCTACGGAGGTCAGAGATTTCAACCATTGAAGGAGTTTCGCTGCCGACCGGAGTCTTCCGCAGTAGGGTTTCCACTGCTGAGGTCTAAAATCGACGTTCAGGGGTTTCAAACACCGACGAGGACGACGACCACGAAAGTAAAGGTATTTTCTCCAAAAAATTTTGCCTTTTTCCCCAGCTTTGCTCCAATACGAACTATCTCGTATTAGATATGCTATTACTTTTTTTTTTACACGAAAATTGTTGGATGTTGATGGAATCTGAATGCCCTACTTCGGTTGTGTGCTGATTGAACTGAAAATGCTCAAAATTGTATGAATGTTGTTTGAATCTAAAAGCCCTAGATTTTCGTCCCCATATTATGCTTGAATACGATATTTCAGTTTTTAGGTACCTTATTACACCATTTTTGTACACGGAATTGTCATTTAGTTGAATGAATTGAAATGCCCCGACTTCTTTGGAGTTTCTTTCAACCGAAATGGCCTTATTTGTTTGTGGGTTGTTTGAAATTGAAAACCCTAGATTTTTATTTGCCCTCTTCTGATCTAATACTATATTGTTGTGTTTAGATACGCTATTTAGTCTTTTTTGTACACGAATTTGTTAATAACTCTGTGTTGTTATCTTTTGCAGGAATGGAGTGCCTTCAAACTCGTTATTCCCCCGTGGCATTCTGCAAAGAAATGGAACGTATTCGGGTTTTAATGAAGCCCATACACCATGAAGCCATTTCTAGATGTCCATTTGGTTTTTTCTTGAACATGCCGTTTGCATATGCATCCAATTCTAGAATCAAGCTACTGTTATCCCGATTTGACGTGCAAACCTATTTTGTGTCTGTGGGCGAAGATATCGTTGTTCCCTTCACCGCTGCCGAATTCTGTATAGTTAATGGGCTACAGCATTATGGTTTGAATGTTGATTTACACTCGAAGCTGCCATTATCGACACTTGAAGAATTTATTGATAATGATGCAAGGAGCTGTACGAAGGATAACATTACAACCATTATAAGGGTGTTGGTCCAGAGTACAAATAAGTCTGATGTGGAAGATTTTTGCCGGATGTATATACTATTTGTATTCTCGACATTACTGTTCCCTCTGAGCTCATCTGGTCTGCCTAGATCACTTCTTTGCTATGTGGATGACCTGTCTTGCATTGGAGAGTTTTCCTGGGGTGTGGCTGCTTATAGGTTTTTGGTGGGAGCCATCAGGCATCATGTGAGCAAAAATTCAGTCTACGTCAATGGTTTCGTGGCTGGTTTGATGGTATTTATACAATCTCAGAATTATAGTATATGTTGTTGTCTATTATGTGTATAGTTGTGTTAATTAATTGAATATGTATTATGTTTAATGAAACAAGCTTGGTTTTACGAGCATTTTCCTACGTATGGCTGTCCTACCTCGGTGCAGGCATTTCCTCGATTTTTTATATGGCAATCACAAGCCACCAATTTGCGCAGCAATCTTGAAAGAGCTAATGATGTACTGGGTGGCATTGAGAGGATTGAGGTAAGTCATTTAACATTTTCACTTAATTATTTTGCATATATTACTAACATCATTTATTTTTATTTCTTTTGAAGCTTGTTGATATCGTTGCAACTCAATCGAGGGAGTTGCAATTGTTTGAACCTTCCACCTTAAACAATAATGTTGAACAGGGGACTATATCTTTGCTGAGGGAAGTTGTTGTGCATCAGAGAGAGAGTTAAAGTTGTTGAGAAAATTGGTAAAGAAGGGAGTAGATGTTGGGGATTCTGAGGATGAAAAGAGTACTGCAGAGGAGAATGAGGAAGAAGAAGGGCATGTTGAAGACAGTGATGATAATGTGACTGTCGGGGTGGAGAGTGAACAGGAGAGTGAGAGTGATGGGCTGAATGTTGAAAAGGTTGAAGAGGAAAAGGATAGTGAGAATGAAAGTCGTGAAAAGGTTGCGGATAATGAGATGGTGGGGGTGGAAAGTGAACAGGAGGTTGAGAACAATAGAAAGGTTGAAGATGAGAAGGAGAGTGACAAGGCTGAGGAAAGTGAGAAGAATGAGGAGAAGGGAGATGAAGATACTGCTGTTATATTGACTGCTATGCAAGAGAAAGTAGTGGAGGAGGATGTGAAGGATAAAGAAGAGAAGGCTGAAGATGCTTTGGAGATTGGAGAGACTATTGGAGAGCAGAATTTGAATGAGGAGGTTAGGGAGCAAAATGTGAATGAGGATAAAGAAGAGAAGGCTGAAGATGCTTTAGGTTTTCAGGTTGTTGAGGATTATGCCAGTGGATCCGGATCGAACAGTGGGCGTGATGAAATCAGAATGAAGAAAGTCGAGGACATCATTAGCCCCATTGTTGCTGATGTCAGAGAGAGGGATAACAGGAGAAACAAAAAAAAATCCCCCGACTTCATTACACCTCCTTCCTCCACGGCCCCGAAGACGAAGAAGAAAGTAAGATGTCAGATTTCAGTTAATTATAACTAATGTTATTAATAAAATAATATCAGAATATCTAACTTTATATTCTTGTGTTGTGAATGTGAATTCCCATATGGATGACTACATTAGATATGTTAGGAGGTTAGACTACCCAGGAAGAGATGAGCTGACTACAGAAGAGTGAGAAATGATCGATGGATTCATCCGGGGTGAGGCTAAGGAGGATGTAGTTTCAGGTATATACCGTGGAGACGAAGGAGAAGTCTTGAACGCTGACATATACCGACTACTTTAAGAGTTATATTGAAATTTGAACCGCACGATGAACTCGACAAAAATTTGGTACATGTCAGCCCACGTGACAACCGAGATATTGAAGGGCGTGCAGGGCAAAAAGTTCATCAAAGGTTCAAAGAAGAAATTGCATCGTGCAGATCTTGAAGAGCTTGGTGCGTTCCTCGACGTCAGTGTCATGAAGAGTGTGTGTTCGTTGCTTGAGCATCTGAATCTCGATGTGTTGGGAGGTTATCATTACATCATCTTCCCATTGAACACGAAGAACCATTGGCATATGGTGGTCCTCGACACTGAAACCAAGGTATTCAAATACTTGAACTCTATGTTATCTTCCGTGGCAATCGGGCATGCGAAATCATGGGCGAAATTCATCCGGATGTACCTGTTTCATGCACAAAAGTATGAGATCGGCTACTGACAATGTTGAAGGTCAGGTGTGTCCCTCTCAAGGTGCTGACAGCCTTGATTGCGGTGCTTTTTTCTGCCTTTTTGCCGAATGTTTTGCTAGGGATGATCCTACCTTCTGGACTGAATCGTTGAATGTGAAGATGCTATACTACTAGGCTCATTTGGCTGCTAAGATATTGACCATAGGAAAAATGATGGGTTGATTTGTGTAGGAAACATTTGGTCTTGTTGTCATTAAGTGGATAATTTGTATATTTTTTTGGTATGTTGTTATGATGGGCTGTAATTTTTTTGGGTATGCCCTTGAACATTATGTTGTCTGCTGCTTAGGGATATGTAAGTGGTATTGTTTAAAATTATGGAAGTTATGATGTATGAAATTATCTTAACCTCGTATTAACACCATGTAATGTAGTATTTGTGGCAGTATTTGCAGTATGTCGTATAAAACTGGCGAAATGTAGTATGCGGGGGTAAAAACGATGTATCTAATTGCCCATATGTCGTATAAAATCATGAAAAGTATGAGGTATATATTTAACAATATGTGGTATGGAAAATACCAAATGATGTATGTAATTGCTCATATTTCGTATAAAATCATGAAAAGTATGAGGTATATATTTAGCAATATGTGGTATAATAAGGACCAAATGATGTATCTAATTGCCCATATGTCGTTTACAATCATGAAAAGTATCAGGTTTATATTTAGCAATATGTGGTATAATAAGGGAAAAAACGATATATCTAATTGCCCATATGTCGTATAAAATCATGAAAAGTATCAGGTATATATTTAGCAATATGTGGTATAGAAAATACCAAATGATGTATCTAATTGCCCATATGTCGTATAAATCATGAAAAGTATCAGATACGCTTTTAGCACCCCATGAGTTGGAATGACACAATATTCAAACCTATTATTGATCATTTTTTTGTAGTACAAGATCACATAATAATATTTTTTGTAGTATAAGATCACATAATAACATTTGTGTGTCAATTGGTACATTGTCACAAAACATATATGTTCCTTTAGTATGTATCATTTGGTATAATGTCACAAAATCTTCAAATAATAAATCTCATTTAGTAATTTGAAAACCGAATCACGTAGTATAGTATCACACAATATATTATTTGTTCTAATTCAGTATTGATACGTATCCTTTGTTGCTTTCAAACAACTTTCTTCAGGTAGTATAAAACTGGCGAAATGTAGTTGGGGGGGAGGGGGGGTGGGGAGGGGGTAAAAACAATGTATCTAATTGCCTATATGTCATATAAAATCATGAAAAGTATGAGATATATATTTAGCAATATGTGTTATGGAAAAAAACCAAATGATGTATCTAATTGCCCATATGTCGTATAAAATCATGAAAAGTATGAGGTATGTATTTAGCTATATGTGGTATAGAAAATACCAAATGATATATCTAATTGCCCATATATCATATAAATCATGAAAAGTATCAGGTGTATATTTAGCAATATGTGGTATAATAAGGACCAAACGACGTATCTAATTGTCCATATGTCGTATAAAATCATGAAAAGTATGAGATATATATTTAGCAATATGTGGTATAAAAAATACCAAATGATGTATCTAATTGTCCATATGTCGTATAAATCATGAAAAGTATCAGGGAAACTTTTATCACCTCATGAGCTGGAATGAAACAACATTCAAACCTATTATTGATCATTTTTTGTAGTATAAGATCACATAAAAACTTTTTTTGTAGTATAAGATCACATAATAACATTTGTGTGTCAATTGGTACATTGTCACACAACATATATGTTCCTTTAGTATGTAACATTTGGTATAATGTCGCAAAATCTTGAAATAATCAATCTCATTTAGCAATTTGATAACCGAATCACGTATTTTAGTATTACACAACATATTATTTGTTGTAATTCAGTATTGATACGTATCCTTTGTTACTTTCAAACAACTTTCTTCGGGTAGTATAAAACTGGCGAAATGTAGTATGCGGGGGTAAAAATGATGTATCTAATTGCCCATATGTCGTATAAAATCATGAAAAGTATGATGTTTATATTTAGCAATATGTGGTATGGAAATTACCAAATGATGTATTTAATTTCCCATATGTCATTGTAGAAGGCTAAAATTTATGACCAATTAAAATACGACACGTGGAAATAAATATATATTGAATATCAAAAATAAAAGATTTTCTATTTTATTTTTAGGAATTAAAACAAATAATTTTCCTAGAATTTAATAGTTAATTAATTGATATTTTAATATATATTAAATGTGTCAAAATTTCATATTTGGCAATAAAATCAAATCAAGTCAAATAAAGAAAGTCAAATGTAATATTCTAGAAATCAAATCTTATCTTTTGATCTATAGAAGATATTACGAAATCGACGAGAACCAAATCAGAATGAAGCCTTCTTTCGATGATTATAGAAAGATTTGCCTCTCCTACACCTATAAATAGAGGCCTTCTACCAGCAAAAAAATCACAACTGACACAACCACAACTCTCACAACTCGGAGATACGAAAGAGCAAGCAAAAAAGCAAGGAGAAAGAAGTTCTTCGGTGTTCTTCAGCATCCTCGGCGTTTTTCAGCATCGTCAATGGCGTTCTTCACAGAAGTCAGCATCCTCGGCGTTCGATCCGGCATCAAAGCATCAAAGCAGTGTCCCGGAATTGCTCTCCTCAACAAACTCAAGTCAGATTCAAGTTGATCGAAGCAAGATTCTTTGCGTTCTTCGTGGAAGTCAACAAATAGAAGCGTCCGATCCGCAACAAGGCGTCAAGTCCGCAAATCCGGCGTTCTTCTCAAATCAACTTCGAAGGTGCTCCAAGTGTGTTGTAACACCCCGTCTTCTCGGCAATCCAAGTACGATGTTTCGGGAGAGTTTACTTCAGTAATTATGTGATTAGCATACCTTACGTGTCAATTTATAATTTTACTTTAGTTATGTGCGCGATAGAATTTAAATAAATGTACTTGGACTCAATCGTCCTGTAACGCCCCGATTTTCATTAATTAATTTCTTACGTTTCATTATAATTTTATAATCTACATTTTATTATAATTTCATGAATTCATATTAAACTTATAATTTGTTTCATAACTTGAAAACATTTATTGCATGAAATAATTACCGAGAGTGCTTTAAATATGAACGTGTCCCTACTTATTCATTTTTCTAAACTTAGGGACTAAATTGCATAATTTTCCAAGGACTTGATTGATCTTATTTCAAGACTACATATCCTCAATTGCATGACTTGAACACTTGAAGGATTAAATGGCAAATTATGGCATTTCACACAAATAAAAAATGGATGAATCGGTATATCATCTTCAAGCTTCCAAGTTAATTCATTTGTGATCATATCATCTCCAAATTTGCTTCCTTGCTCACCGAACCTCAGCCCCAACAAATAAGAAAAGATTTCTCCCATTTGCATCAAGATTTTTCAAGAAGTATTGCAAGTTTGGGAGCTTGTTCATCACCATCTTCTTCTTCATCTATTTCTTTAACTTCAAAGGTGGGTTCATGCATGGATTCTTGATTCTTGAGGGTTATGTGGAAAGCTAGGGTTTATGATTTATGTGATAAATGGATTATATGTTATGTGAAGTAGGAATAGATGATTATAACTTGAATTCAAGCATGAATTCTTGAAGGATTTAAGATTATATATGAATATTAGCATGAACTTGAATCTTGATTTCTTGAGGATTCTCCATGATTTATGGGTTTAAAGGGAGTGTTATTGCTTGTTAAACATGTATGTATCATATTTTCCAGAAATCATGAACATGTTGAATTAAAACTTGAGTTTTTGGAAGCTTTGTGCTTCTCCCGTAGCCATCCCCTGTTTCTGCTCTGTTTTTCAGTTGGAGAAACTGTGAATGACCTTTCCCGCCTCAAGGCATTATGGGAACGGCCGTTCCCACTCTTTTAATTCAAAATGGGTTGGCGAACCTGGGAACGGTCGTTCCAATTTTAGCCTGCGTGCCGGAAGGGCCGTTACCAATCTCAGCGTGTTTTCAAAATATAAAACGTTGGCACGCTTTAGAAGGGCCACGGGAACGGCCCTTTCCATTTTCAAAGGGAACCTGGAACACCCGTTCCCGCATGTCTGACAGAAAAAAAGTTACTGCCTAAAATCCGATATTTAGCATGTTGATCCAATGCATTCTTTGATCCCAAATTGCTATTATATGATTGAATACATGTCAAAACAATATATTTTCATGCCGCATTGTTCATCGCTCATCATCTCGTTGGATTTTTGCCGTTCGTCATATTTGGTCTATTTAGAGTTAAGTCTCATGTATACATGTATCCCTTGCACAGATTATCTTCTCGTGACGTGGAGCAGGGGCCGTAGGCCGTAGGCCGTGTCTTGACTTGCATTTTGTCGGTAAAGGTGAGGTTTAATTATTAATTATCTAGAACCATATAACCTTTATGTGGATTTCGGCCAAATTATATATATATATATATATATATATATATATATATATATATATATATATCTTTATAATCGTTTTCCAAGAACAAGGGATTTAATAACTACCCGTGTATCGTGTTACAAGTCGTGCTCTTTGAAAGTAAATCATGTTTCTTGAAACTAATCGTGTTCATGATAAGCAAGCCGTGTATCATGTTATCGTGATTGAACCGTGATCGTGTTTGGCGAATTATCGTGTATCGTGCATTATGGGCCCGAGAGTGAGTGTTTGAGCCAATCGGGAAAGCATAGGGCTGACGGGTAACTCACACACCTCTCTCACACCGTGGGGATACCTCCTGAATCCACCAGGAGGTTTGGTGGAGGAAGGAGTCCCGTACTTGGGAGTCATGCTCCCGACGTACATCGTGTTATCGTGGGTGGTTTGGGCCTTGCAAACCCACCACCAATGGTGAAGGATGGATTTCGTGTTATTAATCGTGTGCACCATAATGACTTGTATGATAACTTAATTAAATGAAAGTGTAACCCTTGTTCACTGTCGAGGTTTGGTTGGAGATCGTGCACGCCCCTCGCCAGGGCCACTGATGATTATAATAAACATGATGATCGTGTTAAATTTGATAGTTGTAATCTCGGGCGTGTTCTATGTTACTCTTGCACTTATATTATTTTAGTTACAAAACCTTACCCGAGATTATAACTTGCATGCAACTTGTGTTTATATATATTTATGCCCTCACTCAGTCTTCACAGACTGACGCCTCCACCTTTCAGGTTTCGTTCGTGGCGTGCTAGGCGGGAGTCGGGTCGTGTCTCTTATCCAGCTGAGTCTAACATAGCGTTTCTTTCCATGTATTAGCATTTCAGAGTATCATGTTAGTAGTTTTGAGCACTTATATATGTGAATGTTATTTAGAAGATGATAATGTATTGATATGTTGAAACGATATTATTATGCTTCCGCTTTTGAGTTTCATGTATTGGATTTATCTTGCATTTAAGGGTCTAGTCCCGCCTAGCTAGCGTGTTCTTTTATTTGCCTTGTCACCCGTTCGCTATAGGTTAGTTCATGTACGGATTACCCGTTTCGTATATGGATTGACCTATAGTGCGGGGGTGTGGCATCTCCACGTGTAGGGGTGCTACTTCATATATGCTCAAGAATCATCAATCCATGCATAAACCCACCTTGAGCTAAAGAAATGGAGAAGATAGATGATGATGATGAACAAGCTTCAAAGCTTCAAATATTTCTTGAAAAATCTTGATGAAATGATGAATTCTCTTCTTCCTTGCTTGAGGTTTATGGTTCGGTGGAAAAGGGAGCAAAAATATCGATGAAACTTTGGATCAAATGAAGAAGGAAGCTTGGAGATGATATACCGTGATTCATGATTTTTGAAATGTGTGAATTGCTCAAATTGCACTTTAATCCCTCAAGAATTTAACCCATGAAATCAAGGATAAAGCGTTTGTTAATTGATCAATTAAGTCCCTGGAAAAGTTATGCAATTTGGTCCCTAGATTTAGGGAAATTTCGTAATTAATCATACTTGGTAAATATTTTACACAATGAATATTTTCAAGTCATGAAAGAAATTCTCAATTTGATATAAATTCATAAAATTTCATGAAAATATTATAAAATATAATTTATAAAATTATTTTAAAACATAAGATATTAATAAATGAAAATCGGGGCATTACATAATTGCCCATATGTCGTATAAAATCATTAAAAGTATGAGGTATATATTTAGCAATATGTGGTATAATAAGGACCAAATTGTGACACCCCGATTTTTCGGTAGTACAAGTATGACGTATGTGCACGTTTAAATTCCTTAATTTCGTAATTAGATGTTTAATTAATGTTAATTATCTTTTCTTTAATTATTTGAGTTTATACTTTAAACATTTATGCTTCTTTCTTTGGTAATTTCTTCGTTTGAGTTTGTATCTGAATTCCGATTTTTGTGTTGCTTTGCTATGTATGAGTTTTACATGTTATGAACTGATGATTATGCTCGTTTTATGATATCGGGTTATTTGTTGAGCTTTTGGAGTTTTATTTCATTTGGAACCTAAAAGGAGGCTAAAACGTTTTTAGCGCACCTTAGGTTCCGGTTTGTGTAACTTGAGATCGGGAATTCGGATTCGAATTCCGTCACTTCCATTGGACTCGTTTCGACAATTCAGGTTTAATGGGCTAATCCTTTTATAATTCTAAAGCCTTTTGATACTCCAACACTCAATCGAAAACTAACCTCGCGACCTTATGACTACCTTTCACTAAATTGCACTTTAATCCCTCAATTTTCAACCTTTTCACATAAAGCTTGGGCCCACCTTCCACCAACTTAATGCATGACCATCCATCTCCTTCTCCATCTCGGTTCAATCAAGAAAAGGGGGAGAAAAGTGCAGCAACCTTGGAGAACAAAGCTTCGATTTTCGTTACTATTCACACCAAGGGGTTTGTGAGCTCAAAACTCCATTTTCCACCATCATCTTCATGGGGTAAGACTATATTTGATATGTACATGCATGTGTGATCATTTAAGCCATTAGTTTCATGCTTTGAGCCAAGGTTGTTGAATATATGGAGTTTGAATTGATTAGTGAGGGTTTGTTGATCTCTTACAATCCATGGAGCTATGCTTTGATTTGAAGATGTGTATATAATCTCTTATGCTTCTAATATGATTATATGATCTTATTTTTAGTTATGGTTGAGTGTGTAGCATTTCACCGTTGATATATATATGGATTCCTTGCTCTTTTTGTCTTGTTTAATGATTTGAGTGTAGTTGGGACAAGTTATTACATGAGTTTGATGCATAAAAACTTAGCTTGTTGTTGCTGCTGCGTGCTCTGTTGCTTCCCCTGTTTTCGAGCATGAATACTGTAGTTGCTGCTATTTTTTTCCGAATAAGAAAGGCCAACACGGCCGTGTCAGCACTTCGACTTGGAGCAAAGTATTTTTGTAAAATCGGATACGGCCATGTCCGAAATGAACTAAAAACCAACACGGCCGTGTCCAACGTTCAAGTTTGGCTCCTGAATTTATTTTAATCGGACACAGCCATGTCCATTTTGAACTAAAACCTGACACGGCCATGTCATTTGAAAATGCAGCAGCGGCGGTTGCACGTTTTATGGTTTCATTACCTTTCTTCATGTTTTCTTGCTTCTTTTATGATTCGTATGCAATGTTAGTTTGTTATATTACGTGTTATATGCATTAATTTGGATATATGACCCCTTCTGATAAGAATTATACGAGTATGGATTGGTGTGATATAACTGATACGTTTATGCATTTTACTTGCATTCATTGCATCCATAAACAATTGTCGAGCGTCTATTTAGTTCATATTCGAGTCTAAGTCTCGGGTCTTGCTCTTTTATGTTTCAGAGCCCCTTCGGGACGTGCAAGAGCCCGAAGCTTAGATGGTTGGTTGCCTGTTTTGATCCTAATTTTGCTTCCTTTTGTTAAGGTGAGGTTTAGGAACTAGTTATTGACCTACGACCTTTTTTGTGGTGATTTCTCACTCGCATGCGAATATATTTTATATAATTATATATGAATGCTTAAGATATGTTTATGATTTTGTGGAAACGCTTGAGGTTTTGGAACCGGTATAAGTATGAGCGTATATAAGCTTAAGATTTTGAATCATTTTCTACGTTTATGTTTTGAGCGAGTTGTGCCCTGAAATATGGGAATTTGGTTCGTATGGTATGTTGGACCTGGGAACTATGGGTAAGGAATGCCCAGGACGGCAAGGGCCGTCAGGTTTGGCCTGGGCGTGGTTTCCTTTGAGATATTCATGTGCGACTTATGGAGGTTGAGACGACGTGGTATCTTGAGCCCTCCGTTGCTAACCAGGGAAGGCATATCGTGGGTTAGCTGTTGGAAAACACGAATCAGAAAGCAGCGGAATTTAAAAAATTTTCCCAACAAAAGGATCTTGAACTCGCAATCGTGTAACCAAATTCGTAGAGATAGAAAACTTACTTTTCTTTTATTCTTTCTTGAAGCGTTTCAAGCCACCCAAGAACGCTCTTCTCGCGGCTTGATCCCCTCTCCTTGGTAAAGCTCGAATCTTCAAACTTCTAACTTGAAGCCTTCTACAGATAGTCCACCAACTTGATCACAATCTAACTAGTAAGGATGCTAGTTCTCTAGTTAGTGTTTAGGCTTAACCTAGGGTTTTGTTTATCTTGGAGAAAGGATGGTGTTCAACACATGAACCAAAAGAATTGCCAATGAGCTCCTAGAGGAGCTCGAGCTCCCCTATTTATAAAAGGGAGAGTGCCGAAATTCCTAGTCCTTAATGGGCTAGGATTTTGGTCTCTCTCTCTCCTATTACTTGATCATCAAGTAATTTTGACTTTGACTTTGAATTCTAATTCAAATCAACTTTCAAGAGAGCTAAAAATATCCAAACTATTTTGGATAATTTTATACTTTATTTATTTAAAATAAATAACTTATTTTATCTAATTAATTAATTCATAATTAATTAACTAGATTATTTTTCTCCAAAATAAGACTTTCTTTTTAATTCAAAATTAAACCAAAGTCTATTAAATAATTAACACATTTAATTATTTAATATATATATCATATATATACTCATAAACATGTGAGGCACGTGTCCCAAGGACACGTGCTCCTCACGTGACCCACACGTGTGATTTCACACGTGTGGAACCCCTTAGGCCCGATTAACACGTTTAATCATTTTAAAGCCTCAACTCATGTAACCAAGTTGTTGTGTGTGACCCTCTAGGTTCTCAATTCAATTAGCAGTGACCCCAATTAATTAATTCACTAATTAATTAATCAGTCCACAGATTAAACGACCATAGTCTAGCAACAGGTGTTTAACCCCTAGCTGAATTGGAATGTTCGGATTCGACAGAACCTTTAAGTCATTAATTCATGTGAGATACAATCCTCCTACTTACTATCTCTCAACCAAGATCTAGGGCAAGGGAATAATCAGAACCCTAATAATCCGGTCTTAAAGCTAAGTGCATTTCATATCCATTTGATCTCCATCCAAGAAACCCTTTTCTTGATGTCTTGATCTACTGCCTTGGCCAAGGAATCCATATGGCATATGAATGACTTACACAATAAGAGATCACCTTGCAAATGCAAGTGTAGGTCCTTTCTTGATTCTCATTCACTTTCATGAATCACTTGTGCAGCCCCAGCATAAGCCTTGAATCAGTTGTCTAAGGCGACACCCTTTAAAGCTTATACCTAAGACTACAGAGTTAACTCATAAAGTGACAAGGAACCTCAAGTCTAAGGATCAATTAATCACATCAATGACTCGTGAGATATTTCCTAATCTAGAAGTTTCTATTTCCTGAAATAGAAACTTCCTTTCCCATTTAGGAATGTTCTCACATGGGGTACCTCAGTGAACTTACTTATTAAAGTAAGCACCCTCATGTATCACGCACGTATCAACTATACACTTTGCACCTCCATGAAACAAGGTGGTCCTTCTTAAGGGCGTGATCCCACAAGCAAGCCTTAGAGGAGTCAGGTTGACACTCCCACTGTTTGTAGGACTCATCGGCTTGGAGTATTTTACTAATCATGACTTATGTGATATAGGGCTCGTTTCATGAACCATTTCACCTAAATGGTAGAGTCCTAAAGTCATCAGGATTAGGGGAGTTCTCATACATGCACAGCTAAAGTAAACGCATACCAAACAAGAGCATACAAAGAAGTGTTGCCTCAATTCGTTATTTCATTCAAAGATTGTCTGTGATTACAATAAGGAAAAGCACAAAGCGGATATACAATCGGCTTTCTAGGGCACTATTCCTAACAATCTCCCACTTGCCCGTCAAAGCCATTCTAAAGCTGCTCTAAGTCCCATCTTCTGAAGATGACCTTGGAAAGCTTATCGACTAAGGGGTTTAGTAAGTGGATCTGCCACGTTCTCTGCTGATGTGACCCTCTCAATTTGCACATCTCCTCTTTTGATAATATCACGGATTAGGTGATACTTCCTCATAATGTGCTTGGTCCGTTGGTGAGATCTTGGTTCTCTTGCTTGAGCAACCGCCCCAGTGTTGTCACAAAACACAGTAATGGGGTCTTTCATGCTAGGAACAACATTCAACTCTTGAATGAAGTTTCTAATCCAAACACCTTCCTTAGCTGCATCATTTGCAGCTAAGTATTCGGCCTCAGTGGTCGAATCTGCAGTGGTTGTTTGCTTGGAACTCTTCCAACTCACTGCACCGCCGTTTAGGCAGAAAATGTATCCTGACATTGACTTAAAATCATCTAAGTCAGATGCAAAGCTTGCATCGCAGTATCCTTCGACAGTAAGATCTTTCTGACCTCCGTAAACTAAGAATAAATCTCTAGTACTTTTCAAGTACTTAAGAATATTCTTCACGGCAGCCCAATGACCATCTCCAGGGTCAGATTGGAAACGACTTGTTACACTAAGTGCATAAGCCACATCCGGTCGAGTACATAACATTGCATACATTATGCTACCTATTGCTGATGCATAAGGTGTATGAGTCATTCTTTCCTTCTCAAGGTTAGTCTTAGGACACATCTTCTTTGAAAGACATGTTCCTACACTCATAGGAAGGTTCTTAACCTTTGCTGACTCCATATTGAATCTCTTCAACACTTTGTCAAAGTACATCGATTGTGATAGTCCTATTAACCTTCTAGATCTATCTCTATAGATTTTAATTCCAAGGATATAGGACGCATCACCAAGATCTTTCATCTCGAATTGGTTCGATAACCATAACTTAGTTACTTTCATGTCATCCTTCGAATTCCCAATAAGAAGGATGTCATCAACATAAAGTACTAAGACTTACACTGAGGTCTCCAATTCCTTTCTGTGCACACAGGACTCATTCGAAATTTGAATGAAGCCAAACGCTTTGACTGATTCATCAAATCGAATGTTCCAATTCCTAGAAGCCTGTTTCAATCCATAGATTGATCTTTGGAGTTTGCAAACCTTTTGCTCACTCCCACTGAATGTGAAACCTATGGGTTACTCCATATAAATGTCTTTGTCAATGTCACCATTGAGAAAGGCAGTTTTCACATCCATTTGCCATATCTCATAGTCATAATATGCAGCAATGGCAAGCATGATTCGAATAGACTTTTGCATTGCAACTGGCTAAAAAGTTTCATCAAAGTCCACGCCGGGTCTTTGAGTGAATCCTTTTGCAACCAGTCTTGCTTTGTATGCTGCAATGCTTCCATCAACTCCAAGCTTTCTCTTAAAGATCCATTTGCAACCTATGGGTTTGACCCCATCAGGCAAATCTACCAAGGTCCAAACTTGGTTGGAGTTCATGGAATCCATTTCGGATTTCATGGCTTCTATCCATTGTTCAGAGTCAGAATCTGAAAGTGCCTCCTCATATGTTAAAGGATCATTATCCTTTTGAGAGATTTCATGGAAGAATCCATACCATCTCTCCGGCTGTCTAGGAGTGCGTTCAGAATGCCTTAGAGGAGGATTTACGTGTGTATCGAAATTCGTGATTGGTTGTAGTTGATCAGAAGGGGACGTTTCTTCAGTGGGTTGCGTGGGGTTACTTTGTACTTCTTCTAATTCTATGATCTTGCCTTTCTTTTCTTTAAGGAACGGTTCCTCAAGAAAAGTGGCATTTTTGGAAACAAACACCTTTTGCTCAGATTGATCATAGAAGTAGTATCCTATGGATTCCTTAGGATAACCTACAAAGTAGCATAAGTTAGAACGAGATTCTAACTTATCTCCCACTGTCCTCTTCACATAAGCAGGACAACCCCAAATTCTTAAGTAAGAATAACTAGGGATTTTACCATGCCACATTTCACAGGGCGTTTCAAGGACTGACTTAGAGGGAACTAGATTCAAAATCTTTGCTGCACTTTCTAGAGCATAACCCCAGAAAGAAGGTGGTAAGTCAGTGAAACTCATCATGGAACGAACCATATCAAGTAAGGTTCGATTCCTTCTTTCAGAAACTCCATTAAGCCGAGGAGTTCCCGGAGGAGTCCACTGAGAGATAATCCCATTATCTTTGAGATGATTAAGGAATTCTTCACTAAGATATTCGCCTCCTCGATCAGATCGAAGTGCTTTGATCTGGTGACCAGTTTGGTTCTCAACCTCCTTTTGAAATTCTAATAATTTCTCAAAAGTTTCAGATTTATACTTCATTAAGTATACATAACCATACCGACTAAAGCCATCAGTAAAGGTTAGGAAATATTGATGATTGTTTCTAGTGCTTACACTAAGCGGTCCACAAACATCAGAATGGATCAAATCCAAAACCTTAATGGCACGTTCCACAGTTCCTTTAAAAGGGACTTTGGACATTTTTCCTTTGAGACAGGATTCACAAGAAGTTAACTCCTTAAGATCATTTTCAGAGAATGATCCTAAAGTGTTTATCTTGCTAATTCTGTTCTTGGAAATGTGTCCTAATCTAGCGTGCCATAAGGGAGCTGAAACTTTGTCATCTCTCTTACGCTTCGTTTCTCGTTGTATATTCATAATATTGATATTCTGAGTTAGATAAAGTCCATTACTTAGAGTACCGATGTGAACGAAAGAGTTGTTCCGTTTGATAAAGTATTTACCATTCTTAATATAAGTTTCATAACCTTCACAATCTAATATTGGAACTGAAATTATATTACGAATAATGCTCGGTACATAAAGGACTTTATTTAAGACTAACTCAAAACTACCTAAATCTAATCTAATTGTGCCTAAAGCTCGAGCTTCAACGTTTGAGCCATCGTCGATCTTCAAGACATATTCTCCTTCTTTGAGTTGTTAGACTTCACTTAGCATCTGTACATCATTACAGATATGAGTTCCACAACCGGTATCAAGTACCCAAGAACTAGAATTAATAGAAAGATTTACTTCAATGAGAAAGATACCTTTCTTTTGAGTAGCCTTGTACTGTGGGCAGTTTCTCCTCCAATGTCCCGCTTTGCCACAATGGAAGCAAACATCCTCTTTCTGATCACACTTCTTCTTTTGGGCCTTCCCCTTCGAAATGCCACCAGTGGGCCTAAGGGGTTTCTTCTTCTTCTTTTGGACTTTCTTGCCCTTACCTTTAGAAGGCCCAGAAGAGGAAGATGGAGCATTCACCATCAAAACCTTATTGTCCTTCTTGATCGTGCTTTCAGCAGTCACAAGTTGACTAATCAGCTCAGCTACAGTAGCATCAGCATAATTCATGTTGAAGTTAAGGACAAATGGGTTGAATGATGGTGGGAGCGAAGCTAGCAACAAATCCACTGAAAGCTCATCTTTCAGTGGCATGTCCATGGAGGCAAGTTTCTCAGTAAGGGCAAGAAACTTGAGTCCATATTCATGGACACTTGAACCTTCCCTCATTCTCAAGTGGAACAATTCCTTTGAAGTGTTATACCTTGTAACACGTTCATGAGGGCGGTACAGTTGCTCTAAGTGGTCGTAAATCTCCCAAGCGAATTCCATGGCCTCATGTTACCTTTGCAAGTCCGGAGACATGTTAGCCAACATAAGGCAACAGGCTTGGAGATTATCATCCTTCCACTTCTGAATCGCGTCCCGCTCGGCCCGAGTGGGAGCCTCCCCTCGGGACTAGGCTCCCCTTCGAAGAGAACATAAGTTCTCTTCTCAGAATCTAAAATGATTTTTAGATTCCTCAGCCAATCAGAATAGTTGGGACCAGTCAACTTGTTTGACTCGAGGATCGATACAAGAGGGTTTTTGGTTGCCATTTCAAAACACGTAGAGAATCACAGAATCTACGACCTAAATGGTAAAACAGAGAACTAGTGAGCATGCTGAATTATAACGATATACAAAAGATAAGGTCTTTAATCTAATGTAGCTCCCACTGTTTTTCAAAGATCTATAATTCCCAAAGATCTAAGAGGAACACGTTTCCCAATGGGTACTAAGATCCTAGGCATTTTACCTCGAACCCACGACTCGCGGACATTCTAAGTAAGAACCCTAGGTAGGTACAACTTACCAATTCTAACACCTTTAGAACTCTTAGTAATTGTTTTTGCATCACCTATCTTTCAATATGGACCCACGACTCGTGCGACATCCATATTTACTTAGGTGTTAAGCTAGACCCATCAATCATAAGATCATGATCAAAACTTAGTTCGAACGACCCATGACTCGCGGACATCGCCCTTGCTAAAATTGATCATGAAATATTGATCATTTAAAATGATCAATTAGGTAACTAAGAACTAACAAGCTCCACTAGCTATCCCACGACTCGCGGACAATAACTGGCTTCACTTACTAAACTTAAAACCTATTGATGGAATGCTAGGAATTTAATTCAAAATTTGCATCTCGAATTAAATACCTATTTGTTCAAAATTAGCTTAATATTTAATGGGAATTTTTGAATCAACCGGAGAGTTGTCCGGTTCGACCTCACCAACATATATGTTATCCAATTTTATTAGTCTTGATTAATGCAAGTACACTTAAATGCATTTCAAACAAGCACATAAACAGATAACATGTCCTAGCATGATACTAACATGTAATGATCATGGGTTCTACCTATCTTATGTGTGATATGTGGGAGCCACTCCACAATCACAAGTTCTAACATACATGCCACATAAACAGTTTAAATCACATAAGGGAAAGCGGTAACAAAATACAAGCCCTATCTCTATTACATTTTTACAATTGAGATTCCCCTCCCTAACATTTTGAGGGGTCTTCACTTATGGCCTCCTGGTTACTTGAATGTGGTCCATCTTACTCCATGGGTGCATTGTTTCCAAAATGAAAATAAAACCTCACCACCTATCTCTACACTCAAATTACAATAAAAGGAAAAAAACATAAAGTAATAAGGCTCAATCTTCATATTGACCTTAGACAATTACACGGGGCATACCCCGGCCTAAAAAACAGTAATATGGAAAGCCACATAATAAATCACATAACAGTACGCACATAAGTGAGGCTCCAACCTCAATTGAAAAACACAATTATAGGGCTCCAACCCCAATTTAAACCATCCATGTGCATAAATTAAAACCATACATAAGTCTAAACCCATGATCACCTAACATGCTTTTGCGAGAATTTAAATTTAGCCAATAAATTAAAATTCTCGTTTCAAGTCCTAATGACTTAAAACATGACTTGATGCGAGTCTTGTTTATAAATCCCAAATTACCAAAAACAAATAAAATTCCAATTAATTTCTGAAAATTAATAATTTTATCAAGAATGCAATTTCCCAAAATATAAACTGTTTCTATTTCTCAAAAATCCCAATTTTAAGTTTTATTCAAAAATTAAAAATAAATATTCAAAAATAAAATTTTAAAATTAAAATACAAAAATTGGGACTGGATTGCACGAAACACGAAAACGGATCACGAAAAAACGGAACCCGTACGGGAAAAGGGTCGTGCCCGTTGCAAGCGCGCGCTTATCGCGCGCGCATCACGGAAAAACGGGACCCGTACGCGAAAAGGGTCACGCCCATTGCAAGCGCGCCAGGCTCACACAGCGCGCGGCCAAGGCCGCGCGAGTGCACGCACTGCGCGCGCATGCTTGCACGCCTGCTGGGAGCATCCCTTCTGGGCGTGTGCGGACGGGCTGGGCGACTGATCCCGCACGCCTTGCGGGATCGTCGCCCAGCTTGGGCGGGACGGCGTCGGCAGTCCTGGGCGGGGCGCCTAGGCGCTCCCGGAACACCTCCCGCGCGGTTGCGGGAGGGAGTAGGGGCACGGCCTGCGCGCGCCTAGGACAGGCGGGCGGTGGCGCACGAAGCCCGCGCGTGCGACGCCTTCGCGCGCGGGGTTTCGCGTGTTCGTCTTAATCCGGGCTTTTCGTTTCGTGTTTTCGTTCAAAAGCAAAACCAATCAAAGAAATCCAAAAACAGTTTATACAGTTTCAAATCTAAAATTGTTTTCAAAAATTAAATTTTGTAAAAACTAATTTTTAGAAACTTTCAGGAAAAAATACAGTTTCGTAATTCAGGCTTTCTAAAACAATTACAAATACTCAATCGCATCAAGCCTAAGAATTTCTACCAAATTCAGAATAATTGAGATGAATCAGAAACACGATTTACGAGGTGGCTCTGATACCACTTGTTGGAAAACACGAATCAGAAAGCAGCGGAATTTAAAAAATTTTCCCAACAAAAGGATCTTGAACTCGCAATCGTGTAACCAAATTCGTAGAGATAGAAAACTTACTTTTCTTTTATTCTTTCTTGAAGCGTTTCAAGCCACCCAAGAACGCTCTTCTCGCGGCTTGATCCCCTCTCCTTGGTAAAGCTCGAATCTTCAAACTTCTAACTTGAAGCTCTCTCGAGATAGTCCACCAACTTGATCACAATCTAACTAGTAAGGATGCTAGTTCTCTAGTTAGTGTTTAGGCTTAACCTAGGGTTTTGTTTATCTTGGAGAAAGGATAGTGTTCAACACATGAACCAAAAGAATTGCCAATTAGCTCCTAGAGGAACTCGAGCTCCCCTATTTATAAAAGGGAGAGTGCCGAAATTCCTAGTCCTTAATGGGCTAGGATTTTGGTCTCTCTCTCTCCTATTACTTGATCATCAAGTAATTTTGACTTTGACTTTGAATTCTAATTCAAATCAACTTTCAAGAGAGCTAAAAATATCCAAACTATTTTTGGATAATTTTATACTTTATTTATTTAAAATAAATAACTTATTTTATCTAATTAATTAATTCATAATTAATTAACTAGATTATTTTTCTCCAAAATAAGACTTTCTTTTTAATTCAAAATTAAACCAAAGTCTATTAAATAATTAACACATTTAATTATTTAATATATATATCATATATATACTCATACACGTGTGAGGCACGTGTCCCAAGGACACGTGCTCCTCACGTGACCCACACGTGTGATTTCACACGTGTGGAACCCCTTAGGCCCGATTAACTCGTTTAATCATTTTAAAGCCTCAACTCATGTAACCAAGTTGTTGTGTGTGACCCTCTAGGTTCTCAATTCAATTAGCAGTGACCCCAATTAATTAATTCACTAATTAATTAATCAGTCCACAGATTAAACGACCATAGTCTAGCAACAGGTGTTTAACCCCTAGCTGAATTGGAATGTTCGGATTCGACAGAACCTTTAAGTCATTAATTCATGTGAGATACAATCCTCCTACTTACTATCTCTCAACCAAGATCTAGGGCAAGGGAATAATCAGAACCCTAATAATCCGGTCTTAAAGCTAAGTGCATTTCATATCCATTTGATCTCCATCCAAGAAACCCTTTTCTTGATGTCTTGATCTACTGCCTTGGCCAAGGAATCCATATGGCATATGAATGACTTACACAATAAGAGATCACCTTGCAAATGCAAGTGTAGGTCCTTTCTTGATTCTCATTCACTTTCATGAATCACTTGTGCAGCCCCAGCATAAGCCTTGAATCAGTTGTCTAAGGCGACACCCTTTAAAGCTTATACCTAAGACTACAGAGTTAACTCATAAAGTGACAAGGAACCTCAAGTCTAAGGATCAATTAATCACATCAATGACTCATGAGATATTTCCTAATCTAGAAGTTTCTATTTCCTGAAATAGAAACTTCCTTTCCCATTTAGGAATGTTCTCACATGGGGTACCTCAGTGAACTTACTTATTAAAGTAAGCACCCTCATGTATCACGCACGTATCAACTATACACTTTGCACCTCCATGAAACAAGGTGGTCCTTCTTAAGGGCGTGATCCCACAAGCAAGCCTTAGAGGAGTCAGGTTGACACTCCCACTGTCTGTAGGACTCATCGGCTTGGAGTATTTTACTAATCCTGACTTATGTGATATAGGGCTCGTTTCATGAACCATTTCACCTAAATGGTAGAGTCCTAAAGTCATCAGGATTAGGGGAGTTCTCATACATGCACAGCTAAAGTAAACGCATACTAAACAAGAGCATACAAAGAAGTGTTGCCTCAATTCGTTATTTCATTCAAAGATTGTCTGTGATTACAATAAGGAAAAGCACAAAGCGGATATACAATCGGCTTTCTAGGGCACTATTCCTAACATTCGCTACCCCGTATGTTTTTGTTATATAGGTGACTAGGGTTTGATTCCCTAATCACCATGGTTGTGAGGATGGATTATGTTATGATTTCAGTTTTATGTTATGCTTTGAGTAGTTAAGGGAAGTCCATTCTCGCCGGACGTTTGTTTATGCTTTGTATAGATGTTTATGAATCGAGTAGGATTTCTTTATGTTTATTCTGTCATCTTTTCGAAAATGATTTGGTATGCAAAACCCTAGCCTCGGTTCATGACTATCCTTTGGTATATGCTCTGTTTATACTTATAAGTGTGTGGGTGTGCATTTAGCCCCCTCACTCAGTTGAGTTGTAGACTGACCCTCTCTTTTCCCCCTTTCAGGTCAACTTGAGCTAGGCGGGGAAGTGCGTCGAGTTATGTCGTACTTAGCTGTTTAGGTCGAGTTTGCATTCCATAATTACATCTTTTGGATACTTTATCTCTAATCTATTTAAGTATATGTTGGAGATTTGAATACTTGTAATTAATTTTGGGCCTCGTAGCCATCGGTTATATGTTATGATATGTTGTAGCTGAGCTCGTTTGGATCCTGTTTGTTGCTTCCGCTTTTGCTTTTGATTTACTCTTTGTGCGCTCTATTGGTTTTAGCCCAGCTTAGCCTAGTGTGTGCGTGTAGGTTCGCGTTCGCTTAGACTTGGGCTCATGTATGGAGGTCCATTTCATTTGCGGGCTTGGGTTTAGGTACGAGAGATGTGGTGGCCCACAGTTCCGGGCGCTACATATGTGGTATAAAATCATGAAAAGTGTGAGGTATAAATTTAGCAATATGTGGTATAATAAGGACCAAATTATGTATCTAATTGCCCATATGTCGTATAAAATCATGAAAAGTATGAGGTATATATTTAGCAATATGTGGTATAATAAGGACTAAATGATGTATCTAATTGCCCATATGTCGTAGAAAAGTATCAGGTATATATTTAGCAATATGTGGTATAGAAAATATCAAATGATGTATCTAATTGCCCATATGTCGTATAAATCATGAAAAGTATCAGGTATATATTTAGCAATATGTGGTATTATAAGGACCAAACGATGTATCTAATTGCCCATATGCCATATAAAATCATTAAAAGTATGAGGTATATATTTAGCAATATGTGGTACAATAAACACCAAATGATGTATCTAATTGCCCATACGTCGTAGAAAAGTATCAGGTATATATTTAACAATATGTGGTATAGAAAATACCAAATGATGTATCTAATTGCCCATATGTCATATAAATCATGAAAAGCATCAGGTATATATTTAGCAATATGTGGTATGATATGGACCAAACGACGTATCTAATTGCCCATATGTCGTATAAAATCATGAAAAGTATGAGGTATATATTTAGCAATATGTGGTATAATAAGGACCAATTGATGTATCTAATTGCCCATATGTTGTATAAAATCAAGAAAAGTATGAGGTATATATTTAGCAATATGTGGTATAATAAGGGCCAAATGATGTATCTAATTGCCCATATGTCATATAAATCATGAAAAGTATCAGGTACGAAAAAACCATCATTCCAATCCAACTAACACCAGTCAGCACAAATCAAGGAAAAAAAGTATGCAATATATATAACAAACACCATTCCACTCCAACAAACTAAATTACATAGATTAATCATAAAGTACACAAACTGATACATTTTGCAGGACATGTAAAATTACGATTCAAGGGGCTGTGTGCAGCTACGATGATTATGGCCCTTTTTCTTGCACCGTGAACATGTAAGATCTCTTTTGAGAACTTGGGATGGTATTCTCTTTTGTCTTCTAAGTCCTGGTTGAACTCTCACATCAGGTGGAAAAACAAATTGGTCCATCTCATTTTCCACCACAACCATCTCTTCACCTGTTGGTATGGGGTTGATTGGAAATCTGTACGCTTCTCTATACCTCGCAACATAATAAGCTTCGTCATAGAAGGCATACAACGACAGTCCCTTGTCCTCAATACAAGCACAAGCATGCTTATATGTAATTCTAAATACATGCCACTGCTTACAAGTACATGATCTTGTTTCCAAATCCACGGCATAAGTCAACTTACCCTCGGCAACTTCATACAAAAATGGGTTTGCTCGATTTAGGGTTATTTTGCGACCCTCACCATAATTCTGCCTCAGCAACTCTTCTGGTTGAGGACATAAAAGTTCGATTTTGTATTTTTCTCCAAGATCGCGCCTTTCCTTCATCATGGTCATTATTTGTATCCGTATCTGATCAACCATACCTAACATCGGAAGAAACCTTGCATTACTTACCCACGAAGGCCAAGACTCAACATTGTTATTTATGACACCAAAACGTTCACCCAAAAAGAGACAGTTTGTAACAGCCCAAAACAGGGCCTGGATGAAAACAGTAAGTTAAGGCAGTGGTAAAGCGTTTATAGACCGTGATCCAACTTTTTGAATCATCATGCATTGCATTTTTACATGAACTTTGTGCTCGTATTTGTTCTGACATGTTTTAAGGGGGAATTCTTGACCTTTGATATAGTTTACTATTCATAACCCGAGCCTACCTTGCTCATATTGCTACTCGAACCCTAGAGGTTCATCACACATGTTTCCTTATCGTTTGAACTTGTTTCCCGAGCTCAGAAAGTCTTTCTTGAGCCATAAGGGTATTTTTGGAACTTACCGACCAAAGTTACTATTCATCAGAAAATGATCTTTTGATTCTGATACCTTTTTCTACCC
This sequence comes from Lantana camara, assembly GCA_037501455.1. Classification (NCBI taxonomy): domain Eukaryota; kingdom Viridiplantae; phylum Streptophyta; class Magnoliopsida; order Lamiales; family Verbenaceae; genus Lantana; species Lantana camara. The sequence continues at coordinate 45,431,112 of CM074859.1, forward strand.
AAGTTACAGTCGAATCGATCCTTGAATCGAGACGAGTCTTTTGAAATCATTCTTGGCTTGGAAATCCATTCCGGAACTTTGTTTTATTGAAAACGTTTTTGAAAACCTAGTTTACTATTCCTTTTACGAACGATTTCATTCGGAAAATGTTTTCTCTTCGAATTTGCACTACTTGAGCTATTTCAAGATTTTTGAGATGTTTTACAACTCTTGATTCAAGTCCTAGCTTGAAAATTTGAAGCGTACGTTCGTACGTGAGGATTCACTATTCATCCTACGTTTTCAACTTTTTAACGGTAAAACGTTTTATAGTCGATTTTGGACTCAAAACGCTTCTCGATTTATTTCTTGAATTTTAGAAGCAATCCGGACTTGAAAATCATTTTAGAAAGTCGTTTTTCACTCATGTCGAGTTTCGAGCTCAAAACTTTTATTCATTAAAACTAATGTATGTTTCAAACGGTAAATCCGATTTCGACGAATGAATATGCGTTTCGAAGCTAATTTTCTTGCCGTCGGAATGGTTAAACTTCCAGCCACTTATCCTCGAGCCATGGGGGACGAAATTACAGAAATACCCCCAGCAGCCCATTTTTAGCTTCAACATCCCTAAAGCTTCTAGAAGATACAAGTGGATGAACTCTTGTTTTGCTCTCCTACCCTTAAGCCCTCTCTAATTGCAAGGTGAGGGGCTTCCCAACACCTATATATAACCCTCTCATGGCATTTGAATCCTTGCTCAAAGTCTTGTGTTAACAAGCACTCCTCTCTCCCTCCTTTCCCCTCTTGCCATCGGTATCCCCTCCCCTTAGCTAGGTTAGTTGTTTTATTTTTATGTTATGTTAGTTTAGTTTATGTTTTTATGTTATGGTATGTTTATATTATGTTTAGGTTGGGTCTTAGGGTCTTCCCTAAGCCATATAGGATTTTATTTTATGCATTTATTATATAGTTTTTATGATATGTTTTGATAGTTGCTTATATGTTTTAATTGTATAGTATATGCATGAATATGTTATGAATTGCTCTAGTATATGCTATGATCATGTGATATGCTTGTTATATTATGAGAATTGATGCATGATTATGGAATTTGAATTATGTTCATGCATGCTAGCTAATGGAATAGTGATTTACAATTTATTATGTCACAACTTGTTACATGTTGATATTGGAATTAAATTGTTACATGTTACATGCCTAAAGGTTTATGATATGATATGATATATGTTGTGACATGTTGTCACATTGTTATATGACTCTTGAATTATGAATTGAGCTTATGTTATGATTTGGATTAATGGATTAGTGCCTTGATCATGTTATACACTTTAATAGTGTCACGTGTTATAACCTAAGATAGAATAGTGTTTCATAACTTGATCTTATGCCTTAATTGGATCTCTTAACTATAGGTTATACCTTTAACCTAGATCACACTTGATTATATTAACATGAACTTGAAACTATAGGTTATAATCAAGATCATAATTTGATTAGGGTGTGTGTGTGTGTGCATGCCGTGTGTGTGTGTGTGTTCGTGCATGGTGTGTGTGTGTACCGTGTGTGTGTGGGTGTGTGTATAGTAAGGGTTTGACCCGACCCTTTGACCCGACATGTGAATAGTAACCTGTGAATAGTAATCGTGAATAGTAATCTGGAATAGTACTTTTGAATAGTGTTTTTGAATAGTAAAAATGAATTAAAACTTGTGCTTTCTCTATAGACATTTGCACCTAGGGTTTCCATATCCAGGGTCTAAAATGTGTTTTCAAAATGTGTTTTCTTTCGTGGACTTCTTTCTTAACCTAAGGTTTGCGATAGGATTCATAATTTGACTAAAGCTTACTCGGTTATAGTAAGATCATAGTCTAACGTTAAGAGTAACTCACTTTGACGTATTCCTTTGTGTGTTACCTTTCTTGAATACCTTAAATGGTATTACTCTCTTGTGTTACATGTTCTTTACATGTTCCTTGTTCATTGTTCTTGCATTTCATATGCATCTTGGTTAGTAGTGGGTCTTAGTTCTTAAGCTCACTCTAGTACACCACCTACAGGAGTTAAAGTTGAGCACTGGGATCCCCAGGGCACCGCTTAATCTGTCTACCTTCCTTTGTTACTGTTAGGTGAGGTGAAGTTATAAATGTTTTCCAACTGGAACCACGATTATACTATCGTATCATATGTTTTGAAATTCAAAGCTAAACCTTGTTTTGAACTATCCCTTTTATCGGGACATTCTCTTGAAAGGATCATTCATAGTTTAATAGTATACCTTGATCTACAGCACATGTTTTCCAAAGTTCTGCATTCTTGTTCAAAGACAGTTACATGTTTTGCATATGTTTTCAAAGTACAGTTTACAGACAGTTTCACATGTTTTCAGACAGAATCATATGTTTTACAGACAGCATCACATGTTTTCAGACAGAATCATATGTTTTACAGACAGTTTCACATGTTATAGTTAGCATACTGGAGTGATACTCTGGTCACTGCTAATCTTAAATGCAAGCACACAGTTTACAGTTTGGGCCCGGCGGTTATGTGTGGAGGTGATGCTCGGGAGGTGAGCGCCAACGACATCACCAATACCGGCCGCCACACTTAGACTATTGACACTGACTTTTAACAGGAGGTTTGTTAAGTCAGGACAATCTGTCTGGGAACGGACAGCAAATCTGTTCCCATTACATGTTTACAGGTCGCCTAGGGCTAGCTACCCGAAGTGACAACCGGTGGAGGATGGTGCATGTTTGTATGTGTTGGTAAGAGTTGTTGTTGACCTTGGTCCAATAGTCTACTATGTGCGGAGTTGTTGTTGACCTTGGTTCGATGCCCTACTATATGTGGGGTTATTGTTGATCTTGGTCTGATACTCTACTATACGTGGAATTATTGTTGATCCTGGTCCGATGCTCAACCAAATCATGTTTTCTGGAGTAAGGATGGAGGAGCCTAGCTTGCGGGCAAAATTCTGTTTCATAAAGGATGGTTCATATCTGGAAAAGTTCACTTTACCCTTATCCCGTTTTATGAAAGAACTATGAACCATCAACAGCATATGTGTGCGCGTGTGATAGCATTCATGAAAATGTTTTATAACGTGCATTCTTTTACAGCATCGCATTCAAAGAGTTTTATCAACCGAACTTGTTTCAAGTTCTTCTTTAAAGCATTGCATTTAACAGTTTCGAACTTTACTTCAAGTTCTTTAATTCAGTACTTTCTTTAAAGTATTCCCTCACTTAGTCCTTTTGACTAATACCTCTCCCGTTTTCTTGCCTCGTGGTTTCAGGTCTTGCAGCCGCAGTCTAGAGGTATCTTGAAGCTCTAGATTGTCATTTTTGTTTCTGTCAGGACTTAGTATTACTTCCTCTTTTGCGTCCTGCATATGTTTTATGGCTGCATCACTTTATACTTCTGTATATGTTTCTGAATACTTGAGTATCTTTGTCATACTCTTTCTGCTACTCTGTTACCGATATTTTGAACTCTGCTGTATCGGTACTTATATGTGAATCTGTTATATGTTCTGTTATGCCGAGTCTCTCTTACACGATCGATATGTTCTTGCTTGTTACATGCCATCACGCACATGTTTTGAAAAGTTTTAAAATACTCTGATTTTCCGTTGCATAGCCACATCGTTGTACATGTATAGTTCTGATAGACAGCCGTTCGCTGGAGTATTTCTTGAGTGATGGCTCACACCATTACTTGAGGGGTGCTTCAGTACGGGGGTTGAGACGCCGCTCTCCTCTTGTTCTGGTACGGGTGGGAGCGTTACAGCCTGAGGTGGTATCAGAGTATCGGGTTAAGTAAGAAGAGACTTAACCTAGATTGCTCTCATGTTGCATCATGGATTGTTCACGCATTGCATCCAGGATCATTCTCATATTGCATCGAGACAGGATATTTGGGGATTGCATGGTTCTGTTATCTGGATTTCATATCTGTGGTATCTTCTGTATAGCTATGGCAGTTCAGCCACACCAGGATCCTAATCAGCAGATGGATGAGGCTTTCTTTGAGCAGTTTGAGGCCCCGCGTACTGTGGGAGTTTCTCGCCGTGGAGGCACTCGTTTCTATACCTGGCGTAGGTCTAGGAACAGTGGCAGACCTGGGTATTCCTATCCTAACAGAGTTGTGCACTATCTCGAGTCTGAGAGAGATGGTTACTTTCAGGAGTATCAGAGGACCCGTGAGGTCAGGTTGGAGTCTATGCGCTATCAGGATCAGTCACTGCAGTACCAGATTGATAGGGACATCGCTCGTGAGCATGCTGCAGAGATGACTCATATTGCTGATCAGAGGGCTGCTCGTATTGCTGAGCTGGAGGCAGATCTTATGCAGATGACTATTGATCGCGACACCTCTATGGAGCGTCACCAGCACTACCGTGCCCGTGTGAGAGCTTGCCTGTATGATACCTATCACTTATCCGATGAGCAGGCAGTTGAGGAGGTCGAGGGTCAGGATGTCAGTCAGGCTTCTCTGGAACCCGAGCCTATGCAGGAGCAGTCTGATGGAGGCGATGGAGGATCTGATGATGATGATGATGGCGGAGATGAGCCAGCAGGACACGGACAGGGTGAGGTCGTTGCCATTTCTGATGACACCACCAGGGGTTCTTTGGACCACAGTTATCAGGGTTGATTGCTGATGGGAGATTTCTGTATATAGTACTGATGCATATATACCTATCTATGAATGGCGGACGTATAGCCGGGACAGTTCAGGACTGACTTTTGGATGAGGGGATGTATAGCTCTGGTAGATGATCCCCGACTTTTGGCACCACGGATGACGGTTCAGATGACTTGGTACCTACTAGGTTATTTCAGCAGGGTTGGACGGATTGGTAAGGCCTGTAAGGGAGTCAACTCGATAGTATCGGGTCCTCCCCATTTTGAATTAATATTGTTAACATGTGGCCTGTAGTAAATTTTACCAAACCTTGCACAGTTATAACACTTTCGGCTTTATGTTGAATATCTGTTTACTGCTTTCCATAACTGTCATTGCATGAGTCTTAGAGTTGCTTCAAGATACCATTAGGACCGTTGATAGGATCATGCCATTTCATTTATTGATAGCATGCTATTGTTCTTGATATGTTGAATACGCTTCTGGATATGTTGATCATGTTACAGTTCTTGTTGTTATGACAGTACACGTTCTGTTCCCGTTTTACATGTTGATCATGTTTTGGGATATGTTATACATGTTTCTGATATGTTGATATGTTGCCCGAGCTTCTGTTCTTGTTTACATGTTGTCTGACAATTGTTTCTGATTATATGATGTTTGGAGATCTTGAATCTTTGCTGACATGTTGTTATGGGGATGTGTTGTTCTCATACTTATGTGTGACTACGTGAGAATGTGAATACGTGGTTACGGATTCTGTGAATCATTATATGTCATGCATCGAATATATGTATCTGAATGCTTGTGAATTCAGTAACAACATGCCACCAAGAAGAGCACCCCGGAATCGTGTACCACCACTGCCACCCCAAAGAGATGTCACGCCACCCCCTGAAAGAGAAAGAACTCCGGAATTAAGGGATGTGCTACAACAATTTATGAGGGCTTGTACACCAAGAGATAATCCTCCTAATGAAGGGTCATTGGAGAAGTTTCTGAGGATGAATCCGCCTAAGTTCTATGGAGAACCGAACGACATAAAGGCTGAGAATTGGATTACTAGTCTTGAGAAGATTTTCGAGGCTATGGAGATCTACCCAGAGGACCGTGAACGAGTTCGGTATGCTACTTTTCTTATGGAAGGAGCTGCATACAATTGGTGGAAGCACGTTCAGCATATGTGGATTGAGAATAACGTTGAAGGAAGTTGGGATGAGTTTATCAGAGAGTTTCAGCAGAAGTATACGCCTCAAGTGACTCGTGATGCACGGGAGGCTGAGTTTATGAGTCTGGTTCAGGGAACTATGAATGTGATGGAGTATGAAGCTAGGTTTGTGAGGCTGATCAAGTATGCACCTCATATTCTGAATGATGAGCGTCGCAAGACGAAGAGGTTATTGATGGACTGAAGCCTGAACTTCGGATGTCACTTGCATCTTTGGTTATTGAGACCTACAACCAGGCTGTTGATAGAGCGCTAAGGGTTGAGGCTGCACACAAGGAGATCAAGATAACTACTGCCCGTCAAGGACCTTCTAACCCTAAGCCTTATCAAGGTAATAAGCGACCTTCCGGATCTTTTCCCCAAGGAACTGGAAAGAGGCCAATGGTAACACCACAGCGTCAGCAGCAGAATGCTCCACCGAAACAGCAAGCACAGAAGCAGAAAGCGCCACAGCAGTATCAGAAGGCGCCACAACAGCAGAGAGCACCTCAGCCAGGTCCAGAGGAAATTGTTTGCCGATACTGTCGCCGAACGGGACACACTGAGGAGAACTGTCGCAAGAAAGCTGGACAGTGTTTCGCGTGTGGTTCCCCTGAGCACCAGATGGATAGTTGCCCGCACAAGATCAGGAGATTTGGGGTCCAGGATAAAGGAAAAGGAGTGGTGGGTACGACGAACAAACCGGTGGTCAGAGGCAGAGCTTATGCTTTGGATGGTAAGGAGGAGGTTGATCCTTCGTCTGTTGTGGAAGGTATTGTGCACATTCTTAACACGCCAATTAAGGTCTTGTATGACCCTGGCGCTACGCATTCATTTGTTGCTTCTGAATTATGTGCGCATTTACAGTTTCCGCTTGAATACTTGCCATATAAATTTGAAGTGAGTTCTCCTTTGGGAACTTGCCTTGTTACGGATCAAGTATATAAACGCTGCCCTATATGTATTGGTACCCGTTGTTACCCGACGGATCTGATTGAGTTACCAATGACAAGATACGATGTTATACTTGGTATGGATTGGTTGTCTAAGTACCGAGCTAAGTTGAATTGTTACAAGAAAGAGATCATCTTGGAACAAGATGAAAGTGGGACATCAGAAGGGAAAGTTGAGAAGTTATCAGTGATTTCTTCGATGGAAGCTAAGAAGTTGATTTAGAAAGGAGCTAGTGGATTTGTGGCTTGTCTTTTGAATAGACCGAAAGATCAACTTAAGATCGAAGAAGTGGAAGTGGTGAACGAATTCCTAGATGTGTTTCCTGAGCATTTGGATTCGTTACCCCCTGACCGAGAGTTGGAGTTTACAATCGAGACGATATCAGGAGCTGAGCCGTACTCAAAGACACCTTACAGAATGGCACCAGCTGAATTAGATGAACTGAGAAAGCAATTGGATGAACTGATTGAGTCTGGATATGTTCGACCGAGCACATCGCCGTGGGGAGCGCCTGTACTTTTCATTAAGAAGAAGGATGGATCATTGCGTTTATGCATTGACTATCGGGAGCTGAACAGGATGACAATCAAGAATAAGTATCCTCTCCCTCATATCGAAGAGCTGTTCGACATACTACAAGGATCGAAGGTCTACTCCAAGTTAGATCTTAGACAAGGGTATTATCAATTGAAGATCAGGGAAGCAGATATTCCGAAGACTGCTTTCAATAGCCGATATGGACATTATGAGTTTGTAGTAATGCCGTTTGGTTTGACGAACGCACCAGCTGCATTCATGGATATGATGCACCGTATATTCAAGCCGTTTCACGACAAGTTTGTAGTGATCTTCATCGACGATATATTGGTATTTTCAAAGACACCGGAGGAACAAGCTGAACATCTTTGAATCGTGTTACGCACTTTGCTGGATCACAAGCTATATGCAAAGTTCAGTAAATGTGAGTTCTGGCTTGAGAGAGTTACATTTCTCGGACACATCATATCAGGATCTGGAATCGAAGTAGATCCCTCGAAGATCGAGACGATTATGGATTGGAAGTCACCGAAGAATCCTTCAGAAGTGAGGAGTTTTCCGAGATTAGTTGGTTACTACCGGAGGTTTGTCCAAGATTTCTCGAAGATAGCTACACCTCTCACTAAGTTGACAAAGAAAGAAGGGAAGTTTGAATGGACTGAGAAGTGTGAGCAAAGTTTTCAAAGATTGAAGGAGATGCTAACAACTGCACCCGTGTTAGCGTTACCAGAAGGAAAAGAAGGATATACTGTTTACACCGATGCTTCGAAAGAAGGACTAGGAGGAGTTTTGATGCAGAATGGAAAGGTGACTGCGTATGCATCAAGGAAACTCAAAACGCATGAAGTCAACTACCCGACACATGATTTGGAGTTAGCAGCGATAATTTTTGCTCTGGGAAAATGGAGACATTACCTGTATGGAGTTAAGTTTGAGATCTTTACTGATCATAAGAGCCTGCGATATCTATTCACTTAGAAGGAGTTGAATATGCGACAGAGGAGATGGATGGAATTTCTGGAGGACTACGATTGCATTATTCAGTACCATCCAGGAAAGGCGAATGTTATAGCAGATGATCTAAGCAGGAAAGTTCATTTGGCACAGATTTCTGCCAATCCCGAGGTTGAACGAAGAGAGAAAATGGAGGTGATAACTAAAGCTCGAATCGCGAACTTTGTGATGATATCACCTTTGAAAAAACAAGTGCTAGAGGCACAGAAGAACGACGAGTGGATTAAGAAATGTCTCGAATCTAAGGAGAAGGATGATGAGACTAAGTTCAAGGTTGATGAACATGGAATATTGAGGTACAAAGGTCGAGTATGCGTACCAACTATTTTGAGGAAAGAGATTCTCGATGAAGCGCATAAGACTAAGTACACGATACATCCCGGAGGCACTAAGATGTATCAAGATGTTAAGATGCATTTCTGGTGGAACGGAATGAAGAGAGACATAGCCAACTATGTCAAGAAGTGCTTAACTTGTCAGAAAGTTAAAGCTGAGCACCAGAAGCCGAGTGGGAAGTTGCAACCATTACCGATTCCGACTTGGAAGTGGGAGCAAATCACGATGGATTTTGTCACTGTATTACCCAAAGTCAGAGGAGGACAAGATAGTATCTGGGTGATCATTGATCGATTGACCAAGTCAGCGCACTTTTTGCCGGTAAAGACGATGGATAAGGTTAGCACGTTGGCAAAGTTATATCAGCAAGAGATTGTTAGACTACATGGAGTTCCGAACAGTATAGTCTCGGATACAGATCCGAAATTCACGTCACACTTATAGAAAGAAATTCAGACTTTGATGGGAACGAAGTTAAACTTCAGTACTGCAGCGCATCCTCAGACGGATGGACAATCAGAAAGGATGATCAAATACTTGGAAGATATGCTAAGAGCTTGCGCTTTGGACTTCCAGGAAAGTTGGAAAGATTGTTTACCTCTTGTGGAGTTTGCATACAACAATAGTTATCAAGCTTCTATTAAAGCTGCTCCGTATGAAGCTCTGTACGGAAGGAAATGTAGATCCCCGTTATACTGGGATTTGGATGAAGCGAGATGTACTGAGGAAGGACCGATCAGAGTGAATTCAGCAAAATGGATAAGAGAAGCGACAAAAAAGATTCAGATCATTCGCCAGAGAATGAAAGCTGCCCAGGACAGGCAGAAGAGTTATACTGATCGACGAAGAAGGGATTTGGAATTCGCAGTGGGCGAAAAGGTATTTCTGAAGGCATCACCAAGGAAAGGGTTTTCCCAAATTGGAAAAGGAGGAAAGTTAAACCCGAGATATGTTGGACCGTATGAGATACTAGAGAGAGTCGGACCGACTGCTTATAGATTGGATTTGCCTGTAGGTCTTACAGGAATTCACAACGTATTTCATATATTTCAGCTTCGCAAGTGTTTCTCGGATGAGACAGAGGTTGTGCCGGTAGAGGAGATACCGTTGGAACCGGATCTGACTTATGTTTTGAAGCCCGCTAAGATTCTTGACAAGAAGTTTCAAGAGCTGAGGAATAGGAAGATTCCTTTGGTTAAAGTCCTTTGGAAGGGACATGGGACAGAAGAGGCAACCTGGGAGACAGAAGAGAAAATGCAGAAACATCACCCTGAGTTGTTTGCAGTTACAGCAGAAGAATCTGAGGACAGATTCTCTTTAAGGAGGGGTGATTGTAACAGCCCAAAACAGGGCCTGGATGAAAACAGTAAGTTAAGGCAGTGGTAAAGCGTTTATAGACCGTGATCCAACTTTTTGAATCATCATGCATTGCATTTTTACATGAACTTTGTGCTCGTATTTGTTCTGACATGTTTTAAGGGGGAATTCTTGACCTTTGATACAGTTTACTATTCATAACCCAACCTACCTTGCTCATATTGCTACTCGAACCCTAGAGGTTCATCACACATGTTTCCTTATCGTTTGAACTTGTTTTCCGAGCTCAGAAAGTCTTTCTTGAGCCATAAGGGTATTTTTGGAACTTACCGACCAAAGTTACTATTCATCAGAAAATGATCTTTTGATTCTGATACCTTTTTCTATCCAAGTTACAGTCGAATCGATCCTTGAATCGAGACGAGTCTTTTGAAATCATTCTTGGCTTGGAAATCCATTCCGAAACTTTGTTTTATTGAAAACGTTTTTGAAAACCCTAGTTTACTATTCCTTTTACGAACGGTTTCATTCGGAAAATGTTTTCTCTTCGGATTTGCACTACTTGAGCTATTTCAAGATTTTTGAGATGTTTTACAACTCTTGATTCAAGTCCTAGCTTGAAAATTTGAAGCGTACGTTCGTACGTGAGGATTCACTATTCATCCTACGTTTTCAACTTTTTAACGGTAAAACGTTTTATAGTCGATTTTGGACTCAAAACGCTTCTCGATTTATTTCTTGAATTTTAGAAGCAATCCGGACTTGAAAATCATTTTAGAAAGTCGTTTTTCACTCATGTCGAGTTTCGAGCTCAAAACTTTTATTCATTAAAACTAATGTATCTTTCAAACGGTAAATCTGATTTCGATGAATGAATATGCGTTTCAAAGCTAATTTTCTTGCCGTCAGAATGGTTAAACTTCCAGCCACTTATCCTCGAGCCATGGGGGACGAAATTACAGAAATACCCCCAGCAGCCCATTTTTAGCTTCAACATCCCTAAAGCTTCTAGAAGATACAAGTGGATGAACTCTTGTTTTGCTCTCCTACCCTTAAGCCCTCTCTAATTGCAAGGTGAGGGGCTTCCCAACACCTATATATACCCCTCTCATGGCATTTGAATCCTTACTCAAAGTCTTGTGTTAACAAGCACTCCTCTCTCCCTCCTTTCCCCTCTTGCCGTCGGCATCCCCTCCCCTTAGCTAGGTTAGTTGTTTTATTTTTATGTTATGTTAGTTTAGTTTATGTTTTTATGTTATGGTATGTTTATATTATGTTTAGGTTGGGTCTTAGGGTCTTCCCTAAGCCATATAGGATTTTATTTTATGTATTTATTATATAGTTTTTATGATATGTTTTGATAGTTGCTTATATGTTTTAATTGTATAGTATATGCATGAATATGTTATGAATTGCTCTAGTATATGCTATGATCATGTGATATGCTTGTTATATTATGAGAATTGATGCATGATTATGGAATTTGAATTATGTTCATGCATGCTAGCTAATGGAATAGTGATTTACAATTTATTATGTCACAACTTGTTACATGTTGATATTGGAATTAAATTGTTACATGTTACATGCCTAAAGGTTTATGATATGATATGATATATGTTGTGACATGTTGTCACATTGTTATATGACTCTTGAATTATGAATTGAGCTTATGTTATGATTTGGATTAATGGATTAGTGCCTTGATCATGTTATACACTTTAATAGTGTCACGTGTTATAACCTAAGATAGAATAGTGTTTCATAACTTGATCTTATGCCTTAATTGGATCTCTTAACTATAGGTTATACCTTTAACCTAGATCACACTTGATTATATTAACATGAACTTGAAACTATAGGTTATAATCAAGATCATAATTTGATTAGGGTGTGTGTGTGTGTGCATGCCGTGTGTGTGTGTGTGTTCGTGCATGGTGTGTGTGTGTACCGTGTGTGTGTGGGTGTGTGTATAGTAAGGGTTTGACCCGACCCTTTGACCCGACATGTGAATAGTAACCTGTGAATAGTAATCGTGAATAGTAATCTGGAATAGTACTTTTGAATAGTGCTTTTGAATAGTAAAAATGAATTAAAACTTGTGCTTTCTCTATAGACATTTGCACCTAGGGTTTCCATATCCAGGGTCTAAAATGTGTTTTCTTTCGTGGACTTCTTTCTTAACCTAAGGTTTGCGATAGGATTCATAATTTGACTAAAGCTTACTCGGTTATAGTAAGATCATAGTCTAACGTTAAGAGTAACTCACTTTGACGTATTCCTTTGTGTGTTACCTTTCTTGAATACCTTAAATGGTATTACTCTCTTGTGTTACATGTTCTTTACATGTTCCTTGTTCATTGTTCTTGCATTTCATATGCATCTTGGTTAGTAGTGGGTCTTAGTTCTTAAGCTCACTCTAGTACACCACCTACAGGAGTTAAAGTTGAGCACTGGGATCCCCAGGGCACCGCTTAATCTGTCTACCTTCCTTTGTTACTGTTAGGTGAGGTGAAGTTATAAATGTTTTCCAACTGGAACCACGATTATACTATCGTATCATATGTTTTGAAATTCAAAGCTAAATCTTGTTTTGAACTATCCCTTTTATCGGGACATTCTCTTGAAAGGATCATTCATAGTTTAATAGTATACCTTGATCTACAGCACATGTTTTCCAAAGTTCTGCATTCTTGTTCAAAGACAGTTACATGTTTTGCATATGTTTTCAAAGTACAGTTTACAGACAGTTTCACATGTTTTCAGACAGAATCATATGTTTTACAGACAACATCATATGTTTTCAGACAGAATCATATGTTTTATAGACAGTTTCACATGTTATAGTTAGCATACTGGAGTGATACTCTGGTCACTGCTAATCTTAAATGCAAGCATACAGTTTACAGTTTGGGCCCGACGGTCCTGTGTGGAGGTGATGCTCGGGAGGTGAGCGCCAACGACATCACCAATACCGGCCGCCACACTTAGACTATTGACACCGACTTTTAACAGGAGGTTTGTTAAGTCAGGACAATCTGTCTGGGAACGGACAGCAAATCTGTTCCCATTACATGTTTACAGGTCGCCTAGGGCTAGCTACCCGAAGTGACAACCGGTGGAGGATGGTGCATATTTGTATGTGTCGGTAAGAGTTGTTGTTGACCTTGGTCCAATAGTCTACTATGTGCGGAGTTGTTGTTGACCTTGGTCCGATGCCCTACTATATGTGGGGTTATTGTTGATCTTGGTCCGATACTCTACTATACGTGGAATTATTGTTGATCCTGGTCCGACGCTCAACCAAATCATGTTTTCTGGAGTAAGGATGGAGGAGCCTAGCTTGCGGGCAAAATTCTGTTTCATAAAAGGATGGTTCATATCTGGAAAAGTTCACTTTACCCTTATCCCGTTTTATGAAAGAACTATGAACCATCAACAGCATATGTGTGCGCGTGTGATAGCATTCATGAAAATGTTTTATAACGTGCATTCTTTTACAGCATCACATTCAAAGAGTTTTATCAACCGAACTTGTTTCAAGTTCTTCTTTAAAGCATTGCATTTAACAGTTTCGAACTTTACTTCAAGTTCTTTAATTCAGTACTTTCTTTAAAGTATTCCCTCACTTAGTCCTTTTGACTAATACCTCTCCCGTTTTCTTGCCTCGTGGTTTCAGGTCTTGCAGCCGCAGTCTAGAGGTATCTTGAAGCTCTAGATTGTCATTTTTGTTTCTGTCAGGACTTAGTATTACTTCCTCTTTTGCGTCCTGCATATGTTTTATGGCTGCATCACTTTATACTTCTGTATATGTTTCTGAATACTTGAGTATCTTTGTCATACTCTTTCTGTTACTCTATTACCGATATTTTGAACTCTGCTGTATCGGTACTTATATGTGAATCTGTTATATGTTCTGTTATGCCGAGTCTCTCTTACACGATCGATATGTTCTTGCTTGTTACATGCCATCACGCACATGTTTTGAAAAGTTTTAAAATACTCTGATTTTCCGCTGCATAGCCACATCGTTGTACATGTATAGTTCTGATAGACAGTCGTTCGCTGGAGTATTTCTTGAGTGATGGCTCACACCATTACTTGAGGGGTGCTTCAGTGCGGGGGTTGAGACGCCGCTCTCCTCTTGTTCTGGTACGGGTGGGGGCGTTACACAGTTTGCCCAATTCTATGGCTCTGACTGTAAAATGAACTCTTATGCGCGAGGCATTGCTTTCACATTCTCATCTACATATCTCTGATATTCAAAAAAAACGAAGTAGTATATGCGCCTTTCTGAAAAAAAATAAAATAATACATAAGAAAGAATAAATATGGCATAATGTTCAACAAGTACTTCATATGTATAGTTAGATACGTGGTTTTAACTAACTGAATTAAATATGAAGTCGCTTACCTGAGTCTGGAAATTGTCCACCAAATGCCTCAGGTAATACGCATGGTTGCTGCCAGGAAACACCATCGGGATAGCCTTCCGTAAACTTGAATGTCTATCAGAAAAAAAGTATATGGTCTAAAATTGATTAGGCCTCGTCTTTGACTCGCTAATGCTTCATGCAGTTTCCTACAGAACCATTCCTAATTTACATTATTTTCAACACTTACAACCACATATGCTAGGGTGAACAAACCATCATTGCCATCCTTCGATACAACGGACAAAAGATAACCTTTGTAGTTATTCTTAATATGTGTCCCATCTAGAAAAATCAACTTCCTACATCCTCTAACAAAACCAACCAAACATAAATGAAAGCAAAGAAAAATCCTCGTAAATTTTTGAGTATCTGTATCCACCTCATAATCGGCAAAACTCCCAGGATTTCTTTTTTTAACAACCTTATAATACCATCTCACTCTATCATACGATGCACCATCATATCCATGGATATCATACAAAGCTATTTTTTTACCCTTCCACTCCCAATTGTAAGGAACATCAACCAAAAATTCCCTCTGGAGGTCGACTTTCATTTCTTTAGGACAATACTTATGACAACTTCTGACCTTCTCTCTCACAATGTTTGCAACCCAATTTGCATCAGCTCTAGGATGTCCCTTCGTCTACAGAATACCCTCTCGACACGTGTGCTGCAAGGTGCATTTTCTTGTGGCAAACTGTAAGTCTTTCTTACTATATGATGCATACATATACCACTTACACGTACTGTCAACACACACCACTATGATCTTCGAACTATCATTTTTAATGTACATGAACGACCGATGTATAGCAACAAAGTAATTTTTCACTTTTACCCAAAAGTCAGCCGCGTCTTTGAACACTTGTCCTACCCCATTTATGCACATACTCCATGAATTCAGGAAATTTGATTGTATAACATCAGATTGACTTGTTAGTATCGTTGCCACATCCTCCGCTGCGTGCCTAACAAGGCTGACAAAGAAAACGTTGAAATAGAATAAAGATGCAACAGAATATGAAGGACAAGAATTCATTATTGAATTACCTGAAGCTAGTCGATCCTATATGCTCAATATCATCCCTATCAGTCGCCCTAAGGTCCGCGTATGTCAAATTGAATGTTCTATGAAGTTCAATCATATTATGAACATCGTCATCATTCAACAACCTAACTTCATGATCCTTGGCATAAGGAGCAGTATATGACAATCTTAATTCGCTCAAATTTATCTCAAGCCAATAACTACCAACAATGGTCTTTAATTTAATCATATTGAAATCACCCCTAATTGAGAAAACATGCATTTCATGATTATAGCGAATACCACCCAGGAGACACATGGGTGTGCTACAATCACCCTCTTCATCTGAGCTAGCCATTGCTAAATTCGAAACCTTTCTCACAAAATTAAACAACGAAATTAAGCTAAGAATTAGTAAAAATTAATGAAACGACTGAAATTACAGATGACGGGAGTGAAAACCCAGACCTGGAGTACGTTAGCGAGAGTTTTCGGAGCTGATTCACTTCAACAACGTCTTTCCCGTTGGAGCGAGCCTCTATCTGGCTCGTGCGCGAAATGGGGTGCGCCGGTAATGGTGGAGTGTTATTGGAAGAAGAAGTGAGAAAAAGATGGGTGCTTGCTGAAATGAATGATCGTCACTGGCAAATTGGGGAACCGACAGAAGGTGTGCTGACGAGTTTGGGAACAGAAGTCCCCTTTTACTTTTAGACAATAAGTGTGAATGATTGTTGGTTTGTTGGAGATGATAAATGAAGGGTAAGCTCGTCATTTTAGTTGCTTGGGGAGGTGACCAAAATTATGAAACTCATCTAGGGAGTTAGTGAGGAGAATTTTCAAAACAGGGAGGAAACTAAAATTTTGTCAACCTCTAGGGAGTTAATGAAGACCGCCCCTATTTATTCTGAGATAATTCAGTTTTTTTTTATGTTTTTATTATATTTGACATATTTTAATGCCAACAATTTGAATAATTTATATATATTAAGAGATGCAATAAGTAGGACAAATGAGTTAGTTGTTCCTAGAGGTAATTTCTATAAACTAGCTTTATTTATAAAGTAATAACTTTAAGAAAAGATAATTGATATTTACAAACTAACTTATTACTTTTATACAATTTTAAGGTTCGTATTATCTCGGTGATGCTGGATATACAAATGGTGAAGGATTTCTTGCACCATTTCGAGGTCAAAGATATCATCTAAATGATTGGAATGAAAGAAATCAACGTACCACTGTTGAAGAATTGTTTAATATGAAACATTTCTCTGCTAGAAATGTCATAGAGAGGTTGTTTGGCTTGATAAAGACCCACTGGGGAATTCTTAGGACTTCTACATATTTTCCAATTAAAACTCAAAATCTCATTATCATGGCATGTTGTTTGCTACACAATTTTATAAAATTAGAAATGGGTGGTTATGAAGACAGTGAGAGGACGAAGAAGAAATTGAACATTTAAATAACAATGAAAATGACGAAGAAGTAGTCTCTTCTGTCGAGCCTTCTAATGAGTGGACTGCTTTTAGGGAAAATCTCGCAATTACTATGTTTAATACTTGGAGAGCTCATAGAAATTCTAGATGATTTATATTGTTTTAAGTTTCTTATTTAATTTTATATTAGTTATAACTATGTTTATATTACAAAATGTTTAATGTTCTCAAACAACATGGAACTAGTTTTTTTGTTTTCGTTGATTTTAAAGCTTGTTTGATATATTTGTTGGATTATTTATCATTATTTTTTTATGGTTATATAATTATTTTTTTGTATGATTATTTTATAAGGAATGGATGCTCGATCTCAAGATGCCAGAGGTCCTGGTAGGAATAAAAGAAAATGGAAATTTGAAGAAGATGCAAAACTTATTGAAGCACTTCTCGATATGGTTAATTTAGGAACCTACAAAGCTGAAAATGATTTCAAACCCGACTATCTAAATTTTATTGAACAAAAGTTGATAGTTTCTTTACCTAATTCAGGTCTGAAGGGTAAGCCTCATATTGAGTCCCGAATTAAGATTTTAAAACGAGATTTTTCTATTGTTTATGATATGCTGAACGGCCCCAACACAAGTGGGTTTGGTATGGATCCGATGAAAAAATGCATTACAGTAGAAAGGTATGTGTGGGATGCATATCTTCAGGTTTGTCTTACCATTCATTATAATTCTTGAATTATTTTATTTTAAAAATATTCTTTTATTGATTATTTACATTCACAAAGTCATCCTACACATTCGCTTTGGCAAAACAAACCATTCCCCTTTTACGATGACTTGGTTGTGATTTTTGGAAAAGATCGAGCCACCAGAACTAATGCAGAAGCTCCTATAGATATGGAGGAAGAAATAGAAAACGAAATTAATACTAAGACAGAGTTCAATATGTAAAATGATCTTGAGGTGGACATTGATGCATCCGTGCCATTTTCTCCCATGCAAGCTCCACGAAATGAAGGGCTCAGAATCCAAAGAAGAAAAAGAGAAATCGCAGTGCTGACAACTTGACTCTTATTCTAGATAGTATTAACGATGCAGCTTCAACCATTGTAAGGGAAATAGCCAAAGCTAGTCAAATTTTTAGTAACGTGATTGGAGTTTATGTCGGAATTTCAGAAAAGTGACAAAAAATCAATTCTGAAATAAGAAAGATTCCAAATCTTTCAACAAGTGAAATAATCAAAGTTGTGTGTTATGTAGCTCGCGACCATGAACTAACTGATGTGTTCTTTAGTATGACTGAAGAAGAGTAGGAAGAACTAGTTCGAGCTATTCTCCGTGGTGAAGTATCCATATTATACATTTTAATTAAGTTTTTTAGGAGTGTTTTTATTTTAGCTTGAGGATATGAATAAAACCTTATTAGATAGATACTTTGATTTTTTTTTTAGTTTGATACTTATTAATTTCATGTTTAAAATTATGAATTATGTTTAAGTACTTTTAAATATTAATTCTATAGAATTATTTGCGACGTTTCTTATCTAATTTAAATTATTATATATTTTAAGGTAATGAATGTTTTAATTGAAAAATAATTTTTATTAAGACCAATTGAGATAAAAAATCGAGTAAACCAAATCACAACATAAAAATTAAATATAGAACAAGCTTTTTGTTTCCATATTATTAAGAAATAATTACATTCAACTACCCTGTATTTAGGCCTAATTACTACGTAGTCTATGATTGTTTAGAAATTACATTTTAGTCCCTAATTTTTGTTAATATTGTAATTAGACCTAATTTTTGTAAACTTGTAGGGATGATTTTGCATTTTTGGTCATATATTAAATGCTATGGTGCACGGATACGGACACGGCGACACGGACACTACACGACACGGATATGACGACACGGATTTTTTCTTGAATTTCCCACGTGAGGAGTGTCCGACACGACACGACACGGCAAAATGATATTTTTAGGAGTGTCCATGCATCATAGATTAAATGTAACAATCGTAAAAGCATTAGGGGCATAAGTGTACGTTTACAAAATTCGTCAATGGATTTCATGAAAACAAGAAATATAGGGACTATATTGTAATATTCAAAAGAATTGGGACCGACTTGTAATTAGGCTAAAATATAGGATAGTCAGATGAAACTCACCCTATTATTAAAGGGTAGTTTAGTCCATTTGATATAATTTTATTCTATTAACATGTCTTAAATTTAATTACCAAGTGTGGGAATGGAATAAAATAAGGAATGACGATTCCATTCCTTATACATACCGATCATAAGAATAACTATCTAAAAATCATTGCATTACTATATTCATTCCATTCTTGATGTCATTCCATTCCTAAATAATTCCATTCCAGCATACTAATCATGTCGCAAGTGCATTATGTCCTAACAATTTGTAGGAATATCATTAGTAGTTTTGTATTAGTTAAAGAGTATAGTGAGATTTCTTTCCAGATCAGTATCTCTACATTATGAAATTTTTATCTAATAATTTTTTTTAAATATAGAGCTGATTTTGTAAGTTCTTCTAATACTTCTAATATGAATGAAAATAAGTTTTCTGACTCCATTGTTATTAATAACATTGTAAGTTGTAGTATATAACACGATTGTCTAGGTCATTTAACTATTTCTTTGGAAGACAAAAGATGATAAATTTAAATTTGATTTTAAAACGTGATATTAATTAAAATTCGCAAATGTCAAGAATGCGTTCAAGCAATACCAGTACAAAAGTTTTATCACTGGATTGATAGAAATTCTAAACTACTTTATTGGTATACACATGGACATATGTAAACATAATACAATATAGATAAAATATTAAAAAAGTTACTTTATCACTCTCATCGGTTATTACAGTATAATTTATTTATTTATATCTAATAAAATATAATGACAAAGCTAAAACTCAAACTAGTAAGAATCTTAAAAGATTATGAAGGATATTCTTTTGAAGATGTTCTTTTGTTGACCTAACTCCAAATGTCCATAAGTTATAGGCAACCTTTATATATGTGGTTTTACAATCAATTTTTGAGCTCACTTAAAACACATCTTTTCAGTAGGCAAGTTTTTTATGGTTTTTGCAGAAGAAAATAACGTGATTTTTCTCTGCATCAGATTTTTAGGATTTTGAGAGCACGTTGTAATTCCTTTTGCACCTCACTCAAGATAGTGAATTAATCTTTCTCTTTCTCGCATGTAGACGTAGCGAAATTGGTGAACCACGTAAACTCTTGTATCGATTTACTATTTGCTTTTGTTTATTCATGTTAATTGCATAACAAACTGGTATCAGAGTGGTTCTAATATTTTTTATTTTTTTTTTCGGGATGACTTCCGTTAAACACGAAGATAAAGTTCACTAGGAAAAGACAAGATGCCTGCAAATTGATCTGATGATAAGGAAGATAAAGTTATCAAAAAAGTTGTAGCACTTGTCTAACAAAATCCTACATGATGTAATGAAAGAGAGGATGCTGCAAAATTGTGGCATGAATTGAAGGAGATTTGTATGAAAAGGAACTTGACAAGTTGTGTTTAAAGTAACTTCTTTATTCCTGCAAGATGGTTAAGAGTAACTCATTTCAGTCTTATATTGATAATTTCAAAATTATCGTTACTGTTTTGGAGAATTTTACAAGTAAAATATGATGATGAAGATTTGGCTTCACTGTTGTTGTGTTCTTCACCTTCCATCTATTCGAATTTTTCAGATACTATTTTGTATGTTTGCTTTGAAAGAAAAATGGCCAAGAAACTCTTTTGAGTAAATACTCTACTGATGGAGACATTACATCTAGTATTTCTGAAAATCAAAGTGAAGGACTTTGTGTGTGTGAAAGTAATAAGGAGAGAAACTTTGACATCAACAAATAAAGAGGTAGATCATAGTCTAGTAAGCCAATCTGGTGTCGCTACTTTAAGAAAAAGGAAAACTCAAAAGCAGATTGTTGAAAACTGAAACGAAAATTAGAAGGTGAAAAAGAAAAAACCGATGAGGCTTGTGTTGCTAAGACAGACAGTGAATGGGGTGTTCTTCTAGTTAGTTCAAATAATTCGAGGGACGATGTCTGGATCATGGATTTTGCATGATCTTTCCGTATATGTCCTAATAAGAATTGGTTCTCCACATATTAAAATTTAAGTAGAGTTGTTCTTATGGGCAATGATGCGCCATGCAAAGTAGTCAGGAAGGGAACAGTAAAGATTTGGATGCATGATGACGTGACCAGGACTTCGACAGATGTTAGACACATACCTGATTTAAAGAAGAATCTTATAAGCTTGGTTACTCTTCACACTCTTAGATATAAGTATACTAGCTCAAATGGTATTTTGAAGGTTTCCACAAGAGCGCTTGTTGTTGTGAAAGTTGTCAAAGTAAGTGGCAGTTTGCAAATTTTGTAGGAAATTACTGTTTCAGGTGGAGCTACAGTTTCGTTATCTTTTATGACAAACTCATAGGTTACTAAGTTGTGACATATGCGACTGGGACATATGAGTGAATGAGGACTCCCTATTTTGAGCAAGCGGGGCTTGCTTTTTGGACAAAGTACTTCATCATTGGACTTTTGTGAACACTGTATTTTTAGGAAACATAAAAGAAATAGTTTCAGTAAAGGTGTTTATCAAACCAAAGAAAATCTTGATTACGTGTAATCAAATCTTTGGGGTCCATCTCGGGTGCCCTTGAAGGGTGGTGCTAGATATATGTTAACCTTCACTGATGACTACTTTACGAAGGTTTGGGCATTCTTTTTGAAGTAGAAAAGTGATGTTTTTGTTACATTCAACCATTTGAGGACTATGGTTGAAAAATAAACATGAAAGGTAATAAAACATCTTCGCACTAACAATGGCTCTGTAACATCCCGATCATCCGGATCTACAGGTATGCCTTTACAGGGTGTTACGTGTGCAAT
This sequence comes from Lantana camara, assembly GCA_037501455.1. Taxonomy (NCBI): domain Eukaryota; kingdom Viridiplantae; phylum Streptophyta; class Magnoliopsida; order Lamiales; family Verbenaceae; genus Lantana; species Lantana camara. The sequence goes on from CM074859.1 coordinate 45,453,006, forward strand.
TTATCTCTTTATAAATGCCGCTTGAATTAATTTTAATGCCTATCTGTTAATTTGGAATTTACTTGTTTAGTTCCTTTTTGATTACCTTGAACGTTTATGTTCTTTTGCTTGATTTTGCTCTCAACGTGCTCGAATTTGATTCTGATTTTTGTGAATTCTTGATATACGTGAAATATATGAATTATGTACGTGTTAGCATGCTCTTTATGTGGTTTTGGGTCCGTTTGTTCGAGTTTTGTGTTCGTTTTGTTTTTCGGAACCTAGAGGACGGTTAAAGGGCATTTAGCGCACCTCGGGTTCCGGGCGGCGTATCTTGAGCTAGGGAATTCGGATTCGAATTCTGAAAGAGGCGTTGGAATCGTGAAGAGATTTTCAAGCTTTGGAGCCTAACCTCACACTTTTACAAGCCCTTTTAGACCCCCGAAAATCGATCGGAACGAGCCCTTGTGATAAGAATGGCCTCTTTTGTTGACTAGTCTTCATGTGGGCCCCTTTTTACCTCTAATTGAGCTCTAACCTTGACCATATAACCCCTAACTCAACCATAACCCACTCCCACACCCCCCATACTGTCCCAACCCCAAGAAAGAAGAGAAAAGAAGCCCCAAATTCAGCTCCCAAAGAGAAACAAGGAAGAAGAAAGTGCACTATTGCAAATTTGAAGGTTTTGGCCATTTTCCTCCACCATTTCTTATCAAATTCAAGAGGTAAGTATATTTTTGAGTCCTACATGATTATGTGGTTCTTTTAAATGTAATCTCTTGAGCTATAACCTTGATTTGCATGAGTGTTAGCAATCTATGTGAATAGTAAGGGTTTAAGGGCTTTGGTGGATTTTAGCTTGCTTTCCCTTGAATTGCTTGAGTTTAATGCATCAAAGTATGCCTAAGACTTCCTTATTGAGTTATTTGAACTTGGTTTAAGTGTTGGAGTTGAATTCTTGCTTCCACCATTGTTGATTCTTGGAGGTTCTGATTGATTTTGGCCCTTTCACCCTTTTTGCTTGAATTTTTACTTCATTGAACCATTATATGACTTGGATTGCTTGGATTATTACTTCCTTTACTTGCCATTATATGTTGCCTTGGTCTCTTGTTGGTTTGGTTGAGTTTTGCTTGAATTTGGAGCTTAGAATTCAAAAATCCCGCATCTGGACCAGATCCACGGCCCTGGATTTTTATGCTTTGAAAAACCCAAGGCCGTGGATATGGGGACAGATTTCAGCAAGTTTCTGCCTTGACATCCACGGTCGTGGATGTCTCCTTTGAAAAAAATCCACGGCCCTGGATTTCAGGGCAGAAACATTTTGAGTTCCTAACTTCGTTTTCTCGATTCTTTTTGTTTTCCTTTCGTTTCCCCACCCCTTTCTTGGTCCCTTACCTTGATTACTTGTATCTTATGTGTTGTGGTTGTGTTGTACTAAGTGTTTTGTTGTTCTTTCCCAAGTTGTGAATTCATTGCTTAGAAACGTGCAAGTTTGTTCTCATTGTTACTTTGTTACGCTTATGGCATCTCATACACATCATACGCATTCATATGCATTTACCGAGCGTCAATGTGGTTCATGTTGAGTCTAAGAGGACCCCTTGTTGTTTTTTTTGTTCAGAGGATCTTCCCGTGGATGACGAGGTTACCACTTGAGAACCCGGTTTACCCTTTTGTCTCCGCTACCCGTGTTAAGGTGAGGTTTTGTTTCTTTTAGATATTTGACCTACAACCCCTATATGGTTTGAAGCCTCGCATGCGATTACGTATATTATATGTTAAATACGTGTATGATATGTATATTGTGGGCTTGTCCCATTTGTTATAAGACTTTGAAAACGCTTTGTATACGTATGTAAACTATTTTGCTTTTGTTTTGGAAAAGTTTGGTTAAGTGTGAGTGTGTGCGTGTGTGAGCGAGATATGTGGCTTTGAAAGATAAGCTTTGCTAAGTGTGATTTTTGTGATAAGTTTTAGGCCCCGGAGAGTGGTATGGTAATCTCGGGGTCGGCCGTGGGGTCATCGAGATCTTCCACCAACATTCTTCATTTGAGAGTCTCACCCAACCTTGGGAGGTTTGGGGAAGGGTGTTTCTCTTGAGCCGGCGGTGTAACCATCGAAGGTTTCAAGGTCGTGATTAAACCTTGTCTCTCGCGATTTTTGGATAGCTAGGGTCGATCAACCCTTCTATCACCCGGTGTTAAGGTTGGATTATGCTTTGTTTTGCTTTGTTATGCCTTTCATTTATGGAAGTTTGGATGTGTAAGTCGTATTCACCGAGTTGGTTAGTTGTGTATGATCTATGAAACAAGAGTGGACTTATAAGTATAAAAATTTGATGTTTGGCCTTTGGCCTAAAATCCTAGTATGTATATGTATACCATGGATAAAATCTTTGGCTTGCAACAACCACTCTTAGTTCATGGATCCTTTTGATTTTTAATAAGTGCTATGCTATATATATATATATTGGGTGTGTGAGTTAACCCCCCTCACTACTCTTTAGGACTAACCCTCGTTGTTTTTCCTTCTTTTCCCCCTTTCTTTGAGTTGTAGGTACCTCTTGAGTCGAGCTAGGCGGCAAGAGTCTGTCGAGTTATCTTGTGGTGTAGCTCGGGTCTTATGCATTTGTTTTTGGATTATGTACCTTACCCTTATACACTTTTGAATTATGTTTCTTGATTACTCATGCCATTTTGGCCCCGGATGGGCATTGTATATGATGTATATATATTTGTTCTTATAGTTTATCTTGACAACTTGAACCCACTTATGCTATGATTTGAGGTCTTGGGATTTATGTATGCATGTTTACGCTTCCGCTACTCTTGTTTTAATTTGCTCAGTACCTGAGGGTCTAGGCCGCCTAGCGAGGGTGTGTTTTGTGTGTCTCCCGTTCGCTATGGTTTGATTCGGGTGCGAACCCTCTATTTCGTTACTCGGGTTAGACCTTAGTGCGGGGGATGTGGCGCCCTTCGCTCCGGGGGTGTTACAGGCTCGGAGTTTTCTTCCAATGATTTTGAGAAATTTTGTAAAGAGGTAGGAAACTTGAGGTATCATATAGCTGATGGAACACCACAACAGAATGTCGTAGTTGAATGAATGAATTGAACTTTGTTGAGAAAACCTGTTGTATGCTCTCCAATTTTGGATTGCCTAGAGAATTTTGGGTTGAGGCTGCTGGAAAACGAGTTCAAAACGCAACGGAAAATTAAAATTTTTCAACAAGGAATTGTAGGCTTGCAATTTTTATTCATAAACGAAATACAAAAGTTTCGTATACTTTAACTTAATCTTTCTTGAAGAGTTATGTGCTGCCCTCAAACACTTTTCAAGCGGCAAGAGTCCCTCGAACTGTTCTTCCTTCGAAACTCCAAAGTAGAAGCCCTCCAAAAATATCCAAACCAGTCTAGATCATGATCACGTGGGAGAATACTAGTTCTGTGACTTGTGTTAAAAACTTGGATAGATTGAGTATTTTTCCAGAATACTGAGATGCTTCAAGAATACCGGTCTAAAGAATAAAAGAGAAATTCCTTCTCTATTTATTAGATGAGAAATGTCTCAACCTAAGAGAGAGAGAGAGAAAGAATCTCCTTTTATTTCTCTAATTCAGTTTTCCTTAATTTTATCTCTTAATTTAATTAAGAACTTATTTTAATTAGAAATAATTAAGAAAACATTATCCTAATTAATTTAGAATTTCTTTAATAAACGTAGTTAAGAAATACTATCCTAACTAATTAGGATTTCTTCCATTAACGTTATCAAGAAATATTATTCTACATAAATAAAATATGATATTATCTTTAACTTATTTATTGCATAAATAAATAAGCTAAGATATTATCCTTTATTATTTCATTAATAAATAAAGTAGAATATTATCCTTTATTTAATCCATAAATAAATTAGTTAGAATATTATCCTTGATTTATTACATAAATAAACTAAAATTCCAATTGATAATTAATTATTTATTGGTCTCATTTTTCGGAATGAGCCTTTTATTAATTCTTAATTAATCTAAAGCCTAAAATTTAATTATACAATATGATTAAATATAAACACTCACACACATGCCACACGTCTCACGCGTGCCACACGCACGTGTGGGATCCATCCGATCAATTTCTTAACCGTGTTGGTTAATCCGATTAATCCCTACCAAACCCTCGTGACCTGACATTTGTGTGTAACCCTTTAGGTTCATTATTCGAATAACAGTGACCCTAATTAATTAATTACATAATAAATTAATACATTAGTCCACAGATCACACATCCATAGTCCAGCAACAGGAGTGTGACTCGTAGCCGAAAATTGAATTAAATCGAAGAACCTTTCTAGTCAATGCCATACCATGAAATATGATCCTCCTACCAAACCATCTCTCGATTAAAACCTAGGCTACGAGAATAAGTAGAACCTAATTATTTTAATCTTAAAACTGAGTTTGTATGATACCCATTTAATCTCGATTTTAAGAACTCATTTCTTAATCTCGATCTAACTACCTTGGCCAAGGACTCTGTGATTAAATATGAACAACTTACGCAATAAGAGATCTCCTTGCTTCAAGCAAGTGTAGGTCCTTTATTAGTTCTCACATGTCTTCATGTGCCACTTTGATAACCCCGGCATAAGTCATAATTCAGGTGTCTCGAGTGACACCTTTTTAGACCTATTTCTAAGATTGCCTAGTCAACTCACATAAGACAACCATGGAATCTCAAGTCTAAGGACTACTTAATCACGGTATTAACCTGTGAGATATTTCATAATTTGGAAGTCTCTACTTCTAGAAATGGATACTTCCTTTCCCATTTAGGAATGTTCTCACGCGGGATACCTCAGTGAACTCATTCTAACAATGAGCACCCTCATGTATTGCGTAAGCATTTATCATAAACTTTGTCATCCTATGAAACAGGATGATTTCTTCTTAAGGACGCAATCACACAAGCAAGTCTCAATCAAGTCAAATCAACACTCCCACTATTTGTAGGACTCATCGACTTGGAGTAAATTCTAATCCAGCTTAGATTATGGCTTGTTTCATGTATCATTTTACTTAAATGACAAAGTCTCAAAAGTTTGAAGGATTATGGGAGTTCTAATACATGCATATGCAAATGTAAACACGCACAACATACAAGAGCACACAAAGAAGTGATTGACTTTGATCAAATCATTTCGTTTATTATTTAAAGATTATCTGCGATTTACAAGGAAATAGATAAAACAAACATTATAAGTCAACTTTAAGGGCATTATTCCTAACAGAAGCAGCATCTATAGCCTGTCACTTGATTAATCATTCTCCATCCACATTCATTGAATTGAAAACTCTAGAGGAAGTATGATCTATTAATGCACCTGATTATTCTAATCTTAAAGTATTTGGTTGTACTGCTTACATACATGTTAATGAAGGAAAACATGAACTTAGATATAGAAAGTGTGTTTTTCTTGGTTATACACATGGTGTGAAAGGATTTAGAGTTGGTATCCTAAGTTATATTTTATGAATCTACCATGATTAATCCGAGAGAGGATAGCATTGTTAAATTTGATGCAGGTGCTCATACATCACCCGATCAAGTGGAGTCAGAAGTCCATGTTCACTACTAAAAGAACGTTCTATAGCAACCTATTTTAGCTAAATTAGCAACAGATTAGGCTTAGCAACGGATTTTCTAGCCGTTATTTAGTAATAATGATTTAACGTTCATTTGTATATGGATGTGTCTGTATAATTATATTTATATGCATATTAAACTATATAAATCAAAATATTTTAATCAATTTTTTTGTCAATATAAAGAAATTAAAATCTAAATGGCAATGGAATTTTTGTTGCTAAATTAAAAATATTCTATTAATTTTTTACTCAACTCTTTATAGCAATGGATTTTCTATTGCTAAATTATTAATATTTTAATCAACATTTTATAGCAACAAATTTGTTGCTAATATTTTTATTCCATATAGCAACAAAAAATTCGTTGCTAAATTATGAATATTTATTAATTTTTTTAATCATATGTTTATAGCAACGGATTTTCCGTTGCTAATATTTATAACTATTGCATTATTTTTTATTAGATTTTTATTTCATTAGAAATAGATTTTTCGCTGCTAAATTATAAATATTTTATCAATTTTTTTAATCAATTATTTATAGCAACGAAAATATCCGTTGCTAAACATTTTTTTTTAATAAATTTTAATTGAAATAAAAACAAAATTTTTGTTGCTATATATACTAATTTATTTATTTATTTTTATTATTTAATTTAATTTTTGCAACAAAAAGTCCATTGCTATTTTTTTTTTCATATATAGCAACGAAAATTCTGTTAATATAGCATGTTACCACGAATTTATTCTTAGTTGCTATTTTCATTTCTAAATAGCAACGAATAACTTCCATTGCTAAATTTCTATTGATATTTGACAATTTTCTAGTAGTGGTTCCTACACATGAGACCTATGTTTTAAAACCCGGACCGAAGGATCATCCGGAGCCCTTATTGGTTACTGGTTTTACTGGTTCAACCGGTCGAACCATCGGTCGAACCGGTATGACATCATAAATACGTCATAATTATATTTAATTATTTAAATATTAATTAATAATATAAATATTAAATAATAATAATATGATGAACTAAAAAACATACATAAATATATACAATTTCAAATAACATGTAAATTAGTGAATTTTCAAACGACGAAAGTGGTCTAAAAACATAAAAATTTGAAACAAGCCAATAAAAATATAGAACTAACATTTTTCAGTTTTCATGGAAATTTGAAATAACCCAATAAACTAACATGAGATTCAATGGCTCAGCTATTAATAAAAACGATTTTAGCTATAAAGTGCAAAAACTTCAAAAATATTATGAAGCACAACCCTCCTAACACCTAAGCCTAAGCCCACCATTCTAAAGCCTAATATATAGAAATCTACTTCTCATCTAATTTTTAGGTTTTTGTTCAATTCGCTGCTGCTTCTCATGCCTTTTCATCTCTTTCATATGTTCAAGGCTGCTGCTTCTTGCTCATCTCTTTCTGAAACAACTGCTTCTACTCTTTCTTATCTCTTCTTATTATCATTCCGTTTTTTGTTCAATTTTTAAAAAATGGTACAAGATTTTTTTTTCCCACTCACCGAAAATCTGAATTAAAAAAAAACAGCCAAATGGGATCCGGATGGCTCAAACTCTTCTATTCTTTCATATTTTTTCCAGAATCCCGGGTCAACCGGGTCATTTACCGGTCCGGTTTGACTATTTTACCATGTTTTGACCGGTTCACCCCGGTTCTCACTGGTCTGACCAATAGGTGGTTTTGGAGGGCAGTTTGGACCGGACAGGCCGCCGGTCACCGGTTAAACCGGTCCGACCGTCCGTCCGGTTCGGGTTTTAAAACATAGCATGAGACCAATTTGAATGATTTAGATCAAAATGAGCCACCTTATACATCTGTTGGCACTAGTCGATTGTAAGAGATAGACTAAGGAGGCAGATTAAACCTCCTAAAAGATTTGTTGAACCCGATTTGGTGGCATATACTCTTACTATTGCTAGGGATATAGTTTCAAATGAGCCCGTTTCATTTTTAGATGCTAAGTCCTGCAATGATTGGTGCTCTAGCAGAAGAAATTCAGTCTTTGTATAAAAATAAGACTTGAATTTCGGTAAAGTCCGAAAGAATCAAAAAATTATTGGATGTAAATGGGTGTTCAAAAAGAAGTTGGGTGCACCTAGTCTTGGTGTTGTGAGATTCAAGGCGAGATTAGTTGCAAAGGGCTAGACATAGAAGTATGGAGTTGACTTAAATCAAATATTCTTGGCCGTGGTGAAACATAACTCCATATATTTACTATTATCTATTGTTGCTCAATTTAATTTGGAATTTGAGCAATTATGTGACACCCCGACTTTCAGACCGTACAGGTATGACGTATATGCACGATTTACATTATTTAAATTCATATTCTTTATTATTTTAATTCTTATTTTGAATATTTCTTATGAATTCGAATGATTCTTATTTGAATATTTACGGAATTTGTTATGGTTTGATTCGTTTATGCTTGAATTGAATTCGAAGTTTTTCGTTGTTTTAGTATGTTGGGAATTTACGTGTTATGAACTTTGATTTATGTTCGTTATATGTTTTCGAGTTTAATCGTTGAGCTTTTGAATTATTTGTTTCGTTGGAAACCTAAAGGAGGCTAAAGCGTTTTTAGCTCACCTTGGGTTCCAATGTGTGTATTTTGAGCTCGGGAATTGGGATTCGAATTTCGTCACTACCGTTGAACTCATTTCGACGATTCGGGTTCGATGGACTAAGCCTCATAACCTTTTAAGCCTATTCGATACTCCGAAATCCGATTGGAAACTTACCTCGCTCCTATATGACTACCTTTCACCTATTTGCACTTTAGTCCCTTAATTTTTGACATATTACCCTCAAGCTTGGGCCCACACTCCACCAACACAATGTATATTCATCCCTCCCTCTCCTCTATCTCGGTACATACAAGGAAGAGAGGAGAAGTGCAACAACTTTGGAGCTAAACCCTTCAACCCGTCACTATTCACACCAAGGAGAATTTGAGCTCTAATCTCCATTTTCTTCCATCTTCTTCAAGGGGTATGTAACGCCCCGATTTCTCGGACGTAAAGGTACGATGTATGTGTTTACTAATTTGCGCGAATTAATTGTTTTTACGTGTTTTATATTTAAATTTTATTATAATTGTTATTATTTTATTATATTATATTATAATATTTTATTTTAATATTATTAATTTTATATATTTATTTCGTATTATATATATATATATATGTTTAATTACTATATTATTAATTTAATGATTATACTAATTATATGTTATATTAATTAATCATGTTTTAATTAATTACTTATTTATATATATATGATACGTGGACTAATATATAATTTATGCATGAACTTCACTTTTGCATGGGATTAATATATGCATGCATGGAGTTTATTAAATATGCATGAAAATCATACTTTTGCATGGGAATTAAATATGCATGAATTTCATTTCATTTTGCATGAATTTGGTTGAATTGTGCATGGGGATTTCATAATTTATGAATGAATTGCATGTATGAGCTTGTTCGTTTATTTTGTGCTTCGTTCTTGTATGATATGATATCCAATTGGCACGAATTTGTAATATGTCGTACATATATGTGTTATGAACATGATTTTATGCTCAATTTATATTTTTGAATTCATTTGATAGGTTAACGAATTTAATTTTAATTGAGGAACCAAAACGGGAGCTAACGAGCACTTAGCGTACCCTTGGTTCCGAATTTAATATCTTGAGCTCGGGAACTCGGATTCGAGTTCCGTCAAATCCGCTGAACTCGTAACGAAAATTAGAGTTTATTAAACTTAGCCTTACATTTTTCCTAAGTCGTTTGAACCTCCGAATTTCAACCGAAAAACGAATCGGCGACCAACTTGACCTTGTTGCACTAATTCAGCCATATCTTGCCCAAACCATAACCAAACTAACCATGGTTTGATTCTTTGAAACCCTAACTCAACCCTCTATCATGACATAACAAGCCTTGACCGAGATAATCCTCTCACAAGCCCCAAAACTCAGCCAAAGCTACTGTCTTGCATTCCAGACCCGTAAACCTTCATCCCTTGGAGATTTTGGAGCTCAAATCTCATCCAAACTTCAACCAATCATCAAGGTAAGCTTAGGGTTGTATTGTATGTTTAATTCTGATCATTTTCATCCTTCCATTCATGATTTTGAGCTTGGATTCATCATTTCTGGCCATTTTACCGAAAATAAGAAATTTTGGGCAAAATGTTGATCTTCTTCGATTCTCAATGATTTAGACTGATTCCAAGCTTGAGATTGATTGTTTTGACATCCTCATATCATTTATGATCATTGATTACTTGGTAGTTGAGGTATTTATGAGTTATCAGTTATGGCACTTGAGAAAACTTTCATGAAAAGTCACGTTTGACAGCTTCTCTTGATTGATCACTTTTGGAACTGATTTCCTTGTTGAATATATGATATTTTGCGGCTTATTTGTTGGTCTTAACTGAGTAGATGGATGGAGAAGGATTGAATGCAAGCTTGCTCTGTTTTCCGTCGAGTATGCCCTGTTTTTGGACTGGAAAGTTGCTGTCATTTGCTGCGTTTCCCTTCTTCCTTTTTGTTGTCTATTTTAGTGGCTATGTGGTGTGTAATCTTGTTGAGTTCTTGCAGCAAATTGTGCCTTGTAATGTTGCATTTGTTGCTTGCTTTTCCTGCGCCTTTTCTTGCTCTGTTTCTGCGATTTTCTGCTGCGTTTAGAGGCTGCTGCTGTTGCACGTCACGGGCGTGCCATTCCTGGCCGTTCCAGCGAGGAACGGGGGTGCAGTGATGGCCTGGACTTGCTGTACCGAGACACGGGGGTGTCTCGGTCCAGGCTTGAAGGGTGACACGGGGGTGTCACCCCGTTTTGCTTGAGCTTTTGCTGCGTGCTTTGGTCTGCTGCTGCTACTGTTTTATTATGCATGATGTGTGCGTGAGTTGCATGCATGGTTTTGTGGTTTAATTGCATGTATATATTGTATATATTGTAGTATATATTTCATGCATGGGTTATAATTATATATATGTAATATATAGTATATATGCATGCATGTGTGTGTGAGTGTGTACGTGTATATATGTATATATTATATATATATATATATATTGTATATTATTATAAATAATTATTTATATATATATTATGTTATAAATATTTATTATATATTTTTAATATTAATTGGTTTAATTTAATTATTGAAATTAATTGAATTCTATTTCGAGTATTTATTCTACTGACTTTTGATTGAACGTTTTATTTATTTTACTCCTAAATGTGAATTTGAATAATATGTGTTATGCTTATTAAATGAATTTTAGATTAATTGATATGCATTATAAATGTTTTGAATGTTATGAATTTATGAAAATTATATGAATGTTATGAATTTATGAAATTATGAAATTGAATGAAATATATGGACGAATAGTTTGATTATATGCTTTAAATTCTTTAATCGTGCACATGAACATTTTTATGATATAATATCATTTATGCATTCACGTCATATTCACTTCATTGCCGAGCGTCATATGTGGTCATTGAGTTTCATACCTTTTATTTTGCACAGATTCGGGTTTGGTCGGAGACGAGGGCGAGCCTTGAGACGCTTGTGCCTTTATTTCTGCTTTGGTAAAGGTGGGTTTCTCTTCTATTAGTTAAAACAACCTTATATATTCCTTATGTGCAAAGTTTTAAGCCAAAATCGTATATATATTTATATCGAGTCATTTCGGGTAAATAATTTCAAACGTATGACCCTTTTCTTTTATTTATGAACCCTACCTTATGTTTGGCGAGATATTTATGATTTATGATTGCACGGGCCCCGGGATTTAGTATATGCGGCTAACCGAGGAAGCAAGGGCTGACGGGGATCCCATATACTAGTCCCAACCAAACTACGGTGATACCGGCCCTCGCTAGGAGTTTTAGCGGGGAATGGGAGCTGAGTGCCCTTGGGGGATTCATGTACCCCCATTGGCCTATGTATGAACCGGTGGCCGGGTCTTGCAAGCCCGTCCACCACCCGGAGGAAGAAGGAGTATATGAATGATTATGATCATGTATTTATGAGCACACAAGATTTATGTATGATAATGAATTATTGAATAATTAATTATGATTACACGAGGAGTAGGTTGGAGATTGTGCACGCCCACTCGCCGGGCCATAAACCCTTATGAACATTTATGAACATTTATGAATGAATATGAACGTCGTAATCCCGTTGATGTTTCCTTTTTGTTTAACCACTTGGTAAAGTCTTACTAAACTTCACACGGGATTAGGGCTTGCATGTATGTGTTTAATTTATGCGATATTATATATTTATGCCCCATTTTATACCCACCAGTCTCTTTTAGACTGAACCCGGTTGTTTTCAGTTGTTTTGTGCAGGAATAGGAGTGCTAGGCGGGAATACAAGTCGTCTAGGTCTTGCATTTATGTTTAGCACTTCCTTTTGTCTCATATTCATACTCTTGTTGATATTCTGCTTATGATTATAGTTTTAGTTTGGAGCGTTATGATTTTTGTAGGCCATGAGCGCCGTTGATTATGTAATGCTTTTGTATATCTATTTTGGAGCTTGGTGGCTCATTGTATATGCTATGTTATTCTTGCTTCCGCGAATTTCATTTTAACTCTGATTTTATGATTCTTGCACTGTTTGGTTTAAGGGTTAGTCCCGCCTAGCATAGCGTGTGTGTTGTGTCCCCGTTCGCCGTGGATTTGGCACGTGTATGGACTTCCATTTCATATACGGGTCGAGTCCCGGTGCGGGGGATGTGGTACCTCACGCTCGGGTACTACATCCTTATGTGGTATCAGAGCCTAGGGTTGCAAAACCCGGGCTCTAGTGTCGTGTTGAGTCAGTTAGGTCGTTCGGTTTTAGGAACAACTTGTCAATGTGTTGCATATGCATTGTTTATGTGCTTGTGTGTTTTAAATCCTGAATTTTGATCGAATTACTTGCACTTGCATGCATGGACTAAAAATAGCATGCATTTCAGTATTTCTTGAACAGGATGCCTCCGCGTAGACACCGTGAGAGATCTCCCGGACATCGTCGTCATCACGATCGATCTCCTACGCCTCCACCCCAACCACAAGCACCACCGGTGGACATGGGGAATTTCATGGAAGCAGTTTTCAATTATGTAGAGCATCGGAGAGCTCAAGCTCCCCCACCACAACAGGCAGAACAACAAGCTCCCCCACCAAATCATAATAACAATAGAGACCCTCATGGGGTGTTTCTGAGTTACAACCCCCCTCGGTTTTCTGGTTCTATTGACGATGCGGTCTCGGAGGGTTGGTTGATTAGATTGGAAAGGATATTTGGGGTCCGACAGTTCAGTACGCAAGAGAAGGCTCAATTTGCTATATTCCAATTGGAGGGAGATGCATATGAATGGTGGGAACGAACAAGGGAGAAGCTCGAGGTAGATGGAGAGGAAGCCACTTGGGAGGTTTTTAAGAGAGAATTCCGGGAATGCTTTGTACCGGAAGTGGTAAGGGAGAGGAAGGAGCAAGAATTCATGGAGTTAAAGCAAGGTACTCGTACGGTGACTCAATACCTCGCCGTATTTAATAGACTTGGGAAATATGCTCCTCATGTCACCCGGGATGAGAAGAGGAAAGCAAGGAAATTCATAGCGGGATTGAGACAGGATTTGAGACACGGGCAAGCGGGGCACAATTTCGAGTCATTTGCCGACACCGTGCAAAGGGCTTTGGTTCAAGAGGAGGAATTCAAGAAGAAGGATCCGATGTTTAGAGCTCCTATGGGAAGAGGATCCGGATCGAATTCGGGAAAGAGGCCGATGATTCAAGCTAGTCCACCTCCTAAGGGTCCGTTTAAGAAGCCAAGGTTTGGAGGATAAGGTTCTCAGGCCGTACCGAATCGACCAAAGGCTCTACCTATGGCTCCGGCACCTACAAATTCACGCCCGGATGTACCTCCATGTACTCATTGCGGGGGACCAACCCATACCTACAATAATTGTCGGAGAAGGTTAAACTTGTGCCTCATATGTGGGAAAAGTGACCATATGGCGGAGACATGTCCCTACAAGAACCCCGGATTTCAGAAAGGAACTCAAAGGCCAATGATTCAAGCTCGTGCTTACGCCCTCGAGGGTGAGGAACAAGATGCAGAGATTGATCCCACAGCCGTAGTAGAAGGTACCCTATGCATACATAACATGATTCATGCACTCTTTGATCCGGGTGCCACGCATTCCTTTGTTTCTTGTGATATAGTTGCCACTCTGTGCTTGCCTGTTATCTGTCTTTCTTCTTATTATTTGGTGAGTTCGCCACTTGGAGGGAGTCTTCAGACAGATCAGTTGGTTCGGGAGTGTTCGGTTTTGATTGAAGGGAGAGAGTATCCGGCTGATTTAATTGTTATGCCTATGAAAAGGTATGGAGTTATCTTGGGTATGGACTGGTTGTCCAGGCATCGGGCCAATGTTGATTGTTTTGCGAAGAAGGTGATTTTGGGGAAAGAATTGGTGATTGGTAGTGGATCAAGAACGGTATCTCTCTTGTCTTATATGGAAGCTCACAAGTTGATGAGAGAAGGAGCAACGGGATTTATTGCTTACCTCCTTAATAGGCCGAAAGATCAAGTTAAGCTGGAGGATACCGCGGTTGTTAAGGATTTCTCCGATGTGTTCCCGGAGAATTTGAGTTCTCTACCACCCGACCGTGAGATCGAGTTCGTTATCGACTTACATCCAGGATCCACACCGTATTCTAAGACTCCGTATCGGATGGCACCGGCCGAGTTGAAAGAATTAAAGATTCAATTAGAGGAATTGCTCGAAGTTGGGTATATTCGGCCGAGTTCGTCACCTTGGGGTGCTCCGGTTCTCTTTGTTAAGAAAAAGGATGGAACCCTAAGAATGTGTATAGATTACCGGGAGCTTAATCGGATGACTGTAAAGAATAAGTATCCTTTACCCCATATTGAGGATTTATTCGACATGTTACAAGGTTCGGGGGTTTACTCAAAATTGGACTTGAGACAAGGATATTATCAATTGAAGATCTGGGAAGAGGACATTCCGAAGACGGGATTTAACACCCGGTATGGACACTACGAGTTCGTAGTGATGCCTTTTGGATTGACTAATGCTCCGGCTGCTTTTATGGATATGATGCATCGAATTTTCCGGCCCTATTTGGACAAGTTTGTGGTAATTTTCATTGATGACATCTTGGTTTATTCGAGAACTCCAGAGGATCATGCAAGGCACCTCAGAATTGTGTTGGAGACCTTAAGGGAACATCGGTTGTATGCTAAGTTTAGCAAATGCGAGTTCTGGATTGATCGGGTAGCATTTTTGGGTCATATTATTTCAAGGAAAGGTTTAGAAGTAGACCCTTCTAAGATTGAGACGGTTATTCAATGGCAAAGCCCGAAAAATGCTTCAGAAATAAGGAGTTTCTTGGGTTTGGCAGGCTACTATCGGAGATTCGTTCAGGATTTCTCAAAGATTGCGGCTCCTTTAACCCGATTGACTAAGAAAGCGGTTAAGTTTGAGTGGGACGAGGCATGTGAGGCTAGTTTCCAACTTCTAAAGGAGAAGTTGACCACCGCTCCTGTATTAGCACTTCCCGAAGGTACAGAAGGATATACAGTTTACACGGACGCCTCAAAGGAAGGTTTGGGATGTGTATTGATGCAAAATGGAAGAGTGATCGCTTATGCCTCAAGGAAACTGAAAGAACCTGAACAGAACTACCCCACTCACGATTTGGAATTAGCGGCAGTAATCTTTGCTTTGGGTAAGTGGAGACACTATCTTTATGGAATTTCGTTCGAGGTCTTTTCCGATCACAAGAGCCTCCAATACTTATTCTCGCAAAAGGAATTGAATAAGAGACAACGGCGTTGGATGGAACTTTTGGCGGATTATGAGTGTACAATCCGATACCATCCCGGTAAAGCCAATTTGGTCGCGGATGCGCTTAGTCGGAAAGCTAGCGTGTCCAATGTGAAAGTGGAGATTGGAGATGAGAATGAGTTGTTCAAGCTGAGGGCTAGTGTTCGGAATATTACGGTTCAACCAGATCTTAAAAAGAGATTATTTGATGCTCAGAGGATTGATCCCGAGGTTCAGAAATTAGCTGAGAAGGCTCGAGCTGATTCAGAGTGTCCGTTTGGGTTTGATGATACGGGACTTCTAAGATTCAAGAATGGAGTTGTTGTCCCGGAAGAGCTAAAAAGGATTATTCTTGAGGAAGCCCATCGGTCAGGTTATTCGATACATCCCGGAGGGAATAAAATGTATAAGGATCTTAAGCAATTCTATTGGTGGAATGGATTGAAACGGGATGTGATCGACTTCGTGAAACACTGCATGACTTGTCAAGTGGTAAAGGCAGAACATCAAAAGCCATCGGGGCTACTTCAACCATTACCTATCCCGGAATGGAAATGGGAACAAATAGCTATGGATTTTGTTTCGGGATTACCAAAAGTGAGAGGAGGTTTTGATGGAATTTGGGTTATTGTGGACAGGTTGACAAAATCAGCTCATTTTCTGGCTATCAGAATGTCCGATAAAGTGAGTAAGTTGGCCAAGAGGTACAATGATGAGATTGTCAGGCTTCATGGTGTACCTGTTAGTATTATCTCGGATCGGGATCCCAGATTTACTTCACGGTTATGGCAAGAATTACAGAAGTGTTTGGGGACAAGGCTTCAATTCAGTACAGCTTTCCATCCTCAGACCGACGGACAATCAGAAAGGTTAATTAAGTATCTGGAGGATTTGTTGAGAGCATGTGCATTGGACTTTCAGAGTTCCTGGAATGAACAGTTGCCGTTAATCGAGTTTGCTTACAATAATAGCTATCAAGCCTCGATTGAAATGGCCCCTTATGAAGCTCTTTATGGACGTAAATGTCGATCACCGTTGTTCTTTGATTTGGAGGAATGGAATTGGACCAAGCAAGAAGGGATTAAGAGAGGGGAAAAGAAGGAAAAACCCTCTAAGACTGTACAAGAGGCTATTGATAAGGTCCAGATGATTAGACAACGGATGAAGGCCGCTCAGGATCGACAAAAGAGTTATGCAGATCTTCGGAGGAAGAATTTGGAGTTTGAGATTGGAGATAGGGTTTTCTTAAAGGCTTCCCCACGAAAAGGGTTCTCAAGGATTGGACGAGGAGGGAAATTGAACCCTCGGTATATGGGACCGTATGAGATTTTGGAGAAGATTGGGGATACGGCCTATCGACTGGACTTGCCTCCGAGTTTGACTGGAATTCATAACGTGTTTCATGTCTCACAGCTCCGAAAGTATTATCGAGATGAGTCCGAGGTTCTACCGGTTGAAGAAGTGGAATTAGAACTGGATCTCACCTTCGTTCAGAAGCCGATTAAGATATTGGATCGGAAGTTTCAGGAACTTCGAAATCGGCGTATTCCACTAGTCAAGGTTCTTTGGAGAAGTGATAAAACCGAAGAGGCTACGTGGGAGACGGAGGATAAGATGAAAAGGTTTCACCCCGAGTTATTTCCGAGCGAGCAGTGACTCCGAGGACGGATTCTTTTAAGGGGGAGAGATTGTAACGCCCCGATTTCTCGGACGTAAAGGTACGATGTATGTGTTTACTAATTTGCGCGAATTAATTGTTTTTACGTGTTTTATATTTAAATTTTATTATAATTGTTATTATTTTATTATATTATATTATAATATTTTATTTTAATATTATTAATTTTATATATTTATTTCGTATTATATATATATATATGTTTAATTACTATATTATTAATTTAATGATTATACTAATTATATGTTATATTAATTAATCATGTTTTAATTAATTACTTATTTATATATATATGATACGTGGACTAATATATAATTTATGCATGAACTTCACTTTTGCATGGGATTAATATATGCATGCATGGAGTTTATTAAATATGCATGAAAATCATACTTTTGCATGGGAATTAAATATGCATGGATTTCATTTCATTTTGCATGAATTTGGTTGAATTGTGCATGGGGATTTCATAATTTATGAATGAATTGCATGTATGAGCTTGTTCGTTTATTTTGTGCTTCGTTCTTGTATGATATGATATCCAATTGGCACGAATTTGTAATATGTCGTACATATATGTGTTATGAACATGATTTTATGCTCAATTTATATTTTTGAATTCATTTGATAGGTTAACGAATTTAATTTTAATTGAGGAACCAAAACGGGAGCTAGCGAGCACTTAGCGTACCCTTGGTTCCGAATTTAATATCTTGAGCTCGGGAACTCGGATTCGAGTTCCGTCAAATCCGCTGAACTCGTAACGAAAATTCGAGTTTAGTAAACTTAGCCTTACATTTTTCCTAAGTCGTTTGAACCTCCGAATTTCAACCGAAAAACGAATCGGCGACCAACTTGACCTTGTTGCACTAATTCAGCCATATCTTGCCCAAACCATAACCAAACTAACCATGGTTTGATTCTTTGAAACCCTAACTCAACCCTATATCATGACATAACAAGCCTTGACCGAGATAATCCTCTCACAAGCCCCAAAACTCAGCCAAAGCTACTGTCTTGCATTCCAGACCCGTAAACCTTCATCCCTTGGAGATTTTGGAGCTCAAATCTCATCCAAACTTCAACCAATCATCAAGGTAAGCTTAGGGTTGTATTGTATGTTTAATTCTGATCATTTTCATCCTTCCATTCATGATTTTGAGCTTGGATTCATCATTTCTGGCCATTTTACCGAAAATAAGAAATTTTGGGCAAAATGTTGATCTTCTTCGATTCTCAATGATTTAGACTGATTCCAAGCTTGAGATTGATTGTTTTGACATCCTCATATCATTTATGATCATTGATTACTTGGTAGTTGAGGTATTTATGAGCTATCAGTTATGGCACTTGAGAAAACTTTCATGAAAAGTCACGTTTGACAGCTTCTCTTGATTGATCACTTTCGGAACTGACTTCCTTGTTGAATATATGATATTTTGCTGCTTATTTGTTGGTCTTAACTGAGTAAATGGATGGAGAAGGATTGAATGCAAGCTTGCTCTGTTTTCTGTCGAGTATGCCCTGTTTTTGGACTGGAAAGTTGCTGTCATTTGCTGCGTTTCCCTTCTTCCTTTTTGCTGTCTATTTTAGTGGCTATGTGGTGTGTAATCTTGTTGAGTTCTTGCAGCAAATTGTGCCTTGTAATGTTGCATTTGTTGCTTGCTTTTCCTGCGCCTTTTCTTGCTCTGTTTCTGCGATTTTCTGCTGCGTTTAGAGGCTGCTGCTGTTGCACGTCACGGGCGTGCCATTCCTGGCCGTTCCAGCGAGGAACGGGGGTGCAGTGATGGCCTGGACTTGCTGTACCGAGACACGGGGGTGTCTCGGTCCAGGCTTGAAGGGTGACACGGGGGTGTCACCCCGTTTTGCTTGAGCTTTTGCTGCGTGCTTTGGTCTGCTGCTGCTACTGTTTTATTATGCATGATGTGTGCGTGAGTTGCATGCATGGTTTTGTGGTTTAATTGCATGTATATATTGTATATATTGTAGTATATATTTCATGCATGGGTTATAATTATATATATGTAATATATAGTATATATGCATGCATGTGTGTGTGAGTGTGTACGTGTATATATGTATATATTATATATATATATATATATATTGTATATTATTATAAATAATTATTTATATATATATTATGTTATAAATATTTATTATATATTTTTAATATTAATTGGTTTAATTTAATTATTGAAATTAATTGAATTCTATTTCGAGTATTTATTCTACTGACTTTTGATTGAACGTTTTATTTATTTTACTCCTAAATGTGAATTTGAATAATATGTGTTATGCTTATTAAATGAATTTTAGATTAATTGATATGCATTATAAATGTTTTGAATGTTATGAATTTATGAAAATTATATGAATGTTATGAATTTATGAAATTATGAAATTGAATGAAATATATGGACAAATAGTTTGATTATATGCTTTAAATTCTTTAATCGTGCACATGAACATTTTTATGATATAATATGATCATTTATGCATTCACGTCATATTCACTTCATTGCCGAGCGTCATATGTGGTCATTGAGTTTCATACCTTTTATTTTGCACAGATTCGGGTTTGGTCGGAGACGAGGGCGAGCCTTGAGACGCTTGTGCCTTTATTTCTGCTTTGGTAAAGGTGGGTTTCTCTTCTATTAGTTAAAACAACCTTATATATTCCTTATGTGCAAAGTTTTAAGCCAAAATCGTATATATATTTATATCGAGTCATTTCGGGTAAATAATTTCAAACGTATGACCCTTTTCTTTTATTTATGAACCCTACCTTATGTTTGGCGAGATATTTATGATTTATGATTGCACGGGCCCCGGGATTTAGTATATGCGGCTAACCGAGGAAGCAAGGGCTGACGGGGATCCCATATACTAGTCCCAACCAAACTACGGTGATACCGGCCCTCGCTAGGAGTTTTAGCGGGGAATGGGAGCTGAGTGCCCTTGGGGGATTCATGTACCCCCATTGGCCTATGTATGAACCGGTGGCCGGGTCTTGCAAGCCCGTCCACCACCCGGAGGAAGAAGGAGTATATGAATGATTATGATCATGTATTTATGAGCACAAAAGATTTATGTATGATAATGAATTATTGAATAATTAATTATGATTACACGAGGAGTAGGTTGGAGATTGTGCACGCCCACTCGCCGGGCCATAAACCCTTATGAACATTTATGAACATTTATGAATGAATATGAACGTCGTAATCCCGTTGATGTTTCCTTTTTGTTTAACCACTTGGTAAAGTCTTACTAAACTTCACACGGGATTAGGGCTTGCATGTATGTGTTTAATTTATGCGATATTATATATTTATGCCCCATTTTATACCCACCAGTCTCTTTTAGACTGAACCCGGTTGTTTTCAGTTGTTTTGTGCAGGAATAGGAGTGCTAGGCGGGAATACAAGTCGTCTAGGTCTTGCATTTATGTTTAGCAATTCCTTTTGTCTCATATTCATACTCTTGTTGATATTCTGCTTATGATTATAGTTTTAGTTTGGAGCGTTATGATTTTTGTAGGCCATGAGCGCCGTTGATTATGTAATGCTTTTGTATATCTATTTTGGAGCTTGGTGGCTCATTGTATATGCTATGTTATTCTTGCTTCCGCGAATTTCATTTTAACTCTGATTTTATGATTCTTGCACTGTTTGGTTTAAGGGTTAGTCCCGCCTAGCATAGCATGTGTGTTATGTCCCCGTTCGCCGTGGATTTGGCACGTGTATGGACTTCCATTTCATATACGGGTCGAGTCCCGGTGCGGGGGATGTGGTACCTCACGCTCGGGTACTATAGGGTAAGTTAGTATTTGATATGTACATGATTATATGATCATTTTCCGCTATTATTTCCATGCTTTGAGCTATGTTTCAAGTGATTATGGAGCATGACTTGAATTATGAGGGTTTAATGATCTTTTTTGCTTCTTGGGCTTAAGCTTTGATTTGAAGTTGTGAATATGATCCCTTGTGACTCTAAATTGATTATATAAATCCCCTTTTGTTGGTGGTTGAGCTTGGTGAAGTATACCATTAATGGAATTCAAATCCTTGCTTGGATGAATTTAATATATATGATGATTCTTGAACTTTTGTGATAGTTGGGAGATTATATGATGATCATGAAGTGATTTACGTTAGTTTGCATGAGTTTTGTAGCTTGATATGGCTGCTTGATGTTGCTGCGTGTTGCTCTGCTTCTTCCCCTGTTTTCTTGGCGCAGAGTTACTATTGCTGCTGTATTTTTTTTCGAAGACGAAGGGCCAACACGGCCGTGTCAGCTTTGTACATGTTTTGGACACGGCCGTGTCAGCCTCTCGACTTGGGGCAAATTATTTTTATAAAATCGGACACGGCCGTCTCCATTTTGAACTAAAACTCAACACGGCCGTGTCAGCGTCTCGGATTAAGCTCCTGAATTAATTTTAATCGGACACGGCCGTGTCCATTTTGAACTAAAACCCAACACGGCCGTGTCATTTGAAAATATGGCGGCGGCACTTGCTCGTTTTATCGCTTTGTTGTTTTTCTTTGTATTTTCTTTCTTCATTTATGACTTGTATGCAATGTCAGTTTGTTATATTATGCGTTTTGTACCTTGTTTTGAACTTATGACCTTATTTGATATGAATTGTGTGAATAAGAATTGGTAAGATTTATTTGGCATGTTTATGCATTTCCATTGCATTCTTTGCATTCACAAGCATCGCCGAGCGTCTATTTGGTTCATATTTGAGTCTAAGTCTCGGGTCTAGTTCTCTTTTACGTTTCAGAGCCTCTTCTGGTCGCGCAAGAGCCCGAAGCTTAGGTGGTTGGTTGTCGTTCGATCTTACTCTTTTGTTTCTTTTGTTAAGGTGAGGTTAGGAATTATTAGTTATTAACCTATGGCCTCTAATGTGATGATTTCTCACTCGCATGCGGATATGCTATACATATTTAAATATGAGTGCCTAAATTATGTTTATGATCTTGTGGAAGATTTGAACTTTATGGAAATGATATAAGTAAGAGCATATATAAGCTTGAGTTTTGAATCTCTTTTAGTACGTTTTGTTATGTTGAGGGAGTGTGCCCTGAAAGATGGGAGTTTGGTCCGTTTTGTTATGTGGGCCCTGGAGACGTGGGTAAGGAAGACCCGGGGCGACCACGGGGTCGCCGGGTTTGACCCCTGTGCAAGCTCTCATTTGAGATATTCACGTACGACCTAGGGAGGTTGGGAAGGCGTGATATCTTGAGCCCTCGGTGGATAACCGGGGAAGGCATATCGTAGGTTAGCTACCCCGTGTGTTTTTGGTAATGTAGGTGGTAGGGTTTAATTCCCGATACACCATGGATGCAAGGGTGGAATTGTGATTTGATATTTATGTTGACCGGAGTAAGGGATAGTCCATTCTCGCCGGGCTTTGTTTTTGTTTGACTGATAGATTATGGATCGAGATAGGTTCTTTTCTTACTATATGTTAGTTTCGGGAAATGGTTTTTAGTGTGCAAAACCCTAGCCTCGATTCATGATTATCACTTTTGATTTATGCTATGCTCTATATGTATCTAAGGTGTGGGTGTGTTAAGCCCCTCACTCAGTCGAGTTGTGAGACTGACCCTCTCCTTTCCTTTTCAGGTGTACCGAGCTAGGCGGTGAAGTGTGAGTCTTGTACTTGTGTGTCTAGGTCGAGTTGCATTCGTACTTCTTACATTTTGGATACTTTTATTATGTATTTGATGCCAGAATTATATGTCATTTGAAGAATTATGAACTTTTGATGTACTTACTCGATCTTTTGGGGCCGTGAGGCCATTGTATATGATGTATAGGTTCGTTATAGAGCTCTTTTCGACCCTCTTTACTGCTTCCGCATATCTGTTTTGTTTATTTGCGTGCTCTGTTCGAGTTTAGCCCCGCTTAGCCTAGCGTGTGAGTGTAGGTTCCTGTTCGCTTGAACTCGGACTCATGTATGGAAATCCATTTCATAGGTGGGTTCGGGTTTAGGTGCGGGGGATGTGGTGGCCCACCGTTCCGGGCGCTACATCTTAAGGTGGTATCAGAGCTCTCGGTTGCAAAACCGGGGCTCTAGAGTCCAGTCGGGTGAGTCTAGGTCGTACGGTTTAGGACAACGTGGTTATGTGCATTTATGTGATTATATGCTTATTTCTTGTTAATAGTGCACATGAACATGTATTGACCCGTACGCATATGAATTGGAATCTTCTGATTTACAGAGAATATGCCTCCACGACGACACCATCGCCGAGATAGATCTCCGGAACATCGACATCACCGGGATCATTCTCCACAACATGAAAATAACCCTCCACCACCACCGTAAATGGACCCCGAAAATTTTATGGAGAGATTAGCGGTGTATTTGGATCAAAGAGCTCAAGAACGGAATAATGCACCTCAGGTTGGGAATCATGGAGGGAATGCTATTACTGCTCTTCTTCGAGAGTTTAAAAATCAGAATCCACCGGTTTCATTGGTGGAAATGACGTTCAAGCGGAAGAATGGCTCATGCAAACCAACCGGGTGTGGAATTTCATACCGTGTGGGCCTATGGAGAAGCTACAATGCACACTTACCATGATCCAGGGTCAGGCCTACAGTTGGTGGTCGAGTGTGCAAGGGAAGTTAGAAGCCTCCGGAGAGGAGATAACGTGAGAGGTATTTGTTCAGGAATTCAAGACCAAATATATTCCCAAAGCTACAAGGAATCGGCGCTCAAGGGAATTTATGGATCTCAAACAAGGGAGTATGTCTGTGACTGAGTATATCAACGAATTTGAGAGACTCTCCCGCTATGCCCCTAGTATAGCCAATGACGATGAAGCGAAGGCCTTTCAGTTCCTCCAAGGATTACGTGAAGATATCAAAGATGCTTTGGAAGCAGCCAATACGAGCACGTGGGCGAAAGTAGTTGATAAGGCTTTAAGGGTCGAAGGTAGAGTGGTTTTGAGGAGAAAGACTGCACATTCAGGGCAAGGGTCCAGCTCAGGGACTTTGAATAAATTTGGAAAGAGGCTAGCCTTTCAAACTTTTCAACAGGCTAAGCCTCAGAACAAATCATTCAGACTAGCGAGACCAACTTAAGCCAAGCAACCTTTAGCACTTTCGGCGCCACCTAAAGTGCAATGTACCTATTGCAAGGGTCCTCACCACGTGGATAATTGCTTCAGACTTCATAAAAGGTGTTTCATTTGTGGAGCACCGGATCATATGGTGAGCACGTGCCCGAAAAAGAAAGACAATCTGAGGCCTGCAATTCCAGCTAGGGCATATGCGTTGGGAGCTGAGGAGGATCAAGTTGTGGATATCGACCCAAACGCTGTGATCGAAGGTACTATAAGCATCCATGGCACTACATTACATGCATTATTCGATCCCGGGGCTACTCATTCATTTATTTCTCCGGACATTGTTGCTACTATGTGCTTGCCTGTTTCTTTATGTGCGCATGATTACGTGGTTAGTTCCCCTCTTGGTGGTAGCTTGGTATCTTGCAGGGTTTTTCGGGGTTGTCCAATTAGCTTTGAAGGCCGAGTCTTTCTTGCAGAATTGATTGAGATGCCTATGCAGAGGTATGATGTTATTTTGGGGATGGATTGGTTGTATAAGTATGGGGCTCAGATGGATTGTCGGGAGAAGAAAGTTTCCTTCGGTTCAGTGGTGTTTAAGGGAGAGAAGGTTAAGTCAAGCCCGTTTATTTCTTTTGTTGAGGCTAGTAAACTGGTCCGGGACGGTGCAACAGGTTTTGTGGCCTACCTTTTGAATAGACCGAAGGATCAAGCCAAACTTGAAGAGACGGAGGTCGTACGAGAATATACCGATGTTTTCCCTGAGACTTTGGGTTCTCTACCGCCTGACAGGGACGTTGAGTTTGTAATTGACCTCTATCCCGGAGCAGAGCCTTTTTCGAAGACTCCCTACAAAATGGCTCCTGCGGAGTTAAAGGAGTTAAAGTCGCAGCTTGATGAACTTCTAGCTTGTGGGTACATTCGTCCGAGCACTTCTCCGTGGGGTGCTCCCGTTCTATTTGTAAAGAAGAAAGATGAAACGTTACGGATGTGTATAGATTATCGCAAGTTGAATCGGATGACGGTGAAGAATAAGTATCCATTGCCTCACATTGAGGAGTTGTTTGATATCCTACAAGGTTCTAAGGTCTATTCTAAGTTAGACTTGAGGCAAGGTTACTACCAGTTGCGGATTAGAGAGGAGGATATTCCTAAGACTGGATTCAACACTCGCTATGGTCATTTTGAGTTCGTTGTAAATCCTTTTGGGTTAACTAATGCTCCAGCCGTATTCATGGATATGATGCACAGAGTGTTCAGGCAATATCTTGACAAGTTTGTGGTAATTTTTTTAGACGACATTCTGGTGTATTCTAAGTCGGCTGAAGAGCACGCTCAGCATCTTCGGATTGTTTTGGAAACCTTAAGGGAACATAAGTTATATGCCAAGTTTAGCAAATGCGAGTTTTGGATCGATCGGGTTATATTTCTTGGTCATATTATTTCGGGTAATGGAATTGAAGTGGATCCGTCTAAGATTGAATCCGTGCTTCGTTGGGAAAGACCGAAGAATACATCTGAAATTCGAAGTTTTCTCGGGTTGGCCGGTTACTACAGAAGATTTGTTAAAGATTTTTCTAAGATTGCTGCTTCGTTGACTCATCTGACTAACAAGGAAGTGAAGTTCGAGTGGAATGATAAGTGTGAAGCAAGTTTTCAGACTCTGAAGGTGAAATTGACTTCGGCACCAGTTCTTACCCTACCCGAGGGCACCAAAGGTTATGCAGTTTACACGGATGCATCTAAGGAAGGTCTAGGTTGTATTTTAATGCAGCATGGTAGAGTGGTAGCTTATGCTTCGAGAAAATTGAAGGAGCATGAGAAGAATTACCCTACCCATGACTTGGAATTAGCTGCGGTCTTGTTCGCTTTGATGAAGTGGCGACACTATCGTTACGGTACCACGTTCGAAGTATTTACGGATCATCAAAGTCTCAAATATCTTTTTTCTCAGAAGGATTTAAATGTTAGACAGAGGCGTTGGATGGAATTGCTCGAGGATTATGACTGTAAGATCCAATATCATCCAGGTAAAGCAAACGTGGTAGCTGATGCCTTGAGTAGAAAGGCGGGATTGACCAGTTTGGGGACAAGTTCTTTAAATTCGGGTTCAGAGATTCTGGTTTCAGGGACTTGGTTGGCTAATCTCATAATTATACCGGATTTGAAACAACAGTTACTAGAAGCTCAGGCCTCAGATGTTGAGATTCAGAAATTGTTATCTCGTTCGCATGACAATCAGGATTCTAAGTTTGGATTAGATGATTCAGGTTTGTTAAGGTTCCAATCAAGAATTTGTGTTCCAACCGAGCTTAGGAGGTTGATTTTGGAAGAAGCACATCGCTCGGGGTACTCGATTCATCCGGGAGGTACTAAGATGTATCGAGACCTGAAAGAGAAGTTCGGGTGGAATGGTATGACAAGGGATGTCGCGAACTTCGTGAAGCGTTGTTCAACGTGTCAAAAGGTGAAGGCAGAACATCAGAAACCGGGAGGAACTCTCCAACCACTTCCTATTCCCGAGTGGAAGTGGGGGCAAGTGACTATGGACTTCGTGTCCGGCTTGCCTAGAGCTAAAGGAGGGTTCGATGGAATTTGGGTGATTATCGACAGATTGACTATGTCTGCCCATTTTCTTAAAGTTCGGATGTCGGATAAGGTACCGAAACTAGCAGAGTTGTATGTGCAGGAAATTGTAAGATTACACGGAATTCCAGTCAGTATAGTTACGGATCAGGATCCGAGGTTCACTTCGATCTTTTGGCAGAATCTTCAGAGATGTTTGGGTACCAGGCTCAAGTTTAGTACTGTTTCGCATCCTCAGACAGGCGGTCAGTCAGAGAGGTTAATTCAGTATTTGGAGGATATGCTTAGGGCGTGTGTTTTGGATTTTCAAGATAAGTGGGACGAGCATCTGGCTCTGGTTGAGTTTGCTTATAATAACAGCTATCAGGGTTCAATTGAAATGGCTCCTTACGAGGCTTTATATGGGAGGAAATGTAGATCTCCTCTATTTTGGGATATTGAGGATTAGAGATGGACTGAAGAGCATAAACTCGAGAGGGCCGAACCTATGGAAAATATTACTGCTACTATTGAGAAGGTTCATAAGGTTAGGCAAAGAATGAAAGAGGCTCAGTCTCGTCAGAAGAGTTACGCTGACAGAAGAAGAAGAAGGCCTTTATAGTTCGAGGTGGGAGATAGAGTCTTTTTAAAAGCATCTCCAAGAAAGGGTTTCACTCGAATAGGTAAAGGTGGGAAACTCAGTCCCCGATACCTTGGACCGTTTGAGATTTTAGAAAGAATTGGGGCGTACAGATTGGATTTACCGCCAAATTTGACCGGGATACACAACGTGTTTCACGTTTCTCAACTTCGTAAGTATTATCCCGATGAGGCAACAATTCTCTCAGTTGAAGGCAGTTAGAGCCAGATTTAACAATTGAGAAACAACCAGTTGCAATTCAGGATCGAAAAATGCAGGAATTGAGAAACCGACAGATTCCTTTAGTCAGGATACTTTGGAGAGATAAAAAATCAGAGGAGTCCACTTGGGAAACCGAGGAAAAGATTAAGAGTTTGTATCCGGATTTGTTTGAGAACTCGTTCGGGCTTGAGGACAAGTCCTTTTTAAGGGGGAAGGATTGTGACACCCCGACTTTCAGACCGTACAGGTATGACGTATGTGCACGATTTACATTATTTAAATTCATATTCTTTATTATTTTAATTCTTATTTTGAATATTTCTTACGAATTCGAATGATTCTTATTTGAATATTTATGGAATTTGTTATGGTTTGATTCGTTTATGCTTGAATTGAATTCGGAGTTTTTCATTGTTTTAGTATGTTGGGAATTTACTTGTTATGAACTTTGATTTATGCTCGTTATATGTTTTCGAGTTTAATCGTTGAGCTTTTGAATTATTTGTTTCATTGGAAACCTAAAGGAGGCTAAAACGTTTTTAGCGCACCTTGGATTCCAATGTGTGTATTTTGAGCTCGGGAATTCGGATTCGAATTCTGTCACTACCGTGGAACTCGTTTCGACGATTCGGGTTTGATGGACTAAGCCTCATAACCTTTTAAGCCTATTCGATACTCCGAAATCCGATCGGAAACTTACCTCGCTCCTATATGACTACCTTTCACCTATTTGCACTTTAGTCGCTCAATTTTTGACATATTACCCTCAAGCTTGAGCCCACACTCCACCAACACAATGTATATTCATCCCTCCCTCTCCTCTATCTCGGTACATAAAAGGAAGAGAGGACAAGTGCAGCAACTTTGGAGCTAAACCCTTCAACTCGTCACTATTCACACCAAGGAGAATTTGAGCTAATCTCCATTTTCTTCCATCTTCTTCAAGGGGTAAGTTAGTATTTGATATGTACATGATTATATGATCATTTTGCGCTATTATTTCCATACTTTGAGCTATGTTCGGAGTGATTATGGAGCATGACTTGAATTATGAGGGTTTAATGATCTCTTTTGCTTCTTGGGCTTAAGCTTTGATTTGAAGTTGTGAATATGATCCCTTATGACTCTAAATTGATTATATGAATTCCCTTTTTCTGGTGGTTGAGCTTGGTGAAGTATACCATTAATGGAATTCAAATCCTTGCTTGGATGAATTTGATATATATGATGATTCTTGAACTTTTGTGATAGTTGGGAGATTATATGTTGATCATGAGGTTATTTTCTTTGGTTTGCATGAGTTTTGTAGCTTGATATGGTTGCTTGATGTTGCTGCATGTTGCTCTGCTTCTTCCCCTGTTTTCTTGGCGCAAAGTTACTGTTGCTGTTGTATTTTTTTCGAAGACGAAGGGCCAACATGGCCGTGTCAACTTTGTACATGTTTTGGACACGACCGTGTCAACCTCTCGACTTGGGGTAAATTAGTTTTATAAAATCAGACACGGACGTGTCCATTTTGAACTAAAACTCAACACGGCCGTGTCAGCGTCTCGGATTAAGCTCCTGAATCAATTTTAATCGGACACGGCCGTGTCCATTTTGAACTAAAACCCAACACGGCCGTGTCATTTGAAAATATGGCGGCGGCACTTGCTCGTTTTATCGCTTCGTTGTTTTTCTTTGTATTTTCTTTCTTCATTTATGACTTGTATGCAGTGTCAGCTTGTTATATTATGCGTTTTGTACCTTGTTTTGAACTTATGACCTTATTTGATATGAATTGTGTGAATAAGAATTGGTAAGATTTATTTGGCATGTTTATGCATTTCCATTGCATTCTTTGCATTCACAAGCATCGCCGAGCGTCTATTTGGTTCATATTTGAGTCTAAGTCTCGGGTCTTGTTCTCTTTTACGTTTCAGAGCCTCTTCCGGTCGCGCAAGAGCCCGAAGCTTAGGTGGTTGGTTGCCGTTTGATCCTACTCTTTTGTTTCTTTTGTTAAGGTGAGGTTAGGAATTATTAGTTATTAACCTATGGCCTCTAATGTGATGATTTTTCACTCGCATGCGGATATGTTATACATATTTAAATATGAGTACCTAAATTATGTTTATGATCTTGTGGAAGATTTGAACTTTATGGAAATGATATAAGTAAGAGCATATATAAGCTTGAGTTTTGAATCTCTTTTAGTACGTTTTGTTATGTTGAGGGAGTGTGCCCTGAAAGATGGGAGTTTGGTCCGTTTTGTTATGTGGGCCCTGGAGACGTGGGTAAGGAAGACCCGGGGTGACCACGGGGTCGCCGGGTTTGACCCCTGTGCAAGCTCTCGTTTGAGATATTCACGTGCGACCTAGGGAGGTTGGGAAGGCGTGATATCTTGAGCCCTCGGTGGATAACCGGGGAAGGCATATCGTAGGTTAGCTAACCCGTGTGTTTTTGGTAATGTAGGTGCTAGGGTTTGATTCCCGATACACCATGGATGCAAGGGTGGAATTGTGATTTGATATTTATGTTGACCGGAGTAAGGGATAGTCCGTTCTCGCCGGGCTTTGTTTTTGTTTGACTGATAGATTATGGATCGAGATAGGTTCTTTTCTTACTATATGTTAGTTTCGGGAAATGGTTTTTGGTGTGCAAAACCCTAGCCTCGATTCATGATTATCACTTTTGATTTATGCTATGCTCTATATGTATCTAAGGTGTGGGTGTGTTAAGCCCCTCACTCAGTCGAGTTGTGAGACTGACCCTCTCATTTCCCTTTCAGGTGTACCGAGCTAGGCGGGGAAGTGTAAGTCTTGTACTTGTGTGTCTAGGTCGAGTTGCATTCGTACTTCTTACATTTTGGATACTTTTATTATGTATTTGATGCCAGAATTGTATGTCATTTGAAGAATTATGAACTTTTGATGTACTTACTCGATCTTTTGGGGCCGTGAGGCCATTGTATATGATGTATAGGTTCGTTATAGAGCTCTTTTCGACCCTCTTTACTGCTTCCGCATATCTGTTTTGTTTATTTGCGTGCTCTGTTCGAGCTTAGCCCCGCTTAGCCTAGCGTGTGAGTGTAGGTTCCTGTTCGCTTGAACTCGGACTCATGTATGGAAATCCATTTCATAGGTGGGTTCGGGTTTAGGTGCGGGGGATGTGGTGGCCCACCATTCCGGGCGCTACAAATTAAATGTGAAAAGAGCTTTCTTGCATGGTGAGCTTGAGGAAACCATCTGCATGGATCAACTGGAGGGATTCACTATTGAAGGAAAGAAAGACCATGTTTGCCTTTTGAAAAAGTCTTTTCATGGTTTGAAGCAATCCTCGTGACAGTGGTATACGGGTTTTAATTCTTATATGATCATTATCAGATATAATAAAAGTGATTTTGATGCATATGTCTACTATCAGAGATTGAACGATGGTTCTTTCATCTACTTACTCCTTTATGCGGATGGCATGCTAATTGTTGAACAAAGTATGTCTGATATTAACAAGCTGAAAAGACAGTTGAGTTATGAGTTTGAGATGAAAGACATAGGTGGTGCTAAGAAGATTTTAGGCATAAAGATACAATGGAATTGTCGTGCTGGGAAGTTGTGCTTATCTCTCAGAAGCACTACATTGAGAAAGTAATTGACAGGTTTGGGATGCATGTTGCAAAGCCTGTTAGCACGTGTCTCGTGTTCTGTATTCTAGTGCTGTTGGGAGCATGATATATGTCATGGTATGCACTAGACCCGATAGTTCACTAGTTGTTAGTGTGGTGAGTTGTTGTATGGCACATCCTGCTAAGGAGTATTGGCAAGTTGTCAAATGGATTTTGTGGTATTTGAAAGGTACATCTCATTTTTGTTATCTATTTGATGGTTCGGGAAGTTCAATTGGAGGTGAAGTTGTTGGCTATGTTGATTCAGATTTTGCTGGAGACTTGGACAAAAGACGTTCTCTCAAAGGATATATTTTCACTTTGTTTGGAGATACTATTAGTTGGAAGGCGGTTCATCACCTTACAGTTGCCTTATCAACTGCAGAAGCGGAGTATATGGCGATTACCAAAGCAGTTAAAGAAGACTTATGGTTGAAAGGTTTAGCTTGGAGTTTTGGGACTCGAGGTGGAGGCTTACTGTATTGGATAGTTATAGTGCAGTTCACCTCATACAAAATCAGATGTTCTATGATAGGACCAAACATATTGATATTCGGTACCATTTTGTTCGTGATCGCATATCTACTGGTGAGGTTTTTGTTGCCAAGGTAGCTACTGAAGATAATCGAGCTGGCATGATGGCAAAGCCATTATCTTAGAACAAATTCAAGCATTTCCAGGATTTGATTCGAGTTTGCAATTTTGAATGATTCTGTGATTTGGATTTTGTAGAGTGAAGGAGAAGATTTGCTAACATGTCTCGAAAAGTCAACAAGTCTTAGGCAACTTTCATAAAGGTAGTTTTACAATCAGTTTTTGAGCCCACTTAGGACACGTTTTTTTAGTGGGTAATTTCTGATAGTTTTTGTAGAAGAAAATAATGTGATTTTTCTCTACATCAAATTTAGGATTTTGAGAGTACCCTTGTGACTCCTTGTTCACCTCACTCAAGATAGTAAATTAATCTATCTCTTTCTATCCCATGGACATAGCCAAATTAGTGAATCACGTATATTTTGTGTCGATTTACTGTTTGCTTTTGTTTATTCATGTTAATTGCGTAACATCTTTTTGTTAAGAAAGAAAATCTGTAAATTAAGGATTTAATGTATCACCTTAGTTGACTTTCCCTTGATAGATTAGATTTGTTTTGAGTATATATGTATGGCTTACGTACATGTACATACATAAATACAGTAGTAACAGAAAAATTCTTCCCCAAATCATAGAGTTCTCAATTAACAACATGGTATCAGAGTAGGTTTCAATCCTCTAAGGATTCGATTCCTTGGTAATCATCTACCCTAACCTTTCTGGCCATAGCCGAACACAATAGCCAGTCAAGCTCCGACAAGGAATCGCAATAGTCCATCGATTCCTTAACCACATAGTTAACAAGCATTCTCCAGAATCTACAGTCCCAAATAGACTCGAGTCAGTACCATATACCACAAACAGTGAATATAAGCATAAAATTGAACTAAATGAACTACTCTCTATGGTGCTAATTGCTGAGGATGGCAATCGAAGGAAGGGGAAAACTCATCACCAACTACGCTGAATACCCCTCGGTGAAAGCCCTATGGGGCTGTTTGCAGGCCACGTATAGGTCCACTGGGGATAGCCTTCAAATTTATGATCTCACAATTAGGGAAAACAATTCAAAACAAGGAGTGGACACAATTAAGCAGTACTATAGTAATATCCAGCAAATTTTAAGAGAGATCGGGCTCCGACAACCATATCCGATGACCCACGAGGGAGACATAGCCACTTTCAACTGCCTCAAGTCTGAGACTCACCTATTCCAGTTTCTCACCGAAGTCAATAAGAAATACGACACAGAGCGAAGAGACCTTCTGAAGGAGAGCCCTCCTATCGTCTATCGACAAGGCATACACCACTATCCGACAAAAAAGAACCAAGAGAGAGATTATGGGTGGCGAACGAACTTTATCACAGGCAATCAACTCCGGCGGCATGGGAACTGGACTTGAAGCTAAAAAAAGGCCCAATTTTTTGAATAGGGACTCCATCGACGACGCATGGGACTCCATCAAGCTCCGACCAGGCATATTGGGAAAAACAAAACAGTAACGCAGTGGAATTTAAATTTTTTTCCCAAAAGTAAGATCTAGACTTGTAATTCCTATTCCTGATTCGTAGGGATTTGAGGAACTCAAATCGACGCTTTCTTAACACGTTTTGAGCTACCCTCAAACGCGCTTCAAGTGGCAAGTCCCTCGAACTTCTTTGAATCTTCAAGACTCCAAAATCGCAATCCTCTAGAGTAATAATCCACACCAACCTCGATCACGATCTAAACAGTGAGGATACTAGTACTATATTTAGTGTTTAAACTCTAACGGACTTGTATGAAGTAATTTGGAGAAAATCTTGTATCAATCTCCCATGGGGTTCGAACCCCACCCTTAAATAGGCTAGGGTGGTTCGAACCCCCTTACCTTGCTGGAGTGGGTTTCCTTAACCCTCAAAACTTTGAATTATTTGCTAAGTAAGAAAGGTATTCTACTTTGACCAAGAGTCTCCTTTGATCAACTTGCCCAACGAGAAACTCTATCTAACTCGCTTAGATATTTTCATGGGATATTTTATTTATTCATAATAAATAAATTAATGTCAATAATTAATTAATTCATAATTATTTATTTATTAGACTTTTAAACTCCAAATTAGGACTTAATAATAATTCATAATTAAATTAAAGTCCATTAAATAATTAATCAAATTAATTATTTAATCATCACACAAGGAGTGACAAGTGTCACTCATTGATACATGACCCACATGTGTGCCACAAGTGTAGCCCCCTTTTCCAATCCTTGATTGGTTCGATCAACTCGTTTAATCGATTGCAGTCTTAACCCTCGTGATCGCGTATTTGTGTGTGACCCTCTAGGTTCTTTATTCAATTAGCAGTGACTCCGATTAATTAATTCCTAATTAGTTAATCGGTCCATAGATCACACTACCATAGTCTAGCAACACGTGTGTGACCCCTAGCTGAATAAGACTGTATCAATTCGGAAAAACCTTTAAGTCATTGACATATATGAAATAAGGTCCTCCTACAGCCTATCTCTCAACCAAGATCTAGGGTAAGGGAATAATTAGAACCCTAATAATCTTGATCTTAAAGCTAAGTGCATTACATATCCATTTGATCTCGATCCAAGAAACTCCTTTCTTGATCTCGATATACTGCCGTGGCCAAGGACTCCGGATGGCATATGCATGACTTACACAATAAGAGATCATTTTGCTAAAGCAAGTTTAGGTCCTTTATCGATTCTCATATGCTTTCATGTACCATTTGTGCAGCCCAAATATAAGCCACAATTCAGCTGTCTCGGGCAACATCCTTTTAGGCTTATTTCTAAGACTACATAGTTAGCTCACATAAAGCATCGATGGAATCTCAAGTCTAAGGACTACCGAATCACATCAATGACTCGTGAGATATTTTCTGATATGGAATTTTCTATTTCCAGAAATAGAAAAAAAATTTCCCAGTTAGGAATCTTCTCACACGGACACCTTAGTTTACTCGTTTAAAATAAGCGAGCACCCTCATTTATCACGCACGTATCGACTACACACTTTACACCCTATGAAAGAAGGTTATCCTTCTTAAAGGTGTGATCACACAATCAAGCCTCAAGTGAGTCAATTCAACACTCCCACAGCCTTTTGGACTCATCGACTTGGAGTAGTTTTGAATCTTAAATTATGTGATTTAGGGCTTGTTTCATAAACCACTTCTCCTAAATGGTTGATTCCTATAAGTCAATTAGGTTAGGAGAGTTCTTACAGATGCGCAGTTAAAGTAAGCATACAATCAAACAAGAGCATATAAAGAAGTGTTGCCTTATGATCGAATCAGTTCATTTATTATTCAAAGATTGCCTGTGATTTACAATGGAAAAGTACTAAGCGGATTACCAGGTCGGCTTTTAGGGCATTATTCCTAACTAGGCCAGCCCAGGCGAGTCACTTTCTTATCACGTTGAAATGTGGCCATTATGGACAACGAGGTCGCAAAAAAGAAGGTTATTTCGTGTTAATAGGGAGGCCCAAGGGGCAGCGTAGCCAGCAATGTAGCACCTCGAGCGATCGGCACCACATCCCCCGCACCATAGCTCGATACATGTAACGAAATAAGGACTTCGCACACATATATCAAACCATAGTGAACGGGAGACAAACAAAATCAAAACCCTAGGCTAGGCAGTCTAGACCCAAAAACAGAGCGCTCAACAAAAATTCAAAACAAGAGGGGAAGCTACAAGATCCATAATGCAAATATACATACGTGCAATACTAGTATCAATTATTTCAATTATACATGTCATGCCCTTATGGGCAAAATTAGATCGTAACATGCTCTTCATAACAAAACATGTAACACCCCGGAGCGAAGGGCACTACATCCCCCGCACCGTAGCCCAACACGTGTAACGAAATGGAGACTCTACCCACACATTAAACCACGGCGAATGGGTGACAAACAAAAACCCACACGCTAGCTAGGCGGTCTAGACCCTTAAACAGAGCGCGCAATAAAACAAAACGAATGCGAAAGCATCAGGATCACGAATATACAAACATATATGCTATCAATAATACAACTCACACATAATATGCCCATCCAAGGCCAAAAGAATCATAAAACAAAAGCTCAAAGTCCAAATCATACAAAACTTATACATAGTACCACACTTATACATATTTATACGTAGTACCAAAACTGAAAGTAAAGATGCAAGGATGCAAAAGACTCTCCTATACAAGAATGACCCAAAGAAAAGACACCGCCTAGCACGAACCGAAGACCTGCACCATCAAACTCAAGAAACAAAAGGGGGAAAAGAAAACAACGAAGAGGGGTCAGTCCTAAAGACTGGTGAGGGGGCTAACACATACACCCCTACATAGATATAGAGCAAAGCATAGCATAGCATATTCTAATCTAGAGTATTCATGAACCGGGCGTGGTTTTTGTAATCCAAATTATTTTAACATGTGATAGCATATATATAAAGAAAAGGGGTTTAGGGCCGAAGGCCAAAATCAACCAATTTTTAAGAATTAGAAGTCCCCACCCATTTCATGAATCATAAACGGAAACATCACACACACACACATCACTCGGCGAGTACAAGTGCACAACCAACCTCCTTCACAAGACAAAACTCGAAGTTTAACCCACAAAGACTTAAAACAAACACAAACACATACCTCCGTACTCCATGTGATGGAGGGGTGGCCACCCTTCGCATCCACGCTTATACGTTAGGGTCGTGACTTTCATGACACTCACGCCGAAGGACTCCGTCCCCCACCTCCCTCCGAGTGGGTTTCGGGTTGATCCTATAAAGTGGAAAAATGTCCTGGAGTTGCAACTGGCGACCCCAATGGTCGTCCCGGGTCTCCCGAACCACACAACTCCGGGGCCCAAACTTACACTTACACTTATCACAAAGCTTATCTCGCCAAAACATAACACGCACACACACTAACCCATTTTCAAAGCAAAGAGACAAAAATAGAGCTTACTTATACATAAAAGCGTTTTTCAAACGTTTCATAACAAAAGGGCCAATTCCCACAAAATACATATCATACACATATCTATATACATATATACGTATGTGTTGCATGCGGGCTTAAAACACATTTAGGGTTGTAGGTCATAATAATTAAAAGAACAAAACCTCACCTCGCCGACCACACCGACGAAACAAACACAAACTCTTCTAAGGGACCGCCTCTTCAACCACGGGGAACACCTAAAAGCAAAAAAAAGATCACAAGGCAAACTTAGACACAAAATGAACCACTTAGACGCTCGGCGTATGCCTATGGGTGCGTATGATGCTTAAGGAATGCAACAAAGTAGCAATTATATCATATGAATTCATACCGAATCACATTGATGCATAAATCACATATTTTACGTCAAAAAAGTTCACAAGGTTCATGCATCACATAAAACACGTCATATAATCTCATAAACAAGGCATATACTTCATATAAGAACAAAGAAATTACATGCAAGTCAAGTAAGCAAAGCACAAAGTCATTCATGTACTTAAGGGTACGTATCGAATCACATAAGGAGCAAATCACGTCAAACGAATACAAAATCTTAATGCAACATACATGACACATTAATCACTCATAAACATATCACATTCATACAATACCAAACTATATCAAATCATCTCATACATATAAACAAGTATTCATCATATTAGGATCAAGATCGGGGAGGGAATCGAACAAAACGAACAAGAAAACGAAGACGGATCACAAAAATTTATGTCCCTGAGATCCAGGGCCGTGGATTTTTAACATAAAGGGGATCCACGGCCGTGGATCCCAGTCCAGAAAACATCCCAAAACTGCGCTCTAAATTCACGGCCGTGGGTGGGTTTTGGTGTAAAAATCCACGGCCTTGGATTTGCTTCAGCCACGAAAAATCAAGGTTTTGCTCCCCAAAATGCATTAAAACTCATCCCAAACCACACAAGCATCAATGCAACACGTATAAGAAATTTTTGGAAGCAAAACCCATGCAAGAAAACCCATAAAATCGGACCAAATAAGCAACACTCATGCAAGGGAAGAGATTAAGGCAAATCATGCAAAAGCTCCAAAGTTCAACAATGGCAAAGTCATGGATTCTCAAGTAGCACTCAATTCAACTTCATATATATCTCATATGATGTCTTAGGGACTAAATACATGCCTCAAACCAAAAGGAATTACAAGGAAGCAAGCTAGATCATGCAATTTCTACAAAACCCTCACTATTCAAGCTCTAACTCATATATCAAGCAATCATGGATTAAATCTTGCAAAATCAAAGGCAAAGTGAGCACAAAGACATGGAGGACACAAAAATGAACTTACCTCTTCAAAAGGATGAGAAAATATGGAGCTTGGAGGCAAATCTTGGAGTAAAAATGGCAAACCCTTATTCTTCCTCTTCTTTCTCTCTTCTTCTCTTCTTTTCTTCACTTTTGGAGCAAAATATCTTGTAGTGGGGAGAGGGTTCCGAGATTGTGGCTGGGGAAGGAGAGAGAGGAGTGAATACAAGGCATAAAAGTCATGGTTAAAGCTTAACTTGGGTTAAAGTGGGTCCCACACACTCAAGACTAGTCAAAGGGTGTCTTCTTGTCGCTACGTGCTCGTTCCGGTCGACTTTTGGAGGGTCAAATGGGCTTAGAAAAATAGAAAGTTAGATTCCTTGGCTTGTATTCTTCGTTATGAGTCCAACGCATCTTCCGGAATTCAAATTCAAATTCCCGAGCTCAAGTTACGCCTTCAGGAACACGAGGTGCGCTAAACGCGTTAGGCCCTCAAGTCCCTCACAAATCCCGTTTTTACAAAACGAGCCAAGAACCACATAAATCAAACTCTAAAACACATAACGAGCATATAATCACATTCATAACTCACGTAATTCACATATATAAAAAATTTACAAAAAAACGGAATCAAAATCGGGCACATACGGAACAAATTACAAAGCACTCATGCATAAACGTTAAAACTCAAGTTGTAAGATAAACAATCAAATTTAAGTAATATCAAATAATCACCTTAGCATTAAAATAACATATAATTGCATAATTAAATAATTAAAGACACGAAGAACTCTCTCGTAGAAGCGTACCTGGAACGGCCGGACGAGCGGGATGTTACAACCTCCCCTCCTTCAAAAGGACCTGTCCTCAGGTCCTAGGCGAGACCTAGGAGGACTCTTGAGATGAACCCAACCCCACACTTCCACTATGCCGCTCTGATCCACGAAAGCTGTAGACTCCTAGGGATATCACTTCTTCGATTAGAAACGAAGAAGGCTTCTCATATCTCGGTAATCTCCTTAGTTTAGCAAACTTCGTGTCCAGTTTGCTCCCACTTCCAGTTAGGATTCGAAAGTAGTTGGAGAACCATGTCGGAAAGGTTCTCGATCTTCAACCGAGAGCATGTTAAACATTGCTACACAAAGTTTGCAATGTCTTTTCTCATGCCACAATACCATTACCGGCTCTTCAAGTCTCAAACCATGAGTGGATCTTAGTCGCGTGCCCAAGCACTTCTAGAGATATAGGCTCTAACTCTCCGTTTACCACGCACAACCGAAGTCTTCCTTAGTACCTCGATTGTAACGGAGAAGTTTGAGTATCATCGGGTAATCAAGATAAATCTCTTCAAAGGCCTATCCACTCGAACCATGCCCCTTCCTTGTCTTTCATGTCACGGGATGACGGCTTCTGCAAAGACAAATCTCCGATTGAACTCCGATGACACTAATGACTTACTCTCGGAGGCACTTCTCTGTTCTTCTACCAGAACGCGTAGTCAACAATACCCTTGTCGAAACCACCCTTAGCAAAATCCACGGAACGCAGAAGAAGGACGAATGACTCCTCAAAGCAAGCCAGAAGAGTATTCTCCTCACACGGTTAACCCGCGTAGCTCACGGTAGTTATTTTCATCTTAACGCCCCACCTTCTTCTTAGATAGGATGTGAACACTCCACGAAGAAGTACTCGAATTGATGAAACTACCTTCTAAGAGCATGTTAACTATGTCTTGAACTCTACATCCACGCTAGAGTCATCCGGTAGGGAATATTCAAACAAGGTCGACTCCGGGATAAAGACCACGACAACCTCGATGTCCTTATCGAGTGGAAACAAATTCCAACCTTCAAAGAAACACTAAGGTGTCGTACTTCGATCTTTGTCTCCTTAAACTTGACTCAACCTCTCGGTTAACCCAAAAGAAAGTCACAAAGCTTATTGCACCGTCCTGGAATAACCAACCACTCCCATGAAGGATATAGACGGGTTAACCTTCCATCTATTACCCGAGAATATCATTGAGCCCCAAAAAGGACCTCCAAAAAGCAACCACCAACGCCTACGGTAACGAAGTTACCTTAACAAGAACTAGGCGCCTTCAAGAACAACCACCGGGAAGCTCGGCCCTCACAACTCGCAAACACCCGAACTCTCAACTCACAACAACAAGAAAAAAACAACCACCACAACAACAACAAAGGAAAAGAACGAATAGGAAACAAAGAACAAGCAACGAGAGGCAACAAATAAGGAGAAGTATAACAAAAATAGGTTTCCCTAAAATAAATATGCATGAATGTGGTGCCATGAATGCAATTATCTCAGCTCTTGGGTTTGATTTGATCTCCAACTTGAAGTCTTTGATCACTTTTTCTTTGTTTATTAGCCCTCGGACGGTCACACTCCGGGGATTTATGCTCTGAAGACTCGCAAGCATAACATCTCTTCAACCGGATCCAACATCCATCATAAATGTGGTTGGTTCCTCCACAATGAGCACACGGTGGAAATTCCCTTCTGAACCAAGGAGTCTTCCGGGACTTGGATATCTTCTTGTTACTTCTCATCTTAGTCGGTGCTCCTTGTCAAATTACTCTCTTTCCCACTTGTAGGTTAGAACAAGATCCAGGCTCAAATGATTGCTCCGGTGTATCCTTTTCATGCTCTTTTCTTACCATCAATCGAGTTTCAATCCGTAGTGCCTTCTCAACGGCTTGATTCCATGTACTCGTATCCCTTGCCATCAGAGTCTCTCTAATCTCATCCCGAAGGCCCTCCATAAAGTGCTTGTCTTTCAATCGTTCATCACTTGTAATATGTGGCACATAGTCACCCAACCGTTCGAACTTCTCCAAATATTCCATAACGGTGTTCTCTTCTTGTTTAAGGGCGAGGAACTCTTCAAGTCTTCGCTCTTGTAGAATGGCGGACGTGTACCTTTTCCAATTCTCGGATAAATACATCCCATAGTATTGCTTCTCTCGTCACCTCTAGTTGTTGAATAACTCTTGCCCACCACAAATTCGCTTGGCCTTGTAAAAGTAGGGCAACAAGGCGGACTTTATTCTGAGCTTCACATAGCCATACCCGAAATGTTGCCTCTATCTCCGTGAGCCATTCCCCGGCTTCAATATCATTACCTCCTCGGAAGTGCGAAGGCTTAAAAGTTCCAAATTCCTGGTACAAAGTTGTTGTTGGATCCATGGATGGTGTCCTGAAAATCTCAACATTACAATAGAAATATAGGTGCATGTCGATTAGCAAGTGCATGTTCATGTAAATGATTAACATAGTTAATAACAATTATGTCACATAAATGAGATCGTGAATGCAAACAAACACATAATCCTAAGCCGAACGACCTAGACAAACTCACACGACACTAGAGCTTCGATTTTGCAACCAAGAGCTCTGATACCACTTCGAGATGTAACACCCCGGAGCGAAGGGCACTACATCCCTGCACCGTAGCCCAACACGTGTAACGAAATGGAGACTCCGCCCACGCATCAAACCATGGTAAGAGGGTGACGAACAAAAACCCACACGCTAGCTAGGCGGTCTAGACCCTTAAACAGAGCACGCAATAAAACAAAACGAATGCGGAAGCATCAGGATCACGAATATACAAACATACATGCTATCAATAATACAACTCACACATAATATGCCCATCCAAGGCCAAAAAAATCATAAAACAAAAGCTCAAAGTCCAAATCATACAAAGCTTATACGTAGTACCATACTTATACATATTTATACGTAGTACCAAAACTGAAAGTAAAGATGCAAGGATGCAAAAGACTCTCCTATACAAGAACGACCCAAAGAAAAGACACCGCCTAGCACGAACCGAAGACCTGCACCTGCAAACTCAAGAAACAAAAGGGGAAAAAGAAAACAACGAAGAGGGGTCAGTCCTAAAGACTGGTGAGGGGGCTAACACACACACCCCTACATAGATATAGAGCAAAACATAGCATAGCATATTCTAATCTAGAGTATTCATGAACCGGGCGTGGTTTTTGTAATCCAAATTATTTTAACACGTGATAGCATATATATAAAGAAAAGGGGTTTAAGGCCGAAGGCCAAAATCAACCAATTTTTAAGAATTAGAAGTCCCCACCCATTTCATGAATCATAAACGGGAACATAACACACACACACATCACTCAGCGACTACGAGTGCACAACCAACCTCCTTCACAAGACAAAACTCGAAGCTTAACACACAAAGACTTAAAACAAACACAAACACATACCTTCTTACTCCATGTGATGGAAGGGTGGCCACCCTGAACATCCACGCTTATACATTAGGGTAATGAGTTTCATGACACTCACGCCCAAGGACTCCGTCCCCCACCTCCCTCCGAGTGGGTTTCGGGTTGATCCTATAAAGTGGAAAAGTGTCCTGGGGTTGCAATCGGCGACCCCAATGGTCGTCCCGGGTCTCCCGAACCACATAACTCCGGGGCCCAAACTTACACTTACACTTATCACAAAGCTTATCTCGCCAAAACATAACACGCACACACACTAACCCATTTTCAAAGCAAAGAGACAAAAATAGAGCTTACTTATACATAAAAGCGTTTTTCAAACGTTTCATAACAAAAGGGCCAATTCCCACAAAATACATATCATACACATATCTATATACATATATATGTATATGTCGCATGCGGGCTTAAAACAAGTTTAGGGTTGTAGGTCGTAATAATTAAAAGAACAAAACCTCACCTCGTCCACACCGACGAAACAAACACAAACTCTTCTAAGGGACCGCCTCTTCAACCACGGGGCACACCTAAAAGTAAAACAAAGATCACAAGGCAAACTTAGACTCAAAATGAACCACTTAGACGCTCGGCGTATGCCTATGGGTGCGTATGATGCTTAAGGAATGCAACAAAGTACCACTTATATCATATGAATTCATACCGAATCACATTGATGCATAAATCACATATTTTACGTCAAACAAGTTCAAAAGGTTCATGCATCACATAAAATACGTTATATAATCTCATAAACAAGGCATATACTTCATATAAGAACAAAGAAATTACATGCAAGTCAAGTAAGCAAAGCACAAAGTCATTCATGTACTTAAGGGTACGTATCGAATCACATAAGGAGCAAATCACGTCAAACGAATACAAAATCTTAATGCAACATAATGACACATTAATCAGTCATAAACATATCACATTCATGCAATACCAAGCTATATCAAAGCATCTAATACATATAAACAAGTATTCATCAGATTAGAATCAAGATCGGGGAGGGAATCGAACAAAATGAACAAGAAAACGAAGACGGAACATAAAAATTTCTGCCCCTGAGATCCAGGGCCGTGGATTTTTAACAAAGATGGGATCCATGGCCATGGATCCCAGTCCAGAAAACGTCCCAAAACTGCCCTCCAAACCCATGGCATCAAGGCAACACATATAAGAAGGTTGGGAAAGCAAAACTCATGCAAGAAAAGCCATAAAATCGGACCAAATAAGCAACACTCATGCAAGGGAAGAGATTAAGGCAAATCATGCAAAAGCTCCAAAGTTCAAAGTCATGGATTCTCAAGTAGCACTCAATTCAACTTCATATATATCTCATATGATGTTTTAGGGACTAAATACATTCCCTAAACCAAAATTAATTAGTAGGAAGCAAGCTAGATCATGCAATTTCTACAAAACCCTCACTATTCAAGCTCTAACTCATATATCAAGCAATCATGGATTAAA
The DNA here is from genome assembly GCA_037501455.1 of Lantana camara. Taxonomy (NCBI): domain Eukaryota; kingdom Viridiplantae; phylum Streptophyta; class Magnoliopsida; order Lamiales; family Verbenaceae; genus Lantana; species Lantana camara. The sequence goes on from CM074859.1 coordinate 45,497,038, forward strand.
TCTTACAAAATCAAAGGCAAAGTGAGCACAAAGACATGGAGGACACAAAAAGGAACTTAACTCTTCAAAAGGATGAGAAAAGATGGACCTTGGAGGCAAATCTTGGAGTAAAAATGGCAAACCCTTCTTCTTCCTCTTCTTTCTCTCTTCTTCTCTTCTTTTCTTCACTTTTGGAGCAAAATATCTTGCGGTGGGGAGAGGGGTCTGAGATTGTGGCTGGGGAAGGAGAGAGAGCAGTGAATACAAGGCATAAAAGTCATGGTTAAAGCTTAACTTGGGTTAAGATGGGTCTCACACACTCAAGACTAGTCAAAGGGTGTCTTCTTGTCGCTACGTGCTCGTTCCGGTTGACTTTCAGAGGGTCAAATGGGATTATAAAAATACAAAGTTGGATTCCTTGGCTTGAATTCTTCGTTACGAGTCCAACGCATCTTCCGGAATTTGAATCCGAATTCCCGAGCTCAAGTTACGCCTTCCGGAACACGAGGTGCGCTAAACGAGTTAGGCCCTCAAGTCCCTCACAAATCCCGTTTTTACAAAACAAGCCAAGAACCACATAAATCAAACTCTAAAACATATAAAGAGCATATAATCGCATTCATAACTCACGTAATTCACATATATCAAAAATTCACAAAAAAACGGAATCAAAATCGGGCACATACGGAACAAATTACAAAGCACTCATGCATAAACGTTAAAACTCAAGTTGTAAGATAAACAATCAAATTCAAGTAATATGAAATAATCACCTTAGCATTAAAATAGCACATAATTGCATAATTAAATAATTAAAGACACAAAGAACTCTCTCGTAGAAGCGTACCTGGAACGGCCGGACGAGCGGGATGTTACAAAACATGATCGTATACATAAGTTCCAAAACCTCAAGAGTACCAAAGTAAATACAAGAGATGCATCAGACTCGCTACAAGACTCCAAGACTCAAAAGAAAGACGTCCGCCTAGCACGAACCACGCCAACAATTGTAACTCAAGGAATAAAGGGGGAAAAAGAGGAAAACAACGAGGGTCAGTCCTAGAGACTGGTGAGGGGGCTAACACACACACCTGTATACATATAAAGCAAAGCATGTATCAAGATCGTAATAATCTATGAACCGGGAATGGTTTTTGCACGCCAAAATGTTTCCCGTGATAATAGATATATATATTTAAAAGAAGTTAAAGGCCCGAAGGCTAAGATAACTAATTTTAAATACTTAAGAATCCATTCCCGTTTCATAGACTCAAGACAAGACAAGACAAACCATTCGGCGAGTACGAGTTGCCTCCAAGCTCCTCATGTCAAGAGAAGTACAAGTCAGGCAAGATAAATCAAAACAAACATACCTCATACTCCGGTGAAGGAAGGGTTGTGAACACCCTAACCATCCAAGGAAGCGTGTATGTATGGGTCGTGAGTTTCGCGACACTCACGCCCGAGGACTCGGTCCCCCACCAACCTCCTAGTGGGTTCCGAGTTAATCCTATCAAGTGGAGATCATTCTCCGGAGTTAACCCGACAACATCCCGGGGCTCCTTCGCACAAATCTCCGGGGCCCAACAAGTCAAGTACAAGTTCATGTTATGTGACCTATCTTTCAAGGTCATATCTCGCTACAAGTTCAAGACGTAATTCAAAGCTTTTCAAAACAAAACAAAACATAGTTTATACACATATAAAATCATTTTCAAGATTTGTGACAAGCGGACAAGCCCTAAAAATACATATCAAGCACGTATCTTGTTAGGAATAGTGCCCTAGAAAGCCGATTGTATATCCGCTTTGTGCTTTTCCTTGTTGTAATCACAGACAATCTTTGAATGAAATAACGAATTGAGGCAACACTTCTTTATATGCTCTTGTTTGGTATGCGCTTACTTTATCTGTGCATGTATGAGAACTCCCCTAATCCTGATGACTTTAGGACTTTACCATTTAGGTGAAATGGTTCATGAAACGAGCCCTATATCACATAAGTCATGATTAATAAAATACTCCAACCCGATGAGTCCTACAGACAGTGGGAGTGTCAACCTGACTCCTCTAAGGCTTGTTTGTGGGATCACGCCCTTAAGAAGGACCACCTTGTTTCATGGAGGTGCAAAGTGTATAGTTGATACGTGCGTGATACATGAGGGTGCTTACTTCAATAAGTAAGTTCACTGAGGTGCCCCGTGTGAGAAGATTCCTAAATGGGAAAGGAAGTTTCTATTTCAGGAAATGGAAACTTCCAGATTAGGAAATATCTCACGAGTCATTGATGTGATTAATTGATCCTTAGACTTGAGGTTCCTTGTCACTTTATGAGTTAACTCTATAGTCTTAGGTATAAGCTTTAAAGGGTGTCGCCTTAGACAACTGATTCAAGGCTTATGCTGGGGCTGCACAAGTGATTCATGAAAGTGAATGAGAATCAAGAAAGGACCTACACTTGCATTTGCAAGGTGATCTCTTATTGTGTAAGTCATTCATATGCCATATGGAGTCGTTGGCCAAGGCAGTAGATCAAGACATCAAGAAAAGGGTTTCTTGGATTGAGATCAAATGGATATGAAATGCACTTAGCTTTAAGACCAGATTATTAGGGTTCTGATTATTCCCTTACCCTAGATCTTGGTTGAGAGATAGTAAGTAGGAGGATTGTATCTCACATGAATCAATGACTTAAAGGTTCTGTCGAATCCGAACATTCCAATTCAGCTAGGGGTTAAACACCTGTTGCTAGACTATGGTCGTTTAATCTGTGGACTGATTAATTAATTAGTGAATTAATTAATTGGGGTCACTGTTAATTGAATTGAGAACCTAGAGGGTCACACACAACAACTTGGTTACATGAGTTGAGGCTTGAAAATGATTAAACGAGTTAATCGGGCCAAGAGGGTTCCACACGTGTGAAACCACACGTGTGGGTCACGTGAGTGACACGTGTCCTTGTGACACGTGTCCCACACGTGTGTATATATATATATATATATATATATATATATTATATATATATGTTAAATAATTAAATGTGTTAATTATTTAATAGACTTTGGTTTAATTTTGAATTAAAAAGAAAGTCTTATTTTGGAGAAAAATAATCTAGTTAATTAATTATGAATTAATTAATTAGATAAAATAAGTTATTTATTTTAAATAAATAAAGTATAAAATTATCCAAAAATAGTTTGGATATTTTTAGTTCTCTTAAAGTTGATTTGAATTAGAATTCAAAGTCAAAGTTGGAAAATACTTGATGATCAAGTAATAGAAGAGAGAGAGACCAAAACCCTAGCCCATAAAGGACTAGGATTTTCGGTCCTCCCCCTTATATAAATAGGGGAGCTCGAGCTCCCCTTAGAGCTAATGGGCAATTCTTTTGGTTCATGTGTTGAACACCATCCTTTCTCCAAGATAAAAAAACCCTAGGTTAAGCCTAAACACTAACTAGAGAACTGGCGTCCTTACTAGTTAGATTGTGATCAATTTGGTGGACTATCTCTAGCTTCAAGTTAGAAGTTTGAAGATTCGAGTTTTACCAAGGAGAGAGGATCAAGCCGCGAGAAGTGCGTTCTTGGGTGGCTTGAAACGCTTCAAGAAAGAATAAAAGAAAAGTAAGTTTCTTAACCCTACGAATTTGGTTACACAATTGCGAGTCCTAGATCCTCTTGTTGGAAATTTTTTAAATTTCCACTACTTTCTGATTCGTGTTTTCCAACAAGTGGTATCAAAGCCACCTCGTAAATCGTGTTTCTGATTCGTCTCAATTATTCTGAATTTGGTAAAAATTCTTAGGCTTGATGCGATTGAGTATTTGTAATTGTTTTAGAAAGCCTGAATTACGAAACTGTAATTTTTCCTGAAAGTTTCTGAAAATTGGTTTTTGCGAAATTTAATTTTTGAAAACTATTTTAGATTTCAAACTGTATAAACTGTTTTTGGATTTCTTGGATTGGTTTTGCTTTTGCACGAAAACACGAAACAAAACCCGGTTTACGACGAACACGCGAAACCCCGCGCGAGCGCCACCGCCCGCCTGGCCTAGGCGTGCGCAGGGCAGCCGCCCAGCACCCTCCCGCAACCGCACGGGAGGCCTTTCCGGCGCGCCAGCTTACCGTCTCCCGTACAAGGCCGGGAGGAGCCGCGCAGCAGCAGCGCGCGCACTCGTGCGGCCTCGACAAGCGCGCGCGCGCGACTCTCTTCGCTTATGGGCCCCGTTTTTTCATAATCCGTGTTTTCGTATTTCGTGCAATCCAGTCCCAATTTTTTATTTTAATTTTAAATTTTTATTTTTGAATATTTATTTTAATTTTTGAATAAAACTTAAAATTGGGATTTTTGAGAAATTGAAACGGTTTATATTTTGGGAAAATACATCTTTGATAAAATTATTAATTTTCAGAAATTAATTGGAATTTTATTGGTTTTAGTAAATTGGGATTTATTGAAAACTTTTATAAACAAGACTCGCATCAAGTCGTGTTTTAAGTCATTAGGACTTGAAACGGGAATTTTAATTTATTGGTTAAATTTAAATTCTCGCAAAAGCATGTTAGGTGATCATGGGTTTAGACTTATGTATGGTTTTAATTTATGCACATGGATGGTTTAAATTGGGGTTGGAGCCCTATAGTTGCGTTTTTCAATTGAGGTTGGAGCCTCACTTATGTGCGTACTGTTATGTGATTTATTATGTGGCTTTCAATATTACTGTTTTTTGAGGCCGGGGTATGCCTCGTGTAATTGTCTAAGGCCAATATGAAGATTGAGCCTTATTACCTTATGTCTTTTTTTCTTTTTATTGTAATTTGAGAGTAGAGATAGGTGGTGAGGTTCTATTTTCATTTTGGAGACAATGCACCATGGAGTAAGATGGACCACATTCAAGTAACAAGGAGGCCCTAAGTGAAGACCCCTCAAAATGTTAGGGAGGGGAATCTCAATTGTAAAAATGTAATAGAGATAGGGCTCGTATTTTGTTACCGCTTTCCCTTATGTGATTTAAACTGTTTATGTGGCATGTATGTTAGAACTTGTGATTGTGGAGTGGCTCCCACATATCACGCATAAGATAGGTAGAACCCATGATCATTACATGTTAGTATCATGCTAGGACATGTAATCTGTTTATGTGCTTGTTTGAAATGCATTTAAGTGTACTTGCATTAATCAAGACTAATAAAATTGGATAACATATATGTTGGTGAGGTCGAACCGGACAACTCTCTGGTTGATTCGAAAATTCCCATTAAATATTAAGCTAATTTCGAACAAATAGGTATTTAATTCGAGATGCAAATTTTGAATTAAATTCCTAGCATTCCATCAATAAGTTTTAAGTTTAGTAAGTGAGACTAGTTATTGTCCGCGAGTCGTGGGATAGGTAGTGGGGCTTATTAGTTCTTAGTTACGTAATTGATCATTTTAAATGATCAATATTTCGTAATCAATTTTAGCAAGGGCGATGTCCGCGAGTCTTGGGTCGTTCGAACTAAGTTTTGATCATGATCTTATGATTGATGGGTCTAGCTTAACGCCTAAGTAAATATGGATGTCGCACGAGTCGTGGGTCCATATTGAAAGATAGGTGATGCAAAAATAATTACTAAGAGTTCTAAAGGTGTTAGAATCGGTAAGTTGTACCTACCTAGGGTTATTACTTAGAATGTCCGCGAGTCGTGGGTTCGAGGTAAAATGCCTAGGATCTTAGTACCCATTGGGAAACGTGTTCCTCTTAGATCTTTGGGAATTACAGATCTTTGAAAAACAGTGGGAGTTACATTAGATTAAAGACCTTATCTTTTGTATATCGTTATAATTCAGCATGCTCACTAGTTCTCTATTTTACCATTTAGGTCGTAGATTCTGTGATTCTCTAAGTGTTTTGAAATGGCAACCAAAAACCCTCTTGTATCGATCCTCGAGTCAAACAAGTTGACTGGTCCCAACTATTTTAATTGGCTGAGGAATCTAAAAATCATTTTAGATTCTGTTCTCTTCGAAGGGGAGGCTCCCACTCGGGCCGAGCGGGACGCGATTCAGAAGTGGAAGGATGATAATCTCCAAGCCCGTTGCCTTATGTTGGCTAACATGTCTCCGGACTTGCAAAGGCAACATGAGGCCATGGAATTCTCTTGGGAGATTTACGACCACTTAGAGCAACTTTACCGCCCTCATGAACGTGTTACAAGGTATAACACTTCAAAGGAATTGTTCCACTTGAGAATGAGGGAAGGTTCAAGTGTCCATGAATATGGACTCAAGTTTCTCGCCCTTACTGAGAAACTTGCTTCCATGGACATGCCACTGAAAGATGAGCTTTCAGTGGATTTGTTGCTAGCTTCGCTCCCACCATCATTCAACCCATTTGTCCTTAACTTCAATATGAATCATGCTGGTGCTACTGTAGCTGAGCTGATTAGTTAGCTTGTGACTACTGAAAGCACGATCAAGAAGGACAATAAGGTTTTGATGGTGAATGTTCCATCTTCCTCTTCTGGGCCTTCTAAAGGTAAGGGCAAGAAAGCCCAAAAGAAGAAGAAGAAACCCCTTAGGCCCACTGGTGGCATTTCGAAGGGGAAGGCCCAAAAGAAGAAGCGTGATCAGAAAGAGGATGTTTGCTTCCATTGTAGCAAAGCGGGACATTGGAGGAGAAACTGCCCAGAGTACAAGGCTACTCTAAAGAAAGGTATTTTTCTCGTTGAAATAAATCTTTCTATTAATTCTAGTTCTTGGGTACTTGATACCGGTTGTGGAACTCATATCTGTAATGATGTACAGATGCTAAGTGAAGTCCAACATCTCAAAGAAGGAGAATGTGTCTTGAAGATCGGTGATGGCTCAAACGTTGAAGCTCGAGCTTTAGGCACAATTAGATTAGATTTAGGTAGTTTTGAGTTAGTCTTAAATAAAGTCCTTTATGTACCAAGCATTATTCGTAATGTAATTTCTGTTCCAATTTTAGATTGTGAAGGTTATGAAACTTATATTAAGAATGGTAAATACTTTATCAAACGGAACAACTCTTCCGTTCACATCGGTACTCTAAGTAATGGACTTTATCTAACTCAAAATATCAATATCATGAATATACAACGAGAAACGAAGCGTAAGAGAGATGACAAAGTTTCAGCTCCCTTATGGCACACTAGATTAGGACACATTTCCAAGAACAGAATTAGCAAGATAAACACTTTAGGATCATTCTCTGAAAATGATCTTAAGGAGTTAACTTCTTGCGAATCCTGTCTCAAAGGAAAAATGTCCAGAGTCCCTTTTAAAGGAACTGTGGAACGTGCTATTAAGGTTTTGGATTTGATCCATATTGATGTTTGTGGACCGCTTAGTGTAAGCATAAGAAACAATCATCAGTATTTTATAACCTTTACTGATGACTTCAGTCGGTATGGTTATGTATACTTGATGAAGTATAAATCTGAAGCTTTTGAGAAATTCTTAGAATTTCAAAAGGAGGTTGAGAACCAAACTGGTCATAAGATCATAGCACTTCGATCTGATCGAGGAGGCGAGTATCTTAGTGAAGAATTTCTTTAATCATCTCAAAGATAATGGGATTATCTCTCAGTGGACTCCTTCGGGAACTCCTCAGCTTAATGGAGTTTTTGAGAGAAGGAATCGAACCTTACTTGATATGGTTCGTTCCATGATGAGTTTCACTGACTTACCACCTTCTTTCTGGGGTTATGCCCTAGAAAGTGCAGCAAAGATTTTGAATCTAGTTCCCTCTAAGTCAGTCCCTAAAACGCCCTATGAAATGTGGCATGGTAAAATCCCTAGCTATTCTTACTTAAGAATTTGGGGTTGTCCTGCTTACGTGAAGAGGACAGTGGGAGATAAGTTAGAATCTCGTTCTAACTTATGCTACTTTGTAGGCTATCCTAAGGAATCCATAGGATACTACTTCTATGATCAATCTGAGCAAAAGGTGTTTGTTTCCAGAAATGCCACTTTTCTTGAGGAACCGTTCCTTAAAGAAAAGAAAGGCAAGATCATAGAATTAGAAGAAGTACAAAGTGATCCCACACCACCCACTGAAGAATCGTACCCTTCTAATCAACCATAACCAATCACGAATTTCGATACACATGAAAATCCTCCTCTAAGGCGTTCTGAACGCACTCCTAGACAGCCGGAGAGATGGTATGGATTCTTCCATGAAATCTCTCAAAAGGATAATGATCCTTTAACATATGAGGAGACACTTTCAGATTCTGAGTCTGAACAGTGGATAGAAACCATGAAATCCGAAATGGATTCCATGAACTCCAACCAAGTTTGGACCTTGGTAGATTTGCCTGACCGTGTCTCATTTCTTCACAATCGTCACCACCATCGTGTATGTTAAAATCACCACAACATTTTTATTAACTGACACGACCGTATCTTGCATTCCTCTTCATGGGAGACACGACGGTGTCTCCCCATCCTCGCATCAGGCCAACTTTCTATACCGAGATAAGAAGGTGTCTCAATTTGCTCATGCTACGGTGTCTCCTCTTCGTCCAAATTTCCCTCAACTTTACATACTGAGACACGACGGTGTCTATAACAGTACAGGAGCAGCCCAGTATGCAGATATTGTCCCCTATGGGTAATCCATGTACCAGCCTTCCCTCAGGTTTTTGTTCTTCCCAGTGGGTTGCGCCACCAAGGAAAACGCGTCTGCAAGGTAAGGTTTCCATCACCCTTATAAGGAGGACTTCGTTCTCCTTCCCAACTGATGTGGGATAGATGCACATCCACCCCACCCCACCCCCCCGGAGAGTTCAGCATCCTCACTGAAGACCTGACACATCAGCTTCCTGGCATCGGCTCTGATACCATTTATAACAGTACAGGACCAGCCCAGTATGCAAATATTATCCCCTATGGGCAATCTGTGTACCGACCTTACCTCAGGGTTTTGTTCTTCCTAGTGGGTTGTGCCACCAAGGAAAACGCTTCTACAAGGTAAGGTTTCCATCCCCCTTATAAGGAGGACTTCGTTCTCCTTCCCAACCGATGTGGGATGGGTGCACATCCACACCCCCTAAGGAGAGCTCAGCATCCTCGCTGAGGACCTGACACATCAGCTTCCTGGCACCGGCTCTAATACCATTTATAATAGTACAAGACCAGCCCAGTATGCAGATATTATCCCCTATGGGCAATCCGTGTACCGGCCTTCCCTCAGGGTTTTGTTCTTCCCAGTGGGTTGTGCCACCAAGGAAAATGCGTCTGCAAGGTAAGGTTTCCATCCCCCTTATAAGGAGGACTTCATTCTCCTTCCTAACCGATGTGCACCCATCCTACATTAGATTCTCCCTCAGATTCTCTCATTGAAAAAATGGATAATTGTACATGTTGGGCTTAATAATTAATTCTCAAATTAGTTAACACATGGTCCACTTTCTCAATTGGACCCATGCGTTCCAAATGATGCTCTCGATCCTACACGTGTACCTTACACATATGGTCTTGTTTCGATCAATTATTTGATCTTTTCAATAATACCCTTTGAACCTGGCATTTATGTGTAACGCTCTATAGGTTCAATTTCAGTTAGCAGTGAGCCTAATTAATTAATACACTTTATCAATTAATTATCTCACAGATAACACGACCATAGTCTAGCAACAGGTGTGTGCCCCCTACTCGAAATATGAATATATATTCAAATGAAACTTTTAATCAATTACATCATGTGGGATACGATCCTCCTACCATCCTACCTCTCGATTAAGATCTAGGGCATGGGAATATAGAGAGCCTACTAATCTTAATCATAAAACAAAGTTCCCTTCATATTTCATTTGATCTCAATCCAAGAAAACCTCATTTTCTTGATCTCTTAACCTAACTACCTCGCGCAAGGATTTTGGGATAGAACATGCATGACTTGTGTAATAAGAGATCATCTTGCTATAGCCAGTGTAGGTCCTTTATTGATTTTAGCAATTCTTATATGCCACTTATGTAATCCCAACATAGGCCGAAATTCAAGTTCTATATGGCGAACCCTTATATCAAAGATTAGTGTAGGTCCTTTATTGATTTTAGCAATTCTTATATGCCACTTATGTAATCCCAACATAGGCCGAAATTCAAGTTCTATATGGCGAACCCTTATATCAAAGATTACAGAGTTAGCCGAAATTCAAGTTCTATATGGCGTGTATTTTTCTTTTTAGGGGTTTTTCGTTCATACCTCGTTCGATCGAGATTTCAACCCTCTTGGACCCCTTCAATGCATTCGAGGCAGATAAACGAGTCCGTAGACTCTAAATTTGTCCAATTCTGACTTCGTTAACCCTTTCTACCAACCGTTCTCGTACACCAGGACCGGGGATAAAATACATGAACCGTCGTTATTCGAGCCAGAACCGATCAGCCCACTCTCTCTCTACTATCTCTCTCTCTCTCACTCTCACACATTACACCACAAACACACACTTCCTGGAACTCAGCTGAAACTCAATGAAATTAGACGAGTGAATAATGCATTTCGAAGATCTCGATGAGCCGAGCACAATGGTATGAGAATCGCAGCCATCCTACGATCGACGGCGGCGTTGTGGTGGTCCGAAGGTGGTGGTTTGTGCCACCCCGTTGCCGGCGACTTCCGTCGGCCAACTCCTACCTTGCCCCATGTTTTTCGACCTCCACATTCCATTCCCGGCCTCCTTTTTGTCCAAATCGCGACGGAGGTGGCGGTTTCTGACAGCTGCAGTAGCGCGGTGGAGCTTGTTGTGGGTTTGACGTTCCGACAACTCTTTGACGTTGGAACCTTAGGGGAATTGATAGGTTCGTCAAGGTTAGTCAACTGGTGGCAGTGGTGTTGCCTGAAACCCACCGGATCGACTACGTCGGAGGAGCAACGATGGCGCGGCTAGGGCTTGGCGGCGGCACCGGATTTTGATATTTTTTCGATGATTATGATATGGATTTCGAAGCTCTCGTCATGGGTAAGCCGATGCTTTTTATGGATTCGATTTTCGTTCACCGGTTTGGAAGTAATTTGGATTTGAAGATTTTGGGGTTTTGTATTCTTTGATTTGAAATTGGGGACGATTGGTTTGGAATTTAAAGAAATTAATCGAGGATTTGGAACGAGCACGAGGAGTTCTTGCTAGGGTGATTTTTGGGGAATTTTCCAGCACGTTCCGACTCCGGCCGAGCAGCGGCCGGTCACTATTCCGGCAGCTCCGGTAGCGACGCTCCGGTGGTCTACAGACAGTTTATCCGCCTCGTCGTGGTGAGTCCAACGCCACCTTATGTTCCTTAATCCGACACTCGGTTTATTTTCTACGAATTTATTTGTGTATTTGGGACATATTTGATTTAATTATTTTAAATGCAAATTAATTGCCTTATGCTTGAATTGTTGATGGAAATGAATTCCAATGTATATGAAATCCTGTATAAAATGTAATTTGATATATACGGATGTATTAATTTGCAATTTGAATCCCGACATGAAAAATTTGAGCTATTTGTCTAACTTTAAGGGGTGTATGAGTAATTTTCATGAAAATGTAAATTGTATGACTTGAATTAGTTAAACCATATTATTTGTGAAACAGTTATGCTAATTTTGATTAAGTAAAAGATGAACTATTATGTCTTGGATACCAAACTTGAAATTTAGTAATTAATGTTAAATTACTTAAATTGAATACGAAACCGTTTAGGTGATAGTTGAATTTGAATTTATTATACGATATATGAATTGTATGAACTCTGTATAGTTGAATGACATAGTTGGAATTTGAAAAGTGACTTCGTGAATCTAAATGGAATTCGTAACATGTTATATGACTTAATTGGTCTTGTATTATGTGAACTTGTATAAAATGTGATATATGAATTGAATATAACTTATAGGATTTAATTAGGAACTTTTGCACGAAAGAATAGTTTAATTATACGAATATGAATGTGGTATGCGCTATATGAATTAATATGTAATAATTTGAATTGCTTTGTCTTTCTATTTCTCTTGTTTGCATTAATTGTGCACCTGAACGTGTCCTAATATGTAATATGATTTCACTGAACTATATAATGATTTGTTTTGTATGTAATTACCTTGAATTTGAACCCTGCCTACGTGATTGCATCTTTTAAGTGTTTGAGCATTGTCGTGCGTCTCTGTGTGGTTGTCTGAGTCTGAGTCTGAGCCCGGTGTTGTGTTTTGTGTGCTCAGTTGGTACAGGTGCACCCGGGGTGGTGACAAGTGGGTCGTGCAGGTTCCGGGATGGACCGTTTGCTTTGTCTTCAGCCTTGTTGGTACCAGGTGAGGTTAGGTTATAGTTAAACCCTAATGAAACATGCTCATTTTCTATGTATACGAACTATAACTTTACCTATATATAAATATGTGCGAGATATGTAATTTTATGAATTGTTATAAGTTTGTGAGTATGATTCGCTATGTACGAGCCTATGTATGCTTATTGGTATTCGATTTGATTTGTACTATTTTGCAACATTAAACCACTTTCAAACCGTATGCCTCTTATGATCCGGGAGACACGAGCTAAGGATTATGTTGATGATTTGACACGGAGAGGCATGTAAAACGTGGTTGTTGCAAGGTAAGGTATGTAATGTTAATGTTATGTAATGTTACGTATGTAATGGTTTGTAGCGGGTTAAGTAATGTAATGAATGTAATGTAATGTAATGATAATGATGGGCCCCGGATTTGTGGGTAAGGGAGACATGGGACGGCCATGGGGTCGCTGGTTATGACCCCTGTACACATCTCCACAGTTAGTTCGGATTACTCCTGAACTTGCCAGGAGGTTTGGTGGGGGGTGGATATCCTGAAGGTTGAGAAGCTTGCACTCCCCTCGATTGTAATGGATGGTTAAGGTCGCGCAACCCTTCCATCACCGGAGAAGGAGGTATGTTTTTATGTATCCTATGTTTAAATGTGATTTGTTATGAATGATTAGTTGGAGGAGCCCAGGATGGGATTAGATACTCGTTCCTGCCGAGTTTTGTATGCATGCTCTGTTAAAGTTCGTGAAACGGGGGTAGACTTAAAAATTAAGATAAAATATAGATCGTCTTGAAAGTATAAGTTAAAATATGAAATGTTTTGGTAAGATTTTCTATGATAAGTATGCTTTGTTATGATTTGATACGTATGAATTTTGTTAAGTTAAGTTTTGTTCTGCTTTGATAAGAATCCTTATATATATATATATATATATATATATATATATATATATATATATATATATATATATCACGAGCAAAGTTTGGTGTGCAAAAACTATCCCCGAGTTCATGAACCGTGTGTGTGACTGAATGTGCTCTGCTCCTTATTTATATATAGCTTGTGTGGGTAGCCCCTCACTCAGTCCTTGGACTGAACCCTCCTTCTTTATGTTTTAGTTGCAGGTTCAAGTTTTGGAGTTCGAGCTAGGCGGTTTTGAGTTGGGTCTGTTGACTCTGTGTCTATCTGTTTGATTTGTTAAGTACTTATGCAGGTTTGTACTTATGATTTAAATATATGAAATGCGGGAAAGGTTAGGACAGGTTCGTGGAATTAGTTGAACCCGGTTTGTTGTATGTTATTCGGGACAGGTTAGGACAGGTTTTCTCGATTAGTTGATGTTGATTTACTTTCTGGAATAGGTGAAGTATGATTGTTGATTAAAGTTTTTGATAATTCGTATTTTGTATCGCTTATGCATTCAAGTTTTGCATATTTTACTGGTATAGGGTTTAGGTACCGCCTAGCTTAGGTTGGATTTTCGTTTGTTACCCGTTCGTTGTGACTTGGTGCGTGTGCGGAGTTTCCATTTCATACGCGTGTCGGGTCATAGTGCGGGGGTGTGGAGCCTCTCGCTCAGGGTGCTACATCTTAAGTGGTATCAGAGCTACCAGGTTCAGAACCGGTGCTCTTGAGTGGTGTTGTGTCAATCTAGGTCGTACGGCATAGGAATATATGCACATTGCATCCGTTTGGCATGAAATTTTGCTTCCTCAGTATGAATTGTACCGAGTTATGTGACTATGTGCGCGCTATGACTATGATTGTGTAACACTTCATCATGTGCTTTCAATTACATTTAATTGTTGCACTTACTTTTGACTTAAGTGCCACATTTCATTTGCACATCTACCTTCATGCACCAACTTTAGTGTTTTAATTACAGTGTTGCAATACCAACAATTTAACCAGCTTCCATGACATCATCGCAACTTTATGGTCAAGATTTCAAACACCACGGTGAACGATACACTAAGCATCCATGGTACGAGCATACCTGAATCCTTTATTTGATTATTCCTATTATTACGTAATACCCTTGCCAAGTGTGATGTGTGTTGATTGTTGTGACCAGTGATCGTGCTTATGTGCTTGAGTGAAAGGGAGATTTAATTCTCTCTGTTTACATGCCAGGGAGAGGTCGACTCTTCGTATTTGTGTGTTAGAGAGATGTTGGATTCTCTCTAAATTATGTGATAGAAAGATGTTGAATTCTTTCTGAGTTCTGTGCACAAGAGATGTTGGATTCTCTTGTACTTAGGTATTCGAGGGATGCTGGATTCCCTTGGATTTAGGGGTTTGAGGAATGCCGGATTTTCTCAAACTAGAATGTCTGGGAGATTTGGAATATATCGGGTTTAGGTTGAGAGATGGGGTTCTCTCGATTCTGCGTTTGCGAGATAGGGCTCTCTCAATTATGTGCCTGAGAGACGGGGTTTTCTCTTTTGTGTGTACTGAGGGATGGGGTTCTCTCACTTATGTGTTGAGAGATGGGATTCTCTTTTGTTTGTTGCAGTTGAGTACGTCTGGCCAGACGATAGTTTGCAAGCGAAGAGGATGCGACAGTATCAAGCTTTGGGTGTAGTGGTCTAGTGGGGATCGAACGAGTTTGAAGCGCCCAACAGTCAAGTGTTCGGACAAACCTCTGTGACTACCAAACTCTGAAGGGAGTTGATGCAAACAATGGGAGTAAACTTCACAGCCAGGGCTATGACTCTACACGATTTCGGGAGATGGATTAAAGTATTCCAGTTTGAAGCTTTACGACTCAGTAATAGGACCTGAGGACAGGTCCTTTTGAAGGAGGGGAGTTTGTAACATCCCGTTTGCTCGACGTATAAGGTACTCCACGTTTCAACCTTTTATGTGTTTAATTTTGTGATTTTATGTTTTTCGCAGCCCTATTTTGAACTATTTTAGAGTTTAGGGGCCTTTCCGTAATTTTCTCTTTTTAGGGGTTTTTCGGTCATTCCTCATTCGATTGAGATTTCGACCTCTTGGACCCCATCTACGCGTTCGGGGTAGCTAAATGAGTCCGTAGACTCTAAGTTTGTCCAATTCTGACTTCGTTAACCCTTCCTATCGACCATTCTCGTACACCAGGACCCAGGAAAAAATGCCCGGACCCTCGTTATTCGAGCCAGAACCGATCAGCCCTCTCTCTCTCTACCATCTCTCTCTCTCTCTCACACATATTACACCACAAACACACACTTCCCGGAACTCAGCCGAAACTCAACGGAATTGGACGAGTGAATAATGCATTTCGAAGATCTCGATGAGCCGAGCACAATGGTATGAGAATCGCAACCATCCGACGATCGACGGCGGCATTGTGGTGGTCCGAAAGTGGCGATTTGTGCCACCCCGTCGCCGGCGATAATCCGGTAACTTCCGCCGGCCAACTCCTACCCAACCCCATGTTTTTTGACCTCTACATTCCATTCTTTGCCTCCTTTTTGTCCGAATTGCGGCGGAGATGATGGTTTCTGACAACTGCAGTAGCGCGGTGGAGCTTGGTGGCGGGTTTGACGTTCCGGCAACTATTTGACATCGGAACCTTGGGGGAATCGATGGGTTTGTCAAGGTTAGTCAACTGGTGGTGGTGGTGCCACCTGAAACCCACCGGATCGACGGCGACGGAGGAGTAGCAGTGGCACCCAATTTCAACGATTTTTCCGGCGATTATGATATGCATTTCGAAGCTCTCGTCACGGGTAAGCCGATGCTTTTTACGGATTCGATTTTCATTCACCGATTTGGAAGTAATTTGGATTTGAAGATTTTGGGGTTTTATATTATTTGATCTGAAATTGGGGACGATTGGCTTGGAATTTCCAGAAATTGATCAAGGATTTGGAACGAGCACGAGGAGTTCTTGCTAGGGTGATTTTTGGGGAATTTTCCGACACGTTCCGGCGGCAGTGCTCAGGCATTCTTCGGACAGTTTGTTCGCCTCGTCGTGGTGAGTCCAATGCCACTTTCTGTTCGTTAATCCAACATTCGGTTTATTTTCTACGAATTTATTTGTGTATTTGGGACATATTTGATTTAATTGTTTTAAATGCAAATTAATTTCCTTATGCTTAAATTGTCGATGGAAATGAATTCCAATGTATATGAAAACCTGTATAAAATGTAATTTGATATGTACGGATGTTTTGATTTGAAATTTTAATCCTGACATGTAAAATTTGAGCTATTTGTCTAACTTTAAGGGGTGTATGTGTAATTTTCATGAAAATGTAAATTGTATGACTTGAATTAGTTAAACTATATTATTTGTGAAACAGTTATGCTAATTTTGATTAAGTAAAAGATGAACTATTATGTCTTGGATACTAAACTTGAAATTTAGTAATTAATGTTAAATTACTTAAATTGAATTCTAAACTGTTTAGGTGATAGTTGAATTTGAATTTATTATACGATGTATGAATTGTGTGTACTCTATACGGTTGAATGACATAGTTGGAATTTGATAAGTGACTTCGTGAATCTAAATGGAATTCGTAACATGTTATATGACTTAATTGGTTTTGTATTATGTGAATTTGTATGAAATGTGATATATGAATTGAATAGAACTTATAGGATTTAATTAGGAACTTTTGCACGAAAGAATAGTTTAATTGTACGAATATGAATTGGTATACGTTATATGAATTAATATGTAATAATTTGAATTGCTTTGTCTTTTTATTTCTCTTGTTTGCATTAATTGTGCACCTGAACGTGTCCTAATATGTAATATGATTACACTAAACTACATAATGATTTGTTTTGTATGTAATTTACATGAATTTGAACCCTGCCTACGTGATTGCATCTTTTAAGTGTTTGAGCATTGTCGTGCATCTCTGTGTGGTTGTCTAAGTCTAAGTCTGAGCCCGGTGGTGTCTTTTGTGTGCTCAGTTGGTACAGGTGCACCCAGGGTGGTGACAAGTGGGTCGTGCAGGTTCCGGGGTGGACCATTTGCTTTGTCTTCAGCCTTGTTGGTACCAGGTGAGGTTAGGTTATAGTTAAGCCCTAATGAAACGTGCTCGTTTTCTATGCATGCGAACTATAACCTTAGCTATATATAAATAAGTGCGAGATATGTAATTTTATGAATTTGTTATAATTTTGTAAGTATGATTCGCTATGTACGAGCCTATGTATGCTTATTGGTATTTGATTTGATTTGTAATGTTTGGCAACATTAAACCACGCTTCAAACCGTGTGCCTCTTATGAGCCGGGAGACACGAGCTAAGGATTATGTTGATGATTTGACACGGAGGTATGTAAAGCATGGTTGTTGCAAGGTTTGGTATGTAATGTTAATGTTATGTAATGTTACGTATGTAATGGTTTGTAGCGGGTTAAGTAATGTAATGAATGTAATGTAATGTAATGATAATGATGGGCCCCGGAGTTGTGGGTAAGGGAAACCTAGGACGGCCATGGGGTCGCCGGTTAAGACCCCTGTACACATCTCTACAGTTAGTTCGGATTACTCCTGAACTCGTCAGGAGGTTTGGTGGAGGATGGATATCCTGAGGGTTGAGAAGCTTGCACTCCCCTCGGTTGTAATGGATGGTTAGGGTCGTGCAACCCTTCCATCACCGGAGAAGGAGGTATGTTTGTTATGTATCCTATGTTTCAATGTGATTTGTTATGAATGATTAGTTGGAGGAGCCCAGGATGGGATTAGGTACTCGTACCCGCCGAGTTTTGTACGTATGCTCTGTTAAAGTTCATGAAACGAGGATATACTTAAAAATTAAGATAAAATATGGATCTTCTTGAAAGTATAAGTTAAAATATGAAATGTTTTGATAAGATTTTCTACGATAAGTATGCTTTGTTATGATTTGATACGTATGAATTTTGTTAAGTTAAGTTTTATTATGCTTTGATAAGAATCCTTATATATATATATATATATCACGGGCAAAGTTTGGTGTGCAAAAACTATCCCCGAGTTCACGAACCGTGTGTGTGACTGAATGTGTTCTGCTCCTTATTTATATATAGCGTGTGTGGGTAGCCCCTCACTCAGTCTTTGGACTGACCCCTCCCTCTTTATGTTTTAGTTGTAGGTTCAGGTTTTGGAGTTCGAGCTAAGCGGTTTTGAGTCGGGTCTGTCGAGTCTGTGTCTATCTGTTTGATTTGTTAAGTACTTATGTAGGTTTGTACTTATGATTTAAATGTATGAAATGCGGGACAGGTTAGGACAGGTTCGTGGAATTAGTTGAACCCATTTCGGTGTATGTTATTCGGGACAGGTTAAGACAGGTTTCCTCGATTAGTTGAACCATAGTTGATGTTGATTTACTTTCTGGAATAGGTGAAGTATGATTGTTGATTAATGTTTTTGATAATTCGTATTTTGTATCGCTTATGCATTGAGGTTTTGCATATTTTACTGGTACAGGGTTTAGGTACCGCCTAGCTTAGGTTGGATTTTCGTTTATTACCCATTCGCTGTAACTTGGTGCGTGTGCGGACTTTTCATTTTGTACACATGTCGGGTCATAGTGCGGGGGTGTGGTGCCTCTCGCTCGGGATGCTACATTTATACGTAGTACCAAAACTGGAAAGTAAAGATGCAAAATGCGAAGACTCTACTACAGACTCGAACAACCCAAAACAAAAGACCGCCGCATAGCTCGAACTCCCGACACCTGCACCTGCAACTCATTAACAAGGGGGAAAAAGAAACAACGAAGAGGGGTCAGTCCTAAAGACTGGTGAGGGGGCTAACACACGCACACGTACATATACGTAAGAGCATAGCATATACAAAATTAAAGTGTTCATGAACCAGGGCGTAGTTTTTACAATCTAAAACATTTAACCCATGATAATATATATAAAGAAAAAGGTTTAGGGTCGAAGGTCAAAATCAACCAATTTTAGAATTTAGAAGTCCACTCCCGTTTCACGATCCCAACCAATTATCCATTCTTTCAATGTGATATTGGAGCGTATTTTGGTGAGAATCAATTGCATCTTCTTCAAGCTCCAGCCCTATTTTCCTTCGAGCTTCCATGGCAGTAGCAGCGGTAGCGGCAGCTCCAACAACAAGGCAGCAAAAGAGCAAGGAAATGAAGGTAAAACAATACATAACAACACTCATACACGCAGCAATCAAGGGAGCAACGAGATTGGGTCCAAGAGATGCATATATTTAAACATTCTTCAAGCTTTCATGAAAGTACATGTAGCACCCGGAACGCCAGGCACCACATCCCCCGCACTATAGCCCCAATCCACATATGAAACGGACAATCCATACGTGAATCAATGCTACAGCGAACGGGAGACAATAAAATGACTCAAGGCTAGGCGGGTACCCTCAATTTAAAACCAACCAACAATCAAGTCAGAGTATTAAAAAGCGGAAGCAATAACATTCATTAGATACGTATAGGTACCATATTTATTTATTTACTTATAGGTACCAACATTCACACTATCAATACATTATCATCTCCCAACAATATAGATAACAAGGCGATATACAAAATATCCCAAATAGCTATACATACAAAATGTGGGAATGAAGTGTGCTAGACCCAAATTTAAAGACCACTAGACTCTAAATTCCCGCCTAGCACGCCCTGCAAAACACTGAAAAGTTGAGGTGTCAGTCCAACACAGACTGAGCGAGGGGTATAAATAAATATAAGCGCACATACATGCAAGTTATAACCTCGGGTAATAATTTTTGGAAAAGCAATACAATCTAATAGGTTAAAAGAGATACTATCGCCCGAGATTACAACTAATCCAATTTCAATTCAATCAATTCAATACAATCAATAGTGGCCCGGCGAGTGGGGCAATTCTCCAACCTTACACCGACTGTGTACAATCAATCAATCAATTATTAGGTGATTAGGTGATCAAGCAACTCATTAATGTGCACAATTAGCAGTTTCAATAACGCCTTCTTCCTCCGGGTGATGGTGGGATTCCAAGGCCCCACCATCCAATCAATCTGGGCAGAGGGTACATGAATCCCTAAGCCCGGAACTCCTTCCTCCCCTAATCTCCTAGAGGGTTCAGGGTTCATCCCAGTTTGGTGAGGATAGCTCTCGAGTTACCCGTCAGCCCAGGCTTTCCCGGTTGGCTCGAGTCACTACCCTCGGGCCCACAGTGCAATACAATACTCGCCAAAACAATCAATCAATCAATCAATTCCTTCAATGGTTCGATAAAACATTTGAAAACCAATTTCTTTTAAAAACTATAAGTTATATAGATAGGTTTTGGCTTAAAATTCACATAGGGTTGTACGGGTCCTATGTATCTAAAATTAAACCTCACCTAAACGACCCAAAATAACCAAGGAAACAGCTCACGGGGCCTGCTCCTCGTCACCAGGAAGCTGGTCTGTGCAAGAAAAACAATTGTCCGTGAAACACGACTCAAAATGTACCAAATATGACGAACGGCGGAAATGCAACGAGACGACGGGAAAAATACAATGTACCATGAAAATATTGCGTTTCAACATGTAATCATTCATATAATAGCAATTAGGGGTCAAAGAAGCCGTCGGAACGGGGTGCTAAAAATGCAATTTTATGCAGTGAATTTTGGGCACTTTCTGGACTATGGGAACGGCCGTTCCGGCTTCCCTTTGAAAATGGGAAGGGCCGTTCCCATGGCCTGAAGAAAACGCGCCAGCGTTTTAAAATATAAAATGCGTTTTGGCTGGGAAGGGCCGTTCCGGCTCACAGGCCAAAGTGGGAACGGCCGTTCCCAGTCTCGCTGGCCTAATGTCTCAGCATCATGGGAACGGCCGTTCCAGTTTTGAACTGGGGTTGGGAAGGGCCGTTCCCAGAATACGAGAGCAGCTGTATGCAGAGCAGAACAGAGCAGTAATGGCAACACCACAAACAATCACCAAAAATGGCTTCAAGCCAAGTTCAAAAGCATATAATAGATGCAATAAATAGGCTAACATGCATTTTGATCAATAACAATTCATAAAAACACATGATTCCATGTTAGATCATCAATAATCACTCATTTGAAACCCATATACTCCATCATGCTTCAAGTTCATAAAACTCAAGATATATGCATCAAACTCAAGCTTAAAGTTCACAAATAAATTTCCAACAATGAATACACAATTTACTCAAACCATTACAAAGCCCCATATATCATATATTTTCAATAAAATCAACCAATCTCCATAATTACCTCAAATGGAAGAAATGATAGATGAGAAAGAAGAAAGGATGATGATGAAGCTCCTATGTCCCCAAAACCCACAATTATGAAGCTTGAATGATGAAATCTCCCAACTCCAAGGCAAGGGTTTTTGGTTCGGTTGAAGAAGGAGAAAAAATGGAGCAAAGATGATATGTTTGGTATGAAAGGGAATGCAATGGTACGTGATATGCTGCTCAAGAGAAGAGAAAAGATGGCCATTTTGCAATTAAATCCCTCCACTTATTAAGTTATGCAATTAAGTCCAAATCCCATTTTAAATGATCAATTAGGTCCAATGTAATTAGATCCCAAATTCATGAAAATGAGCAATTAAGGACGTAAAAGAAATAAATCACATTCGGGGAAATAATTCACATTGCAATCACGTTCAATATATCCAATAAATATGATATGATATGAATTTTCAATAAAATATCAAGAATATAATTTTATAAAATTATGTCATGCTATGGAAAATTAAAGAAATGAACAATTAATAATTAAATTACAACTCTCAAACGCACACGTGTCGTTCATACCTAAAATGCCGAAAGCTCAGGCGTTACAATCCTCCCTCCTTATAAGAATCTGGTCCCCAGATTCACTGATCGGAAGGGAACAACTCTGGATGGAACCGTCTCATTTTGTCTTCGGTCTCCCACGTGGCTTCTTCGGTCTTATCACTTCTCCAAAGAACCTTAACCATGGGAATCCTCCGGTTTCTTAATTCCTGAAACTTCTTATCCAAAATCTTAACCGGTTTCTGAACAAAGGTAAGACTTGGTTCCAATTCCACTTCTTCAACAGGAATGATCTCGGTTTCATCGGGGTAGTATTTCCTCAGCTGAGACACGTGAAATACATTATGAATCCCCGTGAGGCTCGGTGGTAGGTCCAATCTGTAAGCAACTTCTCCAATTCTTTCCACAATTTCATAAGGACCTAAATAACGAGGTTTAAGTTTACCTCCTTTCCCAATCCGAGCAAATCCTTTACGTGGAGACGCCTTCAAGAATATCCGGTCTCCAACCTCAAACTCGAGATCTCTTCTGCGACGATCGACGTAGCTCTTCTGTCTGTCCTGAGCTGATTTCATTCGTTGTGTTATTAATTGGACTTTCTCAATCATAGCTTCAACGGCCTTGGAAGGTTTCTCCAATTTCTCACTTTTCTTAACACCTTCCTGCTTAGTCCATTTCCACTCTTCCAAGTCAAAGAACAACGGAGAACGACACTTCCGTCCATAAAGTAGCTCATACGGTGCCATTCCAATCGAAGCCTGAAAACTGTTGTTGTACGCAAACTCAATCAAAGGTAGTTGATCATGCCAAGAAGACTGAAAATCCAAAGAACAAGCTCGAAGCAAATCCTCGAGATACCTTATTAATCTCTCGGACTGGCCATCCATCTGAGGATGAAAAGCTGTACTAAACTGGAGCTTCGTACCCAAAACCTCTTGCAATTCACGCCACAACCTCGAAGTGAACCGTGGATCTCTGTCAGAAACTATACTAATCGGAATCCCGTGAAGTCTAACGATCTCCCGGTTATAAAGCTCGGCTAGCTTGCGAATCTTATACGACATCCGAACCGGTAGAAAATGTGCAGACTTCGTCAAACGGTCCACAATCACCCAAATCCCATCAAATCCACCTTTCACCTTAGGTAATCCGGACACGAAATCCATCGTCACCTGTTCCCACTTCCACTCAGGAATAGGTAACGGCTGAAGAAGACCTCCCGGTTTCTGATGCTCGGCTTTCACTTTCTGACAAGTGAGACAATGCTTCACAAACTCGGCCACATCTTTCTTCAATCCACGCCACCAATAATATTGCCTTAAATCCTTATACATCTTGTTTCCTCCGGGGTGGATAGAATAAGCCGATCTGTGAGCTTCCTCGAGCAATACCCGTTTCAACTCTTCGGGTACAACCACTCGGTTCTTGAAACGAAGAAGACCGGTTTCATCGAACCCCGAATGGACACTCTGGATCAGCTCTTGCCTTAGCTACCAATCTCTGAACTTCCAAATCTGTACTCTGAGCTTCGAACAACTTGTGCTTCAATTCTGGCTGGACCGAAATATTAGAAACTCGAGCCTTTAAAACAATTGGCTCGATTCCACTACTTTCACCCACTTCCAAGCTCGACACACTAGCCTTCCTACTGAGTGCATCAGCGACCACGTTGGCTTTGTCGGGATGGTACTTGATCGTGCAATCATAATCTTCCAACCTTTCCATCCAACGCCGTTGCCTCATATTCAAATCCTTCTGAGTGAATAAATACTGGAGGCTTTTGTGGTCAGTGAAAATCTCGAAAGTCACCCCGTACAAATAATGTCTCCACTTTCCAAGTGCAAAGACTACGGCAGCAAGCTCAAGATCATGTGTCGGATAATTCTTCTCATGCTCTTTCAACTTTCGGGATGCATAAGCAATTACCTTACCCTTCTGAGTCAACACACATCCCAAACCTTCCTTGGAAGCATCCGTATAAACAGCATACCCTTCAGAACCTTCCGGAAGGGCTAACACTGGAGCAGACACTAACTTCTCCTTCAAGAAAGTGAAACTCTTCTCACAATCTTCATTCCAATCAAATTTCACATTCTGCTTCGTCAACCGGGTTAAAGGAGCTGCTAACTTGGAGAAATCCTTAACAAACCTCCGGTAATAACCTGCCAATCCCAAGAAACTCCTAATCTCAGAGGCATTCCTAGGTTTCTCCCACTTCAACACCGACTCAATCTTGGAAGGATCGACTTCCAACCCGTTGCCCGAAATCACGTGACCCAAGAATGACACCCTGTCAATCCAGAACTCACACTTGCTAAACTTGGCAAACAACTGATGCTCCTTCAAAGTCCTTAATACCAACTGGAGGTGTCTTGCATGCTCCTCGGCAGACTTCGAGAAAACCAGGATATCATCAATAAAGATGACCACGAACTTATCCAGAAAAGGCCTGAAGATCCTGTGCATCATATCCATAAAAGCTGCTGGGGCATTAGTCAAACCAAACGGCATCACAACAAACTCATAGTGCCCGTACCGAGTGTTAAATCCTGTCTTAGAAATATCCCCTGCTCGGATACGCAGCTGGTAGTATCCTTGTCTCAAGTCCAGTTTCGAATAGACTTTCGATCCCTGAAGTATGTCAAACAACTCCTCGATGTGTGGAAGAGGATACTTGTTCTTGATCGTCATCCGGTTCAACTCTCTATAGTCTATGCACATTCTCAAGGTCCCGTCCTTCTTCTTTACAAACAAAACCGGTGCACCCCAGGGAGAAGAACTCGGTCTAATGTACCCAATCTCCAACAACGCATCAAGTTGAGTCTTCAACTCTTTCAACTCGACCGGAGCCATACGATACGGAGTCTTGGAGTACGGCTCTGCGTTAGGGTACAAGTCGATCACAAACTCAATTTCCCATTCTGGAGGTAAAGAATCCAATTCCTCAGGAAAGACCTCGGGAAACTCCTTCACTACTTCCGTTTCTTCCAGCTTACTCTGATCCTTAGGTTTGTTAAGAATATAAGCAATGAAACCCGTGGCTCCCTCTCGAACCAACTTATGAGCTTCAGAAAAAGAAAGTAGCGGTACAGTCTTGGAACTCCAACCTACTACCAAATCTGATCCCAACTGAACCTTCTTCGCTCTACAATCAACTGTAGCAGAATGTCTGTACAACCAATCCATGCCCAAAATAGATCCATAGCAAGTCATCGGCAGCTCAATGAAGTCTGACAAGAAAACTCGACCCTCGATGCTCACCGGAACCTCTCTGAACACCCGATCAGATTCTAAACTACCACCAAAAGGAGTACTAACCACATAACATGCAGAAGAACGAGAAACAGGCAAAGGCAAAGAAACAGATATAGCACTCGAAAGAAAGGAGTGAGTAGCTCCCGGATCAAACAAGGTATGAATGTTTGTGCCATGTATGCAAATGGTACCTTCAACTACCGCGGCTGGATCAATATCAGCATCCTGCTGCTCACCCTCCAAAGCATAAGCACGAGCCCTAATCAGTGGTCTCGGTGCCCCCGGTGGTGGTATCCTGCGATCCGGACAGCCATCTACCAAATGCTCATCGCTCCCACAAAGTAGGCATAAACCCAGACGCCTCCTGCAGTTATCATAGACGTGTGTCCTCTGTCCACAGAAGGTACAATAAGGTCTCTCGGGTGGTGGTGGCAAAGCTGGAGCAACTGGAGCAACTGGAGCTCTAATCACTGGTCCTGCTGGTCGGGGCTTCTTCCCTGGGCCTTGTGGAGCTGGTGGTGGAGAAGAATAAACCATCGGCCTCTTGCCTGAAGCAGAACCCGAGCCTGACCCCTTATACCCTGATCCGGCACCTCTAAAACCCGATCCAGAACCTCTGAATCCCGATCCAGACCCTGAGCCCGAACCTGAACCTGAACGGTAGGTAGACCGCCTCGCATTCACTGAATCCTCAACCAATAGAGCCTTCTTGGTAGCCTTCACCCAGATACTCGTGTTGACTGCCTCAATCGCTACCTGAATATCCGGTCTAAGGCCCTGAACAAACTGCATCGCCTTATGGAAATCATCACTCGCTATATTAGGAGCATAGCGGGACAACCTCTCAAACTCGGCGATGTACTCTGAGACCGACCTGTTTCCTTGCTTCAACTCTGTAAATTCCTTCAATCTCCTAGTACGAGAAGATGGAGGAATGAACTTGTTCTGAAATTCTCTAACAAACACTTCCCAATTCGCTTCCTCGCCTGCAGCATCTAACACAATCCGGGCACTCTCCCACCAAGAGTAGGCCTCACCCTGAATCAAAGAAATGGTACAACGGGCCTTCTCCCTAGACTCACACGGGATAAGCTCCCATATCCTCTCAATCTCTTTCAGCCACTGCTCGGCCTGAATGTCATTTCCTTTGTAAAATTTGGGAGGATGTTGGTTCTGAAACTCCCTGAAAACAGCTGATATTTGGCCTCCAGGCTGTGGTGGTGCAACTGGTGGTGGTGGTGGAACATAATCCCGAACTCTCTGATCAATAAGACCCACCACTGCGTTCATGAAGTCCTGTGGCTGAGCCTGAGGAGGTGGAGGAGGAGGTGGTGATCTCTCCCTGCGATGATGTCGATGTCTAGGAGAACGATCACGGTGATGTCTATCGCGAGCCATCCTGAAATCAAGTCACTATTATGCATGTTCGGTTAGCCAATGCCAATGTGTGCAAATAATTCAAAATTGCACATAAGTTCAAAACTCAACAGGTCATCCCAATTCAAGTAAGTCAAGTAGGTTCAAGTATCAAATAACAATGCAAGACTCTCAAATTGACAATTAGTTCCTATGCCGTGCGACCTAGACTCACAAGACACGACACTAGAGACCCGGTTTTGCAACCGAGCTCTGATACCACCGTAGGATGTAGCACCCGGAACGCCAGGCACCACATCCCCCGCACTATAGCCCCAATCCACATATGAAACGGACAATCCATACGTGAATCAAAGCTACAGCGAACGGGAGACAATAAAATGACTCAAGGCTAGGCGCGTACCCTCAATTTAAAACCAACCAACAATCAAGTCAGAGTATTAAAAAGCGGAAGCAATAACATTCATTAGATACGTATAGGTACCATATTTATTTATTTACTTATAGGTACCAACATTCACACTATCAATACATTATCATCTCCCAACAATATAGATAACAAGGCGATATACAAAATATCCCAAATAGCTATACATACAAAATGTGGGAATGAAGTGTGCTAGACCCAAATTTAAAGACCACTAGACTCTAAATTCCCGCCTAGCACGCCCTGCAAAACACTGAAAAGTTGAGGTGTCAGTCCAACACAGACTGAGCGAGGGGTATAAATAAATATAAGCGCACATACATGCAAGTTATAACCTCGGGTAATAATTTTTGGAAAAGCAATACAATCTAATAGGTTAAAAGAGATACTATCGCCCGAGATTACAACTAATCCAATTTCAATTCAATCAATTCAATACAATCAATAGTGGCCCGGCGAGTGGGGCAATTCTCCAACCTTACACCGACTGTGTACAATCAATCAATCAATTATTAGGTGATTAGGTGATCAAGCAATTCATTAATGTGCACAATTAGCAGTTTCAATAACGCCTTCTTCCTCCGGGTGATGGTGGGATTGCAAGGCCCCACCATCCAATCAATCTGGGCAGAGGGTACATGAATCCCTAAGCCCGGAACTCCTTCCTCCCCTAATCTCCTAGAGGGTTCAGGGTTCATCCCAGTTTGGTGAGGATAGCTCTCGAGTTACCCGTCAGCCCAGGCTTTCCCGGTTGGCTCGAGTCACTACCCTCGGGCCCACAGTGCAATACAATACTCGCCAAAACAATCAATCAATCAATCAATTCCTTCAATGGTTCGATAAAACATTTGAAAACCAATTTCTTTTAAAAACTATAAGTTATATAGATAGGTTTTGGCTTAAAATTCACATAGGGTTGTACGGGTCCTATGTATCTAAAATTAAA
Organism: Lantana camara; assembly: GCA_037501455.1. Lineage (NCBI taxonomy): Eukaryota > Viridiplantae > Streptophyta > Magnoliopsida > Lamiales > Verbenaceae > Lantana > Lantana camara. Next base: position 45,525,053 of record CM074859.1, read on the forward strand.
CCTCACCTAAACGACCCAAAATAACCAAGGAAACAGCTCACGGGGCCTGCTCCTCGTCACCAGGAAGCTGGTCTGTGCAAGAAAAACAATTGTCCGTGAAACACGACTCAAAATGTACCAAATATGACGAACGGCGGAAATGCAACGAGACGACGGGAAAAATACAATGTACCATGAAAATATTGCGTTTCAACATGTAATCATTCATATAATAGCAATTAGGGGTCAAAGAAGCCGTCGGAACGGGGTGCTAAAAATGCAATTTTATGCAGTGAATTTTGGGCACTTTCTGGACTATGGGAACGGCCGTTCCGGCTTCCCTTTGAAAATGGGAAGGGCCGTTCCCATGGCCTGAAGAAAACGCGCCAGCGTTTTAAAATATAAAATGCGTTTTGGCTGGGAAGGGCCGTTCCGGCTCACAGGCCAAAGTGGGAACGGCCGTTCCCAGTCTCGCTGGCCTAATGTCTCAGCATCATGGGAACGGCCGTTCCAGTTTTGAACTGGGGTTGGGAAGGGCCGTTCCCAGAATACGAGAGCAGCTGTATGCAGAGCAGAACAGAGCAGTAATGGCAACACCACAAACAATCACCAAAAATGGCTTCAAGCCAAGTTCAAAAGCATATAATAGATGCAATAAATAGGCTAACATGCATTTTGATCAATAACAATTCATAAAAACACATGATTCCATGTTAGATCATCAATAATCACTCATTTGAAACCCATATACTCCATCATGCTTCAAGTTCATAAAACTCAAGATATATGCATCAAACTCAAGCTTAAAGTTCACAAATAAATTTCCAACAATGAATACACAATTTACTCAAACCATTACAAAGCCCCATATATCATATATTTTCAATAAAATCAACCAATCTCCATAATTACCTCAAATGGAAGAAATGATAGATGAGAAAGAAGAAAGGATGATGATGAAGCTCCTATGTCCCCAAAACCCACAATTATGAAGCTTGAATGATGAAATCTCCCAACTCCAAGGCAAGGGTTTTTGGTTCGGTTGAAGAAGGAGAAAAAATGGAGCAAAGATGATATGTTTGGTATGAAAGGGAATGCAATGGTACGTGATATGCTGCTCAAGAGAAGAGAAAAGATGGCCATTTTGCAATTAAATCCCTCCACTTATTAAGTTATGCAATTAAGTCCAAATCCCATTTTAAATGATCAATTAGATCCAATGTAATTAGATCCCAAATTCATGAAAATGAGCAATTAAGGACGTAAAAGAAATAAATCACATTCGGGGAAATAATTCACATTGCAATCACGTTCAATATATCCAATAAATATGATATGATATGAATTTTCAATAAAATATCAAGAATATAATTTTATAAAATTATGTCATGCTATGGAAAATTAAAGAAATGAACAATTAATAATTAAATTACAACTCTCAAACGCACACGTGTCGTTCATACCTAAAATGCCGAAAGCTGGGGCGTTACAGTACAACAATGGTGGGATGATATGCTGCCATTAACCACGAAATTCATGAATAAAAATGAAACAAGTAAGTCATATTGATCACATATTCAGCTCTAAAACAAGAAATGGATCAAAGAGATGCAAGAAATCATCATATGAATCCTTTAACCTAACTATTCATGTGGATGATCATAGCAAACCCTATACTCCATGAAAATAAACAAAATCATATGAAAAAGAAAGGTAAGAAGATGGAGATCAAATAATTGTACTTACCTTTCGAATTTGAGGCGAATCGGAGGTCGAACGAGTAAGAAATGTGCAAAGGTGAATAGTGCCCTGCTCTCTTTTCCTTTTCTTCCTTTCTCTCTCGGTTGCTGCTTCTTTCTTGCTTTCCTTGGCTGCTGACCTGAATTGGGGGAAGGATAGAGTGATAGATGGTTGAATAAGGGTCACATGGGTTCAAATACTGGTCGATTCGGATAAGAAACTGGTCGCATATGAGCAAAACGGGCGAGGGTCGCAAAGCTGTCATACGGGTCCTGTTTCGGGCAAAATACGGGGTATCAAACGGCTTAGAAAAAATATCAATCCAAGTTCTCTAGCTTCCATTCTTTTTTACGAGTTTGGCGTCACTTCCGGAATTCAAATCCGAATTCTCGATCTCAAGATACGCCTTCCAGAACCCGAGGCGAACTAAAACGAGTTAGGCCCTCAAGTCCCTTAACAAATAAAAGGGTTCGAAAACCGTAACAAACGAACTTAAAAACATAAAATGAACATACAAACAAGTTCATAACACACATATTTCATGCATATCACATAATCACAAAAGTTAGAATCGAAAACAGGTTCAAACGAATTAAAAACGAAGCGAATAGAGCATAAACGTTCAAATAATTCATATAAGGTTCAAATATAAATTCAAATAAAATTTCACACAATTCAAATAAGTCACATAAACAATATAATAAACACATAATACGCGTAATTAAATAATATAAAAGCACACGTAGCACTCTTGTAACGGCGTACCTGTACGGCCGAAAAATCGGGATGTTACAATTCCTCTCGTCATTGACATGTGGGATATTTCCTAATCTAGAAGTTCTTTTAACGTCCTTTCCTATTTAGGAATTTTCTCATGCGAGACACCTTAGTGATATAGTTCCTGTAACAATCACCCTTATGTATTGCGCAGGTATCATCATATGGACTTTTCACCCCATGAAACTTGGTGACCCTTCTTAAGGACGCAATCACATAACATAGTCTCAACGGAGTCAAGGTCGACACTTCCTATGTCTCAACGCAGAATATGTATCCTATAATAGATCAATAATTATCTATGTTTTGATGCAATGATTTTATCAAGATATCCTTAATAAAAAATCTTGTTGGGCTCTTAAAACATATCCTCATTTCTTCTCAAGTACTTTGAGGGTATTTTTACAGCAGTCCAATGACCTTCTGTAAGGTTATATTTAGAATTGGCCCATCACGCTTTGTGGTAAGCCAAATCTTACGAGTACAGAACTATGCATACATTATGCTCCCTTTTGTTTAAAAGGGTTTTGGACATTCTAACTTTCTCCGAGCTACTTTAGGACACATCCTCTTCAAAAGAGATGTTCCATAGTGCATTCAAGTTTCTGTAGGAATCTTTCATACTAAACTATTTTAGTACATTGTTTATGTACCTTGACTGTGATAATCCTATTATCTCCTAGATCTATCCCACAGATTGTTGTTTGGAGAATCCAGTATCAATCACCAAGATCTTTCATCTCAAACTAGTTCCTAACCAGATTTTGGTGACTTTTATATCATCCTCCACATTCCCAATGAGAAGTATGTCATCTTCGTAAAGTACCAAAAGTTGAACTTTCTGTCTCTAACTCTTTGTTGTACACGCTCACCCTAATTTTATGTATGAAGTCAAACAATTTTGACTATTGCATCAATTCGAATCTTCTAATTCCTAGAGGCCTAGTTCAATTTGTAAATTGACCATTTGAAGTCTAAAAACTTTTGCTTACTCCCACTAAATGTGAAATCCATAGATGTTCCATATTTATGTCTTCTTGAATCCCTTATTAATAAGACAAACTTGATCCTATCAGGCAGCTCAACCAAGGTCCAAACTTAGTTTGATTATTTGGAATCCATTTTAGAATTTATAGTTTGTTTTCACCACTTAGTTTCCAAATCTGACAGCGCCTCCTCATGGGTAAAGGGAATAATATCCATTTTGAGATGTTTTATGGAGAAAACCATATTATCTCATTGACTACCTTGGAATACGTTCTGAATGCATCAAGGGAGAAGAGTTCACACATGCACTATCTCTCAAATTTGGCTAAGTTTCATCAGATTGGTTCATTTCTTCCTGTTTGTAGCATGGGTTTTATAGTCAAACCTTTTTTAGGTCTTTGTGCTTACCTTTCTTTTCTCTCAAAAATGATTCCTCAAGAAAGGCATACTTTTTACAACAAACAACATTTGTTCAAAAGAACCGCAAAAGCAATACTATATATTGTTCATATAAAGTTGAACTTATTTCAAGCTTATCTTCAACTGTCTTCTTCACTTAAGAAGACCCCCATTGTCCTTTTCATTTAAGAAAACAATCCCAAAATTCTAAGATAAGAAATATTGGAGAATTTTTAATGCCACAATTCATAGTGTATTTAAGGGAGTGATTTGGAATGTGTAAGATTCAAAATCCTAACTGCCTTTTTTGAAGTATAACTTCAGAATGAAGGTAAGTCAGCAAAACTTAACAAGGAATGAACTATATCCTATAGGGTTATGTTCCTTCATTCAATAATACTAAGATATTCTTGAATGAGATTACTGAGGGATAATTTTATTATCTCTAAGATGACTAAGGAATTAGTCAATAAGATATTTGCTATCTCGATCCAATCAAGGTGCATATGTCTTGCGACTACTATGGCTCCTAACCTCCCTTTTCAAATTTTAATAGTTTCACAAAAGTTTCAAAATTCATACTTCACTAAGAACACATTCATAATGATCAAACCAATGATTTTGTCTAGTGCTTACATTAAGCAATCCATAATCATCGGTATGGATCGAAATCCATTCAAGCTATGGGACGTTCTCTTATTTCATATAAACGAGGTTTTAGGAACGTTTCCCTCAAGACAAGATTCTTAGAAAGTTAACTCTTTGATTTCATTTTCGTAAAATAATCCTCAGATGAATAACTTGCTAATGCTATTATCTTAAACGTTCCAAAGTTATTCGAAACTTTGTCATTTTACTTACTTATGTTATCTCCTTATATGTTCGAAACATCAATGCTTTGAGTTTTGCACAACAGTCTGTGCAAAATTAACTCAAGACTAGCAAATTCTGATCCTATCGGGATTGCTACAATGAGAGACTTTTAGAGTATCCTTATACTCTATGCAGTTCCTTTCCAAGGCCCTAGTTTGCACTATGGAAGCTAATGCCTTATCTCTCTTTCTTTTAGGCTTTCCCTTTACTCACACCTCCATCGGGTTTTAAGGGTTTCTTCTTTTTTGGCCTTGATGCCTTTACCTCATTAGGTTTAGAAAAAGAACTAACCATCATTACCTTTTATTCCTTCTTAAGGATGCTCTTTTAGGTTATCCACTAATCGATCAACTATGCTACAATAGCATCATCTAAGGTTGAGCAAAAGGGTTTAAAATGATGATAGAAGCAATTCAAGCAATCAGTAGACTAAGAACTCATTTTTTAGTGTTCATTCGTGAATGCAAGGTCCTCCTAAGTGAGGACTTTCAGTCCTCATCCATTCACATTTGTATCCTCTCATTCGAATATGGAACAATTCTTTCAATGTGGTATACTTTGTAACACGTTTATGAGGGAGAACAATTGCTCTTAAGTGTTTGGGGAATCTCATTTCACTTTTCGATTGCTTCTCTTTTGGCCTAGGTCAAATTTTCACGATAGGTGAAAAACTTTGCCTTATAGAGAACAATTTTCTCTTTTGTGAATCTAAAACAGATTTTAGGATTCGAATTCAATCAGAGTAGTTCGGAATTTAGTCAACGTATTTGACTCAAGGATGGATACTAATGGGTTGCATTTCAACTTGTAGAGAATCACAGAACTACAACCTAAATCCTAAGTAGAGAAAATGTGAGCATATTGAATAATAATGTAACACATAGGACTAGGTTTTTTATCGTATGAGGCTCTCACTGTTTTTAAAAGATCTCAAGATCCCAATGATCTTGGAGGAAACTTGTTTTCCCAGTGGGTACTAAGATCCCAAGCATTTAAATCCTGGACCCACGACTCGTGAGACATCCGAAAAATTAAAACCTTTAGGTACGTACGTTTTTACCAATTTCATCTCCATGGGAATTCTTAGTAATATTTTTGTATCACTGCTCTTTTGATCATGGACCCACGACTCGTGAGACATCCTTACCTACTTTAGTGTTAAGCAAGACCCAACAATCATCAGATCATGATTAAACTTGGTCAGGAATGACCCACAACTCGTGAGATATCGCCCAATTCAAAATAACCATTAAATATCAATTACTTAAAGTAATCAATCAAGAAACTAAGAATTAATGGGTTACACATAGTTACCCCATGACTCGTGAGACAGCAACTAGCTTGCCCATCAATCTTAAATCCTATTGATAGAATGCTAGGAATTTTATTACCTTAATGAAACACCTAATTTTCTAATTTGCTTAATATTTAATGGGATTTTCGAATACTAGAGAGTTATCCAGAGATCTAAGGCATGGGAATATAGAGAGCCCTACTATAAGAAAATCCCATTTTCTTGATGTCAATCTAAGAAAATCCCATTTTCTTGATGTGTTGATCTAACTACATCGCGCAAGGATTTTGGGATGGAACATGAATGACTTGTGTAATAAGAGATCATCTTGCTATAGCCAGTGTAGGTCCTTTATTGATTCTAGGAATTCCCATATGCCACTTGTGTAATCCCAACATAGGCCGAAATTCAAGTTCTATATGGCGAACCCTTATATCAAAGATTACAGAGTTAGCTCATATAAGACAATGTGGAATCTCAAGTCTAAGGATTAATTCCTCTCGTCATTGACATGTGAGATATTTCCTAATCTGGAAGTTCTTGTAACAATCACCCTTGTATTACGCATGCATCATCATATGCACTTTTCACCCCATGAAATAGGGTGGCCCTTTTAAAGGACATAATCACATAAGCAAGTCTCAATGGAGTCAAGGTTGACACTCCCACGGTCTGTCGGACTCATCGACTTGGAGAAGTTTTTAATCCTCGCCTATGGAGTTAAGAACTTATTTCATGTGTCGTTCTCATAAGGACAAAGTTCTTAACGATCTCATCAGATTATGGGAGATCTAATCCTTACTCACGTAATGTAAACAAACAACAAAACTTAATGGCACATAAAGAAGTGTTCGCCTCTGATTACAATCATTCTTATATTAATTAAAGATTGTCTATGATATAAGAAAAGTCCCAAAGCATGCCAACTTTCTAGGGCACTATTCCCAACAAAGCTATAATTTGTTTTGTTAAGAAATTCTCTATGTGTATTATCATGGGCCAAACATTTTCGTGTACAAAAACTATCCCTGGTTCATGAACATTTACGCTTTGTACGTGTTGTGCCATCCTTATATATATGTAGTGTATGTGTGTAGCCCCTCAATCAGTCAGTGGACTGACCCTCTTCGTCCCCATGTTTTTAGCTACAGTTTTGCTTTTGGAGCACGAGCTAGGCAGTTGAGTCGATTCCTTTATGTCAACTAGTCGTGTTTAAGTCATTTTAGGTTATACAGGTTTTACATTGCATTAAGATTTGAATTCTATTACGTTATGTTGTAATTCATGTATGGATTATATTGGATTGGGGACAGGTTTCTAGGGCCCAGTTGAACCCGTTTTCATTCTGTACTTGTTGTTGAATTATGATTTTCGGGATTAAGGATCTATGCTAGTTGAACCTGTTGCTCAATGTTTGGATTGAATTATGATATATTCTTATGATTATTTTGCTTCCGCTTTTGTTGTTGCTTTGAATTTTGAAGTCAGGGTCTACGTACCACCTAGCCTACGTGTGTCTGTCTGTCTCCCGTTCGCGACTACTTAGTTCATGTATAAACTCTCCATTTCGTATGCGGATTGAGCTTTAGTGCAGGGGATGTGGTGACCCACCTTGAGGGGTGCTACAAGACGAATTTACATAGAGATGGCAAAGAGACTCGCTGGTTCTTTGATTGTGGGGCTATGAACACCATGACATATGATCGGGCTGACTTAGCTAATTACACTATCCCCACCAAAGTTTCAATTCAAAGTGCAAACGGTGAACTTTTTCCCATTCACTGTGCGGGAACCGTTACTTTATCCCCATCACTACAATTAAGAAAATATCTCTATGTGCCTAGTCTTTCATGCAAGTTATTGTCCATTAGTCATGTCACAAAAGAGTTAAATTCTATGATCATGATGTTCCCTACCTTCTGCTTATTACAGGATATTCAATCGGGAAGAGTGATTGGGCGTGGAACTAAACAAGGCGGTTGTACTATGTGGACGAGGTGGCTCAACAGGAACTACAGTGCTTGCTCATGGGATTGTGCAGCGCCAACAATGGTTGTGGCACCGATGACTGGGGGCATACATCTTTGGGGTATCTTTAGTCCTTGTTTCCTGGTATTTTCTCTCAGAATATTCAGTTGTCATGTGAGACCTGTATACTCTCTAAAAGCCATAAACAGTCATTTTGTCCCTCACACTCTAGAGCTAGAAATGTTTTTTCTTTGATTCATTCTGATGTGTGGGGATCGAACACTGATGATCATGATTTTAAGTATTTTATGGTATTTGTTGATGATTGTTCTCGGATGATGTGGGTTTATTTTCTTAAAAATACGTCTGATGTACCCTCGAAGTTTGTGGAGCTTTTTTAAAATAGTTCAGACACACTGTAAATCTCACATTCAGGTTCTTCGGTCTGATAATGTTAGGGAATATGTCAACACAACTCTAAAACAATTCTTTTAGGACCATGGGATGATCCATCAGATTTCCTGTCTGTTAGGAATAGTACCCTAAAAGCCGATCTTGTTATTCGCTTAGTGCTTTTCTTTGTAAATCACAGATAATCTTTGAATAATAAATGAACTGATTTGATCATAAAACAATACCTCTTTATATGCTCTTGTTTGATTGTGTGTTCACTTTAATTATGCATGTGAGAACTCCCCTAATCTAATTAACTTATAGGACTCAACCATTTAGGAGAAGTGGTTTATGAAAAGAGCCCTAAATCACATAAGTTAAGATTAGAAACTACTCCAAGTCGATGAGTCCAAAAGGCAGTGGGAGTGTCAAATTAACTCGCTCGAGACTTTCTTGTGTAATCACACTCTTAAAAAGGATCACCTTGTTTCATAGAGTGTAAAGTGTATAGTCGATACCTGCATGATACATGAGGGTGCTCGCTTGATTTGAACGAGTACACTAAGGTGTCCTATGTGAGAAGATTACTAAATGGGAAATGAAGTTTCTATTTCTGGAAATTGAAATTCCCAAATTAGGAAACATCTCACAAGGCATTGACATGATTCAGTAGTCCTTAGACTTGAGATTCCATCGATGCTTTATGTGAGCTAACTTTGTAGTCTTAGAAAGAAGTCTAAAAGGATGTCGTTCGAGACAGCTGAATTATGGCTTATTTTGGGGCTGCACAAGTGGCACATGAAAGCATATGAGAATCGATAAAGGACCTACACTTGCTTTAGCAAGAAGTTCTCTTATTGTGTAAGTCATTCATATGCCATCTCGGAGTCCTTGGCCAAGGCAATGGATCGAGATCAAGAAAGGGGTTTCTTGGATCGAGATCAAATGGATATGAAATGCACTTAACATTAAGACTAAGATTATTAGGGTTCTAATTATTCTCTTAACCTAAATCTTGGTTGAGAGATAGGTTGTAGGAGGACCTTATTTCACATATATCAATGACTTAAAGGTTCTTTGAATTTATACATTCTTATTCAACTAGGGGTCATGCACCTGTTGCTAAACTATGGTAGTGTGATCTGTGGACAGGTTAATTAATTAGAAATTAATTAATCGGGGTCACTGCTAATTGAGTAAAGAACCGAGAGGGTCACACACAAATGCCCGATCACAAGGGTTAAGCTTGAATCGATTAAACGAATTGATCGAACCAATTAAGAATTGGAAAGTGGGACCACACGTGTGGCACATGTGTCTATGCGAGACACGTGTCACGCCTTGTGTAGTTGATTAAATAATTAATATTGATCAATTATTTAATGGACTTTAATTTAAGGGGCAGTTATTTAAAAGGACCAAATATCTTCGAAAGTTATCCTAAACCCCCTAGTTTGAAAAATGTATGTTTTAGGTTACCAATAGACAAGTTATTTTTCCTAAACCCCCCATGACACTGAAAAGTCTATTTTGCCCCTGTTTGTTTTGTTTTTTTTTTTCCCTTCCCTCTCTGGAAAAATCGATTCCCAATCTGGGAACAATTTATCTCATTTCTGGAAAACTGCAACCATATTTCCACTCGTGGGCAATGAGAGCTAATGGCGAGACTGCAGGATAAAGAACGGCGACAGCAATGAAGACAGAAGGATATTGATAAGCGGCGACAACGAGAGTCAATTTAGTCATCGTACCCTATTTCCTGTGCTATTGTAAGGTATTCTCAGCGTATGAATGTTAATTATGCTAATTAGACAGTATAATTCACTGATAATTTGTATTGAATTGAATTGCTGATAATTTGTATCGAATCGAATTGTTGATCCTTTGCAAATTGATAGTTCAAATTGGTATTCCGAATATGGCGTTGGCCGGTGATGAAGGTCAGGACAAGCAAATCCTAGGAAATTGTTGGTTTAACGGAGAAATTACGGTATTTCCAATTCGGCGGAGCACGTCAATGGAGGAGATTCACACGCAAATTGGTGAAGAGTGGTCAGACTTTAACTCTGATACTTATATGGTACAATACCTCGCCCCCCATAAAAAAGGTTTGTGGGTTAGTTTGCGGCGCGACTGGCAGATTCCGACTATGATCCAACTGCATGAACTTGCTAAACTGAATATTGTTGAGATGAGGGCGATTCGGCCTCCTGCCTATTTAGAAGGGAAGCAAGCATTGAAGAAAAGGTATGGGATTGCTAACATATTTTTTTATGTATTAACACTATAATAATTCTGGTCCGTAATCTCATTCTATGTTAGGAAGAGAAGATATAACCCCTACGCGGGTGGTTCATGCTTGGCCACTGTTCGTTCTGAAGTTGAGGATTGACCAGATCCACTGCATCTTCTGGAGTTGAGGATTGATTTTATTCACTCCTTTTTAAGGAATTTTATTTGTTTTGCAGTCGTAGACACTCCCTTCCTCTTATGATTGTTTCTATTTGTTTGAAACTACGACAATAAATTGCATGATTAAAGGTAGACTTTGTCCAGTGAAAGGTTAAAAGTGCGTAATTGAACGCAGACTTTGTCCAGTGAAAGGTTAAAAATGCGTAAATGAATGCAGACTTTGTCCAGTGAAAGGTTAAAAGTGCGTAATTGAATGCAGACTTTGTCCAGTGAAAGGTTAAATGTGCGTAATTGAACATAGACTTTGTCCAGTGAAAGGTTAAATGTACGTAATTAAACGCAGACTTTGTCCAGTGAAAGGTTAAAAGTGCGTAATTGAACGCAGACTTTGTCCAGTGAAAGGTTAAATGTGCGTGACTTTGTCCAGTGAAAGGTTAAATGTGCGTAATTGAAGGCAGACTTTGTCCAGTGAAAGGTTAAATGTGCGTAATTGAACGCAGACTTTGTTCAGTGAAAGGTTAAAAGTGCGTAATTGATGGCAGACTTTGTCCAGTGAAAGGTTAAATGTGCGTAATTGAACGCAGACTTAGTTCAACCCCCATATTCTTATTTACTCGACGAACTGCAGAATTAGTTTCAGATGACCACACAATTACTCAACAATCTGCATTTTTAGTTCTACCCCATATTCTTATTTACTCTAGAAACTACAGAATTAGTTTCAGATGACCACACAATTACTCAACAATCTAGAATTTTAGTTCAACCCCCATATTCTTATTTAGACGAACTGCAAAATTAGTTTTAGATGACCACACAATTACTCAATAATCTGCACTTTTAGTTCACCCCCATATTCTTATTTATTCTACAAGCTGCAAAATTAGTTTCAGATGACCACACAATTACTCAATAATATGGAATTTTAGTTCAACCCCCATATTCTTATTTACTCTACAAACTGCAGAATTAGTTTCAGATGACCACACAATTACTCAACAATCTGGAATTTTAGTTCAACCCCCATATTCTTATTTACTCGACAAACTGCAGAATTAGTTTCAGATGACCACACAATTACTCAACAATCTGCACTTTTAGTTCTCCCCCATATTCTTATTTACACTATAAACTGTAGAATTAGTTTCAGACGACCACACAATTACTCAACAATCTGGAATTTTAGTTGAACCCCCATATTCTTATTTACTCGACGAACTGCAAATTTAGTTTCAGATGACCACACAATTACTCAACAATCTGCACTTTTAGTTCTCCCCCATATTCTTATTTACTCCACAAACTGCAGAATTAGTTTCAGACGACCACAAAATTACTCAACAATCTGGAATTTTAGTTCAACCCCCATATTGTTATTTACTCTACAAACTGCAGAATTAGTTTCAGATGACCCCACAATTACTCAACAATCTGAAATTTTAGTTCAACCCCCATATTCTTATTTACTCTACAAACTGCAGAATTAGTTTCAAATGATCTGTTTAAATAATCTGCACTTTCAAATGACCACACCATTACTCAACAATCTGTTTACTCACAGGATATATATGTTTATCAGTTGATCTGTTTATCTATTTACCATATATTTCATTAGTTTATCAGTTTATCTGTTTTCATATACTATAATCGAACAACAATAAACACAGTGCTCTGCACGAAATTCATTACCACCAACAATAAATATTTCATTACAAACCCAGTAATATACACTATAATCAAACTAATAGTAATATTTAAACATTAAACAATCTACAAACAACAAATTTTATGGGGGAGGAAACTGATTAACCTCATCCGGATCTTCCTGAGAGATGTTAGAATTAGTACTCTCCTCAGATTGTTCATAGCCTGGGTAATCCGCGCTGTCAAAGGACTTGGGGCGCCCTCCAAAAGGGGTGTCTGCCGCACTTTGAAGATAAACCTAAGGTCATCGTAATAACGGTATCCACGCGTCATGACCTCAGAATTTTGGCGAATGACCTATGTAAAATTGAACATTAAATAATGAAACAAAATTAAAGTAAAAGGGGATTGAGTATGAATTCGACTTACAGCATGGCTATTCCCTCGATAATATGTTATGGTCTCAACTTCGCCATGAATACGATCCTTACCCATTTTAACTCCAGAACACCCCAAAAATCTACGGAAGTTGTAAAATACTATCCGCAGTCATTTCACCGCTTCTATAACATCCCGGGGCCAGTAGTCTCTTCAGAATCGCCCTGACAACTCAAACGAGACTTGAAACAGGGCTCTCTCGAAGCTTTCTAGCAGATCGATTTTGTTATCTGCGGCATATAGCCGAAGACGTTCAACCATGTAGGCTTTGACCTCGCCATTAATGGGTGTTGGAGGGTGATTCATGACTTTGTTTATCAAGGATTCGAGATCTGGGAGAGAAAGAGAAGAAGGACTTTTTGGAGGTGATGAAATGGGGGTGAAAATGTGCAGAATCTTTGTGTACAGGGCAAGATATTAATAAAGGTGATTGGTCTGGGAAACATATCGTGGCACCCCTTCATCTTCACCTCTGCAATTTTGGGCTGTCAAACTACGGAAATGAGTGCAAGCAGCTTTTTATTTAATTCAGGTGCCCCATCGAGAATGCATCATAATCTGTTAAGTTTGTAGTATAAATATTCATTCTACTAGTTTTTGAAAGGTTTGTTTGTCTAGTTAAAGAAAATCCAGAAATTATAAAACACCATTTAGAACGTCCACAGGTAATTTTTGAGTTTTTTGCTTGAATACCCCCTGTGTTATGCCTAATTAGCACTTCAAACCCTATGATTTGAAAATTCTCAAAGAGAACCCTGTGATTATATAAATTAGCACTGAAAACCCTGTGATTGTATTAAAGTTAGGACTCAAAACCCTACAACCACGGCTGTAGGGTTTGAAATTCTAATTGAGTGCTAATTTATTACAATCACAGGGTTCGCTTTGAGAATTTTCAAATCACAGGGTTCTGAGTGCTAATTAGATGCATCACAGGGTTTTTGGTGCAATAAACTCGGTAATTTTTGTAGGCATAACAATCTAGCCGGAATAAAAATCATCATTGCTAATTTTTCCTGTTTTTCACCGGGAATGTATTGCCGGAAAGGGGTTTCGTAGAAGGTCGCCGGAAATGGGTTGTCGAAAAAGATTCAGGGCCGACGATTTTAACCTCAAGCAGAAAACATCAGACGCGGGAAGAAGACAATGGATATCTGTGTCCTTCTTCATATTAAGGGCATTATGGTACTTCTACAAGATTTAGGGGTTTGCAAAAAATGGAAAGGATAATAGGGATCTAATATAGCTATTTTCTGAGTTGGGGGGTTTAGGATAAATGTTTCGCCTTATTGGGGATTGTTCATTAATTCTCCATTAATTTAATTATGAATTATTATAAAGTCCTAATTTGGAGTTTGAATGTTCAATAAATAATTATTTATGAATTAATTAATTATTGACATTAATTTATTCATCGTGAATAAATAAAAATATCCCATAAAATATCTAAAGGAGTTAGATAGAATTTCTTTAAGGCAAGTTGATCAAATGAGATTTTTGGTCAAAGTAAAATACCTTTCTTACCGAGCAAGTAATTCAAAGTCTTGGAGGATTTGGAATCCTTGGAGAGCAAGACAAGGGGTTTGAACCCCCTAGCCTATTTAAGGGTAAATAACTACAGAATCCCCTAGAGCCAAAACACTAAATATAGTACTTGCATCCTCCCTATTCAGATCGTGATCAAGGTTGGTTTGGATTATTTACTCTAGAGGACTGCGATTTCAGAGTCTTGAAGATTCGAAGAAGTTCAAGGGACTTGCCGCTTAAAGCGTGTTTGAGGACGGCTCAAAACGTGTTAAAAAAGCATCAATCTAAGTAAGTTTCGTGAATCCTTATAAATCGAGAATAGGAATTGCAAGTCTAGATCTTGCTTTTGGGGAAAAAAAAATAATTCTGCTACGTTACCATTTCGTATTTCCCAACACTGTCCACATACCCCCAACAAAACAGAGTACCCGAACAAAAAATTGGCAACTCCTCAAGATGTTTAAGTCCCTTATGCTTGAGTCCCATTGCCTAAATATCTCTGGCCTGAAGTAGTAGCCACTTCAGTTTACTTAGTAAACCGCCTACCCACTAGGGCCCTAAACCTTGAAATCCCTCTTCAGCATTTGGGAAACCAGGTCAATATACCTTCCACATTGGTTCTCCCACCTCAGGTTTTTGGGTGTCCAATCTTTGTCCACATCCCTAAGTCTGATAGAACTACACTTGACCTCTTGACCCCTGTTCTCTCAAATGTGTCTTCGTGGGATATGGGGGTCATCAGAAGGGATATCAGTGTTAACCATCCCTCCACTCATCATCTATATATGAGCATGGACTGTGATTTTCTTGAAATAGAATACTTCTTCACCCAACCCAGTAGTTAGGGGGAGAGTCAACAGTAGCAGGATCCACTAGGTTAGAAATCATGCCCTTGGCCAGACGCGGTCCTAACAAAGCAAGTAGGTGGAACCATCGAGCTGACCCACCCTACAGTATACTCCCCTATGCACTCAGCCTGATATTCCTGAGGTACGTGAATGTGATTCAGCTAGCAATGTTATATTTTTTAGTCAATGTAAGTCTAACAGTGCAGGACATGAAGATGAAGGGGATTTAAAGAAAAATGAGATACAGACATAGCAGGAGACACAAGGAGAAGCAATACAAGAGGATAGATTTATATTGCCTCCAAGGGTCAACCGTAGGGTACCACCAAAGCGATATGAGCCCGAATATGTATGGAAAACACCTAAGCATCCAATAGTCTACCTGGCTAAAAGAAACTTATCCTAGCAGGCCCATGCATATGACACCGCAATCTACTGCACCATTGTTTCAAGTAGAGTAGAAAAGATACTTACAAATGATAGATGGATTTGGGCAATGGAGACTGAAACGAAAGCCCTTGAGAGAAATGGGACTTGGGAAATGTGCAGACTACCCAGTGGAAAGAAGGTGGTCAGATGTTGGTGGGTATTCACAATAAAACACCGAGTAGATGGCAACAGTGAGAAATATAAGGCTAGGTTAGTGGCCAAAGGGTACACAAAGACCTACAGTATCGATTATTCAGAAACATTCTCCCTAGTGGCAAAGATTAACACGATTAGAGTCCTGTTCTACGTGGCAGCAAATTGAGATTGGGCATTACACCAATTTGATGGTAAGAACGCGTTCCTACATGGTGCTCTTAAGGAAGAGGTGTATATGGAACCCCCACATGGGTTCACTGAGAAATACAACAAAGGGGAAGTGTGCAGGTTAAAGAAAGAGTTGTATGGGCTGAAGTAGTAACCACGAGCTTGGTTTGGGAGGTTCACAGTTGCCATGAGAAGTACGGCTATCATCAGAGTAACTCGGATCACACTCTGTTCCTAAAGAGGAGAGATTGGATGGTAACATGCCCCATAATCTATGTAGACGACATGATCATTACCGGGGATGATTTAGAGAAAATCGTCCATCTTCAAGAGAACCTGTTCAATGAATTCAAAATGAAGGATTTGGGAGAGCTAAAGTACTTTTTGGGGATAGAGGTATTAAGGTCCAAGCGAGGTCTCTTCATATCACAACGGAAGTTCATTCTCGATATACTTGCTGGGTTTGGGTTACTGGAGTGTAAGCCAACAAACACTCCAATGGTTGTCAACTATGGACTGCAAATATTAGAATGGGCAGAAGAGACTGATAAAGGCCAGTATCAGCATTTGGTCGGGAAATTGATCTATCTCTTTCATGCTCGGCCCGATGTAGCTTATGTAGTGGGAGTTCTGAGTCGGTTCATGCATCAGCCCTAGAAAGGGCATATGGATGCAGCCCTCAGAGTATGTCGATACCTGAAGGGACATTCAGGAAGAGGTGTCATTCCACAAACACGGACATCTTAACATCGAAGCCTACACGGATGCCGACTGGGTCGAAAATCTGATCGATAGGAGGTTGTTAGGTTTAATTTCCATATCTATTTGAGCGTTAATTATATAAATTTCAATGACATTTTTATGTTGTATAGTTATATTTTGGTTCCTTTTCAGGTACAAACCAAATGAGTGATGAAATGAAAAAAAAATGAAACGAAAATGAAGTTAGAAAGTAGGAAAACAATAATCGTGGATGTCATGTGGAGGCAACATGGTCGTGTAGGTATCAAGCTTTAAACCTACACAGCCATGTAAGGATTCTAGATTTGAAAACAAGCCAACATGGTCGTGCGACTTTACACATGAAGTACTACACTGTCGTGTTAAAAGTTTTGAGCTATGAAAATTTCAGGAAACATGGCCGTGTTCATTTCCTTCACAAATGTAACAGGGCCATGTTAGGTTATAAGTGTTGATGTTTTTACATTTTTCCAACCTAATTTCCGTGAGTTAGCTGGATTTTCTCATTCATTCTTTACCCTAGATAGAATAGGCTACTCTTTGGAGGTTTGGATGAGTTCTTATCATGCCATAACATGAAGATGGAGTTGGAAGCTTAATTTGAAGACTATATATAGTATCATTATCTCTTTCTTTAGCCTTTCTAGTTTTAATTCCTTGTTATTAGTTGTTAATTGTTGAAAATAATGTATCATGCTTTGGGATTTAGCTTTTTCTAGACTTGAATACTTGAGAATTCCTTTCAATTTGATGAATATTAATGCATTTATTATGAATTTCTTGGATTCTATGATTGATTGTTTGAGTATAAGCGACTAATTTTCTAGGGCTAAGGCGATGATGAATAGTGTGAGTTAGGTGTTCAATGAAATGCCTAAAAGACTAGAGTTGATTTTTATGTTAGGAAAACGTTCTTTTACTACAAATTTGATTTTGACCAACTTAATTCTGATCTAAAACCACTTATTAATTGAAAGATTGATTAGTGGCTGGGTAATGTTTCCTAACACTTAAATGCTAAATTTAGAGAGATTTAATTTGGATTTAAGTTAATTTCTTGGATTTAGGCGAAAACTAGAAAGATTTAAATATAATCTTAGTCCAGTACTAAAATACACTTTGATATGAAAAACATACTGATACGTGAGAGTTGAGCACGAGAAACGTAACTCATAATATTGAAGACACAAAACTCAATTTTTTTAAGTATTAACCATACATCATTCTTTTATAAAAGTTTGATTGGTATTCGAAATGAGATTCTCGTTGGATTTTACTGTCACTATTTTGAGAATATCTGGATTATATTCATGTGGGTCAATATCTCTTCAAGGTCGCGCACAATTAATCAATAGGTTTTACCAATTCATCTTTGCTGGTACTATTATATTCTAAGTACTTATTTAGATATTGTTCTTTTTTTTTGTTCATTTTTATTTTTTATATCACATTTAACATGTTT
The DNA here is from genome assembly GCA_037501455.1 of Lantana camara. NCBI lineage: Eukaryota > Viridiplantae > Streptophyta > Magnoliopsida > Lamiales > Verbenaceae > Lantana > Lantana camara. Next base: position 45,543,288 of record CM074859.1, read on the forward strand.
ATGCATGTTTCTAATATCAAAATTTTGAATAATATACCCCTATTCTACATTATATATAATGCAAATTTAATTACCTATAATATTAATATAACCTAGTACCACAAGATAGGGTTGTCAACTGGTTTGTTGCGGGTGGAATTAAAAAGTTTCAGATTTGAAGATTCGATAACCGGACTTGAGAATCTTATAAGATTTGAATTCATTGATACTAAATTTGGATAAAATTGAGTTGGATTAAATCCGACGTGATTAATATCAATTTTTATTTTTTTCTATATAAATATAAAAAATAAACTTAAGATATTACTATTTATGAATTATTTATAACTTTTGCATATATTCTTTTGAAGATTATATTAGTTTAAAATTATTTAATAAAAAAAAAATAATAAAACATGATCATATTTAAAAAAAACATAGTGAAATATATGTTGTTAAATATAATGATATATGGGTTGAAATTTCAATTTTAATTGTTTTTACCCGGATTCTTTATTTAAATAATTAATATACTAAAATATAAAAAAAATAAAAATCATGTTCATATCTTTAATAGATTGAATTCTTTAGTTCATATATAATTTAAGGGCTAAACCCGGCAACCCCCTGTCCTTTGGGAGGTTTTGCACTTTTCTCCCTCTCCTTTTTTTTTTTTGGCATTAAACCCCCCGACCTTTGAAAAATCGCACACTTGACCCATTCTAAAAAACTTTAACAAAGCATATCTTTACGATGTTAATATCAAATGTATTGTTATGATATATCAAATTGAAACTCTCGACGCAAAGAACACAATAATGGTCTCGAAATTAAAATCCGACAACGGACGAAGAAGAAATTATCGGTCAAAGATGACGCACGACAAACGAAGTGTTTGACGGATGGGGTATGGATTTTGTTCTCCTTGGAGAGACGAGCACCATGGCGGTGGTCTTGGAACTTGGATGACCATGACGGAAGAAAAATCGATAGTTAAAGCTTGGTCAAAGGGGTCAAGTGTGCGATTTTTCAAAGGTTGGGGGTTTAATGCAAAAAAAAAAAGGAGAGGGGGGAAAGTGCAAAACCCCCCCAAAGGACAGGGGGTTGCCGGGTTTAACCCTTTATTTATTTGCCAACAAGGGTTGATACAAGTGGTTAATGAGTTCATTCCCGAAGTCAAGATCCCGGGTTTGGACCCCGCTTGGGTGTATTTGTGTTTACCAAAAACAAATATATAATTTATTTATTTCAATAACAAATATTTTTAATTAAATATGATTCATCATATTTGTTTTTATCATTCAAATACAATAAAATTTAAATTAAAATCAAACCATTGATAGCTCCACCACAAGGTGGGACAGAACCAGGGGGCCCATCTCCCCAAATTTTGAATTTCTTTTTTAATTTTGTATATAGATTTTAAAATTTTTATATTTTTATCCCCTAAATTAGAAATTTCACTATCTTAATTTTAATTATTTTAATTTTTATTCCTTTTATATTAAATTCTAATTTTATCTCTAACTACACGATACTAACCAATAAATCATAATTCTTCTAATAAAATCAATTCATTATCGAACCACTAAACTACGCTCTGTGAACGGAAGGAGTACAACAATATGATTCGATCAAACCATAATTCAAATTCTGCTGTGGAGGACTAACCAACTTTGACACGTTTTCTTAGTTCACTGCATTTGATGTTGCATTTTCTTTTCCCCCTTATTTTGAACATATGATTTACCATTAAAATAAGAAGAACAAAAATGAGAATAGAGGAGTAAACTATTTTGGGATGCGTTGAACAAGTGCATGTATTCGTGTGAAATACGTAGAACAAAACCAGGTTTTCTTTTGTCAGGGTGCGTTTGGTTTTTTTCCTTGGGCGAAAATAGTTGAGCGTGGAACCACGTGCAAGTGGAATTCAAGATTACTATATCCATGGAGTCGTGGAATTCTTCTAAAATTAAGTTCAAGTCTTTGTGCTTTACATGACTGTTCCTTAATCCACTTGCAGCCTTGATTTGGACTTTTATATATTAATAATTCACCTAAGGTAATTAGATCTTCTTGATCTTAGGAAATGTATAGAAAATTCAAGATTAATTGAAGAGTAATAAGTTTAAGTATATACCGTAGGGGTCCCGATAGATCTTGGTTTAGTGGTGATTGATTAAATCACAAGAAACGAACTTTGCGTGATTCTTTAATATGTTAGGAGGTTTCAAAATATATTTGCTAAAAATGGCTATTGAGAGAGCTTTATTTTTCATCTGAACCTACTTTTTGAAAAAAATTATTAAGAAAAAATTTACTTATCGTTCAACTTGAACTCAAATATATGAGATATAGAAAAAGATATATATATGAGTGCTCAGGTGAATTTGATTTTAAGTATTTTTTTGGTTCCTTTTACTTTACAAATTAAGAGCATAAAATTCATGGTATATATAATATATAAAATTATAATGTAGCAGTATAAATCATACTAACATATAATTATGTTTAAAGTTGTGATCTGTAATTAGTGACATGCCTATAAGTGAAAATAGTTGCTTGTTAACATTTTAATTATTACATTAATATGTCTATCTTTTGCCTTTAAATTGTCACTATAAAAGTGTTACGGCACGTAATTCAAAACTATAACCTGTATCAAGCTGGGAATGGAGAGTAACTAAAAATAATACTGATATATCCAAATCTTTTATTCTAATTATCTTAAATATATTGATGTGTTAGTTTTTATCATATTAGACAAGTTGCTAGTCAACTATTGGAAACTATTAAATTCAAGTTTTAAAAATTTAGGAAAACATAAATTACAACTTTAAAATATTGTTTCGGTCCAAATTTTATATGGCGTCGATCTATTACACTCGATCTATAATACAAATCAAGAAGAAATTGCTTTGACAATCAATACCAATGATCAAACAATCACAGGAGAACTACTCTTAGTAAATAATATAAAAATAAATTTTTTTTAAGCTAAAATGCTTACTAGTTACATTAATACAAATTTTCTATGTAATCTTCGCCCTTCTGCTGATAAAATTTTAAATTTTCTAAAATTTTCAGTCTCATCCCTCTTTTAAAATTCTAATTTGGCCCCCTAAAATTTCAATATATATTTGTATGCATGCGACAGAGAAGCTTTTATATATATATAATTTTACACTACCACTTTATATGCGAGTGCTATAGCTTTTCCTTGTACGGTTAGTAATTGCTTATATATTATTGTTAAGTGTAAAATAAAGTATAACAAATATATATTTCTTTTAATTTGTTGATTATAGATACAAATATGATAAAATACGGATAAGACGAGATTGATCTTTTAAAAAATTTATAGTAAGTGGCTCTGAGATGACTATATTATATAGAAATAAATAAATTTTATAATTATAATTTATCTAAAATGAAATATTCATAAAAGTATTTTAATATTACAAATTTAAATAAAATACATACATATCCAATTTAACATTCAAAATAATTACAAATAATATTAATAAATAATTTTGTGTGATATTATGACAAAGATTAAGAAAAAATTAAATTTAAATTAATATAATAAATCTTTTAATAATTTATATAATTCTTTATTTTCTTTAAAAAAATAGAATTCTCAAATTTTCAAAAAAAAAAAAATAATAAAGAAATTGATTTTTTTTTAATTTTCCATGTCCTTGTGCGGTGTTTCTAGTGTGTCAGATTTTTTTTAAAATATTTTTTGTCGTATCTAATATATGTTGGTATCTTATCAAAATTGTGTTCGACATTACATAGATCAAAAAATGAAGTGTCCATATAATAAAGTTATGCCGGGATGAATATATATGCTTCGTTTATTACTTTATTAAAAATGAAAGTTGTCTTATTAATTTGCACCTTAACCAATTAACCAAACAACTTTGCAGCTATCACATTCACCCTGTTCATTGGGTTACGTTACACCCATAGTAAAACAAATCAAATTGAACATTGTTAGGAAAACAAATCAAAATTAATCAATTAATTAGATGATTAATTTGCTTGCACGCATATTCGAAGATATAATAATTACCTAGACTTCTTCCAAACTATGCACATGCATGCACTAAAAATAGCAGGATCCAACTAGGAAAATGAGAGAATAATGATTAAAAAACCCAATAAAATAGAAAGAGATAATAACAAATTGCTCTCAAACTATGAATTTTATTATTTTTTTATTTAAATTTTAAAATGTTTAAGTTGCTATTCTAATTCTGATAAAATTCGGTATTGATAAGTGGCAAATTTTTGAAAAAGAAAAGAACAAATTTCTGACAAAATTTTATTAAAATCCGGATGATATTTTAAAATATTTTAAAATTCAGATAAAAAGTTAAAAAAATAATCATAATTCGAAGGACAATTTTTTGTTTCTTCAAATAAACATAAAAACGTAGTCCACTTCTAGTGAGAGAGTATTGGATGTATGCATAGAAAATTACAAATAAAATATAAAGAATAATATACATAGAATATGGAGATTGGTCAACGTAGGAGTTCAGCTGGGAACTTAATTTATGAGGTAAGGTACTTAGGTTTTGTTCTTCCTTCCAAAGGTGGGCGTGACTTTGACCATGTGGAAACGAATTATTTCAATGTTTTCTAAGTCCTCTTCTTCTTTTGCCTTTCAATATTTACCTCGTATTATTTTCTACACAAAATCACTTTATGAAAAAATAAAATAAAACTCACTTTTACATCACGTAAACTATTCTTTCACACTTCTTTTTTCAATTAAATTTTAATATGAGTTGTTTGCCCGTCTTTAAGGCCAGATCATATTGCAGGAGGAATTTATGAGGTTGTGTTTGGACTATTATTAATATGAATTTTTAGGAATTTATCAACAACCTATCAACGGAGGAATGTGGCTATAAGAATTCGAAATCAAATATATTATCTTATTAACAATTTGAGTCCACTCTGATCGATCATTCGATATTATATGTCCTAAAGCTAAGTATCACTTTAAGATTCAAATTAATGGATGTTTTGAAATTTTAGTCATGTAAAAATAAAAATTGCGCAAAATTGACCTGATAGGGGTTGACTTTTTTAACATCGTTTCTTAATTAATAAAATTATACAATTTTGAAATAGAATAGATTTAAATAGCATAGAATTAGGGTAACTAAGAAGTCACATGAATAATACGTGACAGAATTTTGAATAACTTGAAAAAAAAAAATGTTGTTGGTCAAGTTTTCTCGTCAGTTTTAATACAATGATTTCATCTTATCTTACCGCATAATATTGCTCTCCAAAATTCCTTGAAAATATCCAATTACGTCTCGTTTTTTCATTCAACTTGGAGAATTCACATATATAAGTCAATATTGAATAATGTCAATAATACAACCTAGGATCAAAATGATCCAATTTTAGTATTACGTACTCATCGGGTGATTTCTTTTCCAAGGAGTTTATAATCTTTGGTCGGAATTTCGTACTTAATTAAGCTTTTGAATGGAACAAGTAAATTCACTACTTACAGAAACACCCCAAATAAGCAACTGTTTACAATAATAATTAGTATCAGGAAAAATCACATCTGACTACCCTGCATTTAGGACTGATTACAACGTAGTCTATCATTATTGGGAAATTACATTTTAGTCCCTAATTTTGATAACCGTTTGTGGTCCTTAAAGTTCCGTCATGTCATTCCAAAAATATTCTTGATTTGTTGTTAAATTCATAACTTGTAGGTATCATTTTGTTTATATTTGTAAACTTTGGGGATAATTTTATAGTTTTGGTCATATATTCAATATAACACTCATAAAACTGTCAGGGGAATAAATGTACTTTGCAAATTTCGTTAACGGACCTCAGACCCGATAAGATTTATAGGGATTAAAATATAATTTTTTGATAGACTTTGTTATAATAAGACCTAAATGCAGGTAGTCCATTCTTCCTTAGTATTAATAATAACTATATAATAAAGCAAAAATAATAATTATAATCAGGGTTCAGAATCATAGTCAACCGACATGGGTTTTACTTTTCTCAATTACGACACCCACCATGGACTGTTTCTATAGATAGATTGTATGTATACATTAAAAAATAGGCTGGGTTTTCAGAGTACAATTTACAACTCTCCTAAAAAGCAATATTTTAGTCTTCTCATCACCCCATCTTCCTCCCCACCTTCCTACAACTTCTTTCTATCTCTCTCTCTCTGTAAGTATCTATATATGAGCTCTTCATTGGGTAGTGCACAAAGAAAAAAGATTGTTTCATAACACACAGGAGCATTTTTTTTCTGAGGAAATCAATTAAGCTGCTAAAATAGTTGGGAAGAATTGAGTATGGAATTCACGAGTCTTCTGGATACTTCATTGGACCTTAATTCCAGGCCTCTCAGAGTTGTTAATGAAGGCCAATTGCCGGTATGTCGATCGAGTCTCTTGTACCTGGATTCTTGATGTTGAATCACCAAACTTTGGTGCTTGTTTATGATTTATTTTGTTCTACTTTTTGGGGCTTCAGAAACAAGAAGCTGAGAGCAATTTCTTGGAGTTGGGAAGAAATACTACAAGTTTCCAAGAAGAGGTGAGCTGCCCCTTAAATCTTTAAGTTTATTGAACATGTGGAAACACACACGAGACGGATAATTCAAGTTTGGTTCGGCTAAAATAGTATTCGGCTAAAATAGTGTAACGAGCGAGAGATTGTTCTGTACTTTAGAGTGTAATTAATATGAATATTATGAAAAAAAGACTGATTAAATAGCAAGCGTAATAGAATCGTTTATATACTTAATATAGTTGAGTCCGGTAAATAAAGCATTTTATATTAAAATTACTGTTATTATTTTGCATTCATTTTTCAACTGTGTAATGTTGTCTTCATCGACGCGTATTAACACATTTCTTTGTTTTTGCAGAGAGGGGCTTTGATAGAGGAGCTAAATAGAGTGAGTAGTGAAAACAAAAGGCTGACAGAAATGTTAACAGTGGTTTGTGAGAACTACAATGAGCTGAGAAAGCAACTGTTGGATTATACAAGCAAGAATCCTGGACTGGACAATAATAACAGTAACAATTCGGCATCAAGGAAGAGATCAAAGCTTGAGAGCAGCTTCATCATTAATTCAAACAACAACGTGGATGCAATGAACAACATCGTTGTCGCCGGGGCATCCGAGAGCAGTTCCAGTGATGAGGATTCATCCAAGAAACCTAAGGAAGAGCAAATCAAGGCTAAGATTTCGAGGGTTCATGTCCGAACAGAATCGTCCGATTCGAGCCTTGTAAGTCTCCTAGCTCCTTCAACTATGGGGAATGCTAAACAAATTATGATTATTTGGAGAAGTCTATGTTTACCGAAGAGAGTGTGATTTTGAAATTTTGCAGATAGTTAAGGATGGTTACCAGTGGAGGAAATATGGACAGAAGGTCACCAGAGACAACCCTTGTCCCAGAGCTTATTTCAAGTGTTCTTTTGCTCCAACATGTCCAGTCAAAAAGAAGGTAATTTCATAATTTTAAGCCTCAGCCATTAATTTTCTTTTTCAATTAAGGAGGCGTTTCAAACTTAACAAAAGGATTCTTTGTTTGTTTGTTTGTTTGTTTGTTTTTAATTAACTTCAAAAGAACACAAATGAAGTATTTTTGTTGTTGCATCTATTTAAAATAAGCTAAAATCTAGAATGAAGTATTTTAGTTCTTTCTTGTTTTTTTGTTTTCTAGAAGTACTTTTGAACTCCCCTTGCCCATTTTTCTCAATTTCGATTGCTCCAACTTTTCGCAGCTTTTAACTTATGCTATAATTTAGTAAAAGCTGAAGTTTTGCAAAACATAGAATTCTACTAGTCTCAAACGAGTAGTGGGGAACCAGAAAAGACCCTTTCCCTAGTTCGAAAAAATAAACATGAAAAAGGAATGAAATTTATTATTCAAGATTTCTCAAGACATTTTCCTTGGTCCCTTTTCAGGTTCAAAGAAGTATAGAAGATCAATCAATTGTAGTTGCAACCTATGAAGGGGAGCACAATCATCCTCACTCCTCGAAAGTCGAGGCGAATTCAGGCACCAATCGGAGCTTGACGCTCGGCAACATGCCGTGCTCGACCTCTCTCACCTCATCCGGACCCACGATCACTCTCGATCTCACAAAAGGAAAGCCAATGATCAGTCCTCAAGAAAAGAGAGGGAAATTAGTTGAAGCACCTCAATTCCAGCACTACTTTGTGGAACAAATGGCTTCTACATTGACCAAAGATCCCAGCTTCAAAGCAGCATTGGCAGCTGCTATTTCTGGAAAGTTTCTTCAACAAAATAATTAAAAAGAAAAAAGAACATTGTGGATTTTATCATGTTAGAAGGAAAAGGGAGCTAGAATAGATGTACATTCTATTAGTTGAGTTTTTTGGAAGATTGAAAGTGGATATATGCATATATACCATTCTTGGTCGAATCTAGATGAGTTTAGTGAGAGCGTTTCCTCAGTTTTGTTTAAAAATTTATGCTATTTTGGTTTTGTGCAAAATTCTACGCTATTTCACTCATTTTATGTGAATATGTTGGTTCAAACGAAGGTGAACTCATATATAAAATTTTCACTTCAATTTTGCCCTCGTCCACCTGATCTTCCTACAATTAGTCAGCTTTCCTCACACTTCCTTTGATATGGATGAAGATAAACCGTATCAAGAGAGAATAAGAATAGGCATTGGATAGATCGATATAATTCAATATTTAAGATATGCATTAGAAATAGGATTCTATTTAGTAGTAGATTAGCGTCTTTATTATTCTCTTAATCTTTCCTTTAAGAGTCAAGTAGTTTAGGATATCTTTTAATTATATATAGTTGACATTACGTTGTTTTGATTATCAGCAATAACATTACAATTCTCTCAATCTCTTCTCTCCTAAGTATCTCTCTCTTAAATCTCCTTTTCCCCTAAGTTTCACCCGTCGATCGGTCTTATCGGATTATCTTCTTTTCTCACTCCTTTTATTCTTACGAGCTCAAGACGGCTCTAAAGTCTCTTGGGATACGAATACGTATCATTGGAGCTTTCATTGAGAGTACATGATGTCAAATACAATTATTGGAGAACGTTTGAAGGAATATCAACGACAAATGGATGTCTGATTGTTGTCCCAAACCGTGGCTATGCAGCAGTTAACTCAAACGCTGCAACAATTGCAGCTTGATATGAAGCTGCTTCAATCTCGCGTAGAGAAGGCCAAGGGGGAAGTGGAACCCTCGCTCAAGTCTCATGGTGGTGAACTGACTGCTTCTTTTCCCGCTACTTCCACCACCAAACTGCGAATCGAGGCGCCCAAGTGTGATGGAACTAATCCCCTGACTTGGTTATTTCAAGTGCACGAGTACTTCGTGTTTTATGGGGTTCCAGAGGAGTCGCGGCTTTCCACGATCGGTCTCATGCTTGAGGGTCCAGCGTTGGATTGGTTTCGATAGCGTCAACGCAACAATTTATTGGATTCGTGGCAGGATTTTATCCCTAAATTTATATGTAGTTTCGACCCGGTGAATTATGTGGATTATTTCGGGTTTTTAGCGAAGGTGCAAGAGATAGGATCGGGGATGAGATCAGTTTTGGATTATCAAACGGCCTTTGAGAAGTGTGTGGTGGAATCTAAGGGCGTGTCTGAAGAAAATACTTAGGCAGTTAAGGACGACCAAACTGCAATGGCTCTCGATCATTGTGAAGAAGATTCGAACAGTAATGATTATGTGGGAACTGGAAAAGTTGAGAAGGTGATCCCATATTTGGAAGATGCAGTAGAAAGGAGCTTTGGTTCCAAGCATTATGGAGTAAGCTATGTTTATAATGACTTGGGTGCAACTTATTTGGAATTCGATAGGCCACTATCAGTTGCTCAGGTTTTTGCTTATGCAAAAGATATCATGGATGTGTCTCTTGGCCTTCATCATGTGGATTCCATAGAAGCCTGTCAGAATCTTTCTAAATCTTATGCAGCCATGGGAAGCTATCCATTAACAATCAGCTTTCAAGAGAAAGTATTTGAAATTTTGGAGGGACATGGACCAAGTGCACAAGAAGAACTGGACGAAGCTGTTCAAGTGCTAGAGCAATTGAATGAGAAAGCTAGTCAAGAAACTGTTCGACGGGTTGTTCCCAAATTACACCTTGAGGACAAGGTGAATTTTGATGGGCAAGGGAGTGATATGGACGAAGATACACCGTATCAAGAGAGAATAAGAATAGGGATTGGATAGATCGATATAATTCAATATTTAAGAGATGCATTAGAAATAGGATTCTATTTAGTAGTAGATTAGCGTCTTTATTATTCTCTTAATCTTTCCTTTAAGAGTCAAGTAGTTTAGGATATCTTTTAATTATATATAGTTAGCATTACGCTGTTTTGATTATCAGCAATATTACAATTTTCTCAATCTCTCTAATTATCTCAAACTCTCTTCTCTCCTCAGTTTTTCCACCGGCCGGACTGTCTTCCGTATTATCTTCTCTTCTCACCCCCTTATTCTTACGAGCTTGAGACTGCTCTAAAGTCTCTTGGGATACGAATACGTATCATCCTTATACACACTCGTGTTTGATATGTTTGAGTGTATAATTTTGTAAGCCAACAAGGACCAATAATATATAAAACACAAGGCACAAGTGTAAATTGGAAATTATTAACCTTGTATTATTACTCGCAATTCACAATATAAGAAATTCGTCCAAACCTTACACACAATGAACAAAATCATGCAATTCAAGCGCCTATATCAAAATACATGATAATTTGTTGTGGACAGTCCCACATAACTAGGAAAACGTGTTAATCGTGTTCTACCATCTAGCGGTCAGTTTTTTCCAACACAAAACTACCCACCATGTTTTTTTCAGCCAAATAATCATTGTCGCACATGCCAAGAAATCGTATGATAAAAAACTGTCTCGCGCATGCGGAGCTATAACCGTTTAAACGTAGGTAATTGTTCTTGCCATGCGCACGTGTCAACTGTCTTCCTTGTGTGTGTGTGGACGCGCGCCAACCACCTACTTTACATGTGTGCCATCTGCCTTGCGTGCAGATGCACCCAATGCGGGCGCTGTGCTCAGTCAGTGCGTGCTGACTTCAACCAAGACTCGTACGTACTCAGCTGATGCGCTTAGACTTGCCCCCAATGCACAACACATGTGCAAATATGCCAACAATCCTCAAGCAGAACTTGTCCAACGCGAATCACATGCGTGCAACACCCAACCGATGCCCACTGACCCGTGTAAACTCGCCTGATGCCTACTCCGTAATGTGAGACACTTAGCTAAATCATGCATTGATCTAAGCTAAGCATGATGATCTAATAAGCCAGCATCTCAAACTCGTGTTGGCACGTTCCTCGTCCATGCTAACACTATCAACTCTATAAGGAGCTAACAAATTTCTCCCGCCCCAAGGAACCGACATCCTCGTCGGAGGTGGATTCTCCACTTTTGCTTACCAATTCTCTTCAAGCTTTTTTTCAAACTGCCACAAGGTCACATTCCTTTCCCAAGTAGCATCAATCGCAGTTTCACCCTTCTAATGGACTAGGTAATCTGTTATTTTATTTTTCTTCCTTTGTCCCATTGTTCGGTAATCCGAAATTTTTTGCACAAGCTTTTCAAATTGATCACAATCACAAGCGATATACTTCTTTAAAAAGCTAATAAGGAATGTTGGATGAATTTTCAATTTGTCGGATAACTTTAACCGATAAACCACATTGCCCACCCTACTCAAGACTTCAAATGAATCATCATAATTTGGGACCAATCCTCGATACATTGTTTTAGGATTGATTTTCTTCCAAATTTGAGGAGTAAGTTTCAGCAACACTTGCTCCCCAACAGTGAATTCCACATGTCCTCTATCCATACCTGTATAGTTCTTCATTCTGCGTTGGGCCTTAGCTAAGCTTTTCTTAACCTCATCAATATCTGCATCGACCTAGCAAAATGATAGGCAGCCGGACACTTGCCTCCCATTTTCTGCATAATAATTTCATTGGGCGTTAATGGTTGTTTTTCGTGCACCAACTCAAACGGACTTACCCCAATGACTGAAGACTTGTGTAAATTGTAGTAAATTGGGCCATATCTAACAGCTCCAGAACTGTCTAGTGAAGTGAGTATCTCTATTACTTACAATATCTTTGGGAATACTAAAGTACTTAATTATATTTTTAAAGAACAAGTCAGCAGCAACTTCAGTGGGGCATACATTCGTGGCAGGAATAAATACAACATAATTTGACAAGCGATCAAAAACAAATATTGAAACCATCCCGTTTACCTTCAGGAATCCAGAAATGAAGTCCATTGAGACAGGCTGCCAAGGTCTATTCGGAACAGGCAAGGCCTGCAACAATCCTGCGTCTTTCTTCCTATTAGAATTGTCAAGTTGGCACACCAAGCAAGTTCAAACATAAGCTTCAGTATCATCTTTCATCTTTGGTCAATAGAATTTGTGGGACAACAACGCAAGCAATCGTTCGATGCCGGGGTGACCAGCTCACTAAGGGTTGTAGGTTTCTCTCAAAAGCTGCCTCCTCAAAGGGCCTCTCGGGACACAGGCCCTTCCACCCTTTGCATAAAGCAAACAATCATCCAACGAATGCTTCCTCACCAAGCAATCATTCACTTGACCAACAATGCATTGCTATACAACATCATTTTGGGACGATTCTTGAATCCGCTCTAAGAAATTAAAATCCACATATGTTAAGGCAGCAACATGCTCCTGAACATGTTTTTTGCTCAAAGCATTAGCAACATTGTTAGGTATGCCCGACTTATGCATCCACTGAAAATAAAATTCCCCAAGGATTCTTGCCAACAAGCCTGCTTAGGGGTCAACTTTTTGTGAGTCTTGAAATAAGTGTTAGCTACATTATTGCTTACAACAACAAATTTAGTACTCATAATAATGTGTAAAGTATCCAAGCAGGGGACAATAGTCATCACCATCTTCTTATATGTGTTGTATTGTAACTCTACATTTTTTAGCTTTCGACTTTCAAATGCAATAGGGTGTTTTTGTTGCACCAACACACCTCCAAAGGCACGATCAAAAGGATCAACCTGTACTTTGAATGGTTTGTCAAACTCAAAAATCTTCAATACGGGGACTGAAGTAGTGGCCATCTTCAGCACCTTAAGTTCCATCTTGACAAGCCAACATCCGCTCTCACTTCTAATCCTTCCTTAACAAGTCTGTCAAATGGTAAGTCATGTCTTCATGCTTTAAACCCACCTCGGCCTATATTGCTAAAACAAGTTTTGAGGTCTTATCCAATGCTTCGCCTCGTTGGCGTAAACACCTTACACAAAGGTAGGATTCTTTAGGTCCACAATCTATAATCCTTCCAAATAAGGCATCACCGAGACCTTAGCCACATTCAGAAGCTCATTCCTAAGGAACATGTCAAAGTCATCAAGAGGAACAACACCAACCCACACTGCCCATTCTAAAAGCCAATTGTCAAGGAAACGTCGACAATACCTCTGATTGGTTTTGCATCAGAATTAACAGCCTTAATCTAACTCAAATATGAAATAAGCTTAAGACCAAGTTTTTGAACTTCCCAATCTGCCACAAAGTTGTAAGTAGCTCCGTATCAATCATTACAATCACTTGTTTGTTATTCTCAATGATCCTCACGTACATCAATTCGTGTTGGTTAATGATTTTTTCTTAAATATCATTCAAGAGTTGAGAAGAAGATTGGCCCGAGATGGGTTAGCTTTTTATCACTTTCATCTTCAGCAAGAAGGGTTGTCAACTTGCTTTTCTTGGGGCAATCTCACATATAGTAGTTACCACCACAAAGGAAGCATCCACGTTTTTATTTATCAAATTCAACCTCATCAGGCTTGCCTTTGAATTTTTTCTTGCCTTTCTTTCCGGTCTTCGCTTGCTTGCCTTTATCCTTTCTCACATCCTTGTTTTTTCTTTTACAATTGGGCCACCAACCACCTGATAATCGACCAAACGATTGACAGTAGCAATGGCGATTGCAGATCCTTGACCCCTTGCCTTCTCAATTCGGTTTGGACCAAAGTCTGCAATTCAGCTATAAAGTTGAACAGTTTGTCCTCCTCGGACATATCCCTTATATTCAATAACAATGAGTTGAATTCCTTGACATAATCATGAACCGTCCCCATATGTTTCAAATTCTGAAGGAACTCCCTAGCAATCTAGCCTATATTGCAAGGGAGGAACTGCTCTTTCAATATTTTTACAAAATCTCCCACATTTCAACCTTCCCATGTTTAGCGTTATTCTTAGAGAAACAAGTACGTCCCCATAACTTAGCATTAACCATCAAGTACATGTTCGTAACTAAAACTTTCTCATTGTCGGATACCTTTGTAGTCTCGAAATACGCTTTCATGTCCCATAAGAAATTTTCTAACTTCTTCGCAAATCACACTCTACCATAAGGTTTTGGATCTAGAACTTTAACCTTGGACGAAGAAGGTTTGTCTTCGGGAATTCCAAACCTGATAGCCTTCTTCAACACATGTAACTCTATGTGAAGGGCATTAAATTTCAAAATGACAAAATCTAAAAGAACTTTCATGTCTTCTCTAACCAAAGCAAGTCTACTCTCAGTGAATTCCGATAACCCCTTAACAAGGGATGTAAACGAATTGAGCCTAGCTGAACATAACCATTTTTAAGGTTCAAATTCGGGCCTGTGCCAATTTTCTCAAATCCAAACTCGAACTCGAGTCCAATAAACTCAAGAATATGTGGTTTGAGTTTGATTCGATGTTGAGTTCGAGTTCGGTTTAGTTCGTAAGTTCGAGTGAGATCTAAGATCTAGATCTAACATACCAGGGAAGATGGTAGTGCAACGAGCAGTGGGGTGGGTGTGGCGTGTAGATTTGAGAAGGTAAAACAATTCTGAACAAAATTAGAAAGAAAAAGGCAAAGTGGTGGTTCTACGAAGGCAAAATGGTGGTAGCACAGCGAGTAGGCGAAGCGAGTGGTGAATAGGCAGAGTGGTGGTCCCGTGGTAGATCTGAGAATGGGAAGGAAACTTCTCTCAAATGGCGAAGGCAGATTGAGTGGTGGTATGGTTCGTGGAGGCAAAAATGGCGATGTGGCAGCGGATGAGTGGTGGCGAGGTTCTTAACTTCTTGGGTGGTAAGACGACGAAGTCCCTGACGGTAAAAAATTGGGTTGGACTTTGAAGAAATAGGATAAGGTGGCTGACTGTAAATTGGGTTGGAGAAATAGGTTTTGCTAATGGTGTAGTATTTTTCTTAGATAATGAACACATATAATATATTAATTATAATTTATATTATAATTATATATTTATAATAATATTTTTTATTTAAAATGGATAGGGCTCGCAAACCCAAAAATAAAAATGATTAGGTTCGAGTTTTCTTCGAATGACACTTAAATCGAACCTGGGTTTAGCTCGGGTTCGAATTATTGGAGTTCGAGCCCAAATCTTTGCTTGTTTAGCTCGCCAGGCTCGTGAAGAAACTCGACTCGTTTACATCCCTACCCTTAATCGTGCTCACTAATTCTTATACTCGTTTGTCAAAGTAGAGATTTTATCTGACAAAGTTAACACCAGGTACAAGTTGATCCATCGACACTTCTTCAGTTTTTCCAAGCAAAGTTTCGGTCCCTTGAATCCTTATCTCCAAACCAAGAACTCTTTCCAGTAGGGATTTTGGTTTGACATCGCACGAAGGCACCAATAACAATCTTAAAATCGTGCTCTTATTTCAATTTCGCCCTCGTCCGGCCTGATCTTCCCACAATCATTCAAACTTTTTCACTCCCTCACACACATTCATGTTTGATTTGTTTGAGTGCATAATTTTCCAAGCCAACAAGGAATAATAATATATAAAACACAAGGCACCAACAATTATGGAAAATTTTTCCAACCTTATATTATTATTCGCAATTCACAAGACAAGGAACTCGTCCAAGACTTGCACATAATGAACAAAATCATGCAACTCAAGGTCCTATATCAAAATACATGATAATCTATTCTCGAAAACCCCACATAGTTAGGGTAAACAAGCCAATCGTGTTCTGCCATCTGTGGGCAATTTTTCCCAGCACAAAACTGCCCAAAATTCTTCCTTCACCGTCGTTGCATATGCTAAGAAAATCGTCTGGTTAAAAACCGTATCGCATGTGTGGAACCATACTGTTCCCGCATAGGCAACCGTTACCACCATGTCCGCCTTGCCTATCTTGCATGTGCTCGACGTGCACCAACCTTTTGCCTTGTACGTGCACAGACATGCGCCAACTGCCTGCTTTGTGGACGTGCCATCTACCTTGCACGTTGATGTGCCCAATGCGCTGTACTCGGCTGGTGCGTCTAGACTTCAGTCGAGGCACCACGTACTCAACCGACGCGTACAGACCTTTCCCCAATGCACAGCACATGCAAGGATATGCCAACAATTCTCAAGCAGAACTTGTGCAACACACAACATATGCGCGTAACACTCAGTCGATGCCCACTGGTCCTTGCAAACTCGCCCGACACACATCCCCGTTATGTGAGACACTTAGCCAAATCATGCATTGATCCAAGCCAAGCACGATGTTGCACCAAGCAACACCCTAAACTTGTGTTGGCACGTTCCCCTGTCCGCACCCAACACTATCAACTCTTCAAGGGGCTAACAAATGTGCACTTTATGTATTATTTGTTACCTCTTTGCATCTCACTCAGTTAATCTAACGCACCTCAGATTTAAGAAAGAAAATCTCACACATTGCATGGATTAAGTATATACACAAAGGTGAGAATGTGTAAAGAATTACACAAATTGTAAAGTTTTTTTTTGAAGAATCGATCAAGGAGGCTTTGGGATTATTATTAAGGCCCCTCACCTCATGTGTAAATCACTCGAAAACCAAGTGCAATTATAAAGCGACATTATCCAGCTATCGTGTAACGTAAAACTACAAAAGTGCCCCAATACAAGAGGATAATATAACAAACTCAAATGGGCAAATCTAAAATCTCTATAACACGTCGACATCAAGTGACCATTTATTGTCCTCCAGTCGAGGCGCCCAACCATCTGGGCAGTAGATCGACTAACAAGAGCAGTCTTATGTGTATAATTGATCTTGCAACAAATGGTTGGACATCCTTAGGATTCTGATGGTTGATGGTATCATTCAAGCTTTGATAAACGCCCAACCATTTTTGTCGTTGATCTTTTAAATTTTTTCATATTACAATTATTTCTCTTTTCTGATCTGAACCGCCTATTTATACACGGGGTGCATGTATGTGACTGAAATAGAGAATGAGACACATATTTGAGATAAGAGATCTTAAGTCACTAAATAGGCCTAATAATCATGATCGTATGTACACAAATTGTAAATTTATTAGAATTTAGACAACCATACTAATATTTCATTTCTCGTGGCTCGAACTTACACTAACCTACCTGCTAGTTTAGCATAACTACAAAATTCGGTCTTGTTCTAAGCAATTGGTGATTGAATAATGCACAACAAGCCGCTGTTATTTAATTACACTAATCTTGTTCTTATGGTTTAAACTATTTTTGTATGTTCGACCACGAGAGTGGCTTGCAAAAACATTTAGACACGTGTGCTTGCTTTCAAGAGAAACTGACATAAACTTTCGTGATTGGAATTGTGAGAACTAGAGAATTTATCGAGTATGGATACGAACACTGAACTGCATTATTATTGTTTCCCTGGCTATGTCTTTCTTTATTGTTTTCGTTATCTATTTTGAGTTGAGTCAGTCTAGTAGTTAGTAATAGAGTCAGTCAACCCTCCGTTTTATGTTCTGGCCTATCGATTGGAGAATGTACTGAATGATTGATTTGTTTCCCTTCCAAGTGGGATCGACACCTTATGTGCTACACCTGACAAGTGTACTGTTGCATGCATGTCAGGTTTAATTAAAGGTTTTCTCACGAACAAGTTTTTGGTGTCGTTGCCGGGGAAGGCGTTAAATCACCCTCACTTTAGTACAAGTATCTAGGTTTTAGGCCCTTTTCCTTTATTTTTGTTGTTTCTTGATAATTAGTTGGTATGTTGCAGATACCTAACGTAATTGGAACAATGAGAATCGATGAGCTTATTCAGAAAATCTATCAAGTTGAAGATTGGAAAGAAGAAATAAATCAATTCTCAGCGAATGCCCAAACGACACCCAATTTTTCTTTTACTCCAGTAATTTGTGAATTTTGTGATAGTTTTCATTCTTTTGATACTTTGTCCTTTTGCTTTTCCAGGAAGATAAGGAAGTTTCAAGCCTAACCAGTTCGAGTTCTAAGCAAAATCAGTGGCATTCGGACCAACTTCGAGGTCCCTCAAATTCTTACCCGTAATAATATCAATGTCCACCTCCATCTCAGCCCGAGGATTACCAATAGTTGAGAGCGGAGCCTGCTGTTAAAATATTCTTAAACAAAGATGCTGAAGTGGAGAAGAATAAAAGAATCAAGGCTATGATCGAGAAATTCACAATTGTAACAACGAAGTAATTCAAACTCTTTGAGCTAGAAGTGGATAAGTTAGTTAATCACCAATAAAGTTTACAAACTCGAATTGATCAGTTAACAAAGCAACATTACAGAACCTCGACACTGACAAGTGATACAAAAGATCGAGCTCTCTCTATTCTGATTAACATCTCAGAAAAACCAGCTAATTGGGAATAACAGAGTGAAAGCGAACTTTTGGTTGCAAAAATTGAAGAATTCAATGAAAATGAGCTCTCTTCAACTCTACAATTCAACTCTCCATCAGACCAGAGACCGAAAATGGTAAAGCTAATACCATCCAAGCTGATTGACACTCTATTGAAGAATTCGAGAGAAGGACTCAAGGAATTGTCAAGGAAGCATGAGGTTGAAGCTCTCCATGTAGTACCCAAGCACAAGGCACCACATCCCCCACACCGAGACCCGACCCGTATATGAAATGGAAAGTCCATACACTTACCAAATCACGGCGAACGGGGACACAACGCGCGCTATGCTAGGCGGGAGCTAGCCCTTAAACCATTCATGATCAAGATAATATAAAATCAGAGTAAGAACAAAATACGGAAGCAAACACTAACATAAATCATATACCATGAGCCACCAAGCTCCAAAATATATATACAAGTAATATCCAAATAATCCATGGCCCACACGGCCTAACAAAATCATAATCGCCCCAAAATACATAAAAATATACAAAAATAATAGTATGAGTGTAAGTGAAACCGAAAGAAAGTGCTAAACACTAATGCAAGACCTAGACGACTTGTATTCCCACCTATCACTCCTTAACCTGCACAACACCATTGAAAAACAAACCGGGTTCAGTCTAAAGGAGACTGGTGGGTATAAAACAGGGCATAAGTATATAATATTGAGGAATTTAAACATATACATGCAAGCCATAATCCCGTATGAAGTTTTACAATATTTCCCAATTGGGCAAAACCAAGAAAAGCATCAACGGAATTACAACTATCAAATTCATTTATTCATTCATAAAGAGGCTCATGGCCTGGCAAGGGGGCGTGCATAGTCTCCAACCAACACCTTGTGTAGCCATTACATAACTTATTCATTATCATACATATATCTTTTGTGCATATTCATAGTTATGATCATAATCATACATATACACCTTTTCCCTCCGGGTGGTGGATGGGCTTGCAAGACCCGGCCACCTCTTAAATAGGCCAATGGGGGTACATGAATCCCCCAAGGGCACTCAGCTCCCATTCTTCGCTAATCTCCTAGCGAGATCTGGTATCACCTTAGTTTGGTTGGAACTAGTATATGGGATCACCGTCGGCCCTTGCCTCCCCGGATAGCCACATGTACTAAGTCCCTAGGCCCGTGCTTTCATAATCATGTTCTCGCCAAAACATAAGGTAGGAATTCATAAAAGAAGGGCTTACGTTTGAAATCATTTACTCTTGAAAGACTCGATATATAAATATACTATTTTAGCTAAAAACATTTCACATAAGGGATATATCGGGTCATTATAGCTATTCGAAGAGAAACCCACCTTAGAAGATCAAAAGAAAGGCACAAACGTCTCAAGGCTCGCCCTCGTATCTGACCATACCCAAATCTGTGCAAAAGAGGGAGTGTGAACTCAAAATGACCATATATGATGCACGGCATGCTATGCTCATGATATAAAATGCATAAGATGTAAAATGATGCCATGAAGTCATGAAATCACGTAATTCCTTCAATAAGTGCAAGTATATACAATGTATGAAGGTTTCACATTCAAACGAGTACATACCTTTCTTATTTCAAGTCAAATCAATCCATAATTTTCATATAACGATCATAACATATACTATAACGTGTACACGAGTTATATGAATCATAAGAGAAAGGAAATGCCATCAATTAAAGTTCAAATTCTAAGTATGGAAGCATGCATGCACATTAGGGAGCAATGGAGACAAGTTTGTACATAACTCGGAAAATATTCCACCAAAAATCATGAAACTTCATAACACACAAGTTAACACATTGTATGACATGTTAATAAAGCATAAGAACTAGAAACGAAGCAACAAAGCCATGCACGAATTAAACAAAAATCGAAGTCGTGTATGCACTACGTGAGGTCGCAGCGACCCATTTTCTTCATGAAATGGTAGCGGTCGCTACCTCCAATTTTTCTCAAAATTTTTGTCGAAAATCACAACTCGAGACATGGCCAAAAACAGGTAGAGGGTGCGACTAGAATGCATGTAAAATAGGTCGCGGGCACGACCTATAATTCAAACTAAAATCAAAATAAGGTCGCGGCCGCAACCAAGGTTGTTCTTTCCGCGATCGCCGCCGCGACCTGCACATAACAGCAGCAGTTCGCCGCAAAAACAGGGGAGAAAACTCACAAAGCTTCATCCAACATTTAGCCAACATAATAAGGTACGAAAAGACAATAAAAACTCAGCAAAGACACCTCATTTCATGCCTTAAACCGCAGCAACAAGCATATACATGAGCAAGGGGGGAAAAGAGTTCAAGTTCATCCATTTCTTTCAAATTTCATTCATGGTAACTCAATAAATTCTCAAATATCATTTAATACAAGTACAAAGGAGTATAAATAGAAGTCTTTTGATCAATTTCCATGCATTATATTCAAGAAAAACATGAGGAAACATGGATGATTCTCATATTGGCATAAACCCTTACTATTCACCATTTTCATCAAAGCATGCTCATTTCTTCATGGAATTCAGAAATTAAGGTGTCAAATTAAAAAAGAGAGGATGGATAACACAATCATGGGCTTACCTTTCAAATATGGAGTGAAATGATGGAGTATTGAGCTCAAATGGGTGAAAGTGAATAGTGTTCTTCTTCTTCTTCTTCTTCTTCTTCTTCTTCTTCTTCTTCTCCTCCTCTCAAGGGATCTTGGTTTGCAGCTGATTTTAGGCTTAGTTTGAAGTATGAAATGGAATGAGAGTCATGCTAGCTGATTAAGGGTTGAGTTAGCTTTAAGTGGGTCCAAGGTTCACTCAATTTGGTTAAGTATAGTGCAAGTTATGATATAAAAGATGGAGGGTGGTCATTTTAGGCGAGATGGCATGTTTCGGGTGAAATTCGGAGGTCTAAACGAGTTTATAAAAATATAAGGCTTATCCCATTGAACCCAAATCGTCGATACAAGTCCAACAGAGTTGACGGAACTTAAATCCAAGTTCCCAAGCTCAAGATATGCCGCCAGGAACCGAAGGTGCGCTAATTGCCCTTTAGCCCCCCTTTCGGTCCCATCTCCAAAATAAAATTCAAAACCACACCAAATGAGATCGAAAACATGAAACGAGCATAAGGACATGTTTATAACACATAAATCTACAACATACTAAATTTGCACAAAAATCGGAACTCAAATCATGTACGAATGACATGCGATCAAGTCACATAAGAGCATAACGTTCAAAAAATTCGTAAACATTCATATCAAATTAATTCATATAATTTAAATGAATTTCAAATAATATGATAATATAAATATAAAATGAATAAATGCGTAATTGACATAATTTAAATTCGCAGATAATTATCACATACGTCATACCTGTACGACTGAAAAGTTGGGCCGTTACACTCCAAACTCGGATTTTCTTCATTGAAGGCATGGCTGAATTACTAAGAAATTTCGACATTCTTTATCGAGTTCCTATAGGCAATTCTAATCACCCAATTATAGGTCTAGGGTGCAAAAGACACAAAGTGGTTCCTTGCGATTCATCAAGATTAATCTATTAAAAGGGATTGACAAAGTCGAGCTATAGACTATAAATTTAGAACTAAATTTCCTTTTTCCTTTTTCCTTTTTCCTTTTTGTTTTTATTTCATTTTCTTGTCTCTAGAAAAGCTTTGGTGGATTTAATGGGATTGTGGTTGTAACGCCCCGACTTTTCAAGTCGTACAGGTATGACTTATGTGATAATTATGTGCGCATTTAATTTATTTTAATTACCTTAGTAAGTGTTTTATTTCATATTATATGAAATTCTGAATAATTGAATTATTTAAATTATTTGAATTTGAATTTATATGAATTCTTGAACTATTTGCGCGTGTATGACTCGTTTGCTTACTGTTTTTATGTGAAATGAATTCGAAATTTCGTGGAAATTTAATATATTGGAATTATACGTCTCATGAACATGGATATATCCTCGTTTCATGTTTTTGGATTCATTTGATTGAGTTTTGAATTTATTTTGAATTTGGAATCCAAAACGGGGGCTAACGAGCAATTAGCGTACCATTAGTTCCGTATGTGATATCTTGAGCTAGGGAACTCGGAATCGAGTTCCGTCAACATCGTTGAACTCATAAAGAAAATTTGGGTTTAATGAACTTAGCCTTATATTTTTCCAAAATTATTTGAACCTTCGAAATTCAACCGAAATGTGTTACGTTCGTCAAAATTGCCACCTTTTACCAAATTGGCCATATCTTCCACAAACCTTGACCAAATTAACCATGGTTGGATTCTTTGGAACCCTAACTCAACCATCTATCAGACCTTAATCATCCTAAACCGAACCAACCCTCCACACTTAGAGAAAATTCAGCAAGAACCCCTGCTCTCCAGTCATTCCCGTAACCCTTACCAAGCTTGGAGATTCAAGGCTCAAATCTCTTCTAAACTTCATCCAATCCACAAGGTAAGCTTAGGGTTGTAATATACATTCAATTATGGTCATTTTGAACCATTCATCCCTAATTTTGAGCATGCTTTCATGGAGATATGAAATTGATGATGAATAGTTAGGTTTTATGTCATTTGGTTGATCTCATGCATTCCTTAATGATTTTGGTTGATTTAAAGCATGAAATTGATCATCTTAGCTTCCTTATTTCATTTATGATCATGTATTTTGTGGTAGTTGGCTATTAAATGAGTTACCATTAATGAGTTTGGGAACAAAATGGAAGGAATGATCACTAGCATCTCTTTCTCATGTATGGCTTGCTTTGATGCATGTTTGGATGTTGTTTTGGGACTAAATTGATGCATATTTATTACTTAAATGGAGCTGATCATGTTAGCATCTTGTTGGTCTTAGCTTTGATTCGTTTTCCCCTGTTTTTGGCTCTGTTTTGCAGCTGTTGCGAGAAGGTCATGACCGCGATCGAACCATGAAGGAAATTGGTAGCGGCCGTGACTTACTCACACATTTGGAAGGATTTCAGGTCGCGCCCGTGACCTGAATTTCATGTGTTTCATGTCGCGACCGCGACTTCAATTTTGGCTGCTCACGTATTCTTGAAAAATTTGTTGAAAATTCGGATTTTAATAGGGTAGCGGCAGCTACCATTTTATGATGAAAATGGGTTGCGACTGCGACCCTCACCAAACTGCATGAATTTTTCGATTTTCAAACGTGAATTGCATGGTTTCCTTGGCTCTTTTTTGGTTCATACACTTCATTAACTTGTCATATAATGTGTTATTTTGTATGTTATGAAATTTTATGATTTTTCGTGGAATATTTCACGAGTTATACCTCAACGTATCTTCTTTGCTCCTAATGTGTGCATGCATGGACCTTTGTTCACAATGCGAGCCCTAATTGTTTATGTATCCTCTTTCTTATGATTTTCATGATACGTATACATGCTATACTACGTGTTATGATCGTTATTTGAATTACTTGGGTTAATTTGGTTGAAATATGGAAGTGATGAACTTAAATGAATCTAAATGATTCTTGAAATGAATGAAATGAAAGTTTATATGTCCTTAAGATATTAATAGTGCACATGAACGTGTTCATTACATAATATCCTCTTTTATACATTCATATCATGATCATTACATTGCCGAGCGTCTTATATGGTCATTTTGAGTCTCACTTCACCTTCCTTGCACAAATTTTGATCCTGTTGGAGACGAGGCTGGTCCGTGAGGCTCTTGTGCTCTCTTTTGTCGTTTTAAGGTGGGTTTCTCTACTATTTAGCTAAATGACACTATATATCTTTAATGTGTAAAGTTTTCGGCCAAAATTTATTATATGTATATAGAGTCGTTTCAAGAGTAAATGATTGCAACGTAAAGCCTTTATTTTATGAACCCTACCAAACGTTTTGGTGAGAAGGAATGAATGAATGCACAGAATGGGGCCCACGGACTTAGGGTGAATGGCTATCCGGGGAGGCATGGGCCGACGGTGATCCCTTACTCTAGTTCTAACCAAACTACGGTGATACCGGACCTCGCCAAGAGATTGGCGAGGAATGGGAGCTGAGTGCCACTAGGGGAGTCATGTAACCCCTTTTTGGTCAATGAATGGGTGGTCGGGCCTTGCAAACCTACCACCAACCTGGAGGAAAAAGGAGTAAATGATATTGAATGTGCATGAAAGAAAGTAATGCATGAAAAGAATGAATGAATGAATGTTTAATGAATTACACAAGGTGTTGGTTGGAGATAATGCATGCCCACTCGCCTGGCCACGAAAGACCTAATGAAAATTGATTGTTATAATCCCTCTTGATGACTTGTTTATCTTACCCACTTGGGAAATCCTTTGAAAACCTCATTTGGGATTATAGCTTGCATGTGAATGTTTAATTACTGTCTTATATTATACCTATGCCCTGTTTTTATACGCACCAGTCCCTTTTGGGCTGAACCCGTTTGTTTTCAGTTATTTTATGCAGGTGTAAGGAGCTAGGCGGGAATTCGAGTCGAGTGTCTCGCATTTGTCTCTAGCTATAGTATTTTTTGATTTTACACTTGCATACTCATATCTATGATCATTGTATATGACTTATGTGATGGAGCGTACATGTTTAAGCCGTGATGGCTTGTAGATATTGTATATGATCCTTATTTTTGGAGCTTGATGCTCGGTGTATATGATAGAGATGTTTCCGCTTTAATTGTTTTACTCTGATTTTATGGTTTAAGGGTTAGTCCCGCCTAGCATAGCATGTGTGTATGTCCCTGTTCGCCACGATTTAGTTCGGGTATGGAGTATCCGTTTCATATTCGGGTCGGGTCTCGGTGCGGGGGATGTGGTACCTTGCGCTCGGGTGCTACATCCTTAAGTGGTATCAGAGCCTCAGGTTACAAAACCTGGGCTCTCGTTTCGTGTGAGTCGGTCTAGGTCGTTCGGCTTAGGGACTACTTGATAATGTGTCGCATATGCATTTCTTTTGTGCCTAATTGCATTAAATTCTGAATTTTGAATGAATTAATTGCATTATCATGCATAAACTAAAAATAACACGCATTTTCAGTGTTCATTGGTAGGATGCCTCCACGTAGACAACGGGATCGATCCCCCGATCGGCATCGTTGTCGGAACTGTTCTCCTACTCCTCCACCACCACAACCACTGCCGGAAGAGGCCTTTGTAAATTCGGTTATCAACATCATTGACCAGAGGCTTCGAGATTATGTACCACCGGCACCTCTAGCAGCACCTGTACCTGCAGTACCACCAGAGGCCCCGATTTCTGTTATACTTAGGGAGTTCCAGAATCAACGACCTCCTATGTTTTTCAAGGGAAATGATATACAAGCAGAAATGTGGTTGAAAGAAGTGGAGAGGATCTGGGAGCTCATTCCATGCGAATCTCGGGAGAAGGCTCGATATACTATTACTTTGATACAAGGGGAAGCTTACTCTTGGTGGGAGAGTACACGGATTGTCTTGGAAGCAGCTGGAGAGGAAATAAATTGGGAAGTCTTTACCTGGGAGTTTAGAAATAAGTTTATTCCTCCTTCATCCCCATACTCGAAGATTGAGAGAATTCATTGAACTGAAGCAGGGATTGAAGTCCGTTGCTGAGTATATTTCAGAGTATGAGAGGCTATCTCGCTATGCACCTTATATAGCAAGTGATGATTTTCGCAAAGCTATGCAGTTTGTTCAGGGGCTTCGACCGGATATCTAGGCAGCTTTAGAGGCGGTCAATACGAGTACTTGGGTGAAGGGTACTTTAAAGGCTTTAAAAGTTGAAGATTCTGTGAATGCTAGGAGATCATCTTACCGCCAGGCACTGGGATCAGGTTCAGGTTCGGGATCTAATCAGGGAAAGAGGCCTATGATTTCATCAGCTTCTCCACAAAAAGGACCTTTTGTAGCACCCCGGAGCGGTGGGCACCACATCCCCCGCACCAAAGCCAAGCATATGTAACGAAACGGACTTAGCACACATGCCCAACTCCAGCGAACGGGTGACCAAACGAAAACCAACCTAAGCCAGGCGGACTAGACCCTTACATCAGAGTGCACAAATAAAACATGAATGCGGAAGCGATACATAAGAGACATATTATATATTTACGTATAGGTACCAACACATAAAGTATAATTATAGATACCGACTATCTACTTATAATATATATAGGTACCAACATTTCATAATATTTATATACAAACCCCCTTACGGGCCAAAAGAATAATCATAATCCATACATAGCGTATCCAAAAGTACGGTAAAGTAAGTACAAAACATAATTAAAATGCGTGAGACTCGAGCTATCCACAAGTAAGACGACTCGACAAACTTGCCGCCTAGCTCAAGACTCCAAAAGCAACTACCTGCAACTTAAAAGAAAAGGGGAAGAGAAAAGAAACAGCGAGGGTTAGTCCTAACGACTAGTGAGGGGGCTAACACACTCACACTAATACGTATAAAGCAAAGAACGTACCAAAAGTAAAGAACTTGAACCGAGAATGGGTTTTGCAAACTAAAATGTTTCCCGTGATATTAGATATATAGGTTAAAAAGAAAACAGAAGGGCAAGTGCCAAAATGCCAACTTTGAGTTAATCACAAGGCCAATCTCGTTTCACGGTTCATACAAAAGTAAATCCCCAACTCCGAATCAAAATGAACAAATCAAACAGAAATCATAAACCATCCTTCAGACCATGTGATAATAGGGTGTACGGCTCTAACTATCTAACGAGCTTAAGAACTCAGAACCAACGATACAAGGCTTAATTACTTCCTTGAATCCTTCGACATTTGCCTACGCCGACTCAAGAGCACCGCCCTTCCCCAACCTCCTAAGGTCGGGCGAAACTCTCAATGGAAAGTGTTAATGGGAGAGCTCGGCGACCCCATGGTCGTCCCGAGTTGCCATGCCACTCTCCGGGGTCCAACAGATCAAAACCAACAGAAATCGGAGACTTTCTTGAATCCGATACAAACGAAACAAAGCTAACACACGCACCCTTACCAAGGTTTTCAAAACAAGCGGAAAATAGTTTATATACGTATACAAATCCGTTTCAAAGTCGTATAACAAATGGGACAAGCCCTTAACATACATATCTCACAAATATTTACCATAAATATACTTATATAATACTCGCATGCGGGTTCCAAAAGCACATAAGGTTTGTAGGTCGAATAACTAAAAGAAATAAACCTCACCTTACACCGAAGACGAAACAAAGGAGGGAAAAGAATGTCTAAGGAACGACTTCCTCGTCCACGGGAGGGTTCTCTGAACAAAATAAACAAAGGAATACGAACTTAGACTCAAACATGAACCATTTAGACGCTCGGCAATGCATATGAATGCTTATGACGGAAAAGGAAAGAGACAAGTTATCACGTAAGTTCTATTAAACCCTAGCTTGCATATACGCACGTAAACCTTACTATAAATGAATTGTGGGATGTAAAAATCTCATAACTCAAATATAATAACACATATAAGTCGAAACGAGGCAAAGAGAAGCAACGAAAAGCAAGGGAACAGAAAAGAGTTACACTTAAAATCAAAACGAGGGGAATGACACGCCCGTGTCATCCCAGAAGCCTAAACTGAGACACCCCCGTGTCTCAGTACAGGAGGGAAACAAAGCTACAAAAAGGGGGTGACACGCCCGTGTCACTCCAGAAGAACAAACCGAGACATGGGGGTGTCTCGGTACAGAGGCGAAAAGGGCTGACAGCTGCGGTTTTAAAAAGGGGAAAGAAAAGAGCAACACAAGGGCTGAAAGAAAGAGAACTACTCAAGCATGAAACACATAAAACAAGCATCAAATACACACCAAAGAATCACACAAAGAGATTCAAGAATGCATCCAAAAAGGTTCATCAAACAAGCAATGCAATTAGAGCCAAAATTGAGAAATCAATACATTCATACCATGATCAAGGCTCTAGGGGCTGAGAATGAATCTAAAATCTTGGGAACTTAATCCTAATATGCAATGGGACTAATATACTACATGTATATGCAAAGGGACTAATATACTACATGTATATAACAAGAAATTGATCAAAACTCACAAACTTGCTCATATCAAACCGTAATAAAATACCAATCAAAGCATGGATAAAAAGCATCAAAACACATCTAAAAGAGTAGAGAATAACAAAATATACTTACCTTGAAGATTAGACGAAGAAAGGAGTTGATTTGAGCTAGAAATCAACAAGGATGGCAAAGTTCTCTCTTCTTCCTCTTCTCTTCCCTCTTGGATCTGATTTGGAGCAGCAAATGGATGAGAAGGGAGGGGTATGGCACGAAATTCAGAATCTAGAAGGGTTAGGGAGTTTGTTATCTCAAGCTACAAGGTATGGGTCAAGTTAAGGTTAGGTTAAGAAGGGTCCCACCAAGACTAGTCAACCCAAAGGTACGAATTTGCACAAGCTGCTGGTTACGGGTGAGGTTCGGAGGTCTAAATGAATTTAAAAAGGCATGAGGGTTGTTCCATTGGCTCCGAATCATCAATACGAAGCCAACGGAGGTGACAGAACTCGAATCCGAGTTCCCTAGCTCAAGATACGCTGCCTGGAACATAAGGTGCGCACAAAGTTCTTAAAAACCCTAATTGTCCTGGTTCCAAAAACCGAACTCAAAACTGAATCAAACGAGCATCAAATTAACACATAAGCATGTTAACACGTAAATAACTCACATATTTCATGCACGGAAAAAATACGCAAGAAACGGAACTCGAAACGGACAAGAAACGAGCAAGATACAAGTAAACGAGCAATTAGGGCAAATATCCAAATTCAAACAAATTTCAAGTAAATTCAAATAACTAAGTATAGCAATTAATCAATCATAATAACATATAAAAGCATGAAATAAATAACATAAAGCTCACGAAACACACACGTGACATCACCTGTACAGCCGAAGAATCGGGGCGTCACAACCTTCCCCTCTTAAAAAGGACCTGTCCTCAGGTCCGGCTCGGGGCCTCGAACAAAAAATACAACTCCTGCATCTTCCTCTCGGTTTCCCAAGTGGCTTCTTCGGCTTTCTGATCTCGCCACAACACTTTCACCAAGGGAATCTGTCGGTTTCTCAATTCTTGCCATTTTCGGTCCAAAATCTTAACCGGTCTCTTCAAGATGGTCAAATCCGGTTCGAGTCGTATCTCTTCCACGGGCAACACCAAAGACTCATCGGGATGATATTTCCTCAACTGCGAGACATGGAAGACATTATGGATCCCGGTTAAGCTCGGCGATAAATCAACTCGGTATGCCACTTCCCCTATTTTCTCAAGAATCTCAAAGGGGACTAAGTAGCGCGGGTTTAACTTCCCACCTTTACCAATCCGAGCGAACCCCTTTCGCGGAGATGCTTTCAAAAAAACCTTATCTCCTACTTCGAATTCTAGGGGCCGTCTTCTCTTATCTGCGTAACTCTTCTGACGGTCCTGAGCTGCTTTTAGTCTTTGCTGAATAACTTTCACTTTGTCGATGGTATCTTGAATCGCCGCAGGTTTCTTAGCTCTTTCAAGTTCATTTTCCTCTATCCATCTCCAATCCTCGATATCCCAAAAGAGAGGA
This sequence comes from Lantana camara, assembly GCA_037501455.1. Taxonomy (NCBI): domain Eukaryota; kingdom Viridiplantae; phylum Streptophyta; class Magnoliopsida; order Lamiales; family Verbenaceae; genus Lantana; species Lantana camara. The sequence continues at coordinate 45,573,651 of CM074859.1, forward strand.
GATCGGCACTTCCTTCCATACAGCGCTTCGTACGGCGCCATACCAATCGAAGCTTGGTAGCTGTTGTTATAGGAAAACTCGACCAAATGCAGATATTCATCCCACTGATTCTGAAAATCTAAGGTACAAGCACGAAGCATGTCCTCAAGATACTTGATCAATCTCTCAGATTGTCCATCTGTTTGTGGGTGAAAAGCGGTGCTGAACTGAAGCTTAGAGCCCAAACACTTCTGAAGCTCTTGCCAAAAACTCGAAGTAAAGCGGGAATCTCGATCCGAAACAATGCTAACCGGTACCCCCTGCAATCTCACAATTTCTTTACAATACAAACGAGCTAGCTTTGCAACCTTATCAGACATCTTAACCTGAAGAAAATGGGTTGACTTAGTAAGCCTATCAATCCGAGTGAACCCCTTTCGCGGAGATGCTTTCAAAAAAAGCTTATCTCGTACTTCGAATTCTAGGGGCCGTCTTCTCTTATCTGCGTAACTCTTCTGAAGGTCCTGAGCTGCGTGTAGTCTTTGCTGAATAACTTTCACCCTGTCGATGGTATCCTGAATTGCCGCAGGCTTCTTAGCTCTGTCAAGTTCGTTTTCCTCTGTCCATCTCCAATCCTCGATATCCCAAAAGAGAGGAGATCGGCACTTCCTTCCATACAGCGCTTCGTACGGTGCCATACCAATCGAAGCTTGGTAGCTGTTGTTATAGGCAAACTCGACCAAATGTAGATATTCATCCCACTGATTCTGAAAATCTAAGGTACAAGCACGAAGCATGTCCTCAAGATACTTGATCAATCTCTCAGATTGTCCATCCGTTTGTGGGTGAAAAGCAGTGCTGAACTGAAGCTTAGTGCCCAAACACTTCTGAAGCTCTTGCCAAAAACTCGAAGTGAAGCGGGAATCTCGATCCGAAACAATGCTAACCGGTACCCCGTGCAATCTCACAATTTCTTTACAATACAACCGAGCTAGCTTTGCAACCTTATCAGACATCTTAACCTGAAGAAAATGGGTTCACTTAGTAAGTCTATCAATCACCACCCAAATCCCATCATAACCTCCTTTGGTCCTTGGCAAGCCAGACACGAAGTCCATAGTCACTTGCTCCCACTTCCACGCAGGAATCGGAAGTGGTTAGAGGGTTCCTCCCGGTTTCTGATGCTCGGCCTTCACAAGTTGGCACGTAAGGCACCTTCTTACATAATTCGCCACATCTCTCTTCATACTGTTCCGGCAATACAAAGTCCTTAAATCCTTGTACATCTTGGTGCCACCGAGATGTATCGTATAAGCCGAACGGCGGGCTTCATCCAAAATCACCCGCTCAAGTTCTTCCGGAACACACACTCTTGTCTTGAACCGAAACAACCCTGAATCGTCAAACCCAAACTTGGTCTCGGGATCCATTCTTGCCCTTGCAACCAATCTCTGAATCTCTGGATCGTTAGATTGAGCTTCAATCAACCTTTGCTTCAAGTCCGGTTGAACAGAAATGTTAGCCAATCGAGCCTCTGAAACCAATACCTCAGAAACTTGCTTGCTAGCACTAGACTCCAAAGCTGAAACACTAGCCTTTCGACTCAGAGCATCGGCAACCACATTAGCCTTTCCCGAATGGTAGAGAATCTTGCAATCATAATCTTCAAGCAACTCCATCCATTGGCTCTGTCTCACATTCAAATCCTTCTGCGTGAAAAGGTACTTGAGACTTTGGTGGTCGGTGTACACTTCAAAGGTAGCTCCGTAGAGGTAGTGTCTCCACTTCATTAAAGCAAAGATAACGGATGCAAGTTCCAAATCGTGAGTGGGATAATTTCTCTCGTGATCCTTCAATTTCCTAGAGGCGTAGGCTACAACTTTGCCTTCTTGCATCAACACACAACCGAGGCCTTCCTTAGATGCGTCGGTGTATACTACGTAGCCTTCGAAACCTTGTCAGAACCGGTGCAGTTGTCAAGCGTTCCTTAAGAGTCTGAAAACTCTTCTCACACGCCTCATCCCACTCGAATTTCACCTCTTTCTTTGTTAACTGGGTCAACGGGGCGGCTATCTTAGAAAAATCCTTCACAAAACGCCGGTAATATCCCGCCAACCCGAGAAAACTTCTTATCTCTGAGGTATTCTTCGGTTGCTTCTGTAACAACCCTACTCAGGGCCAAGTTGAGAAAGGTAAGTAAAGGGCAACTCAGGAAGCGTTTATAACCTCGATCCCTATTAACTCACTTCATGCATTGCATTTTATGTGACTTATGTGTTTTTATGTGTTACATTTTACTAAATGTTCATAGATTTAATTCTTTTAACTCGTGCCTTGAAACTCTTTTCATAAAATCCTAGAATTCTAGTAATCATTCCTTTCTAGCACCTAAAAACCCCTCATATGCTTCAAAACCCATTCCTACAGTTTTAGGTTGGAAATTACGAAAATACCCCTATAACTCAAAAATATTCCTACATTTCCCGGAACACTTTCACTACCCAATATTTTAACCAAAATAATCCTCACATTATTTCGAGGATCGTGATACTCTCCTTAAACCATAATTCCCATCCTAACTCCCGTAGTATCAAAAACCGGCGAAAACCCTAGCTTATGATTCGATCATCAATAAAACCTTACTCATCTACCTTTTGATATTCAAAATTATAACCAAAACGACCCTCAAATTATTTCATGAATTTTCATGCATTTACCAAAAACTCGATTGCACCATAGCATGTTTTATAAATATTTTCCTATTTAAAAATCACCATTTTATTTTAAACGATTAGCTTTTATTCAATAGTCGAAATTATATTTATAACGATCCTTGAATTTTTCTCTACAACATAGTGATTTTTCCCAAACTTTAAACTTCATCCTAGCTTCGATTATATAATTTTCTCATGATTTTCATCATCTTCAATGTTCATAATTTATAAACAAAAACTCCAAATATTTCATGTTTATAACTAAAACGAAGCTCATTTTTCACTCATTCTTCCATTAATTCACTACATCAAAATTTTACATCTCGACTCTTGAATAAATTTTATATTATTTTTACATTTATTTTTATTCCAAATGACATCATCCATGACCTCATGCTCTTCTAGAAGAAATGATCAAATGAGCATAATTTCTCCACATTTCTTAGTTAATAACCTAGCATTTGTTCATCATGAAATTAAACCACATCTCCAATTTAATTACCAAGCATTTGTTGAAAGCTTAGGCAACCACATCTCCCATAAACTCTCATTTATTGCTTAGAAACCCCTCATGACTACCTATAAATACCCCCCTTAAGCCTCATTTATACCTCACAATTCAACACACAAAAATCACTCTCTCCCTCTCCCCAAAACCTCACGCCACTCTCCCTCTTTTCTCTCTAAGGTATGTTTTCTTCTATTATCTCATGCTTTATATAATGTTCTTAGTATAGAAATAATAGTAGCATGCCTAAGATTATTTAAATTATGCTTTAGGAATTTATTTTATGAAATATGTGCATAGTTGATAGTTTAAATATAATGTGAGCACATTATGGAATTTTATTCAATTAAATACATGAATTATGATATGATATAATGTGAATATGTATTTAAATGCTTATGATCTTGTTTGATTAAATTCATGCCAAGAATAATTTATTTAGAATTATTTTTCATAGAAAGTTCATATATTTTGCTATATTATGCTTTAATCTTATGTTATGAATATGAATGTGATAGAACATGTTACACACCCTCTTTGAATATTCAAATAAGTTCAAGAACATGTTCATAATGTTCTTGGATGTGTGTGTGTGCATGTGTGTGTCGTGATCCATGTGTGTGTATGAATTTGATTTTGTGTTATAAAGTGTTTAATTCATATGAAATTGAATAGTAAATGTTTTTAATAGTAATTTTGACTTTTGGTCAACCAAAATCCAATTAATTTCGAAATTATTACAAAAATAATTATAAAATAAGTTTTGGAATTTTTAAAGAAATATTTTTCCTAAATTTTCCAAAAATCAATAAACTATGTAATATTTTTCAAAGGATAACCTACATTGTCAAATTAAACCTTGAATTTCATTTCAAATCTTATAATTAGAATTATAGTATGGTTGATAAATATTTAATTAGTTAAAGATCCCATAAACCCTAATTTGTTAATCAAATTCCCTTAAACGGGTAAATTTAGGGTTTACCGGGAAATCTTTAACGCATTACATAACGTGTATCCTCTCTAATTATTTCATTGTACTATTGTGTGTAATTAGTTAGTTAGGAACTAAGAACCTAGTTCTAAGCCAGTAGTAGTTATTACTTTCAGGCGAACCTAGGATCGAAGAGTGGAATCCTCACAGTTCCACTTAAATCTCGGTACCGGTGAGGGTTTTAAATCTTTTCAACTGAAATCATGATAAAATTACTTTACTTTATTTCTTGAATTTCTTTCAAGTTATCCTTCCCCTTTATGGGAAAATAATTCTTGTTAATTATTGAAACCATACATTTACCCCGAAAAGTACTTAGTACTTTCTTACGGGTAAATATTCTCGTCTTGCAAGCAAAGTTATTATTTTTCCTATGGGCCCGGTGGTCTTGGTAGAAGTAGTAGTCCGGGAGGCACGGGCCGAGGTCTACTATTATACCAGCCGCCAACTAGATCTTGGTGATGGTTTAACTGGAGGTTAGTTATTCCACACCAAGTGACGGGAAAAGGTACGTCCCTCCCAAATTCATGTATATCGTCACTAGGGGTAGCTCCCTGAGGTGACACCGGAGGAAGAAGGATGGTATTGTATTGTTGTATTTCTTTTTACTGAGTAACGACATCTTGATCAATGTCGTTACGAATATTCTTGGTTTTAAGGAGTTAAGGTTGGAGACGCCTAGCTTGCGGGCATAAAATCCTTTTCAAAACGGTTCATAGATTTTCTAAAGTATAGCCTATATTCCCCCTACTCCTATTGTTTCAAAACAATATGAACCGGATATTATTGTCATATATTTATTTGTTACTATATAGTATATACATTTCAAACCAAGACTTTCTTGGTCAAAACATTTCAAAAATCTTACTTATAATCCTAAATCCCAAACCCCCCGTCACTTAGTCATTTTGACTAACCCTCCTACTCTTTCCACTCATGATTTCAGGAATCTATACAGCGACGCCTTAGAGGTATCTTGAAGCTTTAAGGTGTCACATTCCAGTCAATTAGAGTAATCACGAGTGCATGTACATCTTACAATAAGCACTCTTCTCTAAAGTCAGAACTTTTGCTGTAAACACTTATCCAACTTAATAATATGTGCTTTGTTATGTATTGTCCCCTTTTATTTGCTCAAGTTTATTTTCCGTTGCATTTAAATTTCATACTCTGGTATTGCATAGTCTTGTCCGTTCGCCGGAGTATTTCTCGAGTGCTAGGTCTCACATCCACTCGGGGAGTGCTACGGTGCGGGGTTGTAGTGTTAAGGGGCGCTACAGCTAAGGTGGTATCAGAGCATCAGGTTTAGATAGAGAGAACTTAACTTTAACATTAGATAGAGAAAGTATTTTACTATAATTTCCTTGCTCTAATAATTTGTAAAGTGTTTTTCTAGAGTAAAAATGGCCGGCTACGGTGAGCTTCCACATTCTGATAGCATCGAGTGGCTTGATCAGTATGAGCCTCCTAGGACCTTAGTTGTTGCTCGTAGTGGGGGTCCTAGATACTATCCTTGGCAGAGGATTAGGCAGCATAGTCAGGATTCACGTCAGGAGGCCTTTCCCGGGTATGCCTACCCAAACAGAGCGGTTCATCTATTAGAGACCGAGAGGGATGCCTACTTTTATGAGTATCAGAGGACCGGTGAGTATCGATTGGAGGCGAGAGGAACCGAGAGATGGCTAGACAGACAGCAGTAGATCGTGATCATGCTCGGGACCAGTTAGCCGCATCTCAGATTGCTATTTCTCAGTTAGTATCACGAGTGGCCAAGCTCGAGGAGGACGTGGTTAGTTTGACTCTGGACCGTGAGGCTTCTATTGTGATCCACGACCAGTACCGAGCCCAGATGAGGAGCCGTTTGGAGGATGCACTTCACCTGAACGACACTCATGTTATGGAGCAGGTTTTAGATATGCAGCCCGGACCCGCAGTAGCCCATTCCGGAGACAGTGAGGTTTCAGAGGCGATAGCCCAGTCTGATGAGAACGAGGAGGAGGAGCCCCAGCAGGACGGTGAGATCGGTGATGATGCTGATGGGTTACAGGTTGTTCCCGAGGAGGAGGACAGTGTTGAGCCTAGCGAGGAGTGGAGTCCTATTAGGGTTCCAGATTCAGACGATACAGTTGACCTCGAGGCAGGTAGTGCTACGGAGGATTGAGTTCAGACCGTGAGATACGAGGTACAGTATATAGGATAGTTATCCGGGGGTATGTATATAGCGGCCAGTGGAGACACTCCCCATTTTTGCAGCAGTACATAGTAGCAGCAGCGGACAGTAGCAGCTTTGACTTACTAGGAGTGACAGTACTTGTAGGGTGTAACTCGAGGTAGATCGGGTCCACCCCCCCTCTTTTTGCTTTTACTTTTGTAGCTCTTGAAGCATACTAACCATGATGCATATATATATATGACACATTTTGATCATCTTACACTGTTATTTCATATTGCTTTATATTTTTGCATCATGAGTCTTAGAGTCGCTTCAAGATACCAACAGGACCGTGAGTATTAATGTTATTTCTTTCTGCACCTTATGTTTAATGATTGATGTTATTTGGTGATTGTTGTTCTGTGATGATCGTTGAAACATTCTTAACCCTGCATGCATTATATTTCCTATATAATTGTGATTTCAGTATTCACAATGCCTCTACGAAGAACACCATGAAATAACTCCCCATCGCCACAAGATCCACCAGGACACCCCAAACTTGTAGAAGCTTTAAGGCAGTTCGTTCGAACATGTACACCTGGGAATAACCCTACCAATGAGCGATCCTTAGAGAGGTTTCTCCGAATGAATCCTCCAAAATTCTTTGGAGAACCTAACGACCTGAAGGCTGAAAATTGGATAGCTAGTTTGGAAAAGATTTATGAAGCTATGGATATATTTCCCGAGGAACGGGAACGAGTGCAGTATGCAGCCTTTCTCCTAGAAGGACCTGCTTTGAGTTGGTGGAAGCACGTTAAGTTGACCTGGATAGAAGATCGAACTGATTACAGTTGGGTGGAGTTTGTGAAGGAATTTCAGAATAAATATATTCCTCAAGTGGTAAGAGATACTCGAGAGGATGAGTTTATGACTTTAACTCAGGGTTATATGTCAGTGGCTGAGTACGAGGCAAAGTTCGTGAGACTTATTCAGTATGCTCCACACATTCTGAATGATGAACGGAGAAAGACCAAGCGATTCATTGATGGATTAAAGCCAGACCTTCGATGGGCTTTAGCTTCATTAGATATTGAAACTTATAACAAGGCAGTCGATAAAGCCCTGAAGACCGAAGCGGCTCACAAGAATATTCGCCAGGCAGCTAATCGCCCTGTTCCCCCTCAAAATAAGCCCTCTCAAGGAATGAAACGTCCTGCTGGACCATCTAACCATAAATTTGGGAAGAAACCCACACCAGCCCAGCAAAAGCCTAAGTCAGTCCCGTCTAATTCACAAGAAGAGATCACTTGTGAATATTGTCACAAACCGGGACATACTGAACAAGATTGTCGAAAGAAAGCTGGCACTTGTTTGTGGTGTGGAGACCCTAACCATCAGTTTAACACATGCCCAAAGAGACCGGGATTTAAGGAAAAGGAGAAAGCCGTGGGAAAATCCGGAAAACCCCTTGTCAAGGGAAAAGCTTACGCGTTGGAAGGAAATGAGGATCCAGACCCTTCAGATGTTGTTGAAGGTACGGTACACATTCTAAACACGCCAGTTCAGGTCCTATATGACCCTGGTGCCACACATTCATTCATTGGATCAAATTTATGTGCGTGTTTAAATTTTCCCCTTGAATGTTCATCATATAATTTCGAGATAAGTTCCCCTTTGGGAGCTTGTTTAATAACGGATCGAGTATATAAACGCTGCCCTATACAAATCGGTGACCGTTACTACCCAATGGACCTCATCGAACTTCCGATAACAAGATATGGAATCATTCTGGGAATGGATTGGCTTTACAAATACCATGCTAAGTTGAATTGTTTCAAGAAAGAAATCATCTTAGGACAAGATGAAAGTTGGATTCCTGAAGATAAAAGATCAGTAGCAATGATTTCTATGACAGAAGCTAAGAAGTTGATTCAGAAGGGAGCCATAGGATTCATTGCCTATCTCCTAAATAGGCCAAAGGATTAACTTAAGGTTGAGGAAGTAGAAGTGGTAAATGAGTTTCTCGACGTTTTCCCAGAACATCTAAACTCGTTACCTCCAGACCGCGAGTTGGAATTTGTAATCGATACAATCCCTGGGGCAGAGCCTTTCTCTAAAACCCCTTATCGGATGGCCCCAGCTGAACTTCAGGAGTTGAGAAAACAACTTGATGACTTGCTCGAATCAAGATATATCCGTCCCAGTACATCACCTTGGGGAGCACCAGTATTATTTGTAAAGAAGAAAGATGGGTCATTACGAATGTGCATCGACTACCGAGAACTTAACCGAATGCCCATAAAGAATAAAAACCCTCTTCCCCATATAGAGGAGTTATTTGATGTCCTTCAAGGATCTCGAGTCTATTCAAAGTTAGACTTAAGGCAAGGGTATTATCAATTAAAGATTAGGGAGGAGGATATCCCTAAAACAGCTTTCAATACCCGCTATGGACACTTTGAGTTCATAGTAATGCCTTTTGGATTGACCAATGCACCTGCTGCATTCATGGACATAATGCATCGGATATTCCGACCATGTCTGGATAAATTTGTGGTCATTTTCATCGATGACATACTGGTATTTTCCAAAACACCTGAGGAACATGCTGAACATCTTTCGCATAGTGCTGAGTACTTTGCGAGATCATAAGCTATATGCTAAGTTCAGCAAATGTGAGTTCTGGATAGAAAAAGTTGCATTCCTTGGACACATAATTTCGGGATCAGGTGTTGAAGTAGATCCTTCAAAGATTGAAGCAATTACAAATTGGAAAGTACCAAGGAACCCATCAGAGGTGAGAAGTTTCCTAGGACTTGCAGGTTATTATCGCAGGTTCGTAAAGGACTTCTCCAAGATAGCTGCACCTCTCACAAAGCTAACAAAGAAGGAAAGAAAATTTGAATGGACCAAACAGTGCGAACAAAGTTTTCAAGAATTAAAGCAACGATTGACTTCTGCACCAGTACTAACCTTACCTGAAGGGAAAGAAGGTTATACAGTTTATACCGATGCCTCTAAAGAAGGGCTAGGTTGTGTATTGATGCAGCACGGAAAAGTTATAGCCTATGCCTCAAGAAAGCTCAAACCCCACGAAGAAAACTACCCTACTCATGACTTGGAATTAGCAGCAATTGTGTTTGCTCTTACCAATTGGAGACACTATCTTTACGGGGTAACTTTTGAAGTTTTCACTGATCACAAGAGCCTACGGTATCTTTTTACTCAAAAAGAGTTGAATATGAGGCAAAGGAGATGGATGGAATTCCTGGAAGATTACGACTGTGTAATCCAGTACCATCCAGGAAAAGCTAACGTAGTGGCCGATGCTTTAAGTCGGAAGTCAAGTTTAGCGTCACTCTCAAGAAAGCCTTCAAGTAACCCACGAAAAGCTGTGAAAGTAATCTCAAGAACTCGATTAGCAAATTTAGTGGTACTACCACCACTAAAGGAAAAGATAAAAGAAGCTCAGGCTCAGGATGAGTGGATTCAGAAATGTCTCAAATCCAAAGAAAAGGATCTTGAGGAAAAATTCAAAACCGATGATCAAGGGATTTTGAGATACAAGAGTCGGGTCTGCGTGCCTAGTATCGTTCGAAAGGAAATATTGGATGAGGCACACAAAACTCGTTACTCGATACATCCTGGAGGAACTAAGATGTATCAAGATCTCAAAAAGCATTTCTGGTGGAACGGTATGAAAAGAGACATAGCCAATTACATCAAGAAATGTTTGACTTGTCAACGAGTTAAAGCAGAACATCAAAGACCTGGAGGATTATTGCAACCATTATCTATCCCTACTTGGAAATGGGATCAGGTAACCATGGATTTTGTTTACGGATTACCCAAAGTAAAAGGAGGATTTAATGGTATTTGGGTTATCATCGATAGATTAACAAAATCCGCACATTTCTTACCTGTCAAAGCAACCGATAATGTTAACTCGTTAGCCAAGCTTTATCAAAAAGAAATTATTCGGTTGCATGGAGTACCTCTTGGAATAGTTTCAGACAGGGACCCAAAGTTCACCTCACAACTTTGGCAAAATATTCAAGAAATGATGGGTACCAAGTTAAACTTCAGCACAGCAGCACATCCTCAAACCGACGGGCAGTCTGAAAGAACCATCAGATACCTGGAAGATATGTTAAGGGCTTGCGCCTTAGATTTCCAAGATAATTGGAAGGATTGCCTACCCCTTGTGGAGTTTGCATACAATAACAGTTATCAAGCCTCAATCCAAGCTGCACCTTATGAGGCCCTATATGGAAGAAAATGCAGATCTCCATTATACTGGGATATGGATGAAACCAAGGAAATTAAAAGGAAATCCCAAGGGAATATTGCTAAGAGTTGGGTAGAAGAAGCAACAGAGAAAGTTGAAATCATCAAACAAAGAATGAAAGCTGCCCAAGATCGGCAGAAAAGTTATGCTGATAATCGAAGAAGGGACATAGAATTCGCAATAGGCGAAAAGGTATTCTTGAAAGCATCTCCAAGAAAAGGGTTTATACGAATTGGGAAAGGAGGAAAGTTAAACCCTCGATATATTGGACCTTTTGAGATACTAGAACGTATCGGTCCAACAGCCTATCGCCTAGACCTACCAGCAAGTCTTACTGGAATACATAACGTATTCCATGTGTCCCAACTCCGCAAGTACTTTGCTGATGATTCACATATCCTACCTGTTGAAGAAGTACCACTGGAACCCGACCTTACTTATGAAGTGAAGCCAGTCAGAATCTTGGATAGGAAATTCCAAGAGTTGAGAAACCGAAGAATTCCCCTCGTTAGAATCTTGTGGAAAAGAAATGGTATAGAAGAACAGACTTGGGAAACAGAGAAAAAGATGTTGAAACATTACCCAGGACTGTTCAAGGACAGTAATAGAATCTGAGGACAGATTCTTTTAAAGGGGGGAAGATTGTAACAGCCCTACTCAGGGCCAAGTTGAGAAAGGTAAGTAAAGGGCAACTCAGGAAGCGTTTATAACCTCGATCCCTATTAACTCACTTCATGCATTGCATTTTATGTGACTTATGTGTTTTTATGTGTTACATTTTACTAAATGTTCATAGATTTAATTCTTTTAACTCGTGCCTTGAAACTCTTTTCATAAAATCCTAGAATTCTAGTAATCATTCCTTTCTAGCACCTAAAAACCCCTCATATGCTTCAAAACCCATTCCTACAGTTTTAGGTTGGAAATTACGAAAATACCCCTATAACTCAAAAATATTCCTACATTTCCCGGAACACTTTCACTACCCAATATTTTAACCAAAATAATCCTCACATTATTTTGAGGATCGTGATACTCTCCTTAAACCATAATTCCCATCCTAACTCCCGTAGTATCAAAAACCGGCGAAAACCCTAGCTTATGATTCGATCATCAATAAAACCTTACTCATCTACCTTTTGATATTCAAAATTATAACCAAAACGACCCTCAAATTATTTCATGAATTTTCATGCATTTACCAAAAACTCGATTGCACCATAGCATGTTTTATAAATATTTTCCTATTTAAAAATCACCATTTTATTTTAAACGATTAGCTTTTATTCAATAGTCGAAATTATATTTATAACGATCCTTGAATTTTTCTCTACAACATAGTGATTTTTCCCAAACTTTAAACTTCATCCTAGCTTCGATTATATAATTTTCTCATGATTTTCATCATCTTCAATGTTCATAATTTATAAACAAAAACTCCAAATATTTCATGTTTATAACTAAAACGAAGCTCATTTTTCACTCATTCTTCCATTAATTCACTACATCAAAATTTTACATCTCGACTCTTGAATAAATTTTATATTATTTTTACATTTATTTTTATTCCAAATGACATCATCCATGACCTCATGCTCTTCTAGAAGAAATGATCAAATGAGCATAATTTCTCCACATTTCTTAGTTAATAACCTAGCATTTGTTCATCATGAAATTAAACCACATCTCCAATTTAATTACCAAGCATTTGTTGAAAGCTTAGGCAACCACATCTCCCATAAACTCTCATTTATTGCTTAGAAACCCCTCATGACTACCTATAAATACCCCCCTTAAGCCTCATTTATACCTCACAATTCAACACACAAAAATCACTCTCTCCCTCTCCCCAAAACCTCACGCCACTCTCCCTCTTTTCTCTCTAAGGTATGTTTTCTTCTATTATCTCATGCTTTATATAATGTTCTTAGTATAGAAATAATAGTAGCATGCCTAAGATTATTTAAATTATGCTTTAGGAATTTATTTTATGAAATATGTGCATAGTTGATAGTTTAAATATAATGTGAGCACATTATGGAATTTTATTCAATTAAATACATGAATTATGATATGATATAATGTGAATATGTATTTAAATGCTTATGATCTTGTTTGATTAAATTCATGCCAAGAATAATTTATTTAGAATTATTTTTCATAGAAAGTTCATATATTTTGCTATATTATGCTTTAATCTTATGTTATGAATATGAATGTGATAGAACATGTTACACACCCTCTTTGAATATTCAAATAAGTTCAAGAACATGTTCATAATGTTCTTGGATGTGTGTGTGTGTGCATGTGTGTGTCGTGATCCATGTGTGTGTATGAATTTGATTTTGTGTTATAAAGTGTTTAATTCATATGAAATTGAATAGTAAATGTTTTTAATAGTAATTTTGACTTTTGGTCAACCAAAATCCAATTAATTTCGAAATTATTACAAAAATAATTATAAAATAAGTTTTGGAATTTTTAAAGAAATATTTTTCCTAAATTTTCCAAAAATCAATAAACTATGTAATATTTTTCAAAGGATAACCTACATTGTCAAATTAAACCTTGAATTTCATTTCAAATCTTATAATTAGAATTATAGTATGGTTGATAAATATTTAATTAGTTAAAGATCCCATAAACCCTAATTTGTTAATCAAATTCCCTTAAACGGGTAAATTTAGGGTTTACCGGGAAATCTTTAACGCATTACATAACGTGTATCCTCTCTAATTATTTCATTGTACTATTGTGTGTAATTAGTTAGTTAGGAACTAAGAACCTAGTTCTAAGCCAGTAGTAGTTATTACTTTCAGGCGAACCTAGGATCGAAGAGTGGAATCCACACAGTTCCACTTAAATCTCGGTACCGGTGAGGGTTTTAAATCTTTTCAACTGAAATCATGATAAAATTACTTTACTTTATTTCTTGAATTTCTTTCAAGTTATCCTTCCCCTTTATGGGAAAATAATTCTTGTTAATTATTGAAACCGTACATTTACCCCGAAAAGTACTTAGTACTTTCTTACGGGTAAATATTCTCGTCTTGCAAGCAAAGTTATTATTTTTCCTATGGGCCCGGTGGTCTTGGTAGAAGTAGTAGTCCGGGAGGCACGGGCCGAGGTCTACTATTATACCAGCCGCCAACTAGATCTTGGTGATGGTTTAACTGGAGGTTAGTTATTCCACACCAAGTGACGGGAAAAGGTACGTCCCTCCCAAATACATGTATATCGTCACTAGGGGTAGCTCCCTGAGGTGACACCGGAGGAAGAAGGATGGTATTGTATTGTTGTATTTCTTTTTACTGAGTAACGACATCTTGATCAATGTCGTTACGAATATTCTTGGTTTTAAGGAGTTAAGGTTGGAGACGCCTAGCTTGCGGGCATAAAATCCTTTTCAAAACGGTTCATAGATTTTCTAAAGTATAGCCTATATTCCCCCTACTCCTATTGTTTCAAAACAATATGAACCGGATATTATTGTCATTTATTTATTTGTTACTATATAGTATATACATTTCAAACCAAGACTTTCTTGGTCAAAACATTTCAAAAATCTTACTTATAATCCTAAATCCCAAACCCCCCGTCACTTAGTCATTTTGACTAACCCTCCTACTCTTTCCACTCATGATTTGAGGAATCTATACAGCGACGCCTTAGAGGTATCTTGAAGCTTTAAGGTGTCACATTCCAGTCAATTAGAGTAATCACGAGTGCATGTACATCTTACAATAAGCACTCTTCTCTAAAGTCAGAAATTTTGCTGTAAACACTTATCCAACTTAATAATATGTGCTTTGTTATGTATTGTCCCCTTTTATTTGCTCAAGTTTATTTTCCGTTGCATTTAAATTTCATACTCTGATATTGCATAGTCTTGTCCGTTCGCCGGAGTATTTCTCGAGTGCTAGGTCTCACATCCACTCGGGGAGTGCTACGGTGCGGGGTTGTAGTGTTAAGGGGCGCTACAGCTTCCATAGCATTACCGTCTCAATCTTCGCCGGATCAACTTCTATACCATCTCCCGAAATAAAATGACCCAAGAAAGAAACCCGATTGATCCAGAACTCGCACTTGCTGAACTTGGCGTACAGTTGATGCTCTCGAAGCTTGGTTAAAACCATTCTCAAATGCTGCGCGTACTCTTCAGCGGACCTCGAATACACCAGAATATCATCTATAAAGATGACCACGAATTTATCGAGTTAAGGCCGGAATATTTGGTGCATCATATCCATAAATGCAGCCGGGGCATTTGTGAGGCCAAAAGGCATGACCACGAACTCAAAGTGCCCATAACGAGTATTGAAACCCCGTCTTCGGTATATCTTCTCCCCGGATACGCAACTGGTAATACCCTTGTCTCAAATCCAGCGTGGAAAACACTCTCGAACCTTGGAGAAGATCAAACAACCCTTCAATGTGAGGTAGGGGGTATTTTTTTTTAACCGTTAACCGGTTAAGCTCTCTGTAGTCGATACACATCCGTAAAGTCCCATCTTTCTTCTTTACAAATAGGACCGGAGCACCCCAAGGCGAGGTACTCGGACGGATGTAGCCACATTCTAAGAGCTCGTCCAACTGTGTCTTCAGCTCCTTCAACTATGCTGGAGCCATCCTATAAGGGGATTTCGCATACGGTTCGGCTCCGGGATAGAGGTCAATGACAAATTCTATGTCCCGATCGGGAGGTAGAGATCCCAAACTCTCCGGGAACACATCAAGAAAGTCCTTCATGACCTCCGTCTCTTCGATCTTGGCTTGGTCCTTAGGTTTGTTCAAAAGATAAGCCACATAGCCCGTTGCACCGTCCCGGACCAACTTATTAGCTTCCACGAATGAAATAAACGGGCTAGCCTTCAATCTATTGCCCGAGAAAACTGTAGAACCCAACGAAACCTTCTTGGCGCTATAGTCCATCAAAGCTTGATGTCGAAACAACCAATCCATACCCATAATCAAATCATACCTCTTGATGGGCATCTCGATCAAGTCTGCCGAGTACTCTTGGCCCTCAACACTCACCGGGCACTCACAAAACACTCGGTTCGTCACCAAGCTCCCCCCGAGAGGAGAACTCACAACAAAAGAAGCACTAACACACACAGCAGGCAAGGAGAGAGAAGGTACAAGCCGGGAAGCAATAAATGAATGCGTTGCTCCCGGATCAAACAATGCATGTAATGGGATGCCATGAATGTGTATTGTACCTTCCACCACGGCGTTTGCATCTGGCTCCGCATTCTCTTCCTCTCCCTCAATAGCATAGGCCCTAGCTTGGAATGGAGCTCTTGGAGGCATCACATTCAAAGGTTACGGGTTATTTCTCCTTTTCGGACAAGCATTCACTATATGGCCGGTTTCCCCACAACCAAAGCATCGGTTAAACTTCCTCCTGCACATCTCCTCAGTATGGTTCGGCCCATTGCAGTAAGAACATCGAATTGGGGCTGTGGAGCAGGTAGAGCCGGTACAACGGGTCGGACCTTCTTCTAAAAAGGAATAGATCCTTGGGCTTTGAAAACCGGAGGCCCACTTGATGTGGCAGGCCTCTTGCCCAAGTTTGAGCCCGAACTGGGCCCCGAGAGAAAAACCGGGGGCCTCAACCTGATCTTCTGCGCCTCTACCTTCAAGGCCTTTCTCGTGGCTTTCTCCCACGTGTCAACCGTAGATGCTTGAAGAGCCTCTTGGATGTCCTTTCGCAACCCGTGAGTAAAATTCCTTGCTTTCAATGAATCCACATCCGTAATGTGAGTAGCATACGGGACCAACCTCTCGAACTTCAAAATGTACTCCTCAACCGACCTTCCTCCTTGTTTCAACTCCATAAATTCTTGGAGTCTTCTTTCACGAGCACTTGGAGGGATGTATTTGTTGTGAAACTCCCTCACAAAGCTTTCCCAAGTGAAGTCCTCTCCACTTCGCTCCAATCTTGATCTCGTGGCTTTCAACCAATTGGAAGCGGGGCCTTGGATAAAACGAGCCGTACAAACGGCTTTCTCGTGAGAGGGGGCCGGACAAATCTCCCATATACCCGAGATCTCGGAGAGCCACTCCTCCGCTTGAATATCACTTCCACCAAACCACTTCGGGGGATTGTTGTTCCGAAATTCCCGAAATGCCGGAGTCACGAGGCCTTCATTTGTTTCCCCTTGATTGTTATTGTTATTCCTCTGATTTTGTTGAAGTTGGTTCAAGAGGGCTTACACTATATTCTCGGAATTAATGGGGGGTGGTGGTGGTGCTTGTGGAGGTGGTTGATTTAAATCCGGAGTTTGCTCGCGATCTCTTCTACGAGGAGGCATTCTGAAATCATAATTCAAGGCAAATATTGATGCATGGGATTTAGTACATGCTCATGTGAACAATTAACATGAATATAAACAAATAATTCGCATAAAAGAGTAAGTGAATGCAAATAACCACATACTCCTAAGCCGAACGACCTAGACAGACACGACACGACTCCAGAGCTCCGGTTTTGCAACCCAGAGCTCTGATACCACTCAAGGATGTAGCACCCCGGAGCGGTGGGCACCACATCCCCCGCACCAAAGCCAAGCACATGTAATGAAACGGACTCCGCACACATGCCCAACTCCAGCGAACAGGTGACCAAACAAAATCCAACCTAAGCCAGGCGGATTAGACCCTTACATCAGAGTGCACAAATAAAACATGAATGCAGAAGCGATACATAAGAGACATATTATATATTTACGTATAGGTACCAACACATAAAGTATAATTATAGATACCGACTATCTAATTATAATACATATAGGTACCAACATTTTATAATATTTATATACAAACCCCCTTACGGGCCAAAAGAATAATCGTAATCCATACATAGCGTATCTAAAAGTGCGGTAATGTAAGTACAAAACATAATTCAAATGCGTGAGACTCGAGCTATCCACAAGTAAGACGACTCGACAAACTTGCCGCCTAGCTCAAGACTCCAAAAGCAACTACCTGCAACTTAAAAGAAAAGGGAAACAGAAAAGCAACAGCGAGGGTTATTCCTAACGACTAGTGAGGGGGCTAACACACTCACACTAATACGTATAAAGCAAAGAACGTACCAAAAGTAAAGAACCTTGAACCGAGAATGGGTTTTGCAAACTAAAACGTTTTCCGTGATATTAGATATATAGGTTAAAAAGAAAACAGAAGGGCAAGTGCCAAAATGCCAACTTTGAGTTAATCACAAGGCCAATCTCTTTTCACGGTTCATACGAAAGTAAATCCCCAACTCTGAATCAAAACGAACAAATCAAACAGAAATCATAAACCATCCTTCACACCGGGTGATAGTAGGGTGTACGGCCCTAACTATCTAACGAGCTTACGAACTTAGAACGAACGATACAAGGCTTAATTACTTCTTTGAATCCTTCGACGTTTGCCTACGCCGGCTCAAGAGCACCGCCCTTCCACAACCTCCTAAGGTCGGGCGAAACTCTCAATAGAAAGTGTTGATGGGAGAGCTCGGCGACCCTATGGTCGTCCCGAGTTGCCATGCCAGTCTCCGGGGCCCAACAGATCAAAACCAATAGAAATCGGAGACTTGCTTGAATCCGATACAAACGAAACAAAGCTAACACACGCACCCTTACCAAGGTTTTGAAAACAAGCGGAAAATAGTTTATATACGTATACAAATCCGTTTCAAAGTCGTATAACAAATGGGACAAGCCCTTAACATACATATCTCACACATATTTACCATAAATATACGTATATAATACTCGCATGGGGGTTCCAAAAGCACATAAGGTTGTAGGTCGAATAACTAAAAGAAATAAACCTCACCTTACACCGAAGATGAAACAAAGGAGGGAAAAGAGTGTCTAAGAAGCGACTTCCTCGTCCACGGGAGGGTTCTCTGAACAAAATAAACAAAGGAATATGAACTTAGACTCAAACATGAACCATTTAGACGCTCGGCAATGCATATGAATGCTTATGACGGAAAAGGAAAGACACAAGTTATCACGTAAGTTCTAATAAACCCTAGCTTGCATATACGCACGTAAATCTTACTATAAATGAATTGTGGGATGTAAAAAGCTCATAAATCAAATATAATAACACATATAAGTCGAAACGAGGCAAAGAGAAGCAACGAAAAGCAAGGGAACGGAAAAGAGTTACACTTAAAATCAAAACGAGGGGAATGACAAGCCCGTGACATCCCAGAAGCCTAAACTGAGACACCCCCGTGTCTCAGTATAGGAGGGAAACAAAGCTACAAAAAGGGGGTGACACGCCCGTGTCACTCCAGAAGAACAAACCGAGACACGGGGGTGTCTCGGTACAGAGGCGAAAAGGGCGAAAAGGGCTGACAGCTGCGGTTTTAAAAGGGGAAAGAAAAGAGCAACACAAGGGCTGAAAGAAAGGGAACTACTCAAGCATTAAACACATAAAACAAGCATCAATTATACACCAAATAATCACACAAAGAGATTCAAGAATGCATCCAAAAAGGTTCATCAAACAAGCAATGCAATTAGAGCCAAAATTGAGAAATCAATACATTCATGCCATGATCAAGGCTCTAGGGGCTGAGAATGAATCTAAAATCTTGGGAACTTAATCCTAATATGCAAAGGGACTAATATACTACATGTATATGCAATTTGGCACAAAATGAAGCACAAATGATCAACCAAAGCAAGCAAAAGCTGGGGCAATTAACCGAAACAGGGGAGCTGTTCTAAATTCAACTTTCATGCCAAATAACTCATAAATTTCCCAAAGAACATCAAAGGCACATGAACCCTAGTTCCACTACAACATGTTAGGCATCTAATACAAGAATAAATCGGACCAAAATGTCAAGTTAGAGTCCCTAACTCAGCCCCAAACTTAAAGCATGCCCTCTAACAAGAAATTGATCAAAACTCACAAACTTGCTCATATCAAACCCTAATAAAATACCAATCAAAGCATGGATAAAAAGCATCAAAACACATCTAAAAGAGTATAGAATAACAAAATATACTTACCTTGAAGATTAGAAGAAGAAAGGAGTAGATTTGAGCTAGAAATCAACAAGGATGGCAAAGTTCTCTCTTCTTCCTCTTCTCTTCCCTCTTGGATCTGATTTGGAGCAGCAAATGGATGACAAGGGAGGGGTATGGCACGAAATTCAGCAGCTAGGAGGGTTAAGGAGTGTGTTATCTCAAGCTACAAGGTATGGGTCAAGTTAAGGTTAGGTTAAGAAGGGTCCCACCAAGACTAGTCAACCCAAAGGTACGAATTTGCACAAGCTGCTCGTTACGGGTGAGGTTTGGTGGTCTAAATGAATTTAAAAAGGCATGAGGCCAGTGAGGCCAGTTCCATTGGCTCCGAATCGTCGATACGAAGCCAACGGAGGTAATGGAACTTGAATCCGAGTTCCCTAGCTCAAGATACGCTGCCTGGAACACAAGGTGCGCACAAAGTTCTTAAAAACCCTAATTGTCCCTGTTCCAAAAACCGAACACAAAACTGAATCAAACGACCATCAAATTAACACGTAAGCATGCTAACACGTAAATAACTCACATATTTCATTCACGGAAAAAATACGCAAGAAACGAAACTCGAAACGGACAAGAAACGAGCAAGATACAAGTAAACGAGCAATTAGGGCAAATATCCAAATTCAAACAAATTTCAAGTAAATTCAAATAACTAAGTATAGTAATTAATCAATCATAATAACATATAAAAGCATGAAATAAATAACGTAAAGCTCACAAAACACACACGTGACGTCACCTGTACGGCCGAAGAATCGGGGCGTGACAACCTTCCCCCCTTAAAAAGGACCTGTCCTCAGGTCCGGCTCGGGGCCTCGAACAAAAAACGGATACAACTCCTGCATCTTCCTCTCGGTTTCCCAAGTGGCTTCTTCGGCTTTCTGATCTCGCCACAACGCTTTCACCAAGGGAATCTTCCGGTTCCTCAATTCTTGCCATTTTCGGTCCAAAATCTTAACCGGTCTCTTCAAGATGGTCAAATCCGGTTCGAGTCGTATCTCTTCCACGGGCAACACCAAAGATTCATCGGGATGATATTTCCTCAATTGCGAGACGTGGAAGACATTATGGATCCCGGTTAAGCTCGGTGGTAAATCAACTCGGTATGCCACTTCCCCTATTTTCTCAAGAATCTCAAAGGGGGCTAAGTAACACGGGTTTAACTTCCCACCTTTACCAATCCGAGGGAACCCCTTTCGCGGAGATGCTTTCAAAAAAACCTTATCTCCTACTTCGAATTCTAGGGGCCGTCTTCTCTTATCTGCGTAACTCTTCTGATGGTCCTGAGCTGCGTTTAGTCTTTGCTGAATAACTTTCACCTTGTCGATGGTATCTTGAATCGCCGCAGGCTTCTTAGCTCTTTCAAGTTCATTTTCCTCTGTCCATCTCCAATCCTCGATATCCTAAAAGAGAGGAGATCGGCACTTCCTTCCATACAACGCTTCGTACGGCGCCATACCAATCGAAGCTTGGTAGCTGTTGTTATAGGCAAACTCGACCAAATGCAGATATTCATCCCACTGATTCTGAAAATCTAAGGTACAAGCACGAAGCATGTCCTCAAGATACTTGATCAATCTCTCAGATTGTCCATCCGTTTGTGGGTGAAAAGCGGTGCTGAACTGAAGCTTAGTGCCCAAACACTTCTCAAGCTCTTGCCAAAAACTCGAAGTAAAGCGGGAATCTCGATCCGAAACAATGCTAATCGGTACCCCGTGCAATCTCACAATTTCTTTACAATACAACCGAGCTAGCTTTGCAACCTTATCAGACATCTTAATCTGAAGAAAATGGGTTGACTTAGTAAGTCTATCAATCACCACCCAAATCCCATCATAACCTCCTTTGGTCCTTGGCAAGCCAGACACGAAGTTCATAGTCACTTGCTCCCGCTTCCACGTAGAAATCGGAAGTGGTTAGAGGGTTCCTCCCGGTTTCTAATGCTTGGCCTTCACAAGTTGGCACGTAAGGCTCCTTCTTACATAATTCACCACATCTCTCTTCATACCGTTCCACCAATACAAAGTCCTTAAATCCTTGTACATCTTGGTGCCACCGGGATGTATCGTATAAGCCGAATGGTAGGCTTCATCCAAAATCACCCGCTTAAGTTTTTCCGGAACACACACTCTTGTCTTGAACCGAAACAACCCTGAATCGTCAAACCCAAACTTGGTCTCGGGATCCACTCTTGCCCTTGCAACCAATCTCTGAATCTCTGGATCGTTAGATTGAGCTTCAATCAACCTTTGCTTCAAGTCCGGTTGAACAGAAATGTTAGCCAATCGAGCCTCTGAAACCAATACCTCAGAAACTTGCTTGCTAGCACTAGACTCCAAAGCTGAAACACTAGCCTTCCGACTCAGAGCATCGGCAACCACATTAGCCTTTCCCGGATGGTAGAGAATCTTGCAATCTTAATCTTCAAGCAACTCCATCTATTGCCTCTGTCTCACATTCAAATCCTTCTGCGTGAAAAGGTACTTGAGACTTTGGTGGTCGATGTACACTTCAAAGGTAGCTCCGTAGAGGTAGTGTCTCCACTTCATCAAAGCAAAGATAACGGCTGCAAGTTCTAAATCGTGAGTGGGATAATTTCTCTCATGATCCTTCAATTTCCTAGAGGCGTAGGCTACAACTTTGCCTTCTTGCATCAACACACAACCGAGGCCTTCCTTAGATGCGTCGGTGTATACTACGTAGCCTTCAAAACCTTGTGGTAGAGTCAGAACCGGTGCAGTTTTCAAGCGTTCCTTAATAGTCTGAAAACTCTTCTCACACACCTCATCCCACTCGAATTTCACCTCTTTCTTTGTTAACCGGGTCAACGGGGCGGCTATCTTAGAAAAATCCTTCACAAAACGCCGGTAATATCCCGCCAACCCGAGAAAACTTCTTATCTCTGAGGCATTCTTCGGTTGCTTCCATAGCATTACCGTCTCAATCTTCGCCGGATCAACTTCTATACCATCACCCGAAATAAAATGACCTAAGAAAGAAACCCGATTGATCCAGAACTCGCACTTGCTGAACTTGGCGTACAGTTGATGCTCTCGAAGCTTGGTTAAAACCATTCGCAAATGCTGCGCGTGCTCTTCAGCGGGCCTCGAATACACCAAAATATCATCTATAAAGATGACCACGAATTTATCGAGGTAAGGCCGGAATATTCGGTGCATCATATCCATAAATGCAGCCGGGGCATTTGTGAGGCCAAAAGGCATGACCACGAACTCAAAGTGCCCATAACGAGTATTGAAACCCGTCTTCGGTATATCTTCTCCCCGGATACGCAACTGGTAATACCCTTGTCTCAAATCCAGCTTGGAAAACACTCTCGAACCTTGGAGAAGATCAAACAACTCTTCAATGTGAGGTAGGGGGTATTTGTTTTTAATCGTTAACCGGTTAAGCTCTCTGTAGTCGATACACATCCGTAAAGTCCCATCTTTCTTCTTTACAAACCGGACCGGAGCACCCCAAGGCGAGGTACTCGGACGAATGTAGCCACATTCTAAGAGCTCGTCCAATTGTGTCTTCAGCTCCTTCAACTATGCTGGAGCCATCCTATAAGGGGATTTCGCATACGGTTCGGCTCCAGGATTGAGGTCAATGACAAATTCTATGTCCCGATCGGGAGGTAGATATCCCAAACTCTCCGGGAACACATCAAGAAAGTCCTTCACGACCTCCGTCTCTTCGATCTTGGCTTGGTCCTTAGGTTTGTTCAAAAGATAAGCCACATAGCCCGTTGTACCGTCCCGGACCAACTTATTAGCTTCCACGAATGAAATAAACGGGCTAGCCTTCAATCTATTGCCCGAGAAAACTGTAGAACCCAACGAAACCTTCTTGCGCTACAGTCCATCAAAGCTTGATGTCGAAACAACCAATCCATACCCAGAATCAAATCATACCTCTTGATGGGCATCATGATCAAGTCTGCCGAGTACTCTTGGCCCTCAACACTCACCGGGCACTCACGAAACACTCGGTTCGTCACCAAGCTCCCCCCGAGAGGAGAACTCACAACAAAAGAAGCACTAACACACACAGTAGGCAAGAAGAGAGAAGGTACAAGCCGGGAAGCAATAAATGAATGCGTTGCTCCCGGATCAAACAATGCATGTAATGGGATACCATGAATGTGTATTGTACCTTCCACCACGGCGTTTGCATCTGGCTCCGTATTCTCTTCCACTCCCTCAATAGCATAGGCCCTAGCTTGGAATGGAGCTCTCGGAGGCATCACATTCAAAGGTTGCGGGTTATTTCTCCTTTTTGGACAAGCGTTCACCATATGGCCGGTTTCACCACAACCAAAGCATCGGTTAAACTTCCTCCTGCACATCTCCTCAGTATGGTTCGGCCCATTTCAGTAAGAACATCGAATTGGGGCCTGTGGAGCAGGTAGAGCCGGTACAACGGGTCGGGCCTTCTTCTATAAAGGAATAGATCCTTGGGCTTTGAAAACCGGAGGCCCACTTGATGTGGCAGGCCTCTTGCCCAAGTTTGAGCCCGAACTGGGCCCCGAGGGAAAAACCGGGGGCCTCAACCTGATCTTCTGCGCCTCTACCTTCAAGGCCTTCCTTGTGGCTTTCTCCCACGTATCAACCGTAGATGCTTGAAGAGCCTCTTGGATATCCTTTCGCAACCCGTGAGTAAAATTCCTTGCTTTCAATGAATCCACATCCGTAATGTGAGTAGCATACGGGACCAACCTCTCGAACTCCAAAATGTACTCCTCAACCGACCTTCCTCCTTGTTTCAACTCCATAAATTCTTGGAGTCTTCTTTCACGAGCACTTGGAGGGATGTATTTGTTGTGAAACTCCCTCACAAAGCTTTCCCAAGTGAA
Organism: Lantana camara; assembly: GCA_037501455.1. Taxonomy (NCBI): domain Eukaryota; kingdom Viridiplantae; phylum Streptophyta; class Magnoliopsida; order Lamiales; family Verbenaceae; genus Lantana; species Lantana camara. The sequence goes on from CM074859.1 coordinate 45,598,191, forward strand.
GTCCTCCCCACTTCGCTCCAATCTTGATCTCGTGGCTTTCAACCAATTGGAAGCGGGGCCTTGGATAAAACGAGCCGTACAAACGGCTTTCTCGTGAGAGGGGGCCGGACAAATCTCCCATATACCCGAGATCTCGGAGAGCCACTCCTCCGCTTGAATATCACTTCCACCAAACCACTTCGGGGGATTGTTGTTCCGAAATTCCCGAAAGGCCGGAGTCACGAGGCCTTCATTTGTTTCCCCTTGATTGTTATTGTTATTCCTCTGATTTTGTGGAAGTTGGTTCAAGAGGGTTTGCACTATATTCTCGGCATTAATTGGGGGGGGGGGGGGTGCTGGTGGTGCTTGTGGAGGTGGTTGAGTTAAATCTGGAGTTTGCTCGCGATCTCTTCTACGAGGAGGCATTCTGAAATCATAATTCAAGGCAAATATTGATGCATGGGATTTAGTACATGCTCATGTGAACAATTAACATGAATATAAACAAATAATTCGCATAAAAGAGTAAGTGAATGCAAATAACCACATACTCCTAAGCCGAACGACCTAGACACACACGACACGACTCCAGAGCTCCGGTTTTGCAACCCAGAGCTCTGATACCACTAAAGGATGTAGCACCCCGGAGCGGTGGGCACCACATCCCCCGCACCAAAGCCAAGCACATGTAACGAAACGGACTACGCACACATGCCCAACTCCAGCGAACGGGTGACCAAACGAAATCCAACCTAAGCCAGGCGGACTAGACCCTTACATCAGAGTGCACAAATAAAACATGAATGCGGAAGCGATACATAAGAGACATATTATATATTTACGTATAGGTACCAACTCATAAAGTATAATTATAGATACCGACTATCTACTTATAATACATATAGGTACCAACATTTTATAATATTTATATACAAACCCCCTTACGGGCCAAAAGAATAATCATAATCCATACATAGCGTATCCAAAAGTGCGGTAAAGTAAGTACAAAACATAATTAAAATACATGAGACTCGAGCTATCCACAAGTAAGACGACTCGACAAACTTGCCGCCTAGCTCAAGACTCCAAAAGCAACTACCTGCAACTTAAAAGAAAAGGAAAACAGAAAAGAAACAGCGAGGGTTAGTCCTAACGACTAGTGAGGGGGCTAACACACTCACACTAATACGTATAAAGCAAAGCACGTACCAAAAGTAAAGAACCTTGAACCGAGAATGGGTTTTGCAAACTAAAACGTTTCCCGTGATATTAGGTACATAGGTTGAAAAGAAAACAGAAGGGTAAGTGCCAAAATGCCAACTTTTAGTTAATCACACGGCCAATCTCTTTTCACGGTTCATACAAAAGTAAATCCCAAACTCCGAATCAAAACGAACAAATCAAACAGAAATCATAAACCATCATTCACATCGGGTGATAGTAGGGTGTACGGCCCTAACTATCTAACGAGCTTACGAACTCAGAACCATCGATACAAGGCTTAATTACTTCCTTGAATCCTTCGACGTTTGCCTACGCCGGCTCAAGAACACCACCCTTCCCCAACCTCCTAAGGTCGGGCGAAACTCTCAATGGAAAGTGTTGATGGGAGAGCTCGGTGACCCCATGGTCGTCCCGAGTTTCCATGCCACTCTCTGGGGCCCAACATATCAAAACCAACAGAAATCGGAGACTTGCTTGAATCCGATACAAACGAAACAAAGCTAACACACGTACCCTTACCAAGGTTTTCAAAACAAGCGGAAAATAGTTTATATACGTATACAAATACGTTTTAAAGTCGTATAACAAATGGGACAAGCCCTTAACATACATATCTCACACATATTTACCATAAATATACATATATAATACTCGCATATGGGTTCCAAAAGCACATAAGGTTGTAGGTCGATTAACTAAAAGAAATAAAGCTCACCTTACACCGAAGACGAAACAAAGGAGGGAAAAGAGTGTCTAAGGAGCGACTTCCTCGTCCACGGGAGGGTTCTCTGAACAAAATAAACAAAGGAATACGAACTTAGACTTAAACATGTACTATTTAGACGCTCGGCAATGCATATGAATGCTTATGACGGAAAAGGAAAGAGACAAGTTATCACGTAAGTTCTATTAAACCCTAGCTTGCATATACGCACGTAAATCTTACTATAAATGAATTGTGGAATGTAAAAAGCTCATAAATCAAATATAATAACACATATAAGTCGAAACGAGGCAAAGAGAAGCAACGAAAAGCAAGGGAACGGAAAAAAGTTACACTTAAAATCAAAACGAGGGGAATGACACGCCCGTGTCATCTCAGAAGCCTAAACTGAGACACCCCCGTGTCTCAGTACAGGAGGGAAACAAAGCTAAAAAAAGGGGGTGACACGCCCGTGTCACTCCAGAAGAACAAACCGAGACACGGGGGTGTCTCGGTACAGAGGCGAAAAGGGCGAAAAGGGCAAAAAGGGCTGACAGCTGCGGTTTTAAAAGGGGAAAGAAAAGAGCAACACAAGGGCTGAAAGAAAGGGAACTACTCAAGCATCAAACACATAAAACAAGCATCAAATACACACCAAAGAATCACACAAAGAGATTCAAGAATGCATCCAAAAAGGTTCATCAAACAAGCAATGGAATTAGAGCCAAAATTGAGAAATCAATACATTCATGCCATGATCAAGGCTCTAGGGGCTGAGAATGAATCTAAACTCTTGGGAACTTAATCCTAATATGCAAAGGGACTAATATGCAATTTGGCACAAAATTAAGCACAAATGATCTACCAAAGCAAGCAAAAGCTGGGGCAATTAACCGAAACAGGGGAGTTGTTCTAAATTCAACTTTCATGCCAAATAACTCATAAATTTCCCAAAGAACATCAAAGGCACATGAACCCTAGTTCTACTACAACATGTTAGGCATCTAATACAAGAATAAATCGGACCAAAATGTCAAGTTAAAGTCCCTATCTCAGCCCCAAACTTCAAGCGTGCCCTCTAACAAGAAATTGATCAAAACTCACAAACTTGCTCATATCAAACCCTAATAAAATACCAATCAAAGCATGGATAAAAAGCATCAAAACACATCTAAAAGAGTAGAGTATAACAAAATATACTTACCTTGAAGATTAGAAGAAGAAAGGAGTTGATTTGAGCTAGAAATCGACAAGGATGGCAAAGTTCTCTCTTCTTCCTCTTCTCTTCCCTCTTGGATCTGATTTGGAGCAGAAAATGGATGAGAAGGGAGGGGTATAGCACGAAATTCAGCAGCTAGGACGGTTAGGTAGTGTGTTATCTCAAGCTACAAGGTATGGGTCAAGTTAAGGTTAGGTTAAGAAGGGTCCCACCAAAACTAGTCAACCCAAAGGTACGAATTTGCACAAGCTGCTCGTTACGGGTGAGGTTCGGAGGTCTAAATGAATTCAAAAATCCATGAGGCTTGTTCCATTGACTCTGAATCGTCGATATGAAGCCAACGAAGGTGATGGAACTCGAATCCGAGTTCCCTAGCTCAAGATACGCTGCCCGGAACACAAGGTGCGCACAAAGTGTTTAAAAACCCTAACTGTCCCGGTTCCAAAAACCGAACTCAAAACTGAATCAAACGAGCATCAAATTAACACCTAAGCATGCTAACACGTAAATAACTCACATATTTCATGCACGGAAAAAATACGCAAGAAACGGAACTCGAAACGGACAAGAAACGGGCAAGATACAAGTAAACGAGCAATTAGGGCAAATATCCAAATTCAAAAAAATTTCAAGTAAATTCAAATAACTAAGTATAGCTATTAATCAATCATAATTACATATAAAAGCATGAAATAAATAACGTAAAGCTCACGAAACACACACGTGATGTCACCTGTACGGCCGAAGAATCGGGGCGTCACACCTTTCAAGAAGCCTCAAGCATGAGGTCAGAATGTTCCAATTCCACAAGCACCTCAAGCTCCACCAGCTCCTAGGGAATCTCGCAGAGATCAACCTCCATGCGCTCATTGTGAAGGTTCGACCCACTCTTATGATAATTGCCGAAAGAGATTGGGGTTGTGTTTGATTTGTGGGAAGGCGGATCACATGGCTTTTACTTGCCCGGACAAGACTCAAGGATATCAAGCTGGAGCTCAGAGATCGTTGGTTCAGGCATGAGCTTATGCCCTCGAGGGTGAGGAGCAGAATGTTGAAGTCGACCCAAACGTCGTGGTGGAAGGTACCGTTTGCATTCATAACACGAGCATCCATGCATTATTCGATCCGGGTGCCACACATTCTTTTATATCTTGTGATCTATGTGCCTCTTTGTGCCTACCTGTTATTTGTTCGAATTCCTGTTATTTTGTGAGTTCTCCTCTTGGAGGAAGTTTGCAGACAGATCGGGTTATTCGAGATTGTTCAGTGTTGTTGGAAGGGAAAGATTTCCTGGCAGATTTTATCGTGATGCCTATAAAGAGATAGGGGATAATTTTTGGGATGGATTGGCTATACCTGCATCGGGCCGAAGTTAATTGTTTTAAGAAGAAGATTAAGTTGGGTAAGGAATTAATTGGGGAAGTTGGATCGGAGAAGGTACCACTTTTGTCGTTCATGGAAGCTCGCAAGTTAGTAAAGGATGGAGCCACAGGATTTATTGACTATCTCCTTAATAAACCAAAGGATCAAACAAGCTTTGAGGAGACGGCTGTGGTGAAGGAATATCCCGACGTATTTCCAGAAAATTTGGGTTCTTTACTGCCAGATCGGGAGATTGAGTTTGTGATTGACCTATATCCGGGATCAGAAATGTATTCCAAGACTCCTTATAGAATGGCTCTGGCGGAGTTGAAGGAATTGAAGATTCAGCTTGAAGAGTTACTTAAGGTTGGGTACATTCGACCGAGTTCATCTCCGTGGGGTGTTCCGATTCTTTTCGTTAAGAAGAAAGACGGGACGTTGAGAATATGTATAGATTACCGGGGACTTAATCGGATGACTATCAAGAATAAGTACCCATTGCCCCACATTGAGGATTTATTTGATATGCTTCAAGGTTCAGGAATTTATTCAAAGTCAGATTTAAGGCAAGGGTACTATCAATTGAAAATCCGGGAAGAAGATATTCCAAAGATAGGATTTAATACCCGGTATGGGCATTACGAGTTTGTAGTGATGCCTTTTGGTTTGACTAATGCCCCGACAGCATTTATGGATATAATGTGTCGGATTTTTCGGCCCTACTTGGATAAATTCGTGGTAATATTCATTGATGACATTCTTGTTTATTCAAGGACTCTGGAAGATCATGCTCGACATCTCAGATTGGCATTAGAAACATTGAGAGAGCACCGGTTGTATGCGAAGTTTAGTAAGCGTGAGTTTTGGATCGACCGGGTTGCTTTTCTAGATCATATCGTCTCAAGTAAGGGTTTAGAAGTAGATCCTTCAAAGATTGAGACGGTTATTCAGTGGAAGAGTCCGAAGAATGCCTCCGAGGTCAGAAGTTTCTTGGGTTTGACAAGTTATTACCGAAGGTTTGTGCGGGATTTTTCAAAGATTGCCGCCTCGTTAACACGGTTGACTAAGAAGGAAGTTAAATTCGAGTGGGACGAGGCATGTGAAGCGAGTTTTCAACTCTTGAAGGAAAAGTTGACCACTGCACCGGTATTGGCACTTCCCGAAGGCACTGAAGGATATACGGTTTATACGGATGCCTCGAAAGAAGGGTTGGGATGTGTTTTCATGCAGAATAGTAAGGTGATAGCTTATGCCTCGAGGAAATTGAAGGATCATGAACAAAATTATCCCACTCATGCTCTCGAACTTGCAGCAGTGATCTTTGCTTTGGGAAAGTGGAGACACTACCTTTATGGAATTTCTTTTAAGATGTTTTCCGACCACACGAGTCTCCAGTATTTGTTTTCTCAGAAGGAGTTGAACAAGAGACAAAGGCATTGGATGGAGATGTTGGCGGATTATGAGTGTACAATTCGATATCATCCCGGAAAAGCCAACGTGGTCGTGGATGCCCTTAGTGGAAAGGCTAGCGTGTCTAGTGTGAAAGTAGAAATTGATGATGAAATAAGTCTTTCAAGCTAAGGACTAGTATTCGGAGTATTACCGTTCAGCCGGATCTTCAGCAGAGATTATTTGAAGCTCAGAGAGTGGATTTCGTGGTTCAAAAATCAGTACAGAAGGCCAGAAATGATCCAGAGAGTCCGTTTGGGTTCGATGGTACTGGGCTTCTAAGGTTTAAAAACAGAGTGGTTGTACCGGAAGAGTTGAAACGGTTGATATTGGAAGAAGCTCATCGGTCAGGGTATTCAATACATCCCGGGGGAAACAAAATGTATAAGGATTTAAAACAATTTTATTGGTGGAATAGACTTAAGTGGGATGTGATTAACTTTGTGAAACATTGTTTGACGTGCCAAGTTGTGAAAGCAGAGTATCAGAAGCCATCGGGGCTACTTCAACCGTTACCTATCCCAGAATGGAAATGGCAATAAGTGGCTATGGATTTTGTTTCAAGTTTCCACGAGTGAAGGGTGGTCTAGATGGAATTGGGGTGATTGTGGATAGATTGACGAAATCGGCACATTTTCTTGCTATTCGGATGTCGGATAAAGTGACTAAGTTAGCTAAGAAGTATGTTGATGAAATTATCCGACTTCATGGTGTGCCGGTTAGCATTGTATCAGATCGGGATCCGAGTTTCACTTCTAGATTTTGGCAAGAATTGCAAAGGAATCTGGGAACAACGCTTCAATTCAGCACAGCTTTCCATCCTCAGACAGACGGGCAGTCGGAAAGGTTAATTAAATATTTGGAGGATATGTTGAGAGCATGTGAATTGGATTTTTCCAGTCCGTGGAACGAGCAATTGCCTTTGATTGAGTTTGCCTATAATAACAGCTTTCAAGCCTCGATAGAAATGACACCCTATGAAGCTCTCTACGGACGGAAATGCAGGTCTCCATTGTTCTTTGATTTGGAAGAATGGAATTGGACCAAACAGGAGGGTGTGAAACGAGGGGAGAGAATGGAAAAGCCCTCTAAGGCCGTGCATGAAGCGATTGATAAGGTCCAAATAATCAGACAACGGATGAACGAATCTCAGGATCGACATAAAAGTTATGCTGACCACCAAAGAAAGAATCTAGAATTTGAGATTGGTGATCGGGTATTCTTGAAAGCTTCTCCACGAAAGGGATTTTCGAGGATTGGTAAAGGAGGAAAATTAAATCCTCGATACTTGGGACCTTATGAGATTCTAGAGAGAATCGGGGACACAGCCAACCGTTTGGACCTACCTCCGAATTTGACTGGGATTCACAATATATTTCACGTTTCTCAACTTTGGATGTATTATCCTGATGAATAAGAGATCCTACCTGTTGAATAGGTAGAACTTGAGCCTAACCTCACCTTCTTTCAAAATACCGGTTAAGATTTTGGATCGGAAATTTCAAGAGTTAAGAAATCGGCAAACTCCACTAGTTAAAGTCTTATGAAGAAGTGACAAAACAGAAGAGGCTACGTGGGAGACGGATGATAAGATGAGGAAATTCCATCCCTAGTTGTTTCCGGACAATCAGTGAATCCGAGGGCGGATTCTTGTAAGGGGGGAGGTTGTAACGCCCCGACTTTTCAAGTCGTACAGGTATGGCTTATGTGATAATTACGTGCACATTTAATTTATTTTAATTACCTTAGTAAGTGTTTTATTTCATATTATATGAAATTCCTGAATAATTGAATTATTCAAATTATCTGAATTTGAATTTATATGAATTCTTGAACTATTTGCGCTTGAATGATTCGTTTGCTTACCGTTTCTATGTGAAATGAATTCGAAATTTTGTGGAAATTCAATATGTTGGAATTATACGTGTTATGAATATGGACATATGCTCGTTTCATGTTTTCGGATTCATTTGATTGAGTTTTGAATTTATTTTGAATTTGGAATCCAAAACGTGGACTAACGAGCAATTAGCGTACCATTGGTTCCATATGTGATATCTTGAGCTATGGAACTCGGAATCGAGTTCCGTCAACGTCGTTGAACTCATAAAGAAAATTTGGGTTTATGAACTTGGCCTTATATTTTTTCAAAATTATTTCAACCTTCGAAATTCAACCGAAATGTGTTACGTTAGTCAAAATTGTCACCTTTTACCAAATTGCCCATATCTTCCACAAACCTTGACCAAATTAACCATGGTTGGATTCTTTGGAACCCTAACTCAACCATCTATCATCCCCTCATCATCCCAAACTGAACCAACCCTCCACACTTAGAGAAAATTCAGCAAGAACCCCTGCTCTCCAGTCATTCCCGTAACCCTTGCCAAGCTTGGAGATTCAAGGCTCAAATCTCTTCTAAACTGCATCCAATCCACAAGGTAAGCTTAGGTTTGTAATATACATTCAATTATGATCATTTTGAACCATTCATCCCCAATTTTGAGCATGCTTTCATGGAGATATGAAATTGATGATGAATAGTTAGGTTTTATGTCATTTGGTTGATCTCATGCATTCCTTAATGATTTTGGTTGATTTAAAGCATGAAATTGATCATCTTAGCTTCTTATTTCATTTATGATCATGTATTTTGTGGTAGTTGGCTATTAAATGAGTTACCATTAATGAGTTTGGGAACAAAATGGAAGGAATGATCACTAGCATCTCTTTCTCATGTATGGCTTGCTTTGATGCATGTTTGGATGTTGTTTTGGGACTAAATTGATGCATATTTATTACTTAAATAGAGCTGATCATGTTAGCATCTTTTTGGTCTTGGCTTTGATTCGTTTTCCCCTGTTTTTTGCTCTGTTTTGCTGTTGTTGCGAGAAGGTCATGGCCGCGATCAAACCATGAAGGAAATTGGTAGCCCGTGACCTGAATTGCATGTGTTTCATGTCGCGACCACGACTTCAATTTTGGCTGCTCACGTATTCTTGAAAAATTTGTTGAAAATTCAGATTTTAATAGGGTAGCAGCCGTTACCATTTTATAAAGAACCGCGACCCTCACCAAACTGCCTGAATTTTTTGAATTTCAAACGTGAATTGCATGGTTTCCTTGGCTCGTTTTTGGTTCATACACTTCATTAGCTTGTCATATAATGTGTTATTTTGCTTGTTATGAAATTTTATGATTTTTCGTGGAATATTTCACGAGTTATAGCTCAACGTGTCTTCTTTGCTCCAGATGTGTGCATGCATGGACCTTTGATCACAATGTGAGCCCTAATTGTTTATGTATCCTCTTTCTTATGATTTGTATGATACGTATACATGCTATACAATGTGTTATGATCGTTATTTGAATTCCTTGGGTTGATTTGTTATGAAATATGGAAGTGATGAACTTAAACGAATTTAAATGATTCTTGAAATGAATGAAATGAAAGTTTATATGTCCCTAAGATATTAATAGTGCACATGAACGTGTTCATTACATAATATCCTCTTTTATGCATTCATATCATGATCATTACATTGTCGAGCGTCTTATATGGTCATTTTGAGTCTCACTTCACCTTCCTTGCACAGATTTTGATCCTGTTGGAGACGAGGCCGGTCCGTGAGGCTCTTGTGCTCTGTTTTGTCGTTTTAAAGTGGGTTTCTTTACTATTTAGCTAAATGACCGTATATACCTTTAATGTATAAAGTTTTTGGCCAAAATTTATTATATGTATATAGAGTCGTTTCAAGAGTAAATGATTGCAACGTAAAGCCTTTATTTTATGAATCCTACCAAATGTTTTCGTGAGAAGGAATGAATGAATGCACAAAATAGGGCCCAGGGACTTAGGGTGAGTGGCTATCCAGGGAGGTATGGACTGACGGTGATCCCTTACTCTAGTTCCAACCAAACTACGGTGATATCGGACCTCGCCAGGAGATTGGCGAGGAATGGGAGCTGAGTGCCACTAGGGGAGTCATGTAACCCCTTTTTGGTCAATGAATGGGTGGTCGGGCCTTGCAAACCCACCACCAACCCCGGAGGAAAAAGGAATAAATGATATTGAATGTGTACGAAAGAAAGTAATGCATGAAAAGAATGAATGAATGAATGTTTAGTGAATTACACAAGGTTTCGGTTGGAGATAATGCACGCCCACTCACCGGGCCACGAAAGACCTAATGAAAATTGATTGTTATAATCCCTTTTGATGACTTCTTTATCTCACCCACTTGGGAAATCCTTTGAAAACCTCATTTGGGATTATAGCTTTCATGTGAATGTTTAATTATTGTCTTATATTATACCTATGCACTGTTTTTATACCCACCAGTGCCTTTTGGGCTGAACCCGTTTGTTTTCAGTTATTTGATGCAGGTGTAAGGAGGTAGGCGGGAATTTGAGTCAATTGTCTCTAGCTCTAGTGTTTTTGGATTTTACACTTGTATACTCATATTTATGATCATTGTATATGACTTATGTTATGGAGCGTACATGTTTAAGCCGTGATGGCTTGTGGATATTGTATATGATCCTTATTTTTGGAGCTTGATGCTCGGTGTATATGATAGAGATGCATCCGCTTTAATTATTTTACTCTGATTTTATGGTTTAAGGGTTAGTCTCGCCTAGCATAGTGTGTGTGTATGTCCCCGTTCGCCACAATTTAGCTCGGGTATGGAGTATCCATTTCATATTCGGGTCGGGTCTCGGTGCGAGGGATTTGGTACCTTGCGCTCGGGTGCTACAGTGGTTGCTCTAATGCGTGTGGTTTGCTTGGACAAATCTGAGGACGTTTAGTTCGAGAAAACTCGGCTATCTCAGGTTATTTATAATTTTCATAGAAAAGGTGATGATCTTATTGCTATGATTAATGAGAATGTGGTAATTGAGCTTTTGTTGATTTATGCATTTTGAAATAAGCTTGAAAAATTGGCTAATTAATTGGTGTGATGATTTTGAACTAAAATTGATTAAATGTGTGAAAAAGCTGTGTTTGAATTTGCCGGGAAATTGTGCTTAAGCTGTTCGGGATTTAATGTGAAAATTGCTATGCATGAGGTAAAATTGTTTAATTTCATTGCACTATGGTTACATTGCATATTTGAATGAGAAAACGAAAGTTTTCTCTCATTTTAAGCTTCAAAAATAGAAAATAATTTTATAACTGTGACGGATCGCAGCCGTAAAGAGTTCTCTCTTCAAAGGCTCGCAGCTGCGACGTTCTCTCATAGATGGTTCTGACCACATAGGTGGCGGCCACGAAGGATTCTTCCTTTCGAGAATCGCGACCGTGAACCTGTTGTCCAGAGAGTTCTGTTCCCCTCATCTGCACCACATCACGCCCGCGACGTAATTCCACCTGCCCTCATCGCGCCCGGGGCGCGGCCTTTTTCTCGCCTACTTTGAAACCCGTCGAGGCCGCGATAAAACCCCATTGGTTTCAGTCACACCCACGACGCAGATTTTTATCCCGTGACAGTTTTATACAGAAGCATAGCTTTTGTTCTTTTGCAAAACACACATCACGCATGCGACACACACCACACAACACACTGAAATTTCAGAATTTTCGGCACACTACCGTAACTCCGGCCAATTTTTCCTGCCACTTCTCTTTGGTAAGTTCTTATCTTTCGAATTTCATTTAACTCAATCCTCAATTCTAAGTTTTAAAAGCTAATTTCTCAAGTTTCGAAATTCTTTTTGAAAAACTCATTTCGTTCAATTTTGCTCATTTTGGTCTGAATTCTTTTGATTTCTTCGAGTTATTCTTTCCTATTTCAAAGATTGTTCATTGTCTTAAGCTTTTGTGGTATGATTCCTTCCAAATTTTAAATTCTTCAATATTAAAGAACACCCACAAGGTGTTCGATAATATCCCTAAACCATTTTTCCCACTTGTGCAGTCCTTTTTCTTATCAATATAGCTCAGAAATGTTCTCATAAAATCGGCAAAGCTTCTTTTTCCAACGTGCCACCACGGTGCAATTTTTGGGATAGGAAAGTGGGTGTTATGAATTTTATGGACCGTGAAGCTTTAGAAAGCGTTAGGATTTTGGGAAGGATTGATGAGTTGTTTGCAAACATTGGTTGGACAGATTTCATGGTGATTACAAGGCCCACCTATCCAGCTTTGACAAGGAATTTCTTTGAAACAATGGAATGGGATAACCCGAGGCCTAGCTTCAAGCTTTCGGGTGAGCAAAGGGTGATGGATGTGCACGAGTTACATAAGATCTTTAATTTTCGTAGAGGAGAGTCTTTTCCATCGAGTACTTGGTAAGTTGAGGCAGCGTGAAGAGCCCTCCCAATTAGTCCAAATGACTCACCGTTCTCTTCAAGCAATTCAAAAGAAAACTGTCTCTTGGATGTAGCCTACAAGATCGCGCACCGTATCCTTTCACTTACGATTTGTGGACGAAGTGAGGGAGCCAAAAAGATCAACAACACTGAGTTATGAATTCTGAATTGCATGCATAATAGTATTGAGCTTGATGGGTTGTATTTGATGATGGATAAGATGTCGTGGGTAGTCCAACGTTCGAAAGGTAAGTTAGCCATGGGAGGCTTTGTTACGGTGATTGCCACACATTTGGGATTTCAGCCCGATCCTGATCAGGGATTTCAAGCAAGTTTTAACTTAGGTACGCTCAATCACATGGGTGTGCAGAGGAGAGAGTTACAACTATATATGACTAGGGATTTAGACACGAGGACGAGAAGACCCCGGAGGAACAAGCTATGCTCCCTAGGATTGATGATCTGATTTCTCCACCACCAGAGGCACCCATGGAGGAGGCACATGATCCCACACTCGCAGATGAGATACATAGCTATGGAGAGCGACTCACCACATTAGAGACTGAGATCCGAGAGTTTCGTGAGGAGGTCCGACTAGGATTGGCTAACATTAACACACGATTGGACACCTATTTTGGCACCTCACACCATCAGCCCACTCCCCCTTGATTTTCGTTTTATGCTTTGTTATATTTTTAGGACATGCTTTTATTTTGTGTATATTTTCATGCTTTTGGATATTGTAGGTTATTAACCCTAGTTATCTTTTTGAGACTTGAATTGTAATGAATGCTACTTGGACAGACTATGCTCTTTTTAAAGGAATGAATTAAATGTTTATTCTAGTATACGTGCTTCTTTATATCTTCGTTTTATGTGTTTGGTATAAGTTATCTTGATAGGTTTAGGTACATCAAGAGAATGGAAGAACATATGTCTTAGCCGGTCTCAAAATAAAAACCATGGAGTTTTTCTTACCTACCTTATATCCGTTTGCATGAGGACATTGCAAAATTTTAAGTGTGGGGGGAGGATCTACGATCTTAATTGCTATATTTTTCCAGTTAATTATTACTGAAAATTGGGAAATATGTTGAGTTTATTGAAAATTGTCTCCATTTTTCAAAATTTTGCCTTGAATTTTTTTGAATTGATGCATGATTTAATTGAGCTAATTGAGTAGGTGAAAGCATGTCCGTTGTTAATAAGTTTAGTATGATTATATGCCCTTATTTTTTAGCACTTTCGAATGATTTTATGTATTTTTATCACTTAGAGGACTTTTATGTATTCCGAATAAGTCTAAATTATGAATTGGAGAACTTTTGATTACCTTTCAAAATGAAGTTTAGTTGGTGATTGACAAAGGAAATGAATTAGGCCCTCGTTGTCTTTACATTGGAGCCTAAATATTAACCTTCACTAAATAATGTTAGACCGATTGACCCCGTTTGCACCTTTGAGTTGTGCTTATATTTTTCTAGCCACATTACAAGCCCAAAGCACAACCCTATATTCCTACCTTTATTTTACACACCGAATTTGCTCTTTTTTGCTTGAAAAGAACGAAGTTTGATTTATTCTCTTGAGATGTTGAGCAAGAAAAGAAGAAAAAGACAAGGAGAGAAAAAATTTAAAAAAACAAGTGCAAAAGAATGAAAAGAAAAGAATATGAAAAGAAAGAAAAATTCAATGTGTTGAGAAAAAGAAAAGAAAAAGAAAAGTGTGGGAATATGGAAAAAAGCCAAGTGTGGGGGAGAAAGGAAAACGTTGTTGTGAAAGAGAAGCTTCGAAAGAAGTAGAGTTCATGAGTGTAAGTTTGGTGTTTAAGTCACTCGCCCAAATATTTCCATATCCTAAACCAAGCCTACATTACAAGCCAATTAATGACTTAACAATCTCAAGTCATGATCTCATTAAATTAGTTGAGTTAGGCATGAAAATTGTTGCTCCAAGGATTGATTGTAAACTTAGGAGGAGTTCATAAACTAATCTGAGTTATTTACTGTAGCACCCCGGAGCGCAGAGTACTACATCCCCGCACCATAACCCGACACGTGTAATGAAATAGAGACTCCGTACACGTATTAAGTCACGGCGAATGGGTGACAAACAAAACACACACACTAGCTAGACGGTCTAGACCCTAATATAGAGTGCGCAATAAACAAATATCAAATGCGGAAGCTACCAAGATCAACAAATACAAACATACATGCTTGAATTATTACATATTATACACGTGTTCTCATATTCAAATTCCAATGCATAAACTCATACATATTTATACATAGTACCATATTTATACGTAGTACTAAAACTGGAAAGTAAAGATGCAAAATACAAAGACTCTACTACAGATTCGAACAGCCCAAAACAAAAGACCGCCGCCTAGCTCGATCTCCCGACACCTGCACCTGCAACTCAAGAACAAGGGGGGAAAAGAAACAACGAAGAGGGGTCAGTCCTAAAGACTGGTGAGGGGGCTAACACACGTACAAGTATATATAAGTAAGAGCATAGCATATACAAAATTAAAATGTTCATGAATCGGGGCGTGGTTTTTGCAATCTAATACATTTTAACCCATGATAATATATGTAAAGAAAAAGGTTAGGGCCGAAGGCCAAAATCAACCAATTTTAGAATTTAGGAGTCCACTCCCGTTTCACGATCCATAGGCAGAAGCAAAACACACACACATAACTTGGCGAGTACGAGTGCAAACCAACCAACCTCCTTTTAAAGCAAAACTCAGAATTAAACCACAAACGGAAAGCATAAAGTAAACACGCATACCTCTTCTCCGAGGATGGAAGGGTCGTGCACACCCTAACCATGCACATGCATATGTCAGGGTCGTGAGTTTCATGGCACTCACGCCCAAGGATTCCATCCCCCACTAACCTCCTAGTGGGTTCCAGGGTGATCCTAAGTGTGGAGATCGTACTCGGGAGTTACCCGACGGCCCGACACCGTCCCGGGACTCCTTTACACCAATCTCCGGGGCCCAAGGCTTAATGCAAAAAGGCATAAAGGCATAATCATAGGCTTATCTTTCAAATCCAACTCTTGCTAAGGCATAACACACACACACACAAACCCCTTTTCCAAAACAAATAAACGAAAATATAACTTACTTATACGTAAAAGCGTTTTTCAAACGTTTATAACAAAAGGGCTAATTCCCACAAATTGCAAATCAAAGACGTATCTATATACATATACACATACATAGGTCATGTAACGCCCCGCTCATCCGATAAATAAGGTACGTCACCTTTCAACCTTTTTATGTGTTTAATTATGTGATTGGTGCGTTGTGTGGCCCTCTTTTGGACTCTTTTAGAGTTAGGGCCCTTTTTGTAATTTTCTTCTTTTAGGGGTTTTTCCGGTCACTTCTCGTTCGGTAGAGATTTTGACTTCTTTGACCCCTCCTTTGCATCCGGGGCATCGAGACGAGTCCGTAGACTCTAAGTTTGCCCAATTCTGACTTCATTATCCCGTTCTTCCGATCGTTTTTTAGTACAAGGATCCGAGATATATATTCGGATTTCCTCGTTTTACGTGCCAAAATCAGATCAGCTGCCTTCATCGTCTTCCTCTAGCGATCAGCACTATTCACACGCAGTGAAGGTGTGAAAACACACACATGCTCATTCTCCCTCGTTTCTCGACGAAATTCGACGAATCAATAGTGGAAATTCATCAGCTCGACGAGCCCGTCACAACCGTACCAGTTTCGTGGCCGGAAAGTGACCAGCGGCAGCGCAGCGGTAGTCCGACAGTGGCCGGTTGCGCCACCTCCTCGCCGGCGGCGTTCCGGCGACCCTCGCCGGCCAACAACCACCCTACCCCACGTTTTCGACCCTTCCCGTTCCATTTCCGGCCTCCTTTTTGAGCGAATCACGGCGGAGATGGCCGAATTGGCGGTGGCGCAGCGGCTGAACTTCAGCGGCCGATTGGGCCCTCTTCCCGACCGGTTTTGGTGGTGGAGCCTTCACAAAAGTTGCTTGGAATGACGAGACTTAGCGGATGGCATCGACGGCGTTCCGAGAACCGATCGGCGGCGGCGGACCGGTGGCGGACCGGGCCTGGACCGGCGGTCCGATTTTTCAGCGGTTTGACTTGGGGCTTTTGTAGGGCTCGTTACAAGCTTTCCAACGGTATGCTCGGATTTCATTTTGGTTTTACGGTTTACGTTTAATTTCAGTTTTTGTACTAGGATTTAAGTTCGGTTTTTCGTCAACGAAGTCCGGCGTGTTTGGGATTTTCTGAAATTGATTGAGGACTTTTGTTGAGCAGGCCGAGACGCACGTTCCTGTCCTTCCGGGGATTTTTCCGACCACCGGAGATGGTGTTCCGGTGGCAGCCGGTGACTGTTCGACCGGCTACGGTAGCGGCATTCCGGTGACTTTCGGACAGAAAGTCCCTTTTGTTGTGGTGAGTCCAACGCCACTTTCCGTTCGTCAATCGGATGCCCGGTTGATTTGTTGTGATTTATTTTATGTATTTCTATTTATTTGAAATTAATTGTTTAATTGCAATGAATTGCCAATTGCTTGATTTGTCGATCAATATGAATTCCAATGTGTACGAAAGCATGTATTAAATGATCTATGATATATGTTGATGCTTTGATTTACAATTTGAACTCCGATATGCCGTATTTGAGCTATTTGTCTAACTTGAAGGGGTGTATGTGTAATTTTGTAAACAATATGAATATTGTTTGATTTAATTAGGTAACCTTGTAATTGAATTCGTTAGTGATGAATGAATTGAGTATGCCACGTGTGAATTATATAAAATTGATATAGTTGGAATTGATATACTTCAGTTATAAATGTTATATGAAGTTCATGACTTGATTGCAAGGAATTATGAAAGATATGAAATGATTGGGCTTGAAACCCTCATGTTTGGAATGTACTTGAAAGAATTACTTGATTATGTAACTCCATAACATCATTTTACTTCTTATACCTCTCATATCATGTGTTTAGCATTGCCGTGCGTCTATGTGGTTTCATATTGAGTCACTTCTCACCAGTACACATTGTTCCTTCTCTTGTACAGTTTGTTTCCAGGGCGGAGACTTCCAAATTGAATAGGCACCCGTATTACTCTTGTTTCTTGTCTCGTGGTATTCCAGGTGAGGGTATTTTCGTTCTAGTTACATATCAAACCCTATAACCCTTATGCGAAAAGCTTTGGCCAAAACCTTATGATTATGTATATGTTACTTTTAAAGTAAAGTCATCGAGTAAATATTGATCGAGTAAATACTAATTGATCGAGTAAACCCCTTTTCAAATGGATTATGAAATATGGTATGATTCTTATGAATCAAATGTTTTGGCGAGAAAAGAATGATTGATTGATTGCACAGAATGGGGCCCAGGGGCTTGGTGTGAGTAGGGACCCGAAGAGGCAAGGGCTGACGGTAAACCCTCACACTAGTCCCACATTGTTACGGTGATACCGGCCCTCGTTAGGAGTTTTAGCGGGGAATGGGAGCTGAGTGCCAATTGGGGAATTCATGTAACCCCATTGGTCAATGATTGGGTGGTCGGGCCTTGCAAACCCACCACCAACCCGGAGGAAGAAGGTTGGAACTTATTTATGATTGAAAATGATTGATTGATTGATTGATTATTGATTGATAGGCACTGTGCGGGAAGGCCGGGAATCGGATTGCCCAAACAAATATATTTAGGACATGGCATGTGATTTGAGTGTATTATGATATATTGCATGATCACCTATTTAATGTATTAATGATATTTGTCGTACACGGTCGGAGTTTGGTTGGAGATTGTGCACGCTCACTCGCCGAGCCTTATTGATTGAGTATGATTTATGAACTTAATGAATTTAATATGAATAGTCATAAAGTCCGAGCATTGCTTAGTCATTCTTTTGCCCTTTGTGGGAACTAATTTTAAATAAAACCTTGCTCGGGATTTATGACTTGCATGTGCATGTTTCTATATGATATGTATCGCTCCAGCTCACTCAGTCTTCTAGAGACTGACCCCTCTTTCCCCCTTTTTCCAGTTTCTTTTGCAGGTGTTGGTTACTAGGCGGAGTTAGAGTGTCGAGTCATTGTTCTAGTCTCACTCATTTACACTCACTGCATATTATATTGTCTTTAAATACTGTATTGATTAATTATTGATTTATTATTGATGGCCGGTGTGCCCTTATTGAATTGATATTGATTCGGGACAGGTTAGGACAGGTTCTGGAGCCAGTTGAACCCGTTGTTATGTTGTTTTCTTGTATTGATTCGGGACAGGTTAGGACAGGTGTGCTGATGAGTGGAACCCGTATTTATATTCGTATTGGATTTCCTTGTTTCATGAATATTACATAAATGATTTCCTTGCTTCCGCATTTTGGTTTTTGGTTGATGGTTCCAGGGTTAGCTTCCGCCTAGTCAGGACTGTACTTTTGATTGTCACCCGTTCGCTGTGAGTCCGATTCATGTGTGGACTGCCTATTTCATATGTGGATTAGACTCATAGTGCGGGGGATGTGGTGCCTATCGTCCCGGGTGCTACATCTTTAGGTGGTATCAGAGCTACCAGGTTCAGAACCGGTGCTCTAGGTTGTGTTGTCTCGAGTATAGGTCGCACGGCATAGGAACTAATTGTCAATGTGTGCATTGCATCATTCTTGAATACTGAATTGTGATTTTTTTCAAACTTTATTAGATTATTTGTTGCATTTTGCATTGAATCCATTCTTTTGGTGTTAATTATGTGGCATGAGCATTTACTAATCGCATACATTTATTTTCAAAATGAGCTGTGATTCGTAGGATATGAAGACAATATCAAATCACGACCAATCTTTACGACAACCACAGGCTACCACAAGCTCTTCTTTCTAGCTCGGAAGCTGTAAGGAATGCCTTGGGGATTTCTACAGAAATTTAAGAGTCAAACCTTTTCTAAAATGAGGTTAGGGCTCGAGTGACAAAGTTCAGAATAAGAGGTCAGTTCGAAGGAGAAGTTTGCAAGCTCTATTACCGATGGTGAATCCATGATGAGACGGGATTTATGGTGTGTAATGATTTGGTTTCACGAGATCAACATGTTTGCTTACACTACGAAGATTTGTCAACCAGATTCCAAAGAAGAGAAATCTAGAAAATGTTTTAGATTTGAGGTTTCTGTCAACGTGGAGGCGATGACCTTCAAGAGAATTAAAGTAAAGTAGGTTCGTGGTTGAGAAGCAGTAAAGACCATCTAACTTGAGAAAGAGGCGAAAGAAAATATGAAGAATAATATAGCTTGGGATTTAGATCGATGAAAAATGATGATGAGACTACGAAGAGGGAATTCACATACTTCAGAATTGAGATGAGATAGGAGTTGAATTGAGAAGAATTAAAGGAAATTAATCGACGTGGTAAGTATAAGTTCATGGAAAATGACAATGCTAAGGATTTTATCTTCGGCCGGATATGAGTTCATCTTCCAAATTCAAGATGAAGTGTCGAGTTGTGAGATTGAACTAAGAGCTTTGGAGCAACAAATGGAAACGATAAAGAAAGACAAAGAACTATTGGAGGGAAATTATGTATTCAAATGTAAACAATTGGAGATTGATTCTTCAAGAGAAGTCAAGATACCAACTTCATGGGTGTTGAAGAATTTGGGTTCAAGAGATTTCAATCTCGGACTTGGGAGATCCATAAGTTGATACACGGGAACTTTGAAGATTTGAAAGACAGTGGGTAAAGAAGAGGTGAACAATTAATTCAAGACAAACCTGCAATTTGAGAAACAAAGAAATATGCCAAGTTAAAGTTTACAACTACGGTGACAGGTTCTATGCATTCATAAGCACGTACATCATACATCGCTTTAATTATTTAAATTTCTCTATTTATATGCGCATCTCTAATTTGTATAATTGTTCCAATGTGTTGCATCTTTAATTGTTTACAAATGTGATACTGCATTGGCACCCTAACCCGACATGCATTTTAGTGTTTATTTGATAGGAATTCCCCACATCTTATTTATCAAGTGATACTCCGACTGATTCTTGCTGGGATCAAGAAAAGAAGAAATTCTGGGTTGCACTGGTTGGTTAAAAAGGAAATGGGAAATTCTGAGGTTTGGGAAAATAGAATCGAAAGTGGGAGCGAGAGAAGTAGGTTGTCATTCCTACTAATTGCTTCAAAGAAAATGTGAGAATTATCACTAGACAAGTGGCGTGATTAGAACCACTTATACCGAGGTAGATAAGTTGAAGAAATTGAGGTGTTTTGATCCGAGAAGTGGTAGAAAAGTCTAAGGAGTTGAGTTAAGTTAGTATAACAGGGATGAAGATCTTCATAAGGCATCGAAGAGAGTGGTTCGTTTGGGAATTTATAAGTACGTGATTCAGAGAGTGAGGATGATGATACTATCAGGGAACTTCTGATGGATTCCTAAATTAGTTTCAAGAAAGGAAATTGGTCAAAATTTATCACTTTTAAGAAGGATGTCAACTAGTTTCAGATGACCACATCTTCAACAAAGAATTAAACCAGTTAGTGACAATGTATGAAGTGGGAGTTAAAGTTTAAGATTCTTATACGACCAAAGATAATATAATGAACCTGGTACAAAGATAAATGTTCTGATCGTAGGTGGAATAAACTGGTGCTCGGTTAGTTGCAGAAGATAATTGTGAGTAAGGATCCGAATGGAATCGAGAATAGGATCAACCAAGGGTCTGACTTTCTCAGTCAAACATATACTAAAGATAGGAAAGACAAGTTGGGAATCAAGCCGGCTAGAGATCAGACTATCCAAATCGTAGAAGTAAAGTCACAACATCAATTCCATTACTACGGTGAACGGTACACTAAGCATCCATCGCACGAGCATACATGCATCGTTTACATATTTAAATTTTGTTATTATGTGATACCCTGGCCAGTGGAGTGTGTATTGAATATTGTGAACCTTGCTTCTGCTTGTGTGCTTGAGTGAAAGGGAGATTTGATTCTCTCTGATTACGTGCCAGGAAGATGTGGATTCTCCCTGTCTATGTGATAGAAAGATGCTGGATTCTTTCTGTTTTCTGTGCACGAGAGATGCTGGATTCTCTTGTACTTAGGTATTCGAGGGATGTTGGATTCTCTTGGATTTAGGAGTTTGAGAAATGCTGGATTTTCTCAAACTAGAATGTCTGGAAAGATGTGGAATCTGACAGACTTAGGCTGGGAGACGGGGTTCTCTCAATTCTGTGCCCGAGAGACGGGGTTCTCTCTTTTGTGTGTGTTGAGGGACGGGGTTTCCTCACTTGTGTGTTGAGAGATGGGATTCTCTCTTGTTTGTCGTGTTTGTGCTACGCCTGGATAGACAGAGGTTATCAAGTGACAAGGCAATAGACTAGTAGCGGTTGAACGAGTTTTGAAGTGACTAACGGCCAAGTGTTCGATTAGATCTTTTTGACTACCAGACTCTGAAGAGGTTGATACAAATAAGGGGAGTAAACTTCACAACCAGGGCTAAGATGCTAAGCAATTTCGGGAAATAGATCGATACAATTTCAGTTTGAAACTTTTCGGTCCAACAGTAGGACCTGAGGACAGGTCCTTTTGAAGGAGGGAAGATTGTAACGCCCCGCTCATCCGATAAATAAGGTACGTCACCTTTCAACCTTTTTATGTGTTTAATTATGTGATTGGTGCGTTGTGTGGCCCTCTTTTGGACTCTTTTAGAGTTAGGGCCCATTTTGTAATTTTCTTCTTTTAGGGGGTTTTTTCGGTCACTTCTCGTTCGATAGAGATTTTGACTTCTTTGACCCCTCCTTTACGTCCGGGGCATCGAGACGAGTCCGTAGACTCTAAGTTTGCCCAATTCTGACTTCGTTAGCCCATTCTTCCGATCGTTTTTGAGTACGAGGATCCGAGATATATACTCGGATTTCCTCGTTTTGTGTGCCAAAATCAGATCAGCTGCCTTCATCGTCTTCCTCCAGTGATCAGCACTATTCACACACAGTGAAGGTGTGAAAACATACACATGCTCGTTCTCCCTCGTTTCTCGACGGAATTCGACGAATCAATAGTGGAAATTCATCAGCTCGACGAGCCCGTCACAACCGTACCAGTTTCGTGGCCTGAAAGTGACCAGCGGCGGCGCAGCGGTAGTCCGACGGTGGCGGGTTGCGTTTAATTTCAGTTTTTGTACTAGGATTTAAGTTGAGTTTTTTGTCAACGAAGTCCGGCGTGTTTGGGATTTTCTGAAATTGATTGAGAACTTTTGTTGAGCAAGCCGAGACGCACGTTCCTGTCCTTCCGGGGATTTTTCCGACCACCGGAGACGGTGTTCCGGTGGCAGCCGGTGACTGTTCGACCGGCTACGGTAGCGGCATTCCGGTGACTTTCGGAAAAAAAGTCCCTTTCGTTGTGGTGAGTCCAAAGCCACTTTCCGTTCGTCAATCGGATGCCCGGTTGATTTGTTGTGATTTATTTTGTGTATTTCTATTTATTTGAAATGAATTGTTTAATTGCAATGAATTGTCAATTGCTTGATTTGTCGATCAATATGAATTCCAATGTGTACGAAAGCATGTATTAAATGATCTATGATATATGTTGATGCTTTGATTTACAATTTGAACTCCGATATGCCGTATTTGAGCTATTTGTCTAACTTGAAGGGGTGTATGTGTAATTTTGTAAACAATATGAATATTGTTTGATTTAATTAGGTAACCTTGTAATTGAATCTGTTAGTGATGAATGAATTGAGTATGCCACGTGTGAATTATATAAAATTGATATAGTCGGAATTGATATACTTGAGTTATAAATGTTATATGAAGTTCATGACTTGATTGCAAGGAATTATGAAAGATATGAAATGATTGGCCTTGATACCCTCATGTTTGGAATGTACTTGAAAGAATTACTTGATTATGTAACTCCATAACATCATTTTACTTCTTATACCTCTCATATCATGTGTTTAGCATTGTCGTGCGTCTATGTGGTTTCATATTGAGTCACTTCTCACCAGTACACATTGTTCCTTCCCTTGTACAGTTTGTTTCCAGGGCGGAGACTTCCAAATTGAATAGGCACCCCGTATTGCTCTTGTTTCTTGTCTCGTGGTATTCCAGGTGAGGGTGTTTTCGTTCTAGTTACATATCAAACCCTATAACCCGTATGCGAAAAGCTTTGGCCAAAACCTTATGATTATATATATGTTACTTTTAAAGTAAAGTCATCGAGTAAATATTGATCGAGTAAATACTGATTGATCGAGTAAATATTGATCGAGTAAACCCCTTTTCAAATGGATTATGAAATATGGTATGATTCTTATGAATCAAATGTTTTGGCGAGAAAAGAATGATTGATTGATTGCACAGAATGGGGCCCAGGGGCTTGGTGTGAGTGGGGACCCGAGGAGGCAAGGGCTGACGGTAAACCCTCACACTAGTCCCACATTGTTACGGTGATACCGGCCCTCGCTAGGAGTTTTAGCGGGGAATGGGAGCTGAGTTCCAATTGGGGAATTCATGTAACCCCATTGGTCAATGATTGGGTGGTCGGGCCTTGCAAACCCACCATCAACCCGGAGGAAGAAGGTTGGAACTTATTTATGATTGAAAATGATTGATTGATTGATTGATTATTGATTGATAAGAACTGTGCGGGAAGGCCGGGAATCGGATTGCCCAAACAAATATATTTAGGACATGGCATGTGATCTGAGTGTATTATGATATATTGCATGATCACCTATTTAATGTATTAATGATATTTGTCGTACACGGTCGGAGTTTGGTTGGAGATTGTGCACGCTCACTCGCCGAGCCTTATTGATTGAGTATGATTTATGAACTTAATGAATTTAATATGAATAGTCGTAAAGTCCGAGCATTGCTTAGTCATTCTTTTGCCCTTTGTGGGAACTAATTTTAAATAAAACCTTGCTCGGGATTTATGACTTGCATGTGCATGTTTCTATATGATATGTATCGCTCCAGCTCACTCAGTCTTCTAGAGACTGACCCCTCTTTCCTCCTTTTTCCAGTTTCTTTTGCAGGTGTTGGTTACTAGGCGGAGTTAGAGTGTCGAG
Source organism: Lantana camara (assembly GCA_037501455.1). Taxonomy (NCBI): domain Eukaryota; kingdom Viridiplantae; phylum Streptophyta; class Magnoliopsida; order Lamiales; family Verbenaceae; genus Lantana; species Lantana camara. Next base: position 45,622,540 of record CM074859.1, read on the forward strand.
TCATTGTTCTAGTCTCACTCATTTACACTCACTGCATATTATATTGTCTTTAAATACTGTATTGATTAATTATTGATAGCCGGTGTGCCCTTATTGAATTGATATTGATTCGGGACAGGTTAGGACAGGTTCTGGAGCCAGTTGAACCCGTTGTTATGTTGTTTTCTTGTATTGATTCGGGACAGGTTAGGACAGGTGTACTGATTAGTGGAACCTGTATTTATATTCGTATTGGATTTCCTTGTTTCATGAATATTACATAAATGATTTCCTTGCTTCCGCATTTTGGTTTTTGGTTGATGGTTCCAGGGTTAGCTTCCGCCTAGTCAGGACTGTACTTTTGATTGTCACCCGTTCGCTGTGAGTCCGATTCATGTGTGGACTGCCTATTTCATATGTGGATTAGACTCATAGTGCGGGGGATGTGGTGTCTATCGTCCCGGGTGCTACAGGTCACATGCGGGCTTAAAACATATTTAGGATTGTAGGTCGTAATAACTATAAGAAAGAAACCCACCTTGATGAACCAACCGAATGGAATGAACCAAAACACTACTAGGAAACCTCCTCGTCACCCACGGAATGAACCTAAGGACCAAACAAAGAGTAAACGACGAACTTAGACTTAATATGCACCAATTAGATGCTTGGAAAATGCATATCGATGCAAATGATGCGTAGAGAATGCAATGAGATATCAATTAGGTTATATGAGTTCATATCAAATCATACAGGATCGAAATTCACATATTTCACATTAAACAAATTCACAAATTTCATGCAACACTCATAACACGTCATATAACATGTTAACAAATCATTCATACCACAAAAGAGGCAAAGAGATGTCATATATGGCAAAGAGACGAGGTATTCATATACACACGCACGTTAGAGAGCATATAGGGCATATTAAGTCATACATTGCATGTAAGAGCATCGAATTCACGTCGATTTAATTCATAAATCTAGCATAAGAATTATGATATATCATATTATAACATATTACAGACACTCATGCTTTTAAATTACATAAACTAGGCAAAGGAATGCAAGAAGGCGTCACACGTAGCAATTAAACGTTCATGCGAATACGTCACGTTTGCACTAATTAAACAAGGTCTTAAAATTAAAATAATTAATGAAACATATCATACACTAACATTTTAACATATTAGGAAAATAATTGGGGTGGGAGAAATCAATTAAAATCATAAATGAAGCAAGAAATGAACGACGAAACGAAGCCGAGAACAAACCAAATAAAACGAACAAAACCACACCAAGAGGGGAGAGGGGTAACGGGGGTTAACACTTTGCAGCACAAAGGGGTTAACCCCCGTTAAGGGAGACAAATGCCACAGCTTTCAGCAGCCATGGAGGTGACGCCCGTTACCTCCAGAAAGCTGCAACGGGGTAACGCCCGTTACCGGGTGCAGCGGCTGCATCTTCTTCAAGCTCCAGCCATGTTTTCCTTCGAGCTTCCATGGCAGCAGCAGTGGTAGCTCTCCAGCAGCAACAAGGCAGCAAAAGAGTACATAACAACACTCATACACGCAGAAATCAAGGGAGCAATGAGATTGGGTACAAGAGATGTATATATTCAAACATTCTTCAAGCTTTCATGGAGTTCATCAATCGTGGATCAAATATCATGCAATTTCCACGAAAATCATTCTTAGAAATGAAACATACAAGTTATCTAGACCACATAACACTCATTAATTCAAGAAATGCTCATAAGAAATGGAAGAACTCATCAAATAAATCATATCACCTAACTATTCATGTGGATGATCATAGCAGGCCCTATACTCCATGAAAATGAACAAAATCATATGCAAAAGAAAGGTAAGAATATGGAGATCATATAAATGTACTTACTTTTCAAATTTGAGGCGAATCGGAGGTCGAACGAGCTCAAAATCCCAGAAAGTGAATAGTACCCTATTTTCCTTCTCTTTCTCCCTTTGCTGCTTCGTTTTCTGCTTCTTTCTTTCTTTCCCTGGGTCTGAATCGAAATGACAGAGGGAGAGAGTGATAGAGGGTTGAATAAGGGTCACATGGGCTCAAAAACGGGTCGGATATGAGCAAAACGGGCAAGGATCACAAAGCTGTCATACGGGGTCGCGTTTCAGGAAAAATACAGGGTATCAAACGGCTTAGAAAAAATATGAATCCAAGTTCTCTAGCTTTCATTCTTCGTTAGGAGTTCGGCGTCACTTCCGGAATTCGAATCTGAATTCCCGATTTCAAGATACGCCTTCCGGAACCCGAGGCGCGCTAAAGCGAGTTAGGCCCTCAAGTCCCTTAACAAATAAAATGGTTCGAAAACCATAACAAACGAACTTAAAAACATAAAACGAACATGCAAACGAGTTCATAATACACATATTTCATGCATTTCACATAATCACAAAAGTTAGAATCGAAAACGGGCACAAACGAATTAAATACGAAACAAATAGAGCATAAACGTTCAAATAATTCATATAAGGTTCAAATATAAATTCAAATAAAAATTCACATAATTCAAATAAGTCACATAAACAATATAATAAACACATAATTAAATAATTAAATAATATAAAAGCGCACTTAGCACTCTCGGAACGGCGTACCTGTACGGCCGAAAAAATTGGGATGTTACATTTACATGCATCGTTTCATTCGAATCACACACGTTGTCACAAGGGTATATTCTCATTACTTTTCTTATTGGTTTGTACATGTGAGTAACACTTCAATAGGCTTGATTTGATCTTTGCATTGATTTGACAAGAATCTCGGTGATTATGCTGAAATTGGATTGACTCTGATCGATAAATTCTGTATTACTCGAGGACGAGCAATAGTTTAAGTGTGGGGGTATTTGTTGAGCATAAAATGTTTAATGTTTTTAGTATATATTCCATATAATTTTATTTTATTTTTGTGTCTTATATTGGTAATTTTATCTGTTTTCAGGTACTTTTCAGTCAGGAGTCATAAAATATGGAAAACGGCGATATTGTAGCATAAACGAGGCATTAAGGCACAAAAGGGACCATGGAATAGCCCAGGATCGCGGCCACTACGTTTCAGGCATGATTCCATCCCGCTCGTGGAGAAAAGAAGGTTAGGCCCACGATGAAGACCCGCATCGGAGCCGCGACCAAGTCACAAAGGAATCCTTCACGGCCGCGACGCACGACATTCCCATAATCTGAAGACTCTCACCCCATCACGCCCACGATCCAAAGCACACAGAAAGCATTGCTCCCGTGATGCATAACGGAGTGGCATATACAAGTTCTTCCTTGACCTAAATTTGACAGAATTCTTTTACCTCGTTTCAATGAGACGCACAGCAGCAGTAGGGAGAAGTTAGGGTTTGAGTTCAAAGTTCTTCGAGGTCGACTAAGGCTATGAGGATTTCCTTGACCTAAATTTGACAGAATTCTTTTACCTCGTTTCAATGAGACGCACAGCAGCAGTAGGGAGAAGTTAGGGTTTGAGTTCAAAGTTCTTCGAGGTCGACTAAGGCTATGAGGATGGAGACTTCAGATCATGCTTGAGGAGATACTACCATGAGCCACAAATTTTGTCAATAAACTCATCAACTTTTCTTTAGAATTAATTTCAGTTTTATTTGCAGTTTTTTATTCATGTTTTATTGAATTAATTTTTGGATTATTAGTTTATGAATTCAATGGAATTATTAGTGATTTATTGCTTTATTATTCTTTGGATTATGTTTAGTTAATCATTTCTAGCCAAGGAAATATGATTGTGTAGATAAGGTGTTCGATGATATGCTCGTACGAATTCTTGTGGTTCTTATGTTTTGGAATTATGATTTTACATGACATGTTGAAGCCCTTACACCTTTGACATGATTGAAGACTTTGTTTTCTAATTGAGAGATTGTTAATGAATTTAGATAATTAATTCCTAAACACTTAGAATTAAAGAGATGAAGAAATTAGGTGTTGTTCTAAGCAATTGGTGATTGAATAATGCTTGACAAGTTGTTGTTATTTAATTACACTAATCTTGTTCTTATGGTTTATACTGTTTTTGTATGTTCGACCATGAGAGTGGCTTGCACAAACATTTAGACACGTGTACTTGCTTTCGAGAGAAACTGACATAAACTTTCGTGATTGGAATTGTGAGAACTAGAGAATTTGTGGAGTATGGATTCGAATACTGAATTGCATTATTATTGTTTCCCTGGCTATGTCTTTCTTTATTGTTTTCGTTATCTATTTTGAGTTGAGTCAGTCTAGTAGTTAGTAGTAGAGTCAGTCAACCCTCCGTTTATGTTATGGCCTATCGATTGGAGAATGTATTGAGTGATTGATTGGTTTCCCTTCCCTGTGGGATCGACACCTTATGTGCTACACCTGACAAGTGTATGCTTGCATGCAGTTTAATTAAAGCTTTTCTCACGAACACCCTCCAACAATGCCTACAGGGTTGGTTGGTGAAGAAATAAATCAAGTGACTTCTATGGGCTCCCAACACGCTCCTCCTACCACTGTTCAAGAAAGGAAGAAAAGAAAAAGATCGGACAAAGCTAATGAAGATATAGTTGAAGCTATTACCACGTTTTGCGGAGAGTCCATGACATCTCTTCCTAATGTGGCTACTAGACTCGGGGTTGCCAAAGACACCATCAAAAGACGAGAAAATCTTTGAGGCTATTGGATCTTTACCTGTCACGATTGATATTCAAGATCTCATTATTGTTTCTAACATATTGGCGAACAACCTACTCAAGTGAACATCTTTTTTCGAATGAACGTCACGGCTTGAAAGGTCATGTTCCAAATGGCGATTGAAGGTACTATCCATTGAAACCAATTAATCATGTACCCTAAAAGAAAATGTTATTTTGTCTTGGGATTCAACTGTTTTTGGGTTAGTCCATGATGGTTAAGTATAGCTAAGGAGGTGTGATTTTCTCTCATGGATATTGTGTTGCTGAAAGATGTACTAGTAATTTGTAGGCTGGTTAAATTAAATAGGATGTTCTTCTTATCCTATGTTTTCATAATTTTGTTGGTCATTTGAATGTTCTTTAGCTATTAAGTGTCGGAATATTGTTATTTATATTATGATTACTTGTTAACTAATTACTATTCAATTTGTGGTGTATCAATATGAAATATGTTAGTATTAAATAATGATGATGCAGTACTCGTGAGATGTTGGAAACCTTTTATCGAAATAACTTGACTATAGGAACACTGCAACAAAGTTTATTTGCTCTGATGTAGCAGAAAAAAGATATTGGTACTGCGTATAGATTTTGTAAACGTAATGGAAAGGTCTTAAGAAACAACAATTGTATTGCAGTTAGATATGGTTACTCATCCAAATCTAAGTAAATATGAGGATCCACAAATAAAGCCCGTGAGTTTTTTGCGAAATTAGGAAATTTTATCATTGGGCCACGTGACATTGTTGGAAAACAGGGATCAGAAAGCAGCGGAAATTTAAAAATTTTCCAACAAAAAGGATCGAAACTTGCAATCGTGAATCCGAATTCGTAGAGATTAGAAACTTACTTTTCAATAATCTTTCTTGAAGCGTTTCAAGCCACCCAAGAACGCTCTTCTCGCGGCTTGATCCCCTCTCCTTGGTAAAGCTCGAATCTTCAAAACTTCTAACTTGAAGCTCTCTAGAGATAGTCCACCAATTTGACTACAATCTAACTAGTAAGGATGCTAGTTCTCTAGTTAGTGTTTAGGCTTGACCTAGGGTTTATTTGATCTTGGAGAAAGGATGGTGTTCAACACATGAACTAAAAGAAAATCGGTCAACCCTAAGGGGAGCCCGAGCTCCCCTATATATAGGAAGAGGGGGACGCCTAACCTAGTCCTATTGGACTAAGGATTTGGTCCTTCTCTCTTATTACTTGATCATCAAGTAATTCTAAACCTTGACTTTGAATTCTAATTCAAATCAACTTTTGAGAGAGCTAAAAATATCCAAACTCCTTTTGGATAATATTATACTTTATTTATTAATAAATAAATAACTTATTTATCTAATTAATTAAATAGATTAATTTCTCCAAAATAAGACTTTCATTTTAATTCAAAATTAAACCAAAGTCTATTAAATCATTAACACATTAATTATTTAATCACATATACATATATATGCACGGGCGACACATGTGTCCCCAAGGACACGTGTCAGTCACGTGACCCACACGTGTGATTCACACGTGTGGAACCCTTTTGGCTCGATTAACTCGTTTAATCATTTCAAAGCCTCAACTTATGTAACCAAGTTGTTGTGTGTGACCCTCTAGGTTCTCAATTCAATTAGTAGTGACCCTAATTAATTAATTCACTAATTAATTAATCAGTCCATAGATTAAACGACCATAGTCTAGCAACAGGTGTTTAACCCCTAGCTGAATTGGAATGTATCGATTCGACAAAACCTTTAAGTCATTGATTCATGTGAGATACAATCCTCCTACTTACTATCTCTCAACCAAGATCTAGGGTAAGGGAATAATCAAAACCCTGATAATCTGGTCTTAAAGCTAAGTGCATTTCATATCCATTTGATCTCAATCCAAGAAAACCTTTTCTTGATGTCTTGATCTACTGCCTTGGCCAAGGACTCCATATAGCATATGAATGACTTACAAAATAAGAGATCACCTTGCAAATGCAAGTGTAGGTCCTTTCTTAATTCTCATTCACTTTCATGAGTCACTTGTGCAGCCCCAGCATAAGCCTTGAATCAGTTGTCTAAGGCGACACCCTTTAAAGCTTATACCTAAGACTACATAGTTAACTCATAAAGTGACATGGAACCTCAAGTCTAAGGATCAATTAATCACATCAATGACTCGTGAGCTATTTCCTAATCTGGAAGTTTCCATTTCCTGAAATAGAAACTTCCTTTCCCATTTAGGAATCTTCTCACACGGAGCACCTCAGTGAACTTACTTATGGAAGTAAGCACCCTCGTGTATCACGCACGTATCAACTATACACTTTGCACCTCCATGAAACAAGGTGGTCCTTCTTAAGGGCGTGATCCCACATGCAAGCCTTAGAGGAGTCAGGTTGACACTCCCACTGTCTGTAGGACTCATCGGCTGGAGTATTTTACTAATCATGACTTATGTGATATAGGGCTCGTTTCATGAACCATTTCACCTAAATGGTAGAGTCCTAAAGTCATCAGGATTAGGGGAGTTCTCCTACATGCACAGCTAAAGTAAACGCATACCAAACAAGAGCATATAAAGAAGTGTTGCCTCAATTCGTTATTTTATTCAAAGATTGTCTGTGATTACAATAAGGAAAAGCACAAAGCGGATATACAATAGGCTTTCTAGGGCACTATTCCTAACAATATCCCACTTACCCATCAAAGCCATTCTAAAGCTACTCTAAGTCCCATCTTCTGAAGATGACCTTGGAAAGCTTCTCGACTAAGGGGTTTAGTAAGTGGATCTGCCACGTTCTCTGCTACTACGACCCTCTCAATTTGCACATCTCCTCTTTTGATAATATCACGGATTAAGTGATACTTCCTCATAATGTGCTTGGTCCGTTGGTGAGATCTTGGTTCTCTTGCTTGAGCAACCGCCCCAGTGTTGTCACAAAACACAATAATGGGGTCTTTCATGCTAGGAGCAACATTCAACTCTTGAATGAAGTTTCTAATCCAAACACCTACCTTAGCTGCATCATATGCAGCTAAGTATTCGGCCTCAGCGGTCGAATCTGCAGTGGTCGTTTGCTTGGAACTCTTCCAACTCATTGCTCCGCCGTTTAGGCAGAAAATGTATCCTGACATTGACTTAAAATCATCCAAGTCAGATGCAAAGCTTCTATCGCAATATCCTTCGACGGTAAGATCTTTCTGACCTCCATAAACTAAGAATAAATCCTTAGTACTTTTCAAGTACTTAAGAATATTCTTCACGGCAGCCCAGTGACCATCTCCAGGGTCAGATTGGAAACGACTTGTTACACTAAGTGCATAAGCCACATCTGGTCGAGTACATAACATTGTATACATTATGCTACCTATTGCTGATACATAAGGTGTAGAGTCATTCTTTCCTTCTCAAGATTAGTCTTAGGACATATCTTCTTAGAAAGTCATGTTCCTACACTCATAGGAAGGTTCTTAACCTTTGCTGACTCCATATTGAATCTCTTCAATACTTTGTCAATGTACATCGACTGTGATAGTCCTATTAACCTTCTAGATCTATCTCGATAGATTTTAATTCCAAGGATATAGGACGTATCACCAAGATCTTTCATCTCGAATTGGTTCGATCACCATAACTTAGTTACTTTCATGTCATCCTTCGAATTCCCAATAAGATGGATGTCATCAACATAAAGTACTAAGAATTGCACTGAGGTCTCCAATTCCTTTCTATACACACATGATTCATTCGAAATTTGAATGAAGCCAAACGGTTTGACTGATTCATCAAATCGAATGTTCCAATTCCTAGAAGCCTGTTTCAATTAATAGATTGATCTTTGGAGTTTGCAAACCTTTTGCTCGCTCCCACTGAATGTGAAACCTATGGGTTGCTCCATATAAATGTCTTTATCAATGTCACCATTGAGAAAGGCAGTTTTCACATCCATTTGCCATATCTCATAGTCATATTATGCAGCAATGGCAAGCATGATCCGAATAGACTTTTGCATTGCAACTAGTGAAAAGGTTTTATCAAAGTCCACGCCGGGTCTTTGAGTGAATCCTTTTGAAACCAGTCTTGCTTTGTAGGCTGCAATGCTTCCATCAATTCCAAGCTTTCTCTTAAAGATCCATTTGCAACCTATGGGTTTGACCCCATCAGGCAAATCTACCAAGGTCCAAACTTGGTTTGAGTTCATGGAATCCATTTCGGATTTCATGGCTTCTATCCACTGTTCAGAGTCAGAATCTGAAAGTGCCTCCTCATATGTTAAAGGATCATTATCCTTTTGAGAGATCTCATGGAAAAATCCATACCATCTCTTCGGCTGTCTAGGAGTGCGTTCAGAACGCCTTAGAGGAGGATTTACGTGTGTATCGAAATTCGTATTGGTTGTGGTTGATCAGAAGGCGACGCTTCTTCAGTGGGTGGCGTGGGGTCACTTTGTACTTCCTCTAAATCTATGATCTTGCCTTTCTTTTCTTTAAGGAACGATTCCTCAAGAAAAGTAGCATTTCTGGAAACAAACACCTTTTGCTCAGATTGATCATAGAAGTAGTATCCTATGGATTCCTTAGGATAACCTATAAAGTCGCATAAGTTAGAACGAGATTCTAACTTATCTCCCACTGTCCACTTCACGTAAGCAGGACAACCCCAAATTCTTAAGTAAGAATAACTAGGGATTTTATCATGCAACATTTCATAGGGCGTTTTAGGGACTGACTTAGAGGGAACTAGATTCAAAATCTTTGCTGCACTATCTAGGGCATAACCCCAGAAAGAAGGTGGTAAGTCAGTGAAACTCATCATGGAATGAACCATATCAAGTAGAGTTCGATTCCTTCTCTCAGAAACTCCATTTAGTTGAGGAGTTCCTGGAGGTGAGATAATCCCATTATCTTTGAGATGATTAAGGAATTCTTCACTAAGATACTCGCCTCCTCGATCAGATCGAAGTGCTTTGATCTTGTGACCAGTTTGGTTCTCAACCTCCTTTTGAAATTCTAGGAATTTCTCAAAAGCTTTAGATTTATACTTCATTAAGTATACATAACCATACCGACTAAAGTCATCGGTAAAGGTTATGAAATACTGATGATTGTTTCTTGTGCTTACACTAAGCGGTCCACAAACATCAGAATGGATCAAATCCAAGACCTCAGTGGCACGTTCCACAGTTCCTTTAAAAGGAACTTTGGACATCTTGTTAGGAATAGTGCCCTAGAAAGCCGATTGTATATCCGCTTTGTGCTTTTCCTTATTGTAATCACAGACAATCTTTGAATAAAATAACGAATTGAGGCAACACTTCTTTATATGCTCTTGTTTGGTATGCGTTTACTTTTGCTGTGCATGTATGAGAACTCCCCTAATCCTGATGACTTTTAGGACTCTACCATTTAGGTGAAATGGTTCATGAAACGAGCCCTATATCACATAAGTCATGATTAGTAAAATACTCCAAGCCGATGAGTCCTACAGACAGTGGGAGTGTCAACCTGACTCCTCTAAGGCTTGCTTGTGGGATCACGCCCTTAAGAAGGACCACCTTGTTTCATGGAGGTGCAAAGTGTATAGTTGATACGTGCGTGATACATGAGGGTGCTTACTTTAATAAGTAAGTTCACTGAGGTGCCCCGTGTGAGAACATTCCTAAATGGGAAAGGAAGTTTCTATTTCAGGAAATGGAAACTTCCAGATTAGGAAATATCTCACGAGTCATTGATGTGATTAATTGATCCTTAGACTTGAGGTTCCTTGTCACTTTATGAGTTAACTCTGTAGTCTTAGGCATAAGCTTTAAAGGGTGTCGCCTTAGACAACTGATTCAAGGCTTATGCTGGGACTGCACAAGTGACTCATGAAAGTGAATGAGAATCAAGATAGGACCTACACTTGCATTTGCAAGGTGATCTCTTATTGTGTAAGTCATTCATATGCCATATGGAGTCCTTGGCCAAGGCAGTAGATCAAGACATCAAGAAAAGGGTTTCTTGGATTGAGATCAAATGGATATGAAATGCACTTAGCTTTAAGACCGGATTATTAGGGTTCTGATTATTCCCTTGCCCTAGATCTTGGTTGAGAGATAGTAAGTAGGAGGATTGTATCTCACATGATTCAATGACTTAAAGGTTCTGTCGAATCCGAACATTCCAATTCAGCTAGGGGTTAAACACCTGTTGCTAGACTATGGTCGTTTAATCTGTGGACTGATTAATTAATTAGTGAATTAATTAATTAGGGTCACTGCTAATTGAATTGAGAACCTAGAGGGTCACACACAACAACTTGGTTACATGAGTTGAGGCTTGAAAATGATTAAACGAGTTAATCGGACCAAGAGGGTTCCACACGTGTGAATTCACACGTGTGGCTCGCGTGAGTGACACGTGTCACTGTGACACGTGTCACACACGCGTGATAATATATATATATGTTAAATAATTAATTAGTTAATTATTTAATAGACTTTGGTTTAATTTTGAATTAAAAAGAAAGTCTAATTTTGGAGAAAATAATCTAGTTAATTAATTATGAATTAATTAATTAGATAAAATAAGTTATTTATTTTATAATAAATAAAGTATGAAATTATCCAGAAATAGTTTGGATATTTTTTAAGCTCTCTTCAAAGTTGACTAGAATTAGAATTCAAAGTCAAGGTTGAAAATACTTGATCCTCAAGTAATAGGAGAGAGGGACCAAAATCCTAGCCCATAAAGGACTAGGAATTTCGGCACCCCCTTGCCTATATATAGGGGAGCTCGAGCTCCCCTTTAGAGCTAATAGACAATTCTTGGTTCATGTGTTGAACACCTTCCTTTCTCCAAGATTAAATTAAACCCTAGGTTAAGCCTAAACACTAACTAGAGAACTAGCATCCTTACTAGTTAGATTGTGATCAAGTTGGTGGACTTTCTCTAGAGACTTCAAGTTAGAAGTTTGAAGATTCGAGCTTTACCAAAGGAGAGGGGATCAAGCCGCGTGAAGAGCGTTCTTGGGTGGCTTGAAACGCTTCAAGAAAGAATAAAAGAAAAGTAAGTTTTCTATCTTTACGAATTTGGTTACACGATTGCGAGTTCAAGGTCCTTTTGTTGGGAAAAATTTTTTAAATTCCGCTGCTTTCTGATTCGTATTTTCCAACAAGTGGTATCAGAGCCACCTCGTTAATCGTGTTTCTGATTCGTCTCAATTATACTGAATTTGGTAGAAATTCTTAGGCTTGATGCGATTGAGTATTTGTAATTGTTTTAGAAAGCCTGAATTACGAAACTGTATTTTTTCCTGAAAGTTTCTGAAAATTGGTTTTTATAAAATTTAATTTTGAAAAACAATTTTAGATTTGAAACTGTATAAACTGTTTTTGGATTTCTTGGATTGGTTTTGCTTTTGAACGAAAACACGAAACGAAAGCCCGGAACACGATGAACACGCGAAACCCCGCGCGCGAAGGAGTCGCGCGCGCGGGCTTCGCGCACCACCCTCCCGCAACCGCGCGGGAGGCCCTCCCGCATGCCGTCCGCCCGTCGCCGCCCAGGCCTGGCCGGGACAGACCGGCCAGCCTTCCAGCTCCTCCCGCACGCCTGTGCGGGAGCTTCCCGGGCGCGCCTAGGCGCGCCCGCCCAGGGCGGCCGAGACTGGCCGCCCACCGCCTAGCAGGGCACGCGCGCGCGAGGCGCGCGGAATGCGCGCGCAGTGCGCGCACTCGCCTGGCCTTGGCCGGGCGCTGTGCGCGCCTGCCGTGCGCGTCCGCGCGCGCTTGCGACGCTGTGCCCCGTTTCGCGCACGGGCCCCGTTTTCGTGATCCGGCCCCTTTCGTGTTTCGTGCAATCCAGTCCCAATTTTATTTTAATTTTAAAATTTTATTTTTGAATATTTATTTTAATTTTTGAATAAAAACTTAAAATTGGGATTTTTGAGAAATTGAAACGGTTTACATTTTGGGAAATTACATCTTGATAAAATTATTAATTTTCAGAAATTAATTGGAATTTTATTTGTTTTGGTAATTTGGGATTTATTGAAAACTTTTGTAAATAAGACTCGCATCAAGTCGTGTTTTAAGCTATTAGAGCTTAAAGCGAGAATTTTAATTTATTGGTTAAATTTAAATTCTTGCAAAAGCATGTTAGGTGATCATGGGTTTAGATCTATGTATGGTTTTAATTTATGCACATGGATGGTTTAAATTGGGGTTGGAGCCCTATAGTTGCGTTTTTTTCAATTGAGGTTGGAGCCTCACTTATGTGCGTACTGTTATGTGATTTATTATGTGGCTTTCCATATTACTGTTTTTGAGGCCGGGGTATGCCCCGTGTAATTGTCTAAGGCCAATATGAAGATTGAGCCTTATTACTTTATGTCTTTTTCTTTTTATTGTAATTTGAGAGTAGAGATAGGTGGTGAGGTTTTATTTTCATTTTGGAGACAATACACCCATGGAGTAAGATGGACCACATTCAAGTAACAAGGAGGCCATAAGTGAAGACCCCTCAAAATGTTAGGGAGGGGAATCTCAATTGTTAAATGTAATAGAGATAGGGCTCGTATTTTGTTACTGCTTTCCCTTATATGATTTGAACTGTTTATGTGGCATGTATGTTAGAACTTGTGATTGTGGAGTGGCTCCCACATATCACGCATAAGATAGGTAGAACCCATGATCATTACATGTTAGTATCATGCTAGGACATGTTATCTGTTTATGTGCTTGTTTGAAATGCATTTAAGTGTACTTGCATTAATCAAGACTAATAAAATTGGATAACATATATGTTGGTGAGGTCGAACCGGACAACTCTCCGGTTGATTCGAAAATTCCCATTAAATATTAAGCTAATTTCGAACAAATAGGTGTTTAATTCGAGATGCAAGTTTTGAATTAAATTCCTAGCATTCCATCAATAGGTTTTAAGTTTAGTAAGTAAAGCTAGTTGTTGTCCGCGAGTCGTGGGATAGCTAGTGGAGCTTATTAGTTCTTAGTTACCTAATTGATCATTTTTGATCAATATTTCGTGGTCAATTTTAGCAAGGGCGATGTCCGCGAGTCGTGGGTCGTTCGAACTAAGTTTTGGTCATGATCTTATGATTGATGGGTCTAGCTTAACGCCTAAGTAAATATGGATGTCGCACGAGTCGTGGGTCCATATTGAAAGATAGGTGATGCAAAAACAATTACTAAGAGTTCTAAAGGTGTTAGAATTGGTAAGTTGTACCTACCTAGGGTTCTTGCTAAGAATGTCCGCGAGTCGTGGGTTCGAGGTAAAATGCCTAGGATCTTAGTACCCATTGGGAAACGTGTTCCTCTTAGATCTTTGGGAATTCTAGATCTTTGAAAAACAGTGGGAGCTACAATAGATTAAAGACCTTATCTTTTGTATATCGTTATAATTCAGCATGCTCACTAGTTCTCTGTTTTACCATTTAGGTCGTAGATTCTGTGATTCTCTACGTGTTTTGAAATGGCAACCAAAAACCCTCTTGTATCGATCCTCGAGTCAAACAAGTTGACTGGTCCCAACTATTCTGATTGGCTGAGGAATCTAAAAATCATTTTAGATTCTGAGAAGAGAACTTATGTTCTCTTCGAAGGGGAGCCTACTCCTGAAGGGGAGGCTCCCACTCGGGCCGAGCGGGACGCGATTCAGAAGTGGAAGGATGATAATCTCCAAGCCCGTTGCCTTATGTTGGCTAACATGTCTCCGGACTTGCAAAGACAACATGAGGCCATGGAATTTGCTTGGGAGATTTACGACCACTTAGAGCAACTTTACCGCCCTCATGAACGTGTTACAAGGTATAACACTTCAAAGGAATTATTCCACTTGAGAATGAGGGAAGGTTCAAGTGTCCATGAATATGGACTCAAGTTTCTTGCCCTTACTGAGAAACTTGCTTCCATGGACATGCCACTGAAAGATGAACTTTCAGTGGATTTGTTGCTAGCTTCGCTCCCACCATCATTCAACCCATTTGTCCTTAACTTCAACATGAATCATGCTGGTGCTACTGTAGCTGAGCTGATTAGTCAGCTTGTGACTGCTGAAAGCACGATCAAGAAGGACAATAAGGTTTTGATGGTGAATGCTCCATCTTCCTCTTCTGGGCCTTCTAAAGGTAAGGGCAAGAAAGCCCAAAAGAAGAAGAAGAAACCCCTTAGGCCCACTGGTGGCATTTCGAAGGGGAAGGCCCAAAAGAAGAAGCGTGATCAGAAAGAGGATGTTTGCTTCCATTGTGGCAAAGCGGGACATTGGAGGAGAAACTGCCCAGAGTACAAGGCTACTCTAAAGAAAGGTATCTTTCTCGTTGAAGTAAATCTTTCTATTAATTCTAGTTCTTGGGTACTTGATACCGGTTGTGGAACTCATATCTGTAATGATGTACAGATGCTAAGTGAAGTCCAACAACTCAAAGAAGGAGAATGTGTCTTGAAGATCGGCGATGGCTCAAACGTTGAAGCTCGAGCTTTAGGCACAATTAGATTAGATTTAGGTAGTTTTGAGTTAGTATTAAATAAAGTCCTTTATGTACCGAGCATTATTCGTAATATAATTTCAGTTCCAATATTAGATTGCGAAGGTTATGAAACTTATATTAAGAATGGTAAATACTTTATCAAACGGAACAACTCTTCCGTTCATATCGGTACTCTAAGTAATGGACTTTACCTAACTCAAAATATCAATATTATGAATATACAACGAGAAACAAAGCGTAAGAGAGATGACAAAGTTTCAGCTCCCTTATGGCACGCTAGATTAGGACACATTTCCAAGAACAGAATTAGCAAGATAAACACTTTAGGATCATTCTCTGAAAATGATCTCAAAGAGTTAACTTCTTGCGAATCCTGTCTCAAAGGAAAAATGTCCAAAGTTCCTTTTAAAGGAACTGTGGAACGTGCCACTAAGGTTCTGGATTTGATCCATACTGATGTTTGTGGACCGCTTAGTGTAAGCACGAGAAACAATCATCAGTATTTCATAACCTTCACTGACGACTTTAGTCGGTATGGTTATGTATACTTAATGAAGTATAAATCTGAAGCTTTTGAGAAATTCTTAGAATTTCAAAAGGTGGTTGAGAACCAAACTGGTCACAAGATCAAAGCACTTCGATCTGATCGAGGAGGCGAATATCTTAGTGAAGAATTCCTTAATCATCTCAAGGATAATGGGATTATCTCTCAGTGGACTCCTCCGGGAACTCCTCAGCTTAATGGAGTTTCTGAGAGAAGGAATCGAACCCTACTTGATATGGTTCGTTCCATGATGAGTTTCACTGACTTACCACCTTCTTTCTGGGGTTATGCCCTAGAAAGTGCAGCAAAGATTTTGAATCTTGTTCCCTCTAAGTCAGTCCCTAAAACGCCCTATGAAATGTGGCATGGTAAAATCCCTAGTTATTCTTACTTAAGAATTTGGGGTTGTCCTGCTTACGTGAAGAGGACAGTGGGAGATAAGTTAGAATCTCGTTCTAACTTATGCTACTTTGTAGGTTATCCTAAGGAATCCATAGGATACTACTTCTATGATCAATCTGAGCAAAAGGTGTTTGTTTCCAGAAATGCCACTTTTCTTGAGGAACCGTTCCTTAAAGAAAAGAAAGGCAAGATCATAGAATTAGAAGAAGTACAAAGTGACCCCATACCACCCACTGAAGAAACGTCCCACTCTGATCAACTGCAACCAATCACGAATTTCGATACACATTTGAATCCTCCTCTAAGGCGTTCTGAACGTACTCCTAGACAGCCGGAGAGATGGTATGGATTCTTCCATGAAATCTCTCAAAAGGATAATGATCCTTTGACATATGAGGAGGCACTTTCAGATTCTGACTCTGAACAGTGGATAGAAGCCATGAAATCCGAAATGGATTCCATGAACTCCAACCAAGTTTGGACCTTGGTAGATTTGCCTGATGGGGTCAAACCCATAGGTTGCAAATGGATCTTTAAGAGAAAGCTTGGAGTTGATGGAAGCATTGCAGCCTACAAAGCAAGACTGGTTGCAAAAGGATTCACTCAAAGACCCGGAGTGGACTTTGACGAAACCTTTTCACCAGTTGCAATGCAAAAGTCCATTCGAATCATGCTTGCCATTGCTGCATATTATGACTATGAGATATGGCAAATGGATGTGAAAACTGCCTTTCTCAATGGTGACATTGACAAAGACATTTATATGGAGCAACCCATAGGTTTCACATTCAGTGGGAGTGAGCAAAAGGTTTGCAAACTCCAAAGATCAATCTATGGATTGAAACAGGCTTCTAGGAATTGGAACATTCGATTTGATGAATCAGTCAAAGCGTTTGGCTTTATTCAAATTTCGAATGAGTCCTGTGTGTATAGAAAGGAATTGGAGACCTCAGTGCAATTCTTAGTACTTTATGTTGATGACATCCTTCTTATTGGGAATTCGAAGGATGACATGAAAGTGACTAAGTTATGGTTATCGAACCAATTCGAGATGAAAGATCTTGGTGATGCGTCCTATATCCTTGGAATTAAAATCTATAGAGATAGATCTAGAAGGTTAATAGGACTATCACAGTCGATGTACATTGACAAAGTATTGAAGAGATTCAATATGGAGTCAGCAAAGGTTAAGAACCTTCCTATGAGTGTAGGAACATGTCTTTCAAAGAAGATGTGTCCTAAGACTAACCTTGAGAAGGAAAGAATGACTCATACACCTTATGCATCAGCAATAGGTAGCATAATGTATGCAATGTTATGTACTCGACCGGATGTGGCTTATGCACTTAGTGTGACAAGTCGTTTCCAAACTGACCCTGGAGATGGTCACTGGGCTGCCGTGAAGAATATTCTTAAGTACTTGAAAAGTACTAAAGATTTATTCTTAGTTTACGGAGGTCAGAAAGATCTTACTGTCGAAGGATACTGCGATGCAAGCTTTGCATCTGACTTAGATGATTTTAAGTCAATGTCAGGATACATTTTCTGCCTAAACGGCGGAGCAGTGAGTTGGAAGAGTTCCAAGCAAACAACCACTGCTGATTCGACCACTGAGGCCGAATACTTAGCTGCAAATGATGCAGCTAAGGAAGGTGTTTGGATTAGAAACTTCATTCAAGAGTTGAATGTTGTTCCTAGCATGAAAGACCCCATTACTGTGTTTTGTGACAACACTGGGGCGGTTGCTCAAGCAAGAGAACCAAGATCTCACCAACGGACCAAGCACATTATGAGGAAGTATCACCTAATCCGTGATATTATCAAAAGAGGAGATGTGCAAATTGAGAGGGTCACATCAGCAGAGAACGTGGCAGATCCACTTACTAAACCCCTTAGTCGAGAAGCTTTCCAAGGTCATCTTCAGAAGATGGGACTTAGAGTAGCTTTAGAATGGCTTTGACGGGCAAGTGGGAGATTGTTAGGAATAGTGCCCTAGAAAGCCGATTGTATATCCGCTTTGTGCTTTTCCTTATTGTAATCACAGACAATCTTTGAATAAAATAACGAATTGAGGCAACACTTCTTTATATGCTCTTGTTTGGTATGCGTTTACTTTTGCTGTGCATGTATGAGAACTCCCCTAATCCTGATGACTTTTAGGACTCTACCATTTAGGTGAAATGGTTCATGAAACGAGCCCTATATCACATAAGTCATGATTAGTAAAATACTCCAAGCCGATGAGTCCTACAGACAGTGGGAGTGTCAACCTGACTCCTCTAAGGCTTGCTTGTGGGATCACGCCCTTAAGAAGGACCACCTTGTTTCATGGAGGTGCAAAGTGTATAGTTGATACGTGCGTGATACATGAGGGTGCTTACTTTAATAAGTAAGTTCACTGAGGTGCCCCGTGTGAGAACATTCCTAAATGGGAAAGGAAGTTTCTATTTCAGGAAATGGAAACTTCCAGATTAGGAAATATCTCACGAGTCATTGATGTGATTAATTGATCCTTAGACTTGAGGTTCCTTGTCACTTTATGAGTTAACTCTGTAGTCTTAGGCATAAGCTTTAAAGGGTGTCGCCTTAGACAACTGATTCAAGGCTTATGCTGGGACTGCCCAAGTGACTCATGAAAGTGAATGAGAATCAAGATAGGACCTACACTTGCATTTGCAAGGTGATCTCTTATTGTGTAAGTCATTCATATGCCATATGGAGTCCTTGGCCAAGGCAGTAGATCAAGACATCAAGAAAAGGGTTTCTTGGATTGAGATCAAATGGATATGAAATGCACTTAGCTTTAAGACCGGATTATTAGGGTTCTGATTATTCCCTTGCCCTAGATCTTGGTTGAGAGATAGTAAGTAGGAGGATTGTATCTCACATGATTCAATGACTTAAAGGTTCTGTCGAATCCGAACATTCCAATTCAGCTAGGGGTTAAACACCTGTTGCTAGACTATGGTCGTTTAATCTGTGGACTGATTAATTAATTAGTGAATTAATTAATTAGGGTCACTGCTAATTGAATTGAGAACCTAGAGGGTCACACACAACAACTTGGTTACATGAGTTGAGGCTTGAAAATGATTAAACGAGTTAATCGGACCAAGAGGGTTCCACACGTGTGAATTCACACGTGTGGCTCGCGTGAGTGACACGTGTCACTGTGACACGTGTCACACACGCGTGATAATATATATATATGTTAAATAATTAATTAGTTAATTATTTAATAGACTTTGGTTTAATTTTGAATTAAAAAGAAAGTCTAATTTTGGAGAAAATAATCTAGTTAATTAATTATGAATTAATTAATTAGATAAAATAAGTTATTTATTTTATAATAAATAAAGTATGAAATTATCCAGAAATAGTTTGGATATTTTTTAAGCTCTCTTCAAAGTTGACTAGAATTAGAATTCAAAGTCAAGGTTGAAAATACTTGATCCTCAAGTAATAGGAGAGAGGGACCAAAATCCTAGCCCATAAAGGACTAGGAATTTCGGCACCCCCTTGCCTATATATAGGGGAGCTCGAGCTCCCCTTTAGAGCTAATAGACAATTCTTGGTTCATGTGTTGAACACCTTCCTTTCTCCAAGATTAAATTAAACCCTAGGTTAAGCCTAAACACTAACTAGAGAACTAGCATCCTTACTAGTTAGATTGTGATCAAGTTGGTGGACTTTCTCTAGAGACTTCAAGTTAGAAGTTTGAAGATTCGAGCTTTACCAAAGGAGAGGGGATCAAGCCGCGTGAAGAGCGTTCTTGGGTGGCTTGAAACGCTTCAAGAAAGAATAAAAGAAAAGTAAGTTTTCTATCTTTACGAATTTGGTTACACGATTGCGAGTTCAAGGTCCTTTTGTTGGGAAAAATTTTTTAAATTCCGCTGCTTTCTGATTCGTATTTTCCAACACATCTTTCCTTTGAGACAGGACTCGCAAGAAGTTAACTCTTTGAGATCATTTTCAGAGAACGATCCTAAAGTGTTTATCTTGCTAATTCTGTTCTTGGAAATGTGTCCTAATCTAGCGTGCCGTAAGGGAGCTGAAACTTTGTCATCTCTCTTACGTTTTGTTTCTCTTTGTATATTCATAATATTGATATTTTGAGTTAGATAAAGTCCATTACTTAGAGTACCGATGTGAACAGAAGAGTTGTTCCGTTTGATAAAGTATTTACCATTCTTAATATAAGTTTCATAACCTTCACAATCTAAAATTGGAACTGAAATTATATTACGAATAATGCTCGGTGCATAAAGGATTTTATTTAAAACTAACTCAAAACTACCTAAATCTAATCTAATTGTGCCTAAAGCTCGAGCTTCAACATTTGAGCCATCGCCGATCTTCAAGACATATTCTCCTTCTCTGAGTTGTTGAACTTCATTTAGCATCTGTACATCATTACAAATATGAGCTCCACAACCGGTATCAAGTACCCAAGAACTAGAATTAATAGAAAGATTTATTTAAACGAGAAACACACCTTTCTTTAGAGTAGCCTTGTACTCTGGGAAGTTTCTCCTCCAATGTCCCGCTTTGCCACAATGGAAGCAAACAACATCTTTTTGATCGCGCTTCTTCTTTTGGGCCTTTCCCTTCAAAATGCCACCAGTGGGCCTAAGGCGTTTCTTCTCCTTCTTTTGGGCTTTCTTGCCCTTACCCTTAGAAGGCCCAGAAGAGGAAGATGGAGCATTCACCATCAGAACCTTATTGTCCTTCTTGATCGTGCTTTCAACAGTCACAAGCTGACTAATCAGCTCAGCTACAGTAGCACCAGCATGATTCATATTGAAGTTAAGGACAAATGGGTTGAATGATGGTGGGAGCGAGGCTAGCAACAAGTCCACTGAAAGCTCATCTTTCAGTGGCATGTCCATGGAAGCAAGTTTCTCAGTAAGGGTGAGAAACTTGAGTCCATATTCATGGACACTTGAACCTTCCCTCATTCTCAAGTGGAACAATTCCTTTGAAGTGTTATACCTTGTAACACGTTCATGGGGGCGGTAAAGTTGCTCTAAGTGGTCGTAAATCTCCCAAGAAAATTCCATGGCCTCATGTTGCCTTTTCAAGTCCGGAGACATGTTAGCCAACATAAGGCAACGGGCTTGGAGATTATTATCCTTCCACTTCTGGATCGCATCCCGCTCGGCCCGAGTGGGAGCTTCCCCTTCGGGACTAGGCTCCCCTTCGAAGAGAACATAAGTTCTCTTCTCAGAATCTAAAATGATTTTTAGATTCCTCAGCCAATCAGAATAGTTGGGACCAGTCAACTTGTTTGACTCGAGGATCGATACAAGAGGGTTTTTGGTTGCCATTTCACAACACGTAGAGAATCACAGAATCTACGACCTAAATGGTAAAGAAGAGAACTAGTGAGCATGCTGAATTATAACGATATACAAAAGATAAGGTCTTCAATCTAATGTAGCTCCCACTATTTTTCAAAGATCTATAATTCCCAAAGATCTAAGAGGAACACGTTTCCCAATGGGTACTAAGATCCTAAGTATTTTACCTCGAACCCACGACTCGCGGACATTCTAAGTAAAACCCTAGGTAGGTGCAACTTACCAATTCTAACACCTTTAGAACTCTTAGTAATTGTTTTTGCATCACCTATCTTTCAATATGGACCCACGACTCATGCGACATCCATATTTACTTAGGCGTTAAGCTAGACCCATCAATCATAAGATCATGATCAAAACTTAGTTTGAACGACCCACGACTCGCGGACATCGCCCTTGCTAAAATTGATCACGAAATATTGATCATTTAAAATGATCAATTAGGTAACTAAGAACTAATATGCTCCACTAGCTATCCCACGACTCGCGGACAACAACTAGCTTCACTTACTAAACTTAAAACCTATTGATGGAATGCTAGGAATTTAATTCAAAATTTGCATCTCGAATTAAACACCTTTTGTTCGAAATTAGCTTAATATTTAATGGGAATTTTCGAATCAACCGGAGAGTTGTCCAGTTCGACCTCACCAACATATATGTTATCCAATGTTAATTAGCCTTGATTAATGCAAGTACAACTTAAATGCATTTCACACAAGCACTTAGCAGATAACATGTCCTAGCATGATATTGACATGTGATGATCATGGGTTCTACCTATCTTATGCGTGATATGTGGGAGCCACTCCACAATCACAAGTTCTAACATACATGACACATAAACAGTTTAAATCACATAAAGGAAAGCAGTAACAAAATACGAGCCCTATCTCTATTACATTTTCAATTGAGATTCCCCTCCCTAACATTTTGAGGGGTCTTCACTTATGGCCTCCTTTTTACTTGAATGTGGTCTATCTTACTCCATGGGTGCATTGTCTCCAAAATGAAAACCTCACCACCTATTCTACTCTCAAAAAAATGAAGAAGTACAGAAAAGTAATAAGGCTCAATCTTTATATTGGCCTTAGACAAATACACGGGGCATACCCCGGCCTCAAAATAGTAATATGGAAAGCCACATAATAAATCACATAACAGTACGCACATAAGTGAGGCTCCAACCTCAATTGAAAAAAAGCAACTATAGGGCTCCAACCCCAATTTAAACCATCCATGTGCATAAATTAAAACCATACATAAGTCTAAACCCATGATCACCTAACATACATAAATTGCAAGAATTTAAATTTAACCAATAAATTAAAATTCTCGCTTTAAGCTCTAATAGCTTAAAACACGACTTAGATGCAATTCTTGTTCAAGAGTCGTTTCTATAAAACCCAAAAAACTATAAACCAATAAAGTTCCAATCAATTTCTGAAAATTAACAATTTTATTCTTTCAATATTTTCATAAAATAAAGCTTGCAATTTTCCCAAAATTTAAATCGCTTAATTTTTCAAAATCCCAATTTAAACAATTATTTCCAAAAATAATTCAAACAAAATTTTATAGAAAAATTAAATCGGGATTTCAAGGACCGAAAACACGAAACACGAAAAACACGAAAACACGGGCCGGGGACGATGTAGGATCGCCTACCCGCTGCGCAGCAACGCGTGCTAGGCGCGCGCACCAGCGCTGCGCACAACCGGCAGCAATTGCCGCCAGTGCTTGCGCGCCTTGCGCGCGATGTGGGCGGGCAGTCCCGCACGTCCCTGGGCGGACGCTCCGGCGGGGTTGCGGGAGGGGCTAGGTGGGACATCCGCGAGGTTGTGGGACGTGTGGGCGGTGACTCCTGCGAGGTTGCGGGAGCCTCGTGTGGGCCGTCCCACACGGTCGCGGGACTAGTGGGCTGCGGCGATTGGCGAGGCCTCGCGTGCTACGCAAAACCAATTTAATCCAAAATTAAAATTACGGTTTAAACAGATTTGAATTAAACGGTTTTCAAAAATATAATTTAAGAAAACAGTTTCAGAAATTCAAGAAAAATCACAGTTTTGTAATTCAGGCTTTCTAAAAGAACTCATGAATACCTAATTCGCATCTAAGCCTAAGAATTTCTACCAAATTTAGTTAAGTAGAGACGAATCAGAAACACTATTAACGAGGTGGCTCTGATACCACTTGTTGGAAAACAGGAATCAGAAAGCAGTGGAAATTTAAAAATTTTCCAACAAAAAGGATTGAAACTCGCAATCGTGAATCCGAATTCGTAGAGATTAGAAACTTACTTTTCAATAATCTTTCTTGAAGCATTTCAAGCCACCCAAGAACGCTCTTCTCACGGCTTGATCCCCTCTCCTTGGTAAAGCTCGAATCTTCAAAACTTCTAACTTGAAGCTCTCTAGAGATAGTCCACCAATTTGACTACAATCTAACTAGTAAGGATGCTAGTTCTCTAGTTAGTATTTAGGCTTGACCTAGGGTTTATTTGATCTTGGAGAAAGGATAGTGTTAAACACATGAACCAAAAGAAAATCGGTCAGCCCTAAGGGGAGCTCGAGCTCCCCTATATATAGGAAGAGGGGGACGCCGAACCTAGTCCTATTGGACTAAGGATTTGGTCCCTCTCTCTTATTACTTGATCATCAAGTAATTCTAAACCTTGACTTTGAATTCTAATTCAAATCAACTTTTAAGAGAGCTAAAAATATCCAAACTCCTTTTGGGTATTATACTTTATTTATTAATAAATAAATAACTTATTTATCTAATTAATTAAATAGATTAATTTCTCGAAAATAAGACTTTCATATTAATTCAAAAGTAAACCAAAGTCTATTAAATAATTAACACATTAATTATTTAATCACATATACATATATATGCACGTGCGACACATATGTCCCCAAGGACACGTGTAAGTCACGTGACAATCACACGTGCGGAACCCTTTTGGCTCGATTAGCTCGTTTAATCATTTCAAAGCCTCAACTCATGTAACCAAGTTGTTGTGTGTGACCCTCTAGGTTCTCAATTCAATTAGTAGTGACCCTAATTAATCAATTCACTAATTAATTAATCAGTCCACAGATTAAACAACCATAGTCTAGCAATAGGTGTTTAACCCCTAACTGAATTGGAATGTATCGATTCGACAGAACCTTGAAGTCATTGATTCATGTGAGATACAGTCCTCCTACTTACTATCTCTCAACCAAGATCTAGGGTAACGGAATAATCAGAACCCTAATAATCTGGTCTTAAAGCTAAGTGCATTTCATATCCATTTGATCTCAATCCAAGAAACCCTTTTCTTGATGTCTTGATCTAGTGCCTTGGCCAAGGACTCCATATGGCATATGAATGACTTACACAATAAGAGATCACCTTACAAATGCAAGTGTAGGTCCTTTCTTGATTCTCATTCACTTTTATGAGTCACTTGTGCAGCCCCAGCATAAGCCTTGAATCAGTTGTCTAAGGTGACACCCTTTAAAGCTTATACCTAAGACTACATAGTTTACTCATAAAGTGACATGGAACCTCAAGTCTAAGGATCAATTAATCACATCAATGACTCGTGAGATATTTTCTAATATGGAAGTTTCCATTTCCTAAAATAGAAACTTCCTTTCCCATTTAGGAATCTTCTCACACGGGGCACCTCAGTGAACTTACTTATGGAAGTAAGCACCCTCGTGTATCACGAACGTATCAACTATACACTTTGCACCTCCATGAAACAAGGTAGTCCTTCTTAAGGGCGTGATCCCACAAGCAAGCCTTAGAGGAGTCAGGTTGACACTCCCACTGTCTGTAGGACTCATCGACTTGGAGTATTTTACTAATCATGACTTATGTGATATAGGGCTCGTTTCATGAACCATTTCACCTAAATGGCAGAGTCCTAAAGTCCTCAGGATTAGGGGAGTTCTCCTACATGCACAGCTAAAGTAAAAGCATATCAAACAAGAGCATATAAAGAAATGTTACCTCAATTCGTTATTTTATTCAAAGATTGTCTGTGATTACAATAAGGAAAAGCAAAAAGTGGATATACAATCGGCTTTCTAGGGCACTATTCCTAACAGACACGCCCTGAGAGGATCCCCGTGGACCTTATGCCAGCTTAGGCCAATCATAAATAGACACGTGCCAACCTTTATAGTGCCATTTCGAGGCAGATAGACATCCCGTATCGCCACGTGGACACCACATAGGGCCAAGTGGACAGACGACTCTTTGCCACACGGCATAATCACTCTCGGATAGATTATATCGACCGGGCAAGTCAGTCCCCACATCTCCCCAAGAGATCGATGATGTTAGTACCTTTTGATCTAGCCTTACAATGCAAGTCAGATCGATGCACTCTACGATCTTATCGACATCATACGCGGTCGTATCTTTTAAGACCGTACCTCGATCTTTGGATCGATTTATAAATCATAAGATAAGTACATACCCTAAAGCATCTTTGTCGGGACACGCGTCACCATATCATTTCCTAGGCCAAGCGTACGAGGAAGCATTAATTGCTCCCCGGTACCTGAATTACCCAAAACAGAAAAAGGTGTACTGATTGTACAATCATTGGTCGGGTCGATTATAACCAATAGTCAGATCGATACACGGCACCATTAATACCAGTTCAAAGTACACCTATTTATGTGTTAATGAGCCCAAGACTATAAATACCACCCCTATGAATAGTTATTGGTAAGCATTTAAGAGCATTCAATAGCATTTATTTCTCTCTTTAAATTGCCATATACTGACTTGAGCGTCGGAGGGTCTGCGTTGGTAAAAACCCCAGCTTTTTCACCCCTAGGTGTTGAGTGTTTTGCAGATCAAGTAGAGCCCATCTCTATAAATTCTTGACAGATCGGACTAAGACAGCCAGTCAGTTTGACATGTCAGCTCGACCAATTTTTAACACGATCAGTTTGGCGCCGTCTGTGGGAAACACCTCCCTTCCATTCGATCTAGAAGGAAACCATTCAACACCCCCAATACACCATGGTCAACACAAGGATGACTCAGTGCGATGAGGACATGCAAGAAGTTGCCAAAGGCAGGCATGACACCAACGCTCTGCTTGGAAACATCCTCACTACTCCTCCTACTGTCGGAGCCATTGGCCCCAGTGCCGTCCTCTTATTGCCTCATCCTAAGGTCACTACCAGGATCACCATCACCCAGGCGAACCTGGATGCCTTTCTTGACCAGTGGCGGGTCGAGATCGAGAGGGCACAGATGGAGAGTCGAGAACCGAGATGCCCCGAGCCAACCCAACGACGATCGTAAGACCTGTCATTAGCAACATCGCTAGGCCCCAGCCCTAGGCATTTGGGCCACCCATGCCCTATGTTTTCCAGCTACTAGACGGCCAGCCTGCTCAAATCATTTGGGGAATCACTCCCCAGACATTCTTGGGTCAAGTCCAGCGCTTTACTGTGCCACCTCCCCCCACTTGTGGCCAGCAAGCAGGCCCCATACGAGGGCCAGGGTGAGTCCGACCACCCAAGTAGCGCCAATCGCGTCAAGCATGCAGTCGACGATGATCACCACGAGTTTGATGACCTGCGTCAGTGGATCCTAGCTCGATCCGCCAGAGCCGTGTGGCAAGAAAATGAATAGAGCCTCTATGTCGACCCGTCGAGGAGGTGGGCACAAAATTGCCTGGGAGATAGAGGTTCGGTCGTCTCCCAAACGTAAGCCGATCTGCGAGAGGGCTTGAATCGTCGCCCTCTACGCTTTCGGAGTGACAGGGAAGAAGCTTCTCCCTTCTCTGAGGATATTCTCCGTATGACCTATGATGGAGAATGAATCCCGACGGGGCTACCTCACTACAGCGGGACTTTCAATCCCGAGAAACACGTGATAGCCTTCGAGAACTCCATGCTACTCCACCATCATCCGCAGCAAATCTGGGCCAAGCTTTTCGGATAGGGTTTCAGATATTTAGGTAGATTTTCCCATTCAGTAATCTGGATGAATAGGGTTTTGGATATTCAGGCAGATTTGCATAATCTATTTTCTCAGAGTGATATATTTAGAATTTCGAAGCTTCAGGAAGAAATTTTTAGTGTACGCCAAGGGGAATTAAATGTTTTTAAGTACTTCACTAGGTTAAAAATACTTTCGGATGAGTACTACAACTTCAGACCTCTTCCTTCCTCTTCTTATCAAACTAAATGTTCCTGTGGTGCGATAGATACCTTCAAGAAATATCAACAGAATTACTGTGTCATTAGTTTTCTCAATGACTTAATTGCTAGGTTCTCTAGTGTACTGTAACATCCCGACCGATCAGACTTTCAGGTATATTTTTATGTGCGCGATTTAATTAATTAATTACGTGAATACTTGATAGTTATTAATTCTTATGTGGATATTTGATAATTATTTGGTTTAAGAATGAATTCGTTTAGAACGTTTAAACCATCTATGCTTGAAATTTTGCCCTATTCGTGTCCGATTTCAATTCTGTTTCTTGCAAAATTTTGATATGCGTGAATTACTTGAGTTATGAACTTGACAATATGCTCGTTTTATGTTTTGGAATTTATTTGGTTTGTCTTTTGATTTTATTTTGGAGACGGAACCTAAATGAGGCTAAAGAGCATTTAGCGCGCCTTAGGTTCCGGGAAACACAAATTGAGCTCGGGAATTCGGATTCGAATTCCGTCACCTCCGTTGAAATCGTATCCATGATTCAGGTTCAATAAACATAGCCTCATATTTTTCTAAGCTCATTTAGACCTCCGAAATTTAACCGAAACAAGCCTCGTATGCCATTTTAGACCTTTGCCCACTCTTTTATTCATAACTTTCGATATATTTGACCAAATTAAATAAACCTTGGCCCCACATACTCCGAACATACTCCTATATGAGCCATAAGCCCCTCATTTCGTTCCAACCTTGGAGAGAAGAGAGAAATAGCTGCTTAAAACCGAGACCAAGAAGGAAGCAAAAGTATACTATTCACCTTTCAACCTTTTGAGCTCAAATCCTCATCAAATCCTTCCATTTTCGAAAGGTAAGCTTGGAATTTGTTTTTCCATCTTCTCTTCTTTGTTTAGATACCTTATTTGATCAATTTAGTGGTCATTTGATCAAGATATGAATATTTCTATGAATAGTAAGGGTTTTGCTAATTTTGAGGATATAGCATGATCTCTTGGAGTTTTGTTGGAGTTTTTATATCCTAATTGATCTTATGGCCTTATAATATAATTTTATGGTCTGATTTTGCATGAGAATCTAGGAATCTTTAGGTTTCAACTTGGGTTTTTGGAGTTTTTGGCATGAACTTGAAGATATGTATATCTCTTGCATTCCTTCACTTGAATCTTGATGTTTAGCTTGGATTTTGACATGGATTGAGTGAATATATGACATATTATGATCCTAATATGTTCTATCTTGCGTTTGCACGAATTTGGATGAGTTTTGGAGAGTTTTGGGGCTGAAAATTCGAGTTTTTTTTTTGGCTTCCGACTCAAATCCACGGGGCTGGATTTTCCTTTGAAAAAAATCCACCGGGGTGGATTTGAGTCAGACACTCCTGGAACTTTCTGACCTAAATCCATGGGGGTAGATTTTCCCTTTGAAAAAAATCCACCGGGGTGGATTTAGGGCAGTGGCTCCCTTTGCCCCAAACTTTGATTTTCTTGTTTCGTTTCGCATTCTTTTCACTCTCTCACCACTAATTTGATCCCCATGCTTCTTCTAACATGTTAAATTGTGTGTTAAGATTTATGTTATGAATTTATAGTTCGTTTTACATCCTCGTTTATGATATGTGAGTTCATATGCAATGTGTGACCTTATATGACCTAAACATGAATTCATCTCATTTCATTTGCATCATTTACACGTATGTGCATTTTTCGAGCGTTTATGTGGTACATATTGAGTCTAAGAGTATCCCTTGTTATTTGTTTTGTGTAGTTGACCCTCCCGTTGACGACGAGGTTGTCCCTTAGGCGTCCGGTTCGCTTTCTTTTGTCACCGCTACGTGTTCGGAAGGTGAGGTTTTATTCTTTTAGATATTATGACCTAAAACCCTAAATGTTTTAATCCCGCATGCGAGTTATGTATACTATATGTTAAATACATGTATGGTATGTACTTTGAGGACTTGTTCTCTTTGTTATAAATTTTTGAAAACGATTTGTATAAGTATATAAACTATTTTATATTTGTTTTGAAATCCTTTCGTTAAGTGTGAGTGTGTAAGCGAGCTTTGAACTTTGAAAGAGAAGTTTATGAAAATTATGAATTTTGAATTATGATTTGGGCCCGGAGAGTGGCATGGTATCTCGGGCCGGCCGAGGGGTCCCCGGGCTCTTCCATGACCCTTTCCTTTGAGAGTCTCGCCTAACCTTAGGAGGTTGAGGAAGGGCGTTTCTCTTGAGCCGGTGGATTCAACCACCAAAGGTTTCAAGGAAGTAATTAACCTTGTTTCATGTGAATTTGACCGATAGTTGGGGCCGTCAACCCCTCTATCACCCGGAGAAGGATGGTTTATGAATTTTGCTTTGATTATGTCTTTGTTTGTGGGAATTGGAGGTATAACTCGTACTCGCCGAGTTGCGTGAATTCGTATGATTTATGAAACGGGAATGGATTCTTAAATACTTAAAATTTGTGATTTTGGCCTATGGCCCTTACTTCTTTTCATTATATATAGTTATTATCACGGGAAATGATTTAGTTTGCAAAAACCATCCTCGGTTCATGGATCCTTTTATGATTTTGATTAAGTGCTTTGCTCTATATGTATTATGAGTGTGTGTGTAGCCCCCTCACTAGTCATTAGGACTAACCCTCGTGGTTTTCCCTTCTTTTTCCCATCTTTGAGTTGCAGGTACCGTGGGAGTCGAGCTAGGCGAAAAGTTGTCTTCGAGTCTTACTTGTTTCATAGCTCGAGTCATCTTTATTGCATTCGTAGTGGTTTATGTCTTATGTTTATGAAATTTATTTTCCGAATACTTTAATACTTGAAATATTTTGGCCCGGGAAGGGCATTGTAAATTTGTAGTTGGAAATATTATGCTCTTATGACTATGTGATATGTAAATATGTGATCTTGGGGAATTTTGTATGAATTGCTTTTATGGCTTCCGCTATACCATGAACTGTTTTGTGCTCTGACTGAGGGTTAGGCCACCTAGCTAGAGAGTGAGTTTTGTTTGTCTCTCGTTCGCTATTGTTCGATGCGTGTACGGATTCTCCATTCCACTACACGTGTCGGGCTCTAGTACGGGGGATGTGGTGCCCTACGCTCGGGGTGCTACATCCTAAGGTGGTATCAGAGCTCTCGATTGCAAAACCGGAGCTCTAGAGTCGTGTCGGGTCTGTCTAGGTCGTTCGGCTTAGGGTTATGTGATTATTTGCATTCATCTATACAATTATGTGAGTTAATTGTTTAAATTTTAATTAATTGCTTCCATGAACATACATCGAACCCCATGCAACAATATTTTCTTGATTTGTGAATTTTTAGGATGCCTCCACGAAGGAGAACCGATAGGGAACAAACCCCGGATCTTAATCAACCTCCTCCACAAGCACCACCACCTCCTCTATTGAATGCAGAAAATATTGTTCAGGCTCTCTTAAACCAGTTGCAACAGAATCAAAGGAATAATCCTTATGGGAGGCTCAAGAGGGTCAAGTTACCCCGACTTTTAGGGAATTTCGGAACAACAACCCTTCGAAGTGGTACGACGGTGATGATATTAAAGCAGAGGAATGGTTGTCAGAAATTTCGGGGATTTGGAAAATATGCCCTGCACCATCACATGAGAAGGCAGTTTGCACGGCTCGTTTTATTCAGGGTCCCGCCTCTAATTGGTTGAAGGCTATGAGAGCTCGGTTAGAAAGAATGGGTGAAGAGTTTAATTGGGAAAGCTTCATAAGAGAATTTCGCCACAAGTATATCCCACCAAGTGCCCGTGAAAGAAGACTCCAGGAATTCACGGAGTTAAAACAAGGGAATCGTTCTGTTGAAGATTATATTTTGGAATTTGAAAGACTCGCCCCGTATGCCCCTCACGTCACTAACGATGATACTCAGAAAGCTCGGAACTTTATTGATGGGCTGAGGTATGAAATTCAGAATTGTCTAAAGGTCGCTACTGTGGACACTTGGGAAAAGGCTACAAGGAAAGCATTAAAAGTAGAAGCTCATAATTTGAGGATGAAACCTCTGGCTTATTCTTCGGGCAAGGTTCGAGCACCGGATCAAATTTGGGTAAGAGGCCTATCTCTCAACGTGGGCCTCCGGTCTTCAAGCCCAAAGGTTCTAATCTTTTTAATAAGAAGCCCCGACCCCAGGGACAGGCTGTGGTACCTGCTCTACCGGCCCCAATTGAGTGTTCTTATTGCGGGGGTCCCAATCATACCGAGGAGACGTGCCGAAAGAAATTGGGAAGGTGCTATGGTTGTGGGGAGCCCGGTCACATGATCAACGCTTGTCCTAAGAAGAAGGATCCTCAACCCTTGAATACTAGGCCTCCGAGAGCTCCTATCCAAGCCAGAGCCTATGCACTTGAAGGTGAAGAAGAGGATGCCGAGGTGGATGCAAATGTCATCGTTGAAGGTACTATTAGCATTCATGGCATTCCATTACATGCATTATTTGATCCGGGAGCAACGTATTCTTTTATTGCTTCCCGGTGTGTTCCTGCACTTTCTTTGCCTGTTGCTTGCTTTGATGATTCCTTTGTTGTGAGTTCCCCACTCGAGGGCAGTTTGGTAGCGGACCGTGTGTTTCGTGGGTGCCCGGTTGTTGTTGAAGATCAAGAGTATCCGGCAGATTTGATTGAGATACCTATCAAGAGATATGGGGTAATTTTAGGGATGGACTGGTTGTTTCGACACCGAGTCATGATGGATTGCTTCGCTAAGAAGGTGACATTGGGTTCTACGGTATTTACGGGTCAGAGATTGAAGGCCTGCCCATTTATATCCTTTATGGAAGAAAGTAAATTGTTCCGGGACGGTGCAACGGGCTACGTGTCCTATCTTTTGAATAAACCGAAAGATCAAGCCAAGCTCGAGGAGACGGAGATCGTGAAGGAGTTCTCCGATGTTTTTCCGGAGAATTTAGGGTCTTTACCTCCGGATCGGGATGTCGAATTTGTAATAGATCTCTATCCCGGAGCGGAACCTTATGTGAAATCTCCCTACTGGATGGCTCTAGCGGAGTTGAAGGAGCTGAAGGCGCAACTTGATGAGCTCTTAGAGTGTGGTTACATTCGCCCGAGCACTTCTCCGTGGGGTGCTCCTGTCCTGTTTGTAAAGAAGAAAGATGGGACATTGCGGATGTGTATTGACTACCGTGAGCTGAATCGGTTAACGGTTAAAAATAAGTACCCACTTCCTCACATTGAAGAGTTGTTCGATCTTCTTCAAGGTTCGTGTGTTTATTCTAAGTTGGATTTAAGACAAGGGTATTATCAGTTGCGTATCCGGGAGGAAGACATACCGAAGACGGGTTTCAACACTCGTTATGGGATTTCGAGTTCGTGGTCATGCCTTTTGGTCTTACTAATGCCCCAGCCGCGTTCATGGATATGATGCACCGAATATTCCGGCCCTACCTCGATAAATTCGTGGTCATCTTTATAGATGATATTCTGGTGTATTCGAGGTCTGTTGAAGATCATGCGCGGCATTTGAGAATGGTATTGTCAACACTTCGAGAACATAGATTGTTCGTCAAGTTCAGTAAGTGTGAGTTCTGGATTGAACGGGTTTCATTTTTGGGTCACTTTATCTCAGGGAATGGTGTTGAAGTGGATCCGGCAAAGATAGAAACGGTTACATTATGGAAACAGCCGAAAAATGCCTCTAAAGTGAGAAGTTTTCTAGGGTTAGCGGGGTATTATAGGCGCTTTGTGAAAGACTTCTCGAAGATTGCTTCCCCGTTGACTCGGTTAACAAAGAAAGAGGTTAAGTTTGAGTGGAATGAGGCGTGTGAGAAGAGTTTTCAAACTCTTAAGGAGAGATTGACTTCTGCACCGGTTTTAACCCTACCCGAGGGTTCTGAAGGTTACTCAGTTTATACCAATGCATCGAAGGATGGGCTCGGTTGTGTCTTGATGCAAAATGGTAAAGTAGTAGCATACGCCTCGAGGAAGTTAAAAGATCACGAGAAAAATTATCCCACTCATGATTTGGAATTAGCTGTGGTTGTTTTTGCTTTAATGAAATGGTGTCATTATCTCTATGGGGTTACTTTTGAAGTTTTTACCGACCACTAAAGCCTTAAGTATTTGTTTACATAGAAGGATTTAAATGTAAGGCAAAGACGTTGGGTTGAGCTACTTGAGGACTATGATTGTAGAATTCAATACCATCCGGGTAAGGCTAATGTGGTTGTGGATGCTTTGAGCAGAAAGGTTAGTATCTTGAGTTTGGGAGCAGGTTCAAGTAAACAGAGTTCGGTATCCTTGGTTTCAGAGGTCCGTTTGGCAAATATCTCAGTACAATCGGATTTGAGGCAAAGATTGATTGAAGCTCAATCTAATGATTTGGAAATTCAAAGATTAGTGGCTAAGGAAAGCATTGATCCAGAGACAAAATTCGGGTTTGATGATTCGGGATTATTCCGGTTTAAGGCTCGGGTGTGTGTTCCAGATGAACTTAAGCAGTTGGTGTTGGATGAGGCGCATAAGTCGGCTTATACGGTACATCCCGGTACTACTAAGATGTATAGAGATTTAAGAAGTTTTTGTTGGTGGAACGGCATGAAAAGAGATGTGGCCAATTATGTAAGAAGGTGCCAAACATGCCAAGTGGTGAAAGTTGAACATCAGAAACCGGGGGGAACACTCCAACCACTTCCAATTCCTGAATGGAAGTGGGAGCAAGTGACGATGGACTTCGTGTCCGGCTTGCCAAGGACCAAAGGAGGTTTCGATGGAATTTGGGTCATAATTGATTGGTTTTCGAAGTCGGCTCACTTTCTCAAGGTCCGGATGTCCGATAAAGTGCCTAAGTTGGCCAAGTTGTACCTGAAAGAAATTGTGAGATTGCATGGTGCACCTGTCAGTATTGTTTCAGATAGGGATCCACGGTTTTCAGCGAGTTTCTGGCAGGAATTACAGAAGTGTATGGGAACGAAACTTCGGTTTAGTACTGCATCTCACCCACAAACGGATGGACAATCCGAGAGGTTAATTAAATATCTTGAGGACATGCTTCGTGCTTGTGCTTTAGACTATCTAGACTCGTGGGATGAGTATTTGGATTTGGTCGAGTTCGCTTATAATAACAGTTTTCAGACTTCGATTGGTATGGCTCCGTATGAGGCATTATATGGAAGAAAATGTCGATCACCTTTATTTTGGGATATTGATGAATGGAGATGGACAAAGGATGGTAAGCTCGACAGAGCTAAGAAACCAAAGGAGATCCAAGATACCATCGAGAAAGTGAAAGTGATTCGACAAAGGCTAAAGGCTGCTCAGGACCGATAGAAAAGTTATGCGGACAAAAGAAGACGACCCCTGGAGTTTGAAGCGGGAGATAAGGTTTTTCTAAAAGCATCTCCTAGAAAAGGGTTTGCTCGGATTGGTAAAGGCGGGAAGCTTAACCCGCGCTACTTAGGCCCCTTTGTAATTCTTGAACGAGTTGGGGAAGTAGCTTACCGGTTTGATCTACCACCGAGTTTGACCGGGATACACAATGTTTTCCATGTCTCTCAACTCCGGAAACACTATCCCGATGAGTCTTCTATAATTCCAATCAAAGAGGTGCCTAGAGCCGGATTTGACAATCAAGAAGTACCCGGTTAAAGTTTTGGACTGGAAGATGCAAGAATTGAGAAACCGGCAAATCCCCTTGGTAAAAGTCTTGTGGCGTGATCAGAAATCCGAAGAAGCCACTTGGGAAACCGAGGAGAAAATGAGACAGTTGTACCCGGAACTTTTCAAGACCTCGCTTCGGACCTGAGAACAGGTCCTTTTGAAGGAGGGAGGTTTGTAACATCCCGACCGATCAGACTTTCAGGTATATTTTTATGTGCGCGATTTAATTAATTAATTATGTGAATATTTGATAGTTATTAATTCTTATTTGGATAGTTGATAATTATTTGGTTTAAGAATGAATTCGTTTTGAACGTTTAAACCCTCTATGCTTGAAATTTTGCCCTATTCGTGTCCGATTTCAATTCTGTTTCTTGCGAATTTTTGACATGCGTGAATTACTTGAGTTATGAACTTGACTATATGCTCGTTTTATGTTTTGGAATTTATTTGGTTTGTCTTTTGATTTTATTTTGGAGACGGAACCTAAATGAGGCTAAAGAGCATTTAGCGTGCCTTAGGTTCCGGGAAGCACAAATTGAGCTCGGGAATTCGGATTCGAATTCCGTCACCTCCATTGAACTCGTATCCATGATTCGGGTTCAATAAACATAGCCTCATATTTTTCTAAGCTCATTTAGACCTCTGAAATTTAACCGAAACAAGCCTCGTATGCCATTTTAGACCTTTGCCCACTCTTTTATTCATAACTTTTGATATATTTGACCAAATTAAATAAACCTTGTCCCCACATACTCCTAACATACTCCTCTATCAGCCAAAAGCCCCTAATTTCGTTCCAACCTTGGACAGAAGATAGAAATAGCTGCTCAAAACCGAGACCAAGAAGGAAGCAAAAGTATACTATTCACCTTTCAACCTTTTGAGCTCAAATCCTCATCAAATCCTTCCATTTTCGAAATATAATCTTGGAATTTGTTTCTCCATCTTCTCTTCTTTGTTTAGATACCTTATTTGCTCAATTTGGTGGTGATTTGATCAAGATATGAATATTTCTATGAATAGTAAGGGTTTTGCTAATTTTGAAGATATAGCTTGATCTCTTGGAGTTTTGTTGGAGTTTTTGTATCCTAATTGATCTTATGACCTTATAATATAATTTTATGGTCTGATTTTGCATGAGAATCTAGGAATCTTTAGGTTTCAATTTGGGTTTTTGGAGTTTTTGGCATGAACTTGAAGATATGTATATCTCTTGCATTCCTTCACTTGAATCTTGATGTTTAGCTTGGATTTTGACATGGATTGAGTGAATATATGACATATTATGATCCTAAATTTTTCTATCTTGAGTTTGCACGAATTTGGATGAGTTTTGGAGAGTTTTGGGGCTGAAAATTCGAGTTTTTTTTTTGGCTTCCGACTCAAATCCACGGGGCTGGATTTTCCTTTGAAAAAAATCCACCGGGGTGGATTTGAGTCAGACACTCCTGGAACTTTCTGACCTAAATCCATGGGGGTAGATTTTCCCTTTGAAAAAAATCCACCGGGGTGGATTTAGGGCAGTGGCTCCCTTTTCCCCAAACTTTGATTTTCTTGTTTCGTTTCGCATTCTTTTCACTCTCTCACCACTAATTTGATCTCCATGCTTCTTCTAACATGTTAAATTGTGTGTTAAGATTTATGTTATGAATTTATAGTTCGTTTTACATCCTCGTTTATGATATGTGAGTTCATATGCAATGTGTGACCTTATATGACCTAAACATGAATTCATCTCATTTCATTTGCATCATTTACACGTATGTGCATTTTTCGAGCG
Source organism: Lantana camara (assembly GCA_037501455.1). Taxonomy (NCBI): domain Eukaryota; kingdom Viridiplantae; phylum Streptophyta; class Magnoliopsida; order Lamiales; family Verbenaceae; genus Lantana; species Lantana camara. The sequence goes on from CM074859.1 coordinate 45,659,639, forward strand.
TTTATGTGGTACATATTGAGTCTAAGAGTATCCCTTGTTATTTGTTTTGTGTAGTTGACCCTCCCGTTGACGACGAGGTTGTCCCTTAGGCGTCCGGTTCGCTTTCTTTTGTCACCGCTACGTGTTCGGAAGGTGAGGTTTTATTCTTTTAGATATTATGACCTAAAACCCTAAATGTTTTAATCCCGCATGCGAGTTATGTATACTATATGTTAAATACATGTATGGTATGCACTTTGAGGACTTGTTCTCTTTGTTATAAGTTTTTGAAAACGATTTGTATAAGTATATAAACTATTTTACATTTGTTTTGAAATCCTTTCGTTAAGTGTGAGTGTGTAAGCGAGCTTTGAACTTTGAAAGAGAAGTTTATTAAAATTATGAATTTTGAATTATGATTTGGGCCCAGAGAGTGGCATGGTATCTTGGGCCGGCCGAGGGTCGCCGGGCTCTTCCATCAACACTTTCCTTTGAGAGTCTCGCCTAACCTTAGGAGGTTGAGGAAGGGCGTTTCTCTTGAGCCGGTGGATTCAACCACTGAAGGTTTCAAGGAAGTAATTAACCTTGTTTCGTGTGAATTTGACCGATAGTTAGGGCCGTCAACCCTTCTATCACCCGGAGAAGGATGGTTTATGAATTTTGCTTTGATTATGTCTTTGTTTGTGGGAGTTGGAGGTATAACTCGTACTCGCCGATTTGTGTGAATTCGTATGATTTATGAAACGGGAATGGATTCTTAAATACTTAAAATTTGTGATTTTGGCCTATGGCCCTTACTTCTTTTCATCATATATAGTTATTATCACGGGAAATGATTTAGTTTGCAAAAACCATCCCCGGTTCATGGATCCTTTTATGATTTTGATTAAGTGCTTTGCTCTATATGTATTATGAGTGTGTGTATAGCCCCCTCACTTGTCATTAGGACTAACCCTCATGGTTTTCCCTTCTTTTTCCCATCTTTGAGTTGCAGGTACCGTGGGAGTCGAGCTAGGCGGCAAGTTGTCTTCGAGTCTTACTTGTTTCATAGCTCGAGTCATCTTTATTGCATCCGTAGTGGTTTATGTCTTATGTTTATGAAATTTATTTTCCGCATACTTTAATACTTGAAATATTTTGGCCCGGGAAGGGCATTGTAAATTTGTAGTTGGAAATATTAAGCTCTTATGACTATGTGATATGTATATATGTGATCTTGGGGAATTTTGTATGAATTGCTTTTATCGCTTCCCCTATACCATGAACTGTTTTGTGCTCTGACTGAGGGTTAGGCCGCCTAGCTAGAGAGTGATTTTTTATTGTCTCCCGTTCGCTAGTGTTCGATGCGTGTACGGATTCTCCATTCCACTACACGTGTCGGGCTCTAGTGCGGGGGATGTGGTGCCCTACGCTCGGGGTGCTACATGTACGATCTCATATTAATTGACCATCTTCCTCATCTCAACAAGGCTTTTTCAATGATTCTTCAACAAGAATGACAGTTTAACTCAACTGTTGATCACAAGTCCTTTGCAGCATAGTGTTATTCTCAATCTTCAAGGGGCTTTGTAGAAACTCAAGTAAGAAATCAGGGGTTTCAGCTTCCAAATCAAGGGAGTGGTTCTAAGAATTTCAAGAAGGCTCCTCCTGCCAAGAAGTGCACTCACTGTAGAGGGTCAAATCACACTAAATCCACATGTTATATAAAGTTTGGATTCCCACCAAATTCAAGGTTCAAGAATTCCTTGGCGGCTACTGTGTATGCTAATGACCATGCTTCAAGCTCTTCAGTTCTGGATGATAAACTCACTGGATCAGATTCCAATCCTCAATTGTGAAATAAAGTTCAGCCTTATCAAGTGTCAAATCAAGTTCAGCCTCAAGTTTCAATAACTCAGGATCAGTACCAAACCTTAATGAGTCTTCTCTATACTCAAGCTACTCTTTCTCATCGAACTCAGACTTACAGTGTGAATCAAATATTGGTGGTTCCACATTCAACTTCGCCAAATCCAAGTTTTAATCACTCTGCAGGAATAAAGCTTGCCTTGCCAATTTATTCTTTTAAGAAATCCTGGATTCTTGATACAGTTGCTACAGACCACATCTCTAAATCAAGAGATTGGTTTTCAAAATTACATAGCATTCCTTTTATTTCACTAAAGTTTCCAAATAGTGATTGTTTAGACACTATTAGGCTTAAAATAGTTGATAATTTGGATACATATTTACGTCATTTTAAGCCTTCTTTATACCTTAAAGTGGGTAAATTGCTCAATTTCAGGTAGGAGTCCACTTTGGAGTTAAGAATTGGAGAAAATGGAAGAAAGTAACCAAAACAAGCCAAAAACCCTCTTTCTGAGGACGATTGTGACCATGAGGAAGATCCCACACCATATGCCGTGCCCGCGATACTAGAATGAAGAAGACACACCGAGGTAGCCCTTAGCGGCCGCCAAGAATTATAAATGAAGAAGTTAGCTGCCGGGAAAAAAGCTATGACAGACTTCTGGATTAAAGTTAGCGTCCGCGAATCAGATGAGCAGAAACGCTTTCGCGCTTTTAGGATTAGCGACCGCGGATGAAGTTACTCTTGGATATTAGTGGTTGCAAATGACTCTGACAACTTATTATTTGAATTCGTGTATTTCTTTTGGACGGATATAAATAAGGGTCTTACCCTATGTAGTACCCGAGCGCAAGGTACCACATCCCCCGCACCGAGACCCGACCCGAATATGAAATGGACGATCCATACCCAAGCTAGATCACGGCGACCGGGGACAACACACATGCTATGCTAGGCGGGCTAACCCTTAAAACCAAAGAATCAGAGTGATTACAAATGCGGAAGCAATAACTGGCCAATATATAACAATAATCATTCAAGTTCCAAATAAATAAGCCATATACAATATCAAATGCCGTCAAGGCTCAAACAACAAGTACGCTCCATTATCATTCATATACAATGATCCAACGTGCAATATGTATGTGTAAGACCAAAATACAAAAGCTAAAAGCGAAAGTAAAACCTATGACTCGAAATCCCGCCTAGCTCCCTTGACACCTGCACAACACAACTAAAAGCCAACCGGGTTCAGTCCAAAAGGGACTGGTGGGTATAAAAACAGGGCATAAATATAATATACAACAATAATTAAACATTCACATGCAAGCTATAATCCCAAGTGAGCTTTTCGAAGAATTTCCCAAGTGGGTGAAGTAAAGAAATCATAAAAAGGGATTATAACGATTCATTTACATTAAGTCATTAGTGGCCCGGCGAGTGGGCGTGCATTATCTCCAACCAACACCTCGTGTAATTCATTAACATTCATTAACATTCATTCATTCATTCTGTTCATGCTTATCATTCTTTCGTGCGCATTCAATAACATTTACACCTTCTTCCTCCAGGTTGGTGGCGGGTTTGCAAGGCCCATCCACCCATTCATTGACCAAAAGGGGAACATGACTCCCCAGGTGGCACTCAGCGTCCATTCCTCGCTAACTCCTAACGAGGTCCGGTTACGCCGTTCATTGGTGGGACTAGTGTGAGGGATCGCCGTCAGCCCTTGCCTCCTCGGGTCACCACTCACACCAAGTCCCTGGGCCCCATTCATTGTGAACATTCATTCATTCTCGCCAAAACATTTGGTAGGTTCATGAAAGAAGGGCTTTACGTTAAAAAAACATTTACTCATTAAAACGACGCTACATACATATATATTTTTTTGGCTGAAAACTTTTCACATTGGGAGTATATATAGGGTCATCTATCTACATAGAAGAGAAACCCACCTTAAACCAAAAAAAGAGAGCACAAGAGCCTCACTGACCGGCCTCATCTCCAACAGGATCAAAATCTGTGCAAGAAAGGTGAAGTGAGACTCAAAATGACCAAATAGGATGCTCGGCAATGTAATGATCATGATATGAATGAAGAGAAGATGCTATAATGTAATGAACACGTTCATGTGCACTATTAAAGTCTTAAAGAGATATAAACATTCAATTCATTCATTCAATGAAGCATTCGTATTCAAACGAGTTCATATCCTTCACATTTCACTTTTCCAATCAATTTAATTTAAGAAATTCAAAGCACAAGATCCAACATTTAGGCAAATAAGAGCAATGAAGTAAATTAAGTTCAACACACATTCAAACGTATTCAATCTTTCAAAAAATGCTACTTCATACATCATATCACATAATGTAACATATTTCCAAAGTTTGAGAACAAGAACAAATCATATGATAAGGGAAATGGATTACGGGAATCATAAATGCCTCAAAACGCACATAAACGGCATTCATCAAAAGCATGCCTAAACCTCACCCAAAGGTTAAGAAATTAAACCACAATATTCCCAACACATAGTAAAACAAGTTCATAGTTCAACACAAATGAAGATAAAGGCATTAAAGAGGTGAAACAATCAAAAACCGAAAAGGAAAAGGTAAGAAATGCGCAGGGGAAGGGACACGCCCGTGTCCCTCAACTTAAGTATACTGAGACACAGGGGTGTCAGAGTACAGACAGGAAAAAAGGGCCTGACACGGGGGTGTCACACAATACAAGGCAAATGAGACACGGGGGTGTCTCGGTACAGACCCAAAAATGAAAACAAGGTTTACCGGCAAAACAAACCTTCTACAATATCAGTCCAAAAGCATACCAAATCAACTCCAAATATTATGAAACTTAATATACAACATATTTAGCATGTTAGGAGAATATTTCATTTAGAGTGAAAAGTCCAAATCACACGTTAAGAGCACCGAAACCATGCATCAAGTCTGGGGCGTCCACAACCGTACATATGAATCCGATTGGTTCAATCATGCCATGATCAAGTACTTAGGGGCTGAATTTGGATCCAAAACCTTGGGGAATTCATGCTAAAATACTAAAAAACTAATATACATCATATATATGCAAAATGGCATGGATTGAAGCACATTAGGGTGACCAACAAACTATAACAAAAACGCAACAGCAGCTGTCACGGGTCATGCATAAGAACAGGTCATGTATTTCGGTTTTGGGGTTTAAAAAGGATCCAAAGGCTTGCAATGTGAATCCTAACATATAAAACAATGAGTGTACATCATCTCCATGCAAATTCACACGCAAAGAAGGCCATTTGATCAAGCAACAAAGCATAATTCCACACAGCAGTCCCGGAACAGGGGAGGTAGTTTGATCTTTAAGTTTGAAGCTCTATATCTCATAATTTCATCAAAGGGTCTAAAGAGAAAATCATCCTAACATCTTATACTATCAGTTAGGAAGCAAATAGTCCAAGAAACAAGCTCATATAATCATGTATAAGCAAGGAAATCAGCTGCTACACTAAGTAGGTCATTAGAACAAAAATCCCCAAAAAGTCCTATTCATGCTCTTAGCCCAAACCCTTATCAAATCTGACGAAAAGAAAGTATTAAATGGATGAAATCATGTATAAAAGAGTAGAGGATACATAAATATTCATACCTTGAAGATTTGGTGAAGAAGGGAAGTGATTTGAGCCCAAAATCACAAAGGTAGCCAAGGTTCTTCCTCTTTCTTCTCTCCCTCTCTCTCGATCAAGTGCAGCAGAAAAAAAAGAGGGTTTGGCTCTGTTTTGGCTGTCCAAAAGGGGGAATAAAGGCTTCACTCTAGTACACAAATCATGGGTTAAAGTATTGTTAGGTTAGAGAGGTGTTAAGGGGTCCCACCATGAAGACTAGTCAACAAAAAGGGTTTTCTTGCACGAGTTGCTTGTTACGGTTGGATTCGGAGGTCTTAATGATCTCAAAAAGGTATGAGCCTTGTTCCATTGTCTTCGAATTGTCGATACGAAGGCAACGGAGGTGACGGAATTCGAATCCGAATCCCCGAGCTCAAGATATCAATTACGGAACCAAGGGTGCGCTAATTGCTCGTTAGCCCCCGACTTAGATTCCAAAATTAAAATAAATCCGAAACACATGCAATTAAATCCAAAAATACGAAACGAGCATGTATTCATATACAAGACACGTAAAAGTCCAACATATTAAATTTGCACGAAATTTCAGTATCAATTTAAATAGAAACGAAGTAGGTAGATGTCACTCATACGCAATGTAACAATAAAATTCATAATATTTCCAAATTCAAATAAAATTAAGAATCCAATTAAAATATTTAAATATATACTAAACGCATATAATGGGAAATTACTGAAAATTACAATTAGTAATTTGGAGAAATGATTAATTAAGAAAGTAAATAATGTAAACGCGCAATTAAGGAGCACACACGTTATTCACATAAATTCAAATTCAAATATTGCATATATTTCAATTAATCACTATTTAACAATTAAACAATGAAATTTAATTATAGACAAAACTAAAAACCAATTAATTTGAGCAAATTAGTAAACACATATGTCATTTTAAAATACTGAAAAGTTGGGGCGTTATAATCTCACCCCCTTAAAAAGAATCCGTCCTCGGATTCACTAAATCGATCGAACAAACAATGAGAGATTCCCCGTCTCTCACAAGCAACACGGAGAGAGCCCCGTCTCTCACAAACAACAACGAGAGAACCCCGTCTCTCGAGCAACAATGAGAGAATCCCGTCTCTCGCAAAGAGAGCACCCCGTCTCTCAAACAAAAATAAGAGAATCTCCGTCTCTTACTAACAACGAGAGCACCCCGTCTCTCAAACAAAAATAAAAAACAACAAACAAACAAAAATAAAGCAAGGAAGTTTCCAATACTCCCAAGCAACTCACGCAAGATCATAATTAGAATCACATAAGACACTCGAAGCAAGTAACAAATGTCGTTCACGTTAACTATCAAATACTCCAAGTAAATTGGACATGGTAAGAAATCAAAGCACATAACATAGAAATTATTTGAATTAAATTTGCATGAATGCATGTATCATGGATGCTACAAGTACCGTTCACCGTCGTTGCATAGTTTAGGGCTATGAGTTTGTTATCCCCTGTATGATCTGCCCCGAAAGTGAGCTCAGCATTTACCTTATCTTTAATTTCTTCAATGTAACCTGGTGAAGCCATGATAAATCCTCTTCGATCTTCAATCATTTCCCATAATCTTCATTCAATCAAACCAACTCTTAATACCCGAGCTTTGATTCCCCGTCTACTGTTAGATCACCCATCCCGAAATTAAATCCAATGTTATTCTCCTTTGTCCATACGAAAATCTAACAAACCATCAAAGATAACTACCCTTAGCGCCCCTAACAGTTCTTTCCCGACCTGAATATATATGTCACACAATCTCCTACTATCTTCCGTTCAATTTCTCCTTTTTACTCTCTTTAAATTTCTATGGTGGAATTTGATATTCTTCCCCTAACATTCCTTAATCGAAGATAAGATGTTCTTGGCGATCTTTGTACTCTGATTTAGCCTTTCCAAGGTTCGTCCTTGCCGATTTATTGCTTCTTAAATTTCCTTACAACTCATGGAATCAAGCTTCATGATAATTTGAATCAGTTTTCTCTTGACAATTCAATTTAGAAATTTTCCCCAAGCTCCTTCATAACTCTTTTGTCTTCAACTCGACTTACATACACAGAACAAATCAACGATCTATCTTCCCCATTCCTCGTGAAAATCTTCAGCCCGAATCCAGTGATCTAGCTCTCATTTTACTGATCATCCCATAAAGTTATCTTATTCATCTCCGCTCGCTAACATAAAAATCCCCAAATTTTCCTTAATTACATTTCTGTTATTTTTAGTCCTTCGGTTCCGACCTCAAGCTTTGAATTCGTCTCCTGGTCATGCTCACCCCCTTAAAATTTTTATCGTTGTACATCGAACTCCATCGGACCTTCTTTCCTCAGAATTCCTGATGGAAGTTTTATTGGGAGGGCTTTAAATGACATAGCAACCCATAGTCTTAGCTTTTCCACTTCTCCTCTATCACTGTTAATATTCAAACCCCTTTTCTTCATTCTTGTTCGATCCGGGCACTCCAAAGCCAACTCCAGTTGTATTTTTCCTTCTGGAACTGCTTTTCCACCAACCTATCCTTAAAACGCTCCATCCCATTAATTCTTTTCCTCTTAACTCAAATGTGGCCCGTACAAAGAGATACTTGAGAAATGCGATGAAAGAACTCCTTATCAAATAAACACTAAAATGCATGTCGGGTTAAAATGACAATGCACGTGGCACACTTTGCAACAATTAAATATACAGCACATTAGCACAACAAAATCAAATAAACATACACGCACGAACATAAGTAAAGAAAAATAAATAAGTGATGCAAAGTATGATGCACATGCTATGAATGCATTGAACCTGTCACCGTAGCGGTATCCTTGGCACGACATCTTGTCTTTTGATCTCGATGTTGTGAGCATAAGTCGTAAGGTTGAACATTATTCGATCGTTGATGATGCTTCCCATAGTCCTCAAATCTCCATAGTCCAAGATCACGATCTCTTGAAGCCATATTCCCTAAATCTTCAAAGTTTCCTTGTATCCACTTATGTGTTCCCACTACACAAAATTGAATCCCTCGAACCCACTTCCTTTACGCCTATAGAATTGGTATCTTAACTTCCTTTAAAGATTGATCATAAATGATGTTCCGAATCTCATTCTTAATCGTCTCTCTACTCAAGGTTCCCTTAGGTATTCTTTATGAATTCAATAATTGAATGAATTCATCTTCCAGTTACTTACGCTTGAGCATATAGTTTCCCTTCAACAACTCTTTGCCTTTCTTTAATGTTTCTATTTGTTGCCCCATGCCTCCTAATTCGAATTCACAACTTGATCATTCAACGTAAGTCTGGAAAGTAGACTTCAATCCGACCGAAGATAGAGCCTTTGGCATCCCAGCTTTCCATGATCTTGAGATCTCCATATCGATTGATTCCCACTAACTCTTTTCAAGCTAACCTCTTCCTTGCCCGAAATCCAAGTGTCTCAATTTACATCTTCTTCTCCCTTGGGGCCCGAATTTGGGTTCTCTTGAAGGCCTTCGTCTCCTTGCTGGTAACATCCTTCCTTGCGGTTTTTATTCTGACTTCCCTTCCGGTAAGACCCTTTGAAACGATAAAAGGGCTTTGGTGCGCTGTTGTAGGGACACTAACGAACATGACTTCATTTAGAAAAGACCACGATCCCCTGATCTTGCAGGTAATCCTACCATTTATCCCGAGGTGGAGTAATGGAATATACCTCCATGTTGATAGCCTTGAAGAGTCAACACACGACTTTTTAATCCCTTAATTCCATAGCCTCTTCATTAGTGTGACATAAGGAACCCGTTGTTAAAGTTGGTAATAGCTTCATTAATATGACAATAACCTATAACCACAGATTCCACTCGAATATAGATACATGTAGATTAGCATATGCTTATGGCACATATTTAGATCAATCAGGACACATAGGATGCAAATGCAGCACCTAAGGTAATGAAATTGAAAATAAATCACCTACATCAAGAAATTTTGAGTAATGAATAACAATTTAACCATGGTAATTCAATGCAATGCATACATTGACATGTTGTTCTTATGCCGAACGACCTAGACTGACCCACACGACACGAGAGCCCGAGTTTTGCAACCCTAAGCTCTGATACCACTTAAGGATGTAGCACCCGAGCGCAAGGTACCACATCCCCCGCACCAAGACCCGACCCGAATATGAAATGGATGATCCATACCCGAGCTAGATCAGGGTGAACGGGGACAACACACATGCTATGCTAGGCGGGCTAACCCTTAAAACCAAAGAATCGGAGTGATTACAAATGCGGAAGCAATAACTGGCCAATATATAACAATAATCATTCAAGTTCCAATAAATAAGCCATATACATTATCAAATGCCGTCAAGGCTCAAACAACAAGTATGCTCCATTATCATTCATATACAATGATCCAACGTGCAATATGTATGTGTAAGACCAAAATACAAAAGCTAAAAGCGAAAGTAAAACCTATGACTCGAAATCCCGCCTAGCTCCCTTGACACCTGCACAACACAACTAAAAGCCAACCTGGTTCAGTCCAAAAGGGACTGGTGGGTATAAAAACAGGGCATAAATATAATATCCAACAGTAATTAAACATTCACATGCAAGCTATAATCCCAAGTGAGGTTTTCGAAGAATTTCCCAAGTGGGTGAAGTAAAGAAATCATAAAAAGGGATTATAACGATTCATTTACATTAGGTCATTAGTGGCCCAGCGAGTGGGCGTGCATTATCTCCAACCAACACCTCGTGTAATTCATTAACATTCATTCATTCATTCTGTTCACGCTTATCATTCTTTCGTGCGCATTCAATAACATTTACACCTTCTTCCTTCGGGTTGGTGGCGGGTTTGCAAGGCCCATCCACCCATTCATTGACCAAAAGGGGAACATGACTCCCCAGGTGGCACTCAGTGTCCATTCCTCGCTAACTCCTAACGAGGTCCGGTTACGCCGTTCATTGGTGGGACTAGTATGAGGGATCGCCATCAGCCATTGCCTCCTCGGGTCACCACTCACACCAAGTCCCTGGGCCCCATTCATTGTGAACATTCATTCATTCTTGCCAAAACATTTGGTAGGTTTATGAAAGAAGGGCTTTACGTTAAAAAAACATTTACTCATTAAAACGACGCTACATACATATATATATATTTGGCTGAAAACTTTTCACATTGGGAGTATATATAGGGTCATCTATCTACATAGAAGAGAAACCCACCTTAAACCAACAAAAGAGAGCACAAGAGCCTCACTGACCGGCCTCGTCTCCAACAGGATCAAAATCTATGCAAGAAAGGTGAAGTGAGACTCAAAATGACCAAATAGGACGCTCGGCAATGTAATGATCATGATATGAATGAAGAGAAGATGCTATAATGTAATGCACACGTTCATGTGCACTATTAAAGTCTTAAAGAGATATAAACATTCAATTCATTCATTCAATGAAGCATTCGTATTCAAACGAGTTCATATCCTTCACATTTCACTTTTCCAATCAATTCAATTTAAGAAATTCAAAGCACAAGATCCAACATTTAGGCAAATAAGAGCAATGAAGTAAATTAAGTTCAACACACATTCAAACGTATTCAATCTTTCAAAAAATGCTACTTCATACATCATATCACATAATGTAACATATTTCCAAAGTTTGAGAACAAGAACAAATCATATGATAAGGGAAATGGATTACGGGAATCATAAACGCCTCAAAACGCACATAAACGGCATTCATCAAAAGCATGCCTAAACCTCACCCAAAGGTTAAGAAATTAAACCACAATACTCCCAACACATAGTAAAAGAAGTTCATGGTTCAACACAAATGAAGATAAAGGCATTAAAGAGGTGAAACAATCAAAAACCGAAAAGGAAAAGGCAAGAAATGCGTAGGGGAAGGGACAAGCCCGTGTCCCTCAACTTAAGTATACTGAGACACAGGGGTGTCTCAGTACAGACAGGCAAAAAGGGCCTGACAAGGGGGTGTCACACAATACAAGGCCAATGAGACACGGGGTGTCTCGGTACAGACCCAAAAATGAAAACAAGGTTTACCGGCAAAACAAACCTTCTACAATATCAGTCCAAAAGCATACCAAATCAACTCCATATCTTATGAAACTTAATATAAAACATATTTAGAAAGTTAGGAGCATATTTCATTTAGAATGGAAAGTCCAAATCACACGTTAAGAGCACCGAAACCATGCATCAAGTCTGGGGCGTCCAAAACCGTACATATGAATCCGATTGGTTCAATCATTCCATGATCAAGTACTTAGGGGCTGAATTTGGATCCAAAACCTTGGGGAATGCATGCTAACATACTAAAAAACTAATATACATCATATATATGCAAAATGGCACGGATTGAAGCACATTAGGATGACCAACAAACTACAACAAAAACGCAACAGCAGCTGTCACGGGTCATGCATAAGAACAGGTCATGTATTTCGGTTTTGGGGTTTAAAAAGTATCCAAAGGCTTGCAATATGAATCCTAACATATAAAACAATGATTTTACATCATCTCCATGCAAATTCACTCGCAAAGGAGGCCATTTGATCAAGCAACAAAGCATAATTCCACACAGCAGTCCCGAAACAGGGGAGGTAGTTTGATCTTTAAGTTTAAAGCTCTATATCTCATAATTTCATCAAAGGGTCTAAAGAGAAAATCATCCTAACATCTTATACTATCAGTTAGGAAGCAAATAGACCAAGAAACAAGCTCATATAATCATGTATAAGCAAGGAAATCAGCTGCTACACTAAGTAGGTCATTAGAATAAAAATCCCCAAGAAGTCCTATTCATGCTCTTAGCCCAAACCCTTATCAAATCTGATGCAAAGCAAGTATTAAATGGATTAAATCATGTATAAAAGAGTAGAGGATACATAAATATTCATACCTTGATGATTTGGTGAAGAAGGGAAGTGATTTGAGCTCATAATCACAAAGGTAGCCAAGGTTCTTCCTCTTTCTTCTCTCCCTCTCTCTTGATCAAGTGCAGCAGAAAAAAAAGAGGGTTTGGCTCGGTTTTGGCTGTCCAAAAGGGGGAAGAAAGGCTTAACTCTAGTACACAAATCATAGGTTAAAGTATGGTTAGGTTAGAGAGGTGTTAAGGGGTCCCACCATGAAGACTAGTCAACAAAAAGGGTTTTCTTGCACGAGTTGCTTGTTACGGTTGGATTCGGAGGTCTTAATGATCCCAAAAAGGTATGAGGCTTGTTCCATTGTCTCCGAATCGTCGATACGAAGGTAACGGAGGTGACGGAATTCGAATCCGAATCCCCGAGCTCAAGATATCAATTACGGAACTAAGGGTGCGCTAATTGCTCGTTAGCCCCCGACTTGGATTCCAAAATTAAAATAAATCCGAAACACATGCAATTAAATCCGAAAATACGAAACGAGCATGTATTCATATACAAGACACGTATAAGTCCAACATATCAAATTTGCACGAAATTAAGGTATCAATTTAAATAGAAACGAAGCACGTAGATGTCACTCATATGCAATGTAACAATAAACTTCATAATATTTCCAAATTCAAATAAAATTAAGAATCCAATTAAAATATTTAAATATATACGAAATGCATATAATGGGAAATTATTGAAAATTACAATTAGTAATTAGGAAAAATGATTAATTAAGAAAGTAAATAGTGTAAACGCGCAATTAAGGAGCACACACGTTATTCGCATAAATTCAAATTCAAATATTGCATATATTTCAATTAATCACTATTTAACAATTAAACAATGAAATTTAATTATAGACAACATTAAAAACCAATTAATTTGCGTAAATTAGTAAACACATATGTCATTTTAAAATACTGAAAAGTCGGGGCGTTACACCCTAATTCTCAACAACAACCATATAGCAGAAAGAGAAAAACATTTCTAGGGCACGGAAGAAGTGGAAGAGAGGAGATTCATCCAAATGAATTTATATCTTTCTTCCCGGTGATTTTATTCCAATTTCTTATTACAAAGAATTCTAGTTTTTCATGTTATTGAAGTTTATGACATGATTGTGATGATTGATTGCAGATTATTATTGGACATGAATGTTCATGAATTCATGATAATGAATATGGATGAATTATGGATTGTGATGAGTAGCTAAATTCTCTAGCCTATGAGGATGATTGATGGTGTAGATTGATTGCTCGATGAAATGCTTAAATGAATTGTCTAAATTCTATGTTATGAAAACTAAACTTACTTGCATGCTACGGTCTAGCCAACTGAATGTATGATTTTAGATTATTTGAAAATTGAGGAATCAATTATAATCGTGAATAAGTTTTCATCACACTTAGGATTAAAGGTCTAAAGAGATTTAGTCTTTCCGTAAGCAACTAGCATTGAATTGTCTATGTCGAGCCGCTGGATTATTAATCGCACCAATCCTATTTTATGGTTTACTTTGAGGGGTTAATTGATGTTGAGACATACAATTAAGACTAAGGTAAAAAATCACTTAGACTTTGAGAAAAGCTTTTATGAATTTTCATGATTGAAGTTATGGAACTTTTATAGCAATTTATTTAGTAGGAGTTGAGTATGAGGTTCACATAGTTATCTCCCCTATGCTATCTTAGTTTATTATCTTTGAATTAAGTCTTCAAATTTGTGGTGATCGCATAAAGTATGTTATTTATTGTTGTATTGGAACACGAACAACCTGAATGAACTATTGAGTCTATCGATTGAAGAAAGTACTTGGTTATTGTTTAGTTCTCGCCTCCTTGTGGGATCGACACATTATATACTACATTTATCTGTGTATACTTGCATGTATGTAGAGTCTAAGTAAACTTGGACAATGCAACAGACACTCAATTAGCAGGAACAGTTAGAATATCTTCTGATCTCACTCTTCAAAATGTGGTAAACATTCCTCAATTCAACTTTAATCTATTTTCTGTTCCTTAATTAACTTTGGGCTTAAATTGTTGTTGTACATTCCTCACTGAGTCTTGTATAATGCAGGATCTAAAGAAGAGAAAAATGATTGGTACAACTAGGAAATCAAATGGCCTCTATGTGTTGGAGACCTCAAATCTCCCAGACTTAAAGACCTCTACTAGTGTTGTTTCTAATAATGTTGTAGTTAACAAGAAGAATATATGATATTATACGTTGGGGCATGCCTCTCATTCTATTTCGTAGACTTTACATCAGAAGGATAGTTGTATTGATTGTAATAAATTGATTCTTGCTTGCGATATTTGTCATTTATCAAAGCAAAGAAAATTGCCTTTTCCAATTAGCATTAGTCTTTTTTCTGGGATTTTTGAGTTATTGCACATAGACATTTGGGGTTCATATCGTATTCCTACTATCTTTGGTCATAAATATTTTCTTACAATAGTGGATGATTATTCTCGATACACTTGGGTCAGCTTGCTTAAAACAAAGTAAGAAATTAGACATCAATGGTTATCCTTTGTGACTTTAGTTGAGTAACAATACAATGCATGTATTAAGTTGTATAATGGTAAGGAATTCTTAATGCAAGATTTCTATGCTTTTAAAGGTATCCATCAGACTAGTTGTGTTGAATGCCCTCAGCAAAAAGAGATTATAGAAAGAAAATATCAACCCATCCTTAACGTATCTAGATGTTTCCTTTTTCAATCTGGTTTACTGAAATCAATGTGATGGTATACTGTTTTGCATGTAGTCCATATCATAAACAAGTTGTCTTCTCTTTTACTTCGAAACAAAACCCCACATGAATTATTTACTAGAAAGCAACCTACATTTGAGGAAGTAAAAGTATTTGGGTGCTTATGTTTTGTCTCAACTTTGGATCAAAATAGGACTAAGTTTGATCACTGGGCCAGAAAATGCATCTTTCTAGGTTTTAAACCTAGAATCAAAGGCTTTCTTATTCAAGATTTAACTACAAAAGAAATATTTTTGTACGTCTAGAAATGTAAAATTCTTTGAGCACCAATTTCCTTTATTGCAAAATAAAAGTTGTGCTCTTGATGACTCTCTGCCAAATTTAGTGCACTGTGATACATTGTATGATGATTTAGAAAATCTCATCAATCCACAAAGTGATTCTAAGAGACTATCTCAAACTAATCACGCTATGAGTAGCATGGACAACAATGTTCAGAATACAGATGATTTCAATTTCATTAATCTTAATATTACATAAATACGACCTCAAGAACCATTAGTCACAGATAATTCTTGCCTGCATCAATCAGTTTCTATGCAGTCTTCTTTGCAGGTACCAAATAATCAGTACAGACCTTAGAGGTACAGGAACAAGCCATCATACCTTCATGATTATCACTGCAATGACATTATTCAAGAGAATCAAGTTTTGCACCCAAATTTAACTAAAATTTGTAGCATGGAAGACAAGTCAATTTTCTCTACCCCTTATCCTTTATCATCAGTGCTTTTATATGAACAATTATCATCATCACATAATCATTTCACACTTTCTATCAACACACACATTGAACCGAGAACTTACAACCAGACTGTAAAATCTAGTGAGTGGAGAGGGGCTATGAAGAAAGAAATAAAAGCACTAGAACTAAATAAAACATGGCAGATAGTTGACTTACCTCCTGGAAAGACTCCTATAGGTTGTAAGTGGGTGTTTAGAGTAAAATATAAAGTTGATAGTTCAATAGAAAGATACAAAGCACGTTTAGTAGCAAAAGGATATACACAAACATAGGATATAGATTATTTTGATATTTTCTCTCTAGTAGCTAAAATCACAACAATAAGATTTCTATTGCCTTTAGCTAGGATGAATAATTGGATTCTACAACAGTTAGATATAAACAATGTATTCTTGCCTGGAGATTTAAGTGAGGAGGTTTACATGACTTTACCACAAGGATTTACTTCTGAAAAACCAAATCAAGTTTGTAAACCTACAAAGTCACTGTATGGATTAAAAAAGGCTAATAGGAAGTAGTTTTCTAAATTTAGTTCATCACTCATCTCACTTGGTTATACATAGTCTATGTCAGATTATATCTTATTTGTCAAACACACTGATCACACATTCACAGCTCTTTTAGTATATGTTGACGATGTTATTTTAACTGAAAATGATCAATGAAATTGATATTGTCAAAACATATCTTGATAACAAATTCAAGATCAAAGATCTTGGCAATCTTAAGTATTTTCTTGGCCTAGAAATCGCTAGATCAAAAGATGGAATTTCTCTAAATCAAAGAAAACTTAAATTACATATTGATAGTGGATTGCTTGCTTGTAAGCCAGCCTCCACGCCAATGAATGCCTCATTGAAGCTTACTTCAGAAGGGGAGAAATACAAGATATAGCAACTTATAGCAGACTGATTGGAAGATTGTTGTACCTTTGCACAACAAGACCTGTATAGCATACAATGTACACCAGTTAAGTCAGTTCATATCAACACCAACAATAGATCACCATCAAGCAGCTGTGAGAGTACTCAAATACATCAAAAAAGCACATGTTCAAGGCCTATTTCATCCACCCAATTCAAGCCTAACATTGAGAACTCATAGGGATGTCTTGATACAAGGAAGTATATAACAGGATTTTGTGTATTTTTAGGGGACTCACTCATTAACTGGAAATCAATTAAACAACACACAGTCAAGTGAAACTGCGTATAGAGCTCTAGCAATAATAACAAAAAAACAGTTGGTTAAATTAATTAGTTATTTATGGCAATTTACAACTTTAGCCAAAATTATACTAACACCGCTTGTATTGAATACAAGCCTATATATATATAATTAATTAATTAATTTTTATGGTTTAATTTATTTGGTGAGACCATATCAAAAACTTCTATACTGTACATGGGTGTTTTGACAAAGTTAAACATGCTAGAGATTTAGTTCTTAACCAGTTATGGAGGCAAGCCCTAAAAACGCCTAAAACATGGCAACAGAGTGGGCGAATCCAGACTTCGGTATTAAACCCAATCTCTGCTTGTTTAACTCTAACCATCCCAGAAATAAAATTTTTAATTTGGTACTTTTTTTTTTAGGAAAATCCCGTCATGAAAATTGATTCCAGTAACATGATATTATTCAACACGATGAGATCTAGCCGGCCATATTAGGCGGTGAAATGTAAAACAAAATTATAAAAATTAAGAACTGAAAAATAAAATGACTTACTTATTGTTTGTTGCACACCAGTCTTGCAGAATTGAAATTTTTTATTTATATTATTTTTCACTAGAACTTTTGAAAAGGATTACACATTGAAATTTAAAATTTAAAAACTTACTATTTTTTTGCTCTCCCTAATGCAAAGCTGAACACTCCTATATATAGGCTAAGGATTGGATTTGAAATCCGGACTTAAAAATCTATCTAAACTATTTGCTCCGTGATTGAAGCAATTTACAATACTTTATTAAAGCAGTTACTTTGTAAAAGTAAAGATTCTTTCCAATAGTGGAAATAATTGTTGGTGTAATGGTTGAAATATCACCCCTCTAGGGCACATTTGTTGCATTTCCTTTGTCCCTTTTGTCCATGTACCTCTAGATCACTTGTTCAGTATCATCAAACATACCCTCATAAGGATTTTGAGCTTCCCCGGAAAAGAAGAATTCCTCATCCTGTGATGATGTCTCTATTGAAGCATTTGATTAAGTTTCAAAGCTAAGATTTTTCATTAAATCTTTCTTTACTTCTTTTAGATAAGAAGTAACCTTCTCTTGTTCAGAAACTTATCCTTTCTGGAATTGTAATTTTTTGGAAATAAATTGGAAAGGACTTGGAGATTGATTTTTCTCCATAACTCCTTAATATTGACCAATCACTTTCTTGATATTAGCAATGGTTTCTTGGCCTTCGGTATTGCCTTCTTCATTAGTTTGCAACATTTTTCTCCAAAACTTTGTATAAAAAGTTCTGTAAATACAAGGAATCTTTTGCTGAGTTTCTCCAATTTCAGGTTCCCACTTCCATATCCATGGGATGCCAAATTCTGTAAAGAAATGTAGTGAAGGCATTCCTTCAATCCATTTTTCATTGTTTTCAGCCTCATTCAATTTTGGCGAAATATCAACCCATTGAGAATATAATTCTTGGAAAATGCTAGGCAAAATTTTTGCTGTAAGACCAAAAAAAATCCACCATTGGTATAACCAATTTGGGATGTCCTTGTTATACACATTCGGACAAATTTTAGAAAACCACGAATGCTTGTGATTTGCATTCTGATATATGAAAGCTTTATTAAATGCTTCCACATAATCCCAATAGTTGAATTTTATTTTCACTTGGGAGTTAGAGATACTATATTCTCTTTCCCTGAGGGTACTGATTCCCCATTCTTCTGCAGATATTATCTTCTTGATAATAACCTTACTAAAGTTATAAACTTTAGCCTGTTTTCCTGCTTGAAAATGATTAAACTCGCGCGATCCAGTCACTTTAAGTATATTCTCAAAATGAGTCCTTTGTTTATATAATCCAGCAGTAAAATAGATATTATCTAATACCTCTGCATGAGATGCCAGATATTATCTTTCCATCTCAAATCTTTTTCCTCCAAGAGCAATATTAACTCTCTATGAGAATTTTTCTCATAAATTAGGTCTTCTGATTCAACCTCTTCTTCAACTACCACATTGGCATAAGAAGGAGCAATTTGATTATTAATCTCCTACCTGGCTTTGAATTCCAAAAATTCCTTATATAAGGGATCATCTTTTACAGTATTACTTGAAGATGAAGATGAAATATTGGCAATAGTTGTAGCTATTAGCTTTTGATTGCCAAATTGTACGATGGTTGCCAAATTGTACGATGGTTCTCCCACCTCTTCCTCTATTAGAGGAATTTCTGCCTCCTCCTCGAGGTAACATGTAGAGCCCCAACGGAGGGCCCCACATCCCCCGCACCGAGACCCGACCCGCATATAAAATGGAGAGTTCATACACGAGCCGAATCACGGCGAACGGGGACTCACTCACATACTAGGCTAGGCGGGAACTAAAACATTAAAACTAAATAAGTGATACAAGAGTTGATGAACGTGCGGAAGAAAAATATGTAATTAATCACAATCACGGGTTCAATCTGTCCCGAACCAATATCAAACATAATCATAATCGTACAAAGCTCATATTTGTTCAAGTTTACAAGATGCACGTGACAAGACTCAACTTAATTAAAAGACTTGACCAACACGACTTCCCGCCTAGCACTCCAAACCTGCAAGAAACTGAAAACAATCCGGGTTCAGTCTATAGGAGACTGGTGGGTATAAAATAGGGCATAACATATATAATATCGCTGAATTTAAACACCCACACATGCATGCTATAATCCCGTGCGAGGTTTTTAAGATATTTCCCAAATGGGTAAAACAAAGGAAAACAACGATCGGGATTACAACTATCAAATTCATATTTCATAAACATAATCGTTCATGCGGTTAATACGTGAGCCCTGGCGGGTGGGCGAATATCTCCAATGTAGCACCCCTTGACACGTGGAGGTACCACACCCCCGCAATATAGGTCAATCCACGTACGAAACGGCCACTCCGTACATGAATCAACCTATAGCGAACGGGTGACTATGCAATACTCGACAAGCTAGGCGGGATAACTAAAACGTCCAATAAGATAAAGCGGAAGCATAAAGTAAACACTATCACTTATTTCCATTGATTCAATCATGACATTTCTTGTTTATCAAATAAAATATATTTCAAATTATCATATCAATACATTATCATCTCCAATTTAACAATAACAATAACTACAATTCCATAATAAATAAATACACGAACCACGGATGACATGACTACATGAACTGGACTCGACTTGACTCAACTCCCGCCTAGCACGCACCTGCAGTAACCTGAAAGGTGGAGGTGTCAGTCTGTCAAGACCGAGTGAGGGGTTTAAATACATATTAGCGCAGATAATATGCAAATTATATTCTCGGGCAAAGATTTGTAAAAGATAAATATATGAGTTCAATAATAATGTAGCTTCGCCCGAGAATACAACTATCAATATTAAATACTTATTCTTTTCATGCAATCAATAAACATGCTCGCTTGCTTGATAATCATTAGGTGATCACGCAATTCAGTTATCGTGCAATCATGCAATAGTGTAATCACTTAGCACGTTCATGGAATGGAGATCATGCAATCACTACATGGCTTGCTTATAACACGATGGGTTGTTTCTCCTGTGGTTGGACGGACAACCACCAGCTCGAAAACCAGCCCAGCGCCCTCCCTAAAGAGAACCTGGCCAGGAGAACACGGGTACACGATAGGCCTTTGTTCTTCTTGTGGTTGGACGGACAACCACCGGCTCTAAGACCGGTCCAGCGCCCTCACTAAGGAGAACCTGGCCAAGAGAACACACGAACACGAAAGGGTATTGTTCTTCCTGTGATTGGACGGACAATCACCGGCTCTAAGACCGGTCCAGCGCCCTCACTAAGGAGGACCTGGCCAGGAGAACACATGGCTTGCTTTCCTGACATGACATGCTTGATTCATGCACACTAACATGACCTACTTGCTTGATTCATGAACAATAACATGCTTGAAATAATAGGAGCTTTCATAAAACTATAAATATAAATACCTTTGGGTCAAAACCACGTAAAGGTTATACGGGTTCTATATAACTAGAAATTAAACCTCACCTGACAGGCGACACACGACTCGTGAATGCGTGAACGTGCTCATGATCCACAATCTCCGCCCTGGAGAATAACTGGACAAGAAACGGAACAATGTACGTGCATGAGACCACAATTCTAGCATATTATTCCATATAACGACGCACGGCGTGATCATATACGAGACATCGAGCAATATACAATGTAACATGATAACATGTTGTTTCGACATATAATCAATCATATAATAGCAATTTGGGGTCAGATAACCCGTTGGAACGACGTCCCAAAATTCCATTTTTATGCAGAAAGTTTCTGCACTACCAGAGAGCTGGGAACGGCCGTTCCGGGTTTCAGTTCAAAGTGGGAATGGCCGTTCCCGCTGTCGGGCTCCCCGAAGATGGGAACGGCCGTTCCCGTCTGTGAGACAAAGTGGGAACGGGCGTTCCCGTCCTCGCCGCCTGACACACTATTCAAACAATGGGAACGGCTGTTCCCCAATTGCAAAGGGGACGGGAACGGCCGTTCCCGTTACACAGAAGGTTCAGAAACAGGGGAGAAGAACAGGGGAGCTACGAACCAAGCTCCCAAAGCTCCCAAAACACTCATAATCCATTCCATATTTTATAATTCATAGAAGGAAACATATATACATACTTAAAGTGCAATAAAACACAATATAAACACATAATCCATGCTTTAATCATCACAATCACCAACTTTAGCTTATATATAAATTCATCCTATAATCTTATATTCTTCAAGACTTCATGCATATTTTCAAGTCTAAAGCTTGAAGTATTGCCTCTAACATCATATAGACAAGTTGTTACACCAAAATCATAACCCTAGCTTCATGGATTATTCCCAAGAATTCACATACATGCTCAACTATACCTTCAAGTGAAAATAGATGGAAAAAGATGATGAACATAGTTGCTTGAGCTTGAATTCCCTAGCTTTCTTGGAAAATAGCTTGAAGATGAATGATTTCTCTTCTTCCCTTTTCATAGTTTTGGCTCGGTAGAGAGGAGCAGGGAAGGATGATGATTTTGGGATAAAATGAATGAAGATGATGAAAGGGAAGCATGTATCGATATATTTGGGAGAAAAAGGAATATTTATGATCAAATCCCTAAGTTCTATAAGTTATGCAATTGAGTACCCAAGGTTGGGAAATGATCAACTAGGTTCACAAAGCTTTCATGCAATTTGGTCCCTCAATTAAAATGAATGAGCATTTAAGGACAATTTGGCAATTAAATCAAATTGAACACTTAATTCACGTAACAATTAAATTCCATTCATACAAGAATCCTCAAGTTGACATATATTTCATATATTTTCACGTAATCATGTTGGATCACAATTTATAAGATTAATATAACACGTATGAATTAAATAAATGAAAATAATAAAATAAAATCCTAACGCTCGAAACCCACACGTGTCGAGCGTACCTGACTGTCTGAAAATCGGGGCGTTACAACTCTCTCCCCCTTAAGAGAATCCGTCCTCGGATTCCTTGTCCTGAATTCCTGGAATTTTTAATTGGCTCTTACATGTTCATCCCACGCGGGTTAGCTACTCCCCGTCAGGGATTAGTTTGAAAGAGGTCTTTATTCCACAAAGTCTTCCAATGGTTGAGATCACGACCCTCAACTTTCGGAGTCTAATCACTCGAAAGAAAATCTAACCTTCCACTAAAACAACTTGACACGTAGTTGAAAATACTGAGAGTGCCCCGTCTCTCAAACAATTAACGAGAGAACCCCGTCTCCCGAGCAAGTAACAAGAGAACCCCGTCTCCTGACAACCCTGAGAGAATCCCCGTCTCTCACGCACACGAATAAAATTCAAGCAAGTACTTAGACAAATATTAACACTTACCACACAAGGATCAAGTGAAATTATCATTTCTGCACATAATTGTTCACATTACAATTAATAATAAACAAGGAATCATATGCAAGAATAATAATAATAAAATAATAATCAACAATTAATAACAAATAAGGATTCAGGTATAAAAATAGCAAGATAATGATAACGAGAAATGAATAATGCACGTGGTATGCATGATTAGGTGTACCGTTCACCGAGAATTGAAATTCTGGGACTGAATTAATTCGGTTGAATACTTGATTCTATAGTTGAGATTTTCCCGCTTTGCACCACTACGGTTTGATATTCCCATTCTTGATAGCCATTTCTGCCATTGTGCTATTTTCTAACATAATCCGTAAATCATCATCAATCACCACATCTTCAGACCCGTCTGAATTACAGATTTGCCGGTTGAACCATTCTTGCACTGATTTTCACATTTACTTTCTGATTTCAGAATTGAGAACACCCTGATTTTCTTGTTAGAGTGTAATCGCCCGTTCAAGTTTAGAAGACTGATTTTGGGTTCCAAGCAAGTTCTTTTCCAGCAACCGAACGAACAGGTTTTACTATTTTCTATACCTCGGTAATCCAAGTGAAACAACTTCCTGAAGCATAGATCTTAACTCTCTATTTGAAGCCCGAAAGTTAAGCTCCTATTCCCTTAGTTAACAATATGGCGAATATTTGCAATAGAGGAATCAAGGTCGTCATCCCGAGAGAGTAATTCAGCAAGCACACTTGCATAGAAACCGAAAGAATCAGGTCCTAGTGAAACGTCTTCCTTTGGCCCCTGAAATTTGATAACATACCCCATAATTCCACGAAATATCTTGAAAGAGAGGATCACTCGAACTTCCATCTCTCTGAAGGGTTCATAGTAAACTGGTGTATTCATGGAGGCGACGGCAACCACACGAATGGAAGCACGATGAGCATTCCCAAACATCTCTAGGGTACAAGTAACAACTTCGTAAGAAAACTCTTGTCGGAGTTAACCTATCAAAACTTGAGATTGGTTCCACATATCGCCCAAACTGAATCCTTTTCTATTTACTAAGTCAAATGATATCCTGAGGTTGTCGGAGGATTGCAGACAGTGTACCCACTTTCCTGAAAATGATGATAGAACAAAGGTGTTGTCGATGATGGGACTTTTCTTTGTGTAAGAGGGAGGAAAGCTTAACTTATTGAAGACTTCTTTCACACGGTTCTGTTAGAGGTTTTCAGGAAGAATTGATTCTCTTAAAATTCCAACTTTCCCGAGTGCTATCTAGTTTCTAATTTAAGTTTACTTCCAGACCGGCTCCCCCCTTAAGAAAATGGAGATTTTCTAAGTTCTTTAAATGTGCCCTATCTTTTCCCACTTGCAAGCTTCTCTGTTAATTTAATTCCCGTAACCTTTTCCTCGTCTTACTTGTTATTAATCAAAATTTGGATTAATAGTTCTTTTCTAATTCTTTCTGCTAGCAACATACTCAACTTGAAACTCATCGACTGTCATCACTCGGATTTAATATTAAAATTTTCCAACATCCCATAACCTTTCTGCTATTCTCGAAATTGACATATTCTGAACTTACCAACTACTGTTTCGAAAGTTGATATTCCCCCGGTTAACACCCTAATCTGAAGCAAGAAAATTCTTTCTCCTACCTTTACCGGATCCCCGAAATACTGATTAATTTCTGAAGGCTAGAAATCCACCGAACATTCATCTGTTTGGACTTATCAGCATTTCCCGTTTCCAAAATTTCCAAATACTTATTTCATATCCACCCTACTAAGTCCTGAATCAATAAATTCTCACAGCCCTAACATTTTAATCTTCAACTGAAATCAAGTAACCCGATTCCCAGCACGATACCCAATGATTCAGAAATCTCCTTCTTTTAAATTCAAGTTGGTAGAGATAAAGGCAAGGATTGTGCAAAGCATAAAGAAGGCCTATTAATCAACAAACACTAAATAATGCATGATGGTTAAAATGTCAGTGCATATAGCATGCCTATCAACAAGGTTACAATGCAACATGTTGGGATAATTATATCACTTTGAAAATATTCTTATAAGTAAAGAAATGTAATGAATGTAAATAATTTGAACATGTATCCAAGGCATCATGTAGGAAATTCCAAATACAATTAAAACAACATTTATAACTAATAAGCAATTTTAATTAACAATTAGGATGCACGTGCTTATGAATGCATTGAAGAACCTGGCACCGTAGTAACATTGAGCTCGATTTCGATGTCCACTCTTGGTTGACCGAATTGCAACTTGATTCGAACGGCTGATCCATTTCTGAAATCCTCAAATCCTCCAGTCTTGATTCATATATTTTCAAAACCTATTACTCACAACTCATTTGAAACTAAATGCATATGGATAAGGTATGCTCATGCCACATAGCTACCATGTAGTTGTCACATACTCAACGTTGATAACAAGAATTTAATAGAAAATTCAGTAAGTAATTCATCGATACTTAAATAAAACACGTTGGTCACATAAATTCAAGCAATTCAAGATCAATTAGTTGACAACTAATAGCATGATTCAAGTACTTCACGAAGTTCAGGTAGTCAACAAGTTCAACTAAAATGCAGGACTCTCACATTGTCAAGTAATTCCTATGCCGTACGACCTAGACTCGACATGACACGACACTAGAACCTCGGTTTTGCAACCGGGCTCTGATACCACCTTAGATGTAGCACCCCTTGACACGTGGAGGTACCACACCCCCGCACTATAGGTCAATCCACCTACGAAACGGCCACTCCGTACATGAATCAACCTATAGCGAACGGGTGACTATGCAATACTCGACAAGCTAGGCGGGATAACTAAAACGTGCAATAAGATAAAGCGGAAGCATAAAGTAAACACTATCACTTATTTCCATTGATTCAATCATGACATTTCTCGTTTACCAAATAAAATATATTTCAAATTATCATATCAATACATTATCATCTCCAATTTAACAATAACAATAACTACAATTCCATAATAAATAAATACACGAACCACGGATGACATGACTACATGAACTGGACTCGACTCGACTCAACTCCCGCCTAGCACGCACCTGCAGTAACCTGAAAGGTGGAGGTGTCAGTCTGTGAAGACCGAGTGAGGGGTTTAAATACATATTAGCGCAAATAACATGCAAATTATATTCTCGGGCAAAGATTTGTAAAAGATAAATATATGAGTTCAATAATAATGTAGCTTCGCCCGAGAATACAACTATCAATATTAAATACTTGTTCTTTTCATGCAATCGATAAACATGCTCGCTTGCTTGATAATCATTAGGTGATCACGCAATTCAGTTATCGTGCAATCATGCAATAGTGTAATCACTTAGCACGTTCATGGAATGGAGATCATGCAATCACTACATGGCTTACTTGTAACACGATGGGTTGTTTCTCCTGTGGTTGGACGGACAACCACCAGCTCGAAAACCAGCCCAGCACCCTCCCTAAAGAGAACCTGGCCAGGAGAACACGGGTACACGATAGGCCTTTGTTCTTCTTGTGGTTGGACGGATAACCACCGGCTCTAAGACCGGTCCAGCGCCCTCACTAAGGAGAACCTGGCCAAGAGAACACACGAACACGATAGGGTATTGTTCTTCCTGTGATTGGACGGACAATCACCGGCTCTAAGACCGGTCCAGCGCCCTCACTAAGGAGGACCTGGCCAGGAGAACACATGGCTTGCTTTCCTGACATGACATGCTTGATTCATGCACACTAACATGACCTACTTGCTTGATTCATGAACAATAACATGCTTGAAATAATAGGAGCTTTCATAAAACTATAAATATAAATACCTTTGGGTCAAAACCACGTAAAGGTTATACGGGTTCTATATAACTAGAAATTAAACCTCACCTGACAGGCGACACACGACTCGTGAATGCGTGAACGTGCTCATGATCCACAATCTCCTCCCTGGAGAATAACTGGACAAGAAACGGAACAATGTACGTGCATGAGACCACAATTCTAGCATATTATTCCATATAACGACGCACGGCGTGATCATATACGAGACATCGAGCAATATACAATGTAACATGATAACATGTTGTTTCGACATATAATCAATCATATAATAGCAATTTGGGGTCAAATAACCCGTTGGAACGACGTCCCAAAATTCCATTTTTATGCAGAAAGTTTCTGCACTACCAGAGAGCTGGGAACGGCCGTTCCGGGTTTCAGTTCAAAGTGGGAATGGCCGTTCCCGCTGTCGGGCTCCCCGAAGATGGGAACGGCCGTTCCCGTCTGTGAGACAAAGTGGGAACGGGCGTTCCCGTCCTCGCCGCCTGACACACTATTCAAACAATGGGAACGGCTGTTCCCCAATTGCAAAGGGGACGGGAACGGCCGTTCCCGTTACACAGAAGGTTCAGAAACAGGGGAGAAGAACAGGGGAGCTACGAACCAAGCTCCCAAAGCTCCCAAAACACTCATAATCCATTCCATATTTTATAATTCATAGAAGGAAACATATATACATACTTAAAGTGCAATAAAACACAATATAAACACATAATCCATGCTTTAATCATCACAATCACCAACTTTAGCTTATATATAAATTCATCCTATAATCTTATATTCTTCAAGACTTCATGCATATTTTCAAGTCTAAAGCTTGAAGTATTGCCTCTAACATCATATAGACAAGTTGTTACACCAAAATCATAACCCTAGCTTCATGGATTATTCCCAAGAATTCACATACATGCTCAACTATACCTTCAAGTGAAAATAGATGGAAAAAGATGATGAACATAGTTGCTTGAGCTTGAATTCCCTAGCTTTCTTGGAAAATAGCTTGAAGATGAATGATTTCTCTTCTTCCCTTTTCATAGTTTTGGCTCGGTAGAGAGGAGCAAGGAAGGATGATGATTTTGGGATAAAATGAATGAAGATGATGAAAGGGAAGCATGTATCGATATATTTGGGAGAAAAAGGAATATTTATGATCAAATCCCTAAGTTCTATAAGTTATGCAATTGAGTACCCAAGGTTGGGAAATGATCAACTAGGTTCACAAAGCTTTCATGCAATTTGGTCCCTCAATTAAAATGAATGAGCATTTAAGGACAATTTGGCAATTAAATCAAATTGAACACTTAATTCACGTAACAATTAAATTCCATTCATACAAGAATCCTCAAGTTGACATATATTTCATATATTTTCACGTAATCATGTTGGATCACAATTTATAAGATTAATATAACACGTATGAATTAAATAAATGAAAATAATAAAATAAAATCCTAACGCTCGAAACCCACACGTGTCGAGCGTACCTGACTGTCTGAAAATCGGGGCGTTACATCCAACCTCCTCCTCGTGTGTGCATATCAATTCAATCTTTATATTAGTGATCATACACATTCATACATATTCGTTCATAATCATAATCATATTCATATCATGCATATTCATAAATATAAACACTTACACCTTTTTCCTCCGGGTGGTGGATGGGATTGCAAGGCCCGGCCACCTAATCATATCAATGTGGCTATGAGGTTCATGAGTTCTCAAAGCCCGTTTAGCGTTTCATCGTCAAAAACTCCTTAACGAGGTTCGTTTCGCCGTAGTTCATTGTGGAACTAGCACATGGGATCCCCATCGGCCCAATGCCTCCCCGGATAGCCACATGTACTAAATTCCTGGGCCCGTGTTCAGTTCATATCATGCACTCACCAAAAATCATAAGGTGGGGATACATAAGAAAAGGGCTTTACGTTGAAATTCATAGACTCCTTAGAAAAGACTCGATATATGTATGATTATTATATTTTGGTTCAAAACTTTCACATAAGGGGTATATCGGGTCGATTCATATCTAATAGAAGAAAAACCCACCTGTTACACCTTACCGATAATACCAAAAGAAAGAAAGACTTGAGGTGTCCTACGAACCCGGCATCTCCGCCCTGGAGGAAACTGTATAAGAAACGACATGGCGTATATGTGTTACTCAAGACTCCAAATGAACCATATATGATGCACGGCAACGTAATGCATGTGGTATGAGATGTTTAAGAAGTAAAATGATGTCATGAAGCCACATAATTCAAGTAATTCATTCAAGTACATTCATAGCATAAAGGTTTCAAGCTCAAACATTTCATATCTTTTATTATCATTCATTCTTTTCATAGTTCATATAAAACGGTATCAAGTCATTCCATAATTTAAATCCATAGTTTAAAGGTCACACTTAATGAAAAAATATCATACCACTTAAATCTCATAAATTCATTTCAAATTCATATCTTCAAATTTTATATCAAATGAATCCAAGAATTTCATATAATGATCATAACGTACTATATGACGTTTACAATTAGAAAATAGGTAAATAAAAACATTCAAGTCATGAATTTCATATAACAAGTATAACTCAAATATATCAAGTTTACTATTATAAAATAACATATAAAGACATTTAAATCATGAACGGAAATTAGATAACAAATTAATTTCATAAATTAAGTCCATAAGTCATAACCTAAAATTCCACAATTAAAAGGTCACATTTCATGAAATAATATTACTATTTAAATCATTAAATTAATAGCAATTAAGTTCAGATTAATCAAATATATAATATAAAATATACATAACATACATAACATATATTAAATATTCATACTCACGCAACATGCATCATTGTATATCAATTTAGGGAATATGCATGAAAAATTGATATGGAGTACGCACATGCATGCAAAGTTGTCAACTAGCAAAATTCAGTTTATAACCCCACATACTACAATCCTACTCATACCAAATGATAAAGCCTCACTTAACATGCAGGTACCAAGTCCGGGACAAGGAAGCAATAAAGAAACGGAAGGAAAACAATTAAAATACTTAAAGCCCTGCACCATATCTCCCCTCCCGGGGAGATTTACACATAAAAAGTCCCCTGGACGGGGACTTCATGCAGCAAACAATCTGCATAAAAAAGTACCCGGCCGGGTACTTCTCAAGGTAAGATCTCCCCGGCTGGGGAGACACTACAGTCGCGGGAATGGAGATTTTCACCCCTGTTCGGCCCTGGTTCTCCTACCAAACCAATACCAACTCAACCAAGGATGTTAAGACGACAAAGATGGCAGCAAATCAGGTCACATACACCCACAAACAAGGCTGAAAACGAACAGCAGCTGGGGAAGAAGAAAAGGTACCAAACTCATGCATATATCTCAACCAAAACCTCAAGAACATTAATGGTATCTCACCCATATCACAACTACCACCAAGATCAGACATATACAACAATAAATGAAGTGTAAGTGATCATGTTTACAGCCTCAATTCAAGAGAAACACCAAAAGAAGTCATGGAATTCAAATTAGGGCATAAAATTCATTTTTTCAAGTCATGAAGCAAATCTCAACCATACATGGCTCAAACTCAGAATTTCTTGGATGAAAATGATCATATCAGCATTTACATATCAAATATAAGCTTACCCCTTGAACAAGATGGAAGAAAATGGAGATTGGAGCTCAAAATCTCCCTTGGGTGAATAGTTACGGGATTGGAACTGCTGCTGCTCAAAAGTCTGATTTTCATCCTTTCTCTTATTTGGATCGATGTGAGGGAGAGAGGGATGATATAATCCTAAGTTAGGGTCAAGTGGGTCCAAGTTTCACTCCATTTGGTTAACTATGGTTCAAGTTATGGTTAAAATGGTGGAAGGTGGTCATTTAGGCGAACGTCACAAGTTTCGGTTAAAGTTCGGAGGTCAAGACGAGCTTAGAAAAATATGAGGCTTGTTCTATTGAAGTCAAATCTTCGATACGAGTTCAGCGAAGGTGACAGAACTCCAATCCGAGTTCCCGAGCTCAAGATATCACATACGGAACCAAGGGTGCGCTAATTGCTCATTATCCCCCGATTTGGTTCCACAATACAAAATAAATTCGTTACCACAACAAACGAGACCGAAAACCTAAAACGAGCATATAGACATGTTCATAACACATAAATCTACAACATACTAAATTTCCACGACATTTCGATATCAATTCATATAAGAACGACGTACGATTAAAACTCTCATGCGCTAACGTAATAATCTCATAACATTTCCAAATTAAATAAACATATTTATATTTCATTTTTAAATTAACTAAAGTCAACGAAATTATAAAATTAATTAATTAGCATAATTAAAAGTATAATTAATTATCATTAATACTAATTATCAATTAACAATTTCCAATTAACAAAATAAAATAGAAATAGAATAAAATAATAACAATTTATAATAAAATTAAATATTTAAAACACTTATAACCAATTAATCACATTATTAAATAATTTAATTTGCACAATTTATAAACACATACGACATATTTATACGAATGAAAAATCGGCGCGTTACAATCTCTCCCCCTTAAAAGAATCCGTCCTCGGATTCAATGCATGCCTAAAACAATTAATGTGGGAACCCCGTCCCTCGCAAGCAACAAGGAGAGAACCCCGTCTCTCGAACAACAAGGAGAGAACCCCGTCTCTCAAAACCAACAATGAGAGAACCCCGTCTCTCAAAAGCAACAATGAGAGAACCCCGTCTCTCAAAAACAGCAATAAAGAGATCAAAGAATAAACACCAAGAACATAAGATTCAAAACGAAAATTACAATAATGAATAATCACGTAGGTCATATAGGGACACGTAATAAACATCAATTACAACATAACAAGGAATAACAAAAATAATAAATTAGCAAGGTATATAGTATTAAGAACTCAATTAAACGAAATTGCATGTATGCATATGCCATGAATGTTTTATGTACCGCTCACCGTAGCCAAGAAATTTGAAGTTGACTAATTCATGGTCCAATTGGATAATGCGACCCAAAAGCTGACTTGGCTCTTTTCTTATCTTTAATGCCCTTAATATGGGTGTTTGATTGAACAGAAGGCCACTCTCGGCTGGCCCTACTTTGACTCTTTCACTGTATCTCCTTCTTCAACTTGGCACATTCCTTGGAATTCAATTAACCCTTAGGATCGTGCTCACTTCCCTCTTTAACTCCTTACCCTTGACCCCTATATCTTCCCTTGACATGACTAATTCTTTCAACCCGTTGAACTCCCCTTATCCTACATATCATCAGAACATTCCTTCTATGAATCATGTTTGAATCTTCTATCCTTGTCGATGCCTGGATTCACCATATTCAAGATCAACTACTTCCAAGGCCCTAAGTTTAATGCCCATCTCATGATCGTTCCCACCACGATTTTCTCCTTCATGAATTCTTCCTCAATCAAGTTAAACCATCAATTCCTAGAGTCTGATCAATCTTCTCAGGGATTCTTTCCCAACTCTTATTCCAGTTATCCCTTTATTCTCTTTAAGCCTGTAGACAAGCATTTAGTTCTGGCCCACTCAATTCCCTACTTAAATGTAAAACATTCCTTATAATTCTTGAAGTTTGATCCAATTCCTTCAATGATCACCCCTTCGGTTTCCTTTTACCAATACTAATAGGAGTTCACAGAAGTTCCCTCATAATTCCATCATCTTTAGAATTTCAACCCCGTGTTATGAATATCCCTTAGCAATCTTCAGGTTGAGTATAGTGATTTAACTTTCATTTTGATGGTTCCATCGTTAAGACTGTTCATCCTTTTCCTATCACCATCACTTGCACTTCCAAATCGTCTATGGTTTGCATTTGCCGTTGTTCCTACTAGAATACTCTTCGAGCACAACCTTAAATCTTAAGTTTGTCTCTTGGTCGTGCTCTCCCCCTTAAAAAGAATTCCTGATCTCCCCAAACTTATTTCCTTAGGACGAACAACTCTCAGAAGAAAATGTGTTCGATGGCTTAGTTCACTTTCACTTTAAAGTTCTTGATTGGAGCAATGACCCTTTTCCCTTTTGCTTCCCCAATTCATGATTAAGTTCATTAAATTCATTAACTTATCTCATCGAATTTATATGTCCTGAACCTTCCACTTCCTTCTTTGTCCCACTCTATCAACCCAAAATGTTTCTTTTTCACTTTGTTCTATAGGACTTTGATCGAAGTAATAGTGAAAGTAGTAAACGGCGAAATCCTAACAAGTAAACACTAAAATGGTGCGTGCTGGGTTAAGATGATCAATGCATGTGACTGATGTTTTAAACAAGGAAATGCAACATCAAGACACATAATTCAACAAATAAGCACGCAATAATAATTTAACAATTAGAGTATTAAAACACATATAATAAGAATTTAAATAACTCATTTGCGATGCATGGTGCACGTGCTATGAATGCATTGAACCTGTCACCGTAGTGATATCTTTAGCACAACATCTTGTCCTTTGATCTCGATGTTGTGAGCATAAGTCGTAAGGTTGGACATCGTTCGATCATTGATAATGCTTTCCATAGTTCTTAAATCTCCATGGTCCGAGATCACGATCCCTTGAACCCATATTCTTCTAAATCTTCACAGTTTCCTTGTATCCACTTATGTGTTCCCGCGATCTGAAATCGAAATTCCTCGAATCCAACTTCTTTTATGCCCATGGCATCGGCATCTTGACATCCTTCAAAGATTGATCCCAAATAATATCCCAAATCTTACCCTTAGTTGTCTCTCTGCTCAAGGTTTCCTTAACTATCTTTATGAATTCAATGATTGGATAAACTCATCTTCCAATTGCTTACACTTGAGCACATAATTTCCCTTCAACAACTCTTTGCCTTTCTTTATCGTTTCCATTTGTTACTCCATGCCTCCCAACTCAAACTCACAACCCGACGATTCAGCTTAAGTCTGGAAAGAAGACTTCGATCCGACCGAAACTAGAACCTTTGGCATCTCGGCTTTCCATGATCTTGAAATCGCCATATCGATCGGTCCTCACTAACTCCTTCCCAATCCGACTTCTTCCTTACCCAAACTTGAGTTCTCTTGAGGGTCTTTGTATCTTCGTTCTTAATCCTAACATCTTCAAGATTTCCTCATGATTTTATGTCTCCTTTCGCAATTTGGTGAAGTTCTTGGGATTCAATTAACCTTTCAGAAATGACAATCACTGCCTTCTTTTCCGATGCGACTCTTTGGAACGATAAGAGAGCTTTGGCGCATCGTGGTAAGGATACTAAGGAACATGTCTTCATTTAAAAAAGACCAGGCCCCTGATCTTTGTGGGTAATCCCACCTTCTATCACGATGCCGAGTAATGGAATATAACTCCATGTTGATAGCCTTACAGATTCAACACCCGACCTTCCAATCCCTTATGTCCATAGCCTCTCCATTGGTTTGATAGAAGAACTCGTTGGTGAGGTTGATAAAAGCTTTATTAATATGACAAGAACATATAACCAAAAACTCCACTCAAATATAGATGTATGTAGATTAGCATATGCCTATGACACATATTTAGGTCAATAGAAGCACATAAAATGCAATTGCAACACCTGAAGCAACGAAATTAAAAGTAGATCACATATATCAAGAAATTTCGAGTAATTAATAACAAGTTAACCATGGAAATTCAATGCAATGCACACGTTGACAAGTTATTCCTATGTCGTACGACCTAAACTGACTCAAACACGACACGAGAACCCGGGTTTTGCAACCCTAGGCTCTGATACCACTTAAAGATGTAGCGCCCCAACGGAGGGCCCCACATCCCCCGCACTGAGACCCGACCCTCATATGAAATGGAGAGTCCATACACGAGCCGAATCACGGCGAACGGGGACTCACTCACATACTAGGCTAGGCGGGAACTAAAACATTGAAACTAAATAAGTGATACAAGAGTTGATGAACGTGCGGAAGAAAAATATGTAATCAATCACAATCACGGGTTCAATCTGTCCCGAACCAATATCAAACATAATCATAATCGTACAATGCTCATATTTGTTCAAGTTTACAAGATGCACGTGACAAGACTCAACTTAATTAAAAGACTTGACCAACACGACTTCCCGCCTAGCACTCCAAACCTGCAAGAAACTGAAAACAATCCGGGTTCAGTCTATAGGAGACTGGTGGGTATAAAATAGGGCATAACATATATAATATCGCTGAATTTAAACACCCACACATGCATGCTATAATCCCGTGCGAGGTTTTTAAGATATTTCCCAAATGGGTAAAACAAAGAAAAACAACGATCGGGATTACAACTATCAAATTCATATTTCATAAACATAATCGTTCATGCGGTTAATACGTGAGCCCTGGCGGGTGGGCGAATATCTCCAACCTCCTCCTCGTGTGTGCATATCAATTCAATCTTTATATTAGTGATCATACACATTCATACATATTCGTTCATAATCATAATCATATTCATATCATGCATATTAGTAAATATAAACACTTACACCTTTTTCCTTCGGGTGGTGGACGGGATTGCAAGGCCCGGCCACCTAATCATATCAATGTGGCTATGAGGTTCATGAGTCCTCAAAGCCCGGTTAGAGTTTCCTCATCAAAAACTCCTTGACGAGGTCCGTTTCGCCGTAGTTCATTGTGGAACTAGCACATGGGATCCCAGTCGGCCCAATGCCTCCCCGGATAGCCATATGTACTAAATTCCTGGGCCCGTGTTCAGTTCATATCATGCACTCGCCAAAAATCGTAAGGTGGGGATACATAAGAGAAGGGCTTTACGTTGAAATTCATAAACTCTTTTGAAAAGACTCGATATATGTATGATTATAATATTTTAGTTCAAAACTTTCACATAAGGGGTATATCAGGTCGGTTCATATCTAATAGAAGAAAAACCCACCTGTTACACCTTACCGACAATACCAAAAGAAAGAAAGACTTGAGGTGTCCTACGAACCCGGCATCTCCGCCCTGGAGGAAACTGTATAAGAAACGACATGGTGCATATGTGAGACTCAAGACTCCAAATGAACCATATATGACGCACGACAACGTAATGCATGTGGTATGAGATGTTTAAGAAGTAAAATGATGTCATGAAGCCACATAATTCAAGTAATTCATTCAAGTACGTTCATAGCATAAAGGTTTCAAGCTCAAACATTTCATATCTTTTATTATCATTCATTCTTTTCATAGTTCATATAAAACGGTATCAAGTCATTCCATAATTTAAATCCATAGTTTAAAGGTCACACTTAATGAAATAATATAATACCACTTAAATCTCATAAATTCATTTCAAATTCATATCTTCAAATTTTATATCAAATGAATCCAAGAATTTCATATAATGATCATAACGTACTATTTGACGTTTACAATTAGAAAATAGGTAAATAAAAACATTCAAGTCATGAATTTCATATAACAAGTGTAACTCAAATATATCAAGTTTACCATTATAAAATAACAAATAAAGGCATTTAAATCATGAATGGAAATTAGATAACAAATTAATTTCATAAATTAAGTCCATAAGTCATAACATAAAATTCCACAATTAAAAGGTCACATTTCATGAAATAATATTACTATTTAAATCATTAAATTAGTAGCACTTAAGTTCATATTAATCAAATATATAATATAAAATATACATAACATACATAACATATATTAAATATTCATACTCACGCAACATGCATCATTGTATATCAATTTAGGGAATATGCATGAAAAATTGATATGGAGTACGCACATGCATGCAAAGCTGTCAACTAGCAAAATACAGTTTATAACCCCACATACTACAATCCTACTCATACCAAATGATAAAGTCTCACTTAACATGCAAGTACCAAGTCCGGGACAAGGAAGCAATAAAGAAACGGAAGGAAAACAATTAAAATACTTAAAGCCCTGCACCATATCTCCCCTCCCGGGGAGATTTACACATAAAAAGTCCCCTGGCCGGGGACTTCATGCAGTAAACAATCTGCATAAAAAAGTACCCGGCCGGGTACTTCTCAAGGTAAGATCTCCCCGGCCGGGGAGACACTACAGTCGCGGGAATGGAGATTTTCACCCCTGTTCGGCCCTGGTTCTCCTACCAAACCAATACCAACTCAACCAAGGATGTTAAGACGACAAAGATGGCAGCAAATCAGGTCACATACACCCACAAACAAGGCTGAAAACGAACAGCAGCTGGGGAAGAAGAAAAGGTACCAAACTCATGCATATATCTCAACCAAAACCTCAAGAACATTAATGGTATCTCACCCATATCACAACTACCACCAAGCTCAGACATATACAACAATAAATGAAGTGTAAGTGATCAAGTTTATAGCCTCAATTCAAGAGAAACACCAAAAGAAGTCATGGAATTCAAATTAGGGCATAAAATTCATTTTTTCAAGTCATGAAGCAAATCTCAACCATACATGGCTCAAATTCAGAATTTCTTGGATGAAAATGATCATATAATCATGTACATATCAAATATAAGCTTACCCCTTGAAGAAGATGGAAGAAAATGGAGATTGGAGCTCAAAATCTCCCTTGGGTGAATAGTTATGGGATTGGAACTGCTGCTGCTCAAAAGTCTGATTTTCCTCCTTTCTCTTGTGTGGATCGATGTGAGGGAGAGAGGGATGATATAATCTTAAGTTAGGGTCAAGTGGGTCCAAGTTTCACTCCATTTGGTTAACTATGGTTCAAGTTATGGTTAAAATGGTGGAAGGTGGTCATTTAGGCGAACATCACAAGTTTCGGTTAAAGTTCGGAGGTCAAGACGAGCTTAGAAAAATATGAGGCTTGTTCTATTGAACTCGAATCTTTGATACAAGTTCAGCGAAGGTGACGGAACTCGAATCCGAGTTCCCGAGCTCAAGATATCACATACGGAACCAAGGGTGCGCTAATTGCTCGTTATCCCCCGATTTGGTTCCACAATACAAAATAAATTCGTTACCACAACAAACGAGACTGAAAACCTAAAACGAGCATATAGACATATTCATAACACATAAATCTACAACATACTAAATTTCCACGACATTTCGATATCAATTCATATAAGAATGACGTACGATTAAAACACTCATGCGCTAACGTAATAATCTCATAACATTTCCAAATTAAATAAACATATTTATATTTTATTTTTAAATTAACTAAAGTCAACGAAATTATAAAATTAATTAATTAGCATAATTAAAAGTATAATTAATTATCAATTAACAATATCCAATTAACGAAATAAAATAAAATAATAACAATTTATAATAAAATTAAATCTTTAAAACACTTGTAACCAATTAATCACATAATTAAATAATTTAATTTGCGCAATTTATAAACACATACGACATATTTATACGAATGAAAAATCAGAGCGTTACATAACATGCTGAAATAAGATAATTTAAGCTATTAGCTTTTTAATACGATCTTTAACCAATTTAAGTTGTTCTTCATCCTCTTCAATATAATGATCGAGGCCATGATCTTTATAGAGATAAAAGCATAAAGATTTTAAGGATTGAATAGATCCTTCCGGATATCTCTGTTTGGCTATAAGCCTTGGAATACTTCTAAGACTTAAATAAATCTTAGCAGATGGTCTTTTAATATTAGTTCTAATATCATAAGGAACAATCAAGGGGGGATCAAACATATATTTGAATTCTTCTGAATTCTCGAGGTTAATTGACCTTTCTTCCTGCATAAGAGAATCCATATCTGCAAAATATCAGATAATATAATAATTAATCTCTTCAAGGAGCCTTTCCTTAAAATCCCTACTAGAATTAATATGGAAATAAGCATTTTCATATTGATTTCTTCTATCAATATAATTGATGTTGATTCTTGGATTAAGAATCTCATAATGGATTTTATCCTCCCAATAAATAATATTCTTGTCATGCTCATGTGCTAGGAACACAATTTTCTTCACATAATTGTGAAATTTCTTGGTCTTATCCCAATTGATAGATTTGTAAAATATGTGGGGAGGTAACTCTGGAATTCCTCTAGCTCCACACATCCTGTAAATATTCTCGAGTTAGAAAATCAGGAAGACTATTTTCGGTTCCTTTTCTATAGATGATTCAAAATCAAAAGGAGCTAACTGAGCTTGCCATCTAGCAAACATTTGCTTAGAAACTTGATGATCAATAGTTTTATTAAACATATATTTAGCAGCCTGACAATCAGTCTTGATCACAAATATTTAATTATATAAATCGTCTTGAAATTTTAAAACACATTTAAGAATAGACAAAATCTCTTTTGCTGTAGTAGCGTAATTTTTCTGACTATCTCTCCATTTTCCAGAATGGAATCTAACAAAATATTCTTGTTGGTTATGAGGAGATTTTTGTTTAAGAATTCCTCCATAGCCTATATCAGAGGCGTCTGTTTCAATAATCTTATCTCATTTGGGATTAGCAAGCATCAAACAAGGTAGATTTATAACTCTACTCTTGATTTTTTTTAATAGCTTGAGTATGATCCTCTGTCCAGGGTTTAGGATTTTTCTTTAACCTATCATAAAGAATAGCTGTATCCTCAGCTAAATTCTTATAGTAAGGGGAAATATAATTTAAACTACCAAGAAATCTTTGGAGTTGGATTTTATCAATAATTTGGTTAGGAAATTTTGAAGCGAATTCTATGCTTCTGTTTTTTTTTTTTTTTTTTTTTTTGATCTCTCGGAGTTTCCCCCCACCCAATTGAGTGAAGGACTAATCTCTCGAGGTAGCTGAAGGCGCTTATTACGGGAACCTCTCCCAACGTAGTTTTTTACATCCACAAGGTTCGAACCCAAGACCTTGCTTAAGTGAACTCAAGCCCCTATCCACTTGAGCCAACTGCCCGTTGGTTATGCTTCTGTTAATGGGTATAATTTTTCCTTTTTCACTATTTTGACCCAAAAACCAAATTCTTATTTGAAAAAGAGGCATTTTGGTTTAGATATCACCAAACCATTTTGAATAACAATTTTCTTGAATATATCAAGATGTTTAAAATGATTTTCAATATTTTTTGAAAATACTAAAATATCATCAATATAAACAATTATAAAATCACTTTAAGGACTAAAAATATCTTTCATAATATTATGAAATTCTGAAGGGGCATTCTTTAGCCAAAAGGCATTACTTTCCACTCATATTGCCCAAAAGGGATATTAAAAGTAGTTTTACAAATATCTTTCTCATTAATTTGGATTTGCCAATATCCTGATTTTAAATCAAACTTTGAAAATATTAAGGCATCATAAAGCCTGTCTAATAAATCCTTTTTATTAAGAATTGGATACCTAATCCATTTCAAAACGTTATTCAAAGGTTTATAGTTGATGACTAACCTGAGAACTCCTCTCTCTTGTTCAGCTTGTTTATTAACATAAAAAGTTGTGCATGACCAAGGAGACTTAGAGGGTCTTATTAACCCTTTGGCTTGAAGAGATTATATCTCTTTCTTACAGAGATCTAAATATTCTCTGTTCATTTGGCATGGCCTAGCTTTCATAGAAATTTTCCTTTCATCAAAGTCTTCCTCATAAGGAAGAGAAACTATATGTTTCTTTCTGTCCCAAAAAGCATTTGGATGGTCATTACAAATTTGTAAAGAAAACTGATTATGAAGAAATTTAATTTTTTCTTGTAATTTAATGTTTTTCAAAATATTGTCAATATTATTTAAATCAATTTCTTGTTTAAGAAAATTAATTTGTTTTTCTTTTCTATCAATCAAAGAATCCTTTATCTGATTCAAGACTCTAGTAAAGGGTTCAATAATAAATTGAAAAGATATTTCTTTTCCTTCAAAGGTCCCAACAAAACCCTTTTCATCAATATTCTTTATAGGAAATATTTTCTTTAAAAATGGAGTCCCAAGTATTACTTGGTTAGTAATATTTTTCACAAGTAAAAAGCTATTAGGAATACAAACTTTGCTTTTGCAAATATAGGCCTTTATAAGCTTGTAATCAATTTTCATTTTCTACCCATTAACAACACTTATGGAATGAGTAATTTTATGAAAATACCTAGTAGGAATTATTCCTTCTTGAATGAAATTTAAATCAGCACCACTATCAACAAGAGCTATAAGATCTTGTTTATAGTTTTCATCGATCAGAATAGAAATTTTTATAAATCATTTTTGAGATGTAATCATCTCTAAAGTAGATAAGAAATTTTCATCTTTTGAAAAAGTAATTTGGTTTTCA
Source organism: Lantana camara (assembly GCA_037501455.1). Taxonomy (NCBI): domain Eukaryota; kingdom Viridiplantae; phylum Streptophyta; class Magnoliopsida; order Lamiales; family Verbenaceae; genus Lantana; species Lantana camara. The sequence continues at coordinate 45,700,894 of CM074859.1, forward strand.
ATTTCTGGAATAGCAATTTGCTTTCCTTTACTTATTTCAAGTTTAAAAACTCTTTCCTCAAGACTTTTGTTATTATTTTTTAAAAATTTTATTTCATTCTTGAGGTTTTGTATTTCAAGAGATAAATCATCCATACTGGCAGGATTCTTATACGATTGTTTTTGTTTTAAAATTCTTTTAACTTCTGCCATAGTATATGGATTAGAATCTCTTTGAATACTTTCTTGATTTTTAAAATCATTTTCATTTTTCAATTGATCAATAATTTTTGATCTAATAATAGGATCTTGAATAGTTTTTAAAATTTTCAAAACACTGTCATTAGTAATAACATTCACTTCCATAAATTGAGAAATAATTTGATAAATATTTCCTTCTTCTGAACTTGAAGAGCTATCTTGGTTTTCACAAGTCAAACCATTCTTACAAGCTCCACATTCTTCTTCTGATTCAGAAGAGTAATTTTCAAACTTCTAAATCATCTGAATGTGATGATTCTTCTGTTTCAGAATCTGAGTTTAAAAACAATTTGCATAAATTATTTTTGAGATCAGCATTAACCTCAAGATTATTAATCTTTTTCTTAGTCCAACATTGATTAGCATAATGACCAATCTTTCCGCATTTGCGACAAATAACATGAGGATTATTAGCCTTCCTTTTTTCTTTTCTTAACTCCCTCTTTATTAAGAGAAATAGTTTCTTCAGTGGTTTTAACCCACCTGCTTAAAACTTAAAACTGAACCTATCAAAAGTTCCAAATTTATAAATAACTTTTGGATCTATTTTAGGAATAGTCCATTTATTCAACAAATCTAAATTCTGAGGAATATCATATTCCTCTTCAATACTGTTTTTAACAGTATCTCTTTTCCTTATGATATTCATCATAAAAGATTGTGTTGAATAATACCAGAAACTAAAATCAATACCATTAAAATGATACCATTTTAGGGATCTTTTATTAAGGCGGAAAATAATTTCAAATTAATTTCAAGAATTAAATTATTTGGTGAGACCATATCAAAAACTTCTATACTGTACATGGGTTTTTTTACAAGCCTATATATATACATCTATGATGCACGGATACGGACACGGCGACACGGATACGACAACACGGATTTTTTCTTGAATTTCCCACGTGAGAAGTGTCGGACACGGTGTCCGACACGACACGACACGGCAAAATGATATTTTTAGGAGTGTCCGTGCATCATAAATATACATACATATACATAAAATTAACTTTCAGGGTGAGTTAAACCAAAATCAAATTTTCATAAGTAGCTAGAGCTCATAAGCATTTTATCTAGGATTTACCTTAAAAGCCTGAGAATTAGGCACACATAACCATGATAATTGGTGAACATGTGGATGAATGTAGGGTGTGTGAGAAACAATGTTTTAAGAACCGGGCCGGACCGGACGGTCCAACTGCTAGAACCGTCGCCCGGTTTAAGGAACGGTTGGGTTAACTCCCCAAAACCGGACAAGGCTCAAAACCGTGATATTTTGAGAGAACCGTTCAAAACCGCGGTTCGACCGATAAAACCGACGAGCCATCCCCAGATCAAGTGAACCGTTCGATTTTTTAAAAAATAATAAATTTATAAAATTAAACCCCAATTTCTCTAATTTTCTATATTTTTCTACTATTTCTATATGTTTTCTGCAACCACTTCTTCAAAACTAATGTATTATGTATTTTTCATTTAATTTGGGATGATTATTTTCTTGCTTTGGACTTTTGAACTTTAAATGTTCAGGTTACGAATCATGAATTTTGAATTTATGTTTTATTTTAGCTCATAATCTTTGGTTTTTTATTCATTGTTTAAATTTGCATATTATATTTGTATATAAATTGAGAAAAATATAAAAGAAAATTTTAAAAGATATTTTATTATTTATTATTTATATATATATAATATTTAATATTATTTATGACATAATTATGACGTCACCGATTCGACCACGGTTGATCCAATGGTTGAACCAGTGACCCTTGACCCAGTTGATTTTTTGGTTCGCTTAACGGTCCGATTTTTAAAACATTGGTGAGAAAATTGTCTATAGATTCTTCAATTCGACATGTATAAAAACTATTTTGGTCATAAATTCAACACATTTTTTCTTTCATCTTTCATTAATATAATATTGTCTATTAAAGATATGAATAAACAAAAATCAAAACAATTTTAACTCATGTCTTTCTGTGTTCTTTTACGATTATAATAATAATAAGAGAAAAAACTTTTTTTTCATCCGAACTTTGTGCATTTTTACAATTTATCATCCCAACAAACTTTCATCGCAAACCGTCATCCAATCTTTGCATTTGTAGCAAACCGTTATCTAAATTTTTTTATGGGTGGTTTTGGCAAAAAAACTTAACATGTGGCATGTTTATAATACATACATGTCAGCTGTATTTTCACCAAAACCAATAAAAAAAAATTAAATTTAGATGGAGGTTTGTTACGAATGCAAAGATTGGATGGTAGTTTGCAATGAAAGTTTGTTGGTATGGTAAATTGCAAAAATGCACAAAATTCGAATGGCAAAATTTTTTTTTCCCTAATAATAATATTCCTTTCCCATTTTAATTTTCTTTCCTAAATTCATTTCATTACTGCCTAAAACAGCCTAAAATCAATTCCTTCACACCAATCATCATTGAATTTTGAATCTCGCCAGCTGATGATCTGGATGGCTCGCTTAGAATGAAGGGTTGAATACCCCTTGTGGCCACGCCCGTTTTGTCCCACTCTACTGGCCAACAATAACTTTGAGTGTTTTTAGATTTTGGAGTTTGGCTCACATTTCGAGTATGAAAAATATTGAAAAATTTTGGATCATGAAAAGTTATATTTGGACTTGTTTTCGTTTATTAATATATGAGGGCCAGTTATTTAAAAAAAAAAAAAAAAACCGTCAAAATTTGAATCAATAAACTACATAGAGCGAGTAATGGAGGCAGGTGATTGATTGGGATTTCAGAATTTCTGCACATTTTTATTAATATTATTTCCGACACACTCATTGCTATTATTTGTAATATAATCTACATCAAAATACAAAATATTTTATAATGATTTGTACATAAACAAGCCCATCCAAGCTCGGGGAAACCACGCAGAATAAATTACAGAAAAGAACACTACCTGGACAAACTCAAATCATCAATATCTCTAATCAAACCCAACTCGATTATTTCTCCAGATGGTTTCACTTCATTCTTGAACGTTATGCCCTCGCTCTTATCGATTAAGCCACCTGCGACTACACATTCTTGATGCCTGAAACAATTGATGAGATGGTCGTTTGTGATTCCAGCCGCTTGCATAAATGAGTACACGACTGTGGGGCCCACCCCCCGAAATCCTCTCCTAACGAGGTCTTTGCTTATTGCTTCTGCTTTCGATGTCTTAATTGGAACTTGTCGAGGATAGCGGAAGTTACCTATGGTTGGCTTGTAATTTACGAAAGCCCATATGTATTTGTCAAAAGAACCGACCTCGTCTATGATCTGTACAATAAGTAAAGATCATCAATATCAGAATAATTATTTGAGCAATTGTCTTCCTCTTTCTTTCTTTTTTTTTTTTTTTTTTTTTCTTTTCTGGTGAGATGGTAACAAGTAAGCATATTTGTCTGGCAAATGACTTGTCGTTAGGTTCTAGGTAAATACACCCCATTATTTGTCCTTTTCTTTTTCTTATATAGAGGATGATAGATCTATTTCACCATTCTCCACTCATATCAGATAATTTGAAATCTTTTATAATTTTGGTCATCCACTAATAGGGTGTCAGTTTGGCTGAGCTTATTAAGCTTGATGCTTGAGACATTATAAGATGTAATGAAGCGTTCGGTAAATTCCTAAAGAAAGGAGTTTGTAAGCTTTTAAAACTAGATGCTAAAATAAGTTATATTAGGAGCTCATATACTCTATTTTAAAATAAGCTGGGGAATACCAACTTATTTTAATAACTTTTAACACATCCCTACCTTTTGATTATGTTTATATAGATTACACAATAGCCATTATTAGCATCTCACAAGCTCATGATCTTACATTTAGCCAAACAAGTACTTATAAGATCCAACACCTAAAAGTTCCAAAAACATCTTATAATACGTAAAAGCTTTTATGTTTTTCAAAAGCTTCAGTCAAAACAACCTCTTAAATCTTAATCTTCATTTACTGAAGCAGCAAACATTCCCGCTAACTTATCGGGGGTTAAGTCAATGTAAGCTAACGAATCTGCTAGATGTAAACCATAGATAAAATGTCGATTAGATATACTAATTAACATTTGGACCATTTCTTATGAGCGCTTTTCAGAGGCAAGGCCCTTTCTTTCTCCCTACACATAGAATACATGCTATATTTCACAAAAGTACGAATTTTGTGAATGCAGCAGTGCATTCAATATAAAATAAGAAAAGGATAAAATGCAGCTCAAAAGAAGATTCGGTGCTTACCTTATGAATTTGACGTGCATTTTCAATAATTGCTCGCAGCTTTAGTTCTGACAGAAGAGAGGTGGCAGGACTTCCTGGTGCTGCAATTTTCTTCTCATTCAGTTTTGACACAGCAATTGGATCAAAGTCCATAAAGATATCTCTGTATTCAGGCATATCCAAGCAGATCAGCTTTAGCTAGTTAGAAGTCGTCTATTTGTTGTGATTAACTTGTTTCTAGGCATAACAAAATCCAAATACCTGAATATTTGCCCTTTACTAAGAATAACAGGCCATGATAGTTCAGCTAATGCAGTGGAAAAGCTAAGCAGTTCGAAAAGTTTCCTGCAAATTGTTAGCAGGTGGTTAGTAAAATAAAGCCACAACATGGTTGCTTGCTATTAGCAGGCGAAAAACAAGTAAGATATATTAGCTGCTGGGATTACCTGTCATCGTGTATAGGAAGTCCCCACTCTTCATCATGGAAAGCTGCATATAATGGATCTTCAAGGAAAAGAAAACCAATCAGAAGGAGGAATACAGGGGCAAGCTGCATAGGTGTTTGGAGACGTATGAGCCCATACAGAATGCTAGTCTCCAAATTAAATTGAAGGAAGCAAAACTAAATGGAAAAGATAATTCAATATAAAGAGAATGGAACTGCATTTTTATGTGAAATTAGCACAGGACATGCATCACCTTTTTCTACACAAGAAAACATCATATAGCAAGACAAATTTTTGTGAGGACTGTAAATGAATTTTTGTGAGAACTTTTTGTGTCAAGTAGTCTATCTACAAGGCATTACATATTTTTGTGAGGACAACAAAAGATTCGAATATCTGAGGCTGAACTTTCACACAAGACATTACTACATGGGCCAAGGGGACAATTTTTATCCTTTTCTTTTTCTATATCTTTAGTTCATTATTGATTATATAGTTGGTTGAGCTTCCAATTAGTGCATGAAGATTTCCTTTTTACGTACATCGGAAAGGTAAGACAGGAATAGGATAGCAAAATATCCATCAATACACAAACCTCTTAAGAGAAATTCATGCTTGTGGCAAGACCAGTCTACTTTTCCTCCACAAAGACAGCCTCTTAGCATATACATATGATTGTATTGTTTGTAAATGCTGATCCATGCCGGAGATAGCTCAGATATTCAGAAAGGCAAATATACAAATGGCTGTAGCCCAATTTCCACAAACCACCCCCACTCCCCCATTCTTTCCCCTCATAGATATTTCCAATCAAGAAATATTTATACCATTATATGCAGAGTGCCATCCCAGATGCCGTCTCAATGATGACAATCACATCTGAGGTTTATTAACTACTTGTCATCTCAAGAATCATAAAAGCAGAAGAGATTAACTAAAGTAAAGGTTCTTCTTTTATTCCAAACGCTGCAAATATTTAATTAAAAAAAATGGATTAACTAGTTCACTTCTACTCTTATCTCCCAAATTGGAGACGAACCAAAACCGGGCCAAGTCAAGGAATATCACTCACACACATAAAACTGCCGTTAGATGATTATTTAACCCAAATTACCAAATTCAGAAGCAACCGATCTCCCAATCGAGATCATGATCGCATCAGCTCATTTTGCAAACCTGACCCCGAGTATTTATATTTTATACAGCGTATCCACCAATGACAGACACCAAAATTAACAGGAAACACAGAAATTGAAATCAATTTGATCACATTAACATCTCCATGGTTCCATAAAACCACGTAAAGACATACCAGTATTCGGAGTCACCCAAGCGCACCTTCTCTTAACCAAAGCACCATCAATCACCACACCGTCACTCTCATCCCCAACATTTTTCGGATTTCCCTCCTTATTCTCAAGTTTCTCCCCTTTAAAGCTGCACTTCTGCTTACTCTTGAAGGGCGGTGTTAGAGTCCCACTTCCCCGACTAATCCTCCCAGTCGATGCCCGGCTGTGAGAAGAATCAGACGAAGCATCAGAAGAGCACGACGCATTCAGTGACAAATTAGGCGACCGATGCCTCAAAATCGTGGCAGCACTGCTGCCAGTCTTCCTCAGACCCACCGGAGACGGAATCCTATCCAACCCCATTTCCGGCGACCGCATTCCACCGGGAGACTTCTTCCCTTTAGTCTCATCAATCTCCTGACTTCTCTGCATCTTCTCACTCTTCAACTTCACAGTCGGCTTCCGCAATTCGACGGATCTGGCTTTATTTCCTGCCGGACCAAGCACCGGTCTGGCCTCCGATTCGGCGACATTCATCGACTTCACCCTCGGCGGTCCAGACATCACCGATTAGCAGAAATTAGGGTTTGTAAAGCTCACAAGAACTCGAAATTCAGACGAAGCATTAGCCAACTCACATTAGCTTTTCAAGTGAGCTCCGGGAAGTACATTGTGGCATTGTGGTGGCGTGAGCTGAAATTAGAACCCTAGAGAAGGGGAAAATCCAAATTCGGACTTTAACCGGTTGTAGAGAGGGTGAAGGCGGCCGTAGATAAGCTGGACGCGGTGGCGCTGGCACGACCGGAGGCGGATGAAACTACTTTGGTGGCTGATCAACGCCGTGGGCTGATTCGACTATTCGAGAGAAAACCATTAAATGCCTTGCCACCTCAGTGAGGCAACGTTTTTTCTTTCCCGTGATTTTTTTAGGTGAACTTTGATCATCACATTTCCATTTTTTGTTTCCTATTAATTTAGGAAAAATTCTTTTGCAACCGTTTGTAAAAAACAAATTTTCTTACCGAGAAATCATAACCCATTAGATTAATGATTACTTTAGTCGTAATATTTAACTGTATATTCTATTTTCGATTTTTTTTCTCTTTTACTTAATTTATTTATAATTTTTTAAAAAAATAATAGGAATTTTATAAAGAACCCCATCTCAAAAGAAAATAACAATTAAAATAAACACAAGAATAAGTCTAGAAAATAAAGTAAAGGAAGTATTATTCCTTAAACCATAAAACATTAAACCAAAAATATGATCATCAAAATTATTTTGATCAAAATCTTTGATTTCTCTATATTTTTTTTCAAATGTATTGGTAAAAGCTGACGGCCTATGAAGGTAAGCCCGATTCTGACCGAAATCTCTTCAAAACTCTAGTGCTTTGACAAATATCTTGCAAACATAATGTTTTCTCCATATGTTTATTAAATGAATTTTAATGTTTGAAAGAAGCCATTTTTTTTATTGTTTTTGAATCGTCTTCCACTACTTCTTGAGATTGGTTAATAACACAATTTTTTCAATAAATCGATTGCTCTAACTCTTCACCTAAAACAACACCAATAATTGACTTAATTCCCGATAGGGGTTTTTTTCGAAGTCAACTCTGGAGAACTTTGAATATATTTCGGAATACTTATTTTCTTTGGCAGACTTTGATCGATTCGTTATCTTTTTCTTTTTTTGATTCACCGAGAGAGCGCGATCTACAATCTTGTCAACAATAGTATTAATGTCTGCTACCTATCTATTATTAATTTCTTCTTCATCAATTGATTCCTCCTCATCGATTGATTCTTCCTTGTTGCATTAATTTTGGGGAAGATGTTCCCGCATGGAAAGGCATCGCGGAGGTGTTCAAACCTGGTTGCTTGATTGGTGGTGGTTGATTGGCAACGACCCAAATTTTAGAGGAGGGTTTGGAATAATTTTTATACTCCTCTTGGCCTAAGGTTGGTGGTCCAAAATGTGTATTTGAGGATTGAGCCGAGAAATCATTGACTTGCGTCGAAAGGTTGTTATTTTAGACAACAATTGAGAATTTTTTATAGCCAATATCCGTCTTTAATGCATCGTCCATGGGCTACTCTTGTGGTTTTGATGTCTTCCCATTAATTTGATTCTGGTCAATTAACTGAGTGTAGGTTTGATTATTTTGGAATCCAAAATCATCGTTGGGCCGCCTCCGTCATCCCCATTAGGTGTCGCGCACTACTTGCACCGTTAGGGGGGGCTCACCATCATCGTTCCCTTTTTCGTTACGTTCTCCGACGCATTTCCCATCAATCACCTCGCACAAATCCCAGACCTCTTCCGCACCACTATAGCAATCTTTTTCTTCGTGCCCAATATGCGTACATTTTCGATAGTAAGGTGAAAATTGTTCGTACACAATCAGTTGAATTCAAGTTAACCTGTGATGCCCAGTGTTTTCAGATCGACCAGATATGACGACTTACGTGTGATTTTTTTGAGAGATAGAATTTGTTTATTTTATCCCTTTATGCCTTGTACAATAATATACAATTTGATTACCTAATTGAAACTAATATGAATTATGTGACTCAAAACTTATAATATGTTTACGTGATTTAATCGCTTTGACGTTTAATTCTTTATTTACTTGTTAATTGTTAATTCCATGATTTATATTTACATGTACTTAATTGATCAATTTATAAAATATATGTATTTAATCAAATTAATTTTTGACTTTAATTGCCAACTAAACAAACCTTGGAGACCTATTTGTAGCACCTAAACTCTTGGGAGACCTAAATGAAGCATCTAAAAACTCAAGGGGCTAAAGTGTAATTTTTCCTCTTCTCCTTCATGCCTTACACGATCCAAACCCCCACCCGCATCTCATTCTTCTTCTTTCATTTTCTTCTAACTTTAAAGCTCCCAAACCCTTTTCTTTCTTCCCTTCTACACGAACCAATCAAGAAGCCAGAAGGCAAGGAGATTTCATCCACGTTCAAGCAAGAATTCAAGCCCAACCTCCTCTTCATCTTCTTCCTTCTTTTATTTTAAGGTATTGGATGAACCATATGTGTATATATATATGAGTTTGAATAGGATATGTTAGGTTTTGTGGAAATCTTGGAGCTAAAGCATGTTATTATGGTTGTTGAATGATTATATGAAGATTTACATGAATTAAATGCTTGGGTTGGAGGTTGTTAGTTGAATATATTTATGAAATATATTGTGTTGAAAAACAGAGTTTGCACAGCAGAATTTTAAATTTTTTTCCAAGAGCGAATCGTAAAACTTGAAATGTTTGTTTCGAATCTAAGAAGGGTTACAAGAAACTTACGGGGATTGAAGGTTTCTAGTGATGTTGATACCGCCTATCAAACACCCTTCATGCGGTTCTCGAATAGATCCCAAAATAGGTAATCCTCCAAAGCGTATCCACACCAGTCCTAGATCACGATCAAGGTACTAAGAATGCTAGTTTTGTGGTTGGTGTTTTGGCAAGAAATTAACTTTGAAAATTTTTCTTTTCATTTTGACAAAATAATTAACGCTTCAAGAATGTTGGTCTAAAGTGTAAGAGAAGCACCACCACTAGTATAAATACTAGTGGGGTTTGAAATCCCCTAGGATTCCCAAACCTAGTAGGCTTTGATTCCTTGCTCACTAATGCACTAATTAATTATTATCTTTTAATTGAAAATAAACTCTTAACTTATTCTCCAAGATAATGAAAGAGATCCTTCTCGCTCCTACAATAGGAAGTTTGACTTTTCAGCCTTTATCTAATATAAAGTGATAAATTAATTTAGTCAATAAATAACTTAATTCATAATTAATTATTTATTGGGTTGATTATTTTGACATTGGACTTAACAATAAATTCATAGTTAATTAAAATACCAAAATTAATTAATTAATCTAGAAAAGAATTCACGTGTGAATTAAATCACACCTTCGAAGCCACGCGTGTAACCATTTTGTGTGACACGTGGCAGCCACGTACACTGCGTGACACGTGGCAGTGATCCACGTGTTTGTGGTTTCACTTCGATCAACAATTTGATCCTTCGTTAATCAAATTAACTTCCTACCAAAACCCTCGTGACCTGGCATTTGTGTGTGACCCTTTAGGTTTATTATTCGATTAGCAGTAACACTAAATAATTAATTCTCATAATTAATTAATCAGTTCACAGATCACACAACCGTAATCTAGCAATAGGTGTGTGACCCATAGCCGAATAACGAAATGAATCGAAGAACCTTTCAGTCAATGACAATCAGTGAAATACGATCCTCCTACAACTCCATCTCTCAATCAAGACATTAAGGCATGGGAATAACATTTAGAGCCTTGTTATTCTCGAATTTTAAAGTTAAGTTCGTTTCATATCCATTTAGATCTCAATCTAAGAAAACTTCATTTTCTTGATGTCTTGATCTTTTATCTACCTTGGCCTTTAATATTTAATGGACTATGAACAACTTAATCAGTAACAGATCATTCTTGTTCTTAACAAGTGTAGGTCCTTTATTGATTCTACTAATTCTTCATATGCCACTTAGCTTGTGTAATCCCTGTTAGGAATTGTGCCCTAGAAAGACGATTGTATATCCGCTTTGGACTTTTCCTTATTGTAATCATAGATAATCTTTGAATGAAATAAAACGAATTGAGGCAACACTTCTTTATATTCTCTTGTTTGGTATGCGTTCACTTTATCTGTGCATGTATGAGAACTCCCCTAATCCTGATAACTTTAGGACTCTACCATTTAGGTGAAATGGTTCATAAAACGAGCCCTATATCACATAACTCATGATTAGTAAAATACTCCAAGCCGATGAGTCCTACAGACAGTGGGAGTGTCAACCTGACTCCTCTAAGGCTTGCTTGTGGGATCACGACCTTAAGAAGGACCACCTTGTTTCATGGAGGTGCAAAGTGTATAGTTGATACGTGTGACACGTGAGGGTGCTTACTTCCATAAGTAAGTTCACTGAGGTGCCCCGTGTGAGAAGATTCCTAAATGGGAAAAGAAGTTTCTATTTCAGGAAATGGAAATTTCCAGATTAGGAAATATCTCACGAGTCATTGATGTGATTAATTGATCCTTAGACTTGAGGTTCCATGTCACTTTATGAGTTAACTCTGTAGTCTTAGGTATAAGCATTAAAGGGTGTCGCCTTAGAGAACTGATTCAAGGCTTATGCTGGGGCTGCACAAGCGATTCATGAAAGTGAATGAGAATCAAGAAAGGACCTACACTTGCATTTGCAAGGTGATCTCTTATTGTGTAAGTCATTCATATGGCATATGGAGTCCTTGACCAAGGCCGTAGATCAAGACATCAAGAAAAGGGTTTCTTGGATTGAGATCAAATGGATATGAAATGCACTTAGCTTTAGGACCAGATTATTAGGGTTGTGATTATTCCCTTACCCTAGATCTTGGTTGAGAGATAGTAAGTAGGAGGATTGTATTTCACATGAATCAATGACTTAAAGGTTCTGTCGAATCGAGACATTCTAATTCTGCTATGGGTTAAACACCTGTTGCTAGACTATGGTCGTTTAATATGTGAACTGATTAATTAATTAGTGAATTAATTAATTAGGGTCACTGCTAATTGAATTGAGAACCTAGAAGGTCACACACAACAACTTGGTTACATGAGTTGAGCCTTTGAAATGATTAAACGAGTTAATCGAGCCAAAAAGGGTTCCACACGTGTGGGTCACGTACGTGACACGTGTCCTATATGGACACGTGTGCACCATGCGTGTATATTTATTTGTGTATTGAATAATTAATGTGTTAATTATTTAATGGACTTTGGTTTAATTTTGAATTAAAATGAAAGTCTTATTTTGGAGAAATTAATCTATTTAATTAATTATGAATTAATTAATTAGATAAATAAGTTATTTATTTATTAATAAATAAAATATAATATTATCCAAAAGGAGTTTGGATATTTTAGCTCTCTTAAAAGTTGGTTTGAATTAGAATTCAAAGTCAAGGTTTGGAATTACTTGATGATCAAGTAATAAAAGAGAGAGGGACCAAATCCTTAGTCCATAAGGACTAAGTTTCGGCCGCCCATCTCCGTATTATATATAGGGGAGCTCGAGCTCCCCTTAGAGGGTAATTGATGATTTCTTTTGGTTCATGTGTTGAACACCTTCCTTTCTCCAAGATCAAATAAACCCTAGGTTAAGCCTAAACACTAACTAGAGAACTAGCATCCTTACTAGTTAGATTGTAGTCAAGTTGGTGGACTATCTCTAGAGAGCTTCAAGTTAGAAGTTTTTAAAGATTTGAGCTTTACCAAGGAGAGGGGATCAAGCCGCGAGAAGAGCGTTCTTTGGTGGCTTGAAACGCTTCAAGAAAAATTATTGAAAAGTAAGTTTCTTTACCTTACGAATTTGGATTCATGATTGCGAGATTCGATCCTTTTGTTGGAAAATTTTAAAATTTCCGCTGCTTTCTGATTCCGTTTTTCCAACAAGTGGTATCAGAGTCACCTCGTTAATCGTGTTTCTGATTCGTCTCCACTTAACTGAATTTGGTAGAAATTCCTAGGCTTGATGCGATTGAGTATTTATAACTGTTTTAGAATGCCTGAATTACGATACTGTATTTTTTTCCTGAAAGTTTCTGAAAAATGTTTTGTAAAAATTTGTGTTTTTGAAAACTGTTTTAGATTTGAAACTGTATAAACTGTTTTTGGATTTCTTGGATTGGTTTTACTTTTGAACGAAAACACGAGAAGAAAACCCGGATTATGACCAACAAGCGAAACCCCGAGCGGGAAGGCGTTGTGCGCGAGGGCCTCGCGCGCCGCCGCCCGCCTGACCTAGACGTGCACAAGCCTTGCACCTAGTCCCTCCCACAACCGCGCGGGAGGCGTTCCGAGTGAGCCATGGGCTGGTGGGATCGCCCGCAAGAGGCTGAGAGGGCCGCCCGCAGCAGCGCGCGGCGTGCGCGCCTGCGACGCGTGCATCCCTTTTCGCGTACGGGCCCCGTTTTTCCCTCGTAATCCATTTTCGTATCTCGTGCAATCCAGTCCCAATTTTATTTAATTTTATTAAAACTTGTTTTTGATTAAATTAATTTATTTTGAATAAGAGTTAAAATTGGGATTTTTTTAGAAATAGAAACAGTTTATAATTTTGGGAAACTACATCTTTGATAAAATTATTAATTTTCAGAAATTAATTGGAATTTTATTAGTTATAGTAATTTGGGATTTATTGAAGATTGTTATGAATAAGACTCGCATCTAGTCGTGTTTTGAGTCATTAGGACTTGAAAAGGGAATTTTAATTTATTGGCTAAATTTAAATTCTCGCAAGAAGCATGTTAGGTGATCATGGGTACTAGTCTTTGTATAGTTTTAATTTATGCACATGAATGGTTTAAATTGGGGTTGGAGCCCTATAGTTGCATTTTTCAATTGAGGTTGGAGCCTCACTTATGTGCGTACTGTTATGTGATTTATTATGTGGCTTTCCATATTACTGTTTTGACGCCGGGGTATACCCCGTGTATTTGTCTAAGACCAATATGAAGATTGAGCCTTATTACTTTTCAGTACTTTTTCATTTTTTTGAGAGTAGAATAGGTGGTGAGGTTTTTATTTTCATTTTGGAGACAATGCACCCATGGAGTAAGATGGACCATATTCAAGTAATAAGGAGACCATAAGTGAAGACCCCTCAAAATGTTAAGGAGGGGAATCTCAATTGAAGATGTAATAGAGATAGGGCTCGTATTTTGTTACTGCTTTCCCTTATGTGATTTAAACTGTTTATGTGGCATGTACGTTAGAACTTGTGATTGTGGAGTGGCTTCCACATATCACGCATAAGATAGGTAGAACCCATGATCATCACATGTTAGTATCATGCTAGGACATGTTATCTGCTAAGTGCTTGTGTGAAATGCATTTAAGTTATACTTACATTAATCAAGACTAATTAAAATTGGATAACATATATGTTGGTGAGGTCGAACTGGATAACTCTCCGGTTGATTCGAAAATTCCCATTAAATATTAAGCTAATTTCGAACAATAGGTGTTTAATTCGAGATGCAGATTTTGAATTAAATCCCTAGCATTCCATCAATAGGTTTTAAGTTTAGTAAGTGAAGCTAGTTATTGTCCGCGAGTTGTGGGATAGCTAGTGGAGCTTATTAGTTCTTAGTTACCTAATTGATCATTTTAAATGATCAATATTTCGTGGTCAATTTTGGCAAGGGCGATGTCCGCGAGTCGTGGGTCGTTCGAACTAAGTTTTGATCATGATCTTATGATTGATGGGTCTAGCTTAACGCCTAAGTAAATATGGATGTCGCTGTTAGGAATAGTGCCCTAGAAAGCCGATTGTATATCCGCTTTGTGCTTTTCCTTATTGTAATCACAGACAATCTTTGAATAAAATAACGAATTGAGGCAACACTTCTTTATATGCTCTTGTTTGGTATGCGTTTACTTCATCTGTGCATGTATAAGAACTCCCCTAATCCTGATGACTTTAGGACTCTACCATTTAGGTGAAATGGTTCATGAAACGAGCCCTATTTCACATAAGTCATGATTAGTAAAAATACTCCAAGCCGACGAGTCCTATCGACAGTGGGAGTGTCAACCTGACTCCTCTAACGCTTGCTTGTGGGATCACGCCCTTAAGAAGGACCACCTTCTTTCATGGAGGTGCAAAGTGTATAGTTGATACGTGCGTGATACATGAGGGTGCTTACTTCAATAAGTAAGTTCACTGAGGTGCCCCATGTGAGAAGACTCCTAAATGGGAAAGGAAGTTTCTATTTCAGGAAATGGAAACTTCCAGATTAGGAAATATCTCGCGAGTCATTGATGTGATTCATTGATCCTTAGACTTGAGGTTCCATGTCACTTTATGAGTTAACTCTGTAGTCTTAGGTATAAGCTTTAAAGGGTGTCGTCTTAGCAACTGATTCAAGGCTTATGCTGTTGGAAAACACGAATCAGAAAGCAGCGGAATTTAAAAAAAATTTCCCAACAAAAGGATCTTGAACTCGCAATCGTGTAACCAAATTCGTAAAGATAGAAAACTTACTTTTCTTTTGTTCTTTCTTGAAGCGTTTCAAGCCACCCAAGAACGCTCTTCTCGCGGCTTGATCCCCTCTCCTTGGTAAAGCTCGAATCTTCAAACTTCTAACTTGAAGTCTCTAGAGAAAGTCCACCAACTTGATCACAATCTAACTAGTAAGGATGCTAGTTCTCTAGTTAGTGTTTAGGCTTAACCTAGGGTTTTTTTTAATCTTGGAGAAAGAAAGGTGTTCAACACATGAACCAAAAGAATTGTCAATTAGCTCTAAAGGGGAGCATGAGCTCCCCTATATATAGGAAAGGGAGAGGGGCGCCGATCCTAATCCTTGTTGGGAAAGGATTCGGTTCCTCTCTCTCCTATTACTTGATCTTCAAGTAATTTCCAACTTTGACTTCGAATTCTAATTCAAGTCAACTTTTAAGAGAGTTAAAAATATCCAAACTATTTTTGGATAATTTTATACTTTATTTATTATAAAATAAATAACTTATTTTTATCTAATTAATTAATTCATAATTAATTAACTAGATTATTTTCTCCAAAATTAGACTTTCTTTTTAATTCAAAATTAAACCAAAGTCTATTAAATAATTAACTAATTAATTATTTATAATATATATATATACACACGTGTGTGACACGTGTCACAGTGACACGTGTCACTCACGTGAGCCACACGTGTGATTTCACACGTGTGGAACCCTCTTGGCCCGATTAACTCGTTTAATCATTTTAAAGCCTCAACTCATGTAACCAAGTTGTTGTGTGTGACCCTCTAGGTTCTCAATTCAATTAGCAGTGACCCTAATTAATTAATTCACTAATTAATTAATTAGTCCACAGATTAAACGACCATAGTCTAGCAACAGGTGTTTAACCCCTAGCTGAATTGGAATGTTCGGATTCGACAGAACCTTTAAGTCATTGATTCATGTGAGATACAATCCTCCTACTTACTATCTCTCAACCAAGATCTAGGGCAAGGGAATAATCAGAACCCTAATAATCCGGTCTTAAAGCTAAGTGCATTTCATATCCATTTGATCTCAATCCAAGAAACCCTTTTCTTGATGTCTTGATCTACTGCCTTGGCCAAGGACTCCATATGGCATATGAATGACTTACACAATAAGAGATCACCTTGCAGATGCAAGTGTAGGTCCTTTCTTGATTCTCATTCACTTTCATGAATCACTTGTGCAGCCCCAGCATAAGCCTTGAATCAGTTGTCTAAGGCGACACCCTTTAAAGCTTATACCTAAGACTACAGAGTTAACTCATAAAGTGACAAGGAACCTCAAGTCTAAGGATCAATTAATCACATCAATGACTCGTGAGATATTTCCTAATCTGGAAGTTTCCATTTCCTGAAATAGAAACTTCCTTTCCCATTTAGGAATGTTCTCACACGGGGCACCTCAGTGAACTTACTTATTAAAGTAAGCACCCTCATGTATCACGCACGTATCAACTATACACTTTGCACCTCCATGAAACAAGGTGGTCCTTCTTAAGGGCGTGATCCCACAAGCAAGCCTTAGAGGAGTCAGGTTGACACTGTAACGCCCCAAATTTTCAATTATGCAAAATGTGATTTAATGTGAATTAATTGCCAATTATGACTTAAATGTTTAATTGCTTAATTGTCCTTAAGTGATCATCTGTCTTAACTTGAGGACTTAATTGCATGAATGACTTGGGACTTAGTTGATCATTTTGCATGAGAATTGAACCTAATTACATAACTTACAAAGTAGAGGGATTAAATTGCAAATTGTGCTTAGCATCATATAATATCTAGCTTATATCCCTTTGAGTGCATCCAAACATATACACACTTGATCCTTTCTCTCTCTCCCTCATCTCGTTTCCAAAACCCCAAGAAGAAGAAGAGGATTTCATCTCACTTTAAGCTAGATTCTTGAAGGATTCTTGAAGATAGAAGCATCATTAACCTCATATCATCATCTCATCCACCACCTCTTTGATTCAAGGTAGGAATTGGAGAATTTCATGAAAGTCTTGAATATGTGATCAAACATGAATTTAGGGATTTGTTGAGGAATTCTTGCATGATTGGAGTAGAGGATATGATGGTGATGAATTAGAGTGATAATTGCATGAAAATATTGGAATTCTTGAAGGGTGGAAGCATGAGCAAGCATGGGGATTTTATGATGATACTTGCCATTTTAATGTTTATTCTTGGTTATTTTGTTAGATGCTTGAAGTATGATGCATATTTGATGATTTGAAGCATAAGTTATGGTTGGAGTTTGGTATATTTTGGTTTGGGGTTGGTTTTGCATGGAAACCCCTGTTTCTCCCCTGTTTTTTCGGTCACACACAGTTGACACGGGGGTGTCAACTTTGCTTTGGGCTGGCGACACGGGGGTGCACGTTGGTTTGATTTTCTGTACCGTGACACGGGGGTGTCACGGTTTGCCTTGTATTGACGACACGGGCGTGTCACTTTCCTGCATTTTGCCCAACTTCGGACGAACGCCATTTTCACCTCGGTTTGAATTAGAAAGCGTGCCATATAGCGTTGGAAAGGTCTATGTGTCTACTTTCATTTCCAACAAACAAAACTCGATTCCCCCTTCTAGAATTTAAGATATTTCAGTTTTCCCACAACATGTACATTTCCAAAAATTGTCGATTTTGGCCAAACTTCACCAAAACCTTTCTTATTGCTTTCCTTTCACTCTCTTGGCTCCCATATGTGAATTATATGATATATATACTTGTTTAATTGATAATCATGCTCCTACTTGACACTCCTTGATTGTTATTGCATGATATCTTGATTGTGACTTCGCCGTGCGTCTTAATTGGTTCATAAGAGTCGAGTTTCATGTACACTTGTCCTTGTTACACAGATCACGGTCCCGGTTTCGAGGAGCCCGCTCCGTAGGGTGCTCTCTTGCTTCCTTTTTGGCTGGTTTGTCGAGGTGAGGTTTAATTTCTAGTTATATAGAACCCGTATAACCTTTATGTGGTTTTGGCCAAAGGTAATTATATTTATAATTTCGTGAAAGTACTTATCATTTCAAAGCATGTTATTGTTCATGAATCAAGCAAGTAGGGTATGTAGTATTCACGAATCAAGCATGTCATGTCATGAAAGCATGTACCTGTGTTCTCTTGGCCAGGTTCTCCTTAGGGAGGGCGCTGGGCTGGTCTTCGGGCTGGTGGTTGTCCGTCCAACCACAAGAAGAACAATACCCTACCGTGTACCTGTGTTCTCCTGGCCAGGTTCTCCTTAGGGAGGGCGCTGGGCTGGTCTTCGGGCTGGTGATTGTCCGTCCAATCACAGGAAGAACAATACCGTATCGTGATCGTGTGTTCTCTTGGCCAGGTTCTCCCTAGTGAGGGCGCTGGGCTGGTCTTCGGGCTGGTGGTTGTCCGTCCAACCACAAGAAGAACAAAGACCTATCGTGTACCCGTGTTCTCCTGGCCAGGTTCTCCTTAGGGAGGGCGCTGGGCTGGTTTTTAGAGCTGGTGGTTGTCCGTCCAACCACAGGAGAAATAACCCTACCATGTTACAAGCCAGCCATGTAGTGATTGCATGCACTCCATTCCATGAACGTGTTATATGATTACACTACTGCATGATTGCACGATAATTGAAAGATTAACAAACAAGTAAGCATGTTTATTGATTGCATGAAAAGGAACAAGTATTTAATACTGATAGTTGTATTCTCGGGCGAAGCTACGTTATTGTTAAACTATATATATTATATTTTACAAACCTTTACCCGGGAATATAACTTGCATGTTATCTGCGCTTATATATTAATATGCCCCTCGCTCAGTCTCGTGGAGACTGACACCTCACTTTTCAGGTACTGTCAGTGGACTGCTAGGCGGGAGTCCGAGTCGTGTCCAGTTGTCGAGTTGAGTCTAGCATTGCATTTTCATGTTATGGATATGTTGGAGATGATAATGTATTGATAAGTGTTGGTACCTATATGTATTGATATACAATTGTAAGTTAATTCTTTTGAGATATTTGATATATGTTAATGGAATTATTATGCTTACGCTTTGAATTCCTAAACTTGAACTTGGTTGGTTTGAGGGTTAGTCCCGCCTAGCTAGTGAGTTTTTTTTTTATTGTCAACCGTTCGCCATGAGTCCGGTTCATATATGGACCACCCATTTCATGTGTGAGCTAGACTTATGGTACGGGGGTGTGGCATCTCGGCGTTCCGGGTGCTACATCTTAGGTGGTATCAGAGCCCGGTTGCAAAACCGCGGTTCTTGCGTCGAGTCGTGTCATGTCTAGGTCGAACGGCATAGGATTAATTGATAAATTGTGAGTCTTGCATCTTATTTGGAACTAGTTGTACTTATTTGAACTTACCTGAACATCTTTGAGCTACTTGATGACTTGTGCATGGCATTGATTTATGTTACTACTTGATGATTAATTGATTTTCTATGGTTTGGAAAATTTTATATCCAATGTGTTTATTTAAACTTTTGCATAATTTGAGGGTTTTGCATCTTGTTTGAAATTATTTGACTACTTGGAAATTTTGAAAAGTTTGAGTTATTGAATAATGTGAGCATTGTGTTGAATTATGTTGTTAATTGCCAATTAATTGATCTTAAATTATTTGAAAATATTCGCTCAACATGTTTTATTTTAAACATTGATGATTACCTGTTGCATTTTATATTAAATTCTTGACATTAATTATGTGACAATTTTGTGACATGAGCATGTCTTACCCACATGCATTTATTTTCAAAGGAAGTTGTAAATACAGGTTGTAGAAATGATATCCAACGACGGCCAACCTTTAGACAACCTCGTATATTACAAGTGCTACTTCTCGAGCTTAAAAGGGGTTAGATAATGGGCCAGGGACTTCATAAGCGGAGCTGAAGGGAATTAACCTCTTCCATCAGGTTATGATTTAAAGGATAAGATCCGGAATGAAAGAACCAACTATAGGTATTCATATTACCACAAGGGGTGCATCAACCGGGTGAGGAAGTCTATTTTGTTCAAGGATGAGGTGAAGGAAGAATCGAGGGAAACTAATTATTCAAGACTTGGAAGTGTGGCCAAGATAAGGAACTTGGTTGGTTGGAAGCGAAATCTAAACAAGAGAAGAAAACAACTCCGGTAATCCTGATTGAGTTAGGGGAATCAAGTAATCCGTTATGGGAAGTTAGGATGCTAGAGTTCTATAATCGGGTAGATTGAGTTCATTTTCCAGAATCAAGTTGAATGGTCACGTTGGGACCGCGAAGTAGGGAATAAGGAGTTAATGCAACAAATGAGAATGGTAAAAGAGGATAGAGAACTTTTGGGTGGAAATTATATGCTCAAGGCGTAGGCAAGTAAGAAGACAAACCACATAATTGATTCAATTACTAAGGAATAGATTCAATAAATTTCAATCAAGGTGGTACTTAGAAGAACTGGGACAATACTTGGAGGTTGGTTCGTCGAGGGAAGTTGGGAAATTAACTCCACAAGTAGAGAAGAATCTGAGTTCAAGAGTTCCGAATTAGGGACCCTACCATTATTCAAGCTAATGCAAGCAAATCTTGATCAAGGAGGTAATTATGGTAATAAGCAACAAAGCTTAACTTCCATGGAAAAGGGAGCAAGGAAAATATGGGAAACGGTATGTTTTAGGATTTCGACTAAGGAAGGAATAAAGGAAGTTCAGCATTACAGCAGAGATAAAGTTGGAAAGACTATTAGGCTAAAGGTTTTATCGAGTTGGATATTTTCTAGATCCAAGCTGAATTGTCATGTGGTGAGGTCATGTTAACAGACATGAAACAACAAATAGGAACAATAATGAAAGGTGAAGAATTCTGGGTGGATTTTGGGTGACCAAGTAAAAACAATTGGAAAGAGAGTTCATTAATTATTCGAACTCCTAAAGAGGAAACCAAGGAAGTTTTGAGTAAATTGACAACTATGAAGAAGACTCGGGCAATAATTGGAGAGCGATTATTAAAGACAGGGCAAGATGCTAATTTCATGAGCGTAGAGGACTTCGGATTCAAGCCAGTGTAATCTCAAGCCATGGGAATGTTCAAGTTGATGCTAGCAAATTCTGAAGAATTAGAAGACCGTGGGTAACAAGAAATGATTAACAGACGCAAGACAAATTTATAACCCAGCAAACATGAAATGTAACTACGGTGACAGGTTCAATGCATCCACAAGCACGTGCATCATACGTTATGTTAATTTTTTTAAATTTCTTTACTCCTATGTGTTTTCCGATTGAACTTAATTGTTTCAATATGTCAATCCTATTATTTTCAAGTGCGTTACTTGCATCGGCATATTAATCCAACATGCATATCTAGTGTCTTGATTACAGGATGTCTCAAGGTCACCCTCATCGTGCACGAGCGCTTAGGGTTTCCCCATAATTACCCCCTCCGGTTCAACCTCAGGAGTTTTTCGAGTTTTTAGTTTGTTTGGTTGATCAGAAAATAAGAGAATATGTTTCCTCAGTGCCACTAGCTTCATCCCAACAGCCGGGCCAAATTTCGATAGCCTTTAAGGAGTTTCAGAACCAACAAACCTCAAAGTTCGTTGGAAGAAGTGATAATCAAGCTAAGTCACCACTTAAGAAAATTAAAAGGATGTGGGAATTAGTCCCAGGTGACTCCCACGAGAAGATCCGAGACACCACCTCTTTGGAGGCAAGAAGGTCGAATCCTCAACCCGGGCAGGCTTCAGGTTCAAAATTAGGACAGACTTCCAACAAAGGGAAGCGGCCTATCTCTCACCCTATCCCAACACCTCAAGGGAGGTCTCGAAAGAAAAAGAATCGGTCATTTGAGTCAGGTTTAGGAACTTCACGTACCCCGACTTCAACAACATCTTCGGGAAAGCTTCTTTGTGCTTATTGTCGAGGCGACAACCACACTTATGAGAATTGTAGATGGCATTTGGGCTTATGCTTGCGATGTGGAAGTAATGAACACCGAGTTGACACGTGCTCGAAGCGAAAGGGATTATCCTCCGGGAGACCAAGGCCACTTGTTCAAGTCCGTTCTTGTATGCTAGAGAGAGAGATACAGGATGTAAACGCGGATCTAAACGTGATAGCAGAAGGTATCCATTACACGCATGACACAATCAGAAGTGGACGGTACACCTAATCATGCATATCACATGCATCACGGATCTTATTTATTGTGTGTTTAATTTCTTGTTAGCTGCAAATTGGTTGTCGATGAGTGATACTTATGTGATTAATAAGATTTTACTTGCCTATGTGACACTTATATGAATATTTTTACAATTTGCTCCCTTGATTTGTTTTCGTGTGTGTTTGAGAGACGGGGTTCTCTCATTTCTTGTTCAGAGACGAGGTCCTCTCTTCTGTGAGAGAGACGGGGTTCTCTCTTCTGTGTGAGAGACGGGGTGCTCTCTTGTTTGTTGAGAAACGGGGTTTTCTCATTAATTGTTCGGGGAGACGGGGTTCTCTCGTTTGTGTTTTAATTCGTAGTTCGAGTAGTGGACCTGGGGACCAGGTCCTTTTAAGGAGGGGTGATTGTAACGCCCCAAATTTTCAATTATGCAAAATGTGATTTAATGTGAATTAATTGCCAATTATGACTTAAATGTTTAATTGCTTAATTGTCCTTAAGTGATCATCTGTCTTAACTTGAGGACTTAATTGCATGAATGACTTGGGACTTAGTTGATCATTTTGCATGAGAATTGAACCTAATTACATAACTTACAAAGTAGAGGGATTAAATTGCAAATTGTGCTTAGCATCATATAATATCTAGCTTATATCCCTTTGAGTGCATTATACACACTTGATCCTTTCTCTCTCTCCCTCATCTCGTTTCCAAAACCCCAAGAAGAAGAAGAGGATTTCATCTCACTTTAAGCTAGATTCTTGAAGGATTCTTGAAGATAGAAGCATCATTAACCTCATATCATCATCTCATCCACCACCTCTTTGATTCAAGGTAGGAATTGGAGAATTTCATGAAAGTCTTGAATATGTGATCAAGCATGAATTTAGGGATTTGTTGAGGAATTCTTGCATGATTGGAGTAGAGGATATGATGGTGATGAATTAGAGTGATAATTGCATGAAAATATTGGAATTCTTGAAGGGTGGAAGCATGAGCAAGCATGGGGATTTTATGATGATACTTGCCATTTTAATGTTTATTCTTGGTTATTTTGTTAGATGCTTGAAGTATGATGCATATTTGATGATTTGAAGCATAAGTTATGGTTGGAGTTTGGTATATTTTGGTTTGGGGTTGGTTTTGCATGGAAACCCCTGTTTCTCCCCTGTTTTTTCGGTCACGCACAGTTGACACGGGGGTGTCAACTTTGCTTTGGGCTGGCGACACGGGGGTGCACGTTGGTTTGATTTTCTGTACCGTGACACGGGGGTGTCACGGTTTGCCTTGTATTGACGACACGGGCGTGTCACTTTCCTGCATTTTGCCCAACTTCGGACGAACGCCATTTTCACCTCGGTTTGAATTAGAAAGCGTGCCATATAGCGTTGGAAAGGTCTATGTGTCTACTTTCATTTCCAACAAACAAAACTCGATTCCCCCTTCTAGAATTTAAGATATTTCAGTTTTCCCACAACATGTACATTTCCAAAAATTGTCGATTTTGGCCAAACTTCACCAAAACCTTTCTTATTGCTTTCCTTTCACTCTCTTGGCTCCCATATGTGAATTATATGATATATATACTTGTTTAATTGATAATCATGCTCCTACTTGACACTCCTTGATTGTTATTGCATGATATCTTGATTGTGACTTCGCCGTGCGTCTTAATTGGTTCATAAGAGTCGAGTTTCATGTACACTTGTCCTTGTTACACAGATCACGGTCCCGGTTTCGAGGAGCCCGCTCCGTAGGGTGCTCTCTTGCTTCCTTTTTGGCTGGTTTGTCGAGGTGAGGTTTAATTTCTAGTTATATAGAACCCGTATAACCTTTATGTGGTTTTGGCCAAAGGTAATTATATTTATAATTTCGTGAAAGTACTTATCATTTCAAAGCATGTTATTGTTCATGAATCAAGCAAGTAGGGTATGTAGTATTCACGAATCAAGCATGTCATGTCATGAAAGCATGTACCTGTGTTCTCTTGGCCAGGTTCTCCTTAGGGAGGGCGCTGGGCTGGTCTTCGGGCTGGTGGTTGTCCGTCCAACCACAAGAAGAACAATACCCTACCGTGTACCTGTGTTCTCCTGGCCAGGTTCTCCTTAGGGAGGGCGCTGGGCTGGTCTTCGGGCTGGTGATTGTCCGTCCAATCACAGGAAGAACAATACCGTATCGTGATCGTGTGTTCTCTTGGCCAGGTTCTCCCTAGTGAGGGCGCTGGGCTGGTCTTCGGGCTGGTGGTTGTCCGTCCAACCACAAGAAGAACAAAGACCTATCGTGTACCCGTGTTCTCCTGGCCAGGTTCTCCTTAGGGAGGGCGCTGGGCTGGTTTTTAGAGCTGGTGGTTGTCCGTCCAACCACAGGAGAAATAACCCTACCATGTTACAAGCCAGCCATGTAGTGATTGCATGCACTCCATTCCATGAACGTGTTATATGATTACACTACTGCATGATTGCACGATAATTGAAAGATTAACAAACAAGTAAGCATGTTTATTGATTGCATGAAAAGGAACAAGTATTTAATACTGATAGTTGTATTCTCGGGCGAAGCTACGTTATTGTTAAACTATATATATTATATTTTACAAACCTTTACCCGGGAATATAACTTGCATGTTATCTGCGCTTATATATTAATATGCCCCTCGCTCAGTCTCGTGGAGACTGACACCTCACTTTTCAGGTACTGTCAGTGGCGTGCTAGGCGGGAGTCCGAGTCGTGTCCAGTTGTCGAGTTGAGTCTAGCATTGCATTTTCATGTTATGGATATGTTGGAGATGATAATGTATTGATAAGTGTTGGTACCTATATGTATTGATATACAATTGTAAGTTAATTCTTTTGAGATATTTGATATATGTTAATAGAATTATTATGCTTACGCTTTGAATTCCTAAACTTGAACTTGGTTGGTTTGAGGGTTAGTCCCGCCTAGCTAGTGAGTTTTTTTTTTATTGTCAACCGTTCGCCATGAGTCCGGTTTATATATGGACCACCCATTTCATGTGTGAGCTAGACTTATGGTGCGGGGGTGTGGCATCTCGGCGTTCCGGGTGCTACAGACACTCCCACTGTCTGTAGGACTCATCGGCTTGGAGTATTTTACTAATCATGACTTATGTGATATAGGGCTCGTTTCATGAACCATTTCACCTAAATGGTAGAGTCCTAAAGTCATCAGGATTAGGGGAGTTCTCATACATGCACAGCTAAAGTAAACGCATACCAAACAAGAGCATATAAAGAAGTGTTGCCTCAATTCGTTATTTCATTCAAAGATTGTCTGTGATTACAATAAGGAAAAGTACAAAGCAGATATGCAATCGGCTTTCTAGGGCACTATTCCTAACAATCTCCCACTTGCCCGTCAAAGCCATTCTAAAGCTACTCTAAGTCCCATCTTCTGAAGATGACCTTGGAAAGCTTCTCGACTAAGGGGTTTAGTAAGTGGATCTGCCATGTTCTCTGCTGATGTGACCCTCTCAATTAGCACATCTCCTCTTTTGATAATATCACGGATTAGGTGATACTTCCTCATAATGTGCTTGGTCTGTTGGTGAGATCTTGGTTCTCTTACTTGAGCAACCGCCCCAGTGTTGTCACAAAACACAGTAATGGGGTCTTTCATGCTAGGAACAACATTCAACTCTTGAATGAAGTTTCTAATCCAAACACCTTCCTTAGTTGCATCATTTGCAGCTAAGTATTCGCCCTCAATGGTCGAATCTGCAGTGGTTGTTTGCTTGGAACTCTTCCAACTCACCGCTTCGCCGTTTAGGCAGAAAATGTATCCTGACATTGACTTAAAATCATCTAAGTCTGATGCAAAGCTTGCATCGCAGTATCCTTCAACAGTAAGATCTTTCTGACCTCCGTAAACTAAGAATAAATCTTTAGTACTTTTCAAGTACTTAAGAATATTCTTCACGGCAGCCCAGTGACCATCTCCAGGGTCAGATTGGAAACGACTTGTTACACTAAGTGCATAAGCCACATCCGGTCGAGTACATAACATTGCATACATTATGCTACCTATTGCTGACGCATAAGGTGTATGAGTCATTCTCTCCTTCTCAAGGTTAGTCTTAGGACACATCTTCTTTGAAAGACATGTTCCTACACTCATAGGAAGGTTCTTAACCTTTGCTGACTCCATATTAAATCTGTTCAATATTTTGTCAATGTACATCGACTGTGATAGTCCTATTAACCTTCTAGATCTATCTCTATAGATTTTAATTCCAAGGATATAGGACGCATTACCAAGATCTTTCATCTCGAATTGGTTCGATAACCATAACTTAGCCACTTTCATGTCATCCTTTGAATTCCCAATGAGAAGGATGTCATCAACATAAAGTACTAAGAATTGCACTGAGGTCTCCAATTCTTTTCTATACACAAATGATTCATTCGAAATTTGAATGAAGCCAAACGCTTTGACCGATTCATCAAATCGAATGTTCCAATTCCTAGATGCCTGTTTCAATCCATAGATTGATCTTTGGAGTTTGCAAACCTTTTGCTCACTCCCACTGAATGTGAAACCTATGGGTTGCTCCATATAAATGTCTTTGTCAATGTCACCATTGAGAAAGGCAGTTTTCACATCCATTTGCCATATCTCATAGTCATAATATGCAGCAATGGCAAACATGATTCGAATGGACTTTTGCATTGCAACTGGTGAAAAGGTTTCGTCAAAGTCCACGCCGGGTCTTTGAGTGAATCCTTTTGCAACCAGTCTTGCTTTGTAGGCTGCAATGCTTCCATCAACTCCAAGCTTTCTCTTAAAGATCCATTTGCAACCTATGGGTTTGACCCCATCAGGCAAATCTACCAAGGTCCAAACTTGGTTGGAGTTCATGGAGTCCATTTCGGATTTCATGGCTTCTATCCACTGTTCAGAGTCAGAATCTGAAAGTGCCTCCTCATATGTCAAAGGATCATTATCCTTTTGAGAGATTTCATGGAAGAATCCATACCATCTCTCCGGCTGTCTAGGAGTGCGTTCAGAACGCCTTAGAGGAGGGTTTTCGTGTGTATCGAAATTCGTGATTGGTTGTGGTTGATCAGAGTGGGACGTTTCTTCAGTGGGTGGTTTGGGGTCACCTTGTACTTCTTCTAATTCTATGATCTTGCCTTTCTTTTCTTTTAGGAACGGTTCCTCCAGAAAAGTAGCATTTCTGGAAACAAACACCTTTTGTTCAGATTGATCATAGAAATAGTATCCTATGGATTCCTTAGGATAACCTACAAAGTAGCATAAGTTAGAACGAGATTCTAACTTATCTCCCACTGTCCTCTTCACGTAAGCAGGACAACCCCAAATTCTTAAGTAAGAATAACTAGGGATTTTACCATGCCACATTTCATAGGGCGTTTTGGGGACTGACTTAGAGGGAACTAGATTCAGAATCTTTGCTGCACTTTCTAGGGCATAACCCCAGAAAGAAGGTGGTAAGTCAGTGAAACTCATCATGGAACGAACCATATCAAGTAGGGTTCGATTCCTTCTCTCAGAAACTCCATTAAGCTGAGGAGTTCCCGGAGGAGTCCACTGAGAGATAATCCCATTATCTTTGAGATGATTAAGGAATTCTTCACTAAGATACTCGCCTCCTCGATCAGATCGAAGTGCTTTGATCTTGTGACCAGTTTGGTTCTCAACCTCCTTTTGAAATTCTAAGAATTTCTCAAAAGCTTCAGATTTATACTTCATTAAGTATACATAACCATACCGACTAAAGTCATCAGTAAAGGTTATGAAATACTGATGATTGTTTCTAGTGCTTACACTAAGCGGTCCACAAACATCAGTACGGATCAAATCCAAAACCTTAGTGGCACGTTCCACAGTTCCTTTAAAAGGGACTTTGGACATTTTTCCTTTGAGACAGGATTCGCAAGAAGTTAACTCCTTAAGATCATTTTCAGAGAATGATCCTAAAGTGTTTATCTTGCTAATTCTGTTCTTGGAAATGTGTCCTAATCTAGCGTGCCATAAGGGAGCTGAAACTTTGTCATCTCTCTTACGCTTTGTTTCTCGTTGTATATTCATAATATTGATATTTTGAGTTAGGTAAAGTCCATTACTTAGAGTACCGATGTGAACGGAAGAGTTGTTCCGTTTGATAAAGTATTTACCATTCTTAATATAAGTTTCATAACCTTCGCAATCTAATATTGGAACTGAAATTATATTACGAATAATGCTCGGTACATAAAGGACTTTATTTAATACTAACTCAAAACTACCTAAATCTAATCTGATTGTGCCTAAAGCTCGAGCTTCAACGTTTGAGCCATCACCGATCTTCAAGACACATTCTCCTTCTTTGAGTTGTTGGACCTCACTTAGCATCTGTACATCATTACAGATATGAGTTCCACAACCGGTATCAAGTACCCAAGAACTAGAATTAATAGAAAGATTTACTTCAACGAGAAAGATACCTTTCTTTAGAGTAGCCTTGTACTCTGGGCAGTTTCTCCTCCAATGTCCCGCTTTGCCACAATGGAAGCAAACATCCTCTTTCTGATCACGCTTCTTCTTTTGGGCCTTCCCCTTCGAAATGCCACCAGTGGGCCTAAGGGGTTTCTTCTTCTTCTTTTGGGCTTTCTTGCCCTTACCTTTAGAAGGCCCAGAAGAGGAAGATGGAGCATTCACCATCAAAACCTTATTGTCCTTCTTGATCGTGCTTTCAGCAGTCACAAGCTGACTAATCAGCTCAGCTACAGTAGCACCAGCATGATTCATGTTGAAGCTAATGACAAATGGGTTGAATGATGGTGGGAGCGAAGCTAGCAACAAATCCACTGAAAGCTCATCTTTCAGCGGCATGTCCATGGAAGCAAGTTTCTCAATAAGGGCAAGAAACTTGAGTCCATATTCATGGACACTTGAACCTTCCCTCATTCTCAAGTGGAACAATTCCTTTGAAGTGTTATACCTTGTAACATGTTCATGAGGGCGGTAAAGTTGCTCTAAGTGGTCGTAAATCTCCCAAGCAAATTCCATGGCCTCATGTTGCCTTTGCAAGTCCGGAGACATGTTAGCCAACATAAGGCAACGGGCTTGGAGATTATCATCCTTCCACTTCTGAATCGCGTCCCGCTCGGCCCGAGTGGGAGCCTCCCCTTCGGGACTAGGCTCCCCTTCGAAGAGAACATAAGTTCTCTTCTCAGAATCTAAAATGATTTTTAGATTCCTCAGCCAATCAGAATAGTTGGGACCAGTCAACTTGTTTGACTCGAGGATCGATACAAGAGGGTTTTTGGTTGCCATTTCAAAACACGTAGAGAATCACAGAATCTACGACCTAAATGGTAAAACAGAGAACTAGTGAGCATGCTGAATTATAACGATATACAAAAGATAAGGTCTTTAATCTATTGTAGCTCCCACTGTTTTTCAAAGATCTATAATTCCCAAAGATCTAAGAGGAACACGTTTCCCAATGGGTACTAAGATCCTAGGCATTTTACCTCGAACCCACGACTCGCGGACATTCTTAGTAAGAACCCTAGGTAGGTACAACTTACCAATTCTAACACCTTTAGAACTCTTAGTAATTGTTTTTGCATCACCTATCTTTCAATATGGACCCACGACTCGTGCGACATCCATATTTACTTAGGCGTTAAGCTAGACCCATCAATCATAAGATCATGACCAAAACTTAGTTCGAACGACCCATGACTCGCGGACATCGCCCTTGCTAAAATTGACCATGAAATATTGATCATTTAAAATGATTAATTAGGTAACTAAGAACTAATAAGCTCCAATAGCTATCCCACGACTCGCGGACAATAACTTAAAACCTATTGATGGAATGCTAGGAATTTAATTCAAAACTTGCATCTCGAATTAAACACCTATTTGTTCGAAATTAGCTTAATATTTAATGGGAATTTTTGAATCAACCGGAGAGTTGTCCGGTTCGACCTCACCAACATATATGTTATCCAATTTTATTAGTCTTGATTAATGCAAGTACACTTAAATGCATATCAAACAAGCACATAAACAGATAACATGTCCTAGCATGATACTAACATGTAATGATCATGGGTTCTACCTATCTTATGCGTGATATGTGGGAGCTACTCCACAATCACAAGTTCTAACATACATGCCACATAAACAGTTTAAATCACATAAGGGAAAGCGGTAACAAAATACGAGCCCTATCTCTATTACATTTAACAATTGAGATTCCCCTCCCTAACATTTTGAGGGGTCTTCACTTATGGCCTCCTTGTTACTTGAATGTGGTCCATCTTACTCCATGGGTGCATTGTCTCCAAAATGAAAATAAAACCTCACCACCTATCTCTACTCTTAAATTACAATAAAAAGAAAAAGACATAAAGTAATAAGGCTCAATCTTCCTATTGGCCTTAGACAATTACACGGGGCATACCCCGGCCTCAAAAACAGTAATATGGAAAGCCACATAATAAATCACATAACAGTACGCACATAAGTGAGGCTCCAACCTCAATTGAAAAACGCAACTATAGGGCTCCAACCCCAATTTAAACCATCCATGTGCATAAATTAAAACCATACATAGATCTAAACCCATGATCACCTAACATGCTCTTGCGAGAATTTAAATTTAGCCAATAAATTAAAATTCTCGTTTCAAGTCCTAATGACTTAAAACACGACTTGATGCGAGTCTTATTTATAAAAGTTTTCAATAAATCCCAAATTACCAAAACAAATAAAATTCCAATTAATTTCTGAAAATTAATAATTTTATCAAAGATTGTATTTTCCCAAAATATAAACCGTTTCAATTTCTTAAAAAATCCCAATTTTAAGTTTTATTCAAAATTAAAATAAATATTCAAAAAATAAAATTTTAAAATTAAAATAAAAATTGGGACTGGATTGCACGAAATACGAAAAATCGGATCAGGAAAACGGGGCCCATACGCGAAACGGGGCGCACGGGTCGCAAGCGCGCGCGGACGCGCACGACAGGCGCGCACAGCGCCCGGCCAAGGCCGGGCGAGTGTGCGCACTGCGCGCGCATGCCGCGCGCCTGGAAGGTTCATGTAACATCCCGACTGATCAGACTTTTCAGGTAACCTCTTATGTGCGCTATTTAGTTAGTTCTTTAAGTGATTATGTGATATTAATTGTCAACGTGGATCATTTGAAGTTATTTGAACTTAATTGCTTTGGTATGGACTTGTTTAACTTGAGCGTTTAACTTTCCTTCACCTTGTATTTTGCTCGTTTTAGATTCGTAATTAATTCTGATTTTTGTGAATTCGCGTTATGTGTTGATAATATGCCTTATGAACTCGTTTATATGCTCGTTATATGTTTTGGTATTTGTTTTGGTTGCCTTTTTGGGTTCGTTTTGGAGACGGGACCTAAAGGAGGCTAAAGAGCACTTAGCGCACCTTGGGTTCCGAGACATGTATCTTGAGCTCGGGAATTCGGATTCGAATTCCGTCACCTCCATTGAACTCGTTTCGACGATTCGGGTTTAATGGAACAAACCTCACATTTTTCTAAGCTCATTAAGACCTCCGAATTTCAACCGTAACGAGCTCCTTTTTGTTTGGAAGCTATCCTTTGACCTAATAAGACCTTGTGGACCCCATCTAAACCCAACTAGGCCTTAACCATGAGTTAGAACTTGAGTTTAACCCCACTTTCAGCCCCTAATCCCCTTGAAACCGAGCCAATCCTCCTCTCTCTCTCCCAAAACTGATCGGTACAAGGAAGCAAGGAAGAAGAAGAAGCCTTTTGTCCAACCTTGTGATTTTGAGCTCAAATCTTCACCCAAGCTTCTCAAATTTGAAAGGTAAGTTCATGGTTGTCATCTTCACTCTCTCTTCTCTCTTTTATGTGTTCTTGAGTTCAATTCCATGGTTGGTTGTTGAGATTTGGCAAGCATGTGAATAGTAAGTGTTGGAAGAATTTGATTGATTCTTGCCCCTTTCTTGTTTTCTTGAGATTTGATGATGTTATTATGCTCCTAAGACTTGATTCCTAGCATTTATTACTTTTCCTTGCTTGGTAGTTGGAGTTTGGGGGGTTGGGTTTTGTTTTGGGTTGCTGAGCTTGCTGTTTGTGCCGTCTGCGTTTTTTCTGTACCGTGACACGGGGGTGTCACGGTTTGCCCTTTGTTGGTGACACGGGCGTGTCACCTTTCGAGTTCATTTTCGCTTTTCTGTACCGAGACACGGGGGTGTCTCGGCTTGCCTTTTCTTGGTGACATGGGCGTGTCACCTCCTAGTTTCCGTTGTTTAGCTCTGTACTGAGACACGGGGGTGTCTCAGCTTCCCTTTCCCGGGGGACACGGGCGTGTCTCCTAGGAACTCTAGTTTTTGTTTGTTTTTACTTCTTTCCCGTTGTTTCTTGTTGTTTCTTCTTGCCTCGTTTATGATTTATGTCCGAATATGCTTTGAATGCTCTGAAATGACCTAGAGGTGGATTCATTTCATATCATTTGCATCATAACCATACATACGCATGTACCGAGCGTCAATGTGGTTCATATTGGGTCTAAGAGTATTCCTTGTTGTTTGCCTTGTTCAGAGGTTCTTCCGGTTGAGGACGAGCTTGCTCCGTAGGTGCCCGATTTCCTCTTTTGACTCCGCTACGTTCGTTGCCTAGGTGAGGTTTTGTTCTTTTAGTTACTCGACCTACGACCCTATTTGATTTGAAACCTCGCATGTGAATACGTATAGTATATGGTAAATAAGTGTATGATACTTATGTTGCGGGATTTGCCCCATCTGTTATAAGAGTTTGAAAACGTTTTGTATAAATATATAAGTTATTTTTCTTTCGTTTGAAAAGTTTAGTTTGGTGCAAGTGTGTGTGTGTGTGTAAGCGAGATGGGGCTTTGAAAGATAAGCTTTGAGATATGTTTGTGTGACTTTTGTGAGCTGTTTGGGCCCCGGAGTGTGGTATGGTAATCTCGGGACGACCGAGGGGTCGTCGAGCTCTCCCATCAACACCTCCATTTGAGAGTTTCACCCAACCTTGGGAGGTCGAGGAAGGGTGTTTCTCTTGAGCCGGCGGAGGCAACCGCCGAAGGTTTCAAGGAAGTAATTAAACCTTGTCTCGTCTGTGTATGTGGATAGTTAGGGCCGATCAACCCTTCTATCAACCGGTGTTGGGGATGGATTCTGATTTGTTTTGCTTTGCTTTGTTCTTCGTATTTGGAAGTTGGGGATGTGTGTGACTCGTACTCGCCGAGTTGGTTTAAGCTTTGTATGATCTACGGAACGAGAGCGGATTCTTAATTCACCTAAAACTTGGAGTCATGTTTTGCCCTTTTCCCTTTCCTTTAACTTATATATATCTATATCACGGGAATTAATTTGGCTTACAAAAACCACTCTCGGTTCAAGGATCTTTCCATTTGATTAAGTGCTTTGCTCTATATATATCGGGTGCGTGAGTTAGCCCCCTCACTAGTCGCTAGGACTAACCCTCGTTGTTGTTTTCCCCTTTTTCCTTTTTTTTTTTTTTGAGTTTGCAGGTTCTTCCGAGTCAAGCTAGGCGGCAAGTGTCTTTTGGGTTTACTTGTGGTTTAGCTTGGGTCTTCATGTATCGTAGTGGATTACTTCTACTCTTATTGTTGTATTTTGGATTATGTACTTATGATTACACTTTCGCTTTCGGGCCTTGATGGCATTGTATATTCTGTATAGGAACTACCATGAAAGCTTGCCCTTTCCCCACTTTTGAAATGTATATGTGATCTTGGGAGATATGTTTAGCTTGAGAATTGCTTTAATTGCTTCCGCTACTCTGATTTTAATTCTTGCAGTTCTTGAGGGTCTAGGCCACCTAGCGTGGGTGTGAGTTTTTTTTTTTTTTTTTTGTGTCTCCCGTTCGCTATGGTCTGATACGGGTGCGGACTTCCATTTCGCTACTCGTGTTGGACCTTAGTGCGGGGGATGTGGCACCCTTCGCTCTGGGGGTGTTACATCCTGGCGTGGTATCAGAGCTCTCGGTTGCAAAACCAGAGCTCTGGAGTCGTGTCGAGTCTGTCTAGGTCGTTCGGAATAGGAGTATGTGACTATTTGCATTCATCTACATCTCTACGTGACTTATTTGCTTAAATTGGTGATAATTGACTTCATGATCATGAACTGAACTCCATGCATCGATATCTTCTTGATTTGTGTATTTTCAGGATGCCTCCAAGAAGGAGAGCAGATAGGGAACAGACTCCTTGTAGCACCCTAAACCCCAAGGCGCCACATCCCCCGCACTGTAGCCTCGATCCACGCATGAAATGGGCCGTTCATACATAAACCAAGACCACAGCGAACGGGTGACAATAAAGCGACGCTCTAGGCGGGACACTCTCCCCAACATAATCAACAAACATGAATAGAGAAGCGGAAGCAATAAAGTTATTCATCCATATATATATAGGTACCATATTTATTACATAGATACATATAGGTACCAATTCTCTATCAATACATTATCATATCTTCAATAATATACATCAATAGGTATCCAAAGTTGCCAATCGTGAACATAACATGATATCCGACAAAATATAGATACGTGAAAGGTGCAACACTAGACCCGTGATAATGCAAGACTCGACCAACGCCCGCCTAGCACAACCACGCTCAAAAGGTACCTGAAAAGTGAAGTATCAGCCTACCGAAGACTGAGTGAGGGGCAATAAATAAATATAACACACATCACATGCAAATTGTAGCCTCGGGTGAAGACTTTAGCATAAAATAAGATAGATATATAGTTCAATAAGTTTAATCTTTGCCCGAAATTACAACCCATCATTTTAACACTTTTATTTAATCATGCTTGTCAATCTCATGAACATGTGGCCCCGGCGAGTAAGGGCAATCTCCAACCGAACTCCCAATCGTGAACAATACGTGATCATGCTTGCTTGCTTGATAATTAAGTGATCATGCAATATATTTTAGTGCTCACATAGACAATTTCATTCTTGAAAACATGCAATAACCCGAGGATAACCCGACATTCCGGATTAATCCCCAGTCTCCTTCTTCCTCCGGGTGATAGCGAGTTTGCAAGGCTCGACTATCCACGACATGGTGTGTGTAGAGGACATGACCCTCTAGACACGGAACTCCTTCCACCACTAATCTCCTAGTGGCTTCGGGGTTGATCCCAACAATGTGAGGATAATTCAGGAGTTACCCGTCAGCCCTTGCTTTCCCGGTTGGCTCAAGAATTACCCTCGGGCCCACGTGCAATCATGTACTCGCCAAACATGCTTGAAAATCATGACAATCGATACATTCTTGCTTGGAAACATCTATTACTTTGAAAACGTTTATAATTATAGTAGGTTTTTGGCCGAAAATAGCACGTAAGGGTTGTAGGGTTCGTTTTACCAAAACAAAACCTCACCTTTCTTGCAAAATAACATAAAGAAGCGTTCTAAGGAGCTTGCTCCCCGTCCACGCCCTCGTGACCTGTGTAAATACGATGTACAACCATGAGACATGAACTAAAATGGCCAAAATATGACGAACGGCGAAAACGTGTCGAGACGACCATGAAAATGCAATGTGGTATAATAACTTTTCGTTTCACATCATATTAACACATATTATAGCAATTCGGGGTCAAAGAAGTCGTCGGGTCGAGGGGTCATTTTCGAAAATTTATGCAGAAACTTTTGTTCTGCAACACAGGTGGGAACGGCCGTTCCGGTCCCCTTTGCAAAAATGGGAACGGTCGTTCCCAAGGTTCCCCAAAACGTGCCCGCGTTTCTTTCCCTTTAAAGCGCGCCTTTGAGCTGGGAACGGCCCTTCCGGCGCAAGGCCAAAATGGGAACGGCCGTTCCCATGCTCGGCCGCTTATAATTTGAAAAGGAATGGGAACGCCCGTTCCCGCAATGCCTTGAGGCTGGGAACGGTCGTTCCCAGTTTCTGCAACTGAAAAACAGAGCAGAAACAGGGGAAGCTCTCGGGAAGAAACAACAAAGCAAGAACAATTTTGATTTTTGATCCCCAAATACCATAATTTCTGGAAATATGATGCATCTAAGTTCAATAAACTCTAATATAACATTCAAACACATAAAACATGCTATATCAACAAGATTTCAAGGTTTCATGTACATGATCAAACTTGATCACTCATGCCAAATATCCAAGGTTTCAAGCTAGAAATCATGCAATAATTCAAGTTATAATCATTCAATCATGCTTTGCACAACACATAACTCATATATCCTAAAATTCCTAAACCCTAGCATATACAAATATGATCAACTCATCCATTCAAGCTCACACCAACCTTGAAAATGGAAAGAAATGAAGAAATGGATGATGATGATGATGAACCCTCAATTTCCTTGAAAGATTTCTTGAAATCTTGATGATTGATGCAAAAGATCACTCCTTCCTTTCTTCCCTTTTGGAACCGAGAGAGAGATGAATATGTTTGGCAATTTTTTGGTTGAAAATGATCAAAGAATGTGGGAGAAGAGATGATATCGATACATTCCATTCTTGGTTTGAGTGAAAATTGTCAAATTGCCAATTAATCCTTGAAGTTCCTAAGTTATACAATTAAGTATGCCATGATTTAAAATATGCTCAATTTGGTCCTTAGAAATCATGCAATTAAGTCCCTAAGATTTTAGAAAATATTTAACTAGGGACAATTTGGTAATTCTATCACTCTCGGTAATTGATTGCATGCAATAAATATTTTTCGTGTCATGAAATAATATTTTGAATGATATCAATTTAAGGAATTAATATAAATAATGTTTCATGAATTTTACAAAAATATGAATGCTACGTATGACTATTATGAAATTAAAAGAAATAAAATAAAACCTACGCTCAACTCACACGTGGCGTGCTTACCTGTTCATCCGGAAACCGGGGCGTTACACTCCTGATCTTAATCAACCCCCTCCACAAGCACCTCCACCTCCTCCGATGAATGCTGAGAATATTGTGCAGGCCCTTCTGAACCAGCGTCAGCAGAACCAAAGGAATAATCCACCATGGGAAGGACAAGGTGGGCAAGTAACTCCGGCCTTTAAGGAGTTCAGAAACAACAATCCGCCGAAGTGGTATGGAGGAGATGATATCCAAGCCGAGGAGTGGTTGTCGGAAGTTGCGGGAATTTGGGAAATTTGCCCCGCTCCTTCGCATGAGAAAGCTGTTTGTACGGCCCGGTTTGTTCAAGGTCCCGCATCCAATTGGCTCAAAGCTATGAGAGCTCGATTGGAGAGGAATGGAGAGGAATTCGATTGGGAAAGCTTTATGAGAGAGTTTCGTCATAAGTATGTTCCATCAAGTGCTCGTGAGAGAAGATTGCAACAATTTACAGAACTGAGACAAGGGAATCAATCGGTTGAAGAGTATATTTTGGAATTTGAGAGACTTGCACCGTACGCCCCGCACATCACCAATGATGATACTCAGAAGGCCCGGAACTTTATTCATGGTTTAAGATATGAAGTCCAGGATGCTCTTAAGGCGGCTACAGTGGATACATGGGAGAAGGCTACGAGGAAGGCAATTAAGGTGGAAGCCAACAACAAGAGATTGAGGCCGACTTACTCTTCGGGCCAAGGTTCGAGCTCTAATTTGGGGAAGAGGCCTGTATCCTATAGTGGGCCTCCGGTCTTCAAACCCCAAGGTCCTACTACTTCAGTCAAGAAAGCTCGACCTCTGGTACCGACGGCACTAGCTTTACCGGCCCCGATTCAGTGTAGTTATTGCAAGGGTCCCAACCACACCGAGGAGAATTGCCGGAAGAAATTGAGAAGATGTTATAAATGTGGAGAGCCCGGCCATATGATCAGTACTTGTCCGCAAGTGAGAGCACCTCAGCCTCGAGTTCCTCCGCCGTTGAATGTGATGCCTCCGAGAGCACCGATCCAAGCGAGAGCCTATGCTTTGGAGGGCGAGGAAGAGAATGTAGAGGTAGATGCCAATGCCATTGTTGAAGGTACTATCTACATTCATGGCATTCCATTGCATGCATTGTTTGATCCGGGAGCAACACATTCATTTATTGCTTCTCGGCTTGCTTCTACTCTTCCCTTGCCTGTTGCTTGCCTAGATGATTCCTTTATTGTTTCTTCTCCCCTTGGTGCTACTTTGTCTACGAATTGTGTTTACCGAGGTTGTCCGGTGGTTGTGGAAGATCATGAGTATCCGGCAGATCTGATCAAGATGCCTATCAAGAAGTATGGGGTAATTCTGGGAATGGACTGGTTGTACCGTTACCGAGCCATGATGGATTGTTTTGCTAAGAGGGTGACTTTGGGTTCTACGGTCTTTGCGGGTCAGAGGTTGAAGACCTGCCCGTTTATTTCCTTCATGGAAACAAGTAGACTGTTTCGGGACGGTGCGACGGGCTATGTGGCCTACCTTTTGAATAAGCCAAAGGATCAGGCCAAGCTCGAAGAGACGGAGATCGTGAAGGAATTCCCCGATGTGTTTCCGGAGAACTTGGGATCTTTACCTCCGGATCGGGACGTCGAGTTTGTGATAGATCTCTATCCCGGAGCAGAACCGTATGCGAAATCTCCCTCTAGGATGGCTCCAGCCGAGTTGAAGGAGTTGAAGAAGCAATTGGACGAGCTCTTAGAGTGTGGTTACATTCGCCCGAGTACTTCTCCGTGGGGTGCTCCGGTCCTGTTTGTAAAGAAGAAAGACGGGACTTTGCGAATGTGTATTGACTACCGTGACCTGAACCTGTAACACCCCGGAGCGAAGGGCGCCACATCCCCCGCACCATAACCCAACACGTGAAGCGAAATGGGAACTCCATCCACGTATCAAGTCACGGCGAACGGGTGACAAACAAAAATCCAACCTAAGCTAGGCGGTCTAGACCCTACTCAGAGCACGCAATAAAACAAGTAACGAATGCGGAAGCACCAGAATCTCATAAAGCAAATAAACATACTCAAGACATATCAAACTTTCGATTCAATCTATACAACTTTACAATTTCGAATTGGAGGCATAACTTATACATAATTCAGAATTAGCCAAAAAGCATAAAGAAAACGAAAATGCCATGCATGAGACTCAAGCTATCCTCAAACCCGACTCAAAGACAACCGCCTAGCTCCAACACCTCAGAACGGGTACCTGCAACTCAAATCAAAAGGGGGAAAAAGATAGAAATAACGAGGGTCAGTCCTAAACACTGGTGAGGGGGCTAACACACGCACCCATACATATACATAAGAGCAAAGCATATACAAAGCTTAAAGGGTTCATGAACCGGCACGGTTTTTGCATTCTAAAACATTTAACCCGTGGTAATATATATAAAGAAAGAAGTTTGGGGCCGAAGGCCAAATTCAGTCAAGTTTTAGAGTTTAGAAATCCGCCCCCGTTTCACAACCATAATCGAAACATAACGAACCGAAAGCTTAAAAACCAACTCACTTACTCCTGAAACGAAGGCGAAGCGAAACACAAAACAAATCATAAATCAATCCCACCTCCACACCATTTGGGGAAGAGAGGTGCCCCTCTCAACCCACCACAGAACGAAACGTGTGAACCGGAGGATCCCGCCCGGTTCCTTCGACGGCCAGCCAAAATGCGCTCCGTCGGCATAGGAGAACTAAGTCTCCCGTTGGTGGAGAAGTGCACAGGGGTCGTAACCGGCGACCCCGATGGTCATCCCGGGTCTCCCTTACCCACAACTCCGGGGCCCAAACAGATCACAGAACTCAGACAAACAGACAGACAGACATAACCTGTGCATATCGTACTTACCATATGAAGCTCCTCTGCAAATCATACCACGCTTACACACACACACACACTCTTATCAAAGCTTATCAAAACAACCGAAAATAGAGTTTATAGACTTATAAAAGCGTTTTCAAAGCTTCTTGACAAACGGGACAAAACCCACAAAATACTTATCAAAACACATATTTACATATGTATACATATATGTATCGCATGCGGGTTCGAAATACAAATAGGGTTTTAGGTCATCATAACTAAAAGGAAAGAAAACCTCACCTGGACGAGCAAACCAACCAAAACGGACCAAAAGGAGTCAAACGAACCACTTCCTCAACAACGGAACGAACCTAAGAGCAAAACAAAGAGCAAGAGGCAAACTTAGACTCAAATGAACCATATTGACGCTCGGCGAATGCGATGATATTATGTTATGAACACGTTCATGTGCACTATTAAGGAATTTAAATCATATAATCAAATCATTCAATCCTTCGCTCACTTACATTCGAATTCATAATTTCACGTTTCCAATCAATTCAAGAAATTCAAGGCACAAGATTTAACATTTAGACAAATGAGAGCATTGAAGCAAATTAAGTTTGACACACACTCAAACGTATTCAATCTTTCACAAAACTCTACTACATACACCCTATTACATAATATATCATATTTCTAAATTTTGAAAACAAGAACAAATCACAAGACAAGGGAAATGCGTTAAGGAAATCACAAACGCCACAAAACGCACATAAACGGCATTCAACAAAAGCATGCCTAAATCTCACCCAAATGTTATGAAATCGAACCACAATACTCCCAACACATAGTATAACAAGTTCATAGTTCAACACAAATGAAGATAAAGGCATCAAAGAGGTGAAACAAACCAAAAACAGAAAAGGAAAACCAAGGGCTGCGCAGGGGGAGGGACACGGGGGTGTCCCTCAACTTAGCTAAACTGAGCCACGCCCGTGGCTCAGTACAGACATGCCCAGGAAGCCTGACACGCCCGTGTCTCACCTTTCAAGGCAAATGAGACACGGGGGTGTCTCGGTACAGCACCAAAAAAACATACAAAGTTTGCCGGCAAAACTGACACTAAACAAAATCAGTCCAAAAGCATACCAAATCAACTCCAAATATTATGAAACTTGATATACAACATATTTAGCATGTTAGGAACATATTTCATTTAGAACTCAAAGGCTAAATCACGCGTTAAGGTCACCGAAATCATGCAGCAACTCAGGAGCGCCAAAAACGGACATATGAGCTCAATTGGTTCAATCATGCCATGATCAAGTACTTAGGAGCTGAATATGAAGCTAAAACTTTAGGGAAAGAATACTAACATGATAAGCAACTAATATACTCCATGTATATGCAAATTGACACGAATTGGAGCACATTAGAACCACCAAATAATCACAAAATGCAACAGCAGCAGTTCGGTTCGCGCATAGCATACAAACATGCCATCATGTTTCGATAAGGAGCTGAAAATGGATCTAAAAACTTGCAAGAGCAGGGCTAACATATAAACCAATTAGTATACAACATCTCCATGCAAATTCACACGAATTGGAAGTCATTAACTCAAGCAACGAAGCACAAATTCACACAGCAGTTCCAAAACAGGGGAGCAGTTTTTAAGGTTCAAGAACTCAAGTTTGCAGCCATATTAAAGCATGAATTCCGGGCAAAACGAAGCACATTCATAGAACAACATGTATACTACATTACCAAGCATTAGCATACGAAATTGGAGGCAAGAATTCATCCATTTGATCTCAAAAACGTGACAGCAGTTTGGTGGAAATGAGCAGATTTGCAGCAGTTCGGTTTTCAAGTTTCATGGCCAAAAACTCAAGGTTTCAATCATGTTATCAAAGAGAAAACAACCCTAACAAATCTAGCATGAAGTAAGAATCAAGAATGGAAGCAAAGGAGTTCATATAATCAACAAGGAAGCACCAAATCAGCCACAAACTCAAGCTAAGGCAAGGAAGCAACAAATGACCTCTAACCCTAACTATTCATGCAAGTCTCCATAACCTTATTAAATCTGATGCAAATCATGAATTTCAAGGATCAAATGAAGCATAGAAGAGAGGAGAATACATAAATATACTTACCTTTAAGGTATGAAGAAGTATGGAAGAGTTTAGCTCCAAAAATCACAAGCCATGGGAAGGGGGTTTCTTTCTTCTTCTTCTTCTTCTTTCCATTTGCAGCAGATTTTTCCTTCTCTTGGGGTGAGGAGCACGAAATGGAGAGGTAGGGAAGAGATAGGAGTGGTTAAAGATCAAATAAACCAAGGGTTAAAGTTTAAGCATGGTTAAAATGGGCCCCCAAGTACATGACTAGTCAAAGAAGGTGGCTTAAGCACAAGCTGTTCGTTCCGGGCGAAAAACGAGGGTCCAAATGGGCTTAGAAAAATATCAAATCAGGTTCCTTGGCTTTGTCTCTTCGTTACGAGTCCAACGCATCTTCCGGAATTCGAATCCGAATTCCCTAGCTCAAGTTATGGCCTCCGGAACAAGAGGCGCGCTAAAACTAGTTAGGCCCTCATGTCCCTCGTCAAATACTTAAGGTTTAAAACCTCGATAAACGAACACGAAAACTTAAAACGAGCATGCAAACACATTCATAACTCATGTATATCACGCATATCGAAATTTCACAAAAATCGGAATTGAATTCCGGCACATAACGAGCAAATTACGAGCATGCAAACTTAAACGTTTAAAATCAAAGTTCAAGAATATAAACAATTAATTTCATATTAGTTCAAATAATCATATAAGCATTAAAATAACATTCAAATATGTAATTAAATAATTTAAAGCACATAAAACCCTCTCGTTAAGGCGTACCTGGAAATCCGAACGACCGGGATGTTACAAACTCCCCTCCTTCAAAAGGACCTGTCCTCAGGTCCTAAGGAGAATCTGGAATGACTTCGACGACAAACCCAAAATCAACACTTCCGCTGCGCCACTCTGATCCTATACTTCTCGAAACCCGATCTCCTTAATTGGCGAACCGGACACAAAGTCCTAGGCGTTTGCCCCTACTTCCCAAATAAAGATTCGGGAGTAGTTGGAGAATTCTCAACCTTGGCACGTAGACATTACTACACAAAGTCCATAACGTCTTTCTTATGCCAGAACATCCGGGTCCCAAAACTCCGAACAACCTCAACCCTGAGTGGGATAAACTCGTGACCTTGCACTCCTTAAGGCGTAGGCTACCGTTCGTCTACGAGCAACACACAACAAAGGCCTTCCTTTATGCCTCGGTTGGAAACAAGGTAGCCTTTTGTACCTTTGGTTAGGCAAGAGCCAATACCGTGGGTAACTCTCTTCAACCGCCTCTTCCCTACTCAAAACCGTGCCTCTTACTCTGAGGCAATCCTCGGTTCTTCTACAGGAAATACCAACGGGTTAGCCTTCTATCTAGTACCCGAA
The DNA here is from genome assembly GCA_037501455.1 of Lantana camara. Classification (NCBI taxonomy): domain Eukaryota; kingdom Viridiplantae; phylum Streptophyta; class Magnoliopsida; order Lamiales; family Verbenaceae; genus Lantana; species Lantana camara. Next base: position 45,744,568 of record CM074859.1, read on the forward strand.
GATATCGTTGAGTCCCTGACGGACCTCCTAAAGCATCCTCTATCTTCAACGAGAACAAGACGCCTCCAGACAAGCCGACCACAAGCAGTACGACCCTCACAACTCACCAAACACTCACGAACACTCCACACCACAAGCTCTCACCACAAGAAAGTACTAACGCAAAAGGGAAACAAACAAAGCACACAACGAACAAGAGCCAAGTAGGAAAAGAGATACGTAACAAGTAAAACTAGGAAATAAAGGAAGCACACTTCAAACAAAAACCAAGAAGAGAAAAAATCACACAATAGGCAAGAACCAAGGGTGAAAGCAATTACGCATCAAGCAAAACTGAAAAGGGAAGGAAACACATTACAAGTAAGAGCCACGAAGGGAAAGAAACACTTAACAAGCAAGAACAAGAAGAGGCATAATTACGCAACAAACATAATGAAGAATCACCTAAAAACAAGGAGTAAGACAATAAGCACATGGGTTTCCCCCGAATGTTAAAATATGTGTGAAATGTAATGCCATGAATGCTTCATGTACCGTTCACCATAGGAGTAGCGTTGAGTGTGGTGCCATCCTCTTGTTTTCCGGGAGGATCATCTTGTGCTTGAACCGGGATCTTGAAGTCATAGTATTTCCTTGAAGACCTCAACTTCTTGTTATTCGATTAACTTTCATCATGCCTTCGATTCCTCCACAATTGAGTCCTCCTACCACCTTTGGTATTGAAATCTCTCCTTGTTTGATATTGGTGGCCTCATGAGATTCTTGAGTTTCTTCATTCCATGTAATTCGAGTCTCTACAATGTGTATATTAGATTGCTTCCGGTGAGGAGATGTAAAAATCTATCCATCTTCAGTATTTGAATCTTCTTATACTCGGCAACTTTGAAGTCTTAAGTTTTCAAAATTTCTCTTGTCTCTTAGTTTCTCGCCTTGTCTCCCAATTATTTCACCTTGAAATATTTTCCCAACTCGCGGCACTTGAAACAATTCCTAATTCCTCTTAATTTGATCCTTTTACTTCGGTGTTGGAATCTTTCTTTTCTTGACATTGTTGATATCTTGAAGCTTCTCGAAATTTCTTGAAATTTAGATTCCTTGCTTGATCTTCGAACTCCAAACTGATCTTTTCTCCTCATAAGTGTTGGCAAGACTCCCTTCATTAATTGCCCATTCCTTCATAGCTCCTTTTATCTGGTATCCTCGGATCACGCACATATTCTTGAAATTTGAAGATTTGATCGAATTTCATACTTACTTGCTTGAAATCAATTCCGAACCTTAGGACAGTTCTCGAAGATACCCAATCTTTTAAACTCTTGTTGGAAATCGTCCATCTACTTTCATTCTTAAATTTGAAACTTTCCTATCACCAAACACGAAAAGAGGGTGCTTGCACAAAGTTCTCGAATAGAACTCCTTCACAGGAATTATTCTCGAACTCCTCAAATCTTTATTCTAATCTCTTGATCACCTAGAACTTAACCTTGATATCCCCATTTCAAACCGCTTCAAAAGATAAAACCCCTTATAGCCCGAATATACCTGTCTCCCTTGTCCTTTTCCCGGTAATACTTGTTGATGTCGAAGGAGTGTCTTGAAATAAAATACAATTCCAAGAAAGTATCGATGCATGCGGGGTTTCTAGTGCATGTTCATGTGAACTATTAATACAAATAATATCAAATAATATCAAGTAAGTCACATAAGTGATGTAGTGAATGCCAACAAACACGAAATCCTAAGCCGAACGACCTAGACAAACCCGACACGACACGAGAGCTCCGGTTTTGCAACCTAGAGCTCTGATACCACCTAAGGATGTAACACCCCGGAGCGAAGGGCGCCACATCCCCCGCACCATAACCCAACACGTGAAGCGAAATGGGAACTCCGTCCACGTATCAAGTCACGGCGAACGGGTGACAAACAAAAATCCAACCTAAGCTAGGCGGTCTAGACCCTACTCAGAGCACGCAATAAAACAAGTAACGAATGCGGAAGCACCAGAATCTCATAAAGCAAATAAACATACTCAAGACATATCAAACTTTCGATTCAATCTATACAACTTTACAATTTCGAATTGGAGGCATAACTTATACATAATTCAGAATTAGCCAAAAAGCATAAAGAAAACGAAAATGCCATGCATGAGACTCAAGCTATCCTCAAACCCGACTCAAAGACAACCGCCTAGCTCCAACACCTCAGAACGGGTACCTGCAACTCAAATCAAAAGGGGGAAAAAGATAGAAATAACGAGGGTCAGTCCTAAAGACTGGTGAGGGGGCTAACACACGCACCCATACATATACATAAGAGCAAAGCATATACAAAGCTTAAAGGGTTCATGAACCGGCACGGTTTTTGCATTCTAAAACATTTAACCCGTGGTAATATATATAAAGAAAGAAGTTTGGGGCCGAAGGCCAAATTCAGTCAAGTTTTAGAGTTTAGAAATCCGCCCCCGTTTCACAACCATAATCGAAACATAACGAACCGAAAGCTTAAAAACCAACTCACTTACTCCTGAAACGAAGGCGAAGCGAAACACAAAACAAATCATAAATCAATCCCACCTCCACACCATTTGGGGAAGAGAGGTGCCCCTCTCAACCCACCACAGAACGAAACGTGTGAACCGGAGGATCCCGCCCGGTTCCTTCGACGGCCAGCCAAAATGCGCTCCGTCGGCATAGGAGAACTAAGTCTCCCGTTGGTGGAGAAGTGCACAGGGGTCGTAACCGGCGACCCCGATGGTCGTCCCGGGTCTCCCTTACCCACAACTCCGGGGCCCAAACAGATCACAGAACTCAGACAAATAGACAGACAGACATAACCTGTGCATATCGTACTTACCATATGAAGCTCCTCTGCAAATCATACCACGCTTACACACACACACACACTCTTATCAAAGCTTATCAAAACAACCGAAAATAGAGTTTATAGACTTATAAAAGCGTTTTCAAAGCTTCTTGACAAACGGGACAAAACCCACAAAATACTTATCAAAACACATATTTACATATGTATACATATATGTATCGCATGCGGGTTCGAAATACAAATAGGGTTTTAGGTCATCATAACTAAAAGGAAAGAAAACCTCACCTGGACGAGCAAACCAACCAAAACGGACCAAAAGGAGTCAAACGAACCACTTCCTCAACAACGGAACGAACCTAAGAGCAAAACAAAGAGCAAGAGGCAAACTTAGACTCAAATGAACCATATTGACGCTCGGCGAATGCGATGATATTATGTTATGAACACGTTCATGTGCACTATTAAGGAATTTAAATCATATAATCAAATCATTCAATCCTTCGCTCACTTACATTCGAATTCATAATTTCACGTTTCCAATCAATTCAAGAAATTCAAGGCACAAGATTTAACATTTAGACAAATGAGAGCATTGAAGCAAATTAAGTTTGACACACACTCAAACGTATTCAATCTTTCACAAAACTCTACTACATACACCCTATTACATAATATATCATATTTCTAAATTTTGAAAACAAGAACAAATCACAAGACAAGGGAAATGCGTTAAGGAAATCACAAACGCCACAAAACGCACATAAACGGCATTCAACAAAAGCATGCCTAAATCTCACCCAAATGTTATGAAATCGAACCACAATACTTCCAACACATAGTATAACAAGTTCATAGTTCAACACAAATGAAGATAAAGGCATCAAAGAGGTGAAACAAACCAAAAACCGAAAAGGAAAACCAAGGGCTGCGCAGGGGGAGGGACACGGGGGTGTCCCTCAACTTAGCTAAACTGAGCCACGCCCGTGGCTCAGTACAGACATGCCCAGGAAGCCTGACACGCCCGTGTCTCACCTTTCAAGGCAAATGAGACACGGGGGTGTCTCGGTACAGCACCAAAAAAACATACAAAGTTTGCCGGCAAAACTGACACTAAACAAAATCAGTCCAAAAGCATACCAAATCAACTCCAAATATTATGAAACTTGATATACAACATATTTAGCATGTTAGGAACATATTTCATTTAGAACTCAAAGGCTAAATCACGCGTTAAGGTCACCGAAATCATGCAGCAACTCAGGAGCGCCAAAAACGGACATATGAGCTCAATTGGTTCAATCATGCAATGATCAAGTACTTAGGAGCTGAATATGAAGCTAAAACTTTAGGGAAAGAATACTAACATGATAAGCAACTAATATACTCCATGTATATGCAAATTGACACGAATTGGAGCACATTAGAACCACCAAATAATCACAAAATGCAACAGCAGCAGTTCGGTTCGCGCATAGCATACAAACATGCCATCATGTTTCGATAAGGAGCTGAAAATGGATCTAAAAACTTGCAAGAGCAGGGCTAACATATAAACCAATTAGTATACAACATCTCCATGCAAATTCACACGAATTGGAAGTCATTAACTCAAGCAACGAAGCACAAATTCACACAGCAGTTCCAAAACAGGGGAGCAGTTTTTAAGGTTCAAGAACTCAAGTTTGCAGCCATATTAAAGCATGAATTCCGGGCAAAACGAAGCACATTCATAGAACAACATGTATACTACATTACCAAGCATTAGCATACGAAATTGGAGGCAAGAATTCATCCATTTGATCTCAAAAACGTGACAGCAGTTTGGTGGAAATGAGCAGATTTGCAGCAGTTCGGTTTTCAAGTTTCATGGCCAAAAACTCAAGGTTTCAATCATGTTATCAAAGAGAAAACAACCCTAACACATCTAGAATGAAGTAAGAATCAAGAATGGAAGCAAAGGAGTTCATATAATCAACAAGGAAGCACCAAATCAGCCACAAACTCAAGCTAAGGCAAGGAAGCAACAAATGACCTCTAACCCTAACTATTCATGCAAGTCTCCATAACCTTATTAAATCTGATGCAAATCATGAATTTCAAGGATCAAATGAAGCATAGAAGAGAGGAGAATACATAAATATACTTACCTTTAAGGTATGAAGAAGTATGGAAGAGTTTAGCTCCAAAAATCACAAGCCATGGGAAGGGGGTTTCTTTCTTCTTCTTCTTCTTCTTTCCATTTGCAGCAGATTTTTCCTTCTCTTGGGGTGAGGAGCACGAAATGGAGAGGTAGGGAAGAGATAGGAGTGGTTAAAGATCAAATAAACCAAGGGTTAAAGTTTAAGCATGGTTAAAATGGGCCCCCAAGTACATGACTAGTCAAAGAAGGTGGCTTAAGCACAAGCTGTTCGTTCCGGGCGAAAAACGAGGGTCCAAATGGGCTTAGAAAAATATCAAATCAGGTTCCTTGGCTTTGTCTCTTCGTTACGAGTCCAACGCATCTTCCGGAATTCGAATCCGAATTCCCTAGCTCAAGTTATGGCCTCCGGAACAAGAGGCGCGCTAAAACTAGTTAGGCCCTCATGTCCCTCGTCAAATACTTAAGGTTTAAAACCTCGATAAACGAACACGAAAACTTAAAACGAGCATGCAAACACATTCATAACTCATGTATATCACGCATATCGAAATTTCACAAAAATCGGAATTGAATTCCGGCACATAACGAGCAAATTACGAGCATGCAAACTTAAACGTTTAAAATCAAAGTTCAAGAATATAAACAATTAATTTCATATTAGTTCAAATAATCATATAAGCATTAAAATAACATTCAAATATGTAATTAAATAATTTAAAGCACATAAAACCCTCTCGTTAAGGCGTACCTGGAAATCCGAACGACCGGGATGTTACAAACTCCCCTCCTTCAAAAGGACCTGTCCTCAGGTCCTAAGGAGAATCTGGAATGACTTCGACGACAAACCCAAAATCAACACTTCCGCTGCGCCACTCTGATCCTATACTTCTCGAAACCCGATCTCCTTAATTGGCGAACCGGACACAAAGTCCTAGGCGTTTGCCCCTACTTCCCAAATAAAGATTCGGGAGTAGTTGGAGAATTCTCAACCTTGGCACGTAGACATTACTACACAAAGTCCATAACGTCTTTCTTATGCCAGAACATCCGGGTCCCAAAACTCCGAACAACCTCAACCCTGAGTGGGATAAACTCGTGACCTTGCACTCCTTAAGGCGTAGGCTACCGTTCGTCTACGAGCAACACACAACAAAAGGCCTTCCTTTATGCCTCGGTTGGAAACAAGGTAGCCTTTTGTACCTTTGGTTAGGCAAGAGCCAATACCGTGGGTAACTCTCTTCAACCGCCTCTTCCCTACTCAAAACCGTGCCTCTTACTCTGAGGCAATCCTCGGTTCTTCTACAGGAAATACCAACGGGTTAGCCTTCTATCTAGTACCCGAAGATATCGTTGAGTCCCTGACGGACCTCCTAAAGCATCCTCTATCTTCAACGAGAACAAGACGCCTCCAGACAAGCCGACCACAAGCAGTACGACCCTCACAACTCACCAAACACTCACGAACACTCCACACTACAAGCTCTCACCACAAGAAAGTACTAACGCAAAAGGGAAACAAACAAAGCACACAACGAACAAGAGCCAAGTAGGAAAAGAGATACGTAACAAGTAAAACTAGGAAATAAAGGAAGCACACTTCAAACAAAAACCAAGAAGAGAAAAAATCACACAATAGGCAAGAACCAAGGGTGAAAGCAATTACGCATCAAGCAAAACTGAAAAGGGAAGGAAACACATTACAAGTAAGAGCCACGAAGGGAAAGAAACACTTAACAAGCAAGAACAAGAAGAGGCATAATTACGCAACAAACATAATGAAGAATCACCTAAAAACAAGGAGTAAGACAATAAGCACATGGGTTTCCCCCGAATGTTAAAATATGTGTGAAATGTAATGCCATGAATGCTTCATGTACCGTTCACCATAGGAGTAGCGTTGAGTGTGGTGCCATCCTCTTGTTTTCCGGGAGGATCATCTTGTGCTTGAACCGGGATCTTGAAGTCATAGTATTTCCTTGAAGACCTCAACTTCTTGTTATTCGATTAACTTTCATCATGCCTTCGATTCCTCCACAATTGAGTCCTCCTACCACCTTTGGTATTGAAATCTCTCCTTGTTTGATATTGGTGGCCTCATGAGATTCTTGAGTTTCTTCATTCCATGTAATTCGAGTCTCTACAATGTGTATATTAGATTGCTTCCGGTGAGGAGATGTAAAAATCTATCCATCTTCAGTATTTGAATCTTCTTATACTCGGCAACTTTGAAGTCTTAAGTTTTCAAAATTTCTCTTGTCTCTTAGTTTCTCGCCTTGTCACCCAATTATTTCACCTTGAAATATTTTCCCAACTCGCGGCACTTGAAACAATTCCTAATTCCTCTTAATTTGATCCTTTTACTTCGGTGTTGGAATCTTTCTTTTCTTGACATTGTTGATATCTTGAAGCTTCTCGAAATTTCTTGAAATTTAGATTCCTTGCTTGATCTTCGAACTCCAAACTGATCTTTTCTCCTCATAAGTGTTGGCAAGACTCCCTTCATTAATTGCCCATTCCTTCATAGCTCCTTTTATCTGGTATCCTCGGATCACGCACATATTCTTGAAATTTGAAGATTTGATCGAATTTCATACTTACTTGCTTGAAATCAATTCCGAACCTTAGGACAGTTCTCGAAGATACCCAATCTTTTAAACTCTTGTTGGAAATCGTCCATCTACTTTCATTCTTAAATTTGAAACTTTCCTATCACCAAACACGAAAAGAGGGTGCTTGCACAAAGTTCTCGAATAGAACTCCTTCACAGGAATTATTCTCGAACTCCTCAAATCTTTATTCTAATCTCTTGATCACCTAGAACTTAACCTTGATATCCCCATTTCAAACCGCTTCAAAAGATAAAACCCCTTATAGCCCGAATATACCTGTCTCCCTTGTCCTTTTCCCGGTAATACTTGTTGATGTCGAAGGAGTGTCTTGAAATAAAATACAATTCCAAGAAAGTATCGATGCATGCGGGGTTTCTAGTGCATGTTCATGTGAACTATTAATACAAATAATATCAAATAATATCAAGTAAGTCACATAAGTGATGTAGTGAATGCCAACAAACACGAAATCCTAAGCCGAACGACCTAGACAAACCCGACACGACACGAGAGCTCCGGTTTTGCAACCTAGAGCTCTGATACCACCTAAGGATGTAACACCCCGGAGCGAAGGGCGCCACATCCCCCGCACCATAACCCAACACGTGAAGCGAAATGGGAACTCCGTCCACGTATCAAGTCACGGCGAACGGGTGACAAACAAAAATCCAACCTAAGCTAGGCGGTCTAGACCCTACTCAGAGCACGCAATAAAACAAGTAACGAATGCGGAAGCACCAGAATCTCATAAAGCAAATAAACATACTCAAGACATATCAAACTTTCGATTCAATCTATACAACTTTACAATTTCGAATTGGAGGCATAACTTATACATAATTCAGAATTAGCCAAAAAGCATAAAGAAAACGAAAATGCCATGCATGAGACTCAAGCTATCCTCAAACCCGACTCAAAGACAACCGCCTAGCTCCAACACCTCAGAACGGGTACCTGCAACTCAAATCAAAAGGGGGAAAAAGATAGAAATAACGAGGGTCAGTCCTAAAGACTGGTGAGGGGGCTAACACACGCACCCATACATATACATAAGAGCAAAGCATATACAAAGCTTAAAGGGTTCATGAACCGGCACGGTTTTTGCATTCTAAAACATTTAACCCGTGGTAATATATATAAAGAAAGAAGTTTGGGGCCGAAGGCCAAATTCAGTCAAGTTTTAGAGTTTAGAAATCCGCCCCCGTTTCACAACCATAATCGAAACATAACGAACCGAAAGCTTAAAAACCAACTCACTTACTCCTGAAACGAAGGCGAAGCGAAACACAAAACAAATCATAAATCAATCCCACCTCCACACCATTTGGGGAAGAGAGGTGCCCCTCTCAACCCACCACAGAACGAAACGTGTGAACCGGAGGATCCCGCCCGGTTCCTTCGACGGCCAGCCAAAATGCGCTCCGTCGGCATAGGAGAACTAAGTCTCCCGTTGGTGGAGAAGTGCACAGGGGTCGTAACCGGCGACCCCGATGGTCGTCCCGGGTCTCCCTTACCCACAACTCCGGGGCCCAAACAGATCACAGAACTTAGACAAACAGACAGACAGACAGACATAACCTGTGCATATCGTACTTACCATATGAAGCTCCTCTGCAAATCATACCACGCTTACACACACACACACACTCTTATCAAAGCTTATCAAAACAACCGAAAATAGAGTTTATAGACTTATAAAAGCGTTTTCAAAGCTTCTTGACAAACGGGACAAAACCCACAAAATACTTATCAAAACACATATTTACATATGTATACATATATGTATCGCATGCGGGTTCGAAATACAAATAGGGTTTTAGGTCATCATAACTAAAAGGAAAGAAAACCTCACCTGGACGAGCAAACCAACCAAAACGGACCAAAAGGAGTCAAACGAACCACTTCCTCAACAACGGAACGAACCTAAGAGCAAAACAAAGAGCAAGAGGCAAACTTAGACTCAAATGAACCATATTGACGCTCGGCGAATGCGATGATATTATGTTATGAACACGTTCATGTGCACTATTAAGGAATTTAAATCATATAATCAAATCATTCAATCCTTCGCTCACTTACATTCGAATTCATAATTTCACGTTTCCAATCAATTCAAGAAATTCAAGGCACAAGATTTAACATTTAGACAAATGAGAGCATTGAAGCAAATTAAGTTTGACACACACTCAAACGTATTCAATCTTTCACAAAACTCTACTACATACACCCTATTACATAATATATCATATTTCTAAAGTTTGAAAACAAGAACAAATCACAAGACAAGGGAAATGCGTTAAGGAAATCACAAACGCCACAAAACGCACATAAACGGCATTCAACAAAAGCATGCCTAAATCTCACCCAAATGTTATGAAATCGAACCACAATACTCCCAACACATAGTATAACAAGTTCATAGTTCAACACAAATGAAGATAAAGGCATCAAAGAGGTGAAACAAACCAAAAACCGAAAAGGAAAACCAAGGGCTGCGTAGGGGGAGGGACACGGGGGTGTCCCTCAACTTAGCTAAACTGAGCCACGCCCGTGGCTCAGTACAGACATGCCCAGGAAGCCTGACACGCCCGTGTCTCACCTTTCAAGGCAAATGAGACACGGGGGTGTCTCGGTACAGCACCAAAAAAACATACAAAGTTTGCCGGCAAAACTGACACTAAACAAAATCAGTCCAAAAGCATACCAAATCAACTCCAAATATTATGAAACTTGATATACAACATATTTAGCATGTTAGGAACATATTTCATTTAGAACTCAAAGGCTAAATCACGCTTTAAGGTCACCGAAATCATGCAGCAACTCAGGAGCGCCAAAAACGGACATATGAGCTCAATTGGTTCAATCATGCCATGATCAAGTACTTAGGAGCTGAATATGAAGCTAAAACTTTAGGGAAAGAATACTAACATGATAAGCAACTAATATACTCCATGTATATGCAAATTGACACGAATTGGAGCACATTAGAACCACCAAATAATCACAAAATGCAACAGCAGCAGTTCGGTTCGCGCATAGCATACAAACATGCCATCATGTTTCGATAAGGAGCTGAAAATGGATCTAAAAACTTGCAAGAGCAGGGCTAACATATAAACCAATTAGTATACAACATCTCCATGCAAATTCACACGAATTGGAAGTCATTAACTCAAGCAACGAAGCACAAATTCACACAGCAGTTCCAAAACAGGGGAGCAGTTTTTAAGGTTCAAGAACTCAAGTTTGCAGCCATATTAAAGCATGAATTCCGGGCAAAACGAAGCACATTCATAGAACAACATGTATACTACATTACCAAGCATTAGCATACGAAATTGGAGGCAAGAATTCATCCATTTGATCTCAAAAACGTGACAGCAGTTTGGTGGAAATGAGCAGATTTGCAGCAGTTCGGTTTTCAAGTTTCATGGCCAAAAACTCAAGGTTTCAATCATGTTATCAAAGAGAAAACAACCCTAACACATCTAGCATGAAGTAAGAATCAAGAATGGAAGCAAAGGAGTTCATATAATCAACAAGGAAGCACCAAATCAGCCACAAACTCAAGCTAAGGCAAGGAAGCAACAAATGACCTCTAACCCTAACTATTCATGCAAGTCTCCATAACCTTATTAAATCTGATGCAAATCATGAATTTCAAGGATCAAATGAAGCATAGAAGAGAGGAGAATACATAAATATACTTACCTTTAAGGTATGAAGAAGTATGGAAGAGTTTAGCTCCAAAAATCACAAGCCATGGGAAGGGGGTTTCTTTCTTCTTCTTCTTCTTTCCATTTGCAGCAGATTTTTCCTTCTCTTGGGGTGAGGAGCACGAAATGGAGAGGTAGGGAAGAGATAGGAGTGGTTAAAGATCAAATAAACCAAGGGTTAAAGTTTAAGCATGGTTAAAATGGGCCCACAAGTACATGACTAGTCAAAGAAGGTGGCTTAAGCACAAGCTGTTCGTTCCGGGCGAAAAACGAGGGTCCAAATGGGCTTAGAAAAATATCAAATCAGGTTCCTTGGCTTTGTCTCTTCGTTACGAGTCCAACGCATCATCCGGAATTCGAATCCGAATTCCCTAGCTCAAGTTATGGCCTCCGGAACAAGAGGCGCGCTAAAACTAGTTAGGCCCTCATGTCCCTCGTCAAATACTTAAGGTTTAAAACCTCGATAAACGAACACGAAAACTTAAAACGAGCATGCAAACACATTCATAACTCACGTATATCACGCATATCGAAATTTCACAAAAATCGGAATTGAATTCCGGCACATAACGAGCAAATTACGAGCATGCAAACTTAAACGTTTAAAATCAAAGTTCAAGAATATAAACAATTAATTTCATATTAGTTCAAATAATCATATAAGCATTAAAATAACATTCAAATATGTAATTAAATAATTTAAAGCACATAAAACCCTCTCGTTAAGGCGTACCTGGAAATCCGAACGACCGGGATGTTACAGAACCGGTTAACGGTTAAGAACAAATACCCGCTCCCTCACATTAAAGAGTTGTTCGACCTCCTGCAAGGTTCGAGGGTTTATTCCAAGTTGGACTTAAGGCAAGGGTATTACCAGTTGCGTATCCGGGAGGGAGATATACCGAAGACGGGTTTCAACACGAGATATGGGCATTTTGAGTTTGTGGTCATGCCTTTTGGTCTGACCAATGCCCCAGCCGCGTTTATGGATATGATGCACCGAATATTCCGGCCTTACCTCGATAAATTCGTGGTCATCTTTATAGATGATATTCTGGTGTATTCGAGGTTCGAAGAAGAGCACGCGCGGTATTTGAGCATTGTCTTGTCTACACTTCGGGAGCACAGATTGTTCGCCAAGTTCAGTAAGTGCGAGTTCTGGTTGGATCGAGTTTCCTTTTTGGGTCACTTTATTTCAGGGAATGGTATAGAAGTGGATCCGGCGAAGATCGAAACGGTGATGCTTTGGAAACCACCAAAGAATGCCTCGGAAGTGAGAAGTTTTCTCGGGTTGGCAGGATATTATAGGCGCTTTGTGAAAGATTTCTCGAAGATTGCTTCCCCGTTGACCCGGTTAACTAAGAAAGAGGTGAAGTTTGAGTGGGATGAGGCGTGTGAGAAGAGTTTCCAAACCCTTAAGGAGAGGTTGACTACTGCACCGGTTTTAACCCTACCCGAAGGTTCGGAAGGCTACTCAGTTTACACCGATGCTTCGAAGGAAGGTCTCGGTTGTGTGTTAATGCAGAATGGTAAGGTTGTAGCCTACGCCTCAAGGAAGTTAAAGGATCATGAGAAGAACTATCCCACTCATGACTTGGAACTCGCCGCAGTGGTGTTTGCTTTGATGAAATGACGGCATTACCTTTATGGAATCACTTTTGAAGTGTTCACCGACCACCAGAGTCTTAAGTATCTGTTTACCCAGAAGGATTTGAACGTAAGATAGAGGAGATGGATGGAGACACTCGAGGATTATGATTGTAAGATTCAGTACCATCCGGGTAAAGCCAATGTGGTGGCGGATGCTTTGAGTAGGAAAGTGAATGTTTCAGGTTTGGAAGCAGGTTCTAGTAGACAGGGTTCAGTGGTTCTGGTTTCAGAGGCTCGATTGGCTAATATTTCGGTTCAGCCGGTTTTAAAGCAGAGATTGATAGAAGCTCAATCTGTGGATCCAGAGATTCAGAAATTGATAGCGAAGTCAAGGATTGATCCTGAAACCGAGTTTGGATTTGATGATTCAGGATTATTCAGGTTGAAGGCTCGGGTTTGTGTTCCGGAAGATTTTAAGCAGTTGGTACTTGATGAAGCCCACAAGTCAGCGTATGCAGTACATCCCGGTACCACCAAAATGTACAAGGATCTAAGGACTTTATACTGGTGGAACGGCATGAAGAGAGATGTTGCTAACTATGTTAGGAGATGTCAAACATGCCAAGTGGTGAAAGCAGAACACCAGAAACCGGGAGGAACTCTCCAACCACTTCCAATACCCGAGTGGAAGTGGGAGCAAGTGACAATGGACTTCGTGTCCGGCTTGCCAAAGACCAAAGGAAGTTCCGATGGAATTTGGGTGATTATTGATCGGTTGACGAAGTCGGCACATTTTCTTAAGGTGAAGACGTCCGATAAGGTTCCTAAGTTGGCCCGGTTATATCGGAAGGAGATTGTTAGATTGCATGGTACCCCGGTCAGCATTGTTTCAGATAGAGATCCTCGGTTCACATCCTGTTTTTGGCAGGAATTGCAAAAGTGTTTAGGAACGAAGCTCCACTTTAGTACTGCATTTCACCCACAGACGGACGGTCAATCCGAAAGGCTAATAAGATATCTCGAGGACATGCTTCGTGCTTGTGCCTTAGATTATCAGGATTCGTGGGATGAACAGTTGGATTTGATTGAATATGCCTACAACAACAGCTTTCAGTCTTCTATTGGGATGGCACCGTATGAGGCGTTATATGGAAGGAAATGTAGATCCCCTCTCTTTTGGGATATTGATGAATGGAGGTGGACCAAAGATGGAAAGCTCGAGAGAGCTAAGAAGCCTAAGGAAATTCAGGATACCATCGAGAGGGTGAAAGTGATTAAACAGAGGTTGAAAGTGGCTCAAGACCGGCAAAAGAGTTATGCAGATAGGAGAAGATGACCCTTAGAGTTCGAGAAAGGAGATAGGGTCTTTTTAAAGGCATCTCCTAGAAAAGGGTATGCTCGGATTGGTAAAGGCGGGAAGCTTAACCCTCGCTATTTAGGCCCCTTTGAGATCCTTGATCGAGTTGGGGAAGTAGCTTACAAACTTGATTTACCGTCGAGTTTGACCGGGATTCACAATGTGTTCCATGTCTCGCAGCTTCGGAAACATTACCCTGATGAGTCTTCTATTCTTCCAGTTGAGAAAGTTCAGTTAGAGCCGGATTTGACTTTAAAGAAGTATCCAGTTCAGGTGTTGGATCGAAAGATGCAAGAGTTGAGGAATAGACAGATCCCTCTTGTGAAAGTCTTGTGGCGTGATCAAGAATCCGAAGAAGCTACTTGGGAGACCGAGGATAAGATGAAACAGTTGTATCCAGATCTTTTCAAGACCTCGCCTCGGACCTGAGGACAGGTCCTTTTGAAGGAGGGAGGTTTGTAACATCCCGACTGATCAGACTTTTCAGGTAACCTCTTATGTGCGCTATTTAGTTAGTTCTTTAAGTGATTATGTGATATTAATTGTCAACGTGGATCATTTGAAGTTATTTGAACTTAATTGCTTTGGTATAGACTTGTTTAACTTGAGCGTTTAACTTTCCTTCACCTTGTATTTTGCTCGTTTTAGATTCGTAATTAATTCTGATTTTTGTGAATTCGCGTTATGTGTTGATAATATGCCTTATGAACTCGTTTATATGCTCGTTATATGTTTTGGTATTTGTTTTGGTTGCCTTTTTGGGTTCGTTTTGGAGACGGGACCTAAAGGAGGCTAAAGAGCACTTAGCGCACCTTGGGTTCCGAGACACGTATCTTGAGCTCGGGAATTCGGATTCGAATTCCGTCACCTCCATTGAACTCGTTTCGACGATTCGGGTTTAATGGAATAAACCTCACATTTTTCTAAGCTCATTAAGACCTCCGAATTTCAACCGTAACGAGCCCCTTTTTGTTTGGAAGCTATCCTTTGACCTAATAAGACCTTGTGGACCCCATCTAAACCCAACTAGGCCTTAACCATGAGTTAGAACTTGAGTTTAACCCCAGTTTCAGCCCCTAATCCCCTTGAAACCGAGCCAATCCTCCTCTCTCTCTCCCAAAACTGATCGGTACAAGGAAGCAAGGAAGAAGAAGAAGCCTTTTGTCCAACCTTGTGATTTTGAGCTCAAATCTTCACCCAAGCTTCTCAAATTTGAAAGGTAAGTTCATGGTTGTCATCTTCACTCTCTCTTCTCTCTTTTATGTGTTCTTGAGTTCAATTCCATGGTTGGTTGTTGAGATTTGGCAAGCATGTGAATAGTAAGTGTTGGAAGAATTTGATTGATTCTTGCCCCTTTCTTGTTTTCTTGAGATTTGATGATGTTATTATGCTCCTAAGACTTGATTCCTAGCATTTATTACTTTTCCTTGCTTGGTAGTTGGAGTTTGGGGGGTTGGGTTTTATTTTGGGTTGCTGAGCTTGCTGTTTGTGCCGTCTGCGTTTTCTCTGTACCGTGACACGGGGGTGTCACGGTTTGCCCTTTGTTGGTGACACGGGCGTGTCACCTTTCGAGTTCGTTTTCGCTTTTCTGTACTGAGACATGGGGGTGTCTCGGCTTGCCTTTTCTTGGTGACACGGGCGTGTCACCTCCTAGTTTCCGTTGTTTAGCTCTGTACTGAGACACGGGGGTGTCTCAGCTTCCCTTTCCCGGGGGACACGGGCATGTCTCCTAGGAACTCTAGTTTTCGTTCGTTTTTACTTCTTTCCCGTTGTTTCTTGTTGTTTCTTCTTGCCTCGTTTATGATTTATGTCCGAATATGCTTTGAATGCTCTTAAATGACCTAGAGGTGGATTCATTTCATATCATTTGCATCATAACCATACATACGCATGTACCGAGCGTCAATGTGGTTCATATTGGGTCTAAGAGTATTCCTTGTTGTTTGCCTTGTTCAGAGGTTCTTCCGGTTGAGGACGAGCTTGCTCCGTAGGTGCCCGGTTTCCTCTTTTGACTCCGCTACGTTCGTTGGCTTGGTGAGGTTTTGTTCTTTTAGTTACTCGACCTACGACCCTATTTGATTTGAAACCTCGCATGTGAATACGTATAGTATATGGTAAATAAGTGTATGATACTTATGTTGCGGGATTTGCCCCATCTGTTATAAGAGTTTGAAAACGTTTTGTATAAGTATATAAGTTATTTTGCTTTCGTTTGAAAAGTTTAGTTTGGTGCAAGTGTGTGTGTGTGTGTAAGCGAGATGGGGCTTTGAAAGATAAGCTTTGAGATATGTTTGTGTGACTTTTGTGAGCTGTTTGGGCCCCGGAGTGTGGTATGGTAATCTCGGGACGACCGAGGGGTCGCCGAGCTCTCCCATCAACACCTCCATTTGAGAGTTTCACCCAAACCTTGGGAGGTCGAGGAAGGGTGTTTCTCTTGAGCCGGCAGAGGCAACCGCCGAAGGTTTCAAGGAAGTAATTAAACCTTGTCTCGTCTGTGTATGTGGATAGTTAGGGCCGATCAACCCTTCTATCAACCGGTGTTGGGGATGGATTCTGATTTGTTTTGCTTTGCTTTGTTCTTCGTATTTGGAAGTTGGGGATGTGTGTGACTCGTACTCGCCGAGTTGGTTTAAGCTTTGTATGATCTACGGAACGAGAGCGGATTCTTAATTCACCTAAAACTTGGAGTCTTGTTTTGCCCTTTTCCCTTTCCTTTAACTTATATATATCTATATCACGGGAATTAATTTGGCTTGGAAAAACCACTCTCGGTTCAAGGATCTTTCCATTTGATTAAGTGCTTTGCTCTATATATATATCGGGTGCGTGAGTTAGCCCCCTCACTAGTCGCTAGGGCTAACCCTCGTTGTTGTTTTCCCCTTTTTCCTTTTTTTTTTTTTGAGTTTGCAGGTTCTTCCGAGTCAAGCTAGGCGGCAAGTGTCTTTTGGGTTTACTTGTGGTTTAGCTTGGGTCTTCATGCATCGTAGTGGATTACTTCTACTCTTATTGTTGTATTTTGGATTATGTACTTATGATTACACTTTCGCTTTCGGGCCTTGAAGGCATTGTATATTCTGTATAGGAACTACCATGAAAGTTTGCCCTTTCCCCACTTTTGAAATGTATATGTGATCTTGGGAGATATGTTTAGCTTGAGAATTGCTTTAATTGCTTCCGCTACTCTGATTTTAATTCTTGCAGTTCTTGAGGGTCTATGCCGCCTAGCGTGGGTGTGAGTTTTTTTTTTTTTTTTGTGTGTCTCCCGTTCGCTATGGTCTGATACGGGTGTGGACTTCCATTTCGCTACTCGTGTTGGACCTTAGTGCGGGGGATGTGGCACCCTTCGCTCTGGGGGTGTTACAGTTCAAGTGTCCATGAATATGGACTCAAATTTCTCACCCTTACTGAGAAACTTGCTTCCATGAACATGCCACTGAAAGATGAAATTTCAGTGGACTTGTTGCTAGCCTCGCTCCCACCATCATTCAACCCATTTGTCCTTAGCTTCAATATGAATCATGCTGGTGCTACTGTAGCTGAGCTGATTAGTCAGCTTGTGACTGCTGAAAGCACGATCAAGAAGGACAATAAGGTTCTGATGGTGAATGCTCCATCTTCCTCTTCTGGGCCTTCTAAAGGTAAGGGCAAGAAAGCCCAAAAGAAGAAGAAGAAACCCCTTAGGCCCGCTGGTGGCATTTCGAAGGGGAAGGCCCAAAAGAAGAAGCGTGATCAGAAAGAGGATGTTTGCTTCCATTGTGGCAAAGCGGGACATTGGAGGAGAAACTGCCCAGAGTACAAGGCTACTCTAAAGAAAGGTATGTTTCTCATTGAAGTAAATCTTTCTATTAATTCTAGTTCTTGGGTACTTGATACCGGTTGTGGAGCTCATATCTGTAATGATGTACAGATGCTAAATGAAGTCCAATAACTCAGAGAAGGAGAATGTGTCTTGAAGATCGGCGATGGCTCAAATGTTGAAGCTCGAGCTTTAGGCACAATTAGATTAGATTTAGGTAGTTTTGAGTTAGTTTTAAATAAAGTCCTTTATGTACCGAGCATTATTCGTAATATAATTTCTGTTCCAATTTAAATTGTGAAGGTTATGAAACTTATATCAAGAATGGTAAGTACTTTATCAAAAGGAACAACTCTTCCGTTCACATCGGTACTCTAAGTAATGGACTTTATCTAACTCATAATATCAATATTATGAATATACAACAAGAAACTAAACGTAAGAGAGATGACAAAGTTTCAGCTCCCTTATGGCACGCTAGATTAGGACACATTTCCAAGAACAGAATTAGCAAGATAAACACTTTAGGATCGTTCTCTGAAAATGATCTCAAAGAGTTAAATTCTTGCGAGTCCTGTCTCAGAGGAAAGATGTCCAAAGTTCCTTTTAGAGGAACTGTGGAATGTGCCACTAAGGTCTTGGATTTGATCCATTCTGATGTCTGTGGACCGCTTAGTGTAAGCACAAGAAACAATCATCAGTATTTCATAACCTTTACCGATGACTTTAGTCGGTATGGTTATGTATACTTAATGAAGTACAAATCTGAAGCTTTTGAGAAATTCCTAGAATTTTAAGAGAAGGTTGAGAACCAAACTGGTCACAAGATCAAAGCACTTCGATTTGATCGAGGAGGCGAGTATCTTAGTGAAGAATTCCTTAGTCATCTCAAAGATAAGGGGATTATCTCTCAGTGGACTCCTCTGGGAACTCCTTCACTAAATGGAGTTTCTGAGAGAAGGAATCGAACTCTACTTGATATGGTTCGTTCCATGATGAGTTTCACTGACTTACCATTTTCTTTCTGGGGTTATGCCCTAGAAAGTGCAGCAAAGATTTTGAATCTAGTTCCCTCTAAGTCAGTCCCTAAAACGTCCTATGAAATATGACATGGTAAAATCCCTAGTTATTCTTACTTAAGAATTTGGGGTTGTCCCGCTTACGTGGAGAGGACAGTGGGAGATAAGTTAGAATCTCGTTCTAACCTATGCTACTTTGTAGGTTATCCTAAGGAATCCATAGGATACTACTTCTATGATCAATCTGAGCAAAAGGTGTTTATTTCCAGAAATGATACTTTTCTTGAGGAACCATTCCTTAAAGAAAAAAAAAAAGGCAAGATCATAGAATTAGAGGAAGTACAAAGTGACCCCACGCCACCCACTGAAGAAACATCCCCTTCTGATAAACCACAACCAATCACGAATTTTGATACACACGTAAATCCTCCTCTAAGGTGTTCTGAATGCACTCCTAGATAGCCGAAGAGATGTTATGGATTCTTCCATGAGATCTCTCAAAAGGATAATGATCCTCTAACATATGAGGAGGCACTTTCAGATTCTGACTCTGAACAGTTGATAGAAGCCATGAAATCCGAAATGGATTCCATGAACTCCAACCAAGTGTGGACCTTGGTAGATTTGCCTGATGGGGTCAAACCCATAGTTTGCAAATGGATCTTTAAGAGAAAACTTGGAGTTGATGGAAGCATTGCAGCCTACAAAGCAAGACTGGTTGCAAAAGGATTCACTCAAAGACCCGACGTAGACTTTGATAAAACCTTTTCACCAGCTGTAATGCAAAAGTCTATTCGGACCATGTTGCCATTGCTGCATATTATGACTATGAGATAAGACAAATGGATGTGAAAACTGCCTTTCTCAATGGTGACATTGATAAAGACATTTATATGGAGCAACCCATAGGTTTCACATTCGGTGGGAGTGAGCAAAAGGTTTTCAAGCTCCAAAGATCAATCTATGGATTGAAATTAGCTTCTAGGAATTGGAACATTCTATTTGATGAATCAATCAAAGCGTTTGGCTTCATTCAAATTTCGAATGAATCATATGTGTATAGAAAGGAATTGGAGACCTCAGTGCAATTCTTAGTATTTTATGTTGATGGCATCCTTCTTATTGGGAATTCGAAGGACGACATGAGAGTAACTAAGTTATGGTTATCGAACCAATTCGAGATGAAAGATCTTGGTGATGCGTCCTACATCCTTGGAATTAAAATCTATCGAGATAGATCTAGAAGGTTGATAGGACTATCACAGTCGATGTACATTGACAAAGTATTGAAGAGATTCAATATGGAGTAAGCAAAGGTTAAGAACCTTCCTATGTGTGACACCCTAAGCGGAGGGCACCACATCCCCCGCACCGAGAGCCCGGTCCACCCATGAAATTGGGAGTCCATACATGAACCAATCTCACGGCGAACGGAGACAGAATAAAAAAAATCAACCTGTTAGGCGGGACTAGACCCTGTACCAATCAATTCAATAAAACAAAGAATGCGGAAGCAATGTATACAATCACTATCCAATATAAAATTTCAATTCATACAAGAATGTAAATACGTGTTCAACTAGTTCAAGATCCTGTCCTAACCTGTCCCGAATTCAATAAAGTAATAACAATATAGAGTGGCTTACATAGCCCAGTTACAGGCAGGAAATAAAGGTACGGTATGATGCAGTGCAAACAGGACCAAGACTCGATCAAAGACTTCAAAAGACTCCCGCCTAACGACCACAGAGCCTACAAGACAAACACTAAAAACAACGAGAGGGAGGGGTCAACCAACTGACTGAGTGAAGGGGGTACTCACACACACATATATATATATATATATATATATATAGACAGGCAATCAGGCTGGCATAACTCCACTGTACGTTATTAGTTATAAAAACAGGAGACAGGAATCAGAAGTAATTAATACGTATGGGTGGAATTATGTTCAAGCATGCAGGTCAGGCAAACAGGATATACAATGCATGTGTCGATATCCGTACCCCCTCTATTGATGCCCATTGTACCTTAACGATCCATGAGCTCCGGTGTTGTACAGGGACTGGGGGCATACCAGAGGTTACGGATATCTATGCTTAATATTTTAGGGGACCCGACGAGAACGGGTATTCAATCCATCCTGGACTCCTCTTTTCACTTATTAAATGATAGGTAAAAGCAGGTAACCAGGAAACAAGCAGGAAGCAGGAGTTATAACAGGATGGGACTTACGCAAGAGGTCACCGTCGGCCCGATACCTCCCCGGTTCACTCAAGACACAAGCCCCTGGGCCCCAGGAACAGGAACAGGAACCACTCTGGCTAGTCCAGTGCTAGAAGAGCCGGGGCACAACGGGTATTCAATCCATCCTAGACTCCTCTTTTCACTTATTAAATGACAGGTAAAAGCAGGTAACCAGGAAACAAGCAGGAAGAAGGAGTTATAATTATTACAAGCGGGAAAACAAGTACAAGTAATCTCCTTCTTCAGTGATGGTCCGGGTAGCTAACCCTCGCCATCCAGACAGGAATGATCTGTAGGTTCATGACTCCCCATATCTGGAGCTCCTTCTTCCACCAAACCTCCTAGTGGATATCAGGATAGTCCAACAGGATGGGACTTGCGCAAGAGGTCACCGTCGGCCCGATACCTCCCCAGTTCACTCATGACACAAGCCCCTGGGCCCCAGGAACAGGAACAGGAACCACTCTGGCTAGTCCAGTGCTAGAAGAGCCGGGGGCACAGGCAGGATCTTGCAAAACAGGCTCAGGGTTAACGCAACACGGTTTATAAATCATTCCCGATACATATCGGGTATAAAATATATGGAAAGATTTAGTATAGAAAACTGTTTGGCTATGTATAAAGCATGCAGAGTTGTAGGTCGAATATAAAAGAAAACCCTCACCTCCACGTGCAAGAAAGACCAAGAGAAGGACCACGAAGCTAGAAAGTCTCCAACGAGGAGATCACTGAACAAGAAAGGAAACATGGTGTACTCGTGAGACACGACTGAATAATGAAACCAAGTAAGACGCACGGCGATGTTCATGAAGTGGTGTATCATGTTATGGCATGATTCAATAAGTATTAAATCATAATTATGTCATGACATGGTGTGATCGTGTTCATGAGCACAAGTAATGTCATTTAGACACATAAATGATTTAATCATTCAATTAGACATGTATACAATACATGTAAGTCAAATAAGAGGTCGAGGAGGTGAAAGGAAGGCGATAAAATGGTTTTTGGCAAAGTTTGGCAAAAGCTAACAGTTTTCGAAAATACGCAAGTAGAAGGAAAATTGGAATATCTCGAGTTATAGAAATAGGAATTAAGTTTTGTTTATTGGAAATGAAAGTAGACACACAGAGATTTAAAATGGTATGTGGCTCGACTTGTCGTTCAAAGCGAGGTGAAAATGGCGAAGGCTCGAAGTTGGGTGAAAGCAGATTGCCAGTAACGTGGCGACACCAAAAATAATTGATTATATCTCACAAATTATAAATGATAATGAGGTGATTTCAATTGGAGGTTGTTCCAGACTTCAAAAGGTTTTGAACGGCTTAAAAATTAGGTCAATTGGAGGTCGTATGAGGGAGTACCCGGACGGGGAAAACCAAGGCAGAAATTTACCCGGCCGGGGAGAGCAGGTGCAGAAACCTTTTGTACTAAACTACCCGCCTGGGTAGTTTTGTGGGCAAAAATCTACCCGCCCGGGTAGATGTTTTGGGCAGAATAAACACATCAAAAACAGGGCTAAACACGGGAGAAACCAAAATTCAACAAAACCACCTCAAACCTCAACCAAAATACTTCAAATTCAAGGCATAAGTTCATGTATGCATGCTTAATCACATATCTCAAGTTCAAGTCATGAAATCAAGTATATAACAAGTTGCCATTAAAGCACATTCAAGCTCCATTAATGGAGTTTTGGGCCACAATCAATCAACGATCAAGATTTCAATAATTAAACGGTAAGGGAGCTTAAGAGAACAACCTATATCAATCTTGGAACATAATATTCAAGTATGAGAGCAAGGAAGCAAATTTTGACATATTATCACTATTCATAATCTTCCCCAAAGAGGCACTTAGGCAAGGATTCAAGTTGCAAGATATACGTAGAATTAAAGCACGTAATGAGAGGAATACAATGGTTACCTTAGGTCGTTGATCGGACGGTTGGATCTTGAGAACCCGAGCTCAAAGGGTTTATGGCCAAAAGGGGTGTTTGTTTCTCTTCCTCTTCCTCTTCCTTGTTTGTATGTGAAAATGAGGGAGAGAGATGAACTTGGCTCCTTTTTGGGGCTGAGTTAAAAGGGTCGGATTATGCGGGTAGGGTCGAAAGGTATCCGGTCCATTCGGAACGGATTTTAAAATGGTAGGGTGATCAAATGGCTTAGAAATTAAAAGGTTAATTCATTGAATCCGAATCATTGAAACGAACTCAATGTTAAGGTTGGAATTCGAATCCGAATTCCCAACCTAATCCTGAATTAAACTCTCTCGCGACGTCGTACCTGGCTTGTTGGAAAACTGGGGTGTCACACTATGAGTGTAGGAACATGTCTTTCTAAGAAGATGTGTCCTAAGACTAACCTTGAGAGGGAAAGAATGACTTATACACCTTATGCATCAACAATAGGTAGCATAATGTATGTAATGTTATGTACTCGACCGGATGTGGCTTATGTACTTAGTATAACAAGTCGTTTCCAATCTGACCCTGGAGATGGTCACTGGCTACCATGAAGAATATTCTTAAGTACTTGAAAGTACTAAAAATTTATTCTTAGTTTACGGAGGTCAGAAAGATCTTACTGTCGAAGGATACTGCTATACAAGCTTTGCATCTGACTTAGATGATTTTAAGTCAATGTCAGGATACATTTTCTGCCTAAACAGTGGAGCAGTGAGTTGGAAGAGTTCCAAGCAAACGACCACTGTAGGTTCGAACACTGAGGCCGAATACTTAGCTGCAAATGATGCAGCTAAGGAAGGTGTTTGGATTAGAAACTTCATTTAGGAGTTGAATGTTGTTCCTAGCATAAAAGACCCCATTACTATGTTTTGTGACAACACTGGGGCGGTTGCTCAAGCAAGGGAACCAAGATCTCACCAACGGACCAAGCACATTATGAGGAAGTATCACCTAATCCGTGATATTATCAAAAGAGGAGATGTGCAAATTGAGAGGGTCACATCAGCAGAGAATGTGGCAGATCCACTTACTAAACCCCTTAGTCGAGAAGCTTTCGAAAGTCATCTTCAAAAGATGGGACTTAGAGTAGCTTTCGAATGGCTTTGACGGCCAAGTGGGAGATTGTTAGGAATAGTACCCTAGAAAGCCGATTGTATATCCGTTTTGGACTTTTCCTTATTGTAATCATAGACAATCTTTGAATGAAATAAAACGAATTGAGGCAACACTTCTTTATATGCTCTTGTTTGGTATGCGTTTACTTTAGCTGTGCATGTATGAGAACTCCCCTAATCTCGATGACTTTAGGACTCTACCATTTAGGTGAAATGGTTCATGAAACGAGCCCGATATCACATAAGTCATGATTAGTAAAATACTCCAAGCCCATGAGTCCTACAGACAGTGGGAGTGTCAACCTAACTCCTCTAAGGCTTGCTTGTGGGATCACGCCGTTAACAAGGACCACTTTGTTTCATGGAGGTGCAAAGTGTATAGTTGATACATGCGTGATACATGAGGGTGCTTACTTCCATAAGTAAGTTCACTAAGGTGTCCCGTGTGAGAAGATTCCTAAATGGGAAAGGAAGTTTCTATTTCAGGAAATGGAAACTTCCAGATTACAAAATATCTCACGAGTCATTGATGTGATTAATTGATCCTTGGACTTGAGGTTCCATGTCACTTTATGAGTTAACTCTGTAGTCTTAGGTATAAGCTTTAAAGGGTGTCGCCTTAGACAACTGATTCAAGGCTTATGCTGGGGCTGCACAAGTGATTCATGAAAGTGAATGAGAATCAAGAAAGGACCTACACTTGCATTTGCAAGGTGATCTCTTATTGTGTAAGTCATTCATATGGTATATGGAGTCCTTGGCCAAGGCAGTAGATCAAGACATCAAGAAGAGGGTTTCTTGGATTGAGATCAAATGGATATGAAATGCACTTAGCTTTAGGACCAGATTATTAGGGTTGTGATTATTCCCTTACCCTAGATCTTGGTTGAGAGATAGTAAGTATGAGGATTGTATCTCACATGAACCAATGACTT
Organism: Lantana camara; assembly: GCA_037501455.1. Taxonomy (NCBI): domain Eukaryota; kingdom Viridiplantae; phylum Streptophyta; class Magnoliopsida; order Lamiales; family Verbenaceae; genus Lantana; species Lantana camara. Next base: position 45,769,893 of record CM074859.1, read on the forward strand.
AAAGGTTTTGTCGAATCGAGACATTCCAATTCTGCTATGGGTTAAACACCTGTTTCTTGACTATGGTCATTTAATCTGTGGACTGATTAATTAATTAGTGAATTAATTAATTAGGGTCACTGCTAATTGAATTGAGAACCTAGAGGGTCACACACAACAACTTGGTTACATGAGTTGAGCCTTTGAAATAATTAAACGAGTTAATCGAGCCAAAAAGGGTTCCACACGTGTGAAGCACACGTGTGGGTCATGTGCGTGACACGTGTCCTATATGGACACGTGTGCACCATGCGTGTATATTTATTTGTGTATTGAATAATTAATGTGTTAATTATTTAATGGACTTTGGTTTAATTTTGAATTAAAATGAAAGTCTTATTTTGGAGAAATTAATCTATTTAATTAATTATGAATTAATTAATTGGATAAATAAGTTATTTATTTATTAATAAATAAAGTATAATATTATTCAAAAGAAGTTTGGATATTTTAGCCCTCTTAAAAGTTGGTTTGATTTAGAATTCAAAGTCAAGGTTTGGAATTACTTGATAATCAAGTAATAAGAGAGAGAGGGACCAAATCCTTAGTCCATAAGGACTAAGTTTCGGCCGCCCCTCTCCGTATTGTATATAGGGGAGCTCGAGCTCCCTTTAGAGGGTAATTGATGATTTTTTTTGGTTCACGTGTTGAACACCTTCCTTTCTCCAAGATCAAATAAACCCTAGGTTAAGCCTAAACACTAACTAGAGAACTAGCATCCTTACTAGTTAGATTGTAGTCAAGTTGGTGAACTATCTCTAGAGAGCTTCAAGTTAGAAGTTTTTAAAGATTCGAGCTTTACCAAGGAGAGGGGATAAAGCCGCGAGAAGAGCGTTCTTGGGTGGCTTGAAACGTTTCAAGTAAGATTATTGAAAAGTAAGTTTCTTTACCTTACGAATTTGGATTCATGATTGCGAGATTCGATCCTTTTGTTGGAAAATTTTAAAATTTTCACTGCTTTCTGATTCCGTTTTTCCAACAATCCCAACATAGGTCGTGGTTCAAGTGTCTATATGGCGACATCCTTTTGAGCCTATATCAAAGATTACACAATTAGCTCATATGAGACATTACAGAATCTCAAGTCAAAGGATTATTAATCACGTCATTGACTTGTGAGATATTTCCTAATTTGGAGGTTTCTAGAAAGGGTTAATTACATCTAGACCCCTTCCGAGTTTAGTATATTACAATTGGACCCCTGTTAGTCATTTTATTACTGTTTGACCCCTTCTAAAATTTCAAAATTACTAAACGGTGAAGAAAAGATACAATTTTGTTAAATATTTCACTTTATATTCAAAACATTGCGTTATATTCCAAATAATTGTGAAATAACCATTATGTTTGGTTCTAAGATCATATTTTATAAAAGTAGGAAAAAAATCAGGTCTTGTTAGAATAAATAAATAGTTAAACAAATAATTATTTCACAATTATTTTGAATATAATGGTTATTTCACAATTATTTGGAATATTCCATAAAATACTTAACGAAATTGTATCTTTTCTTCACCGTTTAGTAATTTTGAAATTTTAGAAGGGGTCAAACTGTAATAAAATGACTAACAAGGGTCCAATTGTAATATACTAAACTCGGAAGGGGTCTAGATGTAATTAACCCTTTCTAGAAATTTCTTTTCCTATTTAGGAATGTTCTCACGCGGGACATCTCAATGATGAAGTTCTTATGAAAATCACCCTTATGTATTATGAACGCATCATCGTATGCACTTATCACTCCATGAGATTGAGTGATCCTTCATAAGGACATAATCACATAAGCAAGTCTCAACAGAATCAAGGTAGACACTACCACTGTCTATCAGACTCATCGACTTGGAGAAATTTCTAATCCTCGCCTATGGAGTTAATAACTTATTTCATGTGACGTTCTCATAAGGGCAAAGTTCTTAACGGACTCAGCGGATTAGGGGAGTTCAAAACATGTAACACACAGTTAAACCCAAACAGACATAAATAAGCACGTAAAGAAGTGATTGCCTATGAACAAAATCATTTCGTTTATTATTCAAAGACAGTTTGTGATTTTAAGAGGAAATAGTAAAGCAACAAACTGCTTTAAGGGCGCTATTCCTAATAATCTCTCACTTGCCCGTCAAACCCATTCAGGTGCTATTTTAAGTCCCATCTTCTAACGATGTCCTTCGAAAGCCTGTTGACTACGAGCTTTAGTTAGGCGATATGCCATGTTCTCTGTCGATGTGTCCTTTTGAATTTGTACATCTCCTATCTAGATTATGTTGTGACACCCCTTCTCTCCGATGAACAAGGTATAACGTCACAGGAGAATTTAATTCTGTAATTTTGTGATTTATCTGTATTCGCATGCCTTAAGTGTCAATTTGTATTTTATTTTAATTATGTGTGCTTTAGAATTTAATTAAATGTACTTGGACTCAACCGTCCAATATTTGCAAATTAAGGGACCTAATTGTAATTAGGGTGTTCGAGCCTTCGTGGCTACTTTGAGCTTGGAAATTCGAATGCGAATTCCAACCTTATCATTGAGTTCATTTCGATGATTCGGATTCAATGAATTAACCTTTTATTTTCTAAAGTTATTTGATCGCCCTACCGTTTTAAAATCCGATCTGAATGGACCGGATAAAATTTAACCCTACCCGTTTAACAGACCTATTTCAGCTTAAAGGCTGAAATATCTCCCTCTCTCCCCACATTTGGTTTGATCATCAAGAAGGAGAATGGAGGAGAGAAAGAAAGCCCAATTTGGCCCTTCAAGCTCCGAGGTCGAGCTTGCACCATCCGACCACCTAATCGAAGAACCAAGGTAACCATTGCATTTCTCTCGTTACGTGCTTCGATTCTACGTACCTTTCGTGATGTGATTACGTGTCTAAGTGGCTAGGTTCGAAATTTTGGGCGTTTGAGCTCGTTTCGGGAGCTCTAATGTATATTTATGTAACCTACATGATATGCTTGCTTCGTCGTGTTAATTTCGGGGTGTTTCGTGGTTGTTTTGAGACTGTTTTAGTGGTGTTGTTGTTGCTTCCGACGCCATGGCTGCTGATTCTGCTTCTTTGTGCTCGAACCAGGCGGGAATGACTATTCCTGCCATAGCCTAAGGACCAGAACGACCCTTCCTGTCTTGGGACACGTCAACAGCCGAGTGTAAGAAGGGCCGTTCCCAGTTTGGCCTTGTCCCCGAAACGGCCGTCCCCATGGGCAGAGTGCTTTTGTACTCCTGAATGGCCGTTCGGCCTAGTAAGGGGGTGATTCGAACGGCTGTTCGGGTCCCCTGACTTGTGTTTGTGATCCATTTTGTCCGTTAACTCATTTCTTTCGCCTTTTCCCTCCCCGATCTTGAACCCTTCGTGTAATGTGCCTATTATATGATGTAATATGATATGTTATGTGAATTATGGTATGTTATTAAGTGTTAGAACGTGTTATATGTTCTTGAATGACTAATTATCACTATATGCATTTCGATTACCTTGTTTGCATTAATTGTGCACATGAACATACCTTGATGTGTTTTAAGCATATGTTAAGTTATGAAATGCATTTATTTGCATGAAATGAGTTTAAAAATGAACCCTTGCCTATGTGTTTGCATCTTTTAAGTGCTTATGCATATGCGTGTGTCTATATGGTTCATCCTTAAGTCTAAGTTCGGTATTTTACCTTCAGTTTGTTCAGGTACACCTGGGGTGGTGTTTTGTTAGCCGTGTTGATTTCGGGTGGATCAATCGTCTCGATCCCTGTTCCGTTGGTGTAAGGTGAGGTTAGGTTATAGTTAAACCCTATGAAATGTGCTCGTTTTCTATGCATACGAACTATAACCTTAAGTATAAGTAAATATGTGCGAAATATATAAATTTATGAATTTGCTAAGACTTTGCAAGTACGACACACTATGTACAAGCCTATGTATGCTTATTCTGATTCGGTAAGGGAGACGCGGGACGGCTATGGGGTCGCCGGTTATCACCCCTGTGCACATTCTCAAAGCTTGATAGGAGTAACTCGGAACCCGCTAGGAGGTTTGGCAGGGGGATGGGAACCTGAGGGTTTGAGTATTAACGCTCCCCTTGTCTGTATTGATGGATAGGATTGGGCAACCCTTCCATCACCGGAGAAGGAGGTATGTTTGATATGTCTATTTTGTTTTGATATGTATGATATGTTATGATTTGTATGAGGAGCCCAGGATGGGATTTGTTAATCGTACTCGCCGAGTTTTGTATGTATGCTTTGTTAAGTTTGTGAAACGGGGATAGACTCTTAATTAAGTTAAAACATGGATCTTTTGAAAGTATAAGTTAAGATATGAAATGGTTTGATAAGATTTGATACGATAAGTATGTTTTGATATGTCTAATACGTATGAACCAGTTAAGTTATGATTTGCCCCGTTTTGATAAGACTCCCTATATGTATGTATCAAGGGCAAAGTTTAGTGTGAAAAAACTATCCCTGAGTTCACGATCCGTTTGTTTGAATGTGCTTTGCTCTATATATATGTAGCGTGTGTGGGTAGCCCCTCACTTAGTCCATGTGACTGACCCCTCTCCCCTTTGTTTTCAGTGTGTAGGTGTCGCATGGAGTTTGAACTAGGCGGCATGTCGAGTCCTTGGAGTCTGTCGTGTCTTTCATTCGTTAGGGCCTGTTGCATTTCATACGATTTGAATTTTGTATAAGTATGCCAGTATGTTATGTAAGCATTGATATTTTTATGTATTATGATTTCGGGACAGGTTTCTAGGGATAGATTTAAACCCATCAACTGCTGCTTTTGTTTCTAAATTTGAATGAATTATTCGCTTCCGCATATGCACTTGTTTTTGTGTTTTGTTTGAGTGCAGGGTCTACGTTCCGCCTAGCTTAGGTGTGTGTCTGTCAGTCTCCCGTTAGCCTCTGCCTGGTTCATGTACGGGTTTCCCATCTCGTATGTAGATTGGGTTTATGTGCAGGGGATGTGGTGACCCACCCTGCGAGATGCTACATATATCACGTATCAAGTGATATTTCCTCAAAATATGCTTAGTCCTTTGGTGAGATCTTAGTTCTCTCGCTTGAGCAACAGTCCTTGTATTGTCACAGAACACTGTGACGAGGTCTTTAATGCTAGGAACTACACCCAAATCGTGGATGAAGTTCTTACCCGAACACTTTCCTTAGCAACATCGTTTGCAACTATGTATTTGGCCTCAGTGGTCGAATCTGCAGTGGTCACTTGCTTGGAACTTTTTCAACTCACTGCTCCGCCATTTAGGCAGAGTATGTATCCCGACATAGATTTAAAGTCATCCGTAAACCAAGAACAAATCCTTAGCTCTTCTTAAGTACCTAAAGATGTTCTTTACAGCAGTCCAGTGACCTTCACTAGGGTCAGATTGGAATCGGCTAGTCACGCTGAGTGCATAAGCCACATCTGGTCGAGTACATAGCATTGCATACATTATGTTTCCTATTGCTAATGCATAAAGAATTTTGGACATCCTAAACTTTTCAAGTTCAGCCTTGGGACACAGCTTCTTCGAAAGAACTATTCCCGTGCCTATTGAAAGTTCCCCACGTTTGGAATCTTCCATACTAAACCTTTTTATTATTTTATCTATGTAAATCGACTTTGATAATCCTATCAATCTTCTAGATCTATCCCGATAGATCTTTATACCGAGAATGTAGGATGCATCACCAAGATCCTTCATCTCAAATTGGTTCGATAACCAAGATTTTGTTACTTTTATGTTATCCTTCGCATTCCCAATGAGGAGGATATCATCTACACAAAGTATCAGAAATTGAACCGAGGTTTCCAATTCTTTCTTGTACACATAGGATTCATTCGAATTTTGAATAAATCCAAATAATTTGTCTGCATCATCAAATCGAATATTCCAATTCCTAGAAGCTTATTTCAATCCATAGATTGAACGTTGGAGCTTACAAACCTTTTGTTCGGTCCCATTGAATGTGAAACCCATGGATTGTTCCATGTAAATGTCTTTGTCAATGTTTCCATTGAGAAAGACAGTTTTCACATCCATTTATCATATCTCATAGTCATTATATGCAGTAATGGCAAGCATGATTTAACTGGATTTTTTCATTGCAACCGGGGATAAGGTTTCATCAAAGTCTACACCTGGTCTTTGAGTGAAACCTTTAGCAAGTAATCTTGCTTTAAAGGCTGCCACGCTTCTATCTACTCCAAGCTTACGCTTATATATCCATTTGCACCCTGTGGGCCTGATCCCATCAGGCGGATCAACCAAGGTACAAACTTGATTAGAGTACATGAGATCCATTTCGGATTCCATTGCTTCTTTCCACTGTTCAGAGTCTGAATCTAATAGTGCCTCCTCATAAGTCAATGGATCATTATCTATTTTAGATGTTTGGTGGAGAAAACCATACCATCTCTCTAGTTGTCTAGGAATGCATTCAGAACACCTTATTTGAGGAGGATTTGTGCGTGTATCACTCCCTTGGATTGGCTGAGGGACGATAGTCTCGATACTAGGCGTGGGACCTTGGTCTCGAACTTCTCTGAGTTCTACGATCTTGCCTTTCTTTTCTTTAAGGAACGAGTCCTCGAGAAAAGTAGCGTTTCTTGACACAAAGACCATTTGTTCAAGAGGATCGTAGAAATAATATCTTGTTGACTCCTTAGGATATCCTACGAAGTTACATAAGCTTGATCTAGCTTCAAGCTTATCTCCCACTATCCTCTTCACATAAGCAGGATAACCCCAAATTCTTAAGTAAGAATAATTGGGGATTTTGCCAAACCACATTTCGAATGGTGTTTTGGGTACAGATTTGGAGGGAACAAGATTTAAAATCTTAACTGCTGATTCTAGAGCATAACCCCAGAACGAAGGTAGCAATTGAGTGAAGCTCATCATGGAATGAACCATATCGAGTAAAGTTTTGTTCCTTCTCTCCAAAACTCCATTTAATTGAGGAGTTCCCCGGAGGAGTCTATTGAGAGATAATTCCATTATCTCTGAGATGACTAAGGAATTCATCACTTAGATCCTCGCCACCTTGATTGGATCGATGTGCCTCTATCTTGTGAACGGTTTGGCTCTCAACCTCCTTTTGAAATTCTAAGAATTTCTTAAGGGCTTTAGATTTATACTTTATTAATTACAAATAACCAAAACGATTGATGTCGTCTATGAAGGTTATGAAATACTGATGATTGTTTCTCGTACTTACACTAAGTGGTACACAAACATTAGTATGGATTAAATCCAATAGTTTAGTGGCACGTTCCACTTTACCATTAAAATTTTCCTTTAAGACATGATTCACAATGAGATAACTCTTTAAGGTCATTATCATAGAATGATCCTAAATTGGTTAACTTAGCAATCCTATCTTTTGAAATATGCTCTAAACGTGTGTGCCATAAAGAAGCTGAGATCTTTTCATCTCTTTTGCGTTTGTTTATTTGTTGTATATTCAAAATATTAGTGTCTTTGGTTGTGTAAAGTCCTTTAGATAATGTACCAAGCAGAATAGAAGTTTTATTCTTCTTAAGATAGAAATTTCCATTCTTAGAAAAAATCTCAAATCCTTCACAATCAAGTATTGGAATGGAAATAATATTACGAATAATAGGAGGTACATAAAGGACTTTGTTCAGAACCAAAATAAAGACACCTAAATCTAATCTACACATCCCAATGGCTTGAGCCTAAACACTTGATCCATCTCCAATCTTCAAGACGCATTCTCCTTCTTCTAGCTGCTGACCCTCACTTAGCAGCTGTACATCATTATAGATGTGAGCTCCACAACTGGTATCAAGTACCCAAGAATTAGAATCATTAGACAAATTTACTTCAACAATAAACGCACCTTCTTTAGAGTATCCTTGTACTCTTGGCAGTTCCTATTCCAATGCCCTTTCTTGCCACAATGGTGGCAAACATCCTCTCTCTGATCTCTTTTCTTCTTGGCCTTTCTCTTTTTAACCGCTCCTTTGGGTTTAAGAGATCCCTTTTTCTTAGGAACTTTCTTCCCTCTGACATTGGAAGACTTAGAAGAGGAAGTGACCATTATTACTTTGTTATCACTTTTGATCGTGTGTTCAGCAGTCATAAGTTGACTAATAAGCTCAGCTACAGTAGCATGTGTATGATTCATGTTAAAGTTTAGCATGAAAGGGTTGAATGATGGTGGAAGCGATGTGAGCAATAAGTCCACATAACTACAATCTAAATGAAAAACAGAGAAATCATGAACATGCTGAATAACAACGATTATACATATTATCAAAGTCTTTAGAAATATGTTCTCCCACTGTTTTTGGAAGGTCTATAAATCCCAAACGACCTTAGAAGAAACTTGTTTTCTCAATGGGTACTAGGATCCCAAGCATTCTTAGTTTAGGACCCATGACTCGTGAGACATCCAAAGGTCTAAGAATCTTTAGGTAGGTATGATTTGCCAATTCCATCTCTATGGAATTCCTAGTAATGTTTTTGCATAACTGATCTTTCAATCATGGACCCACGACTCGTGAGACATCCATATCTACTTCAATGTTGAACAGGACCCATCAATCATAAGATCTCAACCAAACTTAGTCCGGAATAACCCACGACTCGTGAGACATCGCCCATTCTAAAATAGTCAAGAAATATCAATCGCTTAAGGTGATCAATCAAGAAAGTAAGATTTAATAGGCTGCACTAATTACCCCACGACTCGTGAGACAGCAATTAGCTTACCTATTAAGTCTTAAATCCTATTGATGAAATGCTAGGAATTTTATTATCATGATAAAATACCTAGTTATTCGCAATTGCTCAATATTTATTGGGGATTGTCGAATTAACCGAAGAGTTATCCGGATTGACCTCACGAACATATAATGTTATCCAATTTTAATTGTCTTGATTAATGCAGTTTCACAGAAAATGCATCACAGAAGCAATTAGCAGATAACATGTCCTAGCATGATACTAATTATGAGATGATCATGGGTATCCTATCTTATACGTAGTTATGGAAGCCACTCCATAACTACTACTTCTAAATATTCATGCCACATAAACAGATATTTCACGTAAGGGTACAAAATTTAATGGAAAAGCCCTATCTATTACATTAATAGAAAAACAATCCTCCCTGACATTTTGAGGGGGTCTTCAATTATGGCGCCTTTCTCCTTGATTTGTGGATCCATCTTGCTCCTTGGGTGCTTGTCTCCAATATGAAAAGAAAAATCTCACTTCCTCAGTTCTACTCTCTTAACATAAAGTAATATAGCTCAATCTTCATATTGGCCATAGACAAATACACGTGGCATACCCCGGCCCAAAAACAATAATAATAATATGGAAATGAAGGAAAACACAGAGTAAAAGCAGCGGAAGTTTTAAAATTTTTCTTTCAAAACTTTTGGGATTCAAGAAACTTACAAGAATTGAAGCTTTCTTGAAATGTATTGAGCCGCCCTCAAACGTTTATCATGTGGCATGAAATCCCCGTTTCTCGAATGATTTTTTCTTCGAGATTCCAAAGTAGAAATCTCTAGAAGTATCCACACCAGTCCTAGATTCAAATCATCTCAGTGAGTATGCTAGTATTGTAATATGTGTATTAAAGAAACAAGAAATGAGAAAGAAAACAAGAGCATAATTAAATCTCCCTTCAAAAGCCCTGTTTGACGAAGATTGAATCTGCCACGCCTTAGCCCTCTTGAAAAAAAACTTGTCTGCTCGAACGGACCATACTTTTCCAAGAAACTTATATTTTCAATCAAATTATATCGGTGAAAAATCGTTCCATCAGCCCTTGATATATATATGAGGTTTTAAACCCTAAGTCAGTTTAGGAACAAGATTCCTAGTTTAACTTTTCTTCTATCTTTCTTTCTCTCCAAGCAATAACATCTTATCTAAATAAGATATTATTCTTCTAGAAAGAGCTCCTAACTAAATTAGGAATATTTAATTATTCCAATAATAATTAAATATCTTGTCTTCGTAATATCTTATTCTAATCGGATTAGAATAATATTAAATAGAAAATATATTAGATTTAACTTATTTATTTATTCTCATCAAATTAGGACAATTAAATAATTAAATATCTTGAATTAATTCTCCAATTAATTCCATGAAGGGCTTTAGAATTAATTCTAATGGGATAAAATTAATTCCTAATTAATTTCCTTTTAGGCTATATAATTAATTCACTAATTAATTATGTTGTGACTTTATAATTAATTCAGTAATTAATTATATTTGGGCTTAAAATCAATTCTCCAATTAATTAACACATGATCCAATTACTCAATTAGATTCACATGTCCTAAACATGCTCTTGATCCACACTTATACTTTACACGTGTGGTTTCGTTTCGATCAATCATTTGATATTTCCATAATACCCTTTGAGCCTGGCATTTGTGTGTGACCCTCTAGGTTTAATTTCAGTAAGCACTGAGCCTAATTAATTAATATAGTTTATCAATTAATTATCTCACAGATCACACGACAATAGTTTAGCAACAGGTGTGTGACTTCTACCTGAAATGTGAATGTATATTCGAAAGAACCTTTCAGTCAATAACATCATGTGGGATACGATTGTAACGCCCCAATTTTTTTATTAGTATAGCATGACGTATGTGTTTACCAAATTGCGCGAAATAATTATTTATACGTGTTTTACATATTTAATTTTATTTTTAAATGTATTAAATGTCAATTACTTTATTTTAATGATATTGATATTAAATATATTTATATAATATAAATATATATATATGTTAATTGTGCACATATTGTTTAATATATTTGCACGAATTCATGCAATACATTGTAATCATAATTGGTGCATGCATTTCTGATTTTAAGTAGTGCATGCATTTTATATTTATAAATTATTTATGCATGCATGTATTATAAATTATATATATATATGTATGTGATTTTTATATTATTTGGAAATATTATGAATTTTATTGTTACATTGCATATGAGTGACATTTACGTGCTTCGTTTCTATTTAAATTGATACCGAAATTTCGTGCAAATTTAATATGTTGAACTTATACGTGTCTTGTATATGAATATATGTTCATTTCATATTTTCGGATTCATTTGCATGTGTTTCGGATTTAATTTGAATATTGGAATCCAAGTCGGGGGCTAACGGGCATTTAACGCACCCTTGGTTCCGTAATTAATATCTTGAGCTCGGGAACTCGGATTCGAGTTCCGTCAACTTCGCTGAACTCGTAAAGAAAATTCGAGTTAGTGAACTTAGCGTTATATTTTTCTGACGTCATTTGAAGCTCCGAAATTCAACCGAAAAATAGAACGGCGACCAAACTGACCTTGCTGCACTAAAATGACCATAACTTATTCATTTGTTGACCAAATTAACCATGGTTAGACTATATGGAACCCTAACTCAACCCTTTATTCAGAAATTAATCCCCCAAACCGAGATAACCTTTCCCACTTGGAGTAAATTGGCCAAACATCATCTGCTTCCCAGTTTTTCCCGTAGCTTAAGCCCTTCCAAGAGATTCAAGCTCAAATCTCCTTCCAAACCTCCATTAATCCACAAGGTAAGCTTGGATATGTTATGTACATTCAATATGAGTCATTTTCATTTATTCATACCTAATTTTGATCATGGTTTCATGGATATATATGTTGCCTTGGATATATATTAGGTTTTGAGCATTTTGGTTGATCTCTTTCAATTCTTGAGCTTTTTGAATGATTCCAAGCATGAGTATGATTGTTTTAACATCCTCTTCTCATTTATGATCATTGATTACATGGAAGTTGAGAATTGGTTGAGTTACCATTAATGAATTTTGAATGAAAATGGAGTTTTTTCCCCCTTTTCCTTCGTGTTGCTGCTGCTGCGTTTGAGCTTGCTTGGGGCTGAATATATATGTTGAATTTGTGTTGTTTTGCTATGTTTTGGATAGCCTAAATTGATCAGAATAAGTTGAGTTGAAGAGGATCAGTCATGCTCTGTTTTTCTCGTGATTTCTTGCCCTGTTTTTGGCCTGAAATTTTGCTGACAGCTGCTGCGTCGTCTTGCTCTTGTTGCTGTCAGTTTTGTGCATTGTTAGGGCTGGTTGGTTGTTGCATTTCATGCCATTTGTTGCTGCATATCTTGCTTGAATATTGCTTAGGTTGTTGCTGCGTTTTAAGCTAGAAAACAGGGGATTTTGTTGAGCTGCTGCGTTATGACACGGGGGTGTCGATCTTTTCCCTTTCAGCATGAAACGGGGGTGCAGGTTGACTGATATTTCTGTACCGAGACACGGGGGTGTCCCGGTTTGTTCTACGTTGGAGACACGGGCGTGACCTTCTGAATTCCATGCCCGTGTTGTGTTGCATGCGTACGTTTATATATATACAAACATATGTTAATGCATGAGTGTGGTTGTTAGTTGATAAAATTGTAATGCATGTATATGTATATATATATGTAATTGAATGAATTTGAATGCATGATTTTAATGTAATAGTTTGCATGCATTAGTACGTTATATATATATATATATATATATATATATATATATATATATATACACTATGTAATGCATGCATGTTTTATATATATGTTTGGATAAATTACATGCATGTGTGTACGTTGCATGCATGTGGTATATATATATATTTATTATATATTTATATATGTTTATTAAATATTAAATGTTATTTGATTTAATTAAATTATAGAATTTAATTGTTACCTATTTCATGTTTGATTTAATTTCCAATTTTAAATCGAATGTGTTTAATTGTTTATTTTCTAATTTTAAATGTGATTTAATACGTGCTATGATTATATTTGAATTTCTTGAATTAATTTGATTGAAATGTGGAATTATGAATTCGAATGAAAGTGAATGACTTGATTATATAATTTAAATTCCTTTGACGTGAAATGTGAAAGATGTAAATTCGTTTGAATACGAATGCTTCATTGAATGTATGAATTGAATGTTTATATGACTTTAAGACTTTAATAGTGCACATGAACGTGTTCATTACATTATAGCATCTTTTCTTCATTCATATCATGATCATTACATTGCCGAGCATCCTATTTGGTCATTTTGAGTCTCACTTCACCTTTCTTGCACTGATTTTGATTTCGTAGGAGACAAGGCCGGTCAATGAGGCTCGTGTGTTCTCCTTTTTGCCGTTTAAGGTGGGTTTCTCTACTATTTAGTTAAATGGCCCTATATACTCCCAATGTGAAAAGGTTTCGGCCAAAAGTATATATATGTATATAGAGTCGTTTTCAAGAGTAAATGTTTTCAACGTAAAGCCTTTCTTTCATGAACCTACCAAATGTTTTGGCGAGAATGAATGAATGTTCACAATGAATGGGGCCCAGGGACTTGGTGTGAGTGGTGACCCGAGGAGGCAAGGGCTGACAGCGATCCCTCACACTAGTCCCACTAATGAACGGCGTAATCGGACCTCGTTAGGAGTTAGCGAGGAATGGACGCTGAGTGCCATCTGGGGAGTCATGTTCCCCTTTTGGTCAATGAATGGGTGGATGGGCCTTGCAAACCCGCCACCAACCCGGAGGAAGAAGGTGTAAATGTTATGGAATGCGCACGAAAGAATGATATGCATGAAAAGAATGAATGAATGAATATTAATGAATGTTAACGTATTACACGAGGTGTTGGTTGGAGATAATGCACGCCCACTCACCGGGCCAATAATGACCTAATGTTAATGAATCATTATAATCCCTTTTGATGATTTCTATTCACCCACTTGGGAAATTCTTTAAAAACCTCGCTTGGGATTATAGCTTGCATGTGATTGTTAAATACCGTCGTATATTGTATTTATGCCCTGTTTTTATACCCACCAGTCCCTTTTGGACTGAACCCGTTTAGCTTTCAGTTGTGTTGTGCAGGTGTCGAGGGAGCTAGGTGGGATTTCGAGTCATAGGTCTTGCATTCTCTTTTAGCCCTTGTATTTTGGTCTTACACTCACATCTTGCACTTTTGATCATTGTATATGAACTTTATTGGAGCGTACCTGTTTTGAGACTTGATGGCATTTGAGGGTGTATATGACTTAAAATTTGAAACTGTGATGCTCATTGCTTATATACATGATGTATGTTCGTTTATTGCTTCCGCTTTAATGTTTATCTTGATTTTATGGTTCAAGGGTTAGTCCCGCCTAGCATAGAGTGTGTGTATGTCCCCGTTCGCCGTGACTTAGCTTGGGTATGGATCGTCCATTTCATATTCGGGTTGGGTCTCGGTGCGGGGGATGTGGTACCTTGCGTTCGGGTGCTACAACGATCCTCCTACCATTCTATCTCTCAATTAAGATCTAGGGCATAGGAATATAAAGAGCCCTACTAATCTTAATCTTAAAATAAAGTTCCCTTCATATTCCATTTGATCTCAATCCAAGAAAACCCCATTTTCTTGATGTCTTGATCTAACCACCTTGCGCAAGGATTTTGGGATGGAACATGAATGACTTGTATAATAAGAGATCATCTTGCCTACAACAAGTGCAAGTCCTTTATTGATTCCAACAATTCTCATATGCCACTTGTGTAATCCTAACATAGGTCGTAATTCAGGTGTCTATATGGCGACACCCTTTTGAGCCTATATTAAAGATTACAGAGTTAGCTCATATGAGACAATGTGGAATCTCGAGTCTAAGGATTAATTCCTCACGTCATTGACATGTGAGATATTTCCTAATCTGGAAGTTCCAGTAACTTCCTTTCCCATTTAGGAATCTTCTCACGCGGGACACCTCAGTGAACTTGTTCTATCAACAAGCACCCTTATGTATTATGAACGCATCATTGTATACACTTATCACCCCGTGAAACCAGGTGATCCTTCTTAAGGACATAACTACATAAGCAAGTCTCAACGGAGTCAAGGTCGACACTTCCACTATCTATCGGACTCATCGACTTGGAGAAGTATCTAATCCTCGCCTATGGAGTTAAGGACTTGTTTCATGTTTCGTTCTCATAATGACAAAGCTCTTAACGGCCTCATCGGATTAGGGGAGTTCTAAATATGCGCACGAAATGGAAACATACAAAACACCTAATGGCACATAATAAGTGTTCACCTATGATTACAATAATTCGTATATTATTCAAAGATTGTCTATGATATAGGGAAAGTCCCAAAGCATAACAACTTTCTAGGGTACTATTCCCAATAATTTCCCACTTGCCCGTAAAAGCTTTTTAGGTCTATTTTAGGTTCTATCTTCCCAAGATGTACTTTTAGAGCCTGATTGACTTTGGACGTTTCCAAAGTGGATATGCTATATTCTTTGTTGATGTGAATGTTTTTAATTTGTACATCATTAAGGAAACACTATTTCCTTATTCACGTGATTCATAATCAAGCGTCTGGTCCCTTGGTGAGGTCTTGATTCTCTTACTCGAGCAATCATCCATTTGACCATACAATATAATAATGGTGTTGTTTCATGCTAGGAACTTCATCTATCCATTAGATGGAGTTTCTTACCCAAACACTTAACTTAGCAATATTTTATACGGCTAAGTATTCAACCTTATAGTTGAATCTACAGTACCTCTCGATTGGAACTCTTTCCAAAGCACTATTCTGCCATTTAGGCAGAATATGTATCCTTTCATAGATCAATAGTTATCTATGTTTTGATGCAATGATTACATCAAAATATCCTTTAATGACAAGATCTTGATGGACTCTTAAAATAAATTGTGAAACCCTGTGTTTTCATCTACAGGTACACGCGCCACACGTGTGATTTTCCGAGGGTTAAGGTTAATTATTTATTTAATTTCGTACTCGCATACGTTATTATTTGATAACCTTACTTGAATTATTTGATTTAATTGAATTTTATGAAATACATGAATTTTATTCGCAAGCCATTTCATAACATATAAATATTTCATAAAATTCATTCATAATCATTTCATAAATTTCCTTCCAACTTATATATATTTGTATATATATATATATATATATTACATACACTTATATGAATATACATACTTATAAATATATATATGCATATATATCATATACACTTCATACACACATCTCATATTATAAAATAAAGTATACGTACTTATATACATATTATATATCATAATATCTTCCACTACACTTTATACATACATATATATACAACTAAATCATATTATGTTATACATATATACACACATACACACAAAATATCACCCAACCATTACACACACTAAATCTCTAACACACACACAAGCACCCTTTCTCTCAACTCTTCACACACACCCATTTGATCCAAGCAAAATGAAGGAGAAGGAGGAATCAAGGCAACATCATCATCAACTTCATCATCTCCATCATTTCATTCTTCTATTCCTTCATTTCCTTCCAAGGTTTGTATATATATATATGTGTATATAAGTGTGTAAATGTGTGTGCTTTTTTTAGGGCTTTTATAATCTAAGTTAGATTCTTGTTTCTTAATGATATTATGCTAATATATGTTAGCATCTATGAATTTATTGCAATATTTTGGTTGATGTATATGTGTATATATATGTGTGTGTTTTGATGTGGGTTTGTGGATTAATGTGTTCTAAATTGCCCTAAACTTGTATTTGGTGTTCCTACTTGATATATTACATGTTTTAAGTGTTAGGAATAGTGCCCTAGAAAGCTGATTGTATATCCGCTTTGTGCTTTTCCTTATTGTAATCACAGACAATCTTTGAATGAAATAACGAATTGAGGCAACACTTCTTTATATGCTCTTGTTTGGTATGCGTTTACTTTATTTGTGCATGTATGAGAACTCCCCTAATCCTGATGACTTTAGGACTCTACCATTTAGGAGAAATGGTTCATGAAACGAGCCCTATATCACATAAGTCATGATTAGTAAAATACTCCAAGCCGATGAGTCCTACAAACAGTGGGAGTGTCAACCTGACTCCTCTAAGGCTTGCTTGTGGGATCACGCCCTAAAGAAGGACCACCTTGTTTCATGGAGGTGCAAAGTGTATAGTTGATACGTGCGTGATACATGAGGGTGCTTACTTGAATTGATCCTTAGACTTGAGGTTCCATGTCACTTTATGAGTTAACTCTGTAGTCTTAGGTATAAGTTTTAAAGGGTGTCGCCTTAGACAACTGATTCAAGGCTTATGCTGGGGCTGCACAAGTGATTCTTGAAAGTGAATGAGAATCAAGAAAGGACCTACACTTGCATTTTCAAGGTGATCTCTTATTGTGTAAGTCATTCGTATACCATGTGGAGTCCTTGGCCAAGGCAGTAGATCAAGACATCAAGAAAAGGGTTTCTTGGATTGAGATCAAATGGATATGAAATGCACTTAGTTTTAAGATCGGATTATTAGGGTTCTAATTATTCCCTTACCCTAGATCTTGGTTGAGAGATAGTAAGTAGGAGGATTGTATCTCACATGAATCAATGACTTAAAGGTTCTGTCGAATCTGAACATTCCAATTCAGCTAGGGGTTAAACCTGTTGCTAGACTATGGTCGTTTAATCTGTGGACTGATTAATTAATTAGGGTCACTGCTAATTGAATTGAGAACCTAGAGGGTCACACACAACAACTTGGTTACATGAGTTAAGGCTTGAAAATGATTAAACGAGTTAATCGGGCCTACAGAGTTCCACACGTGTGAAACCACACGTGTGGGTCACGTGACTGGACACGTGTCATTATGACACGTGTGCCACACTTGATTATTTAATTATATATTAAATAATTAATTTGTTAATTATTTAATAGACTTTGGTTTAATTTTGAATTAAAAAGAAAGTCTTATTTTGGAGAAAAATAATCTGGTTAATTAATTATGAATTAATTAATTAGATAAAATAAGTTATTTATTTTAAATAAATAAAGTATAAAATTATCCAAAAATAGTTTGGATATTTTAGCTCTCTTGAAAGTTGATTTGAATTTAAATTCAAAGTCAAAGTCAAAATTACTTGATGATTAAGTAATAGGAGAGAGGGACCAAATCCTTAGTCCATAAGGACTAGGAATTTCGGCCACTTCCCTCACCTATATATAGGGGAGCTCGAGCTCCCCTTAGAGCGAATTGGCAATTCTTTTGGTTCATGTGTTGAACACCATCCTTTCTCCAAGATAAACGAAACCCTAGGTTAAGCCTAAACACTAACTAGAGAACTAGCATCCTTACTAGTTAGATTGTAGTCAAGTTGGTGGACTTTCTCTAGAGAGCTTCAAGTTAGAAGTTTGAAGATTCGAGCTTTACCAAGAAGAGGGGATCAAGCCGCGAGAAGAGCGTTCTTGGGTGGCTTGAAACGCTTCAAGAAAGTTAATTAAGAAAGTAAGTTTCTAATCCCTATGAATTTGGTAACACGATTGCGAGTCCAAGATCCTTTTGTTGGAAAATTTTTAAATTTCCGCTGCTTTCTGATTCGTGTTTTCCAACAAGTGTTATCAGAGCCACCTCGTTAATCGTGTTTCTGATTCGTCTCAATTATTCTGAATTTGGTAGAAATTCTTGGTTTGATGCGATTGAGTATTTGTAATTGTTTTAGAAAGCCTGAATTACGAAACTGTATTTTTTTTCTTGAAAGTTTCTGAAAATTGGTTTTTGCAAAATTTAATTTTTGAAAAACTATTTTAGATTTGAAACTATATAAACTGTTTTTGGATTTCTTGGGTTGGTTTTGCTTTTGAACGAAAACACGAAACGAAAACCCGGATTACGACGAACACCCGAAACCCCGCGCCCGAAGGCGTCGCGCGCCACCGTCCGCTTGCCCAGGTGCGCGCATGGGCGACGCCGCCCAGCACCCTCCCGCAACCGCGCGGGTGGCCTTTCGGGCGCGCTCCCATCATCGCGTACGGGCCCCGTTTTTCTTCGTAATCCGTTTTTGTATTTTGTGCAATCCAGTCCTAATTTTTATTTTCAATTTTAAAATTTTATTTTTTGAATAAAACTTAAAATTGGGATTTTTTGAGAAATAGAAACGGTTTATATTTTGGGAAAAATACATCTTTAATAAAATTATTAATTTTCAGAAATTAATTGGAATTTTATTTGTTTTGTTAATTTGGGATTTATTGAAAACTTTTATAAATAAGACTCGCATCAAGTCATGTTTTAAGTCATTAGGACTTGAAACAGGAATTTTAATTTATTGGCTAAATTTAAATTCTCGTAAAAGCATGTTAGGTGATCATGAGTTTAGACTTATGTATGGTTTTAATTTATGCACATGGATGGTTTAAATTGGGGTTGGAGCCCTATAGTTGCGTTTTTCAATTGAGGTTGGAGCCTCACTTATGTGCGTACTGTTATGTGATTTATTATGTGGCTTTCCATATTACTGTTTTTGAGGCCGGGGTATGCCCCGTGTAATTGTCTAAGGCCAATATGAAGATTGAGCCTTATTACTTTATGTTTTTTTCTTTTTATTGTAATTTGAGAGTAGAGATAGGTGGTGAGGTTTTATTTTCATTTTGGAGACAATGCACCCATGGAGTAAGATGGACCACATTCAAGTAACAAGGAGGCCATAAGTGAAGACCCCTCAAAATGTTAGGGAGGGGAATCTCAATTGAAAATGTAATAGAGATAGGGCTCGTATTTTGTTACAGCTTTCCCTTATGTGATTTAAACTATTCATGTGGCATGAATGTTAGAACTTGTGATTGTGGAGTGGCTCCCACATATCACACATAAGATAGGTAGAACCCATGATCATTACAAGTTAGTATCATGCTAGGACATGTTATCTGTTTATGTGCTTGTTTGAAATGCATTTAAGTTGTACTTGCATTAATCAAGACTAATAAAATTGGATAACATATATGTTGGTGAGGTCGAACCGGACAACTCTCCGGTTGATTCGAAAATTCCCATTAAATATTAAGCTAATTTCGAAAAATAGGTGTTTAATTCGAGATGCAAATTTCGAATTAAATTCCTAGCATTCCATCAATAGGTTTTAAGTTTAGTAAGTGAAACTAGTTATTGTCCGCGAGTCGTGGGATAGCTAGTGGAGCTTATTAGTTCTTAGTTACCTAATTGATCATTTTAAATGGTTAATATTTCATGGTCAATTTTGGCAAGGGCGATGTCCGCGAGTCGTGGGTCGCTCGAACTAAGTTTTGATCATGATCTTATGATTGATGGGTCTAGCTTAACGCCTAAGTAAATATGGATGTCGCACGAGTCGTGGGTCCATATTGAAAGATAGGTGATGCAAAAACAATTACTAAGAGTTCTAAAGGTGTTAGAATTGGTAAGTTGTACCTACCTAGGGTTCTTACTTAGAATGTCCGCGAGTCGTGGGTTCGAGGTAAAATGCCTAGGATCTTAGTACCCATTGGGAAACGTGTTCCTCTTAGATCTTTGGGAATTCTAGATCTTTGAAAAACAGTGGGAGCTACATTAGATTAAAGACCTTATCTTTTGTATATAGTTATAATTCAGCATGCTCACTAGTTCTCTGTTTTACAATTTAGGTCGTAGATTCTGTGATTCTCTACGTGTTTTGAAATGGCAACCAAAAACCCTCTTGTATCGATCCTCGAGTCAAACAAGTTGACTGGGCCCAACTATTCTGATTGGCCTAGTCCCGAAGGGGAGGCTCCCACTCGGGCCGAGCTGGATGCGATTCAGAAGTGGAAGGATGATAATCTCCAAGCCCGTTGCCTTATGTTGGCTAACATGTCTCCGGACTTGCAAAGGCAACATGAGGCCATGGAATTCCCTTGGGAGATTTACGACCACTTAGAACAACTTTACCGCTCTCATGAATGTGTTACAAGGTATAACACTTCAAAGGAATTGTTCCACTTGAGAATGAGGGAAGGTTCAAGTGTCCATGAATATGGACTCAAGTTTCTCGCCCTTACTGAGAAACTAGCTTCCATGGGCATGCCACTGAAAGATGAGCTTTCAGTGGATTTGTTGTTAGCTTCGCTCCCACCATCATTCAACCCATTTGTCCTTAACTTTAATATGAATCATGCTGGTGCTACTGTAGTTGAGCTGATTAGTCAGCTTGTGACTGCTGAAAGCACGATCAAGAAAGACAATAAGGTTTTGATGGTGAATGCTCCATCTTCATCTTCTGGGCCTTCTAAAGGTAAGGGTAAGAAAGCCCAAAAGAAGAAGAAGAAACCCCTTAGGCCCACTGGTGGCGTTTCGAAGGGGAAGGCCCAAAAGAAGAAGCGTGATCAGAAAGAGGATGTTTGCTTCCATTGTGGCAAAGCGGGACATTGGAGGAGAAACTTCCCAGAGTACAAGGCTACTCTAAAGAAAGGTATGTTTCTCGTTGAAATAAATCTTTCTATGAATTCTAGTTCTTGGGTACTTGATACCGGTTGTGGAACTCATATTTGTAATGATGTACAGATGCTAAGTGAAGTCCAACAACTCAAAGAAGCAGAATGTGTCTTGAAGATCAACGATGGCTCAATTGTTGAAGCTCGAGCTTTAGGCACAATTAAATTAGATTTAGGTAGTTTTGAGTTAGTCTTAAATAAAGTCCTTTATGTACCTAGCATTATTGGTAATATAATTTCAGTTCCAATTTTAGATTGTTATGAAACTTATATTAAGAATGGTAAATACTTTATCAAACGGAACAACTCTTCCGTTTACATCGGTACTCTAAGTAATGGACTTTATCTAACTCAGAATATCAATATTATGAATATACAACGAGAAAATAAACGTAAGAGAGATGACAAAGTTTCAACTCCCTTATAGCACGCTAGATTAGAACACATTTCCAAGAACAGAATTAGCAAGATAAACACTTTAGGATCATTCTCTGAAAATGATCTTAAGGAGTTAACTTCTTGCGAATCCTGTCTCAAAGGAAAAATATCCAAAGTCCCTTTTAAAGGAACTGTGGAACGTGCCATTAAGGTTTTGGATTTGATCCATTCTGATGTTTGTGGACCGCTTAGTGTAAGTACAAGAAACAATCATCAGTATTTCATAACCTTTACTGATGACTTTAGTCGGTATGGTTATGTATACTTAATGAAGTATAAATCTGAAGCTTTTGAGAAATTCTTAGAATTTCAAAAGGAGGTTGAGAACCAAACTGGTCACGAGATCAAAGCACTTCGATCTGATCGAGGAGGCGAATATCTTAGTGAAGAATTCCTTAATCATCTCAAAGATAATGAGATTATCTCTCAGTGGACTCCTCCGGGAACTCTTCAGCTTAATGGAGTTTCTGAGAGAAGGAATCGAACCCTACTTGATATGGTTCATTCCATGATGAGTTTCACTGACTTACCACCTTCTTTCTAGGGTTATGCCCTAGAAAGTGCAGCAAAGATTTTGAATCTAGTTCCCTCTAAGTCAGTCCCTAAAACGCCATATAAAATGTGGCATGGTAAAATCCCTAGTTATTCTTACTTAAGAATTTGGGGTTGTCCTGCTTACGTGAAGAGAATAGTGGGAGATAAGGTAGAATCTCGTTCTAACTTATGCTACTTTGTAGGTTATCCTAAGGAATCCATAGGATACTACGTCTATGATCAATCTGAGCAAAAGGTGTTTGTTTCCAGAAATGCCACTTTTCTGGAGGAACTGTTCCTTAAAGAAAAGAAAGGCAAGATCATAGAATTGGCAGAGGTACAAAATGACCCCACACCACCCACTGAAGAAACGTCCCCTTCTGGCCAACTACAACCAATCACGAATTTCGATACACGCGTAAATCCTCCTCTAAGGCGTTCTGAACGTATTCCTAGACAGCCAGAGAGATGGTATGGATTTTTCCATGAAATCTCTCAAAAGGATAATGATCCTTTAACATATGAGGAGGCACTTTCAGATTCTGACTCTGAACAGTGGATAGAAGCCATGAAATCCGAAATGGATTCCATGAACTCCAACCAAGTTTGGACCTTGGTAGATTTGCCTTATGGGGTCAAACCCATAGGTTGCAAATGGATCTTTAAGAGAAAGCTTGGAGTTGATGGAAGTATTGCAGCTTACAAAGCAAGACTGGTTGCAAAAGGATTCACTCAAAGACTTGGCGTGGACTTTGATGAAACCTTTTCGCCAGTTGCAATGCAAAAGTCTATTCGGATCATGCTAACCATTGCAGCATATTATGACTATGAGAGATGACAAATGGATGTGAAAACTGCCTTTCTCAATGGTGACATTGATAAGGACATTTATATGGAGCGACCCATAGGTTTCACATTCAGTGGGAGTGAGCAAAAGGTTTGCAAACTCTAAAGGTCAATCTATGGATTGAAACAGGCTTCTAGGTATTGGAACATTCGATTTGATGAATCAGTCAAAGCGTTTGGCTTCATTCAAATTTCGAATGAATCATGTGTGTATAGAAAGGAATTGGAGACCTCAGTGCAATTCTTAGTACTTTATGTTGATGACATCCTTCTTATTGGGAATTCGAAGGATGACATGAAAGCAACTAAGTTATGGTTATCGAACCAATTCGAGATGAAAGATCTTGGTGATGCGTCCTATATCCTTGGAATTAAAATCTATCGAGATAGATCTAGAAGGTTAATAGGACTGTCACAGTCGATGTACATTGACAAAGTATTGAAGAGATTCAATATGGAGTCAGCAAAGGTTAAGAACCTTCCTATGAGTGTAGGAACATGTCTTTCAAAGAAGATGTGTCCTAAGACTAACCTTGAGAAGGAAAGAATGACTCATACACCTTATGCATTAGCAATAGGTAGCATAATGTATGCAATGTTATGTACTCGACCGGATGTGGCTTATGCACTTAGTGTAACAAGTCGTTTCCAATCTGACCCTGGAGATGGTCACTAGGCTGCCGTGAAGAATATTCTTAAGTACTTGAAAAGTACTAAAGATTTATTCTTAGTTTATGGAGGTCAAAAAGATCTTACTGTCGAAGGATACTGCGATGCAAGCTTTGCATCTGACTTAGATGCTTTTAAGTTAATGTCAGGATACATTTTCTGCCTAAACGGCGGAGCAGTGAGTTGGAAGAGTTCCAAGCAAACGACCACTGCAGATTCGACCACTGAGGCCGAATACTTAGCTGCAAATGATGCAGCTAAGGAAGGTGTTTGGATTAGAAACTTCATTCAAGAGTTGAATGTTGTTCCTAGCATGATAGACACCATTACTGTGTTTTGTGACAACACTGGGGCGGTTTCTCAAGCAAGAGAACCAAGATCTCACCAACGGACCAAGCACATTATGAGAAAGTATCACCTAATCCGTGATATTATCAAAAGAGGATATGTGCAAATTGAGAGGGTCACATCAACAGAGAACGTGGCAGATCCACTTACTAAACCCCTTAGTCGAGAAGCTTTCCAAGGTCATCTTCAGAAGATGGGACTTAGAGTAGCTTTAGAATAGCTTTGACGGGCAAGTGGGAGATTGTTAGGAATAGTACCCTAGAAAGCCGATTGTATATCCGCTTTGTGCTTTTCCTTATTGTAATTACAGACAATCTTTGAATGAAATAACGAATTGAAGCAACACTTCTTTATATGCTCTTGTTTGGTATGCGTTTACTTTAGTTGTGCATGTATGAGAACTCCCCTAATCCTGATGACTTTAGGACTCTACCATTTAGGAGAAATGGTTCATAAAACGAGCCCTATATCACATAAGTCATGATTAGTAAAATACTCCAAGCCGATGAGTCCTACCGACAGTGGGAGTGTCAACCTGACTCCTCTAAGGCTTGCTTGTGGGATCACGCCCTTAAGAAGGACCACCTTGTTTCATGGAGGTACAAAGTGTATAGTTGATACGTGCGTGATACATGAGGGTGCTTACTTGAATAAGTAAGTTCACTGAGGTGCCCCGTGTGAGAACATTCCTAAATGGGAAAGGAAGTTTTTATTTCAGGAAATAGAAACTTCCAGATTAGGAAATATCTCACGAGTCATTGATGTGATTAATTGATCCTTAGACTTGAGGTTCCATGTCACTTTATGAGTTAGCTCTGTAGTCTTAGGTATAAGTTTTAAAGGGTGTCGCCTTAGACAACTGATTCAAGGCTTATGCTAGGGCTGCACAAGTGATTCTTGAAAGTGAATGAGAATCAAGAAAGGACCTACACTTGCATTTGCAAGGTGATCTCTTATTGTGTAAGTCATTCATATACCATATGGAGTCCTTGGCCAAGGCAGTAGATCAAGACATCAAGAAAAGGGTTTCTTGGATTGAGATCAAATGGATATGAAATGCACTTAGCTTTAAGACCGGATTATTAGGGTTCTAATTATTCCCTTACCCTAGATCTTGGTTGAGAGATAGTAAGTAGGAGGATTGTATCTCACATGAATTAATGACTTAAAGGTTCTGTCGAATCCGAACATTCCAATTCAGCTAGGGGTTAAACACCTGTTTCTAGACTATGGTCGTTTAATCTATGGGCTGATTAATTAATTAGTGAATTAATTAATTAGGGTCACTGCTAATTGAATTGAGAACCTAGAGGGTCACACACAACAACTTGGTTACATGAGTTAAAGCTTGAAAATGATTAAACGAGTTAATCGGGCCTAGAGGGTTCCACAAGTGTGAAACCGCATTTGTGGGTCACGTGACTGGACACGTGTCATTGTGACACGTGTGCCACACGTGATTATTTAATTATATACTAAATAATTAATTTGTTAATTATTTAATAGACTTTGGTTTAATTTTGAATTAAAAAGAAAGTCTTATTTTGGAGAAAAATAATCTAGTTAATTAATTACGAATTAATTAATTAGATAAAATAAGTTATTTATTTTAAATAAATAAAGTATAAAATTATCCAAAAATAGTTTGGATATTTTAGCTATCTTGAAAGTTGATTTGAATTTAAATTCAAAATCAAAGTCAAAATTACTTGATGATTAAGTAATAGGAGAGAGGGACCAAATCCTTAGTCCATAAGGACTAGGAATTTCGGCCACTTCCCTCACCTATGAGCTCCCCTTAGAGCGAATTGGCAATTCTTTTGGTTCATGTGTTGAACACCATCCTTTCTCCAAGATAAACGAAACCCTAGGTTAAGCCTAAACACTAATTAGAGAAGTAACATCCTTACTAGTTAGATTGTAGTCAAATTGGTGGACTTTCTCTAGAGAGCTTCAAGTTAGAAGTTTGAAGATTCGAGCTTTACCAAGGAGAGGGGATCAAGCCGCGAGAAGAGCGTTCTTGGGTGGCTTGAAACGCTTCAAGAAAGTTAATTAAGAAAGTAAGTTTCTAATCCCTACGAATTTGGTAACACGATTGCGAGTCCAAGATCCTTTTGTTGGAAAATTTTTAAATTTCCGCTGCTTTCTGATTCGTGTTTTCCAACATTAAGTATTTTGGGTTGGCTGAGTTTTAAGCCTTGGGAGGGATCCCCATCGTCTTTTCCGAGTTTTCTCCTGTTTTTCAAAGTTCCAGGGTCCAATCCCGGCCTTGACACTTTTAAATCCCGACTGGGATACAACTTCAGAAAATTTGCTGACCCTTTATCCCGGCCATGACACTTTTAATCCTGTCCGGGATGCCCTAACCTCCTCCATTTTCTCTGAATTTTTAACTGAAGCAAGTACTTAAAGTGTACAACATTCTCCTTTTTATAGCTTGTCAATATCAGTTCCGAGGAGTGAGATATGGCCGTTTCAATCTGGTGCCGCCAAGCTGTCGCGAATCTGCGTTAACCCAACTTCGGACCTAAGTCACTTTCATTCCGCTTTGTACTAGAATTCGAGCCATATATGCTCAGAAATATCTCTTTGTGTACTTTCATATCCAACAAACGAAACCCCTTTTTGACTTCTAGATCTTGAGATATTTTCTTTTCTTTACAGCTTGTGCGTTTTGGAACTTCCAACTTTTGTTCAACTTTATTCTAAAACGGTGCTTCCCCTTCATTTTCCCCACCCCGTACATGACTTATATGATTTTATTGCATTCCTAATTATTTGATGGTGATTGAACTCATGTTCCATGATAAGTATTTGCATGAACTTTGATTAAATGTTATGTGTAATTATAATTTGAGTTTGTTTGTTATCATACATGCCTACATGATTTAAATTAATACCAATTTGCTCGCCTTATGTGTTAAGTGATTTAGTTATGTTTTAGTATTTTATTGCACGACCATATAGCACACGTACATTTGAATTATATGCCTATTTGATACGTGAAACATTAATTGTGCACATGAACACTATCATGACATAGCATATCATTTTACAATTCTCGCACACATGTTATATCATTTCATATCATTCCACGACACCTCATAGCAATGCCATGCTTCTTATTTGGTTTCGTATTGAGTCATTTCTGTTGTGTTTTTTACTTAAGTTAAAACCAATCGTGCAAGTGTACACTTAATATACGCGTAACACAATAGGATCGTACCCACAGGGAAGGGAAATCAATCACTACTCTATATCCTTCTCTAATCTAAAGACCGACGAAAAGCAATTGTTGTTTATTAATCTACTAAAAATAGAATTAACCGATTAACTAGAATAAAACAGATAACAATTAAACACGAGGATTAAAATCAGTAAACTAAGCAGGCAGGGGAAGTAATGAATCATACAATCAAGAGTTAATATGATACTCCTCTGACAAGTATAATTCTACAACCTAGTCACTTATATTTGTATTACCCTCTCTCAAGGTGTAACCAAGTGCTTAATTAGTGTTCAATGTTGCTCTCTCAATCATCAATAGTTAATTAAACCATATGAACAAGACTAGTGTAATTCAGTATTCTAGCGGCTCGGCACGAAATAAGATTACTGTTGTATAAGCTAGAACCAAATCTCTTTGTATTCTACAAGTTATGAAAACAATCTAAACTACCATCAATCTCTCGATATTTAGGCAATTATAAAACATGCTAATGGTGATCAGGCCATCATAAGTCAATTCAAACCTGTTTTCAAACTAAGAATTAACACAAGTCATTCAATCATCATATCAAACACCTATCATGCATTCATCATCACTCCCCTGGCCTTAGAGAATTAGCTACTCATAATTAAAACAAAACTCATAAAACTAAAGGAAATTGCATTAAAGGAATTCATGATCATCAAAGCTAAACAAAGTCTAAAAATCAAACACATGAACATTCAGTAAAAATCTGGAAAAAAAAATCAAGCATAATACTAATTAAACTTAAACTCAAAGGAATTAGTTTGATAATTAAAGCACTAAATAAACTGAAAAACCGAAATTGTTAAAGAACTCGATCCTTTCGTCTTCTTGAAATTCTTTGAACAACTCTTCAAAACTCCAAAACTTCTCTCCTCAGGCTAGGTCACGAACGGAAGAAGAACTCCCTAAAAAAAACTCCAAAACGCACTTAAATAGTAACCCTAAATTATGCTCGCTGCCCTAGGTAGCGGGCGTTACCTATCCATGTGCAATTATCGTTAATGCCCATTACTGCCTTAAAATCGTGATAATGCTTTTATAAGTGGTAATGGGCGTTACCACTTTCCTTCTGCCCAGGGGTAACGGGTGTTACCCCTCTGATTCGCCAAAGGCTTTGCTCCTATGTCTGTTAATGGGGGTTAACCTTTTTGTTCTTCTAAGGGGTAACGGGGGTTACTTTTTTTTTCCTCCAAAAATACGTGAATTCGCCTTGGAACGCTGTTTCTCATCTCCAACTCAATAATTACCTAAATGGAGCAAAATAAACACATCAACTCATCAAACGGTACACAATTATAGTCTAATCAATGCTAATATTCATGCAAATTTCACACTCAACAAACTCCCCCGCACTTGCCTATTGCTCGTCCTCGAGTAATATGAAAATAAAGGAAACACATCAACGCATCAAACCTCATCCTCAAAACAATCATCAAACCATCACCTAAACAAGTCTAGCAATTCAAATCAAATACTCATAAACAAAAGACCATAAAAAATTAGTATGAGAAGTATACCCTTATGTAGTGTGTGAATTCGAATGAAACAATGTACAAAGATTAGAATGACAAATTCACAATTTCTTCCTAAGTTCTAATCATCAACTTCGGAACACACTCCTATCTCCACTAATGGAGTTAACTCGAGACTCGGGATCGGTAGGTCTTTCGAGCTTGTAATGTAGGCTTTGGGTAAGGTTATGGAAATTTGGACCAAGTGACTACTCACCAAGCTTACATCATTCAATCTTTACTAAACACGACACCTTTAATTTGCCACTAAACACTTCTTCCCCCAAACTTAGACAATTGTGTCCCACCTCTCAATTTCACCTTCTGCATAAATTTTCTTTTCTTTTTCATATCTTTTCTTTTTCACACTCTTTCTCATTCTTTTTCTTTCTTTTACAATATATCTCTCAATCTCAATCACAAGAATTATCAAAAGGGGTCTAAAGATAGATATTCACAATAAAAATCAAATGAGCAAGCCTTGGTGAAAAATTAACAAGGTAGGTATTTTTGTCGTGCATTAAGCTTATAATGTGGCTACAAAAATCGTGCACAACAATTAGGCTCAATGGGGTCAATAAGATTACGTTATTTAGTAAAACACGGCTAAAACTTTAAAGGCTTAGTATCCTCCGACAACGAATGCCTACTTCACTTCCTTAATCTTTCATTAACTCAAAATTTCGCCTGAATAGGACTAAAATGCATCCTAATCAATTCATAGACTTATTTGGAAATCATCAATTCATCTTTCTAAGCAAAATACATCATCACGTTTGAAAAGTGCGCAAAATATAAGAGTACACTAACACACTCAATCATCAAGTCTTATGCAACTTTCCTCAATTCAAAAAGCCTAACTCATTCTCGCAAAAGCTCAACAATCAAACCTTGAAGAAAAAGTTCAAAACGGGGGGAAAATTTTCAAAATTTTCATAATTACTCAATTTCTAACAACTCCCAAGTGTACCCAAACATCTTATCATGCAAATATTCAACTAAACTCTGTACTGCTCCCCCACTCTTAAACTTTGCAATGTCCTCATGCAAGTGAAAGAATTAAGGTTCAAGAAAAACTCCCTAATCACATGAAGACCCGCAATGTGCTAGCAAAGTTTCCAACCCTTGAATAAGTGACTAGAAAATACGGATCAAGTGCAGAGCAATTGATAATCAACACACAAGTCACAACTTCACATAAAGAAGGGCACAATTGCATAAACAAAATTCATGAAATTCAAACATATGCAAAGATCTAAGTGTAGCCAAAATATCCAAACATATCAACGAATATGCCTAAAAAGAATGTCTAGTAATCAAGGGAGAAAAATAAAATAACAGAATCAGAGTGATGGGGTCCTCCAAAATACTGATCAACACGAGCACAGAACCCTTCAAACTTAGCCTCCCACGCATCAAATCGCTCATCTACATAATGCGCTAGATCCTCAACTCTCACGATTACGGTGGTCAAATCAGCCCTTAATCCTGCCAACTCTGTACGAAGGCCTCTCACAGTAACCGGGTTTTCATCATCAGCCTCATCAACAATTGGTGCGGTACGACGGAGAATCCCAAACTTGTCATCCGGCCTATCCAGAATCCGACCTAAAAGCTCCTTCTGCGTCACTGAAAGCTCATCAAAACGGGCCTTACCCCAGCTATACATCTGCCAGAGCCGATCTCTGTCCCGAATTGGTCACCATGGCAAAATACACTCCTTGAGTTGTCCACTCTCCCAAGCAATAGCCAAGCCTACATTCTCCAAGTACTGTGGACTAATATCATAGCCAAAGTCAACGGGCAACGAACCACTAGGCCTCCAATGCATCTCTTAAGCAAACATAGTGACAAACGTGCCATGGGCTATCGTACCAGTAACACTCCCAGCCATCTCCTGAAGCTTCCATAAAAACTCAATCGTACCATCGACCTTGATACCTTCCTTCATCATATATATTATTCCCAACTCAATCTCATTAATGTGGCTATCTCTTCCATATCGAGCACAAAATCCCATGGCTAAAATCCTATGGACTATCACCCACGCCAATGAATCAAGATAGCTATCCTGTGTATTCCGGGGGGAATAATTAGGAACACCCTCTCGCAACGGGAAGGATCTCCAAACTTCTTCTCTTTGAGCATCATTCCACTTAGGCAATGAAGTAGTGGCTTTAGCTGGAAAATGAAGAATCTCCCTTATCCGGCCTGCATTCCATGCTCGAGTTTCCATGTCATCTAGAGTAAAAGTCAATGTGTTGTCCACCGGGTTGAAGTTCATTGTGGTGAAGAAAGCGGCCGTCATCTCGGCATACGTCAAATCCTTCCGAGTAAGGAAAGGTAACCAACCTATGTTGTCAAACAATCTTTTCACTTCTTCCCAAGCCTCAAACTTCTCCATCCAAATGTCCTTGAAGAACCTAGTAGACACAATATTCCTTGTCAAATTCCTTTGAAAGGGATTGCTCCTAGCATTCACCGTTATATTGACCGATTCCAATGGTTGATGATCCAACCGGGCTGAAATAGTGAAGGGCTCAGGAACTCTAGAGCGCTTAGTGCGACCCATAGTACCTATATTATTCATATAAGACAAGGAAAAGCACATAAAAATCAATCACGAGTAATTCAGACAATTTATCGAACACCTGGTGTGCACTATCCTAGGGTTTGAGTTTTGATCAAGATTCTTTAATCTACCTATTTCAAAACAACAAAGCTCTAGTATTATGACTCAAGTTCAAAAATTCTTCAAAATCAATTCCCCAATTGAAATTCAAAAGCTAGCTAGAGACTAGGGTTCTCAAAATTCACTCAATTCAAGATGAACTTACTACAAAATATTAAACCTAGTTCTAGCATGCAAAAGTTTTCCAAATTCAACAATTCTAGCCCAAAATTCACCTTGGATAGGAAGAATTCATTCTAACATCAAGCTCAGAGAGAGGGATTAAGTACCAATTCAACAGAGAGAGGGGTGAGTATGATGGTAGTGATGCCTTGGAGAGGAAGAATTACTTGCTTCTCTTCTAAGAGATTGTGTTATATGAGAAAAGAAGAGAGGGCAGGCCAAATATATAGGTTATGGTGGGTAGGACCTAAGTTGAGAGGAATTAGGATTTAACTTCAAACACAAGTCTTCCTCTTTTAAAAATTAAAAACGCGATTTTGGGATGTTAACGGGCGTTACCTAAATTATGCCTACCAGGAGTAACGCCCGTTACTCCTACTGTCCTACTTCGACTATACCTTTTAACGGGCGTTACCTATAATGAACTGAAGAGGTGTAACGCCCGTTACCAACTGTTCTTGAGACGTCTGACTCCATTAACGGGCGTTACCAGAAAAGGCCAAGAAGGGGGGTAACGCCCATTACTCACGTTTTCGCACAAAACTCAACTTTACCCAAAAGCTAACACGGACGGTGCTTAATCACGTAAATTCACACAGATTAACACAAAATTTTCAATCAAACCATAGTGTACCAATCTCGTAGCACACAAATATCTCAAAGCACATATTGCAACATATCACAACAATTCATTCTTCTCAAAAGCAAATCCATTCATGCGCACACATGCTCACACACAACAAAAGTAGACCTTAATGCCGACATTAAAGCTCAAATCATGGTCCTTGCCTCCATATCCTGACAACATCTTACCTAACCTGCAAAAGGGAGAGAGAGAACTTAAAGTAGATAAGAAAAATGAGGCGAATGAAAGGAACGAAAAAAAAGAAAAGAAAAGAAAAGAAACAAGAGAGAGAGGGATTAGTTCTAAGTTATAGTCGTTAGCTTGACTTTGAGAACCGGATTAGAGATTAGCAATCCCCAAGCGACGAGTCATAAGGAGTGACCTCGTTCTTGCTACTCACAACTCCAGAGCTTGAACTCCAAGTATTTAATTTCAAAACATCCTCTCCTCTTAAATTTCGGGACTTCGGTTCTCCTCCCCAATCAACTGTATCCCTTTTCTTCGAAATTAACACCACTCTATTTGGAGTCTCACTTATCACCTTGATCATGCAACATTTATCCGGAATTGGTGATGGTGGTATGGAACCAAGATTCCTAAACTCTAAGCTTTTATCTCCTATTTTGAATGTGAGACATCCATTCTGAACATCAATATATGCTCCTGCCATGGCTAGAAACGGTCTTCCAAGGATCAATGGCATCCTATCATCGCTCTCAACATCAAGAACTACAAAATCACTAGGAACATAGAATCTTCCAACTTTTACCAACACGTCTTCAAGAATTCCTATCGGGTATTTCACCGATCTGTCAGCTAGTTGGAGTGTCATATTAGTTGGTTTGAGCTCCTTTACTCCTAACTTCCTGCAAGTAGATAAAGGGATTAAACTAACACTAGATCTTAAATCACATAAAACATTATGAAATTGTAAAGAACCAATAGTTAGAGGAATTGAAAAACTCCCTGGATCTTTAAGTTTCGGGGGAAACTTATGCTGAATAATAGCACTACATTCCTCAGTAAGTGCGACGGTGGTAAATTCTTCAGACTTCCCTTTACTTGAAACCAATCCTTTCTCTAACTCCTGCTCCTGAAATAGTTGGGGAGAAGAAATCGGTGGAACATATGAATCAGTTGCCACATTCGCCTTTAGCTATGAAGGGAACTCTTCCTTCTTTTCTTCTGTACTCACCTTTTCAATCTTAACTAACTCTTCAACTTCTTCAGAAACAAATTTCTCAACGTCCGAATCTGCAAGTAACTTCGGACCTTCATACTCTCTACCGCTTCTTACAAATATGGCCTTGCAATGCTCCTTAGGAATGTTTTCGGTTTGACTTGGTAGCATTCTTGGGCCTCTCATATTCAAAAATTGGGCAGTCTGACCAATTTGAGTCTCCAAATTTCTATTCTGATTCACCATCTATTCTACCTGAGCTTCCAACTTTTGATGTCGATCCGCATACACGGCTATGAATTTCTCAAGTGCAGCCTCCCATCCCTGCTTTTGCTCCTGTTGAGGGGGCACAACATTGTAGGGGGCTTGTGGTCTTGGTTGGAATTGCTGCTTAGGCTGAAACTGTGGCCTAGGTTGAGGTGGTTGCTAAACATTCTGACTATTAGACCAAGAAAAGTGAGGGTGGTTCTTCCATCCTGGATTGTAGGTGTTTGAGTAGGGATCATTTGCTGGTTTGGAGTTGTTTGCATAATTCACCTGCTCTTGCACCTATTCTCCTGCATTGGTATGAGGACACATATTAAACGCAGGTGGACCACTACAGATTTTATAAGTTACCTGAACTGGTTGGGGTGGTATCCCAACTGCAATGACAGAAAGTTGATCCAATTTCTTGTTAAGGGCCTCAAATTTGGCATTGATGGTGGTTAGGCCATCTAACTCTATTACTCCTGCTTGCACCTTGGCTGGTTGCGAATGGCTCCTCTCATGCACAAATACATCGTCTTGTGACATATTATCGAACAACTCAGTAGCGATGGCTTTAGATTTTGATAAGAAAGCTCCGCCGGCTACGACATCCATCGTTCCTCTAAAAGTAGGGGACATCCCATTATAGAATGTCTGAATTAATAACCAACCGGGAATCCCATGATGTGGACACTTTTCTGTAAATCCTTAAATCTCTCCCAAGCTTCATAGAAAGACTCTCCGTCCAACTGTCTGAAACATTGAATATCATTCCTGTACTTCGTGGTTTTGCTAAGTGGGAAGAACTTGGCTAAGAAAGCCTGAGATAATGCTGCCCAAGTCTGAAAAGATTCGTTTGGGACAGTACTTACCCATGCTTTAGCTCGTTCCCTCAGTGAGAAGGGAAAAAGCCTACCTCGGATAGCATCAGTAGTGACATCGTGGATCATAAAGGTATCACACACCTCAAGAAAATACTCAAGATGTGATGTCGGATCCTCTAGTGGTAATCCTGAAAAGGGATTGTTCTGCAACAAATTGATGATAGCTGGTTTGATCTCAAAATTGTTTGCTAGGATATGGCGACGGGCTGCAGTCTGAATCGCTCCAGCCTGCGGCACGTTATAATCTCTTATAGCCGGTGGTGGTGGATCTTGAGGTGGGTCAACCATCGGTATGGTAGTCGGTTTCTTATCCCTTTTACGCTTCCTCCTAATAGCACTCAGTGTTCTCTCGATCTCTGGATCATATGGTACTAATTCCGGATCTTGAGATCTTCGCATGGTGCGTAAACCTGCACAAAGGAAAAAGAAATCCTCAGTCCAATTCCACAGTGATCAAAGATAATTAACACAAAATAAAGTAATAGTCTAAAGCACTAGATCAAAATATTTAAGTAATATTGATTTAAAATACCTTCCCCGACAACGGTGCCAAAAACTTGTTATGTGTTTTAGTTAAGTTAAAACAAATCGTGCAAGTGTACACTTAATATACGCGTAGCATAATAGGATCGTACCCACAGGGAAGGGAAATCAATCACTACTCTATATCCTTCTCTAATCTAAAGACCGACGAAAAACAATTATTGTTTATTAATCTACTAGAAACAGAATTAACCGATTAACTAGAATAAAACAGATAACAATTAAACACGAGGATTAAAATCAGTAAACTAAGCAGGCAAGGGAAGTAACGAATCATACAATCAAGAGTTAATATGATACTCGTCTGACAAGTGTAATTCTACAACCTAGTCACTTATATTTGTATTATCCTCTCTCAAGGTGTAACCAAGTGCTTAATTAGTGTTCAATGTTGCTCTCGCAATCATCAATAGTTAATTAAACCATATGAACAAGACTAGTGCAATTCAGTATTGTAGCGGCTCGGCATGGAATAAGATTACTGTTGTATAAGCTAGAAGCAAATCTCTTTGTATTCTACAACTTACAAGTTATGAAAACAATCTAAACTACCATAAATCTCTTGATATTTAGGCAATTATAAAACATGCTAAGGGTGATCAGGCCATCGCAAGTCAATTCAAACCTGTTTTCAAACTAAGAATTAACACAAGTCATTCAATCATCATATCAAACACCTATCATGCTTTCATCATCACTCCCCTAGCCCTAGAGAATTAGCTACTCATAATTAAAGCAAAACTCATAAAACTAAAGGAAATTACATTAAAGGAATTCATGATCATCAAAGCTAAACAAAGTCTAAAAATCAAACCTATGAACATTCAGTAAAAATCTGGAAAAACGAATCTAGCATAATACTAATTAAACTTAAACTCAAAGGAATTAGTTTGATAATTAAAGCACTAAATAAACTGAAAAACCAAAATTGTTAAAGAACTCGATCATTTTGTCTTCTCGAAATTCTTTGAACAACTCTTCAAAAGTCCAGAACTTCTCTCCTCAGGCTAGGTCATGAACGGAAGAAGAACTCCCTCAAAAAGACTCCAAAACGCATTTAAATAGCAAACCTAAATTCTGCTCGCCGCCCTAGGTGACGGGCGTTACCTATCCGTGTGCAATTATCGTTAATGCCTGTTACTACCTTGAAATTGTAATAACGCTTTTATAAGTGGTGACGGGTATTACCACTTTCCTTATGCCAAGGGGTAACGGGCGTTACCCCTCTAATTCACCAAAGGCTTTGCTCCTATGTCTGTTAATGGGGTTAACCTGTTTGTTCTTCTAAGGGGTAACGGGGGGCTACTCCTTTTTCCTCTAAAAATGCGTGAATTCGCCTCGGAATGCCGTTTCTCATCTCCAACTCAATAATTACCTAAATGGAGCAAAATAGACACATCAACGCATCAAACGACACACAATTGTAGTCTAATCAATGCTAATATTCATGCAAATTTCACACTCAACAATTTCTCACGAGTACACCTTGTTCCTTCTCTTGTATAGTTCGTTTCCAAGGCAGAGACTTCCGGATCAAATAGGCACCCATATTGCTTACGTTTCTTATCTCGTCGTATTCCAGGTGAGGGTGTTTTCTTTCTAGTTACATATCAAACCCTACAACCTTTATGTGATAAGTTTTGGCCAAAAACCTAACGTATATACATATATTGATTTCAAAGCAAAGTCTTCGAGTAAATTCTTATCGAGTAAACCTTTTCTCTTGGATTTGAAATGTATTGTTAATATTATTCTCATGACTTGAACATTTTGGCGAGATTATGTACGATCATATTCATGTATTCTTGGGCCCGAGAAAAAGTGTGCGTGGAGACCGGTATGGCATCGGGCCGTCGGACCATCCATTCACATGGAGTACCCTTTGAGAATTTCTCATGTGACCGTGTACTGTGGAAGGTGAGTTATTCTTGAGCCGGTGGTGTTACCCCATCGAAGGAGCGGGTAGAAGTCATGATCCAGCGACTCGATACGAACGAACGAGGTGGAAGGGCCTTGCAAACCCTTCCACCGCCCCGATGGAAGAAGGATGGAAAACTATATTTTTATTACGATTACAATCATGATCACGATTACGATTATTACGGTTATTTCATGAACGTGCTACGCATGTATTATTATATATTGTATGATCAGATATTCAAAAAGTATTAATCACGTTTCTTGTACACGGTCGGAGTTTGGTTGGAGATTATGCGCGCTCACTCGCCGAGCCACAATGATTATTTATGAATTATGAACTTAATGAATTTAATTTAAATTAGTCATCAAATCCGGGCATTGCCTAGCTATTTCTTGCTCTTCGCGGGAACTAACTTCAAATAAAACTTTGCTCGGGGATTTATGACTTGCATGTGCATATTTTTATATATATGTATAGCTCCTGCTCACTCAGTCTTCTAGTGACTGACCCTCTTTCCCACTTTTCCAGCTTCTTGTAGGTTTAGCTAGGCGGGAGTTGAGTCTTAACTTTCTAGTTCAAGTCACTTGTACACTCGAGTCTCATTTCATATTGATATGATTTTACTTGTATCGCATTATTTATTTGGGCCTGTGTGCCAATTACGATTATTGGTTTTGACTCGGGATAGGTTTCATGCTTAGTCGAACCCGTTGCTAGGTTACATGATTGACCTTAATTATGTTATGATAATATTTTGAGCTTGGACCTATTGTTGGAATTTATGCATGACATTATTGCTTCCGCACCGCATTTTGGGAATTGTGATTAATTGGCACATGTTTCGATGCCGCCTAGCCAGGATCGTTTTTATTTATCACCCATTCGCTACGACTCCGGTTCATGTATGGACTACCCATTTCATACGTGGACTAGACTTTTGGTGCGGGGGATGTGGTGCCTATCGTTTCGAGTACTACATATATCCTCATATCTTCCAAAGTACTTCGAGGCTATTTTTACAGTAGTCTAGTGACCTCCTCTAAGGTTACATTTAGGATTGGCGCATCACGCTTTGTGGTAAGCCATATCATGTTGAGTACATAACTTTGTATACATTATGCCCCTTTTGTTTTAAAAGGGTTTTGGACATTCTATCTTTCTCAAAGCTATTTTAGGCCACATCCTCTTCAAAAGATATGTTCCATTGTCCTTTGGAATTTCTGTAGAAATCTTCCATACTAAAACTATTTTAGTACATGGTTTGTGTACCACGACTGTGATAATCCTAATTAATATTCTTTTAGATCTATCTCCATAGATATAGGTCTCGAGAATGTAGGATCTATCACCAAGATCTTTCATCTCAAACTGGTTCCTAACCAGGCTTTGGTGACTTTATATCATCCTCCACTTTCCCAATGAGAAGGATGTCATCTTCGGAAAGCACCAAAAGTTGAACTTTAAGCCTCTATCTTTATAGTGTACATGCTCACTCGAATTTTATATCTGAAGTCAAACAACTTTGACTATCGTACTAATTCGAATACTCTAACTCCTAGAAGCCTAGTCCGATACGTTAATTGGCTATTCGAATTCTGCAAACCTTTTATTTACTCCCACTAAATGTGAAATCTATGGATGTTCCATATTTATGTCTTCTTCAATCTCATATTGATAAGACAAGCTTGATCCTATCAGGCAAATCAACTAAGGTCCAAACATTAGTTTGATTATATGGAATCTTTTTTCAGATTTCACAGTTTGTTTTCACTGCTCAGATTCCAAATATGACAGCGCCTCCTCATGGGTAAATGTATCAATATACACTTAAGAAGATTTTAAGGAGAAAACCATATTATCTTATGGGCAATCTAGGAATGCTTTCTGAACACATCGAGGGATGAGAGCTCACACGTGTACTATCTCTTAGATTTGGCTAATCAGAACGATTTATTTCTTCCTATTTATGGCGTGGGCTTTTATCCTCAAACCTATTGGGGTCTATGGGCTTGCCTTTCTTCTCTCATAGGAAGGATTCCTCAAGAAAGGCATATTCTTTAAACAAACAACATTTGTTAAAAAGAATTATCGAAGAAATATTTTATATTGTTTTTCTAAAATTGAACTAGTTTTAAGCTTGTCTCTCAATGTCTTCTTCAATTAAGAAGACTCAAGAGAGGTATATTCTTTAAAACAAACAACATTTTTTCAAAAGAATCGTAAAAGCAATACTATATATTGCTCATATAAACTTGAACTTGTTTCAAGCTTATCTCCCACTGTCTTCTTCACTTAAGAAGAATCCCACTATCCTCTTCATATAAGAAGGCAATCCCAAATTTCTAAGATAAGAAATAT
The DNA here is from genome assembly GCA_037501455.1 of Lantana camara. Taxonomy (NCBI): domain Eukaryota; kingdom Viridiplantae; phylum Streptophyta; class Magnoliopsida; order Lamiales; family Verbenaceae; genus Lantana; species Lantana camara. The sequence continues at coordinate 45,809,493 of CM074859.1, forward strand.
TAGGGAATTATGAATACCACAATTCATAGTGCATTTAAGGGACTGATTTGGAATGTGCAAGATTCAAAATTCTAACTGCCTTTTCTGAAGCATAAGTTCAGAATGAAGGTAAGTCAGTAAAACTTAACAAGGAGCGAACCATGTCCACAGGATACTACTTCTATGATCAAACTGAACAAAAGGTGTTTGTTTCAAGAAATACAACTTTTCTTGAGGAATCGTTCCTAGAAGAAAAGAAAGGCAAGATCATAGAACTCGAAGAAATTCAAGATATTCCCACACCACATTTAGAGGACACGTCCCATTCTGATACCCCGTAACCAATCATGAACTTCGATACACGTGAAAATCCTCCTCGAAGGCTTTCTGAACGCACTCCTAGACAGCTGGAGAGATGGTATGGTTTTTTCCATGAAATCTCTTAAGAGGATAATGATCCTCTAACATATGAGGAGGCACTGTCAGACTCGGATTCCAAACAGTGGAAACAAGCCATGAAATCCGAAATGGATTCCATGTACTCCAACCAAGTTTGGACCTTGGTAGATTTGCCTGATGGGGTTAAACCCATAGGTTGCAAATGGATCTTTAAGAGAAAGCTTGGAGTAGATGGAAGCATCGCAGCCTATAAGGCAAGATTGGTTGCAAAAGGCTTCACTCAAAGGCCCGGTGTGGACTTTGATGAAACCTTCTCACCGGTTGCAATGCAAAAGTCCATTCGAATCATGCTTGCCATAGTTGCATATTACGACTATGAGATATGGCAAATGGATGTGAAAACTGTCTTTCTCAATGGAGACATTGATAAATACATTTATATGGATCAACCCATAGGTTTCACATTCAAGCAAAAGGTTTGCAAACTCCAAAGATCAATCTACGGATTGAAACAGGCTTCTAGGAATTGGAACATTCGTTTTGATGAAACAGTCAAAGAGTTTGGCTTCATTCAAAATTCGAATGAGTCCTGCGTGTATAGAAAGGAATTGGAGACTTCAGTGTAATTCTTGGTACTTTATGTTGATGACATCTTTCTAATTGGGAATTCGAAGGATGACATGAAAGTTACCAAATCTTGGTTATCGAACCAATTCGAGATGAAAGATCTTGGTGATGCGTCTTACATTCTCGGGATAAAGATCTATAGGGATAGGTCTAAGAGATTGATAGGACTATCACAATCAATGTACATAGATAAAGTACTGAAACGGTTCAGTATGGAGAAGGTGAAGAATAAAGTTCTTCCCATGAGTGTAGGAATATCTCTTTCGAAGAAGATATGTCCTAAGACGAACCTTGAGAATGAAAGAATAACTCATGTGCCTTATACCTTGGTAATAGGTAGCATAATGTATGTAATGCTCTGTACTCGACCGGATGCGGCTTATGCACTTAGTGTAACGAGCCATTTCCAATCAGACCCTGGAGAAGGTCACTGGACTGCCGTGAAGAATATCCTAAAGTACTTGCGAAACACTAAGGATTTATTCTTAGTATACGGAGGACAGAAAGATCTAGTAGTCGGAGGATACTGCGATTCAAGCTTTGCATCTGACTTAGATGACTTTAAGTCAATGTCAGGATACATTTTCTGCCTTAACGGCGGAGCAGTGAGTTGGAAAAGTTCCAAGCAGACAACCACTGTAGATTCGACCACTGAGGTCGAATACTTACCTGCAAACGATGCAGCTAAGGAAGGTGTTCGGATTAGAAACTTCATTCAAGACTTGAATGTCGTTCCTAGCATGAAAGACCAAATTACCGTGTTTTGTGATAACACTGAGGCGGTTCCTCAAGCAAGAGAACCAAGATCTCACCAACGGACCAAGCACATTATGAGGAAGTATCACCTAATCCGTGATATCAACAAACGAGGTGATGTGCAAATCGAGAGGGTCACATCAGCAGAGAACGTGGCACACCCCCTTACTAAACCCCTTAGTCGAGAAGCTTTCGAAGGTCATCTTATGAAGATGGGACTTAGATTAGCTCCTGAATGGCTTTGACGGGCAAGTGGGAGATTGTTAGGAATAGTACCCTGAAAGCCGATTTAATAGTTAGCTTTGTTACTTTCCTTTTGTAAATCACAGATAATCTTTGAATAATACTAATTGAGGCAAAACTTCTTTATATGCTCTTGTTTGATTGTGTGTTTCCTTTTAACTGCGCATGTGTAAGAACTCCCCTAATCAATATGACTTATAGGACTCAACCATTTAGGTGAAGTGGTTCATGAGACGAGCCCTATATCACATAAGTCATGATTAGAAATCACTCCAAGCCGATGAGTCCAAAAGACAGTGGGAGTGTCAACCTGACTTGTTTGAGGCTTGCTCGCGTGATCATGCCCTTAAGAAGGACCACCTTGTTTCATGGGGTGCAAAGTGTATAGTTGATACGTGCGTGATACATGTGGGTGCTTACTTATTCTGAGTAGGTACACTGAGGTGTCCCGTGTGAGAAGATTCCTAAATGGGAAAGGAAGTTTCTATATCTAGAAATAGAAACTTCCAGATTAGGAAATATCTCACGAGTCATTGATGCGATTAAGTGATCCTTAAACCTGAGGTTCCATTGATACTTTATGAGCTAACTCTGTAGTCTTAGGTGTAAGCTTTAAAGGGTGTCGCCTTAGACCACTGATTCAAGGCTTATGCTGGGGTTGCACAAGTGGCACATGAAAGTATATGAGAATCAATAAAGGACCTACGCTTGCATTAGCAAGATGATGATCTCTTATTGTGTAAGTCATTCATATGCCATCTAGGAGTCCTTGGCCAAGGCAGTGGATCAAGACATCAAGAAAAGAGTTTCTTGGATTGAGATCAAATGGATATGAAATGCACTTAACATTAAGATCAAGATTATTAGGGTTTTAATTATTCCCTTACCCTAGATCTTGATTGAGAGATGGGACGTAGGAGGATTGTATCTCACATATGTCAATGAATTAAAGGTTCTATCGAATCGAGACATTCTTATTCAACTACGGATCAAATACCTGTTCCTAGACTATGGTCGTTTGATCTGTGGACTGATTAATTAATTAAAGAATTAATTAATTAGGGTCACTACAAATTGAATTAAGAACCTGGAGGGTCAACCCGGTCACGTGGGTTAAGGCTTGAATCGATTAAACGAGTTGATCGAACCATTAAGTGAATGGTGGGGTCCACACGTATAAGTCACACGTGTATGACACGTGTCCTTGTGGACATGTGTAGTCACGTGTGTGTATGTTTATAAATATTAAATAATTACTGTGTTAATTATTTAATGGACTTTTATTTAATTTTGAATTAGTATTAAGATTCTAATTTGGAGAAATAAAGTCTAATAAATAATTAATTATGAATTAATTATATTATTAGTCTTCAAGTTATTTATTATAAAATAAATAAAGAAAAATTAATAATCAAAAAGAGTTAGATTAGAATCTTGCTTTCCAAGTTGATCAATAGGAAGACTTTTAGTCAAAGTAAGAGACTTAGTCTCCAAGCAAGAAATCCCTTTCCAAAAGAGTTTGGAATTCCTTGTCCAATAAGGAATAGGGTTCGAACCCTAACCCTATATAAGTGAGGGGTTCGAACCCCATGGATGATGATACACAATTTCTCCTTCTCCATAATTATACACTAAACCCTAGAGCCTAAACACCGAATATAGAACTAGCATCCTCCCTATTCGGATTGTGGTCGCGGTTGGTGGACTATTTCTCTAGAGGGCTACTATCGTGAAGTCTTGAAAGATTCGAAGGAGCTTTTGGGGATCAAGCCGCGTGACGAGCGTTCTTGGGCGGCTAGAACGTGTCAAGAAAGCTACTACATGAGTTTCATGATCACTACGAATTTGGGAATAGGAATTGCAAGATTCGATCCTTGCTTAGTTGGTAAATTTTTAAATTTCCGCTACGTTTCCCTTGTGTTTTCCCAACAAGTGGTATCAAAGCCACCTTGCAAGGCCTATTTCTAGTTCGTCTCAATTATTCTGAATTTGGTAGAAATTCTTAGGCTTAGATGCAAATTGAGTATTCTTGAGTTCTTTTAAAAGCCTGAAATACGAAATTGTATTTGTTCCTAAAAATTTCTGAAAACTGTTTTCTTAAATCTAGTTTTGAAAGACTGTTTTAGTTGAAATTTGTTTAAACCGTAATTTTTAATTTTGGATTGAATTGGGTTTTGGAGAAACCTGGGATATGAAACGAAACATAAAACGAACACGCGAGGGTGGAACATGCCAACGCGTGGCACGCCCCAACCCCGTGCGCGACGTCGTCCTAGGCGCGCCTAGGCACGTCTGCTCGCCTGTCCCACAACCGCGCGGGAGCACCCGTCCAGCCTCGCTCGTACGCGAGCAGCAGCAAGCTGCGCGCGACGCACGCAGGGCGCGCGGGCTGGCAGCGCAAGCTGTTGGCACCGTACGATGCTGGCACACGCGCCTAGCGCGCGACGCCGCGTGGCGAGCAGCTGCTCGTTTCGGGCAGTTCCGGGTCCGGATTTCGTGTTTTCGTGAAAGGTCTTTGAAATCCCGATTTAATTTTTCTAAAAATTTTATTTTATTAAATTAAAAGTTATTTACTTCAGTGAGACATCCATATCTACTTCAGTGTTGAGCAGAACCCATCAATCATAAGATCTCAATCAAACTTAGTTCGGAATGACCCACGACTCGTGAGACATCGCCCATTCTAAAATGATTAAGAAATATCAATCACCTAAGGTGATCAATCAAGAAACTAAGATTTAATAGGCTGTACAAATTACCCCATTACTCGTGAGACAACAACTAGCTTACCTAATAACTCTTAAATCCTATTGATGGAATGCTATGAATTTTATTACCATAATAGAATACCTATTTATTCTAAAGTTGCTCAATATTTAATTAGGGATTTTCGAATTAACTAGAGAGTTGTCCGGTTATTGACCTCACCAACATGTACAGTTATCTATTTTAATTGTCTTGATTAATGAAGTTTCACATAAAGTGCATCATAGAAGCAATTAGCAGATAACATATCCTACCATGATACTAATTATGTGATGATCATGGGTATCCTATCTTATATGTGATTATGGGAGCCACTCCATAATCACTAGTTCTAACATCCATGCCACATAAGACAGTTCATATCACATAGGTGTACAGAATGTAATGGAAACCCCTATCTATTACATGAATAGAAACCCTCCTAAACATTTTGAGGGGTCTTCTCTTATGGCCACCGTTCTTCAAGTATTCCTTGTGGATCCTTCTTGCTCCTTGGGTGCTTGTCTCCAAAATGAAATCCTCACTTACTAAGTTCTACTCTCTTAACATAAAGTAATATGACTCAATCTTCATATTAACCATAGACAAATACACGGGGTATACCCCGACCCAAAAATAATAATAAGGAAAGCCACATAATAAACACATAACAGTACGTACATATGTAGGGCTCCAACCCCAATTGAAATAACGCAATTATGGGGCTCCGACCCCAATTGAAATCATCCATGTGCAGAATTTAAAACATACATAAGACTAACCCATGATCACCTAAACTAACATGCATCCGCTTGAATTTAAATTTACCAATTAAATTTAAAATTCCTTTGACTTCTAGTTACTACTAACTTAAGTAATTTGAATATAGTTCACTATTCAAGAATTTATTCAAAACACGAACTCGGATCACGATAAAACTCAATTAATTTCAAAAATTAAATTTTTGTCAAAATATCATTCAAAGTGATATTATTAATTTTCTCGAAAAATTAGAACTTGACTTTAATTCACAGAAATCCCAAATTTTATGATTATTTCAAATAAATAATTTATAAAATTAAAATCAAATTTTAAAATCAGATTTTCAAAACGGGATTTTATGAAACTTGGAAAAACACGAAACGAAGAAGGGGTCCCGGGACAGCCTGAGCGAGGTGCGCGGCCGCCGCCCGTAAGCCCTCGTCAGCAGGCAGCACCGCGTATACTGCTCGCGCAGCTGCCGGAATGAAGTGGTGGATGCCCGCAAGTGGGCGTCTCGGCGGGGAATGGTGGAACAGAGCGCAGCAGCGCCTAGGCGCGCCCGGCGTCTACGCGCGCGGGCTGGAGGTAGTGCAGGGCTGCGTGATGCAGCCCCATGCGCGTACATGTTGCGCGTGATCCCGCATGCGATCGCGTGCCGGGTGAGCCCATTCCGTTTTCGTCTCGTAATTTCGAAAAATTCATCAATTCCAATTTTGAATTAAAACAGTTCAAATCATTCTGAATTAAAACAGTTTAAAACCAGATTAATCAGGAAACAATTTTCATAGAATTTTCAAGAAACAGTATTGATCCGACAGATTCGTATTTCAAACAAAAACCAAGAATCATAACATATATCCAAATTCAAAAATTTTCAACAAAATTCATAAAGCAGTAAAGATACAATACGAACGTTGCAAGGTGGCTCTGATACCATTTGTTGGAAAATAACAGAGTAAACGTAGCGGAAGTTTAAAAATTTTTGGAAAAGGTATCTGAAAAACTTGCAATGTTCGTATCGTAACGTTGGGACTCAAGAAACTCACACGAATTGAAGTTTTCTTGAAACGTGACGGGTCTGAATATAGGGTACAGAGTCCAATCACTTTAGAATTTGTTTAAAGGTGGGGAAACCAATGTAATCCATCGAGCGTTGCGCTTATACAAGGCATGGCGTGTTGGGCAATCATCCTTCTGATTGCGCCATAAATACGGTCCTTTCCTCTGACCGCTTGAAACGTCTATGCATTAAATGCGGTCCTTTCTTCTGACCACTTGAAATGTCTATGCATTAAATGCTGATGCACGTGGGGCACGTGATTCTTGGAAAGTACGTGACGGTTTAATAAAGTGAACGGTTTCCTAGGTGGGAAATGATTGCAATTTCGAATTACTTGTCCGAAACGTACCAACTTCCCTTCCTATAAATAAGGGATTCTGTATCCATTTCATCCTTTACGCAATCATATCTTCAGAGCACATTTTGCAGAAAAACCCTTTGCAAAGAAAATTCCAAGCATTCGCAATCCTCTTCAAAGTTTTTTTAGAAAACTTAAGATAACCTCCGGTGAAATCTTCTAACTTTGCTAACCTTAGAATCAGATTAGGATTTAGTAATTCCTCAAGCTCCACCTCCTCTAGAAATCCCAAATTTCTCTGAACATCCTTCACTTCCAAAATCCTCGTATCCCTTCCAGATTCCACCATAGCCATGGCCGGAGATCATGTAGAAGAATTTACCCACGAGGTTGAGGAGATGGCTACCCAGAGTTCATCTCTTCCGGGTTCCCCTAGGGACGAGGAGTTGGACGCGGCCGTTATGGCCATGGATGAAAGAAACCCAGATGGTGTGGAGCACCTCTTCGACAAAATGAACCTGGTGCTTGAGGCGGAAGGTAAGGAGAGGTATTACCGCTGGCGGAAGTGCGACCCATCCTCATCACCATGCCGTGACCGTGTCCGTCGCGGCCCCGGCCCCCGAATTTGAGGGAGAAGCGGGGCCCTCAGAAAGAGCCTATGCCAAGGGCAAAAGGAAGAAGTCCCAGAGGCCTAAAAAAGCTAAGAAGACCAAATGGCCAAACGAGGGTGAGGGCTCTGGCATGCAAGCGACCGAGCGTACCCCTGATGAGACTCCCAGCATAATTACTTTAGGGGAGATCAAGACTATGCTGGCACCAAAATATTGGGACGAGCACTTCACCTGGCGGATCCCTGCTGATCACGAGCGCACCAACTGTTCACCCCCCAGTGAAGTGGCTATTTACAAAGATGCAATCAGCTTTGGGGGATTGAGGTTTCCTATCCCGATCCCGGTGGCCAATATTTTGAATAACTTCAACCTGTATCCCTCACAGATCGTGCCCAACGGACTCACCCTTATAACCTGCTTCGTGATCCTCATGAAATGTACTGGATACGAGCCCTCAATGGAAAATTTCAATGCCCTACTTGAAGTTGTTAGCTCCCGCGCTCGTCCCCCGAGGCGGGTTTCTTCTACTAAGTCCAAGCAAAGGCCCATCTAAAATTGATCAACTCTCCTTCCTCCACTTACGGCCCAGATTGGAAGGAGAAGTTTATCTTTGTCAAAGCCCCAGCGGATGATGATTTTGGGGTGTCACGAGAGTGGATCTCGCATGGGAAAGACTCCCTTGTGAAGAATCGCTTAGGCCCCACTTTTCCTTATAATTGGGCTAAGGATTTGGCCGTAACGTTGAAGGACGAGGGCCGGTTGATTCAGACCAAAGAGTTGATAGATGGTGATGAACTTATGTTCCTTTGTGGGCTCTCCAATAATCCTCAATATCTCAGCAGCCCTCCCTCTCGGGATTTGGAGAGAGATGGTTAGATTTTAGGGCACTAACTTGTAGATAGGGATGCTAACTGCTTACTTGTATTTGTAACTTGTGTTTTGTGAAGTTTGTTCAAGGGTTTCTGACCCTCGTTGTTTTTTCTTGCCCCAGGAGTAAACACCATCATGGCTGGAGGAATCCGACATGCTGCCCGATTCGCCAATGCCAACAGGCGTCAAACCAACCAAGGAGATCAACAGAACCCACCACCCCGAGGAGCAGGTCGCGGTAACGATCGTGGTGGCAGACAAGTTACAGGATCGAGCGTCAATCAGAGTCGTGGCAATAACCAAGCACCCAACCCTGATACATGGGTGATTCCAAGGGCCCCGGTCGCTTCTCAAAAGAGTGGAGCCATTATTCCCGTTCCAGTTCCACCGCCAAGTCCTCAGACGAGCGTCAATATCAGAGATTCTCAAGGAGAAGGCACCTCAGCCTCCAGAAAGAGAAAAAGGATGCCGGATTCCTTTTCTATAACCGGCAAGGGCAAACAGGTTGTGGAGGGCCCCAAGGGCGATGGAGACACTTCCTCCTCATAAGAGGAGCATTTGTGGGATTTTGACTGCCGAGGGGATAGGAGCTATAAGGGTTTGGCGGATGGAGACACTGTGTTATTGAGGCACGGAACGGTCGCGCAAACCATCATCGAAGGCTTATATGAGAGGGTCTAATTCACAGCGGACCATAGGGCCTTATACTCCTAGTCCATGGAGAAGGTGACCAGTGACATGGTACATGCCCTAATTTCTGTAAGTCCTCCTCCTCGTAATTTTCTTATCTTTCGAAGATGTTATTCTTCAAGATTTTTATTAACACTCCTGCCCTTTCGAGCCCGTGCAGCAAGTGCTTCCGAGGGCTAAAAACATCCAAATGCATGCCACGGTTTATGCTGACCGAAAAGCCAAATACAAGAAGATGGCACGCTCGAACGATCCTGCCCAGATTCAGGAGGAATTAGATGTGAAGAAGGCTAAATTCATATCTCTTGACACGGAGCATAAGAAGATGAAGGCAGAAATGAAGAAGCTACAGGAGGACTTCACGAACGCTGAGACCACTCGGAGGAGTTGGCGCACACAATACAATAACCTCAATGAGAGCCATCAAAAGCTTACGGACGACCGTAACACATGGAGGATGAGGGCTACTGAGGCGGAGAAGAAGTACGCGGATACCATGAGCCAATTTCCTCATCGCATTGAGCAATCAGTTAAAGAGGTGCTCATCAAGTTCTGCCATTCAAAGGCGTTCAACTTTGCGGCCTCTTTGCACTGTCTTGACGAGGCTGAAAAGGCCTTCAATTTGGCGATTGAGCAGGGTATCTTCAAGGGCTTAACAGACCCGTCCGCTCGTGGGATGCCGGATATGGGGCTCATGTTCAACGAGTGCTACGTTGAGGAGGATGACAACAGCGAAGATCCTGAGTCAAACATCTCCGAGCCGGAGTATAACTTTTTGGTCACACTCATTCAGGATGAATATATGGCTGCTCATCCCCCGGAGGAGGCCTCACATGCGGAACAAAATGAGGGTGTTGAAGCCGTCCCGGTCTCCTCCACGATCCTCCCTGCAAATGAGCCTTTAGCGCCTGTTGTTAGTGTTTCTGATCCTGCCGCTGAAAATGCCCTTATTCCAGTAGATGAAGCTAATGAGCCCAATGGCCCCCAAGCACCAGGAAATAACGAACCTGTGCCTCCTCCAGCTGCCCAGAATCAAGAGGAACAAGCCCTTCAAGCACAAGAGCCGGCGGGCCCAGTGTATGGTCCTGTGGCCCAAAATGTCCTAGTGGTTCTGGATGAAGACATTGCCCCTGCTGCTTGATGCTCTTCTTTATTCATGCTGAAATTTCTCTTTCTTCCCATTTAATATTTAAATTTTATAGGAATTCTAAGGGCCCACGTGCGCTTATTTTGTAGCTTAATGAAAGTTTAATGAATGAAGATTTTCCCTTTCACAATAGTGTCTCCTTCTATTCCTTGTGTTATTTGATTACGAAATTTTACTCTACGCTTGTTGTAACAAAATCTCATGATGCAAAGATTCTGGGTAACATGCTTGGTAAAATATGCACTGTTTTAGCTAAGTCTTGAGTAACTATGAGGGCCTTGCTGGGATGCTGCCCTTGTTCAAGACTTGTGAAAATTTTATTTTAAAACTTAGAAAATTTTACTAAGTCTTGAGTAATCACGAGGGTCTTTACTGGGAGGCTGCCCTCGTTTAAGACTTGTGAAAAATTTGCTAAAAAAACTTGGAAAAATTTACTAAGTCTTGAGTAATCACGAGGGTCTTATTGGGAGGCTGCCCTCGTTTAAGACTTGTGAAAATTTTGCTTTGTTTCTTGCAAAATATAATTACGTAGCGAGTCCTATTTTCGAGCGCTAGGTGCCCATAGTATAGGCTACCCAGGCCTACTAGGATGCTCCTGCGTAGGGGGTGGACTTTGGGCATATCCTTAGAGGTGCTGGATAAGTACGCTCATGGAGTTATGCCTATTCCTAAATTACGAGGAAATTTATGCCCCTTGGGTTTAAGATCCCAAGAGAGAATTCTCACTAGCCTGCATACTCAGATGAAATGAATGAGAGGAGCAATTTTCATTATAAATTTCTTGAGAAATAACATATGTTTCATGCTTTACAAAATAAACTCAAACATAGAACCGCCTGAGGTTGCATGCGTTCCAAAGGCGTGGGAGACGCTCGCCCTGCTGTGATTCGAGCATGTATGTGTTGTTTGCCCGTATTTGTATAACTTTGAACGGACCTTCCCAGTTGGGATCTAGCTTGCCCACATGCCTTGAGACTTCCACTTTCTTGAGGACCAAGTCCCCTAATTGAAAAGTTCTTTCCTTTACCCTTTTGTTATACTGTCGAGCGACAGAGGCTTTGTATTGATGGATGAGTGCCCATGCCTTATCCCTCTTTCCATCTACGAGATCTAATTCCAGTGCCCTACTCTCCTCGTTAGCTCTATGTTCAAAGTATGCTACCCGAGCGGATTCTTGTGCCATCTCCGCAGGTATCATTGCTTCTGACCCATATACGAGCACGAAAGGTGTCTCGCCAGTAGCCGCTCGTGGAGTAGTGCGATAAGCCCATAGTGCCCCTTGAAATTCCTCTGCCCATTCACTCTTTTTGCTTTCTAGCATGGTTTTTAGATGCTACAAAATGACCCTGTTGGTGACTTCCGCTTGTCCATTGGCTTGGGGATGACCCACAGAAGTAAAACGTTGCTCAATACCCAACTCTGAACACCATTCTCGGGTGTCAGCTGCTATGAACTAGGACCCATTGTCTGAAATGAGCACCCTTGGTATGCCATATCTGCAGATAATGTTTTTCCAAATGAAGTCCCTCACGACCCTGAAAGTAATCTTTGCTACGGCTTCAGCCTTGGCCCATTTGGTAAAATAATCGATAGCTAAAATGATAAACTTCTTCTGTCCGACCGCAATGGGCAAGGGACCCACAATGTCGATCCCCCCATTGGTCAAAGGGCCATGAGACATCTATAGGGACTATCTGAGCGGCTGGCAGTTGAGGGAGGTTAGAGTGAAATTGACACTTAGGGCATTTCCTGGAGAACTCAATGGCATCTTGGAGAACCGTGGGCCAATAAAACCCACTCCTCAGGACCTTTTTTGTGAGAATACGCCCTCCTGAATGGTTTCCACAGCTTCCATTGTGAATAAGCTCGAGCGTTTCTTTAGCTTGCGAGGGCCTTAGACATCTCATGGGGGGTCCTTGAAATGACTTCTTGAATAATCTCCCCTCAGAGTCTAAAGAAAACCGAGGGGCCTTGTTCCTGACTTTTCGGGCCTCCACCTTGTCAGTGGGACAAACGTCATCCCTAAGGAATCTTATAATATCATCAAGCCAGCACGGCTCGTACGGATCAATCATGGCTACCACTCTCTTGGTACCCTGCTCTTTTATCAGAGGCTCTTCAGTTCTAAGAAACGTAACGGAGCGCTCACTGATACCTTCCAAGGCCGAGGCAAATTTTGATAGAGCGTCAACGCGCTCGTTTTCTGCCCGTGGGACCTGGAGTAGATGGAATTCCTTGAACTTTCCAATAATTTCCTTGGCTTTGCTCAAATACTGCACCATGGTGGTTTCTCGAGCCTCATAAGTTCCTTCAATCTGGCTCGCAATTAATTGTGAATCCACGTAGGCAGTAATTCTGGAGGCTCCGTTTTGAAAAGCAATTTCAATCCTTGAACAAGGGCTTCATATTCTGCCTCTTTATTAGTGACCTGGAAATCCAACCTGATTACAAAGTCTAACTCAGTTCCGTTGGGGTCTCTAAGGGTTATCCCTGCTCCTCCCCCTTGAGAGGTTGAGGAACCATCCGTGTGCAGGACCCATAGACCATCGTTCTTTAGAACAGTAGGTCCTAAACCGAAGCGTTCAACCAGCAAATCCGCTACAACCTGCGCTTGTATAGCAGTTCTGGGCTCGAAACTTAAGTCAAACTGGTTCAACTCAATGGCCCATTATATCAATCTTCCCAACACATCTGGTTTGGACAACACTTGCTTTAGAGGCTGATCAGTGAGGATAGTTATTGAGTGTTCTTGGAAGTAAGGCCTCAACCGCCGTGATGCATTAATGAGGGCGAATCCTGTAGCGCCCGGAGCGACGAGCCACCACATCCCCCGCACCTAGCCCCGAACCCACATATGAAATAGAAATCCATACATGAGTCCAAGACTAAGCGAACGGGAACCTATACGCACACGCTAAGCCAGGCGGAGCTAAGACAAGACCAGAACGCGCAAAATAATATTAATGCGGAAGCAAATAATCAAATCCAGGAAGATAAATCCACAAAATATACAAAATAAAACAATTTATACATAACGCATTAACCGAATGATAACATATACCTACTACAAGTTCCACAATCGAATCATATACAAAAAAGCATGACTGAATGCAAATGAAAAATGCAACTCGAACTAGAAGACTTGAACCCGACCGACTCAAGACTCCGCCTAGCACGCCCAACCTGCAAACTGAAGAGTTGAAAGGAGAGGGTCAGTCCACCGACTGAGTGAGGGGTTAAACACACTCACCCGATACATAATATAGAGCATAACACGTAATAAACAAAAGACTATGAACCGGGAATAGGGTTTTGCACACCAAAATCCATTTTTTTTTTCAAAAGAACTCATACTTATTCGTATATTCGTAAGGATTCATAAATTCCGAAAACGCATATAGATTCATATTAAAACTCATAGGGATTCAAATAGATTCAGACCGATTCATAACTTAGCGTAGAAATCTCATATTGAAAACAAACCCTCCTGTCCCGTTTCATAATCAACATAACAAAACAATTCAAATACCAGGCGAGTACGGGTCTCCAACCTTGCTCCTTAATCAAAAGACTCAAAAGATTCATAAGGAAGCATAAAATCATAAATTCATAAGATTCATAGAATCATATTCCCATATTCCAACCTTCTCCGGAAGTCTGCACGCGGGTTACGGGCCCACATCGTGCAACTCAATATACGTGGGGACGTGAACCCACAACGTACCTTCTCCGGCCTCAGCCGAAGGCTCAAAGCACCACGCCTTCTCAATCTCCCTCAGAGTCGCGCGTAGGTACCTCAAAGGAGCGTGTACACAGGGGTGATAACCGGCGACCCCAATAACCGCACCGGGTCTCCCTTACCCACACCTCCGGGGCCCAGGGGATTCAAATAGATTCGTATAGATTCAAATAGATTGATAAGGAAACATAGCTAACTCACGAAACCTAGAACCATATGATTCACACTTAAGAAGCATACCATAAGAAACATACCTTACCGTGTAACTCGGCATATGCTATACACGTACCTCTCCGTATCTTCCTAATTCATAATATGCTGGAGGAAATCCATAGCTTGCTCGACGATACACGGTTTGGAGCATAGCCTCATTGCAAAACCATTTTAAGTTTATATACGCCCACACGTATAATTTCAGAAGAATTCATACTAAATCAAATTAACAAGATTCATAACGTATCATAAGACACATATTTATTATATATATAATAGTATATTCGCATGCGAGCTTGAAAACGAGCACATAGGATCATAGGTCGCATTAACTAAAAAGAAAACAAACCTAAACCTCACCTTTTATCGAAAGAGCTCACGAACGAGCGTTGATGTCCAAGACGAAGCTAAATGGTGGAACCGACACCTCCGGAACTCAACTCTGAGATAAAAAAATGCAAACTTATGACTTAGACTCATTCGTGAACCAATTAGACGCACGGCGACGCATAAGAATGAAAAGGGATGCAAATGCACGTCATAAATATTCATACTTAGGCTTATCGATTCCCTAAATGAGAAATCATACCAAAATTCGAGAATCGAACTCATAACAAAACAAATAAGATTATAAATATTAACATATCAAATGCAGTCTTAAGGTTAATGTTCAAAAAGAGATCATGAAATGCAAGAATGCATCATTTAAGCCATTTAAATTCAAAACTCGTACAAACGTATCATATCATTTCATAAACGAAATTCATAACTCATAGCATATAATTCCACCATTTAAAGGTCACATTCATGAAATGATTTCCTAAGGTAGTCATAATATCATACTATTTTAATTAATCAACTTATAGCACTTAAATATAAAACATACAATATATATAATATATTACGCATACACGTACATACTTGCACTACGTAATACATATATACACGTACATGCATTAAAATTGCATAACATATCATTTTCATGCAATTTATATGATACACGTAATTTACACCTAAGGAATGAACACCATGCATTAATCATACACATTCTAGCTGAAAACTCAAACCAAGAAATAACATGCAAGAACAAGGAATTCAAAAGAAATAAAAGAAGGAAAGAAACAAAAGGGGAAAGGAAGCAAACACCATCTCCCCGCCCGGGGAGATTTCCTACACAAAACTCCCCTCCCGGGGAGTTAAATGTAGAAACTAATCTGCATAGAAGTCCCCGAACGGGGACTCCCAAGGGCAAATTCTCCCCGCCCGGGGATAATGTTGCAGCAACAAAAATGAGCAGCAACAGCGGGATTCCTCCCCTACTCCAGCCCTTCACAACAGCAGCACTCAACAAGGGAACAAGGCAGCAATATAATCACCTAAATCAGCCACAAAAATATGCAAATTGCAGTCCTCCAATTCACGCAGCAAACCGGCAACAAAGAGAGATCCAACATGCCAGAGTTCAAGCCATTTTCTTACAAAACTTGAAGTTCATAAGTGGTGAATCCTCATACACCTCATATACATCACATTTAAGTTCATAAACACTTAATAGCAGCTAGGAGGATCACATTTCATGCCTTAAATCACCCAAAACGAATTCAAAACAAGGATTCAAGAATTGAAGGAAAAACCTAACTATTCAGCCCCTTGATCAAAGAATACTCAAACCACCATGAAAAATCACAAACTATAGCTTGAAAAATGGAAACGAGACAAGGATCAAGAATATATAATCACCTCTTGAAATGGTTGAAGGATGGAAGAGATAGAGCTCAAAATCTCCAAGATTTGAATAGTGGCAAAGGGTTTCTCTTTCTTCCTCTTCTTAATCTCTTCGTTTTTCCCCCTTTTCAGCTGCTGACCGAAATGGGGTTAGTGGGTTAGGTAGAGGGTTGAGTTAGGGTTAAGTAGGCTCAAGAATTGGGTCATTTGGTTAAGAAACGAGAAAGTTATGGCTAAAACCGTAAAATGTGGCAAAGCTGCGCGAGGTTCACGTTTCGGGCAAGTTTCGGAGTATCAAATGGACTTAGAAAAATATGAGGATAGGTTTCTTGGCTTGAAAATCTCGTTACGAGTCCGGCGCCACTTCTGGAATTCGAATCCGAATTCCCGACCTCAAGTTATAAATTCCGGAACACAAGGTGCGCTAAAACTAGTTAGGCCCCCGAGTCCCCAAAACAAATAAAATGGTGCGTTACCATTTCAAATAGGTCCGAAAATATAAAACGAGCACATAAAAAAATTCATAACTCACAAATCTCCAACATATCAGAAAAGCACAAAATTTCGATCTCAAATCGAATACAAACGCGACACATTTCAACAAATAAACATATTATTCAAATAATAAAAATTAAATTTCAAGAAATAATACATAAAATTAAATTAAATTAAATCAAACGGATTAAAAATAAATAAAATTTTATTAAAAAGGCTATTTTTCAATTAGGTCCAAATCTTTTAAAAAGTTGCAATTAAGTCCAAATCCAAGTTTTCAATAAGTCCACTAATTTTTAAAGTCATACAATTACATACTTAAATCACATATATCACATAAATTCATGAAATTAGCATACTCGGGAATTAAATTCAAAATAGGAAAATCAAATACAAAAGTTCAAATGTGAAAATTAAACGATTAGAGCATATAAATCACTTAAACAATTAATTCGACGTATAAATTAAATCAAAAGAAGAATTAAAACGTCGGAAAAACCTCTCGTGCCATCATACCTGGCTCGTCGGAGAGACGGGGTGTCACAAATCCGAATTTCTCAATTTCCAAATACTTCCTCTCGGCCCCTTGTAATGTTTTGCTCAAATAATTAACAGGCAAGTGCTTACGTTCCCGTACAGCTATCAGTACTGCGCTCGTTGCCTCGGTTTAAAGGGAGAGGTACATAAACAGCCTTTCGCCCTCAATTGGCTTCGTCAGGAGTGGAGCGCTCGAAAGGTAAGCCTTCATGTCTTATAACGCCTTCTCACACTCCCCAGTCCAACCAAAATTTCGAGCATTGCGCAGAATTTTGAAGAAAGGGAGGTTTCTGTCCGTCGAGCGCGAGATAAACCTGTTTAAAGAAATGATTTTCCCTACCAGCACCTGTACTTCCCGGAGGTTATGAGGGGATGGGATGTCCAAAATAGCCTTGATTTTTTCTGGATTAGGCTCAATTCCCCTCTGGCTAACCATGTAGCCCAAGAATTTTCCTCCTCGCACTCCAAAAGTACATTTTGAAGGATTCAATTTCATCCCATACTGGCGCAAAATGGCAAAAGTGCGCTTGAGATCTTCTAGGTACGAGCCTTGACGCTCGCTCTTAACAATCATATCATCGACGTACACTTCCATGGATCCCCCAATTTCTTTCTCAAACATCTTGTTGACAAGGCGTGGATAAGTGGCTCCAGCGTTCTTGAGCCCGAAAGGCATGACCAAGAAGCAATATACACCTAGGTGGACAACAAATGAAGTTTTGGGGCGGTCTTCCGGGGCAATAAAGATTTGATAGTACCCTTGAAAGGCATCCATCATACTCATGAGTTCGCAGCCTGCAGTTGAGTCCACCAGCTGGTCTATGCGGGGCAATGGGTAAGGATCTTTAGGGCAAGCCTTGTTAAGATCCGTGAAGTCATTGCACATGCGCCACTTATTTGCGCTCTTGGGCACCAGTACCACGTTGCATAACCATTCTGGATACAGTATGGACTCGATATACTGAGCTTCAAGAAGCTTGTTAACTTCCTCCTCAATAACTTTCTTCCGAAAGCCATTCACATCTCGCTTCTTCTGTTTAATTGGCTTAAAGGATGGGTCCATATTGAGCCTGTGGACTATGACGCTTGGGTCAATCCAGGTAAGATCCGAGGCTTTCCATGCAAAGACATCAATATTTTCCCTGAGGAAGTCTATCATCATGATCTGCGAGGTTCCAGAGAGGTTCGACCCAATCTGGGTAGTTTTATCCTTGTTCCCTAGTTCTAGCTCAATAGTAACGGATTTTTCTGAGGGCTCGATCCTCATTTCTGGACGGGGGAGCTCAAGCGCTCTCTTCTTTCCTATTAAGCGTCCATCATTAAGGGGCTCGCTCCTATCACGCACCTCCCCTTCAGAGGAGGAATCTTCCACTGTTCCTGGCGGAGCATTTTTGAGGGCGCTATCGGTGTTGGGATCCTTCTTTTTGTTCTTCTTTCTGTTCATCTTAGCCCTCTTTCGCACGGGACCGTCCTCGTCCAGATTGGGGAAATCAACGGATTTCTTGGTGGACCCAATTTGAAATGCTTTCTCTGCTTTAGGCTTTCTAAGGGATAGCATGTAGCATTCCCAGGCTTCTCGTACATTGCACAAAACTTCTCCGACGCCCTCGGGGGTGGGGAACTTGATTTTTTGGTGGTAAGTGGAGATAATCGCTTTGAAATCTACAAGATCCAGTCGCCCGATTATGATGTTATATGGGATATCAATTTCCACCACTACGTAGGTGACCTGAGCGTTTTGCGCTATGGGGCTCGGCCAAATGAAGTGGGCAAGCGAATTTACCCTCGTGGGACAACCTCAGAACCCCCAAACCCAATGAGAGCTATTTTGAGTGGTTCGAGCGGGATGTTGGTAACATTCATTTTTTGGAACATGGTGTAGGGCAAAACGTTAACAGAGCTTCCACTATCCACTAACACCCTCTTTACAATGTGATTGTGGACATCTAAGCTAACCACCCTGGGGCAGTCAGAGGTTTCACTGACCCCATGGGGTGTTACAATATGTTCTAAGTCTTTATCTGTAAATCCTATCACATCATGTTCCTTTGAGCGGTCATCCTTAGATTCTCGGATGGCATAGACTGACTTGGGTTCCGAGGGGCGTTGATCATAACTCCGGACGAACCGCCGTCGTGAAGCATTGGGATCTCCTCTAGAGGAACCTCTTGCTATCATGTTGATGACCGCAAAAGGGGCATTTTCTTGCTCAGGAGCCTTTCCTTTGTTACGATGGCTGCTCTCAGGAGGGCCTCTCCCTCGCGGGCTCATTGAACGCGATGGGCTCCTCCTCCTCTCTCTTGGACGATCATTACATCGCTCATCATAGCGCTTCAACATTTTAACGAACTTCTTCAAATGGCCCTCAGCAATGAGACTTTGAATTTCAACCTCCAGTTGGCGGCATTCATCCGTATCGTGCCTCCTTTGCTTATAGAAAACACAGTACTTGTTCGAGCGCCTTAATGCCTCCGTCTCCTTCATCTTCGTGGGCCTTTTGAAGAGTTTCTTGTCAGACAAGGCGTAAACTTTCGAGATAGGCCTATTAAGAGGGACAAGCTCCAGTCTCCGTGGAGGAGGAGGTGACTTACGGTGCCCTCTGTGGGGAGGCTCCTCTTGCCCTCGTTCACTTTTAGAGGGCCCGAAATGCCTTGGAGCATTGGACCCGTACATGTCTTCGAGCGCGAAGTAGGGCTCGGCTATCTCCCTCATTGCCATGAGGGAGGTGCGGGGTTTCTTCACAATGGAATCGGCAAACTTCTTACTCACATACTTCTTATGATTGCAAACTTTGAAAAGGACGTGGATCAGGAAATCCATGGATGATCTTTCCACAAGCAGCACCTCTTTGTTGAAACGAGCGAAGAATGACCGAAGGGATTCGTGCTCGCCTTGGATTAAGTTGTACAAGGCAATGGGAGCGGTGATGGTACCTTCAAGGAATTGAAGTGGTTCACGAAGGCATCTGTGAGCTCACCGTAGGAGTGGATTGATCCTGGCAGTTGACACTTGTACCATTCTTGGGCCATTCCAATGAGGGAGGTAACAAATACTTTTGCCCAATAATGGCTAGAGTGCTCGTACAAGTGCATCAGATGCAAAAAATGGTCCAGATGCTCAGTGGGGTCGGTGGTCCCGTCGTAGTGGTTGACTGATGTCGGGACCTTGCGCATGCCAGCTTGGGCTACCAAGACTTCTTCCACAAGGGGAGACCCTTTTGCGAGCGGATGGTGGTTGTAACATCCGAAATTTTCTTCCTGCTCCACATGACGGGGAACATGCTGTGGCCGGACATTGCGACGAGCGTCTTTGGCTTTTTCACGCTCGTCCCCAGCGTGGGGGACTTGGGATTGCGCTCCTGAGAGCTGTCCCACCATATCCTGTAACTCCTGCAGCTGGTCTTGCACAACTGCGAGGAGGTTGGGATCTTCTCTTCTTACCTGGCTCTCTCGGTGGGAGGCTTGTGGCCCTTGTTTTGATGCCCGAGAGTGGACCTCCTCATCGACATCAATCCTTTCAATGGGCTCCTTGCCCTTGTCCGCTTAGGGACGCTCGACTCCCTCAGGTTTGGGAACTTCTTTATCTTTCGCGGGTGGAGGAGTTGGCTGAGCCCTCAACACGGCCTGAGCCTACAGGAGGGGATGCCCCTGTATTCCCCCCAAGGGCGAAGCTATATGGGCGGTTTGCCCAGGAGGAAAGTACAGGGAATGGAATTTTTCCCATGCATTCTAGGCTGCTTGAATCTTGCATTGGGCGTATAGGGCTCGCAGTTGCTGAGGAGTCAAGGGAGGTAACTCCACCCCTTCAACCTCCCTTGGGACTACCACTGGAAGCTAGATCTGGCCGGCGTGGTAAGGTTGAACCGGCGGCATCATGATGGTGGGCATAAGCGTATATCCTAGAGGAGGCATCATATAGTGTTGCCCTCCGGGACTCGCATGAGAGTGAACCCACTGATTCTGGGAGGGTTGTGGAAGTGAGGGGAGTTGACCACCTCCCGCAGCGCTAGAAGCGGGCGGTGCTGGTGGCGGAATCATTGATTTTGTGAGCGGAGGCACACCTCCGGCGGGTGGTGCTCCACTAGTGACTGCAGATGGGATGGTGGCGATATTGGCATCATGGGGAGGAGATGATCCTCCTCCAACAGCTCCAGATCTTGTAGCTACCATGGTTAGGAAGGTGTTGGGTGTTTGTTTCTCGACTAGCGAAAACAGAAAAGATGAGCTGAGAACGGCTTTCCCACAGACGGCGCCAAAAATGATGGGTCTGAATATAGGGTACAGAGTCCAATCACTTTAGAATTTGTTTAAAGGTGGGGAAACCGATGGTGATCGCCAGAAAAGATGGTAGGTTCAACCTGCTAGGACAAACATCAAAGAAACAGAGGTCAGACGGCCAAGCTGGGGGAACTAGGGGTGATTCCCAGTTTGGCTCTCCGACATTCAAGTCAGATGATGATCTGAAAGAGAGAATATGTGAAATGTGAAGTTACAGTAATGGAGATCGCTTACAGTGAAGGAGATGAACTAGCTTATTTATAGTTGAGGGTCAGGGACCCTTTGGTCATTTGCACCATGTGGTCCTGACCAAGTGTTGCCCTAACACGTGGCGCTATGAGAGAAACCTAGGAGGAATCTTCTGCAAAAGCTGGTGGAAGTTAGTGTTAGCGACAGTGGCAAGTGCGCGGGCATGTACGGGGTGTCAGAGAGCCGTTTTACGGGGTTGGTAACGAGGGCTTAAGATCACGCTCGTGTGAACCAAGGGCCTTGGAGGCCAGAGAATCCCCTAGGGGATGAAGGCCAAGGCTTATGCAATGAGGGGGAGTGGCAACTTCCCTGAGGGAGAGTAGCGCTCAAAGGGAGCTTCCTTGACAGATTGGAGCTTAGACGGGTATTTGCAAAATGCGCTCGTTAGAGAGCAGCAATGTTGACTCCGCGTGTGCGTAGCAAAGATGGCGCGTGCCCTTGAGGAACCTTGGCGCTCGGGGGGTTGGGCGCTCGGGTACAACTGTCTTAATCACAAGAGAACATGTGTTACTATCTCGAATTGCCACGTGTCCAAACGTGGGACGAGCGTATCTTGACCCTATCAAAACGTATTGAGCCGCCCTCAAACGTTCTTCATGCGGTATGAAAATCCCCGTTTCTTGATTCTTTCTTCGAGATTCCAAAGTAGAAATCCTCTAGAGTTTTAATCCACGTCAACCTAGATTCAAATCATATCAGTGAGTATCCTAGTACTGTAACATGTGTATTAAAGAAACAAGAAACGAGTTAAAGGAGAGTAAAATAATTATCCCCGAAATACCAGGAAGTCTGGGCGTGATCACGGTCACGCGTAAGCCTTAAAAAACCGAGCCCCTTGCCCTTTTATAGTGAAGGGTTCGAAACCCTAAAGGTCATGTAGGAATAGGATTCCTACTTTGACTTGTCTTCTATTGTTTCTTTCTCTCTAAGTAAATAATATCTTACCCAAAAATAAGACATCTATTCTTCTAGAAAGAGAGTTCCTAACCAATTAGGAATATTTAATTATTCTAGCAATAATTAAATATTTTATCCTAATACTTTATTAGAATAATAAAATAGAAGATGTTTATTTATTTATTTATTTATTTATTCTAATCAAATTAGAACAACTAAATAATTAAATACTTAGAATTAATTCTCCAATTAATTCCATCAAGGACTTTAGAATTAATTCACTAATTAATTCTATCGGGCTAAAATTAATTCTCCAATTAATTTTATTTCGGCTATATAATTAATTCTCCAATTAATTATATTCAGGGATTTATAATTAATTTTCCAATTAATTATATCTTGGCTTTATAATTAATTCTCCAATTAATTATTTTTGGACTTAATAATTAATTCTTCAATTAATTAACACATGATCCAATTCGTTAATTGGAGCCACACGTCCAAACATTGCTCTTCGATATCCACACGTGTACTTTACACTTTGGTCTCATTTCGATCAACTATTTGATCTTTCCATAATACCCTTTGAACCCGGTATTTGTGTGTGACCCTTTAGGTTTAATTTCAGTTAGTAGTGAGCCTAATTAATTAATACACTTTATTAATTACCTCACAGATCACATGGCCATAGTCTAGCAACAGGTGTGTGACCCCTACCCGAAACGTGAATGCATATTCGAAAGAACCTTTCAGTCAATGACGTCATGTGGGATACGATCCTCCTACCATCGTATCTCTCGATTAAGATCTAGGGCATGGGAATATGGAGAGCCCTACTAATCTTAATCTTAAAACAAAGTTCACTTCATATTCCATTTGATCTCAATCTAAGAAAACCCCATTTTCTTGATGTCTTGATCTAACCACCTTACACAAGGATTTTAGGATGGAACATAAATGACTTGTGTAATAAGAGATCATCTTGCCTACCGTAAGTGTAGGTCCTTTATTGATTCCAACAATTCTCATATGCCACTTGTGTAATCCCAACATAGCCCGTGGTTCAGGTGTCTATATGGCGACACCCTTTTGAGTCTATATCAAATATTACAGAGTTAGCTCATATGAGACATTACAGAATTTCAAGTCTAAGGATTAATGAATCACGTTATTGACCTGTGAGATATTTCATAATCTAGAAGTTTCAGGAAACTCCCTTTCCCATTTAGGAATCTTCGCACGCGGGGCACTCTCAGTGATGAAGTTCTTGTAACCATCACCCTTATGTATTATGAACGCATCAACCCATGCACTTATCACCCCATGAAATCGGGTGATCCTTGTTAAGGACATAACTACCCAAGCAAGTCTCAACAGAGGCAAAGTCGACACTCCCACTATTTTTCGACCTCATTGACTTGGAGAAGTTTCTAATCCTCACCCATGGAGTTAAGAACTTGTTTCATGTGTCATTCCCATAATGACAAAGTTCTTAACGGCCTCATCAGATTAGGGGATTTCTAGACATGCACACGTAATGGAAACACACAAAACACGTATTGGCACATAAGAAGTGTTCGCCTATGATTACAATCATTCATATATTATTCAAAGATTGTATGTGATATAGGGAAAGTCCCAAAGCATAATAGCTTTCTAGGGCACTATTCCCAACAGATCGTGCTACCAATCTCTGAATCTCTGCATTCGTAGACTGAGCATCAATAAACCTCTGTTTCAAGTCAGGCTAAACTGTGATGTTAGCTAGACGAGCCACTGAAACAACAAACTCTGAACCTTGTCATGAAGACTCTGCCATCAAACCCGAAACACTCGTTGTCCTGCTCAAAGTATCAGCAACCACATTTGCCTTACTTGGGTGGTACTGGATCGTGCAGGCATAGTCCTCCAGAAACTCCACCCAACGCCTCTGTCTATTGTTAAGTTCCTTCTGAGTAAAGAGATATTTGAGGCTCTTATGATCGATGAACACCTCAAAAGTAGCACCGTAGAGATAGTGGTGCCACTTAGCCAAAGCAAACACGACTGCTGCAAGCTTGAGATCATGAGTGGGGTAGTTCTTCTCATGTTCTTTCAACTTCCTTGAGGCATAAGCCACAACTCGACCATTCTGCATCAACACACATCCGAGACCTTCCTTAGAAACATCCGTGTAAACCACATAGGCCTCAATACCCTCGGGTAGGGTAAGAACTGGTGCGTAGTCAATCTCTCTTTCAAAGTCTAAAAACTCTTCTCGCACCTTTCATCCCACTTATGTCTTACTTTTTTTGTGTCAATCGAGTCAACGAGACTGCAATCTTACAGAAATCCTTCACGAACCTCCTATAATAACCCGCTAACCCAAGGAAACTTCTCACTTCGGTGGCATTTCTCGGCCTCTCCCCTGTGACACAGTCTCAATCTTAGATGGATCAACTTCAATTCCATTGCCTGAGATGATGTGACCTAGGAATGTGACTCTGTCGATCCAAAACTCGCACTTGCTAAACTTAGCATAAAGCTTGTGCTCTCTCAAAGTCTCCAAGACAATCCGAAGATGTTGTGCGTGCTCCTCAGCGGACCTCGAATACACCAAGATGTCGTCTATAAAGATCACCACGAACTTGTCAAGAAATGGTCTAAACACTCGGTGCATCATTTCCATGAACACAGCAGGGGCGTTAGTCAAACCGAACAGCATAACCACGAACTCTTAATGACCATACCGTGTGTTAAACCCGGTCTTAGGGATATCCTCCTCCCTGATTCGTAACTGATAGTAACCTTGTCTCAAATCCAACTTAGAATACACATGTGAACCTTGCAAGTGATCATAACTCCTCGATATGAGGCAATGGATACTTGTTCTTCACTGTCATCCGATTCAGCTCACGATAGTCTAAGCACATCCGTAACGTTCTGTCTTTCTTCTTCACAAACAGAACGGGAGCACCCCATGGAGAAGTGCTCGGACGGATATAACCACTCGCCAAAAGCTCATCAAGCTACGACTTCAATTCCTTCAACTCAGCGGGAGCCATCCTGTAGGGCGTCTTCGAAAACGGCTCAGCTCCAGGATAGAGGTATACTATAAACTCGATGTCCCTATACTCTTAGGGAACACCTCGAGAAAGTCTCGTATGACCTCAGTCTCCTCAAGTTTGGCCTGATCCTTCGGTTTATTGAGAAGGTAAGCCACAAAACCTGTCGCACCGTCCTGGATGAGCTTACTTGTCTCAACAAAGGAAACAAATAGACTAGACTTCAACCTCTCACCCATAAACACAACTATACCCAAAGAAACCCTCTTCTCACGACAAGCCATCACTGTACAGTGTCTGTAAATCCAATCCATCCCAAGAATTGCTCCATACCTCTTCAGCGGCATCTCTATCAAATCTGTTGGAAAGACTCGGCCCTCAAAACTCACCGGGCACTCACGAAACACTCGGTCTATCTCCAAGATCCCCCCCAAAGGGGAACTCACCATATACTGATGGGCAGATAGCTCAGCAATCAAAGGCAAAGAAACAACAACATCCCGGGAAATAAAAGAATGTGTAGCCCCGGGATCGAATAATGTATGTAATGATATGCCATGTATATGTATTGTACCTTCCACCACGACATTCTGATCAACCTCTGCTGCTTCCTTCTCTCCATCAAGAGCATATGCAAGAGCCTAAATAGTTGGCCTCTTTTTCGGACTGGTCTCCACCTTATGATCAGAAGACCCACACACCAAGCATCTACCCAAATACCTCCAACACTTCTCTAATGGATGAGGGCCCTGAAAGTGAGAGCAACGGGCCTGAGCTGGGCCTGGTAAAGCTGGAGATGCTGCAGTAGCTCGAGGCTTCTTGCTGAGAAAGCCCAGTGGTCGGAAAGTAGAAATGGGGGTAGTAGTAACTATGGGTCTCTTGCCTGAACCTGAACCCGAACCAGAACCAGAAGAGAAAGATGAAGGCTTTAGTATCGCCCTCTGAGCCTCAACCTGAACTGCCCTCTGAGTAACCTGATCCCAAGTACCCACATCTGCAGCCTGAAGTGCCATCTGAATATTCTCTCTAAGCACATGAAGAAAGTGACGGGCTTTTATGCATATCAATATCAGTGATATGGGTAGCATACGATGCAAGCCTCTTGAACTCCAGAACATACTCCTCCACTGTCCTAGATCCCTGCTTCAAATCCATAAACTCCTGAAGTCGATGCTCCTGTACACTAGTATGTATGTACTTCTCCTGGAACTCATGCACAAAAGTTTCCCAGTTAAACTCCTCTCCAGTCCTCTCCAACCTAGAACGAATACCCTTGAGCCAATTGGCTGCTTGTCCCTGAATGAAACGGCCAGTACAAACAGCCTTATCCTAAGAATTCCCTGGGCAAATCTCCCAAATACCATTGATCTCAGCTAACCACTCGTCAGCCTTGATATCATTTCCTCCAAACCACTTAGGAGGGTTGTTGTTCCAAAACTCCCTATATACAGCTGAGATAACCCCATTCGACCATCAACGGGTGGGGTATGTTGCCTCTGATTTTGTTGAAACTGATTAAGAAGTGCCTGAACAATGTTCTTCTTATTCAGTGGTGGTGACGGAGGCGGATTCGGTGCATCCGGGGAAACTTCTCGATCACGGCATCTAGGAGCCATCTTGAAATTCAAAGATTCAAGCAAAACGGATGTATGTGGATTACTAAATGTTTATATATACAAGTATTAGAATTAAGCAAGTTGTAACGCCCCCACCCATACCAGAACATGAGGAGAGCGGCGTCTCAACCCCCACACTGAAGCACCTCTCAAGTAATGGTGTGAGCCATCACTCAAGAAGCACTCCAGCGAATGGCTATCGAACTCAGAACTATACATGTATAACGATGTGGTTATGCAGCGGAAAATCAGAGTATTTTAAAAATTTTGAAAATATGTGCGTGGTGGCATGTAACAAGCAAGAACATGTCCATCAGTAAGAGAGACTTGGCATGTCAGAACATATAACATATTCACATATTGATACCTATATAACAGAGTTCAAGGTATCGGTAGCAGAGTAATAGGAAGAGTATTACAAAGATACTCAAATATTCAGAAACATATAGTGATGCAGCCATATAACATATGCAGGACACAAAAGAGAATAATACTAAGTCCTGACTGAAACGAAAATGACAATCCAAAACTTCAAGATACCTGTAGACTGTGGCTGCAAGACCTGAAACCACGAGGCAAGAAAACGGGGAGAGATATAGTCAAAAGGACTAAGTGAGGGAATACTTAAAAGAAAGTATTGAGTTAAAGAACTTGAAATGATACAGAACCTTTGAAGTCAAATTGTAATTGAAGCACTTGAAACAAGTTCAATGATAAAACTGTTTGAATGCAATGCTATAAAAGAATACAAGTTTCAAAACTCTTTTATGAATGCTGTCACATGCGCACACATATGTTATGGATGGTTCATAATACTTTTAGAAACGGGATAAGGGTATAGTGAACTTTTCCAAATATGAACCATAATTTATGAAATATAATTTTGCCCACAAGCTAGGCTTCTCCGACCTTACTCCAGAAAACATGATCAAGTAGAGTATCGGACTAGGATCAACAATAGCTCCACATATATTAGAGTATCAGACCAAGGTCAACAATACGCCACCAACACATACAAGCATGCACCATCCTCCACCGATTGTCACTTCGGGTAGCTAGCCCTAGGCGACCTGTAAACATGTAATGAGAATAGATTTGTGGTCCATTCCCAGACAGATTGTCCTGACTTAACAAACCTCCTATTAAAAGTCGGTGTCAATTGTCTATTATGGAGGCCGGTATTAGTGATGTCGTTGGCGCACACCTCCCGAACATCACCTCTACACATAATCGTCGGGCCCAAACTGTAAACTGTATGCTTGCATTTCAGATTAGTAGTGACCAGAGTACCACTCCGGGTCATGTGAAACTGTAACTGTAACATGTGATGCTGTCTGTAAAACATCTGATGTTGTCTTGTAAAACATCTGATGTTGTCTTGTAAAACATATGAACATGTGAAACTGTACTTTGAAAACATATGCAGAACATGTAACTGTCTTTGAACAAGAATGAAGAACTTTGGAAAACATGTGCTTTAGATCAAGGTATACTATTAAAGTATGAATGATCCTTTCAAAAGAATATCCCGATAAAAGGGATAGTTCAAAACTAGGTTTAGCATTGAATTTTAAAAACATGCAATACGATAGTATAATCGTGGTTCCAGTTTGAAAACGTTTTAACTTCATGTCACCTAATAGTAACAAAAGGTAGGTAGATAGATTACGCGGTGCCCTGGGGATCCCAGTGCTCGACTTATACACAAAGGGTCGAGTCAAACCCTTACTATACACACACGACATATACACAAGTCACACACGTACACAAACACACACACACACGACATATACACAAAACACACACAAGTCACACACGTACACACACACACACACGACATGCACACATACACACACCCTAATTCAATTATGATCTTCATTATGACCTATAGTTTCAAGTTCATGTTATTAATAATCAAGTGTGATCTAGGTTAAAGGTATAACCTATGGTTAAGAGGTCTAATTAAGGCATAACATCAAGTTATGAAACACTATTCAATCTTAGGTTATAACATGTGACACTATTAAAGTGTATAACATATGACCAAGGCTCTATTCCATTAAATCCATAACATATCATAAGCTCAATTCATAATTCATGAATCATATAACCATATAAGAACATGTCTCAACATAATTCATATCATATCATGAACATTAGGCATGTAACATGTAACAAATTAAATTCAATAACAACATGTAACATGTTATAACATAATTGATCATAGGTTTCTATTCCATTAGATAACATGCATAAACATAATTCAAATTCCATAATCATGCATCAATTCTCATAATATAACAACCATATCACATGATCATAGCATATACTAGAGCATTTCATAACATATTCAAGCATATACTAAACAAAAACATATGCACAACTATTCAAACATATCATAAAAAATATACTATAATTGCATAAAATAAAATCCTATATGGCTTAGGGAAGACAAAATCCTATATGGCTTAGGGAAGACCCTAAGACCCAACCTAAACATTATGTAATCATACCATAACATAAAAACATAAACTAAACTAAAACATAACATAAAACTATAGGATAAAATAAAACAACTAACTTATATAGAGGGGGGAGTGCTCACAGCACAAGAGGGGGAGAGAGAGGGAGAGAAAGGGTGTTGTTAACACAACATTGAGCAAGGAATGTGATGCCTCAAGCCCTCTATTTATAGTTGAAGATAAGCCCCTCACCTTGGAAATAAAGTATAAGGAAGGGTATGAGAGCAAAACTAGAATAGCTTCTCTTGGAAGCTTCACACTCTTGTAACAAGAATAGGGGGCTGCTGGGGGGTATTTTGGTCTTTTCGCTGCCAAAACTCGAGGATAAGTGGCTGGAAGTTTTCTCATTCCGTTGGCACAAAAATTAGCTTCGAAACGAATATTCATACGTCGAAATCAGATTTACCGTTTAAAAGATACATTAGTTTAAAGTATAGAAAGTTTGAACCCTAAAATTAAACACAAGTGTAAAACGCCTTTCGGAAATGATTTTCAAGTCCAGAATATTTTGAAAAATCATAAAATAAATCCAGTAGCGTATTGAGTCCAATATAGACTATGAAACGTTACCGATAAAAAGTTGAAAACGTAGAATGAATAGTAAATTCACACATACAAACTTTCGTTTCAAAATCTCCAGCTAGGATTTGAATCAAGGGCTGTAAAACATCTCAAAAATCTTGAAATAGCTCAAGTAATGCAAATCCAAAGAGAAAACATTTTCTGAATGAAAACCGTTCGTAGTAGGAATAGTGAACTAGGGTTTTCGTAAACATTTTCAATAAAACAAAGCTCAAAATAGATTTCCAAGTCAAGAATAATTTCAAAAGACTCGTCTCAACTCAAAGATCGATTTGACTGTAAACTTGGGTAGGAAAAGATAACAGAATCAAAAGCTCATTTTCAGATGAATAGTAACTTTGGTCGGTAAGTTCCAAAAATGCCCTTACGGTTCAAGAAAGACTCTCTCAACTTGGGAAATAAGTTTAAACAATTGGGAAACATAAGTTGTGAACCCGTAAGGTTCGAGTAGCAATACGGGTAAAGTAGGCTCGAAAAATAAATAGTAAACTGAGTCAAAGGTCAGGAATTCCCCTTCAAAACACAGTCGGTCACATAAGCAAATGAGTTGGATCACGATTTGATCATGTAAGAATGCAATGCATGAAGGTTTTAAAAAGTTGGATCACGGTCTATAAACGCTTTACCAATACCCTTAGCTTATCGTTTTCATCCAATCCCTGTTTTGGGCTGTTACACAAGTATTCAAGCAAATGAGTCATATAACCACATTGTCCTATGCCGTACAATCTAGACAGACTCAACACGACTCCAGAGCTCGATTTTGCAACCTAGAGCTCTGATACCACTTAAGGATGTAGCACCCCAGATGGAGGATACCACATCCCCCGCACTAGGACCCAGACCCAGTCATGAAATAGGAAGTCCATGCCTGAATTCGAATCATAGCGAACGGGAGACCAACTCACACTCTAGGCTAGGCAGATCTAACTCGATAAACTCAGAGTGCGGAAGCAATTAAACAATCATCAACAGATAGCGGAAGCAATCAACATACAAAACAAGTGACGGGTTCAACTAGCATAAATACTAGTCCTGAATATCAACATACATAACAGGTAACTGGTTCAACTAGCATAGATACCTAATCCCGAATATCAAATCATCATAACATAATAAAACAACATAAGTATCAGCAGAGTTTCTAATAATCATCCAAGTGCTAGCATACTAACCCCACACGGGTTCAAATCTAAGTAGAGCATAAAACATAATCTCCAAGTGTGAAACATAAATACATAACATAAGTACAGTATGCAACAAATGCATCCTAACACCACTAGACTGACAAGTGTGACTCAGAAGACTCACTTCCGCCTTGCTCAAACCAAAAGAACCTGTAACTAAAAGATAAAACGAAGGGTCAGTCAACTGACTGAGCGAGGGGGCTAACGCAAACCCACACACTAAATATAAATAGAGCATAGCACATAACAGAAGGGTGGACTCATGAACCGGGTATAAGGGTTTACATACCAAAACATTTGAAAACAAACTATATTTATACTTAGAAAACATTTTCAGAAAACCTTATTCCAATTATGATTCCCAGACAGATCATATCATATGCTCGGCGAGTACGAGCTTCCAACCTTTACTCGTCATAACAAAACAAAACGAAAATACAAAAATAAATCCCTCCTCAACTCCAGTGATGGAAAAACCTCGCGTTGGTCCTAACCATCCATACAAACATACTCACAAGGGGTAGCGAACCCACAACTGCCCTCCCCGGCTGTACCCCGAAAGCTCAAGATATTACTCCTCCCCTATCTCCCTGAGTCGTGCAATGATATCTCAAATGGAACTACGCACAGGTTTATCCCCGACGGCCCTAACTATCCCGGGGGCTCCTTCCCTATAGCTCCTCGGATCCACATACATACATACATACAGATGCCAATATTTCATGGCTAACTCGCTACAAAATCATAACATATCAGAATTTTCCAAAATAGCTTACATATGCTTTAATAATTAATTTTTCCAAAACTAAGGGTGGTCCACAAGGTCATTATCATATCATATCCAACATATATCTAATCATATATAGTATATAACTGTATGCAAGGATTCAAATCATCATATTAAGGTCATAGGTTGCTTAACTATACAAAAATCCTAAACCTCACCTTCTGCTTGAAGAAAAGAGAGTGGAAACCGGACACCACTAAGCCTCGGGCTCACCGCCACTAAAGTCCTCTGAAACAAACAAACATACAAAAGGCCCAAGACTTAGACTCTATATGAACCAAGTAAGACGCACGGCAACTTATAATCATATATGAAATGCAACATGGAATGATATGGATCACATAGGTCAAGTAGCATAACATAAGACAAGTACTCATACGAAATCATTCAATTAAATGAAGTACTATCATCTAAGAATGTAATTGAAGTCATATCATAACATATAATTCACATAATGATGCAAAAGGATCAAGTAAACACGAAAAGACATGCATAAAAAGGTCACAGAGGCCTGGGAACGACCATTCCCACTCATAGCCTTGCATGGGAATGGTCGTTCCCGCAACCACTTTAGCGAAGCTGGGAACGGGCGTTCCCAGCACAAGGCATAAATGGGAACAATCCTTCCCATTCTCGGCGCTGACGTCAGCTCTGGCTGGGAAGGGTCATTCCGGGCTCAAAGCCAAAATGGGAGCGGCCGTTCCGGCCAAATTTGGGCGTCTGTCCAGTGCAGAAACGTGACAGCTTCGGGAAAACACTTCAAGGTCTAAAAATGGCGGATTCCACCCAAAAACAACCACCAAAAATCCACGAAATTCATACATATCATCACATAAATCAAGCTTATCATCTATCCTAGCTCAAGATCTCAAGATATCATCAAATAAGGCAAGAATCATCAAGTTGGGTTTAAAGGTCATATTTCTCAAATTTTCACCAAATCATTTCAAATAATCAATTTTATGCCAAGATTAATGGATAGAATTAAAGTTCACATCAAGAGAAATTCGTGGCTTACCTCAACTCTTGAAATGGTGAAGAAACGGGGGAGATATGAACTCTTGAAATGGTGGGAAAAGCCTTAGATCTTCATCCTTCTTTGAAGCTCTCCATGGATGATATGTCTTGTGTGAAATGAAGTTTGAAATGAAGCTAGGTTAGGGTTTCCAAGATATAATATGAGCCTAAAGGCTTTATTAGGATTTGGACTCAAATAAATGACTTTCGGCCCAATAGGTCAAAATTAAAAGGTTTAAGGTCCAAACGGCTTCCAAAAAATATGAAATCAATTCCATTGGACCCGAATCACCGAATCGAGTCCAATGGTGGTGTCGGAATTCGAATTCGAATTCCCGAGCTCATATCGGTTCCAAACACACCTAAAGCTGCCTTTAAATTAGGCCCAAAACTTCCAAAATTGCAAATAAGCCCAAGTCCTAGTTTACAATCAACTGCAACATTTAAATTAAATTCATGCAAGGTATAAATCATGCCAAGTCATAGAATTCCAAATATGCACTTAAATCAATTTAAATCACATAATTAAGTCATAGTTAGAAATTAAGACACATAATAGAGATGTAATTCATGTAAATTCATAAGTAAACACTCTCGTAACGTCATACCTGTACAGATAATCAGACGGGGTATCACATCAGGGATAATCCTATTATCTCTTAGATGACTAAGGAGTTAGTCAACAAGATGTTTGCTATCTCGATCAAATTGAGATGCCCTTATCATATAACTAGTATGGTTCCTAACCTCCGAATTTTGAAATTCTAATAATTTCACAAAAATTTCAAATTCGTACTTCAGTAAGTACACATATTCATAATGATTAAATTAATGATTTTGTTTAGTTCTTACATTAAGCAATCCAAAATCATGAGTATGAATCGAAATCCATATAAGATATGAGACGTCCTCTCGTTTTAAGTAAATAGCGTTTAGGGAACGTTTACCTCAAGACAGGATTCTAAAGAAGTTAACTCTTTTGAGTTTATTCTTGTAAAATGATCCTAAGATGATTAACTTACTAATCCTATTATCTTTAATGTTCCAAAGCTATTCGAAACTTTGTCATCTTACTTACTTATGTTATCTCATTGTATGTTCGAAACATCAATGCTTTGAGTTTTGCACAACAGCTTATGAAAAATCAACTCAAGACTAGTGAATTCTGATCTTATCAGAATTGCTACAACGAGAGACTTTTAGAGTATCCTTATACTCTTTGCAGTTCCTTTCCAATGCCCTAGTTAGCCACTATGGAAGCTAAAGTCTAATCTTTCTTTCTTTTAGGCTTTCCCTTTACTCACCCCTCTATCGGGTTTTAAGGGTTTCTTCTTCTTTGGCCTTGATGCCTTTACCTTATTAGGTTTAGACGAAGAACTAACCATCATTATCTTTTAGTCCTTCTTAAGGATGCTCTCTTAATTTTTCAACTTATTTTATCAACTATGCTACAATAGCATCATCTAAGGTTGAGCAAAAGGGGTTAAAATGATGATAGAAGCAATTCAAGCAATCAATGGACTGAGAACTTGTTTCTTAGGGTACGTCCGTGGCTACAAGGTCCTCCTTAGTAAGGACCTTAAGTTCACGTCCATTCACACGTGCATTCCTTCATACAAATATGGATCAATTTCTTCGATGTGTTATACTTTATAACACATTCGTAAGGGACTATAATTTCTCTTAAATGTTCCTTCAATGTGTTATACTTTCTAACACATTTATGAGGGAGTACAATTGCTCGTAAGTGTTTGGAGAATTTCCTTTCACTTTTCAATTGCTTCTCTTTAGGCCTAGGTCGAATTTTAATAACAGGTGAAAAGTCCGTTTTATAGAGAACAATTTTCTCTTTTGGAATCTAAAATGGATTTTAGGATTTGAAGCCAATCAGGGTAGTTAGGACTTTAGTCAATTTATTTGACTCAAGGAAGGATACTAATGGGTCATGTTTCAACTTGTAGACAATCACATAACTACAACCTAAATGTTTAGCAGAGAAAATGTGAGCATATTGAATAATAACATAACACATAGGATTAGGTCTTTTAGCATATGTGGCTCCCACTGTTTTTAGAAGGTCTATAAATCCCAAACGACCTTAGAAGAAACTTGTTTTCTCAGTAGGTACTAGGATCCCAAGCATTCTTAGTTTTCGACCCACGATTCGTGAGACATCCAAAGGTCTAAGAATCTTTAGGTAGGTACGAAATTGCCAATTCCATCTCTATGGAATTCTAAGTAATGTTTTTGCATCACTGATCTTTCGATCATGGACCCACGACTTGTAAGACATCCATATCTACTTCAGTGTTAAGCGGGACCCATCAATCATAAGATCTCAATCAAACTTAGTCCGGAACAACCCATGACTTGTGAGACGTCGCCCATTCCAAAATGACCGAGAAATATCAATCACCTAAGGTGATCAATCAAGAAACTAAGATTTAATAGGTTGCACTAATTACCCCACGACTCGTGAGACAGCAATTAGCTTACCTATTAATTCTTAAATCCTATGATGGAATGCTAGGAATTTTATTACCGTAATAGAATACTTATTTATTGGAAAGTTACTCAATATTTTAATTAGGGATTTTCGAATTAACCGAAGAGTTATCCGGTATAACCTCACCAACATGTACAGTTATCCATTTTTAATTAATCTTGTTTAATGCAGTTTCACATAAAATGCATTCACACAAGCATTAGCAGATAACATGCCCTAGCATGATACTAATACGAGATTATCATGGATATCCTATCTTATGTGCAATTATGGGAGCCATTCCATAATTGTTAGTTCTAACATACATGCCACATAAATAGATATTTCACATAAGGGTTCAGAATTTAATGGAAAACCCTATTCTATTACATTAATAGAAACAACCCTCCTTAAC
The DNA here is from genome assembly GCA_037501455.1 of Lantana camara. Taxonomy (NCBI): domain Eukaryota; kingdom Viridiplantae; phylum Streptophyta; class Magnoliopsida; order Lamiales; family Verbenaceae; genus Lantana; species Lantana camara. The sequence goes on from CM074859.1 coordinate 45,845,467, forward strand.
ATTTTGAGGGTCTTCAATTATGGCGCCTTTCTCCTTGATTTATGGATCTGTCTTGCTCTTTGGGCGCTTGTCTCCAAAATGAAAAGAAAACCTCACTACCTAAGTTCTACTCTCGTTACATAAAATAATATGGCTCAATCTTCATATTGACCACAGACAAATACACGGGGCATAACCCGACCCAACAATAATAATATGGAAAGCCACATAATAAATCAAGCAAAGCGCGAACATAAGTAGGGCTCCAACCCCAATTGAAATAACGCAATTATGGGGCTCCGACCCCAATTGAAATCATCCATGTGCATAAATTAAAACATCCACAAGACTAACCCATAATCACCTAAACTAGCATAATCCTCTTGAAATTTAAATGTACCGATTAAATTCAAAATTCCCTTAACTTCAAGTTCTAGTAACTTGAGTAATTTGAATATAGTTCACTATTCAAGGATTATTCAGAAATCGAATTCGAATCATGACAAAACTCAATTAATTCAAGAATTAAATTTTTGTCAAAATATTATTCAAAATAATATATTAATTTCCTCGAAAAATATAAACTCAATTTTAATTCATAAAATCCCAATTTAATATTTATTTCAAAAATAAACAATTTTACAATAAAATCAGATTTAAAATTTGGGATTTAACAAAACCAAAATACGAACGAAAAACCAAAGCCTGGAACAGCCCGCAAGGGGCGCACGGGCCGCCCTCAAGCGCGCGAGCAGGCAATGCCTACACACACAGCCCAACGGCTATTCTAGGCGAAGAGGGGCACTTGCCCGCGCGACGTCTCGCGGCTAGCGCGCTGCGCAGCAGGACTATGTATTTGCGCACGCCTAACGCGGTGGCTTGCATGTCGCGCGCGGGTGTGGGTGATGGTGGCGGAACAGGTTACATCCTCCCGTTAGAGGTCTAGGCCAGTGCGCGAAGAAGCGCACGCCCGGCCAGCCCCACGATAGACGGAGCACGAGAAGCAGCTACGCGGGGAGGCTTGAAACTGCCCCTTGTGCCTACGTTGCGCGCGAAGGCCACGCGCGATGGCGCACAGTTGTGATCTCGTTCTGTGTTTTTCATGCAAAATCAAATTTTCAAAATTCAGTTTTGTTGAATCAAAATCGTAGTTCAGTAAAATCCAGATTTAAACAGTTTTGAATCAGATTAATATGAAAATGATTTTCAGTAATTTTTAAGGAAAAATAGTTTAGATCCGACAGATTCGTAATTCGAACAAATTTAAGAATACATAACTACCATCCAAATTCAAGAATTTTCTGTTAAAATTCAAATCAGTAACTTTTCGAAATGAAAGTTGCAAGGTGGCTCTGATACCACTTGAAGAAAAGCACAGAGAAAAAACAGCGGAAATTTTAAAACTTTTCCAAAAAGGGATCGTGATCTGGCAATGTTCGTTTCAAAACTTTTGGGATTCAAGAAACTTACAATGTAACATCCCACTCGTCCGGCCGTACAGGTACGCACTTTCGAGAGAGTTTCTATAACATACCGATTCTTCGACATACGAGGTATGCCATGTGTTTGACTTTCTTGTTTGTTTAGTTCTGTGATTTTGTGTTTCGTATGGCCCTACTTTCAGCTCTTTAAGAGTATAGGGGCTTGTTTGTAATTTTCTCTTTTTAGGGGTTTTTCGGTCACAGCTCGTTCGATCGAGATTTTGACCTCTTTAACCCCTTTAATGCGTTCAGGGCATCAAAAAGAGTCCGTAGACTGTGAGTTTGCCCAATTCTGACGTCGTTTGTCCCTCCTACCGTTCGTTTTGCACGCGAGGAGCCTCATTAAACGTGTCAAAACATGCTCAGCTCTCTCTCTCCTATCCCGCTTTCTCTCTCCCTCACGCACACATACACTCGAGGTGTGAAAACATACACTAGCTGGAACTTGGCCGTTTCTCGATGGAATTCGACGTACGAGTAGTGGAAATTGATCAGCTCGATGAGCCCGATACAATGACACCAAAATCATGACTCGATGATGGCCGATAGAGGAGATATGGCGAGCAACAGGCGGCACGACTTAGAACCGCCACTTCGCTGGCATCCTGCGGTGGTTTCCAGCCACCATTTTGAGACACGACCACCGCAACCTTGAAGGCGACTCCCCGATGGTCCTTTTCATGTTGACAGCGCAGCGATAGGAGTGGCGGTTAAGCCTCACGCGCTGCCTGAACTTCGCGCAGCGGCGGCGCGTTACTGTAGCGCCCCGTTCCGTTGTGTTTCGGCGACCATTTCGACAAGTGCAGGTGGTTCCTACCCTTTTCCAACCCCCCGATCTCATTTCTGGCCTCGGATTGACCCAATTCACGGTGTAGGTGGTGGTTCCGGCGAGGCGCAGCGGCGGTTCAACGGCGGAGGTCCGCTCCGGGGATATTTTCCGGCGACCACTATAGGGGTTTCGATGAGCTCGTCATGGGGTAAGATAATGCCTTTTACGGATCTTATTTTCGTTCATCGGTTTGGAAGTAATTGGATTTTGAAGATTTTGGGGTTTTCGTGTTCTTAGATCTGAAATTGGAGACGATTAGCTTGGAATTTTTAGAAATTGATCGAGGATTTGGAACGAGCATGAGGAATTCTTGCACAGTTGAATTTTGGGGATTTTTTCGGCAAGTTCCGGTGGCGGCCGAGCGGTGGCCGGCCACTGTTCCGGTGACGGCGTTCCGGCGGTGAGTCCAACGCCACTTTCCGTTCGTCAATCGGATGCCCGGTTGATTTATTGTGATTTATTTTGTGTAATTTGAATATTTGAAATTAATTGTTTTAATTGCAATAAATTGCTAATTGCTTGATTTGTCGATCAATATGTATTCCAATGTATGCGAAATCATGTATTAAATGAATTATGAAATATATTGATGCTTTGATTTGCAATTTGAATTCCGATATTTCGTATTTGAGTTATTTGCCTAACTTGAAGGGGGTGTTAGTGTAATTTTAAATAATATGGAATTACATGACTTGAATTATTTAATCCTTGTTATTTTAAAAATGAATATGCTAATTTTGACCAAGTAAAATCGAATTAGTATGTCTTGGATCATTTAATTTGAAACTTTGTAATTTAGGTTTAATTACTTAATTTAATATGAACCTATTATGTGATATATGAATTGTATGAAACTTATATGATTAAATTAGAAACTTTTGCACGTAAGAAATAAGTTATTCGTACAAATATGAATTGGTTATGTGATGAATGAATTGATATGAAATAATGAGATTTGCATTGCGTTTCAATTTCTTTTATTTGCATTAATTATGCACATGAATATGTCCTAATGTTTAATATGATTTCATTGGATTATATAATGTTTTCTTTCGCATGTAATTGATATGAATTTGAACCCTACTTTGGGATTGTATTTCTTAACTGCTGAGCATTGTCGTGCGTCTCTGTGTGGTTGTCTGAGTCTGAGTCTGAGCCCTGTGTTGCGTTTTGTGTGCTCAGTTGGTACAGGTGCACCCGGGGTGGTGACAAGTGAGTCGTGCAGGTTCCGGGGTGGATCATTTGCTTTGGGTTTGGCTTTGTTTGGTGCCAGGTGAGGTTAGGTTATAGTTAAACCCTAAAGATATGTGACCGATATGTATGCATGTGTCTATAAGCCTACGACTGTGTGTATGTTTGATACATATGTATGTGATAAGTATGTATGAATGTGTGTGAGTGTGTATGCATGTGAGTATGTATGCATATGAGTATACGTATGTGTGTGTGTGTATGTGTGATATGTGGGTGTACGTGTGGGTGTATGTGTATACGATGTGTACGCAGGTGGTGATACGTAGGAGCGTGTACGTGTCACCGGGTTGTAAGTGGTAAGTGGTTATACGTATGAGCGTGTACATATGACCGGGATGTAAGTGATATGTTATGCTGAGTGTGTGTTCTGCTCTAGGATGGTTTATTTTAGGTCGACGGACATGTGTGTGTGTGGGTATGTTATGTTTGATGTCCGCTGCCTTGTGTGTGTATGTTTAGTATGTTTGTTTGTTATATAATAGTTCGTGAAACGGGAGTGGATTTTTAATAAATAAAATATGGTTATTTTAGCCTTCGGCCTAACCCCTTTTATTCCCTATACCTAGTATCACGTGTGAAAATGTTTTAGAGTGTAAAAACCATGCCCCGGTTCATGAACTCCCCTCTATGATATGTGTTGTGCTCTGTATACGTATATATGCGTGCATGTGTAGCCCCTCACTCAGTCTTTGGACTGACCCCTCCCTCTTTATGTTTTAGTGTGCAGGTTTGGCTTTGGTTTTCGTTGGAGCTGGGCGGTTGAGTCGAGTCTTTTGTCTTGTTCGAGTTGGTTTGGTCTTTGTATTTGTACATGTTTTGCATTCATTTGAATTTGATTTAAGTTATTTAATGTATAAGTTTAATTTATTCGTTGTGTTATGTCATTCTGAGCAGGTTTATGATTATGCCTTGAATGTATGATTTTGGGACAGGTTAGGACAGGTCCGTGGATTAGTTGAACCCGTTTCTATTGTATGTTATTCGGGACGGGTTAGGACAGGTTTCCTTTATTAGTTGAACCCGTGTAGTTGAGGTTGAGTTACTTTCTGGAATATATTGAATATGTTTATTGTTTGAAGTTTTTGAAAGTTTGTATTTTGTATCGCTTCCGCATTCAGATTTGGCATATTTTCACTTGTACAGGGTTTGGGTACCGCCTAGCTTAGGTTGAATTTTCGTTTATCACCCGTTCGCTGCGACTTGGTGCGTGTGCGGACTTTTCATTTCGTACACGTGACGGGTCATAATGCAGGGGTGTGGTGCCCCACCGCTTGGGGTGCTACAGTTTCGTATGCATTTTATTTATTTATTTATTCATTTATTTATGCTCCTAAGTGTTTATTAAATTGTTTATATGCCTAATTAATTATTTGAATAATTATTTGTTACAATTTGTTAAAAATTTGTTCGTTTTGACCCCGTTCGATCCGTATGACCCCGTATTTGCTCCTAATTATGTGACTACGTGAAATGCATGAAATATGTTTTTTTATGAACTTGTCTACATGTTCGTTTTACGTTTTGAGTTCGTTTGATACGGTTCTTGAACCGTTTTATTTGCTAAGGGACTCGAGGGCCTCACTCATTTTAGTGCAACTCCTGTTTCGGAAGGCGTAACTTGGGCTCGGGGATTCAGATTCAAATTCCGGAAGAAACGTCGGAATTGTAATAAAGAAAAAAAGATAAGAAACCTAGTTTTGTAATTTTCTAAGACCGTTCGACCCTCCGAATTTGGCCCAAAAGACGACCCGTGTGATAGAATCGACACCTTCGCCGACCCGTTTCTTATCTGAATCGCCCATATTTGAACCCATGTGACCCTAATTAAACCCTCTTTCACCCCATATGCTCCTCATTTGGACCCCAGCCTAGAAAAAGAGGAAAAGTAGCAGTTTATCCGAGAGAGAGAGAAAAGGGATTTTGACACTATTTATTTGGCCATTTCTTGCTCCATACACCTCCGATTCACCTCAAATTCGAAAGGTAAGTCCAAAATCTTGCTCTCCATATTCTCATCTTTGTTTTGGGTACTTATTTTATGAAGTTCATGGAGAATCAAGCATGCTATGGATAATATGATGAATAGTAAGGGTTTAGAGTAATTTGATGAATTTGACATGAAATCTCATGATTCTTGTTGGTTTGATGCATCATAAATGATCTTAAGACATCCATTATTGTTTATTTGAACTCATTTTAGAAGTAGTTTGCATTTAATGAAGGTTACCATTAATGTTTTTTGTATGAAAATGGAGATATATACATGGTTGATCCCTTTCCTTCATTCCTTTGCATGTTGCTTCAGTTTTTGCAAGATATATGGCATGAATTTGATGTATTCTCATTGAATAAACTTAAATTAGCATGCTAGATTGATTTAGGATTGGTTTTGGTTGAGTTTGTGCTGTTGTTGCTCTGTTTTTGCTGCTGTTGCGTGCTTGGTCGCGGCCGCGATCGCGCCAAGTGCTTTCTTGGTCGCGATCACGACCTTATTTTCCTTTTGCTGAATGTTCAAGTCATGGACAAGACCCTTTTCAACCTGTTTTTGGTTGCAGCCACAACCTGCTTTTCCCTTTTGTTTGAGTTATGGTCGCGGGCACGACCTTTTGTAGTGAAAAAAGTGGCGCGGCCGTGACCTACCTTGGGTGTTTGTGCATTGTTTCATTGTTTGTTTGTGCTGTACTGAATTTGTATGCCTCGTTTATGACTTATATGTTATGTTAACATAGCATATTATGTGTTAAGTGTTATGTTATGAATTTATGGCCATTTTTACGTGCTCGTTTGTTATTTATGCTCTCCTAGGTGTAACATGCTACCTTAACGTGTGTATTCACTTCATGCTTCGGTTATGTGCCTTGTATGACTTTTCCTTGCTCTTATATGATATGAAATGCCTTCTTAGCATGTTGTATGATATGTTATGCATGTTATATGAAATTTATGAATTTATTTGTTATGATTTATAAGACTTATGACTTGATATGAACTTGTATGCATTATATGTTAATTCGTTCCACTCCTTATGCATCTTTCACATCCGTATGCATATGCCGAGCATCTATTTGGTTCATATGTGAGTCTAAGTCCATATTTCATCCTTTGTTTTGTTCAGATCTTTGTTTCGAGGGGAAAGGAGGTGGTCTTTTAGGTGTGTTCCGGTTTGCTTCGTCCGTGTGGTCGACAAGGTGAGGTTTCTTTGTTTTAGTTAATATGACCTACAACCCTACATGAATTTTAAGCCCGTATGTGACCTACGTATATATATATATATATATATATATATATATATATATACATATATATGTATTTAGATATGTTTTTGATACGTATTTTGTGGGAATTGGCCCGTTTGTTATGAAACGTTTGAAAAACGCTTTTATGTATACGTAAGTTATATTTTCGTTTGTTTGTTTTGAAAAAGGGTTTGTGTGTGTGATTTTGAAACTAGCGAGTTATGGCTTTGAAAAATAAATCTGATTTTGAAATTTTAGAACTTTCGAACAATTTGAACAATTAGAAGAGCCCTAAAGATTTGTGCAAAGGAGCCCCGAGACGGTGTTGGGCCGTCGGGTCAGTCCCGAGTACGGTCTTCACTTAGAAAGAATCAACCCTGATCCCGCCAGGAGGTTTGCTGGGGGATGGAGTCCTCGGGCCTAAGTGTTATGAAACTCACGACCCATGCTGTGTGAACGATGGTTAGCGTAGGCAGCCCTTCCATCACCCGGAGAAGAGGTATGTGTGTTTGATTATGTTTTCATTTGAATTATGAATTCGGTTTTGAATATGAACGGAGTTAGGTTTGTCTGAGATTCGTACTCATCGAGTTGTGTTATTTTGATTATGAATTTGTTCGTGAAATGGCAGTGGACTATTAATTACTAAAATTTGGTTGATTTTGGCCTTTGGCCTTAACTCTTTTCTATATACATAGTATCACGGACTAAAACATTTTAGAATGCAAAAAACACGCCCCAGTTAACGAACTCTTTAATTTTGAATATGCTCTGCTCTTATGTATATGTATGTGTGAGTGCATTAACCCCTCACAAGTCTTTAGGACTGACCCCTCCTCGTTAACTTCTTTTTCCCCTGTGTTTATTGAGTTTGCAGGTGCAGGTTGGGTTTGTGCTAGGCGGCGGTCCTTTGTTTGAGTCTGTTCAAGTTCGTTAGTAGAGTCTTCTGTATTTTGCATCTTTACTTTCAGTTTTGGTATTATGTATAAGAAATGTGTGAATATGATTTAGAATTTGAGGTTTGATCCATGTATGATTTATTTGGCCTTGGATGGGTAATATGTGTAATTTGTAATAATTCGAGCATGTATGTTTGTATTTGAGATCCTGTGGCTTCCGCACCTGTATTTGATTATTTCTACGCACTCTGTATTAGGGTCTAGACCGCCTAGCTAGTGTGTGTGTTTTTGTTTGTCACCCGTTCACTATAGCTTTGTAGCACACAAAACGCAAAGATGCCACATCCCCGCACTATAGTTCAATCCACATATGAGATGGACGACCCATACATGAACTAAAATATAGCGAACGGGAGACAATAATTAAAAAAAATAACACTGGCTAGGCGGGACTAACCCCAAACTAACTAATCAAATTTAAAATAATTTTAAGCGGAAGCATAAGCACCATAATATATTCAATATCAACATCGAAAGCATGCTATTTCCACTATATCCACATATCAATACATTATTATCTCCTAAATACATAAGAAATAACGATAATAATAAATCATATGCAATAATAAATAAATAGACCGTGCATGACTCGACTACACTGACTGGACTTGACTCGATTCCCTCCTAGCACGCACCAGCATGAACCTGAAAGGTGGAGGCGTCAGTCTATGAAGACTGAGTCAGGGGTATAAATAAATATTAACGCAAGTAACATGCAAGTTATATTCTCGGGTAAAGTTTTGGAAAGGAAAAATAATATAAGTTCAAGAATATAACATGCTTCGCCCGAGAGTACAACTATCCAATTTAACACTTTGCTTCAATCAGTTTCATGCAATACGTGGCCTGGCGAGTGAGGGCAATTCTCCAACCTTACACCAATAGTGAACAATACATGCTTGCTTTATTCATTAATAGGTGATCATGTAATTCAGTTACAGTGTAGCAGTGCGAAATTGTATTCAGTCAATACAATCAATGAATGAAATCCATATAGTAACCCGAGGACAGCCCGTGGTGCCGGACCCGACCCCACTCTCCTTCTCCCTCTAATGATGGGAAGGTAGCTAGCTTTCACCATCCACGACATGGTGTACGTCAGGAACATGACTCCCACGCACGGAACTCCTTCCTCCACCAAACCTCCTGGTGGATTCAACATGGTAACAAAGGAGCCGAACCCAAAGGCTTTAACTTGGAAACCAAAGAGCACCCGAAAATTGAGGTAATTGCATTCATGGCATCACATTCATGCATATTTATATCTTGGGGAAACTGACTTTTTGTTTATTTTCTTTCGCTTTGCTGCTCTTTGTGCTTGTTGTTGTTGCCTGTGTTGCTTTCTTTGTGGGAACTCTCTCCTTGAAGAAAGTTACTGAGTTTAGAGCTCGGGTGTTTGTGCGTTATGAGGGCCGAGTTTGCTGTCGTTTTTGAAGGTGCCTTCTTGTCAAGGTACGGGGCTACCTTAAGGCGTGGGTTGTTTGTTCGGGCTTGGTGTCATTGTTGGTGGCTTTTAGGAGGTCCATTCGGGGATCAACGATATTCTCGAGTATTAGATTAAAGGCTAACCCGCTTGTATCCTTCATAGAAGTGGATGGTGCTACAAGAGCCCGAGGACTTCCTGGTTTGGAGAGCAGGCCTTTGGAGTTGAAGTTTGTCCCCAAAATTGATCAAGAAATTACCTTAGGACCTGAGGACAGGTCCTTTTGAAGCAGGGGAGGTTATAACATCCCGCTCGTCCGGCTGTACAGGTACGTACTTTCGAGAGAGTTTCGTATGCGTTCTATTTATTTATTTATTTATGCTTCTAAGTGTTTACTAAATTGTTTATATGCCTAATTGATTATTTAAATAATTATTGGTTACACTTTGTTAAGTATTTGTTCGTTTTGACCCCGTATGATTCCTCGCTCAATCCGTATGACCCCGTATTTGCTCCTAATTATGTGACTACGTGATATGCACGAAATATGTTTTTTTATGAACTTGTCTACGTGTTCATTTTATGTTTTGAGTTCGTTTGATATGGTTCTTGAACTGTTTTATTTGTTAAGGGACTCGAGGGCCTAACTCCTTTTAGCGTACCTCATGTTCCGGAAGGTGTAACTTGGACCGGGGATTCGGCTTTGAATTCTGGAAGAAGTGTCGAAATCATAATGAAGAAAAGAAGCTAAGGAACCTAGTTTTGTAATTTTCTAAGTCCGTTCAAACCTCCGAATTTCGCCCAAAACACGACCCGTGTGAGAGATTCGCCACCTTCACCCGTTTTGATCATAACCTACCCGTTTCTTATCCGAATCGCCCCATATTTAAACCCATGTGACCCTAATTAAACCCTATTTCACCCTATATGTTCCTCATTCGGACCCCAGCCAAGGAAAAGAGAAAAAGTAGCAGTTCATCTGAGAGAGAGAGAGAGAGAGAGAAGGGATTTTGATACTATTCATTTGGCCATTTCTTGCTCAATACACCTCCGATTAGCCTCAAATTCGAAAGGTAACTCAAGAATCTTGCTCTCCATATTATGCTTTTTGTTTTGAGTGCTTATTTTTTGAATTTCATGGAGAATCAAGCATGCTATGGATAATATGATGAATAGTAAGGGTTTAGAGTAATTTCATGAATTTGACATGAAATCTCATGATTCTTGTTGGTTTTATGCATCATAAATAATCTTAAGAGATCCATTATTGGTTAGTTGAACTAATTTTAGAAGTAGGTTGCATTTAATGAGGTTACCATTAGTGCTTTTTGTATGAAAATGGAGATATATACATGTTTGATCCCTTTCCTTCATTCTTTTGTATGTTGCTTCGGGTTTAGCATGATATGTGGCATGAATTTGATGTATTCTCATTGGATAAAACATAAATTAGGATGCTAGATTGATTTAGGATTGGTTTTGGTTAAGTTTGTGCTGTTGTTGCTCTGTTTTTACTGTTATTGCGTGCTTGGTCACGGTCGCGATCGCGCCAAGTGCTTTCTTGGTCTCGGTCGCGACCTTGTTTTTCTTTTGCTGCATGTTCAGGTCATGGCTAGGACCCTTTTCAGCCTATTTTTGGTGGTGGCCGTGACCTGCTTTTCCCTTTTGTTCAAGTTATAATCGCGGGCGCGACCTTTTGTAGTGAAAAAGGTGGCGCCCGCGACCTACCTCGCGTGCGTGTGCATTGTTTCGTTGTTTGTTCATGTTGTACTTGGCTTGTATGCCTCGTTTATCACTTATATATTATGTTAACGTGTCATATTATGTGTTAAGTGTTATATTATGAATTTATGGCTTGTTTTACGTGGTCGTTTTTTATTTATGCTCTCCCACGTGCAACATGCTACCTTAACGTGCATATATGACTTCATGCTTCGGTTATGTGCCTTGTATGATTTTTTCTTGCTCTTATATGATATGAAATGCCTTCTTAGCATGTTGTATGATATGTTATGCATGTTATATGAAATTTATGAATTTATTTAATATGATTTATAAGACTTATGATTTGATATTAACTTGTATGCATTATATGTTAATTCGTTGCATTTCTTATGCATCTTTTGCATCCGTATGCATATGCCGAGCATCTATTTGGTTCATATATGAGTTTAAGTCCGTCTTTCATCCTTTGTTTTGTTCAGAGCTTTGTTTCGAGGGAAATGAGGTGGTCTTTTAGGTGTGTTCCGATTTGCTTCGTCCGTGTGGTCAACAAGGTGAGGTTTTTTTCTTTTAGTTAATATGACCTACAACCCTACATGAATTTTAAGCCCGCATGTGACCTACGTTTATATATATGTATTTAGATACGTGTTTGATATGTATTTTGTGGGAATTGGTCCGTTTGTTCTGAAACGTCTGAAAAACGCTTTTATGTATACGTAAGTTATATTTTCGATTGTTTATTTTGAAAAGGGGTTGGTGTGTGTGATTCTGAAACTAGTGAGTTATGACTTTGAAAAATAAGTCTAATTTTGAAAATTTAGAACTTTCGAACAATTTGAACAATTAGAAGAGCCTCGGAGATTTGTGCAAAAGAGCCCCTAGTACGGTCTTCACTTAAAAAGGATCAACTCTGATCCCACCAAGAGGTTTGGTGGGGGATGGATTCCTCGGGCATGAGCGTTATGAAACTCACGAACCATACTGTATGAACGATGGTTAGGGTAGGCTGCCCTTCCATCACCCGGAGAAGAGGTATGTGTGTTTGATTCTATTTCCGTTTGAATTATGAATTTGGTTTTGAATATGAACGGAGTTAGATTGGTCTAAGACTCATACTCACCGAGTTGTGTTATTTTGATTATGAATTTGTTCGTGAAACGGGAGTGGACTATTAATTACTAAAATTTGGTTGATTTTGGCCTTTGGCCTTAACTCTTTTCTATATACCTAGTATCACGGGCTAAAACTATTTCGAATGTAAAAACCATGCCCCGGTTCACGAACTCTTTAATTTTGAATATGATTTGCTCTTATGTATATGTAAGTGTGAGTGTGTTAGCCCACTTACCAGTCTTTAGGACTGACCCCTCCTCATTGTCTTCTTTTTTCCCTGTATTTATTGAGTTTGCAGGTGCAGGTTGGGTTCGTGCTAGGCGGCGGTCCTTTGTTTGAGTCTGTTCGAGTTTGTTAGTAGAGTCTTCTGCATTTTGCATCTTTACTTTCAGTTTTGGTATTATGTATAAGAAATGTATGAATATGATTTAGAATTTGAGGTTTGATCCATGTATGATTTATTTGGCCTTGGACAGGTAATGTGTGTAATTTGTAATAATTCGATTATGTATGTTTGTATTTGAGATCTTGTGGCTTCCGTACCTGTATTTGATTATTTATGCACACTCTGTATTAGCGTCTAGACCGCCTAGCTAGTGTGTTTGTGTGTGTGTTTTTTTTTTATCACCCGTTCGCAGTAGCTTGGTGCGTGTGCGGAGTTTCCATTTCGTTACACGTGTCGGGCTATAGTGCGGAAAGGTGTAGTGCTCTGCGCTCCGGGTTGCTACATACAAGAATTGAAGCTTTCTTGAAACGTATTGAGCCGCCCTCAAACGTTTTTCATGCGGCATGAAATCCCCATTTCTTGAATGATTCTTTCTTTGAGATTCCAAAGTAGAAATCCTCTAGAAGTATCCATACCAGTATTAGATTCAAATAATATCAATGAGTGTGCTAGTACTATAATATGTGTATTAAAGAAACAAGAAACGAGAAAGAAAACAAGAGCGTAATTAAATCTCCCTTCAAAACCCCTGTTTGACAAAGATTGAATCTGCCACGCCTTAGCCCTCTTGAAAAAAACTCGTCCGATCCTCTTCTACTCGAACGGACCATACTTTTTCAAGAAACTTGTATTTTTTCAATCAAATTATGTCAGTGAAAAAATCGTTCCATCAGCCCTTGATATATATATGGGGTTTCTTAAACCCTAAGTCTGTTTAGGAATAGGATTCCTAGTTTAACTTTTCTTCTATTTTTCTTTCTCTGCAAGCAATAACATCTTATCTAAATAAGATATTATTCTTCTAGAAAGAGCTCCTAACTAAATTAGGAATATTTAATTATTCCAATAATAATTAAATATCTTGTCTTTGTAATATCTTATCTAATCAAATTAGAATAATATTAAATAGAAGATATTTTATATTTAACTTATTTATTTATTCTCATCATATTAGAACAATTAAATAATTAAATATCTTGAATTAATTCTCCAATTAATTTCATGAAGGACTTTAGAATTAATTCATTTATTAATTCTAATGGGATAAATTAATTCCTAATTAATTTCCTTTTGGGCTATATAATTAATTCACTAATTAATTATGTCGTGGCTTTATAATTAATTCACTAATTAATTATGTCGTGGCTTTATAATTAATTCACTAATTAATTATATTTGAGCTTAATAATTAATTCACTAATTAATTAACACATGATCCAATTCCTCAATTGGATTCACACGTCCCAAGCATGCTCTTGATCCACACGTGTGGTCTCGTTTCGATCAATCATTTGATCTTTCCATAATACCCTTTGAACCTGGAATTTGTGTGTGACCCTCTAGGTTCAATTTCAGTTAGCAGTGAGCCTAATTAATTAAAACACTTTATCAATTAATTATCTCACAAATCATACGACTATAATCTAGCAACAGGTGTGTGACCCCTACTCGAAATGTGAATGTATATTCGAAAGAACCTTTCAGTCAATGACATCATGTGGGATACGATCCTCCTACCATCCTATCTCTCAATTAAGATCTAGGGCATGGGAATATAAATTGCCCTACTAATCATAATCTTAAAACAAAGTTCCCTTCATATTCTATTTGATCTCAATCCAAGAAAACCACATTTTCTTGATGTCTTGATCTAACTACCTTGCACAAGGATTTTGGGATGGAACATGAATGACTTGTGTAATAAGAGATCTCATCTTGCCTACAGCAAGTGCAGGTCCTGTAACACCCCGCTCGTCCAGCCGTACAGGTACGTCGTAACGAGAGTGTTATTTGCCCTTTTAAATTATTTAATTATGCACTTATTGTTAGGAATAGTGCCCTTAAAGCAGATTTTGGCTTTACTATTTCCTTGTAATATCACAAACAGTCTTTGAATAATAAACAAGATGATTTTGTTCATAGGCATTCACTTCTTTATGTGATTATTTATGTCTGTTTGGGTTGATTGTGTTTTTGCATGTATTAAACTCCTCTAATCCGATGAGGCCGTTAAGAAATTTGTTGTTATGGGAACGACACATGAAATAAGTTCTTAACTCCATAGGCGACAATTAGAAACTTCTCCAAGTCAAGAGTTCTGCAGACAGTGGGAGTGTTGACCTTGACTCTGTTGAGACTTGCTTATGTGATTATGTCCTTTTGAAGGATCACTCAGTTTCATGGGGTGATAAGTGCATACGATGATGCGTTCATAATACATGAGGGTGATTGTTATTAGAACTTCATCACTGAGATGTCCCGCGTGAGAACATTCCTAAATGGGAAGGGAAGTCTCCTAGAAATTCCAGATTAGGAAATATCTCACAGGTCAATAACTTGATTCATTAATCCTTAGACTTGAGATTCTGTAATGTCTCATATGAGCTAACTCTGTAATCTTTGATATAGGCTCAAAAGGGTGTCGTCATATAGACACCTGAACCACAGCCTATGTTGGGATTACACAAGTGGCATATGTAGAATTAGTAGAATCTACAAATTGCAAGAACAAGAATGATCTCTTACTGATTGAGTTGTTCGTAGTCCATTAACTTAAACCCTTGGCCAAAGTGGATAAAAGATCAAGACATCAAGAAAATGGGGTTTTCTTGGGTTGGGGTCTAAATGGATATGAAACGAACTTAACTTTAAAGAACAAGAATATTTAGGCTCTGAGAATATTCCCATGCCTTAGTTCTTGATTGGGAGATGGAGTTGTAGGAGGATCGTATTTCACTGTATGTTATTGACTGAAAGGTTCTTCGATTAATTTCATTATTCGGCTAGGGTCACACATCCATTGTTAGATTACGATAGTGTGATCTGTGAAGTGATTAATTAATTAGTGAATTAATTAATTACTGTCACTGCTAATCGAATAATGAACCTATAGGTCACACACAAATGCCAGGACACGAGGGTTATGGTAGGATGTCAATATGATTAACAAAGGATCAAAATGTTGATCGAAGAGGGCGAGACGAGTCACGCCGTACCACGTGTCATGCACACGTGGCTGCCACGTGTCATGCACGCATGGCCTGCACGTGTAATGTAGTAACGTGGTTTCGGCATGTAATTTTATTACACGCGAATTCTTTTCTAGAATTAATTAATTAAATTGTAATTAATTAATTTAAGTCTTTTAATTAATTTTGAATTAATTATTAAGATTTTATTTCTCAGCTTAACCCAATAAATAATTAATTGGGAATTAATTAATTTATTGAATCTTGACTTTTAGCTTTAGGAAAGTTGAAAAGGCTAACTTCCTATTGTAGGAGTGAGAAGATTATTCCTGCTAGACTTGGAGAATAAGTTAGGAACTTATTTTCTCCAATTAAATAAATAATTAAATTAGTTAATTAGTGAGCAAGAAAAGAAGTCCACTAGGTTTAGGAAAACCCTAGGGAGTTCGAACCCCCCTCCCCTTGTATAAATACAAGGGTGGGGCTTCTCTTATTCTTTAGACCAACACTCACGAAGTGTTAAGTTGTTGAGAAAAATAAAAGAAAAGTTTTCAAAAGCAAAACCCTAGCCATTAACACAAGTTATAGAACTAGCATTCTCACTTGCTTGATCGTGTTCTAGGACTGGTGTGGATACGCTTTAGAGGATCGCTGCTTTGGGATCTATCGAGAACCGTTCGAGGGACATTCCGCTTGAAGGGTGTTCAGTAGGCGGTACTGACATCACTAGAAAGCTTCAATTAACGTAAGTTTCTAAACACCCTGAGATACGAGACGAGAATTGCAAGTCCATGATCAATCTTTTGGAAAAATTTTAAATTTTCGCTGCGTTTCTGCTCTAGTTTTCCAACACTTATGTGATTTAAATGATAAATATATTCTAATCTTGAAATATATGAAATATTTGTTAAGGTTATAACTTGAATTTCGAATGTTTATGCCTATATGCCCTGGAACTTGACCTATATGAATCTGATTTTAATTCCGAATTTTTTAAAATTTTGATATGCATGAATTACATTAGTTATGAACATGATTATATGCTTGTTATATGTTGTTTGTTTGATTTGTTTTTGAGAGACGGGACCTAAAGGGGCTAAAGGGCTTTTAGCGCACCTTGGGTACCGGGCGATATAACTTGAGCTCGGGAATTCAGATTCAAATTCTGTCACCACCATTGCACTCTTTTCAACGATTCAGAGCTAATGGAAGTGGCCTCATATTTTTCTAAGCCCATTGCACTCTTTGTACCTTTGTTGACTATTTTAGCCATATCTTAAACAATAATTGACCAAAAGACATGAAACTTGGCCCCACACCTCCATGAACTAATCCCCTATCACTCTCTCAGCCTTTCATTTCATTCCACTTGAATAAAAATAAGGGTTTCAGCTGCTAAAACAGAGATAGCCAAGGAAGAGAGAAGAGCATTATTCCTTTTTCAGCATTTGAGCTCAATACACCTCCGATTCACTCCAAATTTGAAAGGTAAGTTTACGAACTTGTTCTACTTTTTCTCCTCTTTCTTTTAAGTCCTTAATTGCTGATTTTCATGGAGTTATGAGCATGTTATGGATAATTTGATGAATAGTAAGGGTTAGGGCCATTCTTCATGAATTTGGATGAATTCTTGTGTTTCCTTTTGAATTAATGCAACCTAAATAAACCTAAGACATCTATTATCACTTCTATGAACTTGTATTGCATGACAGCTAAGGTAGTTTGAGGGTATCATTTGAGAACTTGGAGATTTATGCATGAATATGAAAATGGAATTTGCTTCTTGCTCTTACCTCTTGCTATGCAGCTGATCTTGCCTAGTTTTTGAGCTTTTTATGCATGTATTTTCTAGCTTTAACTTACCTTGAAGTGTTGGCTTGATCTAGGATTGATTTGGGTGAGTTTTGGGGCTGGCTTTCTCGTTTTTGCCTACTGCTGCGAAGGAGTCGCGGCCGCAATCGCACCAAGGTCATTCTTGGTAGCAGCCGCGACCTCTTTTTCCTCTTATTTCGACCTGTAGGTCACGGCTATGACCTTTTCCTTCTCTTTCTCAGTCATGGTTGTGACCTACTTCAGCCCTTGTTTCGTGTTGTAGGTCTCGGGCGCGACCTTTTGTGAAGAAAAGAGGTAGCAGTCACGACCCTGTTATGCAAGTGTGTGTTGTTTTCTCCTTTCGTTCGTGCTTTGCTTGGTTTTTATGCTTCATTTATGATTCGTATGTTATGTTGACATGTCATATTATGTGTTAGGTTATATGTTATGAATTTATGGCTCATTTTAAATGCTCGTTTCCGAGTTTTGCTCTCATATGACCTAAATGCCTTCTAATATGCATGTATGAGCTAATACTTCATTTACTTGTTTAGTATGCTATTTTCTTGTTTCTTTTATAACTCGAGTGTTTGTCAACATGTTAATTTATGTGTTATCTTCAAGGTATTAAATTTATGGATCCATTTGATGTGAAATATGTGAGATATGAACTTATACATCTTAAGTGTTACCTTATCACATTTCATATGCATTTATATGCACTTGTTGAGCCTCTAATTGGTCCATATGGAGTCTAAAGTTGTCTTTTCTTGTTTGCTTTGTTCAGTGGTTCGTCCCAGGGGTGACGAGGTGATTCTCTTTAGGAATAGTACCCTTAAAGCAGCTTTTGGCTTTACTATTTCCATGTAATATCACAAATAGTCTTTGAACAATAAACGAGATGATTTTCTTCATAGGCATTCACTTCTTTATGTGCTTATTTATGTCTGATTGGGTTGATTGTGTTTTTGCATGTATTGAACTCCTCTAATCCGATGAGTCCTTTAAGATCTTTGTTGTTATGGGAACGACACATGAAACAAGTTCTTAACTCCATAGGCGAGGATTAGAAACTTCTCCAAGTCGAGAGTCCGACAGACAGTGAGAGTGTCGACCTTCACTCTGTTGAGACTTGCTTATGTGATTATGTCCTTTTGAAGGATCACTCAGTTTCATGGGGTGATAAGTACATAGGATGATGCGTTCATAATACATGAGGGTGATTGTTACTAGAACTTCATCACTGAAATGTCCCGCGTGAGAACATTCCTAAATGGGAAAGGAAGTCTCCTAGAAACTTCCAGATTAGGAAATATCTCACAGGTCAATAACATGATTCATTAATCCTTAGACTTGAGATTCTGTAATGTCTCATATGAGCTAACTCTGTAGTCTTTGATATAGGCTCAAAAGGGTGTCGCCATATAGACACCTGAACCATGGCCTATGTTGGGATTACACAAGTAGCATATATAGAATTAGTAGAATCTACAAAGTACCTACACTTGTTGCAAGAACAAGAATGATCTCTTACTGATTGAGTTGTTCGTAGTCCATTAAACTTAAACCCTTGGCCAAGGTGGATAAAAGATCAAGACATCAAGAAGATGGGGTTTTCTTGGATTGAGGTCTAAATGGATATGAAACGAGCTTAACTTTAAAGATCAAGAATATTTAGGCTCTGAGAATATTCCCATGCCTTAGTTCTTGATTGAGAGATGGAGTTGTAGGAGGAACGTATTTCACTGTATGTTATTGACTGAAAGGTTCTTCGATTAATTTCGTTATTCAGCTAGGGGTCACACATCCATTGCTAGATTACGATAGTGTGATCAGTGAAGTGATTAATTAATTAGTGAATTAATTAATTACTGTCACTGCTAATCGAATAATGAACCTATAGGTTCACACACAAACGCCAGGACACGAGGGTTATGGTAGGATGTTAATATGATTAACGAAGGATCAAAATGTTGATCGAAAAAGGCATGACCTGCCACGTGTCACGCTTGGAAAGTGGTTGTTACGTGTCGTGCACACGTGGCCTGCACGTGTAATGTACACGTGTAGTAACGTGGTTTCGGTGTGTAATTTTATTACACCCGAATTCTTTACTAGAATTAATTAATTAAATTGTAATTAATTAATTTAAGTCTTTTAATTAATTTTGAATTAATTATTAAAATTTTATTTCTCAAGCTTAACCCAATAAATAATTAATTGAGAATTAATTAATTTATTGAATCTTGACTTTTAGCTTTAGGAAAGTTGAAAAGTCTAACTTCCTATTGTAGGAGAGAGAATACTATTCTTGCTAAACTTGGAGAATAAGTTAGGAACTTATTTTCTCCAATTAAATAAATAATTAAATTAGTTAATTAGTGAGCAAGAAAAGAAGTCCACTAGGTTTAGGAAAACCCTAGGGAGTTCGAACCCTCCTCCCCCCCCCCCCCCCTCCCCCTTGTATAAATACAAGGGTGGGGCTTCTCTTATTCTTTAGACCAACACTCACGAAGTGTTAAGTTTTTTAGAAAAATAGAAGAAAAGTTTTCAAAAGCAAAACCCTAGCCATTAACACAAGTTATAGAACTAGCATTCTCACTTGCTTGATGGTGTTCTAGGACTGGTGTGGATACGCTTTAGAGGATCGCTGCTTTGGGATCTATCGAGAACCGTCCAAGGGACATTCCACTTGAAGGGTGTTCAGTAGGCGGTACTGACATCACTAGAAAGCTTCAATCAACGTAAGTTTCTAAACGCCTTAAGATACGATACGATAATTGCAAATCCATGATCAATCTTTTGGAAAAATTTTAAATTTCCACTGCGTTTCTGCTCTATTTTTCCAACATGTGGTATCAGAGCTACCTTGCAACGCTCGTATTGTATCGTTACTGCTTTACGAATTTTGATTGAAAATTCTAGAATTTGAGTATATGTTGTGTATTCATGATTTTAGTTTGAAATACGAAATTACCGGATCAAAACTGTTTCTTGAAAATTTTGTGAAAATCGTTTTCTGTTTAAATCTGGTTTTAAGCTGGTCAGATTCAGATTTGGTTGAACTGTTTTAATTCCGAATTGGAATTGATGAATTTATCGAAATTACGAAACGGGATCGGAACGGATTCACCCGCACGCATCGCGTGCGGGATAACGCGCACCTAGTACGCGCATGGGGCTGCACGTCGCAGCCCCACACCACTAATCCCATCGCGCAGCAGACGCCCGGGCGCGCCTAGGCTCTGCTACGCGGCTCCGTCCCACCATCGCCGAGACCGCCCGCCCTCACCTAGTACGCGCATGGGACTGCACGTTACGCGCGGCCCAGTGCGCAGTCGTGTTCGCTCACTTTCGGGCACCTCTCGCAAGCCTTCCGACAGTTGCGCGGGCGGTATGCGCACTGCTGCCTTTTGTACGCGCTTGCGGGCGGCGGGTGCGCGCCTCGCGCAGGCTGTCCCGGGATGACTTTTCGTTTCGTGTTTTCGAAGTTTCGAAAATCCCCAAATTACGAAAATTTGATTTTATTTTAAAATTTGATTTTAAAATTATAAAATTATTTATTTGAAATAATTATAAATTTTGGGATTTTATGA
This sequence comes from Lantana camara, assembly GCA_037501455.1. Classification (NCBI taxonomy): domain Eukaryota; kingdom Viridiplantae; phylum Streptophyta; class Magnoliopsida; order Lamiales; family Verbenaceae; genus Lantana; species Lantana camara. The sequence continues at coordinate 45,866,288 of CM074859.1, forward strand.
ATTAAAGTTAAGTTCTTATTTTTCGAGAAAATTACGAAAATCACTTTGAATGATTTATTAGACAAAAATTTAATTTTGAATTAATTGTTGTTTTGTCATAATCCGGTGAATTCGGTTTTGAATAAATTCGTGAATAATGAACTATATTCAAATTGCTTAAGTTAATTGTAACTTGAAGTCAAAGGAATTTTAAATTTAGTTGGTAAATTTAAATAAAAGCGGAATCATGCTAGTTTAGATGATCATGGGTTAGTCTTATGTATGTTTCAAATTCTGCACATGGATGATTTCAATTGGGGTCGGAGCCCCATAGTTGCGCATTTTCAATTGGGGTTGGAGCCCTACTTATGTGCGTACTGTTATGTGTTTATTATGTGGATTTTCTTATTAATGTTTTGGGGCCGGGGTATGCCCCGTGCACTTGTTTATGGCCAATATGAAGATCTAGCCATATTACTTTATGTAAAGAGAGTAGAACTTAGGATGTGAGGTTTTTATTTTCATTTTAGAGACAAGCACCCATGGAATACGAAGGATCCACAAGGAGCACTTGAAGAACGGTGGCCATAAGAAGACCCCTCAAAATGTTTAGGAGGGTTTCTATTAATGTAATAGATAGGGCTGTTTTTCCATTAAATTGTGTACCCCTATGTGATATGAACTGTCTTATGTGGCATGAATGTCAGAACTAGTGATTTTGGAGTGGCTCCCGAAATAACAAGTAAGATAGGATACCCATGATCATCTCATAATTAGTATCATGCTAGGACATGTTATCTGCTAATTGCTTCTGTGATGCACTTTACGTGAAATTGCATTAAACAAGACAATTAAAATTTGGATAACATTATATGTTCGTGAGGTCATTCGAAAATCCCTTTTAAATATTAAGCTAAATTCGAATAAATAGGCATTTTATCACGGTAATAAAATTCCTAGCATTCCATCAATAGGATTTAGGACTTAATAAGTGAACCTAGTTGTTGTCTTACGAGTTGTGGGGTAATTAGTGGATCTTATTAACTCCTAGTTTCTTGATTAATTATTTTAAGTAATTAACATTTCTTAACCATTTTAGAATGGGCGATGTCTCACGAGTCGTGGGTCGTTCCGGACTAAGTTTGGTTGATATCTTATGATTGATGGGTCTAGCTCAACACTGAAGTAGATATGGATGTCTCACGAGTCGTGGGTCCATAGTCGAAAGATCAGTTATGCAAAACATTACTAGGAATTCAATAAGAGATCCAATTGGTAAATAGTACCTACCTAAGAATCTTAGACCTTTGGATGTCTCACGAGTCGTGGGTCCAAAACTAAGATTGCTTGGGATCCTGGTACCCACCGAGAAATTAAGTTTCTTCTAAAGTCGTTGGGATTTCTGGACTTTCTAAAGACAGTGGGAGAACATATTTCTAAAGACCTTGATAATATTTATAATCATTATTATTTAGCATGCTCATGATTTCTATGTTTTTCCATTTAGGTTGTAGTTCTGTGATTCTCTACAAACTGAAATGGCAACCAAAAACCCTTTGGTATCCATCCTCGAATCAAACAAGTTGACGGGGCCCAATTACTCAGATTGGCTTTGGAATCTAAAGATAGTTTTAGATTCTGAGAACAGAAGATATGTTCTCTTCGAGGGAGAGCCTACCCCTGAGGGTGAGGCTCCGACTCAGGCCGAAAGAGACGCGATTGCGAAATGGTCTGAAGAATCTTTAAGCCGCCTCATGTTGGCTAACATGTCTCCGGATATGCAAAGGCATCATAAGTCTATAGAATACACTTGGGAGATTTATTACCATCTTGAGCAAATGTACCGCCCCAAAGAGCGTGTTCTAAGGTACAACGCCTCTAAGGAGCTCTTTCATCTCAGAATGAAGGAAGGTACAAGTGTCCACGAACATGGGCTTAAGTTCCTCGCTTTGAACGAGAAGCTTACTTCTATGGAGATGCCTCTAAGCGAGGACCTCGCCGTGGACTTGTTGCTCGCATCGCTTCCACCATCATTCAATCCTTTCGTGTTGAACTTCAACATGAATCATGCTCATGCTACTGTCGCTGAGCTAATTAGTCAGCTTTTGACTGCTGAAGTCACGATAAAGAAGGATAACAAAGTAATGATGGTCACATCCTCTTCTAAGCCTTCTAAAGGCAAAGGGAAGAAAGTTCCCCAGAAGATGGGATCTCTTAAACCCGATGGAGGGGTTAAAAAGAGAAAGGCCAAGAAAAAAAGGGGTCAGAGAGAGGAAGTTTGCCACCACTGTGGCAAGAAAGGGCATTGGAAGAGGAACTGCCAAGAGTACAAGGATACTCTAAAGAAAGGTGTGTTTACTGTTGAAGTAAATCTGTCTATTGATTCTAATTCTTGGGTACTTGATACCAACTGTGGAGCTCATATCTGTAATGATGTACAGATGCTAAATGAGGTTCGGCAGCTTAAAGAAGGAGAATGCGTCTTGAAGGTTGGGAATGGATCAAGCGTTCAAGCTTAAGCCATTAGGACGTGTAGATTAGATTTAGGTGTCTTTACTTTAGTTTTGAATAAAGTCCTTTATGTACCTTATATTATTCGTAATATAATTTCCATTCTAATATTAGATTGTGAAGGATATGAGACTTTCTCCCGAGATGGAAAATTTTATCTTAAGAAGAATAAAGCTTCCGTTTTACTTGGTACATTATCTAATGGACTTTATACAACTAAAGACACCAATATTTTGAATATACAACAATCAAACAAACGCAAAAGAGATGACAAGATCTCGGCTTCTTTATGACATACACGTTTAGGCTATATTTCTAAAGATATGATTGCTAAGTTAACTAATTTAGGATCATTCTATGATAATGAACTTAAAGAGTTGACTCATTGTAAATCATGTCTTAAAGGAAAAATGGCCAAGACTCCCTTTCATGGTAAAGTGGAGCGTGCCACTAAAGTGTTGGATTTAATCCATACTGATGTTTGTGGACCACTTAGTGTAACTACTAGAAACAATCATCAGTATTTCATAACCTTCATAGATGACTTTAGTTGTTTTGGTTATGTGTACTTAATGAAGTATAAATCCGAATCCTTTGAGAAATTCTTGGAATTCAGAAGGAGGTTGAGAACCAAATCGGTCACAAGATTAAGACACTTCGATCTGATCGAGGTGGCGAGCATCTAAGTGATGAATTCCTTAATCATCTCAGAGATAATGGAATTATCTCTCAGTGGACCCCTCCGGGAACTCCTCAATTAAATTGAGTTTCGGAAAGAAGGAGCAGAACCCTACTTGATATGGTTCGTTCTATGATGAGTTTCACTGAATTGCCACCATCATTTTGGGGCTATGCCCTAGAATCAGCATTAAGATTCTAAATCTTGTTCCCTCCAAATCTGTACCCAAAACCCCATATGAGATCTGGTTTGGCAAAATCCCTAACTATTCTTACTTAAGAATTTGGCGTTGTCCTGCTTACGTAAGAGGACAGTGGGAGATAAGCATGAAGCTAGATCAAGCTTATGTAACTTCGTAGGATATCCTAAAGAGTTGATAGGATATCATTTCTACGATTCTCTTGAATAAAAGGTCTTTGTGTCAAGAAACGCCACTTTTCTTGAGGACTCGTTCCTTAAATAAAAGGAAGGCAAGATCGCAGAACTCGAAGAGGGTCGAGACCAAGGTCCCATGCCTAGCTTGAAGAATGACGTCCCTATCCCTACCCAAGAGAGTGATACTCGTGAAAATCCTCCTCAAATAAGACGTTCTGAAAGCATTCCTAGACAACCAGAGAGATGGTATGGTTTTCTCAACCAAACATCTCAAATGGATAATGATCCATTAACTTATGAGGAGGCATTGTTAGATTCGGACTCTGAACAGTGGAAAGAAGCAACAAAATCTGAAATGGATTCCATGTACTTTAACCAAGTTTGGACCTTGGTTGATCCACCTGATGGGATCAGGCCCATAGGGTGTAAATGGATATATAAGCGCAAGCTTGGAATAGATGGAAGCGTGGCAGCTGTAGCACCCCTATCCGTAGAGATACCACACCCCCGCACTATAGGCCGATCCACATACGAAATAGACAATCCGTACATGAACTAACCTATAGCGAACGGGTGACAATTAAAAGAAAAGACGGGCTAGGCGGGACTAAACCCCAAAGCAATACAAAACCAAGACATATAAAAGTTAAAAGCGGAAGCATTAATATCAACATTACTTATAGGTACCATATTTACATCAAAAGTATAAATACTAATAGGTACCAACATGTATCAATACATTATCATCTCGTACTAACCTATACATGATCAAGTATTCAGAATGTGATCACAACGGACATAACATGAGAGGTAGCAAAATATATACAGGATGGTACACTGCTAGACTCAAGACAATGCAAGACTGGACCAGACTCCCGCCTAGCACGACCGGCTCTCAAGTACCTGAAAAGTGAAGTATCAGTCTACTGAAGACTGAGTGAGGGGCATAAGTATATATTAGCTCAATCACATGCAAGCTATAACCTCGGTTAAGGTTTTATAATTAAAAGTAATATAAGTTTACAATCACATAAACTCGCCCGAGATTACAACTACCAGTATTAAGTACTTGTTCATTTTCATGCAATCAATACATGGCCCCGGCGAGTGAGGGCGGTCTCCAACCTTACTCCAAATGCACATGAACATGCTTGCTTGTTTAATAGTCAATAGGTGATCATGCAATTTACTAATCGTGCAATCGTGCAATCGTGCAAAGGTGTAATCATATAACACGTTCATGAAATGGAAATCATGCAATAACCCGAGGAGCATCCGTGGTGCCGGACTCGTCCCCAGTCTCCTTCTTCCTCCGGTTTGATGATGGGATTGCAAGGCCCTAACATCCAATCTCGTTGAGCAGAGGGTACATGAATCCCTAAGCCCGGAGCTCCTTCCTCCACTAACCTCCTAGTAGATTCAGGGGTGACCCCTAACATGGTGAGGATAGCGCCAGAGTTACCCGTCAGCCCTTGCTTTCCCGGTTGGCTCTAGTCACTACCCTCGGGCCCAAGCGTAAACGGTCATGCTACTCGCCTAAACATGCACGAAACAATACATGGCTTGCCTGCTTGCTTGAACATGACTTGAAATGATCAATGGTTTATAAAGATTATAAATATAAATACCTTTTGGCCGAAATATCACATAAGGGATATACAGGTTCTATATACTAACGATTAAACCTCACCTTTACCGACAAAAGACAAGTAGGCACGGCCTACGGGGCTTGCTGCTCGTCCCTACGAAGCTGGTCTGTGCAAATAGACGTGTACACGTGAGACTTGACTCTAAAATGGACCAAATATAACGAACGGCGCAAATGCAACGAGATGACGAGGAAAATGCAATGTGGCATGATAGCATGTTGTTTCAGCACATATTGGATCATATAATAGCAATTCGGGGTCATAGAAGTCGTCGGATCGAGGGGCTAAAAACGTAATTTTATGCAGAATATTTTGTTCTGCAATTCAGGCGGGAACGGCCGTTCCGGACCCCTATGTAAAATGGGAACGGTCGTTCCCGTAATCCCCAAAAGCGCGCCTATGATTTTCAGTTTAAAAAAATGCGCTGAAGCTGGGAACGGCCCTTCCGGCACAAGGCCAAAATGGGAAAGGTCGTTCCCATGCTCGGCCGCCTAATTCATTTGAAAAGGTCGGAACGCCCATTCCCACTATGCCTTGAGGCTGGGAACGGTCGTTCCTAGTTTCTGAAACTGGAAAAACAGAGGAAACAGAGCAAGGCTACGGGAATGATCAACAAGGCAACCAAACTTCCATTTCCAATCAACCAAGTCATGATTTTCTGGAAATATGCTGCATACACCCTTAAAAGACAATGATATATCATCTAACCACACAAATCATGAAGTTTCATCAAGAATCCAAGGTTTCAAGTTCAAGCTCATATTGATCATTCAAGCTCAAATTCTCAAGAATTCCATGAATAAATCATGCCATCTTTCAAGAAATGATCTCCTAATCATGCTTCCATCTACAATTAATCCATTTAGCACATAACTCCCAAACCCTAGCTATCTCATACATGCTCAAGAATCACCAATTCATGGAAAACCAACCTTGACGTTAAAGAAATGAAGAAAGAAGATGAAGATGATGCTCAAGCTCCAAACATGGATTATTTCTTGGGAAAATCTTGATGAAATGATTAATTCTCTTCTTCCTTGCTTGAGGTTTTGGTTCGGTAAGACAAGGGAGCAAATGATCGATGTATTTGGATGCAAATGAAGAAGGAAGCTTGGAGATGGATTAATACCATGATTCATCATCCTTGAAATTGATGAAATGATCAATTTGCAATTTAGTCCCTCAAATATTTAAGTCATGCAACTAAGGATGAAAAGCTTTGGGAATTGATCAATTAGGTCCTCAAAAGATCATGCAATTAAGTCCCTAAAGGTTGGGAAGAAAATCAAGTAGGGACAAATTCGTGATTAAATCATACTCGGTGAATATTTTACGAAATGAATATTTTCGAGTCGTGAAAGGAACTCTCAATTTGATATAAATTGATAAAATTTCATGAAAGTATTATAAAATATAATTTATAAAATTATTTTAGACATAAGATACTAATAAATAAAAACCGGGGCGTTACAACTCTCCTCCCCTTAAAAAGGACCTGGTCCCCAGGTCCACTGTCAAGTTTTAAAATAATGTACAAGCCATAAGAGAACCCCGTCTCTTGGACTCGAAAGAAAGAACCCCGTCTTTCACAAGAAGTGAGAAACCCCGTTTCTCAGAAAAGAGTGAGAGAGCCCCGTCTCTCAACAGAAAAGGAGAGAGCCCCGTCTCTCACATGCACTGAAGTCGTTCAAGGAGTAGATAGCGAAAATAATGGCATGAATGTTACATAGACAAATAGAATCATATTAATTCCATAAATATCATATAGACAATTAAAAATCACTTTAATCACATATTTATCACTCGTAATTAACTGATTTGCAATGAACAAGAAATTAAATACAATAACAATAAGATCAGTGATGCACGTGGTATGCATGGTTAAATGTACCGTTCACCGGTGGTTGTATCGTGCATATAATTGGTACCTTCTTCTTCCCGAACCAGGTTCACATTTACATTTTGTGCTCCCCTCTCATGAACACCTTCCCGTGCTCGCACAGGTAATCTTCCACCCCCGGTCGATTTCCCTCGTCGCCTTGAGCAAGTATCTATGTGATGCTCGTCACTCCCACAGTAGAGACATAATCCCAACCGTTTCCTACAGCCATCATAAGTGTGGTTATCATGTCCACAATAACTGCAAAGAAGTTTCCCGGAAGATGTTGAGACTGGGTTACGCGAAGTTCCCGAACTCGATCCAAGTGATTGCTTCTTTTTCTTGCGCGATCTTTCCTGAGGTGCCGGGGTATGGTAAGATATAGGCCGCTTTCCTTTGCTAGAAAGTTGTCCCGACTTCGAACCTGAAGCCTGCCCGGGGTGAGGATTAGACCTTCTTGCCTCCAACGAGGTGGTGCCTCGGACCTTTTCTTGGGAGCCACTTGGAGTTAGTTTCCACACTCTTTTGATTTTCTTGAGTTGTGACCCGGTGGAATCCTTGTTTCCTTCAAAGGGTCTTGAGGATGGTTGGTTCTGAAATTCCCTAAATGCCATCAAAATTTGGCCCGGCTGTGATGATAAGACTCGCGACTCGGAGGAAACATACTCTTCTATCTTCTGATCCACTAAACGGACTAAGGACTCGAAGAACTCCTGAGGCTGAACCGGTGGGGGTAAATGCGGGGAAACTCTAAGCATTCGTTCCCTATAAGGGCAATCTTGAGACATCCTGTTAATCAAGACACTGAACATGCATGTTGAATTAATATGCCAATGCACGTTACACACTCAAAAGTAATAATTCAGCACATTGGAGCAAGTAAGTTCAATCAGGGAAATTACATATATGTAAAGAAATTTAAAATTAAAGTAGCGTATGATGCACGTGCTTATGGATGCATTGAACCTGCCACCGGAGTAATGGAAAAATTTATCTCGACATGAAATTCCTTGTTTATTGAATCATAAGCTTATCTTGAACTGGTTCTCATTTCTTGTTTTCCCACGGCCTTCTATTCTTCAAATTTATCTAACAGTCACTCGAGCATTCCCACGACTCAGTATTATGATTTCTGAAACCCGAAGTCTTCTATGCTCACGGAGTTAACATCTAGCTTACTCTTTAATAGTTACTCCCCAATTATTGCCCGAATCCTCTTCATGGTTGTCACTTTGATCCAAACTCCCTTGTTTACTCGTTAGGAGTTCGATTAGTTAACTGAACTCTCCCTCCACTTGTCTATACTTGATCGTTCGACAACCTCCCAGCAACTCTTTGCCTTTCTTTACCGTTTCCATTTGTTGCTTCCTTTCTTTTAACGTAACCTCGCAACACGACAATTCAGCTTGGATCTGGAAATGCCCAACTACCGAAATCTTTAACATGATTGTCTTTCAATTTCATATTCACTGGAGTGCTGAGCTTCCTTTATCCCTTTCTTAATTGAAATCCCAAAATTGTCCTTGCGTTAACTGGGGTAACTATATGATCCCCAAACAAGAACTCTTGAATTCATTGTCTGTTCCACTTATGGAATTGATTTCCTGACCCCTCTCGAACCATAAGTCTCCAGTTATTATCCCGATTCACCAAGTTGCCATCGTGATTGAAATCCTTCAAGTTTACTCTTTCAATTTGAATCGGTTATAAACTCCCTTTCTTACTTACCTACTTTTGAGCATGTAATTTCCTTCCAAAATTCTTTATCATCCGTTGCCATTTTCATTTGTTACTCCAAATCTCCCAATTCGTACTCTTGCACGGCCATCCAAATTGAGTCCGGAAAATAAACTCATTCCACCCGATTATAGAGTCCTAGGAGCTTTACCTTTCATGAATAAATCATCCAAAGCTACTAGCTCGATTGAAATGATCTTCTTCTCCTACTTGAATTTGCTCTCCAATTAACTAAGTCTCAATTTAACAACACCCTGAATCTTGAATAATTAGTATCCCAATCTCCCTTCACCTGGCTTTCGAATAAAATATGAACATCCACTGTTGATTCTTTTATACCGGATCTCATCCATTGAATCATAACTTAATGAACTTGTCTTCGAACTTTTCCATATTTGATCCTTATTCTAAAATTCCTTGGTAGTACTTTCTGTGAATTGATGATCCAAGTTGGTAATTCTTAAATTTAGATGCTTCTACTCGTTGCTCCATATCTTCCAATCCAACCACATCATAGTTGGTAATCTTGAAAGCCCTTTCCCCCGAGAATACCTCTTTCCCTATTATTATACTCCCGGTTAGGCATCTACGAAACTCCTTTTCCTTCCAACCCTTGAACCACTCGCTAACGGCAATCCGGTTATTCTCCCTCTACTTAATACTTTGCCTCTCTTGAGTACATTCATTTACCATTCCCTATCTGTCAACGTAATCCCTCAACACGACAATTTTTCTTGAATCAGAAAAATAAACTCGTCTTACCCAAATGTAGAATCCGAACATGTTGATTTTCCATAACTAGTTGTTTAATCTTTCTGGCTGTCGTGTTGGAAAGTTGAATCCAATTGATTTGAACCCAAATGTAGTTCCCAACTGGTACGCCCTTCTCAAAGCCCGTAGTAGCTCAAAATTATCGAGCAAGTGGCTGTGGTCTGATATTCTTTCCACAACCTGCAACTCACAACTTTCTTTGAAATAAATGCATGTAGGTAAGGCGTGCTCATGTCACATAATGATCACATACTTAATGCTCACGACGAAAATTTAATATAAATGCAACAAGTAGTGTATCGATGTTTAAAATAAAACACGTTAAGCACATAATTTCAAAGAATTCAAGATCAGTTAATTAACAATAAATAGCAGAAATCGATGCAAAGCATAGATTATCAAGTAATCTAATTAATTCAGAGAATTCAATTAAATTCAAATAATATGCAAGACTCTCACATTACCAATTAGTTCCTATGCCGTTCGACCTAGACTTGACACGACACGACACTAGAACCTCGGTTTTGCAACCGGGCTCTGATACCACCTTAGATGTAGCACCCCTATCCGTAGAGATACCACACCCCCGCACTATAGGCCGATCCACATACGAAATAGACAATCCGTACATGAACTAACCTATAGCGAACGGGTGATAATTAAAAGAAAAGACGGGCTAGGCGGGACTAAACCCCAAAGCAATACAAAACCAAGACATATAAAAGTTAAAAGCGGAAGCATTAATATCAACATTACTTATAGGTACCATATTTACATCAAAAATATAAATACTAATAGGTACCAACATGTATCAATACATTATCATCTCTTACTAACCTATACATGATCAAGTATTCAGAATGTGATCACAACGGACATAACATGAGAGGTAGCAAAATATATACAGGATGGTACACTGCTAGACTCAAGACAATGCAAGACTGGACCAGACTCCCGCCTAGCACGACCGGCTCTCAAGTACCTGAAAAGTGAAGTATCAGTCTACTGAAGACTGAGTGAGGGGCATAAGTATATATTAGCGCAATCACATGCAAGCTATAACCTCGGGTAAGGTTTTATAATTAAAAGTAATATAAGTTTACAATCACATAAACTCGCCCGAGATTACAACTACCAGTATTAAGTACTTGTTCATTTTCATGCAATCAATACATGACCCCGGCGAGTGAGGGCGGTCTCCAACCTTACTCCAAATGCACATGAACATGCTTGCTTGTTTAATAGTCAATAGGTGATCATGCAATTTACTAATCGTGCAATCGTGCGAAGGTGTAATCATATAACACGTTCATGAAATGGAAATCATGCAATAACCCGAGGATCATCCGTGCTGCCGGACTCGTCCCCAGTCTCCTTCTTCCTCCGGTTTGATGATGGGATTGCAAGGCCCCAACATCCAATCTCATTGAGCAGAGGGTACATGAATCCCTAAGCCCGGAGCTCCTTCCTCCACTAACCTCCTAATGGATTCAGGGGTGACCCCTAACATGGTGAGGATAGCGCCAGAGTTACCCGTCAGCCCTTGCTTTCCAGGTTGGCTCTAGTCACTACCCTCGGGCCCAAGCATAAACGGTCATGCTACTCGCCTAAACATGCACGAAACAATACATGGCTTGCCTGCTTGCTTGAACATGACTTGAAATGATCAATGGTTTATAAAGATTATAAATATAAATACCTTTTGGCCGAAATATCACATAAGGGATATACAGGTTCTATATACTAACGATTAAACCTCACCTTTACCGACAAAAGACAAGTAGGCACGGCCTACGGGGCTTGCTCCTCGTCCCTACGAAGCTGGTCTGTGCAAATAGACGTGTACACGTGAGACTTGACTCTAAAATGGACCAAATATGACGAACGGCGCAAATGCAACGAGATGACGAGGAAAATGCAAGGTGGCATGATAGCATGTTGTTTCAGCACATATTGGATCATATAATAGCAATTCGGGGTCATAGAAGTCGTCGGATCGAGGGGCTAAAAACGTAATTTTATGCAGAATATTTTGTTCTGCAATTCAGGCGGGAACGGCCGTTCCGGACCCCTATGTAAAATGGGAACGGTCGTTCCCGTAATCCCCAAAAGCGCGCCTACGATTTTCAGTTTAAAAAAATACGCTGAAGCTGGGAACGGCCCTTCCGGCACAAGGCCAAAATGGGAACGGTCGTTCCCATGCTCGGCCGCCTAATTCACTTGAAAAGGTCGGAACGCCCGTTCCCACTATGCCTTGAGGCTGGGAACGGTCGTTCCCAGTTTCTGAAATTGGAAAAACAGAGGAAACAGAGCAAGGCTACGGGAATGATCAACAAGGCAACCAAACTTCCATTTCCAATCAACCAAGTCATGATTTTCTGGAAATATACTGCATACACCCTTAAAAGACAATGATATATCATCTAACCACACAAATCATGAAGTTTCATAAAGAATCCAAGGTTTCAAGTTTAAGCTCATATTGATCATTCAAGCTCAAATTCTCAAGAATTCCATGAATAAATCATGCCATCTTTCAAGAAATGATCTCCTAATCATGCTTCCATCTACAATTAATCCATTTAGCACATAACTCCCAAACCCTAGCTATCTCATACATGCTCAAGAATCACCAATTCAAGGAAAACCAACCTTGACGTTAAAGAAATGAAGAAAGAAGATGAAGATGATGCTCAAGCTCCAAACATGGTTTATTTCTTGGGAAAATCTTGATGAAATGATTAATTCTCTTCTTCCTTGCTTGAGGTTTTGGTTCGGTAAGACAAGGGAGCAAATGATCGATGTATTTGGATGCAAATGAAGAAGGAAGCTTGGAGATGGATTAATACCGTGATTCATCATTCTTGAAATTTATGAAATGATCAATTTGCAATTTAGTCCCTCAAATATTTAAGTCATGCAACTAAGGATGAAAAGCTTTGGGAATTGATCAATTAGGTCCTCAAAAGATCATGCAATTAAGTCCCTAAAGGTTGGGAAAAAAATCAAGTAGGGACAAATTCGTGATTAAATCATACTCGGTGAATATTTTACGAAATGAATATTTTCGAGTCGTGAAAGGAACTCTCAATTTGATATAAATTGATAAAATTTCATGAAAGTATTATAAAATATAATTTATAAAATTATTTTAGACATAAGATACTAATAAATAAAAATCGGGGCGTTACAACTCTCCTCCCCTTAAAAAGGACCTGGTCCACAGGTCCACTGTCGCGTTTTAAAATAATGTACAAGCCATAAGAGAACCCCGTCTCTTGGACTCAAAAGAAAGAAACCCGTCTTTCACAAGAAGTGAGAAACCCCGTTTCTCAGCAAAGAGTGAGAGAGCCCCGTCTCTCAACAGAAAAGGAGAGAGCCCCGTCTCTCACATGCGCTGAAGTCGTTCAAGGAGTAGATAGCAAAAATAATGGCATGAATGTTACATAGACAAATAGAATCATATTAATTCCATAAATATCATATAGACAATTAAAAATCACTTTAATCACATATTTATCGCTCGTAATTAACTAATTTGCAATGAACAAGCAATTAAATACAATAACAATAAGATCAGTGATGCACGTGGTATGCATGGTTAAATGTACCGTTCACCGGTGATTGTATCGTGCATATAATTGGTACCTTCTTCTTCCCGGACCAGGTTCACATTTACATTTTGCGCTCCCCTCTCATGAACACCTTCCCGTGCTCGCACGGGTAATCTTCCACCCCCGGTCGATTTCCCTCGTCGCCTTGAGCAAGTATCTATGTGATGCTCGTCACTCCCACAGTAGAGACATAATCCCAACCATTTCCTACAGCCATCATAAGTGTGGTTATCACGTCCACAATAACTGCAAAGAAGTTTCCCGGAAGATGTTGTTGAGACTGGGTTACGCGAAGTTCCCGAACTCGATCCAAGTGATTGCTTCTTTTTCTTGCGAGATCTTTCCTGAGGTGCCGGGGTATGGTAAGAGATAGGCCGCTTTCCTTTGCTAGAAAGCTGTCCCGACTTCGAACCTGAAGCCTGCCCGGGGTGAGGATTAGACCTTCTTGCCTCCAACGAGGTGGTGCCTCGGACCTTTTCTTGGGAGCCACTTGGAGTTAGTTTCCACACTCTTTTGATTTTCTTGAGTTGTGACCCGGTGGAATCCTTGTTTCCTTCAAAGGGTCTTGAGGATGGTTGGTTCTGAAATTCCCTAAATGCTATTGAAATTTGGCCCGGCTGTGATGATAAGACTCGCGACTCGGAGGAAACATACTCTTCTATCTTCTGATCCACTAAACGGACTAAGGACTCGAAGAACTCCTGAGGCTGAACCGGTGGGGGTAAATGCGGGGAAACTCTAAACATTCGTTCCCTATAAGGGCAATCTTGAGACATCCTGTTAATTAAGACACTGAACATGCATGTTGAATTAATATGCCAATGCACGTTACACACTCAAAAGTAATAATTCAGCACATTGGAGTAAGTAAGTTCAATCAGGGAAATTACATATATGTAAAGAAATTTAAAATTAAAGTAGCGTATGATGCACGTGCTTATGGATGCATTGAACCTGCCACCGGAGTAATGGAAAAATTTATCTCGACATGAAATTCCTTGTTTATTGAATCATAAGCTTATCTTGAACTGGTTCTCATTTCTTGTTTTCCCACGGAGGCCCTACTCACTCATACAACACTTGTAGAAAAAGGTTGGGTTTGTGTTTGATATGCGAGAAAGGAACACACACGGCTAATACTTGTCCCGATAAAACTCCGGGATATCAACCGGGAGCTCCAAGGCCAATGATACCAGTTCGTGCTTATGCCCTTGCGGGGGAAGAGCAGGACGTGGAAGCCAACCCTAATGCTTTGGTAGAAGGTACGATATGCATCCATAACACGAACATACATGCATTATTTGACCCTGGAGCTACTCATTCTTTTATTTCTTGTAAATAAGTTGATACTTTGTGTTTTCCTGTTTACTATGTTGTGAGTTCCCCGTTGGGTGGAAGTTTTGAGACAAATCAGGTTTTCAGAGATTGTATGGTTGGATTTGAAGGCAGAGATTATCAAGCAGATTTAGTGGTGATGCCGATGTACAGATATGGGGTTATTCTGGGAATGGATTGGTTATTTCGGTATCACACTATGGTTGACTGTTTTGCTAAGAGGGTTAAGTTGGGAGAAGAAGTAACGGTGGGGAAAGAATCGAAGACAATGTCTCTCTTATCTTTTATCAAAGCTCATAAACTGATAAGGAACGGAGCTAAAGGATATATTGCTTATATCTTGAATAAGCCTAAAGATCAGGAAAAACTTGAAGAAACAGAGGTAGTGAGGGAATATCTTGAGGTGTTTCCAGAAGTTTTGGGTTCTTTGCCTCCGAATCGAGAGCTTGAATTTGTAATAGATTTATATCCGGGATCTGAACCTTATTCTAAAACTCCTTACCGGATGGCATCGGCAGAGTTAAAAGAGTTAAAAGTTCAGTTGGAGGACCTTCTTAAGAATGGTTATATTCAACCGAGTTCGTCACCGTGGGGCGCTCCAGTTCTCTTTGTTAAAAAGAAGGATGGAACTTTGAGGATGTGCATCGATTACAGGGAGTTAAATCGGATGACTATAAAGAATAAGTATCCTTTCCCTCATATAGAAGATTTGTTTGATATGTTACAAGGATCAAGGGTGTATTCTAAACTCGATCTAAGGCAGGGATATTATCAGTTAAAGATTAAAGAGGAAGATATTCCTAAGACAGGATTTAATACCCGATATGGACATTGTGAGTTCGTTGTGATTCCATTTGGGTTAACTAATGCTCCAGCAGCTTTTATGGATATGATGCATCGGATTTTCCGGCCCTATCTCGATAAGTTTGTGGTAATCTTTATTGATGATATTTTGGTATATTCGAGGTCGGAAGAGGATCATGCTCGGCATCTTAGGCTGGTGTTAGAGACTTTGAGAGAAAATCGGCTTTATGCAAAGTTCAGTAAATGTGAGTTCTGGATTGACAGGGTGAGTTTCTTGGGTCACATTATTTCAAGTAAAGGATTGGAAGTAGATCCTTCGAAAGTAGAGGCAGTCTCACAGTGGCAGAACCCTAAGAATGCCTCCGAAGTTCGAAGTTTCTTGGGTTTAGCCGGCTATTATAGAAGATTTGTTAAGGACTTCTCTAAGATCGCGACTCCATTGACACGCTTAACCAAGAAAGAGGTTCAGTTTAAATGGGATGAGAAGTGTGACGCCAGTTTTCGGCTTTTGAAAGAAAAAATAACTTCCGCACCGATATTAGTACTTCCAGAAGGTATTGAAGGGTTTGTGGTGTATACCGATGCTTCCAATGAAGGTTTGGGTTATGTTTTAATGCAAAATGGAAGAGTAATTGCTTATGCCTCTAGGAAATTGAAAGAGCATGAGAAAAATTATCCCACTCACGACCTTGAACTTGCAGCGGTGATTTTTGCTTTAGGGAAGTGGAGACATTATCTGTATGGAACTTCTTTTGAGATTTTTACCGATCACAAGAGCCTTCAGTATTTGTTTTCGCAGAAGGACTTGAATAGGAGACAGCGACGATGGATGGAAATTCTAGAGGACTATGATTGCGTGATTAAGTATCATCCAGGTAAGGCTAACGTGGTCGCGGATACATTAAGCAGGAAGGCTAGTGTATCTAATTTAAAGATAAATATTGGACGACCAATGGAGCTAGCTAAAATAAAGGCTCGTATTGTTAACATCTTAGTACAGCCAGGTTTAATACAGTAGATATTTGAAGCACAAAGAACTGATGATGAAATTCAGAGATTGGTAGAAAAGGTTCGATCGGACCCTGAATGTCCGTTTGGATATGATGACACGGGAATTTTCCGGTTCAAGAATAGAGTGGTAGTTCCAGCGGAATTGAGAAGGGTTATTCTTGATGAAGCTCACAAAACTGCTTATTCGGTACATCCGGGTGGGAATAAAATGTATCGAGATTTGAAACAGTATTACTGTTGCAACGAATTGAAAAGAGATGTGGTAAATTATGTGAAACAGTGTCTATTAGTGAAAGCTGAGCATCAGAATCCATCTGGATTATTACAACCACTACCTATTCCAGAGTGGAAGTGGGAATAGGTAGCCATGGATTTTGTATCGGGCTTACCACGAGTAAAAAGTGGATTTGATGGAATTTGGGTAATTGTGGACAAATTGACCAAGTCAGCACATTTTCTTGCTATTCGGATGTCGGATAAGATAAACAAGTTGACCAAGAAGTATTGTGATGAGATTGTTCGATTACACGGAGTGCCAATTAGTATTGTCTCAAATAGAGATCCGAGGTTCATTTCTATGTTTTGGCAATAATTACAGAAATGTTTGGGGACCAAGCTTCAGTTCAATACAGCTTTTCATCCACAGACTGACGGGCAGTCCGAAAGACTAATTAGATATCTTGAGGATATGTTAAGGGCTTGCGCGCTGGATTTTTCTAACTCCTGGAATGAACAGCTACCACTGATTGAGTTTGCCTATAATAACAGTTACCAAGCTTCGATAGAAATGGCACCGTATGAGTTTCTTTACGGAAGGAAGTGTAGATCCCCGTTGTTTTTCGATTTGGAGGAATGGAAGTGGACCAAGCTGGAAGGTGTGAAAAGAGGGGAAAGGAAAGAGAAACCTTCAAAAGCTATTCAGGATGCTATCGAAAAGGTTCAAATTATTCGGCAACGGATGAAAGCGGCTCAGGATAGACAGAAAAGTTACGCAGATAATCGAAGAAAAGACCTTGAGTTCGAAGTTGGGGATAGAGTATTCCTGAAAGCCTCGCCTCGTAAAGGATTCACCCGGATTGGAAAAGGAGGAAAGTTGAATCCACGATATTTAGGACCATATGAAATTCTAGAGAGAATCGGGGATACAGCTTACAGATTGGATTTACCTCCAAGTTTAACGGGTATTCATAATGTCTTCCATGTATCACAACTTCGGAAATACTACCCATATGATTCAACAGTGATACCGGTTGAAGAAGTTGAGCTCGAACCGAACCTCACCATTGTTCAGAAACCGGTTAAGATTCTGGATCGAAAATTCCATTTCCTTTGGTTAAAGTGTTGTGGCGAAGTGATAAGACAGAGGAACGTGGGAAAGGGAAGATAAAATGAGAAAGTTCTATCCCGAGTTATTTGCGAATGAGCAGTGAATCCGAGGATGGATTCTCTTTAAGGGGGAGAGGTTGTAACGCCCCGTGTTTTCACACGTGCAGGTAAGTGTTATGTGCGTATTTAATTTAAGGATGTGATTTTACTTTTCAGTTAATTGCTTCTATTTGTTTATAATTTGAATTATTTGTCTAAATTCCATATGAATTTCAATGTGAGCTATGAATGCATAAATGGATTCGTGGAAATGTGAATTTCGTAGGTTAAGTGTTTCGTGTGATCCGAGGGCCTATTCGTAACTTATTTGAATGTTTTGGACTCAATTGGAAATTGAGTTTGGGCTTAATTGCCACTTTTTGAAAGTTTAGGGACCTATTTGAATAATAGGCAACCTTAAACGGTTTTCGCGATATCTTGAGCTCAGGACCTCAAAATCGAGATCCGTCTTCAACGTTGAACTTGTTTTGACGATATCTATCTTTTAAACTTGACCTTATACCTTTTCGTTATCATTTGAGCCTTCGACGACGAGCATTTCAACAATCTCGTTTCTTATAATTTGATTCTAACCGTTTCTTAAACAAACCGGACTTGGATCGACCCGTATCCTACCCATCTCTCCACTAAATATCAGCATTGGCTTCCTCATGCTTCCATTTCCATCGATCATAGTAGCCAAGAGAGGAAGAGAAGAGAAACCCCAAGAATTCCAATTTTGATCATCCAAACCTTGAGCTCAAGATCAACCAATCTTCCATCTCTCTCCAAGGTAAATGATGATTTGTGATCTCCATCTTCTCCTCTATCTTTTCATCCGAGTGAAGCATGATAGAAGTTGGGATTTTATGTGTTTTGAATAAGGGCATGAATAGCTTGTTTGGGGTTTGCTTCTTGATTATTGGTTTCCATGGTTTAAAGTGAGATTTGATGCATGAAAGATGATTCTTATAAGTTTCCTATCATTTCTACATGGTTAAATTTAAGGTTTGAGGATTGGAGCATGAGTTGCCATTAATGAAGCTTGAAACCTCCATGTTTGGAAGCTTGGATTTGGGGTGATCTTTTGTTAATTTTGAGCCTGAATTCTTATGAATATGAATGAGTTACATGAGTTGCATGAGTTTTATGGTTTGTATTCATATCTAGATGCTATATAAGGGCTTCCTTGTTGCTGCCCTGCTTCTTCAAGCTTTTCCCTAGCAGAAATAGAGCTTCTGCTCTGTTTTTCGTTTCAAGACGAAGAGATGACACGGTCGTGTCAGCTTTTAACTGAAAATGGACACGGCCGTATTGGCTGTTCGACTTATGTAAAATATTTTCTGGAAATCGGACACGGTCGTGTCCAAATGGTTTGAAAACTCAACACGGCCGTGGCACATGTTCAACTTGCGAAAATTATTTTCTAAAATTCGGACACGGCCGTGTCCAAATCCTTTGAAAAGGTAACACGACTGTGTCATTTAAATTGGCAGCTTTGGGGGAAAAACTTTTATTTATTGTATTATGATTATTATTCGTGTTCGTAAATTATATGCAATGTGAACCTATTAAATCTATGCCTTATGATTGATATATGACCTCAAGAGTTACATGCATCCAAGAATGGAAAATTATGGGAATCATGAACGTGAATGAATACGGTTTTACCGTATCTTAAATGGAACTTGACATATTGTGTATGTAATTGAATTCCATGGCATTCATGATCATATTAGGACATGTTATTGCATTTTAAGTATTCTATAACATGTCATTGCATTACCAAGCGTCAAGTGTGGTCATACTTGAGTCTCACACTACTTTTATCACACAGATCTTGATCCAGTGGGAGACGAGACCGGGCAGTGAGGTCTTTGTTGGGTTCTTTTGTCTACCAGGTGGGTTTTTCTTCTATTAGTTAAAGATATGACCCAATATACCCTAATGTGCAAGATTTCGGCCAAAGTATATATGTATATATCAAGTCTTTCAACAAGTCAATGTTTTCAACGTAAAGCCCTTACTTTGTAAATCCTACCAAAAGTTTTGGTGAGAATTGAATGTTCACAATGAATGGGGGCCCTGGAACTTAATGTATTTGGTGAACCGGGGAAGCTTGGGCTGATGGGGATCCATATATACTAGTTCCACCAACTACGGTAAACCCGGACTTCACTAGGAGATTAGTGAAAGATGGGAGCCGAGCTTTTGGGGATTCATGTACTCCTCTAGCACCAATGAATGAGTGTTCGGACCTTGCAATCCCGTTGTAACGCCCCGATTTTCAGACAATCAGGCACGCTCAACACGTGTGGGTTTCGAGCATTAGGATTTATTTTATTTATTTTCTTTTATCCAATTTATACGTGTTACATTAATTTTTATAAATTGTATTTCAACATGAATACGTGAAATATATGAAATATGTGTCAACTTGAGAATTCTTGTATAAATGGAATTTTATTGCTACATGAATTAATTGTCCAATGTGATTTAATTGCCAAATTGTCCTTAATTGCTCATTTCCTTTTCTTTAAGGACTTAATCGCATGAAAACATTAGAGGACTTAATTGATCCTTTCCAAACCTTTTATCCTCAATTACATAACTTATGGTATTTGGAGGATTGATCATCAATATTACATTTCCCCCCCCCTAACATGTCGGTATATACATTCCTTCCACACTCTTCATTTCATTTTCATGAAGAATCATCATCCCTCTTTGCTCCTCTTTAACGAGCTAAAACCATGGAGAAGGAGAGGAGGAAATCATCATCTTCAAGCAAGAATTCGTTAGGAAATCCATGATTCAAGCTCAAGCATCCATACTCATCATCTTCTTCCATTTATTTTCATCTCAAGGTATATATGATCATTTATATAATTTCTTGGAAATTATGTGTGAAGCTAGGGTTATGATGTTGCTATAATAACTTGTCTATATGGTGTTAGAAGCATGAATAAGTGATCATAGCTTGGAATCATGCATGAATTCTTGGAGAATTTGATGATATATGATGGATTTATGTATGAGCTTGAAACTTATGTTTTGGTGATTAAACCATGATTTGAGTGGTTACATGATACTTTATTATATCTTGAGCATATATGTGAATTAATCCCCAGAATTCTTGCATATTATGAGTGAAAGCATGAAGTTTAGAGTGAATTTGGCCATGGTTCGAAGGTCCCCTGTTTCGTCCCCTGCTTCTGTGTTTCTGTAAAACGGGAACGGCCCTTCCCGTTCCCTTTGCAATTGGGGAACGGCCGTTCCCATCAATTAGAATAATGTGCAGGCGGCGAGAGCGAGAACGACCGTTCCCACTTTGTCTCACAGACGGGAACGGCCGTTCCCATCTTCGGGGAGCACTTCGGGACTGGGGAACGGCCCTTCCCATTTTGTACTAAAGCCTGGAACGGCCGTTCCCAAGCCTCTGGAAGTGCAGAAACTTTCTGCATAAAATTACATTTTTAGCCCCTCGATCCAATGGCTTATTTGACCCCAAATTGCTATTATATGATTGATTATGTGTCGAAACAACATGTTATCATGCTACATTGTGTATTGCTCGATGTCTCGTGTATGATCATGTCGTGCGGCATTATATGAAATAATATGCTTGAATTGTGGTCTCATGCACGTACATTGTCCCATTTCTTGTCAAGTTGTTCTCCAGGGCAGAGATTATCAAGCATGAGCACATTCACGCAATCACGAGTCGGGTGTCGCCTGTCAGGTGAGGTTTAATTTCTAGTTATATAGAACCCGTATAACCTTTACGTGGTTTTTGGCCAAAGGTATTTATAGTTATAATTTCATGAAAGCACGTATTATTTCAAGTTATATTATTGTTCATGAATCAAGTAAGTAGGTCATGATAGTGTGGACGAAATCAAGCATGTCATGTCATGAAAGCAAGTCATGTGTTCTCCTGGCCAGGTCCTCCCTAGTGAGGGCGCTGGACTGGTCTTCGGGCTGGTGATTGTCCGTCCAATCACAGGAAGAACAATACCGTATCGTGTTCGTGTATTCTCTTGGCCAGGTCCTCCCTAGTGAGGGCGGTGGACTGGTCTTCGGGCCGGTGGTTGTCCGTCCAACCACAAGAACAACAAAGCCCTATCGTGTACATGCGTTCTCCTGGCCAGGTTCTCCTTAGTGAGGGCGCTGGGCTGGTCTTAGAGCTAGTGGTTGTCCGTCCAACCACAGGAAGAACAACCCTGTCGTGTTACAAGCAAGCCATGTATTGATTGCATGATCTCCATTCCATGAACGTGTTATATGGTTACACTATTGCATGATTGCACGATAGATGAATTGCATGATCACATAATGATTAACAAGCAAGCAAGCATGTTCATCGATTGCATGAAAGAACAAGTATTTAATATTGATAGTTGTATTCTTGGGCGAAGCTATATTATTATTATTGAACGTGTGTATTTATCTTTTATAAATCTTTACCCGAGAATACAACTTGCATGTTATCTGTGCTAATATATATGTAAACCCCTCACTCGGTCTTCACAGACTGACACCTCCACCTTTCAGGTTATTGCAGGTGCGTGCTAGGCGGGAAGTGAGTCGAGTCCAGTTATTAGAGTTGAGTCAAACACGGTGCATTTATTTGCTTGTCTATTTATTGTTCGAGAGAATCATGTTTACAGTTATATGTTATTTATTTTAAGGAGATGATAATGTATTGATATGTAAGCTAGAATATGACCTATTCAGTAAATGGAAATGTTTGATAGTGATTGAGTTATGCTTCTGCTTTGTTATGTCGCATATATGAGTTTTCCCGCCTAGCTTGTCGTCTATTGCTTTGTCACCCGTTCGCTGTAGGTTGGTTCATGTACGGATTGGCCATTTCGTATGTGGATTGACCTATAGTGCGGGGGTGTGGTACCTCCACGTGTCCGGGATGCTACACCCGTCCACTAACCGGAGGAAGAATGAGTAAATGAATGATCGCATGAATGAGCACGAAAGAATATTTGCATGATCACTAATGAATAAATGATAGTGACACACAAGGTGAAGGTTGGAGATTAAGCCCCTCGCCGGCTCACGATTAACCTAATGAATGAAATGGATCGTTATAATCCTATTCGTTGTATTTGAGCTTCCCACTTGGGAAATTATTCTAAAACCTCGAATGGGATTATAACTTGCATGTATGTGTTTCAATTCTACATTATTATGATATTATGCCTATTTTATACCCACCAGTCTCTCTAAGTCTGAACCTGGAGTTGTTTCAGTTCTTTTGCAGGTGAGAGATGCTAGGCGGGATACAAGTCTGAGAGAGTCTTGCATAGTGTCTAGCATTTCTTTTCCTTTACACGCATATGATGGTATTGTATACTCGTTTGGATATTGTATATGGCTATGGAGCGTACGTATTTGTAGTACCTATTTTGATCATACTTGGATACTAAATGCTGGTACATAGAGCATTTAGCTCAATATATGGAATATGAATTATTGTTTCCGTTGTTATATTACTTTGGTTGTGTTGTAAGTTAAGGGTTAGCCCCGTCTGGCGTAGCGAGTGTGTATGTCCCCATTCGCTATGATTTGGCACGTATTTGGAAATCAATTTCATGTACGGGTCAGGTCATAGTGCAGGGGATGTGACGTCTTGCACTCGGGCGTTACAAGGATCTTGGTGATGCGTCCTACATTCTCGGTGTAAAGATCTAACAGGATAGATCTAAGAGATTATTAGGATTATCACAGTCAGTTTACATAGACGAAGTACTAAAGAGAATTAGTATGGAAGAATCCAAACGTGGAAAACTTCCAATGGGCCCGGGAACAGTTCTTTCAAAGAAGCTGTGTCCCAAGACTGAACTTTAGCCCCGCCTGGCGTAGCGAGTGTGTATGTCCCCATTCGCTATGATTTGGCACGTATTTGGAAATCAATTTCATGTACGGTTCAGGTCATAGTGCAGGGGATGTGACGTCTTGCACTCGGGCGTTACAAGGATCTTGGTGATGCGTCCTACATTCTCGGTGTAAAGATCTAACGGGATAGATCTAAGAGATTATTAGGATTATCACAGTCAGTTTACATAGACGAAGTACTAAAGAGAATTAGTATGGAAGAATCCAAACGTGGAAAACTTACAATGGGCCCGGGAACAGTTCTTTCGAAGACGCTGTGTCCCAAGACTGAACTTGAGAAGTCCATGTACTCGACCGGATGTGGCCTATGCACTTAGTGTGACTAGTCGATTCCAATCTGACCCTGGTGAAGGTCACTGGACTGCTATAAAGAATATTTTTAAGTACTTACGAAGAACTAAGGATTTATTCCTAGTTTACGGAGGCCAGCAAGATCTTATCATTAGAGGATACTGTGATGCAAGCTTTGCATCAGACATGGATGACTTTAAATCCATGTCAGGATACATATTCTGCCTGAACGGCGGAGCAGTGGGTTGGAAAAGTTCCAAGCAAGCGACCACTGCTGATTCGACCACTGAGGCCGAATACTTAGCTGCAAACGATGCAGCTAAGGAAGGTGTTTGGGTAAGAAACTTCATCCACGAGCTGGGTGTAATTCCTAGCATTAAAAACCCCGTTACAGTGTTTTGTGACAACACCGGGGCGGTTGCTCAAGCAAGAGAACCTAGATCTCACCAAAGGACCAAGCACATTTTGAGGAAGTATCACTTAATCCGTGATATCAGCAAGAGAGGAGATGTGCAAATTGAAAGGGTCACATCGACAGAGAACATGGAAGATCCACTTACTCAAGCCCTTAGTCAACAGACTTTCAAAGGACATCTTCAGAAGATGGGTCTTAGATTAGCTCCTAAATGGCTTTGATGGGCAAGTGGGAGATTGTTAGGAATAGTGCCCTTAAAGTAGCTTTTGGCTTTACTATTTCCTTGTAATATCACAAATAGTCTTTGAATAATAAACGAGATGATTTTGTTCATAGGTATTCACTTCTTTATGTGCTTATTTATGTCTGTTTGGGTTGACTGTGTTTTTGCATGTATTGAACTCCTCTAATCCGATGAGGCCGTTAAGAACTTTGTTGTTATGGGAACGACACATGAAACAAGTTCTTAACTCCATAGGTGAGGATTAGAAACTTCTCCAAGTCGAGAGTCCGACAGACAATGGGAGTGTCGACCTTGACTCTGTTGAGACTTGCTTATGTGATTATATCTTTTTGAAGGATCACTCAGTTTCATGGGGTGATAAGTGTATACGATGATGCGTTCATAATACATGAGGGTGATTGTTACTAGAACTTCATCACTGAGATGTCCCACGTGTGAACATTCCCAAATGGGAAATGAAGTCTCCTAGAAACTTCCAGATTAGGAAATATCTCACAGGTCAACAACGTGATTCATTAATCCTTAGACTTAAGATTCTATAATATCTCATATGAGCTAACTCTGTAATCTTTGATATAGGCTCAAAAGGGTGTCGCCATATAGACACCTGAACCACCGCCTATGTTGGGATTAAACAAGTGGAATATGTAGAATTAGTAGAATCTACAAAGGACCTACACTTGTTACAAGAACAAGAATGATCTCTTACTGATTGAGTTGTTCGTAGTCCATTAAACTTAAACCCTTGGCCAAGGTGGATAAAAGATCAAGACATCAAGAAAATAGGGTTTTCTTGGATTGAGGTCTAAATAGATATGAAACGAACTTAACTTTAAAGATCAAGAATATTTAGGCTCTGAGAATATTCCCATGCCTTAGTTCTTGATTGAGAGATGGAGTTGTAGAAGGATCATATTTCACTGTATGTTATTGACTGAAAGTTCTTCGATTAATTTCGTTATTCGGCTAGGGGTCACACATCCATTGCTAGATTACGATAGAGTGATCTGTGAAGTGATTAATTAATTAGTGAATTAATTAATTACTGTCACTGCTAATCGAATAATGAACCTATAGGGTCAAACACAAATGCCAGGACACGAGGGTTATGGTAGGATGTTAATATGATTAACGAAGGATCAAAATGTTGATCGAAGAGGGCAAGACGAGTCACGCCCCGCCACGTGTCACGCTTGGAACGTGGCTGCCACGTGTCATACACACGTGGTCTGCACGTGTAATGTAGACGTGTAGTAACGTGGTTTCAGCATGTAATTTTATTACATGCGAATTCTTTTCTAGAATTAAGTAATTAATTGTAATTAATTAATTTAAGTCTTTTAATTAATTTTCAATTAACTATTAAGATTTTATTTCTCAAGCTTAACCCAATAAATAATTAATTGGGAATTAATTAATTTATTGAATCTTGATTTTTAGCTTTAGGAAAGTTGAAAAGTCTAACTTCCTATTGTAGGAGAGAGAAGATTATTCCTGCTAGATTTGGAGAATAAGTTAGGAACTTATTTTCTCCAATTAAATAAATAATTAAATTAGTTAATTAGTGAGAAAGAAAAGAAGTCCACTAGGTTTAGGAAAACCCTGGGGAGTTCGAACCCCCCTTGTATAAAATCCAAGGGTGGGGCTTCTCTTATTCTTTAGACCAACACTCACGAAGTGTTAAGTTTTTGAGAAAAATAAAAGAAAAGTTTTCAAAAGCAAAACCCTTGCCATTAACACAAGTTATAGAACTAGCATTCTCACTTTCTTGATCGTGTTCTAGGACTGGTGTGGATACGCTTTAGAGGATCGCTGCTTTGGGATCTATCGAGAACCGTTCGAGGGACATTCCGCTTGAAGGGTGTTCAGTAGGCGGTACTGACATCACTAGAAAGCTTCAATCAACGTAAGTTTCTAAACACCCTAAGATACGATACGAGAATTGCAAGTCCATGATCAATCTTTTGGAAAAATTTTAAATTTCCGCTGCGTTTCTGCTCTAGTTTTCCAACAATTCCGTGAGCGTCCGTTTGATCTCTTTTTATCCTCGCTACGTCTTGAAAGTTAGATTTTTTTCTTTTAGTTAATATGACCTACAACCCTGTGTGTTTTGAAGCCCACATGCAGATTATGTATAGTATATGATAGATATGTGCATGATATGTAATTTGACGGCTCGTCTCATTTTGTTATAAGACCTTGAAAACGCTTTTATACGTATGTACTCTCTATTTTCATTTTGTTTTAAAAAGATTTGATATGTGTGAGTGTGTAGCGAGAAATGGCTTTGAAAGATAAGCTCGGTGGGAATTTTGATCTTTATGACTCCGAGAGTGGTATGGCAACTCGGGACGACCGTGGGGTCACCTAGCTCTCCCATCAACACTTTCCTTTGAGAGTTCTCACCTAACCTTTGGAGGTCGAGGAAGGGTGGTTCTCTTGAGCCAGCGGGAGCCACCACCGAAGGTACAAGGAAGTGATTACTCCTTGACTCATGTGAACTTTGACCGATAGCTAGGGCTTGTTACCCTTTTATCACCCGGAGTGAGGATGGTTTATGATTTATCTTTGATTATGAACTTGATTTAGAATTTGAGGAGTTTGGAAGGAGAACTTGTACTCGCCGAGTTAGTGTGATTATGTATGAATCTGTGAAACGGGAATGGACTTCTAATTACTTAAAATTGGTTGTTTTGGCCTTTGGCCTTTTAACTTCTTTTAAGTAAATATATCTATTATCATGGGAAAAGTTTTAGCTTGTAAAAACCATCCCCGATTCATGGATCTTTATGAATTTTGCTAAGTGCTTTGCTCTATACGTATTTATGGGTGCATGTGTTAGTCCCCTCACCAGTCTTTAGGACTGACCCTCATTGTTGTTTCTCTTTTCCCCCTCTTTTTTGAGTTGCAGGTGCTTTTGGAGGTTTGAACTAGGCGGCAGTTGTCTTAGTGTCGTTCTTGGGCAGCTCGAGTCTCATGCATTGTAGTTGAATTAGTTATGTATTTTGAGCTTTTGGACATATGTATATGATTCGTTTAATTATGTACATATTTTGATACTTAGATTTTGGCCTGGGTTAAGCATTGTATAATTGGCTTGTATAATAATTGTATAAATTGTAAATGATATAGATTGACTCGTGATGAAAATTGTTGGCATGCTATGATTTGTCTTTAATCGCTTCCGTTAATTTATGTTTGATGCGCACTCTGTATTAGGGTCTAGACCGCCTAGCTTAGGTGTAAGTTTTGTTTGTCTCCCGTTCGCTATGGCTTGGTGCATGTGCGGAGTTTTCATTTCGTTACACATGTCGGGCTATGGTGTGGGGGATGTAGTGCTCTTCGCTCGGGGTGCTACATATCCTTTATTGATTCCAACAATTCTCATATACCACTTGTGTAATCCCAACATAGGTCGTAATTCAGGTGTCTATATGGCGACACCCTTTTGAGCCTATATCAAAGATTACAGAGTTAGCTCATATGAGACAATGTGGAATCTCAAGTCTAAGGATTAATTCCTCACGTCATTGACATGTGAGATATTTTCTAATCTGGAAGTTCCAATAACTTCCTTTCCTATTTAGGAATCTTCTCATGCGGGACACCTCAATGAACTTGTTCTGTAACGCCCCAGTTTTTCAGTTTAACATAATGTGGCGTATTTGTTTATAAGTTGCGCAATTTAATCATTTAATTATATGATTAATCGTTTATAAATGTTTATATTTGATTTAAACTATAAACTATTGTTGTTTTAATTTAATTCATTTTATTTTTCTTTGATACTCAGTGTTTAAATTCTTAATTAAGGTTTCATGTTACCTTAACTATTTTGGTAATTCTGTTAATTAATTTCATCATGTTATAAGTTGGCTTTAAATTTATTTAAAATGGAATTTAAGTTTTAGTAATTAATTTATAACGTTATGAATTCATTCATGCGCATGAGTGTTCTATTTGTACTTCGTTCTTATATGTAATGATATCGGAATGGTATGGAAATTTAGTATGTCGTAAATATGTGTGTTATGAACATGCCTATATGCTCGGTTTATGTTTTCGGATTCATTTGACGTGTTACCGAATTTAATTTTGATTGTGGAACCAAATCGGGGGCTAACGAGCAATTAGCGCACCCTTGGTTCCGTACGTGATATCTTGAGCTCGGGAATTCGGATTGGAATTCTGTCACCTCCGTTGCCTTTGTATCGACGATTCGGAGACAATGGAACAAGCCTCATACCTTTTTGAAATCATTAAGACCTTCGAAATCCAACCGTAACGGACAATTCGTGCAAGAAGAGCTCCTTTTGTTGACTAGTCTTCATGGTGGGACCCTTTTTACTCAACCTAACCTAACCAAAAGCTTAACCATGACTTGTGTCCTTGAGTTAACCCTTTCTCCTCCCTTTTATCAGCAAAAACCGATCCAAAATTTCCCCTTTTCAGCTGGAACTGATCAAGAGAGATGGGAGAGAAGAAAGGAAGAAAACCCTTGGCCATTCTTGTGATTTTGAGCTCAAATCACCTCTCTTCTTCTTCTAATCTTCAAGGTATGAATATTTATGTCTTCTATACTCTATTATGCTTGATTTAATCTATTTAATACATGATTTGGATCAGATTTGATTAGGGTTTGAGTGATGAGTTTGGTATGAACTTTTAGGGATTTTTGTTCTAGTGACCTATTTGCTTGTGTAGCTGATTTTCTTGCTTATACATGATCATATGAGCTTGTTTCTTGCATATATGATATTAGGAGGATTTTATCTCTTGACCCTTTGATGAAATTATGAGATATGGAGCTCCAAACTTGATGATCAAACTGCTTCCCCTGTTTTTCGAACTGCTGCTGTTCATTTTGCTTTGTTGCTTGATCAAATGATCTTCTTTTCATGTGAAATTGCATGGATATTATGTACACTCATTGATCTATATGTTAACATTCATGTTTTAAGTATTTGGATCCATTTTAAGCCTCAAAACCGAAAGACATGGCCTGTTCCTATGCATGATCTATGACAGACTTGTTGCTGTTACAATTGTGTGGTTGTTGGTCACCCTAATGTGATTTAATTCGTGCCATTTTACATATATATGGTTTATATTAGTTTTTTAGTATGTTAGCATGCATTCCCCAAAGTTTCAGATCCAATTTCAACCCCTAAGCACTTGATCATGGCTGATTGAAACAATAGGGCTCTTATGTGCGATTTTGGCGACCCAGTTTTGTTGCATGATTTAGATGATCTTAATGTGTGAATTATCCTTTTCATTCTAAATGAAATATGTTCCTAACATACTAAATATGTTGTATATTAAGTTTCATAGCATTTGGAGTTGATTTGGTATGCTTTTGAATTGAGTTGGTAAGGGATCAGTTTTGCCGGTAAAACTTTGTGAACGTTTTAGTTCTGTACCGTGACACCCCCGTGTCTCATTTACACTTAAGTGTGAGACACGGGCATGTCACACCTTCTGAGAAGGTCTGTACTGAGCCACGGTCGTGGCTCAGTTTAGCTAAGGAAGGCGACACCCCCGTGTCCCTTCCCTTGCGCAGTCCTTGTTGCTTCCTTTTCGGTTTTTGATTTGTTTCACCTCTTTAATGACTTTATCTCCTTTAGTGTTGAACTATGAACTTGTTTTGCTATATGTTGGGAGCATTATGGTGTAATTTCATAGCTTTTGGATGAGTTGTAGGCATGCTTTTGCTTAATGCCGTTTATGTGTGTTTATATGTCGTTTATGAATCGCGTAACTCATTTTCTATATCTTATGATTCCTTCTTGTTGTCAAACCTTGGAAATATGCTATCTTATGTAATATGAAGTACGTAGTAGCATTTTGGGAGAGCTTGAATATATTCTATGCTCCTATTTGAATTCTTGAATTAATTTGATTGGAGATATGAATTGATAAATTTGCATGAAAATGAATAAATGAGTGAATGACTTGGATATATGAGTTAAATGCCTTAATAATGCACATGAACATTTTCATGACATGATATCATGCTTGTGCATTGCCGTGCGTCATATATGGTTCATTTAGGGTCTTGAGTCTCACGAACACGTCATGTTGTCTTTTGGTACAGTTTATCTCCAGGGTGGAGAGGTCTTGATCCTTCGGGCACTTGGTAACTCGTATCCTTGTTTCGTCTTGTACCAGGTGAGGGTGTTTTTGTTCTAGCTATGTAACAAACCCTACAACCCTTATGTGAAAAGCTTTGGCCAAAACCTTATGATTATATATATGTTACTTTTAAAGTAAAGTCATCGAGTAAATATGGATCGAGTAAACCCCTTTTCAAATGATTTATGAATTATGATATGTACTTATGAATTGATATGTTTGGCGAGACACATTTATGATTTATGATTGTTCGGGCCCCGGGACTTAGTATATGTGGCTAACCGAGGAAGCAAGGGTTGACGGGGATCCCATATACTAGTTCCAACTTATGTACGGCGATACCGGCCCTCGCTAGGAGGTTTAGCGGGGAATGGGAGCTGAGTGCCCTTGGGGGAGTCATGAAACCCCATTGGCCCATGTATGAGGTGGTCGGGTCTTGCTAACCCTTCCACCACCCGGAGGAAGAAGGTTGGAAATGATTTATGATTATGTTATGTTATGTTATGATTATGCACCGTGCAGGAAGGCCGGGACACGGATTGCCCAAACGAATATGAATTATGATATATGGTCTGTATGTATTATGATATATTGCATGAACACCTAATCAACATATTAATGATATTTGTCGTACACGGTCGGAGTTTGGTTGGAGATTGTGCACGCTCACTCGCCGAGCCTTATGTTTATGTATGATTTATGAATGTAATGAATTAATATGATTAGTCATAAAATCCGAGCATTGATTAATCATTCTCTTGCCCCTTTTAGGGAACTAATTTCAAATAAAACCTTGTTCGGAATTTATGACTTGCATGTGCATGTTTTTATATATGTATATCGCTCCTGCTCACTCAGTCTTCTAGAGACTGACCCTCTCCCTCCCCAATCTCTTAGTGTGCAGGTTTGACTTTGGAGTTTCGAGCTAGGCGGAGGTGTTTGGAGTCTTTAAGTTGGTCAAGTTAGGGTAGGAGAGTCTCTGCACTCACTCATGTATTGGAATTATGTCTGATTCGATTCTTCATTATCATGGACTTGAATATTTATGTTATTGTTATTGAACTGCTTTTATTGGGTTTTGCTATGAAATAAAAGAGGCCTGAAGAGCCCAATTCTGGTTGTGGTTGATATGTTTGAACTTTAGCTTTACGATGCATTATACTTTGTGGATTGGTTATCATTGCAGGGTCTAGCTCCGCCTGGCTTAGGAAGGTTTTTATGTTTATCTCCCGTTCGCTATGGTTTGATACGGGTGCGGATTTACTGTTTCGTTACTCGTGTTGAACCATAGTGCGGGGGATGTGGTGCCTCACGTGCGGGGTGCTACATGTTCTATCAACAAGCACCCTTATCTATTATAAATGCCTCATCGTATGCACTTATCACCCCATGAAACCGGGTGATCCTTCTTAAGGGCATATCTACACAAGCAAGTTTCAACGGAGTCAAGGTCGACATTCCCACTATCTATCGGACTCATCGACTTGGAGAAGTTTCTAATCCTCGCCTGTGGAGTTAAGAACTTGTTTCATGTGTCGTTCTCATAATGACAAAGTTCTTAAAGGCCTCATCGGATTAGGGGAGTTCTAAACATGCACACGTAATGGAAACATATAAAACATGTAATGGCACATAGGAAGTGTTCGCCTGTGTTTACAATCATTCTTATATTTTTCAAAGATTGTCTGTGATATAGGGAAAGTCCTAAAGCATATCAGCTTTCTAGGGCACTAACAGGAAAGCCACATAATAAATCAAGCAAAGTGCGTACATAAGTAGGGCTCCAACCCCAATTAAAAAAAATGCAACTATGGAGCTCCAACCCCAATTGAAATCATCCATGTGCAGAATTTAAAACATACATAAGACTAACCCATCATCACCTAACTAGCATAATCCGCTTGAATTTAAATTTATCGATTAAATTTAAAATTTCTTTAACTTCGGGTTCTAACAATTTAAGTAATTTGAATATAGTTCATTATTTAAGAATTTATTCAAAATCGAACTCGGATCATGACAAAACCTTAATTAATTCAGTAATTAAATTTTTCTCAAAAATATCATTCAAAGTGATATTTATTAATTTTCTCAAAAAATTAAAACTTAAGTTTAATTCATAAAATCCCAATTTTATAATTATTTCAAAATAAATAATTTTAAAATAAAATCAAATTTTAAAACACTGGATTTTACGAAACTGAAAGAAGAAATGAAAAGGTGTCCCCAGCGACCCGCACGAGGCGCGTTGTGACCACCCATAAGCGCTCTCATCGAGCAGGCAGTCGCCCGCGCACACAGCCTGGTAAGGCCAGGGGATAGATGGCAGCAGCGCCGCACGACAGCGCGCCAGCCTGCGCGCCCGCACGCATGGTAGGCAAAAGCAATTCAAAATAAACCATATCAAACAAATATTTACAAATGAAGTGTTCTCATTGAGTCATTGAGTCACTTGAACTTCCATCTCATCAAAAGCTTCTTGGCCTACAACATCTATCATAAAATCAAAAGAAACATAAAAATACCAATGTACATAATTAGTAATAAAATCATACTAATTGAAACAAAATGAGTGATTAATTAATAAAGAGAACTTACCCATTTCAGTTCATAATCCATAAAAACTCAATCTTTGTTGCTATGAGCATCACCAACAGGAAGAAATACTTCAATCATCTTTGGTTTTTTCTATATAATTACAACCGTGAATGATATTAAAATTAGGCTTTTTAAAATGATCAAGTCTGAATGGATAAATAATATACTTACATAAGGATTTTTCATTGCTCCATACCGCTTATGCAACCAATCACCTCCACACATCAATTCTTGGACAGTATTAGGTGAAAGTGAGCTACGGTATTTGTTAATGACCCTACTGCCAGCACTGAAACAGGATTCTGATGCCACCGTGGTGATTGGAATATCCAAAACATCTCTTGCCATAAATGATAAAACTCTAAATCTAAGAGTGTTAAACTTCCACCATCCCAGAATATCAAATCTCCCTTCATCATTCTTGTTCTCCATTAAACAAGATTCTTCAAGATAAACATCAAGATCAGACTTTTCAGGTGCAATAGTTTCAGCTTCTCTCAAATAATCGTGAAAATCATTCCAATCACTGGATTCATCTTGTCCTCTAGCCCTCTTGTTACTCTAACTAATATTGACTTCAGTGCTTACACTTGAACTGGACTGATTGTGTATGCCACACTCCACCATATATTCATTAAAAGTTCATGCAATGCACTTACCACTTTGCTCTTATTTTCAATAGCTTCGGCGGGAGAATATATGATTCTCAACTTGCATCGTGGATCCAGAACTGCAGCAATAGACATCAAGAGATGACATTCTCCCCAATATTTATCAAATTTCAGTTTCATCTTCTAGGTCATGTCACATATAAATGAGCCTGGTGAATGTGACTTGGAATCCAATACCCTTTTCACTCGAGTGACTTCCGTTAAAAATAGATTTGATGTTGGATAAAGACTTCCAGAAAAAATGTGCGTAGCCTCCCAAAACACACCCAACACAGAACAAACCTTCTCAACTTATCCCAATCTTCTTCAGTTGGACATGTTTCATACTGTGACTCCATTTCTTTGAACGTAGGAAAAACGGTTCTGAAATTGAGAGCAGATGCACACATTTGATATGTTAAGTTCCATCTCGTTTTACAATCATATATCAACTTTCTATCATGAAGATTCAATTGCTCAATAATTTTTGCAAATGTTTTCATTCTACTTTCTGATTTTCGAATGAAATCAACACTTTTTCGAATGATAGAAATTATACCTTTAATCTCATCGATCCCATCCTGTGCTATTAGATTTAATATATGTGCACAACAACACACGTAAAAAAGCACTCCATCACCCATCAACTTCTTCAATGAGTTAGAATAAACTTTCAATTTTCTAATTGCGACATCATTACTAGTGGCATTGTCCACTGAAATGGAATACACCTTGCTCTCAATTCCCCACTCCTTTAAGCAATTCCAAATGGAATTAGCAATATGAAAACCACTACTAGGAGATGGCACATCAACGAAACTCAAGACCGCCTTTTGCAACTTCCAATTTTTATCAATCCAATGCCCGGTGATAATCATATATTCTATTTTTGTTGGTCAGATTTCCAACAATCAGTTATGAAACTGATTTTGTCCATATTCTTCAAAATATTTTTGAGCTTCTTCTTCTCAAACTCATAAATGTTCATGCATAATTTCTTCAATTCTCTCTTGACAACTTTTTCCAATTAGGATTGAGCATCCTACAGAAAAGATTGAACCCTGCCTCCTCAGCAACTGTGAATGGTTTCTCATGCATAAGCACACGATAAGCTAAAAACTCTCTCATCTTATCCAAGCCAACTTTTTCCATCAAGGATTGGTGGAAATTGAAGAGTGCCCGTATCCATTTCTAATGGTAGAAATCCAAGTTGTTGTTGACGCATTTTCTCTTTTTCTTTCAAACATTTAGCTCATTAATAATCACTACAAGAGTTTAAATGCCTCATCAATTGACTCGTTGGAGCACCCTTACATATTTTGAAAAAATTCTTGCAATGGATGCATTGGTTTTTCAAAATATTGTCTGAAGGATCCAATAACCTCTTTAAAATCATCCCAAACTGCTGATTTCTTTTGTCTCTTAGGCTTTTGAAATTGTTCTTCATCATTTTCTTCATTTATCGGTTGCTCAAGAGTAATATTCGACAATGATTCTTCTGGTGTTTCCATCATATTTGCCATTATCACACTTGTGGAATCTTCTACAGATAGCGGAGTTGAAGATCCATGGTATAATCTGACCTTCGTCGATTTGTGCAGTACTTCATGTATTGAAAAGGATTTTTAGTAAACAATAGCATTAGAAGATTACAACACATATTAACAACTCATCAAGATTCCCTAAAACAATCAATTTTCACTAAGCTAACATTTTACTAATTCGCACTAAATTCAGAAACCCTAACCAAAAATTATTTTACCAACAAATCTAACATTCAAAATTACTAAATCCTAGATTCTGATATTGAGAAAAAATGTGACAACTCCATATTTCTACAATATTTAGATTTTAGAGAAAGGAGAATAACTTACATTAAAGCAAATTGATTGAAGGTGGTGGCTCGAACTCAACGTCCGGCGGTGAAAGTGAGGCGAGGAGGGAACACGGTTGCCGCGTGGATGGTGGAAGCAGCAGGAAGCCGGTGGGCAGTGGAAAGTGAAAGATGCAAATGGGTGGAGTTGGGAGAGGTTCACCGTCGAGGGTTTGAAAATTTGGGAAAGTGAACTTTGTTTTTGCCTGAACTAGAGTCAGTACACTTTTTAATATCTAATCCTCAATTCAGGCTTTTGCTATTTCTTTTTTTCCGTTTTAATTACTTTCTTTATTATATATGTACATAATATATTATAACATAATATAAAACATTTATAAATATATATATATATATATATATATATATGATACATATTCCTTATTAAACCATATAGGTTAGTAAACTAAGTTATCACATGTAATATAATATAACATAAACTTAATATAATATATGATATATTTTGCATATTGTCTTATAATATAAGATTTATGACATAACATATATTTATTTATTTTTTTTTTTTTTTTTTTGGTTTGGAATAAACATAACATATATTTATATTAGTAAACTATATAGTTAAGAATTTGAGATAAATATGTAACACATGAAATGATATAAATAATAATTGTATATTATTAAAGAATATATATATAAATAATATATTTTTAATAAATATATGACACATATTTCTTACTGGTTAGTAAACTAAGTTATCACATGTGATATAATATAAAATAAACTTATTATAATATATGATTATGTAATGTGAGATAAATCCCCAATTGGGCATCATATTTTTACTTAACTCCCCATTTTGGCAAAATGTCGTATAATTTTCACATAATGTAGTACTTGAAATACCTCTCAAAATATGTTGTATATTTTTCACAAAATGTAGTACTAAAACGCTCTAATGCAGTATTTATATCCTATTATGTTGTATAATTTTATGGGGAGTAAAGTAAAAATATTCCAAACTGATGGGGAGTTATTTCAAACTGCCCCCATATATAATTACATATTATTTTACTAAGTGATAGTTACATGTGTATGTTAGTAAACTATATAGTTAAGAATTTGAGACACATATGTAATACATGCAAATGTATTTATGTTTAAAAGTACATATACATATATAATATTGTATAAAGCAATATATGATTGATATTATCTTGTCAAACTATATGCTTTGAAAAATCAAATATTGTAAGATTTTTTAAGACACATGATATACTATAATCTATAATTTGTATGAAATATAAATGTATATTTATATAATCAACCTTATATTGGACCATATATAATTTAAAAAAATACGTGTGTAACATATGGTATGTATTTAAAAATTTTAAATATTATAATATAATAAAGTGTATAATTGTATAATTATTTTAATAATATAACTATATAAATTTATCTTTTATATTATATAACTATATAACCTTATATATAATTATTTAATTCATGTATTATATGTATATATATTATATAATATAAAAGATAAATTTATATATAATATAGAATATAAAACAAATACATATATACATATATATAATTTATTAAAAAAATGTATATATAAGGATAAGCTCGCGAGCCGCGAGCCTAGATACATAAGGATCGAGATCGGCTCGATGCCTAGCTCGGTATCATAGAGGATCGACTCGAGCTCGATCAGTTTTGATTTCAAGCCGAGCCAGCTCGCAAACTGGCTCGACTCGTTTGCAGCCCTAGTCACGAGTGAGTTTTATTATGTAATTTAATTATTTTAATTGTAAATATGTGACGTTGCATACCTAACGTGTCAATGTGAATTTTATTTCACGTTATGTGTTGCTTTAGAACTCATTTATTATGTATTTGGACTCAAAAGTCGATTTATTTGAAGGTTAGGGACCTAATTGAGATTAGGGTTCCGTTTTCCGGCGAACTTGAGCTCGGTATTCGAATTCGAATTTGAATTTTGACCTCACCATTGGATTTGTTTTGACGATTCGGATCCAATGGAACTAGCCTCGCCCTTTTTCTAAAGCCGTTTGAACCCCCTACCGATTTAAATTCTAACCGTTTGAACCGAACCATTCTTGAACCGAATCGAACCGAACCGGTTTCTCTTGGCCTATAAATCGAACCAACCCCACCCCCTCCCTCATTCTTGCATTTCGGTTCCAAGGAGAAAAAGAAGAGAAGAAGAAGGGTTTTCCCTCCCCACACCTTTGGAGCTCAAGTCCCGACTCCAATTCTCGCCCAATCGATGATCCGAGGTAAGATTTGAATTCCTCTCTTCTAGTGCTTCATTTCTATCCGATTGAATGTCTTTTCTCTTGCTTGTTTTCATGGTTTTGAAGAAGATGATGAATAGTGCCTAAATACGAAAAATTGCTCCCAACATGTTCATATATGGATTAAATGAGCTAAGATTGAAGTATGTTGCTCCCGTGAACGTGGTTGTCGATTATTTATTGGATTTTCGATCATTCCTTGCTTGTAACTTGAAACTCCATTAATGGAGCTTGAATGTGCTTTCATGGAATCTCTTGATTTTGCTTGATTCGTGGTTTTAAATTGATACCAATGTTTTATACATGTGTATTTTGATGCATTTTGGTGTATTAATTGATTGGAATGTGACTTGGGGTGGTTTGGGAACCACCCCCGTCGACCCCCTACTGCTTTGCTATTAATTTTTGAAGAAGACAACCCAATACGGTCGTGTTAAGCCTCAGTTCATTCCTAACATGGCCGTGTCCTAGCTTCGAGTTGGAAAATAATCTGCTCCCACACGGCCGTGTTAGCTTCCAGGCCAATTTTGATACGGCCGTGTCGACTTCGTTTGTTCTCCCTTTGGCCTGAATTTTTAACTGTAGAAACCTTTTTGAGTCTAGAGTATTTCCAATTGGAATCACATCAATATCCTTTTTTGGTTTCTGAGTTATAACCATTTCAATTTTGTGTCGCCACTTTACCAAAAATTTACATCCATCCAACATCAGGTCTACGTCATTTTCACATTGCTTTAAACCACGATTCGAGACATATATCATTGGAAAGTCCTATTTGTCTAATTTCATACCCAATAATCAAAACTTAATTCCAACTTCTAAAACTCTAGATATTCCCATTTTTCTACGGCTTACGCGTTTCCAAAAATTGTCAGCTTTTGCTAAACTTTGCCAAAGCCTCTCTTCTTGCGTTCTTTTCACTTCTTTGACTTCCATATGTGATTTATATGAATTGTATACTTGATTAAGTGATTTAATTATGTTCTAATATTTTATTGCACGACCATATATCACACGTACACTTGAATTATATGCCTATTTGATACGTGGAACATTAATTGTGCACATAAACACTATCATGACATAGCATATCATTTTATATCATTCCACGACACCTCATATCAATGTTGTGCATCTTATTTGGTTTCATATTAAGTCATTTCCCACGAGTACACATTGTTCCTTCTCTTGTACAGTTCGTTTCTAGAGCGGAAACTTCCGGATCGAACAGGCACCTATATTGCTTATGTTTCTTATCTCGTGGTATTCCAGGTGAGGGTGTTTTATGTTCTAGTTATGTATATAAACCCTATAACCTGTATGTGAAATGTTTTGGCCAAAGTCCTTATTATATATATATATATATATATATATATATATATATATATATATATATATATATATATATTATTTTCAAAGTGATCATCGAGTAAATGCTTTCAAGTAAATGAACCGTTTATAATGAATTTATTGAATTGCTTTACTGAACCTTACTGTTTGGTGAGAATCACACTGTATTATACTGTATTGTGGGCTCGGGGGAAACGTGGGATTGGCGACCGGAATGGTATCGGGTCGTCGGAAAGAACCTTTGCACGTAGTACCTATTGAGAATATCTTCGCGTGACTTAGGAGACGGGAAGGCGAAATATTCTCGAGCCAGTGGTAAACCCATCGAAGGAGTGGGTCGGAGTCATGAGCCCCCGTCTCAACACTGTACTGATTGGATGGTTAAGGTCTGCAGGCCTGACCATCACCCCGGAGGGAGAAGATTGGACTGTATTGCTCTTGATTGTTAATGAACATACTGAATGATTGATTGATTGTATAATGGATTGCATGATCGCTTTTTTATCTATATCACCTAGTGATTGTACACAGCCGGAGTTTGGTTGGAGAATTGTACACGCTCACTCGCCATGCTACTGATCACCAAACTAAATTGAAATGTTTATAAATTGATATAGTTGTAAAGTTCGAACATTGATAACTGTTTTATGCCTCTTTGAAGTAACTAACTTCAATAAAAATCTTATTCAAGATTTATGACTTGCATGTGCATGTTTTTATATATTTATAGCCCCTACTCACTCAGTCTTCTAGAGACTGACCCCTCTTTCCACTTCTCCAATTTTTTTTACAGGCTTTGCTAGGTGGAATCGAGTAGTAGTGTCCTTGATCGAATTCCACTTGCACACTTGAGTCACATTACATATTGCTCATTTTATTGTAATGTGTATAGTATTGAATTTTTGATCAGGCTTGATAGCCAATTGTTAATTATTGATGAATGTTGACTCGGGACAGGTTGTATATTTAGTTGAACCCATCACTAGGTTGTATGCTGATTTGGTTATCAATGTTTTGAATTGGGCTCGAAGCCACTACTGACGTTAATGGGTTTTATCGTGATTTAAATCGTTCTTGATTGCTTCCGCACCGTAGTTTGTATTATCTGATTGATTGGTACAGGGTTAGAATCCGCCTAGTTAGGGAAGTTTTTCTTTGTCACCCATTCGCTATGAGTCCAGTTTATATATGGACTACCCATTTCATATGTGGACTAGACTCATGGTGTGGGGGATGTGGCACCTATCGTCGCGGGTGCTACAATGTCATTGACCTGTGAGATATTTCCTAATCTGGAGGTTTCTGGAAACTTTCTTTCCCATTTAAGAATGTTCTCACGCTGGACATCTCAGTGATGAAGTTCTTGTAATAATCACCCTTATGTATTATGAACGCATCATCGTATGCACTTATCACTCCATGAAACTGAGTGATCATTCACAAGGACATAATCACATAAGCAAGTCTCAATGGAGTCAAGGTCGACACTCCCACTGTCTGTCAGACTCATCGACTTGGAGAAGTTTCTAATCCTCGCCTATGGAGTTAAGAACTTGTTTCATGTGTCGTTCTCATAAGGGTAAAGTTTTTAACGGCCTCATTGGATTAGGGCAGTTTAAAACATGCAACACACAGTCAAACCCAAATAGACATAAATAAGCACATAAAGAAGTGATTGCCTATGAACAAAATCAATTCGTTTATTATTCAAGGACTAATCCAAATAGACACTCCCACTGTCTGTCAGACTCATCGACTTGGAGAAGTTTCTAATCCTCGCCTATGGAGTTAAGAACTTGTTTCATGTGTCATTCTCATAAGGGTAAAGTTTTTAACGGCCTCATTGGATTAGGGGAGTTTAAAACATGCAACACACGGTTAAACCCAAATAGACATAAATAAGCACATAAAGAAGTGATTGCCTATGAACAAAATCATTTCGTTTATTATTCAAGGACTATTTGTTATTTTACAAAGAAATAGTAAAACAACAAACTGCTTTAAGGGCATTATTCCTAACATATTGAATGAGGGTTTGTTTGATGAATTTTGGGGATTTAATGCATGATAATGTATGTTAAAACTTACTTTGATGTTGTGTAAAGTGTTCTTGCATGTTTAGTGTTGTTTTTAGGAGATTTTGTGTTGGTTGGATGAGTGGGGAATGAGTTTCAAGCCATTCTCATAGCCCTTCCTTTTTTCCCCTATTTTTTTTTTCTCCGTTCCAGGCAGTTCTAAATTGTCATTTGGCTCCCCAGTTCATTTTTCAAATGCCCGTGTAACTACCCACTTTTCTTACCCGAGAACTTTACACAATCATTTGAGTTTCTAGGCCAATTTTCACACAGTCGTTTACCCCTCAAACGTGTTTCGGTTGACCTGAAATTTTAACCACAGAAAACTATTTGAGTGTAAAGTATTCTCCAATTGAAATCACATGAAAATAATTTCGTTGGAGTGAGTTATAACATTTTAATTTTGTGTCGCCACTTTACCTAAACTCTGCTTTCGTCTAACTTCAAGCCAATGCCATTTTCAAATGCACTACCAACATGATAAAAATTGTGAAATTGGGGAAGGTTGCAACAAGTCAATACATACCTGAAAAAGGGGAAGAATAACACAGTAACGAGGCGGAGCAGTGTGAAATTTATATCGCACCAAACAAGGGTAAAAATGAAGCAAAAAATATGAAATAGTATGATTAACTGTTCATTGCAAAATTTAATCTCACCTGATTTTTTAGATGAATTTCGGCACTTAATCGATGAACATAAACGGGCTAGTTATTACGTCCAATTGGCCCAATACTGATAATGGGGCTTACCAAACATGATTTTCAGTAAACTTATAGTCACTTAATAGGGCCTTATGAAACCTACCAAACGAGTTCTTAAACCACGTGAAGAAACATGTCCACTATTACTTATCAGCTCGTAACTAATCAAGTTAAGAGTAACAAATAGTAAAACACATCTTTGGATGATTAGCTTTTCCAATATTACACCATATTTACCATGAAGCATATCAGGCACAAGTTGTGCACCTGTTAAGTTTTTATGACCACACTTTTATCAAAAAAAAGGTTACTGAGGGATTTGGTTGAGATAATTTAACATTAGAGATTAATCTATTAGTTTTGAATATTAAGAGAATAAAGTAATGTATATTCAAAATTTTAAGGATTAAATATAATATTATTAAAACAAATAAATTTATTTTTATTATACCCTACAGGATATTTCTCAATGTTTCTTTTAGTTATCCTGGTATTTTCGTCGACCCAAAAATGTGGCGTTGCATAAATCTGTAATATTTCTATGGGGACCGCTCCAATTTATTATTGGGGCAGTTATTTAAAAGGACCAAATGTGACACCCCGACTTTCAGATCGTACAGGTATGACGTATGTGCGCGATTTATATTATTTAAATTCATATTCGTTACTCTTTTAATTCTTATTTTAAATATTTCTTATGAATTCGAATGATTCTTATTTGAGTATGTACGTGTTTTGTATGGATTGATTCGGTTTTGCTCATTATATGTTTTCGAATTTGTTGTTGAACTTTTGAATTATTTGTTTCGTTTGGAACCTAAAGGAGGTTAAAACGCTTTTAGCGTACCTTGGGTTCCAATGTGTGTATTTTGAGCTCGGGAATTCGGATTCGAATTCCGTCACCTCCGTTGAACTCGTTTCGATGATTCGGGTTTGAGGGACTAAGCCTCATAACCTTTTAAGTTCATTTAGTATCCCGAAATCCGACCGGAAACTTACCTCGCTCTTATATGACTACCTCTCACCTATTTGCACTTTGGTCCCTCAATTCTTGACATATTACCCTTAAGATTGGCCCCAAAACCCACCAAAAACTCAGCATATTCTTCCCTCTCCCTCTCATTATCGGTATAAGCAAGGCAAAGGAGAGAAAGAGCAGCAAATTTGGGAGCTAAACCCTTCAACCCGTCACTATTCACCCCAAGGAGGTTTTGAGCTCTAATCTCCATTTTCTTCCAACATCATCAAGGGGTAAGTTAGTATTTCATATGTACATGAGTATATGGTCATTTTGAGCTATTAATTCCAAGCTTTGAGTTAGGTTTGGTGCATTTGTGGAGCTTGACATGAATTATGAGGGTTTGTTGATCACCTTAGTTTCTTGGAGTTAAGCTTTGGTTTGAAGTGGTATATTTGATCCCTTATGACTCTAATTCGATTATATGACTCTCCTTTTGAATATGGTTGAACATGGTGGAAGTTGCCATTGATGAAATTTGAATTCTTGCATGAGAATCCTTGTGTTATATGATGATTCTTGAGCTTTCTTGATATTTGGATGATTACATGTTGATTATGAAGTGATTTGCCATGTATTACTTGAGTTTTGTGGCTTGGAATGGTTGCATGT
Organism: Lantana camara; assembly: GCA_037501455.1. Lineage (NCBI taxonomy): Eukaryota > Viridiplantae > Streptophyta > Magnoliopsida > Lamiales > Verbenaceae > Lantana > Lantana camara. Next base: position 45,910,157 of record CM074859.1, read on the forward strand.
TGTTGCTGCGTGTTGCCCTGCCCCCTCCCCTGTTTTTCCCGCTGAGTTACTGTTGCTGCTGGTATTTTTTTTCGGAGACGGCAGGCCAACACGGCCGTGTCAGCTTTGTGCATGTTTTGGACACGGCCGTGTCAGCCTCTCGACTTGGAGCAATTTATTTTTATAAAACCGGACACGACCGTGTCCATTTTGAACTAAAACTCAACACGACCGTGTCAGCCCCTCGAATTAAACTTCTGAATTTATTTTAACCGGACACGGCCGTGTCCATTTTGTGCTAAAACCTAACACGGCCGTGTCATTTGAAAATATGGCGGCGGCAATTACTCGTTTTTTTCACTTCGTTGTTTGTATTTGTGTTTTCTTCCTTCGTTTATGACGTGTTTACGCATTTCATTTGCATTCATAAACATTGCCGAGCATCTATTTGGTTCATGTTTGGGTCTAAGTCTCGGGTCTTGCTTTCTTTTGTGTTTCAGAGCCTCTTCCGGACGCGCAAGAGCCCGACGCTTAGGTGGTCGGTTGCCGTTTGATCCTATCTTTTGCCCTTTTGCTAAGGTGAGGTTAGGAACTATTAGCTAAAATACCCTATGGCCTACAATATGATGAATTTTCCCTTGAATGCGGATATGGTATTTATATTTAGATACAAGTGCTTAAATTATGTTTATGATCTTATGGAGTAACTTTGGTCTTTTGGAAACGATATATATACGAGTATATATAAGCTTGATTTTGAATCCCTTTTTGGTATGTTTTGTTCTGCTGAGCGAGTGTGCCCTGAGAGATGGGATTTGATTTGATTTGGTTTGTGGGCCCTGGAGACGTGGGTAAGGACGGCCCTGGGCGACCACGGGGTCGCCAGGTTTACCCCTGTGCACGTTCTCATTTGAGATATTCACGTGCGACCTCGGGAGGTTGGGAAGGCGTGGTATCTTGAGCCTTCGGTGAATAACCGGGGAAGGCATAACGAGGGTTAGCTACCCCGTATATTTTTGGTAATGTAGGTGCTAGGGTTTGATTCCCGACACACCATGGATGTAAGGATGGTTTTGTGATTTGATATTTATGCCAAAGGAGTAAGGGATAGTCCGTTCTCGCCGGGCTTTTAATTATATTCTGATTGATGGATTATGAATCGAGATAGATGATTTTCTTACTATATATTAATTTCGAGAAATGGTTTTGGTGTGCAAAACTCTAGCCTCGATTCATGACTATCACTTTTGATTTGTGATATGCTCTCTACGTATTTATAGTGTGGGTGTGTTAAACCCCTCACTCAGTCGAGTTGTGAGATTGACCCTCTCCTTTCCTTTTCAGGTTACCGAGCTAGACGGGGAAGTGCGTCGAGTCGAGTCGTACTTAGCCGTTTAGGTCGAGTTGCATTCATTTTCTTGCCTTTTGATTACTCTTCTGATGTATTGATATCTTAACTTGTCTTTTGGAGAATTATGGACTTTTGGATACTTACACTCGATCTTTTAGGCCGTGAGGCCATGTATATGATTTTATATGTATTTTTCGAGCTCTTTAGATCCTGTTATTGCTTCCGCATATTTGTTTTGTTCGTTTGCGCGCTCTGGTGTTGTGTAGTCCCGCTTAGCCTAGTGTGTGAGTGTAGGTCACCGTTCGCTTAGACTTGGGCTCATGTATGGAAACCCATTTCATATGTGGGTTCGGGTTTAAGTGCGGGGGATGTGGTGGCCCACCGCTCCAGGCGTCACACCAAATATCCTCAAATGTTATCCTAAACCCCCTAGTTTGAAAAATGTATGTTTTAGGTTACCAATACACAAGTTATTTTTCCTAAACCCCCCATGACGGAAACGAGATCTAATGGCGACAACAGCAGGATAAAGATAGGCGGCGGCAACGGCAACGGCAACGAAGACAACAGGATCTTGATAAGCGGCGGCATCGGGAGTCGATTTAGTTATCATGCCCTATTTTCTGTGCTGCTCTAAGGTATTCTCAGCGTATGAATGTTAATTGAATGTATTCTTGGCGTTAATTGAATGTTAATTATGTGAATTAGACAGTATAATTCACTGATAATTTGTATCGAATTGAATTACTGATAATTTGTATCGAATCGAATTGTTGATCCTCTGCAAACTGATACTTCAAATTGGTATTCTGAAGATGGCGTTGGCCGGTGACAAAGCTCAAGACAAGCAAATCCTAGGAAGTTGTTGGTTTAACGGCGAAATTACGGTATTTCCAATTCCGCGGAGTGCGTCAGTGGAAGAGATTCATGCGCAACTTGGTGAAGAGTGGTTAGACTTCAACTCTGATACTTACGTGGTACAATACCTCGCACCCCATAAAAAAGGTTTGTGGGTTAGTTTGCGACGCGACGGGAAGATTCCGACTATGATCTAACTGCATGAACTTGCTAAACTCATCATTGCTGAGATGAGGGCGATTCGGCCTCCTGCCTGTTTAGGTTGGAAGCAAGCATCGAAGAGAAGGTATGGAATTTCTAATTTATTCATTTCTGTATTAACACTGTATTAATTTCTGGTCAGTAATCTCATTCTGTATCAGGAAGAGAAGATATAACCCCTACGCTGATGGTTTATGCTTGGCCACTGTTTGTTCTGAAGTTGAGGATTGATCAGATCCACTGCGTGTTTTGGAGTTGAGGATTGATTTTATTCACTCTTTTTTAAGGAACTTTATTTGTTGTTGTAATCGTATACACCCCTCTTATGATCGTTTCTATTTGTTTGAAACTACGTCAATAAATTGCTTGATGCTGTTTTCTCAATTTGATCTAATGGAAATATTAAGAATGGGTGATTAAAGTCAGATTTTGTCCAGTAAAACGTTAGAAATGCGTGATTAGAAGAATACTTTGTCCAGTGAAATATTAAAAATGCGTGATTAAAGGTAGATTTTGTCCAGTAAAACGTTAAAAATGCATGATTAAAAGAAGACTTTGTCCAGTGAAACGTTAAAAATGCGTAATTAAAAGAATCCTTTGTCCATTGAAACGTTAAAAATGCGTGATTAAAGGCAGACTTTGTCCAGTGAAACGTTAAGAATGCGTGATTGAAAGAATACTTTGTCCAATGAAACGTTAAGAAAGCGTGATTAAAGGTAGACTTTGTCCAGTGAAACATTAAAAATGCATGATTAAAGGCAGACTTTGTCTAGTAAAACGTTAAGAATGCGTGATTGAAAGAATACTTTGTCCAGTAAAACGTAAAGAATGCGTGATTAAAGGTAGACTTTGTCTAGTGAAACGTTAAAAATACGTGATTAAAGGCAGACTTTGTCTAGTGAAACGTTAAGAATGCGTGATTGAAAGAATACTTTGTCCAGTGAAACATTAAGAATGCGTGATTGAAAGAATACTTTGTCCAGTGAAACGTTAAGAATGCGTGATTAAAGGTAGACTTTGTCCAGTGAAACGTTGAAAATGCGTAATTAAAAGGCAGACTTTGTTCAGTGAAACGTTAAAAATTCGTGATTAAAGGCAGACTTTGTCGAGTGAAACGTTAAGAATACGTAATTAAAAGAATACTTTGTCCAGTGAAACGTTAGAAATGCGTGATTAAAAGAAGACTTTGTCCAGTGAAACGTTAAAAATGCGTGATTAAAGTCAGACTTTGTTCAGTGAAACGTTAAAAATATGTGATTAAAGGCAGACTTTGTCCAGTGAAACGTTAAAAACGCGTAATTAAAAGAAGACTTTGTACAGTGAAACATTAGAAATTCGTGATTAAAGGCAGAGTTTGTTGTGGTCATGATTAAATGAATCTTGATTCTCTTTATTGTAATGTTGTGTTCATGATTCAATAAATCTTAATTCTCTTTATTGTAATGTTGTGGTCATGATTAAATAAATATTGATTCTCTTTATTGTAATGTTGTGTTCATGATTCGATAAATCTTGATTCTCTTTATTGTAATGTTGTGTTCATGATTCAATAAATCTTAAATCTTGATTCTCTCTATTGAAATGTTGTGGTCATGATTAAATAAATCTTAATTCTCTTTATTGTAATGTTGTGTTCATGATTCAATAAATCTTGATTCTCTTTATTGTAATGTTTAATCTTGATTCTCTTTATTGTAATGTTTAATCTTGATTCTCTTTATTGTAATGTTGTGGTCATGATTCAATTGAAATCTTGAGTATCATTATTGTAATGTTGTGGGCAAGATTCAATAAATCTTATCATTACGCCTGTTTAACGTCTTAACATTACAAAGTCTTCCTTTAATTACGCATTTCTAACGTTTCACTGAACAAAATCTTCCTTTAATTACGCATTTCTATCGTTTCACTAGTCAAAGTCTTCTTGTAATCATGCATTTTTAACGTTTCACTAGACAAAGTCTTCTTTTAATCAAGCATTTCTAACATTTCACTGGACAAAGTATTCTTTTAATTACGCATTTTTAACGTTTCACTGGACAAAGTCTTATCTTAATCATGCATTTTTAACGTTTCACTTGACAAAGTCTGCCTTTAATCATGCATTTTTAACGTTTTTAACTTTTCACTGAACAAAGTCTGACTTTAATCACGCATTTTTAAAGTTTCACTGGACAAAGTCTTATTTTAATTACGCATTTCTAACGTTTCACTGGAGAAAATCTTCTTTTAATCACGTTTTTTTAACGTTTCACTGGACAAAGTCTGCCTTTAATCACGCATTTTTAACATTTCACTGGACAAAGTCTTTTTTTAATTACGCATTTCTAGCGTTTCACTGGACAAAATATTATCATAAAACGATATGGAAGGACCGACTCTTATTACCACTATTACTCGACAAACTGCAGAATTAGTTTCAGATGACCACACCAATACTCAACAATCTGCACTTTTGGTTCTATATATTTCATCAGTTTATCAGTTTCTCTGTTTTCATATATAACAGTTTCTTTGTTTTCATATATAACTGTCATATAGTTCATCAGTTTATCAAACTAACTCTTATTCTTCCAACTAAAACAAACTTCCCTGCAGGATATACTATAATCAACCAACAATAAACATTTCATTACAAAACTAATAATATACACTACAATCGACTAACAGAAACATTTAAACTACTATAAACAATCCACAAACAACAAATTCTGGAGAAGCGTTATCTATATCATGGGGGAGGAAACTGATTAACCTTATCCGGATGTGGGATGTTGGAATTAACACTCTCATCAGAGTGTTCATATCCGGGGTAATCCGCGCTGTCAAAGGACTCGGGGTCTGAGTCCCTACCATTAATGTGGTATGCGTGGAGGTGCTCCTCTTCGCCATCCAAAAGCTGTGCCTACTGCACTTTGAAGATAAACCTAAGGTCGCCATAATAAGGGCATCCACACGCCCTGAATCAGAATCCCGGTGAATGACCTATGCAGAATTATATATTAAATAATGAACAAATTAAAAAAAAAAAAAAAAAGAAGGATTTCAGTATGAATTAGACTTACAGCATGGCTATTCCGTTGAAAGTACAACGGGGTCTCAATTTGACCACGAAAATCCTGTCGTTTAACTCCAAGACACCCTAAGAATCTACGGAAGTTGTAAAATACTATCCGCAGCCGTTTTACCACTTCTATAACATCCCGGGGCCAGTAATCTCTTTGGAATCGCCCTGACAAATCACACGACACTTGATACAGGGCTCTCTCGAAGCTTTCTAGCCGATCGATTTTGCTATCTGCGGCATATAACCGAAGGCACTCAACCATGTAGGCTTTGGCCTCGCCATTAATGGGTGTTGGAGGGTGATTCATGACTTTGTTTATCAAAGACTCGAGATCTGGGAGAGAAAGAGAAGGAGGACTTTTTGGAGGCGATGAAATTGACGTGAAATTGTGCAGAATTTCAACGTATAGGGCAAGATATTAATAAAGGTGATTGGGCTGGGAAACCTACCGTCGCATCCCTTCATCTTCACCTCTGCAATTTTGGGCAGTCAAACTACGGGAAAAAGTGCAGACATCTTTTTATTTATTTCAGGCGTCCCATCGTGAATGCATCATAATCTATTAAGTTTATCGTGTAAAAATTCACTTTATTAGTTATTGAAAGGTTTGTTTGTCTAGTTAAAGAGAAATAAATCGTGAAATTATAAAATAGCGTTTAGAAAGTCGTCAGTCAGTTTTTGCAGGTACAACAATCTAGCCGGAATAAAAATCGCCATTGCTAATTTTTCCCTTTTCTCACCGGAAATGGGTTTCGGAAACGAGTCGCGGAACGGAAACGAGTCGCCGGAGCGGAAATGGGTTTTGGGAAAAAGTCGCCGGAACAGATTCAGGGCCGATGCATTTATTGTCAAGAAGAAAACATCATAGGCGGGAAGAAGAAAATGGATATCTGTGTCTTTCTTCATTTTATTAAGGGTATTATGGTACTTTTACAAGATTTGGGGGTTTACAAAAAATAGAAAGGATAATAGGGATGTATATAGCTATTTTTTGAGTGGGGGGTTAGGATAAATGTTCAATAATTTGCCTTTTATTAAAATTAATACTTCTTTTACTTAAAATTTTGCATTACTTTTAGATCAAGTAAATTCTTACCTAAAATACTGCATTACTTAATTGAGTTTATAAGAAAAGGGTTAATCTTTCTTTGCACCCCAACCTTTGGGGTGCGTTGCACTTTGGTACCCAACCTTTCATTTTTGACAAATCAGTACCCAACCTTTGTAATTTGGTCAATTTCAGTACCTAAGTCAACATTCCGGCCAAAATCTCCGGGCAAGGCTTTGTGCGTGTATTACACGCGATTTCTTAAGGGCAAATGAGTCATTTTATATGTCACTCCCGCCAATATGTAATATCTCCCTCCTTTAGCTTATTTATTTATCAAATTGGTACCATTTTCTTCCCCAGTTGAAAATTAGGGCTACGCCATGGAGGGGGTGTGCAATTGCGGAAGACCACTTGTGAGGAGGACATCATGGACCGACATCAACCCAGGAAGGAGATTCATGGCCTGTGGAAAATTTCGGGTATGTAATTGTACAACTTGTCCGTAGTGTAATTTCGGCTATGTAATTCTTTCCACTTCTCTTCTCGTTGATTAGGAGGCTGGGGGATGCAATTTCTTTACCTGGACAGACCCCCCAATGTGTGAAAGATCAAGACAAATAATACCTGGGTTGCTGAGGAGGCTCAATACGCTGGAGGAGGCGGCTGGACGAAGAAATAGCAAGGAAAAATGGTTGTGGCTAGCTTTGATAGTTTCTTGGTTGATTATGTATCTTCTCCTTTGAATGTTATTGTAGAATCAGCAATTAGTGCTTGAATGTTGTTGTAGCATTTGTATCATGTTTATGTACTTCAAGTTGTAAGACTTTTCTTTCAATGAAATGAAGTAAGCACCTTGCTGAAATTTGCTTTGTTCAGTTTATACATTTAGAAGAACTTCTGGAAATCTAATGGAAATGTGCATGATGTACCAATCATATTCATTCCTTCTTCAAAAAGAGTACATTGACATGATTGCATCTAAGCATCAAGGATAATAACTTTAAATAACTACATTGTTTAGATAACAAAAAGACTTAGATGCTTTAAATAACTGCATTGTTTAGATTAGAAAAAGATGATCTAAATAACTACATTGATCACTGCTTCATCTGTCGATGCTTTGAAGTACTCTCCTTCCCAGTATCGCTTTTTCTCCATGGCTGTAACTTCCTTCTTGGTCTAGCTTGGAATGATGTTTGTGGGCCTGTAGTAGATGCCTGAGTTGCAAATTGAGCCTCATTTGCTGATGTTTGTGATGATTGACTCCTTGTAATTCTTCTTGGGATTGTTACTGCAGGCTCTGGAGTGTGATCAGGCACATTGATGCTTGGTTCATTCCTTGATTTCTTCTTTGTTTGTGCAACCTGCAAATAGTACATCAATGTTTAGTATGTAAATAATTTTAAGTTTATTTCAAAAGAATGGTAAAGGATACTTACAGTCTTTGTTGGGTGAGATTTTTGCTTTTGGCCTTTGTTTGGGGGTGGGACTTCATGATGAACCTCCTGCTCTTGGTTCTTGGGGTTGTTAGGACATCCTCTCTTGTTATGTCCTTGTTTTCCACACAGTTTGCAAGTCATCACCATTCCCTGTCTTCCCAACTTACCACTTGAGTTCCCAAGCCCGGTAACAACAGCTTTTTTCTTCTGTTTTTGCTCCTCTAACTCAACTGGATCCTTTCTCCTATCATGCTTTTTTGGCCTGCCTGGTAATGCTTCCTTCACTGGTGGTTTCAAAGCTGCTCTTTCAGATTGAGGCCATTCAAGAGGCCCATGCAGTGGCTTCATCAAGTTGCTATACACCTCCATAAACTTCTTAATTTGATAGCATTGATCAACATATTCTTCAGGCGTGTGATGTAGAAAGTAAATAGCACTAATAGCATGTGCACAAGGTATACCTGATAGTTGCCATTTCCTGCAACTACAAGTATACTCACCCAAATGTACTATGTACCTGTCTCCACATCTTGCATGAACTTCAAATAGATTCTCACCATTCCAATGTGCTTCTAGCTCCATGCTATCTTTCTTGTTCACATCAACAATTTTCTGGATATTTGGACACAGTGCACCCACATGCTTCTTCATCTCATCTCTTTTCACATAAACCCTTTGCATCAACAACATTCTGATTTTCTCCAGCATATCAATCACATGCATAGATCTAGCATCTAAAATCAGAGCATTAAAGCCTTCACACATGTTATTTAACAGCACATCACACTTGGCATTGGTTCTGAAGTATACCTGAGACCAGTGTCTTGCAGGCCTTTTTGCCAACCACTTGAAAGCCTCTATATCTTTCTCTCTCAATTCCTTAAACACATTTTCAAGATCAACTATTCTGGATGATTTAGCAGCTCTCCACAGCAAAAATTTCAATGTCAACCCCCCTATGTGCTTGCTTGAAATTATTGTAAAGATGATTAACACAGAATCTATGGTCACAGTTGGGTAACAAAGTCTCAACAGCATCAATTAAACCCTTCTGTTTGTTAGACATGAAGGTGTATCTATCTGAATCTCTCTCAATTCCCAAATCAGCAATTAATAGCTCAATAAACCAAGTCCATGATGATTTCCTTTCCTTTTCAACAATGGCATCTGCAAATGGAAACATGCAGTTATTTGGATGTATACCTACTGCACATAAGAGAATACCACCACAACATGTTTTCAAGTGACAACCATCCAAGAAAATCATTGGCCTACACATCAAAAATCCCTTTTTCAAAGAACCCCAGCAAACATAAAATCTTTTAAACATTAACTCACCTTCAACAAACTTGGTCTTCACCTTCACTGTAGATTCTGGATCAGATTTCATGATCTCAGCTGCATATCTCCATATCATGCCAAATTGTACTGCACTATCTCCAACAGTCTCCAATTCCACTTGTTTCTTAGCCCTGTACATCTGGTACTTTGTGAACTCAATCTTATGATCATCTTTTGCCACAGCCATCATTGAAGACACAGGCCATTTAGGGTTTGTTTTCAACATTGTGTTGTATTGCTTAGCAATCCAAGTTGAGTTAGCGGCCCTAACTCTTTGTGCTCTGGGACACTGATGCTTTTCATGAAGTGTCTTCACCACAAATGTCTCTTCCCCACTCTTGTTAGATGCATAAATATACCATGTACAGCTCATATGTTTGCAGTTGACAGAGACCTTTTAGGATGTATTTTTGATAAACTGAATGTCCCTCGCATTCACAATAGCATGTGCTCTCACAGCTTTCCTAAAAAATTTTACATTTTTAAACTCTAATCCCAAACTAAACTTTGGGTTTGCCATATCAGTTTTTTCATTAAAAATCCTCCTTCCAAGTTGTAGCACATTAGTAGAAGAAGGTTCAAGGACTTCAACCAAACTAGTACTTTGTAGCCCCCCCATGTTAACATGCTTGTTAACTGCATTTACATCCACATCAACCTCTTCATGATCACTATCCACAAGTTTATCACTGTAATCTGAATCTGCCCCCACTGACTGATCATCATCACTTCCATCACTGTCTATTTTATCCCAAAAAACACGTAACTGCTCTAACACATCAACATGGGTCTCACCATCTACACCTTCATTGTCAACAGCAGTTCCAACATTATCAGATGGAGCAGGGTTTTCATTATCTAGTGCACTACCATGATAAGTTACATCTTCATTGACAATACTCTCAGTTATACCATGATCAGCTACATCTTCATTAACAATACCATCAGTTAAATTCTTCCCCAAGTTTTTGTCTAACTCATCCCAATTAGGTAAACCCAAAACCTCATCTGGATCATCATCACTATCATCTTCACATGCACCATCACCTCTAACAATAACAACTCTAGGTAGAACTTCATCACTCTCACAAATAGACTCCACATCATCACTCTCATTTTCAACAAAAAATCCCACAACCCTATCTCCATCTAAGTGATTTGATAATGCCATAGCATCATTATCATCTTGCATCAAAGTCACAACCGAAGCATCATTTGGATCACATTGACTATAGAAGAATAACGCACTATCTGTGTCAATTCCAGCCTCTTTACCCATAGTTATTATCTCAACCATACTAATTTCATCAGCATCACAATAATCAAAATGATCCAACTTTCCACCCACATAAACCCTAGACCCCAAATTGCAAAACCTACCACCATGATGCATTCTTATAGTATATTTATCACTACTAGGACCTGCAATCATCCAACAACAACAGAAAACAAAAAAAAAAAAAAAACCAAATCAGACAACATTCTCAGAAATAGGGCCACACAATTAAAATTTCAGACAAAGGTGAAGCAGGGATGGACCACATGTGCAAAAATTGGGGACAACACAACACAAGGACCGCATACAACAAACATATAGGACCACATTCCATCATTTTCAATACAACAGCAACAAATCCCTAGGCAGATACAATTTTGCACTAAAAATACCAAAGTTGGGGTTCCAACACTCACCATACAGAGGTGCGCTTCTTCCATACGGAATTGCGTCCTCATCCGTCCGCTTCTTCCACACCATTGCTGGAGTTCTTCGCCTCGTACACAGTGAAGAAGACAAGGGTTTTGTTTTGTTTGTTTGAAATTCAATTTTTAATTATAGAGACAGCCGTTGTGATACAAATGGAGGGAGTGACATATAAAATGACTCATTTGCCCTTAAGAAATCGCGTGTAATACACGCACAAAGCCTTGCCCGAAGATTTTGGCCGGAATGTTGACTTAGGTACTGAAATTGACCAAATTACAAAGGTTGGGTACTTATTTGTTAAAAATGAAAGGTTGGGTACCAAAATACAACGCACCCCAAGGTTGGGGTGCAAAGAAAGATTAACCCATAAGAAAATAAACAATGTATAGACCTTACACTAATCACTTATAAGTAATTATTATTGTATAACAGAGCACAAATCATCTTCACCCTAGGCCAACTTCCACTGGTACACCGCCGCCCCGCCGTCCCCGGGCGCCGTCGCCGCCGCCGGGTAAAAGTCTGCGCTCCTAACTCCTCTTTTTTCCTTTCGCTCTCTCTTCCTTCCGTATATTTTCCTTTCTCTGTCGAATTTTCCCTATTGTTTTTACCTGAAAATTGCACATTTTTGCTATGTGGGCCTCCTCGCATTTGGTAGACAGGCTCGTCGCTGCTCTAGCCGACTCTACCTAATCACCTCCATCGTCATTTTGGTAAGCTCAATCGCATTCTTTTGCCTGGTTATTAGCTTACTTGCATTTATTGATTGATATTGGCATCTTGGTTGATGTTTTTATGGTAGCATCAATGGACATCAGAAGATTGAGTGTAAACAAAGCCGCATCCGCCGCCACTAACACCGCTGCAATACTGTTTCTTCCGATCAAACGCCCATTAACTTTCTCGCCTCACCCTTTACAGAAGTCCTTAAACCCAAAACCCCAACCACAAGAACCGGGTCCATCAAATCTTGGTGCACCTCCGCCTGCTGATCTGAGTTTCCATCACAGAAGGCGTATATCTTCGATTCTGGCGGCCCCAAATTTAAATTCGCACCAGTGCAGAGATTTGCTATCCCATTTGACTCCTCATAAATTTGATTCCATTTTCTGGGAAATCCATAAGTATGTTAATCCTTCAACTGCATTGAAGTTCTTTTACTTTGCTGGCAATTCTAGCGGCTTTACTTTCACGCTCAGATCGTATTGTCTTTTATTCCACTTGTTAGTTTCTAAGAATATTGATTCAGCTGCGCGGTTGCTCTTGATAAGATTGATTGACGGGAAGTTGCCCATGAATTTGAGGGATGGTGCTGTGGATGTGCACAAAGAGATTGCTCTTGTTTTGGCAGATACTTGTTTGAGTTCTGAGAAATTTAAGAATGAGATTAGAGGGTTCAATATGTTGGTTCATGTTTATGTAACTGAGTTCAAGAGTTTGGGTTCTGATGTTGCAATGGATGTGTTTAGGTTCCTAGCAGGTCAAGGCCTGGTTCCATCCTTCAAGACTTGCAATTTTTTGATGAGCTCTCTTGTTAAGGGGAACGAACCTGAGAAAAGCTATGAGGTTTTTGATATTGTCTCTAGGAAATCTTTGCCGGATGTTTACTTATATACTACTGCAATAAATGCATTGTGCAAAGGAGGCAAGGTTGAGGATGCACTAGTGTTGTTTAACCAAATGGAGAAATTGGGTGTTGCACCTAATGTCATTACTTATAATACCCTTATGCATGGACTTTGCAGAAATGGAAGTTTGGAGGAGTCCTTTCGGCTAAAGGAGAAAATGGCGGACAATGGGGTGAAACCAACTATTATAACTTATAGTCAGCTGATAAATGTTTTGATGAAACTCGAAAAGTATCATGAAGCTGATTGTATTTTGAAAGAGATGTTGGGAAATGGGTTTGCTCCCAATGTTGTTGTTTACAACACATTAATTGATGGTTACTGCAAGATGGGGAACTTGACAAATGCCCTGAAATTGAAGGATAATATGATCGTCCAAGGTGTTATTCCTAATTCAGTTACTTATAATACTCTTATTAATGGACTCTGCAAGAACAATCAAATTGATTTGGCAGAGCGGTTCTTAAATGAGATGGAAACAGGAGGTTTTAGTATAAATGTAGGTACTATAACTTCTGTTATTAATAGTTTATGTAAAGACTCAAGATTCGATTCTGCACTAAAATTGACTGTCTTAATGATCTCAAAGAACTTAAGGCCTAACAATCCCTTGTTAACAACTCTGATAAGTGGACTTCGCCGGAAAAAAAAGCTTTCAGAAGCCCTGAAGCTATACAATATGCTGCAGGATAAAGGGTTTGCAGCCAATACGGTGACCTCAAATGCGCTTCTTTTTGGTCTTTATGAAGTGGGTAAAATGCAGGAGGCTACATGGCTTCTGAAAATTATGTTGGATGGTGGTGTTGGATTGGATACATTTACGTATAATGCAATCATTTATGGATGTTGCAAAGAGGATAAGGTGGAGAGGGGCTTTAAGCTCAAGGAAGAAATGTCTGAGGAAGGTATTTCTCCGGACATTGTGACTTACAACTTGCTGATACACGGGTTGTGTAACAAGGGAAAGATGGATGAAGCTCTAAAGCTTTGGCATGAATGCGAAAGAAATGGTCTTGTTCATACTCTTCATTCTTATGGTATTATGATATGTGGGTTATGCAGGGCTGAAAAAGTTGATGAGGCTCTCAATTTCTTTAATATGTTGGTCAGGAAGAATATTGTTCCCAACTCTCTTGTATATAATATACTCATTAGAGCATATTCTATGACCGGAAAAATGGCAAAGGCCCTTGAACTTCTCGATGACCTGAGAAGCAAAGGCATTTCACCTACTATTGCCACATTCTCATCTATAATACATGGATTGAGCATTCTTGGCCGAGTAGATGAAGCAAAAGGTCTGCTAGATAAAATGAGAAAGGAAGGTTTGCTGCCTGAAGTTGTTTGTTATACTGCATTAATTTGTGGGTACTGTAAGCTAGGCCAGATGGAGGAAGTACAGAATCTCTTGAAGGAAATGTCTTCGCTCAACATACAGCCTAACAAGATAACTTATACAGTTATTATGAAGGGGTACTGCAGCATAGGCAGTATTAAAGAGGCTTCTGAGGCTTTCAGGGAAATGGTAAGTAAGGGAATCACTCCTGATTCAGTGGCTTACAATGTGTTGACACATGGGTTGTGCAAGGATGGAGTAGTGGAAGAAACCTTCACTTTGTGGGATGAAATGTCTGATAGAGGAATACAGTTAGATGAAGTTGCACATACTTCATTGGTTCACTGCATGACCCAACAGCCAAGGATTGAAAAAGACTAAATCTGGCATGGTATGCTTTTACTCTCTACGTATCGATTCTTTTGAATGTATCTTTATGAACTTCAAAATCTCCCTTTTACTGGTTTGTCTGTGTAAGAGGGAGATTTTGAAGTTCTGGGACTACTACTGAGTTTTACTATGGGATGTTTAAATTTCATGTGTCAGGGTAAATATGTGAAACTTCTCTTTTAACTGATGTTATAATCAGAACCCGACGCCTGTGCGTTGAAAGAAGGGCCAAATGATTTTCCCGTTTCTAGATTTTCTTTTGTTGGTAAGTGTTGAAATTTTCTAATCGTGAATTTACTGAATCTTTTATTCATGACAGGTGACAGCTCCATAACATGAAGATTGGTTCGTCCAACAAACTTCAGAATAAATGCAAGGATCTAATTGTTGGCATGCTTACCTTGAATGGGGAGCAAATGATCATGTCTCAAATTTTACGGCCTTCCAGGTATTGTACAAGTCTCCATGAGATCCAACTTTAGGCTTGGTTTTCATCAACTGGTTGCTTAAATTGTATATGACAGTTGAAAGATTATTTCGAATTGTATATTTTAGTTGAAGCCGTAAGATAAGGGGTTCGACATAGTGACAAACTATTGAATGGAAAACTATATCCTATACCATAGAAGGGCTTTGTTAAATCAAGTTTCCATATAGCAAGTTAGCACCTACCTTGATTACATAAAGATCATCATCATGTTTTTGTTTTTTATTTTTATGAGAAAAGCATTACAGTTCAATATGGTTAAAACCAAGAGTTTGTTTGTGTGGGGTGTGTGATGGGGGACTTTTTAAATTTGGATACTAGGCCAGTAATGATAAACTATGCTATGTACAACAGAAAATTTGCTAGTATAGTCGCTTCAGTTTTTGGATTTATATTGAGAACGCTAATTTTGCTTGATGGAGAAGCAAGTTGTGTGTGGCTTGTAATTAGAATCTCAGCTCTAGAGGTTTTCTTGCTTCTAACAAGTTGCTTACCCCTCTTAAGTCTTGCTTTTTTAGTAGCAATCAAAGTTTTAGTGAATTATTTGGAAGACCGATAAATTTTTGTTTGCATTAATGGATGATGGTTCTTGTGTTTTGCCGTTTATTTAATGATTGTGTTACATACCATTGAAAACTATTTTTGAATTTGAATCATTTACGTTTATTAGTTCTCCTTGCTTCACATCTATATGCAAGATCCTGTCTTCCATTTTTTAAGGTTCTGATTTGGTAGATGAGGAATAAGTATTTTTCTGCATTCTATATTTTTAACCCGGTTCTGGTTCTGATTTGTTTTATCTGATGCGTTAATTAAAATTTCCAAGACAAATTTAATTGGTGCAACTTGCGCTTGCATTGCTACAAAGCTTGTTTTCTGGTGATGACTCTTGAAACATTATCCAGACATCAGACCTATGAAAATTTTTTCTTACATAGGTACCTGCTTGCTGCATTATGCATGAATTCCTTTTCTTTTTTGCAGGATGCCCTTTTTTTTATAATCTCTTAATGGGGGCGCTTTTAATTCTCAACTTCAATTACTGAATGTTCTGTGGAGTTATCTCTGCTGAACGCATCTGAATGATATGTGCTCATCATATTATGCATGAGCAGCACAACAATGAGCAGTTTTCCTGTGAAGTTCCAGCAGATGCTTTTATGCGTTGTATTCCTTCACAGACTGACTAAAGAATCTGGGGCTCTCAGTTGCGATGATATACTTATATCCAACATCTATATTTACATTAAAAGGATAGCTTTGTCTAAATATTGCAACCATGTATGCACTATGCACAAACAAAAGGTTCACGTCGAACTGTGTGAGACTTGGTCTGTTCTGAAGTATTGAGGGCTTTTATGTCATATTACTTAGCCTGGGTGCTTCTCATTTGTTTATTATCTTTCATTGAGATTTTTTTAGCATTGAGGCATGTGCTCAAGCTATTGCCACCTTTTAAAGATAGCTATGAAAGGGGAAATGCGTGAGTTCTGATGTATAGAATATCTTGGAACCATTATCTTTTAGTAGGAATGATTATGCCGCATTTTGGTTTCCAGTCAAGCTCTTGTCAACTTAGGGCTGGTATAATTAGTTCTGATGGTATTCTGCTGCATCGGAGACCAGAAGACAAGGACCCATGTGCGTGGAAAGGAGTGAAATGTGACGAAGTCAAAGAAAATAACAGCCTTGTACGTTCCTTGACCTTCAGTACTTCTTAAAAAGTCTTGTTAAATTTCAGGTATAATATCTTTTTTGCATGATAATGATTGGGATCATAGCAATATCAAACTGTATTGCATTTCAAAGTAGAGATTTCTTTTAGTCCTCCAACTTTTGGAGGTTACAGTAAACATATCAATATTCTTAGTTATTGCTTCATGCATTCAAAGTGGAAGATAGTTGGCAAGAAAACGTAAGCCCACATGCATAAGTTTGTAAGAGTCTGGCGAAGTGATCAGAGAATGAAAATAGATGCCCCAATTAGTTGACTATGCATTATTTGAACTGATTGTAATCAATGGACTTTTGTTTAGTCTGTGTGTTCTTCTTTCAATAATATTAAAAAACAAAAATATTTAATGGTGCAGGAGCCTCCCTAACCATAAGTTGAGTGGACTTATATCACCGGATATCGGGAAGGCCTGCGATATCTGTATGAATCTCGTTGCTGCGTTTTTCCTTCACACTTGAAATTCCTTGTCCTGATGCTGACATGAACTATTTGCTTGTCAAGCTCTTATTGACAACTTTTATGGGGCAATCCATCAAGAGCTGGGGACCTGTACGCTGTTGCTATCATTGTAAGCTTCTCTTATTAGTTTTTCTCCAAATTGGCATATTCAAGTGTTTCAAGTTTCAGTATGCTTAAGAGATCTACATATGCCTAGCATCCCTCCGCCAACCCCACCAACCTACAGAAAAAAAAAAAGAAAGAACACTCTTGATCTTATTGTTATCTGCTCTGAAGTAGAAGGATAAAGAAAGTTGATCAAATTTCTCATATACATTTGTCGTTTCAGTCATATGGGAGTGGTTGCTGCAGCTGCTTGTTGCAATCATAGCCTGGTCTTTGTTGTTCTGTCGGATCAAGTTTGGTGTTCTTGATTTCCTTTTTCTTTAGATTTTTACAGGGTAACTACTTAAATGGATTGATTCCAAGTGAACTCGAAAGACCTATAGCTGAAATACTGAATTATCTGTTGTATTGTTACTTACACTTAGACCTTTAGCTTACGTACCCCTACTGTTTTGGGTTATAGGACAAAATCTTTATTTTTGGCACAGATTGCGTGGATCTGTCTCAAGAAATTTTCTCGAGTATTATAAGTCCTTTCAGTTTGTTGTGGCTCCAGTAAGAAAAGATGATAGCTCTTGATCTACCAAATGTGCTAGATGGGTGATGGGTCTTTAGTTACGTACATAAATTTCATGGGAAGTCCAATATTGCCTAGGTAATGATTTTATATATATCATAGGCTTTTACCTCACCTCTACTGAATTGGTAGTATACGTTGCCCACATTTTGCACTTAAATTATTTAGTCCCGGGAAATAGGCAACGAGAAATAGTTGATCCAAGTGTGAGAGTGCAGTCAGAAAGCCTTGATGCCCTAGTTTCAGTTGCCGCCCAATGTGTTTGTGAGGCGATGAATTGGTTCGTATAAATCGTTGCAAATTGGCCGTTTCTTAATTGTTGAAAATTGGCCGTTTCTTTCTTCCTTTTTTGGTAAAGTTGCGTTCATTTATTGAACCATTTGTTTCAGAGTTTATACTCGTGATGGCAGAGCCCTCAGACAGACATAATTCGTAATGTTTCTTGAATGTTTCTCATTTAAGATGCAGAATCCTTAAGGGTAAAATGAAGGTTATACATTCCCCAAGAGGATTTGCAGGACACATGGCATTACTCCATCTGTTGTTCCCTTTCCCCGTTGGTCTCTTCATCGTAACCAAGTACATATAACTGCATTCATAATTGCTATATCTCTTTGCAGAATCCATCCAACAAAAAGGAGATCCATTGTGATGACAAGCTGAAGGCAATGTTTTACAACAAGGTTGATGCTCAACCACTTTCCAAAGACTACGTAAAGCCGAGCAGAGTAGACGTTTTATTCTGCGTATTTGAAGTATTTCGTCTATGTTTTTTGTTACCCTATCTTATGATAGGTTTGGACTAATGCTGCGTATGTGAATGGTAGTTATGCATTTCATGATGCCCAGAGGTACTAGTACTACCACTGAATTCATTGTGGTAGGCCAAAGTGGCATTGTTGTATGATACTAATTGGAGAACTGTGTAAGAACTGGTGATATCATTTTGTACATGCCTATGATGCATGGATATTTCTACAAATATCACCGTATTCGTGTTGTATTCGTGCCGTCGTGTCCATATCCATACATTATAGGTAGATGCTTCTTGTTACAATATAATTGATGTTATTAATCATCTGAAAAGTTTCCAGCACGCGTTGATTTGAGACTTGTGGGCTGATCTGATTATATATTTTGTCAAAATGAATGGAAATTTAAATCTTTTGAGTTTATGAATGAGAGCCAAAAGTCGGAAACGAAATCATTTCATTTCATCATATTTGGGCCAAAAAGATATATTTTATTTTTGGTGATTTTAATCAAATCTGAAATTTAGCATGTAAGAAGGGTATGAAGTACAGCGCCCGAGCGTGTGACGTCAAATCCACATGTCAGATTTAGGGCTTTACACAAAAACCGAAAATTGAAAAACCAAACCGAAACCGAACCGAATCGAACCGACCGAATAGGTTTCGGTTCGGTTTTCGATTAACCATATTTCAAGTTTCGTTTTTTTGGTTTTTTCGATTCGGTTATAACCGAAAACCGTTTGCCTTTAATTTTTTTTTTAATTTTTATTTATTAACCCTATTTTAATTGAGTTGGAGACTTAGGCTGTTCACAAACCCAATTTCCAAATTCCTAAATCCCTAATCCCTCTCTGGCTCCATCCTAAGCGCGGTCACCCACTCCATCGCCGTCACGGCGCCGATGCCGGCGCACAGGTACAACCTCCCTTCTCTGGCGTGCACAGATGCAGCAACTCCACCATCCCCGCGTCGGCTCCGCCTCACACCTCCGAATCCTCTGCGCGATGATGTGTTTCTCCACTAACATCTCCACCATCAACCCCATGAAATTACTGTGAGGATCAACTTTGCTTTTCTTCACCGCATAACAACAACTCTTCCTCATCTTCTTTGTTATTTACTTGCTGACTTGCTGTACAATTTTGATTTAAGTGGTTTGTTGATTTATATGTATTTGCTTTAGCAATTGGAAATTGTACATGAAAATCAATCATGAATCATGAGTAAGATTAATTTTATCGGCCATTAAGAGTTGTGATTTGTGATATTTGGAATTTGATTGTGGTGTTAAATGGTTATTCCAATAGATGTATGTGCAGAATTTTCTTACTGTTACAACTTCTTTTCCCACCGAACTGTAAGAGGTTCGGTTCGATTTCGGTTTGGTTTTTTCAAAACCGATTTTTTCGGTTAACCGAACCGAAAGTTCGGTTTCGGTCCAAACCGGCCGAATGAACACCCTAGTCAGATTAGAGCGAACGGGGACTCACTCACTCACTATACTAGGCGGGAGCTAACCTTCGAAACTAGGGGTGGCAAATGGGTGGGTTGGGTTGGGTTCATATGGGTTGGGTCTAAATGGTTTGGGTCAAAAATGGGTTCTATACTAATGGGTTCTTAATGGGTTGGGTTCTTAATGGGTTTTTGATGGGTTGTGGTGGGTTTTAATGGTTTGCTAGTGGGTTCAATAATGGGTTATTAATGAATTTCAACTCAATTCAAGTACTTAAATGTCCAATATACCCTTCACTAATATATTTAACTTATTTTGGATTTATTTGACCCAATTAATATATTTTCAACCCATTTGGTCTATTTTGAGTCCGTTTTTTCGTTTTTCGACATGTTCGTTTTATTTTAGACTCGTTTAACCCATTTTTGGTCTGTTTCACCCGTTTTTCGACATGTTCGACCTATTTTGGACTCGTTTGATCCGTTTTGGACCCATTTCACCTAATTTTCAATCTGTTCGACCTATTTCTGACTCGTTCGACTCGTTTTGGGCCTTTTTCACCTGTTTTTCGACCTATTCGACCTTTTTAGTAATCATTTGATCCGTTTTGGACCCATTTCACCCAATTTTCAACCTGTTCGACCTATTTTTGACTCGTTCAACTCGTTTTGGGCCCCTTTCACCCGTTTTTCGACCTATTCGACCTATTTTGGAATCATTTGACCCATTTCGGGATCGTTTCACTCGTTTTTCGACTTGTTTGTCTTATTTAAGATTCGTTTGACCCATTTTTTGCCATTTCAACCCGTATTTCGACCTATTTGACCTATTTTGGACTAATTTGACCCGTTTTTAACCTATTTCGCCCGTTTTTTGATATGTTCATTCTATTTTTGACTCGTTTGGCCCATTTTGGGCTATTTTAATCCTTTTTTGAACCTGTTAAATCTATTTAGACTCGTTTTGAACCGTTTGAAGCCCATCTCACCCGTTTTTCAACCTGTTAGACCTATTTTCGATTTGTTTTACTTGTTTTAGGCCCGTTTTTGACCTCTTGACCTATTTTGGACTCTCTTTTAACTTGTTTTTTGACCTATTTGCCCTATTTTGGAATCGTTCGACTCGTTTTGGGCCCTTTTCACCCGTTTTGGATCTACTTTACCCATTTTGGATCCATTTTATCTATTTAGATCCATTTTACCCATTTGTATCCATTTTACTCATTTTGCATCCATTTTACCCATTTGGATTCATTTTACCCACTTGGATCAATTTTACCCATTTGGATCCATTTTACCCAAATTTTACCAATTTGGAACCATTTTACCCATTTCGATTCAATTTTACCAATTTGTATTTATTTTACCCATTTGTATCAATTTTATCCATTTTGAATCCATTTTACCCACTTGGATCAATTTTACCCATTTCGATCCATTTTGGATCCATTTTACCCACTTGGATCCATTTAACCTATATTTTATCCACTTGGATCCATTTAACCTATATTTTATCCATTTGAACCCATTTAACCCACATTTTACCAATTTGGATCCATTTTACCCACTTGGATCCATTTTACCCATTTTGGATCTATTTTATCCACTTGAATCTATTTTACCCACATTTTACCCAGTTGGATCCATTTAACCCATATTTTACCCATTTGGATCCATTTAGCCCACTTGGATCCATTTTACCCATTTGGATCTATTTTACCTATTTGGATCCATTTTACCCACTTGGATCCATTTAACCCACATTTTACCCATTTGGATCCATTTAACCCATTTTGGATCTATTTTACCCAGTTGGATCCATTTTACCCATTTGGATCCATTTTACCCATTTTGGATCCATTTTACCCATTTGGATCAATTTTACCCATTTTGGATCTATTTTACCCATTTGGATCTATTTTACCCATTTTGGATCCATTTTACCCACTTTGATCCATTTTACCCATTTTGGATCAATTTTATCCACATTTTACCTAGTTGGATCCATTTAACCCACATTTTACCCATTTGGATCCATTTTACCCATTTTGGATCCATTTTATCCACATTTTGGATGAAAAACGAGTGAAAGAGGTCCAAAACTGATCAAACGAATCCAAAATTGGTCGAATAGGGCGAAAAACCGGTAAAAATGGTCTGAAATGGGTCAAACGAGTCCAAAATAGGTTGAACAAGTCGAAAAACGGGTGAAACAGGCTCAAAATAAATCAAACATATTAAAAAATAGGTGAAACAAGCCCAAAATGGGTTGAATAAGTCAAAAAACGGATCAAATGGGTTTAAAATAATTCAAACACACAAAAAAATCGGTGAAATAGGTCTAAAATGGGCCAAACGAGTCCAAAATAGATCGAATAGGTTGAAAAACGAGTGAAAGAGGTCCAAAACTGATCAAACGAGTCCAAAATTGGTCGAATAGGGCGAAAAACCGGTAAAAATGGTTTGAAATGGGTCAAACGAGTCCAAAATAGGTTGAACAAGTTGAAAAACAGGTGAAACGAGCTCAAAATGGGCCAAATAAGTCCAAAACAGGTCTAATAGGTCGATAAATAGATGAAACGGGTCCAAAATTGGTCAAACGAGTCCAAAATAAATTGAACGGGTTGAAAAATGGGTGAAATTGATCCAAAATGGGTCAAACGAGTCTAAAATAAATAGAGCAGGTTGAAAATTTGGCAAACGAGTTAAAAATCGTGTTCGTGTGTGAAAATACGTGTAAAATTATGTTAGTGTGTAAATGTGTGTAAAAAATATGTTATTGTGTGAAAATATGTGTAAAATTGTGTTAGTGTGTGTAAATATGTGTTAGTATGTGTAAAAAATGTGTAATTATGTTTAAAAAGTTTATGAATAAAAATATAATATTTAATTTAGGGGGGGGGGGGGGGTAAAATAGTAATAAAACATTAAAATTGGATAATTAATCTTAAACCATTAAAGACTCAACTCAAACCCAATATCAACCCACCATAACCCATGAAGAACCCATTACTTTCCTAACCCATCATTGACCCAACCCAAACCAACCCAATTTAAATTTCATCAAAACCAACCCAACCCAACCCACCTATAATGGGTTGGACCCAATGGGTCCAACCCATTTTGCCACCCCTATTCGAAACCAAATAAGCAATATGCAAGGAAAAATAACATGTGCAGAAGCATTAATATTACAATAACATAATCAATGAGCTCACAGGCTCGAATTCAATAATATTCATGGCGCTCACAAGCGTTCAGAATCATAAATAACAATTAAATGATATGAGTGTGTAACTGAAAGAAAAACTATACACGACTCCAAGACTCTACGGACATGACACCTCGCTTAGCACTCCAAAACCTACAAGAAACTAAAAACAAAGCCGGGTTCAGTCTTTAAGAGACTGATGGGTATAAAACAGGGGTTTAGTACAATAATAATACAGGAATAGTCCCGTACCCTTAGTCCCAGGGCCCCCATTATTCAATGTGATCATTGAACTCACATTGGTAAGGATTTATAAAAGAAAGGCTTTACGTTAAAACATTGACTCTTTAAAAAGACTCGATATATATATATATATACTTTGGCCAAAAGGTTGCACTTTAGGATATATCAGGTCAATTTATAACTAATAGAAGAGAAACCCACCTGGAAACACCTTACTGAACAAGACCAGGAAGAAAAAGAAGACCTTAAGATAGCCTATGAACATGGCAGGTCTTCGCCCTGGAAAAAACTGTACAAGAAATAACACGGTGCATTCGTGAGACTCAAGACTCCAAATGAACCATATATGATGCACGACAACGCATAAACATGATATGACATGCATAAGAAGTAACAATGTGCTATGAAGACGTTCATGTGCACAATTAATACCACTTAGACACATAAACGATTCAATCAGTCATTGCACGAATAGATCGTACCCATTCATTGTCATTCGTTCATTCAATATCATTCGCTCTTCAATACTCAATCTATAACATGTCATAATACATGTTAAAAAATGCATAAGGATCAAGTTGGGATAAAAAAGAATCCATTAAAACACATAAAGAATGCAAGGGTTGCAAAGAAGGTCATATTGTAGCACTTAAACGTTCACGTTTTCATTTCACGTTTACACATTGAGTTCACAACATAAAATTCATAAACATATCAAAATATATCATATATTATCAATTAATCAAGTATAAAATTCATTCAAACCACATACGGAGGTCGAGGAAGTGGAAGGAAAGCAAGAACATGGATTTGAGCAAGTTTTGGTGAGAGCTGACAGTTTCTGAAATACGCAAGTTGTAAAGAAATGAAAATATCTCAAGTTCTAGAAGTTGGAAGTGGGTTTTGTTTGTTGGATATGAAACTATACAAATAGGGCTTTCCGACAATATATAACTTGAATGGTTCAAAGCGATGTGAAAATGACGAAGGTTTGAAATTAGATGAAAGCAGATTTTCGGCAAAGTGGCGACACCAAAATAGATTGATTATATCTCACAAATCAGAAAGGATATTGAGGTGCTCCAATGATAGAATGCTCTAGACTTCAAAAGGTTTCGTTGGTCCAAATTTCAGGTCAATCGGAGTTCTTTTGAATAGGTTACAAAGAACAAAACAGTGTATACATGCAGGCAGGGGGAGACACGGGCGTGTTACCCCTTAAGGCAAAAGAGAGACACGGGCGTGTCTGAGTACAGGCATGAAAAAGGGCCTGAGACACGGGCGTGTCTCATTTTATTCATTAGGGAGACACGCCGACCCCAAGCTCAAAAAGCTCCGACAATGGCGGAAAAATGAGAAAAACAAGGCAACAACACAACCACAACCCCAAATCACACCGAAATGCATACATAAGTCCCAAATAACATGCTCAACAACTTAGGCAAAAAATAAACTTATGAATCGAAGCATAAAAAAAGTTTCCATGGAAGCTCATTCAAGGTACAAAAATGGTGATTCAAGCTAGGAGTAAGCAACGGGCGAAATTTCAACAAATAAATGACAAGCACAATCACGGGAACAACATACTCCGATTCAAGCTCGATTAAACCACGTATAAGCACACTGGGAGCAAGTTTTCGTAACTTAGGAACTGTTCATCATCTTCAACAAAGCCATAGATTCAAGCACTTAAAGCAAGATTCAATCAGGAGAAATCGAAGCATTCGAAGAGAGGAATACATTGATTACCTTGGATCGTTGATCAGGTGACCGAGGAAGTCAAAACTTGAGATCAAAGCTCGGGGTGAATAGTGCTAAATTCTTCCTCCTTCTCTCTTCCTTGAAACCGATCAGCAACAATGAGAAAAAAGGGAAGGGGTTCGGTCCATATAAGCCAAGAAAATCTGTTCGGTTTGGTTCAGGACGAGTTCGGTTTAATCGGCTAGAAATTAAATCGGTAGAGGGTCCAAACGGTTGTGGAAAAAGGCGAGGCTAGTTCCATTGGACCCGAATCGCCAAAACAAATCCAATGGCGAAGTCAGAATTCAAATTCGAATCCCCGAGCTCAAGGTAGCTACGAATGGCCCAAAACACCCTAATTATAATTAAGTCCCTAACTTTCAAATATTGGGCATTCGCAAACATATTTAATTAAATTCTAAAGTGCACACAGTTTAAATAAAATTAACGTTGTCACGTTAGGCATGAAACGTCACATAGTTAGATAATTAAAACACAAAACACTCGGTCTAACCTCACTCGTGACGTCATACCTGATTAGTCTTGAAAACACGGGGCGTTACAACCTCTCCCCCTTAAAAGGGACTTGTCCTCAGGTCCACTGACTAGAGTACTGGACTCTAAGCAGAACTTTTTCTTGTTCATCTCATGCGGGGTTAGCAACTCCCCGATAGGAATTAGTTCGGGCTAGGTCTTCAAGCAACAAAGGGGATCTTCAATGCACCACGATCATGATTCTAAGCTGCCACCAGAGGCAAGCTAGATAGGTAGCAAGCAACGATGAAAGAAACTCATCTCTTGTGCAACCAGGAGAGAACTTCGTCTCTCACAAACAACAAGGAGAGAACCCCGTCTCTCAGAAATGAGGCAAGGGAGTCTCCAATACTCCCGAGCAACATAACACAGAAACAAAGTTACGTCACAAAACATCCACACAGGGAGAAAGTAACACGTATTAATTACATCAATTAACAATCATATCAAAGAACAATGATTATAGTCAATTAGCAAAGCACATAGCATCAAGAAATCGTTTAAATTAAAACTGCATGTATATGTGCCATGAATGTTTGAGGTACCATTCACCGTAACAATGGAATTTAAGGTGGATCACTTTGTAACCCGATTGGATACTCTGATCTCTAGTTAGCTCTGTTCTTGACTTGTCTTTGCTATCTTTAGTGTGTGTCCCGTTGAAAAAGATAAACTCTCGATTGATCCCCTGCTCAATTCCTATCCTGATCTTTACCCATGGTCATCCTCTTTAGATCATGACCATCCACTTAGATTTAGTTCAACCACTCGTTTCCCACCATAAATTGAGACCTTTGGTTCCCGAAGTTTAGATTAATCTTCTCGTGGATCATTTACCTTCTTTTGTTGGAATTATCCCTTAATCCTCTTTGAGCTGTTAACCGTGCCTTCGGCTCCGGCCCACTCACTCCCTTAATCGAAGATAAAATGTTCTTGATGAATCTCGAAGTTCGATCTAAGTCTTTCGATAATC
Source organism: Lantana camara (assembly GCA_037501455.1). Taxonomy (NCBI): domain Eukaryota; kingdom Viridiplantae; phylum Streptophyta; class Magnoliopsida; order Lamiales; family Verbenaceae; genus Lantana; species Lantana camara. The sequence goes on from CM074859.1 coordinate 45,936,771, forward strand.
ACCATCACGGTCCAACGTAATTTCTTTCCTAAGTCATCATGGAAAAAACGATTGATGGTCCAATAATACTTCACTTTGTTATGTGTCATCCGGATAATCTTCAATACTCGAATGAAGTAACTTTCATCGACACCATCTCGGTATATGAAAACTTGATCCAGTTTCCTTTTCACCAGAGTTGACATAAAAGTCCAGTAGAAGCTCCCTCATAATTCCATCATCTTTAGAATTTGAGACACGATTGTGTAGAAAATCAATCATTTCAAACTTGGAGGGTTGAGTTTGTACGTGTCTCCTAACAAGAGATCGGCAGTGATGTCCTTCCTGATGTTCCGTCGGCAAAACTTATCACCACTTTGAAGTTCTTAGTTTGATAAGTCGTCTCATTCCTTTCCCTTCACTATCATGAGAATTTTTCACGCCTATCGAGACTTATATTTCTATTGTTCCTACTAAAAGTAATTCTGTGACACCCCGACTCCGCGACCGTACAGGTATGACGTATGTGCGCAATTTAATTTATTTTAATTTCATATTTAATTGTTACATTTAATTGATTTATATTTTATTATTTGAAATTCTTATATGAATTATTTGAATTTATATGAAATATTTGAATTTTATGTCAAAATTTACCTCAAGTGATTTATGATATTAATTTTATGAATTTATGATATGTGAATTTAATTCCCGAAAAGCTAATTTCGTAAATTATGTGATTTATTTGAGTTAAGGACTTAATTGTGCGATTTATTTAATATTGGACTTAATTGAAAAATTGAATTGGACTTATTTGATACTTTTTGAAAGTTTAGGACTTAATTGAAAAATAACCTTTTTAATAAAATTTTACTTATTTTTAATTCGTTAAAAATTTTATTTTTATTTTTATTTTAATTTATTTATTATTTCTTGAATTTGAATTTATTTGTTAGAATGATATGCTTATTTGATGAAATGAGATGCGTTCGTGTTCGATTTGAGATCGAAATTTCGTGCCTTTTTAATATGTTGGAGTTTTATGAGTCGTGAAGTTGAATATGTGCTCGTTACATGTTTTCGGGTTTATTTGTTGGGTTTTCGGGACTCGTTTTGTTGGGATGACCTAAAGGGGGCTAAAATATACTTAGCGCACCTTGGGTTCCGGGTAGTGTAACTTGAGCTCGGGAATTCGGATTAGAATTCCGTCACCTCCGCTGAACTCGTTTCGATGATTCGAGTGCAATGGATCAGGCCTTGTAATTTTTCGACCTCCTTTGATACCCCGAAATCAGCCCGTAACTTTGTCTCGCGCTCATATGACCACCTTTCACCATTTTGCACATAAGTCCCTCAATTTTTGGCCAATTGCCCTCAAACCTGGACCCACATCTCACTAACTCAGCCTATTATCACCCCATATTCCTTCCATATCGTTCCATACACAAGAGAAGGGAGAGATATCAGATTTTTGGAGCAGCTTAAACCATTCCAGTCACTATTCACACCTTGAAGAGATTGAGCTCTAATCTTCATTTTCCTTCACCATCTTCAAAGGGTAAGCTTGTATTTGATATGTACATGATTAAGTGGTCATTTTAATCCATGAAAATCTGATTTTCATCCATATTTGATATAGTTTTGGCTCAACACATGAATAGTTAGGTTTATATTCCATTTTTTGAATTCCATCTCATTCCTTGGTGTTGCTCTTGAATTGAGGCTATAAACTTGATCATTTATGCTTCATTTATTGTTGGATATAGCTGACTTGGGTGGTAGTTGTGATATGGTTGAGATACCATTAATATACTTGAGTTTTTGTTGAGATATATGTATGAATTGGTGCCATTTTCTTACCTTTGCTGCTGCTGTTCGTTTTCAGCTGGTATGATGATGTTTTTGTGCTGATATACTACCATATTTGCTGCCTTTTCATGCCTTGTTGTTGTGGTTGAGATGTGGTATAAGTTGCAGGGCTGAACAGGGACTTTTTCCACCATTTCCCGTCTCAGAACTGTCTCCCCGGCCGGGGAGATTTTCTTCAAGAAAAGTACCCGGCCGGGTACGTGCTGCAGAGAGTTTCTGCATCAAAGTACCCGGGAGGGTACTTTAAAGAAGAAAATCTCCCCTGGGCGGGGAGATGAATCTGTAACTGCCATGTTTTAATTTGTTTCCCAGCTTTGCATGAATTATAATACCTGGTTGTTGCTTGTTGTACCTGACCTTAATACTTGGATTGTTGCATGATGCATGGCCTTCTTGCATGGGTTGTACGTAGGAATGCACGTTTTGTTATTTGTGGACTTTGCATGAACACTAAATGGATTGATTAATTGAAACATGGCATAAATCTCACTTATTTTGTTTGTTCCTTAAGTGTATTTTATGGCTGCCATACGTGTGTGTATATATATATATTTATATATATATATATATATTTATGTAATTTGAAATTTAAATAATTTGAATTGAGGTTTTAAATTAAATGTGGCCCTATAATTTTATATGAATTCTTATATATAAAATTTGATTTTATGATTTAAATTATTTGTTATATTTTAGGAATTATATTTGATACGGTTCGTACGTGGTTTGAACTTAAATGACCTAAATGTTACATTCTTGAATTTCATATACATTCATTTCATACATATGCATTTCCGAGCGTCTAAGTGGTACATATTTGAGTCTAAGTCTCGGATCTTGCGTTCTTTTGTTTCAGAGCCTCTTCAGGAAGTTAAAAAGCCCGAGGTTTAAGTGTTCGGTTGCTTCTTTTGTTTGGTTTTCACTCCGCTTCCACTTCAAGGTGAGGGTTAGGATCTTTTCTTTTAGATAAGTGACCTATGGCCTTTATGTTACTGATTTCCTATCCCGCATGTGGCTATATATGTATTATATGATTAAATACGAATGCTTATGATACGTTTATGATTTTATGAATCCCCTTTACGAATTTATGAAAATGGTATAAATATGGGCGTATATGAGCTTATGATTTTGAATCCCTTGTAGGTTTCCTTTATGATCTAGCGAGTTGTGCCCTGAAAGATGGGATTATTGGTATGTTTCTTATGAATTCGGGCCCCGGAAATATGGGTAAGGGAGACCCGGTGTGGCCGTTGGGGTCACCGTTTATCACCCCTGTGCATACGCTCCTTTGAAGTTCCGACGCGCGACTCTGAGGGAGATGGAGAAGGCGTGGTTCTTTGAGCCCTCGGTGAATAACCGGGGAAGGCATATCGTGGGTTAGCTACCCCGTATGTATATAGAATCCATATGGGTGGAGAGAGTTTGATTCCCGATCACCAAGGCGTTGAGGAGTTATGAATTTATGAATTCTTTTGTATTTATGATTTGTATGAGGAGTTGAGGAGGTCCGTACTCGCCGGATGTTTATGTTTCCTTTTATGCCTTGGTGGTTGTGAAACGAGTTAGGATTTCCTTTGTATTATATGTATGTTTTCAAAATGATTTGATATGTAAAACCCTAGCTCGGTTCCTGATCGACCCCTTTTGATTTTATGTTATGCTCTATATGTATTTATGGTGTGGGTGTGCGTTAGGCCCCTCACTCAATCGAGTTTTTACTGACCACTTCCTTTTAACACTTTAGTTGCAGGTTTCTCGAGCTAGGCGGGGAAGTGCGTCGGTCGTGTCGTACTTTCGGGTTTAGGTCGAGTCGGCATATTTACCTGTTGCATTTTGATTACTTCTATGAATTATTTTGAATCCTAAATATGTATTCGGAGATTTATGTTAATACTTGACCTATTTTTGGGCCGTCAGGCCGTTGTATATGATGAATATGTTAGTATAGAGCTCCTTTTCGATCCTTATGTTGTTGCTTCCGCATTCTTATCTGTTTGTTTTGCGCGCTCTGTTCGAGTTTTAGCCCCGCTTAGCCTAGTGTGTGAGTGTAGGTTCCCGTTCGCTTAGACTTGGACTCATGTATGGAAATCCATTTCATATGTGGGTTCGGGTTTAAGTGCGGGGGATGTGGTGGCCCACCGTTCCGGGTGCTACATCTTAAAGTGGTATCAGAGCTCTCGGTTGCAAAACCGGAGCTCTAGAGTCGAGTTGGTTTATCTAGGTCGTTCGGATTAGGACAATGTGGTTATGTGCATTTATGTGCCTCATCTACTTGAACTTCTATGAAGTGTGCACATAATCATATACTAACCGCACGCATGTATATTTGAATTCTTTGGATTTTGAAGGATGCCTCCGAGAAGAGATCATCACCGTGACAGGTCTCCGGGGCGTAGACACCACCGGGATCGTTCCCCACAAACCGAGAACAACATGGAACCTGAGGGATTCATGGCGAGATTATGTGCATATTTGGATTTGTCAATCACGAAGGAGGGCAAGTCACTCACATTCTACGGGAGTTCAGGAATCAGAATCCTCCCAAGTTTGAAGGTGGGAATGATATTCAAGCCGAGGAGTGGCTAATCCAAATAGAGAGAATTTGGGAGTTGATATCGTGTGAATCAGTTGAGAAGGCAAGGTGCACCCTCACAATGGTGCAAGGCCAGACTTACAGTTGGTGGACTAGCATCCGAGCCCGTTTGGATGCCGCCGGTGATGAGATTAATTGGGAGACCTTCACTCGAGAGTTTCGTAACAAGTACATTCCAATCGCCGCTAGGGACCGAAGACTCCAAGAGTTCATGGACTTGAAACAAGGTGAGAAGACGGTCACCGAATACATTGATGAGTTCGACCGTTTGTCAAGATATGCTCCCAACATTGCCAACGATGACCGCCACAAGGCTTTCAAGTTCCTTCGAGGGTTAAGAGAAGATATGAAGGATGCACTCGAAGTGGTTGACACCGACACTTGGGCATTAGTCACCGAGAAGGCTTTGAAGGTAGAGGATCGAGTGGTTGCTAGGAGGAGGAGGACTTCTCAGGCCGTACAGGGTTCTAGATCGGGAGGTCAGAACAAATATGGAAAGAGGCCGGCTTACCAAGCTTTTACACTGGCAAAGCCTCAAAACAAACAATTCAAGCCAACAGGACAAAAAGCTCAACCTCTAGCATTACCGACACCGCCTCAAGCCCAATGCAAATATTACAAGGGTAATCATCTCGTTGAAAATTGTTTCAAACTTCACAAGAGGTGCTACGGTTGTGGTTCACCGGATCACATGCTTAATCAATGCCCGAACAAAAGGCCAGGACAGGCAGCGGGGAACAATCAGAGGCCCGTAATTCAGGCTAGAGCTTATGCACTCGGGGCCGAGGAAGAGGAAGCTGCAGATCTTGATCCTAATGCCGTGATTGAAGGTACCGTAAGCATTCATGGCACTACATTTCATGCATTGTTCGATCCCGGGCCATCTCATTCCTTTATTTCTCGGGATCTTGCTTCTTCATTGTGCTTGCCTGTTACCCTCTGTGCGCATGATTATGTGGTTAGTTCGCCTCTTGGTGGTAGTCTTATCACTTGCAGGATTTATCGGGGTTGTCCAGTGAGTTTTGAAGACAGGGTTTTCCTCGCCGATTTGATTGAGATGCCGATGAAGAGGTATGATGTAATCCTCGGAATGGATTGGTTGTCTGAACATAGGGCTCAGATGGATTGTCGGGAGAAGAAAGTTTCTTTTGGTTCAGTGGTGTTTAAGGGTGAGAAGGTGAAGTCAAGCCCGTTTATTTCTTTCGTTGAGGCGAATAAACTGGTCTGGGACGGTGCGACAGGTTTCGTAGCCTATCTTTTGAATAGACCGAAGGATCAGGCTAAACTTGAGGAGACGGAGGTCGTGCAGGAGTATGCCGATGTATTCCCTGAGACATTGGGTTCTTTGCCACCCGATAGGGACATCGAGTTCGTAATCGACCTTTATCCCGGAGCAGAGCCTTTTTCGAAGACTCCCTATAGAATAGCTCCTGCAGAGTTAAAGGAGTTAAAGACGCAACTTGATGAGCTTCTAGCTTGCGGGTACATTCGTCCGAGCATTTCTCCGTGGGGTGCTCCCGTTCTATTTGTAAAGAAGAAGGATGGAACGCTACGAACGTGTATAGACTACCGTGAGTTGAATCGGATGACTGTTAAGAACAAATACCCTTTGCCTCACATCGAGGAGTTATTTGATATTCTAGAAGGCTCGAAAGTCTACTCCAAGTTAGATTTGAGGCAAGGTTATTATCAGCTGCGGATTAGGGAGGAAGATATTCCGAAGACTGGTTTTAACACAAGATATGGGCACTTTGAATTCGTTGTCATGCCATTTGGATTAACTAACACTCCAGCCGTTTTTATGGACATGATGCACCGAGTGTTCAGGCCTTTTCTTGACAAGTTCGTGGTGATCTTTATAGACGAAATTCTGGTGTATTCAAGGTCGGGTGAAGAGCATGCACAACATCTACGGATCGTTTTGGAAACTTTGAGGGAACATAAGTTGTATGAAAAGTTCAGTAAGTGCGAATTCCGGATCGACCGAGTTATGTTTTTGGGACATATAATTTCAGGTGATGGGATTGAAGTTGATCCATCTAAGATTGAGTCCGTGCTTCGTTGGGAGAGACCGAGAAATGCCTCAGAGATTAGAAGTTTTCTTGGGTTGGCCGGTTATTACCGCAGATTTGTTAAGGATTTCTCTAAAATTGCCGCCCCGTTGACTCGCCTAACTAAAAAGGAAGTGAAATTTGAATGGGATGATAAGTGTGAGGCGAGTTTTCAGACGTTGAAGGTGAAATTGACTTCGGCACCGGTTCTTACCCTACCCGAGGGTACCGAGGGTTATGCAGTGTATACAGATGCTTCAAAAGAGGGTCTTGGTTGTGTTTTGATGCAGCACGGTAGAGTGGTAGCTTATGCTTCAAGGAAATTGAAGGAGCATGAGAAGAATTACCCTACCCACCATCTCGAATTAGCTGCCGTTGTGTTCGCTTTGATGAAGTGGCGACACTACCTCTACGGTGCAACATTTGAGGTGTTTACGTATCACCAAAGCCTCAAGTATCTCTTTTCTCAGAAAGATTTGAATGTAAGACAGAGGCGTTGGATGGAGTTATTAGAAGATTACGATTGCACCATTCAGTACCATCCGGGTAAAGCAAACGTGGTTACCGATGCCTTGAGTAGAAAGGCAAATGTTGTTAATTTGGAAGCGGGTTCTTCAAGTTTGGGTTCAGAGACCTTGGTTTCAGGAACTTGGTTGGCGAATCTTACAGTAATACCGGATTTGAAACAGCAGTTGTTAGAAGCTCAGGCTACGGATGCCAAGATTCAGAAGTTGGTAACTCGTTCTAAAGATGATCCGAATTCCAAGTTTGGGATTGATGATTTCGGTTTGTTAAGGTTCGAAGCGAGAATCTGTGTCCCAGAAGAGCTCAAGAGGATTATACTTGAGGAGGCACATCGCTCGAGGTACTCGATTCATCCGGGAGGTACTAAGATGTATCGGGACCTGAAAGAGAAATTCTGGTGGAATGGCATGAAAAGGGACGTCGCGAACTTCGTGAAGCGATGTCTAACGTGTCAAAAGGTGAAGGCAGAGCACCAGAAGCCGGGAGGAACTCTCCAACCACTTCCTATTCCCGAGTGGAAGTGGAAGCAAGTGACTATGGACTTTGTGTCCGGCTTGCCTAGAGTTAAAGGAGGGTTTGATGGAATATGGGTAATTGTGGACAGATTGACTAAGTCTGCCCATTTTCTCAAGGTTCGGATGTCCGAAAAAGTTCCTAAGCTAGCCGAATTGTACGTTCGGGAGATTGTAAGATTACATGGAGTTCCGGCTAGTATTGTTTCGGATCGGGATCCACGGTTTACTTCGATCTTTTGGCAGAATCTTCAGAAGTGTTTGGGCACTAAGCTCAAGTTTAGCACAGCTTCGCATCCTCAGGCAGACGGCCAATCTGAAAGGCTAATTCAGTACTTAGAGGATATGCTCAGAACGTGTGCTTTGGACTTCCAAGATAAGTGGGATGAGCACCTACCTTTGGTTGAGTTTGGTTATAACAACAGCTTTCAGGGTTCGATTAAGATGGCCCCCTATGAGGCACTTTCTGGAAGAAAGTGCAGGTCTCCTCTATTTTGGGACATTGAGGATTGGAGGTGGACCGAAGAGAATAAGCTCGAGAGAGCCGAGTCTAAGGAAAAGATTGCCGATACTATTGAGAAGGTTCATAAGATTCGGCAAAGGATGAGAGCAGCTCAGGCCCGTCAAAAGAGTTACGCCGATAAGAGAAGAAGGCCCTTAGAGTTCGAAGTCGGAGATAGAGTCTTTTTAAAGGCGTCTCCTAGAAAAGGCTTCACTCGTATAGGTAAAGGTGGAAAGCTCAGTCCTCGTTACCTTGGGCCATTTGAAATTTTGGAAAGAATCGGAGAAACGGCGTACAGATTGGATTTACCACCGAGTATGACCGGGATACATAATGTTTTTCATGTCTCTCAACTCCGTAAGTATTATCCTGATGAGTTAACTATCCTCCCAGTTGAAGAGGTTCAGTTAGAGCCGGATTTAACAATAGAAAAGCATCCAGTTGCAATTCAGGATCGGAAGATGCAAGAATTAAGAAACCGGAAGATTCCTTTGATCAGGGTACTTTGGAGGGATCAGAAATCCGAGGAATCAACTTGGGAAACCGAGGAGAAAATGAGAAGGTTATATCCGGAGTTGTTTAAGGACTCGAGCCGGACTTGAGGGCAAGTCCTTTTTAAGGGGGGAGGATTCTGACACCCCGACTCCGCGACCGTACAGGTATGACGTATGTGCGCAATTTAATTTATTTTAATTTCATATTTAATTGTTGCATTTAATTGATTTATATTTTATTATTTGAAATTCTTATATGAATTATTTGAATTTATATGAAATATTTGAATTATATGTCAAAATTTGCCTCAAGTTATTTATGATATGAATTTTATGAATTTATGATATGTGAATTTAATTCCCGAACAAGCTAATTTCGTAAATTATGTGATTTATTTGAGTTAAGGACTTAATTGTGCGATTTATTTAATATTGGACTTAATTGAAAAATTGAATTGGACTGATTTGATACTTGATAGACAAATCTTGAACCCAAGTGTAAGTTCTAATTCCGATTGCAACACTTAAGGTATCGTATCCACAGGGAAGGGAACTCAACAACCACTTCTATGACTATTTCTAATCTAAAGACCGAATAAGACTGGAATTTTTGTACTATACTACTATGACGAAATTAAACTTAACCAATAAGTAATCAATCACACGAACTAACAAATAAAACAAGACTTAACCACTTAATTAAAACAGGTCGGGGAGTAATTCATATGCCCTGTTGTGATCAATTCAATACTCAAGTACGGATGTATGATTCTTCAACCTAATCACGATGTTATACCTAGCTTCTCTCGAAGGCTAGCCGTCTAATTAATTAAGCCAAGTGTTGTTCTCACAATCACTTAGTAACCAAATCAATTGAATAAAGCAAGATTAGTGTATTCAAAACCTAGCGGCTTGGCATAGAATTCTAAATACTTGTTGTAGAAATTAGGGTTAAATTTCTTTAAGCCCAAAAGTCTAAGTTTGGAAAACAATCTCAATTATCCTCAATCTCTCGATTATCGGATAGTTTACAATATGTTCATGGATGGCCACTCCACTCCCAATCTTTTCAATACCGTTTCCCTAACAAAGAGTCACACAATTTAACTTGAGCATTAATTCAAACACCTTAGGTGCATAATCCTTACCCCCTAACCCTAGGAGATTAGTTCCTCATAATTAGCTCAAAACTCATTAAGATCAAAAGAATTGCATTCAAAATAGTCATGTCTAATATAAACATCAAAACGGAATTAATAATTCTGAAGTCTACCCTAACTATCCAAAAACGAATCTAAAGCGAGAACTAACTATACTAGAATTGAAAACCAAAACTTGAGGAATTAGTTTAATCGGAAAGCAGTAAATAAAACCAAATTGATAAAGTCTTGCGAATGGAATGAATCTTCAACTCTATTTCTTCTAAGTTCTTCCTTCTTCGGTTGTTCTTGAAGTCCTGGGAAAAACGTAGTCCAAAAGCTCTCTTTGTTCGCCTCAAAACCGTGTATATATAGAAATCCGAAATCCAAAATCGCCCGTGACACGGCCGTGCAAAGTTCCTGCCTAAAAATGTGACACGCCCGTGTCACGTATTAAAAACGTATTCGCGATTTTCTTCTTGACACGGGGGTGTCAGGACTTGTTCTTCTTGCTGGCACGGGGGTGTCAAAAGTTCCAGGCCTCTCTGTACCTAGTCACGGGCGTGCAGAAATTTGCTCTACATTGGTGACACGGGCGTGTCACCATCCTGAATCCGAGGGCCACTTCTGTACTGAGACACGGGCGTGTCTCAGTTTACTCTTCCATGGGGACACGGGCGTGTCCCCTAGACTTTCTCGTTTTTAGCCCTTTATTGCATGGTTTTGCTTTTATCTTGTCTTTTCAACTCCAAGGTGAAAGGTACCTAATAGGGAGCATAAATCACGTTATAAGTTCTTAAAACTGCTTGAATTTAACTAAAATTGCCCTACAAATCCATGCAATAAACAGATACATCAAACTCCCCCAAACTTAGATATTGCTCGTCCTCGAGCAATCAAGAAAATTACATCAAACCAGCCTCAAAATCAATCTCTCAATGGGGCAATTCTCAGAATTTCACGCAAGCAAGTCTGGCCTATCAAATACATTACAATCAAGCACAAGTATCAACACAATGGTATAATTCAAATATCCTCGGGGTAGTGTGTGAATTCAAACAAAATAATGTACAATGGTTAGAACTCCAAACTAATGATTCCTTCCTAAGTACCAATGATAGACTTCGGACAACATTCTTCGCACCTATCTCCACTAATGGAATTAACCAAGAATTAAGGATCGGAAGGTCTTTCGAAGCTTGTAATGTGGGCTCGGGGTTAAGGTTATGGAATTTTTAGTATAGTAGTAACTCAACACACCTAGCTCACCCATTCAAATCTCCTCGGTCGCCATCTTTGTCTTTCCCTTCATACTCCCCCAAACTTGGACCTTGTCTAAGTTTGTCACATGCAGACAGTCTAAAGTTTCTTCTGTTTCAAATCTACTCAATGTTTTTCTCCATAATTTTTAATTTTCTTCTCTTTTTTTTTTTTTTTTTTTTTTTTGTCTACTTGTTGCTTACACAGCTCGTTCTTTTACTACTTCCTTTTGAATTCTTCTTTTCTTTCAGCATCTAAGAGTATCTCTTAATTCTTCTCTTGATTTCTTATCAGGAACTTAGCAGCATCTTCAATCGATTCAAACGAGTGAGCAAAGTGTGACTCAAGGGTAAGTTTATGGTGCTGTACCTGTGGCTTATAATGCGGCTACAAAAATTTAATGGCACAACACTTAGGCTCAGCGGGGTCAATAGGATTTCTTTCTTTAGTACAAATGGCTCAATAGCGAGGCTACCTCCGACATGAATGCCTAAGTCATCTCCCTAACTCTTCGTCAATTCAAAATTTCGCCTCAATAGGACTAAAATGCATCCTAATCCACTTCTCAGTATTATTCAAGAATTACTAACTCAGTATCCTAACCTAAGTACATGACCTTGTTCAATTGTGCACAAAAATAAGGATATCCCATCATTCCAAAGTATCAATACTCACACCTAACTTCATGCATTCGTCTAGCCTACTCACTTTGGCAAAATTCCAACAAACAAACCTCATCGAAAAATAAAAATTTTGGCTATTTTCAGCAATCATCTTTTCATTCTCAAAGATACCCAATACTTAGGTCCTCATCAAAATTCCCCCAATGCATCTTCCTATTCAAAATAGTAGCAATACAATCCAAAACTTTTTGCCCCTCTCCCCCAAACTTAAACCATGCAATGTCCTCATGCATAAAAGAAAAAGGAAAGAAGGCAAAAAGAAAACTCCCTCAAAACAGCGAAGAACCCGGCAACAAGCTATTCAGCAACCCTAACCTGCACTTAAACGACTAAAACACGGATCATAAGCTAAGCAGAGCAAATGATAATCAACATGCAATTAACAAGAAGGCCCTGTCGTCAAGTACCTCAAATAACCATAAGAATAATTAGCATAGTGCAATTAGGTAGGTTAGTGTGGTGAATTAGATCATTATACAGACCAAAACAGGGGAAATAAAGACTAGAAAAGAAAGCTCAATCAAGGATAAGGTGGTGGGTAATGTGGGGGCTGGCTCGAACTACTTGCTCCGGCACCTCCAAATTGTTTGGCCAGGTAGGCGTGGAGATTTTCGAACTGTCCATCAATGTGGAGCTGCAAGGCATCAAGCCGGGAGTCCACATGTTCTACAAAACTATCCATCCGCGCATTCTGGGATGCCATATAATCCCGCATGTAAGCGGGGATCTCCTCAGCGTCATCTTCGACCATCGGCATCGGTGCTCCGCGCCCGCCTTCCTCTCGATCTGGTATCTGTGCAAGCCTCCTCTGCTGATCGAGAGTGAGGTCATCATACTTGGCCACACCCCACCTGTACATCCGCTCGAAACGGTTCCTTTCCCTTTCCGGATACCAGGGCAAAACCCTATCCTTTAAGCTCCCGGCAGACCATCGGATGAATAGATCCATCTTGATGAATGTCTGCTCCTCGACATAAGGAAAGTTGGATAAAGGTTCCGTTTCCTCTGCAAGCCATCCTACCTCTTTGGCGAGCTTTGTCACATAGGCTCCATGGCCTATAGTTCCCGACGCCCTACCTGCCACCTCCTTGAGCTTATACATGAATTCGGTCGTGGCATCAAACTGTACCCCCTCCTTCATAAAATACATAATGGCCAACTCAAACCCCGTTGATATTGCCATCACTTTCATGCCTAGCACATATTCCCACAGCTAGTAGCCTATGCACCATTCGCCAGACTAAGCTATCAAGCCATGTGGCCTTAGTATTACGCGGGTTGTAGGCCGGGGCACCAGCTTTGAGAGGGAAAGACCGCCACACCGCCTCCCTGTCCTCAGTAGACCAATTTGGCAACGTTGTCATCTCGCACATAGGAAACCCTAAGGCATCCCGAATCTCATCTAGATTTAATGATTCGGTATCCTCTCCATCTAATGTGAAGTTGAGCTTGGTGTTGACTTGGTCCCAAGTCATGGTGGTGAAGAATGCGGTTGTCAATTCCGGATATGTATTAGCCGGAACCATCATGAACGTCCTCCACCCTATATTGTTGAACAAAACCTCAATCTCTTCCCAAACTCCTAATCTCCGAAGTGTGGCGAGATGCGGGAACTTGGTGGGCATGATATTGCGCGTGGTATTCCTGTTATAAGGGTTCCCAAGCCCTTCCAATGTGACATTCACGGAATCCCGTGGTTGGCGGCCGGTTGGGCCGGACGAGGAGGTGAGTTGCAGAGGGGCGGGTCTCTTGTTGCGTCCCATAATTCCTGCACAAAAATACCCCCATATCAACAACAAAATCAATTCAAGTTCAATGGGGCATTTTATCGAACATCTTGTAAGCACCAATAAGAAGTCTAGGATTTCATCAAATAAAGCATGACATTTCGTCTCCCGATACCTAGACTTAGCCCTCTATATTACCAAATTCGTTTAAAGATCATAGTGCCTCAATTTCATCCACACACGTGTAAATAACCACCCACAACAATTCTCCAAAATTTGCAAAATTCATGACAATGTGTAAGAGCAAGGGCCAAATTTTCCAATACATTTCAAACACCTAACTCTAGCATGTGCAAAACTCGACAAAGGAGCAAGAATTCAATAGATTATATCCAACATGCTTCAATAAGAAATTAGGGTTCATCTTCTAAAAGGCCAAACATTTGCACTTTTATGCCAATTCCTAATTCCACTCATGCCAAAACTGGAAATAGAATCAAGAATGTCAAAGAATATACACCATAGCATGCTTCATAGAACTAGGGTCTAACCCTTCTCACTTAAATCCAAGAAGTTAAAGCACCCAAGAGAAGAGAAGACTTACCCGATTAATATAGGATGTAAGGTGTAATGTGTGTGTGTTGTTTTGCCGGATTATGACCTAAGAAACAATGGTGGTGGTGCTTGTGCCGTGTGGGAATGGGGGAAGAAGAGAGATGAGAGAAGAGAAGGGGAGGTTTTTGTGTTAAACTATAAGAAAAAGGTGAGGAACCCCCGTTTTATTTCAACCGAGCGGACACGACACGCCCGTGTCATCTAGTATGCTGTATGGATAACACGGGGGTGTCATCCTTTATCTGGCAAATTCTGTACCACGACACGGGGGTGTCGATTCTGCTTGTGGAACTTGACACGCCCGTGTCATCTTCTCGGCTGGCACTTCTGTACCTTGACACGGGGGTGTCACAAAATGCCTAAGGCTAGTGACACGCCCGTGTCTCCCTCAAATCATCCAAACCTCTTCTGTACCGAGACACGGGGGTGCCTCGGTTTATGCTTGGTGGGAGTCACGCCCGTGTCTCCCCCCCAAAATTAGAAATTCTGCACGAAATTCCTCACAATTCGTTCCTTGGTGTTTTCATCCGCTAAATTCGCACCTATTAGCTCAAATTCTGCAAAGTAAGATCTTAGTACACCAAGGTAAGCACCAAATCACTTCATTATAGGGTGAAACACACACAATACTCATGCACCCCTTCAAATTTAAAACCACAAAAGAACATCGATACCGACTACCATCATTGATCTTCATACTCCATCCACTCAAATCTAACCCAACTACCTGAAACACAAGACAAAAGACATCATTCACTCACAAGCTTAACTAACTAACGCGAACGAAAAGAAAAACGACAAAGGAAAGAAAAATAGTTCTAAGTTATAGTCGTTAGCTTGACTTCATGACTCCGGGCTAAGGTGCTGGAGCTGTTAACACGCACGAGACGTGTTCGCCAATTCGATCTCCGGCAAGATATGGCTTGAGTCTTTGTCCATTCACCACAAAGGATGGTGAGCCTTCATTGCCTATCTCCACCGCTCCATTCACCAAGACTTTTACTACTCTGAACGGACCGGACCACCTTGACTTAAGTTTCCCGGGCAAAAGCTTCAATCTAGAATTGTACAACAACACCAGTTGACCCTCGACAAACTCCTTGACCCGAATATGCTTATCATGCCACTTCTTCGTTCTCTCCTTATAAATCCGGGCATTTTCGTACGCTTCTAACCTTAATTCCTCCAACTCTTGCAGGTCAAGTATCCTTTTTTCTCCGGCTCTTGTGAGATCAAAATTTATAGCCTTAATGGCCCAATACGACTTATACTCGATCTCGACGGGGAGGTGACATGCTTTACCATAAACCAACTGATACGGAGAAGTTCCTATAGGTGTCTTGAACGCGGTCCTGTAGGCCCATAACGCGTCATCCAATTTCGAGGACCAATCTTTCCTAGAGGGGCTCACCACCTTCTCCAAAATCCACTTCAACTCACTATTCGTGACCTCTGCTTGCCCACTTGCTTGGGGGTGATATGCAGTAGTTACCCGATGCTGGACCCCGTATTTCTTCAGCAGAGCTTCCAAGGGCTTGTTGCAAAAATGCGTACCTCTATCACTGATTAATGCCCGTGGAACTCCGAACCTATTGAAAATGTTCTTTTGTAAGAACTTAATCACCACCTTCGAGTCATTGGTCGGAGTTGCCATGGCCTCAGCCCACTTGGATACATAATCCACCGCTACCAAGATATACTGATTCCCATACGACGGTGGGAAAGGTCCCATGAAATCGATCCCCCAAACATCAAACAATTCAACTTCCAAGATATACTTCATGGGCATCTCATCTCTTTTACTAATGTTCCCGGATCTCTGACAAGTATCACATTCCTTGGCAAATTTGTAGGCATCCTTAAACAGCGTTGGCCACCAAAACCCAGACTGTAATACCTTAGCTGCTGTCTTTCGACCACTTGAGTGCCCACCATATAAGCTTGCATGACATCTCTCAAGCACTTCATCAGCCTCAACCTCCGGGACACATCTCCGTACTAAACCATCTGAGCAGTGCTTATATACATATGGCTCTTCCCAATAATAACGTTTTACTTCGGATAAGAATCTCTGTTTCTGATGGAAATTCATGCCTGGTGGTAGAGCTTTGCAAACCATGTGATTCACGATATCTGCGTACCAAGGAACTATTGCATCGGCTGCAAACAACTCCTCATCTGGGAAATTCTCAGTAATCTCCTCCTCGTACTCATCCTCCTTGTCCCCAACCTCTAATCTTGACAAGTGATCTGCAACTAAGTTCTCCGTCCCCTTCTTGTCACGAATTTCAAGATCGAACTCCTGAAGCAATAGAATCCATCTAATCAAACGGGGCTTTGAATCCTTCTTCGAAAGGAGATACTTGATTGCTGCGTGGTCCGTGTAGACGATTGTCTTCGAACCTATCAAGTAAGACCGAAACTTGTCAAAAGCATGCACAATAGCTAATAATTCCTTCTCAGTAGTAGCATAATTTAATTGTGCATCATTTAAAGTTTTGCTAGAATATGCGATAACGTGTAAACGTTTCTCCCTTCGTTGGCCAAGAACTGCTCCAATGGCCAAATCGCTCGCATCGCACATTAGCTCGAACGGTATAGTCCAATCCGGTGCAACCATAATTGGTGCCGAGGTAAGCTCCTTCTTCAACCTATCAAATGCAAGTAAGCAATCATCATTAAACACGAATTCAGTATCTTTTTGTAGTAACTTGCATAAAGGTAAGGTAATTTTTGAAAAGTCCTTGATGAACCGGCGATAGAACCCGGCATGACCAAGGAAACTTCTCACTCCCTTGATATTGGTGGGTGGAGGCAATTTTGCAATCACATCGATCTTGGCCTTGTCCACCTCAATGCCTTTCTCCGAAACCTTGTGACCCAACACTATTCCTTCCTTTACCATGAAATGGCACTTTTCCCAATTTAGCACAAGGTTAGTTTCTTCACATCGCTGCAAAACTTGAGCAAGATTATGCAAGCAATAATCGAAAGAAGAACCAAACACAGAAAAGTCATCCATAAAGATTTCCATTGTGCGTTCTATAAAGTCAGAGAAAATAGCCATCATGCATCGTTGAAAGGTAGCCGGGGCATTACACAACCCAAAAGGCATACGCCTATATGCAAAAGTACCATAAGGGCAAGTAAACGTACATTTTTCCTGATCCTCTGGAGCTATAGCAATTTGGTTATACCCTGAATACCCATCCAGAAAACAGTAATAAGAATGCCCGGCTAACCTCTCTAACATCTGATCAATAAAAGGAAGTGGAAAGTGATCTTTACGAGTGGCATTGTTCAACTTTCTATAATCTATACAGACTCTCCAACCCGTGACTGTCCTAGTTGGTATTAACTCATTCTTTTCATTTTTAATTACAGTCATCCCCCCTTTCTTGGGCACTACCTGTACAGGGCTAACCCACTTGCTATCCGAGATAGGGTAAATTATCCCGGCATCTAACAGTTTCAGTACCTCAGCCCTAACTACCTCTTTCATGTTTGGGTTCAATCTACGCTGATGCTCTACAGAGGGTTTATGGTTATCTTCCATAAGAATTTTATGCATGCAAATGGATGGGCTAATCCCCTTAATGTCAGAAATAGTCCAACCTATCGCTCGTTTGTGTTCTCTCAAAACCCTCAACAAGGCATCATGCTGTGAATCAGTTAAATCAGAGGCAACTATAACAGGCAGTGTTTCAGATTCACCCAAATAAGCATATCTCAAATGAGCGGGGAGGGTTTCAGTTCTAACTTGGGAGCTGTCTCAATAGAAGGACGAAGAGTGGGCTTACCTGTACCCAACTCTTCATATACAAACCTCTTTCGGAATGGTACGTACGGGGTGGCTTCGAGTGCCTTTGCGTAGGCAGCCAATTCTTCTAATATGTCTTCCCCATCAATGTGGTCAGTGAGTCCTCTTAGACAGAGTTCGAGAGGGTCCTCGTTGCTTATGGACATCGGTGTCTGTGCTCTGATTTCCACCATATTGCATTGTTCTTCGATCACCGGTCCTTTCATTGCTTTGAACAGATTAAACTCCACCTGTTCATCCCCCACACGAAGAGTTAAAATGCCACTCTTTACATCAATTAAGGCTCCTGCTGTGGCTAGGAAGGGCCTCCCTAAGATGAGCGGCATGTTTTGATCTTCTTCCATTTCCAAAACTATGAAGTCTACCGGCAGGTAGAACTTCCCAACTCTGACCAGAACATTTTCCAGGATTCCTGTGGGGTACTTGACTGATCGATCCGCTAACTGTAGGGAAACGGTTGTTGGTTTCAATGAATTCAGTCCAAGTTTCCTGCAAACAGATAATGGCATTAGACTCACACTAGCACCAAGATCACATAAAGCTTTATTAAAGGACATATGACCAATTGTGCAAGGAATTGAAAAACTCCCTGGATCCTTAAGCTTTGGTGGAAGCTTATGTTGTAGAATGGCGCTGCACTCTTCAGTTAGTGCAATCGTGGCATAATCCTCCAATTTCCTCTTGTTGGAGAGGATCTCCTTCAAGAATTTGACGTAAGTGGGCATCTGAGCTAGGGCCTCGGCAAAGGGGATGTTGATGTGTAGCTCCTTGAAGATATTCAAGAACTTCTCGAATTGTTTCTCCAACCTTTGCTTTTGAAATCTCTGCGGAAAAGGAAGTGGCGGCACATACGGCTTGGGTGCCACTGGTGTCTTTGGCTTTGAAGGGGGCTCACTTGTCAGTACTTCTTCCTCCTCCTTTGATGCCTCGACTACTTTCTCAGGTTCCACAACGGTATCCTTTTCCTTTCTCGCTTCGGGTTCTACCGGTATTGCAGGCTCCTTATAAGTCGTGCCACTTCGTAGTGTAATGGCCTTACAATGCTCTTTCGGATTCTCCAAAGGTTTGCTTGGTAACATGCCTTGGGCTCTAACATTGATTGAATTAGCCAACTGGTCCACCTGCACTTCCAAATTTTTATTTTGAACCAGCACCTGTTCTACCTGAGATTCGAGTTTCTGATACCTATCATTCGAGACATTTATGAACTTCTCGAGGGCCGCCTCCCACCCCGGCTTCTGTTCCTGCGGTGGTTGTGGAGGGGGATGCGATCCCTGTTGTCTTGGTTGGAACTGTGGTCTCTGAATTGGGTTTGGGTTTTGAACATTCTGATTGTTTGACCACGAGAAGTGCGGATGATTCTTCCAACCTGGGTTGTAAGTGTTCGAGTATGGGTCATTTGCTGGTTTTTGATTTTGCACGTAACTTACTTGTTCTTGACCAACAACACCCTGCGCACCTGCATTGGTAGAAGGACAAATATCAAAAGAATGGGGACCACCACAAATTTCACATAATACCTGTAGGGCGTTTGACTGTGCCACTGTGCTTCGTGCTGTAGCAATTGCAAGTCGGTCTAGCTTCTGGTTCAGTGCTTCGAACTTGGCATTGAAAGCTGTCACAGTGTCAGTGGCGAGTATGCCTGCCTCAGGTTTTGGAGGAGGATTGCTCCTCTCCTTTGTCCAACTGCTATTTGCTGCCATCTTGTTCAGAAGTTGCATTCCTACTTCTTCAGACAGTGCCATAAATGCTCCTCCAGCTGCTGCATCGACCATGATTTTCATGTTCTCTGTCATTCCGTTGTAAAAGATTTGTACCAGTTGCCATCCTGGAACACGGTGATGTGGGCATTTCCTTTGCAATTCCTTATATCTTTCCCACCCTTCGTACAACGTTTCCCCATCATAGAGCCTGAAGCTCGTTATTTCATCTCTGTATCTCATGGTCTTGCTAGGAGGGTAGAATTTAGCTAAAAAGGCCTTAGAGAGGTCTGCCCATGTCTGAAGTGTCTCATTTGACAAGGTCGAAATCCATGTCCGGGCTTTGTCCCTTAGGGAGAAGGGAAAGAGCCTAACTCTGATCGCATCATCAGAAGCGTTGTGGATCTTAAAGGTCGAGCAGACATCCAAAAAGTAGGACAAATGTGATGCGGGGTCTTCATGTGGTAAACCCCCGAACGGGTTCTGTTGTAAAAGGTTGATGAACCCAGTTTTGATTTCAAAGTTGTTCGCCTCCACGGCGGGGCGAGTCAAGTTGTTCTAGATTAAGCCAATGTTAGGAATGGCATAATCCTGGAGTGTGGTTGGTTGCTCGTTTATGGGTTGTGCCATTGGGATTGGGTTTACTTTCTGCTTCTTCTCCTTTTTCCGCTTCGTTCGATTTGCCCGACAAGTCCTCTCAATTTCAGGGTCGTAAGGCAAGGGTTCCAAGCCTTTCGATCGTAGCATGCACTAGGTACCTGCAGTTGGGAAAACCCGTGGTCAAATTCAACGCACTTCAAAAGAAAAAATCAAGCAGAAAGGTTGGTCTAAAGCACCAGAAAAGGTCAATAAAGTAATATTGAATTGAACGCCTTCCCCGGTAACGGCGCCAAAAACTTGATAGACAAATCTTGAACCCAAGTGTAAGTTCTAATTCCGATTGCAACACTTAAGGTATCGTATCCACAGGGAAGGGAACTCAACAACCACTTCTATGACTATTTCTAATCTAAAGACCGAATAAGACTGGAATTTTTGTACTATACTACTATGACGAAATTAAACTTAACCAATAAGTAATCAATCACACGAACTAACAAATAAAACAAGACTTAACCACTTAATTAAAACAGGTCGGGGAGTAATTCATATGCCCTGTTGTGATCAATTCAATACTCAAGTACGGATGTATGATTCTTCAACCTAATCACGATGTTATACCTAGCTTCTCTCGAAGGCTAGCCGTCTAATTAATTAAGCCAAGTGTTGTTCTCACAATCACTTAGTAACCAAATCAATTGAATAAAGCAAGATTAGTGTATTCAAAACCTAGCGGCTTGGCATAGAATTCTAAATACTTGTTGTAGAAATTAGGGTTAAATTTCTTTAAGCCCAAAAGTCTAAGTTTGGAAAACAATCTCAATTATCCTCAATCTCTCGATTATCGGATAGTTTACAATATGTTCATGGATGGCCACTCCACTCCCAATCTTTTCAATACCGTTTCCCTAACAAAGAGTCACACAATTTAACTTGAGCATTAATTCAAACACCTTAGGTGCATAATCCTTACCCCCTAACCCTAGGAGATTAGTTCCTCATAATTAGCTCAAAACTCATTAAGATCAAAAGAATTGCATTCAAAATAGTCATGTCTAATATAAACATCAAAACGGAATTAATAATTCTGAAGTCTACCCTAACTATCCAAAAACGAATCTAAAGCGAGAACTAACTATACTAGAATTGAAAACCAAAACTTGAGGAATTAGTTTAATCGGAAAGCAGTAAATAAAACCAAATTGATAAAGTCTTGCGAATGGAATGAATCTTCAACTCTATTTCTTCTAAGTTCTTCCTTCTTCGGTTGTTCTTGAACTCCTGGGAAAAACGTAGTCCAAAAGCTCTCTTTGTTCGCCTCAAAACCGTGTATATATAGAAATCCGAAATCCAAAATCGCCCGTGACACGGCCGTGCAAAGTTCCTGCCTAAAAATGTGACACGCCCGTGTCACGTATTAAAAACGTATTCGCGATTTTCTTCTTGACACGGGGGTGTCAGGACTTGTTCTTCTTGCTGGCACGGGGGTGTCAAAAGTTCCAGGCCTCTCTGTACCTAGTCACGGGCGTGCAGAAATTTGCTCTACATTGGTGACACGGGCGTGTCACCATCCTGAATCCGAGGGCCACTTCTGTACTGAGACACGGGCGTGTCTCAGTTTACTCTTCCATGGGGACACGGGCGTGTCCCCTAGACTTTCTCGTTTTTAGCCCTTTATTGCATGGTTTTGCTTTTATCTTGTCTTTTCAACTCCAAGGTGAAAGGTACCTAATAGGGAGCATAAATCACGTTATAAGTTCTTAAAACTGCTTGAATTTAACTAAAATTACCCTACAAATCCATGCAATAAACAGATACATCAATACTTTTTGAAAGTTTAGGACTTAATTGAAAAATAACCTTTTTAATAAAATTTTACTTATTTTTAATTCGTTAAAAATTTTATTTTAATTTTAATTTTAATTTATTTATTATTTCTTGAATTTGAATTTATTTGTTAGAATGATATATTTGATGAAATGAGATGCGTTCGTGTTTGATTTGATATCGAAATTTCGTGCCTTTTTAAATTGTTGGAGTTTTATGAGTCGTGAACTTGAATATGTGCTCGTTACATGTTTTCGGGTTTATTTGTTGGGTTTCCGGGACTCGTTTTGTTCCGGGTAGTGTAACTTGAGCTCGGGAATTCGGATTCGAATTCTGTCACCTCCACTGAACTCGTTCCGACGATTCGAGTGCAATGGATCAGGCCTTGTAATTTTTCGACCTCGTTTGATACCCCGAAATCAGCCCGTAACTTTGTCTCGCGCTCATATGACCACCTTTCACCATTTTGCACATAAGTCCCTCAATTTTTGGCCAATTGCCCTCAAACCTGGACCCACATCTCACTAACTCAGCCTATTATCACCCCATATTCCTTCCATATCGTTCCATACACAAGAGAAGGGAGTGATATCAGATTTTTGGAGCAGCTTAAACCATTCCCGTCACTATTCACACCTTGAAGAGATTGAACTCTAATTTTCATTTTCCTTCACCATCTTCAAAGGGTAAGCTTGTATTTGATATGTACATGATTAAGTGGTCATTTTAATCCAAGAAAATCTGATTTTCATCCATATTTGATATAGTTTTGGCTCAACACATGAATAGTTAGGTTTATATTCCATTTTTTGAATTCCATCTCATTCCTTGGTGTTGCTCTTGAATTGAGGCTATAAACTTGATCATTTATGCTTCATTTATTGTTGGATATAGCTGACTTGGGTGGTAGTTGTGATATGGTTGAGATACCATTAATATACTTGAGTTTTTGTTGAGATATATGTATGAATTGGTGCCATTTTCTTACCTTTGCTGCTGCTGTTCGTTTTCAGCTGGTATGATGATGTTTTTATGCTGATATACTACCATATTTGCTGCCTTTTCATGCCTTGTTGTTGTGGTTGAGATGTGGTATAAGTTGCAGGGCTGAACAGGGACTTTTTCCACCATTTCCCTTCTCTGAACTGTCTCCCCGGCCGGGGAGATTTTCTTCAAGAAAAGTACCCGGCCGGGTACGTGCTGCAGAGAGTTTCTGCATCAAAGTACCCGGGAGGGTACTTTAAAGAAGAAAATCTCCCCTGGGCGGGGAGATGAATCTGTAACTGCCATGTTTTAATTTGTTTCCCAGCTTTGCATGAATTATAATACCTGGTTGTTGCTTGTTGTACGTGACCTTAATACTTAGATTCTTGCATGATGCATGTCCTTCTTGCATGGGTTGTACGTAGGAATGCATGTTTTGTTATTTGTGGACTTTGCATGAACACTAAATGGATTGATTAATTGAAACATGGCATAAATCTCACTTATTTTGTTTGTTCCTTAAGTGTATTTTATGGCTGCCATACGTGTGTATATATATATATATATATATATATATATATATATATATATATATTTATGTAATTTGAAATTTAAATAATTTGAATTGAGGTTTTAAATTAAATGTGGCCCTATAATTTTATATGAATTCTTATATATAAAATTTGATTTTATGATTTAAATTATTTGTTATATTTTAGGAATTATATTTATTAATTTATTTGATACGGTTCGTACGTGGTTTGAACTTAAATGACCTAAATGTTACATTCTTGAATTTCATATGCATTCATTTCATACATATGCATTTCCGAGCGTCTAAGTGGTACATATTTGAGTCTAAGTCTCGGATCTTGCGTTCTTTTGTTTCAGAGCCTTTTCAGGAAGTTAAAGAGCCCGAGGTTTAAGTGTTCGGTTGCTTCTTTTGTTCGGTTTTCACTCCGCTTCCACTTCAAGGTGAGGGTTAGGATCTTTTCTTTTAGATAAGTGACCTATGGCCTTTATGTTACTGATTTCCTATCCCGCATGTGGCTATATATGTATTATATGATTAAATACGAATGCTTATGATACGTTTATGATTTTATGAATCCCCTTTACGAATTTATGAAAATGGTATAAATATGGGCGTATATGAGCTTATGATTCTGAATCCCTTGTAGGTTTCCTTTATGATCTAGCGAGTTGTGCCCTGAAAGATGGGATTATTGGTATGTTTCTTATGAATCCGGGCCCCGGAAATATGGGTAAGGGAGACCCGGTGTGGCCGTTGGGGTCACAGTTTATCACCCCTGTGCATACGCTCCTTTGAAGTTCCGACGCGCGACTCTGAGGGAGATGGAGAAGGCGTGGTTCTTTGAGCCCTCGGTGAATAACCGGGGAAGGCATATCGTGGGTTAGCTACCCCGTATGTATATAGAATCCATATGGGTGGAGAGGGTTTGATTCCCGGTCACCAAGGCGTTGAGGAGTTATGAATTTATGAATTCTTTTGTATTTATGATTTGTATGAGGAGTTGAGGAGGTCCGTACTCGCCGGATGTTTATGTTTCCTTTTATGCCTTGGTGGTTGTGAAACGAGTTAGGATTTCCTTTGTATTATATGTATGTTTTCAAAATGATTTGATATGTAAAACCCTAGCTCGGTTCATGATCGACCCCTTTTGATTTTATGTTATGCTCTATATGTATTTATGGTGTGGGTGTGCGTTAGCCCTCTCACTCAATCGAGTTTTGACTGACCCCTTCCTTTTAACACTTTAGTTGCAGGTTTCTCGAGCTAGGTGGGGAAGTGCGTCGGTCGTGTCGTACTTTCGGGTTTAGGTCGAGTCGGCATATTTACCTGTTGCATTTTGATTACTTCTATGAATTGTTTTGAATCCTAACTATGTATTCGGAGATTTATGTTAATACTTGACCTATTTTTGGGCCGTCAGGCCGCTGTATATGATGAATATGTTAGTATAGAGCTCCTTTTCGATCCTTATGTTGTTGCTTCCGCATTCTTATCTGTTTGTTTTGCGCGCTCTGTTTGAGTTTTAGCCTTGCTTAGCCTAATGTGTGAGTGTAGGTTCCCGTTCGCTTAGACTTGGGCTCATGTATGGAAATCCATTTCATATGTGGGTTCGGGTTTAAGTGCGGGGGATGTGGTGGCCCACCGTTCCGGGCGCTACAAATTCCTTCTAGCACAACTGTACGTTTAAGTTTGCCTCTTGGTCGTGTTCTCCCCCTTAAGAGTTTCCGTCTTCTCATGTTGAACCCTATCTATCATCCCCTAATCCAATTTCTGGACCTTCTTGAAACGAGTAACCCTAGTTAGGAATTGTGTTCGGGTTATAATTCAGATTCACTTGGAAGTGTTTGGTCGAATAATAACCTAAATTCTCCGCCTTCCAATTTCTTTCCTTTAATCCTCTTGAAATCCAAATCCCATTTTCTTTTCTTGCCCAATCCGAACAACCCCAAGTCAACTCCAACCGCTTACCTTCTGAAATTCCATTTCCATCTCTGTCTCAACCCTATCACCAAAAAGTTTTTCTTCAACTCAATTCAGTAGAGCTTGGATTGAAATAGTAGTTGAAGCATCAAACGAGAAAGACATTCTAACAAGTAAACACTAAAACGATGTGTGTTTGGTTAAGATGCTAAATACATGTAACACATATCCTCAACAAAGGAGATACAACATCAAATTATCAATTATAGCATCAAAGCACATAATTTAACAAAGGGATATGCCTCAACAAATTAACAATTATAATATTAAAGTGCATAAGATAAGAATTTAAATAATTTAAAACGATGTATGATGCACGTGCTATGAATGCAATAAACCTGTCACCGTAGCAGTAGTTTTAGCCCGACATCTTGTCCTTTGATTTTGATGTTGCAAACATAGGTTGTAAGGTTGAGCATTGTTCGATCATTAGTGATGCTTTCCAATCCTTGCTTGCTTTCTTGAATCACCGTGTCCAGAGAAGATGATATAGCTGTTGGAAAACACGAATCAGAAAGCAGCGGAATTTAAAAAATTTCCCAACAAAAGAATCTTGGACTCGCAATCGTGTAACCAAATTCGAAGGAATTAAGAAACTTACTTTTCTTTTGTTCTTTCTTGAAGCGTTTCAAGCCACCCAAGAACGCTCTTCTCGCGGCTTGATCCCCTCTCCTTGGTAAAGCTCGAATCTTCAAACTTCTAACTTGAAGTCTCTAGAGAAAGTCCACCAACTTGATCACAATCTAACTAGTAAGGATGCTAGTTCTCTAGTTAGTGTTTAGGCTTAACCTAGGGTTTTATTTAATTTTGGAGAAAGGAAGGTGTTCAACACATGAACCAAAAGAATTGCCAATTTGCTCTAAAGGGGAGCATGAGTTCCCCTATATATAGGAAAGGGGAGGGGCGGCCGAAATCCTTGTCCTCATAGGCAAGGGTTTTGGTTCCTCTCTCCTATTACTTGATCTTCAAGTAATTTCCAACTTTGACTTTGAATTCTAATTCAAATCAACTTTCAAGAGAGCTAAAAATATCCAAACTATTTTTGGATAATTTTATACTTTATTTATTATAAAATAAATAACTTATTTTTTTTATCTAATTAATTAATTAATTCGTAATTAATTAACTAGATTATTTTTCTCCAAAATAAGACTTTCCTTTTAATTCAAAATTAAACCAAAGTCTATTAAATAATTAACAAATTAATTATTTAATATATATATAATATATATATATATTCACGTGTGTGACACGTGTCACAAGGACACTTGTCACTCATGTGACCCACACGTGTGGCTTCACACGTGTGGAACCCTTTTGGCCCGATTAACTCGTTTAATCATTTTAAAGCCTCAACTCATGTAACCAAGTTGTTGTGTGTGACCCTCTAGGTTCTCAATTCAATTAGCAGTGACCCTAATTAATTAATTCACTAATTAATTAATCAGTCCACAGATTAAACGACCATGGTCTAGCAACAGGTGTTTAACCCCTAGCTGAATTGGAATGTTCGGATTCGACAGAACCTTTAAGTCATTGATTCATGTGAGATACAATCCTCCTACTTACTATCTCTCAACCAAGATCTAGGGCAAGGGAATAATCAGAACCCTAATAATCCGGTCTTAAAGCTAAGTGCATTTCATATCCATTTGATCTCAATCCAAGAAACCCTTTTCTCGATGTCTTGATCCGCTGCCTTGGCCAAGGACTCCATATGGCATATGAATGACTTACACAATAAGAGATCACCTTGAAAATGCAAGTGTAGGTCCTTTCTTGATTCTCATTCACTTTCACGAATCACTTGTGCAGCCCCAGCATAAGCCTTGAATCAGTTGTCTAAGGCGACACCCTTTAAAGCTTATACCTAAGACTACAGAGTTAACTCATAAAGTGACAAGGAACCTCAAGTCTAAGGATCAATTAATCACATCAATGACTCGTGAGATATTTCCTAATCTGGAAGTTTCCATTTCCTGAAATAGAAACTTCCTTTCCCATTTAGGAATGTTCTCACACGGGGCACCTCAGTGAACTTACTTGTAACAGCCCGGATTTTTGAGATCAGGATAGCACGGGTAAGTAAAGGGTTAAGAGGAAAGCGTTTATAGCCTTAGTCCATTACACATTCCATTTTATGTGAATTATGTGCATTTATGTTCTGATTTATAATTGTGCCTTTTTGAGAGAATCACATCACTATTCATCCATCGAACCCTAAACCTTTACCTAAACCTTGAAAAACCTTAGAAAGCTGATTTCTATATTTTCCAAACTCATATCATAGTTTTCATTGTTCCAAAATATATTTTTAAAATTGTTTGTTGAAAATTCCATTTAGGTCCCTAGATACTATTCATCTTTAATTGTAGGAATTTTCGAAACACTTTTACCTATTCAATATTGGGCTCAATAGAATCCTTGCAAAATTTTATGAATTTTGGTATGATTTCCAAACCCTAATTCTTAACGTAGCTTCCGTAGAAATCAAAACCGGCCGAAAAACCCTAATTTTGCCCTAAATTAGAAATTTCTGAATTTCAAACGTTAAGCATTTATAACCATCAGAAAGCTCTTTCTGTAGCACCCGGAACGCTAGGCGCCACATCCCCCGCACTATAGCCTCACTCCACATATGAAACGGCAATTCATACATGAACCAAAACTATAGCGAACGGGAGACAATAAAACTCAAGAGCTAGGCGGGTACCCTCAATTAATACCTCTAAACAATTGTATCAATAAAATCGGAAGCAATAACATACAATACTTATAGGTACCATATTTACGTATTTATTAATAGATACCAACATTTCATACAATACAATATCACCTCCAATATTAGGTAAAGCATAATACAAAATATAAGAAATGTCAATACATGAGCTACAATATGAAGGTGAAGTGCTAGACTCGAATAAAAGACAGGCTAGACTCTAATTCCCGCCTAGCACGAACCTGCAAAAGCTGAAAAGTTGAGGTGTCAGTCCAACATGGACTGAGCGAGGGGGTATAAATAAATATTCGCGCACATACATACAAGTTATAATCTCGGGTAATGATTTTGGAAAATAACAACACGATTTAGAAAAGAAGAGATAATATCGCCCGAGGTTACAACTAATCCATTTTATCAATTCAATCAATTCAATACAATCAATTTGTGGCCCGGCGAGTGAGGGCAAATCTCCAACCTTTCACCGACTGTGTATAATACTTCAATTTATTAGTGGATTAGGTGATCACACAACAATTCCGTGCACAATTAGCAATTTCAATCAATAAATCCTTCTTCCTCCGGGTGATGGCGGGCTTGCAAGACCCAGCCATCCAATCATGGTGTACGTCGGGAACATGACTCCCACGCACGGGATTTCTTCCTCCACCAAACCTCCTGGTGGATTCAGAGGTGATCCCACAATGGTGAGGATAGTGCAAGAGTTACCCGTCAGCCCTTGTTTTCCCGGTTGGCTCAATACACTACCCTCGGGCCCAACGTGAACAATAGTTACTCGCCAAAACAATCAATTCGTTAATCAATCAATCCATCAATCCATTTTCGTGAAATCATTTGAAGATCATAAGGTTAGAAAACTATAGATATATATAGATATGTTTTGGCCGAAAATCACATAAGGGTTGTAAAGGCTCTATATATTTAGAATTTAAACCTCACCTTATGTAACACCCCCAGAGCGAAGGGCGCCACATCCCCCGCACTAAGGTTCAACACGAGTAACGAAATGGAAGTTCGCACCCGTATCAAACCATAGCGAACGGGAGACACGCAAAATTCACACCCTCGCTAGGCGGCCTAGACCCTCAGGAACTGCGAGAATTAAAATCAGAGTAGCGGAAGCAAATCATACACCAAACATGATTACCAAGATCATCACATATACATATCAAAATGGGGGAGGGTCAAGTATTCCAAATTCACAAGTTAGCTTACATACAAATGTACAATGCCATCACGGCCAAAAATACTCATAAGAGTAATCATAAGTACGCAACCCAAAATACCACAGTAAGAGTAAAAGTAGTCCACTACGACTGTATGAAGACTCAAGCTAAACCACAAGTAAACTCCAAAAGACACTTGCCGCCTAGCTTGACTCGGAAGAACCTGCAAACTCAAAAGAAAGGAAAAAGGGGAAAACAACAACGAGGGTTAGTCCTAGCGACTAGTGAGGGGGCTAACTCACGCACTCGTTATATATATAGAGCAAAGCATTTAATCAAAACAGAAGGGCCCTTGAACCGAGAGTGGGTTTTGCAAGCCAAATTAATTACCGTGATATATATATAGACATAAAGTAAAAGAAGTCAAAAGGAGAAATTGACAAATTTTAAGTACTTAGAAATCCACTCTCGTTTCACAGATCATACAAGCTAAACCGACTCGGCGAGTACGAGTCACACACATCCCCAACTTCCAAATACGAAGAACAAAGCAAAGCAAAGCAAATCAGAATCCATCCCCAACACCGGTTGATAGAAGGGTTGATCGGCCCTAACTATCCACACAAAGAAACGAGACAAGGTTTAATTACTACCTTGAAACCTTCGGCGGTTGCCTCCGCCGGCTCAAGAGAAACACCCTCCCTCAACCTCCCAAGGTTGGGCGAGACTCTCAAAGGGAGGTGTTGATGGAAGAGCTCGGCGACCCCTCGGCCGTCCCGAGATTACCATACCACACTCCGGGGCCCAAACATATCACGAAAGTCACACAAATATTCTCAAAGCTTATCTTTCAAAGCCACAACTCGCGTACACACACACACTTGCACAAAACTAAACTTTTCCAAACCAAAGCAAAATAGTTTATATACTTATACAAAACATTTGAAATTCTTATAACAAATGGGATAAATCCCGCAACATAAGTATCATACACTTATTTACCATATATTATACGTATCCACATGCGAGGCTTCAAATCAATTAGGGTTATAGGTCGAATAACTAAAAGAACAAAACCTCACCTTAGCAACGAACGAAGTGAAGTCAAAAGAGGGATCCAGACACCTACGGAGCAAGCTCGTCCTCTACAGGAAGATCCTCTGAACAAGATAAACAACAAAGAACACTCTTAGACTCAACGAACCATATTGACGCTCGGTACATGCGCATGTATGCTTATGATGCCAATGATATGAAATGAATTCACATTAAGGCCAATTATAAGTAAATAATTCATATAAGAGCATATATCAAAACGAGGAGACAAAACAAAGCACAATTTCATAACATAAAGCCTAACACGTCATAATACAAGTCACTTAAGCATACACATCACAAACGGGGCAAGAAAGACCAACAAGAAACAACGGAAAGAAAAGCAAAACCAAACAAAGACGAACGAAAAACTGAAATTCCTAGGAGACACGCCCGTGTCCCCCTGGAAGGGCAAGCCGTGACACCCCCGTGTCACGGTACAGAAAACCGAAAACGAAAGGTGACACGCCCGTGTCACCGGAAAAGGGCAAACCGTGACACCCCCGTGTCACGGTACAGAAAACACACAGACGGCACTACAGTGACTTAGCAACTCCAAAACCAAAACCAAACATTCATGCTCCAACTACCATGCAAGGAAAAGCAATAAATGCTAGGAAACAAGTCTTAGAAACATAAAAACAACAACAAAACTCAAGGAAACAAGTAAGGAGCAAGAATCAAACCAATCTCCCAACTACTACTATTCACATGCTTGCCCACTCTCAACAACCAACCAAGGAATTGAACTAGAAAACACATAAAAGAGAGAAGAGTAAGTGTAGATGACAACCACGGACTTACCTTTCAATTTGGAGAAGTTTTGATGAAGATTTGAGCTCAAAATGGAAAATATGGCCAAAAAGTTTTCTTCTTCTTCCTTGCTTTGCTTGGCTGATCAATTTGGTGAGAGAGGGAGAGAATGGGTCGGTTTTTAGCACAAAAAGGGGAGAGGAGAGCTTAACTCAAGTATAACCCAAGGTTAAGGGCTTAGATAAGGTTCAAGTGGGGTCCACAACTCAAAGCTAGGTCAAAAGGTGGCTCTCAAGCGTAAGGGGCTCGTTACGGGTGAAATACTGAGGTCTTAACGAGCTTAGAAAAATATGAGGCTTGTCCCATCGAACCCGAATCATCGAAACGAGTTCAATGGAGGTGACGGAATTCGAATCCGAATTCCCGAGCTCAAAATACGCGCCCCGGAACCCAAGGTGCGCTAAGTGCTCTTTAGCCTCCTTTAGGTCCCGTCTCCAAAACGAACCCAAAAGCAACCAAAACATATAACGAGCACATAAACGAGTTCATAAAACATATGCTTAACACATATCACGAATTCACGGAAATCAGACTCCAATACAGACCCGAAACGAATAAAATACCAAACAAGAAAAGTTAAACGTTCAAGGGTAACCAAATTCATATTAGAGCAAATAAATTCAAATAACTTTAATAATTCACGTTAGAAATTAAATAGCGCACATAAGAGGTTACCTGAAAAGTCTGATCAGTCGGGATGTTACAACCCTCCCTCCTTCAAAAGGACCTGTCCTCAGGTCCGAGGCGAGGTCTTGAAAAGATCCGGATACAACTGTTTCATCTTATCCTCGGTCTCCCAAGTAGCTTCTTCGGATTCTTGATCACGCCATAAGACTTTCACAAGAGGGATCTGTCTATTCCTCAACTCTTGCATCTTCCGATCCAACACCTGAACTGGATACTTCTTAAAGGTCAAATCCGGCTCTAACTGAACCTTCTCAACTGGAAGAATAGAAGACTCATCGGGATAATGTTTCCGAAGCTGTGAAACATGGAACACATTGTGAATCCCGGTCAAACTCGGCGGTAATTCAAGTCTGTAAGCCACTTCCCCAACTCGATCAAGGATCTCAAAGGGGCCTAAGTAGCGAGGGTTAAGCTTCCCGCCTTTACCAATTCGAGCATACCCTTTTCTAGGAGATGCCTTTAAAAAGACCTTATCTCCTTTCTCAAACTCTAAGGGTCGTCTTCTCCTATCTGCATAACTTTTCTGTCGGTCTTGAGCCACTTTCAACCTCTGTTTAATCACTTTCACCCTCTCGATAGTATCCTGAATTTCCTTAGGCTTCTTAGCTCTCTCGAGCTTTCCATCTTTAGTCCATCTCCACTCATCAATATCCCAAAAGAGAGGGGATCGGCACTTTCTTCCATACAAAGCCTCATACGGTGCCATACCAATAGAGGACTGAAAGCTGTTGTTGTAGGCATACTCAATTAAATCCAACTGTTCATCCCACGAATTCGGATAATCCAAGGCACAAGCACGAAGCATGTCCTCGAGATACCTTATTAGCCTTTCTGACTGGCCATCCGTCTGTGGGTGAAATGCAGTACTGAAGTGGAGCCTCGTCCCCAAACACTTTTGTAACTCCTGCCAAAAACTGGACGTAAACCGAGGATCTCTATCAGAAACAATGCTAACCGGGCAACCATGTAATCGAACAATCTCTTTTCGATATAACCGGGCCAACTTAGGAACCTTATCAGACATCTTCACCTTAAGAAAGTGTGCGGACTTCGTCAACCTATCAATAATCACCCAAATCCCATCAGAACCTCCTTTGGTCCTTGGCAAGCCGGACACAAAGTCCATTGTCACTTGCTCCCACTTCCACTCGGGTATTGGAAGTGGTTGGAGAGTTCCTCCCGGTTTCTGGTGTTCTGCTTTCACCACTTGGCATGTTTGACATCTTCTAACATAGTTAGCAACGTCTCTCTTCATGCCGTTCCACCAGTATAAAGTCCTTAGATCCTTGTACATTTTGGTGGTACCGGGATGTACTGCATACGCGGACTTGTGGGCTTCGTCAAGTACTAACTGCTTAAATCCTTCAGGGACACAAACCCGAGCCTTAAACCTGAACAATCCTGAATCATCAAATCCAAACTTGGTTTCAGGATCAATCCTTGACTTAGTTACTAATTTCTGAATCTCTGGATCCACAGATTGAGCTTCTATCAGTCTCTGTTTCAAAACCGGCTGAACCGAAATATTAGCCAATCGAGCCTCTGAAACCAGAATCACTGAACCCTGTCTACTAGAACCTGCTTCCAAACCTGAAATATTCACTTTCCTACTCAAAGCATCCGCCACCACGTTGGCTTTACCCGGATGGTACTGAATCTTACAATCATAATCCTCAAGTGTCTCCATCCATCTCCTCTGTCTCACGTTCAAATCCTTCTGGGTAAACAGATACTTAAGACTCTGGTGGTCGGTGAACACTTCAAAAGTGACTCCATACAGATAATGCCGCCATTTCATCAAAGCAAACATCACTGCGGCGAGTTCCAAGTCATGAGTGGGATAGTTCTTCTCATGATCCTTTAACTTCCTTGAGGCGTAGGCTACAACCTTACCATTCTGCATCAACACACAACCAAGACCTTCCTTCGAAGCATCGGTATAGACTGAGTAGCCCTCCGAACCCTCGGGTAGGGTTAAAACCGGTGCAGTAGTCAACCTCTCCTTAAGAGTTTGAAAACTCTTCTCACACGCCTCATCCCACTCAAACTTCACCTCTTTCTTAGTTAACCGGGTCAACGGGGAGGCAATCTTCGAGAAATCTTTCACAAAGCGCCTATAGTACCCTGCCAACCCGAGAAAACTTCTCACTTCCGAGGCATTCTTCGGTGGTTTCCAAAACATCACCGTTTCAACCTTCGCTGGATCCACTTCTATACCATTCCCTGAAATGAAGTGACCCAAAAAGGAAACTCGATCCAACCAGAACTCGCACTTACTGAACTTGGCGAACAATCTGTGCTCCCGAAGTGTAGACAAAACAATGCTCAAATGCCGCGCGTGCTCTTCTTCGGACCTCGAATACACCAGAATATCATCTATAAAGATGACCACGAATTTATCGAGGTAAGGCCGGAATATTCGGTGCATCATATCCATAAACGCGGCTGGGGCATTGGTCAGACCAAAAGGCATGACAACAAACTCAAAATGCCCATATCTCGTGTTGAAACCCGTCTTTGGTATGTCTCCCTCCCGGATACGCAATTGGTAATACCCTTGCCTTAAGTCCAACTTAGAATAAACCCTCGAACCTTGCAGGAGGTCGAACAACTCTTCAATGTGAGGGAGCGGGTATTTGTTCTTAACCGTTAACCGGTTCAGCTCACGGTAGTCAATACACATTCGCAAAGTCCCGTCTTTCTTCTTTACAAACAGGACCGGAGCACCCCACGGAGAAGTGCTCGGGCGAATGTAACCACACTCTAAGAGCTCGTCCAATTGCGTCTTCAACTCCTTCAACTCGGCTGGAGCCATCCTATAGGGAGATTTCGCATACGGTTCTGCTCCGGGATAGAGATCTATTACAAACTCGACGTCCCGATCCGGAGGTAAAGATCCCAAATTCTCCGGAAACACATCGGGGAATTCCTTCACGATCTCCGTCTCTTCGAGCTTGGCCTGATCCTTTGGCTTATTCAAAAGATAGGCCACATAGCCCGTCGCACCGTCCCGGAACAATCTACTTGCTTCCATGAAGGAAATAAACGGGCAGGTCTTCAACCTCTGACCCGCAAAGACCGTAGAACCCAAAGTCACCCTCTTAGCAAAACAATCCATCATGGCTCGGTAACGGTACAACCAGTCCATTCCCAGAATCACCCCATACTTCATGATCGGCATCTTGATCAGATCTGCCGGATACTCATGATCTCCCACAACCACTGGACAACCTCGGTACATACAATTCGTAGACAAAGTAGCACCAAGGGGGGAAGAAATAATAAAAGAATCATCTAGACAAGCAACAGGCAATGGAAGAGTAGCAACAAGCCGGGAAGCAATAAATGAATGCGTTGCTCCCGGATCAAACAATGCATGCAATGGAATGCCATGAATGTGGATAGTACCTTCGACAACGGCATTGGCATCCACTTCCACATTCTCTTCCTCGCCCTCCAAAGCATAGGCTCTTGCTTGGATCGGTGCTCTCGGAGGTATCACATTCAACGGCTGAGGAGCTCGAGGCTGAGGTGTTCTCATCTGAGGACAAGTGCCAATCAAATGACCGGGCTCCCCACACTTATAACATCTTCTCAATTTCTTCCGGCAATTCTCCTCGGTGTGATTGGGACCCTTGCAATAGCCACACTGAATCGGGGTAGATAGAGCTGGTACTGCAGGTACCGAAGGTCGAGCTTTCTTGACTGAAGTGGTAGAACCTTGGGGTTTGAAAACCGGAGGCCCACCAGAGAATGCAGGCCTCTTCCCCAAATTTGAGCTCGAACCTTGGCCCGAAGAGTAAGTCGGCCTCAATCTTGTATTGTTAGCTTCCACTTTGATCGCTTTCCTCGTAGCCTTCTCCCACGTATCCACAGTAGCCGCCTTAAGAGCACTCTGAATATCATATCTCAAACCATGAATAAAATTCCGTGCCTTCTGGGTGTCATCATTGGAAATGTGTGGAGCATACGGTGCAAGTCTCTCAAATTCCATGATATACTCTTCAACCGAACGGTTCCCTTGTTTCAATTCTGTAAATTGTTGTAGTCTCCTCTCGCGAGCACTTGGAGGAACATACTTGTGACGAAATTCTCTCACAAAACTTTCCCAATCAAACTCTTCTCCACTCCTTTCCAATCGGGCTCTTGTAGCTTTGAGCCAATTGGATGCGGGACCTTGAACAAACCGGGCCGTGCAAACAGCTTTCTCATGCGAAGGAGCGGGGCAAATTTCCCAAATTCCCGCAACTTCTGACAACCACTCCTCAGCTTGGATGTCATCTCCTCCATACCACTTAGGTGGATTGTTGTTTCTGAACTCCTTAAAGACCGGAGTTACTTGCCCACCTTGTCCTTCCCAATGTGGATTATCTCTTTGATTCTGTTGAAGCTGGTTCAAAAGAGCCTGCACAATATTCTCAGCATTCATCGGAGGAGGTGGAGGTGCTTGTGGAGGGGGTTGATTAAGATCAGGAGTCTGTTCCCTATCTGCTCTCCTTCTTGGAGGCATCCTGAAAATACACAAATCAAGAAGATATCGATGCATGGAGTTCAGTTCATGATTATGAAGTCAATTATCACAAATTTAAGCAAATAAGTCACGTAGAGATGTGGATGAATGCAAATAGTCACATACTCCTATACCGAACAACCTAGACAGACTCAACACGACTCCAGAGCTCTGGTTTTGCAACCGAGGGCTCTGATACCACGCAAGGATGTAACACCCCCAGAGCGAAGGGCGCCACATCCCCCGCACTAAGGTTCAACACGAGTAACGAAATGGAAGTTCGCACCCGTATCAAACCATAGCGAACGGGAGACACGCAAAATTCACACCCTCGCTAGGCGGCCTAGACCCTCAGGAACTGCGAGAATTAAAATCAGAGTAGCGGAAGCAAATCATACACCAAACATGATTACCAAGATCATCACATATACATATCAAAATGGGGGAGGGTCAAGTATTCCAAATTCACAAGTTAGCTTACATACAAATGTACAATGCCATCACGGCCAAAAATACTCATAAGAGTAATCATAAGTACGCAACCCAAAATACCACAGTAAGAGTAAAAGTAGTCCACTACGACTGTATGAAGACTCAAGCTAAACCACAAGTAAACTCCAAAAGACACTTGCCGCCTAGCTTGACTCGGAAGAACCTGCAAACTCAAAAGAAAGGAAAAAGGGGAAAACAACAACGAGGGTTAGTCCTAGCGACTAGTGAGGGGGCTAACTCACGCACTCGTTATATATATAGAGCAAAGCATTTAATCAAAACAGAAGGGCCCTTGAACCGAGAGTGGGTTTTGCAAGCCAAATTAATTACCGTGATATATATATAGACATAAAGTAAAAGAAGTCAAAAGGAGAAATTGACAAATTTTAAGTACTTAGAAATCCACTCTCGTTTCACAGATCATACAAGCTAAACCGACTCGGCGAGTACGAGTCACACACATCCCCAACTTCCAAATACGAAGAACAAAGCAAAGCAAAGCAAATCAGAATCCATCCCCAACACCGGTTGATAGAAGGGTTGATCGGCCCTAACTATCCACACAAAGAAACGAGACAAGGTTTAATTACTACCTTGAAACCTTCGGCGGTTGCCTCCGCCGGCTCAAGAGAAACACCCTCCCTCAACCTCCCAAGGTTGGGCGAGACTCTCAAAGGGAGGTGTTGATGGAAGAGCTCGGCGACCCCTCGGCCGTCCCGAGATTACCATACCACACTCCGGGGCCCAAACATATCACGAAAGTCACACAAATATTCTCAAAGCTTATCTTTCAAAGCCACAACTCGCGTACACACACACACTTGCACAAAACTAAACTTTTCCAAACCAAAGCAAAATAGTTTATATACTTATACAAAACATTTGAAATTCTTATAACAAATGGGATAAATCCCGCAACATAAGTATCATACACTTATTTACCATATATTATACGTATCCACATGCGAGGCTTCAAATCAATTAGGGTTATAGGTCGAATAACTAAAAGAACAAAACCTCACCTTAGCAACGAACGAAGTGAAGTCAAAAGAGGGATCCAGACACCTACGGAGCAAGCTCGTCCTCTACAGGAAGATCCTCTGAACAAGATAAACAACAAAGAA
The DNA here is from genome assembly GCA_037501455.1 of Lantana camara. Classification (NCBI taxonomy): domain Eukaryota; kingdom Viridiplantae; phylum Streptophyta; class Magnoliopsida; order Lamiales; family Verbenaceae; genus Lantana; species Lantana camara. Next base: position 45,974,796 of record CM074859.1, read on the forward strand.
CACTCTTAGACTCAACGAACCATATTGACGCTCGGTACATGCGCATGTATGCTTATGATGCCAATGATATGAAATGAATTCACATTAAGGCCAATTATAAGTAAATAATTCATATAAGAGCATATATCAAAACGAGGAGACAAAACAAAGCACAATTTCATAACATAAAGCCTAACACGTCATAATACAAGTCACTTAAGCATACACATCACAAACGGGGCAAGAAAGACCAACAAGAAACAACGGAAAGAAAAGCAAAACCAAACAAAGACGAACGAAAAACTGAAATTCCTAGGAGACACGCCCGTGTCCCCCTGGAAGGGCAAGCCGTGACACCCCCGTGTCACGGTACAGAAAACCGAAAACGAAAGGTGACACGCCCGTGTCACCGGAAAAGGGCAAACCGTGACACCCCCGTGTCACGGTACAGAAAACACACAGACGGCACTACAGTGACTTAGCAACTCCAAAACCAAAACCAAACATTCATGCTCCAACTACCATGCAAGGAAAAGCAATAAATGCTAGGAAACAAGTCTTAGAAACATAAAAACAACAACAAAACTCAAGGAAACAAGTAAGGAGCAAGAATCAAACCAATCTCCCAACTACTACTATTCACATGCTTGCCCACTCTCAACAACCAACCAAGGAATTGAACTAGAAAACACATAAAAGAGAGAAGAGTAAGTGTAGATGACAACCACGGACTTACCTTTCAATTTGGAGAAGTTTTGATGAAGATTTGAGCTCAAAATGGAAAATATGGCCAAAAAGTTTTCTTCTTCTTCCTTGCTTTGCTTGGCTGATCAATTTGGTGAGAGAGGGAGAGAATGGGTCGGTTTTTAGCACAAAAAGGGGAGAGGAGAGCTTAACTCAAGTATAACCCAAGGTTAAGGGCTTAGATAAGGTTCAAGTGGGGTCCACAACTCAAAGCTAGGTCAAAAGGTGGCTCTCAAGCGTAAGGGGCTCGTTACGGGTGAAATACTGAGGTCTTAACGAGCTTAGAAAAATATGAGGCTTGTCCCATCGAACCCGAATCATCGAAACGAGTTCAATGGAGGTGACGGAATTCGAATCCGAATTCCCGAGCTCAAAATACGCGCCCCGGAACCCAAGGTGCGCTAAGTGCTCTTTAGCCTCCTTTAGGTCCCGTCTCCAAAACGAACCCAAAAGCAACCAAAACATATAACGAGCACATAAACGAGTTCATAAAACATATGCTTAACACATATCACGAATTCACGGAAATCAGACTCCAATACAGACCCGAAACGAATAAAATACCAAACAAGAAAAGTTAAACGTTCAAGGGTAACCAAATTCATATTAGAGCAAATAAATTCAAATAACTTTAATAATTCACGTTAGAAATTAAATAGCGCACATAAGAGGTTACCTGAAAAGTCTGATCAGTCGGGATGTTACAACCCTCCCTCCTTCAAAAGGACCTGTCCTCAGGTCCGAGGCGAGGTCTTGAAAAGATCCGGATACAACTGTTTCATCTTATCCTCGGTCTCCCAAGTAGCTTCTTCGGATTCTTGATCACGCCATAAGACTTTCACAAGAGGGATCTGTCTATTCCTCAACTCTTGCATCTTCCGATCCAACACCTGAACTGGATACTTCTTAAAGGTCAAATCCGGCTCTAACTGAACCTTCTCAACTGGAAGAATAGAAGACTCATCGGGATAATGTTTCCGAAGCTGTGAAACATGGAACACATTGTGAATCCCGGTCAAACTCGGCGGTAATTCAAGTCTGTAAGCCACTTCCCCAACTCGATCAAGGATCTCAAAGGGGCCTAAGTAGCGAGGGTTAAGCTTCCCGCCTTTACCAATTCGAGCATACCCTTTTCTAGGAGATGCCTTTAAAAAGACCTTATCTCCTTTCTCAAACTCTAAGGGTCGTCTTCTCCTATCTGCATAACTTTTCTGTCGGTCTTGAGCCACTTTCAACCTCTGTTTAATCACTTTCACCCTCTCGATAGTATCCTGAATTTCCTTAGGCTTCTTAGCTCTCTCGAGCTTTCCATCTTTAGTCCATCTCCACTCATCAATATCCCAAAAGAGAGGGGATCGGCACTTTCTTCCATACAAAGCCTCATACGGTGCCATACCAATAGAGGACTGAAAGCTGTTGTTGTAGGCATACTCAATTAAATCCAACTGTTCATCCCACGAATTCGGATAATCCAAGGCACAAGCACGAAGCATGTCCTCGAGATACCTTATTAGCCTTTCTGACTGGCCATCCGTCTGTGGGTGAAATGCAGTACTGAAGTGGAGCCTCGTCCCCAAACACTTTTGTAACTCCTGCCAAAAACTGGACGTAAACCGAGGATCTCTATCAGAAACAATGCTAACCGGGCAACCATGTAATCGAACAATCTCTTTTCGATATAACCGGGCCAACTTAGGAACCTTATCAGACATCTTCACCTTAAGAAAGTGTGCGGACTTCGTCAACCTATCAATAATCACCCAAATCCCATCAGAACCTCCTTTGGTCCTTGGCAAGCCGGACACAAAGTCCATTGTCACTTGCTCCCACTTCCACTCGGGTATTGGAAGTGGTTGGAGAGTTCCTCCCGGTTTCTGGTGTTCTGCTTTCACCACTTGGCATGTTTGACATCTTCTAACATAGTTAGCAACGTCTCTCTTCATGCCGTTCCACCAGTATAAAGTCCTTAGATCCTTGTACATTTTGGTGGTACCGGGATGTACTGCATACGCGGACTTGTGGGCTTCGTCAAGTACTAACTGCTTAAATCCTTCAGGGACACAAACCCGAGCCTTAAACCTGAACAATCCTGAATCATCAAATCCAAACTTGGTTTCAGGATCAATCCTTGACTTAGTTACTAATTTCTGAATCTCTGGATCCACAGATTGAGCTTCTATCAGTCTCTGTTTCAAAACCGGCTGAACCGAAATATTAGCCAATCGAGCCTCTGAAACCAGAATCACTGAACCCTGTCTACTAGAACCTGCTTCCAAACCTGAAATATTCACTTTCCTACTCAAAGCATCCGCCACCACGTTGGCTTTACCCGGATGGTACTGAATCTTACAATCATAATCCTCAAGTGTCTCCATCCATCTCCTCTGTCTCACGTTCAAATCCTTCTGGGTAAACAGATACTTAAGACTCTGGTGGTCGGTGAACACTTCAAAAGTGACTCCATACAGATAATGCCGCCATTTCATCAAAGCAAACATCACTGCGGCGAGTTCCAAGTCATGAGTGGGATAGTTCTTCTCATGATCCTTTAACTTCCTTGAGGCGTAGGCTACAACCTTACCATTCTGCATCAACACACAACCAAGACCTTCCTTCGAAGCATCGGTATAGACTGAGTAGCCCTCCGAACCCTCGGGTAGGGTTAAAACCGGTGCAGTAGTCAACCTCTCCTTAAGAGTTTGAAAACTCTTCTCACACGCCTCATCCCACTCAAACTTCACCTCTTTCTTAGTTAACCGGGTCAACGGGGAGGCAATCTTCGAGAAATCTTTCACAAAGCGCCTATAGTACCCTGCCAACCCGAGAAAACTTCTCACTTCCGAGGCATTCTTCGGTGGTTTCCAAAACATCACCGTTTCAACCTTCGCTGGATCCACTTCTATACCATTCCCTGAAATGAAGTGACCCAAAAAGGAAACTCGATCCAACCAGAACTCGCACTTACTGAACTTGGCGAACAATCTGTGCTCCCGAAGTGTAGACAAAACAATGCTCAAATGCCGCGCGTGCTCTTCTTCGGACCTCGAATACACCAGAATATCATCTATAAAGATGACCACGAATTTATCGAGGTAAGGCCGGAATATTCGGTGCATCATATCCATAAACGCGGCTGGGGCATTGGTCAGACCAAAAGGCATGACAACAAACTCAAAATGCCCATATCTCGTGTTGAAACCCGTCTTTGGTATGTCTCCCTCCCGGATACGCAATTGGTAATACCCTTGCCTTAAGTCCAACTTAGAATAAACCCTCGAACCTTGCAGGAGGTCGAACAACTCTTCAATGTGAGGGAGCGGGTATTTGTTCTTAACCGTTAACCGGTTCAGCTCACGGTAGTCAATACACATTCGCAAAGTCCCGTCTTTCTTCTTTACAAACAGGACCGGAGCACCCCACGGAGAAGTGCTCGGGCGAATGTAACCACACTCTAAGAGCTCGTCCAATTGCGTCTTCAACTCCTTCAACTCGGCTGGAGCCATCCTATAGGGAGATTTCGCATACGGTTCTGCTCCGGGATAGAGATCTATTACAAACTCGACGTCCCGATCCGGAGGTAAAGATCCCAAATTCTCCGGAAACACATCGGGGAATTCCTTCACGATCTCCGTCTCTTCGAGCTTGGCCTGATCCTTTGGCTTATTCAAAAGATAGGCCACATAGCCCGTCGCACCGTCCCGGAACAATCTACTTGCTTCCATGAAGGAAATAAACGGGCAGGTCTTCAACCTCTGACCCGCAAAGACCGTAGAACCCAAAGTCACCCTCTTAGCAAAACAATCCATCATGGCTCGGTAACGGTACAACCAGTCCATTCCCAGAATCACCCCATACTTCATGATCGGCATCTTGATCAGATCTGCCGGATACTCATGATCTCCCACAACCACTGGACAACCTCGGTACATACAATTCGTAGACAAAGTAGCACCAAGGGGGGAAGAAATAATAAAAGAATCATCTAGACAAGCAACAGGCAATGGAAGAGTAGCAACAAGCCGGGAAGCAATAAATGAATGCGTTGCTCCCGGATCAAACAATGCATGCAATGGAATGCCATGAATGTGGATAGTACCTTCGACAACGGCATTGGCATCCACTTCCACATTCTCTTCCTCGCCCTCCAAAGCATAGGCTCTTGCTTGGATCGGTGCTCTCGGAGGTATCACATTCAACGGCTGAGGAGCTCGAGGCTGAGGTGTTCTCATCTGAGGACAAGTGCCAATCAAATGACCGGGCTCCCCACACTTATAACATCTTCTCAATTTCTTCCGGCAATTCTCCTCGGTGTGATTGGGACCCTTGCAATAGCCACACTGAATCGGGGTAGATAGAGCTGGTACTGCAGGTACCGAAGGTCGAGCTTTCTTGACTGAAGTGGTAGAACCTTGGGGTTTGAAAACCGGAGGCCCACCAGAGAATGCAGGCCTCTTCCCCAAATTTGAGCTCGAACCTTGGCCCGAAGAGTAAGTCGGCCTCAATCTTGTATTGTTAGCTTCCACTTTGATCGCTTTCCTCGTAGCCTTCTCCCACGTATCCACAGTAGCCGCCTTAAGAGCACTCTGAATATCATATCTCAAACCATGAATAAAATTCCGTGCCTTCTGGGTGTCATCATTGGAAATGTGTGGAGCATACGGTGCAAGTCTCTCAAATTCCATGATATACTCTTCAACCGAACGGTTCCCTTGTTTCAATTCTGTAAATTGTTGTAGTCTCCTCTCGCGAGCACTTGGAGGAACATACTTGTGACGAAATTCTCTCACAAAACTTTCCCAATCAAACTCTTCTCCACTCCTTTCCAATCGGGCTCTTGTAGCTTTGAGCCAATTGGATGCGGGACCTTGAACAAACCGGGCCGTGCAAACAGCTTTCTCATGCGAAGGAGCGGGGCAAATTTCCCAAATTCCCGCAACTTCTGACAACCACTCCTCAGCTTGGATGTCATCTCCTCCATACCACTTAGGTGGATTGTTGTTTCTGAACTCCTTAAAGACCGGAGTTACTTGCCCACCTTGTCCTTCCCAATGTGGATTATCTCTTTGATTCTGTTGAAGCTGGTTCAAAAGAGCCTGCACAATATTCTCAGCATTCATCGGAGGAGGTGGAGGTGCTTGTGGAGGGGGTTGATTAAGATCAGGAGTCTGTTCCCTATCTGCTCTCCTTCTTGGAGGCATCCTGAAAATACACAAATCAAGAAGATATCGATGCATGGAGTTCAGTTCATGATTATGAAGTCAATTATCACAAATTTAAGCAAATAAGTCACGTAGAGATGTGGATGAATGCAAATAGTCACATACTCCTATACCGAACAACCTAGACAGACTCAACACGACTCCAGAGCTCTGGTTTTGCAACCGAGGGCTCTGATACCACGCAAGGATGTAACACCCCCAGAGCGAAGGGCGCCACATCCCCCGCACTAAGGTTCAACACGAGTAACGAAATGGAAGTTCGCACCCGTATCAAACCATAGCGAACGGGAGACACGCAAAATTCACACCCTCGCTAGGCGGCCTAGACCCTCAGGAACTGCGAGAATTAAAATCAGAGTAGCGGAAGCAAATCATACACCAAACATGATTACCAAGATCATCACATATACATATCAAAATGGGGGAGGGTCAAGTATTCCAAATTCACAAGTTAGCTTACATACAAATGTACAATGCCATCACGGCCAAAAATACTCATAAGAGTAATCATAAGTACGCAACCCAAAATACCACAGTAAGAGTAAAAGTAGTCCACTACGACTGTATGAAGACTCAAGCTAAACCACAAGTAAACTCCAAAAGACACTTGCCGCCTAGCTTGACTCGGAAGAACCTGCAAACTCAAAAGAAAGGAAAAAGGGGAAAACAACAACGAGGGTTAGTCCTAGCGACTAGTGAGGGGGCTAACTCACGCACTCGTTATATATATAGAGCAAAGCATTTAATCAAAACAGAAGGGCCCTTGAACCGAGAGTGGGTTTTGCAAGCCAAATTAATTACCGTGATATATATATAGACATAAAGTAAAAGAAGTCAAAAGGAGAAATTGACAAATTTTAAGTACTTAGAAATCCACTCTCGTTTCACAGATCATACAAGCTAAACCGACTCGGCGAGTACGAGTCACACACATCCCCAACTTCCAAATACGAAGAACAAAGCAAAGCAAAGCAAATCAGAATCCATCCCCAACACCGGTTGATAGAAGGGTTGATCGGCCCTAACTATCCACACAAAGAAACGAGACAAGGTTTAATTACTACCTTGAAACCTTCGGCGGTTGCCTCCGCCGGCTCAAGAGAAACACCCTCCCTCAACCTCCCAAGGTTGGGCGAGACTCTCAAAGGGAGGTGTTGATGGAAGAGCTCGGCGACCCCTCGGCCGTCCCGAGATTACCATACCACACTCCGGGGCCCAAACATATCACGAAAGTCACACAAATATTCTCAAAGCTTATCTTTCAAAGCCACAACTCGCGTACACACACACACTTGCACAAAACTAAACTTTTCCAAACCAAAGCAAAATAGTTTATATACTTATACAAAACATTTGAAATTCTTATAACAAATGGGATAAATCCCGCAACATAAGTATCATACACTTATTTACCATATATTATACGTATCCACATGCGAGGCTTCAAATCAATTAGGGTTATAGGTCGAATAACTAAAAGAACAAAACCTCACCTTAGCAACGAACGAAGTGAAGTCAAAAGAGGGATCCAGACACCTACGGAGCAAGCTCGTCCTCTACAGGAAGATCCTCTGAACAAGATAAACAACAAAGAACACTCTTAGACTCAACGAACCATATTGACGCTCGGTACATGCGCATGTATGCTTATGATGCCAATGATATGAAATGAATTCACATTAAGGCCAATTATAAGTAAATAATTCATATAAGAGCATATATCAAAACGAGGAGACAAAACAAAGCACAATTTCATAACATAAAGCCTAACACGTCATAATACAAGTCACTTAAGCATACACATCACAAACGGGGCAAGAAAGACCAACAAGAAACAACGGAAAGAAAAGCAAAACCAAACAAAGACGAACGAAAAACTGAAATTCCTAGGAGACACGCCCGTGTCCCCCTGGAAGGGCAAGCCGTGACACCCCCGTGTCACGGTACAGAAAACCGAAAACGAAAGGTGACACGCCCGTGTCACCGGAAAAGGGCAAACCGTGACACCCCCGTGTCACGGTACAGAAAACACACAGACGGCACTACAGTGACTTACCAACTCCAAAACCAAAACCAAACATTCATGCTCCAACTACCATGCAAGGAAAAGCAATAAATGCTAGGAAACAAGTCTTAGAAACATAAAAACAACAACAAAACTCAAGGAAACAAGTAAGGAGCAAGAATCAAACCAATCTCCCAACTACTACTATTCACATGCTTGCCCACTCTCAACAACCAACCAAGGAATTGAACTAGAAAACACATAAAAGAGAGAAGAGTAAGTGTAGATGACAACCACGGACTTACCTTTCAATTTGGAGAAGTTTTGATGAAGATTTGAGCTCAAAATGGAAAATATGGCCAAAAAGTTTTCTTCTTCTTCCTTGCTTTGCTTGGCTGATCAATTTGGTGAGAGAGGGAGAGAATGGGTCGGTTTTTAGCACAAAAAGGGGAGAGGAGAGCTTAACTCAAGTATAACCCAAGGTTAAGGGCTTAGATAAGGTTCAAGTGGGGTCCACAACTCAAAGCTAGGTCAAAAGGTGGCTCTCAAGCGTAAGGGGCTCGTTACGGGTGAAATACTGAGGTCTTAACGAGCTTAGAAAAATATGAGGCTTGTCCCATCGAACCCGAATCATCGAAACGAGTTCAATGGAGGTGACGGAATTCGAATCCGAATTCCCGAGCTCAAAATACGCGCCCCGGAACCCAAGGTGCGCTAAGTGCTCTTTAGCCTCCTTTAGGTCCCGTCTCCAAAACGAACCCAAAAGCAACCAAAACATATAAGAGCACATAAACGAGTTCATAAAACATATGCTTAACACATATCACGAATTCACGGAAATCAGACTCCAATACAGACCCGAAACGAATAAAATACCAAACAAGAAAAGTTAAACGTTCAAGGGTAACCAAATTCATATTAGAGCAAATAAATTCAAATAACTTTAATAATTCACGTTAGAAATTAAATAGCGCACATAAGAGGTTACCTGAAAAGTCTGATCAGTCGGGATGTTACACCTTAACCAACCAAAAGGAACAAAGAAACACCCTATGGAGCGTGCTCCTCGTCTCCGGGACCGAGATCTGTGCAACAGGGACAAGTGTGACATAAGACTCGACTCGGCAATTATGACGAACGACAATGATATGTAACCTCAATCATGAATTTATAATCAATGAGTGTCAAATAGGAGCATACTTATCAATAAAGTGAGCATATAGTTCATATAAGTCATATATGGAAGCCAAAACAATGAAAAGAATGCAATATGAAAGGTCTTGGTGAAGTTTAGGAAAACTTGACAATTTTGGGAAATGTACATGTTGTGGGAAAACTGGAATATCTTAAATTCTAGAATCGGGAATTGAGTTTTGCTTGTTGGGAATGAAAGTAGACACATAGACCTTTCCAACGCTATATGGCACGCTTTCTAATTCAAACCGAGGTGAAAATGGCGTTCGTCCGAAGTTGGGCAAAATGCAGGAAAGTGACACGCCCGTGTCGTCAATACAAGGCAAACCGTGACACCCCCGTGTCACGGTACAGAAAATCAAACCAACCTGCACCCCCGTGTCGCCAGCACAAAGCAAAGTTGACACCCCCGTGTCAGCTGTGCGTAACAGAAAAAACAGGGGAGAAACAGGGGTTTTCATGCAAAACCAACCCCAAAACAAAATATCATCAAACTCCAACCATAACAAATGTTGAAACACCTCATATATGCATCATACTTCCAATATTCATCAATTCAACCAAGAGATAAACATCCCAACATCAAGAATTTCTCATGAAAACCCCATATTATACACATGCTTCCAACCTTCAATAATTTCAAGATTTTCATGCAATCCTTACTCCTTAAGATCAAGATCATGCTCTCAACTTCAATCATGCAAGAATTCAACAACAAATCCCTAAACTCATACTTGATCACATATTCAAGAATTTCAAGAAATTTCTAATTTCTACCTTGAATCAAAAGAAATGGTGATGAGATGATGATATATTGTTGATGATGCTCCTACTTCACACTTCCTTCAATTCTAGCTTGAATTAAGGTTGATGTCTTCTTCCTCTTCTCAAGGTGTAAATGTCGGTTTTCACTAGGTGTATGTGTGTGTGAGTTTTTCTCTTGAATCATATGGGACATAATGGAAGAAATGAGACACAATTCATGATATATCCTAAAGTCATGTGTGGAAATATGTGATTCCTCCCTATTTGCATAAAAGTCCCTCATTTATATAAATTGATGCACATAAGTAAATCTCTAACTATTGATGCAATTAACTTCAAGTCATGATATACACTCATTACACAATTTCACATAAGGGAACAATTAAGGATCATATAATACCAATATGGCACTTATTTCACTTATTTCATATAATTCATATAAATGTATGGGAACATATGGCAAGTAATATGATGATACTTGTAATTAAATGAACAAACAAGTAATTTAACCTCCCAACTCCCGAAGACCCGCTCGTGGAGTGCTTACCTGAACTTCCGGAAATTGGGGCGTTACACTTTCGATTCTCTTTCTTTTGTAATTTCTCTCATTTCAAACTAAACCCTAGACGTTCTTCTACGAATTTATTACCATCTTCATCCTATTTTAGAATTATTTTTATTTGGTCATGATTACTAAAATAATTAATTATTTCTTAAACTTACACCTAAGTATACACTTAACCCCCCCTAATAAATGAACCTAGCTTATTCACTACATGATTCATCAAATTAATTGCAACATAAGCCCCTAAATACCAACTATAAATACCCTTAGAAGCATAACATAAAATTCACACAAAAATCATCACATTTGCTCTCATAAGTCACGGCCAACCCCCTCTCTCTCTCTAAGGTGCAATTTTCTTTTATTATTTCATGCTTTATGTTATGTTTTTAATATTATAATATTAGTAGCATGCTTAGGAATAATAAAATTATGTTTTAGGAATTTATTTTTATAATATATATACATAATTGGGAACTTTATGTGTAATGTGCCTACATTATGAAATTTTATTTAATTAAATGCATGAAATGTGATATGATATAATATGAATGTATATTTAAATAATTATGTTCTTGTTTAATTAAATTTATGATTAGAATAATTTATTTAGATTTAATTTTATGATTAAAGTGCTACATTTGAATTTAATCATGTGTTATGAACTTAGAACTTGTTGAATATGATCATGAACTAGTATGAACATCTTCATGAGCTCAAGAACACATTAATAATGTTCTTGAACAAATTCATGTGCACGTGTGATAGTGTGTGTGTGTGTGTGTGATCGATTTTATGTTATTAAGTGTTTAATTCACAAGAAATTGAATAGTAAATGTTTTCAATAGTAATTTTGACTTTTTGGTCAACATTTAATTAATTAATTTCGAAATTAATTTAATTTTAATTATAAAATATGATTTTGGAATTTTAAATAATTATTTTTCCAAATTAATTCAAAAGTTAATGAAATTATAAAATAATTTCAAAATCAACTTACATTGTGAAATTAAATTCCAAATTTAATTCCTAATACTCTAAGTAAGGTCACAACATGATTTATAAATATTTAAGTGATTAAAGAATTTATGAAACCTAATAAATTAATTATTTTCCCTTAAACAAATGAAATTAAATTTTACCGGGAAAATAATTTCTAAATGATTTGAGAATTCTCTAATATGTTATATTTCTTAAACCTTATGTGATTATGTGATTAGAATCATAAGAACTTAGTTCTAAGTCAATAGTAATTACTTTCAGGCGACAATTGCTCTGAACAGTGGGATCCGTTCCAACCTATTTGAATTTCTGTACTAGGTGAGGGTTAAAATGTTTTCAACTGGAATCATGTCTATACCTATATCTAATTACAAAATGGTTTCCAAATCTATCTATTATTTGATTTCCTATCTATATATATTAATATTATATATATATATTCCTCTTTATGAGGAAAATATCAATAAGTCGGAATCAGGATCTTATCCGGACATTATACATTTCAGTCCTATTAATGCTAAGAACTGATTCCCGACTAAGCAAGTCAATCATTATTATTTATCAAAATGGGCCCGGCGTGCAGCTGTGTCGAGCAATACTCGGAAGGTAACGGGCCAAGAGTATTGTTGGTGCCACAGACCGCCACCAACTCTTGGTAGTGGTTTAGCTGGGGGTTAGTTACTCCACGCCAAGAGACTTACAAGGGAGACAACCTCCCTGGGAGAGATAGCTTCCTCCCACATATATACATATCGTCGGTAGGGTTTGCTCCCCTACTGACACTACGGTGTTGCGGAGTTATTATCATATTTAGTTTTATTAAAGTACTGGTGCCTTGATCAGCCCGGTACTGTTTTACAAATATTTTAAGGAGATCGGAGGGAGACGCCTTACTTGCAGGCGGTACAAATCTTTTATTAAACGGTTTATCATTTATAAATAAACTCCAAATACCCCTATCCCGGTTTCTCACTTATGAACCGTATCATATTTGCTATATCCTATTGCTATGATTTTATATATACATATATATCTATATATATATAACCATATATATAACTAAATCTAATACTTCCTTCACTTAGTCACTTTGACTAATACCTCGCCTGTTTTTAAATACATGATTTCAGGGAGCGAGGATAACGACACCTAGAGGTATCTTGAAGCTATAGGTGTCATATTTATTAGATCAGGCTTAGATTAAGAGCATTTAATCCTGATCATGTATATATTACTGATAAATTGCTCTTATACATTAACTCCGCACACTACGCTATTATATTACCCCCTTACAATATCATGCACTTTTCTGTGTGTTATCACGTTGCTTGTTGCAAATTTTAAATCCTTTCATTTTCCGCTGCATTTTACCCTACACTCTGCTTAAGTACTATCTATACCGTTCGCCGTAGTATTTCTCGGGTGCTAGGTCTCACATCCACTCGAGGGTAGTACGGTGCGGGAGTTGTAGTGTTAGGGGGCGCTACAGCTTAAGGTGGTATCAGAGCATTAGGTTTGGTTAAGAAGAGACTTAACCTATAAATGCTGGGAGAATGCTCATTTTGTACTTGAACCTTAGAATTCACTCTAAGTGTTTCTTTATATAGCAATGGAGAATCAGGAACCCGGGAACGCACATCATACCTGGCTTGAGGAGTACGACGCCCCACACACTATAGCAGTATCTTGTCGTGAGAGTCCTATACGTTATTACACTTGGCAGAGGGCGAGACATGTAGTTCGGGGAGGTAGAGCAGGAAGAGTTAGGCATGCTTATCCGAACCGTTTAGTGCATATACTTGAGTCAGAGCGAGATGCGTATTATATGGAGGCTCAGATGGCTCACGAGTATCAGCTGGAGTCTGCTAGATATCTTGATTTAGCCTTACAGAATGCTGTGAGTAGGAATTTTGCTCAGCAGCAGACCTCTACCTTGGAGCAGGAGAACGCCGATCTGGTGGCACAGGTGGCGACTCTACAGCAGGACTTAGCCCCTATGACTCTTTCTAGGAATGCCTCTCGGACTTTATATCAGCGTTACCGTTCTTGTATTCGGAGCCGACTGGCCGGTGCCTATCACATGTCTCGTGTACAGGCTGTTGAGGAGATGATGGATCAGGGAGAGGATGCAGCAGCTGAGCCTGAGGAGGAGGAGCCCGGAGGTGAGGCAGAGGCTGAGCAGGAGCCTGAGGAGGAGCAGCAGGGTGACGGTTGGAGCCCTATTCGAGGTGAGGTTGTGGATAGTGATCAGCATGATTAGGCAGAGATTATTCTGGAGCTTGGTATATATATAGGAGTAATATCAGTGGGAGGTTGTACAGATCAGTCAGTAGAGGACCTTCCCCTTTTGACGTAGCAGCTGATGCAGCTAGCCTGACGGAGATGAGTGAGTTGAGAGCTTTGTAGGGTGTAACTTGACGTAGATCAGGTCCACCCCATTTTGCTTTTTGTAGTTGTAGCTATAGCTCTCAAACTTGATGCATATATATAACCCACTTTTGCAGTTATATTCATATCTCACATTTACTGCTTTCATATTTACTGCATTACGAGTTAGAATTGCTTCAAGATACCAGCAGGACCGTGAGTGAGTATTTTATTTTCCTGCACCTTTACTTGTTATTATGTTTGTGCTTTACTTTTGCACTCTTTTACTTGTTGTTCTGTTTAATTTTGTGCTTTACTAAATCTGTGTGATATGATATCTACTGCTTGATATTATCTGAAACATGTATTTATGTGATTATATGCAACACATTCTTAACCATCATGCATTATATTCTTCATAAAGCAACTGCAAATCAATATGTCTCCTCGAAGAGCTACCCAAGACAACATCCCCCCACAAGAAGGTGCATCCTCGGCAGGAGGAAACTCTGAATTAGTAGATGCTTTGAAAGAGATAGTGCAAACTTGTGCTAATGGAACAAAGGGAAATAATGAAAAGACTCTGGAGAAATTTCTACGAATGAACCCGCCAAAGTTCTTTGGAGAACCCAGTGATGTAAAAGCTGAAAGTTGGATAGCTAGTATCGAAAAGATCTTTGAGGCTATGGGTATTTCTCCTGGAGAACTTGAAAGAATCCAGTTTGCAGTTTTTATGTTAGAAGGAGCAGCATTAAGTTGGTGGAATTATATCAAGCGTGTTTGGGCAGAAGATCAAGTTAATTATAGGTGGGTAGACTTTGTCAGAGTGTTTCAAAACAAATACATCCCTCAGATAGTTAGGGATGCTCGGGAGGCAGAATTCATGGAATTAGTACAAGGCAATATGTCGGTAGCTGAGTATGAGGCCAAGTTCATCCGATTGATCCAATATGCCCCACACATCCTCCATGATGAACGTCGGAAAACGCAGCGATTCATTAAGGGACTTAAGTCGGATCTTAGGTGGGCTTTGGCTCCATTCGAGTTGGAAATCTATACTAAGGCTGTGGAAACGGCTATGAAAACAGAGGCTACACATAAAGAGGTTCGTATAGCTAATAGCCGTCCTGGATCCTTCTACAAGCCAACTCAGGGATCTAAACGACCTGCTGGACCAGCAAAGCCAAATCCAGGAAAGAAACCGATGCAATCATGGTCCCGACCTCAACAGACATTCCCAAAACCTCATGAAGAGATTGTCTGCGAATATTGTCAGAAACGCGGACATCCTGAGAAGGATTGTCGTAAGAAAGCTGGAGTCTGTACATGGTGTGGAAGCCCTGAACATCAGTACTCAGAATGCCCAAAGAGACCACAACAGTGGAATAAAGGAAAGGTTCCAGCTAAGACTCCTGGAAGACCAGTAATTAAGGGACGTGCTTATGCTATAGAGGGCAGTGAGGATCCCGATCCTACCAAGGTTGTTGATGGTACGGTACACATTCTAAACACGCCAGTTATTGCTTTATATGACCCTGGCGCCACGCATTCATTTATTTCATCTGAATTATGTGTGCATTTCAATTTTCCACTTGAATCATTGTCTTATATGCTCGAAATAAGTTCTCCTTTAGGAGCTTGTTTTACGGATAGGGGATATAAACGCTGTCCTATAAGGATTGGTACCCAATACTACCCGATAGATCTTATAGAATTACCCATGTCAAGATATGGGATTATTCTGGGAATGGATTGGCTTAGTAAGTACCGTGCTAAGTTGGATTGCTTCAAAAAAGAGGTCACCTTAGGGAAAGGTGATAGCTCCGGATCGAAAGGAAAATATGAGTCGGTATCATTGGTTACAGCTGCCGAAGCTAAGAAGTTAGTGGATGATGGAGCTACCGGATTCATTGCTTATTTGTTAAATAGGCCCAAAGATCAGCTGAAAATTGAAGAAGTAGAGGTAGTAAAAGAATTCACTGATGTCTTTCCCGAGCATCTGAATTCATTACCTCCTGACAGGGAACTAGAATTTGTAATTGATTTAGTCCCTGGAGCTGAGCCATTCTCTAAAACACCTTATCGAATGGCTCCAGCCGAGCTCCAAGAATTGAGGAAACAACTTGACGAGTTGTTAGCTTCAGGATACATCCGTCCTAGCACATCCCTATGGGGAGCGCCTGTGTTATTTGTCAAAAAGAAAGACGGATCATTGTGATTGTGTATCGATTATCGAGAACTCAATCGTATGACTATCAAGAACAAATACCCTCTTCCCCATATTGAAGAACTGTTCGACATTCTTCAAGGATCACGAGTGTATTCCAAATTGGATTTAAGGCAAGGGTATTATCAGCTAAGGATTAAAAAGGAGGATATTCCAAAGACTGCTTTTAATACCCGCTACAGCCACTTCGAATTTGTAGTAATGCCTTTTGGGTTAACCAATGCCTCAGCTGCATTCATGGATTTAATGCACCGAACGTTCCGACCGTATTTGGATCTGTTCGTGGTCATCTTTATTGACGACATTCTGGTGTTCTCAAGAACCCCAGAGGAACATGCTGAACACCTTCGTAAAGTGTTAAGAGCTTTAAGAGATCATAAGTTATACGTGAAGTTCAGCAAGTGTGAATTTTGGTTAGAAAGAGTGTCCTTCCTTGGACATATAATATCCGGTTCTGGAATAGAAGTAGACCCTTCAAAGGTTGAAACAATAATGAATTGGCAAGCGCCAAAGAACCCATCAGAAGTGAGAAGTTTTCTAGGACTTGCCGGATATTACAGGAGGTTTGTAAAAGATTTCTCCAAGGTAGCAGCGCCTCTTACTCAGTTAACCAAGAAACAAGGAAAATATGAATGGACAGATAGGTGTGAGCAAAGTTTTCAAGAACTGAAACAAAGATTAACGTCTGCCCCAGTATTAACCTTACCAGAAGGAAAAGAAGGTTATGTGGTTTATACGGACGCCTCTAAAGAAGGATTAGGGTGTGTCCTAATGCAAAATGGTAAAGTTATAGCCTATGCCTCAAGGAAACTTAAACCTTATGAAGAGAATTACCCCACACATGATTTAGAATTAGCTGCGATTGTATTCGCTTTAGCTAAATGGAGGCATTATCTGTACGGGGTAACTTTTGAAGTTTTTACTGATCATAAAAGTTTGAGATATTTATTCACTCAAAAGGAGTTGAATATGAGACAGAGAAGATGGATGAAATTTCTGGAAGATTACGACTGTAAAATACAGTACCATCCAGGAAAAGCCAACGTAGTGGCAGACGCTTTGAGCCGAAAATCCAGTCTATCAACATTAGACGAAAAAAGCAAACCCATAACTGTCATTTCGAAATCCCGACTGGCCAATATAGTGATATCCTCACCATTAAAAGAAAAACTTAGGGAAGCCCAAGCACAGGATGAATGGATCAAGAAGTGTCTCAATTCCAAGGAAAAGAATATTGAGACAAAATTTACAACAGATGATCATGGGATCTTGAGATATAAAGACCGAGTTTGTGTACCTTCTACAACTCGAAAAGAAATACTGGATGAAGCACATAAGACCCGATATACGATACATCCAGGAGGAACAAAAATGTATCATGATCTCAAGAAACATTTCTGGTGGAATGGAATGAAACGAGATGTTGCTAGCTATGTCAAAAGATGCTTGACATGCCAGCAAGTTAAAGTGGAGCACCAGAAACCCGGAGGAAAGTTACAGCAGCTACCAGTTCCTACTTGGAAATGGGAACAACTCACCATGGACTTCATCACGGGCTTGCCAAAAGTTAAAGGAGGATATGATAGTATATGGGTTATTATTGATCGGTTAACTAAGTCTGCACATTTCTTATCGGTCAAGACTACTGACAAGGTCAATTCTTTAGCAAAGTTGTACCAGAAAGAGATTATAAGGTTGCATGGTGTACCCATTAGTGTAGTCTCCGATAGAGATCCGAAATTCACTTCACAGTTATGGCAAAGTCTTCAAGAAACAATGGGGACTAAGCTGCATTTCAGTTCAGCCGCACATCCTCAGACCGATGGTCAATCAGAAAGGACGATCAAATATCTAGAGGATATGTTGCGAGCTTGTGCCTTGGATTTTCAAGAGGACTGGAAAGAATGTTTACCTCTTGTGGAATTTGCGTACAACAATAGTTATCAGGCATCGATCAAGGCAGCACCTTATGAAGCCTTATATGGAAGGAAATGTAGGTCTCCGTTATACTGGGACATAGAAGAGACTAAAGCAACTGAAAGAGGGGATACAAGGAAAACCATTAGAAAATGGATAGCAGAGTCTACAGAAAAGATTGAAATTATCCGTCAAAGAATGAAAGCAGCTCAAGATAGGCAGAAGAGTTATGCCGATACCCGGAGAAAGGATATAGAATTTACGGTAGGCGATAAAGTGTTTTTAAAGGCATCACCAAGAAAAGGTTTCACACGAATTGGGAAAGGTGGAAAACTAAATCCCAAATACATAGGACCTTTTGAAATCATAGAACGTGTTGGACCAACAGCCTATCGCTTAGATTTACCAGCAAACCTCACTGGAATACATAACGTATTCCATGTGTCACAGCTCCGTAAATATTTTGCGGATGAATCCCACATCTTGCCAATAGAAGAAGTTCCTCTAAAGCCCGACTTGACTTATACAGTAAGACCAACCGAGATCTTGGATAGGAAATTCCAAGAACTAAGGAATCGGAAAATCCCCCTTGTTAAAGTGTTATGGAAAGGACATGGGACAGAAGAACAAACCTGGGAAACTGAGGAAAAGATGCAGAAACATTACCCAGAGTTGTTCCGAAACAGGAATAGAATCTGAGGACAGATTCTCTTTAAGGGGATAAGATTGTAACAGCCCGGATTTTTGAGATCAGGATAGCACGGGTAAGTAAAGGGTTAAGAGGAAAGCGTTTATAGCCTTAGTCCATTACACATTCCATTTTATGTGAATTATGTGTATTTATGTTCTGATTTATAATTGTGCCTTTTTGAGAGAATCACATCACTATTCATCCATCGAACCCTAAACCTTTACCTAAACCTTGAAAAACCTTAGAAAGCTGATTTCTATATTTTCCAAACTCATATCATAGTTTTCATTGTTCCAAAATATATTTTTAAAATTGTTTGTTGAAAATTCCATTTAGGTCCCTAGATACTATTCATCTTTAATTGTAGGAATTTTCGAAACACTTTTACCTATTCAATATTGGGCTCAATAGAATCCTTGCAAAATTTTATGAATTTTGGTATGATTTCCAAACCCTAATTCTTAACGTAGCTTCCGTAGAAATCAAAACCGGCCGAAAAACCCTAATTTTGCCCTAAATTAGAAATTTCTGAATTTCAAACGTTAAGTATTTATAACCATTAGAAAGCTCTTTCGATTCTCTTTCTTTTGCAATTTACCTCATTTCAAACTAAACCCTAGACGTTCTTCTACGAATTTATTACCATCTTCATCCTATTTTAGAATTATTTTTATTTGGTCATGATTACTAAAATAATTAATTATTTCTTAAACTTACACCTAAGTATACACTTAACCCCCCCTAATAAATGAACCTAGCTTATTCACTACATGATTCATCAAATTAATTGCAACATAAGCCCCTAAATACCAACTATAAATACCCTTAGAAGCATAACATAAAATTCACACAAAAATCATCACATTTGCTCCCATAAGTCACGGCCAACCCCCTCTCTCTCTCTAAGGTGCAATTTTCTTTTATTATTTCATGCTTTATGTTATGTTTTTAATATTATAATATTAGTAGCATGCTTAGGAATAATAAAATTATGTTTTAGGAATTTATTTTTATAATATATATGCATAATTGGGAACTTTATGTGTAATGTGCCTACATTATGAAATTTTATTTAATTAAATGCATGAAATGTGATATGATATAATATGAATGTATATTTAAATAATTATGTTCTTGTTTAATTAAATTTATGATTAGAATAATTTATTTAGATTTAATTTTATGATTAAAGTGTTACATTTGAATTTAATCATGTGTTATGAACTTAGAACTTGTTGAATATGATCATGAACTAGTATGAACATCTTCATGAGCTCAAGAACACATTAATAATGTTCTTGAACAAATTCATGTGCACGTGTGATAGTGTGTGTGATCGATTTTATGTTATTAAGTGTTTAATTCACAAGAAATTGAATAGTAAATGTTTTCAATAGTAATTTTGACTTTTTGGTCAACATTTAATTAATTAATTTCGAAATTAATTTAATTTTTATTATAAAATATGATTTTGGAATTTTAAATAATTATTTTTCCAAATTAATTCAAAAGTTAATGAAATTATAAAATAATTTCAAAATCAACTTACATTGTTAAATTAAATTCCAAATTTAATTCCTAATACTCTAAGTAAGGTCACAACATGATTTATAAATATTTAAGTGATTAAAGAATTTATGAAACCTAATAAATTAATTATTTTCCCTTAAACAAATGAAATTAAATTTTACCGGGAAAATAATTTCTAAATGATTTGAGAATTCTCTAATATGTTATATTTCTTAAACCTTATGTGATTATGTGATTAGAATCATAAGAACTTAGTTCTAAGTCAATTGTAATTACTTTCAGGCGACAATTGCTCTGAACAGTGGGATCCGTTCCAACCTATTTGAATTTCTGTACTAGGTGAGGGTTAAAATGTTTTCAACTGGAATCATGTCTATACCTATATCTAATTACAAAATGATTTCCAAATCTATCTATTATTTGATTTCCTATCTATATATATTAATATTATATATATATTCCTCTTTATGAGGAAAATATCAATAAGTCGGAATCAGGATCTTATCCGGACATTATACATTTCAGTCCTATTAATACTAAGAACTGATTCCCGACAAAGCAAGTCAATCATTATTATTTATCAAAATGGGCCCGGCGTGCAGCTGTGTCGAGCAATACTCGGAAGGTAACGGGCCGAGAGTATTGTTGGTGCCACAGACCGCCACCAACTCTTGGTAGTGGTTTAGCTGGAGGTTAGTTACTCCACGCCAAGAGACTTACAAGGGAGACAACCTCCCTGGGAGAGATAGCTTCCTCCCACATATATACATATCGTCGGTAGGGTTTGCTCCCCTACTGACACTACGGTGTTGCGGAGTTATTATCATATTTAGTTTTATTAAAGTACTGGTGCCTTGATCAGCCCGGTACTGTTTTACAAATATTTTAAGGAGATCGGAGGGAGACGCCTTACTTGCAGGCGGTACAAATCTTTTATTAAACGGTTCATCATTTATAAATAAACTCCAAATACCCCTATCCCGGTTTCTCACTTATGAACCGTATCATATTTGCTATATCCTATTGCTATGATTTTATATATACATATATATCTATATATATATAACCATATATATAACTAAATCTAATACTTCCTTCACTTAGTCACTTTGACTAATACCTCGCCTGTTTTTAAATACATGATTTCAGGGAGCGAGGATAACGACACCTAGAGGTATCTTGAAGCTATAGGTGTCATATTTATTAGATCAGGCTTAGATTAAGAGCATTTAATCCTGATCATGTATATATTACTGATAAATTGCTCTTATACATTAACTCCGTACACTACGCTATTATATTACCCCCTTACAATATCATGCACTTTTCCCATTTAGGAATGTTCTCACACGGGGCACCTCAGTGAACTTACTTATTAAAGTAAGCACCCTCATGTATCACGCACGTATCAACTATACACTTTGCACCTCCATGAAACAAGGTGGTCCTTCTTAAGGGCGAGATCCCACAAGCAAGCCTTAGAGGAGTCAGGTTGACACTCCCACTGTCTGTAGGACTCATCGGCTTGGAGTATTTTACTAATCATGACTTATGTGATATAGGGCTCGTTTCATGAACCATTTCACCTAAATGGTAGAGTCCTAAAGTCATCAGGATTAGGGGAGTTCTCATACATGCACAGCTAAAGTAAACGCATACCAAACAAGAGCATATAAAGAAGTGTTGCCTCAATTCGTTATTTCATTCAAAGATTGTCTGTGATTACAATAAGGAAAAGCACAAAGCGGATATACAATCGGCTTTCTAGGTCACTATTCCTAACAATCTCCCACTTGCCCGTCAAAGCCATTCTAAAGCTACTCTAAGTCCTATCTTCTGAAGATGACCTAGGAAAGCTTCTCGACTAAGGGGTTTAGTAAGTGGATCTGCCACGTTCTCTGCTGATGTGACCCTCTCGATTTGCACATCTTCTCTTTTGATAATATCTCGGATTAGGTGATACTTCCTCATAATGTGCTTGGTCCGTTGGTGAGATCTTTGTTCTCTTGCTTGAGCAACCGCCCCAGTGTTGTCACAAAACACAGTAATGGGGTCTTTCATGCTAGGAACAACATTCAACTCTTGAATGAAGTTTCTAATCCAAACACCTTCCTTAGCTGCATCATTTGCAGCTAAGTATTCGGCCTCAGTGGTCGACTCTGCAGTGGTTGTTTGCTTGGAACTCTTCCAACTCACTGCTCCGCCGTTTAGGCAGAAAATGTATCCTGACATTAACTTAAAATCATCTAAGTCAGATGCAAAGCTTGCATCGCAGTATCCTTCGACAGTAAGATCTTTCTGACCTCCGTAAACTAAGAATAAATCTTTAGTACTTTTCAAGTACTTAAGAATATTCTTCACGGCAGCCCAGTGACCATCTCCAGGGTCAGATTGGAAACGACTTGTCACACTAAGTGCATAAGCCACATCCGGTCGAGTACATAACATTGCATACATTATGCTACCTATTGCTGACGCATAAGGTGTATGAGTCATTCTCTCCTTCTCAAGGTTAGTCTTAGGACACATCTTCTTTGAAAGACATGTTCCTACACTCATAGGAAGGTTCTTAACCTTTGCTCACTCCATATTGAATCTCTTCAATACTTTGTCAATGTATATCGACTGTGATAGTCCTATTAACCTTCTAGATCTATTTCTATAGATTTTAATTCCAAGGATATAGGACGCATCACCAAGATCTTTCATCTCGAATTGGTTCGATAACCATAACTTAGTCACTTTCATGTCATCCTTCGAATTCCCAATAAGAAGGATGTCATCAACATAAAGTATTAAGAATTGCACTGAGGTTTCCAATTCCTTTCTATACACATAAGACTCATTCGAAATTTGAATGAAACCAAACGCTTTGACTGATTCATCAAATCGAATGTTCCAATTTCTAGACGCCTGTTTCAATCCATAGATTGATCTTTGGAGTTTGCAAACCTTTTGCTCACTCCCACTGAATGTGAAACCTATCGGTTGTTCCATATAAATGTTTTTATCAATGTCACCATCGAGAAAGGCAGTTTTCACATCCATTTGCCATATCTCATAGTCATAATATGCAGCAATGGCAAGCATGATCCGAATAGACTTTTGCATCGCAACTGGTGAGAAGGTTTCGTCAAAGTCCACGCCGGGTCTTTGAGTGAATCCTTTTGCAACCAGTCTTGCTTTGTAGGCTGCAATGCTTCCATCAACTCCAAGTTTTCTCTTAAAGATCCATTTGCAACCTATGGGTTTGACCCCATCAGGCAAATCTACCAAGGTCCAAACTTGGTTGGAGTTCATGGAATCCATTTCGGATTTCATGGCTTCTATCCACTGTTCAGAGTCAGAATCTGAAAGTGCCTCCTCATATGTTAAAGGATCATTATCCTTTTGAGAGATTTCATGGAAGAATCCATACCATCTTTCCAGCTGTCTAGGAGTGCGTTCAGAACGCCTCAGAGGAGGATTTACGTGTGTATCGAAATTCGTGATTGGTTGTAGTTGATCAGAAGGGGACGTTTCTTCAGTGGGTGGTGTGGGGTTACTTTGTACTTCTTCCAATTCTATGATCTTGCCTTTCTTTTCTTTAAGGAACAGTTCCTCAAGAAAAGTGGCATTTCTGGAAACAAAACACCTTTTGCTCAGATTGATCATAGAAGTAGTATCCTATGGATTCCTTAGGATAACCTACAAAGTAGCATAAGTTAGAACGAGATTCTAACTTATCTCCCACTGTCCTCTTCACGTAAGCAGGACAACCCCAAATTCTTAAGTAAGAATAGCTAGGGATTTTACCATGCCACATTTCATAGGGCGTTTTAGGGACCGACTTAGAGGGAACTAGATTCAAAATCTTTGCTGCACTTTCTAGGGCATAACCCCAGAAAGAAGGTGGTAAGTCAGTGAAACTCATCATGGAACGAACCATATCAAGTAAGGTTCGATTCCTTCTCTCAGAAACTCCATTAAGCTGAGGAGTTCCCGGAGGAGTCCACTGAGAGATAATCCTATTATCTTTGAGATGATTAAGGAATTCTTCACTAAGATACTCGCCTCCTTGATCAGATCGAAGTGCTTTGATCTTGTGACCAGTTTGGTTCTCAACCTCCTTTTGAAATTCTAAGAATTTCTCAAAAGCTTCAGATTTATACTTCATTAAGTATACATAACCATATCGACTAAAGTCATCGGTAAAGGTTATGAAATACTGATGATTGTTTCTAGTGCTTACACTAAGCGGTCCACAAACATCAGTATGGATCAAATCCAATACCTTAGTGGCACGTTCCACAGTTCCTTTTAAAGGAACTTTGGACATTTTTCCTTTGAGACAGGATTCGCAGAAGTTAACTCTTTGAGATCATTTTCAGAGAATGATCCTAAAGTGTTTATCTTGCTAATTCTGTTCTTGGAAATGTGTCCTAATCTAGCGTGCCATAAGGGAGTTGAAACTTTGTCATCTCTCTTACGCTTTGTTTCTCGTTGTATATTCATAACATTGATATTTTGAGTTAGATAAAGTCCATTACTTAGAGTACCGATGTGAACGGAAGAGTTGTTCCGTTTGATAAAGTATTTACCATTCTTAATATAAGTTTCATAACCTTCATAATCTAATAGTGGAACTGAAATTATATTACGAATAATGCTCGGTACATAAAGGACTTTATTTAGGACTAACTCAAAACTACCTAAATCTAATCTAATTGTGCCTAAAGCTCGAGCTTCAACGTTTGAGCCATCGCCGATCTTCAAGACACATTCTCCTTCTTTGAGTTGTTGGACTTCACTTAGCATCTGTACATCATTACAGATATGAGTTCCACAACCGGTATCAAGTACCCAAGAACTAGAATTAATAGAAAGATTTACTTCAACGAGAAAAATACCTTTCTTTAGAGTAGCCTTGTACTCTGGGCAGTTTCACCTCCAA
Source organism: Lantana camara (assembly GCA_037501455.1). Taxonomy (NCBI): domain Eukaryota; kingdom Viridiplantae; phylum Streptophyta; class Magnoliopsida; order Lamiales; family Verbenaceae; genus Lantana; species Lantana camara. Next base: position 45,999,934 of record CM074859.1, read on the forward strand.
TGTCCCGCTTTGCCACAATGGAAGCAAACATCCTCTTTCTGATCACGCTTCTTCTTTTGGGCTTTCCCTTTCGAAACGCCACCAGTGGGCCTAAGGGGTTTCTTCTTCTTCCTTTGGGCTTTCTTGCCCTTACCTTTAGAAGGTCCAGAAGAGGAAGATGGAGCATTCACCATCAAAACCTTATTGTCCTTCTTGATCGTGCTTTCAGCAGTCATAAGCTGACTAATCAGCTCAGCTACAATAGCACCAGCATGATTCATGTTGAAGTTAAGGACAAATGGGTTGAATGATGGTGGGAGCGAAGCTAGCAACAAATCCACTGAAAGCTCATCTTTCAGCGGCATGTCCATGGAAGCAAGTTTCTCAGTAAGGGCAAGAAACTTGAGTCCATATTCATGGACACTTGAACCTTCCCTCATTCTCAAGTGGAATAATTCCTTTGAAGTGTTATACCTTGTAACACGTTCATGAGGGCGGTAAAGTTGCTCTAAGTGGTCGTAAATCTCCCAAGCAAATTCCATGGCCTCATGTTGTCTTTGCAAGTCCGGAGACATGTTAGCCAACATAAGGCAACGGGCTTGGAGATTATCATCCTTCCACTTCTGAATCGCATCCCGCTCGGCCCGAGTGGGAGCCTCCCCTTCGGGACTAGGCTCCCCTTTGAAGAGAACATAAGTTCTCTTCTCAGAATCTAAAACGATTTTTAGATTCTTCAGCCAATCAGAATAGTTGGGACCAGTCAAGTTGTTTGACTCGAGGATCGATACAAAAGGGTTTTTGGTTGCCATTTCAAAACACGTAGAGAATCACAAAATCTACGGCCTAAATGGTAAAACAGAGAACTAGTGAGCATGCTGAATTATAACGATATACAAAAGATAAGGTCTTTAATCTAATGCAGCTCCCACTGTTTTTCAAAGATCTATAATTCCCAAAGATCTAAGAGGAACACGTTTCCCAATGGGTACTAAGATCCTAGGCATTTTACCTCGAACCCACGACTCGCGGACATTCTAAGTAAGAACCCTAGGTAGGTACAACTTACCAATTCTAACACCTTTAGAATTCTTAGTAATTATTTTTGCATCACCTATCTTTCAATATGGACCCACGACTCGTGCGACATCCATATTTACTTAGGCGTTAAGCTAGACCCATCAATCATAAGATCATGACCAAAACTTAGTTCGAACGACCCACGACTCGCGGACATCGCCCTTGCTAAAATTGACCACGAAATATTGACCATTTAAAATGATCAATTAGGTAACTAAGAACTAATAAGCGCCACTAGCTATCCCACGACTCGTGGACAATAACTAGCTTCACTTACTAAACTTAAAACCTATTGATGGAATGCTAGGAATTTTAATTCAAAATTTGCATCTCGAATTAAATACCTATTTGTTTGAAATTAGCTTAATATTTAATGGGAATTTTCGAATCAACCGGAGAGTTGTCCGGTTCGACCTCACCAACATATATGTTATCCAATTTTATTAGTCTTGATTAATGCAAGTACACTTAAATGCATTTCAAACAAGCACATAAACAGATAACATGTCCTAGCATGATACTAACATGTAATGATCATGGGTTCTACCTATCTTATGCGTGATATGTGGGAGCCACTCCACAATCACAAGTTCTAACATACATGCCACATAAACAGTTCAAATCACATAAGGGAAAGCGGTAACAAAATACGAGCCCTATCTCTATTACATTTAACAATTGAGATTCCCCTCCCTAACATTTTGAGGGGTCTTCACTTATGGCCTCCTTGTTACTTGAATGTGGTCCATCTTACTCCATGGGTACATTGTCACCAAAATGAAAATAAAACCTCACCACCTATCTCTACTCTCAAATTACAATGAAAAGAAAAAGACATAAAGTAATAAGGCTCAATCTTCATATTGGCCTTAGACAATTACATGGGGCATACCCCGGCCTCAAAAACAGTAATATGGAAAGCCACATAATAAATCACATAACAGTACACACATAAGTGAGGCTCCAACCTCAATTGAAAAACGCAACTATAGGGCTCCAACCCCAATTTAAACCATCCATGTGCATAAATTAAAACCATACATAGATCTAAACCCATGATCACCTAACATGCTTTTGCAAGAATTTAAATTTAACCAATAAATTAAAATTCTCGCTTTAAGCTCTAATAGCTTAAAACACGACTTAGATGTAATTCTTGTTCAAGAGCCTTTTCTATAAAACCCGAAAAACAATGAACTAATAAAATTCCAATTAATTTCTGAAAATTAATAATTTTATTCTTTCAATATTTTTAGAAAATAAAGATTGTAATTTTTCCAAAGTTTAAATCGATTAAATTTCTAAAATCCCAATTTAAACAATTATTTCAAAAATAATTCAAATTTAATAAATAAAATTTTTCAGAAAAATTAAATCGGGATTGGATTTGACTAAACACGAAAATCAAGATCGCGTAACGAAGGGCCCGGAACTGACTGCACGCCCGCCCGAGACCAAGCCCGGCAGACGCGCAGCATCGCGCGCATGGCGCGCATCCTTACGCGCGTCGAGCGCATCAGCTGGGCGGGGACGGGCGGTCGTGACAGGCAGGCTCCCGCGCGGTTGCGGGAGGGATGTGCGGGCACGCCTAGGCGCGCGCCTAGGCGCTGGCGGACGGCAGTGGCGGGCAGTCCCGCGCGGTTGCGGGACTGCTGGGCGTGTGGGCGCGTGGGCCTGGCGTGCTACGCCTTAGCGCGTCCAGGCTCGCGTTTTCGTAACGCGATTTCGTGTTTCGTACTTTTAGTTCAAAAACCAAAACAATCCAAAATTCAAAAACACGAATTAAATTAATTTCTATGAAAACGGTTTTCCAAAACACAATTTAAGAAAACAGTTTCAGAAATTCAAGAAAAATTACAATTTCGTATTTCAGGCTTTCTTAAAAGAACTCATGAATACCTAATTCGCATCTAAGCCTAAGAATTTCTACCAAATTCAGAATAATTGAGACGAATCAGAAACACAATTAACGAGGTGGCTCTGATACCACTTGTTGGAAAACACGAATCAGAAGGCAGCGGAATTTAAAAAATTTCCCAACAAAAGGATCTTGGACTCGCAATCGTGTAACCAAATTCGAAGGAATTAAGAAACTTACTTTTCTTTTGTTCTTTCTTGAAGCGTTTCAAGCCACCCAAGAACGCTCTTCTCGCGGCTTGATCCCCTCTCCTTGGTAAAGCTCGAATCTTCAAACTTCTAACTTGAAGTCTCTAGAGAAAGTCCACCAACTTGATCACAATCTAACTAGTAAGGATGCTAGTTCTCTAGTTAGTGTTTAGGCTTAACCTAGGGTTTTATTTAATCTTGGAGAAAGGAAGGTGTTCAACACATGAACCAAAAGAATTGTCAATTTGCTCTAAAGGGGAGCATGAGCTCCCCTATATATAGGAAAGGGGAGGGGCGGCCGAAATCCTTGTCCTGGGCAAGGGTTTTGGTTCCTCTCTCCTATTACTTGATCTTCAAGTAATTTCCAACTTTGACTTTGAATTCTAATTCAAATCAACTTTCAAGAGAGCTAAAAATATCCAAACTATTTTTGGATAATTTTATACTTTATTTATTATAAAATAAATAACTTATTTTTTTATCTAATTAATTAATTCGTAATTAATTAACTAGATTATTTTTCTCCAAAATAAGACTTTCCTTTTAATTCAAAATTAAACCAAAGTCTATTAAATAATTAACAAATTAATTATTTAATATATATATAATATATATATATTCACGTGTGTGACACGTGTCACAAGGACACTTGTCACTCACGTGACCCACACGTGTGGCTTCACACGTGTGGAACCCTCTTGGCCCGATTAACTCGTTTAATCATTTTAAAGCCTCAACTCATGTAACCAAGTTGTTATGTGTGACCCTCTCGGTTCTCAATTCAATTAGCAGTGACCCTAATTAATTAATTCACTAATTAATTAATCAGTCCACAGATTAAACGACCATAGTCTAGCAACAGATGTTTAACCCCTAGCTGAATTGGAATGTTCGGATTCGACAGAACCTTTAAGTCATTGATTCATGTGAGATACAATCCTCCTACTTACTATCTCTCAACCAAGATCTAGGGCAAGGGAATAATCAGAACCCTAATAATCCGGTCTTAAAGCTAAGTGCATTTCATATCCATTTGATCTCAATCCAAGAAACCCTTTTCTCGATGTCTTGATCCACTGCCTTGGCCAAGGACTCCATATGGCATATGAATGACTTACACAATAAGAGATCACCTTGCAAATGCAAGTGTAGGTCCTTTCTTGATTCTCATTCACTTTCACGAATCACTTGTGCAGCCCCAGCATAAGCCTTGAATCAGTTGTCTAAGGCGACACCCTTTAAAGCTTATACCTAAGACTACAGAGTTAACTCATAAAGTGACAAGGAACCTCAAGTCTAAGGATCAATTAATCACATCAATGACTCGTGAGATATTTCCTAATCTGGAAGTTTCCATTTCCTGAAATAGAAACTTCCTTTCCCATTTAGGAATGTTCTCACACGGGGCACCTCAGTGAACTTACTTATTAAAGTAAGCACCCTCATGTATCACGCACGTATCAACTATACACTTTGCACCTCCATGAAACAAGGTGGTCCTTCTTAAGGGCGAGATCCCACAAGCAAGCCTTAGAGGAGTCAGGTTGACACTCCCACTGTCTGTAGGACTCATCGGCTTGGAGTATTTTACTAATCATGACTTATGTGATATAAGGCTCGTTTCATGAACCATTTCACCTAAATGGTAGACTCCTAAAGTCATCAGGATTAGGGGAGTTCTCATACATGCACAGCTAAAGTAAACGCATACCAAACAAGAGCATATAAAGAAGTGTTGCCTCAATTCGTTATTTCATTCAAAGATTGTCTGTGATTACAATAAGGAAAAGCACAAAGTGGATATACAATCGGCTTTCTAGGGCACTATTCCTAACAATAGCTCGAATTCTTCAATGCTCCTTGCTATCTTTGCTTTGCCTCTATCCATTGATCCACGCTTGTAGTCGTATCAATTGAGCTTCCTTACTTGGCCCCGCTACGAAACCACATAGTTGGCGACTCTCCATTCCATACATCCAAGTTGGCAAGCTTTTAACACATCCTGTACCTGGTCCCAAACCTGATATGATCCTTGAGTCTTCCCGATTTGGCCTTCCATTTTGATCACCTTCTTCAAACTAAAAGGGCTCGATGGTGAACTTTGAGTGGTTCAATCTTGCATTAAGGATCTTCATAGCTTGATGATGAGGGGCTCCACGCCTATCCCATTGATTCACTTATATTTCAGGTTAGTGGTTTGGGTCCCCACAATGAACCTATACTGATAATCTTCAAGATTTGTAGAGAAGATGGAATTGATGACTTCTCCGGGGTAAGAGCCTTCTATCCCGGTGTTAAGGAGTGAGGTGTAGTTCCATTTTGTAACCCACGAAGATTCAATACCCGACTTTTAATCCCCGAGACCCCATAATCTCTTCATTAGTTTGATATAAGAAACTTGTGGTTGAGGTTGATAGTAGCCTTGATAGCGTGGTAACAATCTACAATCAAAGACTCAACTCAAGTATAGATGCATGTGGATTAGTATATGCTTATGACACATATTTAGAACAACAAACACATATTAGATGCAAAATGAACACGTAAAGTAACAAAACTGAAAGTAAATCACATATAACAAGTAATTTCCAAAAATTCATAACAATTTACGATGAAAATCAATGCAATTTACATGTTGACAAGTTGTCCCTATGTCGTACGACTTAAACTGAATCAACAAGACACGAGAACTCCGGTTTTGCAACCTAGAGCTCTAATACCACTTAAGGATATAGCGCTCGAGCGAGTGACGCCACACCCCCCGTACTAAGAGCCGACCCGTATATGAAATGGATAATCCATACATGTGCCAGATCAGAGCGAACAGGGACTCACTCACTCACTATACTACGCGGGAGCTAACCTTCGAAACCAAATAAGCAATATGTAAGGAAAAATAACATGTGCGGAAGCATTAATATTATAATAACATAATCAATGAGCTCACAGGCTCGAATTCAATAACATTCATGGCTCTCACAAGCGTTCAGAATCATAAATAATAATTAAATGATATGAGTATATAAGTGAAAGAAAAACTATACACGACTCCAAGACTCTACGGACACGACTCCCCCCTAGCACTCCAAAACCTGCAAGAAACTAAAAGCAAAGTCGGGTTCAGTCTTTAAGAGACTAGTGGGTATAAAACAGGGGTTTAGTACAATAATAATATAGGAATTAAACACCCACACATGCAAGTTATAATCCCGGGCGAGGTTTTGAAATATTTCCCAAGTGGGTAAAAACAAAGAAAACAATGTTCGAGATTACAACAATCAATTTCATTCATTTATGAGGTCATTACGTGAGCCCGGCGAGTGGGAGAATTCTCCAACCTTCTCCTCGTGTGTGCATTATTTATTCATTCATTTATTAGTGTCACACAACATTCATTCATTCGTTCGTTCATAATCATTCATTCATTCATTATCGATTACACCTTTTTCCTCCGGTTAGTGAACACGTCCTTGGGTTGAGGTGTACCCTCCCACCCAACGATATTGTCCTGCGCAGCGAAGCAGTGGCCAGGTTTTGCTCCCACTGATGTGTACCATCCAACGGGATGCGTCCACCCAATCATTGTGGCCAGTGAGGTTCATGACTCCCAAAAGGCCCGGATCTCATTCCTTGTTAATCTCCTAGTGAGGGTCGGTATCGCCATAGTTTTGGTGGAACTAGTGCACGGGGATCACTGTCAGCCCATGCTACCCGGATAGCCACTTATACTTAGTCCCATGGCCCCCATTATTCAATGTGATCACTGAACTCGCCAAACATTGGTAAGGATTTGTAAAAGAAAGACTTTACATTAAAACATTGTCTCTTTGAAAAGACTCAAATATTTATATATATACATACTTTGGCCGAAAGGTTGCACTTTAGGATATATCGGATCAATTTATAACTAATAGAAGAGAAACCCAGCTGGCTACACCTAACCGAACAAGACCAGGAAGAAAAAGAAGACTTGAAGATAGCCTATGAACCCAGTAGGTCTCCGCTCTGGAGAAAACTGTATAAGAAATAACACGGGGCATTCGTGAGACTCAAGACTCAAAATGAACCATATATGACGCACGACAATGCATAAACATGATATTTTTGGAAAACAGCAGAGTTAACGCAGCGGATGTTTAAATTTTTTTTCCAAAAGGGATCTAAAAAATTTACGATGTTCGTATAGTAACATTGGGACTCAAGAACTCACACGAATTGAAGCTTTCTTGAAACGTATTGAGCCACCCTCAAACGTTTTTCATGCGGCATGAAAATCCCCGTTTCTTGATTCTTTCTTCGAGATTCCAAAGTAGAAATCCTCTAGAGTAATAATCCACACCAACCTAGATTCAAATCATGTTAGTGAGTATGCTAGTATTATAACATGCGTATTAAAGAAACAAGAAACGAGAAATAGAGAGCAAGAGAATTATCCCCAAAATTCCATGAAGATTGGACGTGTCACGTGTAGTCCAAAATTTCGCCCCCTTGGTCCCTTTTATAGGGTGGGTTTCGAAAACCCTAGTCTTGTAGGAGATGGTCTCCTACTTTGACTTTTCTCCTATTCTTTCTTTCTCTCCAAGTAAATAATATCTTATCTAAAATAAGATATCTATTCCTTCTAAAAAGAAAGTTCCTTTCTAATTAGGAACATTTAATTATTCCAATAATAATTAAATATCTTATTCTAATACATTATTAGAATAATAAAATAGAAGATATTTATTTATTTCTTTATTCTAATCAAATTAGAACAAACAAATAATTAAATACTTAGAATTAATTCTCCAATTAATTCTTTCAAGGACTTTAGAATTAATTCACTAATTAATTCTAACGAGCTAAAATTAAGTCTCCAATTAATTTCATTTGGCTATATAATTAATTCTCCAATTAATTACATTAGGGATATATAATTAATTCTCTAATCAATTATATCTTGGCTTTATAATTAATTCTCCAATTAATTATATTTGGGTTAATAATTAATTCTCTAATTAATTAACACATGATCCAATTCCACAATTGGATTCACACATCCCAAACATGCTCTCGAACCCACACGTGTACTTTACACTGTGGTCTCGTTTCGATCAATTATTTGATCTTTCCATAATACCCTTTGAACCGGGTATTTGTGTGTGACCATCTAGGTTCAATTTCAGTTAGCAGTGAGCCTAATTAATTAATATACTTTATTAATTAATTACCTCACAGATCATACGATCATAGTCTAGCAACAGGTGTGTGACCCCTACCCGAAATGTAAATGTATATTCGAAAGAACCTTTCAGTCAATGACATCATGTGGGATATGATCCTCCTACCATCCTATCTCTCGACTAAGATCTAGGGCATGGGAATATCGAGAGCCCTACTAACCTTAATCTTATAACAAAGTTCCCTTCATATTCCATTTGATCTCAATCCAAGAAAATCCTATTTTCTTGATGTCTTGATCTATCCACCTTGCGCAAGGATTTAGGATGGAATCATGAATGGCTTGTGTAATAAGAGATCATCTTGCCTACAGCAACTGTAGGTCCTTTATTGATTCCTACAATTCTCATATACCACTTGTGTAATCCCAACATAGGCCGTGGTTCAGGTGTCTATATGGCGACACCCTTTTGAGCCTATATCAAAGATTACAGAGTTAGCTCATATGAGACAATGTGGAATCTCAAGTCTAAGGATTAGTTCCTCACGTCATTGACATGTAAGATATTTCCTAATCTAGAAGTTTCAAGAAACTTCCTTTCCTATTTAGGAATCTTCTCACGCGGGGCACTCTCAGCGATGAAGTTCTTGTAACTATCACCCTTATGTATTATGAACGCATCAACCTACGCACTTATCACCCCATGAAACCGGGTGATCATTCTTAAGGACATAACTACACAAGCAAGTCTCAATAGAGGTAAAGTCGACACTCCCACTGTCTGTCGGTCTCATTGACTTGGAGAAGTTTCTAATCCTCGCCTATGGAGTTAAGAACTTGTTTCATGTGTCATTCCCATAATGACAAAGTTCTTAACGGCCTCATTGGATTAAGGGAGTTCTAGACATGCACACGTAATGGAAACACTCAAAACACGTATTGACACATAAGAAGTGTTCGCCTGTGATTATAATCATTAGTATATTATTCAAAGATTGTCTGTGATAAGGGAAAGTCCCAAAGCATAACAGCTTTCCAGGGCACTATTCCCAACAATCTCCCACTTGCCCGTAAAAGCCTTTCAGGTTCATTTTAGGTCCCATCTTCCCAAGATGTACCTTTAGAGCCTTATTGACTTTGGGCGTTTCCAAAGTGGATCTGCTATATTCTCTGCTGATGTCAATGTTTTCAATTTTCACATCGTTAAGGAAATACGATTTCCTTATTCACGTGATTCATAATCAAGGGTCTGGTCCCTTGGTGAGGTCTTGGTTCTCTTACTCGAGCAACCATCCATTTTATTATACAATATGATAATGGTGTTGTTTCATGCTAGGAACTACATCTACCCGTTAAATGGAGTTTCTTACGCAAACACTTAACTTAGTGGTATTCAATACGACTAAGTATTCAACCTTATAGTCGAATCGATTAGTGCCTCTCGATTGGAACACTTTCCAAAGCACTATTCTGACATCTAGGCAGACTGCGTATCCTCTCATAGATCTATCATTATCTATATTTTGATGCAATGATTACATCAAACAATCCTTTAATATCAAGATCTTGTTGGATTCTTAAAACATATCCTCATTTCTTCTGAAGTAATCTGAGGGTATTTTTACAGCAATCCAGTGACCTTCCCCAAGGTTACATTTAGAATTAGCCCATTACGCTATGTGCTGCGCTAAATCTTGTCCCGTACATAATTTTACATACATTATGCTCCATTTTTCATAAAAGGGTTTTGGACATTTTAACTTTCTAAGAGCTATTTTAGGACACATCCTCTTCAAAAGAGATGTTCCATTGTCCATTGGAATTCTTTAGGAATCTTCCATACTAAACCAATTTAGTATAATGTTTTATGTACAGCGACGGTAATAATCCTATTATTCTCTTAGATCTATTCCATAGATAGCTATCTCGAGAATGTAGGATCGATCACCTAGATCTTTCATCTCAAAATGGTTCCTAACCAGGCTTGGGTAACTTGTATATCATCCTCCGCATTCCCAATGAGAAGGATGTCATCTCCGCAAAGTACCAAAAGTTGAACTTTGAGTCTCTAACAATCTTTTGTACACATTTGCAAACCTTTTGCTTACTCCCTAATTCGAATACTCTAATTCCTAGAAGCCTGATCCAATTTCGTAAATTGATCAATTGGAGTCTGCAAACCTTTTGCTTACTCCCACTAAATGTGAAATCCATGGATGTTCCATATTTATTTCTCCATCAATCTGGTATTGATAAGATAAGCTTGATCCAATCAAGTAGTGTCACTAAGTTCCAAACTTAGTTTGACTATATGGAATCCATTTCAGATTTCATACTTGTTTTCACTGCTCAGATTCCAAATCTGATAACGCCTCCCGACAGGGTAAATGAATCAGTATCCACTTTAGGAGATTTCCTGGTGAAAACCATATTATCTTATAGGCTATCTAGGAATGCGTTCTGAACGCATTGTGGGAGGAGAGTTCACTCGTGTACTATCTCTTAAGATTGGCCAAGTTTTATCAGAACAGTACGCTTCTTCCTATTTGTGGCGTGGGTTATGGCCTCAAACCTTTTGAAGTCTTTGGGCTTACCTTTCTTCTCTCTTAGGAACGATTCCTCTAGAAAGGTATATTCTTTAAAACAAACAACATTTGTTCAAAAGAATCGTGGAAACAATATTCTATATTGTTTGCATAGACTTGAACTAGTTTCAATCTCATGTCTCAATTTCTTCTTCAATTAAGAAGACTCAAGAGAGATACATTCTTTGTTCCAAAGAATTGGAAAAGCAATAATATATATTGTTCATATAAACTTGAACTTGTTTCAAGTTTATCTCCCACTGTCTTCTTCTCTTAAGGAGACTCCCACTGTCCTCTTCATATAAGAAGACAATCCCAAAATTCTAAGATAAGAATTATTAGGGAATTTTGAAAGCCACAATTCATAGTGCATTTAAGGGACTGATTTGGAATTTGTAAGATTCAAAATCCTAACTGCATTTTTCTGAAGCATAAGTTCAGAACGAAGGTAAGTAAGTCTCGACAAGGAACGAACCATATCCTATAGGGTTATGTTCCTTCATTCAAAATACCAAGTTATTCTTGAATGAGCTTACTAAGGGATAATCCTATTATCTCTAAGATGATTAAGGAATTAGTCACTAAGATATCTTGTATCTCGATCCGATCGAGCCAATTATATCTTATGACTACCAAGGTTCCTAACCTTCCTTATTTTGAAATTCTAATAATTTCATAAAAGTTTCATATTCGTACTTCAGTAAGTACGTACATTCACTATGATTAAACTAACGATTTAGACTAGTGCTTACATTAAGCAAACCTTAATCCTTAGTACGGATCCAGATCCATCTCAACTTTGGGACGTGTTCACGTTTCACACAAACGGGCTTTTTGGGAACATTTCCCTCTAATGGGATTCTAAGGAAGTTATGTCTTTGAGTTCATTTTCGCAAAATGATCCTAAGATGATTAACTTGCTAATCCCATTTAGGACGTTCCAAAGTTATTTGAAACTTTGTCATCTTACTTACTTATGTTATCTCGTTGTATGTTCGAAACATCAATGCTATGAGTTTTGCACAACAGTTTGTGTAAAATTACCTCAAGATTACTTAATTCTGATCCTATCGGAATTTTCACAACGAGAGACACACGCAGTATCCTTATACTCTTTGCAGTTCCTTTCCAAGGCCCTAGTTTGCCACTATGGAAGCTAAAGTCTGATCTTTCTTTTAGGCCTTCCCTTCTCTCACCCCTTCATCGGGGTTTTAAGGGTTTCTTCTTCTTTGGCCTAGGTGCCTTTACCTTATTAGGTTTTGAAGAAGAACTGACCGTCATTACCGTCTAGTCCTTCACAAGGATGCTCTCTTAAGTTATCAACTAATTTGATCAACTATGCTACAATAGCATCGTCTAAGATTAAGCAAAAGGGCTTAAAATGATGATAGAAGCACTTCAAGCAATCAGTGGACTAAGAACTCGTTTCTTAGTGTACTGCGTGGCTGCAAGGTCCTCCTCAGTGAGGATTTTCAGCTCACGTTACACGTGTATTCCTTCATACAAATATGGAACAATTTCCTTTGATGTGTTATACTTTGTAACACGTTCGCAAGAGAGTACGGTTGCTCTTAAGTGTTCCTATAATGTGTTATACTTTGTAACACATTTATGAGGGAGTACAATTGCTCTTAAGTGTTTGGAGAATTTCCTTTCACTTTTCAATTGTTTCTCTTAAGCCTAGGTCAAATTTTCACAATAGGTGAAAATTTTGCCTTTTCGAGAACAATTTTCTCTTATGGAATCTTAAAACGGATTTTAAGATTCGAAGCCAATCAGGGTGGTTAGGACTTTAGTCAATTTGCTTGACTCAAGGATGGATACTAATGGGTCGCATTTCAACTTGTAGACAATCACAGAACTACAACCTAAATGCTAAGCAGAGAAAATGTGAGCATATTGAATAATAACGTAACACATTGGATTAGGTCTTTTATCGTATGTGGCTCCCACTGTTTTTAGAAGGTCTATAAATCCCAAATGACCTTAGAGGAAACTTGTTTTCTCAATAGGTACTAGGATCCCAAACATTCTTAGTTTTGGACCCACGACTCGTAAGACATCCAAAGGTCTAAGAATCTTTAGGTAGGTACTAAATTGCCAATTCCATCTCCATGGAATTCCTAGTAATGTTTTTGCATCACTGATCTTTCAATCATGGACCCACGACTCGTGAGACATCCATATCTACTTCAGTGTTGAGCAGGACCCATCAATCATAAGATCTCAATCAAACTTAGTCCAGAACGACCTACGACTCGTGAGCCATCTCCCATTCTAAAATGATTAAGAAATATCAATCACCTAAGGTGATCAATCAAGAAACTAAGATTTAATAGGTTGTACTAATTACCCCAAGACTCAAGAGACAACAATTAGCTTACCTACTAACTCTTAAATCCTATTGATGGAATGCTAGGAATTTTATTACCGTAATAGAATACCTATTTATTCGAAAGTTGCTCAATATTTAATTAGGGATTTTCGAATTAACCAGAGAGTTGTCCGGTTATTGACCTCACCAACATGTACAGTTATCTATTTTAATTATCTTGATTAATGCAGTTTCACATAAAGTGCATCATATAAGTAATTAGCAGATAACATGTCCTAGCATGATACTAATTATGTAATGATCATGGGTATCCTATCTTATATGTGATTATGGGAGCCACTCCATAAACACTAGTTCTAACATTCATGCCACATAAGACAGTTCATATCACATAGAGGTACAGAATTTAATGGAAAACCCCTATCTATTACATTAATAGAAACCCTCTAAACATTTTGAGGGGTCTTCTCTTATGGCCACCGTTCTTCAAGTGCTTCTTGTGGATCCTTCTTCCTCCTTGGGTGCTTGTCTCCAAAATGAAAAGAAAAATCCTCACTTCCTAAGTTCTACTCTCTTAACATAAAGTAATATGGCTCAATCTTCATATTGACCATAGACAAGTACACGGGGCATACCCCGACCCAAAAACAATAATAAGGAAAGCCACATAATAAATAGTACGCACATAAGTAGGGCTCCAACCCCAATTGAAATAACACAACTATGGGGCTGCCACCCCAATTGAAATCATCTATGTGCAGAAAATAAAACATACATAAGACTAACCCATGATCACCTAAACTAGCATAATCCGCTTAAAATTTAAATTTACCAACTAAATTTAAAATTCCCTTGACTTCAATTTAAAATAACTTAAGTAATTTGAATATAGTTCACTATTCAAGAATTTATTCAAAACACGAATTTCGGATCATGACAAAACTCAATTAATTTCAAAAACTAATTTTTTTTTTTCAAAAATATCATTCAGAGTGATATTTATTATTTTTCTTGAAAAAAATAAGAACTTGACTATAATTCATAAAATCCCAAATTTTATAATTATTTCAGATAAAAAAATTTATAAAATTAAAATCAAATTTTAAAATAAAATAAGATTTTACAAAACAGGATTTTACGAAACTTGGAAAACACGAAACGAAAACGACGTCCGAGAACCCTAGGCGAGGCGCGGAGCGCACACAGCCCGCCAGGCTGCAGGAAGGATTGCGGGACGTCCCGCACGCATCCGCGCGTGAACGCGCGCTGGCGAGCGCGATGCGCGCGAGAAATCTCACAAGGGGTGGGCGGAACAGGCGAGCGACGTGCGGGATTGCCTGGGCACTGCGCGCGCGGGTGCGCGCCAAGCCCGGCGAATCTCGTCGTCGCTGCCTTGGCGAATGCGGACGGATGCGGGACGGCGCGATGTCGTCCCATGCGCTGAACGCGCTAAGCCGCGTGCACACACTCTTTCCGAATTTTCGTTTCGCAATTTCAGTAAATTCAATCAAACCAATTTTGAATTAAAACAGTTCAAAATAAATCCGATTAAAATAGCTTAAAACCAGATTCATACAAAAACAGTTTTTCAGTAATTTTCAAGAAACAATATTGATTCGACAGATTCGTATTTCAAACAAAACTAAGAATACATAACATATATCTAAATTCAAGAATTTTCATCAAAATTCATAAAGCAGTAAAGATACAATACGAACGTTGTAAGGTGGCTCTGATACCACTTGTTGGAAACCAGCAGAGTTAAAGCAGCGGAAGTTTAAAATTTTTTTCCGAAAGGGATCTAAAAACTTGCAATGTTCGTATTGTAACGTTGGGACTCAAGAACTCACACGAATTGAAGCTTTCTTGAAACGTATTGAGCCGCCCTCAAACGTTCTTCATGCGGCATGAAAATCCCCGTTTCTTGATTCTTTCTTCGAGATTCCAAAGTAGAAATCCTCTAGAGTAATAATCCACACCAACCTATATTCAAATCATGTTAGTGAGTATGCTAGTATTGTAACATGCGCATTAAAAAAACAAGAAACGAGAAATAGAGAGCTAGAGAATTATCCCTAAAATTCCATGAAGGTTGGACGTGATTCTCCAAATCACTTGTAGTCCAAAATTTCGCCCCCTTAGTCCCTTTTATAGGGTGGGTTTCGAAAACCATAGTCTTGTAGGAGATGGTCTCCTACTTTGACTTTTCTCCTATTCTTTCTTTCTCTCCAAGTAAATAATATCTTATCTAAAATAAGATATCTATTCCTTCTAGAAAGAAAGTTCCTTTCTAATTAGGAACATGTAATTATTCCAATAATAATTAAATATCTTATTCTAATACTTTATTAGAATAATAAAATAGAAGATATTTATTTATTTCTTTATTCTAATCAAATTAGAACAAGCAAATAATTAAATACGTAGAATTAATTCTCCAATTAATTCTTTCAAGGACTTTAGAATTAATTCACTAATTAATTCTAACGGGCTAAAATTAATTCTCCAATTAATTTCATTTGGCTATATAATTAATTCTCCAATTAATTACATTAGGGATATATAATTAATTCTCTAATCAATTATATCTTGGCTTTATAATTAATTCTCCAATTAATTATATTTGAGTTAATAATTAATTCTCTAATTAATTAACACATGATCCAATTCCACAATTGGATTCACACGTCCCAAACATGCTCTCGAACCCACACGTGTACTTTACACTGTGGTCTCGTTTCGATCAATTATTTGATCTTTCCATAATACCCTTTGAACCAGGTATTTGTGTGTGACACTCTAGGTTTAATTTCAGTTAGCAGTGAGCCTAATTAATTAATACACTTTATTAATTAATTACCTCACAGATCACACGACCATAGTCTAGGAACAAGTGTGTGACCCATACCTGAAATGTGAATGTATATTCGAAAGAACCTTTCAATCAATGACTTCATGTGGGATACGATCCTCCTACCATCCTATCTCTCGACTAAGATTTAGGGTATGGGATTATCGAGAGCCCCACTAACCTTAATCTTAAAACAAAGTTCCCTTCGTATTCCATTTGATCTCAATCCAAGAAAACCCCATTTTCTTGATGTCTTGATCTAACCACCTTGCGCAAGGATTTTAGGATGGAATCATGAATGACTTGTGTAATAAGAGATCATCTTGCCTACAACAAGTGTAGGTCCTTTATTGATTCCTACAATTCTCATATGCCACTTGTGTAATCCCAACATAGGCCGTGGTTCAGGTGTCTATATGGCGATACCCTTTTGAGCCTATATCAAAAATTACAGAGTTAGCTCATATGAGACAATGTGGAATCTCAAGTCTAAGGATTAATTCCTTACGTCATTGACATGTGAGATATTTCCTAATCTGGAAGTTTCAGGAAACTTCCTTTCCCATTTAGGAATCTTCTCACACGGGGCACTCTCAGTGATGAAGTTCTTGTAACTATCACCCTTATGTATTATGAACGCATCAACCTATGCACTTATCACCCCATGAAACCGGGTGATCCTTCTTAAGGACATAACTACAAAAGCAAGTCACAACAAAGGTAAAGTCAATACTCCCACTATCTGTCGGCCTCATTGACTTGGAGAAGTTTCTAATCCTCGCCTATGGAGTTAAGAACTTGTTTCATGTGTCATTTCCATAATGACAAAGTTCTTAATGACCTCATCGGATTAGGGGAGTTCTAGACATGCACAAGTAATGGAAACACTCAAAACACGTATTGACACATAAGAAGTGTTCGCCTGTGATTATAATCATTCGTATATTATTCAAAGATTTTCTGTGATAAGGGAAAGTCCCAAAGCATAACAGCTTTCTAGGGCACTATTCCCAACAGATATGACTTGCATAAGAAGTAACAATGTGCTACGAAGATGTTCATGTGCACAATTAATGCCACTTAGATACATAAACGATTCAATCAGTCATTACACGAATAGATCGTGCCCATTCATTGTCATTCGTTCATTCAATATCATTCGCTCTTCAGTACTCAATCTATAACACATCATAATACATGTTAAAAAATGCATAAGGATCAAGTTAGGATAAAAAGGAATCCATTAAAACACATAAAGAATGCAAGGGTTGCAAAGAAGGTCATATTGTAGAACTTAAACGTTCACGTTTTCATTTCACGTTTACACATTGAGTTCACAACATAAAATTCATAAACATATCAAAATATATCTTATATTATCAATTAATCAAGTATAAAATTCTTTCAAACCACATACGGAGGCCGAGGAAGTGGAAGGAAAGCTAGAACAAGGATTTGAGCAAGTTTTGGTAAGAGCTGAAAGTTTATGAAATGTGTAAGCTGTAAAGAAATGGAAATATCTCAAGTTCTAGAAGTTGGAATTGGGTTTTGTTTATTGGATATAGAACTAGACAAACAGGGCTTTCCGACAATATATAGCTTGAATTTTGGTTCAAAGCGATTTGAAAATGACGAAGGTTTGAAGTTGGATGAAAGCAGATTTTCAGCATAGTGGCGACACCAAAATGGATTGATTATATCTCACAAACCAGAAATGATATTGAGGTGATTCTAATTGGAGAATGCTCTAAACTTCGAAAGGTTTCGGTGGTTCAAATTTCAGGGCAATCGGAGTTCGTTTGAATAGGTTACAAAGAACAAAACAGTGCATTCATGCAGGTATGAGGAGACACGGGCATGTCACCCCTCAAGGCAAAAGAGAGACACGGGCATGTCACCCCTCAAGGAAAAAGAGAGACACGGGCGTGAAAAAGGGCTTGAGACACGGGAATATCTCATTTTCTTCATTAGGGAGACACGGGCGTGTCTCCCCTTCATCCCTAACCTCAAAATGCTCCAACAATGGCGAAAAAAGGAGAAAAACAAGGCAACAACACAACCACAACCCCAAATCACACCAAAATGCATACATAAGTCCCAAATAACATGCTTAAAAACTTAGGCACAAAATAAACTCATGAATCGAAGTATAAAACAAGTTTCCATGGAAGCTCATTCAAGGTACAAAAATGGTGATTCAAGCTAGGAGCAAGCAACGGTCGAAATTTCAATAAATAAACGACAAACACAATCACGGGAATAACATACTCCGATTCAACCTCGATTAAACCACGTATAAGCACATTGGGAACAAGTTTTCGTATTTAGGCACTATTCATCTTCTTCAACAAAGCAATGGATTCAAGCACTTAAAGCAAGATTCAATCGGGAGAAATCGAAGCACTCGAAGAGAGGAATACATTTCTTACATTGGATCGTTGATCGGGCAAGCGAGGAAGTCAAAACTTGAGCTCAAAGTTTGGGGTGAATAGTATCAAATTCTTCCTCCTTCTCTCTTCCTTGAAACCGATCAACAACAATGAGAAAAAGGGGAAGGGGTTTGGTCCATATAAGCCAAGAAAATCTATTCGGTTCGGTTCAATCGCCTAAAAATTAAATCGGTAGAGGGTCCATACGGTTGTGGAAAAAGGCAAGGCTAGTTCCATTGGATCCGAATCGCCGAAGCAAATCCAATGGAGAAGTCAGAATTCAAATTTGAATCCTCTAGCTCAAGGTATCCACGATTGACCCAGAATACCCTAATTATAATTAGGTCCCTAACTATCAAATATTACGCATTCGATCCCAAACATATTTAATTAAATTCTAAAGTGCACGCAACTTAAATAAAATTCACGTTGTCACATTAGACATGAAACGTCACATATTTAAATAATTAAAACACATAACACTCGGTCTGACCTCACTCGTGATGTAACACCCGAGCGCAAGGTGCCACATCTCCCGTACCGAGATCCGACCCGCATATGAAATGGATAATCCACACACGAGCTAAGTCACGGCGAATGGGGATACACACACTCTCTAGGCTAGGTGGGACTAACCCTTAAACCATAAATCAGAGAAAAACATTAAAGCGGAAGCAATAACCGATCATATATCATATATATATATACTACGAGCATCCAAGCTCTAAAAATAATTCATATGCATCATTCACATGCCATCATGGCTCAAAAGATATACGCTCCAGTCATAAGTAAATACAATAATCAAAAGTAAGACTATGCAAGTGTACGACCAAAATACAAGAGCTAGAAACGAATGCAAGACCTATCGACTCAAATTCCCGCCTAGCTCCCTGACACCTGCACAAACAACTGAAAACCAAACGGGTTTAGTCCAAAAGGGACTGGTGGGTATAAAATCAGGCATAAGTAAAGTATACAACGGTATTTAAATAGTCACATGCAAGTTATAATCCCAAATGAAGTTTTAGAAGCAATTCCCAAGTGGGTGAGATAAAGAAAGCATTAAAAGGGGTTATAACAATCAATTTACAATAGGTCATTCGTGGCCCGGCGAGTGAGCGTGCATTATCTCCAACCAACACCTTGTGTAGTTCAATAATCGTTCATTCTTTATTTCTTTTCATGCATGTCATTCTTTTGTGCACAATCAATCGATTCTAGTCAATCGGTCATATACACCTTATTCCTCCGGGTTGGTGGATGGGTTTGCAAGACCCGGCCACCCAATCAATGACCAAAAGGGGTTACATTACTCCCCAGATTGCGCTCAGCTCCCATTCCCCGCCAATCTCCTGGCGAGGGCCGGTATCACCGTAGTTTGGTGGGGACTAGTGCGAGGGATCACCGTCAGCCCATGCTTTCCCGGATAGCCACTCACACCAAGACCCCGGGCCCCAATCAGTGCAATCAATCATGATCTCGCCAAATAATCGGTAGGGTATGACAAGAAAAGGGTTTTACGTTCAAAATCTTTTACCCGAAAATGACTCAATGTATATATGTATATATATATATATATATATATATGGCTTAAGCTTTGCACATAAGGGTATATTGGGTTATTTTATCTAAATAGTAGAGAAATCCACCTTAAACCGACAAAAGAAGACATAAAATCCTCACGGATCGGCCTCGTCTCCAACGGGGATTAAAATATGTGCAAGAAAGGTGAAGTGAGACTCAAAATGACCAATTAAGACGCTCGGAAATGAAATGATCATGAGATGAATGCATAAAAGAGTATAAAATGTAATAAACACGTTCATGTGCACTATTAACATCTTAAAGACATATAAACTTTCACTTCATTCGTTACAAGAATCAATCAAATCCATTTAAGTTCATTACTCCCATATTCCATACCAAATTCCTTCAAGGACTTCAAATAACGATCATAACACGTAGTAGATCATGTATACATATCATACAATGCATAAAATAAGGAATATATAGTCATTAGGGTTCAAATATGAGAGTAAAATCCATGCATGCACATATTATGACCAAAGAAGACATATTGAAGCATATCTCGGAAAATATTCAATGAAAAATCACCAAACTTCACAACACATAAGATAACACAATATATGACATGTTAATGAAGTGAATAAACTAAAATCGAGCCAAATAAGCCATGCAATTAACGTTGAAAAACTGAAATTTCATGCAGAAATGTGAAGGGTCGCGGCCGCAACCCATTTCATTCATGAAATGGTAGCGGCTGCTACCCATGCAAATTCCGGAATATTGATCAATTTTTCTAAAAACTCGAAACATGACAATTTTTAGGTGTTGGCCGCGACTGGAAATGCACAAGGTTTAGGTCGCGGGAGCGACCTGAGAGACGATGCAACAAAGACGTGAAAGAGGTCGCGGCGACTACCATTTTCCTTCATGGTTCGATGGCGGCCGTGACCGAGCTGTTACAGCAGCAAAAATGTAATAAAAACAGAGCAGAAACCATGCCACAACTTCACTAACTTGCTCAGCTAAGATATGATCCCAATTATGCTACAAAACAACTCCAAAGTAACATATAAATCAGCCCCCAAGAGTGATCAACGTGAGAAGAAGGTATGGATGATCATTTCATGATATATCTTCAAAATTTTATTAATGGCAACTCATGAATGCTTCAAATACCAGATAATACATCACCATAAATGCAAAGAGGGAATCAAGCCCTTCCTATTCATGCTTTGAATCAACCAAATTCCTCAAGAATTGAAAGAGATCAACATATGCATCCATAACCTAACTATTTGTCCATTTCAGCCACAAACCCATGAAAACATGCTCAAAATTGGGGATGAATGGATCAAAATAACTCATGAAGAATGTATAATACAACCCTAAGCTTACCTGGTGGATTGGATGAGGTTTGGAGGAGATTTGAGCCTGAATCTCCAAGGATGGAAAGAGCTACGGGAAAGACTGGAAAGCAGGGGATGTTTGGCTGAATTTCTCCAAGTGAGAAGGTTTAGTTCGGTAAGGGTGAGCAAGAGAAGCTAGGGGGTTGAGTTAGGGATTCAAGGGATCTAACCAAGGTTAATTTGGTCAAGGTTTGAATAAGTTATGGCTCTTTTAGTAAAAGGTGGCAGTTTAGGCGTCCGTTGCATGTTTCGTTTGAATTTCGGAGGTCCAAATGATACTAGAAAAATATAAGGCTAAGTTTATTAAACTCGAATCTTCGATGCGAGTTCAACGAAGTTGACGAAACTCGAATCCGAGTTTCCTAGCTCAAGATATCAAATAAGGAACCAATGGTGCGCTAATTGCTCGTTAGCCCCCGTTTTGGATTCCAAAATCAAAATAAATTCCAAAACACAATTAAACGCATCCGAAAATATGAATGAGCATATAACCATATTCATAACATATATAAGTCCAACGTATTAAATTTCCACCCAATTCCGAATTCATTTCACATAAAAACGGCAAGCAAACAATTCATTCAAGATCAAATAGTTCAAAATTCATATAAACTCAAATTCAAATATTTTCAAACAATTAAATATTTCAATAATTCATATAATATA
The DNA here is from genome assembly GCA_037501455.1 of Lantana camara. NCBI lineage: Eukaryota > Viridiplantae > Streptophyta > Magnoliopsida > Lamiales > Verbenaceae > Lantana > Lantana camara. The sequence continues at coordinate 46,022,059 of CM074859.1, forward strand.
AAATAAAGCAATTAATAACATAATTAAATAAATTAAATGTGCACGTAATTATCACATAATTCATACCTGAACGATTTGAAAAGTCGGGGCGTTACACGTGACGTCATACATGATTAGTCTTGAAAACACGGGGCGTTACAAGAAGTGCCATGGATTATATCCGACTATAATAATCTACTATTCAAAATAAATGAGTCTGAATATAAAAATTATATTATTCGAAATAAATGAATCTAATATAAAATTAAAGTATTCCATCAATAAAAATTACAATATGACTTTTTATGATATTTAGTAAATTAACTATTATATAAATAAGCAGTCCTAATACAAACCATTGTTTAATTAGAATTTCAACTTATATATCATTGTATTTGATGATACATGTTTACTAATATATCATGTTTTATTAATTAATCTTAAATTAACATATCTATATATATATTATAAAAGCACGAATGTTTCTTACAAAATGCTGATCACCTAAAATGCACTCATAATACTTATGTCAATAATTATTAGTTGGGGGTAGTTATGTAAATACATGTTATAAATTATTAATGTAAATATATTAAAAAAGTACTTACTAATATGAAAAAGAACTCTTGCTAGGAGAGAATTATTTTAATATTAAGTAGGCTATGAAATTGATAAAACAAAATAATTAAATACAAAATAATTTGTAGGGAAAATCCCTAAACCGTAACAAACATGTCGAAATCATCGAGAACACACAAGCGGAAGCGTACCTTGATCCATAGCGATTCGAAGTTGATTCGGTGATCCAAGGTTGTGATCTTCTAAGTCTTGATATGTCGTCTCTAAAGCATGGACACGCCGAAAAATGTCACCGTGCAGTGTTGGACACGTGTCGGACACGGACAAGGCTCCGACACGCCTCCGACAGGTGTCCGACACGCCTGATATGTGTCTGAATTTAAAAAAAAAAAAGAAAAAAAATAGGGACACGGTGTCGAACACTCCGCTACTTGGATACGGATTGCAAAGGATTTTGATTTATGGAAGGAGGCGGCTCCATAACGACATCTCCATGGTGGTAGTGAGTGTTTTGGAAATTGGAAGGAGGAGCATCATTATTGCAACATCTTCTATGGGCGTTAATGCTTTCCAATTCATCTGAGCTAGCGCAAATCACAACCAGAAACGAAATGAACCACAAATCTTCTTAACCCCCTCGAATTAGACAAAATAATCGGAGCCCATCTCAGATCTAACGAAGGATCAATTGCTAAAACACTGAAAATGTTATCAAAATTTACGGTATTAAGTACTCACTGCAGGGACCTATACAGAGCTCATCGTGGGCCTCGAAGAGCTTGAATTATGGAGTGATCCAACTGAAATTCTTTAGGGTTTACAATACAATTGGTTTTGAAGTAAGGAAGATGAAGACTGCCGTGGGGAGAAAATTATGTGAAGAATGGTGGGATGGGGAGAAGATCTGAAGACTAAGCGGCGAAGTGAATGCATGTAGTTAAGGTTTACCAAAAGAATTTTTTCAACCCTTAACTTAATACGTTAACCTTTTGGGCTTTAGGCCTACAAAACTCTAAATGTGATTTTATTTTATTAATTTTCTTTTTCCCTATTATGTAGCATTCTTCTAGACATTACAGCCAATGAGCCAAGTATATATATTCACTTGTAGTTACTTTTAAATATTAGTCACTCGATATTAAAGATAATTTAAATAACACAAAAAATATTTTATTCTTACAAAATAAAGGATATTTGGGTTATATATATATATAGCCGTGTCGTGTCTTAAAATTTTGAAAAAATCCGTGTCGCCGTGTCCGTGTCGCCGTGTCCGTGTCGTGTCGTGTCGTGTCCGTGTCCGTGCATCATAGTACGCCGTCTATTCAATTCTCGGGGCAGAAAAGAAGACAAGGAACGTATCTGACTTAGGGACCACAACCCTAATATATAATCAAAAGTAGGGCACCTTAATTATGGGCCCATCAATCATAATTAAGTGTCCATGGGTTTCTACACATAAAAGGCTCATACTTCAACAAATATTTCTATAAGCCCATATAATTAAATAAATCTTAAGTAGATCACTCAATTGGGCTCGTATTATGAGATAGCCTACGTACAATTTACTGAATATTTGAGACCACTAAATGGAAAACCCAACAATCTCCCACTTGGTCCACATATGTTTCCAAATAATTGTACATGATTTTAAACTTTAGTGCGCGCAACCTTAGCAATCTCTACTTTCGAAATATTCCCAAACAATTTGGTCCATCAATTATGTCATTATAGGATAAAAGCAGCTTTCGTTACACAATTCGTAACTAAACCGAACAATGGTCACAATACTAACACAATCAATGACATAGATCAAAAGTATGGCATGTAGCATGGAAATTACATGTAATGTGATCTTAGTTATGCCTATTTCCAACTGGTCCTACCTTATGACTCAAAGAGTCCCAAAGCACTTTCAAATACTTAATGCAAAACCGCAATAGAAAGCCAAAATCCTTATTGTCAGAGTATTCAATCAAATAAAACTTTATTTGTCTCATAAACCTCAGTTTGTACAGAACATAAAACATGTCAATAAGCAAGACGAAAAAAAAACCACAAACTCATACCACTAAGACATGTCATCTAGTATTTCTAAAAGGTATATAAGTAAAATTAATAAAGCAATAAACAATTCATTAAATAGTATTTTTTGAATACATATTATAAAATTTACGGATAATTAATAAAACATCCCTACTATACTTCAATACTTTTCCTAAACTCCCCCATTTAAGTTTTTCTATATTTTAAGGATCAATTATTCATGAAATTTTTTCTAAACCCCCTATTTCGTATAAAAACACTAAAATACCATTAATAAAACATGAGAAATTACCCCAATGCCCTTATTTTTTCTTCCCCATTTTTTCCTTTTTTTTTCTCTTCTTCTTCCTGCGTTTACAGGAAAACGCAGGTTTTCTCACAGTAGCTCCGGCACCGTCTTCGACCACTTTCTGGAGATGGCGCCTACGTGTTTCAACTCGATTCGATGACCCGACTTCATTCGTGGTAGCCCCGTCTCACGAAAATGGCCGGAGAAGGCGGCGGAGCTCCCCTGAAAATATGGGTTTTTTCAAGACAAAACGGGCTTTCCGTCGGTGACATTCCGGTGACTTTTTTGGACGATTTTTGTATGGATCTTGAAGATCTCGACACGAAGAGTCCATTGCAATTTACGGAATCGATTTTCGTTAATCGGTTTGGGAGTTATTGTCATTTCTTTTTTTTGAAAATTTTTAGATCTAAAATTTTTGATTTGAATTTGAGAACAAATGACTATAAATTTTGAAAAACTAACCGAAGATATGGAACGAGGACGAGGAGTACGTTCCCGGTGAATTTTTCGGGATTTTTTGGACCACCTCCGACGGCAGAGCTCCGGCGAAATGAGGGTAGAAGAAGATGATGAGGTGTGGATTTAGTAAAAAGGGTGTGGAAAAAGTAAAAAAATAGAGGTAAAATAGACTTTTTAGATGATTAGGGGGTTTAGGAAAAATGTATTATGTATTGGGAATTGTAAATGTAAAAAAATTGAATTGGGGGTTTTGAATAAGTATTAATGGTATTTGTTACTGTTTAAAAATTTGCCCTAAAATTTATAACTGTTTTGAAAAAAGTAAATTTTAATGGTAATCGAATCTGATCCAATATCGGTAAAGAATTATCATATTAATGTCTTTATATTGGGCTCAAATACGATCCATTATATGACCGTCATAGCCTATACTAATTCAACCTCTTCTGATCTCCATCCATAGCTTGTTGTATTCCGCTCAAAATCGCCTACACAGTTTCGGATTTTCTCCATTCAAATCAAGTTGTGCGAAATTCTGTAGAGATTTGAAGCCCTAATCATGTACAACGGAATAGGGTTACAGACGCCTCGTGGCTCCGGCACCAATGGCTACACGCAATCGAAAAAGTTCTTTGTGAGGCCGAAGACGAACAATGTCGTCGCCGATTCGGTTCAGGGAACCGCCGGCGTCGCTGGAAAGCCGAATAAGGAGATATTGGATCACGATCGTAAGCGGCGAATTGAACTCAAGCTTGTCGTGTTGGAGGATAAGTTGAGCGAACTGGGGTATACGGAGGCGGAGATTGCTGAGAAGCTCGATGACGCCAGGAAGTCGCTAGAGGATGGGGAAAACAATGGCGGTCTTATCTCAGAAAGGTGAGTCACTTTTTTGAATTATTATCTCTTTTATTGACATGAAACTGTGATTTGTTGATTTGTTCAACTTTTTGGGTCATTTTGACTGAATGTTCTCTGCATTTTATCAGCGTTTCACAAACAGAAACACATCAGAGCTCTGCAGTGAAGGAAAGGAAAACGGAGACTCTGAAAGCCGCACTTGGAATGGAATGGGAAGCTGAGAAAGAAATGAAACGCCGCGGAGACATTGTCTGATTATCATCACTAGTTAGTTTGAAGAAGCAGAGTCATAACTGAAGTCTTGAGGCTAATCACTTGTGTAAAAGTAGTTTGGAGTAGCAGTGATAGGATCTTGGATAGGGTTTGCCTCTTCTTTGGTTCCTGACTTTGGTAAAAAAAGATGAAGTCTTGAGGCTGATCACTTTTGTGAAGTTCTAATGAAGTCTTGAGGCTGATCACTTTTGTTTTGTCAATAGAATTGTTTTGTGCTGTCATATAGAATTGTTATTGTACTAAAGTAATTAAAATAGGCATTTTGTTTTGGTTCCGGGGAAATCATGGTCACAAGGCCTACACAATCAGAACATCAATGAGGTCTTCCGGCCGGAAACTCCCAAAGTATGCAATCAGTCTGAATTTCATGCCCCATCTTCGTAAGACTATCAGCTGTCGAATTTTGTTCTCTGGGGATATGTTGGATCAGAGCCTCCCAAGGCTTGTGCAGTAAGATACGACAGTCGATAATCAAGATTTTCAAAGGGTGATAATCCACCTTTTCCATCCTGACCCACTTTTGGGCGATCTCGAAGTCAATCTCAACCTCAATTTTGGGGAAACACCTCCAAAAGTTCCAGAACATTAATAGAGACACGCCCAAGCTTCATCGAGTACCCAGTTATCCAGGCTCCGCCCGAGTCCTGAGTAATCCTGCCCGCAGGCTCTGCCTGAGTCCCGAGAGTAATCCTGCCTGCTGCTGCCGAGTTGGTGTGATTGAAATAACTCCCATCGGAGTTAAGCTTAAACCCAACCATCCCCTGGTTTTATCCATGGCAGCTCCTTCTTTGTCTCCTCGCTTTATCCAGTCTGTGCTCCATGGATTGTAGCAGATCAATAGCTAACTGTTTGATGTTTTGGATGGTAAAATCCCGAGGTTCCCGAATGTTTTGATAAGCTAGTTTATTTCTAGCTTTCCAGAGGCTCCAATAGGTTGAAACTAAGACCACCCACAATGGCCAACTAGGTTCCAGTACGTTATTCCCCTCCATGGTGAAAGCTTTTTCATGCCATCTGGCCTCTGTTATGCTGCGAAACTGCTGCCAACTAGCTGGGTATTTCTAGTAATATTGAAGTGTCAATTAAGAAGAACAAATTTGCTATATGATTAAAGATTACTCTAGTAATATTAAAGCAACAAATTTGTGTGATGAATTTCCTTGATGCCAGTCACCCTAAATATTATTGTATAATAGAATACAAATTATTTCCTTTGTTCTCCTTTTCCCTTTTCTCTTGGAATTTGTTGTCTTATATTTCGCGATCAAAAATATATATTTTATCTTTAATAACAAAGATGAAACGAGTCCTGTATATTTCATTGCATATAGGAAAAAGGAAAATTACAAGGGACCCCCCTCTTATCCAACTGTCTTCATTCACACATTCAAATCCAACGTTCCATTGTCTTGAATCTTATCCACCACCCACAGAAATCCCACCAGTTCTGGCAGTCCAATTCATCACACAACAAATCAACAATGGCTGCCACTCCTCTGCCCCCACATTCAATCCCCCGATTCCTCACAATCCCACCTTCAATTCCACCAACCCATCTCTCCAACCTCTCTTTCCCAAGCAACCCATCACTCGACCCACCATTTCCCCTCAAAAAACCCACCCCAATAACCCGCCCAAATGCGAAGAAGAAAAATCCATGGCTCGACCCATGGGATCAGGGCGACGACCCCGACATGGAATACGGGTCGTTGTTCTCCGACGGCAAACAAGAGGAGGACACGCGGCCGCCGGATGATCCGGACAACCCGTATGGGTTTCTGAAGTTTCCGGCGGGATACGCGGTGGAGGTGGCGTCGTTGGGGTTGAAGGTGAGGGGCGACGTGCGGCGGTGCTGCTGCGTGGTTTCAGGCGGCGTTTATGAGAATCTGCTGTTTTTTCCGACGATTCAGCTGATCAAGGATCGGTATCCGGGGGTGATGGTGGATGTGGTGACGTCGCCGAGAGGGAAACAGGTTTATGAGATCAACAAGAATGTGAGGTGGGCTAATGAATGGGATCCTGACGATGATTACCCTGTGCTGGCTGATTATGTTGATATGCTTGGAGTCATGAAGGTCAGTTCAAAAGATTTAAGCACATTTTGACATGTTTTGGAAAATTAAACTTTTACCTATGTTAATTGAAAAAGAAAAAGTTGAACGTAATCATCTATGCTTATAAATGGATTTATGGCTAGTTGGGAAGTTTTCCATCCATTGATCGATAAGTATAAAATACTCATCTTCTCATTACATCACTTTGACGGAATCAAATTTAAGATAGAATTACCCATATTAAGAGGAAAAATTTTGTTTCAATAGAAAGGGAAGAAAAGAAAAATCTAACCCAATGTAAGTGTATTACACTTACTACTTGATTTGTTATTTTCGCTAAATTTTCCATTAATCACTCGTGTAAAACATTCGTTGCTCGTTACGTGATGTCAATGTTTTTGGTATTTTTAATGTGTTGTATCCTATTTTAAAAAACAAGATCTTAAAAATGTTTGGTAAAAAAAAAAAAAGGAAAATTCAACAGCGCTAGTAATGATAATTATATAATTAATATGATTAAAATAAGAATAATGTGTTAAAATGTTAAAATAAGTTGGTATTCTCCAATGGTCCAACTGATTTTCTATAGAACATAACTCATGTGTTAAAAAAAAAATGGTATTCTCCAGCTTATTTAAAAGAAGTTGATGATAAGCTATAAAGCTCGTTAACATCTTATTTAAAATATCAAAAACTCTTTTGATAAAAAAAAATTGTAATTTTGACCCTGTAATTCGAAAGAAATTTTCATTTTTATCCTTTTACTTTGCCTTTGATTTTAGTCCCAAAATATTAAATTAGGAGAATTTCTAATTTTAGTGTCTTTTTTTTGTATATTGCAATTTTGATATACTTTTTTTTGATATTGCAACTTTGGTGTAATCCTCTTTTTGAAAAAGCGGAATCACTGTAGTGAACAGTGAATCCGCTTTTTCAAAAAGAGGATTCAATACAAAATTTTATTTCAAAAAGAGGATTACACTAAAGTTGCAATATCAAAAAAAAGTACACCAAAGTTGCAATATAAAAAAAAAAAAAAGACACTAAGATTAGAAAAAACCCATTAAATTACAACAAAGAATCATGGGTCTGAGTTTTGGCTAATAATTGCAGAAAAGGGATATGTAATTAACAAAAATATTTTGTTTGGTTTGGCTTGTGGGATTTAGGTAATATTTAACTAAATAAACAAATCATGTGTTTTGAGTTTTGGTTAATATTTGCAGAATAGGTACTATGACATGGTGCTGTCAACAAAGTTGGCGGGGTTAGGTCATGCTACATTCATGTTTATGTCAAGTGCAAGGGACAGAGTTAGCTACATTTACCCCAATGTCAATGCTGTTGGAGCTGGATTGCTGCTCTCAGAAACATTTACACCTGACACTGTCAATCTATCTGAAGGTGGATACCATATGTAAGGGCCCTCAAGGGGGCCGTCGCCCCCCGATTTTCACTTCAATATTTTCGAAATTTTTTCTTTTACCTCGGATGGAATAAGGAGATAAGTTTTAGGGCGACTAGGTTTATGATCCTTGGGGTTAGGTCAATTTACAAATTAATCTCTTTTGTTTGAAAAACTACGATTTGGTGCATGGCATTTCCGGGGGTAGTTTGAAAGTTTTACACAATTATAGCAAGAAACTGCAATATGCTTCTTTTGCCATAATTGATATGGTGCATGGCACCTGAAAACACCTTCTTTTTTCCTACTATTTTCTGTTTCAGGTACCACCAGATGACGGATTGGCTCGCGAGACCTTTCCGCAGTGTTCCGAGGCAGCCCATCCCTCCTCTAAAAGTGTCGATCTCGAGGAAGCTGAAGGAAGTAGTCGAGGAGAAATACACGAGCGCTGGTGCAGTGAAGGGGAGATACATTGTTATTCATGGTATTAAATCTGACTCAAAGGCTTCCATGCAATCTAGAGGTGATACTGATAGCTTGCTGCCTATTGAGATATGGGATGAAATAGCCGGTGTTATAAGGTATAATTATAGACTTTGTTTCGTAGTTTACATTTGCTGATTCATTTGTGGAATTTCTTCACCAGTTTATCGAGATGGGATCTAACTTACAGACTCTCTGATTTGATGTGTGTAGTGGACTCACGCCGGTTTTTGTCATCCCACATGAGAGAGAAAGGGAAAATGTTGAAGAAGTAGTTGGAGATGATGCTTGTATTGTGTTCATTACCACCCCCGGCCAGGTTTGATTTATTACTTTTAACGGTTAATTACATTTACCTCCCTTCAGCAATTTTTATGTTACCTACCATATGTACCCCTCTTAGATGGAATATTACACTTACACCCCTGGGGGTTGTCCCACTTCAATCTACCCCTTCTTACTTTGTATTGAATAATGAACTTGAACTAACTCAATCCTCAAAAGCTAGCTCGAGGGGAGAGAATTGTCAAGATAGATGCCGAATAGAATCCCTCTGATATCATATTAAAAAATGGTTTCGACCTAACTCAATCCAAAAAATTAGAACAAGATTGTCAAACCATTATATATTGAACACTAGATTTTTGAATTTTGATGGGGTATATTTAACACTTCAATCCAATGAATTGATCGATCAAGAGGCTAAAGCCTTTATTTTTGTTCTAGAGAAACTTCAAAATTACATACACACCCCTAACCCTAGGTACGCGGTTGGTATTTTGGGGGATGAGGGCAAGATTTAACATTTTGGGGGATGAGGGCAAGAGTTAAAAGAGAAGAAAATATTGTAGTTTGACATTTTGGGGGATGAGGGCAAGAGTTAAAAGAGAAAAAAATATTGTAGTTTGACGGACAAATCAAAGGGTTTACTATTTTGAACTTAAAATTTTAGAATTGAAAAAATAATTCAAATATTTTCACAAGGGCCACAAAAATTTAGAGAGCAGTCGTCGCCACCAGCCACCCTTTGGCGTCACCGCCCGACCCTGTTACAGGAAATATGATACTTGCACTGCTAATAAACTTTAAAATTACAGATACACCCCTAATCCCTCAGAAAATATGAAGTACCCGGTGTGCCTTGGAGGCTTGGAGGCCCTTTGCAATACACTGACTTTAGGAGGGGTTGGTTGTAATTTAGAAAAATGGGTTTAACTGGCTATAGGATTTGAATTCACCGAAAATAAATTTAAATGCAATACAAGATTTCAAAGGGGGGTAAATGTTATTAACCATTTCTTCAAATATGGCAATAGATATTGATTTTTTGGATTTTTGATGTACGTGCAATTATTTCGTAAAATCACAATGTATGTGCTTTGTGTTAGCTTGCTGCTCTAATCAATGACTCTGCCGGAGTGATAGCGACGAATACAGTAGCCGTTCAACTTGCTCATGCACGTGAAAAACCAAGGTACTGTACAACTTGTTCTGATCTATACAAACATAATTTTCTGAATTTTATTTACAAAACTCAGATATATATCATTTTATGAACTCTTTAATTATCTTCTGATTGTATTTTTCTGTAGTGTGGCGTTGTTCTGTTCGGAAGATAAGGCTAAGGTATTTGTGCCGAATCCAGAAGAGAAGAGATGTGCAATTGTTTCGTCCAAGACTGGAAAATTAGTAGATATTGACGTTGAAGCTGTTAGGACAGCAGTCCAGATTTTCACCATGCCTTTGGCTATCGTCTAAGGAGATCTGTGTGTATTAACATGTCTTATTTTGTTTATAGATAATGCATTTGTAAAAGACGTACTTGTGTCAAATGGTCATTCTTGCTAGGGCTTCATTCAACTAATATGTATAATATTTGTTCAATTTTCTTTTATGCGGGCTCGATAGCCTTTTAAGCCTACAGTTACCTCGATTGCAATTTTCAGGTGCCTACCAGAGTCATTGTTGTTTCTCACGCCCCAAGACTTTAGTCTACGGATGATGGACTACATAGAGAGTTTTCTGTGGAGTTTTTCTGTATTCAATATTTTGTATAGACTTACCTCACAAATAAGTCATATATATATGGAATAGAGTTAGTGTTACGTAAACCGCTCTATTCTATAGGGGAGTGTCACAATAGTTACAAAAACTTCTCTCTAATATTTAGGGATGTGGCCAGACCCCACCTATTAACTACAACTCTCACTCGGCCACATAAGCCGCTTAATTATACAAAATAATTTTATGACAATACCTCTTTTACTTTTTATACAAGATGTAGCGCCCAGAAAGGGGGGCCACCACATCCCCCGCACTTAAACCCGAACCCACATATGAAATGGATTTCCATACATGAGCCCAAGTCTAAGCGAACGGGAACCTACACTCACACGCTAGGCTAAGCGGGGCTACAACACGAACAGAGCGCGCAGACAGACAATAAGAATGCGGAAGCAATATCATAAGGATCGCAAAGGAGCTTTATACTAACATATACATCATATACCACGGCCTGACGGCCCAAAAATAGGTCAAGTATTAACATAAATCTCCGAATACATATTTAGGATTCAAAACAGTTCATAAAAGTAATTAAAATGCAGTAGGTAAAAATGCCGACTCGACCTAAACTCGAAAGTACGACACGACCGACGCACTTCCCCGCCTAGCTCGAGCAACCTGCAACTAAAGTGTTAAAAGGAAGGGGTCAGTCAAAAGTCGACTGAGTGAGGGGGCTAACGCACACCCACACCATAACTACATATAGAGCATCACAAATAGTCAAAGGGGTCGATCATGAACCGAGCTAGGGTTTTTCATACCAAATCATTTTAAAACATATATAATACAAAGGAAATCCCAACCCGTTTCACAACCACCAAAGCATAAACGAAACATAAACGTCCGGCGAGTACGGACCTCCTCAACTCCTCATACAAATCATAAATACATAAGAATTCATAAATTCATAACTCCTCAACGCCTTGGTGATCGGGAATCAAACCCTTTCCACCCATATGGATTCTATATACATACGGGGTAGCTAACCCACGATATGCCTTCCCCGGTTATTCACCGAGGGCTCAAGGTAAGAGCGCCTTCTCAACCTCCAAGAGTCGCACGACACCACCTCAAATGGGATGTGCACAGGCTTAACCCGACGGCCCTTGCCGTACCGGGGGTCCTTACCCACAATCCCTGGGCCCGGATTCATAAGAAACATGCCAATAACCCATCTTTCAGGACACATCTCGCGGAATCATAAAGGAAACGTACAAGGGATTCAAAATCATAAGCTCAGATACGCCCATACTTATACCATTTTCATAAATTCGAAAAGGGATTCATAAATCATAAACGTATCATAAGCATTCGTATTTAACCATATAATACATATATAGCCACATACGGGATACGAAATCAATAACATAAAGGCCATAGGTCGTTTATCTACAAGAAAAGATCCTAACCCTCACCTTGAAGTGGAAGCGGAGTGAAAATCGGACAAAAGAAGCAACCGAACACCTAAACCTCAGGCTCTTTAACTTCGTGAAGAGGCTCTGAAATAAAAGAACGCAAGACCCGAGACTTAGACTCAAATATGTACCAATTAGACGCTCGGAAATGCTTAGGAATGCAATTAAGGCAAATGAAATGCATAACCATGACAAATGAACCCTACCAAATCATATTCACACAATTCATAGAAAATGAGATCATAAGTTCAAAACAAGGCACATAATGCGTAATATAACAAGCTACATTGCATACACATCATAAACGAAGAAAGAAAACACAAAGAAAAGCAACGAAGCGATAAAACGAGCAATTGTCGCCGCCATATTTTCAAATGACACGGCCGTGTTGGGTTTTAGTTCAAAATGGACACGGCCGTGTCCGGTTAAAATAAATTCAAGAGCTTAATTCGAGAGGCTGACACGGCCGTGTTGAGTTTTAGTTCAAAATAGACACGGCCGTGTCCGGTTTTATAAAAATAAATTGCTCCAAGTCGAGAGGCTGACACGGCCGTGTCCAAAACATGCATAAAGATGACACGGTCGTGTTGGCCTATCGTCTTCGAAAAAAAATAGCAGCAGCAATAGTAACTCTGCGTGAAAAAACAGAGCAAGGAAGCAGGGGAGCATGCAGCAACAACAAGCAACAACCTCAAGCCACAAAACTCATGCAAATGAAGGAAAATCACTCCCTAATTAACATACAATCATCCCATCATCCCAAAAGCTCAAAAATTATCATATATATCAAGAATTCTCATAAAAAAATTCAAATTTCATCAATTGCAACTTCCACCATGCTCAACCATATTGAAAAGTGAGATCATATAAGCATATTAGAGTCATAAGAGATCATATATATAACTTCAAACTAAAGCTTAAGTCCAAGAAACCAAGGTGATCATCAAACCCTTAAAATTCATGTCATGTTCCATATGTGTATCAAACATAGCCCAAAGCATGGAATTAATAGCTCAAAATGACCATGTATTCAAGTACATATCAAATACTAGCTTACCCCTTAAAGATGTTGGAAGAAAATGGAGATTAGAGCTCAATCTCTCCTATGGGTGAATAGTGACGGGTTTTGAGCTTGAACTCCAAAGTTGCTGCACTTTTCCTCTTTTTCCTTGTGTATACCGACATTGAGAGAGGGAGAGATGAATATGCTCAGTTTTAGTGTAAAGTGGGGCCAAGCTTGAGGGTAATATGTCAAGAATTGAGGGACTAAGGTGCAATTAAGTGAAAGGTAGTCATATAAGAGCGAGGTAAGTTTCCGGTCGGATTTCGGATTACCAAATGAGCTTAAAAGGTTATAAGGCTTAGTTCATCGAACCCGAATCGTCGAAACGAGTTCCACGGTGGTGACGGAATTCGAATCGGAATTCCCGAGCTCAAATTACACATATTGGAACCCAAGGTGCGCTAAAAGCGTTTTAACCTCCTTTAGGTTCCGAACGTAACAATTAATTCAAAAGCTCAACAATTAGATTCGAAAACATGTAACGAGCATATATCCAAGTTCATAACACGTAATTCTCTATCATACTAAAACAACAGAAAATTCCGGATTCAATTCAAGCATCAACGAATCAAATCTTAACAAATAGCATTCATAATCATATAAAATTCATTCAAATCCATAAGAAATATTTGAAATAAGAATTAAAAGAATAAAGAATAGGAATTTAAATAAAATAAATTAGGCACATACGTCATACCTGTATGGTCTGAAAGTCGGGGTGTCACACAAGAAATGGGGCGTGCGACCAAAAAGTAACAAATAATGTTATATTAAGTTATCATCCAACTAACATAAAATTTTTACATTTACGATACCCCAAATCATTTCAGCGTCACCAATAGCATATAATGTCCCTTTAAGCTATATCGATATTCTATGACTACAACACATAGTCGCCTGAGCCAATATGGTGAAAATAAAATGATTGTTCCCTAGATACCATGACAATACATCTTAGCTTAATTGCTTTCCTATCGTGCTCCGTGGGACTGTATATTTCTTAGTCCTTGGAAAAACACAATAAAGTAGTATCATCGAACTTCGACTTCAAGTCACAGTTCTAGGTCAGAAAGTATCAGTCATATGTGGATACACAAATCTGTAAGGCCACACTGTGACAAAAGAAGGGAATCAATTGTCACCCTTTGTACCAGTCATCATAGAGCACACATAGTATGACATGTGTGTCATGACATAACTCCCACTAAGCTAAGCATGTCACATACCTATACCATGCGAATTCTTAGTCTAAATTTTTACTCAAAAAATCTAACCTAAGCCTCTCGATCAAACACACTCATTGTTCATCTACCGTTGTAAATTCGACTTTAAGGTTTTAAATGATAATGCAAAATTTCATATTCGACTCATCTAGAGCCTCATCTTAGGCTTACTAAGGTAACTGCAAAGTTTATTATTATAATCCTTACAATGCAAGACAATAATCCAATGTTACACACACCTAGTGTTTAACATGGGTTTGTCTCATCCTGATCGCCACTTATGTATTAGGAAAATTACTTGTGTGACAGAGTGAAATATTGTATATGTGACACCCCGTCTTCTCAGCAATCTAGGTATGACATCACGAGTGAGTTTTATTACGTAGTTTAACTACTTTAATTACAAATATGTGATGTTACATGCCTAATGTGTCAATATGAGTTTTATTTCATGTTATTTTTCGCCTTAGAACTCGTTTATTACGTGTTTGGACTTGATAGTCCACTTATTTGAAGTTTAGGGACCTAATTGTAATTAGGGTGTTTGAGTAATTTTTGGCTAATTTGAACTCGGGGATTCAAATTCGAATTTCGACTTCACCATTTGACTTATTTCGATGATTCAGGTCCAATGGAACTAGCCTCGCCTTTTTCTAAATCCGTTTGACCCCTTTACCGATTTAATTTCTAATCAATTGAATCGAACCCGTCGTGAACCGGTTTTTCTTGGCCTTAAGAGGACCGACCCCTCTTTCTTCTTCATTGTTGTTGCACGTTCCAAGGGGGAGAGGAAAAGATCAGAAGAAAAAACCACTATTCACTCCCGAACTTTGAGCTCAAGTTCCGACTTCCTCGCTCGCCCGATCAATGATCCAAGGTAAGTAATGTGTTCCACTCTTCGAGTACTTCATTTCATCCCGACTGTATCTTATTTTTCTTTTTCGAATCCATGGCTTTTATGAAGTGGATAAATAGTGTAGAAATATGGAATTTTCTCCCAATGTACTTATATGCGATCTAATTGAGCTAGAATCGTAGTATGTTGTTCCCATGAGTGTGCTTCTCGTTTATTCATTGGAATCGTGCTTGTTTCTTGCTCCTAGCATGAGTTACCATTGTTGCACCTTGTAGAGCTTTTATGACAACTTGTATTATGCTTCGATTCATGAGTTCTAAGTGTGTTTTAGTTGTTAAGCATGTAATTTGGGACTTATATTTGTAATTTAGTGTGATTTGGGCTTATGGTGGTGTGGCTACCAAATTTTCTCCTCTTTTTCCTTTTTTTTCTTGCCATGGCTGCTTCCTTGGAGTTTGGAGACGAAGGGGAGACACGCCCGTGTCTCCCCGCAGGCCATTTTCAGACACGGCCATGTCTAGCCGTGGTTGGCCACCTATACTGAGACACGGCCGTGTCTCAATTTAGGCATAGAGGGAGACACGACCGTCTCTCCCTTGTTTCGTAGGGTGTCTGTACTGAGACAACCCCATGTCTCAGTTTGTTCTTGGAGGGAGACATGACCCCCGTGTCTCCCCCCTTTTTGTGTGTATATGTGCTATGTTTCGTTTTGTATGGTCGTTTATGCTTTTATCCCTCCCTGATCATGATCCAACTTGATTTATAAATATGTTATGAGTATGGAATGATATATTATGACGCGTTTCATGATTTTATGGTATGCCTTGAATGTTTAAACGCGTTATGTGTTCATATATGAATAAATGTTACTATATGCATTTCATTTGTACGTGTTTATATTAATTGTGCACATGGACATCTCCTGAGGTGTTTCATGTCTGTGTTACACTTTGATATGTCTTCCTTGCTTGGAATTGACTTGAATATGTGATATGACCATGCATTTGCATCTCTTAAGTGTATATGTATACCCCGTGCGTCTGTGTGGTTCATCCTTGAGTCTAAGTCTGTGTTTTGCCTTCAGTTTGTCCAGGTGCACCCGGGGTGGTGTTTCGTGAGCTAAGTTGATTTCGTGGTGGATCACTTATCTTGTTCTAGGCCTCGTTGGTGTAAGGTGAGGTTAGGTTATAGTTAAACCCTATTGAAACATGCTCGTTTTCTATGCATGCAAACTATAACCTTAAGTATAAGTAAATATGTGCGAGATATGTAAGTTTATGACTTCGCTAAGCATTTGCAAGTATGATACGCTATGTACAAGCCTATGTACACTTGTTCTGATTTGGTATGATTCATTATATTTGCAACGCTAAACTATGCTTCAAACCCCCTCTTATAAGCCGAATGCTACAAGCTAAGGATATGTTATGGATTTGACACGGAGAGGTATGTAAAACATAGTTATTACAAGGTAAGATATGTTTGTAAATTATGATACGTTAATTTCTGTAGCGGGTTAAGTTTGATATGCTCTGCTCTGCTTTGTTCTGATCTGTCCTGGTATGATGGGCCCTGGAGTCTACGAGTCAGAAAGCCCGAGACAGCAGCGGACCGTCGGGTTAAGCCTGAGCGTAGTCTCTAATTTGATAGGGCTAACCCGGAACCCGCGAGGAGGTTTGGTAGAGCGAAGGGACCCTGAGGGGTTTTGAGTGTTCGCGCTCCCCTCTTCTATATGGATGGTTAGGGTCGCGCAACCCTTCCATCGCCGGATAAGGAGGTTTATTCTGTAAGTATGTTATGTTTTGATTTGATTTGCTATGTTATGATTCGTATGAGGAGCCCAGGATGGGATTTATTACTCTTACCCGCCGAGTTCTGTATCTATGCTTTGTTAAAGTTTGTGAAACGTGGATAGACTCATAACAAAGTTAAAATATCGAACTTTTGCAAGTATAAGCTAAGTTATGAAATGATTTGATAAGATTTGGTATGATTTAATATGTTTGATATGTATGAATTGTTAAGTTAAGTTTTGCTTTGTTTTGATAAGTAATCCCTATACGTATGTATCACGGGCAAACGTTTAGTGTGAAAAAACTATCCCTGAGTTCACGAACATTATAATTTGAACGTGCGCTCCTTATATGTATGTATTATTTTTGGGTAGCCCCTCACTCAGTTAGTGTGACTGACCCCTCTCTCCCCCTATTGTTTTAGTGTGTAGGTGTTGCGTGGAGTCCGAGCTAGGCGGCGTGTGTTGGGTCATTGGAGTCTGTCGAGTCTTTGGTCAAGTTTGAGTCCTTGCATACTCATTTTTATAATTTGTATAAGCTTAAACGTTTGTATGTATACCCGTATGACTTATTTTGATATGATGTATTTTCGGGACAGACTTCTAGGAAACAGATTGAACCCTTTTGTATTTATGATTATGTTTATATTCGTGATTAGGTATCTATGCTAGTTGAACCCGTCACCTGCTGCTTGTGCTTTAATATTTGAATGTATGTTTTGATTTCGCATACGCATTTGTGTTGTTGTTTGTTTTGAGTTTTGGGGTCTACGTTCCGCCTAGCTTAGGGGTGTGTCTGTCATTCTCCCGTTCGCCTCTGCTTGGTTCGTGTACGGGTTTTCCATCTCGAATGTGGATTGGGCTTAGGTCCGAGGGATACAGTGACCCACCGTGTGGGGTGCTACAATATACACAAAAGCATTGATAAAGAAATAATGATCTTATTTCAATAATGCTCAATACAAACGAAATGTCCAATACATAATAAAATTGATCCGTCACGCTAAATCCTTCATAATCCTAGGCTTAACGTATAAACATTAAAAGCATCCCTAGGAAAAGGTTTAGTTAATGGATCAACAATCATTTTATTAGTGGATATATACTTAAAGACAACTTCGTTCTTTTGTATAACGTCTCGTACGAAATGATAACGCCTCTTGATATGCTTGACCATTCAATGGAATTTTGAATCTTTGCCGAATTGGATGACAACTGTATTGTAATGCCCCGACCTTTTAGTTGTACAGGTATGAAATATGTGATAATTAGTTGTGCATTTAAATTATTTTAATTACGTATTTATTCATTTTATTTTTATATTATTTGAAATTCTTTGAATATATGGATTATTTGATTGAACTTTTATATGAAATTTTGGACGTTATGCTCTTATGTGATATGATCGCGTGCCGTTTGTATATGATTTGATTTTCGATTTTTGTGTAAATTTAGTATGTTGTATATTTATGTGTTATGAACATGTCTATACACTCGTTTCATGTTTTCGATCTCGTTTGATGTGGTAACGAATTTTATTTTGGGAACGAGACCAAAACGGGGGCTAAAGAGCATTTAACCAAATATCTTGAGCTCGGGAATTCGGATTCGAATTTCGTCACTCCATTGAGCTCGAATCGACGATTTGGACTAAATGGGACAAGCCTCATATTTTTCTAAGATCGTTTGTTACCCCGAAACCACCCCGTAAGTTTGCCTCGCGCCTAAATGACCACCTTCCACTAAATTGCACATAAGTCCCTCATTTTTCCACCTTTTTACATGATTCTTGGCCCCACATTTTCATGACTCATTGTACTATATTTCCCTTATCCATTTTAACTGGCCATAACTAAGAAAGAAAGGAGAATCAGCTGCAAACTTGGAGAAAACCCCTTCCTTTCCCGTCACCTTGCAACCAAGAGGGTATTTGAGCTCATATCTTCATTTTCCTCCATCATCTTCAAGAGGTGAGTTCATATTTGTGTTTGGCATCATTATGTGGTCATTTTCATCCATAAGTCTCAGATTTTAACTTGGATTTGATATGGCTTTGGAGCAAGATGATGAATAGTGTAACATCCCGGATTTCGAGGCCAAGAAGAAATAGGTAAATCAAAGACTAGAAGAAAGTATCAATCATTGTATGTGAACAATGTGTTTTTATACCTCGATTATTAAATGTTAGTCCATTACAAGACTCATATCACTATTCATTCACCGAGTCAAAACCTTCAAATACTCCTCATGAAACCTTATAAAGTTAGATTCCACATTTTCCGGATTCATATCCCAGCTTTTGTTATTCCGAAACCTACTTTGGAAATTGTTTGTCAAAAATTCCCATTAGGTCCCTATTTACTATTCATTCCTAAACGTAGAAATTTTCCGGGACACTTTTACCTATCCAATATTGGGTTCAAATGAATCCTTACGAAATTTTATGAATTATGGTATCATTCTCGAACCCTAATTCTCAATATAACTCCCGTAGTAGCCAAAACCGGCCCAAAACCCTAGTTTTTCCCTAAAGTGAAGATTTTCAAATTCTAACGTTTTCCCTACACAATACTATAACGATAACGATCCTTGAATTATTTTATGAATTCTAAGACCTTTTCCAAACCTTAGTTCAAATCCTAGCTCATTTTATAAATTTTTCCTATTTTTCCTAAAGTACTATTCCCGCCATAAAAACTAACTTTCAAACCGTACAACATTTGGTATCCAATATTATACTCGAAATAATCCTTAAATTATTTTATGAATGATGAACACTTTCTCGGAAATTAAATCTCATCCTAGCTTCATTTTATGTATTTTATCATATTTTCCAAAATTCCGAACCTTTACTACTCTAACTTGAAACATTTAAACGTTAAGTGTTTATAATCATCGGAAAACCCTTTCGATCCTCTTTCTTTTGAAAATTTTACCATTTCAAAATAAAATCTGAATATTTTCCTATGTTTTCATTATTATTTTCACCATATTTTTTGATTTATTTTATTATGATGTATTTATTAGGTAATACATGTATACATAAGCACATACATCACATGTACACCTAACATAACACCTAAATACCCTGATAAATGAACTTAGCCTACTCAAAACCCTTAGTCATACCCTAAACTCTTAGAAATTGCAAGGTAAGCCCCTAAATCCCAAGTATAAATACCCCTCCAAGCTCATTTCCAAGACTACACCAAAATCACTCCGAATCTCTCCTATTTTCGATCAGCCCTATTCCTCTACATAAGGTGTGCTTTTCTTTTATTATTTCATGCTTTATATTATGTTCTTAGTATAATATAGTCATAGCATGCCTAGGATTAATTAAATTATGCTTTAGGAATTTATTTTATGAAATATATGCTATTTATGCTAGTTTTAGGAAAAATATAGTAACATGTATGAATTTTATTTAATTAAATGCATGAGTTATGATATGAGATGATATGAATATGTGTTTAAATAATTATGATCTTGTTTGATTAAATTCATGCCTAGATTAATTTCTTTAGAATTAATTTTATGATTAAAGTTACATAAAGTGCTACATTATGAATTTAATTATTTGTTATGAACTTAGAACTTATTAAATATGATTATAAACTAGTATGAAGATATTCATAAGCTTAAGAACACATTCATAATGTTCTTGAATTAAAATGATGTGCACGTGTGATAGTGTGTGTGTGTGTGTGTTCAATTTTATGTTATAAAGTGTTTAATTCATAAGAAATTGAATAGTAAATGTTTTCAATAGTAATTTTGACTTTTTGGTCAATATTTAATCAATTAATTGCGAAATTAATTTAAAAATAATTATAAAATAGGTTTTGGAATTTTTAAAGAAAGATTTTATTCAAATTATTCCAAAAATTGGTAAATTGTAAAATAATATAAAAAATAACCTACATTGTTGAATTAAACCCTAAAACTTATTTCTAATATTCCAATTAGGATCATAATGTGAGTAATAAATAGTTAAGCAGTCAAGGAATCCATGAAACCTAATTAATTAATCAAATTCCCTTAAATGGTTAAAATTAGGATTTACCGGGAATTCTCTAATATGTTATAAGAATTCTCTAACATGTTACATTTCATGTACTTTATGTAATTATTTGGTTATGATATCGTATGTGATTGTTTGAGTAGAATAATAAGAACCTAGTTCTAAGTCAGTAGTAGTTATTACTTTCAGGCGACGGTAGAATCGAAGAGTGGAATCCCTACAATTCTATTTAAATCTTAACACTAGGTGAGGGTTAAAATGTTTTCAACTGCAATCATGCCTATACTTATGTATCTACATAAAAACTATTTCAAGCCTACCTATTACTTATGATTTATTATCCTATATACGTAGTATCATATTACAATATCCCTCTTTATGAGGAAAATATCTTTATGTCGGAATCAGGATCTTACCCAGACACTATACGCAATTCAGTCCGATTATTACTAAGAACTGATTCCCGACTAAGCAAGAAAAATATATTATCATTATAATTATGGGCCCCGACGCTTAACCGTATCGAGCAATTACCCGGAAGGTATCGGGCCGAGGGTATTGTTGATGATACGGACCGCCACCAACTCTTGGTAGTGGTTTAACTGGAGGTTACTTACTCCACTCCAAGTTATAAGGGAACACTACTTCTCGCATATTGTTCATGGCCATTAGGGGTAGCTCCCCACGGCACTGGAGTAAGGAGATATTATTATATTGGTTTTATTGAAGTATCGGTGCCTCGATCAGCCCGATACTGTTTTATCAATTATTTAAGGAGTTACGGATGGAGAAACCTAGCTTGCGGGCATTAATGTTCTTGTTACAAATGGTTCATATTTCTACAAATATTCCAAACTACCCCTATCCCTGTTTTACACATATCATGAACCGTTCCATATTTGCTATATCCTATTGTTAATATTGTAGATCAAGATCTTCTTGATCATATAAATATATATATATATATATATATATATATATATATATATATATATAAACCCTCGTACCCCTTTCACTTAGTCACTTTGACTAACCCTCTCGCCTATTTTAAAATGCATAATTTCAGGAATCAATGAACGACAACTAGAGGTATCTTGAAGCCTTACAACAGTAGTTTGGATGCGATCCTAAGAGTACACTGTCTTGAGCCTACTCTCTGCAGAAACAAACTATCTCATACTTTGTCCTTGCATGTTAACCTGTTGTACTCTTTAGCGAACTACTTTGATCAATAATGATAATCCTTGCTCATTGTACGTTATCCTCCCCGTTCATTGGTAAAGTTGAATCTCTTTATCTTCCGCTGCACTGTGACATATACTCCATTCATATATTATCCTGACCGTTCACCATAGTATTTCCTGAGTGTTGGGTCTAACCTCCACTTAGGGAGTATTACGGTACGGGGTTGTAGTGCTGGGGAGGCATTACAAATAGTAAGGGTTAAGCTATTCTTGGATTTTTGGATGAATTCTTGTGTATTCTTTTGAATTGATACATCATAAATGAACTTAAAGCATTCATCATTAATTATGTAAACTGATTTGGCTTGGTGGTTGAGGATTGAATGAGATGCCATTAATGAATTTTGCAAGAATGTGGTGAAACTTGAACTCCTTCCCCTTTGCTCACGTTTTTGGACTTTGGGGTGATTTTAAGGCATGAATTGAGGCTTCCTTTGCAGAATATTTGTTGCATAACCTTACCTTAACTTGTTGGCTATGTGTTGGTTGAAGCTTTGTGTCGTTCTTGCCCTGTTCTGCTGTAAATTGCTGCTGGTATTTGCAGGTCGTGGCCACGACCGCACCAAGAACAAACTTGGTAGCGGCCACGTCTGCAATTTTATTTTTCCTCGAATTTCTAAGGTCGTGGGCTCTGCATATTTCTTGTCACGCCCGCGACTTAAAATTGGGCTTGTTTCGAGATTATTTGTGCTTGTGTTTCTTTTGTGTGTGTGTTCGTGCATGTATATATATATGGCATTATGTATTAGTGTGCTTGTGGGAATGTGTTTTAGTGCATGTGTTTTTGTGTGTGTACGTGTATATATTGTCTATGTGTTTTGTATATATTGTGCATGTGAGATATATATATATATATATATATATATATATAATATGTAAATGCATGCATGTGTGTACGTATATATATATATATGTACACTTGAATATATTATATAATATGTAACGCCCCGATTTCTCGGACGTAAAGGTACGACGTATGTGTTTACCAAATTGCGCGAATTAATTGTTTTACGTGTTTTATATTTAATTTTATTATAATTGTTATTATTTTATTATATTATATTATATTATTTTATTTTAAATATTATTAATTTTATATATATACGTTTCGTATTATATATATATATATATATATATATATGTTTAATTATATTATTATGATTAATTTAATGATTATGCTAATTATATGTTATGTTAATTAATCATGTTTTAATTAGTTAAGTATATATATATATAGTATACGTGGAAAAATATAATTATGCATGAGAAATCATATTTTTGCATGGGAATTAATTTTGCATGATTTCTATTCCAATTATGCATGGGAGTTATAATATATGCATGGAATTATGTTGAATTGCATGTATGAGTTTGTTCGTTTATTTTGTGCTTCGTTCTCTTATGAAATGATATCAAATTGCCACGAATTTGTAATATGTCGTACATATATGTGTTATGGACATGATTTTATGCTCAATTTATGTTTTCGAATTCATTTGGTTAGTTAACGAATTTAATTTGTTTCGAGGAACCAAAACGGGGGCTAACGAGCACTTAGCGTACCCTTGGTTCCGAATTTAATATCTTGAGCTCGGGAACTCGGATTCGAGTTCCGTCAACTCCGCTGAACTTGTAACGAAAATTCGAGTTTAGTAAACTTAGCCTTATAATTTTCCTAATTCATTTGAAACTCCGAAATCCAACCGAAAAACGAAACGGCATCCAACTTGACCTTGTTGCACTAATTCAGCCATAACTTGGCCAAACCACAACCAAATTAACCATGGTTTGATTCCTTTAAACCCTAACTCAACCACCTATCTAGATATTTCAAGCCTTGACCGAGATTATCATCACACAAACCCCAAACATCAGCCAAAGCTACTGTTTTCTCTCCAGTCCCGTAACCCTTCATCCCTTGGAGATTTTGGAGCTCAAATCTCCTCCAAACTTCAACCAATCATTAAGGTAAGTTAAGGGTTGTATTATATGATTAATTCTGATCATTTTCATCTTTCCATTCATGATTTTGAGCATGGTTCTTCATTTCTGAACTGTTTTTCCCGAAAATGTAGTTTTTGGGCAATTTCTTGATCTCCTTTGATTCTCAATGATTTTGATTGATTCCAAGCCTGAGATTAATTGTTTTAACATCCTCGTATCAATTATGATCTTTGCTTTCGTGTTTGTTGAGATATATATGAGATATCATTTATGAAATTTTCAGAAAATTCCACATGAAGGTCACGTATGCTTCCATGCCTTGATTGATCACTTTTGGAACTGATTTACTTGTTGAATTTGTGTTGTTTTGCTGCGTATTTGATGACCTTTTGGACCTGAACTGAGTCATTTGAGCTGAGAGCAAGCATGCTCTGTTTTCCTCCAGTTTTGGCCCTGTTTTCTCACGCTGTGTTGCTGTCATTTCCTTCCTTCTTTTGCTGTCAGTTTCATGACTTTGTAATGTGTGTTTTATTTGAGTTCTTGCAACTCTTTTGTACCTTGGTTAGCCTCCTTTGTTGCCTGGTTTTCCTGCGTTTTTAGCTGCCCTGTTTCTGCGTCAGTTCTGTTAAAAACAGAGGCTGTTGCTGGTGCGCGACACGGGCGTGCCATTCCTGGCCGTTCCAGCGAGGAACGGGGGTGCAGTGATGGCCTGGACTTGCTGTACCGAGACACGGGGGTGTCTCGGTCCAAGCTTGGAGGGTGACACGGGGGTGTCACCCCGTTTTTCTCGGTCTGTTCTGCGTCTTCCTGGGGCTGCTGCTGGCTGCTGTTTATGTACATCTGTGTGTGCATGAATGTCTGTTGCTGCTGTTTTGTTTGCATGGTTGTAATTGGTGTTGTGTGCATGCATGGTTGTTTGATTTTGTAAGTATTGCATGTGTAATATATGGTATCTATATATCTAAATGCATGCATTGCTGGTGTGAGTGTGTATAAATATATATACATATATTTAGTATTTGTGTGTGTATTTGCATGCATGTGTATGATATATATATATATATATATATATATTGTGTATAATATATTGTAGTATATTTCATGCATGGGTTATAATTATATATATGTAATATATAGTATATATATATTTATGCATGTAATATATAGTATAAATGCATGCATGAGTTTGTTGGTGTGTGTACGTGTATATATATGTATAAATTATATATATATTGTATATTATTATATATATGATTATGCATATATATTATATTATATGTATATTTATTATATATTTTGAATATTAATTGATTTAATTTAATTTTAGAAATTAATTGATTTCCATTTCGCGTATTTAATTATCGACTTTTGATTGAACGTTTTATTTATTTTATTCCTAAATGTGAATTTGAGTAATATGTGTTATGCTTATTAAATGAATTTTAGATTAATTGATATGTATTATAAATGTTTTGAATGTTATGAATTTATGAAATATATGAACGAAGGATGTGATTATATGATTTAAATTCTTTAATCGTGCACATGAACATTTTAATGATATAACATGATCATTTATGCATTCATGTCATGTTCACCTCATTGCCGAGCGTCATACGTGGTCATTGAGTCTCATACCTTTTCTTTTGCACAGATTCGGGTTTGGTCAGAGACGAGGGCGAGCATTGAGACGCTTGTGCCTTTATTTTGCTTTGGTAAAGGTGGGTTTTTCTTCTACTAGTTAAACAACCCTATAAATCCCTTATGTGCAAAGTTTTAAGCCAAAATAATATATTTATATAAATCGAGTCATTTTGGGTAAATGATTTCAAACGTATGACCCCTTTTTCTTATGAAACCCTACCTTATGTTTTGGCGAGATTGCATGTATGTTATGTTCACGGGCCCCGGAACTTAGTATATGTGGCTAACCGAGGAAGCAAGGGCTGACGGGGATCCCATATACTAGTTCCAACCAAATTTACGACGATACGGACCTCGTCAGGAGTTTTGACGAGGAAACGCAGGTCGGGCTTTTGAGGATTCATATACCTCACTAGCCATTATGTATGATCCGGTGGTCAGGTCTAGCTAACTTGTCCACCACCCGGAGGAAGAAGGTGTATATGTATGATTATGATCATTTTTGTATGTGCACGAAAGATATGTGTGATAACCACTAATTATGATATGATTACACGAGGAGAAGGTTGGAGATTGTGCACGCTCACTCGCCGAGCTTAAACCCTTATGAACAAGTATGAATGAATATGAACGTCGTAATCCCCGTTGATGTTTCTATTGTTTTAACCACTTGGTAAATTCCTTTCAAACTTCACACGGGATTAGGGCTTGCATGTATGTGTTTAATTTCTGCGATATTATATATCTTATGCCCCGTTTTTATACCCACCAGTCTCTTTTAGACTGAACCCGGTTGTTGTCAGCTGTTTTGTGCAGGTGTAAGAGTGCTAGGCGGGAATACAATTCGTCTAGGTCTTGCATTCGTGTTTAGCACTTCTTCTCCGTCTCATATTCATACTCTTGTTACTACTTTTGTATTTGATCATAGTTTAGATTGGAGCGTTATGATTTTGTAGGCCGTGAGTGCCGTGGTATATTAGAATGCTTTTGTATATCTATTTTTGGAGCTTGTTAGCTCATTGTATATATGCTATGAAGTTCTTGCTTCCGCGAATTTTATTTAACTCTGATTTTATGTTTCTTGAGTTGATTGGTTCAAGGGTTAGTCCCGCCTAGCATAGCGTGTGTGTTGTGTCCCCGTTCGCCGTGGATTTGGCACGTGTATGGACTTCCATTTCATATACGGGTCGGGTCTCGGTGCGGGGGATGTGGTACCTTACGCTCGGGTGCTACATCCTTAAGTGGTATCAGAGCTTAGGGTTGCAAAACCCGGGCTCTAGTGTCGTGTTGAGTCAGTTAGGTCGTTCGGCTTTAGGAACAACTTGTCAATGTGTTGCATATGCATTGATTACGTGCTTGTGTGTTTTAAATCTTGAATTTTGATCGAATTAATTGCACTTGCATGCATGGACTAAAAATAGCATGCATTTTAGTGTTTCTTGAACAGGATGCCTCCACGTAGACACCGTGAGAGATCTCCCGGACATCGTCGTCATCATGATCGATCCCCTACGCCTCCACCCCAACCACAAACACCACCGATGGATATGGGGAATTTCATGGAAGCGGTTTTCAACTATGTAGAGCTTAGAAGGGCTCAAGCTCCCCCACCACAACCAGCAGAACAACAAGCTCCTCCACTAAACCATAACAATAGAGACCCGCATGGGGTGTTTCTGAGCTACAACCCCCCTCGATTTTCTGGTTCTATTAACGATGCGGTCTCGGAGGGTTGGTTGATTCGATTAGAGAGGATATTTGGAGTCCGACAATTCACCACGCAAGAGAAGGCCCAATTTGCTATATTCCAACTGGATGGAGATGCATATGAATGGTGGGAACGAACAAGGGAGAAACTTGAGGTCGATGAAGAGGAAGTAACTTGGGAAGTCTTTAAAAGAGAATTCAGAGAATGCTTTGTGCCGGAGGTAGTGAGAGAGAGAAAGGAGCAAGAGTTCATGGATCTAAAGCAAGGAGCGCGTACGGTGACCCAATATCTCACAGTATTTAACAGACTTGGGAAATATGCTCCTCATGTCACCCGGGATGAAAAAAAGAAAGCAAGGAAATTCATTGCGGGGTTAAGACAGGATTTGAGACACGGTCAGGCAGGTCACAATTTCGAGTCTTTTGCCGATACGGTACAGAGGGCTCTAGTTCAAGAAGAGGAGTATAAGAAGAAAGATCCGATTTTTAGGCCACTGATGGGGCGAGGTTCTGGAACAAGTTCGGGAAAGCGACCTATGGTTCAAGCTACTTCCCCTCCTAAGGGTCCGTTTAAGAAGCCAAGAATGGGAGGACCAACTCCACCGGTTCCAATAGCTTTGCCTGCACCAACAAGGGATCGACAAGGTCCGAATGAAGCACGATTATCCAAGCCACCATGTACATATTGTGGAGGGCCAACTCACAATTATCACAAATGCTGGAAGAGGTTGGGTTTATGCCTGATATGTGGAAAAGCTGATCATAGGGCGGATACATGCCCCGACAAGAATCCGGGATTTAAAAAGGGAGTTCAAAGGCCAATGATTCAGGCTCGTGCTTACGCCCTCGAAGGTGAAGAGCAAGATGCAGAGATCGATCCCGTAGCTGTGGTAGAAGGTACCCTATGCATACATAACATGAGCATGCATACACTCTTTGATTCGGGTGTCACGCATTTCTTTATTTCTTGTGACTTAGTTGCTATTCTGTGCTTGTCTGTTATTTGCTTTTTCTTCTTATTGTTTGGTGAGTTCGCCACTGGTGGGAGTCTTCAGACAGATCAGTTAGTTCGGGAGTGTTCAGTTCTGATGGAAGGATAAGTTGTGGTAATCTTCATCGATGACATCTGGATTTATTCGAGAACTCAAGAGGATCATGCCAGGCACCTCAGGATTGTGTTGGATACCTTAAGAGAGCATCGGATTGTATGCTAAGGTTAGCAAAGGCGAGTTTTGGATTGATCAGGTAGCGTTTCTGGGTCATATTATTTCAAGGAAAGGTTGGAGGTAGACCCTTCTAAGATTTAGCCGGTTGTTCAATGGAAAAGCCCGAAAAATGTTTCAGAAGTAAGGAGTTTCTTGGGTTTGGCAGGCTACTATCGAAGATTTGTTCAGGATTTTCGGAGATTGCGGTTCCTTTAACCCGATTGACTAAGAAGGCGTTTAAGTTGAGTGGGAGGAGGTATGTGAGGCTAACTTTCAACTTGTAAAGGAAAGTTGACCACCGCTCCTGTATTAGCGTCTCCCGAAGGTACAGAAAGATATACAGTTTATACGGACGCCTCAAAAGGAAGGTTTGGGATGTGTGTTGATGCAAATGGAAGAGTAATCGCCTATGCCTCAAGGAAATTGAAAGAGCATGAACAGAACTACCTCACTCATGATTTGGAATCAGCGGCAGTGATCTTTGCTTTGGGTAAGTAGAGACACTATCTTTATGGAATTTCGTTCGAGGTCTTCTACGATCACAAGAGTCTCCAATACTTATTCTTTGGCGGATTATGAGTGTACAATCCGATACCATTCCGACAAAGCCAATTTGGTCGCGGATGCACTTAGTAGGACAACCAGTGTGTCCGAAGTGAAAGTGGAAATTGGAGATGAGAATGAGTTGTTCAGACTGAGGACTAGTATTCGGAATATTACGGTTCGACCAGATCTTAAACAGTGGTTATTTGATGCCCAGAGGATTGATCCCGAGGTTCAGAAATTAGCTGAGAAAGCTCGAGCTGATTCAGGATGTCCGTTTGGGTTTGATGATACGGGACTTCTAAGATTTAAGAATAGAGTTGTTGTCCCGGAAGAGTTAAAAAGGATTATTCTTGAGGAAGCCTTCGGTCAGGGTATTCGTTACATCTCGGAGGAACAAAAGGTATAAGGATCTTAAGCAATTCCATGGGTGGAATGGATTGAGAACGGGATGTTATCAACTTTGTGAAACATTTCAGGACTTGTCAAGTGATTAAGGCAGAACATCAAAAGCCATCGGGGCTACTTCGTTCATTGCCTATCCCGGAGTGGAAATGGGAACAGATAGCTATGAATTTTGTTTTAGGATTACCAAAAGTGAGAGTAGGTTTTTATGGAATTTGGGTTACTGTGGACAGGTTGACGAAATCCGCTCATTTCCTTGCAATCAGAATGTCCGATAAATGAATAAGTTGGCCAAGAGATACAATGATGAGATTGTCAGGCTTCCCCACGAAAAGGATTCTCGAGGATTGAACGAGGAGGAAAATTAAACACTTGGTATATGGGACCATATGAGATTTTGGAGAAGATTGGGGATACGGTTATCGATTGGACTTGCCTCCGAATTTAACAGGAATTCATAACGTGTTTCATGTTTCACAGCTCCGAAAGTATTATCGAGATGAGTCCGAGGTTCTACCAGTTGAAGAAGTGGAATTAGAACCGGATCTCACCTTCGTTCAGAAGCCGATTAAGTTATTGGATCGAAGGTTTCAGGAACTTCGAAATCGGCGTATTCCATTAGTCAAGGTTCTCCGGAGAAGTGATAAAACCGAAGAGGCTACGTGGGAGACGGAGGATAAGATGTAAAGGTTTCACCCCGAGTTGTTTCCGAGCGAGCAGTGAATCCGAGGACGGATTCTTTTAAGGGGGAGAGATTGTAACGCCCCGATTTCTCGGACGTAAAGGTACGACGTATGTGTTTACCAAATTGCGCAAATTAATTGTTTTACGTGTTTTATATTTAATTTTATTATAATTGTTATTATTTTATTATATTATATTATATTATTTTATTTTAAATATTATTA
This sequence comes from Lantana camara, assembly GCA_037501455.1. NCBI lineage: Eukaryota > Viridiplantae > Streptophyta > Magnoliopsida > Lamiales > Verbenaceae > Lantana > Lantana camara. Next base: position 46,052,524 of record CM074859.1, read on the forward strand.
ATTTTATATATATACGTTTCGTATTATATATATATATATATATATGTTTAATTATATTATTATGATTAATTTAATGATTATGCTAATTATATGTTATGCTAATTAATCATGTTTTAATTAGTTAAGTATATATATATATAGTATACGTGGAAAAATATAATTATGCATGAGAAATCATATTTTTGCATGGGAATTAATTTTGCATGATTTCTATTCCAATTATGCATGGGAGTTATAATATATGCATGGAATTATGTTGAATTGCATGTATGAGTTTGTTCGTTTATTTTGTGCTTCGTTCTCTTATGAAATGATATCAAATTGCCACGAATTTGTAATATGTCGTACATATATGTGTTATGGACATGATTTTATGCTCAATTTATGTTTTCGAATTCATTTGGTTAGTTAACGAATTTAATTTGTTTCGAGGAACCAAAACGGGGGCTAACGAGCACTTAGCGTACCCTTGGTTCCGAATTTAATATCTTGAGCTCGGGAACTCGGATTCGAGTTCCGTCAACTCCGCTGAACTCGTAACGAAAATTCGAGTTTAGTAAACTTAGCCTTATAATTTTCCTAATTCATTTGAAACTCCGAAATCCAACCGAAAAACGAAACGGCATCCAACTTGACCTTGTTGCACTAATTCAGCCATAACTTGGCCAAACCACAACCAAATTAACCATGGTTTGATTCCTTTAAACCCTAACTCAACCACCTATCTAGATATTTCAAGCCTTGACCGAGATTATCATCACACAAACCCCAAACATCAGCCAAAGCTACTGTTTTCTCTCCAGTCCCGTAACCCTTCATCCTTTGGAGATTTTGGAGCTCAAATCTCCTCCAAACTTCAACCAATCATTAAGGTAAGTTAAGGGTTGTATTATATGATTAATTCTGATCATTTTCATCTTTCCATTCATGATTTTGAGCATGGTTCTTCATTTCTGAACTGTTTTTCCCGAAAATGTAGTTTTTGGGCAATTTCTTGATCTCCTTTGATTCTCAATGATTTTGATTGATTCCAAGCCTGAGATTAATTGTTTTAACATCCTCGTATCAATTATGATCTTTGCTTTCGTGTTTGTTGAGATATATATGAGATATCATTTATGAAATTTTCAGAAAATTCCACATGAAGGTCACGTATGCTTCCATGCCTTGATTGATCACTTTTGGAACTGATTTACTTGTTGAATTTGTGTTGTTTTGCTGCGTATTTGATGACCTTTTGGACCTGAACTGAGTCGTTTGAGCTGAGAGCAAGCATGCTCTGTTTTCCTCCAGTTTTGGCCCTGTTTTCTCACGCTGTGTTGCTGTCATTTCCTTCCTTCTTTTGCTGTCAGTTTCATGACTTTGTAATGTGTGTTTTATCTGAGTTCTTGCAACTCTTTTGTACCTTGGTTAGCCTCCTTTGTTGCCTGGTTTTCCTGCGTTTTTAGCTGCCCTGTTTCTGCGTCAGTTCTGTTAAAAACAGAGGCTGTTGCTGGTGCGCGACACGGGCGTGCCATTCCTGGCCGTTCCAGCGAGGAACGGGGGTGCAGTGATGGCCTGGACTTGCTGTACCGAGACACGGGGGTGTCTCGGTCCAAGCTTGGAGGGTGACACGGGGGTGTCACCCCGTTTTTCTCGGTCTGTTCTGCGTCTTCCTGGGGCTGCTGCTGGCTGCTGTTTATGTACATCTGTGTGTGCATGAATGTCTGTTGCTGCTGTTTTGTTTGCATGGTTGTAATTGGTGTTGTGTGCATGCATGGTTGTTTGATTTTGTAAGTATTGCATGTGTAATATATGGTATCTATATATCTAAATGCATGCATTGCTGGTGTGAGTGTGTATAAATATATATACATATATTTAGTATTTGTGTGTGTATTTGCATGCATGTGTATGATATATATATATATATATATATATATATATTGTGTATAATATATTGTAGTATATTTCATGCATGGGTTATAATTATATATATGTAATATATAGTATATATATATTTATGCATGTAATATATAGTATAAATGCATGCATGAGTTTGTTGGTGTGTGTACGTGTATATATATGTATAAATTATATATATATTGTATATTATTATATATATGATTATGCATATATATTATATTATATGTATATTTATTATATATTTTGAATATTAATTGATTTAATTTAATTTTAGAAATTAATTGATTTCCATTTCGCGTATTTAATTATCGACTTTTGATTGAACGTTTTATTTATTTTATTCCTAAATGTGAATTTGAGTAATATGTGTTATGCTTATTAAATGAATTTTAGATTAATTGATATGTATTATAAATGTTTTGAATGTTATGAATTTATGAAATATATGAACGAAGGATGTGATTATATGATTTAAATTCTTTAATCGTGCACATGAACATTTTAATGATATAACATGATCATTTATGCATTCATGTCATGTTCACCTCATTGCCGAGCGTCATACGTGGTCATTGAGTCTCATACCTTTTCTTTTGCACAGATTCGGGTTTGGTCAGAGACGAGGGCGAGCATTGAGACGCTTGTGCCTTTATTTTGCTTTGGTAAAGGTGGGTTTTTCTTCTACTAGTTAAACAACCCTATAAATCCCTTATGTGCAAAGTTTTAAGCCAAAATAATATATTTATATAAATCGAGTCATTTTGGGTAAATGATTTCAAACGTATGACCCCTTTTTCTTATGAAACCCTACCTTATGTTTTGGCGAGATTGCATGTATGTTATGTTCACGGGCCCCGGAACTTAGTATATGTGGCTAACCGAGGAAGCAAGGGCTGACGGGGATCCCATATACTAGTTCCAACCAAATTTACGACGATACGGACCTCGTCAGGAGTTTTGACGAGGAAACGCAGGTCGGGCTTTTGAGGATTCATGTACCTCACTAGCCATTATGTATGATCCGGTGGTCAGGTCTAGCTAACTTGTCCACCACCCGGAGGAAGAAGGTGTATATGTATGATTATGATCATTTTTGTATGTGCACGAAAGATATGTGTGATAACCACTAATTATGATATGATTACACGAGGAGAAGGTTGGAGATTGTGCACGCTCACTCGCCGGGCTTAAACCCTTATGAACAAGTATGAATGAATATGAACGTCGTAATCCCGTTGATGTTTCTATTGTTTTAACCACTTGGTAAATTCCTTTCAAACTTCACAAGGGATTAGGGCTTGCATGTATGTGTTTAATTTCTGCGATATTATATATCTTATGCCCCGTTTTTATACCCACCAGTCTCTTTTAGACTGAACCCGGTTGTTTTCAGCTGTTTTGTGCAGGTATAAGAGTGCTAGGCGGGAATACAATTCGTCTAGGTCTTGCATTCGTGTTTAGCACTTCTTCTCCGTCTCATATTCATACTCTTGTTACTACTTTTGTATTTGATCATAGTTTAGATTGGAGCGTTATGATTTTGTAGGCCGTGAGTGCCGTGGCATATTAGAATGCTTTTGTATATCTATTTTTGGAGCTTGTTAGCTCATTGTATATATGCTATGAAGTTCTTGCTTCCGCGAATTTTATTTAACTCTGATTTTATGTTTCTTGAGTTGATTGGTTCAAGGGTTAGTCCCGCCTAGCATAGCGTGTGTGTTGTGTCCCCGTTCGCCGTGGATTTGGCACGTGTATGGACTTCCATTTCATATACGGGTCGGGTCTCGGTGCGGGGGATGTGGTACCTTACGCTCGGGTGCTACATCCTTAAGTGGTATCAGAGCTTAGGGTTGCAAAACCCGGGCTCTAGTGTCGTGTTGAGTCAGTTAGGTCGTTCGGCTTTAGGAACAACTTGTCAATGTGTTGCATATGCATTGATTACGTGCTTGTGTGTTTTAAATCTTGAATTTTGATCGAATTAATTGCACTTGCATGCATGGACTAAAAATAGCATGCATTTTAGTGTTTCTTGAACAGGATGCCTCCACGTAGACACCGTGAGAGATCTCCCGGACATCGTCGTCATCATGATCGATCCCCTACGCCTCCACCCCAACCACAAACACCACCGATGGATATGGGGAATTTCATGGAAGCGGTTTTCAACTATGTAGAGCTTAGAAGGGCTCAAGCTCCCCCACCACAACCAGCAGAACAACAAGCTCCTCCACTAAACCATAACAATAGAGACCCGCATGGGGTGTTTCTGAGCTACAACCCCCCTCGATTTTCTGGTTCTATTAACGATGCGGTCTCGGAGGGTTGGTTGATTCGATTAGAGAGGATATTTGGAGTCCGACAATTCACCACGCAAGAGAAGGCCCAATTTGCTATATTCCAACTGGATGGAGATGCATATGAATGGTGGGAACGAACAAGGGAGAAACTTGAGGTCGATGAAGAGGAAGTAACTTGGGAAGTCTTTAAAAGAGAATTCAGAGAATGCTTTGTGCCGGAGGTAGTGAGAGAGAGAAAGGAGCAAGAGTTCATGGATCTAAAGCAAGGAGCGCGTACGGTGACCCAATATCTCACAGTATTTAACAGACTTGGGAAATATGCTCCTCATGTCACCCGGGGATGAAAAAAAGAAAGCAAGGAAATTCATTGCGGGGTTAAGACAGGATTTGAGACACGGTCAGGCAGGTCACAATTTCGAGTCTTTTGCCGATACGGTACAGAGGGCTCTAGTTCAAGAAGAGGAGTATAAGAAGAAAGATCCGATTTTTAGGCCACTGATGGGGCGAGGTTCTGGAACAAGTTCGGGAAAGCGACCTATGGTTCAAGCTACTTCCCCTCCTAAGGGTCCGTTTAAGAAGCCAAGAATGGGAGGACCAACTCCACCGGTTCCAATAGCTTTGCCTGCACCAACAAGGGATCGACAAGGTCCGAATGAAGCACGATTATCCAAGCCACCATGTACATATTGTGGAGGGCCAACTCACAATTATCACAAATGCTGGAAGAGGTTGGGTTTATGCCTGATATGTGGAAAAGCTGATCATAGGGCGGATACATGCCCCGACAAGAATCCGGGATTTAAAAAGGGAGTTCAAAGGCCAATGATTCAGGCTCGTGCTTACGCCCTCGAAGGTGAAGAGCAAGATGCAGAGATCGATCCCGCAGCTGTGGTAGAAGGTACCCTATGCATACATAACATGAGCATGCATACACTCTTTGATTCGGGTGTCACGCATTTCTTTATTTCTTGTGACTTAGTTGCTATTCTGTGCTTGTCTGTTATTTGCTTTTTCTTCTTATTGTTTGGTGAGTTCGCCACTGGTGGGAGTCTTCAGACAGATCAGTTAGTTCGGGAGTGTTCAGTTCTGATGGAAGGATAAGTTGTGGTAATCTTCATCGATGACATCTGGATTTATTCGAGAACTCAAGAGGATCATGCCAGGCACCTCAGGATTGTGTTGGATACCTTAAGAGAGCATCGGATTGTATGCTAAGGTTAGCAAAGGCGAGTTTTGGATTGATCAGGTAGCGTTTCTGGGTCATATTATTTCAAGGAAAGGTTGGAGGTAGACCCTTCTAAGATTTAGCCGGTTGTTCAATGGAAAACCCCGAAAAATGTTTCAGAAGTAAGGAGTTTCTTGGGTTTGGCAGGCTACTATCGAAGATTTGTTCAGGATTTTCGGAGATTGCGGTTCCTTTAACCCGATTGACTAAGAAGGCGTTTAAGTTGAGTGGGAGGAGGTATGTGAGGCTAACTTTCAACTTGTAAAGGAAAGTTGACCACCGCTCCTGTATTAGCGTCTCCCGAAGGTACAGAAAGATATACAGTTTATACGGACGCCTCAAAAGGAAGGTTTGGGATGTGTGTTGATGCAAATGGAAGAGTAATCGCCTATGCCTCAAGGAAATTGAAAGAGCATGAACAGAACTACCTCACTCATGATTTGGAATCAGCGGCAGTGATCTTTGCTTTGGGTAAGTAGAGACACTATCTTTATGGAATTTCGTTCGAGGTCTTCTACGATCACAAGAGTCTCCAATACTTATTCTTTGGCGGATTATGAGTGTACAATCCGATACCATTCCGACAAAGCCAATTTGGTCGCGGATGCACTTAGTAGGACAACCAGTGTGTCCGAAGTGAAAGTGGAAATTGGAGATGAGAATGAGTTGTTCAGACTGAGGACTAGTATTCGGAATATTACGGTTCGACCAGATCTTAAACAGAGGTTATTTGATGCCCAGAGGATTGATCCCGAGGTTCAGAAATTAGCTGAGAAAGCTCGAGCTGATTCAGGATGTCCGTTTGGGTTTGATGATACGGGACTTCTAAGATTTAAGAATAGAGTTGTTGTCCCGGAAGAGTTAAAAAGGATTATTCTTGAGGAAGCCTTCGGTCAGGGTATTCGTTACATCTCGGAGGAACAAAAGGTATAAGGATCTTAAGCAATTCCATGGGTGGAATGGATTGAGAACGGGATGTTATCAACTTTGTGAAACATTTCAGGACTTGTCAAGTGATTAAGGCAGAACATCAAAAGCCATCGGGGCTACTTCGTTCATTGCCTATCCCGGAGTGGAAATGGGAACAGATAGCTATGAATTTTGTTTTAGGATTACCAAAAGTGAGAGTAGGTTTTTATGGAATTTGGGTTACTGTGGACAGGTTGACGAAATCCGCTCATTTCCTTGCAATCAGAATGTCCGATAAATGAATAAGTTGGCCAAGAGATACAATGATGAGATTGTCAGGCTTCCCCACGAAAAGGATTCTCGAGGATTGAACGAGGAGGAAAATTAAACACTTAGTATATGGGACCATATGAGATTTTGGAGAAGATTGGGGATACGGTTATCGATTGGACTTGCCTCCGAATTTAACAGGAATTCATAACGTGTTTCATGTTTCACAGCTCCGAAAGTATTATCGAGATGAGTCCGAGGTTCTACCAGTTGAAGAAGTGGAATTAGAACCGGATCTCACCTTCGTTCAGAAGCCGATTAAGTTATTGGATCGAAGGTTTCAGGAACTTCGAAATCGGCGTATTCCATTAGTCAAGGTTCTCCGGAGAAGTGATAAAACCGAAGAGGCTACGTGGGAGACGGAGGATAAGATGTAAAGGTTTCACCCCGAGTTGTTTCCGAGCGAGCAGTGAATCCGAGGACGGATTCTTTTAAGGGGGAGAGATTGTAACGCCCCGATTTCTCGGACGTAAAGGTACGACGTATGTGTTTACCAAATTGCGCAAATTAATTGTTTTACGTGTTTTATATTTAATTTTATTATAATTGTTATTATTTTATTATATTATATTATATTATTTTATTTTAAATATTATTAATTTTATATATATACGTTTCGTATTATATATATATATATATATATGTTTAATTATATTATTATGATTAATTTAATGATTATGCTAATTATATGTTATGCTAATTAATCATGTTTTAATTAGTTAAGTATATATATATATATATAGTATACGTGGAAAAATATAATTATGCATGAGAAATCATATTTTTGCATGGGAATTAATTTTGCATGATTTCTATTCCAATTATGCATGGGAGTTATAATATATGCATGGAATTATGTTGAATTGCATGTATGAGTTTGTTCGTTTATTTTGTGCTTCGTTCTCTTATGAAATGATATCAAATTGCCACGAATTTGTAATATGCCGTACATATATGTGTTATGGACATGATTTTATGCTCAATTTATGTTTTCGAATTCATTTGGTTAGTTAACGAATTTAATTTGTTTCGAGGAACCAAAACGGGGGCTAACGAGCACTTAGCGTACCCTTGGTTCCGAATTTAATATCTTGAGCTCGGGAACTCGGATTCGAGTTCCGTCAACTCCGCTGAACTCGTAACGAAAATTCGAGTTTAGTAAACTTAGCCTTATAATTTTCCTAATTCATTTGAAACTCCGAAATCCAACCGAAAAACGAAATGGCATCCAACTTGACCTTGTTGCACTAATTCAGCCATAACTTGGCCAAACCACAACCAAATTAACCATGGTTTGATTCCTTTAAACCCTAACTCAACCACCTATCTAGATATTTCAAGCCTTGACCGAGATTATCATCACACAAACCCCAAACATCAGCCAAAGCTACTGTTTTCTCTCCAGTCCCGTAACCCTTCATCCCTTGGAGATTTTGGAGCTCAAATCTCCTCCAAACTTCAACCAATCATTAAGGTAAGTTAAGGGTTGTATTATATGATTAATTCTGATCATTTTCATCTTTCCATTCATGATTTTGAGCATGGTTCTTCATTTCTGAACTGTTTTTCCCGAAAATGTAGTTTTTGGGCAATTTCTTGATCTCCTTTGATTCTCAATGATTTTGATTGATTCCAAGCCTGAGATTAATTGTTTTAACATCCTCGTATCAATTATGATCTTTGCTTTCGTGTTTGTTGAGATATATATGAGATATCATTTATGAAATTTTCAGAAAATTCCACATGAAGGTCACGTATGCTTCCATGCCTTGATTGATCACTTTTGGAACTGATTTACTTGTTGAATTTGTGTTGTTTTGCTGCGTATTTGATGACCTTTTGGACCTGAACTGAGTCGTTTGAGCTGAGAGCAAGCATGCTCTGTTTTCCTCCAGTTTTGGCCCTGTTTTCTCACGCTGTGTTGCTGTCATTTCCTTCCTTCTTTTGCTGTCAGTTTCATGACTTTGTAATGTGTGTTTTATCTGAGTTCTTGCAACTCTTTTGTACCTTGGTTAGCCTCCTTTGTTGCCTGGTTTTCCTGCGTTTTTAGCTGCCCTGTTTCTGCGTCAGTTCTGTTAAAAACAGAGGCTGTTGCTGGTGCGCGACACGGGCGTGCCATTCCTGGCCGTTCCAGCGAGGAACGGGGGTGCAGTGATGGCCTGGACTTGCTGTACCGAGACACGGGGGTGTCTCGGTCCAAGCTTGGAGGGTGACACGGGGGTGTCACCCCGTTTTTCTCGGTCTGTTCTGCGTCTTCCTGGGGCTGCTGCTGGCTGCTGTTTATGTACATCTGTGTGTGCATGAATGTCTGTTGCTGCTGTTTTGTTTGCATGGTTGTAATTGGTGTTGTGTGCATGCATGGTTGTTTGATTTTGTAAGTATTGCATGTGTAATATATGGTATCTATATATCTAAATGCATGCATTGCTGGTGTGAGTGTGTATAAATATATATACATATATTTAGTATTTGTGTGTGTATTTGCATGCATGTGTATGATATATATATATATATATATATATATATTGTGTATAATATATTGTAGTATATTTCATGCATGGGTTATAATTATATATATGTAATATATAGTATATATATATTTATGCATGTAATATATAGTATAAATGCATGCATGAGTTTGTTGGTGTGTGTACGTGTATATATATGTATAAATTATATATATATTGTATATTATTATATATATGATTATGCATATATATTATATTATATGTATATTTATTATATATTTTGAATATTAATTGATTTAATTTAATTTTAGAAATTAATTGATTTCCATTTCGCGTATTTAATTATCGACTTTTGATTGAACGTTTTATTTATTTTATTCCTAAATGTGAATTTGAGTAATATGTGTTATGCTTATTAAATGAATTTTAGATTAATTGATATGTATTATAAATGTTTTGAATGTTATGAATTTATGAAATATATGAACGAAGGATGTGATTATATGATTTAAATTCTTTAATCGTGCACATGAACATTTTAATGATATAACATGATCATTTATGCATTCATGTCATGTTCACCTCATTGCCGAGCGTCATACGTGGTCATTGAGTCTCATACCTTTTCTTTTGCACAGATTCGGGTTTGGTCAGAGACGAGGGCGAGCATTGAGACGCTTGTGCCTTTATTTTGCTTTGGTAAAGGTGGGTTTTTCTTCTACTAGTTAAACAACCCTATAAATCCCTTATGTGCAAAGTTTTAAGCCAAAATAATATATTTATATAAATCGAGTCATTTTGGGTAAATGATTTCAAACGTATGACCCCTTTTTCTTATGAAACCCTACCTTATGTTTTGGCGAGATTGCATGTATGTTATGTTCACGGGCCCCGGAACTTAGTATATGTGGCTAACCGAGGAAGCAAGGGCTGACGGGGATCCCATATACTAGTTCCAACCAAATTTACGACGATACGGACCTCGTCAGGAGTTTTGACGAGGAAACGCAGGTCGGGCTTTTGAGGATTCATGTACCTCACTAGCCATTATGTATGATCCGGTGGTCAGGTCTAGCTAACTTGTCCACCACCCGGAGGAAGAAGGTGTATATGTATGATTATGATCATTTTTGTATGTGCACGAAAGATATGTGTGATAACCACTAATTATGATATGATTACACGAGGAGAAGGTTGGAGATTGTGCACGCTCACTCGCCGGGCTTAAACCCTTATGAACAAGTATGAATGAATATGAACGTCGTAATCCCGTTGATGTTTCTATTGTTTTAACCACTTGGTAAATTCCTTTCAAACTTCACAAGGGATTAGGGCTTGCATGTATGTGTTTAATTTCTGCGATATTATATATCTTATGCCCCGTTTTTATACCCACCAGTCTCTTTTAGACTGAACCCGGTTGTTTTCAGCTGTTTTGTGCAGGTATAAGAGTGCTAGGCGGGAATACAATTCGTCTAGGTCTTGCATTCGTGTTTAGCACTTCTTCTCCGTCTCATATTCATACTCTTGTTACTACTTTTGTATTTGATCATAGTTTAGATTGGAGCGTTATGATTTTGTAGGCCGTGAGTGCCGTGGCATATTAGAATGCTTTTGTATATCTATTTTTGGAGCTTGTTAGCTCATTGTATATATGCTATGAAGTTCTTGCTTCCGCGAATTTTATTTAACTCTGATTTTATGTTTCTTGAGTTGATTGGTTCAAGGGTTAGTCCCGCCTAGCATAGCGTGTGTGTTGTGTCCCCGTTCGCCGTGGATTTGGCACGTGTATGGACTTCCATTTCATATACGGGTCGGGTCTCGGTGCGGGGGATGTGGTACCTTACGCTCGGGTGCTACATAATATATGTATTATTTATTTAGTATTATTTAATATATTGTATTTATTCTATGATTATGAAATTAATTTGTTATTTAATTTCCTTTCCTGATTTGAATACCTTTATTTATTTATTTTATAATTGTAAACTTGGTATAATTGAGTTATTTCATGACTCGAATTGCTATGGATTATGAAAAGTTTGAGCTTGAAACCTTCATGTTATGAAAATACTTGATCGAATTACTTGGTTATGTGGCTTCATGACATCATATTACTTCTTATGCACTTTATATCATGATCATTGCATCGCCGTGCGTCGAATTTGGTCATTTTGAGTCTCACACTCCCTCTTTTACACAGATTTGGGTAAGATCGGAGACGAGGGCGAGCCTTGAGACTCTTGTGCCTCTCTTTTGATTTTATAAGGTGGGTTTCTCTTCTAATAGCTATGACGACTCGATATATCCCTTATGTGAAATGTGTTGAGCCAAATTAGTATATTTATATCGAGTCTTTTCTTGTGTAAATAATTTCAAACGTAAGCCTTTCTTTTATGCTACCCTACCTATGATTTTGGCGAGAGCATGATTATGAAAATATGGGCCAAAGGACTTAGTGCATGTGGCTATTCGGGGAGGCAAGGGTCGACGGTGATCCCATGTACTAGTTCCAACCAAAATTATCGCGAAACCGGCCTCGTTAGGAGTATTGGCGAGGAAGGGGAACCGGGCTTTTGAGGATTCGTGTACCTCACTAGCCACTATGTATGCGTGGCCGGGCCTTGCTAACCCGTCCACCTCCCGGAGGAAAAAGGTGTATATGTATGATTATGATCATGATTATGAATGTGTACGAAAGTTATATGTGTGATAATAAATGATTTATGTAACGGTTACACAAGGTGTTGGTTGGATATTATGCACGCCCACTTGTCGGGCCATGAACCTCTTTATGAACAAATGAATAAATATGATTGTTGTAATCCCATTGATGTTTTTTCTTTGTTTTACCCACTTGGAAAATTTTGTAAAACTTCACACGGGATTATGACTTGCATGTATGTGTTTAAATTCCTCGATATTTATACTTATGCCCTATTTTATACCCACCAGTCTCCTATAAACTGAACCCGAATTGTTTTCAGTGGTATTGTGCAGGTTTTCAGGAGTGCTAGGCGGGAATACAAGTCGTCTAGTGTTAGGAATAGTGCCCTAGAAAGCCGATTCGACGTAATCTGCTTTAGGACTTTTCTTATATCACAGACAATCTTTGAATAATATACGATTGATTATCATTATAGGCAAACACTTCTTTATATGCCAATACGTGTTTTGTGTGTTTCCATTACGTGCGCATGTATGAGAACTCCTCTAATCTTGATGACTTTATGACTCTACCATTTAGGTGAAATGGATCATGAAACGAGCCCTATATCACATAAGTCATGATTAGTAAAATACTCCAAGCCGATGAGTCCTACCGACAGTGGGAGTGTCAACCTGACTCCTCTAAGGCTTGCTTGTGGGATCATGCCCTTAAGAAGGACCACCTTGTTTCATGTAGGTGCAAAGTGTATAGTTGATACGTGCGTGATACATGAGGGTGCTTACTTTAATAAGTAAGTTCACTGAGGTGCCCCGTGTGAGAGCATTCCTAAATGGGAAAGGAAGTTTCTATTTCAGGAAATGGAAACTTCCAGATTAGGAAATATCTCACGAGTCATTGATGTGATTAATTGATCCTTAGACTTGAGGTTCCATGTCACTCTATGAGTTAACTCTGTAGTCTTTGGTATAAGCTTTAAAGGGTGTCGCATTAGACAACTGATTCAAGGCTTATGCTGGGGCTGCACAAGTGACTCATGAAAGTGAATGAGAATCAAGAAAGGACCTACACTTGCGTATGCAAGGTGATCTCTTATTGTGTAAGTCATTCATATTCCATATGGAGTCCTTGGCCAAGGCAGTAGATCAAGATATCAAGAAAAGAGTTTCTTGGATTGAGATTAAATGGATATGAAATGAACTTAGCTTTAAGACCAGATTATTAGGGTTCTAATTATTCCCTTACCCTAGATCTTGGTTGAGAGATAGTAAGTAGGAGGATTGTATCTCACATGAATCAATGACTTAAAGGTTCTGTCGAATCCGAACATTCCAATTCAGCTAGGGGTTAAACACCTGTTGCTAGACTATGGTCGTTTAATCTGTGGTCTGATTAATTAATTAGTGAATTAATTAATTAGGGTCACTGCTAATTGAATTGAGAACCTAAAGGGTCACACACAACAACTTGGTTACATGAGTTGAGGCTTTAAAATGATTAAACGAGTTAATCGGGCCTAGAGGGTTCCACACGTGTGAAACCACACGTGTGGGTCACGTGACTGGACACGTGTCATTGGGACACGTGTGTCACACGTGTTTATTTGATTAAATATTAAATAATTAATTTATTAATTGTTTAATAGACTTTGGTTTAATTTTGAATTAAAAAGAAAGTCTTATTTTGGAAAAAAATAATCTAGTTAATTAATTGTGAATTAATTAATTAGATAAGTTATTTATTTTAAATAAATAAAGTATAATAATATCCAAAAGGGTTTGGATATTTTAGCTCTCTTGAAAGTTGATTTGAATTTGAATTCAAAGTCAAAGTCAAAATTACTTGATGATCAAGTAATAGGAGAGAGGGACCAAATCCTTAGCCCAAAAGGACTAGGGTTTGGGCGTCCCTCCCTCTCCTATATATAGGGGAGCTCGAGCTCCCCTTAGGGCTAATTGACAATTCTTTTGGTTCATGTGTTGAACACCATCTTTTCTCCAAGATCAAATAAACCCTAGGTTTAGCCTAAACACTAACTAGAGAACTAGCATCCTTACTAGTTAGATTGTAGCCAAGTTGGTGGACTATCTCTAGAGAACTTCAAGTTAGAAGTTTTGAAGATTCGAGCTTTACCAAGGAGTGGGGATCAAGCAAAACGACCAGAAGGGATGATGAAACGATTCTGAACCCAACAGAAAACGTGTGAAAAAATCGAACCAAAGAAGATGGCGAAAACCGTTCGTCCATATCCTGAAGGGTGAATTTTTTCACGAGGGTTTTATGGCTGGTAGATTTCTACTTTCGCAAAACTGGTTTTCGAAGGGAGTTTCAATCATGCTTTTCTCGTTTCATGTTTCTTTCTTTATGTTATATTGTTAAGAACTTCCCTAACATGATTTGAATCTAGGTTGGTGTGGATTGTTATCCCTACAATGGATTCTGAAGTAGAAAGAGACTTTCGAGGGATGGGTGGCCATTACAGCATGAAACGCGTTTGAGGGCGGCTCAAAACGTGTCAAGAAAGCTACTACCCAAGTGAGTTTCTTGAACTCTACGAATTCGGATTCATGATTACGAGTTCAAGATCCTTTTGTTGGAAAAATTTTTAAATTTTCGCTGCTTTCTGATTCCTGTTTTCCAACAAGTGGTATCAGAGCCACCTCGTTAATCGTGTTTCTGATTCGTCCCAATTATTCTGAATTTGGTAGAAATTCTGAGGCTTAGATGCGAATTAGGTATTCATGAGTTCTTTTAGAATGCCTGAATTACGAAACTGTAATTTTTCTTGAATTTCTGAAACTGTTTTCTTAAATTGTGTTTTTGAAAACCGTTTTGATTGAAATAGATTTAAATCGTATTTTTCTTATTTTTGGATTGAACCGGGTTTTGGAGAAACCCAAAATACGAAACGGAACACGAAAAGGACGAGCCTAGGCGTGCTAGCACGTCGCACGCCCAAGCCTGTCGCTGCCGCCCAGCCCTCTCGCAACCGCGCGGGAGGCCCTCCCGCCCGCGCCTAGCCGCGCCCGCTCACCTGTCCCGCAAACGCGCGGGACAGCCGCCAGCATGCTCCCGCAACCGCGCGGCCGCACCCGCCCGGGATCGCCCTCAAGCGAGCAGCAGCAAACTGGGGCGTTGCGCGCAGGGCGCACGCCTAGCCCACGCTGCCGACACCGTACGAGGCTGGCACGCGCGACGCTGCGCGATGAGAAGCCGCTCGTTCCGGGCGGTTTCGGGCCCCGTTTTTTCACGTTTTCGTGTTTTCATGTTTTCGGTCCTTGAAATCCCGATTTAATTTTTCTGTAAACTTTTGTCTTATTAAATTTGAATTATTTTTGAAATAATTGTTTAAATTGGGATTTTGAAAATTTAAGCTATTTAAATTTTGGAAAAATTACAATCTTTATTTTCTGAAAATATTGAAAGAATAAAATTATTAATTTTCAGAAATTAATTGGAATTTTATTAGTTTATTGTTTTTCTGGTTTTATTGAAAAGGCTCTTGAACAAGAATTGCATCTAAGTCGTGTTTTAAGCTATTAGAGCTTAAAGCTAGAATTTTAATTTATTGGTTAAATTTAAATTCTTGCAATTTAAGCATGTTAGGTGATCATGGGTTTAGACTTATGTATGATTTTAATTTATGCACATGGATGGTTTAAATTGGGGTTGGAGCCCTATAGTTGCGTTTTTCAGTTGAGGTTGGAGCCTCACTGATGTGCGTACTGTTATGTGATTTGTTATGTGGCTTTCCATATTACAGTTTTTGAGTCCGGGGTATGCCCCGTGTAATTGTCTAAGGTCAATATGAAGATTGAGCCTTATTACTTTATGTCTTTTTCTTTTCATTGTAATTTGAGAGTAGAGATAGGTGGTGAGGTTTTATTTTCATTTTGGAGACAATGCACCCATGGAGTAAGATGGACCACATTCAAGTAACAAGGTGGCCATAAGTGAAGAACCCTCAAAATTGTTAGGGAGGGGAATCTCAATTGTAAAAATGTAATAGAGATAGGGCTCGTATTTTGTTACCGCTTTCCCTTATGTGATTTAAACTGTTTATGTGGCATGTATGTTAGAACTTGTGATTGTGGAGTGGCTCCCACATATCACGCATAAGATAGGTAGAACCCATGATCATCTCATGTTAGTATCATGCTAGGACATGTTATCTGTTTATGTGCTTGTTTGAAATGCATTTAAGTTGTACTTGCATTAATCAAGACTAATAAAATTGGATAACATATATGTTGGTGAGGTCGAACCGAACAACTCTTCGGTTGATTCGAAAATTCCCATTAAATATTAAGCTCATTTCGAATAATAGGTATTTAATTCGAGATGCAAATTTTGAATTAAATTCCTAGCATTCCATCAATAGGTTTTAAGTTTAGTAAGTAAAGCTAGTTATTGTCCGCGAGTCGTGGGATAGCTAGTGGAGCTTATTAGTTCTTAGTTACCTAATTGATCATTTTAAATGATCAATATTTCATGGTTAATTTTGGCAAGGGCGATGTTCGCGAGTCGTGGGTCGTTCGAACTAAGTTTTGATCATGATCTTATGATTGATGGGTCTAGCTTAACGCCTAAGGAAATATGGATGTCGCACGAGTCGTGGGTCCAAATTGAAAGCTAGGTGATGCAAAACAATTACTAAGAGTTCTAAAGGTATTAGAATTGGTAAATTGTATCTACCTAGGGTTTTACTTAGAATGTCCGCGAGTCGTGGGTTCGAGGTAAAATGCTTAGGATCTTAGTACCCATTGGGAAACGGCGTTCCTCTTAGATCTTTAGGAATTATAGATCTTTGAAAAACAGTGGGAGCTACATTAGATTAAAGACCTTATCTTTTGTATAACGTTATAATTCAGCATGCTCACATTTTCTCTGCTTAGCATTTAGGTTGTAGTTCTGTGATCCTCTACAATATGAAATGCAAACCCATTCGTATCCATCCTTAAGTCAAACAAGTTGACTAAGTCCTAACTAACTCTAAAATGGCTTCGGATCCTAAAATTCATTTTAGAATCCGAAAAGAGAAATTGTTCTCTATAAGGCGAGATTTTCATTTATTCGAAAATGAGACCCGGGCCAAAAGAGAAGCAACCTGAGGTGAATGGATTTTTCCAAACCACTTAAGAGCAATTGAACCACCTCATAAAAATGTTACAAGGTATAACATTATGGAATTATTCAATATTCCAAATGAGGAAACAAGTGCACACGAACAAGGTCTAAAGATCTTATTTGAAGATCTTATGGTCTCGATCATTAACTGAGAAAAGAGTTCTCAATGCAATGATTGCTTACATTGCATCCACCATCACTCAAACCCTTTATGCTCAACTAGAATGATGCTAATGTAGCATAGTTAATCATTTAGTTGATAATGGTTGAGAGCATCCTTAAGAAGGAATAAAAGGTAGTGATGGTTAATTCTTCTAAACTCACTAGGTTAAAGGCTTGAAGGCCTAAAGAAGAAGAAACCCTTAAGAGCCCAATGGAGGGGCATGTAAGGGGTACGCCCAAAAGATACTAGAGATCAAATTGGACGTTTGCTTCTATGGTAGCAAATAAGGACTTTGAAAGGGAACTACAAAGAGTATGAGTACTCTGAAATGTTACCTCGTTTAGTAATTCTACTAGGAATAGAATACACAAGTCTTGAGTAGATTCTGCATAATCTATTGTGCAAAGACTCAAAGCACTAATGTTCTGAACATACAACGAGATAACAAAAGTAAGCGAGATGACAAAGCTTCGAATTACTTTGGAACGTTAAGACATAAAAGGATTAGCAAGTTAGACATCTTAGGATCATTTTACGAAAATGAACCTAGAGAGTTAACTTCCTATGAATCCTATCTTGAAGGGAAACATTCCCGAAATATGGTTTGGGTGAAACGTGGAACGTGCCAAAATTCTAGTGGATTTTGATCCATGCTGATGAGTGTAAGATGCTTAACGTAAGCACTAGATACAATCGTCAGTTTAATCATGAATGTACCTGTTAAAGTACAAATTCGAAACTTATATGAAATTCTTAGAATTTCAAAAGGAGGTTAGGAACCGAAGTAGTCATAAGTTATAGGTAAATCTGTAGCACCCGAGCGTAAGGTACCACATCCCCCGCACCGAGACCCGACCCGTATATGAAATGGAAGTTCATACACGTGCCAAATCCACGGTGAACGGGGACACAACACACACGCTATGCTAGGCGGGACTAACCCTTGAACCAAACAGTGCAAGAATCATAAATTCAGAGTTAAATAAAATTCGCGGAAGCAAGAACTACATAGCATATATACAATGAGCTAACAAGCTCCAAAAATAATTATACGAGGGCATTCAAATATTCACGGCACTCACGGCCTACAAAATCATAACGCTCCAATCGATACTAGAATCAAATACAAAAGTAGCAACAAGGGTATGAATATGATACTGAAAAGAAGTGCTAAACATAAATGCAAGACCTAGACGACTTGTATTCCCGCCTAGCACTCCTATACCTGCACAAAACAGCTGAAAACAACCGGGTTCAGTCTAAAAGAGACTGGTGGGTATAAAAACGGGGCATAAGATACATAATATCGCATAAATTAAACACATACATGCAAGTCCTAATCCCGTGTGAAGTTTGAAAGGAATTTACCAAGTGGTTAAAACAAAGAAGGCATCAACGGGATTACGACGTTCATTTTCATTCATAATTGTTCATAAGGGTTATGGCCCGGCGAGTGGGCGTGCACAATCTCCAACCTTCTCCTCGTGTAATCATATCATAATTAGTGGTTAGCATACATATCTTTCGTGCACATACATAAATGATCATAATCATACATATACACCTTCTTCCTCCGGGTGGTGGACAAGTTAGCTAGACCTGACCACCGGTTAAATCATGGGCCAATGGGGGTACATGAATCCCCCAAGGGCACGCAGCTCCCATTCCTCGCTAAAACTCCTAACGAGGGCCGGTATCACCGTAGTTTGGTTGGAACTAGTATATGGGATCCCCGTCAGCCCTTGCTTCCTCGGTTAGCCACATATACTAAGTCCCGGGGCCCGTGAACATAACATCCATACAATCTCGCCAAAACATAAGGTAGGGTTTCATAATTAAAAAGGGGTCATACATTTGAAATCATTTACCCAAAATGACTCGATTTATATAAATATATTATTTTGGCTTAAAACTTTGCAGTTAAGGGATTTATAGGGTTGTTTAACTAATAGAAGAAAAACCCACCTTTACCAAAGCAGAAATAAAGGCACAAGCGTCTCAATGCTCGTCCTCGTCCCCGACCAAACCCGAATCTGTGCAAAAGAAAAGGTATGAGACGCAATTAGGTAAACACATACGCTCTACCTTTACGTCCGAAAAGTCGGGGCATTACAAAATCGATATGATGAGATAGCCAATATCTTAGCAACAAATTCCTTAGTCATCTTAGAGATAATAGGATTATCTCTCAGTAAACTAATTCGAGAACACCTTAGTGTTTTCGAATGATGGAATGAAACCTAATGGCTAATAGGATACGGTCCATTCCATAGTAAGCTTTACTGACTTATAATCATTCTAGGAATAAACTACTAGAATATGCAGTTAGAGATTTTGAATTTAGTACCTTCCAAAATCAGTCCTTTAGTTGCACTATGCAATGTGGCATACTAAATTCCCTAATTATTCTTATCTAAGAATTTAATGGAATCCTCTTAAGTGAAGAGGATAGTAGGAGATAAGCTTGAAATGAGTTCAAGTTTATGCAATGATATTGGATATCGCTTCTGCGATTCCCTTAGACAAAGGTTGTTTATCTCAAGGAATGTATCTTTCTCAAGGAATCGTTTCTATAGAAGAAGAAAGGCAAGCAAGCAGACCTCAAAGAAATATTGAGGATAAATATCCACGCCACATATAGAAGAAACGAGTCCATCTGATAAAACTTAGCCAATTTTAGAGTATGTACATGTGTGAAACCCTTCTCTTAAGACGCGTTTAGAACACGTTCCTAGATAGCCAAGGAATTACTTGAAGAGGAGACACTGTCAGATTTGGAATCTGAGTAGTGTAAGCAAGCCTTGAAATCCAATATGGATTCCATATACTTAAACCGAGTTTTGTCCTTGGTTGATCCACCGGATAGGACCAAGCTCCTAGAGCTTCGAGTAAATGGAAAGCATTACAACCTTCTTGACGATTGAAATGCAAAAGTCCATTTGGATTGTGTTTACCACATCCTCATATTCTGACTATGAGATATGATAAATGAATATGAGAACTATCTTATTCAATATGAGATTGAAAGAGACTAAAATAAGGTATTTGAATAAATCTCATATTCAGTGAGAGTATGCGTAAGGTATGCAAATCCCTAAAGTCAATTTGTGGATTGATAAAGGCTTCTAGGATTTAGACAGTTCAATTCCATAGGATAGTCAAATCGTTTGACACAGATGGAAGTCGAATAAGTCTCAAAAGTGTACATATGAAAGTTAGTGATGTAAGAGTCAATTTTTGGTTCTTTAGAAGACGACATCCTTCTCATTAGGAATGTCAAGGATGACGTGAAAGTTACCAATTCTTGTTTAAGAAACAATTTGACATAAAAGATCTTAGTGATTATCCTAAATTCTCGACATTCAGATCTATAGAAAATAGATCTAAGAGCATAAATGGATTATCACGAAACGAGTAGATAACCACGATACTAAAAGGAGTTTAGTATGGACAATGGAACATCACTTTTAATAATTAGTATCATGCTAGGACATCTTATCTGCTAATTATTTCTGTGATGCACTTTTTGTGAAACTGCATTAAACAAGACAATTAAAATTTGGATAACAATATATGTTGGTGAGGTCATTCGAAAATCCCATTTAAATATTTAGCAAAATTCGAATAAATAGGTATTTTATCACGGTAATAAAATCCCTAGCATTCCATCAATAGGATTTAGGACTTAATAACTGAAAGTAATTGCTGTCTCACGAGTCATGGGGTAATTAGTGTAGCCTATTAATTCTAGTTTCCTGATTAATCACATTAAGTAATTAATATTTCTTGACCATTTTAGAATGGGCGAACTGTCACGAGTCGTGGGTCGTTCCGGACTAAGTTTGGTTGAGATCTTATGATTGATGGGTCCTGCTCAACACTAAAGTAGATATGAATGTCTCACGAGTTGTGGGTCTATGATTGAAAGATTAGAGATGCAAAAAAAATTACTAGGAATTCAATGGGGATGGAATCGGCAATTCGTAACTACCTAAAGATTCTTAGACCTTTGGATGTCTCACGAGTCGTGGTCCAAAACTAAGATTGCTTGGGATCCTAGTACCCACTGAGAAAATAAGTTTCTTCTAAAGTCGTTGGGATTTCTAGACTTTCTAAAAATAGTGGGAGAACATATTTCTAAAGACCTTGATAATATGTAATCGTTATTATTCAGCATGCTCATGATTTCTCTGTTTTTCCATTTAGGTTGTACTTCTGTGATTCTCTACAATTGAAATGGCAACCAAAAACCCTTTGGTATCCATCCTCGAATCAAACAAGTTGAACGGGCCCAATCACTCTGATTGGCTTCGGAATCTAAAGATAGTTTTAGATTCTGAAAAAAGAAGATATGTTCTCTGCGAGGGAAAGCCTTTCGTTGAAGGCGAGGCTCCGACTCGGGCCGTAAGATAGGCGATTGCGAAATGGACTGAAGACAATCTTCAAGCCCGTTGCCTCATGTTGGCCAACATGTCTCCGGACATGTAAATGCAACACGAGTCAATGGAAAACGCTTGGGAGATTTATGACTATCTCGAGCAATTATAATGCCCCAAAGAGCGTGTTTTAAGGTACAACACCTCTAAGGAGCTTTTTCATCTCAGAATGAAAGAAGGTACAAGTGTCCATGAGCACGGTCTTAGGTTTCTTGCTTTGAACGAGAAACTGACCTCTATGGAAATGCCACTGAGTGAAGAACTCGCTGTGGATTTGTTGCTCGCATCGCTTCCACCATCATTCAATCCTTTCGTTCTAAACTTTAACATGAATCATCCTCATGCTACTGTAGCTGAGTTGATTAGTCAACTTGCAACTGCTGAGGACACGATCAAGAAGGATCGAAAAGTAATGATCGTCACTTCCTCTTCTGGGCCTTCTAAAGACAAAGGGAAGAAAGTTCCTAAGAAGAAGGAATCTCTTAAACCTCGAAGGAGGGGTTAAAAAGAGAAAGGCCAAGAAGAGAAAGGATCAGAGAGAGAAGTTTGCCATCATTATGGTAAGAAAGGGCATTGGAAGAGGAACTGCCAAGAGTACAAGGATACTCTAAAGAAAGGTGTGTTTATTGTTGAAGTAAATCTATCTATTGATTCTAATTCTTGGGTACTTGATACCGGCTGTGGAGCTCATGTCTGTAATGATGTACAGATGCTAAATGAGATCCGACAGCTTGAAGAAGGCGAATGCGTCTTGAAGGTTGGGAATGGATCAAGCGTTCAAGCTCAAGCCATCGAGACGTGTAGATTAGATTTAGGTGTCTTTACTTTGGTTTTGAACAAAGTCCTTTATGTACCTTCTATTATTCGTAATATCATTTCCATTCCAATACTTGATTGTGAAGGTTATGAAACTTTTTCTAAAAATGGAAACTTTTATCTTAAGAAGAATAAAACTTCCGTTTTACATGGTACATTATCTAATGGACTTTACACAACTAAATATACTAATATTTTGAATATACAACAATTAAACAAACGCAAAAGAGATGGCAAGATCTCGGCTTCTTTATGGCATGCACGTTTAGGGCATATTTCTAAAGATAAGATTGCTAAGTTAACTAATTTAGGATCACTCTATAATAATGAACTTAAAGAGTTAACTCATTGTGAATCATGTCTTAAAGGAAATGTAACGCCCCGGTTTCCGGATGAACAGGTAAGCACGCCACGTGTGCGTTTTGAACGTAGGTTTATTTTATTTCTTAAATTTATAATATATTCCTACGTGGCATTCATATTTTTGTAAAATTCATGAAACATTATTTATATCAATTATATGATTTCATATCATTCAAAATATTATTTCATGGCACGAAAAATATTTCTTGCATGAAAACCAGTATCGAGAGTGATAAAATTTCCAAATTGTCCCTAGTTAAATATTTTCTATAATTCTAGGGACTTAATTGCATAAATTCTTAGGGACTTGCTTGAACATATTTTAAATTGTTGCATACCTAATTGCATGACTTCATAAGACAAAGGACTAAATTGTAATTTCTACATTTCACAAAAATCAAGGAGGATGAATCACGTTATTCATCTCCTAGCTTCTTTGAGCTCATTTCATCCAAAATTTGCCAAACATATTCATCTCTCTCTCTCGGTTCAAAGAGGAGAAAAGGAAAGAGTGGATTTTTCCATCAATCATCAAGATTTCAAGAAAGCTTTCAAGAAATTTGGGAGTGATCATCATCATCATCATCTTCTTCTTCATCCCTTTCTTAGTTCAAGGTTGGTTGCATGGAAAAGGATGATTCTTGATTGTGTTTGACATGCTAGGGTTAGGAATTTCATGTTATATGAATTAGGTGTTGTGCAAAGCATGATTCAATAATCATATCATGAATTATTGCATGATTTCTAGCTTGAAATTCTTGGATATTTGGCTTGAATGATCAAGTTTGATCATTAGTTTGAAACCTTGGAAATCTTGTGGTTATTGCATGTTTATGTGCCTAAGTGTTATATTATCATGTATTGAAGGGGTATGCATCATATTTCCAGAAATTATAGTATTTGGGGATCAAAAATGAAATTTTATTGCTTGGTTGCTTCTTCCCCGAGAGCATGCTCTGTTTTTGCTCTGTTTTTCATTTACAGGAACTGGGAACGACCGTTCCCAGCCTCAAGGCATTGCGGGAACGGGCGTTCCCACCTTTCAAATGGAAATAGGTGGCCGACCACGGGAACGGCCGTTCCCATTTTGGCCTTGGAGCCGGAAGGGCCGTTCCCATGAGGCGCGTTTTAAAAAGGGGAAAACGCGGGCACGTTTTGGGGAACTCTTGGGAACGACCGTTCCCATTTTACAAAGGGAACCGGAACGGCCGTTCCCACCTGTATTGCAGTGTAAAATTCACTGCATAAAATTACGAAAATGACCCCTCGATCCAACGACTTCTTTGACCCCGAATTGCTATAATATGTGTTAATATGATGTGAAACAAAATGTTATCATACCACATTGCATTTTCATGTCGTCTCGACACATTTCCGCCGTTCGTCACATTTTGGTCATTCTAGTTCATGTCTCACGTATATACGTCGTATTTGCACAGGTCACGAGGGCGTGGACGGGGAGCAAGCTCCTTAGAACGTTTATTTATTATATTTTGCAAGAAAGGTGAGGTTTTGTTTTGGTAAAACGAACCCTATAACCCTTATGTGCTAGTTTTCGGCCAAAACCGTATTATATTTATAAATGATTTCAAACCATGAACATTTCCAAGCAAGAAAGTATTGATTATCATGATTTCAAGCATGTTTGGCGAGTACATGATTGCACGTGGGCCCGAGGGTAATTCTTGAGCTAACCGGGAAAGCAAGGGCTGACGGGTAACTCCTGAATTATCCTCACATTGTTGGGATCAACCCCGAAGCCACTAGGAGATTAGTGGTGGAAGGAGTTCCGTGTCTAGAGGGTCATGTCCTCTACACACACCATGTCGTGGATAGTCGAGCCTTGCAAACTCGCTATCACCCGGAGGAAGAAGGAGACTGGGGATTAATCTGGCATGTCGGGTTATCCTCGGGTTATCGCATGATTTCAAGCATGACCTTGTTATATGAGCACTAATTAAATTGTATGATCACGTATTTATCAAGCAAGCAAGCATGATCACGTATTGTTCACGATTGGGAGTTCGGTTGGAGATTGCCCTCGCTCGCCGGGGCCACATGTTCATGACATTGACAAGCATGATTAAATAAACGTGTTAAAATGATTGGTTGTAATCTCGGGCAAAGATTAACTTCTTGAATTACATATCTATTTTATGCTAAATTCTTCACCCGAGGCTACAACTTGCATGTGATATGTGTATATATTTATCGCCCCTCACTCAGTCTTCAGTAGACTGATACTTCACTTTTCAGGTACCTTTTGAGCGTGGTTGTGCTAGGCGGGAGTTGGTCGAGTCCTGCATTATCACGGGTCTAGTGTTGCACCTTTCATGTATATTTTTCCGGATATCATGTTATGTTCACGATTGATACACTACAAGAAAACAGCGGAATTCCGACGGCACTGTTCGTCGGAATTCCGTCGGAAATCCGTCGGAAACATCAAATACCGACGAATTTCCGACGGATTTCCGACGGATGATTGTTGTCGCATAACTAGTCCTCGGAAAAATTTACCGACGGATTACCGACGGAATTATCCGTCGGAAACATTTCCGACGGATTACCGACGGATTTCCGACGGAAATTTTAACGAAATGTTAAAAATAATAAACGACTTTTCCGACGGAAAATCCGTCGGAAATCCGTCGGAAAATAGAATAAAAGTAAATAATCTAAAAAAAATAAAAAAATTATTTGTGAGACCCGAACCACCCCCGAAACAAGCCACACCAACACCTCAGACGAGCCACGAGCCGAGCTTGAGCTCGGCGAGCCAACCCAATGCGAGAATTAATTCCCACGATTATTGCGCTCGCGGGGATTCGAACTCGGGTCTCCAAGAGAGAATGGTGACCCCCTTACCAACTTGGCTAACTTGCTTATTGTTAATATTTTGTCTTTAAATATATTTATATACTTATTTCAAATAATTATTTAAATACGTTTTGTTATTAATTTAAAATATAAAATTTTAAATATATGATTATATGAATTAAATATAATCATATTTATTGGAATTTTTTAAAAGTACTTATTCAAATGAAAATAAAACTCATTAGAATTAAGAGTTCTCCGATCTATTGAAAATATATAGAGTATGATAATAAGAATTTTTTCTAAAATTAATATATTAATTATAAGTTACATTATAAGATAGTTGTACATTTAAAAATAAAATTAGTAATTAGAAAAAAAATTATTTAATTAAATTTAATAGTTTCCGACGGATTACCGACGGAATTTCCGTCGGAAATATTTATTTTTATTTTTATATTTTTATAGTTTTCGACGGATTACCGACGGAATTTCCGTCGGAAAATATTTATTTTTATTTTTATATCTTTATATTTTTATAATTTCCGACGGATTACCGACGGAATTTCCGTCGGAAAATATTTATTTTTATTTTCATATTTTTATATTTTCCGACGGATTACCGACGGAATTTCCGTCGGAAAATATTTATTTTTATTTTTATATCTTTATATTTTTATAGTTTCCGACGGATTACCGACGGAATTTCCGTCGGAAAATATTTATTTTTGTTTTTATATTTTCCAACAAATTCCGTCGGAAAACCGTCGGTATTCCGTCGGAAAATATTTATTTTTATTTTTATTTTTATATTTTTATATTTTCCGACGGATTACCGACGGAATTGTCCGTTGGAAATGTTTCCGACGGATTACCGACGGAATTTCCGTCGGAAAATATTTATTTTTATTTTTATATTTTTGAACAAATTCCGTCGGAAAACCGTCGGTATTCCGTCGGAAAATAATAATTTTCCGACGGACTTGATTCCGTCGGAAATTTCCGTCGGAAATTGGCAGTTTTCTTGTAGTGATACGTTTTGGATACTTACTGATGTATATTATTGAGATATTATAATGTAGTGATAGCTAATTGGTACCTATATATATATGTGTGAATGACTTTATTGCTTTCGCTTTTCTATTCATGTTTGTTGGTTATGCTGGGGAGAGTGTCCCGCCTAGAGTGTCGTTTTTATTGTCACCCGTTCTCTGTGGTCTTGGTTTATGTATGAACTGCCCATTTCATGTGTGGATCGAGGCTACAGTGCGGGGGATGTGGCGCCTTGGGGTTTAGGGTGCTACATCTACAGGTGGTATCAGAGCCCGGTTGCAAAACCGAGGTTCTCGAGTCGTGTCAAGTCAGTCTAGGTCGCACGGCATAGGATTATGTGGTACTGGGGAGTCTGCATTGGGTTGATTTATTTGATTTACTCCCTTATTCGCATTAATTGAGCTACTTGATCTTCTGTGAACATGGGCTGTTTGATATTATGGAAATTGTGTGCACACATTTGCATTATTGATCAAGCCACGCATGTTTAGTGATCTAATTTCAGGATGGAGCATGACAGACATTTCAGTGACCGATCCTCGAGGCACAGGCATCATCATCGCCGACATCATCGCCGCGAGAGATCACCCCCTCCTCCGCCTGTTCAGGCACAGCCCCAGGACTTCATGAATGCAGTAGTGGGGCTAATTGATCAGAGGTTACAGGCACGGGTACCTCCACCACCGCCACCAGCGCAGGTAGCACCTCCGAAGAACCCCATTTCTGCTATTTTGCGAGAGTTTCAGAATCAGCGTCCCCCGAAGTTCTATAAGGGAGACGATATACAGGCAGAGATGTGGTTAAAGGAGATTGAGAGGATCTGGCAGCTTATTCCTTGCGACAGTCAGGAGAAGGCTCGTTGCACCCTCACTCTTATTCAGGGCGAGGCCTACTCCTGGTGGGAGAGCACTCAGATTGTTCTAGAGGCAGCTGGGACTGAGATTACTTGGGAGGTCTTTGTACGGGAGTTCAGAAACAAGTACATTCCTCCAGCTTCCCGCACCCGCAGGTTGAGGGAGTTTACAGAATTAAAGCAAGGGGGCAGGTCAGTGGGTCAGTACCTCGCCGAGTTCGAGAGACTTTCTCGCTATGCACCTAACATAGCGAATGACGACTTTCACAAGGCGATGCAGTTTGTTCAGGGACTCAGGCCAGACATCCAGGATGCATTGAAAGCGACTAATACCAGCACCTGGGCAAAGGCCCTAAAGGTTGAAGATTCTGATAGTGCCAGGAGGGCTATTCAGCGAGCAGGACAGGCTTCAGGCTCGAGATCAGGCCAGGGTTCGAGTTCAGGAAAAAGGCCGATGACTTACTCTACACCTCCAGCTCAGAGGGATACCGGGAAGAAACCTAAGTATACCGGGCCATTTCCGAGAAGTCCAAGAGCTCCAGCGCCACCTCAGCCACCTCAGAGACCGAGATGCAGCTGGTGTGGACTTACTACGCACACCTACGATAACTGCAGGCGCCGGTTGGGCCTATGTTTGATCTGTGGGAGTAACGAGCACTTGGTTGATGGTTGTCCAGATCGTCAGGATACACCACCTGCAGGACCGAGACCACTGGTGAGAGCTCGGGCTTATGCACTTGCGGGAGAGGAGCAGGATGCTGATATTGACCCCGCTGCAGTAGTTGAAGGTATTATTTGCATTCATGGCACGAACATCCATACATTATTTGATCCGGGAGCTACACACTCCTTTCTTGCGCATTCTATTGCTATTACTTTGTCTTTGCCTGCTATGTGTACTTCTGTGCGCTATATAGTCAGTACTCCTCTCGGTAGTAGGCGAGAGACGGATCAGGTCTACAGGGATGTTCCAGTTGTGATTGAAGGCCGGGAGTTTCTGACGGATTTTATTGTGATGCTAATGGAGAGATACGGGGCTATTCTGGGGATGGATTGGCTTTACAGACATTGTGCTACTGTGGATTGTCGGGCTAAGAAAGTTCAGTTGGGGACAGAGGTTGTTACGGGCTGTACTTCGAAGACCGTACCCCTACTTTCGTTTTCAGAGGCTCAGAGATTAGTCAGAGACGGGGCTACAGGGTTCATTGCCTACATTCTGAACAAGCCCAAAGATCAGGTGAGATTAGAGGACACAGAAGTGGTAAAGGAATTCCCCGAGGTATTCCCAGAGAAATTAGATTCCTTGCCTCCTGAACGGGAGATTGAGTTTGTGATTGATCTTTTCCCGAATGCTGAGCCGTATTCAAAGACTCCTTACCGGATGGCTCCAGCTGAGTTGAAGGAACTAAAAGTTCAGCTTGAGGCTTTATTGGAAGTTGGGTACATTCGGCCGAGTTCGTCGCCGTGGGGAGCACCGGTATTGTTTGTAAAGAAAAAGGACGGGACTTTAAGAATGTGCATCGATTACAGGGAGTTGAACAGGATGACTATTAAGAACAAGTATCCCCTCCCACATATTGAGGAGTTGTTCGATATACTCCAGGGTTCTAAGGTATATTCGAAATTGGATCTAAGACAGGGATACTATCAGCTGCGAATCCGAGCAGAGGATATTCCAAAGACGGGATTCAATACTCGGTACGGGCACTACGAGTTCGTGGTTATGCCGTTTGGATTGACTAATGCCCCTGCAGCTTTTATGGATATGATGCACCGGATATTTAGGCCTTTCCTCGACAAGTTCGTGGTGATTTTCATTGATGATATTCTGGTTTTCTCAAAATCAACCGAGGAGCATGCGAGACATCTCAGGCTCGTTCTTCAGACACTAAAAGAGCATCAGTTGTTTGCTAAGTTCAGCAAGTGTGAATTTTGGATCGATCGGGTCTCATTCTTGGGGCATGTGATTTCAGGAAAAGGGTTGGAAGTCGATCCCTCGAAGATCGAGGCCGTGCTTAAGTGGGAGAAACCAAAGAATGTCTCGGAGATTAGAAGCTTCTTGGGATTGGCCGGTTATTAGAGAAGGTTTGTTCAGGACTTCTCCAAGATTGCGGCACCGTTAACCCGGTTGACAAAGAAGGATGTTAAATTTGTCTGGGATGAGAAGTGTGATCAAAGTTTCAACTTTTTGAAAGAAAAGTTAGTCTCAGCTCCGGTGTTAACGCTCCCCGAGGGTTCAGAGGGATATGCAGTGTATACAGATGCTTCTAAAGAAGGCTTAGGTTGTGTCTTGACTCAGAAAGGAAAAGTGATTGCCTATGCTTCCCGAAAGCTAAAGGAATATGAAAGGAATTATCCGACACACGACCTAGAGCTTGCAGCCGTGATCTTTGCTCTTGGGAAATGGAGACATTATCTTTACGGGACTTCCTTTGAGATCTTTACCGACCACAAGAGCCTCCAGTATTTATTCACACAGAAGGATTTAAATATGAGGCAACGGCGTTGGATGGAAAAGTTAGAAGATTATGATTGTACAATTAAATACCATCCCGGGAAAGCCAATGTGGTCGCCGATGCACTTAGCAGGAAGGCGAGTGTATCGAGTTTGGAAATAAAGGAAAGTGAGGAAGTTGCCCCGATTGTATTAAAGGCTCGGGTTTCTAATATTACAATTCAGCCGGAATTAAAGCATCAGTTATTTGAGGCTCAGAATAGGGATCCGGAAGTACAGAAGCTTACAGGTAAAGCTAAGGATGACCCGGAGAGTCCGTTTGGGTTTGATGAGACCGGGTTGCTTCGGTTTAAAAACAGAGTAGTAGTACCTGAAGAATTGAGACGGGTCCTACTCGAAGAAGCTCACAAGTCAGCTTACTCGATCCACCCAGGAGGAAATAAAATGTATAAGGACTTGAAACAGTATTATTGGTGGAACGGGATGAAGAGAGACGTGGCAGAGTACGTGAAACATTGTCTGACTTGTCAGAAAGTGAAAGCTGAGCACCAAAAACCCGCGGGACTTCTACAACCGTTGCCTATTCCCGAGTGGAAGTGGGAACAAGTAACGATGGACTTTGTTTCTGGATTACCGAAGGTTAAAGGTGGATTTGATGGAATTTGGGTGATCGTGGATAGATTTACAAAGTCTGCTCACTTTCTACCGGTCCGGATGTCCTATAAGATCCCGAAGTTGGCTGAAATCTATAACAGAGAGATTATTCGACTTCATGGTATTCCGGTGAGCATAGTGTCAGATCGAGACCCGAGGTTTACTTCTAAGTTGTGGCAGGAATTGTAGGCTGTCTTGGGAACGAAGCTTAAGTTCAGTACAACATTTCACCCTCAAACAGACGGCCAGACTGAAAGATTAATCAGGTATTTGGAAGATCTCCTTCGGGCTTGCGCGATGGATTTCCAGAACTCGTGGTCAGAACAGCTTCCCTTGATCGAATTTGCTTATAACAACAGCTTTCAGGCTTCGATCAGAATGGCTCCTTACGAGTTACTTTATGGAAGAAAGTGCCGATCTCCGTTGTTCTTTGACTTGGAAGAATGGAAATGGTCGAAACAGGAAGGGGTACAGAAAGGTGAGAGATTCGAAAGGCCTTCCAAAGTCGTTCAGGCTATGATTGAAAAAGTTCAGATGATTCAACAACGGATGAAAGCCGCGCAAGATAGACAGAAGAGCTATGCCGATAAGCGCCGAAGAGATCTAGAATTTGAAGTGGGTGACCGGGTATTCTTGAAGGTGTCACCAAGGAAAGGTTTCACCCGGATCGGGAAAGGAGGAAAGCTTAATCCTCGCTATTTAGGTCCGTTCGAGATTTTAGAAAGAATAGGCAAAGTAGCCTATCGACTGGACCTACCACCGAGTCTTACGGGGATTCACAACGTGTTTCACGTTTCACAATTAAGGAAATATTACCCCGATGAGACTACGATTCTCCCCGTGGAAGAAGTTGAGCTGGAACCGAATTTGACGTTTGTTCAGAGGCCGGTTAAGATTATGGATCGGAAATTTCAAGAGTTGAGAAACCGGAGAATTCCCATGGTTAAGGTTTTGTGGAGAAGCGATAAAACCGAGGAAGCTACTTGGGAAACAGAGGATAAAATGAAACGGTTCCACCCGGAGTTGTTCGAGCAAGACTAGAGAATCTGGGGACCAGATTCTTCTAAGGGGGGGAGAGTTGTAACGCCCCGGTTTCCGGATGAACAGGTAAGCACGCCACGTGTGCGTTTTGAACGTAGGTTTATTTTATTTCTTTAATTTATAATATATTCCTACGTGGCATTCATATTTTTGTAAAATTCATGAAACATTATTTATATCAATTATATGATTTCATATCATTCAAAATATTATTTCATGGCACGAAAAATATTTCTTGCATGAAAACCAGTATCGAGAGTGATAAAATTTCCAAATTGTTCCTAGTTAAATATTTTCTATAATTCTAGGGACTTAATTGCATAAATTCTTAGGGACTTGCTTGAACATATTTTAAATTGTTGCATACCTAATTGCATGACTTCATAAGACAAAGGACTAAATTGCAATTTCTACATTTCACAAAAATCAAGGAGGATGAATCACGTTATTCATCTCCTAGCTTCTTTGAGCTCATTTCATCCAAAATTTGCCAAACATATTCATCTCTCTCTCTCGGTTCAAAGAGGAGAAAAGGGAAGAGTGGATTTTTCCATCAATCATCAAGATTTCAAGAAAGCTTTCAAGAAATTTGGGAGTGATCATCATCATCATCATCATCTTCTTCTTCATCCCTTTCTTAGTTCAAGGTTGGTTGCATGGAAAAGGATGATTCTTGATTGTGTTTGACATGCTAGGGTTAGGAATTTCATGTTATATGAATTAGGTGTTGTGCAAAGCATGATTCAATAATCATATCATGAATTATTGCATGATTTCTAGCTTGAAATTCTTGGATATTTGGCTTGAATGATCAAGTTTGATCATTAGTTTGAAACCTTGGAAATCTTGTGGTTATTGCATGTTTATGTGCCTAAGTGTTATATTATCATGTATTGAAGGGGTATGCATCATATTTCCAGAAATTATAGTATTTGGGGATCAAAAATGAAATTTTATTGCTTGGTTGCTTCTTCCCCGAGAGCATGCTCTGTTTTTGCTCTGTTTTTCATTTACAGGAACTGGGAACGACCGTTCCCAGCCTCAAGGCATTGCGGGAACGGGCGTTCCCACCTTTCAAATGGAAATAGGCGGCCGACCACGGGAACGGCCGTTCCCATTTTGGCCTTGGAGCCGGAAGGGCCGTTCCCATGAGGCGCGTTTTAAAAAGGGGAAAACGCGGGCACGTTTTGGGGAACTCTTGGGAACGACCGTTCCCATTTTACAAAGGGAACCGGAACGGCCGTTCCCACCTGTATTGCAGTGTAAAATTCACTGCATAAAATTACGAAAATGACCCCTCGATCCAACGACTTCTTTGACCCCGAATTGCTATAATATGTGTTAATATTGTAACGCCCCAGTTTTTCAGTTTTAATAATGTGGCGTATTTGTTTATAAATTGCGCAAATTAATTATTTAATTATATGATTAATTATTTATAAGTGTTTTTATTTGATTTAAACTGTAAACTATTGTTACTCTAAATTAATTCATTTTATTTCACTTTGATATTTAGTGTTTAAATTCTTAATTAAGGTTTCGTGTTACCTTAACTACTTCGGTAATTTCGTTAATTAATTTCAACATGTTATAAGTTGGCTTTAAATTTATTTAATATGGAATTTGAGTTTTAGTAACTCATTTATAACTATATGAATTCGTTCATGCGCATGAGTGTTCTATTTGCGCTTCGTTCATATATGTAATGATATCGGATTGGTATGGAAATTTAGTATGTCGTAAATATGTGTGATATGAACATGCCTGTATGCTCGGTTTATGTTTTCGGATTCATTTGACGTGTTTATGAATTTAATTTTGATTGTGGAACCAAATCGGGGGCTAACGAGCAATTAGCGCACCCTTGGTTCCGTGCGTGATATCTTGAGCTCGGGAATTCGGATTCGAATTCCGTCAACTCCGTTGCCTTCGTATCGACGATTCGGAGACAATGGAACAAGCCTCACACCTTTTTGAAATCATTAAGACCTCCGAAATCCAACCGTAACGAGCAACCCGTGCAAGAAGAGCTTCTTTTGTTGACTAGTCTTCATGGTGGGACCCTATAACACCCCTTAACCTAACCCTACCTTAACCATGACTTATCTACCTTGAGTTAAGCCCTTTCTCTTCTCTTTAGCTCTGAAAACCGAACCACATATCTCCATTTCCAGCTGCAACTGAAACGAGAGAGGGAAGAAGAGGAGAAGAGAGAAACCCTTGGCCATTTTTGTGGTTTTGGAGCTCAAACCACCACCTTTCTCTCCCAAATCTTCAAGGTATGAATATTTATGTCTTCTCTACTCTATTATACTTGATTTCATCTACTTACATCATGATTTGGGTCAGATTTGGTTAGGGTTTGAATGATGAGTTTGATATGAACTTTTAGGGATTTTTGCTCTTGTGACCTATTTGCTTGTGTAGCTGATTTCCTTGCTTGTAAATGAGTATATGAGCTTGTTTCTTGGCTGATTTCTTTCCTAACTGATAGTATATGATATTAGGAAGATTTCTTCTCTTGCTCCTTTTATAAAATTTTGAGATATGGAGCTCCAAACTTGATGATCAAATTGATTCCCCTGTTTTTCGAACTGCTGTATGAAATTTTGTGTTGTTGCATGATCAAATGGTCTCCATTTCGTGTGAAATTGCATGGAGTTGATGTACACTCATTGTTATATATGTTAGCATTCATGTCTTAAGTATTTGGATCCATTTGGAGCCTCAAAACCGAAGTGCATGGCCTGTTCTTATGCATGATTTTTGACAGAATTGTTGCTGTTATGTTTGGTAACTTGTTGGTCATTCTAATGTGCTTTAATTTGTACCATTTTGGATATATATGATGTATATTAGTTGTTTAGTATGTTAGCATGCATTCCCCAAAGTTTCAGATCTAAATTCAAGCCCTAAGTACTTGATCAAGGCATGATAGAATCATTAGGGTTCATATGTGCGATTTTGGCGACCCAGTTTTGTTGCATGGATTCGATGATCTTAACGTGTGATTTAGCCTTTTCACTCTAAATGAAAAATGTTCATAACATGCCAAATATGTTGTATATTAAGTTTCAGAGTATTTGGAGTTCATTTGGTATGCCTTTGGATTGAGTTTGTTTGGGTTCAGTTTTTGCCGAAAAATTTTTAAGTGTGAATAAGTTCTGTACCGTGACACCCCCGTGTCTCATTTACTCATAAGAGTGAGACACGGGCGTGTCACACCTTCTGGGCAGCTCTGTACTGAGCCACGCCCGTGGCTCAGTTTGGCTAGGGATGGTGACACCCCCGTGTCCCTTCCCCTGTGCAGTCCGTGTTGCTTCCTTTTCGGTTTTTGATTTGTTTCACCTCCTTAATGACTTTATCTCCTTTTGTGTTGAACTATGAACTTGTTTTGCTATATGTTGGGAGCTTTATGGTGTAATTTCATGGCTTTTGGATGTGTTATAGGCATGCTTTTACGTAATGCCGTTTATGTGTGTTTATATGTCGCTTATGAATCGCATCACTTATTTTCTATATCATAAGACTTCTTCTTGTTGTCAAACCTTGGATATATGCTATGTTATGTAATATGAAGTATGTGATAGAATTATGGAAGAGCTTGAATATGTTCTATGCTCCTATTTGAGTTCTTGAAATAAATTGATTGGACATATGAATTGAAGAATTTGAATGATTTATGATTGAACAAGTGAATGAATTGGTTATATGATTTTCATGACTTAATATGATCTTTATGCCTTCATATCATGCTTGTGCATTGCCGTGCGTCATATATGGTTCATTAAGAGTCTTGAGTCTCACGAACACGTCTTGTGGTCTTTTGTACAGTTTGTCTCCAGGGTGGAGAGCTTATGATCGTTCGGGCAATTGGTGCTCGATCCTTGTAACTTCACGGTTCAGGTGAGGGTGGTTTTTGTTTTAGCTATGTAACAAACCCTACAACCCTTATGTGAAAAGCTTTGGCCAAAACCTTATGATTATATATATATGATTTTCAAATGAAGTTATCGAGTAAATCCTTCTGAATTATGCGTATGAGCGTATGTAAACTTAAAAATAGTTTTGTAATGAGGCTATGCTCCAAACCATGTGTCTTCATGCTAGCTACGGATTAGGATGACACGGAGAGGTACGTATATAGCATATGCCGATTTACACGGTAAGGTATGATTTCTTATAGTATGTATTGATCGAGTAAACCCTTTTCAAATGATTTATGAGTTATGATATGTACTTATGAATTGATATGTTTTGGCGAGTCACATTTATGATTTATGATTGAACGGGCCCCGGGACTTAGTATATGTGGCTAACCGAGGAAGCAAGGGCTGACGGGGATCCCATATACTAGTCCCAACCAACTACGGTGATACCGGCCCTCGCTAGGAGGTTTAGCGGGGAATGGGAGCTGAGTGCCCTTCGGGAAGTCATGAAACCCCATTGGCCTATGTATGAGGTGGTCGGGTCTTGGTAACCCTTCCACCACCCGGAGGAAGAAGGTTGGAACTGATTTATGATTTATGTTATGTTATGTTATGTTATGTTTATGCACCGTGCGGGAAGGCCGGGACACGGATTGCCCAAACGAATATAATTATGATATGATTTATGGTCTGCATGTATTATGATATACCGCATGAACACCTAATCAATATACTAATGATATTTGTCGTACACGGTCGGAGTTTGGTTGGAGATTGTGCACGCTCACTCGCCGAGCCTTATATTTATGTATGATTTATGAATGTAATGAATTTAATATGAATTAGTCATAAAGGTCGAGCATTGTCTATCTATTTTCTTGCCCTTTTCGGGAACTAATTTCAAATAAAACCTTGTTCGGAATTTATGACTTGCATGTGCATGTTTTTATATATGTATATCGCTCCTGCTCACTCAGTCTTCTAGAGACTGACCCTCTCCCTCCCCAATCTTTTAGTGTGCAGGTTTGACCTTTGGAGTTTCGGGCTAGGCGGAGGTGTTGGAGTCTTTAAGTTGGTCGAGTTAGGTTAGGAGAGTCTTTGCACTCATTCATGTATTGGATTTATGTATGATTCGATTTCATAGTCTCTGAAACTTGAATAATTATGTAATTGTTAGTGAATTGACTTTACTGGGTTTTGTTTTGATGTAAAAGAGGCCTGAAGAGCCCAATTCTGGTTATGGTTGATGTGATTGAACTCTGGCTTTGCTAAGCTTTATACTTTGTGAATTGGTATTCGTTGCAGGGTCTAGCTCCGCCTGGCTTAGGAAGGTTTTTATGTTTGTCTCTCGTTCGCTAGGGTTTGATACGGGTGCGGATTTACAATTTCGTTACTCGTGTTGAGCCTTAGTGCGGGGGATGTGGTACCTCACGTGTGGGGTGCTACATCCTTAAGTGGTATCAGAGCTCGGTTGCAAAACCGGTGTTCTTGAGTCGTGTTTGAGTCAGTTAGGTCGCGCGGCATAGGA
Source organism: Lantana camara (assembly GCA_037501455.1). NCBI lineage: Eukaryota > Viridiplantae > Streptophyta > Magnoliopsida > Lamiales > Verbenaceae > Lantana > Lantana camara. The sequence continues at coordinate 46,089,564 of CM074859.1, forward strand.
ACAACTTGATAATGTGTGCATTGCATCGATTTAACATGAATATGTGATACTAATTGTGGAAATTGCTTAATACATGTATACGATCTATTCTCTCATTTAGTTGCTTTAAATGTTGCATTTTGCCTTCTATGTGTATTGATTCATTTAACTACGTGCCATAAGCATACCCTAATCCTCATACATCCATATTTGAGTTGATCTTTCTTATATAGGCTACTATCATGCAAACAAAGCTACAAATCACCCCAACTACAAATAGTAAAGTAACTTGAAGGCTGAGTGTTCAAATTCCATGGTGTGCACAATGGAACTACCTATCATGGCTTGTATCATGGGAGGAAGCTTGGTTCACGGGAAGGTTCATCAATCATGCCCTACCTACAAACCTTGAAGGTTCTCAACATACAAGACATGCAAAGACTCAAGTTCTAACTTGAGGAATACAACTCGTGTTGTCTTCTCAGAACTTTATGGAGACATCAAGAAGCAAGCAAGAATGGAAAGCGTTATTAGGGGTCAATTATGCGCGTAGATCGGAAACAAAGGATAAGCTAAAGGAACTTGAACCGGAGAGGACATCAAGATGAAGATTCGGACAACCTTTGGAGGTCTCAATAGTTAGGAGAGACTCAGATAAAATGGGCCCGGTAGGAGCTGTGTACCTGGGGTCGACAAGAAGGATTTCTGATTAAGCCTAGTGAATTGAAATCAAGTCTGTCGAAGTTAAGATCGGGAAGAGTTGGACTTGGGTGCTCTGGATTTCGATCGTGATGGGAAACTCATAAACAATAGTCACGGGAATCTTGATCAAGGTGTTGATTGGGATATGAGTTCGTTTTCCCAAAACCAAGCTGAATTGCCATGTTGTGAAGTAAAATGGAAGATATGAAGCAACAAATGGAAATGGTAAAGAAAGGAAATCATGCGCTCAAATGTAAGCAGTTGGAGGTGAATTGAACTCACAAGGGATAGGCACGGGATTCTTGATTAAGGTGACGATTAGAAGTAAAGGTCGAATTGCGAGGAGAAGTGTGGATGCTAACTCCTTGGAAGTGGAAGATACAAGTTAATTTATAAAGAGGAATGGGAATCTCGAAGACCGTGGAAAAGGCAAGGAACAATTACTAAGTCAAAGTAACAGCGGGACTTGGAGTAGTAAGGAAAAGCTGTCGAGCTAACTACTTACCCCATTGGTGACAGGTTCCAAAGCATTCATAGCACGTGCATCATATTTTGCATTAATTATTTATTCTCTTGATCTTATGTTATTCATACATTTCTAATTGGTTTTGTTGCGCTAATGTGTGGTATAATTGCTTGGTGTAAACGTGACACATGCATTGCCATCTTTACCCGACATGCATTTTAGTGTTTACTTGATAGGAAAATCTGGCACCTCAATTGTCAAGTATATCCTCGCTCGAACCATATCTGAATTAAGGGAAAGGAAATAATGGCGTGGCACATGACAAGAAAGACAATTGGGAAATAAAGAACTTTAGGTAAGGGATAGGTTAGTGGAAAGGACCTCCGAAGGAAAGTCAGATTAGATTCATCTTTGGGGTGTTCGGATCGAATAAGAATGGGGAAGAGAGATTGAGGGAGTTCGATGAAAGAGCAAAATTTTAAGGGGGAGAGCACGACCGAGAGGTGAAGTGGAGGATGGAAGTAGTGCTCGAAGAAACATGTCAATAGCAACAACGGGGATGCAAATTAAGGAGAATCCGGAAATCCTAATGGTGGCCATTGGAAATGAATAAGAGGACGGTAATGGTTAAGTTGTTAAGAGAGAAGCTACGTATGGAATTCTGATCTGGAGGTGATGGAATCATAGGAGAGTTCCTATGGACTTCTAAGTAGAATTAACAAGGGGGAAAACCGAATCAAGCTATTATATGAGGGGATGTTGTCGATCAAAATTTATTCAGTAAAAGTATTAAAGGATCCGAGACAACATTATTAAGTTCTCGGTTCTATCAAAGGTGATCTAGAAGGAAACTTAAGAAGGGACCAAATGGAAAAAGACGATCATTGGAGGATTTACATCAAACTTCAAAACGCATCAAGAACATTTTATCTTCGATTCAAGAAATGTGGAGCTAGATACCGAATATAGCCTTAAGGGGGTTAAAGAGTATGAATAGATAACATGAACGGAAAATGGAAAAGGATTCGTGTTAAGGTAGATCCTAATGACGAATACCCCAAGGTAGGGATTGAATCGTCAAGGTTGTCAAGAGTAGTTATTCTTGAGGATATTTTAAACTCTTATATGAGTAAGATAGTAGCTATGGATCTAACATTGAGACAGATGGTCTAAGGATATTCGGGGAGGTCAAGCTCGGTTAATTAAAAAGAATTGGATGGTCAAACCAAGATTGTGGGAAATGGTGAAGACTGGAAATAGTACAAGTCAGAACGGATCCAAGAGTATGATCCTTAAAGGATTTATCAATAGCTTCACCGAGGAACCTTGAAGAGGTTGAAGACAAGCTGACCACTGAGCTATCTTCAGGATAGATCCTACACTGGACAACGACAACTCTCAGTTCTAAACTTTGAAACTTCGGTGAATGGTACTTATAGCATTCATGATACATGCATCCATGCAAAATTAACTTTTATAAACTTTATGTTAAGTGCTTTGTTCTGCACTGTGTTAAATTACTTGGAATAATTGGAAATCAATATGGGAGATATTTATTACTTGCTGTGGGTGCCTTACGTGATTTTAAACTTGGTTTTGCGTGAGTTGCTGGGAGTATTGGAGACTTCCTTGCTTTATTTTCGGTTAAGAGACGGGGATTCTCTTATTTTGTTTGAGAGACGGGGTACTCTCTTTGTTTGCGAGAGACGGGGTTCTCTCATTGTTGTTGGAGAGACGGGGTTCTCTCATTGCTGCTTGAGAGACGGGGCTCTCTCCTTGTTGTTTGTGAGAGACGGGGAATCTCTCATTGTTTGATTTCAAGCGTGTTTTGAATCCGAGGACGGATTCCTTTTAAGGGGGAGAGATTGTAACGCCCCAGTTTTTCAGTTTTAATAATGTGGCGTATTTGTTTATAAATTGCGCAAATTAATTATTTAATTATATGATTAATTATTTATAAGTGTTTTTATTTGAACTGTAAACTATTGTTACTCTAAATTAATTCATTTTATTTCACTTTGATATTTAGTGTTTAAATTCTTAATTAAGGTTTCGTGTTACCTTAACTACTTCGGTAATTTCGTTAATTAATTTCAACATGTTATAAGTTGGCTTTAAATTTATTTAATATGGAATTTGAGTTTTAGTAACTCATTTATAACTATATGAATTCGTTCATGCGCATGAGTGTTCTATTTGCGCTTCGTTCATATATGTAATGATATCGGATTGGTATGGAAATTTAGTATGTCGTAAATATGTGTGATATGAACATGCCTGTATGCTCGGTTTATGTTTTCGGATTCATTTGACGTGTTTATGAATTTAATTTTGATTGTGGAACCAAATCGGGGGCTAACGAGCAATTAGCGCACCCTTGGTTCCGTGCGTGATATCTTGAGCTCGGGAATTCGGATTCGAATTCCGTCAACTCCGTTGCCTTCGTATCGACGATTCGGAGACAATTGAACAAGCCTCACACCTTTTTGAAATCATTAAGACCTCCAAAATCCAACCGTAACGAGCAACCCGTGCAAGAAGAGCTTCTTTTGTTGACTAGTCTTCATGGTGGGACCCTATAACACCCCTTAACCTAACCCTACCTTAACCATGACTTATCTACCTTGAGTTAAGCCCTTTCTCTTCTCTTTAGCTCTGAAAACCGAACCACATATCTCCATTTCCAGCTGCAACTGAAACGAGAGAGGGAAGAAGAGGAGAAGAGAGAAACCCTTGGCCATTTTTGTGGTTTTGGAGCTCAAACCACCACCTTTCTCTCCCAAATCTTCAAGGTATGAATATTTATGTCTTATCTACTCTATTATACTTGATTTCATCTACTTACATCATGATTTGGGTCAGATTTGGTTAGGGTTTGAATGATGAGTTTGATATGAACTTTTAGGGATTTTTGCTCTTGTGACCTATTTGCTTGTGTAGCTGATTTCCTTGCTTGTAAATGAGTATATGAGCTTGTTTCTTGGCTGATTTATTTCCTAACTGATAGTATATGATATTAGGAAGATTTCTTCTCTTGCTCCTTTTATAAAATTTTGAGATATGGAGCTCCAAACTTGATGATCAAATTGATTCCCCTGTTTTTCGAACTGCTGTATGAAATTTTGTGTTGTTGCATGATCAAATGGTCTCCATTTCGTGTGAAATTGCATGGAGTTGATGTACACTCATTGTTATATATGTTAGCATTCATGTCTTAAGTATTTGGATCCATTTGGAGCCTCAAAACCGAAGTGCATGGCCTGTTCTTATGCATGATTTTTGACAGAATTGTTGTTGTTATGTTTGGTAACTTGTTGGTCATTCTAATGTGCTTTAATTTGTACCATTTTGGATATATATGATGTATATTAGTTGTTTAGTATGTTAGCATGCATTCCCCAAAGTTTCAGATCTAAATTCAAGCCCTAAGTACTTGATCAAGGCATGATAGAATCATTAGGGTTCATATGTGCGATTTTGGCGACCCAGTTTTGTTGCATGGATTCGATGATCTTAACGTGTGATTTAGCCTTTTCACTCTAAATGAAAAATGTTCATAACATGCCAAATATGTTGTATATTAAGTTTCAGAGTATTTGGAGTTCATTTGGTATGCCTTTGGATTGAGTTTGTTTGGGTTCAGTTTTTGCCGAAAAATTTTTAAGTGTGAATAAGTTCTGTACCGTGACACCCCCGTGTCTCATTTACTCATAAGAGTGAGACACGGGCGTGTCACACCTTCTGGGCAGCTCTGTACTGAGCCACGCCCGTGGCTCAGTTTGGCTAGGGATGGTGACACCCCCGTGTCCCTTCCCCTGTGCAGTCCGTGTTGCTTCCTTTTCGGTTTTTGATTTGTTTCACCTCCTTAATGACTTTATCTCCTTTTATGTTGAACTATGAACTTGTTTTGCTATATGTTGGGAGCTTTATGGTGTAATTTCATGGCTTTTGGATGTGTTATAGGCATGCTTTTACGTAATGCCGTTTATGTGTGTTTATATGTCGCTTATGAATCGCATCACTTATTTTCTATATCATAAGACTTCTTCTTGTTGTCAAACCTTGGATATATGCTATGTTATGTAATATGAAGTATGTGATAGAATTATGGAAGAGCTTGAATATGTTCTATGCTCCTATTTGAGTTCTTGAAATAAATTGATTGGACATATGAATTGAAGAATTTGAATGATTTATGATTGAACAAGTGAATGAATTGGTTATATGATTTTCATGACTTAATATGATCTTTATGCCTTCATATCATGCTTGTGCATTGCCGTGCGTCATATATGGTTCATTAAGAGTCTTGAGTCTCACGAACACGTCTTGTGGTCTTTTGTACAGTTTGTCTCCAGGGTGGAGAGCTTATGATCGTTCGGGCAATTGGTGCTCGATCCTTGTAACTTCACGGTTCAGGTGAGGGTGGTTTTTGTTTTAGCTATGTAACAAACCCTACAACCCTTATGTGAAAAGCTTTGGCCAAAACCTTATGATTATATATATATGATTTTCAAATGAAGTTATCGAGTAAATCCTTCTGAATTATGCGTATGAGCGTATGTAAACTTAAAAATAGTTTTGTAATGAGGCTATGCTCCAAACCATGTGTCTTCATGCTAGCTACGGATTAGGATGACACGGAGAGGTACGTATATAGCATATGCCGATTTACACGGTAAGGTATGATTTCTTATAGTATGTATTGATCGAGTAAACCCTTTTCAAATGATTTATGAGTTATGATATGTACTTATGAATTGATATGTTTTGGCGAGTCACATTTATGATTTATGATTGAACGGGCCCCGGGACTTAGTATATGTGGCTAACCGAGGAAGCAAGGGCTGACGGGGATCCCATATACTAGTCCCAACCAACTACGGTGATACCGGCCCTCGCTAGGAGGTTTAGCGGGGAATGGGAGCTGAGTGCCCTTCGGGAAGTCATGAAACCCCATTGGCCTATGTATGAGGTGGTCGGGTCTTGGTAACCCTTCCACCACCCGGAGGAAGAAGGTTGGAACTGATTTATGATTTATGTTATGTTATGTTATGTTATGTTTATGCACCGTGCGGGAAGGCCGGGACACGGATTGCCCAAACGAATATAATTATGATATGATTTATGGTCTGCATGTATTATGATATACCGCATGAACACCTAATCAATATACTAATGATATTTGTCGTACACGGTCGGAGTTTGGTTGGAGATTGTGCACGCTCACTCGCCGAGCCTTATATTTATGTATGATTTATGAATGTAATGAATTTAATATGAATTAGTCATAAAGGTCGAGCATTGTCTATCTATTTTCTTGCCCTTTTCGGGAACTAATTTCAAATAAAACCTTGTTCGGAATTTATGACTTGCATGTGCATGTTTTTATATATGTATATCGCTCCTGCTCACTCAGTCTTCTAGAGACTGACCCTCTCCCTCCCCAATCTTTTAGTGTGCAGGTTTGACCTTTGGAGTTTCGGGCTAGACGGAGGTGTTGGAGTCTTTAAGTTGGTCGAGTTAGGTTAGGAGAGTCTTTGCACTCATTCATGTATTGGATTTATGTATGATTCGATTTCATAGTCTCTGAAACTTGAATAATTATGTAATTGTTAGTGAATTGACTTTACTGGGTTTTGTTTTGATGTAAAAGAGGCCTGAAGAGCCCAATTCTGGTTATGGTTGATGTGATTGAACTCTGGCTTTGCTAAGCTTTATACTTTGTGAATTGGTATTCGTTGCAGGGTCTAGCTCCGCCTGGCTTAGGAAGGTTTTTATGTTTGTCTCTCGTTCGCTAGGGTTTGATACGGGTGCAGATTTACAATTTCGTTACTCGTGTTGAGCCTTAGTGCGGGGGATGTGGTACCTCACGTGTGGGGTGCTACATCCTTAAGTGGTATCAGAGCCCGGTTGCAAAACCGGTGTTCTTGAGTCGTGTTTGAGTCAGTTAGGTCGCGCGGCATAGGAACAACTTGATAATGTGTGCATTGCATCGATTTGACATGAATATGTGATACTAATTGTGGAAATTGCTTAATACATGTATACGATCTATTCTCTCATTTAGTTGCTTTAAATGTTGCATTTTGCCTTCTATGTGTATTGATTCATTTAACTACGTGCCATAAGCATACCCTAATCCTCATACATCCATCTTTGAGTTGATCTTTCTTATATAGGCTACTATCATGCAAACAAAGCTACAAATCACCCCAACTACAAATAGTAAAGTAACTTGAAGGCTGAGTGTTCAAATTCCATGGTGTGCACAATGGAACTACCTATCATGGCTTGTATCATGGGAGGAAGCTTGGTTCACGGGAAGGTTCATCAATCATGCCCTACCTACAAACCTTGAAGGTTCTCAACATACAAGACATGCAAAGACTCAAGTTCTAACTTGAGGAATACAACTCGTGTTGTCTTCTCAGAACTTTATGGAGACATCAAGAAGCAAGCAAGAATGGAAAGCGTTATTAGGGGTCAATTATGCGCGTAGATCGGAAACAAAGGATAAGCTAAAGGAACTTGAACCGGAGAGGACATCAAGATGAAGATTCGGACAACCTTTGGAGGTCTCAATAGTTAGGAGAGACTCAGATAAAATGGGCCCGGTAGGAGCTGTGTACCTGGGGTCGACAAGAAGGATTTCTGATTAAGCCTAGTGAATTGAAATCAAGTCTGTCGAAGTTAAGATCGGGAAGAGTTGGACTTGGGTGCTCTGGATTTCGATCGTGATGGGAAACTCATAAACAATAGTCACGGGAATCTTGATCAAGGTGTTGATTGGGATATGAGTTCGTTTTCCCAAAACCAAGCTGAATTGCCATGTTGTGAAGTAAAATGGAAGATATGAAGCAACAAATGGAAATGGTAAAGAAAGGAAATCATGCGCTCAAATGTAAGCAGTTGGAGGTGAATTGAACTCACAAGGGATAGGCACGGGATTCTTGATTAAGGTGACGATTAGAAGTAAAGGTCGAATTGCGAGGAGAAGTGTGGATGCTAACTCCTTGGAAGTGGAAGATACAAGTTAATTTATAAAGAGGAATGGGAATCTCGAAGACCGTGGAAAAGGCAAGGAACAATTACTAAGTCAAAGTAACAGCGGGACTTGGAGTAGCAAGGAAAAGCTGTCGAGCTAACTACTTACCCCATTGGTGACAGGTTCCAAAGCATTCATAGCACGTGCATCATATTTTGCATTAATTATTTATTCTCTTGATCTTATGTTATTCATACATTTCTAATTGGTTTTGTTGCGCTAATGTGTGGTATAATTGCTTGGTGTAAACGTGACACATGCATTGCCATCTTTACCCGACATGCATTTTAGTGTTTACTTGATAGGAAAATCTGGCACCTCAATTGTCAAGTATATCCTCGTTCGAACCATATCTGAATTAAGGGAAAGGAAATAATGGCGTGGCACATGACAAGAAAGACAATTGGGAAATAAAGAACTTTAGGTAAGGGATAGGTTAGTGGAAAGGACCTCCGAAGGAAAGTCAGATTAGATTCATCTTTGGGGTGTTCGGATCGAATAAGAATGGGGAAGAGAGATTGAGGGAGTTCGATGAAAGAGCAAAATTTTAAGGGGGAGAGCACGACCGAGAGGTGAAGTGGAGGATGGAAGTAGTGCTCGAAGAAACATGTCAATAGCAACAACGGGGATGCAAATTAAGGAGAATCCGGAAATCCTAATGGTGGCCATTAGAAATGAATAAGAGGACGGTAATGGTTAAGTTGTTAAGAGAGAAGCTACGTATGGAGATTCAACCCACCTTGTATAAATATAAGGGTGGAGATTCTCTTATTCTTTAGACCAACACTCACGAAGTGTAAAGTTTTTGAGAAAAATAAAAGAAAAGTTTTGAAAGAAAAATCCTAGCCTTTAACACAAGTCATAGAACTAGCATTCTCACTCACTTGATCATGTTCTAGGATTGGTGTGGATACGCTTTGGAGGGTCACTGCTTTGGGATCTAATCGAAGGCGTAATCATGAACATTAAAACGTGCAATGACAATTTATGGAAAGACATGATCAATTTTATGTACAAAACAATCCTATAGTAACATGTATCGATCAATTAAGGCTCTAGAAACGGAATTGGAAAATGCAATTTTTATGCAGAAAAAGCAGGGTCGCGGGCGCGACCAAAATCCTTCACAAAAGGATCACGGTCGCGACCAAGTATTTTGCCCTAATTTTTCTCCAATTTTTCAAAATCTCAAAACTTGGCTGAAATCGGGTCACAGCCGTGACTAGTTTTCTTTATAAAAGGGTCGCGGTCGCGACTACCTATTTTTTGCCGAATTTTTCATCCAATTTTCCAAAATCTCGAAACTGGCATAAAAATGGGTAGCGGCCGCGACCGGTTTTACACATAATTCAGGTCGCGCCCGTAAGCAGCAGCAGCAGCAAAAACAGGGGAAACAACGTACCAACAAACCAACCATCCAAATGACTTCAAACCAATATTAAATGCACATATTTGAAGAAATATACATGCTAGCATACATATAAATCAATAACAACTCATAAAAACACCTAATTCCACGTTAGATCATCAAGAATCAATCAATCCAAACCCATATCTACACTCATGCTTCAAGTCCAAAAATCACAAGAAATATGCATCAATCTTAAGCTCAAAGTCCATAAACATATTTCTAATAACCAATACACAATTCAACCAAGTCTTAACAAAGCCTTATTTAACCCATTTATTCAAGAAAATCATCAATTCTCCAAAGTTACCTCAAATGAAAGAAATGGATGACAAGATGAAGAGATGATGTTGAGGATGCTTTAATGATCACAAATTCCACAAAATAAAGCTTGAATGATGAAATCTCTTTCTCTTCTTGGTAGGGTTTTGGCTCGGTTGAAAAAGGAAGAAAGGAGCAAGTGTATGTAATGTGTTTGTATGAAATGGGATGCCATGGTACGTGATATGCTGCTATAGAGAGGGGAAAAATTGCTCCAATTGCTATTAAGTCCCTCCATTTATTAATTCAAGCAATTAGGTTCAATTCCATATTAAATGAGCAATTAAGTCCAACCGTGAAATACATTATGAATCCCCGTGAGGCTCGGTGGTAGGTCCAACCTATAAGCAACTTCTCCAATTCTTTCCAAAATCTCATACGGACCTAAGTAACGAGGCTTAAGCTTACCTCATTTCCTAATCCGAGCAAACCCTTTACGTGGAGACGCCTTCAAGAATACCCGGTCTCCAACCTCAAACTCGAGATCCCTTCTACGACGGTCGGCGTAGCTCTTCTGTCTGTCCTGAGCTGATTTCGTCCGTTGTTGTATTAATTGAACTTTCTCAATCATAGCTTCCACGGCCTTAGAAGGTTTTTCTAATTTCTCACCCTTCTTCACGCCTTCCTGTTTAATCCATTTCCATTCTTCCAAGTCAAAGAACAACGGAGAACGACACTTCTGACCATAAAGTAGCTCATACGGTGCCATTCCAATCGAAGCCTGAAAACTGTTGTTGTACGTAAACTCAATCAAAGGTAGCTGATCGTGCCATGAAGACTGAAAATCCAAAGAACAAGCTCGAAGCAAATCCTCGAGATATCTTATTAATCTCTCAGACTGACCATCTGTCTGAGGATGAAATGCCGTACTGAACTGAAGTTTCGTACCCAAAATCTCTTGTAATTCTCTCCACAACTTAGAAGTAAACCGAGGATCTCTGTCAGAAACAATACTAACCGGAATCCCGTGAAGCCTAACAATCTCCCTGTTATAAAGCTCGACTAGCTTGCGAATCTTATAAGACATCCGAACCGGCAGAAAATGAGCAGACTTAGTCGAACGGTCCACAATCACCCAAAGTCCATCAAACCAACCTTTTACCTTAGGTAATCCGGACACGAAATCCATCGTCACCTGTTCCCACTTCCACTCAGGAATAGGTAATGGTTGAAGAAGACCTCCCGGTTTCTGATGCTCGGCTTTCACGTTCTGACAAGTGAGACAATGCTTCACATACTCGGCCACATCCTTCTTCAATCCACGCCACCAATAATATTGCCTTAAGTCCTTATACATCTTGTTTCCTCCGGGGTGGATAGAATAAGCAGATCTGGGAGCTTCCTCGAGCAATACCTGTTTCAACTCTTCGGGTACAACCACTCGGTTCTTGAAACGAAGAAGACCGGTTTTATCAAACCCGAATGGACACTCCGGATCAGCTCTTGCCTTAGCTACCAATTTCTGAATTTCCAAATCCTTACCTTGAGCCTTAAATAGTCTCTGTTTCAATTCCGGTTGAATTCAAATATTAGAAACTCGAGCCCTTAAGACAATTGGCTCGATTCCACTACTCTCTCCCACTTCTAAACTCGATACACTAGCCTTCCTGCTAAGTGCATCGGTGACCACATTGACTTGTCGGGATGGTATTTAATCGTGCAATCATAATCTTCCAACTATTCCATCCAACGCCGTTGCCTCATATTCAAATCCTTCTGAGTAAATAAATACTGGAGGCTTTTGTGGTCAGTGAAAATCTCGAAAGACACCCTGTACAAATAATGTCTCCATTTTCCAAGTGCAAAGACTACGGCAGCAAGCTCAAGATCATGCGTCGGATAACTCTTCTCATGCTCTTTCAACTTACGGGATGCATAAGCAATTACTTTACCCTTCTGAGTCAATACACATCCCAAACCTTCCTTCGAAGCATCCGTATAAACAGCATATCCTTCAGAACCTTCAGGAAGGGCTAACACTGGAGCAGAAACTAGCTTCTCTTTCAAGAAAGTGAAAATCTTCTCACAATCCTCATCCCAATCAAATTTCACATTCTTCTTCGTCAACCGGGTTAAAGGAACTGCTAACTTGGAGAAATCCTTAACAAACCTCCGGTAATAACCTGCAAATCCCAAGAAACTCCTAATCTCCGAGGCATTTTTAGGTTTCTCCCACTTCAAAACTGACTCAATCTTCGAGGGATTGACCTCCAAACCATTACCTAAAATCACGTGACCCAAGAAAGACACTTTGTCGATCCAAAACTCAAACTTACTGAATTTTGCAAATAACTGATGCTCCTTTAAAGTCCTCAATACCAACTGAAGATGCCTCGCATGCTCCTTGGCAGACTTAGAGAAAACCAGAATATCATCAATAAAGATGACCACAAACTTATCCAGAAAAGGTCTAAAGATCCTGTGTATCATATCCATAAAAGCTGCTGGCGCATTAGTTAGACCAAACAGCATCACTACAAACTCATAATGCCCGTACCGAGTATTAAATCCTGTCTTAGAAATATCCTCTGCTCGGATTCACAACTGGTAGTATCCTTGTCTCAAATCCAATTTCGAGTAGACTTTAGATCCCTGAAGTATGTCAAACAACTCCTCGATATGTGGAAGGGGATACTTGTTCTTGATCGTCATCCGGTTCAACTCCCTATAGTCTATACACATTCTCAAAGTTCCGTCCTTCTTCTTTACGAACAAAACCGGTGCACCCCAGGGAGAAGAACTCTATCTAATGTACCCAATCTCCAACAACGCATCAAGTTGGGTCTTCAACTCTTTCAACTCGGCCGGAGCCATACGATATGGAGTCTTGGAGTATGGCTCTGCATTAGGGTACAAGTCAATCACAAACTCAATTTCCCGTTCTAGAGGTAACGAATCCAATTCCTCAGGAAAGACCTCAGGAAACTCCTTCACTACTACAGTTTCTTCCAACTTACTCTGATCCTTGGGCTTGTTGAGAATATAACCAATGAAACCCGTAGCTCCCTCTCGGACCAACTTCTGAGCTTCTGAGAAAAAAAGTAGAGGCACTGTCTTAGAACTCCATCCAACAACCAAATCTAATCCCAACTGAGCTCTCTTTGCCCTGCAATCAACTGTGACAGAATGTCTGTACAACCAATCCATGCCCAAGATGGATCCGTAGCAAGTCATCGGTAGCTCAATGAAGTCTGACAAGAAAACTCGATCGTCGATACTCACCAGAACCTCTCTAAACACCCGATCAGATTCTTAACTACTACCAAACGGAGTACTAACCACATAACATGCAGAAGAGCGAGTAACAGGCAAAGGCAAAGAAACAGATATAGCACTCGAGAGAAAGGAGTGTGTAACTCCCGGATCAAACAGGGTATGAATGTTCGTACCATGTATGCAAATGGTACCTTCAACTACCGCGGTTGGATCGATATCGGCATCCTGCTGCTCTCCGTCCAATGCATAAGCACGAGCTCTGATCAGTGGTCTCGGACCTCCAGGTGGCGGCATCTTGCGATCCGGACATCCGTCTACCATATGCTCGGCGCTTCCATAAAGCAAACATAGGCCTAAATGCCTCCTGCAGTTATCATAGATGTGTGTAGTCTGACCGCAGAAGGTACAAGCAGGCCTCTCTGGTGGTGGTGGCAAAGCTGGAGCAACTGGAGCTCTAAACACTGGTCCTGCTGGTCGGGGCTTCTTCCCTGGGCCCTTCGGAGCTGGTGGTGGAGAAGAATAAGTCATCGACCTCTTGCCCGAAGCAGAACCCGAACCTGATCCTCTAAAACCCGATCCAGAACCTCTGAAACCCGATCCGGAACCTGAGCCCGAACCTGAACCTAAACTTGAGCGATAGGTAGACCGCCTTGCATTCACTGAATCCTCGACCAACAATGCTTTCTTGGTAGCCTTCACCCACGTGCTCATGTTAACGGCCTCGATCGCTGTCTAGATATCCAATCTAAGGCCCTGAACAAACTGCATCGCCTTATAGAAATCATCACTCGCTATATTAGGAGCATAGCGGGACAATCTCTCAAACTCGGCGTTATACTCTGAAACTGACCTGCTTCCTCAGCTGAGAAACATGAAATACGTGAACCAAAGCTATAGCGAACGCTAGGCACCACATCCCCCGCACTATAGTTCGATCCACATATGAAATGGACAATCCATACATGAACCAAAGCTATAGCGAACGGACAATAAAAAAAATGACAACAAAGCTAGGCAGGACTAACCCCAAACCACACAATCAAGTCAGAATAATAAAAGCGGAAGCAATAATTCATTCATTACTTATAGGTACCATATTTACATATCCAGTCTAAATACTATTAGGTACCAACACTTACATATCAATACAATATCATCTCCAAAATATGCCAAGGCTTGCTACAAAACATATCAAGTATCAATACATGAACAAAATATGAGATGAAGTGTGCTAGACCCAAATAAAAGACAAGCTAGACTCTAATTCCCGCCTAGCACGCACCTGGAACCCTGAAAAGTTGAGGGGTCAGTCCACCACGGACTGAGCGAGGGGTATAAATAAATATATGCACAATTACCATGCAAGTTATAATCTCGGGTAATAACTTTTGGGAAATAACAATATAATTTAGAAAATAAGAGATACTATCCCCGAGGTTACAACTAATTCAATTTATCAATACAAGCAATTCAATACAATTAATTCGTGGCCCGACAAGTGAGGGCAATTCTCCAACCTTACTCCGACTGTGTACAATCAATCAATTACTCCATGATTAGGTGATCAAGCAATTAATTACGGTGCACAATTAGCAGTTTCAATAACTCCTTCTTCCTCTGGGTGATGGTGGGATTGCAAGGGCCCACCATCCAATCACTCTGGGCAGAGGGTACATGAATCCCTAAGCCCGGAACTCCTTCCTCCCCTAATCTCCAAGGGGATTCAGGGGTCATCCCAATTTGGTGAGAATAGCGCTCGAGTTAACCGTCAGCCCATGTTTTCCCGGTTGGCTCAAGCCACTACCATCGGGCCCACAGTGCAATACGATACTCGCCAAAACAATCAATCAATCGATACAATACAATAGTTCGGTAAATCCTTTGACAACCAATAACATTTGAAAACTATAGATATATAGATACATTTTTAGCTTAAAACATCACATAGGGTTATACGGGTTCTATATATCTAGAATTAAACCTCACCTGTGACCAAAACAAACAAGGAAACAGCTCACGGGGCCTGCTCCTCGTCACCAGGAAGCTGGTCTGTGCAAGAAAGACAATTGTCCGTGAGACACGACTCAAAATGTACCCAAGTAGGACGAACGGTGTAATCATGAACATTAAAACGTGCAATGACAATTTATGGAATGACATGATCAATTTTATGTACAAAACAATCCTTTAGTAACATGTATCGATCAATTAAGGCATTAGAAACGGAATTGGAAAATGTAATTTTTATGCAGAAAAAGCAGGGTCGCGGGCGCGACCAAAATCCTTCACAAAAGGGTCACGGTCGCGACCAAGTATTTTGCCCGAATTTTCCTCCAATTTTTTAAAATCTCAAAACTTGGCTGAAATCGGGTCACAGCCGTGACTAATTTTCTTCATAAAAGGGTCGCGGTCGCGACTACCTATTTTTTGCCGAATTTTTCATCCAATTTTCCAAAATCTCGAAACTGGCATAAAAATGGGTAGCGGCCGCGACCGGTTTTACACAAAATTCAGGTCACGCCCGTAAGCAATAGCAGCAGCAAAAACAGGGGAAACAACGTACCAACAAACCAACCATCCAAATGACTTCAAACCAATATTAAATACACATATTTGAAGAAATATACATGCTAGCATACATATAGATCAATAACAACTCATAAAAACACCTAATTCCACGTTAGATCATCAAGAATCAATCAATCCAAACCTATATCTACACTCATGCTTCAAGTCCAAAAATCACAAGAAATATGCATCAATCTTAAGCTCAAAGTCCATAAACATATTTCTAATAACCAATACACAATTCAACCAAGCCTTAACAAAGCCTTATTTAACCCATTTATTCAAGAAAATCATCAATTCTCCAAAGTTACCTCAAATGAAAGAAATGGATGACAAGATGAAGAGATGATGTTGAGGATGCTTTAATGATCACAAATTCCACAAAATAAAGCTTGAATGATGAAATCTCTTTGTCTTCTTGGTAGGGTTTTGGCTCGGTTGAAAAAGGAAGAAAGGAGCAAGTGTATGTAATGTGTTTGTATGAAATGGGATGCCATGGTACGTGATATGCTGCTATAGAGAGGGGAAAAATTGCGCCAATTGCTATTAAGTCCCTCAATTTATTAAGTCATGCAATTAGGTTCAATTCCATATTAAATGAGCAATTAAGTCCAACAAATAATTTATGCAATTGATTCCCCAAAGTCATGAAAATGGTCAAGTAAGGATGTAAAAGAAATTAAATCATACTCGGGAATTTAATTCAAGTTACAATGAAGTTCAATTTATGCAATAAGTATGAATTTAATATGAATTTCATAAAAATATTTAGAATAAAATTTTATAAAATTATGTCATGACACGAAAAATTAAAGAAATGATCAAATAACAATTAAATTATAACTCTCAAACTCAAACGTGGCGTTCATACCTGAAATGCCGAAAGCTGGGGCATTACACAGATGGACCGGCTAGGGGCGCTAGGGCCACGCGCGTAGCGCCCAGGTGGGCCTAGCACTGTCGCCTGCAAAGTTCCCCCCCGTCCGGGAGCCTCGTGCGAGCAGCGCGCACACCGTGTACGCGACCTTCGCCCAAAGCCGCGCGGGCGATGCCGGATCAGCCTAGCACAGTTGCGCAAGGCAGTCACGTGGGACTGCCTGCTCGCGCGCGCCCGCACTTGCTGGCGGTCCTTGCGCACCTCGCGCGGGCCATCCCGGGACGTCAATTTTCGTTTCGTGTTTTTCAAGTTTCGAAAATCCCAAATTACAAAATTTTGATTTTATTTTAAAATTATAAAATTATTTATTTGAAATAATTATAAAATTTGGGATTGTAGGAATTAAAGTCAAGTTCTTATTTTTCGAGAAAATTACGAAAATCACTTTGAATGATTTATTTGACAAAAAATTAATTTTTAATTAATTGTTGTTTTGTCAAGATCCAGTGAATTCGATTTTGAATAAATTCGTGAATAATGAACTATATTCAAATTACTTAAGTTAATTGTAACTTGAAGTCAAGGGAATTTTAAATTTAGTTGGTAAATTTAAATTCAAGCGGAATCATGCTAGTTTAGGTGATCATGGATTAATCTTATGTATGTTTTAAATTCTACACATGGATGATTTCAATTGGGGTAGTTGCGCGTTTTCAATTGGGGTTGGAGCCCTACTTATGTGCGTACTGTTATGTATTTATTACGTGGATTTCCTTAGTATTGTTTTTGGGCCGGGATATGCCCCGTGTACTTGTCTATGGTCAATATGAAAATTGAGGCATATTACTTTATGTAAAGAGAGTAGAACTTAGGAAGTGAGGTTTTTTTTTTTCATTTTGGAGACAATCACCCATGGAATACGAAGGATCCACAAGAAGCACTTTAAGAACGGTGGCCATAAGAAGACCCCTCAAAATGTTTAGGAGGGTTTCTATTAATGTAATAGATAGGATATTTTTCCATTAAATCCTGTACCTCTATGTGATATGAACTGTCTTATGTGGCATAAATGTTAGAACTAGTGATTTTGGAGTGGCTCCCGAAATCACATATAAGATAGGATACCCATGATCATCTCATAATTAGTATCATGCTAGGTCATGTTATCTGCTAATTGCTTCTGTGATGCACTTTATGTGAAACTGCATTAAACAAGACTATTAAAATTTAGATAACATTATATGTTGGTGAGGTCATTCGTAAATCCCATTTAAATGTTGAGCAAAATTCAAATAATTAGGTATTTTATCACGGTAATAAAATTCCTAGCATTCCATCAATAGGATTTAGGACTTAATAAGTGAAACTATTTGCTGTCTCACGAGTCGTGGGGTAATTACTATAGCTTATTAACTTTTAGTTTCCTGATTAATTATTTTAAATAATTAATAATTCTTGACCATTTTAGAATGAGCGATGTCTCACGAGTCGTGGGTCGTTCCGGACTAAGTTTGGTTGAGATCTTATGATTGATGGGTCTAGCTCAACACTGAAGTAGATAAGGATGTCTCACGAGTCGTGGGTGCAAAGTCGAAAGATCAGTGATGCAAAAATATTACTAGGAATTCAATGAGAGATCGAATTGGTAAATAGTACCTACCTAATTAGACCTTTGGATGTCTCACGAGTCGTGGGTCCAAAACTAAGATTGCTTGGGATCCTAGTACTCACTGAGAAAATAAGTTTCTTCTAAAGTAGTTAGGATTTCTAGACTTTCTAAAAACAGTGGGAGAACATATTTCTAAAGACCTTGATAATATGTATAATCGTTATTATTCAACATGCTCATGTTTTCTCTGTTTTTTCATTTAGGTTGTAGTTATGTGATTCTCTACAATTGAAATGGCAACCAAAAACCCTTTGGTATCCATCCTCGAATCAAACAAGTTGATGGGGCCCAATTACTCTGATTGGCTTCGAAATCTAAAGATAGTTTTTGATTCTGAGAAGAGAAGATAAGTTCTCTTCGAGGGAGAGCCTACCCCTGAAGGGGAAGCTCCGATTCGGGCCAAAAAAGAGGCGATTGCGAAATGGTCTGAAGACAATCTTCAAGCCCGTTGCCTCATGTTGGACAACATGTCTCTGGACATGCAGAGGAAACATGAGTCTATGGAATATGCTTGGGAGTTTTATGACCATCTCGAGCAATAGTACCGCCCCAAATAGCGTGTTTTAAGGTACAACACCTCTAAGGAGCTCTTCCATCTCAAAATGAAAGAAGGTTCAAGTGTCCAGGAACATGGTATATGTTTCTTGCTTTGAACAAGAAACTTACCTCTATGGAGATGCCTCTAAGCGAGGAACTTGTCGTGGACCTGTTGCTCACGTCGCTTCCACCATCATTCAATCCTTTCGTGCTGAAATTCAACATGAATCATGCTCATACTACTGTCGCTGAGCTGATTAGTTAACTTGTGACTGCTGAAGTCACGATAAAGAAGGATAACAAAGAAATGATGGTCACTTCCTCTTCTAAGCCTCCTTCTATAGGCAAAGGGAAGAAAGTTCCCAAGAAGAAGGGATCTCTTAAACCCGATGGAGGGGTTAAAAAGAGAAAGGCCAAGAAGAAAAGGGATCAGAGAGAGGACGTTTGCCACCATTGTGGCAAGAAAGGGCATTGGAAGAGGAACTGGCAAGAGTACAAGGATACTCTAAAGAAAGGTGTGTTTATTGTTGAAGTAAATCTATCTATTGATTCTAATTCTTTGGTACTTGATACCGGTTGTGGAGCTCATATTTGTAATGATGTACAGATGCTAAATGAGGCCCGGCAGCTTGAAGAAGGAGAATGTGTCTTGAAGGTTGGGAATGGATCAAGTGTTCAAGCTCAAGCCATCGGGACGTGTAGATTAGATTTAGGTATCTTTACTTTAGTTTTGAATAAAGTCCTTTATATACCTTCTATTATTCGTAATATAATTTCCATTCCAGTATTAGATTGTGAAGGATATGAGACTTTCTCCAAAAATGGAAAATTTTATCTTAAGAAGAATAAATCTTCCGTTTTACTTGGTACCTTATCTAATGGACTTTATACTACTAAAGAAACCAATATTTTGAATATACAACAATTAAACAAACGCAAAAAAGATAACAAGATCTCGACTTCTTTATAGCATGCACGTTTAGACCACGTTTCTAAAGATAGGATTGCTAAGTTAACCAACTTAGGATCATTCTATGATAATGAACTTGAAGAGTTAACTCATTGTGAATCATGTCCTAAAGGAAAGATGGCTAAATCTCCCTTTAATGGTAAAGTGGAACGTGCCACTAAAGTATTGGATTTAATCTATATTTGTGGTCCACTTAGTGTAAGTACGAGAAACAATCATAAGTATTTCATAACCTTCATAGATGACTATAGTCGTTTTGGTTATGTGTACGTAATGAAGTATAAATCCGAAGCCTTGGAGAAATTCGTGAAATTTCAAAAGGAGTTTGAGAACCAAACTGGTCACAAGATTAAGACATTTCGATCTAATCGAGGTGGTGAGTATATTAGGACAAATTCCTTAATCATCTCAGAGATAATGAAATTATCTCTCAGTGGACTCCTTCGGGAACTCCTCAATTAAATGAAGTTTCAGAGAGATGGAACAGAACCTTACTTGATATGGTTCGTTCCATGATGAGCTTCACTGAATTGTCATCTTCATTCTGGGGTTATGCCCTAGAATCAGCAGTTAAGATTCTAAATTTTGTTCCCTCCAAATTTGTACCCAAAACCCCATTTGAGATGTGGTTTGGCAAAATCCCTAACTATTCTCACTTAAGAATTTGGGGTTGTCCTGTTTATGTGAAGAGGACAGTGGGAGATAAGCTTGGAGCTAGATCAAGCTTATGTAACTTTGTAGGATATCCTAAAGAGTCAATAGGATATTATTTCTACGATCCTCTTGAACAAAAGGTCTTTGTGTCAAGAAACGCCATTTTTCTTGAGGACTCATTCCTTAAAGAAAATAAAGGCAAGATCGCAGAACTCGAAGAGTTTCGAGACCAAGGTCCCACGCTTAGCTTGGAGAATACCATCCCTATCCCTAGCCAAGAGAGTGGTACACGTGAAAATTCTCATCAAATAAGACGTTCTGAACGTATTCCTAGACAACCAGAGAGATGGTATGGTTTTCTCCACCAAACATCTCAAATGGATAATAATCCATTAAGTTATGAGGTGGCACTGTTAGATTCGAACTATGAACAGTGGAAAGAAGCAATGAAATCCGAAATGGATTCCATATACTCTAACAAAGTTTGGACCTTGGTTGATCCACCTGATGGGATCAGGCCCATAGGGCGTAAATGGATATATAAGCGCAAGCTTGGAGTAGATGGAAGTGTGGCTACCTTTAAAATAAGATTAGTTGCTAAGGATTTCACTCAAAGACCAGGTGTAGACTTTGATGAAACCTTCTCCCCGGTTGCGATGCAAAAAATCCATTAGGATCTTGCTTGCCAATGCTGCATATTATGACTATGAGATATGGCAAATGGATGTGAAAACTGCCTTTCTCAATGGAGACATTGACAAAGACATTTACAGGTAGCAACCCATGGGTTTCACATTCAGTGGGAGCGAACAAAAGGTTTGTAAGTTCCAACGCTCAATCTACGGATTGAAACAAGCTTCTAAGAATTGGAACATTCGATTTGATGAAGCAGCTAAATCGTTTAGCTTTATTCAAAATCCGAATGAGTCCTGCGTGTACAAGAAAGAAGTGGAAACCTTGGTTCAATTTCTGATACTTTATGTAGATGACATCCTCCTCATTGGGAAGACGAAGGATGACATGAAAGTAACAAAGTCTTGGTTATCGAAACAATTTGAGATGAAGGATCTTGGTGATGCATCCTACATTCTCGGGATAAAGATCTATCGGGATAGATCTAGGAGATTGTTAGGATTATCACAGTTGATTTACATAGATAAAATACTAAAGAGATTTAGTATGGAAGAATCCAAATGTGGAAAAGTTCCAATGGGCCCGGGAACAGTTCTTTCGAAGAAGCTGTTTCCCAAGACTGAACTTGATAAGTCCAGGATGTCCAAAATTCGTTATACATCAGCTATAGGAAGCATAATATATGCGATACTATGTACTCGACCAGATGTGGCTTATGCACTTAGCGTGACTAGCCGATTCGAATCTGACCCTGGTGAAGGTCACTGGACTGTTGTAAAGAACATCCTTAAGTAATTACGAAGAACTAAGGATTTGTTCTTGGTTTACGGAGGCCAGCAAGATCTTGTCATTAGAGGATACTGTGATGCAAGCTTTGCATCACACATGGATGACTTTAAATCCATGTCTGGATACATATTCTACCTGAACGGTGGAGCAGTGAGTTGGAAAAGTTCCAAGAAAGCGACCACTGCAGATTCGACCATTGAGGCCGAATACTTAGCTGCAAACGATGCAGCTAAGGAAGGTTTTTGGGTAAGAAACTTCATCCACAAGCTAGGTGTAGTTCCAAGCATTAAAGACCCCGTTAGAGTGTTTTGTGACAACACCGGGGCGGTTGCTCAAGAAGAGAACCAAGATCTCACCAAAGGACCAAGCACATTTTGAGGAAGTATCACTTAATCCGTCATATCATCAAGAGAGGAGATGTGCAAATTGAAAGGGTTACATTGATAGAGAACATGGCAGATCCACATACTAAAGCCCTTAGTCAACAGGCTTTCGACGGACATCTTAAGAAGATGGGTCTTAGATTAGCACCTGAGTGGCTTTGACAGGTAAGTGGGAGATTGTTAGGAATAGTGCCCTTAAAGCAGCTTTTAGCTTTACTATTTCCTTGTAATAACAAACAGTCTTTGAATAATAAACTAGATGATTTTGTTCATAGTAAATCACTTCTTTATTTGCTTATTTATGTCTGTTTGGGTTGACTATGGTTTGCGTGCATTGAAATCCCCTAATCCAATGAGGCCGTTAAGACTTTTGTCGTTATGGGAACGAAACATGAAACAAGTTCTTAACTCCATAGGCGAGGATTAGAAACTTCTCCAAGTCGAGAGTTCGACGGACATTGGGAGTGTCAACCTTGACTCTGCTGAGACTTGTTTGTGTGATTATGTCCTTTTGAAGGATCACTCAGTTTCATGGAGTGATATGTGCATACGATGATGTGTTCATAATACATGAGGGTGATTGTTACAAGAACTTCATCACTGAGATGTCCCGCGTGAGAACATTCCTAAATGTGAAAGGAAGTTTCCAAAAACTTCCAGATTAGGAAATATCTCGCAGGTCAATAACGTGATTCATTAATCCTTAGACTTGAGATTCTGTAATGTATCATATGAGCTAACTTTGTAATCTTTGATATAAGTTCAAAAGGGTGTCGCCATATAGACACCTGAACCACGACCTATGTTGGGATTACACAAATGGCATATGTAGAATTAGTAGAATCAACAAAGGACCTACACTTGTTGCAAGAACAAGAATGATCACTTACTGATTGAGTGGTTCGTAGTCCATTAAACTTAAACCCTTAGCCAAGGTGGATAAAAGATCAAGACATCAAGAAAATGGGGTTTTCTTGGATTGAGGTCTAAATGGATATGAAACGAACTTAACTTTAAAGATCAATAATATTTAGTCTCTAAGAATATTCCAATGCCTTAGTTCTTGATTGAGAGATGGAGTTGTAGGAGGATCGTATTTCACTGTATGTTATTGACTGAAAGATTCTTCGATTTATTTCGTTATTCGTTATTTCGTTACTGTAGTATGATCTGTGAAGTGATTAATTAATTAAGGGAAATAATTAATTGCTGTCACTGCTAATCGAATATGATTAATGAAGGATCAAATTGTTGATCGAAATGGAGAGAGTAACACGTGGGCATTGCCACGTGTCAAAAGCACGTGACTACCACGTGTCACACGTAGCCTGCGTGGCTGCCACGTGTCATGCACATGTGGCACGTACGTGTCTCCAAGCGTGTAATTTTATTACACGTGAATTCTTTTCTAGAATTAATTAATTAATTCGGTTTTTAATTAATTTTGAATTAATTGTTAAGACTATTCTCAAATAAGCTTAACCCAATAAATAATTAATTAGGAATTAAATTATTTATTGAATCTTGACTTTTAACTTTAGGAAAGTTGAAAAGTCCAAGTTTCTATTGTAGGAGAGAGAAGTTTATTCTTGGAAGACTTGGAGAATAAGTTACAAACTTATTATTCCAATTAAATTAATAATTAAATGAGTTAATTAGTGAGCAAGAAAACAACTCCCATTAGGTTTGGGAAGCCCTAGGAGTTCGAACCCACCATGTATAAATACAAGGGTGGGGCTTCTCTTATTCTTTAGACCAACACTCACGAAGTGTTAAGTTTTTGAGAAAATAAAAGAAAAGTTTTGAAAGCAAAATCCTAGCCTTTAACACAAGTTATACTTGATCATGTTCTATGACTGGTGTGGATACACTTTGGAGGATCGCTGCTTTGGGATCTAATCGAAGACCGTTCGAGGGACTTTCCGCTTGGAGGGTGTTCGTTAGGCAGTAACGACATCACTAGAAAGCTTCTAACTTTGTAAGTTTCTAGACACCCAAGGTTACAGTACGTAAATTGCAAGACAACGATTAAAATTTTGGAAAAAGTTTAAACTTCCGCTGCTCAACTCTTTCGTGTTTTCCAACAGTTGCTGCTGAAAACTGCCGCCACTTGCACAAGCTTCAGGTGGCGTGTGTGGCGCCACTGCTGCTCCAACTGCCACGCCGCCAATGGGAAAGAGAACTCCGAGGAGTTGCTCAACCAATCGGGGTGGTCGTGTTCCAAAACGACCACCAAAAACCACCGCGAAAGGCCGGCGAAGTTACGGTGGTCCTCTCCCACTTCCGTCGTGACTGTTAATCGAAGATATCTCCGCCACCGCTCATCGTTAGTTCAAGATCTTGGTACAGTTGTGTTCGCATTGTCGAGCTCTTCAAAATGGACTACTCATTCGTCGAATTCCGTCGAGTATCGTCCGAGTTTGGATTTGTGTGTGTTTGTGTATATGAATAGTGATACGGGACGCTGAATCGTGTGAGAGAGAGAGAGAGCTGAAGTTTGATGTTCCGGCACGTAAAATGAGGATTTGGGTTTTTTATCCGGGGCCCTCGCGCGTAAAACAACCGGAAGGAAAGGCTAACGACGTCAGAATAAGGCAAACATAGAGTCTACGGACTCGCTTCGATGCCCCGAACGCGTTAAAGGGGTCAAAAAGGTCAAAATCTCGATCGAACTAGCAGTGACCGAAAAGCTCCTCCTAAAAAGAGAAAATTACAAAAAAGCCCCTAAACTCTTAAAGAGTTCAAAATAGGGCCACACAAAGCACAAAATCACATAATTAAATACATAAGGAAGTCGAAAGGTGGCGTAACTTGTACGTCGGACGAGCGGGATGTTACACCTTTATTTTGTGTGATCTAGCTGCTACTCTGTGCTTGCCTGTTACCTATTTAAATTCTTGTTACTTGGTGAGTTTTCCTCTTAGGGGAAGTTTGCAGACAGATCAAGTGGTTTGGGGTTGTTCAGTGGGATTGGAAGGTAAAGATTTTCTGGAAAATTTTATTATGATGCCTATGAAGAAGTATGGGGCTATTTTGGGTATAGATTGGTTATTCAAGCATCGGGGCTACGGTTGATTATTTTGCAAAGAAGATTAAGTTGGGTAAGGAGTTGATTGTTGGTGTTGGTTCGAAGTCAGTACCACTCTTGTCGTTTACAGCATAAGTTAGTAAGAGAGGGAGCCACTGGATTTATTGCTTATCTTCTCAATAAGCCAAAAGATCAATCAAAGTTTGAAGATACCGTAGTTGTGAAGGAATATCCCGTTGTTTTTCCAGAGAATTTGGGTTCTTTGCCACCGGATCGGGAGATTGAGTTTGTAATAGACTTTTATCCGGGATCAGAGCCGTATTCTGAGACTCCCTACCGTATGGCACCGGCCGATTTGAAAGAGTTGAAGATTCAACTTGAAGAGTTGCTTAAGATTGGGTATATTCGGCCTAGTACTTCACACTGGGGTGCACCGGTTCTTTTCGTCAAAAATAATGATGGGACTTTAAAAATGTATATAGATTACCAAGAGCTAAATTGGATAACTGTGAAGAACAAGTATCCTTTGCCCCACATTGAGGATTTATTTGATATGTTACAAGGTTCAGGAGTGTATTCGAAATTGGATTTGAGACAAGGACACTATCGATTGAAAATTCGAGAAGAGGATATTCCTAAGACGGGATTCAACACCCGGTATGGGCATTATAAGTTCATGGTGATGCCTTTTGGATTAACTAATGCCCTGGCAGCTTTCATGGACATGATGCATCGAATTTTTTGGCCTTATCTCGACAAGTTTGTGGTTATCTTCATCGACGATATTCTTGTGTACTCCAATACTCCGGAAGATCATGCTAGACATCTCAGAGTGGTATTGGATACTTTAAGGGAGCATCGGTTGTATGCTAAGTTCAGTAAGTGCGAGTTTTGGATTGATCGGGTAACTTTTCTAAGCCACATTGTCTTGAATAGGGGTCTAGAAGTAGATCCTTCAAAAATTGAGACGGTCTTGAAGTGGCAAAGTCCGAAGAATACCTCAGAGATAAGAAGTTTCTTGGGTTTGGCAGGCTATTATTGGAGATTCGTTCAGGATTTTTTGAAGATTGTTGCTCCTTTGATCCGATTGACTAAGAAAGAGGCTAAATTTAAGTGGGATGAGGCGTGAGGCGAGCTTCCAGCTCTTAAAGGAAAAATTGACAACTACACCTGTGTTGGCACTTCCCGAAGGTACAGAAGGTTATATAGTGTATACGGAGGCCTCAAAGGAGGGTTTGGGATGTGTTTTGATGCAGCATAGAAAAGTGATCGCCTACGCCTCGAGGAAATTGAAAGAGCATGAACAGAACTACCCCACTCATGATCTCAAACTAGCAGCAATAATTTTTGCTTTGGGCAAATGGAGACACTACCTCTACAGAGTTTCTTTCAGGATCTTTTCCGACCACAAGAGTCTCCAGTATTTATTCTCTCAGAAGGAGTTAAATAAGAGACAAAGGCTTTGGATGGAAATACTTGCGGATTTTGAGTGTACAATTCGGTACCATCCTGGCAAAGCCAATATGATCGCGGATGCGCTTAGTAGGAAGGGTAACGTGTCTCATGTGAAAGTGGAAATTGGGAATGAGGAAGAGTTGTTCAAGTTAAGGGCTAGTATTCAGAATATTACAGTTCAACCAGATCTTAAGCAGAGATTATTTGAGGCTCAGAGATTTGATCCCGAGGTTCAGAGGTTAGCAGAGAAAGCTTGAGGTGATCCTGAGTGCCCGATTGGATTCGATGATACGAGACTTCTAAGGTTTAAGAACAAAATTATTATGCCTGGAGAATTGAAACGGATTATTCTTGAAGAGGCTCATCGGTCAGGTTATTCGATACATCTCGGAGGGAATAAGATGTATAAGGATTTAAAACAATTTTATTGGTGGAATGGTTTAAAACAGGATGTGATCAACTTCGTGAAGCATTGTCCGACTTGTCAGGTAGTGAAAGCAGAACATCATAAGCCATCAGGGCTACTTCAGCCGTTACCTATTCCCGAGTGGAAATGGGAACAAATTACTATGGATTTCGTTTCGGGTTTACCAAAGTGAAAGGTGGTCTTGATGGAATTTGGGTAATTGTGGATCGGTTAACGAAATTGGCTCATTTTCTTGCCATCCGGATATCCGACAAGGTGAGTAAGCTGGCCAAGAAGTATTGTGATGAAATTATAAGACTTCATGGAGTACCGGTCAGTATTATGTCGGATAGAGATCCAAGGTTTACTTCGAGGTTTTGGCAGGAGCTTAAGAGGAATTTGGGATCAAGGCTTCAGTTTAGCACAACTTTCCATCCTCAGACAGACGGACAGTCCGAGAGGTTAATCAAGTACTTAGAGGATATGCTTAGAGCATGTGCTTTGGACTTTCAGAGCTCGTGGAACGAGCAGTTGCCATTAATCGAGTTCGCTTATAATAATAGCTACCAAGCCTCGATAGAGATGGCATCTTATGAAGCTCTTTACGGATGGAAGTGCAGGTCTCCGTTGTTCTTTGATTTGGAAGAGTGGAATTGGACCAAACAAGAGGGTGTGAAAAGAGGAAAGAAGAAGGAAAAACCCTTTAAGGCCATGCAGGAGGCGATAGATATGGTCCAACTAATTAGACAATGAATGAAAGTAGCTCAAGACCGACAAAAGAGCTACACCGACCATCGAAGAAAGAATCTCGAATTTGAGGTTGGAGATAGAGTCTTTCTAAAGGCTTCACCACGAAAAAGGTTTTCAAGGATTGGTCGAAGAGGAAAGTTGGCTCCTCGGTATATGGGACCATTTGAGATTTTTGGGAACATTGGGGATACGACCTACCGTTTGGATCTGCCTCTAAATTTAACTAGGATTCACAATGTATTCCATGTATCGCAACTCCGGAAGTATTACGGAGATGAATCCGAGGTTTTACCGGTTGAAGAAGTGGAACTAGAGCCAAATCTCACATTCGTTCAGAAGCCGATTAAGATATTGGATTGGAAATTTCAGGAACTCAGAAATTGGCGTATTCCACTAGTCAAGGTTCTATGGAGAAGTGATAAGACCGAAGAGGCTACGTGGGAAACGGAGGAAAAGATGAAGAAGTTCCACCCCAAGTTGTTTCCAGGGGAACAGTGAATCCAAGGACGGATTTTCTTAAGGGGGAGAGGTTGTAACGCTCTGACTTTTTAGTTGTGCAGGTATGGCGTATGTGATAATTAGTTACGCATTTAAATTATTTTAATTATGTATTTATTTCTTTTATTTTTATATTATTTAAAATTCTTTAGATATATGGATTATTTGAATGAACTTTTATATGAAATTTTGGACGTTATGCTCTTATGTGATATGATCTCGTGTCATTCGTATATGATTTGATTTTCGATTTTTGTGTAAATTTAGTATGTTGTAGATTTATATGTTATGAACCTGTCTATATGCTCGTTTCATGTTTTTGATCTCGTTTGATGTGGTAACGAATTTTATTTTGGGAACGAGACCAAAACGGGGGCTAAAGAGCATTTAGCGAACCTTTGGTTCGAGTGACATATCTTGAGCTCAGGAATTCGGATTTGGATTCCGTCACCTCTTCTGAGCTTCAATCGATGATTCAGACTCAATGGGATAAACCTCATATTTTTCTAAAATCGTTTGATACCCTTAAACTACCCCGTAAGTTTACCTCGCGCCTAAATGACCACCTTTCACTAAATTACACATAAGTCCCTCACTTTTCCACCTTTTTACATGATTCTTGGCCCCACATTTTCATGACTCACTTTATTTCCCTTATTCATTTTGACCGGCCATAACTAAGAAAGAAAGGAAAATCAGCTACAAACTTGGAAAAAACCCTTTCCTTTCCCGTTACCTAGCAACCAAGAGGGTATTTGAGCACATATCTTCATTTTCCTCCATCATCTTCAAGAGGTGAGTTCATATTTGTGTTTGGCATCATTATATGGTCATTTTCATCTGTAAGTCTCAGATTTTAACTTGGATTTAATATGGTTTTGGAGCAAGATGATGAATAGTAAGGGTTTAAGCTATTCTTGGATTTTTAGTTGAATTCTTGTGTATTCTTTTGAATTGATGCATCATAAATGAACTTAAAATTGATTTGGCTTGGTGGTTGAGGATTGAATGAGATGCTGTTAATGAATTTTGCAAGAATGTGGTGAAACTTGAACTCCTTCTCCCTTGCTCACGTTTTTGGACTTTGGGGTGATTTTAAGGTATGAATTGAGGCTTCTTTTGCAGAATATTTGTTGCATAAACTTAACTTAACTTGTTGGCTATGTGTTGGTTGAAGCTTTGTGTCATTCTTTGCCTATTTTGCTGCGAATTGATGCTGGTATGTGCAGGTCGAGCCGCGATCGTACTAAGAACAAACTTGGCAGAGGCCGCTACTGTAATTTTATTTTTCCTCGAATTTATGAGGTCGCCCGCGACCTCAAATCTGCATATTTCTTGTCACGCCCGCGACTTAAAATTGGGCTTGTTTCGAGATTATTTGTGCTTGTGTTTCTTTTGTGTGTGTGTTTGTGCATGTTTATATATATATATATATATATATATATATGGTATTATGTATTATGTGTGCTTGTGGGAATGTGTTTTAGCGCATGTGTTTTTGTGCGTGTACTTGTATATATTGTGCATGTGACATATATATATATATATATTATATGTCAATGCATGCATGTGTGTACGTATATATATATATATATATGTATACTTGAATATATTATATAATATAGGTATTATTTGTAATGCCCCGACGAGGGCATCCACGCCTATCCCGCGCTACGGACCTAGCTTGTATATAGTATTGTTATCCATATACCCACCAAGCTCGAAGCAAGCGGTGACAAACGAACATCCTAGCTAGGCGGTACTAGACTCTCGACCGAAACAAATTAAAATAAACACAAATACGCGGAAGCTTAAATCATAACACATGCATAAGAGTTCAGTTTCAATATATGCACTAGTCCTTCCTAACTCAAACAACACAATATAGTAAAGATTAATCTATCAATTAAGCGACCAACACGGTCCATCACATATTGCCCAAAATACGGAAATGTAAATCATCCTAGAGACCGCCACGGTCCATCTAATAAGGTAACATCAACATCTCCATACAAATTAATCCATAAATAAACCCAAAAACATAAACATAAGTCATAGAGTATGCTACAAGAAAAACGAGTACAACTAGACTCAAAGACAAGACTCTCAAGAAAGACCCCGCCTAGCTTGACTCCAACGCAACCTGCAGACACGAAAAATAAAGGAGATCAGTTCAAACGGAACTGGTGAGGAGGAGTATACCTAATATAAATGATATATGATGGTTCAATGCATGCTCAAAACTAAAGGTGTTCACGATCCGCTCACATTTTCGAAAACAAAGCACCGGCTAGGCGAGTACGAGCACTCCATCCTTACTTCCCAAACCAAGTGAAATCAAACCAATCCATCCTTAACACCGTTGATGTCGAGGGTGTGCACCCCCCGATCAACGCAAAAGAACCATGAAGAAGTGGGTCCTGTTGAAAAGTGAAGGAAGGAGAAACTTTACTGTTGTATTGCATAATTATGTTATGAACGTATTACCATACTCACTAGACTAAATACAGTTAGAGCCCAAATATAGCAGCTAGAGAATCCCGTAACACAGGGGATTTAGGAAATCTTTTCCGTAATTATCTAGGTTAACACTCCCCCTCAAGCTAGGTCGGGGGATGTCCCACGCCTAGCTTGTGCAAAGTATCGTGGAACACTTTCCCCGTAGAAGCCTTCGTAAGAATGTCTGCCAGGTGGTCCTCCGACCGCATAAACGGAAGCGACACAATCCCTCTTTCTAACTTCTCTTTGATAAAATGTCGGTCAATCTCGACATGTTTTGTTCGATCATGTTGTACCGGGTTCTTAGAAATATGAACAACTGCTTTGTTATCACACTTCAGAGGACACGCTCTTATTGGTGGAAAACCCAATTCAGTCATCAATTTTCTTAGCCACAGAACCTCTGACAGACCTTTGGCGATCCCTCGGAACTCTGCCTCAGCACTCAAAAGTGCTACTACCTTCTGCTTTTTGCTTCTCTAAGTAACCAAGTTCCCTCCAACAAATGTAAAGTACCCCGAGGTCGACCTCCTATCAATCGGGTTCCCTGCCCAGTCTGCATCTGTAAAAGCTTCTATCTGTAAATGACCATTTCTTCTGAAAAGAAGTCCTGTGTCTGGAGACCCTTTCAAATACTTTAATATTCGAAGCGCCGCCTCCATATGTTCCTTTTGCCGGTTATGCATGAACTGACTTACAACCCCAACTGCGTATGCAATGTCCGGTCTGGTATGTGAGAGGTATATAAGTTTCCCCATAAGATGTTGGTACCTCAATCGATCTGCCGGTTCAGCCCCTTCAGTGATTCTTAACCCGTGATTGCTTGCCATAGGCGTGTCGCTAACAGATCAAGAATATACTTCCTCTGTGACAGATAGATCCCTTGATTCGTCCTCATAACTTCGATCCCTAGGAAATACTTTAGGAGACCCAAGTCCTTCATCTCAAATTCTCCAAACAAGTTCTCTCCGAGGTGCCTTATTTCCTCAGTATCATTCCCGGTGATAATCATGTCATCGACATAGATTATTAGACACGTGATCTTTTTATCTCTCCTTTTCAGAAACAGAGTATGATCTGAATTACTCTGCTCATACCCGTACCGCTTCATTGCCACAGTGAACCTCCCAAACCATGCCCTAGGAGATTGTTTCAAGCCATACAGTGCCTTTCTGAGTTTGCATACCTCGTGCGAACCAAACTCGTGAGAGAACCCAGGTGGGATCTCTATATACACTTCCTCCGTTAGATCGCCATGAAGGAAGGCATTTTTCACGTCAAATTGATGTAGGGTCCAGTCATGATTTATGGCAACCGAGAACAGAACCCAGATTGTGTCAAGTTTAGCAACCGGGGAGAAGGTTTCAGCATAATCCACCCCATAGGTTTGGGTATACCCTTTTGCAACAAACTTAGCCTTGTACCATTCAATAGACCCATCTGCTCGCCTTTTAATCGTATACACCCACCGACATCCAACTGGTTTCTTATCCACCGATTGTTTACATTTCTCCCAAGTGTAATTCTTTTTCAGGGCGTTCATTTCATCATCCACCGCCTGTTTCCACTTGGGAACCGCCATTGCCTCTTCCACATTTCATGGAACAACATCTGTATAAATGGCTGCAGCAAATGCTTGTGCCAGGTCAGTCAAACTCCCCCTGACCAAATTAGCCACAGGATATTTCTACATTCTGGATTCGTGTTCAGAAAGATACCTCTTGGGGGGTATCCCTCTTGTACTCCGAGCAGGAAATACGTATCTATTAGGCCCGGTCACACCTGCAGTGTTAGAAGTGACAGAAACGGAATTGGAGGGGACCAGATTATCTGTACTAACCTCAGGGATATCGTTTGAGGAGGATAGTGGGGTAGTGGCGGCCTCTTGAACGGGATGAGCTTCTATTGTAGCATGGGAAGGGGTCGGACAACTTTCTGATGATAGAGGTGTATCACAGAGCCAATCTAGTGGTCCTTGTGTTGTAAGAACTCCCCCTGACCACTGGATAGGCCTGGAGCAAGATAAAAATATTCTGTTTCAACAAAGTCACACTCCATGGTGACAAACATCCGATGGGTTTGAGGATGAAAATAGCGGTACCCCTTTTGGTGAATCCCATATCCCACAAAGTATTTTTGAGGGAACACAAGACTCAATCATCAAGGCTCTGGTAATTTCTAAGAGGAATCGATTTTTTCTCTCAGCAACCTCGTTTTGTTGAGGTGTGTGCGAGCAAGTGGTTTGATGAATGAGCCCATTTTCTGAGAAGAAAGTTAACATTTTGTGGTTTACAAACTCCCCCCCATTATCAGACCTAAGAATGTGGACCTGAGCAGAAAACTGAGTTCGAATCATACGGTAAAAGTTAGTGAATTTATCAAAGGCATCCGACTTGTGCTTCAGAAAATAGACCCAACACATCCGTGTGCAATCATCAATAAAAGTCACAAAATATTGAAAACCTCCCCCACCAATAACCGGGGCTGGGCCCCAAACATCAGAATGAATTAATGAAAACGAAAGTTCAACCCGAGTATTATTCAAAGGGTAAGACTGTATATGACTTTTCGCCAAAACACAAGTGTCACAAGATAAATTTGCACTAGAGAAATTAGGAAATAACTTTTTCAAATAACCATCAGACGGGTGTCCCAAACGCCGGTGCCACAGCCAACTTTGTCTGTCATCCGACCCCTGGGCCAAATTAATCCGCCCCCCTATGGTAACTTCATCAACATAGTATAAACCACCCCGTTCAGTGCCACGCCCAATTATCGTCCTCGAACGAATATCCTGCGGAACACAAAACGAGGGGTATATTACAACCAAGCAATTAAGCTCCTTGGTAACATGACTGATAGAAAGCAGTTTATTCGAAAGTGAGGGAACTAATAAGCAATTGGACAATCATAAATTGGGGTTAAGTTCAACCACCCCCCTGTTTTAACTGGGACAATCTAGCCATTAGCAGTTTGAATGGTCTGTCTTTTCGCTTTTTGGAAAGAAACTATATCGCCCGGATCATAAGTAACTGTATCAGTCGCTCCACAATCAAATATCCAATTTTAAGTTTTAATATCCCCAGATTCATCCATAGCAGTAATACCACAACAAATATTGCTCTTAGTAAATGAGGGGCAAAAAGGGAAATGAACCCCTTTTTGCCCTATACCTGATACGGTAAAGTTGGTTCCCTCATTTGCATTTCTGCTAGAGCCACCGCTGGGGTTCCTTCCTTGTGCAAAGCACGCCGCCACCACTGCTGTCTCTCCCGTGGCGTCACCGGAGTCGGTCCCGTTGCACCCACCAGGCGGGATACCCTATAATTTCAAAACATCCCTTCATCTCATGCCTTGCCTTGCCGCACTTGTCACACACAAGATCTGATTTATTTCGGGCCGATGTCGCCGATGTGTTCCGCGATGACTCTGACCGGCGTACAGGCCTATGGGTGGTTGATTTTGTCCGTGTCCCTTGTCCCTGAGCTATTAATCCGACACCTATACCCGATGATGGTTTCGCCTCTGTGAACGTCGCCGATGGGCCAAGAATAGCTCTCCGGGCGGCTTCCCGGCAGACGATAGCATATACGGCATCTACTGAGGGTAAGGTTGTTTCTTTGAGAATATCCCTAGTGATAGCATCAAATTCATGGTTCAGGCCTGAGAGAAATTTAAACAGACGATGTTCTTCTTGGATTTGATTAAATTTGGTGATATCACTCGGTTATTCCATCAGGTTTGGTCTACTTCGATCGATTTCTGCGTAGATGCTCTTGCTAATGCTGAAATACTCTTCGAGTGAGGTTTGTTCTTGCCGGATTCGATCAGCCTTGGTAATTAGATCGAATATTTGTAGGCTATCTTCCCCCGATTGATACGTGGTGGACAGTCCTTTCCACAAATCTCATGTCGTCGGGTAGTGGATGAACTGGGTTACGAGGTTGGGTTCAATTGCTTGTGTAATCCAGCCAAATACTTGGAGATCCTTCTGTTTCCAGGTTTGATAACATTCATCCTTTTCGGTTGGCGGTGTGGGGTGGCCGGTTAGATGGCTTAGCCGCCCTCGTGCACCGATCGCGATCTCGAGCATCCTTACCCGTAAGGTGTAGTTGTTATTGTTTAACTTGATGTCTATCGTAACCGGACTTTCAGAATTTGATTGTGGGGCTTCCGGTTTGTGTTGTTGTAGGATTTTGGCTATTTGTTCGGATAGGATGGCTGCCTCTTCGGACAACGCCGGCGACGAGGTTTCTTCGCCGTTGCCCATTATTGGTTTTTAGGTAAATGATGATGCCAATCACTGATCCTTAGGATCGTGTGGCTCTGATGCCATGTTGAGAAGTGAAGGAAGGAGAAACTTTACTGTTCTATTGCATAATTCTGTTATGAACGTATTACAATACTCACTAGACTAAATACAATTAGACCCCAAATGATAGCAGCTAGAGAATCCTGTAACACAGGGGATTTAGGAAATCATACTTACCTTAACCCCGAATCCTCCTCGGCGTCTCAGCAAACTTGTCCAAAAGTGGTACTTCGTAAGGGTTCAACCGTCCGCCCTTGCGTTCCTAGCCTTACCACTTACTCCGCCCCGAGCCCTATCAAAAGAACCGACCAAGCAAGCGTCCTTGCAAGGCATAACAAACCTCGCTACACAACTCACACGTGCATAAATTCTAAATAAAAGTTCCAAAAGCATTTTGGGTACCTATCCCACATACTAAAACTCAAGTTTTACTTGCAAACCGTTTTCCATAAGCAAATATCCATAATATGAGCATAGCTCACAAAACTTGGCTTATAGAGCCTACATTTACCTTTTACAAAATGGGAGTTTAAAACCATCAAACATGATAGGTCATATGTGTACACGGTTTTGAAGACATTTTATATATATATAACTCCTCACCTTCACCAAGAACTTCGGAGGCTAACCACGAGCAACAAGCTACTCGACCGGAAACTCACCACCTAACAAGACAAACGTACTAACAAAGTAAGACTCGACTCAATACCAAATAAGACGATGCACGGCTTTGACATGAATGCAAATACGCTAATGATGTGCAAGGAATGTTCAAGGATGGCATAGATTGGAAATTATGATCACATTGCATCATATGAGTCACGTATCAAGTTCTCAAGCCATAGGATATGCAATAAGCAACATATGAATCATACTTACACATTCTTACACATAATCGAAGCATACAAGACATTTAAACACATATAAACATGATTCCAAGTCATATATATCATGCTAGGGGTATGGGAAGTGCAAAGGAAGTGAAAACGAAGCAAAACGATCAAAATCACAAAAACTCATTTTTGGGACCCCAGGGTATGTAAACGGGCGTTTGGCCCCTAAGAACAACTTGTAAACGCTCGTTTGGGGCTGAAAAATGTGACAGTGGCATCTCACACGGGGGTTTGGGGTTTTAGTTCAAAATCGAAACCCCTGTTTGGCATGCTGCTGTTGCAAAACTCAAATACGAACATATGATTGAACATGGAGAAAATTCAACTTAAAACACTCCAAAATCATGCTTCAAAGTTAATATAATATGCACAAACATAATTGAACATCAAATAGCATGTCAAGAACATCTAGGAACAAATATGTATCAAGAAATCCATTAATTTCACACACGAACATCATCTTCTTCAACCTCATGAAAGCTTCAAGCTCAACAATGGTGAAATCTTTAATCATGCATAAAACTCAAAGATATCTATCACATTCTTCATAAAAACACATAAGGAGCAAGAATCCATCATCAAATCAAGCTAAAACAAGCAAGAATATGAACATGCAAGAATCCTTCATAAAAGCTTCAAAGGTCAACAATGATGGTTTCTTCAAATAAGAGTGACATTAAGAAATTCTTACATCAAATTGTTCCTAACATCATAAGAAACATATTTCCATCATAAAATTCGGATTTAATCCATCTAACATGAACCCTAGATCCACATTCAAGCTTAGAACCTTTAAGAACACTCCCAACAAGAGAGCACATAATCTTACCTTAAGAGTTGGGAATCGAAGAGGAAATCTTGTTCTTTAGTCTTGAATCTCCAGGTTTAATCTTAACTCTTGGTTCTTGAAAGTCTCTTCAAGGTAGCTCTTGAAGTTAGTGAGGGAGATGAATAGGTTTTGAGAGAAAAGAGATAAGAGTATTGGATATCTTTGAAAATAACGTAACTTTAAGTTTGGTGTTATAATCTGATTTGGTGATTAGGATCAGCTAATAGGGTCATGGGGCGGGTCGTACGAGTCGGATTTATGTGAAATTGGATCACAAATTGGGTTAAATTTGAAATTGGGTCGCGGTCAACAATTAAGGCTTAAAAGGTTGACTTTTCGTAAATTGGCCATAACTTCTCCGTCCGAACTCCGATTTGAGTGATTCAAGAACCCACGAACTCGTAATCGAATTATCTATTCAATTTCATTAAGTTCTATCCAGTTCTAGGCTTGGAAAATAAATTTACCATTTAGTCCCTAAATTATGCTTTAATGTCCAAGTAGGCACGTTGGTTCGTTAAAAGCTAAAACGTGCTATTAAAGCTTAAAGGCGACAATATGATAACATAACCAACAAGTCATGGAGCCACGTATCTCATGCAATTCACGTATTTCACATAAGCATGAAGCGGCTGTCAAATTAAGTCGTAAATCCACATAAATCATGCATAGAAAGGTAAATCGTACACTCTCGTTTCAAACCTTACCTTGATCGAGAAGCGGGCCGTCACAAACTCCCCTCCTTAAGGAAATCTGGTCCCCAGATTTATCATCGTAAAACAGTGCATGGTGAAAACTCCGTATCCTCTCTTCTAGCTCCCAAGTGGTTCGACAGATCTTGGGTTTGACTTGGCACTCTTACCGATTGTGAGAACTCCTTCTTGGTGTTTCGTTTAAGAAGACTCGGTCACCCGCTTTGAAATCCAACTCTTTTCTTCTTCGGTTGGCAAAATTCTTTTGTCAGTCTTACACCTCTTCCCCAAGTGGCTTAGCCTTTCGCACTTGTCGATGCAAAAGATCTTAGTTAGTGCTCACACCTTCAGCCCATCCTGGTCTTGCTTATCCACTTCAAAAGATCCCTTCTGAACAGAGCCATCTGAACGCGCTAGCCCATGAGATGAGACATACAACAAGAGAGCCCCGTCTCTCAACACACAATGAGAGAACTCGTCTCTCAACAAGCATTGAGAGAACCCCGTCTCTCATCCTAAGTTCGAAGGAATCCCGCATCCCTCAAACATCTAAGCTTGAAAGAGCTGACATCTCACAAACTCCTAAATTCGGGAGAATGTAACATTCCCAAATGACTATAACCGAGGGGACCCAACATCCCCCGAACACAAAAGAGAGAGGATCCTACAACTCCTGAGCACAAAAGCACACACGCAACTACTCGAATCTAAACATGCAAGGCACAAAACAAGGTACACAAAAAGGACTGCTGAACGGTCGAGTCTTTCTCCATCGGTGAGGTAAAAGCTTTCGTCGTGTCAAGAGCGTCCCACAAAGCTCACCGTAACAAGGCGCACACATTTAAGCATGTACAAGATTCAAGGTTACAAATATCACAAGAATTATCTCATACCTACATCATACAGGTTTACTAAAGTATCCAAGATCATGCAATTCAATTACTAACTTCACACCTAGTAGTAACATGCATAGAAAGGTCATTCGGTTCAATTCCAAGCTCATGTCTTGTATTAACATGCGTAGATAAAGTCAATTCGAGCATTTAATGAACATGAAGTTGTAAGTATCTAAACATAGCAATTTCAAGTCATACTTTAACAATTAATTCAAGTAGTACTAATCATGAAATCGTAATCTTAGTCATGTGTAAGTCTATGCAGTGCTCATGTATAAATATGTCATGCTCAATACATATAAGGCATACATTTATTCACATAAGGTTATGTTTTCAAGGTAAACGACTTATTCTCGATTCCTTTATATCACACTCTAACAATCAACTCAAGTCTCATACTCGCATGCATAGTTACCGCATATGTGTCATACTCAAAATGGAAGGTGTAACGCCCCGGTTTCCGGATGAACAGGTAAGCACGCCACGTGTGCGTTTTGAGCGTAGGTTTGATTTTATTTCCTTTAATTTCATAATATTCTTACGTGGCATTCATATTTTTATAAAATTCATGAAACATTATTTATATTAATTCTTTAAATTCATATCATTGAAAATATTATTTCATGACACGGAAAAATATTTATTGCATGAAATCAATACCGAGAGTGATAGAATTACCAAATTGTCCCTAGTTAAATATTTTCTAAAACCTTAGGGACTTAATTGCATGATTTCTAAGGACCAAATTGAGCATATTTTAAATTGTAGCATACTTAATTGTATAACTTAGAGACTTCAAGGATTAATTGGCAAATTAACATGTTTCACCATTTTCAAAAAGAGATGAATTATGTATTATCATCTCCTAGCTTCCATGCTCTCATTCCATCAAAACATTTCTCAACTCATTCATCTCTCCCACTTTCGGTACTAAGAAGACAAAAGGGAAGAAGTGATTTTCATCATCCATCTCAAGAATCATCAAGAAATATTGCAAGAAATTGAGAGATCATCATCTTTTTCATCCTTCTCTTCATTTTAAGGTTGGTTTGCATGAAAGCCATGATTCTTGATCATGTTTGCCTAAGCTAGGGTTTGAGTGTGATATGCTAGATGATGGAATTAGAATAGGAAGCATGATTAAATGATGATAACATGAATTATTGTTTGATTTCTAGCTTGATTCTTGGGATATTTGACATGAATGATCAAATTGATCATGAACTTGAAAGCATGAATTCTTGATGATCTTTTATGGTTTAAGTATCTAAGTGTTATATTATCACTTCTTGAATGTGTTTGCATCATGTTTCCAGAAATTATAGCATTTGGGGATCAAAAATGGATTTTTGTTGCTTGGTTGTTTTCTTCCCGAGAGCTTCCCCTGTTTCTGCTCTGTTTTTCAGTTGCAGAAGCAGGGAACGACCGTTCCCAGCCTCAAGGCTTGGTGGGAACGGGCGTTCCCATCCCTTTTCAAAATAAGCGCGGCCGACTACGGGAACGGCCGTTCCCACTTTGGCCTTGGAACCGGAAGGGCCGTTCCCAGCGTAGGCGCGTTTTTAAATGGAAAACGTTGCCGCGTTTTTCCGGGCAACGGGAACGACCGTTCCCAGTTTTCAAAGGAAGCCTGGAACGGCCGTTCCCAAGGGGCTGACAGAACAAAATTCACTGCATAAATTTACGATTTTGACCCCTCGATCCAACGACTTCTTTGACCCCGAATTGCTATAATACGTGCTAATATGATGTGAAACCAAAAGTTATAATACCACATTGCATTTTCATGGTCGTCTCGACACGTTTTCGCCGTTCGTCATATTTTGGCCATTTTAGTTCATGTCTCATAGTTGTACATCGTATTTACACAGGTCACGAGGGCGTGGACGGGGAGCAAGCTCCGTAGAACGCTTATTTATTATATTTTGCAAGAAAGGTGAGGTTTTGTTTTGGTAAAACGAACCCTATAACCCTTATGTGCTAGTTTTCGGCCAAAACCTATCATACTTATAAACATTTTCAAAGTAACAAATATTTCAAGCAAGAATGTATTGATTGTAATGATCTTCAAGCATGTTGGCGAGTACATGATTGCACGTGGGCCCGAGGGTAATTCTTGAGCCAACCGGGAAAGCAAGGGCTGACGGGTAACTCCTGAATTATTCTCACATTGTTGGGATCAACCCCGAAGCCACTAGGAGATTAGTGGTGGAAGGAGTTCCGTGTCTAGAGGGTCATGTCCTCTACACACACCATGTCGTGGATAGTCGAGCCTTGCAAACTCGCTATCACCCGGAGGAAGAAGGAGACTGGGGATTAATCCGGAATGTCGGGTTATCCTCGGGTTATTGCATGTTTTCAAGTATGAAATTGTCTATGTGAGCACCAAAGATATTGCATGATCACTTATTTATCAAGCAAGCAAGCATGACCACGTATTGTTCACGATTGATGGAGTTTGGTTGGAGATTGCCCTTACTCGCCGGGGCCACATCTTCATGATATTGACAAGCATGATTAATTAAACGTGTTAAAATGGATAGTTGTAATCTCGGGCAAAGGATGAGATTTCTTGAACTATGTAAGTATTGTTTTCTAAAAGTCTTTACCCGAGGCTACAACTTGCATGTGACGTGTGTTATATATATTTATTGCCCCTCACTCAGTCTTCGGTAGACTGATACTTCACTTTTCAGGTACCTTTTGAGCGTGGTTGTGCTAGGCGGGCATTGGTCGAGTCTTGCATTGTCACGGGTCTAGCGTTGCACCTTTCATGTATCTATGTTTTGTCGGATATCATGTTATGTTCACGATTGACAGCTTTTGGATACCTATTGATGTATATTATTGAAGATATGATAATGTATTGATAGATAATTGGTACCTATATGTATCTATGTAATAAATATGGTACCTATGTATATATGAATGACTCTATTGCTTCCGCTTTTCAATTCATGGTTGTTTGTTTATGTTGGGGAGAGTGTCCCGCCTAGAGCGTCGTTTTGTTGTCACCCGTTCGCTGTGGTCTTGGTTTATGTATGAACTGTCCATTTCATACGTGGATTGAGGCTACAGTGCGGGGGATGTGGCGCCTTGGGGTCTAGGGTGCTACATCTACAGGTGGTATCAGAGCCCGGTTGCAAAACCGAGGTTCTCGAGTCGTGTCGAGTCAGTTTAGGTCGCACGGCATAGGATTATGTGGTATTTGGGAGTCTGCATTGGGTTGATTTACTTGATTTACTCCCTTATTCGCATTAATTGAACTACTTGATCTTTCTTGAAAATGTGCTACTTGACATTATGGAACTTATATGCACACATTTGCATTTATTGATCAAGCCACGCATGTTTAGTGATTTAATTTCAGGATGGAGCCCGATAGACAGTACAGTGATCGATCCTCGAGGCACAGGCATCACCATCGCCGACATCATCACCGCGAGAGATCACCAC
The DNA here is from genome assembly GCA_037501455.1 of Lantana camara. Taxonomy (NCBI): domain Eukaryota; kingdom Viridiplantae; phylum Streptophyta; class Magnoliopsida; order Lamiales; family Verbenaceae; genus Lantana; species Lantana camara. Next base: position 46,131,495 of record CM074859.1, read on the forward strand.
CTCCTCCGCCTGCTCAGGCACAGCCCCAGGACTTTATGAACGCGGTAGTGGGGCTAATTGATCAAAGGTTACAGGAACGGGTACCTCCACCACCACCAGCGCAGGTAGCACCTCCAGAGAACCCCATTTCTGCTATCTTGCGAGAGTTCCAGAATCAGCGTCCCCCGAAGTTCTATAAGGGAGACGACATACAGGCAGAGATGTGGTTGAAGGAGATTGAGAGGATTTGGCAGCTTATTCCTTGTGACAGTCAGGAGAAGGCTCGTTGCACCCTCACGCTTATTCAGGGCGAGGCCTACTCCTGGTGGGAGAGTACAGAGATTGTTCTGCAGGCAGCAGGGACAGAAATTACTTGGGAGGTCTTTGTACGGGAGTTCAGAAACAAGTATATTCCTCCAGCTTCCCGTACCCGCAGGTTGAGGGAGTTTACAGAATTAAAGCAGGGAAGCAGGTCCGTGGGCCAGTGTATCGCCGAGTTCGAGAGGCTTTCTCGCTATGCACCCAACATAGCGAACGATGACTTTCACAAAGCGATGCAGTTTGTTCAGGGGTTGAGACCGGACATTCAGGATGCACTGAAAGCGACGAATACTAGCACCTGGGCGAAAGCTACTGCAAAAGCCCTAAAGGTTGAAGATTCTGATAGTGCTAGGAGGGCTACTCAGCGAGCAGGACAGGCTTCAGGCTCGAGATCAGGCCAGGGCTCGAGTTCAGGAAAAAGGCCGATGACTTATTCTACACCTCCAGCTCAGAGGGATACCGGGAAGAAACCTAAGTACACCGGGCCACTCCCGAAGGGTCCGAGAGCTCCAGCACCACCCCAGCCACCTCAGAGACTGAGATGCACATGGTGTGGACATCCTACGCACACCTATGATAACTGCAGGCGTCGGTTAGGCCTATGTTTGATCTGTGGGAGTAACGAGCACCTGGTTGATGGTTGTCCGGATCGTCAGGATCCACCACCTGCAGGACCGAGGCCACTTGTGAGGGCCCGAGCTTATGCACTTGCTGGAGAGGAGCAGGAGGCTGATATTGACCCCGCTGCAGTAGTTGAAGGTATTATTTGCATTCATGGCACGAACATCCATACATTATTTGATCCAGGAGCTACACACTCCTTTCTTGCGCACTCTATTGCTATTACCTTGTCTTTACCTGCTATGTGTACTTCTGTGCGTTATATAGTTAGTACTCCTTTCGGTAGTAGGCGAGAGACGGATCAGGTCTACAGGGATGTTCCAGTTGTGATTGAAGGCCGGGAGTTTCTGACCGATTTTATTGTGATGCCAATGGAGAGATACGGGGCTATTCTGGGGATGGAGTGGTTATACAGGCATTGTGCTACCGTGGATTGCCGGGCTAAGAAGGTTCAGTTGGGTTCAGAAGTTGTTACGGGTGGTACTTCGGAGACTGTACCCTTACTTTCTTTTTCAGAGGCTCAGAGACTAGTCAGAGACGGGGCTACAGGGTTCATTGCTTACATTCTGAACAAGCCTAAGGACCAGGTGAAGTTAGAGGACACCGAGGTAGTAAAGGAATTCCCCGAGGTATTTCCAGAGAAATTGGATTCTTTGCCGCCTGAACGGGAGATTGAATTTGTGATTGATCTTTTCCCGAATGCTGAGCCGTATTCAAAGACTCCTTACCGGATGGCTCCAGCCGAATTAAAGGAACTAAAAGTTCAGCTTGAGGCTTTATTGGAAGTTGGGTACATTCGGCCGAGTTCTTCGCCGTGGGGAGCACCAGTGTTGTTTGTAAAGAAAAAGGACGGGACTTTAAGAATGTGCATCGATTACAGGGAGTTGAACAGGATGACTATTAAGAACAAGTATCCCCTCCCACATATCGAGGAGTTGTTCGATATACTCCAGGGTTCCAAGGTGTATTCGAAATTGGATTTAAGACAGGGATACTATCAGCTGCGGATCCGAGCAGAGGACATTCCAAAGACAGGATTCAATACTCGGTACGGGCACTACGAGTTCGTGGTTATGCCGTTTGGATTAACTAATGCCCCTGCAGCTTTTATGGACATGATGCACCGGATATTCAGGCCTTTTCTCGACAAGTTCGTGGTGATTTTCATTGATGATATTCTGGTTTTCTCGAAATCACCCGAGGAGCACGCGAGGCATCTCAGGCTCGTTCTTCAGATACTAAAAGAGCATCAGTTGTTTGCCAAGTTCAGCAAGTGTGAATTTTGGATCGATCGGGTTTCCTTCTTGGGGCACGTGATTTCAGGAAAAGGGTTGGAAGTCGATCCCTCGAAAATTGAGGCCGTACTTAAGTGGGAGAAACCAAAGAACGCCTCAGAGATTAGAAGCTTCTTGGGATTGGCCGGTTATTACAGGAGATTCGTTCAGGACTTCTCCAAGATTGCTGCACCGTTAACCCGGTTAACAAAGAAGGATGTTAAGTTTGTCTGGGATGAGAAGTGTGATCAAAGTTTCAACTTCTTGAAAGAAAAGTTAGTCTCAGCTCCGGTGTTAACGCTTCCCGAGGGTTCAGAAGAGTATGCAGTGTATACAGATGCCTCTAAGGAAGGCTTAGGTTGTGTTTTGACTCAGAAAGGAAAAGTGATCGCCTATGCTTCTCGAAAGCTAAAGGAATATGAAAGGAATTATCCGACACACGACCTAGAGCTTGCAGCGGTGATCTTTGCGCTCGGGAAATGGAGACATTATCTTTACGGGACTTCCTTTGAGATCTTTACTGACCACAAGAGCCTCCAGTATTTATTCACGCAGAAGGATCTAAATATGAGGCAACGGCGTTGGATGGAAAAGTTGGAAGACTATGATTGTACAATTAAATACCATCCCGGGAAAGCCAATGTGGTCGCCGATGCACTTAGCAGGAAGGCAAGTGTATCAAATCTGGAAATAAAGGAAAGTGAGGAAGTTGTCCCGATTGTGTTACGGGCTCGGGTTTCTAATATTACAATTCAGCCGGAATTAAAGAATTAGTTATTTGAGGCTCAGAATAGGGATCCGGAAGTACAGAGACTTGCCAGTAAAGCTAAGGATGATCCGGAGAGTCCGTTTGGGTTTGATGAGACCGGGTTGCTTCGGTTTCAGAACAGAGTAGTAGTACCTGAAGAGTTGAGACGGGTCCTACTCGAAGAAGCTCACAAGTCAGCTTACTCGATCCACCCAGGAGGAAATAAAATGTATAAGGATTTGAAACAATTTTATTGGTGGAACGGGTTGAAAAGGGACGTGGCAGAGTATGTGAAACATTGCCTGACTTGTCAGAAAGTGAAAGCTGAGCACCAAAAACCCGCGGGACTTCTACAACCGTTACCTATTCCCGAGTGGAAGTGGGAACAAGTAACCATGGACTTTGTTTCTGGATTACCGAAGGTTAAAGGCGGGTTTGATGGTATTTGGGTGATCGTGGATAGATTTACGAAGTCTGCTCACTTTCTACCGGTCCGGATGTCTTATAAGATCCCGAAGTTGGCCGAGATCTATAACAGAGAGATTATTCGACTTCATGGTATTCCGGTGAGCATAGTATCGGATCGAGACCCGAGGTTCACTTCTAAGTTGTGGCAGGAGTTACAGGCCGTTTTGGGAACGAAACTTAAGTTCAGTACAGCATCCCACCCGCAAACAGACGGCCAGACTGAAAGGTTAATCAGGTATTTGGAAGATCTTCTTCGGGCTTGCGCGATGGATTTTCAGAACTCGTGGTCAGAACAGCTTCCCTTGATTGAGTTTGCTTACAATAACAGCTTTCAGGCTTCGATCGGGATGGCTCCTTATGAGTTACTTTATGGAAGAAAGTGCCGATCTCCGTTGTTCTTCGACTTGGAGGAATGGAAGTGGTCGAAACAGGAAGGGGTAAAGAAAGGTGAAAGGTTCGAAAGGCCTTCCAAAGTCGTTCAGGCTATGATTGAGAAGGTCCAAATGATTCAACAACGGATGAAAGCCGCGCAGGATAGACAGAAGAGCTATGCTAATAAGCGCCGAAGGGATTTAGAATTTGAAGTGGGTGACCGGGTATTCTTGAAGGTGTCACCAAGAAAAGGTTTCACCCGGATTGGGAAAGGAGGAAAGCTTAATCCTCGCTACTTAGGTCCGTTCGAGATTCTGGAAAGAATAGGCGAGGTAGCCTATCGACTGGACCTACCACCGAGTCTTACGGGGATTCACAATGTGTTTCATGTTTCGCAATTAAGGAAATATTACCCCGATGAGACTACGATTCTCCCCGTGGAAGAAGTTGAATTGGAACCGAATTTGACATTTGTTCAGAGGCCGGTTAAGATTATGGATCGGAAATTTCAAGAGTTGAGAAACCAGAGAATTCCCATGGTTAAGGTGTTGTGGAGAAGTGACAAGACCGAGGAAGCTACGTGGGAAACAGAGGATAAAATGAAACGGTTCCACCCGGGGTTATTCGAGCAGGACTAGAGAATCTGGGGAACAGATTCTTCTAAGGGGGGGAGAGTTGTAACGCCCCGGTTTCCGGATGAACAGGTAAGCACGCCACGTGTGCGTTTTGAGCGTAGGTTTGATTTTATTTCCTTTAATTTCATAATATTCTTACGTGGCATTCATATTTTTATAAAATTCATGAAACATTATTTATATTAATTCTTTAAATTCATATCATTGAAAATATTATTTCATGACACGGAAAAATATTTATTGCATGAAATCAATACCGAGAGTGATAGAATTACCAAATTGTCCCTAGTTAAATATTTTCTAAAACCTTAGGGACTTAATTGCATGATTTCTAAGGACCAAATTGAGCATATTTTAAATGGTAGCATACTTAATTGTATAACTTAGAGACTTCAAGGATTAATTGGCAAATTAACATGTTTCACCATTTTCAAAAAGAGATGAATTATGTATTATCATCTCCTAGCTTCCATGCTCTCATTCCATCAAAACATTTCTCAACTCATTCATCTCTCCCACTCTCGGTACTAAGAAGACAAAAGGGAAGAAGTGATTTTCATCATCCATCTCAAGAATCATCAAGAAATATTGCAAGAAATTGAGAGATCATCATCTTTTTCATCCTTCTCTTCATTTTAAGGTTGGTTTGCATGAAAGCCATGATTCTTGATCATGTTTGCCTAAGCTAGGGTTTGAGTGTGATATGCTAGATGATGGAATTAGAATAGGAAGCATGATTAAATGATGATAACATGAATTATTGTTTGATTTCTAGCTTGATTCTTGGGATATTTGACATGAATGATCAAATTGATCATGAACTTGAAAGCATGAATTCTTGATGATCTTTTATGGTTTAAGTATCTAAGTGTTATATTATCACTTCTTGAATGTGTTTGCATCATGTTTCCAGAAATTATAGCATTTGGGGATCAAAAATGGATTTTTGTTGCTTGGTTGTTTTCTTCCCGAGAGCTTCCCCTGTTTCTGCTCTGTTTTTCAGTTGCAGAAGCAGGGAACGACCGTTCCCAGCCTCAAGGCTTGGTGGGAACGGGCGTTCCCATCCCTTTTCAAAATAAGCGCGGCCGACTACGGGAACGGCCGTTCCCACTTTGGCCTTGGAACCGGAAGGGCCGTTCCCAGCGTAGGCGCGTTTTTAAATGGAAAACGTTGCCGCGTTTTTCCGGGCAACGGGAACGACCGTTCCCAGTTTTCAAAGGAAGCCTGGAACGGCCGTTCCCAAGGGGCTGACAGAACAAAATTCACTGCATAAATTTACGATTTTGACCCCTCGATCCAACGACTTCTTTGACCCCGAATTGCTATAATACGTGCTAATATGATGTGAAACCAAAAGTTATAATACCACATTGCATTTTCATGGTCGTCTCGACACGTTTTCGCCGTTCGTCATATTTTGGCCATTTTAGTTCATGTCTCATAGTTGTACATCGTATTTACACAGGTCACGAGGGCGTGGACGGGGAGCAAGCTCCGTAGAACGCTTATTTATTATATTTTGCAAGAAAGGTGAGGTTTTGTTTTGGTAAAACGAACCCTATAACCCTTATGTGCTAGTTTTCGGCCAAAACCTATCATACTTATAAACATTTTCAAAGTAACAAATATTTCAAGCAAGAATGTATTGATTGTAATGATCTTCAAGCATGTTGGCGAGTACATGATTGCACGTGGGCCCGAGGGTAATTCTTGAGCCAACCGGGAAAGCAAGGGCTGACGGGTAACTCCTGAATTATTCTCACATTGTTGGGATCAACCCCGAAGCCACTAGGAGATTAGTGGTGGAAGGAGTTCCGTGTCTAGAGGGTCATGTCCTCTACACACACCATGTCGTGGATAGTCGAGCCTTGCAAACTCGCTATCACCCGGAGGAAGAAGGAGACTGGGGATTAATCCGGAATGTCGGGTTATCCTCGGGTTATTGCATGTTTTCAAGTATGAAATTGTCTATGTGAGCACCAAAGATATTGCATGATCACTTATTTATCAAGCAAGCAAGCATGACCACGTATTGTTCACGATTGATGGAGTTTGGTTGGAGATTGCCCTTACTCGCCGGGGCCACATCTTCATGATATTGACAAGCATGATTAATTAAACGTGTTAAAATGGATAGTTGTAATCTCGGGCAAAGGATGAGATTTCTTGAACTATGTAAGTATTGTTTTCTAAAAGTCTTTACCCGAGGCTACAACTTGCATGTGACGTGTGTTATATATATTTATTGCCCCTCACTCAGTCTTCGGTAGACTGATACTTCACTTTTCAGGTACCTTTTGAGCGTGGTTGTGCTAGGCGGGCATTGGTCGAGTCTTGCATTGTCACGGGTCTAGCGTTGCACCTTTCATGTATCTATGTTTTGTCGGATATCATGTTATGTTCACGATTGACAGCTTTTGGATACCTATTGATGTATATTATTGAAGATATGATAATGTATTGATAGATAATTGGTACCTATATGTATCTATGTAATAAATATGGTACCTATGTATATATGAATGACTCTATTGCTTCCGCTTTTCAATTCATGGTTGTTTGTTTATGTTGGGGAGAGTGTCCCGCCTAGAGCGTCGTTTTGTTGTCACCCGTTCGCTGTGGTCTTGGTTTATGTATGAACTGTCCATTTCATACGTGGATTGAGGCTACAGTGCGGGGGATGTGGCGCCTTGGGGTCTAGGGTGCTACAGAAGGTACCACTCAATCGCATAAAGCCATGTTTCAAACATGAACGACAAACTCTAAATTCATTTAATCATGCCTTACAAATTCATAACATGCATTGGAGCACAAACTCAAGTTTTACACACATTCATAGTTTAGAGATATTACAAATAGATCCCCTAGGCAATTCACATAAGTTTGGAATTAATATAAAAACATCCTCTATGGTTTCTAACATCTTGATATAAACCATCCCTTTGGTAACTAATTAAGTATGAATTTCCAATTAAGCAAAAGTTCTCCCATAAGTAAACTAGGCATATTCTCAAGAAAAAATCATGCATCCGAGAAATAAGAAAACAACATGGTCTCACAAGTACTTATTCATGCTTCAAATCTATTCAACATAGCTCATAATTCGCAAGGTTGCGTTAATACAAAGGGTACCAGAGTTATCACATTGTAGCACAACTTATCCAAGTAAGCATTTATACCATTGCACAAGTAGGAGACGAGCTAAATACAAACGTAACATCTATTGTCAATAATTACCGATATAGCATAAGAGAGGCTATAAAATAAATCAAGTTTAGGTAGAATGCATGTATCAACTATCAAGTACACCACCCGATAAAGAACAATCAATTAATTTCCAACTTACCGTATTCACATGGCACTTAAAGCAATTAGCATCACAAGCCACATGCATATCAAATAATCACATTCTAGCATATATCATTAACAAGTATAACAATCCGGTAATGACATCCAAACCAAAATGTATGAGTGCTATGCCATGTATGTAATTCGTACCTTTCACTGTAGTAATGAAGTCATGCTCATCATCCTCTTGCCCTCCATTCAACGCATAGGCACGTGCATGAGCCACGGGCCTTGCCATACCACCTGAACCTTGAGTCTTTAGTTTGTCACAATTCCTTGCTATGTGCTTGGTGCCCCCACAATTGAAATATTTACCAAGCTTCTTCCAACAACTTTCCTCACGGTGAGCGATGCTACCACAATGATCACAAGGTTTACGCCCTTGCGTAGCCGGTAGAGTCTCCTTTCCTTTCCCCTTGTTACCCATCATAGGACCCTTCTTTGGTGGAGGAGATTGAGAGAAAGAACGAGGGATAGCCCTCTTCTTATCACCTGGACCTCGTTCCTTTTTCTGGGCACATTCTCTTGTCCAAAGTGTTGAATCCCCATACGTAAAGCATTTCCCAAGTTTTTCCAAACATTCATCTCCCTTATGGCCAACGCCGTCGTGATGATCATACGAACCTTTAGTCCCCGGTCTATCACAATTCCTTACCAAACATTTGGTGCTGCTACAATTGAAACATCTGCCTTGTTTCCACCAACAATTCTCCCCAGGGTGGGTAGGACGACCACAATGCTCACACGGTTCATGGCCCTTAGTAACTTGAGGGGCCGGTAGTTGAGATGTAGAAATCTTAGACTTACCCTTCTTATCCGTATGGTGGTCTCTCCTCCGATCGTAATCCATAGCTTCACATTTTGGGTTACCACAAATATAACACTTCCCGTGACTTTCCCGATAGTTATCCCCGAAGTGATTGGCACTCCCACAGTGCTTGTACGAGTTTCGGCCCTTAATACCTAAAGAGGTCGATGATCCAGATGCAGAAGGTTTAGCTTTCTTACTTATTGACTCCTTATGTGGTACTCGGGAAATTAAAGGTACCATTAAGGATGGTGATCTCTTAGACCCCGATACGGAAACTAATCCTTTAGTTCGAAATCCTTGTTCCTTGATGGTGGGCGTAGGTATCGATGCCGGAGGTGCCAGTAAGGTTTGCTGTGCTTGGATGACTTGCAAAATCTGAATCATAATAGTGAGCAAATCGTTGACATTCGGAGGCGGCGGTGGTGGTACATTTTGATTCTCCGCCGAAGGATCTTGCTCATTTTGGCGAGCCTAAGAGCGGTCGCGTCTGCGAGGCGGCATCCTAGACATAATCTTATCATGTATGCATGTAGGTAAGTCATATGCTCATGTCACATAATATCAAGCAAGCAATGTAATTGCATAATTTAAAAGCAATAATTAACGAGATATACGTATCATAAGGTTGTACATAAATCAAAACAAGCCAACATATAAACACAGACTTAATCAAGTACAATGAAGTAGTTACAACTTAGGTGATATAAGCAAGTAATCAACGTAATAGTCACAATGGAAACAACGTGTTCAATAAAAAATGTTCAATGATGCAAGTACAATTATGTTAATCAACAATGTAGCATATGCAAAATGAATCAATTTAAAACACATAAGCAAGTAGACAATTAAATAAGTTGTCCAAGGAGAACTCAAGTTATCTAAGGCAAGAACACAATCATTTTTAAGGTGCGAGCATAATTAGTTATAAAACAGTTCAGTGGTAACACATTGGTAACAAGGAGCATGCAGTTCTTAAGTTTCCAAGGTAAGTTAGACAACTAATCAAGTCATTCATTCAACCTTCAAAGCATGCTTCTAAAAGTATAAAAATTTAATCTATAAGCATTTATGGAGAAACTATAAGCACATAAACATGCATTTCTAATTAAAGTAAACGAAATAGCCATTGAAGAAATGGAATCTTTCAATAGAACTCAATTAACAGGGGAGCAAGCAAGTCTTCTTTTCTAAGGTAATCATACAATTAATTCAATTGTGCCTAACATGATTCAAATTAGGCAAAAGCATGCGCAAGTGTATTAAAAAGATGGGAGCATGTAATCGAGTAGTTTAGAAAATTCATGTGAACTATTCAAAATTTCTTGTCAAGTTTATGCAATGCACAAATTATTCCTATGCTGTACGACCTAGACCGACACAACACGACTCAAGAGCCCGGTTTTGAAGCTTCGGCTCTGATACCAACCAAATAGGGGTGTAACGCCCCGACAAAATCATCCACGCCTATCCCGCGCTACGGACCTAGCTTGTATATAGTATTGTTATCCATATACCCGCCAAGCTCGAAGCAAGTGGTGACAAACGAACATCCTAGCTAGGCGTTACTAGACTCTCGACCGAAACAAATTAAAACAAACACAAATACGCGGAAGCTTAAAACATAACACATGCATAAGAGTTCAGTTTTAATATATGCACTAGCCCTTCCTAACTCAAACAACACAATATAGTAAAGATTAATCTATCAATTAAGCGACCAACACGGTCCAGCACATATTGCCCAAAATACGGAAATGTAAATCATCCTAAAGACGACCACGGTCCATCTAATAAGGTAACATCAAAATCTCCATACATATTAATCCATAAATAAACCCGAAAACATAAGCATAAGTTATAGAGTATGCTACAAGCAAAACGAGTACAACTAGACTCAAAGACAAGACTCTCAAGAAAGACCCCGCCTAGCTTGACTCCAACGCAACCTGCAGACACGAAAAGTAAAGGAGATCAGTTCGAACGGAACTGGTGAGGAGGAGTATACCTAATATAAATGATATATGAAGGTTCAATGCATGCTCAAAACTAAAGGTGTTCATGATCCGCTCACATTTTCGAAAACATTGCAGATTTTATAAAATATAGATCATAAACCAAAGTACCGGCTCGGCGAGTACGAGCACTCCATCCTTACTTCCCAAACCAAGTGAAATCAAACCAATCCATCCTTAACACCATTGATGTCGAGGGTGTGCACCCCCCGATCAACGCAAAAGAACCATGGAGAAGTTGGTCTATGAAACCGACCTTCTCCCAAGCTTACCTTAACCCCGAATCCTCCTCGGAATCTTAGCAAACTTGTCCAAAAGTGGGTACTTCGTAAGGGTTCAACCGTCCGCCCTTGCGTTCCTGGCCTTACCACTTACTCCGCCCCGAGCGCTATCAAAAGAACCGACCAAGCAAGCGTCCTTGCAAGGCGTAGCAAGCGTCCTTGCAAGGCGTAACAAACCTCGCTACACAACTCACATGTGCATAAATTCTAAATAAAAGTTCCAAAAGCATTTTGGGTACCTATCCCATATACTAAAACTCAAGTTTTACTTGCAAACCGTTTTTCATAAGCAAATATCCATAATATGAGCATACCTCACAAAACTTGGCTTATAGAGCCTACATATACCTTTTACAAAACGGCAGTTGAAAACCATCAAACATGATAGGTCACATGTGTCCATAGTTTTGAAGACATTTTATTATATATAAGTTCTCACCTTCACCAAGAACTTAGGAGACTAACCACGAGCAACAAGCTACTCGACCGGAAACTCACCACCTAACAAGACAAACGTACTAACAAAGTAAGACTCGACTCAATACCAAATAAGACGACGCACGGCTTTGACATGAATGCAAATACACTAATGATGTGCAAGGAATGTTGAAGGATGGCATAAATTGGCAATTATGATCACATTGCATCATATGAGTCACGGATCAAGTTCTCAAGTCATAGGATATGCAATAAGCGACATATAAATCATACTTACATATTCTTACACATAATCGAAGCATACAAGACATTTAAACACATATAAACATGATTCCATGTCATATATATCATGCTAGAGGTGTGGGAAGTGCAAAGGAAGTGAAAACGAAGCAAAACGATCAAAATCACAAAAACTCATTTTTGGGACCCGAGGGTATGTAAACGGGAGTTTGGCCCCTAAGAACAACTTGTAAACGCCCGTTTGGGCTTGAAAAATGTGACAGTGGCATCTCACACTGGGGTTTGGGGTTTTAGTCCAAAATCAAAACCAACGTTTGGCATGCTGCTGTTGCAAAACTCAAATACGAACATATGCTTGAACATGGCAAAAATTCAACTTAAAACACTCCAAAATCATGTTTCAAAGTTAATACAATATGCACAAACATAATTAAACATCAAATAGCATGTCAAGAACATCTAGGAACAAATATGTATCAAGAAATCCATTAATTTCACACAAGAACATCATCTTCTTCAACCTCATGAAAGCTTCAAGCTCAACAATGGTGAAATCTTTAATCATGCATAAAACTCAATGATATCTATCACATTCTTCATAAAAACACATAAGAAGCAAGAATCCATCATCAAATCAAGCTAAAACAAGCTAGAATATGAACATGCAAGAATCCTTCATAAAAGCTTAAAAGGTCAACAATGGTGGTTTCTTCAAACAAGCGTGACATTAAGAAATTCTTACATCAAATTGTTCCCAACATCATAAGAAACATATTTCCATCATAAAATTCGGATTTAATCCATCTACCATGAACCCTAGATTCACATTCAAGCTTAGAACCTTCAAGAACACAAACCCAACAAGAGAGCACATAATCTTACCTTGAGAGTTGGGAATCGAAGAGGAAATCTTGTTCTTTAGTCTTGAATCTCCAGGTTTAATCTTCACTCTTGGTTCTTGAAAGTCTCTTCAAGGTAGCTCTTGGAGTTGGTGAGGGAGATGAATAGGTTTTGAGAGAAAAGAGAGAGAGTATTGGATCTCTTTGAAAATAACGTAACTTTAAGTTTGGTGTTATAATCTGATTTGGTGATTTGGGTAAGCTAATAGGGTCATGGGGCGGGTCGTACGGGTCGGATTTATGTGAAATTGGGTCACAAATTGGGTTAAATCTTAAATTGGGTCGCGGTCAACAATTAAGGCTTAAAAGGTTGACTTTTCGTAAATTGGCCATAACTTCTCCGTCCGAACTCCTATTTGAGCGATTCAAGAACCCAGTAATCGAATTATCTATTCAATTTCATTAAGTTCTATCCAGTTCCAGGCTTGGAAAATAAATTTACCATTTAGTCCCTAAATTATGCTTTAATGTCCAAGTAGGCACATTGGTTCGTTAAAAGCTAAAACGTGCTATTAAATCTTGAAGGCGACAATATGAGAAAATAACCAACATGTCATGGAGGCACGTATCTCATGCAATTCACGTATTTCACATAAGCATGAAGCGGCTATCAAATTAAGGCGTAAATCCACATAAATCATGCATAGAGAGGTAAATCGTACACTCTCATTCCAAACCTTACCTTGATCGAGAAGCGGGGCGTTACATTATTTATTTAGTATTACTTAATATATTGTATTTATTCTATGATTATGGAATTAATTTTTTATTTAATTTCCGTTCCTGATTTGAATACCTTTATTTGTTTATTTTATAATTGTAAACTTGGTATAACTGAGTTATACTTGTTATATGAAATTCATGACTCGAATTGCTATGGATTATTAAACGTTTGAACTTGCTTTTCTTTGGTGCAGACTATGTATATAGATACATACCGCTTCGTTCTATGGAGCATTTCTTTAGTATGCTCTTTTTGGTTTCCTGTGCTACTATTTAGGCAGAATGCTGTCACCCTTTTTTACTCAAAAACCGGGCCAAGCCCCAAAAATGAAAAAAAAGAGCTGGAAGCTGCTAAGGAAGTTGAGGAAAGAGAGGAAGGTGAGGAAGATGAGGAATGTGAGAGACGCCTCTTTTTCTTTCGCAAAACTCCTTTGACTTTTCTTTTCGATACGAAGCGATGGAATCGACCACTTCATTACATAGAAAATGATCACTTTACCAAGCCTGTCCAAAATGAAATGTCACAATATTTTTTTGACATGTGCCAAAGTGATGGAAAAGAAAGAATCTCTTTTACATATCCTCCTAGTTTATCCACTTTTTTGGCAACAATAAAAAGAAGGGTAGACGAAACCCGTCTCCAACTCTGTTCAGATCCATATGACGAATCCCTTTTAGCTGAAAAACCTGATAGACCTAAGGAAGCCTTTTCAGAGGATGAACTCTCTTCACCTAAGGAATTCCCTTCATCTAATGAACTCTCTACTACTTGGGTTTCTACCAACAAAGAAAAGGGGAAAAATATCAACAAGGAGTTTCGAAAGCGAATTCAAGCTGTCGACAAAAAATCGAGTTCTTTGAATAAACTTAGACTCGAAACAAGGACTCGATTGTGTAAAAAGCCTTCGAGAAAAGGGTACTTATCGATAGGATATGATCCTTTCTTCAAGAAATCAGATCCGAGAACACTCGATCTTTTATCGGAAAACCCATCCTATTTGAGAAAAAAGCTTTTGTCTGAAGATAGGGCAATCAAGATGGACCTGATTCATTTTCTTTTCCTTCTATGGCCTACTAAGGATTTTATGGATGACAACGAATATGGATATGATAATCCCAGTTCAGAAGTTTTTGAATCTTTTAAAAACCTTTTTGACAATCAGAGTAATCCATTCCTTAAAAAAGATTTCAGAAACGTTTTGTTGCAGAATGCTGAAAAAAATACGACTTTTAAAAAAAAAAACTCCCCTGATGGAAATACCAAATAATCGACGTGGAAGAACAAGAAATCGGCGATTCTCCACAAGTGGTACCCGAAGATTATGGCATTCATTCAAGAAAAGGCAAAATTTACGTAATGACTTTTGTTGACAAGAAGATGCGGGATTTAAGTGAAGAAGACACGTTCAAATTAACCGTGAAGGGACTCCTAATGGGTTGAAGACCATATCAACAGGCATTCCATCTTGCAGATAGGGCGTATCTTGTTTAGGCAAATTTTTTGAAATAATCCCTTTATTTCCGTGTCTTCCAGCTACTTTATCGCCTACTTTGATTTCACGTTTCTGTGAAATATATACACGAATCATTTCTGGATTATAACTAGAACCTTAACCTTTCTGGATCCACCTCACATCAATAACCCGACCCCTACCCCTATAGGTAGTTTTAAACAAGTTTCTTTTGAAGTAGATACCTAAATGCCAAATATGGCTCGTAAAAATCGATCTTCGGGGGCATACGATGATTCGTCCACCATTTGGGGCGTTAATTTACCTACTAAAATATCACCCCTCTCTACCCAAGATCCCAACATCACAATTTCGTTTTTGTCTAAATGGCAAAGTAAATAGGCTTCGAAATGTGGTATTTCGTTTGTGATTTTTTGGGGCCTTGGCTTGTCACAAAAGTCTGAATCTCATATTTCCGGGTGTGAAAAGAAGTATAAATATCTTCATAGACCAAACGCTTACTAATGAGTACTGCATCTTCAGAATTGTAACCTTCCCATGGCATATAAGCTACTAATACATTTTTCCCCAAAGCAAGTTCGCCACCAACCGTAGCAGCACCATCTGCTAAAATTTGCCCCTTTTTAATGCATTTACCCCGCTGAACCTGGGGTTTTTGATGCAAGCAAGTATTTTTATTGGAACATTGATACATAACTAATGGATGCTTAGAGTATCTCCATTCCCTGAGAAAAGGATCTTGTCCGTATCTATATAAATGATCTTTCCCCCATATTCGGCTATAGCAAGGGTCCCTGAATCTAAAGCTGCTTGTCGTTCCAATCCAGTTCCAACAATGCATTTCTCGGACCGAGAAAGCGGTACTGCTTGACGTTGCATATTCGAACTCATTAAAGCCCTATTCGCATCATTATGTACAATAAAAGGAATGAGGGAAGCTCCAATAGAAAAATATTGGAAGGGAAAAATACTTCGAAGATGAACCCGTTCCCACGCAATAGTCAGGAATTCTTGACGGTATCGAGCTGGAACAACCTGTTCTTCCTGAATATCCTGATTCAATGCCAAAGAATTTCCTGCTGCTAACATATAGTATTTGTCTCTACCCGGTGATAAATAAAGCAGCCGTAGCCCTGTTGATCTCTCCAAAATTTCATAAAACGGGTTTTCTAGAGATCCCCAATGACCCATCCTCGCATGAATTGCTTAGGATCCAATAAGTCCAACATTGATTCCCTCAGATGTGCCAATCGGGCAAATACGACCATAGTGACTAGGATGGATATCTCGTATCCGAAAACTAGCAGTTCGCCCTGTTAGTCCTCCAGGACCTAAATAACTCAAATTTCTCCCATGAACTATTTGTGTCAATGCTTCACGTTATGAATGTACTTGATCGAATTACTTGGTTATGTGGCTTCATGATATCATATTACTTCTTATGCACTTTATATCATGATCATTACATCGCCATGCGTCGAATTTGGCCATTTTGAGTCTCACACTCCTTTTGCACAGATTTGGGTACGATCGGAGACAAGGGCGTGCCTTGAGACTCTTGTGCTTCTTTTTTGATTTTACTAGTAACCACCGCATGCGGTCCCCGCAAGCATAAATAAATTCTATCATAATTTTATACTTTTTATACAATAGATTATGTATCATATGAAAAGAAATATTAAATTTATTTGTTTTCTTAAAGAATATTATTTTTAAAGAAGACATTTTTTTTAGTAATTTTAATGAATATGATTAAAACATATATTTCAATAAATTTCATTCCGTGCGTCATAAATATGTAGTTTATATAATAAGTTTACCAACTAACAACTTTCTTCATCGTGATAATACAATCATTAGAGATATTATCATTACATAACTTATCAAACAATTAAGACAATTACTTTATTGATACATACACATTAATATCAAATAATTGAAATAAATTATCACTTGGAAATAGTTTGGAATGAAAAAAATAATTCATAATTTCATTTTTTACTCCAATCCCAATTCTATAGTAATGGAAAATTAAATAAACAAAAAACTAAAATTTTATTTTTCCCAATAATAATAATCAAATATGAAATAACTTTTTTAATTGCTCCGTTTGTCCCATTTTGATAAAATCAACTTACAAACATGCAATATGAAAAATAATTTTTTTTCTCATTAACCATATGAGACCTATCAACACCAAAAGAAACATACTTCAGATTATAACAGAACATGTTCTAAGCTATGTTCCCGTCACTCCTATATGTTCAAAATCATGCTATTAATTATCATGGAAGACCATGCATATGTTAACACCATAACGGTGCACAACCCTGTTTAAGAGCTTCGGCTCCATTTTAAACCCCAAAAACAGAAAACTTAAACTATAATGGTCAGGCTATATTATATTTGCTCAAAACCACTAAGTTCACTGAAGTCAATGATACAAAAAATAGAGGTATTCAGAGAATGAAATATACGAAAATCCCAAAGTACAGTGAATTAGCCGCATTGGAATTAAAAATATACAATAAACTTGAAAGTACAAACCTATTTAGCAAGAGATATAACAATAACAAAAAGAAACGTAAAAACGTAGTTTGTTTAATCACAAAACGATGTCCCTTGCCCTGTCAAAAATAAAATCAATATCCAAATCCACATTATATTCTTTTGCAAACACCAAAATTACTTTAAAAAATAATAAATCATTAAATTAGATTGTGCCTACAAATCCAATTTTTAGCATAAGAATGTTTTCGTTGTGACTCGCAATAAGTGAGGAAGCCTTGATGTTTATTCGATAATCACTTTTAAAGAGGATTCCAATAAATTGTGGTCACAAAGAACGTTTTGTATAGAAAAAAAGTTCTTGTTATTGCCAGATAAAAACCAAGAGTTATGTGTTATAAATGAGATGTAATTCGTTCCAGTTTAATTATCAAGAGAAAAGAAATTATAGAGTTTCTTAGCCTTAATAACATCTTAAATACTCACTCCACTCTTTTGCAAATATTTATTATACACTTTCCCCATAGTAGAAATTACAACGCATTTTATAATGATACATTCACATATAATAAAACTTGAAAATACAAACCTATTTAGCAGTAGCAACAAAATTGGAATTGGCCTAAAACATGGGATGCAATTCATCCGCACTACTTATCAAAATAAGTTCAGGAAAGGGGATCTAACATGAGAAATCAAAAGTGAATGATTCAAAATGCAATCACATTAACCTCGGGAAAGACAAATACCTGACCTGGAGGTTGAGGATCTTTATGTAGGGTACTGGTGCCTTGAACTTTTGACCATAAACTCATCGCATTATTGTTGCACTAATGAAAATTTATGTCTGCATCAATCTGATTCACCAGAAAGTCCAGCATATTTATTTCCCAAAAAGCTAGTAAATTTTTTAAAGGGTGTTTTTAAATAAGAATAGAAGCACCCCCTAAGATGATTCAAGTATCAATACCATTCATTGTTACCGACTGTAGGATTTTTCCAATAAGCAAATTTCACACTCTACATCTAGTAAGTCAGGAACTATCGCCTTCGGTGACTCTTCAAACAACTCTGCTAATTGTTGCTTAACACTACCAGCATTATACAGATTCTATATGATATAAAATTAGCATATCCAGCTTAACTAAGCTATAGAGTTAAAGGAAATTAGTCTCTTTTAGTATATCATGAGCTTCATTTAACAAATGTCACAATATCTACGAGGTTTTCAGCTATTTTGATACAATAATAGCATTAACTTCACAATATATGGACAAATACAAATCCAACAGTTAAATCATAAGAAGAGTGCATTTGTCGCAGCTCCCAATAAGCAGTAGAGGCTATTCATCTCAATCGAGTCAAGTGAAGGTAACTATGTCTAGTGACCAAGAAAATGAGTTAACTAAAAGAGGTTAACAGTTCACAAATCCTAGCTACAACAATAATTCCCCCAAATCATTAACTGAAATTCTACGCTAAATCTTTGCCATATCCGTAGAACATAATCTTCTTCACCACCAGAAAGTGTTCACTTTCACAGACATATTACGTCAAACTAAAATCAACATCCCACGACAAATACACAAAAGACATTTATACTATACATACCTTGTTAGCTGGTGTTCTTGCTGGTGTTGGTATCTTCAGTTCTCGGGAAATCGAGAGGTGAATCACACCTTGTTACCTGAATCATATAAATTATTTTCTGAGCAGCAATCTCATCAAGATATCAGTAAAAATCATCACCAGAATTCTCCATTGTTTCATATTTCTCTTCATTGTTCCTCCACAACAAACAACTACTATTGTGTCTATATATATGTATAGACCAATCCCACACCTAATTCACACAAACTTCATAAAACAATAGCAACCCATCAAACTAAAATTATGCTCCACGTAACACAAAACACTTCAAAAAAATGGAATCTTGAAACCAATTAAGCATACCTTCGGAGAGCTTTCCAAGGGAAATGGCAATAAAACCGTGTCAACTGAAATTAGCAAATTCTGACATAAAAAGGGATAACCTCAACTTGATTTATTTAAATAAATCTGGGTGAATGTAATCCGGAATTAATTCAAGCAGAAATGGACAAAGAAGAGGGGTTTTGCTGAGGTGAACTCTTGATCCTTTTTTTTTCCTTGGGAAGAATCTCTGGACTTGCTCTTGTTCATGTCTGATGGCATGCAGCGTAGTTTCTCCGCGATTTCATCAATGTCTCCATTTCCATTTCCAGGCTGGTTTAAAAAAAATTCCCCCAAGACGGAGTAACAACCAAAGAATCATCACGTCTAGAGGGTAATCGTGGCTTCTTCCCATGTGAACACGAAAGAATTCGTAACGGGACACCACTTCTCGGAAAAACCCCAAATCAGATCGTTATGGGGTTGAGTGGCTGCCGGTTTTCTGGAATGAAATCGCCACCAATTTATTCTTGCCCGCCGCTTCATCTTTTGGGTAAATTGTTCTGATTCTGAGTGGAAAGTGGAAACCATTAGTCGTTTTTCTAAGATTTCTTCTATCGTTCCGAACGACGGAGAAAGTTCAGAGTGGAGGGAGTTCTAAGGAATTGGAATTTGTTTAGGTGGTTTAAGAAAACACGGAGATCGTGGGTTTTATCTTCACAGTGATATTACCGATATAACCCTAGATGATGGAATAATTGAAATTAACTAAAGGGGTATATTTGGGTTATCCATATTTTGGTGTGAGAACTGTAGATATCTATACGAAATTTCTATTATGACCTTAGTTTTAGAAATCTACAAAATTCTTATTGATATTTGAAGGGATAAATTTGTAATCTACCTAAAATAACTCCCATTTGTGAGTGTAAACAGAGTTTCTTTTTATAATAGTATAGATAATGTGGGTTTCTCTTCTAATAGTTATGACGACCTGATATATCCCTTATGTGAAATGTTTTGAGCCAAATTAGTATATTTATATCGAGTCTTTTCTTGAGTAAATGATTTCAAGCGTAAGCCTTTCTTTTATGCTATCTTACCTATGATTTTGGCGAGAGCATGATAATGAAAACACAGGCCCAGGGACTTAGTGCATGTAGCTATCCGGGGAGGCAAGGGCTGATGGTGATCCCATGCACTAGTTCCAACCAAAATTATGGCTAAACCAACCTCGTTAGGAGTTTTGGCAAGGAAGGGGAACCGAGCTTTTGAGGATTCATGTACCTCACTAGCCACTATATATGGGTGGCCAGGCCTTGCAAACCTGTCCACCACCCGTAGTGTAACATCCCGCTCGTCCAGCCTTTCTAGGTACGCCTTCACGGGAGAGCTATGTGCGCTTTTAATTATTTAATTATGTGAATTATATGTTCATTATACTTTTTATGTGTTATATTTGAATTATTTGAAACTTATTTGACCTTAAGTGATTTATTTGCACGTATTTGCTTTCTTTGTTTCGTTCTTGCTCCGTTTGTGTCCGTTTTCGTTTTCGATTTTTGTGACTACGTGCTATGCGTGACTTATATATGTTATGAATGTGTCTTTATGTTCGTTACATGTTTTTGAGTTCATTTGATTGTTGGAAAACACGAATCAGAAAGCAGCGGAATTTAAAAAAATTTCTCAACAAAAGGATCTTGGACTCGCAATCGTGTAACCAAATTCGAAGGAATTAAGAAACTTACTTTTCTTTTGTTCATTCTTGAAGCGTTTCAAGCCACCCAAGAACGCTCTTCTCGCGGCTTGATCCTCTTTCCTTGGTAAAGCTCGAATCTTCAAACTTCTAACTTGAAGTCTCTAGAGAAAGTCCACCAACTTGATCACAATCTAACTAGTAAGGATGCTAGTTCTCTAGTTAGTGTTTTGGCTTAACCTAGGGTTTTATTTAATCTTGGAGAAAGAAAGGTGTTCAACACATGAACCAAAAGAATTGCCAATTAGCTCGAAAGGGGAGCATGAGCTCCCCTATATATAGGAAAAGGGAGAGGGGCGCCGATCCTAATCCTTGTTGGGCAAGGATTTGGTTCCTCTCTCTCCTATTACTTGATCATCAAGTATTTTCCAACTTTGACTTTGAATTCTAATTCAAGTCAACTTTTAAGAGAGCTAAAAATATCCAAACTATTTTTGGATAATTTTTATACTTTATTTATTTAAAATAAATAACTTATTTTATCTAATTAATTCGTAATTAATTAACTAGATTATTTTCTCCAAAATAAGACTTTCTTTTTAATACAAAAATTAAACCAAAGTCTATTAAATAATTAACACATTTAATTATTTAATACAAATATATATATTCACACGTGTGTGACACGTGTCACAGTGACACGTGTCACTCACGTGAGCCACACGTGTGATTTCACACGTGTGGAACCCTCTTGGCCCGATTAACTCGTTTAATCATTTTCAAGCCTCAACTCATGTAACCAAGTTGTTGTGTTTGACCCTCTAGGTTCTCAATTCAATTAGAAGTGACCCTAATTAATTAATTCACTAATTAATTAATCAGTCCACAGATTAAACGACCATAGTCTAGCAACAGGTGTTTAACCCCTAGCTGAATTGGAATGTTCGGATTCGACAGAACCTTTAAGTCATTGATTCATGTGAGATACAATCCTCCTACTTACTATCTCTCAACCAAGATCTAGGGCAAGGGAATAATCAGAACCCTAATAATCCGGTCTTAAAGCTAAGTGCATTTCATATCCATTTGATCTCAATCCAAGAAACCCTTTTCTTGATGTCTTGATCTACTGCCTTGGCCAAGGACTCCATATGGCATATGAATGACTTACACAATAAGAGATCACCTTGCAAATGCAAGTGTAGGTCCTATCTTGATTCTCATTCACTTTCATGAATCACTTGTGCAGCCCCAGCATAAGCCTTGAATCAGTTGTCTAAGGCGACACCCTTTAAAGCTTATACCTAAGACTACAGAGTTAACTCATAAAGTGACAAGGAACCTCAAGTCTAAGGATCAATTAATCACATCAATGACTCGTGAGATATTTCCTAATCTGGAAGTTTCCATTTCCTGAAATAGAAACTTCCTTTCCCATTTAGGAATGCTCTCACACGTGGCACCTCAGTGAACTTACTTATTAAAGTAAGCACCCTCATGTATCACGTACGTATCAATTATACACTTTGCACCTCCATGAAATAAGGTGGTCCTTCTTAAGGGCGTGATCCCACAAGCAAGCCTTAGAGGAGTCAGGTTGACACTCCCACTGTCTGTAGGACTCATCGGCTTGGAGTATTTTACTAATCATGACTTATGTGATATAGGGTTCGTTTCATGAACCATTTCACCTAAATGGTAGAGTCCTAAAATCATCAGGATTAGGGGAGTTCTCATACATGCACAACTAAAGTAAACGCATACCAAACAAGAGCATATAAAGAAGTGTTGCCTCAATTCGTTATTTCATTCAAAGATTGTCTGTGATTACAATAAGGAAAAGTACAAAGCGGATATACAATCGGCTTTCTAGGGCACTATTCCTAACAATCTCCCACTTGCCCGTCAAAGCCATTCTAAAGCTACTCTAAGTCCCATCTTCTGAAGATGACCTTAGAAAGCTTCTCGACTAAGGGGTTTAGTAAGTGGATCTGCCACGTTCTCTGCTGATGTGACCCTCTCGATTTGCACATCTCCTCTTTTGATAATATCACGGATTAGGTGATACTTCCTCATAATGTGCTTGGTCCGTTGGTGAGATGTTGGTTCTCTTGCTTGAGCAACCGCCCCAGTGTTGTCATAAAACACAGTAATGAGGTCTTTCATGCTAGGAACAACATTCAACTCTTGAATGAAGTTTCTAATCCAAACACCTTCCTTAGCTGCATCATTTGCAGCTAAGTATTCGGCCTCAGTGGTCGAATCTGCAGTGGTTGTTTGCTTGGAACTCTTTCAACTCACTGCTCCGCCGTTTAGGCAGAAAATGTATCCTGACATTGACTTAAAATCATCTAAGTCTGATGCAAAGCTTGCATCGCAGTATCCTTCGACAGTAAGATCTTTCTGACCTCCGTAAACTAAGAATAAATCTTTAGTACTTTTCAAGTACTTAAGAATATTCTTCACGGCAGCCCAGTGACCATCTACAGGGTCAGATTGGAAACGGCTTGTCACACTAAGTGCATAAGCCACATCCGGTCGAGTACATAACATTGCATACATTATGCTACCTATTGCTGACGCATAAGGTGTATGAGTCATTCTCTCCTTCTCAAGGTTAGTCTTAGGACACATCTTCTTTGAAGGACATGTTCCTATACTCACAGTAAGGTTCTTAACCTTTGCTGACTCCATATTGAATCTCTTCAATACTTTGTCAATGTACATCGACTGTGACAGTCCTATTAACCTTCTAGATCTATCTCTATAGATTTTAATTCCATGGATATAGGACGCATCGCCAAGATCTTTCATCTCGAATTGGTTCGATAACCATAACTTAGTCACTTTCATGTCATCCTTCGAATTCCCAATAAGAAGGATGTCATCAACATAAAGTACTAAGAATTACACTGAGGTCTCCAATTCCTTTCTATACACACATGATTCATTCGAAATTTGGATGAAGCCAAACGCTTTGACCGATTCATCAAATCGAATGTTCCAATTCCTAGAAGCCTGTTTCAATCCATAGATTGATCTTTGGAGTTTGCAAACCTTTTGCTCACTCCCACTGAATGTGAAACCTATGGGTTGCTCCATATAAATGTCTTTGTCAATGTCACAATTGAGAAAGGAAGTTTTCACATCCATTTGCCATATCTCATAGTCATAATATGCAGCAATGGCAAGCATGATTCGAATGGACTTTTGCATTGCAACTGGTGAAAAGGTTTCGTCAAAGTCCACGCCGGGTCTTTGAGTGAATCCTTTTGCAACCAGTCTTGCTTTGTAGGCTGCAATGCTTCCATCAACTCCAAGCTTTCTCTTAAAGATCCATTTGCAACCTATGGGTTTGACCCCATCAGGCAAATCTACTAAGGTCCAAACTTGGTTGGAGTTCATGGAATCCATTTCGGATTTCATGGCTTCTATCCACTGTTCAGAGTCAGAATCTGAAAGTGCCTCCTCATATGTTGAAGGATCATTATCCTTTTGAGAGATTTCATGGAAGAATCCATACCATCTCTCCGGCTGTCTAGGAGTGCGTTCAGAACGCCTTAGAGGAGGATTTACATGTGTATCGAAATTCGTGATTGGTTGTGGTTGATCAGTAGGGGACGTTTCTTCAGTGGGTGGTTTGGGGTTACTTTGTACTTCTTCCAATTCTATGATCTTGCCTTTCTTTTCTTTATGGAACGGTTCCTCAAGAAAAGTGGCATTTCTAGAAACAAACACCTTTTGCTCAGATTGATCATAGAAGTAGTATCATATGGATTCCTTAGGATAACCTACAAAGTAGCATAAGTTAGAACGAGATTCTAACTTATCTCCCACTGTCCTCTTCACGTAAGCAGGACAACCCCAAATTCTTAAGTAAGAATAACTAGGGATTTTACCATGCCACATTTCATAGGGCGTTTTGGGGACTGACTTAGAGGGAACTAGATTCAGAATCTTTGCTGCACTTTCTAGGGCATAACCCCAGAAAGAAGGTGGTAAGTCAGTGAAACTCATCATGGAACGAACCATATCAAGTAGGGTTCGATTCCTTCTCTCAGAAACTCCATTAAGCTGAGGAGTTCCTGGAGGAGTCCACTGAGAGATAATCCCATTATCTTTGAGATGATTAAGGAATTCTTCACTAAGATACTCGCCTCCTCGATCAGATCGAAGTGCTTTGATCTTGTGACCAGTTTGGTTCTCAACCTCCTTTTGAAATTCTAAGAATTTCTCAAAAGCTTCAGATTTATACTTCATTAAGTATACATAACCATACCGACTAAAGTCATCAGTAAAGGTTATGAAATACTGATGATTGTTTCTAGTGCTTACACTAAGCGGTCCACAAACATCAGTATGGATCAAATCCAAAACCTTAGTGGCACGTTCCACAGTTCCTTTAAAAGGGACATTGGATATTTTTCCTTTGAGACAGGATTCGCAAGAAGTTAACTCCTTAAGATCATTTTCAGAGAATGATCCTAAAGTGTTTATCTTGCTAATTCTGTTCTTGGAAATGTGTCCTAATCTAGCGTGCCATAAGGGAGCTGAAACTTTGTCATCTCTCTTACGCTTTGTTTCTCGTTGTATATTCATAATATTGATATTTTGAGTTAGGTAAAGTCCATTACTTAGAGTACTGATGTGAACGGAAGAGTTGTTCCGTTTGATATAATATTTACCATTCTTAATATAAGTTTCATAACCTTCACAATCTAATATTGGAACTGAAATTATATTACGAATAATGCTCGGTACATAAAGGACTTTATTTAAGACTAACTCAAAACTACCTAAATCTAATCTAATTGTGCCTAAAGCTCGAGCTTCAACGTTTGAGCCATCGCCGATATTCAAGACACATTCTCCTTCTTTGAGTTGTTGGACTTCACTTAGCATCTGTACATCATTACAGATATGAGTTCCACAACCGGTATCAAGTACCCAAGAACTAGAATTAAGAGAAAGATTTATTTCAACGAGAAAGATACCTTTCTTTAGAGTAGCCTTGTACTCTGGGCAGTTTCTCCTCCAATGTCCCGCTTTGCCACAATGGAAGCAAACATCCTCTTTCTGATCACGCTTCTTCTTTTGGCCCTTTCCCTTCGAAATGCCACCAGTGGGCCTAAGGGGTTTCTTCTTCTTCTTTTGGGCTTTCTTGCCCTTACCTTTAGAAGGCCCAGAAGAGGAAGATGGAGCATTCACCATCAAAACCTTATTGTCCTTCTTGATCGTGCTTTCAGCAGTCACAAGCTGACTAATCAGCTCAGCTACAGTAGCACCAGCATGATTCATGTTGAAGTTAAGGACAAATGGGTTGCATGATGGTGGGAGCGAAGCTAGCAACAAATCCACTGAAAGCTCATCTTTCAGTGGCATGTCCATGGAAGCAAGTTTCTCAGTAAGGGCAACAAACTTAAGTCCATATTCATGGACACTTGAACCTTCCCTCATTCTCAAGTGGAACAATTCCTTTGAAGTGTTATACCTTGTAACACGTTCATGAGGGCGGTAAAGTTGCTCTAAGTGGTCGTAAATCTCCCAAGCAAATTCCATGGCCTCATGTTGTCTTTGCAAGTCCGGAGACATGTTAGCCAACATAAGGCAACGGGCTTGGAGATTATCATCCTTCCACTTCTGAATCGCATCCCGCTCGGCCCGAGTGGGAGCCTCCCCTTCGGGACTGGGCTCCCCTTCGAAGAGAACATAAGTTCTCTTCTCAGAATCTAAAATGATTTTTAGATTCCTCAGCCAATCAGAATAGTTGGGACCAGTCAACTTGTTTGACTCGAGGATCGATACAAGAGGGTTTTTGGTTGTCATTTCAAAACACGTAGAGAATCACAGAATCTACGACCTAAATGGTAAAACAGAGAACAAGTGAGCATGCTGAATTATAACGATATACAAAAGATAAGGTCTTTAATCTAATGCAGCTCCCACTGTTTTTCAAAGATCTATAATTCCCAAAGATCTAAGAGGAACACGTTTCCCAGTGGGTACTAAGATCCTAGGCATTTTACCTCGAACCCACGACTCGCGGACATTCTAAGTAAGAACCCTAGGTAGGTACAACTTACCAATTCTAACACCTTTAGAACTCTTAGTAATTGTTTTTGCATCACCTATCTTTCAATATGGACCCACGACTCTTGCGACATCCATATTTACTTAGGCGTTAAGCTAGACCCATCAATCATACGATCATGACCAAAACTTAGTTCGAACGACCCACGACTCGCGGACATCGCCCTTGCTAAAATTGACCATGAAATATTCATCATTTTAGGTAACTAAGAACTAATAAGCTCCACTAGCTATCCCACGACTCGCGGACAATAACCAGCTTCACTTACTAAACTTAAAACCTATTGATGGAATGCTAGGAATTTAATTCAAAATTTGCATCTCGAATTAAACACCTATTTGTTCGAAATTAGCTTAATATTTAAGGGGAATTTTCGAATCAACCGGAGAGTTGTCCGGTTCGACCTCACCAACATATATGTTATCCAATTTTATTAGTCTTGATTAATGCAAGTACACTTAAATGCATATCAAACAAGCACATAAACAGATAACATGTCCTAGCATGATACTAACATGTAATGATCATGGGTTCTACCTATCTTATGCGTGATATGTGGGAGCCACTCCACAATCACAAGTTCTAACATACATGCCACATAAACAGTTTAAATCACACAAGGGAAAGCGGTAACAAAATACGAGCCCTATCTCTATTACATTTAACAATTGAGATTCCCCTCCCTAACATTTTGAGGGGTCTTCACTTATGACCTCCTTGTTACTTGAATGTGGTCCATCTTACTCCATGGGTGCATTGTCTCCAAAATGAAAATAAAACCTCACCACCTATCTCTACTCTCAAATTACAATAAAAAGAAAAAGACATAAAGTAATAAGGCTCAATCTTCATATTGGCCTTAGACAATTACACGGGGCATACCCCGGCATCAAAAACAGTAATATGGAAAGCCACATAATAAATCACATAACAGTACGCACATAAGTGAGGCTCCAAACTCAATTGAAAAACGCAACTATAGGGCTCCAACCCCAATTTAAACTATCCATGTGCATAAATTAAAACCATACATAGATCTAAACCCATGATCACCTAACATGCTTGTGCAAGAATTTAAATTTAACCAATAAATTAAAAATCTCGTTTTAAGCTCTAATAACTTAAAACACGGCTTAGATGCAATTCGCTGCGCCTAGGCGGGAGGCAGGCGGGCGAGAGAAAGGCTCCCGCGCGGTTGCGGGAGGTACTGGCGGGCGGCAGCGGCGGGCAGTCCCGCGAGGTTGCGGGACTGCTGGGCGGGCCTGGCGTGCTACGCCTTAGCACGTCCAGGCTTGCGTTTTCGTAACGCGGTTTCGTGTTTTGTACTTTCAGTTCAAAAACCAAAACAATCCAAAATTCAAAACACGAATTAAATTAATTTCTATCAAAACGGTTTTCCAAAAACACAATTTTAAGAAAGCAGTTTCAGAAATTCAAGAAAAATTACAGTTTCGTATTTCAGGCTTTTTAAAAGAACTCATGAATACCTAATTCACATCTAAGCCTAAGAATTTCTACCAAATTCAGAATAATTGAGACGAATCAGAAACACGATTAACGAGGTGGCTCTGATACCACTTGTTGGAAAACACGAATCAGAAAGCAGCGGAATTTAAAAAATTTTCCCTACAAAAGGATCTTGGACTCGCAATCGTGTAACCAAATTCGAAGGAATTAAGAAACTTACTTTTCTTTTGTTCTTTCTTGAAGCGTTTCAAGCCACCCAAGAACGCTTTTCTCGCGGCTTGGTCCCCTCTCCTTGGTAAAGCTTGAATCTTCAAACTTCTAACTTGAAGTCTCTAGAGAAAGTCCACCAACTTGATCACAATCTAACTAGTAAGGATGCTAGTTCTCTAGTTAGTGTTTAGGCTTAACCTAGGGTTTTATTTAATCTTGGAGAAAGAAAGGTGTTCAACATATGAACCAAAAGAATTGCCAATTAGCTCTAAAGGGGAGCATGAGCTCCCCTATATATAGGAAAAGGGAGAGGGGCGCCGATCCTAATCCTTGTTGGGCAAGGATTTGGTTCCTCTCTCTCCTATTACTTGATCATCAAGTATTTTCCAACTTTGACTTTGAATTCTAATTCAAGTCAACTTTTAATAGAGCTAAAAATATCCAAACTATTTTTGGATGATTTTTATAATTTATTTATTTAAAATAAATAACTTATTTTATCTAATTAATTCGTAATTAATTAACTAGATTATTTTCTCCAAAATAAGACTTTCTTTTTAATTCAAAAATTAAACCAAAGTCTATTAAATAATTAACACATTTAATTATTTAATACATATATATATATTCACACGTGTGTGACACGTGTCACAGTGACACGTGTCACTCACGTGAGCCACACGTGTGATTTCACACGTGTGGAACCCTCTTGGCCCGATTAACTCGTTTAATCATTTTCAAGCCTCAACTCATGTAACCAAGTTGTTGTGTTTGACCCTCTAGGTTCTCAATTCAATTAGCAGTGACCCTAATTAATTAATTCACTAATTAATTAATCAGTCCACAGATTAAACGACCATAGTCTAGCAACAGGTGTTTAACCCCTAGCTGAATTGGAATGTTCGGATTCGACAGAACCTTTAAGTCATTGATTCATGTGAGATACAATCCTCCTACTTACTATCTCTCAACCAAGATCTAGGGCAAGGGAATAATCAGAACCCTAATAATCCGGTCTTAAAGCTAAGTGCATTTCATATCCATTTGATCTCAATCCAAGAAACCCTTTTCTTGATGTCTTGATCTACTGCCTTGGCCAAGGACTCCATATGGCATATGAATGACTTACACAATAAGAGATCACCTTGCAAATGCAAGTGTAGGTCCTATCTTGATTCTCATTCACTTTCATGAATCACTTGTGCAGCCCCAGCATAAGCCTTGAATCAGTTGTCTAAGGCGACACCCTTTAAAGCTTATACCTAAGACTACAGAGTTAACTCATAAAGTGACAAGGAACCTCAAGTCTAAGGATCAATTAATCACATCAATGACTCATGAGATATTTCCTAATCTGGAAGTTTCCATTTCTTGAAATAGAAACTTCCTTTCCCATTTAGGAATGCTCTCACACGGGGCACCTCAGTGAACTTACTTATTAAAGT
Source organism: Lantana camara (assembly GCA_037501455.1). NCBI lineage: Eukaryota > Viridiplantae > Streptophyta > Magnoliopsida > Lamiales > Verbenaceae > Lantana > Lantana camara. Next base: position 46,161,468 of record CM074859.1, read on the forward strand.
AAGCACCCTCATGTATCACGTACGTATCAACTATACACTTTGCACCTCCATGAAACAAGGTGGTCCTTCTTAAGGGCGTGATCCCACAAGCAAGCCTTAGAGGAGTTAGGTTCACACTCCCACTGTCTGTAGGACTCATCGGCTTGGAGAATTTTACTAATCATGACTTATGTGATATAGGGCTCGTTTCATGAAGCATTTCACCTAAATGGTAGAGTCCTAAAGTCATCAGGATTAGGTGAGTTCTCATACATGCACAGCTAAAGTAAACGCATACCAAACAAGAGCATATAAAGAAGTGTTGCCTCAATTCGTTATTTCGTTCAAAGATTGTCTGTGATTACAATAAGGAAAAGTACAAAGCGGATATACAATCGGCTTTCTAGGGCACTATTCCTAACATTGATACGGTTTTGAAACCGTTTTATGGTTTAGGGACATAAGGGCCTAACGAGCTTTAGTGCACCTTGTGTTCCGGAAGGCATAACTTGAGCTCGGGAATTCGAATTTGAATTCCGGAAGATGTGCTGGACTCATAACAAAGAAATCAAGACAAAGAATAAAGATTCATATTTTTCTAAGCCCATTTGATTCCCCGTTTTTTGACCGGAACGAGCCCTTGTGCCTAAGAATACAGTCTTCACTTGTGGGCCCCATTTAACCCCAATTAAGCTTCTAACCTTGAGCCATATGTATTTAACCCATCCCTCACTCTCTCCCACTCCCTCATTTCGTCCCACACCCAAAGAAAAGGAAGGAAAAGTGCAGCAACATCACCTCCAAGAAGAGAAGAAAGAGAAGAGAAACCCTTTTGGCCATTTTTGAAGATTTTGAGCTCAAATCACATCCAAATCTTCCCAAATTTGAAAGGTAAGTTTATGATGTTATTCTACTCTCTCTCATCTCTCTTTTGTGTGATTTTGAGCTTATTTCCATGGTGGATTGATGAGATTTAGCTAGCTTGTTAAATAGTAGAGATTGGATGAACTTGATGATCTTTGCTTCCTTGCTTGAATTTCTTGAGACTTGATGATTATATTGTTAGGAATAGTGCCCTAGAAAGCCGATTGTATATCCGCTTTGTGCTTTTCCTTATTATAATCACAGACAATCTTTGAATGAAATAACGAATTGAGGCAACACTTCTTTATATGCTCTTGTTTGGTATGCGTTTACTTTATCTGTGCATGTATAAGAACTCCCCTAATCCTGATGACTTTAGGACTCTACCATTTAGGTGAAATGGTTCATGTAACGAGCCCTATATCACATAAGTCATGATTAAAAAAATACTCCAAGCCGACGAGTCCTACATACAGTGGGAGTGTCAACCTGACTCCTCTAAGGCTTGCTTGTGGGATCACGCCCTTAAGAAGGACCACCTTGTTTCATGGAGGTGCAAAGTGTATAGTTGATACCTGCGTAATACATGAGGGTGCTTACTTTAATAAGAAAGTTCACTGATCCTTAAGACTTGAGGTTCCTTGTCACTTTATAAGTTAACTCTGTAGTCTTAGGTATAAGCTTTAAAGGGTGTCGCCTTAGATAACTGATTCATGGCTTATGCTGGGGCTGCACAAGTGATTCATGAAAGTGAATGAGAATCAAGAAACGACCTACACTTGCATTTACAAGGTGATCTCTTATTGTGTAAGTCATTCATATGCCATATGGAGTCGTTGGCCAAGGCAGTAGATCAAGACATCAAGAAAAGGGTTTCTTGGATTGAGATCAAATGGATATGAAATGCACTTAGCTTTAAGACCGGATTATTAGGGTTCTGATTATTCCCTTACCCTAGATCTTGGTTGAGAGATAGTAAGTAGGAGGATTATATCTCACATGAATCAATGACTTAAAGGTTCTGTCGAATCCGAACATTCCAATTCAGCTAGGGGTTAAACACTTGTTGCTAGACTATGGTCGTTTAATCTGTGGACTGATTAATTAATTAGTGAATTAATTAATTAGGGTCACTGCTAATTGAATTGAGAACCTAGAGGGTCACACACAACTTGGTTACATGAGTTGATGCTTGAAAATGATTAAACGAGTTAATCGAGCCAAGAGGGTTCCACATGTGTGAACCACACGTGTGGCTCACGTGAGTGACACGTGTCCTTGTGACACGTGTCTCACACGTGTGTAAATACATGTGTATATTTATTTATGTGTTAAATAATTAATGTGATTAATTATTTAATAGACTTTGGTTTAATTTTGAATTAAAAAGAAAGTCTTATTTTGGAAAAAAATAATCTAGTTAATTAATTATGAATTAATTAATTAGATAAAATAAGTTATTTATTTTAAATAAATAAAGTATAAAATTATCCAAAAATAGTTTGGATATTTTAGCTCTCTTAAAAGTTGACTTGAAATAGAATTCAAAGTCAAAGTTGGAAAATACTTGATGATCAAGTAATAGGAGAGAGAGACCAAAACCCTAGCCCATAAGGACTAGGATTTTCGGCCAACCCTCCTTCATATATATAGGGGAGCTCGAGCTCCCCTTGAGGCTAATTGATGATCTTCTTTTGGTTCATGTGTTGAACACCATCCTTTCTATAAGATAAATTAAACCCTAGGTTAAGCCTAAACACTAACTAGAGAACTAGCATCCTTACTAGTTAGATTGTGATCAATTTGGTGGACTATCTCTAGAGAGCTTCAAGTTAGAAGTTTGAAGATTCGAGCTTTACCGAGGAGAGGGGATCAAGCCGCGAGAAGAGCGTTCTTGGGTGGCTTGAAACGCTTCAAGAAGGACAATTAAGAAAGTAAGTTTCTAATCCCTACGAATTTGGTTACACGATTGCGAGTCCTAGATCCTTTTGTTGGAAAAATTTTAAATTTTCGCTGCTTTCTGATTCGTGTTTTCCAACATATATGTTGCTCCTAAAGCATGATTCTAAGTATTTATTACATATTATTTCATGGTAGTTGAGATATAAGTGTTTGGCCATTAATGAATTCTTGAGATATTTGATGATTTAGCTTGATGAATTCATTTCCCTCTTCTTGCTTTGTTTCTTGCATTATGGTGGCTGAACTTGTTGCTTCTTTTTATGGTATGAATATAGGTTGGATTAGTGTTATTTCCATGCTTGGTTTATGTGTTTTTGAAGGCCTAAGAGACTCCCTAAGGCTTGCACCAAAATCCCCTGTTTTTCTCTCCAAAACCGAAATGCTGCTGCGTTATTTTCTTCCAGGCTGAACGTTGGACACGCCCGTGTCCAAAAACACTTGAAACTTAACACGGCCGTGTCAAGCTCTCGAGTTGGGTCCTGAATTTAACTAAATCGGACACGGCCGTGTCCGTTTCCTGTGTATTTTGGACATGGCTGTGTCCACTTCGTAGGTGATGCCCGGGGGGAGTTTCTTTCGTTGTTTCGTTGCTTTTCGTTGACCTTTCTTGTCTCGTTTATGACTGGTATGCTTGATTAACTTGTTGTATTGTCTGTTAAGCTTCATGTTGTGAATTTGTGACTTGTTTTATGCCCTCGTTTTTTAGAAATGTTCTTGCATGCGTGGTATGCTCCTATATGACCTAATGTGGATTCATTTCATATTCTTTGCAACATAAACATACATAAGCATCCGCCGAGCGTCTAATGTAATTCAAATTAGGCAAAAGCATGCGCAAGTGTATTAAAATGATGGGAGCTTGTAATCGAGTAGTTCAGAAAATTCATGTCAACTATTCAAAATTTCTAGTCAAGTATATGCAATGCACAAATTATTCCTACGTCGTACGACTTAGACCGACACAACACGACTCAAGAGCCCGGTTTTGAAGCTCGCCTATCCCGCGCTACGGACCTAGCTTGTATATAGTATTGTTATCCATATACCCGCCAAGCTCGAAGCAAGCGGTGACAAACGAACATCCTAGCTAGGCGGTACTAGACTCTCGACTGAAACAAATTAAAACAAACACAAATACGCGGAAGCTTAAAACATAACACATGCATAAGAGTTCAGTTTCAATATATGCACTAGTCCTTCCTAACTCAAACAACACAATATAGTAAAGATTAATCTATCAATTAAGCGACCAACACGGTCCAGCACATATTGCCCAAAATACGGAAATGTAAATCATCCTAGAGACCGCCACGGTTCATCTAATAAGGTAACATCAACATCTCCATACATATTAATCCATAAATAAACCCGAAAACATAAACATAAGTCATAGAGTATGCTACAAGCAAAACGAGTACAACTAGACTCAAAGACAAGACTCTCAAGAAAGACCCCACCTAGCTTGACTCCAACGCAACCTGCAGACACGAAAAGTAAAAGAGATTAGTTCAAACGAAACTGGTGAGGGGGAGTATACCTAATATAAATGATATACGAAGGTTCAATGCGTGGTCAAAACTAAAGGTGTTCATGATCCGCTCACATTTTCGAAAACAATGCAGATTTTATAAAATACGGATCACAAACCAAAGCACCGGCTCGGCGAGTATGAGCACTCCATCCTTACTTCCCAAACCAAGTGAAATCAAACCAATCTATCCTTAACACCGTTGATGTCGAGGGTGTGCACCCCCCGATCATCGCAAAAGAACCATAGAGACGTGGGTCCATGAAACCGACCTTCTCCCAAGCTTACCTTAACCCCGAATCCTCCTTGGAGTCTTAGCAAACTTGTCCAAAAGTGGGTACTTCGTAAGGGTTCAACCGTCCGCCCTTGCGTTCCCGGCCTTACCACTTAATCCGCGCCGAGTGCTATCAAAAGAACCGACCAAGCAAGCGTCCTTGCAAGGCATAACAAACCTCGCTACACAACTCACACGTGCATAAATTCTAAATAAAATTTCCAAAAGCATTTTGGGTACCTATCCCATATACTAAAACTCAAGTTTTACTTGCAAACTTTTCCATAAGCAAATATCCATAATATGAGCATAGCTCACAAAACTTGGCTTATAGAGCCTACATATACCTTTTACAAAACGGGAGTTTTAAACCATCAAACATGATAGGTCATATGTGTCCACAATTTTCAAGATATTTTATATATATATAACTCCTCACCTTCACCAAGAACTTCAGAGGCTAACTACGAGCAACAAGCTACTCGACCGGAAACTCACCACCTAACAAGATAAACGTACTAACAAAGTAAGACTCGACTCAATACCAAATAAGACGATACACGACTTTGACATGAATACAAATACGCTAATGATGTGCAAGGAATATTCAAGGATGGCATAGATTGGAAATTATGATCACATTGCATCATATGAGTCACGTATCAAGTTCTCAAGTCATAGGATATGCAATAAGCGATATATTAATCATACTTACACATTCTTACACATAATCGAAGCCTACAAGACATTTAAACGCATATAAACATGATTCCAAGTGATATATATCATGCTAGGGGTGTGGGAAGTGCAAAGGAAGTGAAAACGAAGCAAAATGATCAAAATCACAAAAACTCATTTTTGGGACCCGAGGGTATTTAAACGGGCGTTTGGCCCCTCAGAACAAGTTGTAAACGCCCTGTTGGGGCTGAAAATGTGACGGTGGCATCTCACACGGGGGTTTGGGGTTTTAGTTCAAAATTGAAACCCCCGCTTGGCATGCTGCTGTTGCAAAACTCAAATACGAACATATGCTTGAACATGGCAAAAATTCAACTTAAAACACTCCAAAATCATGCTTCAAAGTTAATACAATATGCACAAACATAATTAAACATCAAATAGCATGTCAAGAACATCTAGGAACAAATATGTATCAAGAAATCCATTAATTTCATACAAGAACATCATCTTCTTCAACCTCATGAAGGCTTCAAGCTCAACAATGGTGAAATCTTTAATCATGCATAAAACTCAAAGATATCTATCACATTCTTCATAAAAACACATACGGAGCAAGAATCCATCATCAAATCAAGCTAGAATATGAACATGCAAGAATCCTTCATAAAAGCTTCAAAGGTCAACAATGGTGGTTTCTTCAAACAAGCGTGACATTAAGAAATTCTTACATCAAATTGTTCCCAACATCATAAGAAACATATTTCCATCATAAAATTCAGATTTAATCCATCTAACATGAACCCTAGATTCACATTCAAGCTTACAATCTTCAAGAACATAAACCCAACAAGAGAGCACATAATCTTACCTTCAGAGTTGGGAATCGAAGAGGAAATCTTGTTCTTTAGTCTTGAATCTCCAGTTTTAATCTTCACTCTTAGTTCTTGAAAGTCTCTTCAAGGTAGCTCTTGATGTTGGTGAGGGAGATGAATAGGTTTTGAGAGAAAAGAGAGAGAGTATTGGATCTCTTTGAAAATAACGTAACTTTAAGTTTGGTAGTATAATCTGATTTGGTGATTTGGGTCAGCTAATAGTGTCATGGGACGGGTCGTATGGGTTGGATTTATGTGAAATTGGGTCACAAATTGGGTTAAATCTGAAATTGGGTCGCGGTCAACAATTAAGGCTTAAAAGGTTGACTTTTCGTAAATTGGCCATAACTTCTCCGTCCAAACTCCGATTTGAGCGATTCAAGAACCCACGAACTTGTAATCGAATTATCTATTCAATTTCATTAAGTTCTATCCATTTCCAAGCTTGGAATTTTTTTTTACCATTTAGTCCCTAAATTATGCTTTAAGGTCCAAGTAGGCACGTTGGTTCGTTAAAAGATAAAACGTGCTATTAAAGCTTAAAGGCGACAATATGAGAACATAACCAAGAAGTCATGGAGCCACGTATCTCATGCAATTCACATATTTCACATAAGCATGAAGCGGCTATCAAATTAAGGCGTAAATCCACATAAATCATGCATAGAAAGGTAAATCGTACACTCTCGTTCCAAACCTGACCTTGATCGAGAAGCGGGGCATCAAAAACATGATCATATACATAATTCGGAAGCTCAAGAGTATAAGATAAACTACAAGAGATGCATGAGACTCGCTGCAAGGCTCCAAGACCTAAAAGAAAGACCGCCGCCTAGCATGAACCACTCCCGCACCTGCAACTCAAAGAACAAAAGAGGGAAAGAAAGAGAGATAATGAGGGTCATTCCTAGAGACTGTTGAGGGGGCTAACACACGCCCCCGCATACATATAGAGCAAAACACGCATCAAGATTGTAATAATCCATGAACCGGGGATGGTTTTTGCACACTAAATCATTTCCCCGTGATAATATATATATATAAATATATAATTAAAAGAAGTTAAGGCCGAAGGCCAAAATAACTAATTTTAAATAATTAAGAATCTATTCCCATTTCATAGACTCAAGACAAACCACTCGACGAGTACGAGTGTCCTCCAACGTCCTCATGTCAAGACAAGTTCATGTTAAGCAAGGTAAATCAAAATAATCCTACCTCATACTTCGGTGATGGAAGGGCCGACCGACCCTTAACCATCCAAGCAAGCACGAATATATGGGTCGTGAGTTTCGTGACACTCACCCCCGAGGACTCCATCCCCCACCAACCTCCTAGTGGGATTCCGGGTTCGTCCTTTCAAGTGGAGATCATGCATAGGCGGTTTGTTCGGCAACCCCTTGGCTGTCCCGGAGTTGCCTTACCCACAACCTATAGCGCCTCGCTTTTTCGGCATTCTAGGTACGACATCACGAGAGAGTTTATTTCAGTATTTTCATGATTTATGTGAATCTACATGTTTTAGTATCAACGTGTATTTTATTTAAGTTATATGCGCTTTAGAATTTAATTAAATTCATTTGGGCTCGAATGTCCAATACTTGAAAGATTAGGGACCTAATTGTAATTAGGGTATTTTTGGCCTTTGTGGCTATCTTCAGCCAGGAATTTGAATTTAAATTCTGACCCCTCCATTGGATTTGTTTCGATGATTTGATCCAATGAAACTAGCCTTTCCTTTTTTTTGACACCATTTGAACCCTCTACCGATTTATTTTTCCCAACCACTTGAACCGAACCCGTCTCGAACCGAACCGAGCCCGTTCTTGGCCTTAAGAAGACCGAACCCCCCTCTCTCTCTCTTCATTTTGTGCAACATTTCTTCAAGGGGAAAAGAAGAGGAGAGAAAGTAACTATTCACCCGAATCTTTGAGCTCGAGATTCTAACTCCATTTCTCGCCCTATCAACGATCCAAGGTAAGCAATGAATTCCTCCCTTCGAGTACTTTATTTCCTTCCAATTGGATCTCGTTTTCCTTGCTCATTACCAAGACTTTAATGAAGATGATGAATAGTGTGGGTTTCGTGTTTTAAGTGTTCGGGCTCATTTCAAAGTCGGATTTGTGCTCTAATGTGTTCTATATATGTTATTTGATGTTATATGTTCGTTTTGTACCGTTTCTTGGGGTTTGGGATGGTTTTTGGGGAGGTTGGAAACCTCACCTCGTAGCAGTCGCCATGGCTAAAAAGCTTGGTCACGCCCTCGACCATTTTTGGCCTAAAAAGTGTCACGGCAGCGACTACTATGCAGGAGAGTTTCTGTCTTGCCTTCGCGGCCACGACTGGTTTTCAGTGCAATTTTATCTCGGCCGCAACTCCCTCATATGTGCTACGTTTTGCCTGAATTTTTAATTGTAGAAACTTCGAGTGTAGAACATTCTCCAATTGGAATAACCTTAAAATTCCTTTTCGTTTGTGAGATATAATCGTTTGAAATTTGTGTCGCCAGTTCGCCAAAATTCTGCTTTCATTCACCTTCAGACCTACGCCATTTTCGCGTCGCATTTAACCACGATTTGAGCCACATACCATTGGAAAGTCTATGTGCATAGTTTCATTTTCAAGAAATAAAACTCAATTCCAATTTCTCAAACTCAAGTTATGATCATTTTTCTACAGCTTTTCCATTTCGGAAAATTTCCAGCTTTCGTCCATTTTCGCTCGGATCCACTTTTCGTGTTCTTCTTCCGCTATTCTTGCACCTTTTCACCTCCAAACTTGTTTCTAACTTGTTATATCACATTTATATGTATGTAGTTATTCTTATATTCATTTTATTTTGCTTAAGTAATGTGAATTGTTTGCACGAAGCACATATGCACTGTGTTATGTATCTTCATCTTGTGATATGCATTAATTGTGCACGTTAACGTGTTATATGACTATAAATAAATATGTTAGCTATGTAATGTCTTTCTTTGCATATAATTGATGTGAATATATGTTATGCCTACGTGATTACATCTCTTATATGCATGAAAATAAGCCGTGCGTCTATGTGGTTCATTCTTGAGTCCAAGTCTTGTATTTTTTTCTCCAGTTTGTTCAGGTGCACCCGGGTGGTGTTTTATCGGTCAAGTTGATTTCGGGGTAAATCAAACGCTTTGTCTTTAGCCTCATTTGGTATATAGTTAAACCCTATACAATGTGCTCGTTTTCGAATGCATGCGATTTATAAGCCTTATGAATATGTAGATATGTGCAAAATACGTATATTGATAGTTTTGCTATATGTTTGAATGTATGAACGCTATGTATAAGCCTATGTACGCTTGCTTTTGGATTTAATCCGTATGTATGTGGTAAGCACGTATGTGTGTATGTATTATACGTATGCATATGTGTTGAGTATAGAATTTGTATAGATTTGAGCTTATATTAGAGTATATTTTTATGTCGTTTGATGCGTTTATGAGTTTATTTTGCTCCATTTAGGTGATTATTGAGCTGGACATGAAAAACGGCGAACCAAGGCGAATGCACACGTTTTTGGAGGAAAAAGGAGTAAAGCCCGTTACCCTTTGGAAGAACAAATGGAGTAACCTCCGTTAACAGACACAGAAGCTTGAATTTTGGCGGAATACAGGGGTAACGCCCGTTACCCCAGGCATAAGGAAAGTGGTAACGCCCGTTACCACTTATAGAAGCGCGAATACGATTTTCACCCTGTAACGGCCGTTAATGATATTATGCTTAGAGAGGTAACGCCCGTTACTAAGGTCGGCGAGGCTGATTTTTGGACTGCTATTTATAGTATGTTTTGGAGTCTTTTCAAGGGAGGCTTCTTCAGTTTGTGCCCTCGTTTGAGAGAGGAAGACACGGAGCTTTAGAAGGAGTTTCAAGAGAATTTCGTGATGATGAAAGGATCGAATTCTTCAAACAATTTTAGTTTTTACGGTTTTTATTATTGCTTTAATTATCAAACTAATTCCTTTAAGTTTTGTTTTAATTAGTTTAGATGTTAGATTCGTTTTTCAGAGTTCTTGAATGTTTATGAATTGATTTTTGAGACTTTGTGTTACTTTGATGGATATAAATTACTTTAATGCAATTTATTTTAGTTTTATGAGTTTTGTTTTATTTATGAGTAGCTAAACCCCTAGGGTTGGGGGAGTGATGATGAATGTATGATCTGTATTCGATATGATACTTGAATGATTTATGCCAATTCTTAGTTTTGAAACTTGTTTGAATTGAATTGTGAAGGCCTAATCACCCTTAGCATAATCTAGCCGAGAATTGAGAGATTGACAGTAATTGGGAAGGTTTCATAACTAGTAGGTTTTTAGAATGCAAAGAGATTTGGTTCTTGATATATACAACAGTAAATCTTATTCCATATCAAGCCGCTAGAATAGGAATTGCACTAGTCTTAGTTTTTTGGTTTAATTAATACATTGATGATTGCGAGATCAACGTTGAGCTTAATTAATTACACGATTATACCTTGAGAGAGGATAATTCATATATAAGTGACTAGGTTGTAGAATTGCACTTGTCAAACGAGTATTATATTGAAGCATGATTGCATAAATTATTACTCCCTAGCCTAATTCGGTTATTGAGTTTAATCCGAGTTAAGTCGTTCGCTTAATTTGTTATTTGTGTTTTACTTTAGTTATTTGTTTAATTTCGCCTTAGTTAGATAAACAACCTCTTGAATTCGTTTGGTCTTTAGATTAGAGATAGGTATTGAGTAGTGATTGATTTTCCTTCCCTGTGGGTACGATCCTATTGTGCTATGCGTATATTAAGTGTACACTTGCACGATTGATTTTAACTTATTTAAATTCAAACAACAAAGTTTTTGGCGCCGTTGCCCGGGAAGGCGTTTTAAATCAATATTACTTAAATATTTTGATCTAGTGCTTAAGACTAATAATTTACTCTGTGTTTTAATATTAGTTATTGAGGAATTGAGCTGAGGATTTTCTTTGCTCTTTTGCAGATTCAAGGTGCATGCGAAGATTTCAAGACCCGGAGTTAGTTCCATATGATCCGGAAGTTGAGAGAACACTCAGTGCTGTGAGGAAGAGGAAAAAGAAAAACAAGAAATCCACAACCGACCCAATGGCTGTAGATCTGCAAAATGCTAGAGATGGAGGGATTGTAGATCCACCATAACCACCTCTTCCCGTGATTAGAGACTATAATTTGCCGAATGCTGGACCAATCCAGACCGCAGTTCGACCCCCGATAGCAGCAAATAACTTTGAAATCAAACCAGCTATAGTTAATTTACTGTAGAACAATCCTTTTTCAGTATTATCATTAGAAGATCCGACATCACATCTGGAGTACTTTCTTGAGGTGTGCGATACCTTCAAGATCCACAATGTCACAACAGATGTTATCCGAGTTAGCTTTTTCCCATTCTCACTGAGGGAAAGAGCCAAAACATGGTTAAGTACTGTGCTACCTGAGTCTTTTCAGACCTGGGATGCACTTTCTCAGGCTTTCTTAGCCAAGTTCTTCCTGCTCAGCAAAACCACGAAGTACATGAATGATATTCAAGGTTTTAAACAATTAGACGGTGAATCTTTCTATGAGGCTTGGGAACGATTTAAGGACTTACAGAAGAAGTTCCCTCATCATGGGATTCCTGGTTGGTTATTGATTCAGACGTTTTATAATAGGATGTCTCCTACTTACAGAGGAGGAATGGATGCCGCAGCTGGCGGAGCTTTCTTGTCAAAATTTGAAACCATTGCTAAAGAATTGTTAGATAACATGTCGTAAAATGATGTTTTTGTCCATGATAGGAGTCACTCTCAATCTAGTAGAGTGAATGCAGGAGTTATTGAAGTAGATGGCTTAACTGCCATTAATGCTAAATTTGAAGCCCTCAACAAGAAATTGGATCAGCTTTCAGTGAATGCAGTTCCGACTCAAACCCAACCAATTCAGGTAATTTGTGAAATTTGTAGTAGTCCACATGCATTTAATGTGTGCCCTCATACCAATGCAAGAGAGTAGGTGCAAGAGCAGGTTAATTATGTGAACAACTCAAAACCAGTGAATGACCCATTTTCTAACACCTACAATCCTGGATAGAAGAACCACCCTCATTTTTCTTGGTCCAACAATTAGAATGTCCAACAACAATCACCTCAGCCTAGACCACAATTTCAACCAAGGCCGCCTTTCTAGCCAAGACCACCAGTCCCATATAATGCCTTACCGCCCCAACAGGAGCAAAAGCTGTTAGGAATAGTGCCCTAGAAAGCCGATTGTATATCCGCTTTGTGCTTTTCCTTATTGATTCTTGGAAGACCATTTTTAGCCACGGCAGGAGCAAATATTGATGTCAAAAATGGACGTCTAATGTTCAGTATAGGGAATGAAAGAGTAGAGTTTAGGATTCTTAGCCACAAAGAACCACTGATTCTAGAGGAGTGTTGCAAGATCGAGGATATCGTAGAGCCTCCAGAAAGAATGGTACTGATCCAAGAGGGAGTGGATCCGATTAAGACTTTTAGTGAACTGGCTAGGAAGAAGGATGTTTTACAAGTGAATACAAGGAATCCGAGATCCGGTGTTGTGAGCAATAAGAACGAAGTCACTCCGTGTGACTTATGAATTTTGGAATTCAAGTCCCTAATCCGGATGTCAAAGTCAAGCTAACGACTATAACTTAGAACTAATCTCTCCCTTTTCTTTTCTTTGTCGTTTCTTATAACACCCCCGGAGCGAAGGGTGCCACATCCCCCGCACTAAGGTCTAACACGAGTAACGAAATAGGTAATTCGCACCCGTATCGAACCATAGCGAACGGGAGACACACAAAACTCACACCCTCGCTAGGCGGCCTAGACCCTCAGAAGCTGCGCAAATTAAAATCAGAGTAGCAGAAGCAATCTATATCTAACATAATTCCCAAGATCACACAAATATATACATAATCAAAATGGGTGAGGGTCAAGTATTCATGCTAGATCATATACAGAATATATAATGCCGTCACGGATAAAATAACACAAGTGTAATCGGAATACATAATCCAAAATGCGTAAAATAAAGGAAAGGAAATCCACTACGATGCATGAAGACCCAAGCTAAACCACAAGTAAACCCAAAAGACACTTTCCGCCTAGCTTGACTCAGGAAAACCTGCAAACTCAAAAGAAAGGAAAAAGGGGAAAAACAAAAACGAGGGTTAGTCCTAGTGACTAGTGAGGGGGCTAACTCACGCACCCGATATACATATAGAGCAAAACAGTTACTAAAACGGAAGGATCCTTGAACCGAGAGTGGGTTTTACAAGCTAAAGTAGTTCACGTGATATATATATATACATAGGTTAAAGAAAAGGCAAAAGATCAAATCCCAAGTTTTAGGTACTTAGAAATCCACTCTCGTTTCACAGATCATACAAAACTAAACCAACTCGGCGAGTACGAGTCACACCCCAAACTTCCATATACTAAGATCAAAGCAAAACAAAACAAATCAGAATCCATCACCAACACCGGCTGATAGAAGGGTTGATCGGCCTTAACTATCCACAAACACAAACGAGACAAGGTTTAATTACTACCTTGAAACCTTCGACGGTTGCCTCCGTCGGCTCAAGAGAAACACCCTTCCTCAACCTCCCAAGGTTGGGTGAAACTCTCAAATGGAGGTGTTGATGGAAGAGCTCGGCGACCCCTCAGCCATCCTGAGATTACCATACCACACTCCGGGGCCCAAACATATCACGAAAATCACACAGACATATCTCAAAGCTTATCTTTCAAAGCCACACCTCGCTTACACACACACACTTGCACAAAGCTAAACTTTTCAAACAAAAGAAAAATAGGTTATATACTTATACAAAACGGTTTCGAATTCTTATAACAAAGGGAACAATCCCGCAACATATGTATCAAACACATATTTACCATATATTATACATATTCGCATGCGAGGCTCCAAATCAAATAGGGTTATAGGTCGAGTAACTAAAAGAACAAAACCTCACCTTGTCAACGGACGTAGTGGAGACAAAACACCTATGGAGCAAGCTCGTCCTCACCGGGAAGATCCTCTGAACAAGGCAAACAACAAGGAACACTCTTAGACTTAATATGAACCACATTGACGCTCGGTACATGCATATGCATGCTTATGATGCAAATGATATGAAATGCATCCACATTTATGCCATTTACGAGCATACAATGCACATAAGAACATATATCATAAACGAGGACGTAAATCAAAGCACAAATTCATAACATAAGGCTTAACATATAATATAACAAGTTAATCATGCATGCACATAAAAAACGAGGCAAGAAGAAATAACAAGAAGCAACGAAAAGGCAAAACAAATCTCCTCGGATGCCACCCTGCTGGACACGGCCGTGTCATAAAACAAAGGGAAATGGACACGCCCGTGTCAGGCAAATAAATTCGAAAAAAACATTTCCGAGGGCTCAACACGGCCGTGTCCATTTTCCTTTGTAAACTGACGCAGCCATGTCAGGCCTTCGGCCTGGAAAAATTTTGGCGAAACAAGTCCGAAAATGGAGGCAAAAACAGGGGATTTTGGTTCTTGGCTTCAAGGAGACTCTTATGCCTTTCAAAATACACTTAACATGCATCAAAATGACACCAATTCATCAACATTTCATGCCCAACAAGTAGCAATAACTTCAGCTCCAAAAATGGAAGCAATCAAGACAAGAATGAGAGGAAATGCATCAAGCTATCATCCAATTCTCCAAGAACTCATTAATGGAAAATTAATCATATCTTAACAACCATGAAAGGAGATGCAATAAATATCAAGAATCATGACTTAGAAGCAATAAATCATCATCATATTTCAAGGAAACAAGGATGGAAGCAAAGAATCAACAAATTTCTCCCAACACCTACTATTCACATGCTTGCCATAATCATGAATCCACCATGGAAATTAACTCAAGATCACATAAAAGAGAGAAGAGGGAGTGTAGAAGACAACCATGAACTTACCTTTCAAATTTGAGAAGCTAAGGAGTTGATTTGAGCTCAAAACCACAAAGTTGGACAAAGGGGTTTCTTTCTCTTCTTGCTTCCTTGGTTGCTGATCGTTCTTGTTGGGGAGAGAGGAAATGGATCGGTATTTTTGGGTTTTAAGGGCTGAAATGGTAAGTTAACTCAAGGCACAAATCATGGCTAAGGCTTGGTTAAGTTTTAAGTGGGGTCCACAACTCTTATTAGGTCAAAAGATAGCTTCCAAGCGTAAGGCTCACATTTCGGTTGAAATTCGAAGGTCTTAATGAACTTAGAAAAATGTGAGTCTTATCCCATCAAATCCGAATCGTCGAAACAAGTTCAATGGAAGTGACGGAATTCGAATCCGAATTCCCGAGCTCAAAATACGCATCCCGGAACCCAAGGTGCGCTAAATGCTCTTTAGCCTCCTTCAGGTTCCGTCTCCAAAACGAACCCAAAAACACAATCAATACAAATACTAAAACATGAAACAAGCACATAATCGAGTCCATATAGCATATAATTAACACATACCACAAATTCAAAAAATTCAGAAATAAATACGGATCCAAAACGAGCAAAATACAAAGTAAGGAAAGTTAAACGCTCAAGTTAAACAAATTCATACCATAGCAATTAAGTTCAAGTAACTTCAATTAATCCACGTTAGCAATTAAATATCACGTAGTCACATAAGAGAATTAATTAAATAGCGCACATAATAGGTTACCTGAGAGTCGGATCAGTCGGGATGTTACATTTCTTTTATCTCGTCTTGTGTCTCATTTAATTTTAGTGTTCTCTCTCGTTTACGGGTTAGTTATTGCGCTTGTCAGAGTTAAGCATGGGAAAGCATGCAAGGATGGTGATTTGAGCTTAAATGTCCACATTGAGGTCCATTTATGTTATACGTGAACATGAATGTGTATGAGATTGATTGTGTGTATGGAGATGATTGGTGTGAATTGTTGTTTTATTTGCTTTGAGATGTTTATGTGTTTTGAGATTGGTGCACTATGGTTTAATTGAAGTTACTGAGTTAATTTGTGTGAATTAACGTGATTACGCATCATCCGAGTTTGATTTTGTGAAAATTTGAGTTGTATGCGAGAATGTGAGTAACGGGCGCTACACCTTTCTAGGCCAATTTTGGTAACGCCCGTTAATGGAGTCAGGCGTTTTGAGCTTTGGTAGTAACGGGCGTTACACCATTACAGTTCATTTTATGTAACGCCCGTTAGTAGGTACAGGCGTTTAGGGCAAGGTAGGAGTAACGGGCGTTACTCCTGGTATGCATATTTTGGTAATGCCCGTTACCTAGGCGAAATCAAAATTTTAATTAAAAAGAGGAAGACTCGTTTTTGAAGTTTAAATCCTATTTCCTCTCAACTTAGGCCCTACCCCACCATAATCTATAAATATAAGGAATCCTTTTACTCTTTTCTCACATAAACACAATAACTTAGAAGAGAAGCAAGGAATTCTTCCAAATCAAGGCATCACAACTCTCACTCATACTCTTTTCTATTGAGATTTGGTAGGTACTCTCTCTCTAATCTTGATAAGAATGAGTTGTTACAATCTATGACTTGAACCCTAGGATTTAATTACATGATTAGATGATTTTGTGGGTTAGAATTGTTGAATTTTGGGAAATTATGCATGGGTAATCGAATTGAAGAGAATCTAACTTGAATTAGGTAAACTTTTGGAAGAACCCTAGTCCCTAGCTAGCCGTTAAATTTGATTTTGGGATTAATTGAGGAGAATCTTGAGCTTGAATTAGAACACTATAGAGCTCTGTTGAATTGAGTTGGGTAGATTGAAGTAATTTGATCAAAAACTCACACCCTAGGATAGTACATAGAAGGTGTTCGATATTTTGTCATAGTGAATTGTGATTGATTTTTGTGTGCTTATCTTGTCTTGATTGCTTGATATAGGTACTATGGGACGTACTAAGCATTCTAGAGCAATTGAACCCTTCGTTACCTCATCCCCATTGGCTTATCAACCAAGGGAGTCGGCTAACATAACGGTGAATACTATGGCAACCCTTTCCAAAGGAATTTGACAAGAAACATTATGTTAACCCGTTTCTTCAAGGAATTATGGATGCAGTAAATGGAAGCTTACGAAGAAGTGAAGAGGTTGTTCGATAATATTGGTTGGTTGCCATTCCTTTGGAGGAAGGATTTGACTTATGCCGAGATGACGGCCGATTTCTTCACCACTATGAAGTTTAACCCGGTGGATAACACTTTGTCTTTTAATTTGGATGACTGGGAACTTCAAGTTTGGAGTACAAGTCGAGTACGGGAAATTCCACATTTTTCGGCTAATGCCACTACTTCTTTGCCGAAATGGAATGATGCTCAAAGGGAGGAGGTTTGAAGATACTTCCCGTTGCGAAAGGGTGTCCTTAGTTACTCCCCGAGGAATACATAAGATAGCTATCTTGATTCATTGGCCTGGGTGTTAGTTCATCGGATTTTGGCCAAGGGGTTTTGTGCTCAATACGGACGAGATAGCCATATTACTGAGACGGGGCTTGGTATAATGTACATGATGAAGGAAGGCATTAAATTTGATGGAACAATGGAATTCCTATGGAAGCTTCAAGAGATTGCCGGGAGTGTTACAGGGACGATAGCCCATGGTGCATTTGTGACCATGTTTGCCCATGAGATGCATTGGAGACCTCGGGGATTGCTACCCGTTGATTTTGGCTATGATATTGGTCCACAATATTTGGAGAATGTAGGCTTGGCTATTGCTTGGGACACTGGACACCTCAAGGATCGTATTTTTCCATGGTGGCCGATTCGAGACAAAGATAGGCTGTAACACCCCGGAGCGAAGGGCACCACATCCCCTGCACCATAGCTCAACACGTGAAATGAAATGGAGACTCCGCCCATATGTCAAGCCATGGCGAACGGGTGACAAACAAAATCCAATCTAAGCTCGGCGGTCTGGACCCTACTCAGAGCGTGTAATAAAACAAATACCGAATGCGGTGAATACCAAATAACCAATCATACTTGCTAGAAAACTAGGAGTAGATAAATAATTATACATGCTATGCCTAGCTCGGGCCAAATTAAGTCATACAAATCTCCAAAATTCTAAAGCGTAAGTTTATACATATTTCAAAATTAGCAAAATGCATAAAGGAAATGAAATACATTGTATGGGACTCGAGCTATCCACACCAACGACACAAAATAAACGCCTAGCTCCAACTCCAAGCACCTGCAACTCAAAGAAAGGGAAAAAAGGGGAAAACAACAACGAGGGTCAGTCCTAACGACTGGTGAGGGGCTAAGACACGCACTCATACGTATATAACAACAAAGCATAATCAAAGCTTAAGGGGGGTTCATGAACCGGGTGTGATTTTTGCATTCTAAAACATTTTAACCCGTGATACTATGTATAGGAAAAAGAGTTTAAGGCCAAAAGCCAAAATCAACCAAGTTTTAGAGTTAGAAATCCACCCCCGTTTCATAACCATAAACGAAACATAAATAACTCGGCGAGAACGAGTTCCAACCCACTTACTCCATAGCATAAGAAAAACTCATAAATCAATCCCACCTAAACACCGTTTGGGGAAGAGAGAGGCCCCTCTTAACCCCCGCACTTATAAACTTAAAATGAGTCGGAGGATCCCCCCCGACTCCTTCGACGGGTCACAAAGAACACCGTTGGACACAAGAAGACCCGCCTTCCCCTCGACCTCCCTAGGATGGGCTAAGCCTCTCTTTGATGGAGTTGTGTTGATGAGAGAGTCCAACAACCCCACAGTTGACCCGAGAATCAAATACCACTTCCCCGGTTGGGCCCACACACAAAAATCGAAGAAACTTAACTGAAGAGACTTAATTTTCATAAGGCATGTAGCACCCCTATACGTAGAGATGCCACACCCCCGCCTATAGGCCGATCCACATACGAAATGGATAATCCGTACATGAATTAACCTATAGCGAACGGGTGACAAGTGAAAGAAACAAGCTAGCTAGGCGGGACTATACCCTAACACAATACAAAACCAAGACATAAAATTTGAAAGCGGAAGCATTATATCATCAATACTTATAGGTACCATATTTACATCATTTACATCAAAAGTATATATAGTAATAGGTACCAACACTTATCAATACATTATCATCTCCTATATATCAAATATACAAAAGTCTCCACTACTACCCAAGTCCATAACATACTAAATCCGGAACTAACAATATCAATATCATGAAAATGTATAAAGTGCCAGACCCAACTGGATGACATGACACGACTCTGACTCCCGCCTAGCACACGACCGCGACAACCTGAAAGGTGGAGGTGTCAGTCTATGGAAGACTAAGTAAGGGGCATAAATATATATTAGCACAAATAACATGTAAGTCGTGATCTCGGGTAAGGTTTTATAACTAAAAGTAATATAAGTTCAAAGTATGGTACACTTTGCCCGAGATTACCAATATCAATATTAAGCACTTAAATCATTTTCTTGTATTAAATCAGAGGCCCAACGAGTGAGGGCTATTCTCCAACCTTACTCCGATAGTGTACAATACAAGATTGCTTTATTAATCAATAGGTGATCATGCAATTTAGTTATCGTGCAATCGTGCATATTGTATTCAAGTAAGACAATCAATAAGTGCAATCAATACAATAACTCGAGGACAATTCGTGGTGCTGGACCCGTCCCCAATCTCCTTCTCCCTCTAATGATGGTGGGTTTGCAAGGCCCGACCATCCAATCTCATTGAGCAGAGGGTACATGAATCCCTAAGCCCCGGAACTCCTTCCTCCACTAATGTCCTAGCGGATTCAGGGGTCATCCCAATATGGTGAGGATATCGTTCGAGTTACCCGTCAGCCCATGCTTTCCCGGTTGGCTCAAGCCACTACCCTCGGGCCCAATGTGAACATGCTTTACTCGCCAATACACGATACACGACTTGCCTTTCATGAACATAACTTGCTTGCAATTGTTTACGAGTTCAGAAATCACTATAAATAAACATATATACCTTTTGGCCGAAAACTCATGTAAGGTTATACGGGTTCTATATAACTAGCAATTAAACCTCAACTTTACCGACAAAATACAAGTAGGGCACGGCCTACAGAGCTTGCTCCTCGTTCCCGGAAAGCTGGTCTGTACAAGATAGACGTGTACACATGAGACATGACTCTAAATTGACCAAATATAACGAACGGCGGAAATGCAACGATATGACGTGCAATATACAATGTGGCATGAAAACATCTTATTTTAGCATGTAATTAATCATACAAAATCAATTTGGGATCAAGGAAGTGATTGGGTTAAAATCCCAAAATCACATTTTTATATAGAATGTTTTGTTCTGTTGCAGGCCTGGGAACGGCCGTTCCCATACCTAGTTCAAAATGGGAAGGGCCGTTCCCACGCCCTTCCGAAAATGCCCCTGCGCTTTTATATTGAAAATGGCGACTTATGCTGGGAACGGCCCTTCCGGCTCGCAAGCCAAATTGGGAACGGCCGTTCCCATGTGTGCGCCGTCTTTGAATTCAAAGGAGTGGGAACGACAGTTCCCAGAATGAACTGGGGACAGGAAGGGTCGTTCCCGCTCCTCTGTAAATGCAGAAACAGAGCAGAACAGGGGAGCATCTCGGCAATAACAACAAAGTAACCAAAATACAAGTTTCACTCACCAAGATGCAAGTTTTTCTGGAAAACAAGATGCATATATGTTCAAGGTACAATACTATTCCATATAAACAATTAAATCATGAAAAATCATCAAGAATCAAGAGTTTCATGTTCATGCAAAATTTCATCATCAAGTTCAATTTCTCCAAGAATTCATGGTTCCAATCAAGTTATAAGCACATATTCAAGTAGCACACAACATCTAATCCATATTTTCCATAAAATCCCAAACCCTAGCTATCACATAATTGATCAAGAATCAAGTAGTCATGCATATACACACCTTGAAGGAAAAGAAATGAAGAAAGAGATGAAGATGGATGCTTGAGCCTGAATCCTCTAAATTTCCTTGCAAAACTTGATGGGAATTAATGGAAATCTCTTCTCCTTATTTTCTTGAATAAACCGAGAGAAACAGGAGCAAATATGTTGGGGATTTTTGGATGAAAATGAGCTTGGAAGCTTGAAGAAGCTTATTACGTGATTCACCAATTTTGAAATTGGTGAAATGCATAAATTACACTTTAATCCCTCAATTATACAAATCATGCAATGAAGGATGAAGAGTTTGCTAAATGATCAATTAAGTCCAAGATTTAAATATACAATTTGGTCCTTGAATTTAAAAGAAAGATCATTTAAGGACAAGTTGACCATTAAATCATACTCGACAATTATTTCACGAAATAAATATTTTCAAGTCATGAAATAAATTCTCAATTTGATATGAATTTATAAAATTTCATGAAAGTATGATAAAATATAATTTATAAAATTATAATAGAACATAAGAAATTAGTAAATGAAAATCGGGGCGTTACAACTTTCCCCCTTTAAAAGGACCTGGTCCCCAGGTCCACTGTCGAGTTTTAAATGATGCACAAGCCACAAGAGAACCCCGTCTCTTAAACAAGGAATGAAAGAACCCCCTCTTTCAACAAGAAATGAGAGAACGTCTCTCTACAAGAAATGAGAGAACCCCGTCTCTCGATATACACGAAAGCAACACGAAAGCAATTTAAGAAAACAAATGGTAGAAACAATTACATAAATGTCACATAGACAAGTAGAACCATATTAATCACATAAGTATCATTCATAAATAACAAATTTGCAACTGACGAGAAGTTAAATATAACAACAATAAGATCCATGATGCACATGATATGCATGGCTAAATGTACCGTTTACCATTGGTTGTGTCATGCATATAATTGGTACCTTCTGTTAGGAATAGTGCCCTAGAAAGCCGATTGTATATCCGCTTTGTGCTTTTCCTTATTGTAATCACAGACAATCTTTGAATAAAATAACGAATTGAGGCAACACTTCTTTATATGCTCTTTTTTGGTATGCGTTTACTTTAGCTGTGCATGTATGAGAACTCCCCTAATCCTGATGACTTTAGGACTCTACCATTTAGGTGAAATGGTTCATGAAACGAGCCCTATATCACATAAGTCATGATTAGTAAAATACTCCAAGCCGATGAGTCCTACAGACAGTGGGAGTTTCAACTTGACTCCTCTAAGGCTTGCTTGTGGGATCACGCCCTTAAGAAGGACCACCTTGTTTCATGGAGGTGCAAAGTGTATAGCTGATACGTGCGTGATACATGAGGGTGCTTACTTTAATAAGTAAGTTCACTGAGGTGCCCCGTGTGAGAACATTCCTAAATGGGAAAGGAAGTTTCTATTTCAGGAAATGGAAACTTCCAGATTAGGAAATATCTCACGAGTCATTGATGTGATTAATTGATCCTTAGACTTGAGGTTCCTTCTCACTTTATGAGTTAACTCTGTAGTCTTAGGTATAAGCTTTAAAGGGTGTCGCCTTAGACAACTGATTCAAGGCTTATGCTGGGGCTGCACAAGTGATTCATGAAAGTGAATGAGAATCAAGAAAGGACCTACACTTGCATTTGCAAGGTGATCTCTTATTGTGTAAGTCATTCATATGCCATATGGAGTCCTTGGCCATGGCAGTAGATCAAGACATCAAGAAAAGGGTTTCTTGGATTGAGATCAAATGGATATGAAATGCACTTAGCTTTAAGACCGGATTATTAGGGTTCTAATTATTCCCTTACCCTAGATCTTGGTTGAGAGATAGTAAGTAGGAGGATTGTATCTCACATGAATCAATGACTTAAAGGTTCTGTCGAATCCGAACATTCCAATTCAGCTAGGGGTTAAACACCTGTTGCTAGACTATGGTCGTTTAATCTGTGGACTGATTAATTAATTAGTGAATTAATTAATTGGGGTCACTGCTAATTGAATTGAGAACCTAGAGGGTCACACACAACAACTTGGTTACATGAGTTGAGGCTTAAAAATGATTAAACGAGTTAATCGAGCCTAAGGGGTTCCACACGTGTGAAATCACACGTGTGGCTCACGTGATTGGACACGTGTCATTAAGACACGTGTGCCACACGTGATTATGTGATGTTAAATAATTAATGTGTTAATTATTTAATAGACTTTGGTTTAATTTTGAATTAAAAAGAAAGTCTAATTTTGGAGAAAATAATCTAGTTAATTAATTACGAATTAATTAATTAGATAAAAATAAGTTATTTATTTTTATAATAAATAAAGTATAAAATTATCCAAAAATAGTTTGGATATTTTTAGCTCTCTTAAAAGTTGACTTGAAATAGAATTCAAAGTCAAAGTTGGAGAATACTTGATGATCAAGTAATAGGAGAGAGAGGGACCAAATCCTTTGTCCATTAGGACTAGGTTCGGCCGCCCCTCCCCTTTCCTATATATAGGGGAGCTCATGCTCCCCTTTAGAGCTAATTGACAATTCTTGGTTCATGTGTTGAACACCTTCCTTTCTCCAAGATTAAATTAAACCCTAGGTTAAGCCTAAACACTAACTAGAGAACTAGCATCCTTACTAGTTAGATTTTGATCAAGTTGGTGGACTTTCTCTAGAGACTTCAAGTTAGAAGTTTGAAGATTCGAGCTTTACCAAGGAGAGGGGATCAAGCCGCGAGAAGAGCGTTCTTGGGTGGCTTGAAACGCTTCAAGAAAGAATAAAAGAAAAGTAAGTTTTCTATCTTTACGAATTTGGTTACACGATTGCGAGTTCAAGGTCCTTTTGTTGGGAAAATTTTTTAAATTCCGCTGCTTTCTGATTCGTGTTTTCCAACAAGTGGTATCAGAGCCACCTCGTTAATCGTGTTTCTGATTCGTCTCAATTATACTGAATTTGGTAGAAATTCTTAGGCTTGATGCGATGGAGTATTTGTAATTGTTTTAGAAAGCCTGAATTACGAAACTGTATTTTTTCCTGAAAGTTTCTGAAAATTGGTTTTATAAAATTTAATTTTGAAAAACAATTTTAGATTTGAAACTATATAAACTGTTTTTGGATTTCTTGGATTGGTTTTGCTTTTGAATGAAAACGCGAAACGAAAGCCCGGATCGCGATGAACACGCGAAACCCCGCGCGCGAAGGAGTCACGCGCGGGCTTCGCGCGCCACCCTCCCGCAACCGCGCGGGAGGCCCTCCCATCATTGCCCAGGGCTGGCCGGAACAGACCGGCCAGTCTCCCTCACGCCGTCCGCCGTCGCCGCCCAGGCCTGGCCGGGACAGACCGGCCAGTCGCCCAGCACGTCCCGCACACCTGTGCGGGAGGCGCGCCCGCCCAGGGCGGCCGAGACTGGCCGCCCAATGCCCGGCAGGAGCTGCGCGCTCCAGCGCGCACTCGCGCGGCCTTGGCCGCGCGCTGTGCGCGCATGCTGTACGCACACGCCGCACTTGGGGCGGGCAACCCCGTTTTCGTGATCCGGCCTTTTCGTGTTTCGTGCAATCCAGTCCCAATTTTTTATTTTAATTTTAAAATTTTATTTTTGAATATTTATTTTAATTTTTTTGAATAAAACTTAAAATTGGGATTTTTGAGAAATTGAAACGGTTTATATTTTGGGAAAATACATCTTGATAAAATTATTAATTTTCATAAATTAATTGGAATTTTATTTGTTTTGGTAATTTGGGATTTATTGAAAACTTTTATAAATAAGACTCGCATCAAGTCGTGTTTTAAGCTATTAGAGCTTAAAGCGAGAATTTTAATTTATTGGTTAAATTTTAATTCTTGCAAAAGCATGTTAGGTGATCATGGGTTTAGATCTATGTATGGTTTTAATTTATGCACATGGATGGTTTAAATTGGGGTTGGAGCCCTATAGTTGCGTTTTTCAATTGAGGTTGGAGCCTCACTTATGTGCGTACTGTTATGTGATTTATTATGTGGCTTTCCATATTACTGTTTTTGAGGCCGTGGTATGCCCCGTGTAATTGTCTAAGGCCAATATGAAGATTGAGCCTTATTACTTTATGTCTTTTTCTTTTTATTGTAATTTGAGAGTAGAGATAGGTGGTGAGGTTTTATTTTCATTTTGGAGACAATGCACCCATGGAGTAAGATGGACCACATTCAAGTAACAAGGAGGCCATAAGTGAAGACCCCTCAAAATGTTAGGGAGGGGAATCTCAATTGTTAAATGTAATAGAGATAGGGCTCGTATTTTGTTACCGCTTTCCCTTATGTGATTTGAACTGTTTATGTGGCATGTATGTTAGAACTTGTGATTGTGGAGTGGCTCCCACATATCACGCATAAGATAGGTAGAACCCATGATCATTACATGTTAGTATCATGCTAGGACATGTTATCTGTTTATGTGCTTGTTTGAAATGCATTTAAGTGTACTTGCATTAATCAAGACTAATAAAATTGGAGAACATATATGTTGGTGAGGTCGAACCGGACAACTCTCCGGTTGATTCGAAAATTCCCATTAAATATTAAGCTAATTTCGAACAAATAGGTGTTTAATTCGAGATGCAAATTTTGAATTAAATTCCTAGCATTCCATCAATAGGTTTTAAGTTTAGTAAGTAAAGCTAGTTATTGTCCGCGAGTCGTGGGATAGCTAGTGGAGCTTATTAGTTCTTAGTTACCTAATTAATCATTTTAAATGGTCAATATTTAGTGGTCAATTTTAGCAAGGGCGATGTCCGCGAGTCGTGGGTCGTTCGAACTAAGTTTTGGTCATGATCTTATGATTGATGGGTCTAGCTTAACGCCTAAGTAAATATGGATGTCGCACGAGTCGTGGGTCCATATTGAAAGATAGGTGATGCAAAAACAATTACTAAGAGTTCTAAAGGTGTTAGAATTGGTAAGTTGTACCTACCTAGGGTTCTTACTTAGAATGTCCGCGAGTCGTGGGTTCAAGGTAAAATGCCTAGGATCTTAGTACCCATTGGGAAACGTGTTCCTCTTAGATCTTTGGGAATTCTAGATCTTTGAAAAACAGTGGGAGCTACATTAGATTAAAGACCTTATCTTTTGTATATCGTTATAATTCAGCATGCTCACTAGTTCTCTGTTTTACCATTTAGGTCGTAGATTCTGTGATTCTCTACGTGTTTTGAAATGGCAACCAAAAACCCTCTTGTATCGATCCTCGAGTCAAACAAGTTGACTGGTCCCAACTATTCTGATTGGCTGAGGAATCTAAAAATCATTTTAGATTCTGAGAAGAGAACTTATGTTCTCTTCGAAGGGGAGCCTAGTCCCGAAGGGGAGGCTCCCACTCGGGCCGAGCGGGATGCGATTCAGAAGTGGAAGGATGATAATCTCCAAGCCCGTTGCCTTATGTTGGCTAACATGTCTCCGGACTTGCAAAGGCAACATGAGGCCATGGAATTTGCTTGGGAGATTTACGACCACTTAGAGCAACTTTACCGCCCTCATGAACGTGTTACAAGGTATAACACTTCAAAGGAATTGTTCCACTTGAGAATGAGGGAAGGTTCAAGTGTCCATGAATATGGACTCAAGTTTCTTGCCCTTACTGAGAAACTTGCTTCCATGGACATGCCACTGAAAGATGAGCTTTCAGTGGATTTGTTGCTAGCTTCGCTCCCACCATCATTCAACCCATTTGTCCTTAACTTCAACATGAATCATGTTGGTGCTACCGTAGCTGAGCTGATTAGTCAGCTTGTGACTGCTGAAAGCACGATCAAGAAGGACAATAAGGTTTTGATGGTGAATGCTCCATCTTCCTCTTCTGGGCCTTCTAAAGGTAAGGGCAAGAAAGCCCAAAAGAAGAAGAAGAAACCCCTTAGGCCCACTGGTGGCATTTCGAAGGGGAAGGCCCAAAAGAAGAAGCGTGATCAGAAAGAGGATGTTTGCTTCCATTGTGGCAAAGCGGGACATTGGAGGAGAAACTGCCCAGAGTACAAGGCTACTCTAAAGAAAGGTATCTTTCTCGTTGAAGTAAATCTTTCTATTAATTCTAGTTCTTGGGTACTTGATACCGGTTGTGGAACTCATATCTGTAATGATGTACAGATGCTAAGTGATGTTCAACAACTAAAAGAAGGAGAATGTGTCTTGAAGATCGGCGATGGCTCAAACGTTGAAGCTCGAGCTTTAGGCACAATTAGATTAGATTTAGGTAGTTTTGAGTTAGTATTAAATAAAGTCCTTTATGTACCGAGCATTATTCGTAATATAATTTCAGTTCCAATATTAGATTGTGAAGGTTATTAAACTTATATTAAGAATGGTAAATATTCTATCAAACGGAATAACTCTTCCGTTCACATCAGTACTCTAAGTAATGGGCTTTATCTAACTCAGAATATCAATATTATGAATATACAACGAGAAACGAAGCGTAAGAGAGATGACAAAGTTTCAGTTCCCTTATGGCATGCTAGATTAGGACACATTTCCAAGAACAGAATTAGCAAGATAAACACTTTAGGATCATTCTCTGAAAATGATCTTAAAGAGTTAACTTCTTGCGAATCCTGTCTCAAAGGAAAAATGTCCAAAGTCCCTTTTAAGGGAACTGTGGAACATGCCACTGAGGTTTTGGATTTGATCCATACTGATGTTTGTGGACCGCTTAGTGTAAGCACTAGAAACAATCATCAGTACTTCATAACCTTCACTGATGATTTTAGTCGGTATGGTTATGTATACTTAATGAAGTATAAATCTGAAGCTTTTGAGAAATTCTTAGAATTTCAAAAGGAGGTTGAGAACCAAACTTGTCACAAGATCAAAGCACTTCGATCTGATCGAGGAGGCGAATATCTTAGTGAAGAATTCCTTAATCATCTCAAGGATAATGGAATTATCTCTCAGTGGACTCCTCTGGGAACTCCTCAGCTTAATGGAGTTTCTGAGAGAAGGAATCGAACCCTACTTGATATGGTTCGTTCCATGATGAGTTTCACTGACTTACCACCTTCTTTCTGGGGTTATGCCCTAGAAAGTGCAGCAAAGATTTTGAATCTAGTTCCCTCTAAGTCAGTCCCTAAAACGCCCTATGAAATGTGGCATGGTAAAATCCCTAGTTATTCTTACTTAAGAATTTGGGATTGTCCTGCTTACGTGAAGAGGACAGTGGGAGATAAGTTAGAATCTCGTTCTAACTTATGCTACTTTGTAGGTTATCCTAAGGAATCCATAGGATACTACTTCTATGATCAATCTGAGCAAAAGGTGTTTGTTTCCAGAAATGCTACTTTTCTGGAGGAACCGTTCCTTAAAGAAAAGCAAGGCAAGATCATAGAATTACAAGAAGTACAAAGTGACCCCATACCACCCACTGAAGAAACGTCCCACTCTGATCAACCACAACCAATCACGAATTTCGATACACATGAAAATCCTCCTCTAAGGCGTTCTGAACGCAATCCTAGACAGCCGGAGAGGTGGTATGGATTCTTCCATGAAATCTCTCAAAAGGATAATGATCCTTCAACATATGAGGAGGCACTTTCAGATTCTGAGTCTGAACAGTGGATAGAAGCCATGAAATCCGAAATGGATTCCATGAACTCCAACCAAGTTTGGACCTTGGTAGATTTGCCTGATGGGGTCAAACCCATAGGTTGCAAATGGATCTTTAAGAGAAAGCATGGAGTTGATGGAAGCATTGCAGCCTACTAAGCAAGACTGGTTGCAAAAGGATTCACTCAGAGACCCGGCGTGGACTTTGACGAAACCTTTTCACCAGTTGCAATGCAAAAGTCTATTCGGATCATGCTTGCTATTGCTGCATATTATGACTATGAGATATGGAAAATGGATGTGAAAACTGCCTTTCTCAATGGTGATATTGACAAAGACATTTATATGGAGCAACCCATAGGTTTCACATTCAGTGGGAGTGAGCAAAAGGTTTGCAAACTCCAAAGATCAATCTATGGATTGAAACAGGCTTCTAGGAATTGGAACATTCGATTTGATGAATCAGTCAAAGCGTTTGGCTTCATCCAAATTTTGAATGAATCATGTGTGTATAGAAAGGAATTGGAGACCTCAGTGCAATTCTTAGTACTTTATGTTGATGACATCCTTCTTATTGGGAATTCGAAGGATGACATGAAAGTGACTAAGTTATGGTTATCGAACCAATTCGAGATGAAAGATCTTGGTGATGCGTCCTATATCCTTGGAATCAAAATCTATAGAGATAGATCTAGAAGGTTAATAGGACTATCACAGTCGATGTACATTGACAAAGTATTGAAGAGATTCAATATGGAGTCAGCAAAGGTTAAGAACCTTCCTATGAGTGTAGGAACATGTCTTTCAAAGAAGATGTGTCCTAAGACTAACCTTGAGAAGGAAAGAATGGCTCATACACCTTATGCATCAGCAATAGGTAGCATAATGTATGCAATGTTATGTACTCGACCGGATGTGGCTTATGCACTTAGTGTAACAAGTCGTTTCCAATCTGACCCTGGAGATGGTCACTGGGCTGCCGTGAAGAATATTCTTAAATACTTGAAGAGTACTAAAGATTTATTCTTAGTTTACGGAGGTCAGAAAGATCTTACTGTCGAAGGATACTGCGATGCAAGCTTTGCATCTGACTTAGATGATTTTAAGTCAATGTCAGGATACATTTTCTGCCTAAACGGCGGAGCAGTGAGTTGGAAGAGTTCCAAGCAAACTACCACTGCTGATTCGACCACTGAGGCCGAATACTTAGCTGCAAATGATGCAGCTAAGGAAGGTGTTTGGATTAGAAACTTCATTCAAGAATTGAATGTTGTTCCTAGCATGAAAGACCCCATTACTGTGTTTTGTGACAACACTGGGGCGGTTGCTCAAGCAAGAGAACCAAGATCTCACCAACGGACCAAGCACATTATGAGAAAGTATCACCTAATCCGTGATATTATCAAAAGAGGAGATGTGCAAATTGAGAGGGTCACATCAGCAGAGAACGTGGCAGATCCACTTACTAAACCCCTTAGTCGAGAAGCTTTCCAAGGTCATCTTCAGAAGATGGGACTTAGAGTAGCTTTAGAATGGCTTTGACGGGCAAGTGGGAGATTGTTAGGAATAGTGCCCTAGAAAGCCGATTGTATATCCGCTTTGTGCTTTTCCTTATTGTAATCACAGACAATCTTTGAATAAAATAACGAATTGAGGCAACACTTCTTTATATGCTCTTGTTTGGTATGCGTTTACTTTAGCTGTGCATGTATGAGAACTCCCCTAATCCTGATGACTTTAGGACTCTACCATTTAGGTGAAATGGTTCATGAAACGAGCCCTATATCACATAAGTCATGATTAGTAAAATACTCCAAGCCGATGAGTCCTACAGACAGTGGGAGTTTCAACTTGACTCCACTAAGGCTTGCTTGTGGGATCACGCCCTTAAGAAGGACCACCTTGTTTCATGGAGGTGCAAAGTGTATAGCTGATACGTGCGTGATACATGAGGGTGCTTACTTTAATAAGTAAGTTCACTGAGGTGCCCCGTGTGAGAACATTCCTAAATGGGAAAGGAAGTTTCTATTTCAGGAAATGGAAACTTCCAGATTAGGAAATATCTCACGAGTCATTGATGTGATTAATTGATCCTTAGACTTGAGGTTCCTTCTCACTTTATGAGTTAACTCTGTAGTCTTAGGTATAAGCTTTAAAGGGTGTTGCCTTAGACAACTGATTCAAGGCTTATGCTGGGGCTGCACAAGTGATTCATGAAAGTGAATGAGAATCAAGAAAGGACCTACACTTGCATTTGCAAGGTGATCTCTTATTGTGTAAGTCATTCATATGCCATATGGAGTCCTTGGCCAAGGCAGTAGATCAAGACATCAAGAAAAGGGTTTCTTGGATTGAGATCAAATGGATATGAAATGCACTTAGCTTTAAGACCGGATTATTAGGGTTCTAATTATTCCCTTACCCTGGATCTTGGTTGAGAGATAGTAAGTAGGAGGATTGTATCTCACATGAATCAATGACTTAAAGGTTCTGTCGAATCCGAACATTCCAATTCAGCTAGGGGTTAAACACCTGTTGCTAGACTATGGTCGTTTAATCTGTGGACTGATTAATTAATTAGTGAATTAATTAATTGGGGTCACTGCTAATTGAATTGAGAACCTAGAGGGTCACACACAACAACTTGGTTACATGAGTTGAGGCTTAAAAATGATTAAACGAGTTAATCGAGCCTAAGGGGTTCCACACGTGTGAAATCACACGTGTGGCTCACGTGATTGGACACGTGTCATTAAGACACGTGTGCCACACGTGATTATGTGATGTTAAATAATTAATGTGTTAATTATTTAATAGACTTTGGTTTAATTTTGAATTAAAAAGAAAGTCTAATTTTGGAGAAAATAATCTAGTTAATTAATTATGAATTAATTAATTAGATAAAAATAAGTTATTTATTTTTATAATAAATAAAGTATAAAATTATCCAAAAATAGTTTGGATATTTTTAGCTCTCTTAAAAGTTGACTTGAAATAGAATTCAAAGTCAAAGTTGGAGAATACTTGATGATCAAGTAATAGGAGAGAGAGGGACCAAATCCTTTGTCCATTAGGACTAGGTTCGGCCGCCCCTCCCCTTTCCTATATATAGGGGAGCTCATGCTCCCCTTTAGAGCTAATTGACAATTCTTGGTTCATGTGTTGAACACCTTCCTTTCTCCAAGATTAAATTAAACCCTAGGTTAAGCCTAAACACTAACTAGAGAACTAGCATCCTTACTAGTTAGATTTTGATCAAGTTGGTGGACTTTCTCTAGAGACTTCAAGTTAGAAGTTTGAAGATTCGAGCTTTACCAAGGAGAGGGGATCAAGCCGCGAGAAGAGCGTTCTTGGGTGGTTTGAAACGCTTCAAGAAAGAATAAAAGAAAAGTAAGTTTTCTATCTTTACGAATTTGGTTACACGATTGCGAGTTCAAGGTCCTTTTGTTGGGAAAATTTTTTAAATTCCGCTGCTTTCTGATTCGTGTTTTCCAACACCTTCTTCTTCCCTGACCGGATTCACATTTGCATTTCGCACCTTCCTCTCTAGAACACATTCCCGGGCCCGAACAAATAGTCTCTCATCCCTGGTAGATTTTCCCCATCGCTTTGAGCAGGTGTTTATTTGATGCTCATCCCTCCCACAATACAGGCATAATCCTAACCGTCTTCTACATCCCTCGTAAGTATGGTTGTCACACCCATAATAGTTGCAAAGAAGCTTCCTCGAAAATGTGGTTGAAGCTGGGGTACGTGGGGCTTCTGAACTCGATCCAAATGTTCGACTCTTTTTCTTTTGAGATCTTTCTTGAGGTGCTGAAGCTTGATGAGAGATAGGTCGCTTTCCTTTGTTGGAATTCTGTCCAAATTTTGAACCTGAAGCCTGCCCAGGTTGAGGATTAGACCTTCTTGCATTCAAAGGGGTGGTGCCTTGACCCTTCTTTTGGGAGTCACCTGGAATCAGTTCCCACACTCTTTTAACTTTCTTAAGTTGTGACTCGGCTGGAACATTATTTCCTCCAAAGAACTTTGAGGGTTGTTGGTTCTGAAACTCTCTAAATGCTATCAAAATTTGGGCCGGCTGTGGGGATGAAGCTAGTGGCGCTGAGGAAACATACTCTTTTATCTTCTGACCAACTAAACGAACCAAGGAATCGAAAAACTCCTGAGGTTGAACCGGAGGGGGTAAATGCGGGGAAACCCTAAGCACTTGTTCACGATGAGGGCGACCTTGAGACATCGTGTAATCGAGACACTAGATATGCATGTTGAATTAATTTGCCAATGCATGTAACACACTTGGAAATAATAAAATACATATTGGAACAATTAAGCTCAATCGGGAAAACACATATATGTACAGAAATTTAAAATTTTAAAATAGCGTATGATGCATGTGCTTATGGATGCATTGAACCTGTCACCGTAGTAATAGAAAGCTTTATCTCGGCAAGTAATTCCTTGTTTGTTGAATTACAAGCTTGTCTCGAGCTGTTAATCTTTTCTTGTTTTTCCCACTGTCTTCTAATCTTCAAAATTATCTAGCATCAACTTTGACATTCCCACGGCTCGAAACCATGATTACTGGAACCCGAAGTCTTCTACGCTCATGGAATTAACATCTTGCCTGTTCTTTAATAATCACTCCCCAATTGTTGCCCGAGTCTTCTTCATGGTTGTCACTTTGATCACAACTTTCTTGATTTACTCTTTAGGAGTTCGAATAGTTAAATGAACTCCCCTTCCAATTATTTATACTTGATCGCCCAAAATCCACCCAGTAATTCTTGGCCTTTCTTTATCGTTCCCATTTATTGCTTCATGTCTTTTAACGTGACCTCACAACACGACAATTCAGCTTGGATCTAGAAAATGTCCCAACTAAATAAAACCTTTAACATGATTATCTTCCAAACTTTATATTCACTAGAGTGGTGAACTTCCTTTATTCCTTCCTTAATCGAAATCCCAAACCATACTATTTCCCATATTTTCCCTTGCTTCCTTTCCACGGAAGGTAAGATTTGTTGCTTATTACCATAATTACCTCCTTGATCAAAATTTTCTTGTATTAACTTAAGTGACTGCATGTCCCAAATAAAAACTCTTGAATTCAAATTCTTCTCCACTTATGGAGTTAGTGTCTTGACTTCCCTCGAAGAACTAATCTCCAATTATTGTCCCGATTCATCTAGTTGCCACCTTGATTGAAATCCTTTAAATCTACCCCTTATGAATTGAATCAATTATGTGATTTGTCTTCTTACTTGCCTACGCCTTGAACATATAATTTTCTTCCAAAAGTTCTTCATCGTCCTTTACCATTTTCATTTGTTGCAACAACTCCATATTTCCCACTTCGCGCTCTCAACACGACAATTCAACTTGAATTTCGAAAATAAATTTAATCCACCCGATTGTAGAATCTCTAGCATCCTAGCTTCCCATGAATGAATCATCCGATTCTACTAGGTCGATTTGAATAATCGGAATTGTTTTCTTTTCTTGCTTGAATTTTGCTTCCCAGTTAATTGAGTCTTAACTTGACAACATGCCCGAATCTTGAATAATTAGTACCCTCAATTCTTCCTTCACCCCATCCTTAAATAGAATAGACTCCCTTCACCTAGTCCTCGAATGGAATATAAATTTCCACGGTTGATTCTTTCATTCCGGATCTTATTCTTTGAATCATGGCCCCATAGAAGAAGTTAATAGTCCTCAGATCCGCGTAGGAATTTCCCGGCTCATTTCCTAACCCTTCCAAGCTAAAGAAGTAGTACTTGTAGTATGCTGAGGTTGTCATACAAGTTAGCCATGGGTTGATATCATTTCCATAACCTGTAACTCACAACTTACTTTGAAAATAAATGCATGTGGGTGAGGCGTGCTCATGTCACACAATTGTCACATAATTGATACCCACAACGAGAATTTAATATAAAATGCAATAAGTACTTTATCAATGGTTAAAATAAAACACGTTGAGCACATAATTTCAAACAATTCAAGATCAATTAATTAACAATTAATAGCAAAAATCAATGCAAGGCATAGGTTATCAAGTAATTTAATTAATTCAAGGAATTCAAATAATATGCAAGACTCTCAAATTAACAATTAATTCCTATGTCGTTCGACCAAGACTTGACACGACACGATACTAGAACCTCGGTTTTGCAACCGGGCTCTGATACCACTTAAGATGTAGCACCCCTATACGTAGAGATGCCACACCCCCGCATTATAGGCCGATCCACATACGAAATGGATAATCCGTACATGAACTAACCTATAGCGAACGGGTGACAAGTGAAAGAAACAGGCTAGCTAGGCTGGACTATACCCTAACGCAATTCAAAACCAAGACATAAAATTTGAAAGTGGAAGCATTATATCATCAATACTTATAGGTACCATATTTACAACATTTACATCAAAAGTATATATTGTAATAGGTAGCAACACTTATCAATACATTATCATCTCCTATATATCAAATATACAAAAGTCTCCACTACTACCCATGTAACATCCCGATCGTTCGGATTTCCAGGTACGCTGTAACGAGAGGGTTATATACGTATTTAAATTATTTAATTATTTAATTGAGTGTTATTTTAATGCTTATATGATTATTTGAAATTATGTGGAATTATTTGTTTATATTATGAACATGAACTTTGAACGTTTATGTGTATGTGCCCAGTAATTTGCTCGTTACGTGCCGGAATTCAATTTTGATTTTTGTGAAATTTTGGTATGCTTGTTATATGTAAGTTTTGAATGTGTTTGCTAGCTTGTTTCTTGTTTTTGAGTTTGTTTTATACAGTTCTTAAACCGTTTTATTTGTTAAGGGACTCGAGGGCCTAACTCGTTTTAGCGTGCCTTGGGTTCCGATTCACGTAGCTTGAGCTCGGGAATTCGGATTCGAATTTTGACACCACCATTGAACTCGTTTTGGTAATTCGGATTCAATGGAACTAGCCTTATATTTTTCTGAAGCTGTTTGAACCCCCTTTGGCTTAAATCCGATCCGAATGGACCTGATCTTTTGACCCGACCCGTTTCTTGTTGATCCGACCCGTTTCAGCCCCTTATATCCCTTTTCTTCCCATTTTCAACGTGATACAAGGGAGAGAGAGAGAAGAAGAGAAACTCCAAGCCCTAGCCTTCAAAAGCTCAAGTTCGACTTTGTTCTTTACCTCTTCGACGAGAGGTAAGATTATTACTCCTTGCAACGTGAACTTTCTTTCTATCCGATTATTTTCTCTTGAATCTTTGTGTTTATGAAGCATGAGGAAGATGATGAATAGTATGATTGAATGAAAATTTGATTCCATGCCTCCATTCTTGAATCATTTGAGCTAGACTTGCAATATGATGTTCTTTAGAGTTAATAAAATGCATATTTGTTAAATTTTGAGTTGCTGGATGAAGCATGAGTGTTCCACCATTTTTGGAGCTTAAAAGTTTGAAAAGGGCAACTTCTTTAATCCTTGTTTTCATGCCTTATATTTGAGATATGTGTTAGAGCATGTATATGTGAACTTATGCCTTGAATTTGATGTGTTTTGGTTGAGTTTTGCTTGAGTTTTGTGCTTTGTAGCCTTCTCCCGCGAGTTCCTTGCTCTTCCTGCGTTTTTTTAGGGCCTGGGCATGATCCACAGCCATGGATTTTGGATCCACGGGCATGTATTGTGATGCAGGGACTTGGGTTTTTCGGCCAGAGAATCCATGGGCGTGGATTTTTGTGCTTGGAAAAATCCACGGCCGTGGATCCTCCTCTATTTTCTGTTTCAGTTTGTTTTGCTCCGTTGACCCTTCATCCGAACTCCGATTGACTTGATTTGTGAACCGACGGAAAAATCTTGGAGTCTAGAATATTCTCCAGTTGGAATTTCCTCAATAACGTTTCTCATTTGTGAGATATAATCAACTCTTTTTGGTGTCGTTACTTCTTCGAAAATCTACATTCGTCCAACTTCGGGCCGACGCCATTTTCACCTCGCTTTGAATCTTCGGTCGAGCCTTATACCATTGGAAAGGTCTATTTGTCTAGTTGCTTTTCCAACAAACCAAATTCAATTCCCACTTCTCAAACTCAAGATATTCTCAGTTTTCCACAGCCTATACGTTTTGAGAATTTCCAGCTTTGACCTCTTTTCGCCCGGAGCCACCCTTTTTGTGTTTTCTTCCATTTTGCTTGTACTTTTCCAACTTGTAACTTGTTGTATCTTGTATTTGTGTGTTTGATTTATCTCATATGTGAAGTATGCTACTCTAACGTGTGTTTAAGACTTCATGTTTCGTTTGTATGCCTTGCATTATCATTTCTTGCTCCTTCTATGATATGAAAGCTTTGATGACATGTTGTATGATATGATATGTGTGTTATATGAAAATTATGAATTCGTTTAATGTGATTTGTGAGACTTATGATTCGTTATGAACGTGTATGCATTATATGTCAATTTGTTAAGCTTCATACGCATCACTTGCATTTATACCCATTGACCGAGCGTCAATATGGTTCATTTTGAGTCTAAGTTTGTCTATTGTTCTTTGTTTTTCTCTTAGGTTTGTTCGGTTGTTGGGGAGGTGGTTCTTTAGTTCTCTTTTGGTCTTTTCTGTTCGGTTTGGTCGACAAGGTGAGGTTTTCTTTTCTTTTAGTTATTAAGACCTAAAACCCTATTTGTATTTCGAACCCGCATGCGAATTATATATGTATATATGTAGATATATGTTTGGATACCTATTTTGTGGGATTTGTCCCGTTTGTCTTGAGACTTTGAAAACGTTTTTATAAATATATAAGCTCTATTTTCGTTTGCTTTGACAAGCTTTGTTAAGTATGTGTGTGTGTGTATGTGTGAGATGACTTGTAGATAAGATTCGTATGGTAAGTGTGATAAGTGTAAGCTTTATTTGTGTAAGTGTAAGTTTGGGCCCCGGAGTTGTATGTAATGGGAGACCCGGGTCGGCCATGGGATCGCCGGTTGCAACCCCTGTATACTTCTCCATAAAAGGGAGACTTGGCCCATCTTCGGGAGGTCGAGGGAAAGGCGGGTCTTCTTGAGCCGACGGCGTGCTACGTGACCCATCGAAGGAGCGAGTGGATCCCCCGTCTCATTAAGTTTATAAGTAAGGTTTTGAGAGGGGCACCTCTCTCCCTAAAACGGTGTAAGGGTGGGATTGATTTATGAATTGTTTTATTTTCGTTTCGCCTTGCTTGGAGTAAGTGAGTTGGAGTTAAGCTTTCGGTAGGTTATGTTTCGTTTATGGTTGAGAAACGGGGGCGGATTTCTAAACTCTAAAACTTGACTGAATTTGGCCTACGGCCCCAAACCTCTTTCTTTGTATATATATTACCATGGGTTAAATGTTTTAGAATGCAAAAATCGCGCCCGGTTCATGAACCTTTTCAGCTTTGTATATGCTTGCTCTTATGTATATGTATGGGTACGTGTGTTAGCCCCCTCACCAGTCTCTAGGACTGACCCTCGTTGTTTCCCTTTTTTTCCCCTTTTTGTCTTGAGTTTGCAGGTTCTCGTTTGGGGGTTGGAGCTAGGCGGTTGTCTTTGAGTCGTGGTTGTGGATAGCTCGAGTCTCATGCATTGTACATTATTTTCTTTATGCATTTTGCTAATTTTGAAATTTGTACAAATATGCTACCTAGTTCTGTCATGGGATTCAGTTTTATGTAATTGCCTTGTATCTAAAGTTGTATAAGTGATATATGAAGAATATGAAACGATATGTACATGCATGCTAAGAGTTTTAATTAATTGCTTCCACGATTTTTGCTTCTTGCACGCTCTGAGTAGGGTTTAGACCGCCTAGCTTAGGTTGGATTTTTATTTGTCACCCGTTCGCCGTGGCTTGATGCATGGGCGGAGTTCCCATTTCGTTTCACGTGTTAGGCTAAGGTGCGGGGGATGTGGCGCCCTTCGCTCTGGGGTGTTACAACCCAAGTCCATAACATACTAAAATCGGAACTAACAATATCAATATCATGAAAATGTATAAAGTGCCAGACCCAACTGGACGACATG
Source organism: Lantana camara (assembly GCA_037501455.1). NCBI lineage: Eukaryota > Viridiplantae > Streptophyta > Magnoliopsida > Lamiales > Verbenaceae > Lantana > Lantana camara. Next base: position 46,200,272 of record CM074859.1, read on the forward strand.
ACATGACTCTGACTCCCGCCTAGCACACGACCGCGACAACCTGAAAGGTGGAGGTGTCAGTGTATGGAAGACTGAGTGAGGGGCATAAATATATATTAGCACAAATAACATGCAAGTTGTAATCTCGAGTAAGGTTTTATAACTAAAAGTAATATAAGTTCAAAGTATGGTACACTTTGCCCAAGATTACCACTATCAATATTAAGCACTTTAATCATTTTCATGTATTCAATCAGTGGCCCGGCGAGTGAGGGCTATTCTCCAACCTTACTCCGATAGTGTACAATACAGGCTTGCTTTATTAATCAATAGGTGATCATGCAATTTAGTTATCGTGCAATCGTGCATATTGTATTCAAGTAAGACAATCAATAAGTGCAATCAATACAATAACCCGAGGACAATCCGTGGTGCCGGACCCGTCCCCAGTCTCCTTCTCCCTCCAATGGTGGTGGGTTTGCAAGGCCCGACCATCCAATCTCATTGAGCAGAGGGTACATGAATCCCTAAGCCCGGAACTCCTTCCTCCACTAATGTCCTAGTGGATTCAGGGGTCATCCTAATGTGGTGAGGATAGCGTTCGAGTTACCCGTCAGCCCATGCTTTCCCGGTTGGCTCAAGCCACTACCCTCGGGCCCAATATGAACATGCTTTACTCGCTAATACACGATACACGACTTGCTTTTCATGAACATAACTTGCTTGCAATTGTTTACGAGTTCAGAAATCACTATAAATAAACATATATACCTTTTGGCTGAAAACTCGTGTAAGGTTATACGGGTTCTATATAACTAGGAATTAAACCTCACCTTTACCGACAAAATACAAGTAGGGCACGGCCTACAGAGCTTGCTCCTTGTTCCCGGAAAGCTGGTCTGTGCAAGATAGACGTGTACACATGAGACATGATTCTCAATTGACCAAATATAACGAATGGCCGAAATGCAACGATATGACGTGCAATATACAATGTGGCATGAAAACATCTTATTTTAGCATGTAATTAATCATACAATAGCAATTTGGTATCAAGGAAGTGATTGGGTTAAAATCCCAAAATCACATTTTTATACAGAATGTTTTGTTCTGTCGCAGGCCTGGGAACGACCCTTCCAGCTCGCAGGCCAAAATGGGAATGGTCGTTCCCATGCGGGCGCCGTCTTTGAATTCAAAGGAGTGGGAACAACCGTTCCCAGAATGAACTGGGGACGGGAAGGGCCGTTCCCGCTCCTCTGTAAATGCAGAAACAGTGCAAAATAGGGGAGCATCTGTTAGGAATAATGCCCTAGAAAGCCTATTGAATATCCGCTTTGTACTTTTCGTTATTGTAATCACAGACAATCTTTGAATGAAATAACGAATTGAGGCAACACTTCTTTATATGCTCTTGTTTGGTATGCGTTTACTTTATCTATGCATGTATGAGAACTCCCCTAATCCTGATGACTTTAGGACTCTACCATTTAGGTGAAATGGTTCATGAAAGGAGCCCTATATCACATAAGTCATGATTAGTAAAATACTCCAAGCCGATGAGTCCTACCGATAGTGGGAGTGTCAACCTGACTCCTCTAAGACTTGCTTGTGGGATCACGCCCTTAAGAAGGACCACCTTGTTTCATGGAGGTGCAAAGTGTATAGTTGATACGTGCGTGATACATGAGGGTGTTTACTTGAATAAGTAAGTTCACTGAGGTGCCCCGTGTGAGAACATTCCTAAATGGGAAAGGAAGTTTCTATTTCAGGAAATAGAAACTTCCAGATTAGGAAATATCTCACGAGTCATTGATGTGATTAATTGATCCTTAGACTTGAGGTTCCTTGCCACTTTATGAATTAACTCTGTATTCTTAGGGAAAAGCTTTAAAGGGTGTCGCCTTAGACAACTGATTCAAGGATTATGCTGGGGCTGCACAAGTGATTCATGAAAGTGAATGAGAATCAAGAAAGGACCTACACTTGCATTTGCAAGGCGATCTCTTATTGTGTAAGTCATTCATATGCCATATGGAGTCCTTGGCCAAGGCAGTAGATCAAGACATCAAGAAAAGGGTTTCTTGGATTGAGATCAAATGGATATGAAATGCACTTAGCTTTAAGACCGGATTATTAGGGTTCTGATTATTCCCTTACCCTAGATCAAGTTTGACAGATAGAACGTAGGAGGATTGTATCTCACAATAAATCAATGACTTAAAGGTTCTGTCGAATCCGAACATTTCAATTCAGCTAGGGGTTAAACACCTGTTGCTAGACTATTGTCGTTTAATCTGTGGACTGATTAATTAATTAGTGAATTAATTAATTGGGGTCACTGCTAATTGAATTGAGAACCTAGAGGGTCACACACAACAACTTGGTTACATGAGTTAAGGCTTGAAAATGATTAAACGAGTTAATCGGGCCTAGAGGGTTCCACAGGTGTGAAACCACACGTGTGGGTCACGTGACTGGACACGTGTCATTGGGACACGTGTGCCACACGTGATTATTTAATTATATATTAAATAATTAATTTGTTAATTATTTAATAGGCTTTGGTTTAATTTTGAATTAAAAAGAAAGTCTTATTTTGGAGAAAAATAATCTAGTTAATTAATTACGAACTAATTTATTAGATAAAATAAGTTATTTATTTTAAATAAATAAAGTATAAAATTATCTAAAAATAGTTTGGATATTTTAGCTCTCTTGAAAGTTGATTTGAATTTGAATTCAATGTCAAAGTCAAAATTAGTTGATGATCAAGTAATAGGAAAGAGGGACAAAATCCTTAGTCCATAAGGACTAGGAATTTCGGCCACTCCCCTCCTATATATAGGGGAGCTCGAGCTCCCATTAGAGAGTAATTGGTTCATGTGTTGAACACCATCCTTTCTCCAAGATAAATTAAACCCTAGGTTAAGCCTAAACACTAACTAGAGAACTAGCATCCTTACAAGTTGGATTCTAGTCAAGTTGGTGGACTTTCTCTAGAGAGCTTCAAGTTAGAAGTTTGAAGATTCGAGCTTGTGACACCCTGTTTCTTCGGCAAGCCAGGTATGACGTTACGAGAGGTTTTCCGATGTGTTAATTTCTTTTTGATTTAAATTATGCCTTAATTTAATTCATTAAGTGAATGATATGATTCATGAACTTGTTTACATGTTTATTTTTATTCGTTTTTACTTGTTCGAATTGGTCGGAGACCATTTCTTTAAGTTTGGGATTTGAGGGCTTAACGAGACTTAGCGCACCTCGGATTCCGGAGGCCATAACTTGAGATCGGGAATTCAGATTTGAATTTTGAAAGTGGTGGCGAACTCGTGATGAGATTTTCAAGCTAAGGAACCAAGCCTTACATTTTTCTAAGCCCGTTTGATACTCCAATATTTGATCGAACAAGCTATTAGTGCCTAAATGACCACCTTTCACTAAATTGCCCATAAGTCCTTCAATTTTCAACCTTTTTACATGAATCTTGGTCCCACTTAACCCCATCTCAGCACACTATCATTCCATTCTCTCTCCATTTCGTTCAACCCAAGGAAAAAGGGGAAAATAGCTGCAAACTTTGGAGAAACCATTCTCATCTCGTCACTATTCACCAAGGAAGTGTTTGGAGCTCAAATCTTCATCAAACTCAACCATAGTCAAGGGGTAAGTGTATGATTGATATCTATATCCTTTTGTAGTCTTATTACTTCAAGAATTTCTGAATTTGAACCATTATTGATTGAGATATGATGTATGGAGTGAATAGTAAGGGTTATGTGTATATATATGAGATCTCTTGCCATCTTTGAGTCATAACTTGAATTGATGCATGATATATGACCTCTTGCACTTCATTTATTGTTGTATAAACTTGTTTTTTATGTTAGTTGAAGTATGTGGGAGATACCATTAATGCTCTTGGAGTTTATGAGATTATGCTTGAGTTTGATCCCTTTCTCTTTACCTAAGCTTGCTGTTCGGTTTTGGCCTTGTTTATTGGAGTTTATGACCTGATTTATGCTCCATTTCGTACCCATATGTGTTGGTTTGGTTTCCCCTTCTTCCCCCGCCTTGAACAGCCCTGTTCTTGCTCTTTTTCCCGCTGTGAGCCTCTACCCGGGGGGGTAGATTTTGTGAAGAAATCTCGTCGGGCGGGTAGCCCCTTTATGCAGAAACTTTCTGCCCTGTTTTCCCCGGGCGGGTAACTTTTGCCTTGTTATTTACCCTGTAACGCCCGAGCGTAAGGCGCCACATCCCCCGCACCGTGACCCGACCCGCATAGGAAATGGAAAATCCCTACACGTGTCAAATCACGGCGAACGAGGACACAACACACTCGCTAAGCTAGGCGGGAGCTAACCCTTAAACCAAACAATATCCAACAAGAATTAAAAGCGAGAAACAAGAGTAATAGCGGAAGCAATAAACATAAGTATTCACATTGAGCATCCAAGCTCCAAAAATAAATCAACCTATACAATAAGTGGTAGTAATGCCCTCACGGCTCAAAAAAACATAATTCGCTCCATACAAATCCAAAATACAAAATAGGAGTGCAAATGAGTGTAAAGGAAATGCTAGACACAAATGCAAGACCTAGACGACTCGAATTCCCGCCTAGCAACTCCAAACCTGCACGAAACAACTGAAAACAACCGGGTTCAGTCTAAAAGAGACTGGTGGGTATAAAAGTGGGGCATAAATATAAATATTACAGAATTGAAACGTATACATGCAAGCCCTAATCCCATAGAAGTCTGATAAGAAATTTCCCAAGTGGGCAAAGCAAATAAAACATCAATGGGATTACGACTATCATATTCATTCATAATTAACATAGGGTTTAAGGCCCGGCGAGGGGGCGTGCATCATCTCCAACCTTCTCCTCGTGTAATCATATTCATAATTTCATAAGTTATCATACATAACATATGTGCACATACATAATGATCGTAATCATTCATATACACCTTCTTCCTCCGGTGGTGGACGAGTTTGCAAGACTCGGCCACCTCATACATAATGGCTAGTGAGGTACATGAATCCTCAAAAGCCCGACTAGCGTTTTCTCGTCAAAACTCCTGACGAGATCCGTTTCGACGTAAAATGGTTGGAACTAGTGCACGGGTTCACCGTCGGCCCTTGCCTCCCCGGTTTACCACGATACACTAAGCTCCGGGGCCCGTGATCATAACATACATGCAATCTCGCCAAAACATAAGGTAGGTTTTCATAAAGAAGGGTTTAACAATCGAAAATCATAAGACTCCTTAAAAGACTCGATAATTATAAGTATAACTTTTGGCTTAAAACGGTCACATAAGGGTTATATTGGGACAAGATAACTATTAGTAGAGAAACCTACCTCGAACCGACAAAAGAAGACACGAAAGCCTCAAAGACCGGCCTCGTCTCCAACGGGATCAAAATCTATGCAATAAAGGTGACATGAGACTCAAAATGACCAATTAAGACGCTCGACAATGAAATGAACATGCTATGAATATGTAAAAGAGTATGTTATGTAATGAACATAACCATGTGCACTATCAAGGAATTCAAATCATATAATCAAAACATATGTAAATATATATACACATGCATACATACACAACACGCTAGAAAACACAAGATGCAAGAAAACAGAAGGTGACACGCCCGTGTCACCAACACAAAGCAATCCGTGACACACCCGTGTCACGGTACAGATAGAACAAGAAATCAGAGGGTGACACGCCCGTGTCACCACTACAAGGCAAACCGTGACACCCCCGTGTCACGGTACAGCAGAACCAAGCAAAACTGCACCCCCGTGTCACGCAAAAGAGGAAAGGCGTGACACGCCAGTGGCACGCACGCAGCAGAGAAAAAAACGCGCAGAAACAGGGCATAACCAAGATACAACATCTCAACACATTCAATCAACAAAAGACAACCAAGATGCAATGAAACCACTTAAAAACAACTCCCAATCATGCTCTCAAAACCTTGAAACGTGAGATGTAGTGTGTGGTGACCAAATCATACCAAAACTCCAAAAACTCATTAATGGTGGCTCATAAATACCTCCACTAACAACTCATACATCACCACAAATGTAAAGACGAGATCAAAGCAATCATTTTCATGCTTGGAATTATTCAAAAGGTTCAAGGATTGAAAGAGATCAACTAAAATGATCAAAACCTAACTATATACACATCTATGCCAAAACTCATGAAACCATGTTCAAATTTAGGGATGAATGAATGAAAATGACTCATATTGAATGTACATAACATATCCAAGCTTACCTTGTGGATTAATGGAGGTTTGGGAGGAAATTTGAGCTTGAATCTCAAGGTTTGGCTTGAGTGATGGGATTTCTGGAGTGCAGAGGATGTTTGGCCAAATAACTCCAAGTGAGAAGGGTTATCTAGGTTTGGGGGGTTAAGGGCTAAATAAAGGGTTGAGTTAGGGTTCCATAGGGTCTAACCATGGTTAATTTGCTCAACAAAAGAATAAGTTATGGTCATTTTAGTGCAGCAAGGTCAGTTTAGGCGTCCGTTGTATGTTTCGGTAGAAATTCGGGAGTTCAAATGGCTTTGGAAAAATATAAGGCTAAGCTCATCAAACTCGAATCTTCGATACGAGTTCAACGAAGTTGATAAAACTCGAATCCGAGTTTCCTAGCTCAAGTTATCAAATAAGGAACCAATGGTGCGCTAATTGCTCGTTAGCCCCCCATTTTGGATTCCGAAACAAAATAAATTCAAAAACTAAATCAAACAAACCCGAAAACACGAAACAAGCATATAACCATATTCATAACATATATAAGTCCAATCATCTTAAATTCGCACGAAATTCCGAAATCGTTTCACGTAGAAACGGCAAACAGATAATTCGTTCAATCCCAATGTGGGGTAATGGATATTTATTCAATTCCTTCAACTCCGCCGGAGCCATTCTGTATGGAGTTTTAGAATACGGTTCTGATCCCGGATATAAATCTATAACGAACTCAATCTCACGATCCGGTGGCAATGAACCCCAATTCTCCGGAAACACATCGGGAAAATCCTTAACCACTGCGGTTTCCTCAAATTTAATTTGATCCTTCGGCTTATTGAGAAGATAAGCAACGAATCCCATAGCCCCTTCTCTCATTAGCTTACGAGCTTCCATAAAAGATAAGAGTGGCATATCCTTCACTCCCACTTCACCAATCACCTCTTTCTCTAACTTAATCTTCTTCTTAAAGCAATCAACCTCGGCCCGATGCCGGTATAACCAGTCCATCCCAAAGATTACCCCATATCTCTTCATAGACATTACAATGAAATCCGCTGGATAATCTTTCCCTTCTATCAAAATCGAACAACACCGAACCACTTGATCCGTCTGCAAATTTCCTCCAAGAGGAGAACTCACAAAATAACAAGAATTGGCACATAAAACAGGTAGACACAGAGAAGCACATAGATCACGAGATAAGAAAGAATGGGTAGCACCCGGATCAAATAATGCATGGATGCTCGTGTTATGAATGCAAACGGTACCTTCCACCACGGCGTTGGGATCAACTTCTGCATTTTGTTCCTCACCCTCGAGGGCATAAGCACGAGCTCGAATCATAGGCTTTGGAGCCCCGTTCTGAAATCCAGGGTTCTTGTCAGGACACGTATGCGCCATGTGATCTGCTTTTCCACAAATGATACATAAGCCCAATCTTTTCCAACAATTGTAGAAGTTGTGGGTAGGACCTCCGCAATACGTACATGGCGGCTTAGACAATCGATCCTCACTCAAAGTCTGTTGAGTTTTAGGAGCTATCACTCGAGGTGGAGCATTCTGAGAAACTTACCCTCCATACTTAGGTTTCTTGAGAAGACCTTGTGTAGGTGGAGCGGCTTGTACCATAGGCCTCTTTCCATACCCCGATCCTCGTCCCATAGGAGCCTTAAAAATTGGATCTTTCTTCTTGAATTCCTCTTCTTGTTCCAAAGCTCTCTGTACCGTATCAGCAAAAGATAGGTAATTATGTCCAGCTTGGCCGTGCCTCAAATCCTGTCTAAGTCCGGCAATAAACTTCTTCGCCTTTCTCTTTTCATCCCTCGTGATATAAGGTGCATACTTTCCAAGTGGATTGAAAATGGCGATGTACTGAGCCACCGAACGGCTACCCTGCTTCAAGTTCATGAATTCTTGCTCTTTTCTCTCTCTTACCACCCCGGGCACAAAACACTCTCGAAACTCTCTTTGGAAGACTTCCCAAGTAATCTCCTCTTCATCAACCTCTAGCTTCTCCCTCGACCTTTCCCACCAATCATAAGCTTCGCCATCCAACTGAAATACGGCTAACTGAACTTTCTCTTGGGTGGTAAATTGTCGAACCCCAAATATCCTCTCTATCCTCGTCAGCCATCCCTCCGATATCTCATCATCAATTGAGCCGGAAAACCGTGGAGGGTTGTAACTTAGAAATATCCCATGAGGATCTCTATGATTGTTGTTATTTAATGGAGCCGGTTGCTCAACGGGTTGTGGTGGGGGAGCTTGAGCCCGTCGATGTTCCACATAATTAAAGACCGCTTCCATAAAGTTTCCCATGTCCATCGGAGGCGGTTGCTGTTGTCCTTGGGGTATAGGGGAATGATCACGGTGTCTACGTTGCCCCTGTGATCTCTCACGATGTCTTCGTGGAGGCATCCTGTTCAGAAAACACTTAAGTGCATGCTATCTTTAGTTAATGCATGAAAATGCAATTAGTTTAGTCAAGGTCGAAGTATAGGGCACATAAGCACGTATAGAATGCATAAGAGATGCATATGCAATCACATTGTCAATTAGTCCTAAAGCCGAACGACCTAGACTGACTCACACGACACTCGAGCCCGGGTTTTGCAATCCTTGGCTCTGATACCACTTAAAGGATGTAACGCCCGAGCGTAAGGCGCCACATCCCCCGCACCGTGACCCCACCTGCATAGGAAATGGAAAATCCCTACACGTGTCAAATCACGACGAACGAGGACACAACACACTCGCTAAGCTAGGCGGGAGCTAACCCTTAAACCAAACAATATCCAGCAAGAATTAAAAGCGAGAAACAAGAGTAATAGCGGAAGCAATAAACATAAGTATTCACATTGAGCATCCAAGCTTCAAAAATAAATCAACCTATACAATAAGTGGTACTAATGCCCTCACGGCTCAAAATAACATAATTCGCTCAATTGATGATGAGATATCGGAGGGATGGCTGACGAGGATAGAGAGGATATTTGGGGTTCGACAATTTACCACCCAAGAGAAAGTTCAGTTAGCCGTATTTCAGTTGGATGGCGAAGCTTATGATTGGTGGGAAAGGTCGAGGGAGAAGCTAGAGGTTGATGAAGAGGAGATTACTTGGGAAGTCTTCCAAAGAGAGTTTCGAGAGTGTTTTGTGCCCGGGGTGGTAAGAGAGAGAAAAGAGCAAGAATTCATGAACTTGAAGCAGGGTAGCCGTTCGGTGGCTCAGTACATCGCCATTTTCAATCCACTTGGAAAGTATGCACCTTATATCACGAGGGATGAAAAGAGAAAGGCGAAGAAGTTTATTGCCGGACTTAGACAGGATTTGAGTTTTGCAATCCTTGGCTCTGATACCACTTAAAGGATGTAACGCCCGAGCGTAAGGCGCCACATCCCCCGCACCGTGACCCCACCTGCATAGGAAATGGAAAATCCCTACACGTGTCAAATCACGACGAACGAGGACACAACACACTCGCTAAGCTAGGCGGGAGCTAACCCTTAAACCAAACAATATCCAGCAAGAATTAAAAGCGAGAAACAAGAGTAATAGCGGAAGCAATAAACATAAGTATTCACATTGAGCATCCAAGCTTCAAAAATAAATCAACCTATACAATAAGTGGTACTAATGCCCTCACGGCTCAAAATAACATAATTCGCTCCATACAAATCCAAAATACAAAATAGGAGTGCAAATGAGTGTAAAGGAAATGCTAGACACAAATGCAAGACCTAGACGACTCGAATTCCCGCCTAGCAACTCCAAACCTGCACGAAACAACTGAAAACAACCGGGTTCAGTCTAAAAGAGACTGGTGGGTATAAAAGTGGGGCATAAATATAAATATTGCAGAATTGAAACATATACATGCAAGCCCTAATCCCATAGAAGTCTGATAAGAAATTTCCCAAGTGGGCAAAGCAAATAAAACATCAATGGGATTACGACTATCATATTCATTCATAATTAACATAGGGTTTAACGCCCGGCGAGGGGGCGTACATCATCTCCAACCTTCTCCTCGTGTAATCATATTCATAATTTTATAAGTTATCATACATAACATATGTGCACATACATAATGATCATAATCATTCATATACACCTTCTTCCTCCGGTGGTGGACGAGTTTGCAAGACTCGGCCACCTCATACATAATGGCTAGTGAGGTACATGAATCCTCAAAAGCCCGACTAGCGTTTTCTCGTCAAAACTCCTGACGAGATCCGTTTCGACGTAAAATGGTTGGAACTAGTGCACGGGTTCACCATCGGCCCTTGCCTCCCCGGTTTACCACGATACACTAAGCTCCGGGGCCCGTGATCATAACATACATGCAATCTCGCCAAAACATAAGGTAGGTTTTCATAAAGAAGGGTTTAACAATCGAAAATCATTAGACTCCTTAAAAGACTCGATAATTATAAGTATAACTTTTGGCTTAAAACGGTCACATAAGGGTTATATTGGGACAAGATAACTATTAGTAGAGAAACCCACCTCGAATCGACAAAAGAAGACACGAAGGCCTCAAGGACCGGCCTCGTCTCCAACGGGATCAAAATCTGTGCAATAAAGGTGACATGAGACTCAAAATGACCAATTAAGACGCTCGGCAATGAAATGAACATGCTATGAATACGTAAAAGAGTATGTTATGTAATGAACATAACCATGTGCACTATCAAGGAATTCAAATCAAACAATCAAAACATATGTAAATATATATACACATGCATACATACACAACACGCTAGAAAACACAAGATGCAAGAAAACAGAAGGTGACACGCCCGTGTCACCAACACAAAGCAATCCGTGACACACCCGTGTCACGGTACAGACAGAACAAGAAATCAGAGGGTGACACGCCCGTGTCACCACTACAAGGCAAACCGTGACACCCCCCGTGTCACGGTACAGCGGAACCAAGCAAAACTGCACCCCCGTGTCACGCAAAAGAGGAAAGGCGTGACACGCCCGTGGCACGCACGCAGCAGAGAAAAAAACGCACAGAAACAGGGCATAACCAAGATACAACATCTCAACACATTCAGTCAACAAAAGACAACCAAGATGCAATGAAACCACTTAAAAACCACTCCCAATCATGCTCTCAAAACCTTGAAACGTGAGATGTAGTGTGTGGTGACCAAATCATACCAAAACTCCAAAAACTCATTAATGGTGGCTCATAAATACCTCAACTAACAACTCATACATCACCACAAATGTAAAGAGGAGATCAAAGCAATCATTTTCATGCTTGGAATCATTCAAAAGGTTCAAGGATTGAAAGAGATCAACTAAAATGATCAAAACCTAACTATATACACATCTATGCCAAAACTCATGAAAACATGTTCAAATTTAGGGATGAATGAATGAAAATGACTCATATTGAATGTAAATAACATATCCAAGCTTACCTTGTGGATTAATGGAGGTCTAGGAGGAGATTTGAGCTTGAATCTCAAGGTTTGGCTTGAGTGACGGGATTTCTGGAGTGCAGAGGTTGTTTGGCCAAATAACTCCAAGTGAGAAGGGTTATCTAGGTTTGGGGGGTTAAGGTATGAATAAAGGGTTGAGTTAGGGTTCCATAGGGTCTAACCATGGTTAATTTGGTCAACAAAAGAATAAGTTATGGTCATTTTAGTGCAGCAAGGTCAGTTTAGGCGTCCGTTGTATGTTTCGGTAGAAATTCGGGAGTTCAAATGGCTTTGGAAAAATGTAAGGCTAAGCTCATAAAACTCGAATCTTCGATACGAGTTCAACGAAGTTGACGAAACTTGAATCCGATTTTCCTAGCTCAAGTTATCAAATAAGGAACCAATGGTGCGCTAATTGCTCGTTAGCCCCCCCGTTTTGGATTCCGAAACAAAATAAATTCAAAAACTAAATCAAACAAACCCGAAAACATGAAACAAGCATATAACCATATTCATAACACATATAAGTCCAATCATCTTAAATTCGCACGAAATTCCGAAATCGTTTCACATAGAAACGACAAACAGATAATTCGTTCAATCCCAATTAGTTCAAAGAAAATTAATATAAATTCAAATTCAAATATTTCTAATAATTAAATATTTCTCTACTTAATATAATATAAGATAAGGAAATGGAATAGCGTAATTAAAATAAATTAAACGCGCCCGTAATTATCACATAATTCATACCTGAACGATTTGGAAAAATATCGGGGCGTCACATACCCGGCCGGTTACCCCTTCATACGAACTCCGTTTGACCTAATTTTCGGACACGATCAACATATTTGAGTCTAGAACACTCTCCTATTGGAATCACCTTCAAATTCGTTCTACATTGTGAGATATAATCGTTTGATTTTGGTGTCGCCACTTCGCCGAAACTCTGCATTTGTTCAACTTCAAACCTTCGCCATTTTCGGCTCCCTTTGAAATAAAATTCGTGCTATATCTGTTTGGAAATCCTTGTGTGTATAGTTTCATTTACAAGAAAAAAAACGTGATTACCACTTCTCAAACTCAAGTTATGCCCGATTTCCTACAACTTGTTCGTTTCGATAAAACTGTCAGCTTTGGCCCCTTTTCACTCGAAGCCCTATTTTGTGCTTTTACTCCGTTTTTCTCATTAATTCCCACCCCGATTGTGATCCTAATATGTTAATATGTTGTAATATGTTATGTTTCATTAATTATTTTAAGTTTATGACCTTGTTTGCTAAGTGTAATTCTACGTCAATTTATGATCAATATGTGAAACGCTTAACACTTTCTTGCGTCTCTTGTTATTTCTTTGAACTTCAAGCTTATGAATGCATATGGTATGTTAATATATGATACATTATGAGCTTATTTAATATGATAACAGTTTAATCCTTGAATTCCTTATGTGATATTTCATTATTTGCTCCGATACGCCTAAGTATGAATCTATATGATATGCATTACATCTGTTTGCATTAGTATGAGTCGCCGTGCGTCTAATTGGTTCATGATCGAGTCTAAGTCTTGAGTATGTATTTGTTTGTCCCAGATTTGGGTTCAGGAAGTGTCAGATCCACCATTTAGCTTCTTCTTGGTCGTCAACGCTCAGTCCTAAGCACTTTCGGTAAAAGGTGAGGTTTAGGTTCGTTTCTTTTTAGTTAATGCGACCTATGACCCTATATGCTCGTTTTCAAGCCCGCATGCGAGTATATACTATATGTATATTAAATATGTGTCGTATGATATGTTATGAATCTTGTTGTTCGATTTCATATGAGTTCTTCTGAAATTATACATATGGGCATCTATAAGCTTAAAATTGGTTTTGCAACAAGGCTATGTGCCAAACCGGGTATCGTCAAGCAAACTATGGATTTCCCTCAGCATGTTATGAATTTGGAAGACACGGAGATGTACGTGTATAGCATATGCCGAGTTGCACGGTAAGGTATTTTTCTTATGGTATGTTTCTTAAGTATGAATCATCTATTTCTAGGTTTCGCGAGTTAGGTATGTTTCTTATGAGTCCTATGAATCCTTACGAATCTTATGAGTCCCTGGGCCCTGGAGGCGTGGGTAAGGATGCCCGAGGCGGTGTTGGGCCGCCGGGTTAAGCCTGTGCACGTGCTTCCCAAGGTACGTTGCGGGATCGCTACCCCACGTATCGGTATCGAGCTGCACGATGTGGGCCCGTAACCCGCGTGCAGACTTCCGAAGAAGGTGGACGGAATACGGGAATATGTGTTTTATGAATTTTATGTATTTATGTTTCTTTACGATTCTTATGAATTCTTTTGTTAAAGTTGACCCGTACTCGCCGGGTATTTGAATTCTTTTGTTATTTTGATTATGAAACGGGATAGGATCTTTCGATTTCAATAAGAGATTTTATGTTAAGGTTTGAATTATTATGAATATAAGAATCCATATGAGTTTTAATATGAATCCCTATGAATTTTAATATGAATCCATATGCGTTTTTGAATCTATGATTCCTTTCGAGTTTTCAAACTTAAGAAGATATGAACATACGTACAAATATGAGATCTTTTTGGAAAATGGTTTTGGTATGCAAAACCGTACTCCCGGTTTATATATATGTTTGGGTGTGCGTTAGCCCCCTCACTCAGTCGGTGGACTGACCGTCTCCTTTCAACTTTTCAGTTTGCAGGTTGGGCTTGCCAGGCGGAGTCTTGAGTCGGTGGGGTTCAAGTCTTCTAGTTCGAGTTGTATTTTCATTTGCATCAGTCATGCTTTTGTATATGATTCGATTGTGGTAATTGAAGTATGTATATGTTATGCATTTGTTAATGAATTATGTACGAATTTGTATTTTGTATATTTTGTTGATTTATCTTCTTGGATTTTTTTATATGCTTCCGTTCCTTTTTCTTGCGCACTCTGGTCCTGTCTTAGCTCCGCCTGGCCTAGCGAGTGAGTGTAGGTTCCCGTTCGCTTAGTCTTGGGCTCATGTATGGATTTCTATTTCATATGTGGGTTCGAGGCTAGGTGCGGGGGATGTGGTGGCTCGTCGTTCCGGGCGCTACATCTTAAAGTGGTATCAGAGCTCCAGGAACAACGTGCTAATGTGTGCATTGCGTCACTATATGTGAATTTCCTTGTATTATGTGCTTTAAAATTGCTACTTTTTCTTCATTAATTGTTGTTGTTGCATACTTTATGTGCGTTAAATGTTCCATTTACGTGCCATAATCACTCACTAACCGCATGCATCATACTTTCGCCTCCTTTGTGTATGGTAGGTTAATATCTACAATGATCAATCACTCGTTTCAACGACCATGGTCTCAAAGTTGAAATTGGGATCAAGTAGAGATGAAGGTTCTTCACAACCACCGAATCATCACACCATTAATCAATCTACCCAAAATGAAGGGTAACATGGCTCGATTTGTTATAAGAGATCTTATATTCTTGTCAGGCGGGTCGTTTCCCCGAAAGAACAAATTCCATGCACCCATTGCGGGTGACCCAATCATGGCTATCGGAGTTATTGGAGGAGATTGGGTAGATGTACTAGATGTGGTTCTTCCGAACACAAGATCAATGTATGCCCTCGTATCTACCTAAGAAGACCGAATGAATCTAAAAGAGTGGCCAAATTTATGGACGAAACTAGGAAAGATCTTCAAGAAATGGAAATCGAGATCGAGTCTAGAGCTTGGATTAAAAGCACCCGGGAAGCTCTTCGAATTGAATCCAAGAAATTGAAAGAAAAGAGCTGAGTAAGAAGAATGAAATCGGGAAGTAGCTCGGGATTAGGATCAACGAGGAACCGAGAGGATTCTCAAATGGGACCGAAAGGGAATGAAGGAACTTCCATCCATAGAGCAACCACCGTGTGCTCAATGTAGGAGAAATTCTCACGCTTATGAGAATTGTTGGAAGAGATCGGGCCGATGCTTTAGATGTAGATCGCCAAAGAACAAGTTAAAAGAATGTGATCGTCGAAGGCCAAAGAAACACTCGGGAGGTAATTGCATCCATTGCACGAGCATCCATTCCACATTATAATTTATACTTACTTGGAATGTGTGTTGCATAATGCTATTATTTGTTGTTTCTTGTTTAAATTGGTGACAACATGAAGCAGAGCATATGCAAACCTAACTCGGCATGCATAAGTTTAATGTTTTCATGATAGCTTGCAATGGAGAGAAGTTCCCCTTTCATGATGGTGAAAATCGGGTAAGAAGAAAATGGTGACTCCAGGGATTCGGTTGAGATAATGACAGGAAGTTGAGGATATAATCAAGAGGAGAAGATTGGTAACACATCAAGTGAGTCTTGTTCTTACCTACCTGATGCATCGGTTTGAAATTCGAAAAGGAAGACCTTACCGGGCTAACCCTTGTCGGGACGTCATGAACCTCGAACTTGGGTGAATACGGAAGTTGCTTGAGCTTGAAACTCGAGTAGGCGAACCTGGGGACCAGGTTCTCTTAAGGTGGGAGGATTGTGACACCCCGTTTCTTCGGCAAGCCAGGTATGACGTTACGAGAGGTTTTCCGATGTGTTAATTTCTTTTTGATTTAAATTATGCCTTAATTTAATTTATTAAGTGAATGATATGATTCATGAACTTGTTTACATGTTTATTTTTATTCGTTTTTACTTGTTCGAATTGGTCGGAGACCTTTTCTTTAAGTTTGGGATTTGAGGGCCTAACGAGTTTTAGCGCACCACGGATTCCGGAGGCCATAACATGAGATCGGGAATTCAGATTTGAATTTTGAAAGTGGTGCCGGACTCGTGACGAGATTTTCAAGCTAAGGAACCAAGCCTTATATTTTTCTAAGCCCGTTTGATACTCCAATATTTGATCGAACAAGCTATTAGTGCCTAAATGATCACCTTTCACTAGATTGCCCATATGTCCTTCAATTTTCAACCTTTTTACATGAATCTTGGTCCCACTTAACCCCATCTCAGCAAACTATCATTCCATTCTCTCTCCATTTCGTTCAAACCAAGGAAAAAGGGGAAAATAGCTGCAAACTTTGGAGAAACCATTCTCATCTCGTCACTATTCACCAAGGAAGTGTTTGGAGCTCAAATCTTCATCAAACTCAACCATATTCAAGGGGTAAGTGTATGATTGATATCTATATCCTTTTGTAGTCTTATTACTTCAAGAATTTCTGAATTTGAACCATTATTGATTGAGATATGATGTATGGAGTGAATAGTAAGGGTTATGTGTATATATATGAGATCTCTTGCCATCTTTGAGTCATAACTTGAATTGATGCATGATATATGACCTCTTGCACTTCATTTATTGTTGTATAAACTTGTTTTTTATGTTAGTTGCAGTATGTGAGAGATACCATTAATGCTCTTGGAGTTTATGAGATTATTCTTGAGTTTGATCCCTTTCTCTTTACCTAAGCTTGCTGTTCGGTTTTGGCCTTGTTTATTGGAGTTTATGACCTGATTTATGCTCCATTTCGTGCCCATATGTGTTGGTTTGGTTTCCCCTTCTTCCCCCACCTTGAACAGCCCTGTTCTTGCTCTTTTTCCCGCTGTGAGCCTCTACCCGGGCGGGTAGATTTTGTGAAGAAATCTCGCCGGGCGGGTAGCCCCTTTATGCAGAAACTTTCTGCCCTGTTTTCCCCGGGCGGGTAACTTTTGTCTTGTTATTTACCCGGCCGGTTACCCCTTCATACGAACTCCGTTTGACCTAATTTTCGGATACGATCAACATCTTTGAGTCTAGAACACTCTTCAATTGGAATCACCTTCAAATTCGTTCCACATTGTGAGATATAATCGTTTGATTTTGGTGTCGCCACTTCGCCGAAACTCTGCATTTGTTCAACTTCAAATCTCCGCCATTTTGGGCTCCCTTTGAAATAAAATTCGTGCTATATCTTTTTGGAAAGCCTTGTGTGTCTAGTTTCATTTACAAGAAACAAAACGTTATTACCAATTCTCAAACTCAAGTTATGCCCGATTTCCTACAACTTGTTCGTTTCGATAAAACTGTCAGCTTTGGCCCCTTTTCACTCGAAGCCCTATTTTGTGCTTTTACTCCGTTTTTCTCATTAATTCCCACCCCGATTGTGATCCTAATATGTTAATATGTTGTAATATGTTATGTTTCATTAATTATTTTAAGTTTATGACCTTGTTTGCTAAGTGTAATTCTACGTCAATTTATGATCAATAAGTGACGCTTAACACTTTCTTGCATCTCTTGTTATTTCTTTGAACTTCAAGCTTATGAATGCATATGGTATGTTAATATATGATACATTATGAGCTTATTTAATATGATATGAGTTTAATCCTTGAGTTCCTTATGTGATATTTCATTATTTGCTCCGATACGCCAAAGTATGAATCTATATGATATGCATTGCATCCGTTTGCATTAGTATGAGTCGCCATGTGTCTAATTGGTTCATGATCGAGTCTAAGTCTTGAGTATGTATTTGTTTGTCCCAGATTTGGGTTCGGCAAGTGTCGGATCCACCATTTAGCTTCCTCTTGGTCATCAACGCTCACTCCTGAGCACTTTCGGTAAAAGGTGAGGTTCAGGTTCGTTTCTTTTTAGTTAATGCGACCTATGACCCTATATGCTCGTTTTCAAGCCCGCATGCGAATATATACTATATGTATGTTAAATATGTGTCGTATGATATGTTATGAATCTTGTTATTCGATTTCATATGAATTCTTCTGAAATTATACGTATGGGCATCTATAAGCTTAAAATTGGTTTTGCAACAAGGCTATTCTCCAAACCGTGTATCGTCACGCAAACTATGGATTTCCCTCAGCATGTTATGAATTAGGAAGACACGGAGAGGTACATGTGTAGCATATGCCGAGTTGCACGGTAAGGTATGTTTCTTATGGTATGTTTCTTAAGCATGAATCGTCTATTTCTAGGTTTCGCGAGTTAGGTATGCTTCTTATGAGTCCTATGAATCCTTACGAATCTTATGAATCCCTGGGCCCTGGAGGCGTGGGTAAGGACGCCCGAGACGGTGTTGGGCCACCGGGTTAAGCCTGTGCACGTGCTCCCCAAGGTACGTTGCGGGATCGCTACCCCACGTATCGGTATCGAGTTACACGATGTGGGCCCGTAACCCGCGTGCAGACTTCCGGAGAAGGTGGATGGAATACGGGAATATGTGTTTTATGAATTTTATGTATTTATGTTTCTTTACGATTCTTATGAATTCTTTTGTTAAAGTTGACCCGTACTCGGCGGGTATTTGAATTTTTTTGTTATTTTGATTATGAAACGGGATAGGATCTTTCGATTTCAATAAGAGATTTTATGTTAAGGTTTGAATTATTATGAATATAAGAATCCATATGAGTTTTAATATGAATCCCTATGAATTTTAATATGAATCCATATGCGTTTTTGAATCTATGAATCCTTTCGAGTTTTCAAACTTAAGAAGATATGAACATACGTATAAATATGAGATCTTTTTGGAAAATGGTTTTGGTATGCAAAACTCTACTCCCGGTTCATAATCTTTCGTTTAATACGTACTTTGCTCTATGTATATATATGTGTGGGTGTGCGTTAGCCCCCTCACTCAGTCGGTGGACTGACCCTCTCCTTTTAACTTTTCAGTTTGCAGGTTGGGCTTGCTAGGCGGAGTCTTGAGTCGGTCGGGTTCAAGTCTTCTAGTTCGAGTTGTATTTTCATTCGCATTCAGTCATGCTTTTGTATATGATTCGATTGTGGTAATTGAAGTATGTATATGTTATGCATTTGTTAATGAATTATGTATGAATTTCTATTTTGGATATTTTGTGGATTTATCTTCTTGGATTTTGTTATATGCTTTTGTTCCTTTTTCTTGCGCGCTCTGGTCCTGTCTTAGCTCCGCCTGGCCTAGTGAGTGAGTGTAGGTTCCCATTCGGTTAGTCTTGGACTCATGTATGGATTTCTATTTCATATGTGGGTTCAAGGCTAGGTGCGGGGGATGTGGTGGCTCGCTGCTTCGGGCGCTACAAAGCTTTACCAAGGAGAGGGGATCAAGCCGCGAGAAGAGCGTTCTTGGGTGGATTGAAACGCTTCAAGAAAGTTAATTAAGAAAGTAAGTTTCTAATCCCTACGAATTTGGATACACGATTGCGAGTCCAAGATCCTTTTGTTGGAAAAATCATAAAATTTCCGCTGCTTTTCTGATTCGTGTTTTCCAACAAGTGGTATCAGAGACACCTCGTTAATCTTGTTTCTGATTTGTCTCAATTATTCTGAATTTGGTAGAAATTCTTAGGCTTGATGCGATTGCGTATTTGTAATTGTTTTAGAAAGCCTGAATTACGAAACTGTATTTTTTCCTGAAAGTTTCTGAAAATTGGTTTTTACAAAATTTAATTTTTGAAAACTATTTTAGATCTAAAACTGTATAAACTTTTTTTGGATTTCTTGGATTGGTTTTGCTTTTGAACGAAAACACGAAACGAAAAGCCTGGATTACGAACACAGGAAACCCTGCGCATGGGCTTCGTGCGCCACCGCCCGCCTCTCTTAGGCGAGCACAGGCCATGCGCCTACTCCCTCCCACAACCGCGCGGGAGGCGTTCCGGGCGTGCCGGCTGGCCGAGATAGGATGCCCACTGTCCGCCGCCCCGCTGGGCGAGAATCCCGCAAGCGTGCGGGATTCCTCGCCCAGGCCGCCCGCACACGCTCGAAAGGGACGCGCGCGTGCGCTTGCAACGGGCGCGACCCCTTTCGCGTACGGGCCGTGTTTTTCATAGTCCGTTTTTGTTTTTCGTGTAATCCAGTCCTAATTTTATTTTAATTTAAAATTTTTATTTTATGAATATTTATTTTAATTTTTGAATAAAACTTAAAATTGGGATTTTTGAGAAATAGAAACGGTTTATATTTTGGGAAAATACATCTTTGATAAAATTATTAATTTTCAGAAATTAATTGGAATTTTATTAGTTTTTGCTAATTTGGGATTTATTGAAAACTGTTACAAATAAGACTCGCATCAAGTCATGTTTTAAGTCATTAGGACTTGAAACGGGAATTTTAATTTATTGGGTAAATTTAAATTCTCACAAAAGCATGTTAGGTGATCATGGGTTTAAACTTATGTATGGTTTTAATTTATGCACATGGATGGTTTAAATTGGGGTTGGAGCCATATAGTTGCGTTTTTCAATTGAGGTTGGAGCCTCACTTATGTGCGTACTGTTATGTGATTTTTTATGTGGCTTTCCATATTACTGTTTTTAAGGCCGGGGTATGCCCCGTGTAATTATCTAAGGCCAATATGAAGATTGAGCCTTATTACTTTATGTCTTTTTCTTTTTATTGTAATTTGAGAGTACAGATAGGTGGTGAGGTTTTTAATTCTAAAGAAAGGTATGTTTCTCGTTGAAATAAATCTTTCTTTTAATTCTAGTTCTTGGGTACTTGATACCGGTTGTGGAACTCATATCTGTAATGATGTATAGATGCTAAGTGAAGTCCAACAACTCAAAGAAGGAGAATGTGTCTTGAAGATCGGCGATGGTTCAAACATTGAAGCTCGAGCTTTAGGCACAATTAGATTAGATTTAGGTAGTCTTAAGTTAGTCTTAAATAAGTCCTTTATGTACCGAGCATTATTCGTAATATAATTTCAGTTCCAATTTTAGATTGTGAAGGTTATGAAACTTATATTAAGAATGGTAAATACTTTATCAAACGGAACAATTCTTCGGTTCACATCGGTACTCTAAGTAATAGACTTTATCTAACTCAGAATATAAATATTATGAATATACAACGAGAAACTAAACGTAAGAGAGATGACAAAGTTTCAGCTCCCTTATGGCACACTAGATTAGGACACATTTCCAGGAACAGAATTAACAAGATAAACACTTTAGGATCATTCTCTAAAAATGATCTCAAAGAGTTGACTTCTTGCGAATCTTGTCTCAAAGGAAAAATGTCCAAAGATCCTTTTAAAGGAACTATGGAACGTGCCACTATGGTCTTGGATTTGATCCATACTAATGTTTGTGGACTGCTTAGTGTAAGCACTAGAAACAATCATCAGTATTTCATAACCTTTACTGATGGCTTTAGTCGGTATGGTTATGTATACTTAATGAAGTATAAATCTGAAGCTTTTGAGAAATTCTTAGAATTTCAAAAGGAGGTTGAGAACCAAACTGGTCGCAAGATCAAAGCACTTCGATCTGATCGAGGAGGCGAGTATCTTAGTGAAGAATTCCTTAATCATCTCAAAGATAATGGGATTATCTCTCAGTGGACTCCTCCGAGAACTCCTCAGCTTAATGGAGTTTCTGAGAGAAGGAATCGAACTCTACTTGATATGGTTCGTTCCATGATGAGTTTCACTGACTTACCACCTTCTTTCTGGGTTATGCCCTAGAAAGTGCAGCAAAGATTTTGAATCTAGTGCCCTCTAAGTCAGTCCCTAAAACGCCCTATCAAATGTGGCATGGTAAAATCTCTAGTTATTCTTACTTAAGAATTTGGGGTTGTCCTGCTTACGTGAAGAGGACAGTGGGAGATAAGTTAGAATCTCGTTCTAACTTATGCTACTTTGTAGGCTATCCTAAGGAATCCATAGGATACTACTTCTATGATCAATCTGAGCAAAAGGTGTTTGTTTCCAGAAATGCCACTTTTCTGGAGGAACCGTTCCTTAAAGAAAAGAAAGGCAAGATCATAGAATTAGAAGAAGTACAAAGTGATCCCACACCACCCACTGAATAAACGTCCCCTTCTGGCCAACCGTAACCAATCACGAATTTCGATACATACGTAAATCCTCCTCTAAGGCGTTCTGAACGCACTCCTAGACAGCCGGAGAGATGGTATGGATTCTTCCATGAAATCTCTCAAAAGGATAATGATCCTTCAACATATGAGGAGGCACTTTCAGATTCTGACTCTGAACAGTGGATAGAAGCCATGAAATCCGAAATGGATTCCATGAACTCCAACCAACTTTGGACCTTGGTAGATTTTCCTGATGGGGTCAAACCCATAGGTTGCAAATTGATCTTTAAGAGAAAGCTTGGAGTTGATGGAAGCATTGCAGCCTACAAAGCAAGACTGGTTGCAAAAGGATTCACTCAAAGACCCGGCATGAACTTTGATGAAACCTTTTCACCAGTTGCAATGCAAAAGTCTATTCGGATCATGCTTGCCATTGCTTCATATTATGACTATGAGATATGGCAAATGGATGTGAAAATTGCCTTTCTCAATGGTGACATTGATAAAGACATTTATATGGAGCAACCCATTGGTTTCACATTCAGTGGGAGTGAGAAAAAGGTTTGCAAACTCTAAAGATCAATCTATGGATTGAAAAAGGCTTCTAGGAATTGGAACATTCGATTTGAAGAATCGGTCAAAGCATTTGGCTTCATTCAAATTTTGAATGAATCTTGTGTGTATAGAAAGGAATTGGAGACCTCAGTACAATTCTTAGTACTTTATGTTGATGATATCCTTCTTATTGGGAATTCGAAAGATGACATGAAAGGGATTAAGTTATGGTTATCGAACCAATTCGAGATGAAAGATCTTGGTGATGCGTCCTATATCCTTGGAATTAAAATCTATCAAGATAGATCTAGAAGGTTAATAGGACTATCACAGTCGATGTACATTGACAAAGTATTGAAAAGATTCAATATGGAGTCAGCAAAAGGTTAAGAACCTTCCTATGAGTGTAGGAACATGTCTTTCTAAGAAGATGTGTCCTAAGACTAACCTTGAAAAGGAAAGAATGACTCATACACCTTATGCATCAGCAATAGGTAGTATAATGTATGCAATGTTATGTACTCGACCGGATGTGGCTTATGCACTTACTATAATAAGTCGTTTCCAATCTGACCCTAGAGATGGTCACTGGGCTGCCGTGAAGAATATTCTTAAGTACTTGAAAAGTACTCAAGACTTATTCTTAGTTTACGGAGGTCAGAAAGATCTTACTGTCGAAGGATACTGCGATGCAAGCTTTGCATCTGACTTAGATGATTTTAAGTCAATGTCAGGATACATTTTCTACCTAAACGACGGAGCAGTGAATTGGAAGAGTTCCAAGCAAATGGCCACTGCAGATTCGACCACTGAGGCCGAATACTTAGATACAAATGATGCAGCTAAGGAAGGTGTTTGGATTAGAAACTTCATTCAAGAGTTGAATGTTGTTCCTAGCATGAAAGACCCCATTACTGGGTTTTGTGACAACACTGGGGCGGTTGCTCAAGCAAGAGGACCAAGATCTCACCAACGGACCAAGCACATTATGAGGAAGTATCACCTAATCCGTGATATTATCAAAAGAGACGATGTGCAAATTGAGAGGGTCACATCAACAGAGAACGTGGAAGATCCACTTACTAAACCCCTTAGTCGAGAAGCTTTCCAAGGTCATCTTCAGAAGATGGGACTTAGAGTAGCTTTAGAATGGCTTTGACGGGCAAGTGAGAGGTTGTTAGGAAAAGTAACCTAGAAAGCCGATTGAATATCCGCTTTGTACTTTTCCTTATTGTAATCACAGACAATCTTTGAATGAAATAACGAATTGAGGCAACACTTCTTTATATGCTCTTGTTTGGTATGCGTTTACTTTATCTATGCATGTATGAGAACTCCCCTAATCCTGATGACTTTAGGACTCTACCATTTAGGTGAAATGGTTCATGAAACGAGCCCTATATCACATAAGTCATGATTAGTAAAATACTCCAAGCCGATGAGTCCTACCGACAGTGGGAGTGTCAACCTGACTCCTCTAAGGCTTGCTTGTGGGATCACGCCCTTAAGAAGGACCACCTTGTTTCATGGAGGTGCAAAGTGTATAGTTGATACGTGCGTAATACATGAGGGTGCTTACTTCAATAAGTAAGTTCACTGAGGTGCCCCGTGTGAGAACATTCCTAAATGGGAAAGGAAGTTTCCATTTCAGGAAATGGAAACTTCGAGATTAGGAAATATCTCACGAGTCATTGATGTGATTAATTGATCCTTAAGACTTGAGGTTCCTTGTTATTTTATGAGTTAACTCTGTAGTCTTAGGTATAAGCTTTAAAGGGTTTCGCCTTAGACAACTGATTCAAGGCTTATGCTGGGGCTGCACAAGTGATTCATGAAAGTGAATGAGAATCAAGAAAGGACCTACACTTACATTAGCAAGGTGATCTATTATTGTGTAAGTCATTCATATGCTATATGGAGTCCTTGGCCAAGGCAGTAGATCAAGACATCAAGAAAAGGGTTTCTTGGATTATGATCAAATGGATATGAAATGCACTTAGCTTTAGGACCGGATTATTAGGGTTCTGATTATTCCCTTACCCTAAATCATGGTTGAGAGATAGAACGTAGGAGGATTGTATCTCACAATGAATCAATGACTTAAAGGTTCTGTCGAATCTGAACATTCCAATTCAGCTAAAGGTTAAACGCCTGTTGCTAGACTATGGTCGTTTAATCTGTGGACTGATTAATTAATTAGTGAATTAATTAATTGGGGTCACTGCTAATTGGATTGAGAACCTAGAAGGTCACACACAACAACTTGGTTACATGAGTTAAGGCTTGAAAATGATTAAACGAGTTAATCGGGCCTAGAGGGTTCCACAGGTGTGAAACCACACGTGTGGGTCACGTGACTGGACACGTGTCATTGGGACACGTGTGCCACACGTGATTATTTAATTATATATTAAATAATTAATTTGTTAATTATTTAATAGGCTTTGGTTTAATTTTGAATTAAAAAGAAAGTCTTATTTTGGAGAAAAATAATCTAGTTAATTAATTAGATAAAATAAGTTATTTATTTTAAATAAATAAAGTATAAAATTATCCAAAAATAGTTTGGATATTTTAGCTCTCTTGAAAGTTGATTTGAATTTGAATTCAAAGTCAAAGTCAAAATTACTTGATGATCAAGTAATAGGAGAGAGGGACCAAATCCTTAGTCCATAAGGACTAGGAATTTCGGCCACTCCCCTCCTATATATAGGGGAGCTCGAGCTCCCCTTAGAGAGTAATTGGCAATTCTTTTGGTTCATGTGTTGAACACCATCCTTTCTCCAAGATAAATTAAACCTTAGGTTAAGCCTAAACACGAACTAGAGAACTAGCATCCTTACTAGTTAGATCGTAGTCAAGTTGGTGGACTTTCTCTAGAGAGCTTCAAGTTAGAAGTTTGAAGATTCGAGCTTTACCAAGGAGAGGGGATCAAGCCACAAGAGCGTTCTTGGGTGGCTTGAAACGGTTCAAGAAAGTTAATTAAGAAAGTAAGTTTCTAATCCCTACGAATTTAGATACACGATTGCGAGTCCAAGATCCTTTTGTTGGAAAAATTTTAAATTTCCGCTGCTTTTCTGATTCGTGTTTTCCAACAGCATCTCGGCAATAACAACAAAGTAACCAAAATACAAGTTTCACTCACCAAGATGCAAGTTTTTCTGGAAAACAAGATGCATATATGTTCAAGGTACAATAATATTCCATATAAACACTTAAATCATGAAAAATCATCGAGAATCAAGAGTTTCAAGTTCATGCAAAATTTCATCATCAAGTTCAATTCCTCCAAGAATTCATGGTTCGAATCAAGTTATAAACATAAGTAGCACACAACATCTAATCCATATTTTCCATAAAATCCCAAACCCTAGTTATCACATAATTGATCAAGGATAAAGTATTCATGCATATACACACCTTGAAGGAAAAGAAATGAAGAAAGAGATGAAGATGGATGCTTGAGCCTGAATCCTCTAAATTTCCTTGGAAAACTTGATGGGAATTAATGGAAATCTCCTCCTTCTTTTCTTGAATAAACCGAGAGAAACAGGAGCAAATATGTTGGGGATTTTTGGATAAAAATGAGCTTGGAAGCTTGAAGAAGCTTACTACGTGATTCACCAATTTTGAAATTGGTGAAATGCATAAATTACACTTTAATCCCTCAATTATACAAATCATGCAATTAAGGATGAAGAGTTTACTAAATGATCAATTAAGTCCAAGATTTAAATATATAATTTGGTCCTTGAATTTAAAAGGAAGATCATTTAAGGACAAGTTGACCATTAAATCATACTCGACAATTATTTCACGAAATAAATTCTCAATTTGATATGAATTTATAAAATTATAATAAAACATAAGAAATTAGTAAATGAAAATCGGGGCGTTACAAGGCTTATCTCGTTAACACACACACTCTTAACAAAGCTTTTCAAAGTAAACGAAAATAGAGCTTAGATACATATAAAAGCGTTTTTCCAAACTCCATGACAAACGGGACAAAACCCATAAAATACTTATTAAACACGTATCTACATACATATATATATATATATATATATATATATATATACACCAAATGTGGGTTCAAAATAAAAATTAGGGTTGTAGGTCATATTAACTAAAAGAAACAAAACCTGACCTTTCCACGTAAGTGGAGCAAAAGGATATGCAACGGGCGAAAATAGATGCTTAGCGAACTCCCTCGCTACCCATGGAACCAAGAGTTGAACAAAAGAAACGACAAAGGATACTCTTAGACTCAAAATGTACCAATTTAAACACATATCTACATACATATATATATATACACCACATGTGGGTTCAAAATACAAATTAGGGTTGTAGGTCATATTAACTAAAAGAAACAAAACCTCACCTTTCCACGTAAGTGGAGCAAAAGGATATACAACGGGCGAAAATAGATGCTTAGCCAACTCCCTTGCTACCCACGGAACTAAGAGTTGAACAAAAGAAACGACAAAGGATACTCTTAGACTCAAAATGTACCAAGTATACGCTCGACAAATGCATATGATGCATATGATGCAAATAGAATGCAACACTTAAGGCATATGAGTTCATATTTCACATATTTCACATTAAACGAATTCACAATTCAAATACTTGCAAGTTAACACATAAATTAACATATTAGCACTACATATATAACATAAAGTAGCAAGAAGAGGTCATACAAGGTGAACAAAGGGAGCAACAACTCAATCATGCACTTAGGTTACCACATATAGCACATAAGATCACATATTGCACGTTTCAAAGTAAACGGATCCACAAACTTAATACAACACTCATGAAAACATTGTTTAAGCATTAAAGACATCAAAGTCATTCATTAGAGAGTGATAACACACCATAACATGCATACTATCAAGCACATTTCACATTAGGAACAAGATCGGGGAAGAAAACGAGCAAACAAAGCAAACAAACGAAGAAAAGGCAAGAATGGACCAGCAGGCGGGGGCTAACAACGGTTAGTCCCTCCTCTTCCTTCCCCCACTAATGGCCTTTAGTGGGGTCAGTAGGTCCAGGGGCCGTTACCCCCGAAAAACACCAAATTCCCCTAATGGGCGTTAGCTTACGCAGGGCTGGAGATTTCGAAATCCAACTCTTGTTTCAGCTCTAAAACCCCAAAAAAGCATCCCAAAATCATAATAACACATAATACAAGGTTCATGCATCAAAGATTCAAAGATTCATTTCCTAATTCATGCCTAAACCGAGGCTTAAGTGAGTGAAAGGAAGAGCTGCATCAACAAGTTCAACTTCTCTAAAAACCTTCAAGATTCAACAATGGTGAAAGCATGAATTCTTATCTAACAGTTAATAAAAGTTCATATAACTTATAAAGGATGTCTTAGGATAACATATCATGCATCAAGCTTCAAGAAATTACAACGAAGCATGCTAGAAATGAAGAAATCCATGAAATACTTATTATTCACTATATAAACCAACATTCATGCAAACATTGAAGAAAACCAAACGAATTGGACTTAAAAGCACCATATAGACATGTACAAGCCAAAAATGAACTTACCTCTTCAAGTGGAGAAGAAATGGTGGGGTGAAGAGCTCAAACTCTTTAAAAAAATGGAAAGTGCTTCTCTTCTTCCTCTTCTTCTCTTTAGAGCTGATGTTAGGGACCTTTTTCTCCTCTTTTCCTAGTATGGTTCGAATGAGGGAGAGGGAGAGGGGTTATATATGATTTCAAGGCATAAAAGTCATGGTTAGTTGCTCAAATGGGGTCATGTGGGGCCCACAAGGCAAGATTAGTCGACAAAAGGTAGCTCTTGGCGCAAGGTGCTTGTTCCGGTCAAAATTTGGAGGTTCAAATGGGCTTAGAAAAATATGAATCTGGATTCCTTGGCTTCCTTTCTTCGTTACAAGTCCAACGTATATTCCAGAATTCGAATTCAAAGTCTCGAGCTCAAGTTACGCCACCCGGAACCCAAGGTGCGCTACATGCCCTTTAACCGTCCTCTAGGTTCCGGAAAAACAAAACGAACACAAAACCAAACCAAACGAACTCCAAAACACAAAATGAGCATAAAACTAAGTTAATAACTCACATGATTCATGCATGCCAAGTTTTCACAAAAATCGGAATTGAAATCGAACGGATATAGGTCAAGTTCTTGAGCACATAAGCATAAACGTACAAATAAATTCAATTAATCAAATAAACACTAACACATCAAATAAGGGCGTAATTAAATAATTTAAATTTTCATATAACACTCTCGTTACAATGTACCTGGAGAGCCGGACGAGTGGGATGTTACAAATTCCCCTCCTTAAAAAGGACCTGTCCTCAGGTCCTACGCGAAGTTTTGAACGACTCTGAAAACAACCAAGCTCCAAGCTACCACTACAACACTCTTGTAGCACCCGGAACAAGAGGCGCCACATCCCCCGCACTATGAGCCCGATCTACACATGAAATGGAAAATCCATACATGAACCAAGCTCACAGCGAACGGGGACTCACTCACTCGCTATGCTAGGCTGGAGCTAAACTTAAAACCAAAAGAACAAGACTGAAATACATGAAATTTCAAAAACAAATCATACCATTCATAATAAACATAAGAAGTAATGATGGGTTCAACTAGCATAAATACCTAGTCCCGAAATTCAAACATAAATGTAAACATAATTCATAATCATAATCATAACCGTGATTCATACATACATTCTTTCATCCCTTAATCAAAATACAAAGATGCGTGCAAAGTGAATCAAACTAAGACATAGAACTTGACCGACTCGGAACCCCGCCTAGCACACCAAAACCTGTAAAACTGAAAACAAAGCCGGGTTCAGTCTATAGGAGACTGGTGGGTATAAAACAGGGCATAATATAATATAAGACAATATTGAAACATTCACATGCAAGTTATAATCCCCAAATGAGGTTTTCAAAGAATTTCCCAAGTGGGTGAGATAAAGAAATCATCAAAAGGGATTATAACCATCAAATTCCATTAATTAGGTCATTTGTGGCCCGGCGAGTGGGCGTGCATTATCTCCAACCAACCCCTCGTGTAATCCATTAATCATTCATACATTCGTTCATTCATTCATTCATACATATCATTCTTTTGTGCACAATCATAAACATTTACAGCTTCTTCCTCCGGGTGATGGCCGGGTGATCGACCCCGAACCATCCATGCATTGACCAAAAGGGTTTCATGACTCCCCAGATGGCACTCAGCGTCCATTCCCCGCTAACTCCTAACGGGGTCTGGTTACGCCGTTATATAAATGGAACTGGTAGAAAGGGATCACCGTCGGCCCATGCCTCCCCGGATAGCCTCTAACACCAAGTCCCTGGGCCCCATTGTGCATTCATTCATTCTTTCATTTCTCGCCAAAACATTCGGTAGGTATTCATAAAAGAAAGGCTATACGTCCAAAATCATAGACTCGATAAATGACTCTATATATAGATAATAATTTTAGCCGAAATCTTTACATGTTAGGATTATATAGGGTCATTAACTAGTAGAAGAGAAACCCACCTGTTACACCTTACCGACAATACCAAAAGAATGAAGACTCATGGTGCCTTATGAACCCGGCAAGTCTCCACCCTGGAGAAACTGAACAAAAGACAATGTAGTGTACTTTGTGAGACTCAAGACTCCAAATGAACCATATAAGACGCACGGTAATGCATTAACGTGGTATGAGATGCATAAGAAGTAATACAATGTCATGGAGACATATAATCAAGCACTCAACCCATGTACATTCAATACATGAAGGTTACACGTTCAGTCGTATCGTATCTTTCATAATTCAAATCAAAATGAGTCAAAAATTCCATACAATAATCATAAGATAAATATCAACATGTTTACAATACACATGAATCATTTAGATGTGAAAGGAATCCATTGAACACATAAGGGATGCGTTAGTTACAAGAAGAGCCGCATTATCACGTAATTCATTCAAGTACATTCAATACATGGAGTTATCAAGTTCATTCGTTCATAACTTCCATATAATATTCATAGAAGCTACATAATCAAGTTTACAATGTATATAATAAATATAGAAGCAAAAGAAATCATTTAAGATATCAAAATATTATAAGAAGGTACTTAACCTTTCATGCATTAGCACTTAAGTCATATAATATCATAGTAGTTCGTTGCTCGACCAAAACATATCAATTCAAGTCATGAATTCCATTTCATAATCATAACACATAATAATACATGTTAGCATAGTGTAGAAGTCATAAAAGAGGTGGAGGAAGATCAAACAAACGAAGAAAAATGGAATCGGAGTAACAAAAACAGGCTGGACAGAATCCACCCCCATGGGGAAAAAATCCACCCCCATGGATTCTGGTCAGAAACTCACTGACTCAAATCCACCCCTTTGGAAAAATCCACCCTCGTGGATTTAGGTCAGTGGCGAAAAACACACAACAAACAGGGCAAAACTCATGCTAAACCATATAAACATCAAATTAACACACATAGGTAAGTTAAGGTAGCAAGAATTCATGCATTTCAAGCCAATTAATGGTCCCAAGTTGCAACAACTCATGCAAGGAATGAATATGGAGCAAGCTCAAGCAATACTTCAATTTCATAAATGGCAAAATCATGGATTCTAATCCAACAACCAAAGCAAGTTCATAAATATCAAAAATGATGTCTTAGGAGCAATATACATGCATCATATCCAAAGAATCCATAAGAAGGCAAGCTAGAATCATCAATTTCTCCCAAACCCTCACTTTTCATCCTACATGCCATTTCTAACCCAAAGCTTGGAGAAATCATGCAAACCTTAACTCAAAATGACTACAAGGAGATGTACATCAAAACTATGGTCTTACCTTTCAATTTGGAGTAGAAATGGTGGGGGTAGGAGCTCAAATACCCCAAGGTTTGAATAGTTCCTTTCTTCTCGCCTTTTCTTCTCTTCTTTCTCCTTCTTTCTTCTCTTTTGGCTGAGTTTGGTGAGTGAGAGAGGGTTTGGTTCGGGGGGGAGGGGGCTGATATGGGGTAGAGAGAGAGTGTACAAGTGGGTATAGGTCAATGGTTAGGGTCTAGGAACGTTAGGATAGGTCCGTGAACGTGAAATAGCTATTATTTGTCATTTTTGGCGCAAGGGGCTTGTTTCGGTTAAAATTTGGTAATCCAATTAATCTTATAAAAATGTGAGGCTTGTCCCATTGTCTCCGATTCGTCGATCCGGATCCAATGGAGGTAACGGAACTCGATTCCGAGTTTCTCGAGCTCAAGATATGCCGCCCGGAACACAAGGTGCGCTAAATGCTCTTTAGCCCCCTTTTCGATTCCGATCACACAAAAGAATCCCAAACTTACACATACGAGAATAAAATCATGCAACGAGCATAAAAACATAATCATAAGTCACATAATTCACTCATGCTAAGTTTCCATGAAAAACAGAATTCGAATCAAATAGAAACGGTATCAAACATAAACACACATGCTCAAACGTCTCAAGAATTCACAATCAATTAATAAAATCAATAAAGGAAATAATAATGAAGCATATATCATTAATTAAATTGCGCACATTGGTAAACGAATACATAATGCTCAAACCTCTGAAAAACTGGGGCGTTACAACCTCACCCCCTTAAAAAGAATCCGTCCTCGGATTCACTACAACCTATGCAAACAAAGAGAGAACCCCGCCTCTCAAACAACAAAGAGAGAGAACCCCGTCTCTCGAAGGCAACAGAGAGAGAGCCCCGTCTCTGAAACAACAAGGAGAGAACCCTGTCTCTCAAACAACAAAGAGAGAGAACCCCGTCTCTCAAGAGCAACAAAGAGAGAGAACCCCATCTCTCGAAGGCAACAGAGAGAGAGCCCCGTCTCTGAAACAACAAGGAGAGAACCCCGTCTCTCAAACAACAAAGAGAGAGAACCCCGTCTCTGAAGAGAAACAAAGAGAGAGAACCCCGTCTCTCAAAAGCAACAAAGGAAGGAAGTCTCCAATACTCCCGAGCCACACAACCCATACAGAAACATCAAAGAGCAAACATCAAACAGGAGGCAACAGAATCAATTACAACAATTGAAATCATATAAGACACATAAGACAAAGCAATATATATAAAGCAAGCACATAAGTCATCAATCATGTAGCACCCCTTAACACGTGGAGGTACCACACCCCGGCACTATAGGTCAATCCACATACGAAACGGCCAATCCGTACATGAACCAACCTATAGCGAACGGGTGACAATGCAATACACGACAAGCTAGGCGGGATTACTTATACATGCAACAAAATAAAGCGGAAGCATAAACTAGTTTCTATCAAATATGTCCATTTATCAAATCATGACATTTCTCGTTTACCAACTAAAATATGTTCTAACTTTCCATATCAATACATTATCATCTCCAAATATAAAACAATAGTATTAACCACAATTTCATAAGTAATAACGAATAATCAAATACACGAACCATGGTTGACTCAACTACATGAACTGGACTCGACTCGACTCTCGCCTAGCGTGCACCTGCAATGACATGAAAAGTGGAGGCGTCAGTCTATGAAGACCGAGTGAGGGGTTTACATATATATTAGCGCAACAACATGCAAGTCATATTCTCAGGTAAAGATTTATAAAAGTTAATAGGTATATACGTTCAAGAATGAGTATGCTTCGCCCGAGAATACAACTGTCAATATTAAATACTTTGTTCATTTACATGCAATCAATATATGGCCCCGGCGAGTAAGGGCAGTCTCCAACAGAACTCCAAATGTACATGAACATGCTTGCTTGATTATTAAACGATAAGTGATCATGCGATTCAGTTATCGTGCAATCGTGCATGTGTAATCACATAACACGTTCATGGAATGGAAATCATGCAATAACCCGAGGACAATCCGCGGTGCCGGATTCATCCCCGGTCTCCTTCTTCCTTCGGTTGATGATGGGATTGCAAGGCCCCAACATCCATGCATGTTGAGCAAAGGGTACATGAATCCCTAAGCCCGGAGCTCCTTCCTCCACTAACCTCCTAGCGGATTCAGGGGTGACCCCAAATGTGGTGAGGATAGTGCCAGAGTTACCCGTCAGCCCTTGCTTTCCCGGTTCGCTCTAGTCACTACCCTCGGGCCCAACGCGAATGGTCATGCTACTCGCCTAAAACATGCTTGATTCATGACAATAACATGGCTTGCTTGCTTGCTTGCGTTTCATGAACACGACTTGAAATGATAAGTGATTTCATGAAATTATAAATATAAATACCTTTGGCCGAAAGATCACGTAAAGGTTATACGGGTTCTATATAACTAGCAATTAAACCTCACCTGACAGGCGACACACGACTCGTGATTGCGTGAACGTGCTCATGCTTGACAATCTCCTCCCTAGAGAGTAACTGGACAAGAAATGGAAACATACATGCATTCGTGAGACCAAACTCGACAATAGTACCAAGTACGACGCACGACTTGATCAAGTACGAGACATCATGCAATAAACAATGTAGCATGCAAATATCACGTTTTGGCATGTAATCATTCATATAATAACAAATTGGGGTCAAATAAGCCATCGGGATTGGGTCCCAAAAATTCAATTTTATGCAGAATGTTTCTGCACTTCCAGAGGGCTGGGAACGGCCGTTCCAGGGTTCAGTTCAAAGCGGGAAGGGCCGTTCCCGCCTGTCGGGCTCCCCGAAGATGGGAACGGCCGTTCCCGCCTGTCGGGCTCCTCGAACGGTCGTTCCCGTCCTCGCCGCCAAGCACACTACTCAAAATATGGGAACGACCGTTCCCCAATTACAAAGGGAACGGGAAGGGCCGTTCCTGTTACGCAGAAGATGCAGAAACAGAGGATGAAGAACAGGGGAGGCACGAAATACATCTCCAAATCTTTCAAACACTCATAATTAATCTCCATAAACCATAATTCATGAAAAGAAACACAAAGCTTGATATAAACACTAAATCCTCCATGATCTTCAAGAATCATGAATTTCAAGCTCACATATATATCCATCATATATCATCAAATTATGTAATAATTCAAGCATGATTTCAAACTATGATCAAGTATTTATGCTTCTAACATCAAGTAATCAAGTTAGCTAGCTTAACCACTAACCCTAGCTTCACACATAAATTCCAAGAAATCATATAAATGATCATATATACCTTGAGATGAAAATAAGTGGAAGAAAATGATGAACATGGATGCTTGGACTTGAATCATGAAATTCCCTAGCAAATTCTAGCTTGAAGATGATGATTTCCTTCTTGCTTCTCCATAGTATTGGTTCGGCAGAGAAGGAAGCAAATATGGGATGATTGGCATGAAATGAAAATGATGATTGAGGAAGAGATGTGTATACCGATATATTTGGGGAAAATATGCAATATTTATGATCAAATCCTTAATGTTCTATAAGTTATGCAATCAGGTACCAAGAGTTTGGAAATGATCAATTAAGTCCCCTAATATTTTCATGCAATTAGGTCCTTAAAGAAAAGAAAATGAGCAACTAAGGACAATTAAGCAATTAGTACAACTCGGGCAATTAATTCAAGTAACGATCAAATATACTCACGTAGTAACTCTCAAGTTGATAAGTATTTCATATAATTTCACGTAGCATGTTGAAATACGATTTATAGAAATTAATATAACATGTATAAATTGAATAACGAAAATAAATAAAATAAATCCTAACGCTCGAAACTCACACGTGTCGAGCGTACCTGACTGTCTGAAAATCGGGGCGTTACAAATCATGCAAACCAATTATCACGAAAGGGAAACATGGTACACATCATCAAAATTATTTGAATTACAATTGCATGTATGCATATACCATGAATGTTTCTTATACCGTTCAGCGAAGCAATGAGGTTGAAAGTTGATAATTCATAATGCGGTTGGAGGCTCCGATTTGGCTCTTGATTAATTCTTGGAATTTCCTTTTTGCTAGTAGTACTAAGCTTTGGAATCCTCGGCGTGTTGACATCGTAACAACTACCCCATTCCCATTCCATAGCCAGTCTTTATTCATGAATCATACTCGACCCTTTCTCGGATTCTCGAATTTATTCTCTCGCCGAAATAGCATCCCCAACTTGCCACGGAAAACATTTGAAAAGCTGGTAACCCATCTTGATTAAATCATAGTATCCCTTCCCACAACCAATTGTATTAATCCTCACTAAATCAATCACCAATTATAGTGATTGGATCGATTCCTGTTATTCACTACCTTTCTTAACCCCTCGTCTTCAAGTCAGGGAACACGGTAATCCAATTATAATCCCTTCCGCGATTAACCTCACAGTTTCTATCACTTAAAATTTTGACATGGTAGCAAGTGGTAATCCTTCATATGAATCCTTCCTCATCTCTTGTCGTGGTAATTCTTCCTTCTCTTTGAACGGTAGTGATACATCCAGTTTTGATCCATTTACTCCTTTACACTTAGTCCACATAATTTCACCATCTCTACTTCCCGATTTCCCTCAACTTAATATCCTTGGAAGTCTTCATAGAAGAATGACCGACAACTCGGTGAAATTTGTATGTCGTGTTATCCACATTCCTTCAATACTTAGTGATGTCTTTTGCTATTCACTCGAATTACTTCATCTTCAATCTTTATACGTAAATTTTATCTCTTTTCCTTTTATTCACCCCTTGAATTCTTTTGTTGAGGACTTAGTTAACTTAAGAGTGGTTACCATCATCTTCAGGCATGTTGATTCGATCGAGTATTCTTTTTCCCGAAGTTATTTTCAAAATCCATCAGAGGTTCCCTGATAATATCACCATCTTCGGTATCTGAATCCCATATACACGACTGGCCCAAGAATCTATTTGTAATGATGCATTCGATTCCGGCTCCTTCAATTCCCTAGGGTCCAATTTAAGTCCTTCCATAATTGCTCCCTACTATTCCTTTCTCCTTAACTTGTTTTGAGTCATCATGGAAAATCAACCAGCACATAGTTGGATCTTAATTTGTTGGGTGTCATCCGAGCTCCTCCAACCCTCAATCAAAATCAACCTTTATAGTTGCCATCACGAATTGTGCCAATCTGATTTGGTTCCTTTTCTTTTGAGCTAACATAACAGTCCCGCAGAAGCTCCTCCATAATTCCACCATTTTCAGAGTGTAATACCCGATTCTATAGAAAACCCCCTATTTTCGAACTCTATGCATAGCCTTTTCGCCGAAAATCCTAATCTCCTTCTATTGAGTAACTCTAGCTAAGAAATGGTTCAATGAGTTACTCAGTGTGAGAAATGGCCCACGTGTTAAGCCATGGCGAACGGGTGACAAACAAAATCCAACCTAAGCTAGGCGATCTAGACCCTACTCAGAGAGCGCAATAAAACAAATATTGAATGCGGAAGCACCAGGATACCAAATAACCGATCATACTTGCTAGCAAACTAGGAGTAGATAAACAATTATACACGCCATGCCCAACCCAGGCCAAATTAAGTCATACTATTCTCCAAAATTCTAAAGCATAAGTTTATACATATTTCAAAATTAGCAAAATGCATAAAGGTATTAGGAATAGTGCCCTAGAAAGCCGATTGTATATCCGCTTTGTGCTTTTCCTTATTGTAATCACAGACAATCTTTGAATAAAATAACGAATTGAGGCAACACTTCTTTATATGCTCTTGTTTGGTATGCGTTTACTTTAGCTGTGCATGTATGAGAACTCCCCTAATCCTGATGACTTTAGGACTCTACCATTTAGGTGAAATGGTTCATGAAACGAGCCCTATATCACATAAGTCATGATTAGTAAAATACTCCAAGCCGATGAGTCCTACAGACAGTGGGAGTGTCAACTTGACTCCTCTAAGGCTTGCTTGTGGGATCACGCCCTTAAGAAGGACCACCTTGTTTCATGGAGGTGCAAAGTGTATAGTTGATACGTGCGTGATACATGAGGGTGCTTACTTTAACAAGTAAGTTCACTGAGGTGCCTCGTGTGAGAACATTCCTAAATGGGAAAGGAAGTTTCTATTTCAGGAAATGGAAACTTCCAGATTAGGAAATATCTCACGAGTCATTGATGTGATTAATTGATCCTTAGACTTGAGGTTCCTTCTCACTTTATGAGTTAACTCTGTAGTCTTAGGTATAAGCTTTAAAGGGTGTCGCCTTAGACAACTGATTCAAGGCTTATGCTGGGGCTGCACAAGTGATTCATGAAAGTGAATGAGAATCAAGAAAGGACCTACACTTGCATTTGCAAGGTGATCTCTTATTGTGTAAGTCATTCATATGCCATATGGAGTCCTTGGCCAAGGCAGTAGATCAAGACATCAAGAAAAGGGTTTCTTGGATTGAGATCAAATGGGTATGAAATGCACTTAGCTTTAAGACCGGATTATTAGGGTTCTAATTATTCCCTTACCCTAGATCTTGGTTGAGAGATAGTAAGTAGGAGGATTGTATCTCACATGAATCAATGACTTAAAGGTTCTGTCGAATCCGAACATTCCAATTCAGCTAGGGGTTAAACACCTGTTGCTAGACTATGGTCGTTTAATCTGTGGACTGATTAATTAATTAGTGAATTAATTAATTAGGGTCACTGCTAATTGAATTGAGAACCTAGAGGGTCACACACAACAACTTGGTTACATGAGTTGAGGCTTGAAAATGATTAAACGAGTTAATCGAGCCTAGAGGGTTCCACACGTGTGAAGCCACACGTGTGGGTCACGTGAGTGACACGTGTCCTTGTGACACGTGTCACACACGTGAATTTATATATATATTAAATGATTAATTTAGTTAATTATTTAATAGACTTTGGTTTAATTTTGAATTAAAAAGAAAGTCTAATTTTGGAGAAAATAATCTAGTTAATTAATTATGAATTAATTAATTAGATAAAATAAGTTATTTATTTTATAATAAATAAAGTATAAAATTATCCAAAAATAGTTTGGATATTTTTAGCTCTCTTAAAAGTTGACTTGAAATAGAATTCAAAGTCAAAGTTGGAAAATACTTGATGATCAAGTAATAGGAGAGAGAGGGACCAAATCGTTTGTCCATTAGGACTAGGTTCGGCCGCCCCTCCCCTTTCCTATATATAGGGGAGCTCATGCTCCCCTTTAGAGCTAATTGACAATTCTTGGTTCATGTGTTGAACACCTTCCTTTCTCCAAGATTAAATTAAACCCTAGGTTAAGCCTAAACACTAACTAGAGAACTAGCATCCTTACTAGTTAGATTGTGATCAAGTTGGTGGACTTTCTCTAGAGACTTCAAGTTAGAAGTTTGAAGATTCGAGCTTTACCAAGGAGAGGGGATCAAGCCGCGTGAAGAGCGTTCTTGGGTGGCTTGAAACGCTTCAAGAAAGAATAAAAGAAAAGTAAGTTTTCTATCTTTACAGATTTGGTTACACGATTGCGAGTTCAAGGTCCTTTTGTTGGGAAAATTTTTTAAATTCCGCTGCTTTCTGATTCGTGTTTTCCAACAAGTGGTATCAGAGCCACCTCGTTAATCGTGTTTCTGATTCGTCTCAATTATACTGAATTTGGTAGAAATTCTTAGGCTTGATGCGATTGAGTATTTGTAATTGTTTTAGAAAGCCTGAATTACGAAACTGTATTTTTTCCTGAAAGTTTCTGAAAATTGGTTTTTATAAAATTTAATTTTGAAAAACAATTTTAGATCTGAAACTGTATAAACTGTTTTTGGATTTCTTGGATTGGTTTTGCTTTTGAACGAAAACACGAAACGAAAGCCCGGATCGCGATTAACACGCGAAACCCCGCGCGCGAAGGAGTCGCGCGCGCGGGCTTCGTGCGCCACCCTCCCGCAACCGCGCGGGAGGCCCTCCCGGGCGCGCCTAGGCGTGCCCGCCCATCATTGCCCAGGGCTGGCCGGAACAGACCGGCCAATCTCCCGCACGCCGTCCGCCCGTCGCCGTCCAGGCCTGGCCGGGACAGACCGGCCAGTCGCCCAGCACCTCCCGCACGCCTGTGCGGGAGCCTAGGCGCGCCCGCCCAGGGCGGCCGAGACTGGCCGCCCAATGCCCAGCAGGAGCTGCGCGCTCCAGCGCGCACTCGCGCGGCCTTGGCCGCGCGCTGTGCGCGCATGCTGTGCGCACACGCCGCACTTGGGACGGGCAACCCCGTTTTCGTGATCCGGCCTTTTCGTGTTTCGTGCAATCCAGTCCCAATTTTTTATTTTAATTTTAAAATTTTATTTTTGAATATTTATTTTAATTTTTTTTGAATAAAACTTAAAATTGGGATTTTTGAGAAATTGAAACGGTTTATATTTTGGGAAAATACATCTTGATAAAATTATTAATTTTCAGAAATTAATTGGAATTTTATTTGTTTTGGTAATTTGGGATTTATTGAAAACTTTTATAAATAAGACTCGCATCAAGTCGTGTTTTAAGCTATTAGAGCTTAAAGCGAGAATTTTAATTTATTGGTTAAATTTAAATTCTTGCAAAAGCATGTTAGGTGATCATGGGTTTAGATCTATGTATGGTTTTAATTTATGCACATGGATGGTTTAAATTGGGGTTGGAGCCCTATAGTTGCGTTTTTTCAATTGAGGTTGAAGCCTCACTTATGTGCGTACTGTTATGTGATTTATTATGTGGCTTTCCATATTACTGTTTTTGAGGCCGGGGTATGCCCCGTGTAATTGTCTAAGGCCAATATGAAGATTGAGCCTTATTACTTTATGTCTTTTTCTTTTTATTGTAATTCGAGAGTAGAGATAGGTGGTGAGGTTTTATTTTCATTTTGGAGACAATGCACCCATGGAGTAAGATGGACCACATTCAAGTAACAAGGAGGCCATAAGTGAAGACCCCTCAAAATGTTAGGGAGGGGAATCTCAATTGTTAAATGTAATAGAGATAGGGCTCGTATTTTGTTACCGTTTTCCCTTATGTGATTTAAACTGTTTATGTGGCATGTATGTTAGAACTTGTGATTGTGGAGTGGCTCCCACATATCACGCATAAGATAGGTAGAACCCATGATCATTACATGTTAGTATCATGCTAGGACATGTTATCTGTTTATGTGCTTGTTTGAAATGCATTTAAGTGTACTTGCATTAATCAAGACTAATAAAATTGGATAACATATATGTTGGTGAGGTCGAACCGGACAACTCTCCGGTTGATTCAAAAATTCCCATTAAATATTAAGCTAATTTCGAACAAATAGGTGTTTAATTCGAGATGCAAATTTTGAATTGAATTCCTAGCATTCCATCAATAGGTTTTAAGTTTAGTAAGTAAAGCTAGTTATTGTCCGCGAGTCGTGGGATAGCTAGTGGAGCTTATTAGTTCTTAGTTACCTAATTAATCATTTTAAATGGTCAATATTTCGTGGTCAATTTTAGCAAGGGCGATGTCCGCGAGTCGTGGGTCGTTCGAACTAAGTTTTGGTCATGATCTTATGATTGATGGGTCTAGCTTAACGCCTAAGTAAATATGGATGTCGCACGAGTCGTGGGTCCATATTGAAAGATAGGTGATGCAAAAACAATTACTAAGAGTTCTAAAGGTGTTAGAATTGGTAAGTTGTACCTACCTAGGGTTCTTACTTAGAATGTCCGCGAGTCGTGGGTTCGAGGTAAAATGCCTAGGATCTTAGTACCCATTGGGAAACGTGTTCCTCTTAGATCTTTGGGAATTCTAGATCTTTGAAAAACAGTGGGAGCTACATTAGATTAAAGACCTTATCTTTTGTATATCGTTATAATTCAGCATGCTCACTAGTTCTCTGTTTTACCATTTAGGTCGTAGATTCTGTGATTCTCTACGTGTTTTGAAATGGCAACCAAAAACCCTCTTGTATCGATCCTCGAGTCAAACAAGTTGACTGGTCCCAACTATTCTGATTGGCTGAGGAATCTAAAAATCATTTTAGATTCTGAGAAGAGAACTTATGTTCTCTTCGAAGGGGAGCCTAGTCCCGAAGGGGAGGCTCCCACTCGGGCCGAGCGGGATGCGATTCAGAAGTGGAAGGATGATAATCTCCAAGCCCGTTGCCTTATGTTTGCTAACATGTCTCCGGACTTGCAAAGGCAACATGAGGCCATGGAATTTGCTTGGGAGATTTACGACCACTTAGAGCAACTTTACCGCCCTCATGAACGTGTTACAAGGTATAACACTTCAAAGGAATTGTTCCACTTGAGAATGAGGGAAGGTTCAAGTGTCCATGAATATGGACTCAAGTTTCTTGCCCTTACTGAGAAACTTGCTTCCATGGACATGCCACTGAAAGATGAGCTTTCAGTGGATTTGTTGCTAGCTTCGCTCCCACCATCATTCAACCCATTTGTCCTTAACTTCAACATGAATCATGCTGGTGCTACCGTAGCTGAGCTGATTAGTCAGCTTGTGACTGCTGAAAGCACGATCAAGAAGGACAATAAGGTTTTGATGGTGAATGCTCCATCTTCCTCTTCTGGGCCTTCTAAAGGTAAGGGCAAGAAAGCCCAAAAGAAGAAGAAGAAACCCCTTAGGCCCACTGGTGGCATTTCGAAGGGGAAAGCCCAAAAGAATAAGCGTGATCAGAAAGAGGATGTTTGCTTCCATTGTGGCAAAGCGGGACATTGGAGGAGAAACTGCCCAGAGTACAAGGCTACTCTAAAGAAAGGTATCTTTCTCGTTGAAGTAAATCTTTCTATTAATTCTAGTTCTTGGGTACTTGATACCGGTTGTGGAACTCATATCTGTAATGATGTACAGATGCTAAGTGATGTTCAACAACTAAAAGAAGGAGAATGTGTCTTGAAGATCGGCGATGGCTCAAACGTTGAAGCTCGAGCTTTAGGCACATTTAGATTAGATTTAGGTAGTTTTGAGTTAGTATTAAATAAAGTCCTTTATGTACCGAGCATTATTCGTAATATAATTTCAGTTCCAATATTAGATTGTGAAGGTTATGAAACTTATATTAAGAATGGTAAATATTTTATCAAACGGAACAACTCTTCCGTTCACATCGGTACTCTAAGTAATGGACTTTACCTAACTCAAAATATCAATATTATGAATATACAACGAGAAACGAAGCGTAAGAGAGATGACAAAGTTTCAGCTCCCTTATGGCACGCTAGATTAGGACACATTTCCAAGAACAGAATTAGCAAGATAAACACTTTAGGATCATTCTCTGAAAATGATCTTAAAGAGTTAACTTCTTGCGAATCCTGTCTCAAAGGAAAAATGTCCAAAGTCCCTTTTAAGGGAACTGTGGAACGTGCCACTGAGGTTTTGGATTTGATCCATACTGATGTTTGTGGACCGCTTAGTGTAAGCACTAGAAACAATCATCAGTACTTCATAACCTTCACTGATGATTTTAGTCGGTATGGTTATGTATACTTAATGAAGTATAAATCTGAAGCTTTTGAGAAATTCTTAGA
This sequence comes from Lantana camara, assembly GCA_037501455.1. Taxonomy (NCBI): domain Eukaryota; kingdom Viridiplantae; phylum Streptophyta; class Magnoliopsida; order Lamiales; family Verbenaceae; genus Lantana; species Lantana camara. The sequence continues at coordinate 46,243,796 of CM074859.1, forward strand.
ATTTCAAAAGGAGGTTGAGAACCAAACTGGTCACAAGATCAAAGCACTTCGATCTGATCGAGGAGGCGAATATCTTAGTGAAGAATTCCTTAATCATCTCAAGGATAATGGAATTATCTCTCAGTGGACTCCTCCGGGAACTCCTCAGCTTAATGGAGTTTCTGAGAGAAGGAATCGAACCCTACTTGATATGGTTCGTTCCATGATGAGTTTCACTGACTTACCACCTTCTTTTTGGGGTTATGCCCTAGAAAGTGCAGCAAAGATTTTGAATCTAGTTCCCTCTAAGTCAGTCCCTAAAACGCCCTATGAAATGTGGCATGGTAAAATCCCTAGTTATTCTTACTTAAGAATTTGGGGTTGTCCTGCTTACGTGAAGAGGAAAGTGGGAGATAAGTTAGAATCTCGTTCTAACTTATGCTACTTTGTAGGTTATCCTAAGGAATCCATAGAATACTACTTCTATGATCAATCTGAGCAAAAGGTGTTTGTTTCCAGAAATGCTACTTTTCTGGAGGAACCGTTCCTTAAAGAAAAGCAAGGCAAGATCATAGAATTAGAAGAAGTACAAAGTGACCCCATACCACCCACTGAAGAAACGTCCCACTCTGATCAACCACAACCAATCACGAATTTCGATACACATGAAAATCCTCCTCTAATGCGTTCTGAACGTAATCCTAGACAGCCGGAGAGATGGTATGGATTCTTCCATGAAATCTCTCAAAAGGATAATGATCCTTCAACATATGAGGAGGCACTTTCAGATTCTGAGTCTGAACAGTGGATAGAAGCCATGAAATCCGAAATGGATTCCATGAACTCCAACCAAGTTTGGACCTTGGTAGATTTGCCTGATGGGGTCAAACCCATAGGTTGCAAATGGATCTTTAAGAGAAAGCTTGGAGTTGATGGAAGCATTGTAGCCTACAAAGCAAGACTGGTTGCAAAAGGATTCACTCAGAGACCCGGCGTGGACTTTGACGAAACCTTTTCACCAGTTGCAATGCAAAAGTCTATTCGGATCATGCTTGCCATTGCTGCATATTATGACTATGAGATATGGCAAATGGATGTGAAAACTGCCTTTCTCAATGGTGACATTGACAAAGACATTTATATGGAGCAACCCATAGGTTTCACATTCAGTGGGAGTGAGCAAAAGGTTTGCAAACTCCAAAGATCAATCTATGGATTGAAACAGGCTTCTAGGAATTGGAACATTCGATTTGATGAATCAGTCAAAACGTTTGGCTTCATCCAAATTTCGAATGAATCATGTGTGTATAGAAAGGAATTGGAGACCTCAGTGCAATTCTTAGTACTTTATGTTGATGACATCCTTCTTATTGGGAATTCGAAGGATGACATGAAAGTGACTAAGTTATGGTTATCGAACCAATTCGCGATGAAAGATCTTGGTGATGCGTCCTATATCCTTGGAATCAAAATCTATAGAGATAGATCTAGAAGGTTAATAGGACTATCACAGTCGATGTACATTGACAAAGTATTGAAGAGATTCAATATGGAGTCAGCAAAGGTTAAGAACCTTCCTATGAGTGTAGGAACATGTCTTTCAAAGAAGATGTGTCCTAAGACTAACCTTGAGAAGGAGAGAATGACTCATACACCTTATGCATCAGCAATAGGTAGCATAATGTATGCAATGTTATGTACTCGACCGGATGTGGCTTATGCACTTAGTGTGACAAGTCGTTTCCAATCTGACCCTGGAGATGGTCACTGGGCTGCCGTGAAGAATATTCTTAAGTACTTGAAGAGTACTAAAGATTTATTCTTAGTTTACGGAGGTCAGAAAGATCTTACTGTCGAAGGATACTGCGATGCAAGCTTTGCATCTGACTTAGATGATTTTAAGTCAATGTCAGGATACATTTTCTGCCTAAACGGCGGAGCAGTGAGTTGGAAGAGTTCCAAGCAAACTACCACTGCTGATTTGACCACTGAGGCCGAATACTTAGCTGCAAATGATGCTGCTAAGGAAGGTGTTTGGATTAGAAACTTCATTCAAGAATTGAATGTTGTTCCTAGCATGAAAGACACCATTACTGTGTTTTGTGACAACACTGGGGCGGTTGCTCAAGCAAGAGAACCAAGATCTCACCAACGGACCAAGCACATTATGAGGAAGTATCACCTAATCCGTGATATTATCAAAAGAGGAGATGTGCAAATTGAGAGGGTCACATCAGCAGAGAACGTGGCAGATCCACTTACTAAACCCCTTAGTCGAGAAGCTTTCCAAGGTCATCTTCAGAAGATGGGACTTAGAGTAGCTTTAGAATGGCTTTGACGGGCAAGTGGGAGATTGTTAGGAATAGTGCCCTAGAAAGCCGATTGTATATCCACTTTGTGCTTTTCCTTATTGTAATCACAGACAATCTTTGAATAAAATAACCAATTGAGGCAACACTTCTTTATATGCTCTTGTTTGGTATGCGTTTACTTTAGCTGTGCATGTATGAGAACTCCCCTAATCCTGATGACTTTAGGACTCTACCATTTAGGTGAAATGGTTCATGAAACGAACCCTATATCACATAAGTCATGATTAGTAAAATACTCCAAGCCGATGAGTCCTACAGACAGTGGGAGTGTCAACTTGACTCCTCTAAGGCTTGCTTGTGGGATCACGCCCTTAAGAAGGACCACCTTGTTTCATGGAGGTGCAAAGTGTATAGTTGATACGTGCGTGATACATGAGGGTGCTTACTTTAACAAGTAAGTTCACTGAGGTGCCCCGTGTGAGAACATTCCTAAATGGGAAAGGAAGTTTCTATTTCAGGAAATGGAAACTTCCAGATTAGGAAATATCTCACGAGTCATTGATGTGATTAATTGATCCTTAGACTTGAGGTTCCTTCTCACTTTATGAGTTAACTCTGTAGTCTTAGGTATAAGCTTTAAAGGGTGTCGCCTTAGACAACTGATTCAAGGCTTATGCTGGGGCTGCACAAGTGATTCATGAAAGTGAATGAGAATCAAGAAAGGACCTACACTTGCATTTGCAAGGTGATCTCTTATTGTGTAAGTCATTCATATGCCATATGGGGTCCTTAGCCAAGGCAGTAGATCAAGACATCAAGAAAAGGGTTTCTTGGATTGAGATCAAATGGGTATGAAATGCACTTAGCTTTAAGACTGGATTATTAGGGTTCTAATTATTCCCTTACCCTAGATCTTGGTTGAGAGATAGTAAGTAGGAGGATTGTATCTCACATGAATCAATAACTTAAAGGTTCTGTCGAATCCGAACATTCCAATTCAGCTAGGGGTTAAACACCTGTTGCTAGACTATGGTCGTTTAATCTGTGGACTGATTAATTAATTAGTGAATTAATTAATTAGGGTCACTGCTAATTGAATTGAGAACCTAGAGGGTCACACACAACAACTTGGTTACATGAGTTGAGGCTTGAAAATGATTAAACGAGTTAATCGAGCCTAGAGGGTTCCACATGTGTGAAGCCACACGTGTGGGTCACGTGAGTGACACGTGTCCTTGTGACACGTGTCACACACGTGAATTTATATATATATTAAATGATTAATTTAGTTAATTATTTAATAGACTTTGGTTTAATTTTGAATTAAAAAGAAAGTCTAATTTTGGAGAAAATAATCTAGTTAATTAATTATGAATTAATTAATTAGATAAAATAAGTTATTTATTTTATAATAAATAAAGTATAAAATTATCCAAAAATAGTTTGGATATTTTTAGCTCTCTTAAAAGTTGACTTGAAATAGAATTCAAAGTCAAAGTTGGAAAATACTTGATGATCAAGTAATAGGAGAGAGAGGGACCAAATCCTTTGTCCATTAGGACTAGGTTCGGCCGCCCCTCCCCTTTCCTATATATAGGGGAGCTCATGCTCCCCTTTAGAGCTAATTGACAATTCTTGGTTCATGTGTTGAACACCTTCCTTTCTCCAAGATTAAATTAAACCCTAGGTTAAGCCTAAACACTAACTAGAGAACTAGCATCCTTACTAGTTAGATTGTGATCAAGTTGGTGGACTTTCTCTAGAGACTTCAAGTTAGAAGTTTGAAGATTCGAGCTTTACCAAGGAGAGGGGATCAAGCCGCGTGAAGAGCGTTCTTGGGTGGCTTGAAACGCTTCAAGAAAGAATAAAAGAAAAGTAAGTTTTCTATCTTTACGGATTTGGTTACACGATTGCGAGTTCAAGGTCCTTTTGTTGGGAAAATTTTTTAAATTCCGCTACTTTCTGATTCGTGTTTTCCAACAAAAGGAAACGAAATACAATGCATGGGACTCGAGCTATCCACACCCACAACACAAAACAACCGCCTAGCTCCAACTCCAAGCACCTGTAACTCAAAGAAAGGGGAAAAAGGGGAAAACAACAATGAGGGTCAGTCCGAACGACTGGTGAGGGGGCTAACACACGCACCCATACATATATAAGAACAAAGCATAATCAAAGCTGAAGGGGGGGGTTCATCGACCGGGTGTTGTTTTTGCATTCTAAAACATTTTAACCCGTGATATTATGTATAGCAAAAAGAGTTTAAGGCCAAAGGCCAAAATCAACCAAGTTTTAGAGTTAGAAATCCACCCCCGTTTCATAACCATAAACGCAACATAAATAACTCGGCGAGAACGAGTTCCAACCTACTTACTCCATACCATAAGCAAAACTCATAAATCAATCCCACCTAAACACCGTTTGGGGAAGAGAGAGGCCCCTCTTAACCCCCGCACTTACAAACTTAAAATGAGTCGGAGGGGATCCTCCGACTCCTTCGACGGGTCACAAAGCACACCGTCTGAAACAAGAAGACCCACCTTCCCCTCGACCTCCCGAGGATGGGCTAAGCCTTCCTTTGATGGAGTTGTGTTGATGAGAGAGCCCGGTAACCCCACGGTTGACCCGAGAATGACATACCACTTCTCCGGTTGGGCCCACACACAAAAGTAGAAGAAATATAACTGAAGAGACTTAATTTTCACAAGGCTTATCTCGCTAATACAGACATTCTTAACAAAGCTTTCAAAGTAAACGAAAATAGAGCCTAGATACATATAAAAGCGTTTTTCCAAACTCCATGACAAACGGGACAAAACCCACAAAATACTTATTAAACACGTATCTACATACATATATATATATATATATATATATACACCACATGTGGGTTCAAAATAAAAATTAGGGTTGTAGGTCATATTAACTAAAAGAAACAAAACCTCACCTTTCCACGTAAGTGGAGCAAAAGGACATGCAACGGGCCAAAATAGATACTTAGCGAACTCCCTTGCTACCCATGGAACCAAGAGCTTAACAAAAGAAACAAAAAGGATACTTTTAGACTCAAAATGTACCAAGTATACGCTCGGGAAATGCATATGATGCAAATGGAATGCAACACTTAAGGCATATGAGTTCATATTTCACATATTTCACATTAAACGAATTCACAATTCAAATACTTGCAATTTAACACATAAATTAGCATATTAGCAATGCATATATAACATAAAGTAGCAAGAAGAGGTCATAAAAGGTGAACAAAGGGAGCAACAACTCAATCATGCACGTAGGTTACCATGTATAGCACATAAGATCATATATTGCACGTTTCAAAGTAAACGGATCCACAAACTTAATACAACACTCATGACATATTTTTCAAGCATTAAAGACATCAAATTCATGCATTAGAGAGTGATAACACACCATAACATGCATACAACCAAGCACATTTCACATTAGGAATAAGATCAGGAGGGAAACGAGCAAACAAAACAAACAAACGAAGAAAAGGCAAGAACGGACCAGCAGGGGGGGCTAACGGACATTAGTACCTCCCCTTCCTTGCCCCACTAACAGCCATTAGTGGGGTCAGTAAGGGCCCCAAAAACACCAAATGCCCCCTAACGGGCGTTAGCTTACGCAGGGCAGGAGATTTCGAACTCCAGCCCTTGTTTCAGCTCCAAAACCCTAAGAAAACCATCCCACAATCATGCTAACACATAATACAAGGTTCATGCATCGAATATTCAAAGATTCATGTCCTAATTCATGACAAAGCCGAAGCTAAAGTGAGTGAAAGGAAGAGATGTATCAACAAGTTCAAGTTCTCTAAAAACCTTCAAGATTCAACAATGGTGGAAGCATAGATTCTTATCTAACACTTAATACAAGTTCATATAACTCATAAAGGATGACTTAGGAGCACATATCATGCATCAAGCTCAAAGAAATTACAAGGGAGCATGCTAGAATTCAAGAAATCCATGAAACCCTTACTATTCACTATATAAGCCAACACTCATGCAAACCTTGAAGAAAATCTAAAAAATTGGACTTAAACGCACCATATAGACATGGAGAAGCCAAAAATGGACTTACCTCTTCAATTGGAGAAGAAATGGTGGGGTGAAGAGCTCAAAATCTTTAAAAATTTGGAAAGTGCTTCTCTTCTTCCTCTTCTTCTCTTTAGAGCTGATGTTGGGGAACGTTTTCTACTCTTTTCTTGGTATGGTTCGAATGAGAGAGAGGGATAGGGGTTATGGATGAGGTCAAGGCATAAAATTCATGGTTGGTGGCTCAAATGGGGTCATGTGGGGCCCACAAGGCAAGACTAGCCAACAAAAGGTAGCTCTTGGCGCAAGGTGCTTGTTCCGGTTGAAATTCGGAGGTTCAAATGGGCCTAGAAAAATATGAATCTGGATTTCTTGGCTTTTTCTCTTCGTTAAGAGTCCAACACGTATTTCGGAATTCAAATCTGAATTCCCGAGCTCAAGTTACGCCACCCGGAACCCTAGGTGCGCTAAATGCCCTTGAACCGTCCTCTAGGTTCCGAAAAAACAAAAGGAATACAAAACCAAACCAAACGAACTCTAAAACAGAAAACGAGTATAACACTAAGTTAATAACTCACATAATTCATGCATGCCAAGTTTTCACAAAAATCGGAATTGAAATCGAACGCATATAGGTCAAGTTCTTGAGCACATAAGCATAAACGTACAAATAAATTCAATTAATCAAATTAACACTAAAACATCAAATAAGTGCATAATTAAATAATTTAAATGCACATATAACACTCTCGTTACAATATACCTGGAGAGCCGGACGAGCGGGATGTTACATAGGCTCTGGCGGATGTATAGCTGGGGCAAGGCTCGTTTCGAGGAGCTTACGGAGATGCAGAGAGAGCATTTAGCTCGGATTCCAGATAGGCCAGATGACGAGTTCGGGATTCTTCACAGTACCGTGCCAGTTGTTGATAAAACTAATGACGGAGCTCAGGTTACTGTGAGAGGACTTCGCACAGGGTTAGCAGGACTACGAGCTGAGTTGACCACCATGATTTGACGAGTTGAGGATTTAGCATACTATATTGATGAGAGATTTGATGAGTGGGAGGCTCGATTGTAGGAGAAGTTCGAGGGGTTCTCTACTCGTCTGGATCAGTATTTTGGAGGCCCCCCATCACCTTGAGCATGCTATTGTTATTTCCCTTGCATTTTTCTTAGATATTCTGCTTGGACATGTTCTTATTGATGTGGTTGCATATTATTTTTTGCTACACTTATTTCTTTGCTTTGTTTTGAACTCCATGGGTTTCGTTCATGCCAATTGTGCCCTTCTTACCATGAATTTGTGACTTGTTATTTGATTGTTGAATGCATGTGATTATCAATTGCCTTTGCACTTGATCCGTATTTTTCTAGTCACTTCTCTCAGGTAGTGGAAGCTTTGCTAGCACGTTACCTGTCTTCATGTGGTAAAGGGGTTTTCTTGAACTTTAATTCTTTCATTTGCATGAGGACATTGCAAAGTTTAGGTGTGGGAAAGCAATTATGAGAGTTATTTGAATATTTGCATGTTTAGATCTATTGTATACTGGTGAATTGCTAGAATTTGAGAAATTAGGAGAATTTTGAAAATTTTCCCCCGTTTTGAACTTTTTCTTCGAAGTTTGATTGTTGAGCTTTTGGTAGAATGGGTTAGGCTTTTTGAATTGAGGAAAATTGCATGAGAATTGATGATTTAGAGTATTAGGATGCCCTCTTTATTTGAGCACTTTTGAACGTGATAATGTACTTTGCTTAGAAAGATAGTTAGCGATTTCCAAATAAGTCTATGAATTGATTAGGACGCATTTTAGTCCTATTGATGCGAAAATTTTGAGTTGATGATAAACTAAGGAAGTGAAGTAGGCATTCGTTATCGGAGGATATTAAGCTTTTCTTTGTAGCCATTTTTCACTAAATAATGAAATCTTATTAACCCCGCTGAGCCTAATTGTTGTGCCTGATTTTTTATAGCCACAATATAAGCCAATTGCACAACATAAATATACCTACCTTGTTAGTTTTACACCAAGGCTTGCTCGTTTGATTTTTATGGAGAATATCTATCTTTGGATCCCTTTTGATTATTCTTGTGATTGAAATTGAGAGTTGTATGTATAAAGAAAAAGAATGAAAGAAAGTTGTGAAAAAGAAAAAGATATGAAAAGTGAAAAAGAAAAGAGAAAGAGCAAAAGAAAAGAAAATCATGCAGAGTGTGAAATTGAGAGGTGGGATACAAATGTATAAGTGTGGGGTAATTAGGGTTTAATGGTCAAAGAAGAATGCTTAGTGAGTATAGAGATTAATCGATGTAAGCTTGGTAAGTAGTCACTTGATCCAAATTGTTGGGAAAACACGAAAGGAACGCAGCGGAAATTTAAAATATTTCCCAACTAAGCAAGAATCGGAACATACAATTCCTATTCCTTGGTTCATAGAGATCAAGAAACTCACTTAGGTAATAGCTTTCTTGACACGTTCTAGCCGCCCAAGAACGCTCTTCACGTGGCTTGATCCCCAAAAGCTCCTTCGAATCTTTCAAGACTCCACGATAGCAGCCCTCTAGAGAAATAGTCCACCAACCGCGATCACGATCCGAATAGGGAGGATGCTAGTTCTATATTCAGTGTCTAGGCTGTAGCGCCCAGAACGGTGGGCCACCAAATCCCCCGCACTTAAACCCGAACCCACATATGAAATGGATTTCCATACATGAGTCCGAGTTCAAGCGAACAGGAACCTACACTCACACACTAGGCTAAGCGGGGCTAAACTCGAACAGAGCGCGCAAATAAACAAAACAGATATGCGGAAGCAGTAAACAGGATCGGAAAGAGCTCTATAACGAACATACACGTCATATACAATAGCCTCACGGCCCAAAAGATTGAGTATGTACATCAAAAGTCCATAATTCTTCAAAATACAACTCAGGCATCAAATACATAATAAGGGTATCCAAAATGCAAGAAGTACGAATGCAACTCGACCTAGACACACAAGTACAAGACCAACACTCGCACTTCCCCGCCTAGCTCGGTACACCTGAAAGGGAAAGGAGAGGGTCAGTCTAACAACTCGAGTGAGTGAGGGGCTTAACACACCCACACCTTAAATACGTATAGAGCATAGCATAAATCAAAAGTGATAGTCATGAATCGAGGCTAGGGTTTTGCATACCAAAACCATTTCCCAAAGCTAACATATAGTAAGAAAAGCACCTATCTCGATCCATAATCTATCAGTCAAACATAACCAAAAGCCCAGCGAGAACGGACTATCCCTTACTCCTTCAAACATACATATCAAATCACAAATCCACCCTCGCATCCATGGTGTATCGGGAATCAAACCCTAGCACCTACATTACTAAAAAACATACGGGGTAGCTAACCCACGATATGCCTTCCCCGGTTATCCGCCGAGGGCTCAAGATATCACGCCTTCCCAACCTCCCTAGGTCGCACGTGAATATCTCAAATGAGAGCGTACACAGGGGTCAAACCCGGCGACCCCGTGGTCATCCTGGGTCTTCCTTACCCACGTCTCCAGGGCCCACATAACAAAACGGACCAAATTTCCATCTTTCAGGGCACAACTCGCTCAACATAACAAAACGTACTAAAAGAGATTCAAAACTCAAGCTTATATATGCTCTTACTTATATCATTTCCATAAAGTTCAAATCTTCCACAAGATCATAAACATAATTTAAGCACTCATATTTAAATATGTATAACATATCCGCATGCGAGTGAGAAATCATCACATTATAGGCCATAGGTTAATAGCTAATAATTCCTAACCTCACCTTAACAAAAGAGACAAAAGGTAGGATCGAACGGCAACCAACCACCTAAGCTTCGGGCTCTTGCGCGACCGGAAGAGGCTTTGAAACGCAAAAGAGAACAAGACCCGAGACTTAGACTCAATTATAAACCAGATAGACGCTCGGCAATGCTTGTGAATGCAAGGAATGCAATTGAAATGCATGAATATGCCAAATAAATCCTACCAATTCTTATTCACACAATTCATATCAAATAAGGTCATAAGTTCAAAACAAGGCACATAACGCATAATATAACAAGCTAACATTGCATACAAGTCATAAATGAAGAAAGAAAATACAAAGAAAAACAACGAAGCGATAAAACGAGCAAGTGCCGCCGCCATATTTTCAAATGACACGGCCTTGTTGGGTTTTAGTTAAAAATAGACACGGCCGTGTCCGATTTTATAAAAATAATTTGCCCCAAGTCGAGAGGCTGACACGGCCGTGTCCAAAACATGTACAAAGCTGACACGGCCGTGTTGGCCCTTCGTCTTCGAAAAAAAATACAGCAGCTACAGTAACTCTGCGCCAAAAAACAGAGGAAGAGCAGAGCAACACGCAGCAACAACAAGAAACAACCTCAAACCACAAAACTCATACAAACCAAGGCAAATCACTTCATGATCAACATATAATCTCCCAACTATCACAAAAGTTCAAGAATCATCATATATCTCAAGTTCATCCAAGCAAGAATTTGAATTCCATTAATGGTAACCTTCACCAAGCTCAACCATAATCAAAAGGGGAATCATATAATCAATTTAGACTCATAAGAGATCAAATATATAACTTTAAATCAAAGCTCAACTCCATGAAACCAAGGTGATCATCAAACCCTCATAATTCATGCCATTCTCCATAATCACACCAAACTTAGCTCAAAGCATGGAATTAATAGCTCAAAATGATCATATAATCATGTACATATCAAATACTAACTTACCCCTTGAAGATGATGGAAGAAAATGGAGGAATGAGCTCAAATTTCCCTTGAGGTGAATAGTGACGAGTTGAAGCTTTGAACTCCAAAGTTGCTGCACCTTTTCTCTCTTTTCTTGTATCTACCGAGATAGAGGAGAGGGAGAGATGATAGTATATGGTGTTGGTGGGTTGTGGGGCCAAGGTTGAGGGTAATATACCAAGAATTGAGGGACTAAAGTGCAAATAGGAGAAAGTAGTCATATAGGAGCGAGGTAAGTTTCCGGTCGGATTTCGGAGTATCGAATGATCTTAAAAGGTTATGAGGCTTAGTCCATCGAACCCGAATCGTCGAAACGAGCTCAATGGTTGGGACATAATTCGAATCCGAATTCCCGAGCTCAAAATACACACACTGGAACCTAAGTTGCACTAAAAGCGTTTTAGCCTCCTTTAGGTTCCAAACAAAACAAATAATTCAAAAGCTCAACAAATAGATTCGAAAACATAAAACGAATATAAATGAAAGTTCATAACACGTAATTCTCCAACATACTAAAACAACGAAAAATTCCGAATTCAATTCAAGCATAAACGAATCAATCCATAACAAATTTCGTACATACTCAAATAAGAATCATTCAAATTCATAAGAAATATTTAAAGTAAGAATTAAAAGAGTAAAGAATATAAATTTAAATAATGTAAATCGTGCACATACGTCATACCTGTACGGTCTGGAAGTCGGCGTGTCACATAGGCTCCTAAGGGTTACTGTATAATTATGGAGGAGGAGAGTTTTTTATCACTTTCCCATGGGGTTCTGTAACAGCCCAAAACAGGGCCTGGATGAAAACGGTAAGCTAAGGGTATTGGTAAAGCGTTTATAGACCGTGATCCAACTTTTTGAACCATCATGCATTGCATTCTTACATGAACTTTGTGGTCGTATATGATCTGACATGTTTTAATGGGGAATTCTTGACCTTTGATACAGTTTACTATTCATAACCTGAGCCTACTTTGTTCATATTGCTACTCGAACCCTAGAGGTTCACCACACATGTTTCCCTATCATTTGAACTTGTTTCCCAAGCTCAGAGAGTCTTTCTTGAACCATAAGGGTATTTTTGGAACTTACCGACCAAAGTTACTATTTATCAGAAAATGAGCTTTTGATTCTGATATCTTTTCCTACCTGAATTTACAGTCAAAGCGACCCCTGAGTCAAGATGAGTCTTTTGAAATCATTCTTGACTTGGAAATCTATTCTGAACTTTGTTTTATTGTAAATGTTTACGAAAACCCTAGTTCACTATTCCTTCTACGAACGGTTTTCATTCGGAAAATGTTTTCTCTTCGGATTTGGACTACTTGAGCTATTTCAAGATTTTTTGAGATGTTTTACAACTCTTGATTCAAACCCTAGCTTGAAATTTTGAAGCGTACGCTTGTACGTAAGAATTCACTATTCATGCTACGTTTTCAACTTTTTAACGGTAAAATGTTTTATTGTCGATATTGGACTAAAAATGCTTCTCGATTTATTTCTTGAATTTTGGAAACAATCCGGACTTGAAAATCATTCCCGAAAGTCGTTTTTCACTCGTGTTGAGTTTCGTGCTCAACTTTTATTCACTAAAACTAATGTATCTTTCAAACGGTAAATCCGATTTTGACGTATGAATATGCGTTTCGAAGCTAATTTTTGCCCGGATGGAATGTTTATACTTCCGGCCACTTACCTTCACGTTTTAGAGGTGAAATGACCGAAATACCCCCCAGCAGTCCCATTTTAGCTTCAATATGCCTAAAGCTTTCAAGAGAAGCTATCCCACTTTTGCTCTCATACCCTTACCTCAAGTTTATTTCCAATGTGAGGGGCTTCTCTTCAACTATAAATAGAGGGCAAGAGGAATTTCATTCCTTTCTCAAAGTTGTGTTAACAACACCCTTTCTTCTCCCTCTCTCCCCCTCTTTGCCGTGAGGCTCCCCCCCTTGAGCTAGGTTAGTTGTTTTTTTATTTTATGCTATAGTTTTATGTTATGTTTTAGTTAGTTTACGTTTTTATGTTATGGTATGTTTATATTATGTTTAGGTTGGGTCTTAGGGTCTTCCCTAAGCCATATAGGACTTTATTTTATACATTTATTATATAGTTTTCATGATATGTTTTGATAGTTGTTTATATGTTTTAATTGTTTAGTATATGCTTGAATATGTTATGAAATGCTCTAGTATATGCTATGATCATGTGATATGGTTGTTATATTATGAGAATTGATGCATGATTGTGGAATTTGAATTATGTTCATGCATGCTAGCTAATGGAATAGTGATTTACAAGTAATTATGTCACAACTTGTTACATGTTACATGCCTAAGGTTCAAGACATGATATATGATATGATATGATATATGTTGAGACATGTTCTTATATGGTTACATGATTCTTGAATTATGACTTGAGCTTATGATATGATATGGATTAATGGATTGGAGCCTTGATCATATGTTATACACTTTAATAGTATCACATGTTATAACCTAAGATAGAATAGAGTTTCATAACTTGATCTTATGCCTTAATTGAACCTCTTAACCATAGGTTATACCTTTAACCTAGATCAAACTTGATTATAATGACATGAACTTCGAACTATAGGTTATAATCAAGATCATAATTTAATTAGGGTGTTTGTATGTGTGCATGCCGTATGTGTGTGTGTGTACGTGCATGGTGTGTGTGTGTACCGTGTGTGTGGGTGTGTGCGTATAGTAAGGGTTTGACCCGACCCTTTGACCCGACTTGTGAATAGTAACATGTGAATAGTAATCGTGAATAGTAATCTGGAATAGTACTTTTGAATAGTGCTTTTAAATAGTAAAAATGAAATAAAACTTGTGCTTTCTTAATAGACATTTGCACCAAGGATTTCCGTATCCAGGGTCTAAAATGTGTTTTCAAAATGTGTTTTCTTTCGAGGACTTGTTTCATAACTTAAAGTTTGCGATAGGATTCATAAATTGACTAAAGCTTACTCGGTTATAGTAAGATCATAGTCCAACGTTAAGAGTAACTCACTTTAACGTATTCCTTTGTGTGTTACCTTTCTTGAATACCTTAAATGGTATTACTCTCTTGTGTTATATGTTCCTCGTTCATATGTTTCATGCATTTCCTGTGCATCTTGGTTAGTAGTGGGTCTTAGTTCTTAAGCTCACTCTAGTACACCACCTACAGGAGTTAAAGTCGACCACTGGGATCCCCAGGGCACCGCATAATCTGTCTACCTACCTTTTGTTACTATTATGTGAGGTGAAGTTAAAATGTTTCCAAACTGGAACCACGATTATGCTATCGTATCATATGTTTTGAAAATTCAAAGCTAAACCTCGTTTTGAACTATCCATATTATCGGGACATTCTTTTGAAAGGATCATTCATACTTTAATAGTATACCTTGATCTACAGCACATGTTTTCCAAAGTTCTGCATTCTTGTTCAAAGACAGTTACATGATCTGCATATGTTTTCAAAGTGCAGTTTCACATGTTTTACAGACAGTATCACATGTTTTACAGACAGCATCATATGTTTACAGACAGTTTCACATGTTATAGTTAGCGCCCGGAGTGGTACTCTGGTCACTGCTAATCTTGAAATGCAAGCACACAGTTTACAGTTTGGGCTCGGCGGTTATGTGTAGAGGTGATGTTCGGGAGGTTTGAGCCAACGACATCACTAATACCGGCTGCCACAATTAGACAATTGACACCGACTTTTAACAGGAGGTTTGTTAAGTCAGGACAATCTGTCTGGGAACGGACAACAAATCTGTTCCCATTACATGTTTGTAGGTCGCCTAGGGCTAGCTACCTGAAGTGACAACCGGTGGAGGATGGTGCATGTTTGTATGTGAGTGGGGTATTGTTGACCTTGGTCCGATACTCTACTGTGTGTGGACTTATTGTTGACCTCGGTCCGATACTCTACGAAATCATGTTTTTTGGAGTAAGGATGGAGAAGCCTAGCTTGCGGGCAAAATTCTGTTTCATAAATGATGGTTCATATTTGGAAAAGTTCACTTTACCCTTATCCCATTTTACGAAAGAACTATGAACCATCTAGAGCATATGTTTGCGCGTGTGATAGCATTCATGAAAAGAGTTTTGAAACTCATATTCTTTTACAACATTGCATTCAAACAGTTTTATCAAGTGAACTTGTTTCAAGTTCTTCTTTAAAGCTTTGCATTAACTGTTTTGAACTACACTTCAAGTTCTTTATCACTCAGTACTTTCTTTTAAGTATTCCCTCACTTAGTCCTTTTGACTAATACCTCTCCCGTTTTCTTGCCTCGTGGTTTCAGGTCTTGCAGCCGCAGTCTAGAGGTATCTTGAAGCTCTAGATTGTCATTTTTGTTTCAGTCAGGACTTAGTATTACTTCCTTTTGTGTCCTGCATATGTTTTATGGCTGCATCACTTTATATTTCTGAATACTTGAGTATCCTTGTTATACTCTTTCTGCTACTCTGTTACCGATATTTTGAACTCTGTTATATCGGTGCTTATATGTGAATATGTTATATGTTCTCATATGCCAAGTCTCTCTTGCACGGTCAATATGTTCTTGCTTGTTATATGCCATCACGCACATGTTTTGAAAAGTTTTAAAATACTCTGATTTTTCCGCTACATAGCCACATCGTTATACATGTATAGTTCCGAGATAGACATCCGTTCGCTGAAGTATTTCTTGAGTGATGGCTCACACCATTACTGGAGAGGTGCTTCAGTGCGGGGGTTGAGACGCCGCTCTCCTCATATTCCAGTACGGGTGGGGGCGTTACAGCCTGAGGTGGTATCAGAGCATCAGGTTAACTAAGAAGAGACTTAACCTAGATTGCTCTCATATTGCATAATGGATTGTTCACGCACTGCATCAAGGATCATTCTCATATTGCATCAGAGACAGGATATTTGGGGATTGCATGGTTCTGTTATCTGGATTTCATATCTTTGGTATCTTCTGTATAGCTATGGCAGTTCAGCCACACCAGGATCCTAATCAGCAGATGGATGAGGCTTTCTTTGAGCAGTTTGAGGCCCCGCGTCCTGTGGCAGTTTCTCACCGTGGAGGCACTCGTTTCTACACCTGGCGCAGGTCTAGGAACAGTGGCAGACCTGGGTATTCCTATCCTAACAGAGTTGTGCACTATCTCGAGTCTGAGAGAGATGGTTACTTTCAGGAGTATCAGAGGACCCGTGAGGTCAGGTTGGAGTCTATGCGCAATCAGGATCAATCACTGCAGTACCAGATTAATAGGGACATCGCTCGTGAGCATGCTGCAGAGATGACCCATATTGCTGATCAGAGGGCTGCTCGTATTGCTGAGTTGGAGATAGATCTTATGCAGAAGACTATCGACCGCCACACTTCTATGGAGCGTCACCAGCACTGCCGTGCACGCGTGAGAGCTAGCCTGTATGATACCTATCACTTGTCCGATGAGCAGGCAGTTGAGGAGGTCTAGGGTCAGGATGTCAGTCAGGCCTCTCAGGAGCCCGAGCCTATGCAGGAGCAGTCTGATGGAGGTGATGGAGGATCGGATGACGATGATGATGATGGCGGAGATGACCCAGCAGGACAGAAGGTGTATTCCATGAATTATATAAAATAACTAAAAAAGAAAGATTTTTCTTTTTTTTTTTCAAACTGTTTGAATTTTTTTTTTGACTCGTAACATACGGCTAAAAACAAGACAAGAAGAGGGTCAGCAGTCTCTGCCGTTGCAGGTCCTTCTCCTTCCGCCGAGACGGCCCTCTTTTTTTTCTTTTATTTGTTCACCGCGGCACGAAATCATAAAGAAGCTGGAATAACTCAGAAAGAGAGTGGCGCCTAGCCGTTGAGAGCGTTTGTTGTCTTTGTAGAGGAACAGTACGATCTTGGATTGGCCCCCTTCGCATGACCTAGAAAGAAAAAGAAGTCCTTGCTACTATAAGGCGTTGCTGTCTCTAATGAAACCACCAGGGGTTCTTTGGACCACAACTACCACGGTTGATTTGTGAAGGAGGTTTCTATATATAGTATTGATGCATATATATCTATCTATGGATGGCGGACGTATACCCGGGCCAGTTCAGGACTGACTTTTGGATGAGGGGATGTATAGCTATGATAGATGATCCCCGACTTTTGGCACCACGGATGACGGTTCAGATGACTTGGTACCTACTAGGTTATTTTCAGCAGGGTTGGATGGATTGGTAAGGCCTGTAAGGGAGTCAACTCGATAGTATCGGGTCCTCCCCATTTTGGATTAATACTGATAACATGTGGCCTGTAGTAATTTTACCAAACCTTGCACAGTTATAAGACTTTCGGCTTTATGTTAGATATCTGTTTAGTGGTTTCCATAACTGTCATTGCATGAGTCTTAGAGTTGCTTCAAGATACCATTAGGACCGTTGATAGGATCATGTCATTTCATTTATTGTTAGCATGCTATTATTCTGGATATGTTGATCATGCTTCTTATCATGTTACACGTATTACAGTTCTGGTTGATATAACAGTACACGTTTTGTTCCCGTTTACATGTTGATCATGCTTTGGGATATGTTATACATGTTTCTGATATGTTGATATGTTACATGAGCTTTTGTTCCCGTTTACATGTTGTCTGATAGTTGTTGTCTGATAGTATGATTTGTGTGGAGATCTTGAATCTTTGCTAATATGTTGATATGGGAATGTGTTGTTCTCATACTTACATGTGACTATGTGGGAATGTGAATACGTGGTTACGGATTCTGTGAATCATTATATGTCATGCATCGAATATGTATCTGAATGCTTGTGAATTCACTAACAACATGCCACCGAGAAGAGTAGCCTGGAATTGTGTACCACCACCGCCACCCCAAAGAGATGTCACGCCACCCTCTGAACGGGAGGGAGCTCCAGAATTAAGGGATGTGATACGACAATTCGCAAGAGCTTGTAATCAGAGAAATAATCCTCATAATGAAAGGTCACTGGAAAAGTTTCTGAGGATGAATCCACCTAAGTTCTATGGAGAACCGAACGACCTAAAGGCTGAGAATTGGATTACTAGTCTTGAGAAGATTTTCGAGGCTATGGAAATCAATTCAGAGGATCGTGAAAGAGTTCGGTATGCTACTTTTCTTATGGAAGGAGCTGCATACAATTGGTGGAAGCACGTTCAACACATGTGGATTGAGAACAACGTTGAAGGAAGTTGGGATGAGTTTATCGGAGAGTTTCAGCAGAAGTACATGCCTCAAGTAACTCGTGATGCACGAGAGGCTGAGTTTATGAGTCTGGTGCAGGGAACTATGAATGTGATGGAGTATGAGGCTAGGTTTGTGAGGCTGATCAAGTATACGCCTCATATTCTGAACGATAAGCGTCGCAAGACGAAGAGGTTTATCGATGGACTGAAGCCCGGACTTCAGTGGGCACTTGCTTCTTTGGACATTTAGACCTACAACCGGGTTGTTGATAGAGCGCTAAGGGTTGAAGTTGCACATAAGGAGATCAAGATAACTACTGCACGTCAAAGACCTTCTAACCCTAAGCCTTATCAAGGGAACAAGCGACCATCCGGATCTTTTCTCCAAGGAACCGAAAAGAAGCCAATGGTAGCACCACAGCATCAGCAGTAGAAGGCTCCACAGAAACAGCAAGCACAGAAGCAGAAGGCGCCACAGCAGTATCAGAGGGCGCCACAGCAGCAACAGAAAGCACCCCAACAGGCTCAAGAGGAAATTGTTTACCGATACTGTCGCCTAACGGGACACACTGAGGAGAACTGTCGCAAGAAAACTGGACAGTGTTTCGTGTGTGGTTCGCCTGAGCACCAGATAGATAGCTGCCCAAACAAGATCAGGAGATTTGGGGTCCAGGATAAAAGAAAAGCGGTGGTGGGTACGACGAGCAAACCGGTAGTCAAAGGCAGAGCTTATGCTTTGGATGGTAATGAGGAGGTTGGTCCTTCGTCTGTTGTGGAAGGTATTGTGCACATTCTTAACACGCCAGTTAACGTCTTGTATGGCCCTGGTGCCAAGCATTCACTTGTTGCATCTAAATTATGTGCGCATTTACAGTTTCCACTTGAATACTTGCCATATAAATCTGAAGTGAGTAATCCTTTGGGAACTTACCTTGTTACGGATCAAGTATATAAACGTTGCCCTATATGTATTGGTACCCGTTGTTACCCGACGGATCTTATTGAGCTGCCGATAACAAGATACGACGTTATACTCGGTATGGATTGGCTGTTTAAGTACCGCGCTAAGTTGGATTGTTACAAGAAAGAGATCATCTTGGAAGAAGATGAAAGTGGGACATCAGAAACGAAAGTTGAGAAGTTATCAATTGTTTCCTCGATGGAAGCTAAGAAGTTGATTCAGAAAGGAGCTAGCGGTTTTGTTGGTTATCTTTTGAATAGACCGAAAGATCAACTTAAGATCGAAGAAGTGGAAGTGGTGAACGAATTCTTAGATATGTTTCCTGAGCATTTGAATTCGTTACCTCCTGACCGAGAGTTGGAGTTTACAATCGAAACGATAGCAGGAGCTGAACCGTACTCAAAGACACCTTATAGAATGGCTCCAGCTGAATTGGAAGAACTAAGGAAGCAATTGGACGAACTGATAGAGTCTGGATATGTTCGACCGAGCACATCGCCGTGGGGAGCACCTGTGTTTTTCTTTAAGAAGAAGGATGGATCATTGCATTTATGCATTGACTATCGGGAGCTGAATAGGATGACGATCAAGAATTAGTATTTTCTCCCTCATATCGAAGAGCTATTCGATATACTTCAAGGATCAAAGGTCTACTCTAAGTTAGATCTAAGACAAGGGTATTATCAATTGAAGATCAGGGAAGCAGATATTCCGAAGACTGCTTTCAACAGCCGATACGGACATTATGAGTTTGTAGTAATGCCGTTTGGTTTGACGAACGCACCAGCTATATTCATGGATATGATGCACCGTATATTCAAGACGTTTCTCGACAAGTTTGTAGTAATCTTCATAGACGATATATTGGTGTTTTCAAAGACACCGGAGGAACATGCTGAACATCTTCGAATCGTGTTACGCACTTTACTGGATCACAAGCTATATGTAAAGTTCAGAAAATGTGAGTTCTGGCTTGAGAGAGTTACGTTTCTCGAACACATCATATCAGGATCTGGAATCGAAGTAGATCCCTCGAAGATTGAAACGATCATGGATTGGAAGTCACCAAAGAATCCTTTAGAGGTAAGGAGTTTTCTGGGATTAGCTGGCTACTACCGAAGGTTTGTCAAAGTTTTCTCGAAGACAGCTACACCTCTCACTAAGTTGACAAAGAAAGAAAGGAAATTTGAATGGACTGAGAAGTGTGAACAAAGTTTTCAAAGATTGAAGGAGATGCTAACAACTGCACCCGTGTTAGCATTACCAGAAGGAAGAGAAGGTTACACTGTCTACACCGATGCTTCGAAAGAAGGACTAGGAGGAGTTTTGATGCAGAATGGAAAAGTGATTGCGTATGCATCAAGGAAACTCAAGACGCATGAAGTTAACTACCCGACACATGATTTGGAGTTAGCAACGATAATTTTTGCTCTTAGAAAGTGGAGACATTACCTGTACGGGGTTACGTTTGAGATCTTTACTGATCATAAGAGCCTGTGCTATCTATTCACTCAAAAGGAGTTGAATATGCGACAGAGGAGATGGATGGAATTTCTGGAAGACTACGATTACATTATTCAGTACCATCCAGGAAAGGCGAATGTTGTAGCCGATGCACTGAGCAGGAAAGTTCGTTTGGCACAGATTTCTGCCAATCCCGAGATTGATCGAAGAAAGAATGGAGGTGATAACTAAAGCTCGAATCGCGAATGTTGTGATGATATCACCCTTGAAAGAGCAAGTGTTGGAAGCTCAGAAGAATGACGATTGGATCAAGAAATGTCTCGAATCTAAGGAGAAAGATGATGAGACTAAGTTCAGGGTTAATGAACATGGAATATTGAGGTACAAAAATCGAGTATGCGTACCAACTGTTTTAAGGAAAGAGATTCTCGACGAAGTGCATAAGACTAAGTACACGATACATCCCAGAGGTACTAAGATGTATCAAGGTGTTAAGATGCATTTCTGGTGGAACGGAATGAAGAAAGCTATAGCCAACTATGTCAAGAAATGTTTAACTTGTCAGAAAGTTAAAGCTGAGCACCAGAAGCCGAGTGGGAAGTTGCAACCATTACCGATTCCGACATGGAAATGGGAGCAAATCACGATGGATTTTGTCACCGGATTACCCAAAGTCAGAGGAGGACAAGATTATCTGGGTGATCATTGATCAATTGACAAAGTCAGCACACTTTTTGCCAGTAAAGACGACGGATAAGGTCAGCACGTTGGCAAAGTTGTATCAACAAGAGATTGTCAGACTACATGGAGTTCCAAACAGCATAGTATCGGACAGATATCCAAAATTCACGTCGCAATTGTGGAAAGGGATTCAGACTTTGATGGGAACAAAGTTGAACTTCAGTACTGCAGCGCATCCTCAGACGGATGGACAATCAGAAAGGATGATCAAATACTTGGAAGATATGCTAAGAGCTTGCGCTTTGGACTCCCAAGAAAGTTGGAAAGAGTGTTTACCTCTTGTGGCGTTTGCATACAACCATAGTTATCAAGCTTCTATTAAAGCTGCTCCATATGAAGTTTTGTATGGAAGGAATTGTAGATCCCCGTTGTATTGGGATTTGGATGAAGCAAGATGTACTTCGGAAGGACAGATCAGAGTGAATTAAGCTAAATGGATAAGAGACACGACGAAGAAGATTCAGATCATTCGCCAGAGAATGAAAGCTGCCTAGGGCAGGCAGAAGAGTTATGCTAATCGACGAAGAAGGGATTTAGAATTCACAGTGGGCGAAAAGGTATTTCTGAAGGCATCGCTAAGGAAAGGATTTTCCCGAATTGGGAAAGGTGGAAAGTTAAACCTGGGATATGTTGGACCATATGAGATACTGGAGAGAGTCGGACCTACAGCTTATATTGGATTTGCCTGCAAGTCTTATAGGAATCCACAATGTATTTCATGTATCTCAGCTTCGCAAGTGTCTTTCGGATGAGACAGAGGTTGTGCCGATAGAAGAGATAACTTTGGAACCGGATTTGAGTTATGTTTTGAAGCCCGCTAAGATTCTAGATAGGAAGTTTCAAGAGCTGAGGAATAGGAAAATTCCTTTGGTTAAAGTCCTTTGGAAGGGACATGGGACAGAAGAGGCAACCTGGGAGACAGAAGAGAAAATGCAGAAGCATCACCCTGAGTTGTTTGTAGTCACAGCGGAAGAATCTGAGGACAGATTCTCTTTAAGGAGGGGTGATTATAACAGCCCAAAACAGGGCCTGGATGAAAATGGTAAGCTAAGGGTATTGGTAAAGCGTTTATAGACCGTGATCCAACTTTTTGAACCATCATGCATTGCATTCTTACATGAACTTTGTGCTCGTATATGATCTGACATGTTTTAAGGGGGAATTTTTGACCTTTGATACAGTTTACTATTCATAACCTGAGTCTACTTTGTTCATATTGCTACTCGAACCCTAGAGGTTCACCACACATGTTTTCCTATCGTTTGAACTTGTTTCCCGAGCTCAAAGAGTCTTTCTTGAACCATAAGGGTATTTTTGGAACTTACCGACTAAAGATACTATTCAACTAAAAATGAGCTTTTGATTCTGATATCTTTTCCTACCTGAATTTACAGTCAAAGCGACCCTTGAGTCAAGATGAGTCTTTTGAAATCATTCTTGACTTGGAAATTTATTCTGAACTTTGTTTTATTGAAAATGTTTACGAAAACCCTAGTTCACTATTCTTTCTACGAATGGTTTTCATTCGAAAAATGTTTTCTCTTTGGATTTGCACTACTTAAGCTATTTCAAGATTTTTTAAGATGTTTTACACTCTTGATTCAAACCCTAGCTTGAAAGTTTGAAGCGTACGCTTGTACGTAAGAATTCACTATTCATTCTATGTTTTCAACTTTTTAACAGTAAAATGTTTTATAGTCGATATTGGACTCAAAACGCTTCTCGATTTATTTCTTGAATTTTGGAAACAATCCGGACTTGAAAATCATTCCCCAAAGTCGTTTTTCACTCGTGTTGAGTTTCGAGCTCACAACTTTTATTCACTAAAACTAATGTATCTTTTAAACGGTAAATCCGATTTTGATGTATGAATATGCGTTTCGAAGCTAATTTTTGCCCGGACGGAATGGTTATACTTCCAGCCACTTACCTTCACGTTTTGGAGTTGAAATGACCAAAATACCCCCAGCAGTCCCATTTTAGCTTCAATATGCCTAAAGTTTTCAAGAGAAGCTATCCCACTTTTGCTCTCATACCCTTACCTCAAGTTTATTTCCAATGTGAGGGGCTTCTCTTCAAATATAAATAGAGGGCAAGAGGCATTTCATTCCTTGCTCAAAGTTGTTTTAACAACACCCTTTCTTCTCCTTCTCTCCCCCTCTTTGCCGTGAGGCTCCCCCCTAGAGCTAGGTTAGTTGTTTTTTTATTTTTTGCTATAGTTTTATGTTATGTTTTAGTTAGTTTATGTTTTTATGTTATGGTATGTTTATATTATGTTTAGGTAGGTCTTAGAGTCTTCCCTAAGACATATAGCATTTTATTTTATGCATTTATTATATAGTTTTCCTGATATGTTTTGATAGTTGTTTATATGTTTTAATTGTTTAGTATATACTTGAATATGTTATGAAATGCTTTAGCATATGCTATGATCATGTGATATGGTTGTTATATTATGAGAATTGATGCATGATTATGGAATTTGAATTATATTCTTGCATGTTAGCTAATGAATAGTATTCTATGTTCAATTATGTCACAACTTGTTACATGTTGGTATTGAATTAAATTGTTACATGTTACATGCCTAAGGTTCATGACATGATATATGATATGATATGATATATGTTGAGACATGTTCTTTTATGGTCACATGATTCTTGAATTATGACTTGAGCTTATGATATGATATGGATTAATGGATTAGGGCCTTGATCATATGTTATACACTTTAATAATGTCACATGTTATAACCTAAGATATAATAGAGTTTCATAACTTGATCTTATGCCTTAATTGAACCTCTTAACCATAGGTTATACCTTTAACCTAGATCACACTTGATTATAATGACATGAACTTAGAACTATAGATTATAATAAAGATCATAATTTAATTAGGGTGTGTGTATGTGTGCATGCCGTGTGTATGTGTGTGTGTACGTGCATGGTGTGTGTGTGTACCGTGTGTGTGGGTGTGTGTGTATAGTAAGGGTTTGACCCGACATGTGAATAGTAATCATGAATACTAATCTGGAATAGCAATTTTAAATAGTGCTTCTGAATAGTAAAAATGAAATAAAACTTGTGCTTTCTTAATAGACATTTACACCTAGGGTTTCCATATCCAGGGTCTAATATGTGTTTTCAAAATGTGTTTTCTTTCGAGGACTTGTTTAATAACTTAAGGTTTGCGATAGGATTCATAAATTGACTAAAGCTTACTCGGTTATAGTAAGATCATAGTCCAACGTTAAGAGTAACTCACTTTAACGTATTCCTTTGTGTGTTACCTTTCTTGAATACCTTAAATGGTATTACTCTATTTTGTTATATGTTCCTCGTTCATATGTTTCATGCATTTCCTGTGCATCTTGGTTAGTAGTGGGTCTTAGTTCTTAAGCTCACTCTAGTACACCACCTACAGGAGTTAAAGTCTAGCACTGGGATCCCCAGGGCACCGTGTAATCTGTCTACCTACCTTTTGTTACTATTATGTGAGGTGAAGTTAAAATGTTTCCAAATTGGAACCACGATTATGCTATCGTATCATATGTTTTGAAAATTCAAAGCTAAACCTCGTTTTGAACTATCCCTGTTATCGGGACATTCTTTTGAAAGGATCATTCATACTTTAATAGTATACCTTGATCTACAGCACATGTTTTCCAAAGTTCTGCACTCTTGTTCAAAGACAGTTACATGATCTGCATATGTTTTCAAAGTACAGTTTCACATGTTTTACAGACAGTATCACATGTTTTACAGACAGCATCATATGTTTACAGACAATTTCACATGTTATAGTTAGCACCCGGAGTGGTACTCTGGTCACTGCTAATCTTGAAATGCAAGCATACAGTTTACATTTTGGGCCCGGCGGTTATGTGTAGAGGTGATGTTCGGGAGGTGTGCACCAACGACATCACTAATACCGGCCGCCACAATTAGACAATTGACACCGACTTTTAACAGGAGGTTTGTTAAGTCAGGACAATCTGTCTGGGAACGGACAGCAAATCTGTTTCCATTACATGTTTACAGGTCGCCTAGGGCTAGCTACCCAAAGTGACAACCGGTGGAGGATGGTGCATGTTTGTATGTGACTGGGGTATTGTTGACCTTGGTCCGATACTCTACTGTATGTGGAGTTATTGTTGACCTCGGTCCGATACTCTATGAAATCATGTTTTTTGGAGTAAGGATGGATAAGCCTAGCTTGCGGGCAAAATTCTGTTTCATAAAGGATGGTTCATATTTGGAAAAGTTCACTTTACCCTTATCCCGTTTTATGAAAGATTTATGAACCTTCTACAGCATATGTGTGCGCGTGTGATAGCATTCATGAAAAGAGTTTTGAAACTCATATTCTTTTACAGCATTGCATTCAAACAGTTTTATCAAGCGAACTTGTTTCAAGTTCTTCTTTAAAGCTTTGCATTAACAGTTTTGAACTACACTTCAAGTTCTTTATCACTCAGTACTTTCTTTTAAGTATTCCCTCACTTAGTCCTTTTGACTAATACCTCTCCCGTTTTCTTGCCTCGTGGTTTCAGGTCTTGCAGCCGCAGTCTAGAGGTATCTTGAAGCTCTAGATTGTCATTTTTGTTTCAGTCAGGACTTAGTATTACTTCCTTTTGTGTCCTGCATATGTTTTATGGCTGCATCACTTTATATTTCTGAATACTTGAGTATCCTTGTTATACTCTTTCTGCTACTCTGTTACCGATATTTTGAACTCTGCTATATCGGTGCTTATATGTGAATATTTTATATGTTCTGATATGCCAAGTCTCTCTTGCACGGTCAATATGTTCTTGCTTGTTACATGCCATCACGCACATGTTTTGAAAAGTTTTAAAATACTCTAATTTTTCCGCTGCATAGCCACATCGTTATACATGTATAGTTCCGAGATAGACAGCCGTTCGCTGAAGTATTTCTTGAGTGATGGCTCACACCATTACTGGAGAGGTACTTCAGTGCGGGGGTTGAGACGCCGCTCTCCTCATGTTCCAGTTCGGGTGGGAGCGTTACAGGTTCGAACCCCCTTATTTATAAGGGTAGGATTCGGACCCCTTATTCCTTTTGGAAAAGGATTCCAAACTCCTTTTGGAAAGGGATATCTTGTTTGGAGACTAAGTCTCTTACTTTGACCAAAAGTCTTCCTTTTGTTCAACTTGGAAAGCAAGATTAATGTCTAACTCTTTTAGATATTTTATTTTACTTTATTTATTTTGCAATAAATAACTTTAAGACTAATAATATAATTAATTCATAATTAATTATTTACTAGACTTTATTTCTCCAAAATTGGACTTTAACATTAATTCAAAATTAAACCAAAGTCCATTAAATAATTAACACATTAATTATTTAATATATACACATATATATACACCTGACTACACGTGCCATGTAGGACATGTGTCATGCACGTGTTCCACACGTGTGCTTCACATGTGTGGACCCCACCATTCTCCTAATGGTTCGATCAACTCATTTAATCTATTCAAGCCATAACCCACGTGACCAGGTTGCTGTTTGTAACCCTCTAGGTTCTTAATTCAATTAGTAGTGACCCTAATTAATTAATTCCCTAATTAATTAATCAGTCCACAGATCAAATGACCATAGTCTAGCAACAGGTGTTTGACCCCTAGCTGAATAAGAATGACTCGATTTGATAGAACCTTTAAGTCATTGATTTATGTGAGATACAATCCTCCTACATCCCATCTCTCAACCAAGATCTAGGGTAAGGGAATAATCAGAACCCCAATAATCTTGATCTTAATGTCAAGTGCGTTTCTGTAACACCCCGACAAGGGCATCCACGCCTATCCTGCGCTACCCTAATATAGAATTGCAATCCATATACCCGCTAAGCTCGGAGCAAGCGGTGACAAACGGACATCCTAGCTAAGCGGTACTAGACTCACAACAGAGAATAAAAACAAATACAAGTATGTAGAAGCTTAAATCATATAATAACATGTGCATAGGATAATTATTCATCAAGTAAGGTGACCATCGCGGTCCAACACATAATGCTCAAAGTAGGGAATGTAAAATCAACCTAATAACCATCACGGTCCAAACTAGCATAATAAAACATCATACATACTAAATCTATAAATCGCGAAACATAACATAAGTCATAAAGCAAAGTACGCTACAAGTGTGAACAAGTGCAAGC
The DNA here is from genome assembly GCA_037501455.1 of Lantana camara. NCBI lineage: Eukaryota > Viridiplantae > Streptophyta > Magnoliopsida > Lamiales > Verbenaceae > Lantana > Lantana camara. The sequence goes on from CM074859.1 coordinate 46,271,531, forward strand.
TAGACTCAAGATAAGACTCTCAAAAGACCCCGCCTAGCTTGACTCCGAAAGCGGCCTGTGGACACGAAAGGTAAAGGGAGTCAACTCAAAAGGAACCGGTGAGGAGAAGTCTACATTATAATATAAGAGGTTCAAGGCATGCCCAAACAAAATATTCATGATCGAAATCTTTTCAAAGTAATGCAAGTTTTGGTAAAATGAATCATGAATCAAAGCACCGGCTCGGCGAGAACGAGCACTCCATCCGATCTTCCCAAACCAAGAAATCAAATCAAACCATCCATTACACCATTGATGCTGAGGGTGTACATCCCCCGATCATCCATAAAATAGAGAATTCGGTCCACGAAACCTAGCTCTCTCCAAGAAAACTTCAACACCAAAACCTCCTAGGAGTCTTAGTAGTCTTGTCCACAGTGGGAACTTTGTACGAGGACATCCGTCGACCCTTGCCTTCCCAGAATATCACTCAATTCCAATCCCGAGCTCAAATTCGATTACCCCAAGCAAGCGTCCTTGCAAGGTACATCATAACCTCGTAACACAACTCACACATACATAATAGTCCATGAAAGTTCTAAAAGCATTTTGGGTACTTATCCCATATACCAAGTCATGTTTTTACTTGCAACCCATTTTCCAAAAGCAAATATGAATAATATGAGCAAAGCTCACAAAACTTGGCTTATAGAGCCTACATATATATTTTGAAAATGGGAGTTTAACCATCAATCATGATAGGCTATAGGTGTCCAAAGTTTTGAAAACATTTTGTATTATAACTCCTCACCTTTACCACAAACCAACCGACGAACCACCACAGTAACTAAGTCGACTCGTCCGGAGACTCACCACGTAAATAAGACAAACGTACCAACAAGGTAAGACACGACTCGAGACCCAATAAGGCAACGCACGGCTTCACAATGAATGCAAACATGCAAACGATGTGTCATGAACATCCAAGATAGCATAAGTTTAGCAATTACAATCAAACAATATCATATGAGGCATATAACAAGCTTTCAAGTCATAAGACATGCAAGTAACAACATGTGAATGCTAGTTAGCATATTCTCACACATAATCGATGTATACAAGGCATTAAAATGCACATAAACATGATTCCAAGTCATAAATATCATATTAGGGGTGTGGGAAGTGTAAAGGAAGTGAAAACGAAGCAAAACGATCAAAATCTCAAAAACTCATTTTTGGGACCCGAGGGTACACAAACGACCGTTTGGCCTTATAGAGCATTTTCCAAACGCCCGTTTGGGCTTACAAATTGTGACAGTGGCCTCCCACACAGGGGTTTGGGGTTTTAGTTCAAAATCGAAACCCCCGTTTGGCATGTTGCTGTTGCAAAACTCAAATACGAACATATGCTTGAACATGGCGAAAATTCAACTTAAAACACTCCAAAATCATGCTTGAAAGTTAATACAATATGCATAAACATAATTAAACATCAAATAGCATGGCAAGAACATCTACGAACAAATATGTATCAAGAAATCCATCAATTTCACATAAGAACATCATCTCCTTCAACCTCATAAAAGCTTCAAGCTCAACAATGGTGAAATCTTTAATCATGCATAAAACTCAAGATATCTATCACATTCTTCATAAAAACACATAAGGAACAAGAATCCATCATCAAATTAAGCTAAAACATGTTAGAACATGAACATGCAAGAATTCTTCATAAAAGCTTCATTGGTCAACAATGGTGGTTTCTTCAAACAAGCATGAAAATGAGAAATTCTTACATCAAATTGCTCCCAAAATCATAAGAAACATATTTCCATCAACAAATTCGGAATAAATCCTTTTAACAAGAACCCTAGGTCTCAAACTCAAGCTTAAAGTTCAAAGAAGAAGACCCACATAAGCATTCAAGCATTCTTTACCTTAAAAGCTGAAAATCGAAGAGGAAATCTTGTTTTTTAGTCTTGAATCTCCAGCTTTAATCTTCACTCTTGGTTCTTGAAAGTCTCTTCAAGGTAGATCTTGAAGTTGGTGAGGGAGATGAATAAGTTTTGAGATAAAAGAGAGAGAGAATATTAAATCTCTTTGAAAATAATGTAACTTTAAGTTTGGTGTTATAATCTGATTTGGATCAGCTAGTAGGGTCATGGAGTGGGTCATAGGGGTCGGATTTAAGTGAAATTGGGTCTCAAATTGGGTTAAATCTGTAATTTGGTCTTGGTCAACAATTAAGGCTTAAAAGGTTGACTTTTCGTAAATTGGCCATAACTTCTTCATCCGAACTCCAATTTGAGTGATTCAAGAACCCACGAACTCATAGTCGATTTATCTATTGAATTCCATTAAATTCTATCTAGTTCCAGGTTTCGAAAATAAATTTACCATTTAGTCCCTAAATTATGCTTTAATGTCCAAGTAAGCACGTTGGTTCGTTAAAACCTAAAACGTGCTATCAAAGCTTAAAGATGGCAATACGAGCACATAATCAGCAAGTCACGAAGTCATGCATCTCATGAAATTCACGTATTTCACATAAGTATGAAGCGGCTATCAAATTAAGGCGTAAATCCACATAAATCATGCATAGAAAGGTAAATCGTACACTCTCGTTCCAAACCTTACCTTGATCGAGAAGCGGGGCATCACAGTTTCATAGCCATTTGATCTCAATCCAAGAAACCCTTTTCTTGATGTCTTGATCCACTGCCTTGGCCAAAGACTCCTAGATGGCATATGAATGACTTACACAATAAGAGATCAACTTGCTCATGCAAGTGTAGGTCCTTTATTGATTCTCATATACTTTCATATACCACTTGTGCAGCCCCAGCATAAGTCTTGAATCAGTTGTCTAAAGTGATACCCTTTAAAGCTTATACCTAAGACTACAGAGTTAGCTCATAAAGTATCAATGGAATCTCAAGTTTAAGGATCACTTAATCACATCAATAACTCGTGAGATATTTCCTAATCTGGAAGTTTCTATTTCCAGATACAGAAACTTCCTTTCCCATTTAGGAATCTTCTCACACGGGACACCTCAGTGTACCTACTTAGATTAAGTAAGCACCCCCATGTATCACGCACGTATTAACTATACACTTTTCACCCCATGAAATAAGGTGGTCTTTCTTAAGGGCATGATCACACGAGCAAGCCTCGAACGAGTCAAGTTGACACTCCCACTGTCTTTCGGACTCATTGGCTTGGAGTGATTTCTAATCATGACTTATGTGATATAGGGCTCGTCTCATGAACCACTTCTCGTAAATGGTTGAGTCCCATAAGTCATATTGATTAGGGGAGTTCCAATACATGCGCAGTGAAAGTAATCATACAATCAAACAAGAGCATATAAAGAAGTGTTGCCTCAATTCGTATTATTCAAACATTGTCTGTAATTTACATAAGGAAAGTACTGAAGTAGACTATTACATCGGCTTTCAGGGCACTATTCCTAACAATCTCCCACTTGCCCGTAAAAGCCATTCAGGAGCTAATCTAGTCCCATCTTCGCAAGATGACCTTCGAAAGCTTCTCGACTAAGGGGTTTAGTAAGTGGGTCTGCCACGTTCTCTGCTGATGTGACCCTCTCGATTTGCACATCACCTCGTTTGATGATATCACAGATAAGGTGATACTTCCTCATAATGTGTTTGGTCCGTTAGTGAGATCTTGGTTCTCTTGCTTGTGCAACCGCCCCAGTGTTGTCACAAAACACAATAATGGGGTCTTTCATGCTAGGAACGACATTCAATTCTTGAATGAAATTTCTAATCCAAACACCTTCCTTAGCTGCATCATTTGCAGCTAAGTATTTGGCCTCAGTAGTCGAATCTGTAGTGGTTGATTGCTTGGAACTTTTCCAACTCACTGCTCCGCCGTCCAGGCAGAAAATATTTCCTGACATTGACTTGAAATCATCTAAGTCAGATGCAAAGCTTACATCGCAGTATCCCTTGATTACTATATCTTGTTGTCCTCCGTATACTAAGAATAAATCCTTAGTGCTTCGTAAGTACTTTAGGATATTCTTCACGGCAGTCCAATGACCTTCTTCAGGGTCTGACTGGAAACGGCTCGTTACACTGAGTGCAAAAGCCACATCCGGTCGAGTAGATAGCATTGCATACATTATGCTACCTATTGCTGAGGTATAAGGCACATGAGTTATCCTTTCTTTCTCAAGGTTCATCTTAGGACACATCTTCTTCGAAAGAGAAGTTCCTACACCCATGGGAAGAACTTTATTCTTTGCATCCTCCATACTGTATCGTTTCAGTACTTTGTCTATGTACATCGATTGTGACATTCCTATTAATCTCTTAGATCTATCCCTATAGATCTTAATACCGAGAATGTACGACGCATCACCAAGATCTTTCATCTAGAATTAGTTCGATAACCATGACTTGGTAACTTTCATGTCATCCTTCGAATTCCTAATTAGAAGGATGTCATCAACCTAAAGCACCAAGAATTACACTGAAGTCTCGAATTCCTTTCTATACACGCAGGACTCACTCAAATTTTGGACGAAGCCAAACGCTTTGACTGGTTTATCAAAACGAATGTTCCAATTCCTAGAAGCCTGTTTCAATCCGTAGATTCATCTTTGGAGTTTGCAAACCTTTTGCTCACTCCTACTGAATGTGAAACCTATGTGTTGTTCCATATAAATGTCTTTATCAATGTCTCCATTGAAAAAGGCAATTTTCACATCCATTTGCCAAATCTCATAGTCGTAATATGCAGTTATGGCAAACATGATTCGAATGGACTTTTGCATTGCAACTGGTGAGAAGGTTTCATCAAAATTCACACCGGGTCTTTGAGTGAAGCCTTTGGCAATGAGCCTTGCCTTATAAGCTGCAATGTTTCCATCTACTCCGAACTTTCTCTTAAAGATCCATTTGTAATCTATGGGTTTTACTCCATTAGGCAAATCAACCAAGGTCCAAATTTGGTTGGAGTACATGGAACCCATTTCGGATTTCATAGCTTGTTTCCACTGCTTAGAATCCGATTCTGATAGTGCCTCCTCATATGCTAGGGGATCATTATCCTCTTGAGAGATTTCATGGAGAAAACCATACCATCTCTCAGGCTGTCTAGGAGTACGTTCAGAACGCCTTAGAGGAGGATTTTCATGTGTATCGATATTCTTGGTTGGTTGTGTGATGTTAGAATGGGACGTGTCTTTTGTGGATGGCATGGGGTCACCTTGAATTTCTTCGAGTTTCGTGATCTTGCCGTTCTTTTCTTCTAGGAACGGTTCCTCAAGAAAAGTTGCATTTCTTGGAACAAACACCTTTTGTTCAGTTTGATCATAGAAATAGTGTCCTATGGATTCATTATGATAGCCAACAAAGTAGCATAAGTTAGAACGAGCTTCTAACTTATCTCCCACTGTCCTCTTCACATAAGCGGGACAACCCCAAATTCTTAAGTATGAATAACTAGGGATTTTACCATGCCACATTTCATAGGGCGTTTTAGGGACTAACTTGGAAGGGACAAGATTCAAAATCCTGGCTGCACTTTCTAGAGCGTAACCCCAGAAAGAAGGTGGTAAGTAAGTGAAACCCATCATGGAATGAACCATATCTAGTAGGGTTCGATTCCTTCTCTCAGAAACTCCGTTAAGCTGAGAAGTTCCCGGAGGGGTCCATTGAGAGATAATACCATTATATTTTAGATGATTAACGAATTCTTCACGAAGATACTCTCCCCCTCGATCAGATCGAAGTGTCTTGATCTTGTGACCAGTTTGGTTCTCAACCTCCTTTTGAAATTTTAAGAATTTCTCAAAAGCCTCAGATTTGTACTTCATTAAGTATACATAACCATAACGACTAAAGTCGTCAGTGAAGGTTATGAAGCACTGATGGTTGTTTCGAGTGCTTACACTAAGCGGTCCACAAACATCAGAATGGATCAAATCCAAGGTCTTTGTGGCTCGTTCCACACTTCCTGTGAAAGGAGATTTGGACATCTTTCCTTTGAGACAGGATTCACAGGAACTTAACTGTTTAAGGTTTTCAGAGAATGTCCCTAAAGTAGTTAATTTACTAATTCTGTTCTTGGAAATATACCCTAATCTAGCGTGCCACAAAGAAGATGAGACTTCAACATCTCTCTTACGTTTTGATTCTCATTGTATATTCAAAATATTACTGTTTTGAGTTAGATAAAGTCCATTATTTAATGTACCAAGATGAATTAAAAAATTATTCTTTTTAAGGAAAAAGTTACCATTCTTAATATTAATTTCATAACCTTCGCAATCAAGTAAGTATTGGAACTGAAATAATATTACGAATAATGTCTGGTATATAAAGGACTTTATTTAAAACTAAAACAGAATGACCTAAATCTAATATAATTATGCCTAAAGCTTGAGCTTCGACCTTTGAGCCGTCCCCAATCTTCAAGACACATTCTCGTCCTTTGAGCTGTCGGATTTCCCTTAGCATCTGTACATCATTACAGATATGAGATCCACAACTGGTATCAAGTACCCAAGAGTTAGAATTAATAGAAAGATTTACTTCAACGAGAAACATACCTTTCATCAGAGTAGCCTTGTACTCCTGGAAATTTCTCCTCCAATGCCCCAGTTTGCCACAATGGAAGCAAATGTCCCCTTTATGATCACGTTTCTTTTTTTGGACTTTTCCCTTCGTGATGCGTCCATTGGGCCTAAGGGACTTCTTCTTCTTTTCGGCTTTCTTGCCCTTGCCTTTAGAAGGCCTAGAAGAAGATGGAGCAGTGACCTTCATAACCTTATTGTCCTTCTTCATCGTGCTTTCAACAGTCACAAGTTGACTAATCACCTCATCTACACTAGCATTCGCATGATTCATATTGAAGTTAAGGACAAAAGGATTGAATGATGGTGGGAGCGAGGCAAGCAACAAATCTACTGAAAGCTCATCTCTCAGTGGCATGTCCGTGGAAGCAAGTTTCTCAATGAGAGCAAGAAACTTGAGTCCATATTCATGGAAACTTCTACCTTCCTTCATTCTCAAATGGAACAATTCCTTTGAGGTGTTATACCTTGTAACACGCTCATAAGGACGGTAGAGTTGCTCTAAGTGGTTGTAAATCTCCCAAGCAAATTCCATAGACCCATGTTGTCTTTGCATGTCCGGAGATATATTAGTAAGCATGAGACAACGGGCTTGGAGATTATCATCCTTCCACTTCTGGATCGGGTCCCGCTCAGTCGGGTCGGAGAGTCCCCTTCTGGAACGGGCTGCGTCTCGTAGAGAACATAAGTTCTCTTCTCGGAATCTAGAACGATTTTTAGATTCCCAAGCCAATCAGAATAGTTGGGACCAGTCAACTTGTTTGACTCGAGGATCGATACTAGAGGGTTCTTTGGTTGCCATTTCAAAACACGTAGAGAATCACATAATCTACGACCTAAATGGAAAAACAGAGAACTAACGTTCGCATGCTGAATAATAACGATATACATGAGATTAGGTCTTTAATCTATGTAGCTCCCACTGTTTCTAAAAGATCTATAATTCCCAAAGATCGTAGAGGATACTTGTTATCCTAGTGGGCACTAATATCCTAAACACTTTATCTTGAACCCACGACTCGTGGACATTCTCAATAAAACCTAAGGTAGGTACGTCTTACCAATTCCAACACTGTGGAATTCTTAGTAATGTTTTTGCATCACCTATCTTTCAATATGGACCCACGACTCGCGCGACATCCATATTTACTTAGGCGTTAAGCTAGACCCATCAATCATAAGATCAAGATCAAATTTTAGTTTTAACGATCCATGACTCGCGGACATCGCCCTCCCCAAAATTGATCTCAAAATATCGATCATTGAAATTATCATTTAGGAAACTAAGAACTAATAGATTTCACATAGTCACCCCACGACTCATGGACAGCAACTAGCTTCCTCTATTAAACTTAATTCCTATTGATGGAATGCTAGGAATTTAATTCAAAGTTTGCACCTCGAATTAGACACCTATTTTCGAAATTAGCTTAATATTTAATGGGAATTTTCGATGTAACCGGAGAGTTGTCCGGTTCGACCTCACCAACACATATGTTATCCAATTTAATTAGTCTTGATTAATGCAAGTACAATTTAAATGCATTTCACACAAGCACTTAGCAGATAACATGTCCTAGCATGATACTAACATGTGATGATCATGGGTTCTACCTATCTTATGCGTGATATGTGGGAGCCACTCCACAATCACAAGTTCTAACATACATGCCACATAAACAGTTTAAATGACATAAGGGAATTGGAAACAAAACGATGCCCTATCTATTAAATAATAGAAATCCTCTCTAACATTTCGAGAGGTCTTCACTTATGGCCTCCATCTTGTTACTTGTTGTATGGATCCATCTTACTCCATAGGTGCATGGTCTCCAATGAAAGAAAAAGACCTTACCACCTATCTCTACTCTCAAATTAGAATAAAACAAAAAGACATAAAGTAATAAGGCTCAATCTTCATATTGGACTTAAACAATTACACGGGGCATACCCCAGCCTCAAAAACAGTAATATGGAAAGCCACATTATAAACACATAATAGTACGCACATAAGTGGTGCACCGACCCCAATTGAAAAACGCAACTATGGGGCTCCAACCCCAATTTAAACCAATCATGTGCATGAATTAAAACCATTCATAAGACTAAACCCATGATCAGCTAACATGCATAATATGCAAGAATTTAAATTTAAACAATAAGTTAATATTCTCGCTTTAAGCTCTAATAGCCTAAAACACGACTTCGATGCAATTCTTGTTTAAGATCCTTTTATCTAAAACCCGAAAAACAATAAACTAATAAAATTCCAATTAATTTCTGAAATTAACAATTTTATTCCTTTATTATTTTCATAAAATAAAGTTTATAGTTTTCCAAAAAAATTCAAATCGCTTCAATTTTTCAAAATCTCAATTTAAAAAATTATTTCATAAATAATTCCAATTTAATAAAATAAAAATTTTCAGAAAAATCAAATCGGGATTCCAAAGACCGAAAATATAAAAACACGAAAACACGAAATTCGGGCCCGGAACGAGCAGCTGCTCACCGTGCTGCATCTCGCGCTAGGCGCCCGCGCCAGCCTTGTAGCACACCAGACGGAGGATACCACATCCCCCGCACTAGGACCCAGACCCGATCATGAAATAGGAAGTCCATGACCGAATTCAAATCATAGCGAACGGGAGACCGACTCACGCATTAGGCTAGGCGGATCTAACTCGACAACTCAGAGTGCGGAAGCAATTTAAAACATTCAGCAACAAATAGCGAAAGCAATTAAAACATGTAGCGCCCCTTAACACTACAACCCCGCACCGTTGTACTTCCTGAGTGGATGTGAGACCTAGCACTCGAGAAATACTCCGGCGAACGGACAAGACTATACGATACCAGAGTACGAAATTTAAACGCAACGGAAAAATAAACTTCAGAAATAAAAAGGGTACAATATATAACGAACCACATATTATTAAGTTGGATAAGTAATTACAACGATAGGTCTAACTTCACAGGAGAGTGCCTATTGAAAGATGTACATGCACTCGTGATCACTCTAAATAACTGAAATGTGACACCTTAAAGCTTCAAGATACCTCTAAAGCATCGATGCGTAGATTCCTGAAATCATGAATTAAAAGAGTAGGAGGGTTAGTCAAAATGACTAAGTGACGGGGGTTTGAGGTTTATGATTATAAGTAAGGTTTTCTTTTGAAATCTTTTGACCAAGAAGATCTTGGTTTTAAAAAAAAATATACTATATAGTAACAAATAATTATATGACAATAATATCCGGTTCATATTAGTTTGAAACAGTAGGAGTAGGGGGAATATAGGTTATACTTTAGAAAACTTATGCACCGTTTTGAAGAAATGATTTTGATGCCCGCAAGCTAGGCTTCTCCAACCTTAACTCCTTAAAATCTGGGAAAAATAGTAACGACACTGATCAAGGTGTCGGTACTTAATAAAACAAATACAAGAATATCATCCTTCACCCCTTAGTGTCCCATAGGGTTGCAAGCCCTAGTGACGATGAACAATATTGTGGGAGGAACGCATCTTTTCCCGTCACTTGATGTGGAATAACCAACCTCCGGTTAGACCATCATCAAGATCTAGTTGGCGGCCGGTATAATAGTAGACCTCGGCCCGTGCCTCCCGGACTACTACTTCTACCAAGACCACCGGGCCCATAGGAAAAACAATAATTTTTTTTGCAAGACGAGAATATTTACAGGTAAGAAAGTACTATGTACTTTCGGGTAAATATATGTTTTTGAATAATTAATAAGAATTATTTTCCCATAAAGGGAATAATAACTTGAAAGGAAATTCAAGGAAGTAAAGTAAAATATTTTATCATGATTTCAGTTGAAAAGATTTAAACCCTCACCGTGTACCGAGATTTAGGTGGAATTGTGAGGATTCCACACTTCGATCCTATTGTCGCCTGAAAGTAATAACTACTACTGACTTAGAACTAGGTCCTTAGTTCCTAACTAATCTAATTGCACACAATATCATAATGAAATAATTATAGAAGGTACATAGTATGTAATACGTAAAGGATTTCCCGTTAAACCCTAAATTCACCCGTTTAATTAATAAATTCAGGGTTTATGGGATCTTGAACTAGTCAAATATTTATTAACTATATTAAAATTCTAATTGTAAGATTTGAAATGAAATTTAAGGTTTAATTTGACAATGTAGGTTATCTTTTGAAAATATTACATAGTTTACCGGTTTTTTGGAAAATTTGGAAAATCATTTTTTAAAAATTCCCAAACCTATTTTATAATTATTTTTAAAATAATTTCGAAATTATTTAATTAATTTTGACCAAAAAGTCAAAATTACTATTGGAAACATTTACTATTCAATTCCTTATGAATTAAACACTTTATAACACAAAATCAAATTCACACACACACACACTAGTCACGGCACGCACACACACACACACACATCCAAGAACATTAAGAACATGTTCTTGAGATTATTTGAATATTCAAAGAGGGTGTGTAACATGTTCAATCACATTCATATTCATAATATAAGATTAAAGCATAATATAGCAAAATATATGAATTCTCTATGAAAAATAAATCTAAATAAATTACTCTAGGCATGAATTTAATCAAACAAGATCATAATCATTTAAATACATACTCACATTATATCATATCATAATTCATGCATTTTATTAAATAAAATTCCATAATGTACACACATTGTCTTTAAACTAACAATTATGCACATATTTCACAAAATAAATTCCTAAAGCATGATTTAATTAATCCTAGACATGCTACTATTATTATTACACTAAGAACATTATGTAAATCATGAAATAATAGAAGAAAACATACCTTGTTGAGAGAGAGAGGGTTGGGGCGTGAGGTTTAGGGAGAGAGGGAGTGGTTTTTGTGTTGATTTTTTTAGTTATAAATTATGCTTGAGGGGGGTATTTAGAGGTAGTCATGAGGGGTCTTTGAGCAATTTATGAAAGTTTAAGGGAGATGTGGATGCCTTCTAATTCATAAAAATGCTTGGTAATTATTTAGGAGATGTGGTTAAACTACATTTTAAACAAATGCTTGGTAATTATATAGGTAATGTGGAGAAATTACATTCATTTAATTAAATCCTGTAGAAGCTCATGTTGTCATGAATGATGTCATTTTGAATAAAAATAAATGTAAAAATAATATAAAATTTATTCAAGAGTCGAGAGGTAAAAACTTGAAGTGGTGAATTAATGAAAGAACGAGTGAAAAATAAGCTTCGTTTTGGTTATAAATGTGGAATATTTAAAGTTTTCGTTTATAAATTATGAATATTAAAGATGATGAAAATCATAAGAAAATTATATAGACGAAGCTATGACGAAGTTTAAAGTTTGGAAAAATCATTATAATTTAGAGAAAAATTCAAGAATCGTTTTAAGTATAATTTCGATTCTTGAATAAAAGTTAATTTGTTTAAAATAAAATGATAATTTTTAAAAAGGAAAATATTTATATAATATGTTATGGGTGGAATCGAGTTTTGGTAAATGCATGAAAATTCATAAAATAATTCAAGGATCGTTTTGACTATAATATTGGATAGGAAAAGTATTTCGAAGAATGTAGGAAAATTCTAGGGCTTTAGGGGTATTTTTGTAATTTCCAACCTAAAACTGTACGAATGGGTTTTGAAGCATATGAAGGGATTTTGGGTGCTAGAAGGGAATGAATACTAGAATTCTAGGATTCTATGAAAAGATTTTCGAGGTACGAGTTAAATAGAGATCGAGGTTATAAACGCTTCCTGAAGTGAATTGTACGAACATTTAATTAAACTATAGCACATAAAAGCACATAAGTCACATAAAATTTAATGCATGAAGTGAATTAATAGGGATCGAGGTTATAAACGCTTCCTGAGTAACCTTTTACTTACCTCTCTCGACTTGGCCTTGAGCACGGCTGTTACAATCTTCCCCCTTTAAAAGAACCTGTCCTCAGATTCTGTTACTATCCCTGAATAATTCTGGATAATGTTTCAACATCTTTTCCTCTGTTTCCCAAGTCTGTTCTTATGTACCATTACTTTTGCCTAAGATTCTAACGAGAGGAATTCTTCAGTTTCTCAATTCTTGGAATTTCCTATCCAAGATTCTGACTGGTTTCACTTCATAAGTAAGGTCGGGTTCTAGTGGTACTTCTTCAATTGGTAGAATGTGTGAATCATCAGCAAAGTACTTTCAGAGTTGGGACACATGGAATACGTTATGTATCCCAGTAAGACTTGCTGGTAGGTCTAGGCGGTAAGCTATTGGACCGATACATTCTAGTATCTCAAAAGGTCCAATATATCGAGGGTTTAACTTTCCTCCTTTCCCAATCCGTATAAATCCTTTTCTTGGAGATGCTTTCAAGAATACCTTGTCACCTATTGGAAATTCTTTGTCTCTTCTTCGATTATCAGCATAGCTTTTCTGCCGATCTTGGGCAGCTTTCATTCTTTGCTTGATAATTTCACCCTTTTCTGTTGCTTCTTCTACCCAACTCTTAGCAATATTCCCTTGGGGTTTCTTTTTAACTCCTTTGGTTTCATCCATATCCCAGTATAATGGAGATCTGCATTTCCTTCCATATAAGGCCTCGTAAGGTGCAGCTTGGATAGAAGCCTGATAACTGTTGTTGTATGCAAACTCCACAAGGGGAAGCAATCCTTCCAATTATCTTGGAAATCTAAGGCACAAGCCCTCCACATATCTTCCAGGTATCTGAAGGTTCTTTCAGATTGTCCATCGGTTTGAGGATTTGCTGATGTGCTGAAGTTCAGCTTAGTACCCATCATTTCTTGAATGTTTTGCCAAAGTTGTGAGGTGAACTTTGGGTCCCTGTCTGAAACTATTCCAATAGGTACTCCATGCAACCGAACAATTTCCTTTTGATAGAGCTTGGCTAGTGAGTTAACTGTATCGGTTGCTTTGACAGGTAAGAAATTTGCGGATTTTGTTAATCTATCAATGATAACCCAAATACCATCAAATCTTCCTTTAACCTTGGGTAATCCGTAAACAAAATCCATGGTTACCTGATCCCACTTCCAAGTAGGGATGGGTAGTGGTTGCAACAATCCTCCAGGACTCTGATGTTCTACTTTAACTCGTTGACAAGTTAGAGATTTCTTGATGTAATTGGCTATGTCTCTTTTCATACCATTCCACCAAAAATGTCTCTTGAGGTCTTGATACATCTTAGTTTCTCCAGGATGTATCGAATAACGAGTTTTTTGTGCCTCGTCCAATATTTCCTTTCGAACGATACTAGGCACGCAGACCCGATCCTTGTATCTTAAAATCCCTTAATCATCGGTTTTGAATTTTTCCTCGAGATCCCTTTCTTTGGATTTGAGACATTTCTGAATCCATTCATCTTGAACTTGAGCTTCTTTTATCTTCTTCTTTAGTGGTGGTAGTACCACTAAATTTGCTAATCCAGCCCTTGAGACTACTGTCACAGATTTTCGTAGGTTACTTGAAGGCTTTCCTGGAAGTGACGCTAAGCTTGATTTTCGACTTAAAGCGTCAGCCACTACGTTAGCTTTTCCTGGATGGTACTGGATTATACAGTCGTAATCCTCCAGAAATTCCATCCATCTCCTTTGCCTCATATTTAACTCCTTTTGAGTAAAAAGGTATCGTAGGCTCTTGTGATCAGTGAAAACTTCAAAAGTAACTCCGTAGAGATAGTGGCTCCACTTAGTAAGAGCAAACACAATTGCTGCTAATTCCAAGTCATGAGTAGGATAATTCTCTTCATAAGGTTTGAGCTTTCTTGAGGCATACGCTATAACTTTCCCGTGTTACATCAATACACAACCTAGCCCTTCTTTAGAGGCATCGATATAAACTGCATAACCTTCTTTTCCTTCAGGTAAGGTTAGTACTGGTGCAGATGTCAATCGTTGCTTTAATTCTTGGAAACTTTGTTCACATCGTTCAGTCCATTCAAATTTTCTTTCCTTCTTCGTTAACTTCGTGAGAGGTGCAGCTATCTTAGAGAAGTCCTTTACAAACCTTCGATAATAGCCTGCAAGTCCTAGGAAGCTTCTCACTTCCGATGGATTTCTTGGTACTTTCCAATTTGTAATTGCTTCAATCTTTGAAGGATCTACCTCAACACCTGATCCCGAGATTACATGTCCGAGGAATGCAACTTTTTCTATCCAGAACTCACATTTACTGAACTTAGCATATAGCTTATGATCTCGCGAAGTGCTTAACACTATGTGAAGATGTTCATCATGTTCCTCGGGCGTTTTTGAAAATACCAGAATGTCATCGATGAAAATGACCACAAATTTATCCAGATATGGTTGGAATATCCGATGCATCATGTCCATGAATGCAGCGGGTGCATTAGTCAATCCAAAAGGCATTACTATGAACTCAAAGTGTCCATAGTGGATATTGAAGGCTGTTTTAGGGGTATCCTCCTCCCTAATCTTTAATTGATAGTACCCTTGCCTTAAATCTAACTTGGAATAGACTCGAGATCCTTGAAGGACATCAAATAACTCCTCTATATGCGGTAGAGGGTATTTGTTCTTTATGGTCATTCGGTTAAGTTCTCGGTAGTCGATACACATCCGTAATGACCCATCTTTCTTCTTTACAAACAGTACTGGTGCTCCCCAAGGTGATGTACTGGGACGGATATATCTTGATTCAATCAAATCATCAAGTTGTTTTCTCAACTCTTGAAGTTCGGCTGGGGCCATCCGATACGGGGTTTTAGAGAAGGGCTCTGCCCCCTGAATTGTATCGATTACAAATTCTAACTCACGATTTGGAGGTAACGAGTTTAAATGTTATGGGAATACGTCGAGAAACTCATTTACCACTTCTACCTCCTCAACCTTGAGTTGGTCCTTTGGCCTATTTAGGAGATAGGCAACGAATCCTGTAGCTCCCTTCTGAATCAACTTCTTAGCTTCTGTCATAGAAATCATTGCCACTGATCTTTTGTCTTCAAAAATCCAACATTCATCTTGTCCTAAGATGATTTCCTTCTTGAAACAATCCAATTTAGCATGGTATTTATAGAGCCCATCCACTCCCAGAATGATTCCATATCTTGTCAGCGGGAGTTCGATGAGGTCCATAGGGTAGTATTGGTCACGGATTTGTATAGGGCAGCGTTTATATACTCGATCCGTTATGAAACAAGCTCCCAAAGGGGAACTTACTTCGAAATTATATGATGAACACTCAAGTTGTTAATTTAAACGCGTACATAAATTTGATGCAATGAATGGATGCGTGGCACCAGGGTCATATAAGACCTTAACTGGCGTGTTTAGAATGTGTACCGTACCTTCGACAACATCCAAAGGGTCTGGATCTTCGTTTCCATCCAACGCGTAAGCTCTGCCTCGGACCAATGGCTTTCCTGACTTTCCCACAACTTTCTTCTTTTCCTTAGATCCCCGGTCTTTTTGGGCATGTATTAAACTGGTAATCAGGGCTTCCACACCATAAACACGTGCCAGCTTTCTTTTGGTATTCTTGTTCAGTATGTCCCGGTTTGTGACAATATTCAGAAGTGATCTCTTCTTGTGAATTAGACGGGACTGACTTAGGCTTTTGCTGGGCTGGTGTGGGTTTCTTCCCAAATTTCTAGCTGGATGGTCCAGCGGGACGTTTCATTCCTTGAGAAGGCTTATTTTGAGGGGGACTAGGGCGATTAGCTGCCAAACGAATATTCTTATGAGTTGCTTCGGTTTTCAGGCCTTTATCTACCGCCTTATTGTAAGTTTCAATATCCAATGATGCTAAAGCCCATGAAGGTCTGGCTTCAGTCCATCAATGAATCGCTTGGCCTTTCGTCGTTCATCATTCAGAATGTGTGGAGCATATTGAATTAGTCTCACAAACTTTGCCTCGTATTCCGCTACTGACATGTACCCTTGAATTAAACTCATGAACTCAGCGTCTCGAGTATCTCTTATCACTTGAGGAATATATTTATTCTGAAACTCCTTTACAAATTCCGCCCAACTGTAATCAGTCTGGTCTTCTATCCAGGTTAGCTTGACGTGCTTCCACCAACTCAAAGCGGGTCCTTCTAAGAGAAAGGCTGTATACTGCACTCGTTCCCGTTCCTCGGGAAATATATCTATAGCCTTATAAATTTTTTCTAAACTGGCTATCCAGTTTTCAGCCTTCAGGTCGTTAGGTTCCAATTTTGGGGGATTCATTCGAAGAAACCTTTCTAAGGATCGCTCGTTGGTAGGGTTATTCCCTGGTGTACAGGTTCGAACAAACTGTCTTAAGGCTTCTACAAGTTCTGGGTGTCCTGGTGGGTCTCGTGGCGATGTTGAGTTGTTTCGTAGTGTCTTTCGTAGAGGCATTATGAATGCTGAGATCACAATCACATAGGAAATATAATGCATGTGGGGTAAGATTGTTTCAGAGATTATCACAAAACAATAATCACCAAATAACATGAATCATCAAATAAAAAGTGCAGAAAGAAATAACATTAGTACTCGCGGTCCTGCTGATATGTTGAAGCGACTCTAAGACTCATGATGCAAGAAATGTAAAGCAACATGAAATGACAGTGTAAAATGATCAAAATGTGTCATGTATATATGCATCAAGATTAGTATGCTTCAAGAGCTACAAAAGTAAAGAAAAAAGAGGGGGTGGACCCGATCTACCTCGAGTTACACCCTACAAGTACTGTCACTCCTAATAAGTCAAAGCTGCTACTGTCCGCTGCTGCTACTATGTACTGCTGCAAAATGGGGAGTGTCTCCACTGGCTGCTATATACATACCCCTAGGTAACTGTCCTATATACTGTATCCCCCGATCTGAACTCAATCCTCTCCATCACTATCCGTCTCAAGGTCAACTGTATCATCTAAATCCGGAACCCTAATAGGACTCCACTCCTCGCTGGGCTCGGTACTGGTCGTGGATCACAATAGAAGCCTCACGGTTAAAAGTCAAACTGACCACATCCTCCTCGAGCTCAGCTACGCGTGATGCCAACTGGGAAATAGCAATCTGAGATGCGGCTAACTAGTCACGAGCATGATCACGATCTACTGCTGTCTGTCTAGCCATCTCTCTGTTCCTCTCAACCTCTAGTTGGTACTCACCAGTCCTCTGATACTCATAGAAGTAGGCATCTCTCTCGGTCTCTAATAGATGGACTGCTCTGATCGGGTAAGCATACCCGGGAAAGGCCTCCTGATGCAGATCCTGACTATGCTGCCTAATCCTCTCCCAAGGATAGTATCTAGGACCCCCACTACGAGTAACAACTAAGGTCCTAGGAGGCTCGTACTGATCAAGCCACTCTATGTTGTCGGAATGTGGAAGCTCACCGTAGCCAGCCAATTTACTATAAGAAAACACTTTACAAATTATTAGAGCGAAGAAATTACAATGAAATACTTTCTCTACCTAATGTTTAAGTTAAGTTCTCTCTATCTAAACCTGACGCTCTGATACCACCTTAGCTGTAGCGCCCCTTAACACTACAACCCCACACCGTTGTACTTCCCGAGTGGATGTGAGACCTAGCACTCGAGAAATACTTCGGCGAACGGACAAGACTATACAATACCAGAGTATGAAACTTAAACGCAATGGAAAAATAAACTTGAGAAATAAAAAGGGGACAATATATAACGAAACACATATTATTAAGTTCGATAAGTAATTACAAGGATAGGTCTAACTTCACAGGAGAGTGCTTATTGAAAGATGTACCTGCACTCGTGATCTCTCTAAATAACTGAAATGTGACACCTTAAAGCTTCAAGATACCTCTAACGCGTCGATGCGTAGATTCCAGAAATCATGAATTAAAAGAGTAGGAGGGTTAGTCAAAATGACTAAATGACGGGGGTTTGAGGTTTATGATTATAAGTAAGGTTTTCTTTTGAAATCTTTTGACCAAGAAGATCTTGGTTTTAAAAAAAAATATACTATATAGTAACAAATAATTATATGACAATAATATCCGGTTCATATTAGTTTGAAACAGTAGGAGTAGGGGGAATATAGGTTATACTTTAGAAAACTTATGAACCGTTTTGAAGAAATGATTTTGCTACCCGCAAGCTAGGCTTCTCCAACCTTAACTCCTTAAAATCCGGGAAAAATAGTAACGACACTGATCAAGGTGTCGGTACTTAATAAAACAAATACGAGAATACCATCCTTCACCCCTTAGTGTCACGTAGGGTTGCAAGCCCTAGGGACGATGAACAATATTGTGGGAGGGACGTACCTTTTCCCGTCACTTGATGTGGAATAACCAACCTCCGGTTAGACCATCATCACGATCTAGTTGGCGGCTGGTATAATAGTAGACCTCGGCCCGTGCCTCCCGGACTACTACTTCTACCAAGACCACTTGGCCCACAGGAAAAACAATAATTTTACTTGGAAGACGAGAATATTTACCGATAAGAAAGTACTAAGTACTTTCGGGTAAGTATATGTTTTTGAATAATTAATAAGAATTATTTTCCCATAACGGGAATAATAACTTGAAAGAAAATTCAAGGAAATAAAGTAAAATATTTTATCATGATTTCAGTTGAAAAGATTTAAACCCTCACCGAGTACCGAGATTTAGGTGGAATTGTGAGGATTCCACTCTTCGATCCTATTGTCGCCTGAAAGTAATAACTACTACTGACTTAGAACTAGGTCCTTAGTTCCTAACTAATCTAATTGCACATAATATCATAATGAAATAATTATATAAGGTACATATTATGTAATACGTTAAGGATTTCCCGTTAAACCCTAAATTCACCCATTTAATTAATAAATTAAAGGTTTATGGGACCTTGAACTAGTCAAATATTTATTAACTATATTAAAATTCTAATTGTAAGATTTGAAATGAAATTTAAGTTTTAATTTGACAATGTAGGTTATCTTTTGAAAATATTACATAGTTTACATGTTTTTTGGAAATTTTGGAAAATCTTTCTTTAAAAATTCCAAAAGCTATTTTATAATTATTTTTAAAATAATTTCAAAATTATTTAATTAATTTTTACCAAAAAGTCAAAATTACTATTGAAAACATTTACTATTCAATTTCTTATGAATTAAACACTTTATAACACAAAATCAAATTCACACACACACACACACACTAGTCACGGCACACACACACACACACACACACACACACACACACACGCATCCAAGAACATTAAGAACATGTTCTTGAGCTTATTTGAATATTCAAAGAGGGTGTGTAACATGTTCAATCACATTCATATTCATAATATAAGATTAAAGCATAATATAGCAAAATATATGAATTCTCTGTGAAAAATAAATCTAAATAAATTACTCTAGGCATGAATTTAATCAAACAAGATCATAATCAGTTAAATACATACTCACATTATATCATGTCATAATTCATGCATTTTATTAAATAAAATTCCATAATGTACACACATTGTATTTAAACTAACAATTATGCACATATTTCATAAAATAAATTCCTAAAGCATGATTTAATTAATCCTAGACATGCTACTATTATTATTACACTAAGAACATTATATAAAGCATGAAATAATAGAAGAAAACATACCTTGTTGAGAGAGAGAGGGTTGGGGCGTGAGGTTTAGGGAGAGAGGGAGTGGTTTTTGTGTTGATTTTTTTAGTTATAAATTATGCTTGAGGGGGGTATTTAGAGGTAGTCATGAGGGGTCTTTGAGCAATTTATGAAAGTTTAAGGGAGATGTGGATGCCTTCTAATTCATAAAAATGCTTGGTAATTATTTAGGAGATGTGGTTAAACTACATTTTAAACAAATGCTTGGTAATTATATAGGTAATGTGGAGAAATTACATTCATTTAATTAAATCTTGTAGAAGCTCATGTTATCATGAATGATGTCATTTTGAATAAAAATAAATGTAAAAATAATATAAAATTTATTCAAGAGTCGAGAGGTAAAAACTTGAAGTGGTGAATTAATGAAAGAACGAGTGAAAAATAAGCTTCGTTTTGGTTATAAATGTGGAATATTTAGAGTTTTCGTTTATAAATTATGAATATTAAAGATGATGAAAATCATAAGAAAATTATATAGACGAAGCTATGACGAAGTTTAAAGTTTGGAAAAATCATTATAATTTAGAGAAAAATTCAAGAATCGTTTTAAGTATAATTTCGATTCTTGAATAAAAGTTAATTTGTTTAAAATAAAATAATAATTTTTAAAAAGGAAAATATTTATAAAATATGTTATGGGTGAAATCGAGTTTTGGTAAATGCATGAAAATTCATAAAATAATTCAAGGATCATTTTGACTATAATATTGGATAGGAAAAGTATTTCGAAGAATGTAGGAAAATTCTAGGGCTTTAGGGGAATTTTTGTAATTTCCAACCTAAAACTGTACGAATGGGTTTTGAAGCATATGAAGGGGTTTTGGGTGCTAGAAGGGAATGAATACTAGAATTCTAGGATTCTCTGAAAAGAGTTTCGAGGTACGAGTTAAATAGAGATCGAGGTTATAAACGCTTCCTGAAGTGAATTGTACGAACATTTAATTAAATAGAGATCGAGGTTAAATTGTACGAACATTTAATTAAACTATAGCACATAAGTCACATCAAATGCAATGCATGAAGTGAATTAATAGGGATCGAGGTTATAAACCCTTCCTGAGTAACCTTTTACTTACCTCTCTCGACTTGGCCTTGAGTACGGTTGTTACAATCTTCCCCCCTTTAAATGAATCTATCCTCAGATTCTATTACTGTGCCTGAACAATTCTAGATAATGTGTCAACATCTTTTCCTCTGTTTCCCAAGTCTGTTCTTCAGTACCATTTCTTTTCCATAAGATTCTAACGAGAGGAGTTCTTCGGTTTCTCAATTCTTGGAATTTCCTATCCAAGATGCTGACTGGTTTCACTTCATAAGTAAGGTTGAGTTCTAGTGGTACTTCTTCAATTGGTAGAATGTGTGGATCATCAGCAAAGTACTTTCGGAGTTGGGACACATGGAATACGTTATGTATCCTAGTAAGACTTGCTGGTAGGTCTAGGCGGTAAGCTGTTGGACCGATACATTCTAGTATCTCAAAAGGTCCAATATATCGAGGGTTTAACTTTCCTCCTTTCCCAATCCGTATAAATCCTTTCCTTGGAGATGTTTTCAAGAATACCTTCTCGCCTATTGCAAATTCTATGTCTCTTCTTCGATTATCAGCATAGCTTTTCTACCGATCTTGGGCTGCTTTCATTCTTTGCTTGATAATTTCACCCTTTTCTGTTGCTTCTTCTACCCAACTCTTAGCAATATTCCCTTGGGGTTTCTTTTTAACTCCTTTGGTTTCATCCATATCCCAGTATAATGGAGATCTGCATTTCCTTCCATATGAAGCCTCGTAAGTTGTAGCTTGGATAGAAGCCTGATAACTGTTGTTGTATGCAAATTCCATAAGGGGTACGCAATCCTTCCAATTATCTTGGAAATCTTAGGAACAAGCCCTCAACATATCTTCCAGGTATCTGATGGTTCTTTCAGATTGTCCATCGGTTTGAGGATGTGCTGCTGTGCTGAAGTTCAGCTTAGTACCCATCATTTCTTGAATGTTTTGCCAAAGTTGTGAGGTGAACTTTGGGTCCCTGTCTGAAACTATTCCAATAGGTACTCCATGCAACCGAATAATTTCGTTTTGATAGAGCTTGGTGTCACACCCGAGCGCAAGGTGTCACATCCCCCGCACCGAGACCCGACCCGAATATGAAATGGACAATCCATACCCGAGCTAAGTCATGGCGAACAGGGACAAACACACACGCTATGCTAGGCGGGCTAACCCTTAAACCATACGAATCAGAGTAAATCATTAAAGCGGAAGCATTAACTTAACAAAACATATCATATGTAGATACCATGAGCATGCAAGCTCCAAAAATAATTCATATACAATACGAGGGTATCCAAAAGAGCCATCACGGCTAAAACTATCAAGAACGCTCCAAAATAAAATAATCATAAATAAAAGTATGCAAGTGTAAAGACAACTACAAGAGCTAGAAGCAAATGCAAGACCTATCGAATCGAATTCCCGCCTAGCTCCCTGACACCTGCACAACACAACTGAAAACCAAACGGGTTCAGTCCGAAAGGGACTGGTGGGTATAAAACATTGACATAGATATAATATACAACGGTATTTAAGCAATCACATGCCAATTATAATCCCAAACGAGGTTTTAGAAGCTTTTCCCCAAGTGGGTGAATAGAGGCATCATCGATAGGGATTATAATAATCAATTTTTCTACAATAGGTCGTTAGTGGCCCGGCGAGGGGGCGAGCATTATCTCCAACCATCACATTGTGTAGTTCAACAATCATTCATTCATTAAGTCTTTTCATGCATATCATTCTTTTGTGCACAATCAATCAATTCTATTCAATCGGTCATACACACATTCTTCCTCCGGGTTGGTGGACGGGTTTGCAAGACCTGACCACCCAATCTTTGACCAAAAGGGGTTACATGACTCCCAAGATAGCGCTCAGCTCCCTTTCCTCGCCAATCTCCTGGCGAGGTCCGGTACCGCCGTAGTTTGGTGGGGACTAATGTGAGGGATCACCGTCAGCCCATGCTTCCCCGGATAGCCACTCACACCAAGAACCCCGGGCCCCAATCAGTGCAATCAATCAATACTCGCCAAAACAATCGGTAGGGTATTAAAAGAAAAAGGGATTATACGTTCGAAATCATTTACCCAAAAGTGAGTCAATATATATAAATAGGTAATTCTATCTTTGCCTTAAACTTTGCACATAAGGGTATATTGGGTCATTTTATCTAAATAGTGGAGAAACCCACGTCGAACAGACAAAAGAAGATACGAAATCCTGAAGGACCGGCCTCGTCTCCAACGGGATCAAAATCTGTGCAAGAAAGGTGAAGTGAGACTCAACATGATCAATTAAGACGCTCGGCAATGAAATGATCATGATATGAATGCATAAAAGAATATATTATGTAATTAACATGTTCATATGCACTAAATTAAAGGAGAAGAAGGTCGCGGGCGCGACCTGCGCGTAACAGCAAAAATGACGCAGAGAATGGAGAAAAACAGAGCATCAACAAATCAACTTCAACCCAACAAGATCAGGTAAGTAAGAACTTTAAATAGGCAGTAAAACTCAGCAAAATCAAGCCCCAAACAATCCTAAAAAAGCAGCAAAACTGACGCAGCAACCAGCAGAAAAACAGAGCATCACCATTCAATCTCCAATATTTCATTAATGATAGCTCATGAATGCTTCAACTACCAGCTAATACATTACCATAAATTCAAATAAGAGATCAAGGCAATCATATTCATGCTTGGAATCAATCAAATTCATCAAGAAACGGAAGAGACCAACTTAAATGATCAAAACCCAAATATTCTCCAAGGCAGCCATATATTCATGAAACCATGATCAAAATTAGGGATGAATGGATGACAATGACTCATAATGGATGCATAATACAACCCTAAGCTTACCTTGTGGATTAATGGAGGTTTGGAAGACATTTGAGCTTGAATCTCCAAGGATTGGCTTGAGCTACGGGAAAACTGGAAAGCAGGGGAAATATGGCTGAATTTCTCTAAGTGAGAAAGTGTGGTTCGGTTGGGGAGGATAATGATCAGATATATGGTTGATTTAGGGTTCCATAGGTTCAAACCATGGTTAATTTGGTCAAGTATGGTGAGAGATATGGCTATTTTGGTGAAATGTGGCAGTTTTGGCGCCGTTTCGATATTTCGGTTGGATTTCAGAGGTTCAAATAACTTTGGAAAAATATAAAGATAAGTTCACTAAACTCGAATTTTCGTTGCGAGTTCAGCGAAGTTGAGGAAACCCGAATCCGAGTTTCCTAGCTCAAGATATCAAATACGGAACCAAGGGTGCGCTAATTGCTCGTTAGCCCCTGATTTGGATTCCATAATCAAAATAAATTCGAAACGTATGCAAACGAACCCGAAAACATGAAACGATCATATATTCATATTTATAACACATATAAGTCCAACATATTAAATTTTCATGAAATTTCGGTATCAAATCATATAAAAACGGAGCACGTTTATAACACTCATGCACAAGGCATTCAAAATCCATAACATTTCAAATAATATTAATAAAAAAAAATAAATTTGTATATATATATATTATAAATAATAATGCATGCATTAATTAAGCTTTTAAAACAAAACACACTAATTAATTGAATTAAATTCAAACCACGAAATAAATTGCATATTTAATATTAAATAACTAAGGTTATAAATAATTAATATTTTAATATTTAAAATAAAATTAAATATATAAAACACGTATAAACAATTAATTCGCGCAATTTGGTAAACACATACGTCATACCTGTACGGCCGAAATATCGGGGCGTCACAACCTCTCCCCTTAAAAGAAACCGTCCTCGGATTCACTGATTGCCCGGAAATAATTCAGGATGGAACTTTCTCATTTTATCCACCGTCTCCCACGTAGCCTCTTCTGTCTTATCACTTCTCCATAACACTTTAACTAGTGGGATTTGCCGGTTTCTTAATTCTTGGAATTTTCGATCCAAAATCTTAACAGGCTTCTGAACGAAGGTGAGATTAGGCTCAATTTCTACCTCTTTCTCAGGTAGGATCTCGGCTTCATCCGGATAATACTTGTGAAGCTGGGAGACATGGAATACATTGTGGATTCCAGTCAAACTCGGAGGTAGATTCAAGCGATAAGCCGTATCTCCAATTTTCTCCAAAACCTCATACGGACCTAGATAACGAGGATTCAACTTACCTCCTTTTCTAATCCTCGAAAATCCTTTTCGTGGCGAAGCTTTCAAGAACACCCTATCACCAACTTCGAACTTAAGATCCTTTCTCCGCCTATCCGCATAGCTTTTCTGTCTATCTTGAGCGGCTTTCATTCTTTGTTGAATTATTTGAACCTTATCAATCGCAGCTTGCACGGCTTTAGAAGGCTTCTCCTTCAGTTCTCCTCGTTTCACTCCCTCTTGTTTTGTCCAATTCCATTCCTCAAGGTCGAAAAATAAGGGAGATCTACACTTTTGTCCGTAGAGAGCTTCATAAGGCGCCATTCTTATTGAAGCTTGGAAACTGTTATTATAAGCAAATTCAATCAGAGACAACTGCTTATTCCACGAACTCGAGAAATCCAATGCACATGCTCTCAACATATCTTCCAAATATTTGATTAACCTCTCTGACTGTCCATCTGTCTGAGGATGGAAAGCTGTGCTGAATTGAAGCCTTGTTCCCAGATTTCTTTGCAATTCTTGCCAAAACCTAGAAGTGAACCTCGGATCTCGATCTGATACAATACTGACAGGTACACCACGAAGTCGAACAATTTCATCAACATACTTCTTTGCTAACTTGGTCACTTTATCCGACATCCGAATAGCCAGAAAATGCGCCGATTTTTTCAATCGATCCACGATCACC
Source organism: Lantana camara (assembly GCA_037501455.1). Lineage (NCBI taxonomy): Eukaryota > Viridiplantae > Streptophyta > Magnoliopsida > Lamiales > Verbenaceae > Lantana > Lantana camara. The sequence continues at coordinate 46,297,642 of CM074859.1, forward strand.
CAAATCCCATCAAGACCACCCTTCATTCTAGGAAGACTAAAAACGAAATCCATTGCCACTTGTTGCCATTTCCATTCCGGAATAGGTAGTGGTTGAAGTAGCCCCGATGGCTTTTGATGCTCAACTTTCACAATTTGACAAGTTAAACAACGCCTCACGAAGTTGATTACATCCCTTTTAAGACCGTTCCACCAATAAAACTGCTTTAAATCCTTGTACATCTTATTACCTCCAGGATGTATCGAATACCCTGATCTGTGAGGTTCTTCCAAAATAATTCTCTTCAATTCATCCGGCACAACCACCCTGTTCTTGAACCTTAATAGTCCTGTATCATCAAATCCAAACGGGCATTCGGGATCCACTCTAGCTTTCCCAGCTAATTTCTGAACCTCGGGATCCTTTCTCTGAGCTTCAACTAACCTCTGTTGAAGATTTGGTTGTACCGTAATATTCCGAATACTTGCTCTTAACGTGAAAGACTCAGATTCATCTCCAACTTCCACTTTCACACTAGACACACTAGCCTTCCTGCTATGTGCATCCGCGACCACATTAGCTTCTCCAGGATGGTATCGGATTCTATACTCGTAATCCGCTAAAGTCTCCATCCATCGCCTTTGTCTCTTATTTAGCTCCTTCTGAGAAAATAAGTATTGAAGACTTTTGTGGTCAGAAAAGATCTCGAAAGGAATTCCATATAAGTAGTGTCTCCACTTCCTTAAAGCAAAGATCACTGCAGCTAGCTCGAGATCATGAGTGGGATAATTCTGTTCATGATCCTTCAGTTTCCTCGAGGCGTAGGTTATCACCCTACCATTCTACATCAAAACACATCCCAGTCCTTCTTTCGAGGCGTCCGTATAAACCATGTATCCTTCAGTGCCTTCAGGGAGTGCTAATACCGATGCAGTGGTCAACTTCTCCTTTAAGAGTTGGAAACTTGCCTCACATGCCTCGTTCCAATCAAACTTGACTTCCTTCTTCGTCAGACGAGTCAAAGGGGCGGCAATTTTTGAAAAATCCTTAACAAATCTTCGATAATACCCAGCCAAACCCAAGAAACTTCTGATCTCGGAAGCATTCTTCGGACTCTGCCGCTGAATAACCGTCTCGATCTTCGAAGGATCTACTTCCAAGCCCTTACTCGAGACAATATGACCTAGAAAAGCAACCCAGTCAATCCAGAACTCACACTTGCTAAACTTCGCATACAACCGGTGCTCTCTCAATGTCTCCAAAACCAATCTGAGATGCCTGGCATGATCTTCCGGAGTTTTCAAATAAACCAGAATATCATCGATGAAGATAACCACGAATTTATCCAAATAAGGCCGAAAAGTCCGATACATCATATCCATAAATGCTGCAGGGGCATTAGTTAAACCAAAAGGCATTACTACGAACTTGTAGGGTCCATACCGGGTATTAAATCCTGTCTTAGGTATATCCTCTTCCCGGATTTTCAACTGGTAGTAACCTTGCCTTAGATCCAATTTAGAATAAACCCCCGAACCCCACAACATATCAAACAAATCCTCCATGTTGGCCAACGGATACTTATTCTTGATAGTTCTCCGATTAAGCTCTCGGTAATCTATACACATCCTCAACGTTCCGTCCTTCTTCTTAACAAAAAGAACCGGAGCACCCCATGGAGATGAACTCGGCCGAATATATCCAATCTTAAGTAATTCCTCAAGTTGAATCTTCAATTCCTTCAACTCCGCCGGAGCCATTCTATACGGAGTCTTAGAATACGGTTCTGATACCGGATATAATTCTATAACAAACTTAATCTCACGATCCGATAGCAAAAAACCCAAATTCTCCGAAAACACATCAGGAAAATCCTTAACCACGGCAGTCTCCTCAAATTTAATTTGATCCTTTGGTTTGTTGAGAAGATAAGCAACAAATCCCATAGCCCCTTCTCTCATTAGCTTATGAGCTTCCATAAAAGATAAGAGTGGCACATCCTTCAATCCCATTTCTCCAATCAATTCCTCCCCCAACTTAATCTTCTTCCTAAAACAATCAACCTCGACCCGGTACCGGTATAACCAATCCATACCGAAGATTACCCCATATCTCTTCAAAGACATCACAATGAAATCCGCCGGATAATCTTTCCCTTCTATCAAAACCGAACAACCCCGAACCACTTGATCCGTCTACAAATTTCCTCCAATAGGAGAACTCACTAAATAACAAGAATTGGCACATATAACAGGTAGGCACTGAGAAGCACATAGATCACGAGATATAAAAGAGTGGGTAGCACCGGATCAAATAATGCATGAATGTTCGTGGTGTGAATACATATGGTACCTTCCACCACGGCTGTCGGATCCACCTCTACATCCTGCTCCTTGCCCTCAAGGGCATAAGCACGTGTCTGGATCATTGGTCTTTGTACCCCAGCTTGAAACCCCGGTCTCTTATCAGGACATGTATCCGCCATATGATCAGCTTTCCCGTAAATCAGACACAACCCTAATCTCTTCCTGTAATTGGTATAAGAGTGGGTCGGTCCTCTACAATAAGTACACGGAGGTACATCTCGGTGATTTCCGGTAGGAGCTGGTAAAGCCTGAGGTGCTCGTGTAGCCTGAAGAGCATTCTGACCTCCAGTTCGAGGCTTCTTGAAATATTCTTTCTGAGGAGGAGCTGCTGAAGTCATAGGCCTTTTACCCGGATTGAATCTCATACTTGATCCCGATGTTGAGCTTCTACCCTGTCCCATTGGTGCTTTAAAGATTGGATCCTTCTTCCTATACTCCTCTTCTTGTTCCAAGGCCCTTTGCACCGTGTCCGAGAAAGATAGAAAATTATGCCCCGCCTGACCATGTCTCAAATCCTATCTCAACCCGGCGATAAACTTCTTCGCCTTCCTCTTCTCATCACGGGTAATATGTGGAGCATACTTTCCAAGCCGGTTAAAAGCTGCAAGATATTGAGCCACAGAATGATTGCCTTGCTTCAAATCCATGAATTCTTGCTCTTTTCTCTCCCTGATAACCTCGGGAATAAAGCATTCTCGGAATTCTTGTTTAAATACTGCCCATGTAATCTCCTCTCCATCAACCTCCAACTTTTCCTTTGTTCTCTCCCACCAATCATACGCCTCTCCGTCCAGTTGGAATATAGCAAACTGAGCCCTTTCTTGTGTAGTGAACAGTCGGACTCCATAAATCCGCTCCTATCGAGTCAACCACCCCTCTGAAACTGCGTCATCAATAGAACCAGAAAACCTAGGGGGGTTGTAGCTCAGAAACACTCCATGAGAATCCCTATTATTGTTGTTTGGTGGAGCCGGTTGCTCCACGGTTGTGGTGGTGGAGCTTGAGCTCTCCTACGCTCAACGTAATTGAAAACTACTTCCATAAAGTTTCCCATGTCCATCGGAGGTGGCTGTGGTTGTTGTTCTTGTGGTGTAGGGGATCGATTACGATGTCGGCGTCGTCCCGGTGATCTCTCACGATGTCTACGTGGAGGCATTCTGTCAAAGAAACACTGAAATGCATGCTTCTCTTAGTCCATGCATGAAAGTGCAATTAATTCGATCAAACTTCAACAATTAGAGTACATAAGCACGTAAAGAATGTATATGCAATCACATTGTCAAGTAGTTCCTAAAGCCGAACGGCCTAAACTGGCTCACCTGACAAGAGAGCCCGGGTTTTGCAACCTGAGGCTCTGATACCACTTAAGGATGTAACACCCGAGCGCAAGGTGTCACATCCCCCGCACCGAGACCTGACCCGAATATGAAAAGGATAATCCATACCCGAGCTAAGTCATGGCGAACGGGGACAAACACACACGCTATGCTAGGCGGGCTAACCCTTAAACCATACGAATCAGAGTAAATCACTAAAGCGGAAGCATTAACTTAACAAAACATATCATAAATCGATACCATGAGCATGCAAGCTCCAAAAATAATTCATATACAATACGAGGGTATCCAAAAGAGCCATCACGGCTAAAACTATCAAGAACGCTCCAAAATACAATAATCATAAATAAAAGTATGCAAGTGTAAAGACAACTACAAGAGCTAGAAGCAAATGCAAGACCTATCGACTCGAATTCCCGCCTAACTCCCTGACACCTGCACAACACAACTGAAAACCAAACGGGTTCAGTCCGAAAGGGACTGGTGGGTATAAAACATTGGCATAGATATAATATACAACGGTATTTAAGCAATCACATGCAAATTATAATTCCAAGCAAGGTTTAGAAGCTTTTCCCCAAGTGGGTGAATAGAGGCATCATCGAGAGGGATTATAATAATCAATTTTTCTACAATAGGTCGTTAGTGGCCCGGCGAGGGGGCGTGCATTATCTCCAACCATCACCTTGTGTAGTTCAACAATCATTCATTCATTAAGTCTTTTCATGCATATCATTCTTTTATGCACAATCAATCGATTCTATTCAATCGGTCATATACACCTTCTTCCTCCAGGTTGGTGGACGGGTTTGCAAGACCCGGCCACCCAATCATTGACCAAAAGGGGTTACATAACTCCCCAGATGGCGCTCAGCTCCCTTTCCCCGCCAATCTCCTGGCGAGGTCCGGTACCGCCGTAGTTTGGTGGGGACTAATGTGAGGGATCACCGTTAGCCCATGCTTCCTCGGATAGCTACTCACACCAAGAACCCCGGGCCCCAATCAGTGCAACCAATCAATACTCGCCAAAACAATCGGTAGGGTATTAAAAGAAAAAGGGATTATACGTTCAAAATCATTTACCCAAAAGTGACTGAATATATATAAATAGGTAATTCTATCTTTGGCTTAAACTTTGCACATAAGGGTATATTGGGTTATTTTATCTAAATAGTAGAGAAACCCACCTTGAACCGACAAAAGAAGACACGAAAGCCTCAAGGACCGGCCTCGTCTCCAATGGGATCAAAATCTGTGCAAGAAAGGTAAAGTGAGACTCAACATGATCAATGAAGACGCTCGGCAATGAAATGATCATGATATGAATGCATAAAAGAGTATATTATGTAATGAACATGTTCATGTGCACTATTAATATCTTAAGGACATATAAACATTCATTTCAAGAAACGTTTAAAGTCATTCAAGGTCATAACCTTCACATTTAAATCAAATTGATCCACGAATTTCAAATAACGAATACAACATGTAGTATAAGTTCATAATTAGAAAATAGGTAAATAAAAACATTTAAGTCATGATCAGAAATTAATTAACATAAAATAGAATAACACTTAAATTCTAAAATTTAAATAAATTAAACAATACTATTAAATAATATATAATATTGGACATACATTTAATAATATATATCAAATCATGCATTAGTAATATATATATACTATCATATCTATACATATATATATATATAGGTATATTAGTGCACGTACAGGCCATGCAATTAACAACCAATGCATGCATGCAATTTCATTTCAACAAAACAAAGGTAATTAATACTTATGCATGCAATTTATATATTACAAGGCCATGCATGCTCGTAAAGATGGGAAATTTTAGAAAGCAAAATTAAACCATGCACATCAGTTTTGAAAAACTGAAATTTGCAGAAGGAACAGGGGTCGCGGCCGTGACCCATTTTCTTCATGAAATGGTAGCGGCCGCTACCCATTAAATTCATAATTTTTGATCAAATTTTGCAGAATACGTGAGCAACTTAAATATAAGTCACGGGCGCGACTAAATTAAAGGAGAAGAAGGTCGCGGGCGCAACCTGCGCGTAACAGCAAAAATGACGCAGAGAATGGAGAAAAACAGAGCATCAACAAATCAACTTCAACCCAACAAGATCAGGTAAGTAAGAACTTTAAATAGGCAGTAAAACTCAGCAAAATCAAGCCCCAAACAATCCTCAAAAAGCAGCAAAACTGACGCAGCAACCAGCAGAAAAACAGAGCAACACCATTCAATCTCCAATATTTCATTAATGATAGCTCATGAATGCTTCAACTACCAGCTAATACATTACCATAAATTCAAAGAAGAGATCAAGGCAATCATATTCATGCTTGGAATCAATCAAATTCATCAAGAAACGGAAGAGACCAACTTAAATGATCAAAACCCAAATATTCTCCAAGGCAGCCATATATTCTTGAAACCATGATCAAAATTAGGGATGAATGGATGAGAATGACTCATAATGGATGCATAATACAACCCTAAGCTTACCTTGTGGATTAATGGAGGTTTGGAAGACATTTGAGCTTGAATCTCCAAGGATTGGCTTGAGTTACAGGAAAACTGGAAAGCAGGGGAAATATGGCTGAATTTCTCTAAGTGAGAGAGTGTGGTTCGGTTGGGGAGATAATGATCAGCTATATGGTTGAGTTAGGGTTCCATAGGTTCAAACCATGGTTAATTTCGTCAAGTATGGTGAGAGATATGGCTATTTTGGTGAAATGTGGCAGTTTTGGCTCCGTTTCTGTTTTTCGGTTGGATTTCGGAGGTTCAAATAACTTTGGAAAAATATAAGGATAAGTTCACTAAACTTGAATTTTCGTTGCGAGTTCATCGAAGTTGACGAAACTCGAATCCGAGTTTCCTAGCTCAAGATATCAAATACGGAACCAAGGGTGCGTTAATTGCTCGTTAGCCCCTGATTTGGATTCCATAATCAAAATAAATTCGAAACGTATGAAAACGAACCCGAAAACATGAAACGATCATATATTCATATTTATAACACATATAAGTCCAACATATTAAATTTTCATGAAATTTCGGTATCAAATCATATAAAAACGGAGCACGTTTATAACACTCATACACAAGGCATTCAAAATCCATAACATTTCAAATAATAATAATAAAAAAAAATTAAATTCGTATATATATATATTATAAATAATAATGCATGCATTAATTAAGCTTTTAAAACAAAACACACTAATTAATTGAATTAAATTCAAACCACGAAATAAATTGCATATTTAATATTAAATAACTAAGGTTATCAATAATTAATATTTTAATATTTAAAACAAAATTAAATATATAAAACACGTATAAACAATTAATTCGCGCAATTTGGTAAACACATATGTCATACCTGTACAGCCGAAATATCGGGGCGTCACAACCTCTCCCCTTAAAAGAAACCGTCCTTGGATTCACTGATTGCCCGGAAATAATTCGGGATGGAACTTTCTCATTTTATCCTCCGTCTCCCGCGTAGCCTCTTGTTAGGAATAGTGCCCTAGAAAGCCGATTAGTCATAATCCGTTTTGGGACTTTCCTAGTATCACAGACAATCTTTGAATAATATACGATTGATTAATATCATTGGCAAACACTTCTTTATATGCTCTTGTTTGGTATGCGTTTACTTTAGCTGTGCATGTATGAGAACTCCCCTAATCCTGATGACTTTAGGACTCTACCATTTAGGTGAAATGGTTCATGAAATGAGCCCTATATCACATAAGTCATGATTAGTAAAATACTCCAAGCCAATGAGTCCTACAGACAGTGGGAGTGTCAACCTGACTCCTCTAAAGCTTGCTTGTGGGATCACGCCCTTAAGAAGGATCACCTTGTTTCATGTAGGTGCAAAGTGTATAGTTGATACGTGCGTGATACACGAGGGTGCTTACTTCAATAAGTAAGTTCACTGAGGTGCCCCGTGTGAGAAGATTCCTAAATGGGAAAGGAAGTTTCTATTTCAGGAAATGGAAACTTCCAGATTAGGAAATATCTCACGAGTCATTGATGTGATTAATTGATCCTTAGACTTGAGGTTCCTTGTCACTTTATGAGTTAACTCTGTAGTCTTAGGTATAAGCTTTAAAGGGTGTCGCCTTAGACAACTGATTTAAGGCTTATGCTGGGGCTACACAAGTGATTCATGAAAGTGAATGAGAATCAAGAAAGGACCTACACTTGCATTTGCAAGGTGATCTCTTACTGTGTAAGTCATTCATATGCCATATGGAGTCCTTGGCCAAGGCAGTAGATCAAGACATCAAGAAAAGGGTTTCTTGGATTGAGATCAAATGGATATGAAATGCACTTAGCCTTAAGACCAGATTATTAGGGTTCTAATTATTCCCTTACCCTAGATCTTGGTTGAGAGATAGTAAGTAGGAGGATTGTATCTCACATGAATCAATGACTTAAAGGTTCTGTCGAATCCGAACATTCCAATTCAGCTAGGGGTTAAACACCTGTTGCTAGAAAGTCCACACCATCTGCAGTTATCGTAGGTATGTGTAGGAAGTCCACACCATCTGCAGCCCGGTCTCTGAGGTGGTTGGGGTGGTGCTGGAGCTCTCGGACCTCTCGGTAATGGCCCTGTCGCCTTAAGCTTCTTCCCGGGGTTCTTCTGAGCTGGAGGTGCAGAGTAAATCATTGGCCTCTTCCCTGAGCTCGATCCCTGACCTGCTCTCGAGCCCGAAGCCTGTCCAGTCTGCGAAGTAGCTTTCCTAGCATTATCCGAATCCTCAACTTTTAGGGCCTTGATAGTAGCTTTTGCCCAGGTGCTCGTATTAGCTGCTTTCAGGGCATCCTGGATATCCGGTCTGAGTCCTTGGACGAACTGCATCGCCTTGTGAAAGTCATCATTCGCTATGTTGGGTGCATAGCGTGAAAGTCTCTCGAACTCGGCGATATACTGACCCACAGACCTGCCTCCCTGCTTTAGCTCGGTGAACTCTCTCAACCTGCGAGTACGGGAAGCTGGAGGAATATACTTGTTTCTGAACTCCCGTGCAAAGACCTCCCAGGTAATCTCGGTCCCAGCTGCCTCCAGAACAATCTGCGTGCTTTCCCACCAAGAATAGGCCTCGCCCTGAATAAGAGTAAGTGTACAGCGAGCCTTCTCCTGACTGTCACAAGGGATAAGCTGCCAAATCCTTTCGATCTCTTTTAGCCACATCTCTGCCTGTATATCGTCTCCCTTATAGAACTTCGGGGGACGCTGGTTCTGAAACTCTTGTAAAATGGCAGAAATGGGGTTCTCCGGAGGTACTACGGGTGCTGGAGGTGGTGGAGGAACCCTTTCCTGTAACCTCTGATCAATTAGCCCCACTACCGCGTTCATAAAATCTTGGGGCTGTGCCTGAGCAGGTGGAGGAGGTGGTGATCTCTCGCGGCGATGATGTCGGCGGTGATGATGCCTGTGCCTCGAGGATCGGTCACTGGAACGTCTGTCGTGCTCCATCCTGAAATTAGATCACTAAACATGCGTGGCTTGATCAATAAATGCAAATGTGTGCATACAATTTCCATAATATCAAGTAGCACAAGTTCAAGGAAGATCAAGTAGCTCAATTCATGCGAAGAAATGAGTAAATCAGGTAAGTCAACCAAATGCAGACTCCCAAATACCACATAATCCTACGCCGTGCGACCTAGACTGACTTGACACGACTCGAGAACCTCGGTTTTACAACCGGGCTCGGATACCACCTGTAGATGTAGCACCCTAAACCCCAGAGCACTACATCCCCCGCACTATAGCCCCGATTCACGTATGAAATGGGAAATCCATACATAAACCAGAACTATAGCGAACGGGTGACAATAAAATAAACAGGCTAGGTGGGACACTCTCCCCAGTCAAACACCCAAACATGATAATGAAAGCGGAAGCAATAAAATCACTCATACATATAGGTACCATATTTACCAATTAGATACGTATAGATACCAACTTAACTATCAATACATTATCATCTCTTAATAATATACATACTTAATTATCCAAAACGTGGCAATAACGATCATAACATGAAATGTCTCAAAAGTACTTTACATGAAAGGTACTAGACTCGTGAGGATGCAAAAGACGACCGGACACCCGCCTAGCACGACCACGCTCAAAGTGTACCTGAAAAGTGAAGTATCAGTCTACCGAAGACTGAGTGAGGGGCAATAGTATATATATCACACGTCATATGCAAGTTGTAGCCTCGGGCGAAGACTTTAGAATAAAATAGATATATAACTCAAGAAGTTTAATCTTTGCCCGAGATTACAACCAATCATTTTAACACGTTTATTTATCCATGCTTGTCAATGTCATGAACATGTGGCCCTGGCGAGTAAGGGCAATCTCCAACCGAACTCCCAATCGTGAACAATACGTGATCATGCTTGCTTGCTTGATAAATACGTGATCATGAAATTTATTTAGTGCTCACATAAACAATTTCATGCTTGAAATCATGCAATAACCCGAGGATAACCCGACATGCCGGATTAATCCCCAGTCTCCTTCTTCCTCCGGGTGATAGCGAGTTTGCAAGGCTCGACTATCCACGACATGGTGTGTGTAGAGGACATGACCCTCTAGACACGGAACTCCTTCCACCACTAATCTCCTAGTGGCTTCGGGGGTGATCCCAACAATGTGAGGATAATTCAGGAGTTACCCGTCAGCCCTTGCTTTCCCGGTTGGCTCAAGAATTACCCTCGGGCCCACGTGCAATCATGTACTCGCCAAACTTGCTTGAAATCATGACAATCAATACTTTCTTGCTTGAAATGTTTATAGCTTTGAAAACGTTTATAATTATAATAGGTTTTGGCCGAAAATAGCACATAAGGGTGGTAGGGTTCTATAAACATAACCTAGAACCTCACCTTTTCTTGCAAAATACAATAATGTGGTGTTCTAAGGAGCTTGCTCCCCGTCCACGCCCTCGTGACCTGTGCAACCACGATGTATATACGTGAGACATGACCTAAAATGACCAAAATATGACGAACGGCGGAAATGTATCGAGACGACCATGAAAATGCAATGTGGTATGATAACATGTTGTTTCACATCATTTTAGCACATATTATAGCAATTCGGGGTCAAAGAAGTCGTTGGATCGAGGGGTCATTTTCGTAATTTTATGCAGAATCTTTTGTTCTGCAATCCAGGTGGGAACGGCCGTTCCGGTCCCTTTTGCAAAATGGGAACGGTCGTTCCCATGAGTTCCCCAAAGCGCGCCAACGTTTTTCCATTTTAAAAACGTGCCTAGCTGGGAACGGCCCTTCCGGCTCCAAGGCCAAAATGGGAACGGCCGTTCCCATGGTCGGCCGCCTATTTTATTTGAAAAGGTGGGAACGCCCGTTCCCGCAATGCCTTGAGGCTGGGAATGGTCGTTCCCAGTTTCTGCAACTGGAAAACAGAGCAAAAACAGAGCATGCTCTCGGCAATGAATCACAAAACCACAACAATCCAATTTTGATCCCCAAAATGCTATTATTTTTGACACTTCTCATGCATATATCTTCAATACATGATAAAGTAACACTTAAACACATAAAACCATGAAATATCATCATAAATTCATGCTTCATGCTCATGATCAAACTTGCTCATTTTTGCCAAATATCCAAGGATTTCATGAACAAACCATGCTATAATTCAATATAAGATCACATAATCACACTCTACTCACAAATACTTCATTTAGCATACCAAACTCAAACCCTAGCCTAGGCAAATATGATCAAGAATCATGGCTTCATGCAAACCCAACCTTAAAGTGAAAGAAATGGAGAAGATAGATGAAGATGATGATGAACCCTCCAATTCCTTGAAATATTTCTGGAAATTCTTGATGCTAATGATGAAAATCACCTCCTTTTCTATTCTTCTTGGAACCGAGAGTTTGGAAGCAAAGTTGTTGGGAAATCTTTGTATGAAATGAACAATGAAGAACCTTGGAGATGTATTACGTGATTCATCTCCTTGGTTTGAGTGAAATATGCCAATTTGCCAATTAATCCTTGAAGTCTCTAAGTTATGCAATAAGGTATATAAAGTTTTGAGAAATGATCAATCATGCCCCTAAAAGATTATGCAATTAAGTCCCTACAATTTTAGAAAATATTTAACTAGGGACAATTTGGTAATGTTATCACTCTCGGTACTGATTTCATGCAATGAATATTTTTCGTGTCATGAAATAATATTTTCAATGATATGAATTCAAAGAATTGATATGAATAATGTTTCATGAATTTTATAAAAATATGAATGCCACGTAAGAATATATTATAAATTAAAGAAATAAAATAAAACCTACACTCAACTCACACGTGGCGTGCTTACCTGATCATCCGGAAACCGGGGCGTTACACGCCTGCTCCTCCCGCAACCGCGCGGGAGCGTCCGCCCAGGGATGGGCGGGACTGCCTGCCCACGCCGCATGCCTGCGCGCAAGGGCGCGCGCGCTGGTAGCAATCGCTGTCGGCTGTGCGCAGCGATGGTGCGCCCGCATAGCGCGCGTTCCTGTACGGAGGGCGGGCGATCCCGGGTCGTCCCGGGCCCGTGTTTTCTTGTTTCTCGTGTTTCGTATTTTGGTCCTTAAAATCCCATTTAATTTTATTTTAATTTTATCTTTTAAAATCAGTTTTGCTTAAATAAAATTATTTTAAAATTTTTGATTAAATTGGGATTTTTGAGAAATTGATCGATTTAAATTTTGGAAAAATTACAATCTTTGTTTTCTGAAAATATTGAAAGAATAAAATTATTAATTTTCAGAAATTAATTGGAATTTTATTAGTTTATTGTTTTTCGGGTTTTATTGAAAAGACTCTTGAACAAGAATTGCATCTAAGTCGTGTTTTAAGCTATTAGAGCTTAATGCGAGAATTTTAATTTATTGGTTAAATTTAAATTCTTGCAATTTATGCATGTTAGGTGATCATGGGTTTAGACTTATGTATGGTTTTAATTTATGCACATGGATGGTTAAATTGGGGTTGGAGCCCTATAGTTGCATTTTTCAATTGAGGTTGGAGCCTCACTTATGTGCGTACTGTTATGTGATTTATTATGTGGCCATACTACTGTTTTTGAGGCCGGGGTATGCCCCGTGTATTTGTCTAAGGCCAATATAAAGATTGAGCCTTGTTACTTTATGTCTTTTTCTTTTTATTGTAATTTGAGAGTAGAGATAGGTGGTGAGGTTTTATTTTCATTTTGGAGACAATGCACCCATGGAGTAAGATGGACCACATTCAAGTAACAAGGAGGCCATAAGTGAAGATCCCTCAAAATGTTAGGGAGGGGAATCTCAATTGTAAAATGTAATAGAGATAGGGCTCGTATTTTGTTACCGCTTTCCCTTATGTGATTTAAATTGTTTATGTGGCATGTATGTTAGAACTTGTGATTGTGGAGTGGCTCCCACATATCACGCATAAGATAGGTAGAACCCATGATCATCTCATGTTAGTATCATGCTAGGACATGTTATCTGTTTATGTGCTTGTTTGAAATGCATTTAAGTTGTACTTGCATTAATCAAGACTAATAAAATCGGATAACATATATGTTGGTGAGATCGAACCGAACAACTCTTCGGTTGATTCGAAAATTCCCATTAAATATTAAGCTCATTTCGAATAATAGGTATTTAATTCGAGATGCAAATTTTGAATTAAATTCCTAGCATTCCATCAATAGGTTTTAAGTTTAGTAAGTAAAGCTAGTTATTGTCCGCGAGTCGTGGGATAGCTAGTGGAGCTTATTAGTTCTTAGTTACCTAATTGATCATTTTAAATGATCAATATTTCGTGGTTAATTTTGGCAAGGGCGATGTCCGCGAGTCGTGGGTCATTCGAACTAAGTTTTGATCATGATCTTATGATTGATGGGTCTAGCTTAACGCCTAAGTAAATATGGATGTCGCACGAGTCGTGGGTCCATATTGAAAGATAGGTGATGCAAAAACAATTACTAAGAGTTCTAAAGGTGTTAGAATTGGTAAGTTGTACCTACCTAGGATTTTACTTAGAATGTCCGCGAGTCGTGGGTTCGAGGTAAAATGCCTAGGATCTTAGTACCCATTGGGAAACGCGTTCCTCTTAGATCTTTGGGAATTATAGATCTTTGAAAAATAGTGGGAGCTACATTAGATTAAAGACCTTATCTTTTGTATATCGTTATAATTCAGCATGCTCACATTTTCTCTGCTTAGCATTTAGGTTGTAGTTCTATGATTCTCTACAATATGAAATGCAAACCCATTTGTATCCATCCTTAAGTCAAAAGAGTTGACTAAGTCCTAACTAACTCTGATTGGCTTCGGACCCTAAAATTCATTTTAGATTCCGAATAAGAGAAAGGCGTTCTCTAAAGGGGGCGAAGTTTTTCAATTGTGAAAATTTGACCCGGGCCAAAAGAGAAGCAATCTGAGGTGAATAGATTTTTTCCAAACCACTAAAGAGCAATTGAACCACCTCATAAAAATGTTACAAGGTATAACATTATGGAATTATTCAATATTCCAAATGAGGAAACAAGTGCACACGAACAAGGTCTAAAGATCTTATTTGAAGATCTTATGGTCTCGATCATCAACCGAGAAAAGAGTTCTCTATGAACTGATTGCTTACATTGCTTCCACCATCATTCAAACCCTTTATGATCAACTAGAATGATGCTAATGTAGCACAATTAATCATTTAGTTGATAATGGTTGAGAGCATCCTTAAGAAGGAATAAAAGGTTGAGATGGTTAATTCTTCTTCTAAACTCCCTAAGTTAAAGGCTTGAACTCCTAAAAAAGAAGAAACCCTTAAGAGCCCAATGGAGAGGCATGTAAGGGGTGCGCCCAAAAGACACTAGAGATCAAATAGAACGTTTGCTTCTATGGTAGCAAATAAGGACTTTGAAAGGGAACTGCGAAGAGTATGAGTACTCTGAAATGTTACCTCGTTTAGTAATTCTACTAGGAATAGAATTCACTAGTCTTGAGTCAATTCTGCATAATCCGTTGTGCAAAGACTCAAGGCACTAATGTTCTGAACATACAACGAGATAACAAAAGTAAGTGAGATGACAAAGCTTCGAATTACTTTGGAACGTTGAGATATAAAAGGATTAGCAAGTCAGACACCTTAGGATCATTCTATGAAAATAAACCTATAGAGTTGACTTCCTGTGAATCCTATCTCAAAGGGAAAATGTTCACGGAACATTGTTTAGGTGAAACATGGAACGTTCCAAAATTATAGTGGATTTCGATCCATGCTGATGAGTGTAAGATGCTTAATGTAAGCACTAGATACAATCATCAGTTTAATCATTATAAATGAATGTACTTGTTAAAGTACAAATTCGAAACTTATATGAAATTCTTAGAATTTCAAAAGGAGGTTAGGAACCGAAGTAGTCATAAGTTATAGGCAAATCGATATGATCGAGATAGCCAATATCTTATCAACTAATTCCTTAGTCATCTTAGGAATAATAGGATTATCTCTCAGTAAACTAATTCGAGAACACCTTAGTGTTTCCGAATGAGGGAATGAAACCTTATAGGATGTGGTCCATTTCATAGCAAACTTTACTGACTTATAATCATTCTAGGAATAAACTCCCAGAATATACAGTTAGAGATTTTGAATTTTGCACCTTACAAAATCAGTCCTTTAGATGCACTATGCAATGTGGCACACTAAATTCCCTAATTATTCTTGTCCAAGAATTTAGTGGAATCCTCTTAAGTAAAGAGGATAGCGGGAGATAGGCTTGAAATGAGTTCAAGTTTATACAAACAATATTGGATATCATTTCTGCGATTCCCTTAGACAAAGGTTGTTTGTCTCAAGGAATGTATCTTTCTTAAGGAATCGTTCCTATAGAAGAAGAAAGACAAGCAAGCAGACCTCAAAGAAATTTGAGAATAAATATCCATGCCACATATAGAAGAAACGAATCCATCTGATAAAACTTAGCCAAATTTTAGAGCATGTACACTTGTGAAACCCTTCTCTTAAGACGTGTTTAGAACGCGTTCCTAGATAGCCAAGGAATTACTTGAAGAGGAGACACTGTCAGATTTGGAATCTGAGTAGTGTAAGCAAGCCTTGAAATCCAATATGGATTCCATATACTCGAACCAAGTTTTGACCTTGGTTGATCCACCTGATAGGATCAAGCTCGTGTAGCTTCGAGTGAATGAAAGCATTACAACCTTCTTGACGGTTGAAATGCAAAAGTCCATTTGGATTGTGTTTATCACATCCTCATATTCTGACTATGAGATATGATAAATGAATATGAGAACTATCTTGTTCAATATGAGATTGAAAGAGACTGAAATAAGGTATTTCTATAAATCTCATATTCAGTGGGAGTATGCATAAGGTATACAAATCCCTAAAGTCAATCTGTGGATTGATAAAGGCTTCTAGGAGTTAGACAATTTGATTCCATAGGATAGTCAAATCGCTTGGCACAGATGGAAGTCGAATAAGTCTTAAAAGTGTACATATGAAAGTTAGTGATGTAAGAGTCAATTTTTGGTTCTTTAGAAGACGACATCCTTCTCATTAGGAATGTCAAGGATAACGTGAAAGTTACCAATTCTTGTTTAAGACACAATTTGACATGAAAGATCTTAGTGATTATCCTAAATTCTCGGCATTCAGATCTATAGAAGATAGATCTAAGAGAATAAAAGGATTATCACAAAACGAGTACATAACCATAATACTAAAAGGAGTTTAGTAGGGACAATGGAACATCTCTTTTGAAGAGTATGTGTCCTAAGATAACTTTAAGAAAGTTAGAATGTCCAAAATCCCTTTAAGTAAAAGGGTGCATAATGTATGAAATGTTATGTACTAGACTTGATATGGCGCAACACTAAGCGTAGTGGGCCGAATCTAATATGACCTCAGAGAAGGTCATTAGATCTCTGTAAAGGATGTCCTCAGAGTACTTGAGAAGAAATGAGGATATGTATTAGTTTACAGAGCCCAAAAGATCTTATCATTGAAAGGATATTTTGATGTAATTGTTTCATCAAACATAGATGATTATGAAATCATTGAAAGGGTACAACTTCTACCAGAATGGTAATGCAATGTGTTGGAAAGGGGTTCCAAGGACGGACATTGCAAAACTCGACTATCGTAGTTGAGAACTTAGTCGTATTATATAACGCTAAGTTAAGTGTTTGGGTAAGAAACTCCATCTAACTGGTTAGATGAAGTTCCTAGCATGAAACAACTCCTTTATCATATTGTATGATAAAATGGATGGTTGCTCAAGTAAGAGAACCAAGACCTCACCAAGAGACTGAACACGTGATTACAAATCACTTTATAAGGAAAAGGTGTTTTCCTAAGAGATGTGTAAACAAGAGGGTCACATCAGCAGAGAATATAGCAGATCCACTTTGGAAACGCCCAAAGTCAATAGGCTCTCAAAGTGCATCTTGAGAAGATGGGACATAGAGTACCTAAATGGCTTTTACGGGCAAGTGGGAGATTGTTAGGAATAGTGCCCTAGAAAGCCGATTAGTCATAATCCGTTTTGGGACTTTCCTAGTATCACAGACAATCTTTGAATAATATACGATTGATTAATATCATGGGCAAACACTTCTTTATATGCTCTTGTTTGGTATGCGTTTACTTTAGCTGTGCATGTATGAGAACTCCCCTAATCCTGATGACTTTAGGACTCTACCATTTAGGTGAAATGGTTCATGAAACGAGCCTTATATCACATAAGTCATGATTAGTAAAATACTCCAGGCCGATGAGTCCTACAGACAGTGGGAGTGTCAACCTGACTCCTCTAAGGCTTGCTTGTGGGATCACGCCCTTAAGAAGGACCACCTTGTTTCATGTAGGTGCAAAGTGTATAGTTGATACGTGCATGATATACGAGGGTGCTTACTTCAATAAGTAAGTTCACTGAGGTGCCCCGTGTGAGAAGATTCCTAAATGGGAAAGGAAGTTTCTATTTCAGGAAATGGAAACTTCCAGATTAGGAAATATCTCACGAGTCATTGATGTGATTAATTGATCCTTAGACTTGAGGTTCCTTGTCACTTTATGAGTTAACTCTGTAGTCTTAGGTATAAGCTTTAAAGGGTGTCGCCTTAGACAACTGATTCAAGGCTTATGCTGGGGCTGCACAAGTGATTCATGAAAGTGAATGAGAATCAAGAAAGGACCTACACTTGCATTTGCAAGGTGATCTCTTATTGTGTAAGTCATTCATATGCCATATGGAGTCCTTGGCCAAGGCAGTAGATCAAGACATCAAGAAAAGGGTTTCTTGGATTGAGATCAAATGGATATGAAATGCACTTAGCTTTAAGACCAGATTATTAGGGTTCTAATTATTCCCTTGCCCTAGATCTTGGTTGAGAGATAGTAAGTAGGAGGATTGTATCTCACATGAATCAATGACTTAAAGGCTCTGTCGAACCCGAACATTCCAATTCAGCTAGGGGTTAAACACCTGTTGCTAGACTATGGTCGTTTAATCTGTGGACTGATTAATTAATTAGTGAATTAATTAATTAGGGTCACTGCTAATTGAATTGAGAACCTAGAGGGTCACACACAACAACTTGGTTACATGAGTTGAGGCTTTAAAATGATTAAACGAGTTAATCGGGCCTAGAGGGTTCCACACGTGTGAAACCACACGTGTGGGTCACGTGACTGGACACCTGTCATAGGGACACGTGTGCTACACGTGTTTATTTGATTGAATATTAAATAATTAATTTATTAATTATTTAATAGACTTTGGTTTAATTTTGAATTAAAAAGAAAGTCTTATTTTGGAGAAAAAATAATCTAGTTAATTAATTATGAATTAATTAATTAGATAAAATAAGTTATTTATTTAAAATAAATAAAGTATAAAATTATCCAAAAATAGTTTGGATATTTTAGCTCTCTTGAAAGTTGATTTGAATTTGAATTCAAAGTCAAAGTCAAAATTACTTGATGATCAAGTAATAGGAGAGAGGGACCAAATCCTTGGTCCATAAGGACTAGGATTTTCGGTCCTCCCTTCCTATATATAGGGGAGCTCGAGCTCCCCTTAGAGCTAATCGAGAATTCTTTTGGTTCATGTGTTGAACACCATCCTTTCTCCAAGATAAACGAAACCCTAGGTTAAGCCTAAACACTAACTAGAGAACTAGCATCCTTACTAGTTAGATTGTAGCCAAGTTGGTGGACTATCTCTAGAGAGCTTCAAGTTAGAAGTTTTGAAGATTCGAGCTTTACCAAAAAGTGGGGATCAAGCAAAACGATCAGAAGGGATGATGAAACGATTCTGAACCCAACATGAAACGAGTGAAAAAATCGAACCAAAGAAGATGGCGAAAACCGTTCGTCCCTATCCTGAAGGATGAATTTTTTCACGAGGGTTTGGCAGTTTTCTACTTTCGCAAAACTGGTTTTCGAAGGGAGTTTCAATCATGCTTTTCTCGTTTCGTGTTTCTTTCTTTATGTTATATTGTTAAGAACTTCCCTAACATGATTTGAATCTAGGTTGGTGTGGATTGTTATCCCTACAATGGATTCTGAAGTAGAAAGAGACTTTCAAGGAACGGGTTGCCATTACCGCATGAAGCGCGTTTGAGGGCGGCTCAAAACGTGTCAAGAAAGCTACTACCCAAGTGAGTTTCTTGATCTCTACGAATTTGGATACACGATTGCGAGTCCAAGATCCTTTTGTTGGAAAAATTTTAAAATTCCACTGCTTTCTGATTCCTGTTTTCCAACACCTCTTCTATCTTATCACTTCTCCATAACACTTTAACTAGTGGGATTTGCCGGTTTCCTAATTCTTGGAATTTTCGATCCAAAATCTTAACAGGCTTCTGAACGAAGGTGAGATTAGGCTCAATTTCTACCTCTTTCTCAGGTAGGATCTCGGCTTCATCCGGATAATACTTGCGAAGCTGGGAGACATGGAATAGATTGTGGATTCCAGTCAAACTCGGAGGTAGATTCAAGCGATAAGCCGTATCTCCAATTTTCTCCAAAACCTCATACGGACCTAGATAACGAGGATTCAACTTACCTCCTTTTCTAATCCTCGAAAATCCTTTTCGTGGTGAAGCTTTCAAGAACACCCTATCACCAACTTCAAACTTAAGATCCTTTCTCCGCCTATCCGCATAGCTTTTCTGTCTATCTTGAGCGGCTTTCATTCTTTGTTGAATTATTTGAACCTTATCAATCGCAACTTGCACAGCTTTAGAAGGCTTCTCCTTCAGTTCTCCTCGTTTCACTCCCTCTTGTTTTGTCCAATTCCATTCCTCAAGGTCGAAAAATAAGGGAGATCTACACTTTTGTCCGTAGAGAGCTTCACAAGGCGCCATTCTTATTGAAGCTTGGAAACTGTTATTATAAGCAAATTCAATCAGAGACAACTGCTTATTCCACGAACTCGAGAAATCCAATGCACATGCTCTCAACATATCTTCCAAATATTTGATTAACCTCTCTGACTGTCCATTTGTCTGAGGATGGAAAGCTGTGCTGAATTGAAGCCTTATTCCCAGATTTCTTTGCAATTCTTGCCAAAACCTAGAAGTGAACCTCGGATCTCGATCTGATACAATACTGACAGGTACACCATGAAGTCGAACAATTTCATCAACATACTTCTTTGCTAACTTGGTCACTTTATCCGACATCCGAATAGCCAGAAAATGCGCCGATTTTGTCAATCGATCCACGATCACCCAAATCCCATCAAGACCACCCTTCATTCTAGGAAGACTAGAAACAAAATCCATTGCCACTTGTTGCCATTTCCATTCCGGAATAGGTAGTGGTTGAAGTAGCCTCGATGGCTTTTGATGCTCAGCTTTCAGAATTTGACAAGTTAAACAATGCCTCACGAAGTTGATTACATCCCTTTTAAGACCGTTCCCCCAATAAAACTGCTTTAAATCCTTGTAAATCTTATTACCTCCAGGATGTATCGAATACCCTGATCTGTGAGCTTCTTCTAAAATAATTCTCTTCAATTCATCCGGCACAACCACCTTGTTCTTGAACCTTAATAGTCCCGTATCATCAAATCCAAACGGCATTCGGGATCCACTCTAGCTTTCCCAACTAATTTCTGAACCTCGGGATCCTTTCTCTGAGCTTCAAATAACCTCTGTTGAAGATTTGGTTGTACCGTAATATTTCGAATACTTGCTCTTAACGTGAAAGATTCAGATTCATCTCCAACTTCCACTTTCACACTAGACACACTAGCCTTCCTGCTATGTGCATCCGCGACCTCATTAGCTTTTCCAGGATGGTATCGGATTCTATACTCGTAATCCGCTAAAATCTCCATCCATCGCCTTTGTCTCTTATTTAGCTCCTTGTGAGAAAATAAGTATTGAAGACTTTTGTGGTCAGAAAAGATCTCGAAAGGAATTCCATATAAGTAGTGTCTCCACTTCCTTAAAGCAAAGATCACTGCAGCTAGCTCGAGATCATGAGTGGGATAATTATGTTCATGATCCTTCAGTTTCCTCGAGGCGTAGGCTATCACCCTACCATTCTACATCAAAACACATCCCAGTCCTTCTTTCGAGGCGTCCGTATAAACCATGTATCCTTCAGTGCCTTCAGGGAGTGCTAATACCGATGCAGTGGTCAACTTCTCCTTTAAGAGTTGGAAACTTGCCTCACATGCCTCGTTCCAATCAAACTTGACTTCCTTCTTCGTCAGACGAGTCAAAGGGGCGGCAATTTTTGAAAAATCCTTAACAAATCTTCGATAATACCCAGCCAAACCCAAGAAACTTCTGATCTCGGAAGCATTCTTCGGACTCTGCCGCTGAATAACCGTCTCGATCTTCGAAGGATCTACTTCCAAGCCCTTACTCGAGACAATATGACCTAGAAAAGCAACCCGGTCAATCCAGAACTCACACTTGCTAAACTTCACATACAACCGGTGCTCTCTCAATGTCTCCAAAACCAATCTGAGATGCCTGGCATGATCTTCCGGAGTCTTCGAATAAACCAGAATATCATCGATGAAGATAACCACGAATTTATCCAAATAAGGCCGAAACATCCGATACATCATATCCATAAATGCTGCAGGGGCATTAGTTAAACCAAAAGGCATTACTACGAACTTGTAGTGTCCATACCGGGTATTAAATCCTGTCTTAGGTATATCCTCTTCCCGGATTTTCAACTGGTAGTAACCTTGCCTTAGATCCAATTTAGAATAAACCCCCGAACCCTACAACATATCAAACAAATCCTCGATGTTGGCCAATGGATACTTATTCTTGATAGTTCTCCGATTAAGCTCTCGGTAATCTATACACATCCTCAACGTTCCGTCCTTCTTCGTAACAAAAAGAACCGGAGCACCCCATGGAGATGAACTCGGCCGAATATATCCAATCTTAAGTAATTCCTCAAGTTGAATCTTCAATTCCTTCAACTCCGCCGGAGCCATTCTATACGGAGTCTTAGAATACGGTTCTGATCCCGAATATAAGTCTATAACAAACTCAATCTCATGATCCGATGGCAAAAAACCCAAATTCTCCGGAAACACATCAGGAAAATCCTTAACCACGACAGTCTCCTCAAATTTAATTTGATCCTTTGGTTTGTTGAGAAGATAAGCAACGAATCCCATAGCCCCTTCTCTCATTAGCTTATAAGCTTCCATAAAAGATAAGAGTGGCACATCCTTCAATCCCATTTCTCCAATCAATTCCTCCCCCAACTTAATCTTCTTCCTAAAACAATCAACCTCGACCCGGTGCCGGTATAACCAATCCATACCGAAGATTACCCCATATCTCTTCAAAGACATCACAATGAAATCCGCCGGATAATCTTTCCCTTCTATCAAAACCGAAGAACCCCGAACCACTTGATCCGTCTGCAAATTTCCTCCAAGAGGAGAACTCACTAAATAACAAGAATTGGCACATATAACAGGTAGGCACTGAGAAGCACATAGATCACGAGATATAAAAGAGTGGGTAGCACCCGGATCAAATAATGCATGAATGTTCGTGGTGTGAATACATATGGTACCTTCCACCACGGCTGTCGGATCCACCTCGGCATCCTGCTCCTCGCCCTCAAGGGCATAAGCACGTATCTGGATCATTGGTCTTTGTACCCCAGCTTGAAACCCCGGTCTCTTATCAGGACATGTATCTGCCATATGATCAGCTTTCCCGTAAATCAGACACAACCCTAATCTCTTCCTGTAATTGGTATAATAGTAGGTCGGTCCTCTACAATAAGTACACGGAGGTACATCTCGGCGATTTCCGGTAGGAGCTGCTAAAGCCTGAGGTGCTCGTGTAGCCTGAAGAGCATTCTGACCTCCAGTTCGAGGCTTCTTGAAATATTCTTTCTGAGGAGGAGCTGCTGAAGTCATTGGCCTCTTACCCGGATTGAATCTCATACTTGATCCCGATGTTGAGCTTCTACCCTGTCCCATTGGTGCTTTAAAGATTGGATCCTTCTTCTTATACTCCTCTTCCTGTTCCAAGGCCCTTTGCACCATGTCCGAGAAAGATAGAAAATTATGCCCCGCCTGACCATGTCTCAAATCCTATCTCAACCCGACGATAAACTTCTTCGCCTTCCTCTTCTCATCACGGGTAATATGTGGAGCATACTTTCCAAGCTGGTTAAAAGCTGCAAGATATTGAGCCACAGAATGATTGCCTTGCTTCAAATCCATGAATTCTTGCTCTTTTCTCTCCCTGACAACCTCGGGAATAAAGCATTCTCGGAATTCTCGTTTAAATACTTCCCATGTAATCTCCTCTCCATCAACCTCCAACTTTTCCTTTGTTCTCTCCCACCAATCATACGCCTCTCCGTCCAGTTGGAATATAGCAAACTGAGCCCTTTCTTGTGTAGTGAATAGTCGGACTCCATAAATTCGCTCCTATCGAGTCAACCACCCCTCTGAAACTACGTCATCAATAGAACCAGAAAACCTAGAGGGGTTGTAGCTCAGAAACACTCCATGAGAATCCCTATTATTGTTGTTTGGTGGAGCCGGTTGCTCAACGGGTTGTGGTGGTGGAGCTTGAGCTCTCCTACGCTCAACGTAATTGAAAACTGCTTCCATAAAGTTTCCCATGTCCATCGGAGGTGGCTGTGGTTGTTGTGCTTGTGGTGTAGGGGATCGATCACGATTTCGGCGTCGTCCCGGTGATCTCTCACGATGTCTACGTGGAGGCATTCTGTCAAAGAAACACTTAAATGCATGCTTCTCTTAGTCCATGCATGAAAGTGCAATTAATTCGATCAAACTTCAACAATTAGAGCACATAAGCACGTAAAGAATGTATATGCAATCACATTGTCAAGTAGTTCCTAAAGCCGAACGACCTAAACTGACTCACCCGACAAGAGAGCCCGGGTTTTGCAACCTGAGGCTCTGATACCACTTAAGGATGTAACACCCGAGCGCAAGGTGTCACATCCCCCGCACCGAGACCTGACCCGAGTATGAAAAGGACAATCCATACCCGAGCTAAGTCATGGCGAACGGGGAAAAACACACACGCTATGCTAGGCGGGCTAACCCTTAAACCATACGAATCAGAGTAAATCACTAAAGCGGAAGCATTAACTTAACAAAACATATCATATATCGATACCATGAGCATGCAAGCTCCCAAAATAATTCATATACAATACGAGGGTATCCAAAAGAGCCATCACGGCTAAAACTATCAAGAACGCTCCAAAATACAATAATCATAAATAAAAGTATGCAAGTGTAAAGACAACTACAAGAGCTAGAAGCAAATGCAAGACCTATCGACTCGAATTCCCGCCTAACTCCCTGACACCTGCACAACACAACTGAAAACCAAACGGGTTCAGTCCGAAAGGGACTGGTGGGTATAAAACATTGGCATAGATATAATATACAACGGTATTTAAGCAATCGCATGCAAATTATAATTCCAAGCAAGGTTTAGAAGCTTTTCCCCAAGTGGGTGAATAGAGGCATCATCGAGAGGGATTATAATAATCAATTTTTCTACAATAGGTCGTTAGTGGCCCGGCGAGGGGGCGTGTATTATCTCCAACCATCACCTTGTGTAGTTCAACAATCATTCATTCATTAAGTCTTTTCATGCATATCATTCTTTTATGCACAATCAATCGATTCTATTCAATCGGTCATATACACCTTCTTCCTCCAGGTTGGTGGACGGGTTTGCAAGACCCGACCACCCAATCATTGACCAAAAGGGGTTACATGACTCCCCAGATGGCGCTCAGCTCCCTTTCCCCGCCAATCTCCTGGCGAGGTCCGGTACCGCCGTAGTTTGGTGGGGACTAATGTGAGGGATCACCGTTAGCCCATGCTTCCTCGGATAGCTACTCACACCAAGAACCCCGGGCCCCAATCAGTGCAACCAATCAATACTCGCCAAAACAATCGGTAGGGTATTAAAAGAAAAAGGGATTATACGTTCAAAATCATTTACCCAAAAGTGACTGAATATATATAAATAGGTAATTCTATCTTTGGCTTAAACTTTGCACATAAGGGTATATTGGGTTATTTTATCTAAATAGTAGAGAAACCCACCTCGAACCAACAAAAGAAGACACGAAAGCCTCAAGGACCGGCCTCGTCTCCAATGGGATCAAAATCTATGCAAGAAAGGTGAAGTGAGACTCAACATGATCAATGAAGACGCTCGGCAATGAAATGATCATGATATGAATGCATAAAAGAGTATATTATGTAATGAACATGTTCATGTGCACTATTAATATCTTAAGGACATATAAACATTCATTTCAAGAAACGTTTAAAGTCATTCAAGGTCATAACCTTCACATTTAAATCAAATTGATCCACAAATTTCAAATAACGAATATAACATGTAGTATAACAAGTTCATAATTAGAAAATAGGTAAATAAAAACATTTAAGTCATGATAAGAAATTAATTAACATAAAATAGAATAACACTTAAATTCTAAAATTTAAATAAATTAAACAATAGTATTAAATAATATATAATATTAGACATACATTTAATAATATATATCAAATCATGCATTAGTAATATATATATACTATCATATCTATACAACCAACGGGCAGTTGGCTCAAGTGGATAGGGGCTTGAGTTCACTTAAGCAAGGTCTCGAGTTCGAACCTTGTGGATGTAAAAAACAACGTTGGGAGAGGTCCCCGCAATAAGCGCCTTTAGCTACCTTGGGAGATTAGTCCTTCACTCAATTGGGTGGGGGAAAACTCTGAGAGATCGAAAAAAACTATCATATCTATACATATATATATATATAGGTATATTAGTGCACGTATAGGCCATGCAATTAACAACTAATGCATGCATGCAATTTCATTTCAACAAAACAAAGGCAATTAATACTTATGCGTGCAATTTATATATTACAAGGCCATGCATGCTCGTAAGGATGGGAAATTTTAGAAAGCAAAATTAAACCATGCACTTCAGTTTTGAAAAACTAAAATTTGCAGAAGGAACAGGGGTCGACGAAACTCGAATCCAAGTTTCCTAGCTCAAGATATCAAATACGGAACCAAGGGTGCGCTAATTGCTTGTTAGCCCCCGATTTGGATTCCAAAATCAAAATAAATTCGAAACGTATGCAAACGAACCCGAAAACATGAAACGATCTTATATTCATATTTATAACACGTATATGTCCAACATATTAAATTTTCACGAAATTTCGGTATCAAATCATATAAAAACGAAGCACGTTTATAACACTCATACACAAGGCATTCAAAATCCATAACATTTCAAATAATAATAATAAAAAAATAAAAAATTTAAATTCGTATATATATATATTATAAATAATAATACATGCATTAATTAAGCTTTTAAAACAAAACACACTAATTAATTGAATTAAATTCAAACCACCAAATAAATTGCATATTTAATATTAAATAACTTAGGTTATAAATAATTAATATTTTAATATTTAAAATAAAATTAAATATATAAAACACGTATAAACAATTAATTCGCGCAATTTGGTAAACACATACGTCATAACTGTACGGCCGAAATATCGGGGCGTCACAAGAAATGTGCGGATTTTGTTAATCTATCAATGATAACCCAAATACCATCAAATCCTCATTTAACCTTGGGTAATCCGTAAACAAGATACATGGTTACCTGATCCCACTTCCAAGTAGGGATGGGCAGTGGTTGCAACAATCCTCCAGGCCTCTGATGGTCTGCTTTAACTCGTTGACAAGTTAGACATTTCTTGATGTAATTGGCTATGTCTCTTTTCATACAATTCCACCAAAAATGTCTCTTGAAGTCTTGATACATCTTAGTTTCTCCAGAACGTATCGAATAACGAGGTTTGTGTGCCTCGTCCAATATTTCCTTTCGAACGATACTCGGCACGCAGACCTGATCCTTGTATCTTAAAATCCCTTGATCTTTGGTTTTGAATTTTTCCTCGAGATCCCTTTCTTTGGATTTGAGACATTTCTGAATCCATTCATCTTGAACTTGAGCTTCTTTTATCTTCTTCTTTAGTGGTGGTAGTACAACTAAATTTACTAATCGAGCCCTTGAGACTACTTTCACAGATTTTCGAAGGTTACTTGAAGGCTTTCCTGGAAGTGACGCTAAGCTTGATTTTCGACTTAAAGCATCAGCCACTACGTTAGCTTTTCCTGGATGGTACTGGATTATATAGTCGTAATCCTCCAGAAATTCCATCCATCTTCGTTGCCTCATATTTAACTCCTTTTGAGTAAAAAGGTATCGTAGGCTCTTGTGATCAGTGAAAACTTCAAAAGTAACTCATAGAGATAGTGTCTCCACTTAGTAAGAGCAAACACAATTACTGCTAATTCCAAGTCATGAGTAGGATAATTCTCTTCATGAGGTTTGAGGTTTCGTGAGGCATAGGCTATAACTTTCCCGTGTTGTATCAATACAAAACCTAGCCCTTCTTTAGAGGCATCGGTATAAACTGCATAACCTTCTTTTCCTTCAGGTAAGGCTAGTACTGGTGCAGATGTCAATCGTTGCTTTAATTCTTGGAAACTTTGTTTACATCGTTCAGTCCATTCAAATTTTCTTTCCTTCTTCGTTAATTTCGTGAGAGGTGCATCTATCTTAGAGAAGTCCTTTACAAACCTTCGATAATAGCCTGCAAGTCCTAGGAAGCTTCTCACTTCCGATGGATTTCTTGGTACTTTCCAATTTTTAATTGCTTTAATCTTTGAAGGATCTACCTCAACACCTGATCCCGAGATTACATGTCCGAGGAATCCAACTTTTTCTATCCAGAACTCACATTTACTGAACTTAGCATATAGCTTATGATCTCGCGAAGTGCTTAACATTATGTGAAGATGTTCAGCATGTTCCTCCGGTGTTTTTGAAAATACCAGAATCTCATCGATGAAAATGACCAAAATTTATCCAGATATGGTTGGAATATCCGATGAATCATGTCCATGAATACAGCGGGTGCATTAGTCAATCCAAAAGGCATTACTATGAACTCAAAGTGTCCATAGCGGGTATTGAAGGCTGTTTTAGAGATATCCTCCTCCCTAAT
This sequence comes from Lantana camara, assembly GCA_037501455.1. Classification (NCBI taxonomy): domain Eukaryota; kingdom Viridiplantae; phylum Streptophyta; class Magnoliopsida; order Lamiales; family Verbenaceae; genus Lantana; species Lantana camara. The sequence goes on from CM074859.1 coordinate 46,326,029, forward strand.
CTTTAATTGATAGTACCCTTGCCTTAAATCTAACGTGGAATAGACTCGAGATCCTTGAAGGACATCAAATAACTCCTCTATATGGGGTAGAGGGTATTTGTTCTTTATGGTCATTCGGTTAAGTTCTCGGTAGTCGATAAACATCCGTAATGACCCATCTTTCTTCTTTACAAACAGTACTGGTGCTCCCCAAGGTGATGTACTGGGACGGATATATCTTGATTCAATCAAATCATCAAGTTGTTTTCTCAACTCTTGAAGTTCGGCTGGGGCCATCCGACAAGGGGTTTTGGAGAAAGGCTCTGCCCCCGGAATTGTATCGATTATAAATTCTAACTTGCGATCTGGAGATAACGAGTTTAAATGTTCAGAGAATACATCGAGAAACTCATTTACCACTTCTACCTCCTCAACATTGAGTTGGTCCTTTGGCCTATTTAGGAGATAGGCAATGAATCCTGTAGCTCCCTTCTGAATCAAGTTCTTAGCTTTCGTCATAGAAATCATTGCCACTGATCTTTTGTCTTCAGAAATCCAACTTTCATCTTGTCCTAAGATGATTTCCTTCTTGAAACAATCCAACTTAGCATGGTATTTATAGAGCCAATCCATTCTCAGAATGATTCCATATCTTGTCATCGGGAGTTCGATGAGGTCCATAGGGTAGTATTGGTCACGGATTTGTATAGGGAAGCGTTTATATACTCGATCCGTTATGAAACAAGCTCCCAAAGGGGAACTTACTTCGAAATTATATGATGAACACCCAAGTTGATAATTTAAACGCGCACCTAAATTTGATGCAATGAATGAATGCGTGGCACCAGGGTCATATAAGACCTTAACTGGCATGTTTAGAATGTGTACCATACCTTCGACAACATCCGAAGGGTCTGGATCTTCGTTTCCATCCAACGCGTAAGCTCCGCCTCGGACCAATGGCTTTCCTGACTTTCCCACAACTTTCTCGTTTTCCTTAGATCCCGGTATTTTTGGGCATGTATTAAACTGGTGATCAGGGCTTCCACACCATAAACACGTGCCATCTCTCTTTCGGCATTCTTGTCCAGTATGTCCTGGTTTGTGACAATATTTACAAGTGATCTCTTCTTGTGAATTAGACGGGACTAACTTAGGCTTTTGCTGGGCTGGTGTGGGTTTCTTCCCAAATTTCTGGTTGGATGGTCCAGCTGGACGTTTCATTCCTTGAGAAGGCTTATTTTGAGTGGGACCAGGGCGATTAGCTGCCAAACGAATATTCTTATGAGCTGCTTCGGTTTTCAGGGCTTTATCTACCGCCTTATTGTAAGTTTCAATATCCAATGATGCTAAAGCCCATCGTAGGTCTGGCTTCAGTCCATCAATGAATCGCTTGGCCTTTCGTCGTTCATCATTCAGAATGTGTGGAGCATATTGAATTAGTCTCGCAAACTTTGCCTCCTATTCCGCTACTGACATGTACCCTTGAATTAAACTCATGAACTCAGCCTCTCGAGTATCTCTTATCACTTGAGGAATATATTTATTCTGAAACTTCTTTACAAATTCCGCCCAACTGTAATCAGTCTGGTGTTCTATCCAGGTTAGCTTGACGTGCTTCCACCAACTCAAAGCGGGTGCTTCTAAGAGAAAGGTTGCATACTGCACTTCGTTCCCGTTCCTCGGGAAATATATCCATAGCCTCATAAATCTTTTCTAAACTGGCTATCCAGTTTTCAGCCTTCAGGTCGTTAGGTTCTCCAAAGAATTTTGGGGGATTCATTCGGAGAAACCTTTCTAAGGATCGCTCGTTGGTAGGGTTATTCCCTGGTGTACAGGTTCGAACAAACTGTCTTAAGGCTTCTACAAGTTCTGGGTATCCTGGTGGGTCTTGTGGCGATGGTGAGTTGTTTCGTAGTGTCTTTCGTAGAGGCATTATGAATCCTGAAATCACAATCACATTGGAAATATAATGCATGTGGGGTAAGAGTGTTTCAGAGATTATCACAGAACAATAATCACCAAATAACATGAATCATCAAATATAAAGTGCAGAAAGAAATAACATTAGTACTCGCGGTCCTGCTGGTATCTTGAAGCAACTCTAAGACTCATGATGCAAGAAATGTAAAGCAACATGAAATAACAGTGTAAAATGATCAAAATGTGTCATGTATATAGGCATCAAGATTAGTATGCTTCAAGAGCTACAAAAGTAAAGCAAAAAGAGGGGGTGGACCCGATCTACCTCGAGTTACACCCTACAAGTAATGGCACTCCTAGTAAGTCAAAGCTGCTACTGTCCGCTGCTGCTACTATGTACTGCTGCAAAATGGGGAGTGTCTCCACTGGCTGCTATATACATACCCCCGGGTAACTGTCCTATATACTGTATCCCCCGATCTGAACTCAATCCTCTCCAGCACTATCCGTCTCAAGGTCAACTGTATCATCTGAATCCGGAGCCCTAATAGGACTCCACTCCTCGCTGGGCTCGGCACTGGTCGTGGATCACAATAGAAGCCTTACGGTCAAAAGTCAAACTGACCACATCCTCCTCGAGCTTAGCTACGCGTGATGCCAACTGGAAAATAGCAATCTAAGATGCGGCTAACTGGTCACGAGCATGATCACGATCTACTGCTGTCTGTCTAGCCATCTCTCTGTTCCTCTCAGCCTCCAGTCGGTACTCACCAGTCCTCTGATACTCATAGAAGTAGGCATCTCTCTCGGTCTTTAATAGATGGACTGCTCTGTTCGGGTAAGCATACCCGGGAAAGGCCTCCTGATGCAGATCCTGACTATGTTGCCTAATCCTCTGCCAGGGATAGTATCTAGGACCCCCACTACGAGTAACAACTAAGGTCCTAGGAGGCTCGTACTGATCAAGCCACTCTATGCTGTCAGAATGTGGAAGCTCACCGTAGCCAGCCATTTTACTATAAGAAAACACTTTACAAATTATTAGAGCGAAGAAATTACAATGAAATACTTTCTCTACCTAATGTTTATGTTGGAAAACAGGAATCAGAAAGCAGCGGAATTTTAGAATTTTTCCAACAAAAGGATCTTGGACTCGCAATCGTGTATCCAAATTCGTAGAGATCAAGAAACTCACTTGGGTAGTAGCTTTCTTGACACATTTTGAGCCGCCCTCAAACGCGCTTCATGCGGTAATGGCAACCCGTTCCTCGAAAGTCTCTTTCTACTTCAGAATCCATTGTAGGGATAACAATCCACACCAACCTAGATTCAAATCATGTTAGGGAAGTTCTTAACAATATAACATAAAGAAAGAAACACGAAACGAGAAAAGCATGATTGAAACTCCCTTCGAAAACCAGTTTTGCGAAAGTAGAAAACTGCTAGTCACAAAACCCTCGTGAAAAAATTTATCCTTCAGGATATGGACGAACGGTTTTCGCCATCTTCTTTGGTTCGATTTTTTCACTCGTTTCATGTTGGGTTCAGAATCGTTTCATCATCCCTTCTGATCGTTTTGCTTGATCCCCACTTTTTGGTAAAGCTCGAATCTTCAAAACTTCTAACTTGAAGCTCTCTAGAGATAGTCCACCAACTTGGCTACAATCTAACTAGTAAGGATGCTAGTTCTCTAGTTAGTGTTTAGGCTTAACCTAGGGTTTCGTTTATCTTGGAGAAAGGATGGTGTTCAACACATGAACCAAAAGAATTCTCGATTAGCTCTAAGGGGAGCTCGAGCTCCCCTATATATAGGAAGGGAGGACCGAAAATCCTAGTCCTTATGGACCAAGGATTTGGTCCCTCTCTCCTATTACTTGATCATCAAGTAATTTCGACTTTGACTTTGAATTCAAATTCAAATCAACTTTCAAGAGAGCTAAAATATCCAAACTATTTTTGGATAATTTTATACTTTATTTATTTAAAATAAATAACTTATTTTATCTAATTAATTAATTCATAATTAATTAATTAGATTATTTTTTCTCCAAAATAAGACTTTCTTTTTAATTCAAAATTAAACTAAAGTCTATTAAATAATTAATAAATTAATTATTTAATATTCAATCAAATAAACACGTGTAGCACACGTGTCCCTATGACACGTGTCCAGTCACGTGACCGACACGTGTGGTTTCACACGTGTGGAACCCTCTAGGCCCGATTAACTCGTTTAATCATTTTAAAGCCTCAACTCATGTAACCAAGTTGTTGTGTGTGACCCTCTAGGTTCTCAATTCAATTAGTAGTGACCCTAATTAATTAATTCACTAATTAATTAATCAGTCCACAGATTAAACGACCATAGTCTAGCAACAGGTGTTTAACCCCTAGCTGAATTGGAATGTTCGGATTCGACAGAACCTTTAAGTCATTGATTCATGTGAGATACAATCCTCCTACTTACTATCTCTCAACCAAGATCTAGGGTAAGGGAATAATTAGAACCCTAATAATCTGGTCTTAAAGCTAAGTGCATTTCATATCCATTTGATCTCAATCCAAGAAACCCTTTTCTTGATGTCTTGATCTACTGCCTTGGCCAAGGACTCCATATGGCATATGAATGACTTACACAATAAGAGATCACCTTGCAAATGCAAGTATAGGTCCTTTCTTGATTCTCATTCACTTTCATGAATCACTTGTGCCGCCCCAGCATAAGCCTTGAATCAGTTGTCTAAGGCGACACCCTTTAAAGCTTATACCTAAGACTACAGAGTTAACTCATAAAGTGACAAGGAACCTCAAGTCTAAGGATCAATTAATCACATCAATGACTCGTGAGATATTTCCTAATCTGGAAGTTTCCATTTCCTGAAATAGAAACTTCCTTTCCCATTTAGGAATCTTCTCACACGGGGCACCTCAGTGAACTTACTTATTGAAGTAAGCACCCTCGTGTATCACGCACGTATCAACTATACACTTTGCACCTACATGAAACAAGGTGGTCCTTCTTAAGGGCGTGATCCCACAAGCAAGCCTTAGAGGAGTCAGGTTGACACTCCCACTGTCTGTAGGACTCATCGGCTTGGAGTATTTTACTAATCATGACTTATGTGATATAGGGCTCGTTTCATGAACCATTTCACCTAAATGGTAGGGTCCTAAAGTCATCAGGATTAGGGGAGTTCTCATACATGCACAGCTAAAGTAAACGCATACCAAACAAGAGCATATAAAGAAGTGTTTGCCTATGATATTAATCAATCGTATATTATTCAAAGATTGTCTGTGATACTAGGAAAGTCCCAAAACGGATTATGACTAATCGGCTTTCTAGGGCACTATTCCTAACACAATCATGAACATTTACACCTTCTTCCTCCGGGTGATGGCCGGGTGATCGGCCCGAACCATCCATTCATTGACCAAAAGGGTTTCATGACTCCCCTAGTGGCACTCAGCGTCCATTCCTCGCTAACTCCTAACGAGGTCCGGTTACGCCGTACATTAGTGGAACTAGTGTGAGGGATCACCGTCAGCCCATGCCTCCTCGGGTCACCACTCACACCAAGTCACTGGGCCCCATTCTTTTCATAACATTCTTTCTTTTCTCCCCAAAACATTTGGTAGGTTCATAAAATAAGGGCTTACGTTTAAAATCATTGACTCAGGAAAACGACTCTATATACATATATACTTTTAGCTGAACTCTTTACACGTTGGGAGTATATAAGGTCATTTAACTAAATAGAAGAGAAACCCACTTGTACGTCTCTTACCGAACAAACCAAGAGGACAAGAAGACTTGAAAGTGTCCTATGAACCCGGCATCTCCGCCTTGGAGAAAACTGTACAAAGGACAACGTAACGTGTTCGTGAGACTCAAGACTCTAATGAACCACATAAGACACACGACATGCAATGAACATGATATGAATGCATAAAAGATGATGTTATGTCATGAACATGTTCATGCGCACGATTAACGTGTTTAAATCATATAAACGAGCCAATCATTCGTTCAAGAAAGCGTTCATATTTTAAGTCTAATCCTTAACATTTCATAACAATTCAATTCAAGAATTTAACATAACGATCATAGCACGTACTAAATCACGTTTACAATTATAGAATAGACAAATAATTACATTCAATTTAAATTAGAAATTGGAAAGGAACATGAAATAGATAACATTTTAATTCCCATATTTTAATAAACCAATCAATACTTTATATTAAATTAACCATGCAATTAAGTAATATATATAAAATCATTCTTAAAGTATATAGATATATACGTAATATATGCATGGAAACACAACAATTACAAATCATGCACGCACAAATACAAATTAAACATATATATATATATATATATATATGTACACATTCATGCATGCAAGATATCTAGTATATATAAATTATTAGCCATGCATAAATTTATATCTATATGTGTACGTACACATGCATGAGTTGGTATATATATATATATATATATATATATAACACATGCACAACATGTATTTAATTACTCATGCATGCAAATAATAAAACAACTACACTCTAAACAAACATTTCATGTAAACAAATAACAAAGGAACTCCAGCAGCAGCTTTATATATATATACATACACAACAGATTATAACAGCAAGGAAAAGCAGCGGATGAAGAAACCAAGGAAGCAGCAGCAGCATATAACGGCTTCAGTACCAGAACTACCCGGCCGGGCCTTTTCATGCGTAAAAATCTCCCCGGCCGGGGAGTTGCAGTGCAGACGCAAGACAGCAGCACTTCAAAGTTAATTCCTCTGTTCTAAAGGCATGAAAACACAGCAGCAAATGCAGGCAATTCAAAGCAATAACTCAGCAGCAAAACCGACTAGAACTCCCATAAATTAACTGAAAATGAACAGCCAAAACAAGGAAGAAAGAGCAGCGGCAGACGTAGCAATTCATGTCCCAAAAACACGGCTAAAACACCATGAAACAGGGCAGCAATCTTAAGCACACTACAACCAAATATTCAGCCACAAACAAGATGAACGAAAGCAGCAATTGACAGCATATATCAGTCCTAAAACACAGCAGCAGAAGCTCCTACGAAGTGCAGTTCAATTCATGCATAAACCTTCAAGTTTAATGAAGTTCAACAATGGTGGGATCACATACACTGAACATACATCAAATTCAAGTTCAAATATACATGCTAGGGGCTGAAGTGATCAGATTTCATGCCCAATTTCTCAAGAAAACAGAATCTAAATCATGAATTCAAAAATGGAGTCATAACCTAACTATTTCATCATCTCTTCAAAATCCCATGCTCACATGCTCAAAATTGGGGATGCATAGCTTAAAATGACACATATTGAATGTATATCACAACCCTAAACTCACCTTGTGGGTTAATGGAGGTTTGGAAGAGATTTGAGCTTGAATCTCCAAGGGTTGGCTTGAGCTACGGGATTTTCTGGAACAGGAGGTTTTGGCTGATTTTTTTTTATGTGAGAGGGTTGGTTCGGTTTGGGGCTGATATGGAGTGTTATAGGGTTGAGTTAGGGTTCCAAGGAATCAAACCATAGTTAATTTGGTTAAGGTTTGAATAAGATATGGTCATTTTAGTAAACTGTGGCAGATTTGGTTTCCGTTTCGTGTTTCGGTTGAATTTCGGAGGTCCAAATAACTCAGGAAAAATATAAGGCTAAGTTCATTAAACTTGAATTTTCGTTGCGAGTTCAGCGAAGTTGACGAAACTCGAATCCGAGTTTCCTAGCTCAAGATATCACATACGGAACCAAGGGTGTGCTAATTGCTCGTTAGCCCCCGATTTGGTTCCACAATTCAAATTAAATTCGTTAACATGTCAAACGAGATAAAAAACATGAAACGAGCATACAGACATGTTTATAACATATAAATGTACAACATACTAAATTTTCATGAATTTTCGATATCAAATCATATAAGAACGAAGCACGTTTATATCACTCATAAGCAATGTATAAACATATTCAAAGAATTTCATAATATAAAACAAAATTTAAAATTCACAATTAAACATAACTTAAGTGCACTATTTTAATATCATTAGTTCAAATTCATTTTTAATTGGATAACAACATGAACGGATCATATATATCTATAAATTAAAATGTACACATTTATTTAATTAACAGTCAAATGCATAGATTTCTCACAGTTTAATTTAAAATTCAAATGCGTGATCTAAAACCATTTAATTTAAAATCGATTGCATGATTGATATTAAATACAATAAATTGCATGAATTCATATAGATATCATTAAACAACTTGTACTACATTTAATATATATAAATATATTTATATAGGTATGTTTAGTATTAATAACATTAAAATATGATAATTAACATTTAATATATAGAATTAAATATATAAAACACGTATAAACAATTATTTAGCGCAATTTGGTAAACACATACGTCGTGCTATACGACTGAAAAACTGGGACGTTACATGTGACGAGTGTTTTGGAGTGCTATAGCAGACTATCGGGACTGACTATGAATTTCCAAAAGCCTTCGATTATGCTTTGTAAGAATGTGGAGGAGAGAAGACAGAGGGAGTTGGCGGCAGTCTTGGGGATAAGGTGCGTTGAAAAGCTTGATTTGTATTTGGGCTTGCCTTCTACGATAGGTAGGTCTCGTAGTGAAGTATTCTCGAGTATACTGGAGAAGATTAGAAGGAAAGTTAGTGGTTTTTCAGAGATATTCCTCTCAAAAGCGAGAAAGGAGGTACTCATTAAAGCGGTGCTGCAAGCCATCCCGGCCTATACGATGAATTGCTTCCTCTTACCCAATGGGCTCCTGATTGACATTGATTCAACAATAACCCAGTTTCGTGGAATAATTGTGACTCAAAGAAATTGCACTGGCTTGCTTGGCACAAGTTGTGTGAGAAAAAGAGATGGGGGACTTGGGTTTTGATCATTCAAGCACTTCAACCTTGCCATGTTTGCTAAACAGTTATGGCGGATCATTCACAATCCAGATAGCTTGTTGAGTTGGATGCTCAAAGCTAAATATTTTCCTAACTCCGATGTGTGGGGGGCTTCTTTGGGACGCTCTCCTTTGTATATTTGGAGAAGTCTCTTTGAAGCAAGGTATTTGTTGGCAGCTGGTACCTGATGGAGGATTGGAGATGGTAGGGGTGTGCATGTTTGGCGGGACAGATGGCTCCCTCAAGGGCCAGATTTTCGACCTCGGTTTCAATAAGGGGTTGTTTTAGCTCCAGAGTGGGTTGTAGACCTCCTCAAGCCGGGGTTACTTAAGTGGGATGAAGTGCTGGTGCATAATACTTTTCACGAGCAGGATACGCGGCTGATTTTGAGTATCTCCCTTGGAACAGCGCCTAGGCAAGACTCATTGATTTGGTATTATAATCAACATGACAAATTTACGGTAAAGAGCGTGTACAAGCTAGCGATGGATTTAGCTAACAGGGAGTTGCCTTCCCTAGGCACTTCGAATAATCATGCCTATTGGAAGAGAATCTGGAGCCTTAGCATTTAGCCAAAACTTAAGAATTTCTTTTGGAGATGCAGCCATAATATTCTTCCGATGGGAGCAAACTTGGCTGGGAAACATTGTGTAGATGATGTGGTGTGTGTGCGGTGTGGAGCGTATGATGATGACCTGGCGCACGCGTTAATTTGGTGCCCTTATGCACGCTAGGTATGGGCTTTGTCGAATATCCCTTGGAGTTTGGTTAGTCGGATCCCGGTTCATTTTAGCGATGGAATTACTGGATTGATAAATGAACTTGATCAAGTGGATGGGGAGAGAGTTGTGGCTATCATGTGGGCTAAATGGTATGCTTGCAACTGGCACCACTATGAGGAAAGTATGTGGCAGCCCTATGAAGTTGTGCAGTTTTCGTTGAGTCAGGTGGCTGTGTGAGGACGATTGATGAAAAGGAAAGGCATGCCCGGTCTGATGCTAATGTTTCTAAGTGGAAGAAGCCGCCTCAGGGGTGGGTCAAGATAAATGTTGACGGGGCGGCCTTCAAGGAGTCGGTGGCGGTCGGTATTGGGGTGGTAGCTCGGGATATGGACGGAAAGGTTGTTCGTTGGGAGATAGATAGGAGGAGGAAAACGACTAACCCTTTAGTGGTGGAATGTAACGCTCCGACTTTTTAGTCGTACAGGTATGACGTATGTGATAATTAATTGCGTATTTTAAATTATTTTAAAGTACGTAATTACTTGTTTTATTTTATATATTTGAAATTCTTTGAAGTTAATTGAATTATTTGAATATGAATATTATGAATTCTTGAACTATATGCGCATGTGTGATATGTTTGCATGCCGTTTCGATATGAAATGAATTCCAGATTTCGTGAAAATTTTATATGTCAGAGATATATGTGTTATGAACGTGGTTATATGCTCGTTTTACATTTTCGGATTCATTTGAGTGAGTTTTGAATTTATTTTGAATGTTGGAACCAAATCGGGGGTTAATGAGCAATTAGGGCACCCTTGGTTCTGTATGTGATATCTTGAGCTTGGGAACTCGGAATCGAGTTTTGTCAACTTCGTTGGACTCGCATCGATGATTTGGGTTCAATGAACTTAGCCTCATATTTTTCTAAGACCATTTGAACCCCCGAAATTTAACCGGAAATCGAATCGGATGCCAAATTACCACACTTAGCCATTTTCAACATATATCCCTCAAAATTTGACAAAATTAACCATGGTTGGAGACTATGGAATCTTAGTTAAACCCACTAACTCTCCCTACCCTCTCCCAACCGAACCATACTCAGTACACAAGAGAAAATTCAGCCCCAAACCCCTACTCTAGTTCCATTCCGTCACCTTAAATTCCTTGGAGATTTTGAAGCTCAAATCTCATCCAACCTTCATCCAATCCACAAGGTAAGTTTAGAGTTGTGATATATATTCATTAAGAGTCATTTTAATCCATGCATCCCTAATTTTGAGGTTATATTGATGGAGTCTTGGAGAAGTTGATGAATAGTTAGGTTTAATGTCAAATTCTAGATTCCACGCATTCCTTGGTGGTTTTGGTTGCTTTAAAGCATGAAAGTGGTTGTCTTAAATTCCTCTTTTCATTCATGGTCATGTATTTTATGGTACTTGAGGATTTTTTGAATTGCCATTAATGAAATCTTGAAGAAATTGCATGAAATGATCACATATTCCTCCAACGCAAGTTTGATCACTTTGGGACCTTGTTTATGTCTTGTTTTGGAGTTGTTATGTTGCATATTTATTTCCATTTCATACCTGGGCATGTTGGTGAAGGTTTGGCATGGATTATGCTCTGTTCTCATTGCATTTTGCTGCTGGAAGTGGGAGGTCGCGGCCGCGAGCGCGAATAGAGCAAAAATGGTAGCGGTCGCGACTCACTCACATGTTTGCTGCATCCATCACTCAGGTCGTGCCCGCGACCTGAATTAGTTCATTTTTGGTAACGCCCACTACCCCATTTTGGCCATGTTTTGAGATTTGAAAAAAATTGGAGGAAAAATTGCATGAAAAATAGGTAGCGGCTGCTAGCATTTTAAGAAGGAAATGGGTCACGGCCGCGACCCTCATATATCTGCATGAAATTGTCAAAATTCAACCTTCTTTTGTATGATTTCCTTGGCTCATTTTTGGTTTATACACTTCATTAACATGTCATATAATGTGTTAACTTGTGTGTTATGAAATTTTATGATTTTTGGTTGAATATTTTCCGAGTTATGCTTTAACGTGTTAACTTTGCTCCAAGTATGTGCATGCATGGATCTTTGCCATCAATATGAACCTTGATTGCTTATATATTTCTTCTTTTATGACTTTTATATATGTACACATGTAATACTATGTGTTATGATCATTATTTGAAATTTGTGGAGCATTGTGATATGATTTATGATCAACTTGAGCTTGTATGAATATGAACGCTTCATATGAAGAATGAAATGCTAGAATATGTGCCTTTAAGGCATTAATTGTGCACAAGAACATCTCCATGACATAATATTATCTCTTATGCATATAATACCATAATCATTTCATGGCCGAGCATCCTATATGGTCATTTTGAGTCTTACACTCCCTCTTTTGCACAGATTTGGGTACGGTCGGAGACGAGGACGAGACTTGAGATGCTTGTGCCTTTCTTTTGAACTTGTAAAGGTTGGTTTCTCTTCTATTAGATAAATGACCCTATATAGAACCAATGTGCAAAGTTTTAAGTCAAAACTTATCTTATACGTATATAGAGTCATTTCTCGAGTAAATGATTTCCAATGTAAGCCTTTCTTTCTTGAACCCTACCTTGTGATTTTGGCGAGACTATGTTATGTTCACGGGCCAAGGGACTTGGTGTATGTGGCTATCCGGGGAGGAAAGGGGCGACGGGGATCCCATACACTAGTTCCAACCAAATTTACGGTGAAATCGACCTCGTTAAGGAGTTTTGAGGAAAGGCTAACCGGGCTTTTGAGGATTCATGTACCTCACTTACCACTATGTATGAGGTGGTCGGGTCTTGCAAACCCTTCCACCACCCGGGGGGAAAAGGTGTATATGTATGATATGATCATGAATATGAATGTGCACAAAAGATATGTATGATAACGATTGAATGAATATGAAAGGATTACACAAGGTGTTGGTTGGAGATTATGCACGCCCACTCGCCGGGCCATGAAACCCTATGAATTAATGAACGAATATGATAGTTGTAAGCCCATAGATGTCTTTCTTTGTCTTACCCACTTGGGAAAATCTTGTGAAAACTTCATACGGGTTTATAGCTTGCATGTATATGTTTAAATTATGCGATATTTATATTATATGCCTTGTTTTTAATACCCACCAGTCTCCTATAGACTGAACCCGGTTTGTTTTCAGTTGTTTTATACAGGTTAAGGAGTGCTAGGCGGGAATACAAGTCGTCTATGTCTTGCATTAGTGTTTAGCACTCTTTCTACGTTTCATTCATATTTTCATACCTATGTTTTGTATTTGGTTATGGCTTTGGAGCGTATATATTTTCTTAGGCCATGTGGGCCATGGAATACTTCAATGGTATTTGTACATCTATTTTGGAGCTTAATAGCTCGTGGTATATATTATATGTCAGCTTTTACTTCCGCATTCTCTTATCACTCTGATTTTGTTATGTTTGGTTATTGATTGGTTAAGGGTTAGCCCTCCTAGCATAGCGTGTATGTGGTGTCCCCGTTCGCCATGATTTGGCATGTGTATGAACTTCCATTTCATATACGGGTCGGGTCTCGGTGCGGGGGATGTGGTGCCTCTCGTTCGGGTGCTACATGGAAGTCCAAGTTGTTCTCTCCGACATGCATCTGGGACGGGACTTCGGATGGAGGAGGGTGATCGTGGAGGGAGATTGTTTGAACTTAATCAATAAACTCAATAACGATGATGAAGATCTTTCGAACATTGGTAACAAACTTGAAGACATCAAACTCATGGGTAGATACTTTGAGGAGAACCGTTTCTCCTTTTGTCGTCGTGACGCTAATATTGTAACCCACACTCTTGCTTATAATGCGGCTTATGCATGCGTTGGTTCTTCTAATTTTACTTCCTTTGTTTCGGATGTTGTTAGTTCTGATTTAGTTTAGTTTGGTTGTGTTGGTCCCCCATCAAAAAAATAATATACATATTACCGGAAAAACTGAGTCAAACAAATTAAATATTATGAAATACAATATTAGTTAATTGGGTAGAGGTATAACCTCCCGATATTCATTAATTTCAAATTGAGTTAAATGATTATTGAAGCATATTATTGTTCATAATTAGTTTTTCCTAATTAGTTAAGAAAATATAGTACCATCACATTAAAGTTTAAAAAAATAAAACAATTAAAATTTAAAATTTTAGTTCAATTAAAGTTTTGATTATATAGGATTCACTCTATTAAGAATTGACGTCAATTTCTTAATAATGGATTATTATCGACATTAACGATATTAGTTTGATTATATTTTTTTATACCTTGAGAAACTAATTTTTATGCCTAGAATATATATATATATATATATATGTAGAATACATAATTAAAATTTAGTTTTATTTTATTTGATATTTAATTTTATCTAGTTTGTAACCACCTTTTATTTTTATCTTAGATTTGTATAGGATAACTTCCACTATAGATAAGCTATATATATACTAGTAATTTACGCACACTCTATGTGCATGTAAATAATAAAATTATTATCATTTAAATATATATTATATTAAAAAATTTACGTTAATATTTATTTTAATTTTCAAATATAATACGAAATAAAAATCAGACAAATATTGAAAGAGAATAAAAATATATAATAAAAAATTGAAATAAGGTGAGAGAAAAAAAGAGTTAAGAGACGAACAGAATAACACGTTAAGAGAATAATTAAAAAAATAAAAATAAAAAATAATTTTAGAGTCCAAGAAACCAAAGTCGTTACTTTAAGGGTCTCTCATTTAATATAATAGTATAGATGTACATTGATTGTATCTTACGAGTTATTGAAAACTAGTAATTTTGTACACTTTATGTGAGTGCTAAGAAAATTTATTGTTATTTAAATATATTAAATTAAATTGTTTATCATAATGTAAATTTAATAATTATATATTAATAGAAAATAGTTAACATATAAATTAAAAGAATAAAAAAATAAAAATAAGAATAAAATTCGGATGAGAGAAAAGTAGAATAATAGATCAATAAACACGTTTGGCATATGATGGAGAAAAAAAATTAAATAAATAAAATTAGAGACCAAGTCCAAGAGATCACCTTCGCCTCTCGCGCTTAATAATAGAGTATAAATACAAATTATTGAGAATATACAGATTCTAAAATAGTTATTCTCTTTCACTCATTTTTCTCTGCATATCCATAGAATTTTCCAACATGGTATCAGAGCAAAATTTTATTTATAAATATTCTCCACTTCTGGAGAGGATTATGAGAATATTCCCCATTTAGGGAGGATTAAGAATTTATCTCCGTTTTTGAAGAGGATTATGTGACAATATGCTCTGTTTTGGAGAAGATTATGAGAATAATTATGGATTTATCTCTGCGTTGGAGAGGATTATGGGATTTATACATTCTCTACCTTGGAGAGGACTATGGAATATTTCCCAATTTGGGGAGTATTATGACATCCTCTGTCAGATATATTTTTTTTTAGGAGGATTAAGGCACTAGCTTCCAATGATAAATGGAAACATGTTTTTTCTCTTGGTAAGGATTATGGTATTCTCTCCAAGAAAAAAAAAAAAAAAAAGACATGGATGGTACCAATTTTTAATGTGAAAGAAAGTTCTAGGAGATGTAATTGGAGCCATGGTAAATTGTACATTGGATTTTGCATGATGAGAAAAAATGAATTTTGCAGATCCAAAAAAGTAAAGTTTTAAAAACTTTGGGATTTTCAATTTTGCAGGACGAAAAAGGATTTTGCAGAACCAGAAAAATAAGGAACAGAAAAATAAATTATTTAGTACTTTAGGATTCATTACTTTGAGCTCCTTTCCACGAAAAATTGTTCAAGTTGGACTTCTTCATTCTTTTGAAGCTCCAACTTGAGGGAAAACGGTTAGAATACATAATTAATGTTTAGTTTAATTTTATTTGATACTAGCAGGGTGCACGTGCGTTGCATGTGTATGCTAATTTGTTCTTATTTTGTTGTTATCGAATATATCTTTTTTAAAATTTATTTTTCCCAATTGCTTTGATTCTTGAAAGATTTCATGTGTTTCGTTTGCATGTAACTGCTTCGCTTGGAATTGTAGATGGTATTGTTTTTTATTTTCTTCCAAAAGTAACTGTTTAGTAGGTTGATATGAATATTAAAAACTCAAGCACATACTTGTTATCGCTCATTTCTAATGTTCTAGATGGATCTCTTATTCCTTCTCTCTCTCTCTCTCTCTCTCTCTCTCTCTTTAATTGTTTCAACAACTGCGTTCTTCCATGCTTCTCCATGTTTTTGTTTGGGTATTTTCTCTTGAAAAATACTGCTAGACTTTCATCAGCTGTCTTCATGTTTTCATCGTAGTCTAAAATTTGTATTTCCATGTTGTTTATCTTGCCCTTTTCTCCTCTCGTAATATCTTTTTTCTTTTTTTTTCTTTTTTTTTTATCCCTTCCTTTCCTTGCCTCTGTTCCCGTTTGTTTTTGTTTTCACCGCACCTATCTCCTCTTTATTTGTTCCCTTTGCCTTGCTCTTGGTTTTGGTCTCTAGCTATCCAAACATCTATTTATTTAATTAACAGGCTCCATACACCTCTTTTGAAAAATAAATCTCCATTTCAAGTCTTATTTAACAAATCACCAAATCCTCACAAGTTACGAGTCTTTGTGTGCCTTTGCTACCCCTGGCTAAGACCTTATGCAAAGAACAAATTCGACACCAAAAGCCGATCATGTGTTTTCATGGGGTATTCATCCTCTACAAATAGCTATGCTTGTTTAGATTACTTTACCAACAAAATGAAACCAATGTGGCACAAATCAATGGTGTTCACTAAAAAAAAAAAATAGTTTTAGTGACCGTCGAATCTGACATGGCATAATAGTACATGGCTACGTGGCCGTCCCCGATTGGTGCCACGTGGACCTTTGCGACACCTTGGACAGACCAGATCGTCAGATCTATTCACCAGATCGTGACTAACCTACTAACTATCTGAAGGGTCCATCGACTTCGATCTAAGTAGCGTGCCTCTCGATCTGCCGTCTACTCCCTGGAGGAAAACCCAAACAGAACTGGGGAACCCGGTAGGCAACATCGATCTGCAGATCGATTACATACGTTACCGGACACACGAATACTGTAAAGCACTCCTGTCGGGACACGTGTATCCTTCCCATTCCCTGGAATAGGCGTACTCTGGCTCATTAATGACCGTCAGTCCCTGCTTTTACCCAAAGGGGAAAGAAGGTACAAACGACCCGCCTCAAGCCGGTTCCATCGTCCGACATCCAGATCAACGACTGGCAACGCCATTAATGCACACCTACAGTACACGCATTATTGCGTTATTTGGCCATGGCTATAAATACTCGCCCTTTGAACAGTAGTTGGTAAGCCTTTACTCCGCATTTAATTGCATTTATTCTCTCTCTAAAGAGCTCCATTACTGACTTGAGCGTCGTAGTGCCAAACTTGGGTAAAACCCCAAGTTCCCCAAGCTGGTACTTAGCTCACGTGTGTTAGTGCTTTCAGGTCGATAAAGAGCCCACTTAAATAAATTCTTGACTGATTGACCCATATCTGACAGCCATATCGACCATGTCAGATCGACCAGATTTGAGCCAGATCAGTTTGGCGCCGTCTGTGGGAATCTCCTTTTCACATCGATCTAGATAAAAGCCCTTTCACCCCTTTTTCCCAACAACATGGTTAACACAAGAAACACCCCCCTTGACGAGGACATGGAGGAGGTTGCCAAGGGCAAGCATGACTACAACGCGCCGTTTGGCAACACCTCCACTGTCCCCCCGGTCGGGCCTAGCACCAACGTTCCCCAGCCTCCGTCGGAGGCCACTCCCAGGATCACCGTCACCCAGGCGGACCTGGATGCCTTCCTCAACCAGTGGCGGGTCGAGATCGAGCGCGCCCAAATAGACGGCCGCGAGCCGAGACGCCCCGAGCTACCCAGGGCCAGCCCAACCACCACCTTCCCGAGTCCGGTGCTGGGCAACGCATTAGGCCCGCCGGTCCAAACATATGGGAACCCGGTCCCCTATGTCTTCCAGCCGCTCGACAGGCATCTTGCCCATATCATTTGGGGCCTTAGTCTCCAGATCAGAGCGGGCCAGGTCCAGGGGTTCGCTCCATCGCCACCTCCCCCCGCGATGAGCAAAGAGGTCCCATACGAGGACCATGGGGAATCTGATCACCCCAGCCGCAATAATCACGACAAGCGCGCGGTCGACGAAGACCACGAGGAGTTTGATGACCTCCATGCTCGATCCCTGCTCGATCTGCAAGAGAGGAGGCTGCCCGAATCGCAACGGCTCGCGTTGAGAACGAGCCAGATCGTTATGCAGACCCACCGCGGAGACAGGTCTAAGACCGCCTGGGAGATCGAGGATCTCAGATCACCCAGAGGTAAGTCGACCCAAGAGAAGGGTTGAACCGATGCCCTCTCCGCTATCGCAGCGACAGGGAGGAAGCTTCCCCCTTCTGCGAGGACATTCTCCGCACTTCCTGTGATGGAGATCGAATTCCGACAGGCCTGCCCATGTATAACAGGACCACAGACCCCGAAAAACATGTGACAGACTTCGCAAATCGCATGTTGCTGCACTCCCACCCACAATAAATTTGGGCCAAACTCTTCGTCACCACGTTAACGGGCCCAGCTCAGGACTGGTTCATCCTCTTGCCGCCGCGGTACATAACGACCTACAACCGGTTCGTAGATCGGTTCACGGCCCACTTCTCCTCTATGATCGGGGAGAAGCTCCCGCCCTCCTATCTCAACAGCATCTACCAGAGGGAAGGGGAGTCCTTGCGAGATTTTATGACTCGCTTTTCCAGGGAAGTAGTTCGGGTCGAGAACCCGACGATGGACACCCTACTCTCTGTGGTCCATCGAGCTCTCCGCAACTGCCTATGGGCAGACGAGATCGTCAAGGCCGGACCCCACAACTTGACGGAGATATAGGACATCGCCCATGGCTTCATGCGCGTAGAAGAGATATGTAATGCCCCGATTTTTCCCTAAATCGTTCAGGTATGAATTATGGGATAATTACGTACGCGTTTAATTTATTTTAATTACGTTATTTCATTTATTTATCTTATATTATATTAATTAGAGAAATATTTAGTTATTTGAAATATTTGAATTTGAATTTATATGAATTTTCTTTGAACTATTTGCGCTTGAACGAATTTATTGCTTGCCGTTTCTATGGGAAATGATTTCGAAATTTCGTGCAAATTTAAAATGTTGGACTTATATGTGTTATGAATATGGTTATATGCTCGTTTTATGTTTTCGGGTTTGTTTGATTGAGTTTTGAATTTATTTTGGATTCGAAATTCAAAACGGGGGCTAACGAGCAATTAGCGCACCATTGGTTCCTTATTTGATAACTTGAGCTAGAAAACTCGGTTTCGAGTTTCGTCAACTTCGTTGAACTCGTATCGAAAATTCGAGTTTAATGAGCTTAGCCTTATATTTTTTCAAAGCCATTTGAACCTCCGAAATTCAACCGAAACATACAACGGACGCCTAAACTGACCTTGCTGCACTTAAATGGCCATAACTTATTCATTTGTTGACCAAATTAACCATGGATAGACTCTATGGAACCCTAACTCAACCCTTTATTCAGCCCTTAACCCCCCAAACCGAGATAACCCTTCCCACTTGGAGTAAATTGGCCAAACATCCTCTGCATTCCAGAAATCCCATCACTCAAGCCCTCCTTGGAGATTCAAGCTCAAATCTCCTCCCAAACCTCCATTAATCCACAAGGTAAGCTTGGATATGTTATGTACATTCAATATGAGTCATTTTCATTCATTCATCGCTAAATTTGAGCATGGTTTCATGAGTTTTGGCAAAGATGGATATATATTTAGGTTTTGAGCATTTTGGTTGATTTCTTTCAATTCTTGAGCTTTTTGGATGATTTCAAGCATGAAAATGATTGTTTTGATCTCCTCTTTACATTTATAGTGATGTATTAGTTGTTAGTTGAGGTATTTGTGAGCCACCATTAATGAGGTATTGAAGTTTTGGTAAGATTTGATCACCACACACTACATCTCACGTTTCAAGGTTTTGGGAGCATGATTGGGAGTTGTTTTTAAGTGGTTTCATTACATCTTAGTTGTCTTTTGTTGATTGAATGTGTTGAGATTGTTTTGTCTTGGTTATGCTCTGTTTTCTGCTGCGTTTTTTCTCTGCTGCGTGCGTGACACGGGCGTGTCACCCCTTTCTTCTTTAGGGTGACACGGGGGTGCATGATTGTTTGGTTCCACTATACCGAGACACGGGGGTGTCACGGTTTGCCTTGTAGTGGTGACACGGGCGTGTCACCTTCTGATTTCTTGTTCCGCTATACCGTGACACGGGGGTGTCACGGATTGCTTTGTGTTGGTGACACGGGCGTGTCACCTTCTGTTTTCATGCATTTTGTGGTTTCATGCATGTTGTGTATGTACGCATGTGTATATATATATACATATATTTTGATTATATGATTTAAATTCCTTAATAGTGCACATAAACATGTTCATTACAAAACATACTCCTTTACATATTCATAGCATGATCATTTCATTGCCGAGCATCATATTTGGTCATTTTGAGTCTCACGTCACCTTTCTTGCACAGATTTCGATCCCGTTGGAGATGAGGCCGGTCCTTGAGGCTTTCGTGTCTTCTTTTGTCGGTTCGAGGTGGGTTTCTCTACTAATAGTTATCTTGACCTAATATAACCCTTATGTGACCGTTTTAAGCCAAAAGTTATATTTATAATTAACAAGTCTTTTAAAGAGTCTTATGATTTTCGATTGTTAAGCCCTTCTTTATGAAAACCTACCTTTTGTTTTGGCGAGATTGCATGTATGTTATGATCACGGGCCCCGGAGCTTAGTGTATCGTGGTAAGCCGGGGAGGCAAGGGCCGACGGTGAACCCGTGCACTAGTTCCAACCATTTTACGTCGAAACGGATCTCGCCAGGAGTTTTGACGAGAAAACGCTAGTCGGGCTTTTGAGGATTCATGTACCTCACTAGCCATTATGTATGAGGTGGTCGAGTCTTGCAAACTCGTCCACCGTCGGAGGAAGAAGGTGTATATGAATGATTATGATCATTATGTATGTGCACATATGTTATGTATGATAAATTATGAAATTATGAATATGATTACACGAGGAGAAGGTTGGAGATGATGCACGCCCACTCGCCGGGCCTTAAACCCTATGTTATTTATGAATGAATATGATAGTCGTAATCCTAGTGATGTTTTATTTGCTTTGCCCGCTTGGGAAATTTCTTATCAAACTTCTATGGGATTAGGGCTTGCATGTATATGTTTCAATTCCGCGATATTTATACTTATGCCCCGCTTTTATACCCACCAGTCTCTTTTAGACTGAACCCGGTTTGTTTTCAGTTGTTCCGTGCAGGTTTGGAGGTGCTAGGCGGGAATTCGAGTCGTCTAGGTCTTGCATTTATGTCTAGCATTTCCTTTACACTCATTCGTACTTATATTTTGTATTTTGGATTTGTATGGAGCGAATTATGTTAATTTGAGCCGTGAGGGCATTGCTACCACTTATTGTATAGGTTGATCTATTTTTGGAGCTTGGATGCTCAATGTGAATAATTATGTTTATTGCTTACGCTATTGCATTAGTTTCTCGATTGAATTCATGTTGGTTATTATTTGGTTGAAGGGTTAGCTCCCGTCTAGCTTAGCGTGTGTGTTGTGTCCTCGTTCGTCGTGATTTGACAATTGTAGGGATTTTCCATTTCCTATGCGGGTCGGGTCTCGATGCGGGGGATGTGGCGCCTCACGCTCGGGTGTTATATCCTTTAAGTGGTATCAGAGCTAAGGGTTGCAAAACCCGGGCTCTAACATCGTGTGAGTCAGTCTAGGTCGTTCGGCTTTAGGACTAATTGACAATGTGATTGCATATGCATCTCTTATGCATTCTATACGTGCTTATGTGCTCTATACTTCGTTCTTGACTGAACTAATTGCATTTTCATGCATTAATTAAAGATAGCATGCACATCAGTGTTTTCTGAACAGGATGCCTCCACGTAGACATCGTGAGAGATCACCGGGGCAACGTAGACACCGTGATCGTTCCCCTACACCACAAGGACAACAGCAACCGCCCCCGATGGACATGGGAAACTTTATGGAAGCGGTTTTTAATTATGTGGAACATCGACGGGCTCAAGCTCCCCCACCACAACCCGTTGAACAACCGGCTCCGTTGAATAACAACAATCATAGAGATCCTCATGGGATATTTCTAAGTTACAACCCTCCACGGTTTTCTGGGTCAATTGATGATGAGATATAGGAGGGATGGCTGATGAGAATAGAGAGGATATTTGGAGTTCGATAATTTACCACCTAAGAGAAGGTTCAGTTCGCCGTATTTCAGTTGGATGGCGAAACTTATGATTGGTGGGAGAGGTCGAGGGAGAAGTTAGAGGTTGATGAAGAAGAGATTACGTGGGAAGTCTTCAAAAGAGAGTTTCGAGAGTGTTTTGTGTCCGAGGTGGTGAGAGAGAGAAAGGAGCAAGAATTCATGAACTTGAAGCAGGGTAGCCGTTCAGTGGCTCAGTACATCGCCATTTTTAACCTACTTGGAAAGTATGCACCTCATATCACGAGGGATGAAAAGAGGAAGGCGAAGAAGTTTATTGCCGGACTTAGACAGGATCTGAGGCACGGCCAAGCTGGACATAATTACTTGTCCTTTGCTGATACTCTATAGAGAGCTTTGGAATAAGAAGAGGAATTCAAGAAGAAAGATCCAATTTTTAAGGCTCCTATGGGACGAGGATCGGGGTATGGTAAGAGGCCTATGGTACAAGCCGCTCCACCTACACAAGGTCTTTTCAAGAAACCTAAGTTTGGAGGGCAAGCTTCTCAGAATGCTCTGCCTCGAGTGATGGCTCCTAAAACTTAGCAGACTTTGAGCGAGGATCGATTGTCTAAACCGCCATGTACGTATTGCGGAGGCCCAACCCACAACTTCTACAATTGTTGGAAAAGATTGGGTTTATGTATCATCTGTGGAAAAGCGGATCACATGGCGAATACGTGTCCTGACAAGAACCCTGGATTTCAGAATGGAGCTCCAAAGCCTATGATTCGAGCTCGTGCTTATGCCCTTGAGGGTGACGAACAAAATGTAGAAGTTGATCCCAACGCCGTGGTGAAAGGTACCGTTTGCATTCATAACACGAGCATCCATGCATTATTTGATCCGGGTGCTACCCACTCTTTTATATCTAGTGATCTATGTGCTTCTCTATGTCTACCTGTTCTATGTGCCAATTCTTGTTATTTTGTGAGTTCTCCTCTTGGAGGAAATTTGTTGGAAAACACGAATCAGAAAGCAGCGGAATTTAAAAAATTTTCCCAACAAAAGGATCTTGTGCTCGCAATCGTGTAACCAAATTCGAAGGAATTAAGAAACTTACTTTTCTTTTGTTCTTTCTTGAAGTGTTTCAAGCCACCCAAGAACGCTCTTCTCGCGGCTTGATCCCCCTCCTTGGTAAAGCTTGAATCTTCAAACTTCTAACTTGAAGTCTCTAGAGAAAGTCCACCAACTTGATCACAATCTAACTAGTAAGGATGCAAGTTCTCTAGTTAGTGTTTAAGCTTAACCTAGGGTTTTATTTAATCTTGGAGAAAGGAAGGTGTTCAACACATGAACCAAAAGAATTGCCAATTAGCTCTAAAGGGGAGCATGAGCTCCCCTATATATAGGAAAAGGGAGAGGGGCGCCGATCCTAATCCTTGTTGGGCAAGGATTTGGTTCCTCTCTCTCCTATTACTTGATCATCAAGTATTTTCCAACTTTGACTTTGAATTCTAATTCAAGTCAACTTTTAAGAGAGCTAAAAATATCCAAACTATTTTTGGATAATTTTATACTTTATTTATTTAAAATAAATAACTTATTTTATCTAATTAATTAATTCGTAATTAATTAACTAGATTATTTTCTCCAAAATAAGACTTTCTTTTTAATTCAAAAATTAAACCAAATTCTATTAAATAATTAACATATTTAATTATTTAATACATATATATATAATATATATATATTCACACGTGTGTGACACGTGTCACAGTGACACGTGTCACAGTGACACGTGTCACTCACGTGAGCCACACGTGTGATTTCACACGTGTGGAACCCTCTTAGCCCGATTAACTCGTTTAATCATTTTAAAGCCTCAACTCATGTAACCAAGTTGTTGTGTGTGACCCTCTAGGTTCTCAATTCAATTAGCAGTGACCCTAATTAATTAATTCACTAATTAATTAATCAGTCCACAGATTAAACGACTATAGTCTAGCAACAGGTGTTTAACCCCTAGCTGAATTGGAATGTTCGGATTCGACAGAACCTTTAAGTCATTGATTCATGTGAGATACAATCCTCCTACTTACTATCTCTCAACCAAGATCTAGGGCAAGGGAAAAATCAGAACCCTAATAATCCGGTCTTAAAGCTAAGTGCATTTCATATCCATTTGATCTCAATCCAAGAGACCCTTTTCTTGATGTCTTGATCTACTGCCTTGGCCAAGGACTTCATATGGCATATGAATGACTTACACAATAAGAGATCACCTTGCAAATGCAAGTGTAGATCCTTTCTTGATTCTCATTCACTTTCATGAATCACTTGTGCAGCCCCAGCATAAGCCTTGAATCAGTTGTCTAAGGCGACACCCTTTAAAACTTATACCTAAGACTACAGAGTTAACTCATAAAGTGACAAGGAACCTCAAGTCTAAGGATCAATTAATCACATCAATGACTCGTGAGATATTTCCTAATCTGGAAGTTTCCATTTCCTGAAATAGAAACTTCCTTTCCCATTTAGGAATGCTCTCACACGGGGTACCTCAGTGAACTTACTTATTAAAGTAAGCACCCTCATGTATCACGTACGTATCAACTATACACTTTGCACCTCCATGAAACAAGGTGCTCCTTCTTAAGGGCGTGATCCCACAAGCAAGCCTTAGAGGAGTCAGGTTGACACTCCCACTGTCTGTAGGACTCATCGGCTTGGAGTATTTTACTAATCATAACTCATGTGATATAGGGCTCGTTTCATGAACCATTTCACCTAAATGGTAGAGTCCTAAAGTCATCAGGATTAGGGGAGTTCTCATACATGCACAGCTAAAGTAAACGCATACCAAACAAGAGCATATAAAGAAGTGTTGCCTCAATTCGTTATTTCATTCAAAGATTGTCTGTGATTACAATAAGGAAAAGTACAAAGCGGATATACAATCGGCTTTCTAGGGCACTATTCCTAACAATCTCCCACTTGCCCGTCAAAGCCATTCTAAAGCTACTCTAAGTCCCATCTTCTGAAGATGACCTTGGAAAGCTTCTCGACTAAGGGGTTTAGTAAGTGGATCTGCCACGTTCTCTGCTGATGTGACCCTCTCGATTTGCACATCTCCTCACGGATTAGGTGATACTTCCTCATAATGTGCTTGGTCCGTTGGTGAGATCTTGGTTCTCTTGCTTGAGCAACCGCCCCAGTGTTGTCACAAAACACAGTAATGGGGTATTTCATGCTAGGAACAACATTCAACTCTTGAATGAAGTTTCTAATCCAAACACCTTCCTTAGCTGCATCATTTGCAGCTAAGTATTCGGCCTCAGTGGTCGAATTTGCAGTGGTTGTTTGCTTGGAACTCTTCCAACTCATTGCTCCGCCGTTTAGGCAGAAAATGTATCCTGACATTGACTTAAAATCATCTAAGTCTGATGCAAAGCTTGCATCGTAGTATCCTTCGACAGTAAGATCTTTTCGACCTCCGTAAACTAAGAATAAATCTTTAGTACTTTTCAAGTACTTAAGAATATTCTTCACGGCAGCCCAGTGACCATCTCCAGGGTCAGATTGGAAACGACTTGTCACACTAAGTGCATAAGCCACATCCGGTCGAGTACATAACATTGCATACATTATGCTACCTATTGCTGACGCATAAGGTGTATGAGTCATTCTCTCCTTCTCAAGGTTAGTCTTAAGACACATCTTCTTTGAAAGACATGTTCCTACACTCACAGGAAGGTTCTTAACCTTTGCTGACTCCATATTGAATCTCTTCAATACTTTGTCAATGTACATCGACTGTGATAGTCCTATTAACCTTCTAGATCTATCTCTATAGATTTTAATTCCAAGGATATAGGACGCATCACCAAGATCTTTCATCTCGAATTGGTTCGATAACCATAACTTAGTCACTTTCATGTCATCCTTCGAATTCCTAATAAGAAGGATGTCATCAACATAAAGTACTAAGAATTGCACTGAGGTCTACAATTCCTTTCTATACACACAAGATTCATTCGAAATTTGGATGAAGCCAAACGCTTTGACCGATTCATCAAATCGAATGTTCCAATTCCTAGAAGCCTATTTCAATCCATAGATTGATCTTTGGAGTTTGCAAACCTTTTGCTCACTCCCATTGAATGTGGAACCTATTGGTTGCTCCATATAAATGTCTTTGTCAATGTCACCATTGAGAAAGGCAGTTTTCACATCCATTTGCCATATCTCATAGTCATAATATGCAGCAATGGCAAGCATGATTCAAATGGACTTTTGCATTGCAACTGGTGAAAAGGTTTCGTCAAAGTCCACACCGGGTCTTTGAGTGAATCCTTTTGCAACCGGTCTTGCTTTGTAGGCTGCAATGCTTCCATCAACTCCAAGCTTTCTCTTAAAGATCCATTTACAACCTATGGGTTTGACCCCATCAGGCAAATCTACCAAGGTCCAAGCTTGGTTGGAGTTCATGGAATCCATTTCGGGTTTCATGGCTTCTATCCACTGTTCAGAGTCAGAATCTGAAAGTGCCTCCTCATATGTTGAAGGATCATTATCCTTTTGAGAGATTTCATGGAAGAATCGATACCATCTCTCCGGCTGTCTAGGAGTGCGTTCAGAACGCCTTAGAGGAGGATTTACATGTGTATCGAAATTCGTGATTGGTTGTGGTTGATCAGTAGGGGACGTCTCTTCAGTGGGTGGCGTGGGGTTACTTTGTACTTCTTACAATTCTATGATCTTGTCTTTCTTTTCATTAAGGAACGGTTCCTCAAGAAAAGTGGCATTTCTGGAAACAAACACCTTTTGCTCAGATTGATCATAGAAGTAGTATCCTATGGATTCCTTAGGATAACCTACAAAGTAGCATAAGTTAGAACGAGATTCTAACTTATCTCCCACTGTCCTCTTCACGTAAGCAGGACAACCCCAAATTCTTAAGTAAGAATAACTAGGGATTTTACCATGCCACATTTCATAGGGCGTTTTGGGGACTGACTTAGAGGGAACTAGATTCAGAATCTTTGCTGCACTTTCTAGGGCATAACCCCAGAAAGAAGGTGGTAAGTCAGTGAAACTCATCATGGAACGAACCATATCAATTAGGCGATTCCTTCTCTCAGAAACTCCATTAAGCTGAGGAGTTCCCGGAGAAGTCCACTGAGAGATAATCCCATTATCTTTGAGATGATTAAGGAATTCTTCACTAAGATACTCGCCTCCTCGATCAGATCGAAGTGCTTTGATCTTGTGACCAGTTTGGTTCTCAACCTCCTTTTGAAATTCTAAGAATTTCTCAAAAGCTTCAGATTTATACTTCATTAAGTATACATAACCATATCGACTAAAGTCATCAGTAAAGGTTATGAAATACTGATGATTGTTTCTAGTGCTTACACTAAGCGGTCCACGAACATCAGTATGGATCAAATCCAAAACCTTAGTGGCACGTTCCACAGTTCCTTTAAAAGGGACTTTGGACATTTTTCCTTTGAGACAGGATTCGCAAGAAGTTAACTCCTTAAGATCATTTTCGGAGAATGATCCTAAACTGTTTATCTTGCTAATTCTGTTCTTGGAAATTTGTCCTAATCTAGCGTGCCATAAGGGAGCTGAAACTTTGTCATCTCTCTTACGCTTTGTTTCTCGTTGTATATTCATAATATTAATATTTTGAGTTAGGTAAAGTCCATTACTTAGAGTACCGATGTGAACGGAAGAGTTGTTCCGTTTGATAAAATATTTACCATTCTTAATATAAGTTTCATAACCTTCACAATCTAATATTGGAACTGAAATTATATTACGAATAATGCTCGGTACATAAAGGACTTTATTTAAGACTAACTCAAAACTACCTAAATCTAATCTAAATGTGTCTAAAGCTCGAGCTTCAACGTTTGAGCCATCGCCGATCTTCAAGACACATTCTCCTTCTTTGAGTTGTTGGACTTCACTTAGCATCTGTACATCATTACAGATATGAGTTCCACAACCGGTATCAAGTACCCAAGAACTAGAATTAATAGAAAGATTTATTTCAACGAGAAAGATACCTTTCTTTAGAGTAGCCTTGTACTCTGGGCAGTTTCTCCTCCAATGTCCCGCTTTGCCACAATGGAAGCAAACATCCTCTTTCTGATCACGCTTCTTCTTTTGGGCCTTTCCCTTCGAAATGCCACCAGTGGGCCTAAGGGGTTTCTTCTTCTTCTTTTGGGCTTTCTTGCCCTTATCTTTAGAAGGCCCAGAAGAGGAAGATGGAGCATTCACCATCAAAACCTTATTGTCCTTCTTGATCGTGCTTTCAGCAGTCACAAGCTGACTAATCAGCTCAGCTACAGTAGCACCAGCATGATTCTTGTTAAAGTTAAGGACAAATGGGTTGAATGATGGTGGGAGCGAAGCTAGCAACAAATCCACTGAAAGCTCATCTTTCAGTGGCATGTCCATGGAAGCAAGTTTCTCAGTAAGGGCAAGAAACTTGAGTCCATATTCATGGACACTTGAACCTTCCCTCATTCTCAAGTGGAACAATTCCTTTGAAGTGTTATACCTTGTAACACGTTCATGAGGGCGGTAAAGTTGCTCTAAGTGGTCGTAAATCTCCCAAGCAAATTCCATGGCCTCATGTTGTCTTTGCAAGTCCGGAGGCATGTTAGCCAACATAAGGCAACGGGCTTGGAGATTATCATCCTTCCACTTCTGAATCGCATCCCGCTCGGCCCGAGTGGGAGCCTCCCCTTTGGGACTGGGCTCCCCTTCGAAGAGAACATAAGTGCTCTTCTCAGAATCTAAAATGATTTTTAGATTCCTTAGCCAATCAGAATAGTTGGGACCAGTCAACTTGTTTGACTCGAGGATCGATACAAGAGGGTTTTTGGTTGCCATTTCAAAACACGTAGAGAATCACAGAATCTACGACCTAAATGGTAAAACAGAGAACTAGTGAGCATGCTGAATTATAACGATATACAAAAGATAAGGTCTTTAATCCAATGCAGCTCCCACTGTTTTTCAAAGATCTATAATTCCCAAAGATTTAAGAGGAACACGTTTCCCAGTGGGTACTAAGATCCTAGGCATTTTACCTCGAAGCCACGACTCGCGGATATTCTAAGCAAGAACCCTAGGTAGGTACAACTTACCAATTCTAACACCTTTAGAACTCTTAGTAATTGTTTTTGCATCACCTATCTTTTAAGATGGACCCACGACTCGTGCGACATCCATATTTACTTAGGCGTTAAGCTAGATCCTTCAATCATAAGATCATGACCAAAACTTAGTTCGAACGACCCACGACTCGCGGACATCGCCCTTGCTAAAATTGACCATGAAATATTGATCATTTAAAATGATCAATTAGGTAACTAAGAACTAATAAGCTCCACTAGCTATCCCACGACTCGCGGATAATAACCAGCTTCACTTACTAAACTTAAAACCTATTGATGGAATGCTCGGAATTTAATTCAAAATTTGCTTCTCGAATTAAACACCTATTTGTTCGAAATTAGCTTAATATTTAAGGGGAATTTTCGAATCAACCGGAGAGTTGTCCGGTTCGACCTCACCAACATATATGTTATCCAATTTTATTAGTCTTGATTAATGCAAGTACACTTAAATGCATATCAAACAAGCACATAAACAGATAACATGTCCTAGCATGATACTAACATGTAATGATCATGGGTTCTACCTATCTTATGCATGATATGTGGAAGCCACTCCACAATCACAAGTTCTAACATACATGCCACATAAACAGTTCAAATCACATAAGGGAAAGCGGTAACAAAATACGAGCCCTATCTCTATTACATTTAACAATTGAGATTCCCCCTCCCTAACATTTTGAGGGGTCTTCACTTATGGCCTCCTTGTTACTTGAATGTGGTCCATCTTACTCCATGGGTTCATTGTCTCCAAAATGAAAATAAAACCTCACCACCTATCTCTACTCTCAAATTACAATAAAAAGAAAAAGACATAAAGTAATAAGGCTCAATCTTCATATTGGCCTTAGACAATTACACGGGGCATACCCCGGCCTAAAAAACAGTAATATGGAAAGCCACATAATAAATCACATAACAGTACGCACATAAGTGAGGCTCCAACCTCAATTGAAAAACGCAACTATAGGGCTCCAACCCCAATTTAAACCATCCATGTGCATAAATTAAAACCATACATAGATCTAAACCCATGATCACCTAACATGCTTTTGCAAGAATTTAAATTTAACCAATAAATTAAAATTCTCGTTTTAAGCTCTAATAGCTAAAAACACGACTTAGATGCAATTCTTGTTCAAGAGCCTTTTTTTATAAAACCCGAAAAAACAATGAACTAATAAAATTCCAATTAATTTCTGAAAATTAATAATTTTATTCTTTCAATATTTTCAGAAAATAAAGATTGTAATTTTTCCAAAGTTTAAATCGCTTAAATTTCTAAAATCCCAATTTAAACAATTATTTCAAAAATAATTCAAATTTAATAAATAAAAGTTTTCAGAAAAATTAAATCGGGATTGGATTGGACTAAACACGAAAATCAAGATCGCGAAACGAAGGGCCCGGATTCGCCCGCGCGCCAGCCCAGGCCGAGAGCACGCATCGCGCTCTTAAATTAATTTCTATCAAAACGGTTTTCCAAAAACACAATTTTAAGAAAGCAGTTTCAGAAATTCAAGAAAAATTACAGTTTCGTATTTCAGGCTTTTTAAAAAAACTCATGAATACCTAATTCGCATCTAAGCCTAAGAATTTCTACCAAATTCAGAATAATTGAGACGAATCAGAAACACGATTAACGAGGTGGCTCTGATACCACTTGTTGGAAGACACGAATCAGAAAGTAGCGGAATTTAAAAAATTTTCCCAACAAAAGGATCTTGGACTCGCAATCGTGTAACCAAATTCGAAGGAATTAAGAAACTTACTTTTCTTTTGTTCTTTCTTGAAGCGTTTCAAGCCACCCAAGAATGCTCTTCTCGCGGCTTGATCCCCTCTCCTTGGTAAAGCTCGAATCTTCAAACTTCTAACTTGAAGTCTCTAGAGAAAGTCCACCAACTTGATCACAATCTAACTAGTAAGGATGCTAGTTCTCTAGTTAGTGTTTAGGCTTAACCTAGGGTTTTATTTAATCTTGGAGAAAGGAAGGTGTTCAACACATGAACCAAAAGAATTGCCAATTAGCTCTAAAGGGGAACATGAGCTCCCCTATATATAGGAAAAGGGAGAGGGGCGCCGATCCTAATCCTTGTTGGGCAAGGATTTGGTTCCTCTCTCTCCTATTACTTGATCATCAAGTATTTTCCAACTTTGACTTTGAATTCTAATTCAAGTCAACTTTTAAGAGAGCTAAAAATATCCAAACTATTTTTGGATAATTTTATACTTTATTTATTTAAAATAAATAACTTATTTTATCTAATTAATTAATTCGTAATTAATTAACTAGATTATTTTCTCCAAAATAAGACTTTCTTTTTAATTCAAAAATTAAACCAAAGTCTATTAAATAATTAACACATTTAATTATTTAATACATATATGTATAATATATATATATTCACACGTGTGTGACACGTGTCACTCACGTGAGCCACACGTGTGATTTCACACGTGTGGAACCCTCTTAGCCCGATTAACTCGTTTAATCATTTTAAAGCCTCAACTCATGTAACCAAGTTGTTGTGTGTGACCCTCTAGGTTCTCAATTCAATTAGCAGTGACCCTAATTAATTAATTCACTAATTAATTAATCAGTCCATAGATTAAACGACCATAGTCTAGCAACAGGTGTTTAACCCCTAGCTGAATTGGAATGTTCGGATTCGACAGAACCTTTAAGTCATTGATTCATGTGAGATACAATCCTCCTACTTACTATCTCTCAACCAAGATCTAGGGCAAGGGAATAATCAGAACCCTAATAATCCGGTCTTAAAGCTAAGTGCATTTCATATCCATTTGATCTCAATCCAAGAAACCCTTTTCTTGACGTCTTGATCTACTGCCTTGGCCAAGGACTCCATATGGCATATGAATGACTTACACAATAAGAGATCACCTTGCAAATGCAAGTGTAGGGCCTTTCTTGATTATCATTCACTTTCATGAATCACTTGTGCAGCCCCAGCATAAGCCTTGAATCAG
This sequence comes from Lantana camara, assembly GCA_037501455.1. NCBI lineage: Eukaryota > Viridiplantae > Streptophyta > Magnoliopsida > Lamiales > Verbenaceae > Lantana > Lantana camara. Next base: position 46,358,246 of record CM074859.1, read on the forward strand.
TTGTCTAAGGCGACACCCTTTAAAGCTTATACCTAAGACTACAGAGTTAACTCATAAAGTGATAAGGAACCTCAAGTCTAAGGATCAATTAATCACATCAATGACTCGTGAGATATTTCCTAATCTGGAAGTTTCCATTTCCTGAAATAGAAACTTCCTTTCCCATTTAGGAATGCTCTCACACGGGGCACCTCAGTGAACTTACTTATTAAAGTAAGCACCCTCATGTATCACGTACGTATCAACTATACACTTTGCACCTCCATGAAACAAGGTGGTCCTTCTTAAGGGCGTGATCCCGCAAGCAAGCCTTAGAGGAGTCAGGTTGACACTCCCACTGTCTGTAGGACTCATCGGCCTGGAGTATTTTACTAATCATGACTCATGTGATATAGGGCTCGTTTCATGAACCATTTCACCTAAATGGTAGAGTCCTAAAGTCATCAGGATTAGGGGAGTTCTCATACATGCACAGCTAAAGTAAACGCATACCAAACATGAGCATATAAAGAAGTGTTGCCTCAATTCGTTATTTCATTCAAGGATTGTCTGTGATTACAATAAGGAAAAGTACAAAGCGGATATACAATCGGCTTTCTAGGGCACTATTCCTAACAAAATTTACAGACGGATCAAGTGGTTCGGGGTTGTTCGGTTTTGATAGAAGGGAAAGATTATCCAGTCGATTTCATCGTAATGTCTATGAAGTGATATGGAATAATCTTTGGGATGGATTGGTTATACCGGCATCGGGCCGAGGTTGATTACTTTAAGAAGATGATTAAGTTGGGGGAAGAGTTGATTTGTGAAGTGGGATTGAAGGAAGTGCCACTCTTATCTTTTATGGAAGCTCTTAAGCTAATGAGAGAAGGGGCTATGGGATTCGTTGCTTATCTTCTCAATAAGCCGAAGGATCAAATTAAATTTGAGGAGACTGCCGTGGTTAAGGATTTTCCCAATGTGTTTCCGGAGAATTTGGGTTCATTGCCACCGGATCGTGATATTGAGTTCGTTATAGATTTATATCCGGGATCAGAACCGTACTCTAAAACTTCATACAGAATGGCTCCGGCGGAGTTAAAGGAATTGAAAATTCTGCTAGAGGAATTACTTAAGATTGGATATATTCGGCCGAGTTCATCTCCGTGGGGTGCTCCGGTTCTCTTTGTTAAAAAGAAAGATGGATCGTTAAGAATGTGTATAGATTACCGGGAGCTTAATCGAAGGACTGTCAAGAATAAATATCCGTTGCCCCATATCGAGGATTTATTTGACATGTTGCAAGGTTCAGGGGTTTATTCGAAATTGGATCTCAGGCAAGGCTACTATCAGTTGAAAATCCGGGAAGAGGACATACCTAAGACAGGATTCAATACCTGGTATGGACATTATGAATTCACTGTGATGCCTTTCGGTTTAACTAATGCTCCCGCAGCATTCTTGGATATGATGCATCGGACTTTTCGGTCTTATTTGGATAAATTCGTAGTAATCTTCATCGATGATATTCTGGTCTTTTCGAGGAATCCGGAGGATCATGCAAGGCATCTCAAATTGGTATTGGAGACATTGAGAGAGCACCGGTTATATGCGAAGTTTAGTAAGTGTGAGTTCTGGATCGACCAGGTTACTTTTCTAGGTCATATTGTCTCGAGTAAGGGCTTGGAAGTTGATCCTTCAAAGATAGAGACGGTTATTCAGTGGCAGAGTCCGAAGAATGCTTCTGAGGTCAGAAGTTTCTTGGGTTTAGCTGGGTATTACCGAAGATTTGTCAAGGATTTCTCAAAGATTGCAGCTCCTTTGACTCGTTTGACAAAGAAGGAAGCTAAGTTTGATTGGGACGAGGCTTGTGAGGCGAGTTTCCAACTCTTGAAGGAGAAGTTGACCACTGCACCGGTACTAGCACTCCCTAAAGGCACTGAAGGATACATGGTTTATACGGACGCCTCGAAAGAAGGATTGGGATGTGTCTTGATGCAGAATGGTAGGGTGATAGCCTACGCCTCGAGAAAGTTAAAGGATCATGAACAGAATTATCCCACCCACGATCTCGAGCTAGCTGTAGTGATCTTTTCTTTGGGGAAGTGGAGACACTACTTATATGGAATTCCTTTCGAGATCTTTTATGACCACAAGAGTCTTCAATATTTGTTTTCTCAGAAGGAGCTTAACAAGAGGCAAAGGCGTTGGATGGAGACTTTAGCGGATTATGAGTGTACGATCCGATACCATCCTGGAAAAGCTAATGTGGTCGCGGATGCACTTAGCAGGAAGGCGAATGTGTCTAATGTGAAAGTGGAAGTTGGAGAAGAATCTGAGTCTTTCAAGCTAAGAGCCAATATTCGGAATATTACAGTACAACCAGATCTGTAGCAGAGGTTATTTGAGACTCAGAGAAAGGATCCCGAGGTTCAGAAACTAGCTGTGAAAGCTAGGGTGGATCCCGAGTGCCCGTTTGGATTTGATGATACGGGACTCTTAAGGTTTAAGAACAGGATTGTGGTTCCGGATGAATTGAAGAGGATTATTTTGGAAGAAGCTCACCGTTCAGGGTATTCGATACATCCCGGAGGTAATAAAATGTATAAGGATTTGAAGCAATTTTATTGGTGGAATGGACTTAAAAGGGATGTAATTAATTTTGTGAGACATTGTTTGACTTGTCAAACCGTGAAAGCCGAGCATCAGAAGCCATCGGGGCTACTTCAACCGTTACCTATTCCAGAATGGAAGTGGCAACAGGTGGCGATGGATTTCGTTTCGGGTCTTCCTAGAGTAAAGGGTGGTCTTGATGGGATTTGGGTGATTGTGGATAGATTAACGAAATCGGCACATTTTCTGGTTGTTCGGATGTCGGATAAGGTACCTAAGTTGGCAAAGAAGTATGTTGATGAGATTGTTTGACTTCATGGTGTGCCGGTCAGTATTGTATCAGATCGAGATCCGAGGTTTACTTCTAGGTTTTGGCAAGAATTGCAAAGGAATCTGGGAACAAGGCTTCAATTCAGCACAGCTTTTCATCCTCAGACAGACGGCCAGTCGGAGAGATTAATCAAGTATTTGGAGGATATGTTGAGAGCATGTGCATTGGACTTTTCGAGTTCATGGAACCAGCAGCTGCCTTTAATTGAGTTTGTCTATAATAACAGTTTTCAAGCTTCGATAGGAATGGCGCATTATAAGCTTTTTATGGACGAAAGTGTAGATCTCCCTTATTCTTCGACCTTGAGGAATGGAATTGGACAAAACAAGAGGGAGTGAAACGAGGGGAAAAGAAAGAGAAGCCTTCTAAGGCCATGAAAGCAGCGATTGATAAGGTTCTGATAATTCAGCAAAGAATGAAAGCAGCTCAAGATGTCTAGAAGAGTTATGCGGATCGGCGAAGAAAGGATCTTAAGTTTGAGGTTGGTGATAGAGTATTTTTGAAAGATTCACCACGAAAGGGGTTTACAAGGATTGGAAAAGGAGGTAAATTGAATCCTCATTATCTGGGTTCATATGAGATTCTTGAGAAAATCGGAGACATGGCTTATCGCTTGAATTTACCTTCGAGTTTGACGGGAATCCACAACGTATTTCATGTCTCCCAACTTCGCAAATATTATCCGGATGAAGCCGAGATCCTACCCGAGGAAGAGGTAGAAGTTGAGCCTAATCTCATCTTCGTTCAGAAACCGGTTAAGATTTTGGATCGAAAATTTCAGGAATTAAGAAACCGGCGAATCCCACTGGTTAAGGTATTATGGAGAAGTGATAAGACGGAAGAGGCCACGTGGGAAACGGAGGATAAGATGAAGAAGTTTCATCCTGAGCTGTTTCCGAGCAATCAGTGAATCCGAGGACGGATTCTTTTTAAGGGGGAGAGGTTGTGACGCCCCGATTTTTCCCCAAATCGTTCAGGTATGAATTATGTGATAATTACGTGTGCATTTAATTTATTTTAATTACGTTATTTCATTTCTTTATCTTATATTATATTAATTAGAGAAATATTTAGTTATTTGAAATATTTGAATTTGAATTTATATGAATTTTCTTTGAACTATTTGCGCTTGAACGAATTTATTGCTTGCCGTTTCTACGGGAAATGATTTCAGAATTTCGTGAAAATTTAATATGTTGGACTTATATATGTTATGAATATGGTTATATGCTCGTTTTATGTTTTCGGGTTTGTTTGATTGAGTTTTGAATTTATTTTGGATTCGGAATCCAAAACGGGGGCTAACGAGCAATTAGCGCACCATTGGTTCCTTATTTGATAAATTGAGCTAGGAAACTCAGTTTTGAGTTTTGTCAACTTCGTTGAACTCGTATAGAAAATTCGAGTTTCATGAGCTTAGCCTTATATTTTTTCAAATCCATTTGAACCTCCGAAATTCAACCGAAACATACAACGGACGCCTAAACTGACCTTGCTGCACTTAAATGGCCATAACTTATTCATTTGTTGGCCAAATTAACCATGGTTAGACTCTATGGAACCCTAACTCAACCCTTTATTCAGCCCTTAACCCCCCAAACCGAGATAACCCTTCCCACTTGGAGTAAATTGGCCAAACATCCTCTGCATTCCAGAAATCCCGTCACTCAAGCCCTCCTTGGAGATTCAAGCTCAAATCTCCTCCCAAACCTCCATTAATCCACAAGGTAAGCTTGGATATGTTATGTACATTCAATATGAGTCATTTTCATTCATTCATCCCTAAATTTGAGCATGGTTTCATGAGTTTTGGCAAAGATGGATATATATTTAGGTTTTGAACATTTTGGTTGATCTCTTTCAATTCTTGAGCTTTTTGGATGATTTCAAGCATGAAAATGATTGTTTTGATCTCCTCTTTACATTTATAGTGATGTATTAGTTGTTAGTTGAGGTATTTATGAGCCACCATTAATGAGTTATTGAAGTTTTGGCAAGATTTGATCACCACACACTACATCTCACGTTTCAAGGTTTTGGGAGCATGATTGGGAGTTGTTTTTAAGTGGTTTCATTGCATCTTAGTTGTCTTTTGTTGATTGAATGTGTTGAGATTGTTGTGTCTTGGTTATGCTCTGTTTTTTGCTGCGTTTTTTCTCTACTGCGTGCGTGACACGGGCGTGCCACCCCTTTCTTCTTTAGGGTGACACGGGGGTGCATGATTGTTTGGTTCCACTGTACCGAGACACGGGGGTGTCACGGTTTGCCTTGTAGTGGTGACACGGGCGTGTCACCTTCCGATTTCTTGTTCCGCTGTACCGTGACACGGGGGTGTCACGGATTGCTTTGTGTTGGTGACACGGGCGTGTCACCTTCTGTTTTCATGCATTTTGTGGTTTCATGCATGTTGTGTATGTATGCATGTGTATATATATATACATATATTTTGATTATATGATTTAAATTCCTTAATAGTGAACATAAACATGTTCATTACATAACATACTCTTTTACATATTCATACCATGATCATTTCATTACCGAGCGTCATATTTGGTCATTTTGAGTCTCACGTCACCTTTCTTGCACAAATTTCCATCCCGTTGGAGACGAGGCCGGTCCTTGAGGCTTTCGTGTCTTCTTTTGTCGGTTCGAGGTGGGTTTCTCTACTAATAGTTATCTTGACCTAATATAACCCTTATGTGACCTTTTTAAGCCAAAAGTTATATTTATAATTAACGAGTCTTTTAAAGAGTCTTATGATTTTCGATTGTTAAGCCCTTCTTTATTAAAACATACCTTTTGTTTTGGCGAGATTGCATGTATGTTATGATCACGGGCCCCGGAGCTTAGTGTATCGTGGTAAGCCGGGGAGGCAAGGGCCGACGGTGAACCCGTGCACTAGTTCCAACCATTTTACATCGAAACGGATCTCGTCTTCCAACCATTTTACATCGAAACGGATCTCGTCTGGAGTTTTGATGAGAAAACGCTAGTCGGGCTTTTGAGGATTCATATACCTCACTAGCCATTATGTATGAGGTGGTCGAGTCTTGCAAACTCGTCCACCGCCGGAGGAAGAAGGTGTATATGAATGATTATGATCATTATGTATGTGCACATATGTTATGTATGATAAATTATGAAATTATGAATATGATTACACGAGGAGAAGGTTGGAGATAATGCATGCCCACTCGCCGGGCCTTAAACCCTATGTTATTTATGAATGGATATGATAGTCGTAATCCCAGTGATGTTTTATTTGCTTTGCCCGCTTGGGAAATTTCTTATCAAACTTCTATGGGATTAGGGCTTGCATGTATATGTTTCAATTCCGCGATATTTATACTTATGCCCCGCTTTTATACCCACCAGTCTCTTTTAGACTGAACCCGGTTTGTTTTCAGTTGTTTCGTGCAGGTTTGGAGGTGCTAGGCGGGAATTTGAGTCGTCTAGGTCTTGCATTTGTGTCTAGCATTTCCTTTACACTCATTCATACTTATATTTTGTATTTTGGATTTGTATGGAGCGAATTATGTTATTTTGAGCCGTGAGGGCATTGCTACCACTTATTGTATAGGTTGATCTATTTTTGGAGCTTGGATGCTCAATGTGAATAATTATGTTTATTGCTTCTGCTATTGTATTTGTTTCTCGATTGAATTCATGTTGGTTATTGTTTGGTTGAAGGGTTAGCTCCCGCCTAGCTTAGCGTGTGTGTTGTGTCCTCGTTCGCCGCGATTTGACAAGTGTAGGGATTTTCCATTTCCTATGCGGGTCGGGCGTTACAAGATAGCCCTCGCGTACGGACCCCCGCCTCGATCCAAATGGCAGGCTATCAGGTCAGGCTCGCCTCTCAACCGGAAGGGGAACGAGCAGAAGAAAATCAAGGGAAAAGTCGACCCACCGACCCAGGTCGACCGACGAAACTATGTCCCCTTGACCAAGCCCATCGACCAGATCTACGTGGTCATGGATCAGAGCCTTCTGAAGAAACCAAAGCCCATCCGAGAGGGCCCAAAGGCTAAAAATCGGGAAAATTCTACGGCTACCATCAACAATGGGGCCACACTACAGCAGAATGCGATGCCCTCCGAGATAAGATCGAAAGACTCATCCAAGGAGGGCACTTAAAGGATTTTGTACGAAAAATTGACCACTACTCTGAGAGGGCGGGACGACCTAACGACCACGACCGCTCCAGGTCGTGGTCTCCCCCGAAAAGATCTGGGAAGCAGCCGCTGGAAAGAGCTGAGGACAATCCCCCCACCAACGGCAAGATCTATATGATAGCCGGGGGGTATGAGGGCGGTGACTCCAATGCAGCTCGGAAGAGGAACATCAGGCGAGCAGCCCGGGAGTTCAATGGCCCACACGAAGAGGTCTTCCAAATCGATCAGGGTAGAGAGTGGGAGTGGCAGGAGGTTAGTTTTAGCGAGAATGATAGCCGTTCGGGCCCCCATCGGGAAGGCAGAACGCCTAGTTGTCCGATGATAGTGACCTTAGGTGTGGCTAATTATGATGTAACCAAATGCCTAGTCGATAATGGAAGTAGCTCGAACATTATCCCTTACTCGACTCTTATAAAAATGAAACTGCATAATCTAAAACTCGATTCGATTCGAACACCGCTCTCTGGGTTCGGGGGATCGGAAGTTATTCCGCTAGGGCGCATCCAACTCCTCACCTCGATGGGAACATCCCCCAAGAGGGTGACCCAAGAGGTCGAGTACGTCATCGTCAACATGCCCCTAGCGTATAACATGATCTTCGGCCGACCTGGCCTCATACAATTCAAGGCAATCATCTCGACGTATCACCAGAAGCTAAAAATGCCCACCCCAAATGGGGTCGGAGAGGTGACTTGCGATGTCGTGGACAGCTGGGCCTACTACGCCATCGTTCTGAAAAACCCTTCTGGAAAAGAAGTGGCTGCAGATCTCGACCTCCAGACCTACGCCGATGGGTCCATCAAGCTCCCCACGAAGGAAAGCGAGGCCGAGAGATCCCCGACAGCTCGAAAAAGGAAGGCTAGCGAGCGACTCGAGCCTACCGAAGAGCTTAAGGAGATTACCCTTGTCCCCGGAGATAGCAGCAAGACCACCAAGATTGGGGCTAACATGCACCCCCAACATGAGATCATGATGATAGAGTTCTTGCGGGATAACTCGGACATCTTCGCGTGGGCGGCCAGAGATCTGATCGGTGTCGATCCGAAAGTGATCTGCCACCGGCTCGGGATCGATCTGTCAGTTAAACCGATCAAACAAAAGTTAAGACCTCAAAGTCGTGCAAGGAATGATATCATTGAGGCGGAGGTCAATAAGCTCCTCGACGCAGGATACGTCACCCCAGCTCAATACGTTGACTGGCTGTGCAATGTTGTTCTTGTGCAAAAAACAGGCGGGGAATGGAGAATGTGCAACGACTTCACGGACCTCAACAAGGCTTGCCCAAAAGATCCATATCCGCTGCCCCGCATCGATCAGCTCGTGACTCGACAGCTGGATGTGAGATGCTCAGCATGATGGATGCTTTCCAGGGCTATTACCAGATCTCTATGGCCCCCGAAGATCGAAAGCACACGGCCTTCACTGTAGTAAAAGGAATATATTGCTTCAAGGTCATGCAATTCGGGTTGAAGAATGCGGGAGCCACGTACCAAAGACTGGTCAACCTGATGTTTAAAGACGAGATCGGGAAGACCATGGAGGTCTACGTCGACGACATGATCGTGAAGAGCCGCTGGGCGTACCATCATCTAGATCACCTACGCAGATCTTTTGAGATCTTACGGCAATACGGGATGATGCTCAACCCCGACAAGTGCACGTTCGGGGTCAAAGGTGGGAAGTTCTTGGGGTATATGGTGAGCCAACGAGGCATCGAATCCAATCCTACCAAGATCAAAACCAAGTGCAATCACTCGTAGGTCGAATAATCTCTCTCAATCGGTTCATATCGCGATCGTAAGAAAGAAACCTCCCGTTTTTCAAAGTTCTAAGGAATCTAAAGAAATTCGAGTGGAATGAAGAATGCGACCGAGCATTAGATCAATTGAAAGAGTACCTGGCCTCTCCGCCATTGCTGGCAAAGCCAAATGAGGGTGAGACCTTGTACCTCTACCTATCCCTTTCTAACGAAACCTTCAGCTCAGCCCTGGTCGCCATCCGAGATCGAAAACACCTACCGATCTACTACCTAAGCAAGATCCTACACGGAGCAGAACGGAATTATCTCGAGATCGAGAAGTTCGTGTTCGCCCTCACACATGCAGCCCGGAAGCTACGTCCGTACTTCCAAGCTCATCCCATAATCGTCCTAACGGATCAACCACTTAGGCAGGTCTTATCCAAACCCGATGTGTCGGGTCGAATGATGAAATGGGCGGTCGAGTTGAGTCAGCATGACATCACCTACCAACCTCGAGCCGCCCAGCAAGCTCAAGTTCTGGCTGACTTCCTAGTCGAAAAGAACACTAGCTCGATGGAGATCGTTCCCACCTTGCCAAGCTGGACCATGTACACGGATGGCTCATCGACCTCTCAAGGAGGGGGAGTGGGCATATCCCTTACAAGCTCAGAGGAACTCAAGATCGATTTCGCCATTAAACTCGATTTTAAAGCAACTACCAACGAAGCTGAATACGAGGCGCTCATGGCAGGACTGAGATACGCCACGGAAAATAAGATCGACAAGCTATCCGTGGTAACTGACTCTCAGCTCGTCACCGGCCAAGTCAATGGCACATACGAGGCTCGGGAAGAGTCCATGGCAGCGTATCTCAAAATGGTAAAAGATCTGGCCTCGAAGCTAAAAGAATTCAAAATTGAATAGGTTTCCCGCGAGGAGAACAGTCGAGCTGATGCCCTACCAAAGCTGGCAAACGGATTCCAAGGAACAAAAGATGCAACCATCTCGTTCATGGTCTCGGGGGGCCGGGCGATCGATGAAGAAAAGGTCGAGATCACCACCATCGATCCGTCGGGGCCTTGCTGGATGGACGATCTGATCGCTTACCTCAAAGACGGGCTTTTACCCCAAAATCGAACTGAGGCTAGAAGAGTTAAGTATCGGTCTCTGCTGTACATGATAGATCGCGAAGGCAGGTTGTTCAAAAAGTCCTTCATGGGTCCCCCTCTAAGGTGCCTACGACCTAGCCAAGCCCGAGATGTCCTGGAAGAAGTCTATGAGGGATGTTGCGGAAATCACTCCGGAGGGCGAGCTCTAGCTCGAAAGATCTTAAGAAGTGGGTATTTTTTGCCAACTATGGTGTGGGATGCGAAGATCCACTCTAGGAAATACCCCAAGTGCCAAAAACACGGCAACCTAATCCACACTCACCCGGCATCCATGATACCGATCGACGTATGCTGGCCCTTCGACCAATGGGGGATCGACATCATCGGCCCCTTCCCCTTGGCACCCAGACATAAAAAGTTTGCCATAGTATGCGTCGAGTACTTCTCAAAGTGGGTTGAGGCCGAGGTAGTCCCCAAAATTACTGATGCAGTGATAAGAAATTTCCTCTGGAGGAATATAATCTGCCGTTTTGGGGTTCCGAGGGTACTCATCTGTGACAATGGTCCTCAATTTCGATCTGAAAATACCAAGAGTTATTGTCGAGACCTCGGGATCAACCTCAGATTCATCACTGTTGGTCATCCACAAGCAAATGGCCAAGCCGAAGTCACCAACCGAATCATTATTCAGAATCTCAAGACCCCGCCTCGACGCAAAACTAGGAGTGTGGGCGGACTATGGGCTTATCGAACTACCCCGTGGACAGCCACTGGGCAAACCCCATACTCGTTGGTTTACGGATCCGAAGCCGTCATCCCATCAGAGCTATTACACGAAATAGCTCGTGTGTCGCAATATCAGCTCGACCAGAATACAGAAATCAAAGCTGAAGATCTAGATGTGATCGAAGAAAGCAGAGAGCGTGCCTATCAGAAGCTCAAACAGTACAAGGCAGCGGCTGCTCGATCATACAAGAAACACGTGAAGCCCAGATCGTTTCAGATCGGTGACCTAGTGTTAAAGAAGGTCGAAGTCTTGCAACATGTTGGTAAACTTGAGCCTAACTGGGAAGGACCCTATCGCGTCACGGAGATCGGGAAAAACATGGCCTACCGGCTTGAAGACATGGCCGGGGAGCCATTACCCAGACCGTAGAATGCGCACAACTTGAAGAAATTTTACACTTAGCCTTCAAAATTATTTCAATTTGTAATGGTTAAAGAGGTCGAATTCGCCTGGGAATTGATCTCTGTTCAGTAAATTAATTTACATGTTTTGGGACAACATCCAATTGGAGTCAATCCGTAACCCCACACCAGGTCACTATCCCCTCGATTAAGCTCTCATTCGACCTACGGTCATGAGTCGAGGAGGGGGTACCCCCCCCCCAATCCGATCGTTAGAGATCGAGATCCAATGAGGTCGTTCTAAAACCCAAAGAGATCCTAAAAATCCTAACGTATCTAATGCTTTCAAATCTCCGTTAGAGATCGTGATCCAACGAGGTCGTTTTTAAGACCCAAAGAGATCCTAAAAAATCCTAACGTATCTAATGCTTTCAAACATCGTTAGAGACCTACATCTAGTGAGGTCGCTCTTAGACCCAAAGAGATCCTAAAAATCCTAACAAACCTAATGATCCAGAGATGCAAGGAGATCGATTTAGATCCGAAGAGATCCAGAGATTAATGATCTTCGAAAAGGTAGATCCTAAGATCCAATAAGATCGACTTAGATCCAAGGAGATCTAGAGATCGATGATTTTCAAAAAGATTATTGATTCAGAGACCCGAGGGGATCGAGTTAGATCCAATGAGATCTAGAGATCAATGGTTTTCAAAAATTTATGATCCAGAGATCCGATGAGATCAATTTAGATCCAAAGAGGTGCAGAGATTAAAGATTTTCAAAAATTGATGATCCAGAGATCCGATAAGATCAATTTAGATCCAAAGAGGTCCAGAGATTAATGATTTTCAAAATTTTATGATCCAGAGATCCGATGAGATCAATTTAGATCCAGAGAGGTCCAAAGACTAACGCGTCTCAGAGAACGCTATCGATCCGACGAGAATGCAGCGAATGGAAAAACGATCAAGGAAAAACACGAACACCCAATGAGACTAGATAGACATCCAAACGAGATCAAATAGCGTGACGAACCTATCGATCCGAAAGCGATAAAAATCTAAGCTAAGGGCTAAGCAAAACCTAGATTGACAAGTAAATGCTCAACTTGCAAGGTAAAAGAAAACACAAGTATGAGAAACATAATTCATTCACGTAAATGCCGATCTAAAAAATTAACGGAGATCGATTACACCTAGCGCATCGAGCTCACCACGAGACGTGGCTCGATGGGCAAAATGTTTAAAAAAGCAAACAACAGAAATAAACCACAAGTATTCACCTAGCCACAGACCGGCTAGCAGGTCGAATTAAGTGTTTTAAAAGTAACAAGGAGGATTCAGGGGATCAGTCGATCTCGACCAAGGGCTGAAGCGGATTCTTGAACAGATCGATTCCTGGCTCTCTCGAACTCCCGGGCGCTGGGAAGGAAATGCTCAACCCCGACCGGTTGAGGCGGCTCACATGTCACCTGGGACTTGGTCCTTTTGGCCGGGGCCATTTCAATGGCATGGCCATATTTGTAGGTCGCCCAATCGATTTGAACTGACTCCTCTTCCTTAGGGAGGTCGACTGCGGCCAGATCGGGGAGCATAGGGCCGATCGATTCGAAGTTAAAATTGGGGGGAAAGCCATCCTGGGCCTTGAGATGGTTAATAGCAATTTGAAACCCCTCCTTCAGATCGTTTTCCCCCACGATCAAGCTCGCTTCCTCAAATCCGGGCCCCTCCATGAACTCCCGAACCGCGTACCGCTCGATCTCGATCTTGCATTTCTTCATCTCCTCTGCGGCTTTGTTGATCTTGGCCCTAGAGAGATCGAATAACTCTGATCTGCCCTCCTCCTTTGCAGCGGCTTTAGCACTTTCGAGCTGACCGGCGAACTCCACCCTTGGCCCAGCAATGGTATTTTCGTGCTGTTTCTCAGCGTGCGCCAAAGCCCCCTGGGCACTCTTCATTTGGGCCTCCATCGAGTCCCTCTCCTCAACCCGGACCCGCTTCTCCTCCCTGGCATAGCGGAGGTCTTCCTCGAGCTGATGAATGATTTGAGGGTCCATCGAAGCGAGCCGCGCCTTTGCACTCTGGTACTTCTCCTTGTACCTCTGTTTGCCGACTTTAAAGACCTCCGCTTCCTGGATCAAGTTCACCAACACGGGGAGGACGTCCTGAAAAAGCAACAAGCAGATTGATTATGAACAAGGGGATCGATCAGCAAAAGCAAATCGATCAGCAACGTACAGGTCGATCATTATCGAATCGATCGACACGAATAGTCGCAAGAAATAAATACTTACGCAGAAGATTCCTCGAGCGGCTTTGGCCCTCTTCTGGTCCTCCGACCTCGATCTGGATAGCTTCCTCTGTTCATCAATGATGCAGTCGGTGTTGAACAGAGCAGAGATCAGGTCGATGTCTGGGGAGCCAAAAGCCAAGGCACGCTTCGAGCCATCCGGTCTTTCCAGCTCGAGCCCAGCTGGCCATTGTGGAAGTGGGGTTCTGGGGAAATCCAAGAGCTGGGATTCTTCGTCCAAATCCTCGGACTCCTCCATCAGGTGAGCGGTTTCTCTGAAAGGCTTCTTTCCCACGCCGTGCCTTGCCTGAACAAACTGGGCATAAGGGTCAATGTCTTCATCAAAATATAATTCTAAGTGCTCTAAATTTATTACTTGCTCGAGGTCATCATTGACCTGACCCCCTGAAGACCCAGCCAGATCGACGAACTCTTGACCTCGAACTGCAGGCACTGCCGCGTCTGGGCCGATCTGATGAGCACCTTGGTCATGCAGCTCCTTTCGGAATCCCTCTTGATGAACTTGTTGCGCCTCAGGAAGGGCGTTGAGTATCGAGCGGGCCGCGTCGATCACTGGCTGCATCTCTGCGGCGGGGACCTCCCTCTGGCTCCTCGCCCTCATCTTGGTAGCTCGAGACATAATTAGAACTCGGAGGTCTGCAGATCGAAAAAGGAAATTAGAACTCAGAGGATTAGATCGACATATAAAGAAGGAAATTTACGAAAACTTTTAAGGAACCCCTATCGAGATGGGATCCGGTCGAAGTAGGAGCATACCAAGGCGGAAGATCCTCCGTCGGTGCCCAAGGATTATGCCCGCTTTGACCAGATTCCCCATCCTCGTCAGGTTCGTATGGTCAAGCAGGCCCAAGCGGGGAAGCAAATCGAAGTTGTTGTGGAGCCACGAGGTCGATCTGGTAGGAAGGCGCGTCGGATCGTCTGAACCCCATGTAGATCAAAACGAAGGGGTAATGGGGAGGTCGACAAAGAAGAACTTGGATTTCCAATCTACCCCGTGCGAAGTCGAACTCCCGATCGATACCATCTTCCTATGAGGCTTTGACTGAAGATTGAAGTACCCAGGGCCAGATTTCGTGGCACTGTTTAGCGTAAAGAACTCCCCAAAATCTTCGATCTCTGGTGTGAACCCCAAGCTCTTCACGATAATTATCATGCAATGGATCAGGGAGAACGAGTTCGGCGTCAATTGGGCCGGACACATGTTGAATCGAACTAGGAAGTCGGAGACGATCGGAGGTAACGGGAGCCTAAATCCGTACTTGACTGCCTGATAATAGATCCCAATCGACCTCGGCCTCTGTGGGCTACCCACTGTCTCCCCCTCCAGTGGCATTCGAACTACATACGGCAAATCCAGAGCAAGCCTCCTCCTCGCGTCCACGAACTCAGATTCAGTTATCTTCGATGACCTTTGGGTTACATGGGTTAGAGTGCGGTAGATATGACGTGGTTGCTCCACCCTCGGAGGATTCGCCACAGGTTCTTCGATCTCCCCTTCTTCATCGACCTGCGGAACCTCCGGCTGTACACCAATCTCAATGGTCCTCTCCCTCTCGAGGTCGAAATGGGTCCCCTGCGATTGGCCGTACCGCCAGATCCCACGAGTGACTCAAAACTAGTATCTGGAAGCGAAGGGACACTTTGCTCGACCTCCCGTTCAGGAGATGGCGTGAAAGCCGCTTCCACAGATTCCCCACCCACTTCGATCTGATTGCGAGCCATAAGAAATGGGAGAAGAAATGGAACTTTACCTTGAGAGCAGATCGAACAAGCTTCAAAAGGACAACTAGTAAGGGCTGCAGATCGGAGCAGTTCGACGGCTTATGTGTGAAAACAGTGAAATGGGGACTGAGGGTGACCCCCTATTTATAGAGGGTGAAAAGGTAACGTCTCGAAATACGAAACGACGCCATTATTACCCCGGACACGCCACCTCCCTCAAAGGTCACGTCGCATTAAATGCAGCGTTAGATCGATGAACTCAAAAGTCACGCCTAATCACCAAGGCAGCGGTTCGATTCTAAGGGTCACGACGGTTCCCCTACCCAATGCCAGATCGATGAAATTACCACCGCGAAATTTCACACTGGTAATTTGGGGGCCTCTGACATGGCATAATAGTACATGGCTACGTGGCCGTCCCCGATTGGTGTCACGTGGACCTTTGCGACACGTTGGACAGACCAGATCGTCAGATCTATTCACCAGATCTTGAATAACCTACTAACGATCTGAAGGGTCCGTCGACCTCGATCTAAGTAGCGTGTCTCTCGATCTGCCGTCTACTCCCTGGAGGAAAACCCAAACAGAACTGGGGAACCCGGTAGGCAACATCGATCTGCAGATCGATTACATACGTCACCGGACACACGAATACGGTAAAGCACTCCTGTCGGGACACGTGTATCCTTCCCATTCCCTGGAACAGGCGTACTATGGCTCATTAATGACCGTCAGTCCCTGCTTTTACCCGTCCCTGCTTTTACCCAAAGAGGAAAGAAGGTACAAACGACCCGCCTCAAGCCAGTTCCATCGGCCGACATCCAAATCGACGACTGGCAACGCCATTAATGCACACCTACAGTACACGCATTACTGCGTTATTTGGCCATGGCTATAAATACTCGCCCTTTGAACAGTAGTTGGTAAGCCTTTACTCCGCATTTAATTGCATTTATTGTCTCTAAAGAGCTCCATTACTGACTTGAGCGTCGAAGTGCCAAACTTGGGTAAAACCCCAAGTTCCCCAAACTAGTACTTAGCTCACGTGTGTTAGTGCTTTCAGGTCGATAAAGAGCCCACTTAAATAAATTCTTGACTTATTGACCCATATCTGACAGCCAGATCGACCACGTCAGATCGACCAGATTTGAGCCAGATCAGAATCGATCACTAATAATATAAAAGTTGATCACTGAATGACATGATCAGTGACCGATTAATTTTAGTTCAACCATCTATAATGCATTTGTATAATATATGATCTTTATATATATTTGACCGAAAACACTGTTGAGTAACACAATTGCCTTAATATATTTTTCCCAAAAGCAATACAAATCCAACTACTTAATTGGTCTGATTGTATTCATAGCTATCTTTTTCTTTTTTACTTCAAAAGCCTACAAAAATTTAATAATGTACACAATAATGTAATTATCTATTTTACTGTATCGAAAATGTAAATGAATCAATTATTTTGAAGCATGGAATAGCCACTCCAAATATGATCAATCATGTGTGAAGCTGAAATAATATTTCGTTCGCATCATCTATCTATTATGCATCTTAAAGTCCAAAAAAATAATTCTTCTCAATTGATTCTTGAATTGAAGCAGTCATGTATTAACAAATATTTCAAATATTAATAAAATTACCACTTACTATTCACTCGCAATGTCCAACACGTGTGGGATATTTTATTTCTTATGGTTTTAGAATCCTACTTCGACGTTTTGCTATTGCCTTCGAATCACCATTAACTTGACTTTCGTTTTTTTTTTGTTTTAGTGAATTGAATGATTCATTTGAAAAATAGAAGAACCAACATTGAATGTGAAATACTAATGTTATGAACATATGAGGAGCTTTTCGTCTTGTGTTATAGTACAATTGCAAATATAAATAATTATCCTTGAATATGATATAGCAATCGTGGGAATAGCAAGAGAGTGTAAACTTTGGTATAATTTAATTTTATTAATTGTAGTTATAGTTACATGAATGTGTATATACCATTGTTTATATTGATATGCCCTTTTGTTATATTGATATTCCCTTTTGTTATCACTAACAATTTCTCACTAATATTAACTTTTTCTAGTCTAAATATTACTAATGCTTTACCTGGAATTTTTTTATGTTAAAAAAAAAAACGGAGAAGTACAAAAATCCTTATTCCCTTTTTTCCCCATCTTGTAAATTGTCTTGCACTATTTTTACAAATAGTTCTAAATAGATGTGTGTCTTTTGATGACGGCCCTTGAAAATAGAAACCTATTTAGAGGTACAGTGTCCTCATTAAATTATAAAACAACTATATTATCCATCTTGTCATTTTATCTCTTTTCCGATTAGAACTTATTAATTTTATCATTTCTAAAATGAATATTTAATCACATAGTCCTTCATTTTGGTTAGCTTGTTGGTGCTCCTCCTTGATCGATTAATTATTAATCTATATTCCCAAATCAAGTGATACCAATTAACATTGATCTATCTAACACAGTAATATTTTTTTTAAGTACTTAAATGAGAATATGTACTGTTCAAAGAATTGGAAGAGTTACAAGAATCGACACTTAAATGAACTGAAATCTATTTAATAGCATTAAATTAATCTAAATAGTTACCTTGTTAATGATATATAAAGAGGCAATTCAATCCTTTTTAACCTACATCTAGTTAATTAATACATTTTATTTACTAAATGTTAGTAATAATTAATTAATAATAAAACTAAAGAGTCCAAAATAATTAATTGAAATTTATTCAATTACATTGACATATAAAGAGTCTATTCAATCATTTTCAGCGTAGTGTTATATTTTTTAGGTTAATTAGTATAGTTCCTATACTATAAGTTAATAACAATTAATAACAAAGTTGTTACTAAGCATTCCTTACTAATTTTTTTTAAGATTTTTAAAATAGATCAAAAAAAAAAAAAAAAGAAAGAAAGAAAGAAAAAAGAAAAAGTACATAAGTCCCTACAATTGCAAGTAGAAACCAATTTAAAGATATATATGATGGTATTAATTAACATAGACCTGAGTACCAAAAAAAAAAAAAAAATTAACATAGATCCGATTAATAAATTAAATTTTCTTAAGTAGTTAAATGTAAATATGTATGGTCCATATATAATATTGGGAGAATTGCAAGAATTGACACTTGAATGAATTGAATGTTATTCAAGTACATTAAATTAGCCTAAATAAGACCATTCAATCATTTTCAACTAAAGTGTGATATGTTTTAGGTTAATTCATACAGTTCCTTTATTATATGATAATAATAATTAATAATAAAGCAATCACTAATTATTCCTTCACTAATTTTTTAAGATATCTAAAATAAATAAATAAATAAATAATGAAAAGTACAAAAGTCCCTGTGTTTGCAATACAAACCGATTTATTGGCATAATGGTGCGAATTAACCTTGACCCGTTCACTAAATTAAAAATTTTAAAGTAATTAAATAAGAAAATATAGAGTCAAAGTATCGGAAGAGCAGTAAGAATTGACACTTAAATGACTTATCCTTCCTGGTGACTCAAATAATAAAGAAAATAATCTCTTATTTTTTAATTTTGTTTCGAAGAAAAATTACGAGGTCTTCCCATGGATGGTTAGGTTTCTTGGATGAGGCATCCACGACTTATATCTTGAATCTCTTTCGAAATGTGCCTAACACACAAACGAACACACAATCCACCTATTAAGCTAGTTTAAAAAACCACCACAACAACGAATGTACAAAAAATAGCATAAGCGAGCAAATAAAAAGATAAATACTGCCGGATCATATATATTTCTTATTAGGAGAAAGATGATTTATCTTTAATGCAATTGGTCATGCCTACAAAAAATAAAATAACAAAAATAGGTCTTTAATTGTAGAGTTGTGAAATGAACGTAGAGTGCTGCGATATCTTTGTCTTAATTTATTTTTTATAAATTTTATTGATTTTTTAAATGTTAGACAAGTGTTCAGACCTTACCAATCGCGTACTTGGAGATCATCCCAATCCTATGGCATTAAGTGCGGCATCCTATTCAAAGACAAGTTAAGTCATATTAAACAAGAGACAAAAAGTATACCAAAAAAAAAAAAAGGTATACATCAGCAAACCTATTCCCAATGTAGTAAAATTTAATATAAGTCCTCTTCTCTATGAGTTCTCGGTAGAAGTGCTAAAATTATTTTGTTTAACGTATCTTGCCTTCACTTGAAACAAAGATCTCCCAACTTCTATATCCAAACTCGGTAACCTTGAGTGTTTGATTGTCCATCTATGTTTGAGCATTAAATTCTCTGAAGTCCATTCCTTTCTACTCGTGACTGTTTTCACATAACATGCGAGTACAAATTGTCATCGGTATGTATTGGCACCTGCATATAAGTTTTATTTGATCTTATTTCTTTACTATATCGTCAGAAGTTATGCGAGATACGCAAATGAAAATTGGTCTTATAACCGTATGTATTTTTTAATATTTGAAATAATTTAGCGCAACATAAAGCAATAATATAATATTTTCTGGGTGCGTTGAAACACAAACTCTACTAATACTTGCAGAACTAACACAATTACTTTAAAGCAAAGGTTCAATTCAGTTAAAAACATATTTACGTTATTGTCTGAAATCTTGCAACAACCGCACAAGATCAATATAAAAAACAATGCAAGAAATACAGTGCAGAAATTGCAAGGATGGCGAAGTAGAAGCATCTACTCAGAATATGGATCCAGCACCTAATAGTGGCATTAATCATAGTGAAGAATATTTCACATCTTACACTTTTAGCCAACTCCAAAGAGCAACAAGGAATTTTGCGACAGATTCCATAATCGGGCAAGGAGAATTCGGACATGTATATGTGGTTGACAAGGTATCAACTAAACCGATTGTTGTGAAAGATATGAGATCCAACAGGCACGAGTTCTTGACAGAAATTAGCGCACTGTCCTTCATAATACAACCAAACATCATCCGCTTATTTGGCTATTGCTCAGAGGGAGATCGTCGCCTGCTTGTGTACGAATACGAGCCGAGGGGATCATTATATTCCTACAGGCACGACCCCACAGAAGGTCCTCTGGATTGGCTCACGAGGATTAAAAAATAGCTCTTGGAATAGCTAGGGCACTTGAATTTCTTCACCAGCGATGCGACCCCAGAGTCATCTTCAGAGATGTTAAGTCTCGCAGCGTACTACAGAAGGAAGACTTCAACCCAAAACTCGTAGATTTTGGGTTGTGCACAACTGATGAATTACCACCACAGTACAAAGGAGGGTATACCCGAGGCTACTTTGCTCCCGAATGTGCGGCCACCAACAAGGTAGATGTATGCGCATTCAGAGTCATTATGCTAGAATTGGTCACGGGGAGGAAAGCAGTGGATCAAAATGTATTACTTGTTGACTTGGTACAAAACAAATTTAGGGATGGTTCTGGTTTTGATTCCATATCAGATGAGAGGCTAAAAGGTGTATATCCTCGAGAGGGATTTGTGCGGATTGTGAGGATAGCCTTGCATTGTACGAAAAGGCCCCTGGAGATAGGCCCCAAATGTACATGGTTGTCCTGTTCATTGAGAACTTGGATAATAGAATTGAAAATACCATGCGATAGATATGGAATTGCGCTGCAGCCTATAACTTGTAAGAAAATGGGAAAGAAAAGACAGGGGTGCTCATAGGCGTGAGGCTTCAGTATGATTGATGAAACTCATGATGTTATTTTGGTAGGCTAACAGATGTTGATTGCAAGATTGTCTTTTTAGCTTCAAAGCATACAGTATGGGTTTTCCGTGTCAAGCTTGGGTTTTAGCTTCAAAGCATACAGTTCTGTAATCCGTACCAAGCTTGGTTTTAGTTTAAAAGCATCACTTCAATTGCAACTGTAACATGAGGGGTCCATGGAACGTGAGTTCTTATCTTTTGAGTGGATTTATGAAGATACTCATTTAGAGTATTTGATAGGGGAATTGAAACCAAAGAAGTTACATTAGAATCAGTGTCAACATAATTAAATATCAAATATTTAGTGCACTTAAAGAAAAATATGAAGAGTTAGAGAAAACCAACAGTTGAACTCAAGTATAATTAAAATAATTAAATAGAACTATTAATTTTTGGTTTACATAAACTATAATTAAAATAGTTAGATAAAATAGTATTAGGGGCAGTTCGAACAATTCACAATCGTAAGAATGCTATCCACAATTTTATATAGTTATAGATTTAGTTTTATCTAGTTTGTAACCACCTTTTATTCTTATCATAGATTTGTTTAAGATAGCATCCACTGTAGATATGTTATATATATATATATATATAAATATATATATATATATATATATATATTGTTTGTATCTTATGATTATTGAGAATACAAATTATTGAGAATATACAGATTCCAAAATAGTTATTCTCTTTCACTCCTTTTTCTCTGCATATCAGAGAAAAAGGAGTGAAAGAGAATAACTATTTTGTATATTCTCAATAATTCATAAAATACAAACAATATATATATATATATAGATCGACATATATATAACATATCTACAAATTACCGCCTTAGAAATTAGTTTACTTGATTGGATCCTAAACCAACAAGATATGGTTATGGGTTGGTTGATTTTCAGCTATTTAAATAACTTAGTGTTTACTTGGACTGATAAATTTTATGATATTTTGGCTCAATAACATTTGATGTTTACTTGATTTGGATCAACCTATTTTTAATAGAATGAAATATCATATTTACCCCGTCTCTCTATCGTCCTCAATCCCCACACTTCTTTTTGGGGAAAAAGCCATGGGTATACAGAAGTGAAGCAATGGATCTCTCACTCTAACACACAACCTTTTCAATGACAATGAAGGGAATCCCAAATATGGGTCCTGCTGTGATCACAATTTCTGTAAGAAAAATTGCTTCCCTTTCCCTCTTTCTTCTTCTTCTAGCCGTTTCTTCAAATCTTTTCTCATTAATTCTTTTTCAAGAAAAAAAATAAACACAAATAACAAGAAAGTTTTTTGCGGCAGCGGCAATTTGGTGTGGTTGTGACGATGATTTGGTGTGGTAGTGGTTGTGGCGGGACGATTTGGTGGTGGTGGTAGCGATTTGTGTGGTAATAGTGGTGGCTGCGAAGATTTGGTTTGATGGTGGCGATTTGGCAAGGTGACGGTGGCGGCGAAAGGTGGAGGTGAGGTGGCAGTGGTGGATGTAATCCGGCAGAAATAGAAGTGTAGAAAAGACGATGATGCCTCAAAAGCGAAGAAAACAAGGACAAAAAAGTGGAGTTTATTAGTTAAATTAAGGGTATAAAAGTAAATTAATTTTGTCCAAGGTAATTGGGCTATCTTGCAACGTGATTTTGGAGTTGGTAGATAGTATGGTCATCCCAATTGGACCCATAGGTCTTACAGGCTTACACAAGGCCCATTGCCCAGTCAAGTAAACGCTAAAAATCAGTTGGTAGATGGTCTAACCTAATCTAAAACACCAAAGTAAACTATTTCTTAGGGTAGGGCACAGCAGTCTAAACCTAGAAGTAATGGGGTCAAAAGAGTCAGGACCAGCACACATAACCTACAAGTTGAAATTCTGATAGTAGGACGAGAGTGTCAGAAATTACGTATTATCTGTGGCAAAATTTAAAAAATTATTCAACAAGGATCGTTTGCTATTAATTTTTGGGGAAAAGATTTTTTGTCATCCGAACTTTGCATCTTTTTGCAATTTACCATCCCATCTAACGTTCATAACAAACCACCATCCAATCTTTGCATTTGTAACATACATCCATCTAAACCTTTTTTTTAGTGATTTCGGTTACAATCTTTCCACGTGTCATGTTTTTTAACCGAAATCACTAAAAAAAAGGTTTAGATGGATGTATGTTACAAATGTAAAGATTGGATGGCAGTTTGCAACGAAAGTATGTTGGGATGGTAAGCTATAAAAATGCGCAAAGTTCGGATGATAAAAAATCTTTTTCCCTTAACTTTTATTTCAAAATAATCAAGAAAGTTTCTTATAAACTTACTGTACTAGAAACTTTTTTCAACTGATCAAACCACCATTTGATGGTTCTTCTCGTGGATTGAATCCCTCAAACGGTCCTTCTCTAAAAGTTCTTCCCATTAAACACACCGAATTTGCACTTTTATACTTGAAAAAGATAGAAATTTGATTACCCTCTCGAGAAGTTGTGCAAGAAAAGAAAAAGAAAAATGTGAGAAAAAAGTCAAAGGAAAAAGAAAGAGCAAAAGAATAGAAAAGAAATTTCAAAAGTGTGTTGAGAAAAAGAGAAAAAGTGTGCGAGTATGAAAAATCCTAGTGTGGGGGAAATTTGTTGTTGTGAAGTGAAAGAAAAAAACTTCAAAAGAAGTTAGAGTACAATAGTGCGATGGAAATTGAAAGTTGATGAAGTGGATTTGCAACTCAATTTAAATGCAAGGTTGCACTTATGTGAATTATAGCACCTGCATGAAAGTGGAGCATGCTTTGTACTTGCATGGAAATTGAATGATAAGAAATTGGATAGCAATAACTGTTCAACCATGAAGTGGAAATTGCATATGCAGCGACGACTCCTCTTTTCGAAAATAAGTCATGGCCACCGGCTTTTTACAAAGCAAATGTTAGCGGCCGTGAACCTCATGTCAGCAGATAATCTGTTGTCTCATTAGCGGCCTCGAGTCAATTGTTGGCAGCCACGAATGCGGGTTTTGAACTGATATTTTTGACGCGAATTAAAGCCTTTTGACATACTTTCTTTTGGGGAATATAAATATCAGTCCAACCCTAAACAGAATGAAGAACGAAACTTTCAAGACTCGTTGGAAGCCTCCGTTTCTTCTTCTGCACTTCTTTGGGGAGATATCGTGCAAGAAGATTTTCAACGCCGAATCGACATCAATTCCTAGTTTTTCCTTCTCTTTCTCTTTAATTTAGTTTTATTTAGTTACAAAGCATGAAACTAATATCTCCTTGTTTAGTTTAGATTTGTTCTTGATTTTCAAACTTTATTCGTGGATTCTTGATGGAGATTATATGAATATGAGTTTATTTAATTTAGTTATTATTTTTGTCTTGGTATTTGTTGGATTGATGAGTAGCTAAACCCTTGTGCCAAGGGGATGATAATTGAGTAGCCTAAGTGTTCAACAATATGCTTGAATGAATTCTTGGTATTCTTATGTTATGGAATTTTGGTTTAATTGCATGTTGAAGCTTGGCCACTTTTGACATGAACTTGAGAATTTTCTTTCTAATTGAGAAATTATTTTTGAATTCGGATTTCTAAATCCGCAACACTTAGAATTAAAGATATGAAGAGATTTGGTCTTTTTCTGAGCAATTGGTAATTAAATAGTGTATGACTAGCCGCTGCTATTTGATTAATCTAACCTTGTTTAATTATTTTAATCTGTTTTTGAATGTTGATCACGAGAGTAACTGCATAAACACTTAAACACAAGTGCTTCACTTCTAGAGAAGCTTGCACATATTTTCGTTATTATGATTGTGAGAATCTGATAATTTGTTTGGCGTTGATTCGAGCACCAAACTACAAGATTGTCATTCCCTGGCTATCTATTTATCTATTTGTTAATTCTTTACTTGTCTTTAATTTGTTTAGTAGTTAGCTAAAACCCCTTCGACTTTGTGATTGGTTTATCGATTGGAGAACGTACAAAGTGATTTATCGGTTTCTCTTCCCTCTGGGTTCGACACCTTATGTGCTACATTTGACAGTGTACGCTTGCACGCATTTGAAAGTGTCAGGTCGAAAGATATGCATTCAATGCGGCACCCACTGTATATGATATGTGTGTTTTTCAGATCCCTCTATAAATACCCCCACCATAAGTCAGTTAGGCATGCACATTTAATAACATTCAAACTTTTCCCTCACTATTTATAAGCTTAAAGATCAAAACTGACATGAGTATCGATGGGTATATATTGGTAATGTAGCACCCCACGCGGTGGGTCACCACATCCCCCGCACTAAAGCCTAATCCACATACGAAATGAAAAATTCGTACATCAATCAAGCAGTAGCGAACGAGAGACAAACAGACACACCTAGGCTAGGCGATACATAAACCCTAACTTTAAAATCAAAATAGTAACAACGAGTGCAGAAGCGGAAGCATAACACAAAATATAAATCAAGCAACATCAAGTGATGGGTTCAACTAGCATAAATCCCTAATCCCGAAAATTCAATTTAACAACTGTATCAAATTACAGCATAATTTAACAGAATTCCAAATATAATGTAATGCAAAACCTAAGCAACTCAAAAGGACTCAACAAACTCTACTTAACCGCTTAGCTCGAACTCCACAAGCTCAACCTGCAACTAAAAACATGGGGAGGGAGAGGGTCAGTCAACTGATTGAGTGAGGGGCTACACACACACCTACCTATATATAAGGAGAGAACAACACGTTCAGAACATAATGTTCATGAACCCGGGGATAGTTTTTGCATACTAAAATATTTTGTCCGTGATAATACATATAAGAGGTTTCCTAACACAGCAAAGCAAAGCGAATCAAAACTGAACGTATCATAACATATTATACCTTAACTTGGCTTATCTTGTTAAAAGTTTTCCAGATTTTATCTTAATTAAGAATCTATCCCCGTTTCACAAACCATAATAAACAGACAGAACACTTGGCGGGTACGAGCACAAACTCCAACCTTTACACCTCATAAATCTATTCTAAACACATAGCACTTTGCACATAAAGGCTTCAAGAGGTGGCTCCCATATTCGAATAGTAACAAGACAAGACATAACATAACGTATCCAACCACTACTCCAATGATAGAAAGGTTGCGCGACGCTAACCATCCAAACTGAACTAACCCACCCGGGGAAGCTATCCCACGACGTGTCCTCACCGATTTTTACGCCGACAGCTCAAAAATATCATACCACCCCAAACTCTCTAATGTCGGGTATGATACCTCAAATGAAAACTGTGCACAGGCCTAGCCCCGATGGCCAGATACCGTCCGGGGGATTCCTTACCCATAGCTTTAGGGCCCAAATAGAACAGAACAGAGAATAACATATCATAACCCGGTACATACATATCATATCATACTTATCATACCATACCTTGCAAAGACTTATGCTTATCATATCATATCCCTCCGGATCATATATAGACATCGTTTATGATCAAAGCTTAGCTTAACATTGCCAAACTTAACAAAACACAACAAGCTTAGATAGGTCTGTACATAGCGTATCATACTACAAAGCTTATGGTAAAATCATAAAATACATATCTTGCACATATTTACGTGTAATTAACTCTTTTAATTTGCATGCATAGAAAAATGAGCACATAAACTTTAGGTTCATAACTATAATCCTAACCTCACCTTATACCGAACGAAGCCGCAAATGAGACAATCAGTTCACCCCGGAACCTACACGACTAACATGTTACCACCCTGGGTGCACCTGTACAAACTGAATATAAACAGAAGACTTAGACTCAAGGATGAACCACATAGATGCACGATAATGCATATGAATGCTACAGATACATGCATGCAAGCAATAAACACAGTTCATTATATGCATGTGGCATAATACTTGTTCAAGTCACATTTGAGAAATTAAGCACATTCTGCAAATAATTCAAAGTTGTAATTTAATCACATAATCAAGCACTTAAGTCATACAATGGCAATTAGACAAGTAATTGCATAGTAGGATACATGCTAGATCCATAGGCACATTAACAACTAATTGAAATCGAATTAAAATATATAGAGGTATATATAAGTACATTTCAAGAACAATAAGGTCACACAATGGTTCACATAATCAATCACACATGCACAATTAAGATATAATACCAAGAAATAAGTTCATGTGCACAATTAATGAATAACACATCACCTAAACATGTAATAAGGTGCACATGTGATTCGTGTATCAATATCACAAAACTCAAGCCAAGAAAGTTGCATATAAGATTAAGTACATACACATATACAAGCTAAAATAAGTTAACAAGAAGTTTTGAGTTAGGAAAGTACGGAAAAAGTGGAAAAAAGGCACAAGAAGGGACTTCGAGTGAAATTGGGAAAAAGCTAAAAATTTTCTGAACTGAGCAAGCTGTAGAAAAACGGCCATAACTTGAGTTTGAGAAATGAGAATTGAGTTTTCTTTATTGTAAATGAAACTAGACAAACAAAGCTTTCCAACGGTATATGGCTAGAGTTGTGGTTTGTTGTCACCTATCCTAACCCCTACATGACTCTCTACTCCGTCTTGTGAGGCCTCAAGTCTTCGTTAAACCTCATCCAGGCATAACATGGCCTGGGAAGGTGTCAAACTTGAAAGAAGTTTTGAGTAATGCAAGATTTTTGGATAGAATGAAAGATTTTAATAAAATTAGCCCAAATGCAAGCTACGGTGAAGTAGTACACAAAGGGTCGAGTCCCAAGAGAAGGGAAAATCAAACTCAAATGTCGTATGTTTTCGCTAGTCTACAGACCGGAACAAAAAAAAAGGAAAGCTTGTAACTAAGAAACACTTAACAAGCAACAAGTACTTAATTAACAACTAGATTAGAGAAAGCAATTAAAGTGAACTAAATGAAAGCTCAAATAAACAACTAGATCAAGTTACTCAAATAAAACTCAAAGGATTAAGATAGCTAGGGGATGATGCTTGTATGAGCCAAGTAAATGATTAATGCCCAATCAACTAGATTGATTTTCACTATCCAACAACTAAGGTATGCGTAAGCTTCTTTCAAAGTCAAAAACATGCATTCAAGTACGATCAAGGTTACTCTCGTGATCATCGATTCAATACTTAAACCAAAGAAACAAGGTTCCGACAATCAAATAAAAGCAGTTTGGCATAGTTAATTGATTGCTAAATAGTGTAATTCCAATTTAGATCTCTTTAAGAAATGGTAATTACGTGTTAGGAAAAATTACCCAACCACTAGTTCATCTTTCAATTCACAAGTGGTTTAAGATCAAAATTAAGTTGGCTAAACTCCAAATTATAGTAAAAGAACACTTTCCTAACGTAAAAATTAATTCTAGTCTCTTGGGTAATCATCAAACACCTAGCCCACATTATTTATCATCCCCTTAGCCCTAAGGAATTAGCCACTCATAATCAGACAATCAATCCAAGAACAAGAGAGATAACACCTTGAATAACTCTTACTCATTGATAAGAACCAAAATCAAGCATTCAATGTCAAAATTTAATACAATATTCAAACCCTTAACATGAACAAAACTTGACTAAGGAAATGAAACTATGCTATACTGAACTAGGAAAACATGTAAAAGGAAAGTAATTGCAAACTATTCTTCAAATGATCTTCATTGAACAAGGAATGGAAAGATGGCCTCCAAGAATCCCTCCTCAGCTGTTATTGCTCCCAATTAGGTCAAGAATGAAGATATCCAAAGAATGCCCTAGATTTTTGGTTATAAACTTGGAAAGTCGCGCTTCTGGAGGCACATCCAGACCGTGGGTTTACAAGAGTAAAAACATCCATGCTCATGGATCCTTAAATCACACCAACGTTTCTTCAGCAAATCCACGGCCGTGGATTCTTTACAGGGATTCAGGTTTTCCTGTCCAAAATCCACTGGCGTGGATAAAGTGTACTGCAAGGATCCACTCGTGGATCTTCATGCAGAGATAACAACACTTCTCAACGGTTGTAGATATTCTCTTTATGCTTGAATTTCCCGTCATCTACTCTTAGGGTAAAAACACCTACAAGAGAGCAATATATCTAAATAAGCTTTGAATTTTGGGCAAACAATTACATAAATAAAGCCTTAACGAAGAAAAATTCATGACTTAACATGGTTCAAAGGGTTCCAAAAATGGCGTAGGTTTGAAATTGAACAAAAGCAGGATTTTTTCAAAGTTGCTATATGAAATTAGAATGGTTATAACTCACAAACTAGAGCAGATATTGATAAGCCATAAAAAGGATAGTGTTTTACACTTAAAGAGATATCCACAGTTAAAATTTTAGATCAATTGGAGCATGTTTGGGGGGGTACCGTGGTCGTGAAGGCAAAATAGCCTCTTTTCGACTTGTCAGTTGTGGCCGCGATGAAAACACCTTATTTTTTATAGCGGCTATGACGGACCTCCTGAAGGTGTCAGAACAGGGCTGTAACAGTCCTAACTCGACAGGGGTGAGTTCCTTCACCCCCGAATCTGAAGCAAACACCAATAATCACTCCAAGAACACAATATATTGCATATATATCACATTGGAAACATGTATTAGCAAAAAATTATACATATATACACATACCCAAATCAAATTTAAATATATACATACACATATACATATATTCATCATATATGCAAAATTAAATAAGAAGAAATAGCTTATCCAGGAGAAGAAGAGAAGGGAGGAAGTCGTCAAAAAAGTGGTGGTGCCGGATAGAGTCATTGGAGAAATTGGTGGTGGTGGTGGTGGTGACATGAAGCCCTAAATGCTCTTTTCTCCTAACTTTCTCGGAAGTGGGTGATGAGGACATGAAGAGAAGGAAGAAGAAGATAGTGGATGATCGAAGCTTTGCTCGGGGAAGGTAGCCGGAAATGGAGGAGTTTGGCTCATCCTCTTTCTTCTTCCATGGAGAATCAAGAGAGAGGGAAGACCAAAAAAAAGAAAAGAAGATAGGGGAGAGAGAAAGCAATGGATCTATCAAAAGAAAGGGGTGAGGGAGAGATATTTTATTATCTGGTTTAAGTTACTTTTGGGTAATTTAGACAGGTCTTGAGTTACGAAATAAATACGGACTTTAAGGCAACAAACTCCGAAATGGGCAAAAGAAAAGATTCAGATCATTCGCCAGAGAATGAAAGCTGCCCAGGACAGGCAGAAAAGTTATGCTGATCGACGAAGAAGGGATTTGGAATTCGCAGTGGGCGAAAAGGTATTTCTGAAGGCATCGCCAAGGAAAGGGTTTTTCTGAATTGGAAAAGGAGGAAAACTAAACCCAAGATATGTTGGACCGTATGAGATACTGGAGAGAGTCAGACCGACCGCTTATAGATTGGATTTGCCTGCAAGTCTTACAAGAATCCACAATGTATTCCATGTATCTCAGCTTCGTAAGTGTTTCTCGGATGAGAGAGAGGTTGTGCCGATGGAAGAGACACCATTAGAATCGAAATTGACTTATGTTTTGAAGCCCGCTAAGATTCTAGATAGGAAGTTTCAAGAGTTAAGGAATAGGAAGATTCCTTTGGTTAATGTCCTCTGGAAGGGACATGGGACAGAAGAGGCAACCTAGGAGACAGAAGAGAAAATGCAAAAGCATCACCCCGAGTTGTTCGCAGTTACAGCGGAAGAATCTGAGGACAGATTCTCTTTAAGGAGGGGTGATTGTAATAGCCCAAAACAGGGCCTGGATAAAAATAGTAAGTTAAGGGCATTGGTAAAGCGTTTATAGACCGTGATCCAACTTTTTGAACCATCATGCATTGCATTCTTATATGAACTTTGTGCTCGTATATGATCTGACATGTTTTAAGGGGGAATTCTTGACCTTTGATATAGTTTACTATTTATAACCCGAGCCTACCTTGTTCATATTGTTACTCGAACCCTATAGGTTCACCACACATGTTTCCCTATCGTTTGAACTTGTTTCCCGAGCTCAGAGAGTCTTTCTGGAACCATAAGGGTATTTTTGGAACTTACCGACCAAAGTTACTATTCATCTAAAAATGAGCTTTTGATTCTGATATCTTTTCCTACCCAAGTTTATACTCAAATCGATCCTTGAGTCGAGACGAGTCTTTTGAAATCATTCTTGACTTGGAAATCTATTTTGAACTTGGTTTTATTGAAAATGTTTACGAAAACCCTAATTCACTATTCCTTCTACGAACGGTTTTCATTCGGAAAATGTTTTCTCTCTGGATTTGCACTACTCGAGCTATTTCAAGATTTTTGAGATGTTTTACAACTCTTGATTCAAACCCTAGCTTGAAATTTTGGAGCGTACGTTAGTACGTGAGAATTCACTATCCATTCTACGTTTTCAACTTTTTAACAGTAAAATGTTTTATAGTCGATTTTGGACTCAAAACGCTTCTAGGTTATTTCTTGAATTTTGGAAACAATCCGGACTTGAAAATCATTCTCGAAAGTCGTTTTTCACTCGTGTTGAGTTTTGAGCTCAAAACTTTTATTCACTAAAACTAATGTATCTTTTAAACGGTAAATCCGATTTCGACGTATAAATATGCGTTTCGAAGCTAATTTTTGCCCGGACGGAATGGTTATATTCCTTCCACTTACCTTCACGTTTTGGCAGTGAAATTATTGAAATACCCCCAGCAGCCCCATTTTTAAGCTTCAAGAGTATGAAGCTTCCAAGGGAAGCTACTCTACTTTTGCTCTCATACCCTTACCTCAAGTTTATTTCCAATGTGAGGGGCTTATCTCCAACTATAAATACCCCCCTCATGCCATTAGAATCCTTGCTCAAAGTTGTGTTAACAACACCCTTTCTTCTCCCTCTCTACCCCTCTTGGTCGTCGGCCACCCCCCACATTTGCTAGGTTAGTTTGTTTATTTTATGTTATATTTTAGTTTAGTTTATGTTTATATTATATTTAGGTTGGGTCTTACGGTCTTCCCTAAGCCATATAGGATTTTATTTTATGCATTTATTATATAGTTTTCATGATATGTTTGAATATATGTTTATATGTTTTAATTGTTTAGTATATGCTTGAATATGTTATGAAATGCTCTAGTATATGCTATGATCATGTGATATGGTTGTTATATTATGAGAATTGATGCATGATTATGGAATTTGAATTATGTTCATGCACGCTAGCTAATGGAATAGTGATTTACAATTAATTATGTCACAACTTGTTACATGTTGGTATTGAATTTAATTTGTTGCATATTACATGCCCAAGGTTTATGATATGATATGATATATGTTGAAGACATGTTGTTACATGGTTATATGATTCATGAATTATGAATTGAGCTTATGATATGATATGGATTAATGGAATAGAGCCTTGATCATATGTTATACACTTTAATAGTGTCAGATGTTATAACCTGAGATAGAATAGTGTTTCATAACTTGATCTTATGCTTTAATTAGGACCTCTTAACTATAAGTTATACCTTTAACCTAAATCACACTTGATTATATAACATGAACTTGAAATTATAGGTTATATTCAAGATCATAATTTAATTAGGGTGTGTGTGTGTGTGTGTGTGTGCATGCCGTGTGTGTGTGTGTGTCGTGTGTGTGTGTATAGTAAGGGTTTGACCCAACCCTTTGACCCGACATGTGAATAGTAACATGTGAATAGTAATATGTGAATAGTAATCCTAAATAGTACTTTTGAATAGTGCTTTTGAACAGTTAAAGTGAAATAAAACTTGTGCTTTCTTAATAGACATTTGCACCTAGGGATTTCTAATCCAAGGTCTAAAATGTGTTTTAAAAATGTGTTTTCTTTTGAGGACTTCTTTCATAACCTAAGGTTTGCGATAGGATTCATAATTTGACTAAAGCTTACTCGATTATAGTAAGATCATAGTCCTACGTTAAGAGTAACTCACTTTAACGTATTTCTTTGTGTGTTACCTTTCTTGAATACCTTAAATGGTATTACTCTCTTGTGTTACATGTTCCTTGTTCATTTGTTTCATGCATTTCATATGCATCTTGGTTAGTAGTGGGTCTTAGTTCTTAAGCTCACTCTAGTACACCACCTACAGGAATTAAAGTCGGGCACTGGGATCCCCAGGGCACCGCGTAATCTGTCTACCTACCTTTTGTTACTATTAGGTGAGATGAAGTTAAAAAAAGTCCAACTGGAACCATGATTCTACTTTAGTATCATATGTTTTGAAATTCAAAGCTAAACCTCGTTTTGAACTATCCCTTTTATTGGGACATTCTCTTGAAAGGATCATTCATACTTTAATAGTATACCTTGATCTAAAGCACATGTTTTCCAAAGTTCTGCATTCTTGTTCAAAGACAGTTACATGTTCTGCATATGTTTTAAAAGTACAGTTTCACAGGTTCACATGTTTTACAGACAGCATCACATGTTACAGTTACAGTTTCACATGTTATAGTTAGCACCCGGAGTGGTACTATGGTCACTGCTAATCTGAAATGCAAGCATACAGTTTACAGTTTGGGCCCGGCGGTTATGTGTAGAGGTGATGTTCGGGAGGTGTGCGCCAACGACATCACTAATACCGGCCGCCACAACTAGACAATTGACATCGACTTTTAACAGGAGGTTTATTAAGTCAGGATAATCTGTCTGGGAATGGACCGCAAATCTATTCCCATTACATGTTTACAGGTCGCCTAGGGCTAGCTACCCAAAGTGACAACCGGTGGAGGATGGTGCATGTTTGTATGTGTTGGTGGAGTATTGTTGACCTTGGTCCGATGCTCTACTATATGTGGAGTTATTGTTGATCCTGGTCCGATACTCTACTTCATCATGTTTTCTGGAGTAAGGATGGAGAAGCCTAGCTTGCGGGCAAAATTCTGTTTCATAAAGGATGGTTCATATTTGGAAAAGTTCACTTTAACCCTATCCCGTTTTATGAAAGAACTATGAACCATTTACAGCATATGTGTGCGCGTGTGATAGCATTCATGAAAGAGTTTTAAAACGTGCATTCTTTTACAGCATTGCATTCAAACAGTTTTATCAATCGAACTTATTCCAAGTTCTTCTTTAAAGCCTTGCATTAACAGTTTTGAACTTTACTTCAAGTTCTTTATCACTCAGTACTTACTTTAAAGTATTCCCTCACTTAGTCCTTTTGACTAATACCTCTCCCGTTTTCTTGCCTTGTGGTTTCAGGTCTTGCAGCTGCAGTCTAGAGGTATCTTGAAGCTCTAGATTGTCACTTTTGTTTCAGTCAGGACTTAGTATTACTTTCTTTTGTGTCCTGCATATTTTTATGGCTGCATCACTTTATGTTTCTGAATACTTGAGTATCCTTGTTATACTCTTTCTACTACTCTATTACCGATATTTTAAACTCTGCTATATCGGTGTTTATATGTGAATATGTTACATGTTCTGATATGCCAAGTCTCTCTTACACGATCGATATGCTTGTTACCTGCCATCACGCACATGTTTTGAAAAGTTTTAAAATACTCTGATTTTCCGCTGCATAGCCACATCGTTATACATGTATAGTTCTGAGATAGACAGCTGTTTGCTGGAGTATTTCTTGAGTGATGGCTCACACCATGACTTGAGAGGTGCTTCAGTGCGGGGGTTGAGACGCCGCACTCCTCATGTTCCAGTACGGGTGGGGACGTTACACGAGAGTTGAAAACGGGATGAAACAGAAGGAAACCAGAAAGATTAGGCTGAAAGAAGAGATCAACATCCATGGAAGTTTTCAACTATCTATAACAACGTCCGTTGATATGATGTGTGACACCCCGATTTCTCGACTGTACAGGTACGCACGCCACATGTGTCAGTTTTGAGATCTAAGATTATTTCATTCCTTTTTATTATTCTATTCGCGCGATTTAATTCTTTTTAATTTGAATACTTGAGATTTATGTGATTTAAATTTTTAATTTCGCGAATTCAAATATGTGAGTGTGTATTTATTTCTTCCAAGCATGATTTAGTGCTTAATTGTTCCAAATTGTGAGCATTTTATGCCTAATTGGTCTTAATTGAAACTATGTGAAACTGGGGACTTAATTGATAAATTGTTATGGACTTGTTTGTAACTTTCTTAAATTGGGTACTTGATTGCATGAATTTAAATTCTTGGAGGATTTAGTTGCAATTTCCTTTCTTCTACCCCTTCTTTCTCACCATATAAAGCATATACACACACATACACCCTTGTTCTTCATTGTTTTCAAACACAAGACACAACACAAGCAATCCATCCTCTCCTCTCCATTTTGGTGAATACAAGGAACCAAGAGGACCAAGTTTTCATCCATTTTTCTCCAAGAATCAAGCTCCATACTCTCCTCTCTTCTTCCCCTTCTTCACTTCTTCCATCCAAGGTAAGTTACGTGTAATTATTTTGGTGATTAATGGGATAATGTTAGGACTTTTGGATTTTATGAGTTCATGGATTGATATGGAGCATATGTGATGTTTTTGAATTGATTCCATGCATATATATTATGAGTTAAGTGAAGTTGGAACATGTATGATCACTTGCAACTTTAAGGGTTTTATGAATGGTTTTGATAAATCTAAGCATGTTTCTTTGGATTATAAGTGGCCTAAATGAGATATTATGATCATATGCATGTTATTTGATGTTCTGGGTGCTTTTGGTTGAGGTTTGAGGTGATTTGGATGTTTGGTGGTTTTCTCCCGCAAAGTGCCATGTTTCTGCTGCGTTTCAGGGCCTCGATTGAATCCACGGTCGTGGAGTTTGGCCTTAAAAGAAATCCACGGGCGTGGATTTGAGGCAGGGGCTTGAGATCCCCTGCTACTAAATCTTGCTTCATCTCCTGCTATGCGTCTAGATGTTTGACACGTGGTAATTAAAAGTTAAAATTCTGATTAGGAGAACAGATTCTTTTCAGTGGATTTAACATTGTTTTCTCAAACGTACCTTCTCTCACCTCACCTCTCTCTCAACACCCCACAAATCACCTTCTCTCACCTCTCAACACGTCCCTGATAAGTGATAACATATCTATCTTCTTCAAATTTCATCTATCTTCTCCAAATTTCAGCAAATCCATCATCCATCCAATCGGAATAAATTTCACAAAATCTACCATCTAAAAGAAAT
Organism: Lantana camara; assembly: GCA_037501455.1. Lineage (NCBI taxonomy): Eukaryota > Viridiplantae > Streptophyta > Magnoliopsida > Lamiales > Verbenaceae > Lantana > Lantana camara. The sequence goes on from CM074859.1 coordinate 46,394,232, forward strand.
CTACTTCTCTAATTTCATAAACTTCTCTACTTCTCTAATTTCACAGATTATAGGAATGTTGACAACTATCGTTTGGGGATGTGGTATTGTTCTGGTTAGGGGAATGAGGCTAGCTCTACGTTTGTTGAATGTTATGGAAATTATTTATGCTCTTTACCCTTTTAATTTATAACATTGGAGTCGGATTGCCTTTCAAGTTTACCTAAATAACACTAAACTTAAGAACATGATCTAAATCTGTGTCATTTTGCCCAAACAAATTAGCATAGAGAATAATAACTCCTTACAAACAAACTCATGTATTAAGATCAGAAAATATCATTTGGATGATAAACATGTCTATGGAAGAAGAAATCCGAGTTCTTGGAGACTTTCCAATTCAGAAGAATTTTCAGAAGGAAGAAAAATTTTGTTTTTATCGATGTGTATTTACATATTTAATTGACAACGTTTGTGTAATTTGTGAAATTATGGAAGTGAATTTCTACTGGATGGTGAATTTTAGCAGATTCGTGTTCCATGGTGGATTTTATGGAATTTGGAGAAGAGAAAAATGTTATTAACGAAGTTTTCAGAGAGAATGAGAGAGAAAGAGAGGTGAGAGAAGGTAATATGTGTCGTGTGGGGTTTTTAGAGAGAGGGAGAGAGGTGACATTTACCCAAATGGCGTTAATTCCACTGAAAAGAAATCCGTTCTCCTAATCAGACTTTTAATTTTTAATTGCCACGTGTTTCTAGACGCATAGCAGGAGATGAAGTAGGATTTAGTAGCAGGGGATCTCAAGCCTGAGGCAGGAGTTTGGTTTTTTTCGATAAAGAAATCCACGGTCGTGGATTTTTGTGCATAGAAGAATCCACGGTCGTGGTTCCTCACCAGTTTCATTTTTGAGTTTGTTTTGTTCCGTTGACCCTCCATGCAAACTCCAATTAACCTGAATTTTTAACAACAAAAACCTCTTTAAGTATAGAGTATTCACCAATTAGAATCAACTTAAAATTCCTTCTGAGGAGTGAGATCTAATCAATCCAAATTTGTGTCGCCATCTCACCGAGAATCCGCTTTTGTCCAACTTCGAGCCTATGCCATTTCCTCCTCGCTTTGAACCATGATTCTAACCATATACCATTTTAAAGGTCTGTTTGTCTACTTTCCAACCCAACAAACAAAACTCCATTTCAACTTCTAGAACTCAAGATATTCCAGTTTTACTACAACTTGTATTTTTTAGAAAACTATCAGCTTTGGCTTAATTTAACTCAGAAACTCTTTGTGTGATTTTGTTTCTTTTTTCTCGTATCTTTCCACCTCCTAACTTGTTTCTAACTTATTATTTCTTTATTATGTGCTTGTACTTATTCTTATATACATTTTTGTCTTTTGAGTGACCCGAATTGGTTTCACAAATTGCATGTACACTTTGTTATGCGTTTATATGTTGTATTATGCATTAATTGTGCACATGAACATGTCATTGATATAATATGATTTCAATTCATGTCTTAGGTATTTAATTCACTTGTCGTGCGTCATACTTGGTTCATATTGAGTCGAGTCCCACTCGTATCTTGTTTCTTTTGTCCAAAGAGTTCTCAGGAGGACGTCGAGCACATCGAGTAGGGTTTGAGGGGTCCTCGTTCTTCTCTTTTTGACCGGTACAGGTGAGAAAATTGTTAGGATATATATATCAACCTTACAATCCTATTATGTGCATTTTGGGCCAAAATCTATATTATATTTGTACTTGATTTCTCAACTGAACTTATGTTTTCAAAATGAAACCAATCATTGATCCTGTCCTATTTTAGCAAGATTACTGCACGTACTGGGGCCTAGGGACTTGTGTATTGAGGGAACCGGGAAAGCATGGGCTGACGACCACCTCCTTGCACAAGTTTCACCTACTCAGACCAAACTGGAGGTTCATCAGGAGGTTTGGTGAACCAATGGGATTCCGGTCAATGGGATTCATGTACCCATTGATCACTGTTACTGGGTGGTAAGGGCTAGCTACCCGAGCCACCAACCCGGAGGAAAAAGGAGTAATTGTGCACCTAAATTGGATCATGTAACCAAGTGAAACCTAATATATTGCATGATCGCCTAAGAACTTATCTTATACACTAAAGGAGTAAGGTTGGAGAATGCTCACTCACCGAGCTACTGAATCAATTTCCTGAAATGAATTGTCAAAGTTGTAATTCCATACACTGAGAGCTACATTTTAGTTGTTCTTCCAAAAACCTTGTATGGAATTATGGCTCGCATGACTTTACTGCTTTATATATCTTATTAATGCCATTCACTCAGTCTTGTAGAGACTGACCCCTCCCTTCTTTGTCCCTCAGGTTCCCTTGCAGGCATAGCTAGACAGGTAATTGCTTCACTTATCGTAATTTCATGTCTAGCTCGTGTCACACAATCGTTGTATCACACACTCATATTACCTTTTGTTATGTATTATGATTAGGCCGTACAGGCCACACACTCTTGTTCACTTGGAGAATACTTGATCGTGTAAATAATTGTATATTCCACTCATCCCGTTATGATATAGCTTCCGCATTCTTGATTATACTCTTGAATATTTTGTTTAGATACATGATTTGTTGGTATAAGGTTAGTCCCGCCTAGCCAGGGTCCGTGTCGTGTCTCCGTTCGCTAAGATTGGACTTGTATATGGACTATATTCGTATATGAGTTTGGTCTTAGTGCGGAGGGTGTGGGGACCCACGCTCGGGTGTTACATCCTAAAGTGGTATCAGAGCTTTGGGTTGCAAAACCGGAGTTCTCGTGTCGAGTCTGTCTAGGTCGTACGGATTAGGAACAACTTGCCAACGTGTTTTGCATCTTACTTGCTAATTTCTTGCTTATTTGAATTTAAATGTTGCATTTCTTATTTCATGAGCATAAACTGATCAAACATGCATTTTCAGTGTTTGATATTTCAAGATACCTCCGCGAAGAGATCGTGACAGTTCTCCGGGTCATCGACGTCGTTGAGATCGTTCTCTTAGTCCTCATGAGAGGAACCCATGGGCTACACCCGAAAATTTCATGGAAGTCGTTATGAACTTTGTAGAAAGAAGGCTTCAGGAGAATCCACCACCACCACCTCCAGCTCCGGTCCCTCCCCCGATTCAAGAAGGGGGTTTATCTCAAGCTCAACGGGACTTTCATTCTTACCATCCACCTCAATTCCATGGAGGTAATGATGTAAAGCCGAAAATTGGTTGGCTGAAATTCAAGATATTTTTCGGGTGTGTCGTTGTAGTCCGCAGGAAATGGTTGATCTTCCATCTTCCAACTTCAAGGTGAGGCCCAGAATTGGTGGAATACCGCAAGAATCCAAATCCAAGCAAATGGTGATGATTTGAATTGGGAAACTTTTGTAAGGGAATTCAAAAAGAACTACATTCCTCCACCAGCAAGGACTCGCAGGCTTAGGGAATTCCTTGATCTTAAACAAGCCGGGAGGACTGTTGATGAATATATCTTGGAATTCAACCGGTTAGCCCCTTATGCTTCTCATATTGTCGGGGGTGATGAGCTCACGGCGTTACAATTTGTGGAAGGCCTTCGGTATGAAATCAAGGATGTAATTGGGGTATCTAATGTAAGAACTTGGGCAAAGGCAACCGACAAACCCCTCAAAGCCGAGGCCAAGATTACAAAGAGTAAAGTAAGGTCTTTCTATTCTGGATCCGGTTCGGGAGTAGGAAAAAGGCCCGCAATTCAGCAAATTCAGGCTCTTAAGGGTAACGAGAAGAAGCAGAAATTCAAGGGAAAAGCTCCAGCGTTACCGGCACTACCGGCTCCGCCACCACAGCAAGAGAGGCCCAGTTGTTCATATTGTGGCCACCCTTCTCATACCTATCAACATTGTCGACGTAATTTAGGGTTGTGCTTACGGTGTGGAAAATCGGATCACAAAGTAGATGCTTATCCGAAATTGAGGACCGCCGTGCAACAAGGGGGTCAAAGGCCATTGATTAAAGCTCGTACCTATGTTATTGGTGGAGAAGAACAAGAGGCCGATGTTGATCCAAACTTCGTGGTGGAAGGTACCATATACATTCATGGCATACATATTCATGCATTATTTGATCTGGGTGCCACTCACTCTTTTCTTTCTACCGGTGTGGTATCTTCTTTGTCTTTGCTTGTTTATTGTACTTCTTCATGCTTTGTGATTAGTTCTCCTCTCGGGGGGAGCTTAGAGTCGAACCGTGTGTTTAAGGAGGTACCGGTGAGTATTGAGGGCTGTGTTTTTCCAGCAGACTTGATCAAGATGCCTATGGACAGATATGGGGCTATTTTGGGCATGGATTGGCTCTTTTAACACCGAGCTAAGGTTGATTGTTTTGAGAAGAAGATCTGTTTGGATTCGGTTGTGTTTGTTGGAGAGGGTACAAAGGCTCCACCTCTTCTTTCTTTCACTGAAGCTTATAAGTTGATCTGAAAAGGGGCTACGAGTTTTCTAGCTTATATTCTTAACAAGCCTAAGGATCAAGCCAAGATTGAGGACACAGAAGTTGTTAAGGATTTTCCCAGTGTACTTTCCTAGACTTTAGATTCTCTACCACCTGAGTGGGAAATTGAGTTCGTGATTGATTCGTTCCCGGGAGTTAAGCCTTATTCGAAGTCTCCCTACTGAATAGCTCCAGCCGAGTTGAAGGAGTTGAAAACTCAACTCGATGAGCTCCTAGCTAGTGGTTACATCTGACCGAGTTGCTCGCCATAGGGTGCACCGATTCTGTTTGTAAAGAAGAAAGATGGAACCTTGAGAATGTGTATCGATTATCGCGAGCTGAATAGGATGACAATCAAGAATAAGTATCCCCTTCCTCACATTGAAGAGCTCTTTGATATTCTACAAGGATCAAAGGTTTATTCAAAGCTTGATCTTCGACAAGGATCCTATCAGCTGAGAATCCGAGAAACAGATATTCCTAAGATAGGATTTAACACTCGGTATGGGCATTTCGAGTTTGTGGTGATGTCGTTCGGATTGACTAATGCCCCTGCAACTTTTATGGATATGATGCACAGGATTTTTCGTCCATATCTTGACAAGTTTGTTGTGATTTTTATCGACGATATCCTAGTGTATTCCAAGTCTCCCGAAGATCATGCACAACACTTGAAGATCGGGTTAGGGACTCTTAGAGAGCACCAGTTGTTCGCCAAATTCAGTAAGTGTGAATTTTGGTTGGATCGGGTAACTTTTTTGGGCCATGTGATATCCGAAAACGGAGTAGAGGTAGATCCCTCTAAAATTGAAACAGTGGTGAAATGGGAGAAAACAAAGAACGCCTCAAAGATAAGAAGTTTCTTAGGTTTAGCGGGGTACTACCAGTGATTCGTGAAGGATTTCTCCAACATTGCTGCTCCTTTGACCCGATTAACAAAGAAAGAGGTAAATTTTGAGTGGGACGAGGCCTGCGAGACAAGTTTTCAGGATTTGAAGGAAATATTAACTTTGGCTCCAGTGTTAGCCCTACCTGAGGGTTCAGAAGGGTTTATTGTGTTTATTGATGCCTCGAAGGAAGGTCTGGGATGTGTTCTCATGCAAAATGGTCAAGTAATAGCTTATGCCTCGAGAAAGCTTAAAGACCAAGAGAAGAATTATCCCACTCACGATCTCAAGTTAGCCGCCGTAGTGTTTGCCTTGGGGAAGTGGCGCCATTATCTCTACGGGGTCACTTTTGAGATCTACTCCGACCACAAGAGCCTCAAGTACTTATTCACTCAAAAAGAATTGAATATGAGGCAAAGGCGTTGGATGGAATCACTCGAAGACAACGATTGTACCATCCATTACCATCCAGGTAAAGCTAATGTGGCCGCGGATGCGTTGACCAGGAAGGCTAGCGTATCTTCTTTGGAAATTGATTCGGGAGAAAGTATCGAGCCTACCATGTTGAAGGCTCGCGTGGCTAATATCACGATACAACCCGATTTGAAGCAAAAGTTGTTTGATACACAAGCTACGGATCCCGAGATTCAAAAGTTGGTATTGAAAGCTCGTGATGATCCTGAGTGTCCATTTAGTTTCGATGATACCGGTTTGTTGAGATTCAAGAAAAGGGTTTGTGTACCCGAGGAGTTGAGATGGGTAATATTAGAAGAAGCTCACAGGTCGGCTTATTCTATCCACCCTGGAGGTATAAAGATGTATCGGGACTTAAAGAAGTTCTATTGGTGGAGAGGTTTAAAGAAGGATGTTGTTGAATTCGTGAAGCATTGCAAGACATGCCAAATGGTAAAGCCTGAACATCAAAAGCCCAGAAGCCTATTACATCCTTTACCCATCCCGGAGTGGAAATGGGAACAAGTTACCATGGATTTCGTGTCCGGATTGCCCAACGCTCAGGGTGGACTCGACTGGATCTGGGTGATAGTTGATCGATTAACTAAGTCAGCACACTTCCTAGCGGTTCGAATGTCTGACAAGATAAGCAAGCTTGCAGATAAGTATTGCCAAGAAATAGTCAGACTTCATGGCACTCCCCTCAGTATAGTTTTCGACAGAGATCCTAGATTCACCTCTAAGTTGTGGCAAGAGCTTCAGAAGAGATTGGGTACCAAGCTTAAGTTCAGCACCGCTTCTCATCCCCGACTGATGGGCAATCAGAGAGATTGATACAGTATTTAGAAAATATGCTCAGAGCATGTGCTTTGGATTTTCAGCCGAAGTGGGATGAACACTTACACTTGATCGAGTTTGCTTACAATAATAGCTACCAAGCCTCGATCGAAGCAGCTCCTTCTGAGATTCTCTATGGTCGTAAATGTCGATCCCCATTATTTTTCGATCTTGATGAGTGGAGATGGTTGAAACAAGAAGGTGTTCAAAGGTATGTTAGAAGGTTTAAATGATAAGACAACGTATGAAAGCCGCTCAAGATCGACAAAAGAGTTACGTCGATCACTGGAGAAGAAACCTCGAGTTTGAGGTTGGTGATCGTATGTTCTTGAAGGCATCCCCTCGCAAGGGTTTTGCAAGAATTGGCCAAGGAGGGAAGTTGAACCCTAGATATCTAGGTCCTTTCGAGATTCTTGAGAAAGTGGGAGAAGTTGCTTATCAATTGGACCTACCGCCAAATCTAACCGGGATTCACAATGTCTTCCACGTATCTCAGTCGAGAAAGTACCAGATTTAACCTTTGTCTAGAAGTCGTTTAAGATTATGGATCGAAAATTTCAAGAGTTGAGAAACCGGCGTATTCCTTTGGTTAAGGTTTTGTGGAGAAGCGATAAGACCGAAGAAGCTACTTGGAAAACGGAGGACAAGATGAAAAGATTTCATCCAGAGTTGTTTCCATTCGAGCAGTCAATCTGTGGACCAGATTCTTTTAAGGGGAGGAGGTTGTGCCACCCCGATTTCTCGACCGCACGCCCCGGAATTCCGACGGGACACAATCCGTTGGAAAAACCCTCCTCGGAATTTATAAACCGACGAAAAACCGAGGGACAAAACCAAAAAAAAAAATTAAAATTAAAATAATTCCGACGGGATTCCGAGGGAAATCCCGTCGGAATAGTCATATTTTTGAAAAAATAAAATATATCTCCAGACGGAATTTCCCTCGGAATTTGCTTTAAAAAAAATTTAATTAATTATTTCCGACGGAATTTCCCTCGGAATTCCGTCGGAATTTACTGGAAAAATAAAAACTTAATGAGCCATTGGGGATTCGAACACCCAACCTCGCGGTAGGAAGACCTTATGGAAACCAAGGTAAACCAGTTGAGCTAGATCAATTCATTGGTTTAGTTTGATACAAATATTTATATATCATTTGAAATAATAAAATCATAAATTTTGTAGACTATATTTAAAATTGAGTTCTAAGAAAATATTAATTATAACTACAAATATTATAATACGTCATAAGAATTCAATTTAAGCATAGATAAAACCGACGGAAATCCGACGGAAATCCCGTCGGAATTATTTAATATTATTTTTAATTTTTATTTTTAAAAAATCCGAAGGAATTCCGACGGAATTTTCCGTCGGAATTATTTAATATTATTTTTAATTTTTATTTTTAAAAAATCCGACGGAATTCCGACGGAATTTTCCATCGGAATTATTTAATATTATTTTTAATTTTTATTTTTAAAAAATCCGACGGAATTTTTCGTCGGAATTATTTAATATTATTTTTAATTTTTATTTTTAAAAAATCCGAAGGAATTCCGACAGAATGCCCGTCGAAATTATTTAATTTCTATTTGTATAGTTTATAGTTAAAAAACCGACGGGAATCCCATCGGAATTCTGTCGGAATTATTTAATATTATTTTTAAATTTTATTTTTTAAAAAATCCGATGGAATTCCGACGGAATTTCCGTCGGATTTATTTAATCTTTATTTTAAAAAAAAAAACAAATTCCGACGGCCTGTTTCCCTCGGAATTTTCCGTCGGAATTTGCAGAATTTCTTGTAGTGATTCTATTCGCGTGATTTAATTCTTTTTAATTTGAATACTTGAGATTTATGTGATTTAAATTTTTAATTTCGCGAATTCAATTATGTGAGTGTGTATTTATTTTTTCCAAGCATGATTTAGTGCTTAGTTGTTCCTAATTGTGAGGATTTTATGCCTAATTGGTCTTAATTGAAACTATGTGAAACTTAGGGACTTAATTGATAAATTGTTATGGACTTGTTTGTGACTTTCTTAAATTGGGTACTTGATTGCATGAATTTAAATTCTTGGAGGATTTAGTTGTAATTTTCTTTCTTCTACCCCTTCTTTCTCACGATATAAACCATATACGCACACATAGACCCTTGTTCTTCATTTTTTTCAAGCACAAGACACAACACAAGCACTCCATCCTCTCCTCTCCATTTTGGTGCACACAAGGAAGCAAGAGGACCAAGTTCTCATCCATTTTTCTCCAAGAATCAAGCTCCATACTCTCTTCTCTTCTTTCCCTTCTTCACTTCTTCCATCCAAGGTAAGTTACATGTAATTATTTTGGTGATTCATGGGATAATGTTAGGGCTTTTGGATTTTATGAGTTCATGGATTGATATGGAGCATATGTGAAGTTTTTGAATTGATTCCATGCTTCTATATCATGAGTTAAGTGAAGTTGGAACATGTATGATCACTTGGCACTTTAAGGGTTTTATGAATGGTTTTGATAAATCTAAGCATGTTTCTTTGGATTATAAGTGACCTAAATGAGATATTTTGATCATATGCATGTTATTTGATGTTTTTGGTGCTTTTAGTTGAGGTTTGAGGTGATTTGGATGTTTGTTGGTTTCCTCCCGCGAAGTGCCCTGTTTCTACTGCGTTTTACGGCCTGGATTGAATCCAGGGTCGTGGATTTTGGCCTTGAAAGAAATCCACAGGCGTGGATTTGAGGCAGGAGTTTGGTTTTTTTCGACAGAGGAATCCACGGTCGTGGATTTTTGTGCATAGAAGAATCCACGGTCGTGGATCCTCACCAGTTTTGTTTTTGAGTTTGTTTTATTCCGTTGACCCTCCATCCGAACTCCGATTAACCTGAATTTTTAACCACAAAAACCTCTTTATTATGGAGTATTCTCCAATTGGAATCAACTTAAAATTTGTTCTGAGGAGTGAGATCTAATCAATCCAAATTTGTGTCGCCATCTCACCGCGAGAATCCGCTTTTGTCCAACTTCGAGCCTATGCCATTTCCTCCTCGCTTTGAACAACGATTCGAGCCATATACCATTTTAAAGGTCTGTTTGTGTACTTTCCAACCTAACAAAAAAACTCCATTTCAATTTCTAGAACTCAAGATATTCCAGTTTTACGACAGCTTGTATTTTTCAGAAAACTGTCAACTTTGGCCTAATTAACTCGGAACCTCTTTTGTGATTTTATTTATTTTTTCACGTATCTTTCCACCTCCGAACTTGTTTCTAACTTATTATTTCTTGATTATGTGCTTGTACTTGTTCTTATATGCATTTTTGTCGCTTGAGTGATGCAAATTGGTTTCATAAATTGCATGTGCACCTTGTTACGCGTTTAAATGTTGTATTATGCATTAATTGTGGACAAGAACATGTCATTGATATAATATGATTTGATATTCATGCCTTAGGTATTTAATTCACTTGTCGTGCATCATACTTGGTTCATATTAAGTCGAGTCTCACTCGTGTCTTGTTTCCTTTGTCCAAAGATTTCTCAGGAGGACGTCCGGCATGTCGAGTAGGGTTTGAGGAGTCCTCGTTATTCTCTTTTTATACGGTACAGGTGAGGAAATTGTTAGGATATGTATATATATTTATTTATCAACCTTACAACCCCATTATGTGCATTTTGGGCCAAAATCTATATTATATTTATACTTGATTTCTCAAACGAACTTATGTTTTCAAAATGAAACCAATCATTGATCCTGTCCTATTTTAGCGAGATTACTGCATGTACTGGGGCCCAGGGACTTGTGTATTGAGGGAACCGAGAAAGCATGGGCTGACGACCACCTCCTTGCACAAGTTTCACCTACTCGGACCAACCCGAAGGTTCATCAGGAGGTTTGGTGAACCAATGGGATTCCGGTCAATGGGATTCATGTACCCATTGATCACTGTTACTGGGTGGTAAGGGCTAGCTACCCGAGCCACCAACCCGGAGGAAAAATGAGTAATTGTGCACCTAAATTGGATCATGTAACTAAGTGAAACCTAATATATTGCATGATCGCCTAATAACTTATGTTGTACACTAAAGGAGTAAGGTTGGATAATGCTCACTCGCCGAACCACTGAATCACTTTCCTAAAATGAGTTGTCAAAGTTGTAATTCCATACACTGAGAGCCACATTTTACTTGTTCTTCCAAAAACCTTGTATGGAATTATGGCTCGCATGACTTTACTGCTTTATATATCTTATTTATGCCATTCACTCAGTCTTGTAGAGACTTACCCCTCCCTTGTTTATCCCTCTGGTTCCCTTGCAGGTGTAGCTAAGCGAGAAATTGCTTTACTTATTGTAATTTCGTGCCTAGCTCGTGTCACACGGTCGTTGTACCACACACTCATATTACCTTTTTTTATGTATTATGATTAGGCCGTGCAGGCCACACACTCTTGTTCACTTGGAGAATACTTGATCGTGCAAATAATTGTATATTCCACTCGTCCCGTTATAACATAGCTTTCGCGTTCTTGATTATACTCTTGAATATTTTGTTTGGATGCATGAATTGTTGGTACAAGGTTAGTCCCGCCTAGCCAGGGTTCGTGTCGTATCTCCGTTCGCTAGGATTGGACTTGTATGTGGACTATATTCGTATACGAGTTTGGCCTTAGTGCGGAGGATGTGGGGACCCACGCTCGGGCATCACATGATGGCTTAGTTTCGGAAATTACTCAATGACCATTGAGCTTGGATGAAGGAATTGCCAATGATGAGTATGGAAAGTGTGATTTTTCTAGTTTCAACCCTTTTTTTTTAGGAGAACCCACTTTTTGGCTAATACACTTAACCTAATTAGGAAGAGCAGTTATTCTTGGGGAATTTTGGAGGTTACCTTGCATTCCTTTCATCCTTAGAGATTAAAGTGAAGAATTAGTATCACTTTTCTTTCCATTTTCAAATTCTTGTAGTTAATTTAATATAAGCTTTAATTTCCTAGTAGAAACTAATGTCTAAGTTGTTGAATTTGATCCATGTAATGAATTTATTGGACTTGGATGATTGACTTCAATTCAATAAATATGTGTTATTTGGAGTATATTTCTTTCATTTCATTTATTTTTGGGTTGACCATGAGTAGCTGGATCTAGGGCAAAGGGGGTGATGTATTGTGTAGGATAAGTGTTTGATGAAATGCTTAAATGGGATTATTTGGTTTTATGTTGTGAAATTGCGCTTAATGCATATTAGAACTTGATAGCCTTTGAAATGATCCTAAATTTGCATGCTATTTAAGAAAGTGTGTGTAAATTAAGATAGGGTTTCACAACACTAAAGAGTAGGGTATAAAGAGATTTAACCTAAGCTTGAACAATTAGTAATTAATTAACAGGGCCGAGCCTCTAGTTAGTTATTTGCACTAATCTTGTTTAGATGGGTCTAAATATGATTAAGATAATCACAAAAGTGGCTTCGAACTTGTTAATTCTAGTGTTTAGGTAATTCTCTTGAACTCTCTAGTCTATAGATTAGTGAAAGTACAATGCAATTAATTGATTTATCCTTCTCTTGGGATACGACCTATCGTGTTATATTTACGTTAGTGTAAGCTTGCACTTGGTTATTGAGGTTTGAAAATAAGTTAACAAAAATCCTAGCAATAAAGTATTAAAACTAAAATCTAGAAAGTCTTAAAATGTAATTACTCATGTATGAACCAATTTAATTAAGCACAAAAGCAATGTTGAGCCAACAATCATCGAGAGGGGTACCTCCAAGCAAGATCACGACCAGCCCCTCGTATAGGGTTCTAGAGCGTAGTTCAAAAATCCCTGGGAGATAGGGCTTCAAAGCTTGACTACGAAGTGACAAAGTTGACTTTGAGAGATAAAAGGAAAGAAAACATAAATGAACATTAAAATGTGTTACCATCAAGTCGTGCGATTTAACGTTTCAGTGCTATATTACTTTAATCAAATATTTCATCTCTATGTTCCTCGATACACAACGACCTAGTATGAAGAATTTTGGGAAAATGGCAAACAAAAGACACTAACTTGTTGGGAATAGTACCCTAGAAAGCCGATTTGTTGTAATCTGCTTTGGGACTTTCCTTATGTCACAGACAATCTTTGAATAATATACGATTGATTATTATCATAGGCAAACACTTCTTTATATGTCAATACGTGTTTTGTGTGTTTCCATTGCGTGTGCGTGTATTAGAACTCCCCTAATCAATATGACTTATAGGACTCAACCATCTAGGCGAAATAGTTCATGAGATGAGCCCTATATCACATAAGTCATGATTAGAAATCACTCCAAACCGATGAGTCCGAAAGACAGTGGGAATGTTAACCTAACTCGTTCGAGGCTTACTCGTGTGATCATGCCCTTAAGAAGGACCACCTTATTTCATGGGCTACAAAGTGTTTAGTTGATACATGCGTGATACATGGGGGGTGCTTGCTTATTCTAAGCAGGTACACTGAGGTGTCCCGTGTGAGAAGATTCCTAAATGGGAAAAGAAGTTTCTATATCTGGAAATAGAAACTTCCAGATTGGGAAATATCTCAAAGTACTAATGTTTTGAACATACAACGAGATAACAAAAGTAAGTGAGATGACAAAGTTTAGAATTACTTAGGCATGCTAAGAAATGAAAGGATTAGTGAGTTGAACAACTTAGGATCATTTAACGAAAATGAACCTAGAGAGTTAACTTCCTGTGAATCCTGTCATAAGGAAAACGTTCCCATAACCCCTGTAACTCCCCGGTTCCAGATGAACAGGTAAGCACGCCACGTGTGAGATTTTGAGCGTAGGAATTTATTTTAATTCTTTTAAATTTCTATTTTCCTACGTGACATCTCATATTTTTATAAAATTCATGAAACATTATTTATATGAATTATGTGAATTCATATCATTGGAAAAATTATTTCATGCCATGGAAAATATTTATCACGTAAAACAATAACCGAGAGTGTTTCAAATTATGAAATTCTCCCTAGATATTTATTTCTTTAAATTTGGGGACTTAATTGCATAATCTTCTAAGGACTTAATTGCTCATATTTCAAAACTATACATCCTTAATTGCATAACTTCATAAGTTGAAGGATCAATTGGCAATTTGAATATTTCACACATTTCCCAGAAATGAATCACGGTATATTGCTTCCATGATCTTCCTTAATCATTTATCATCAAAATTCATCAACATATTTCCCCTCTCATGCTCTCGGTTTCTTCGCCAAAAAGGAGGAGGAGATTTCAACCAATTTTCATCAAGAATTTCAAGAAATAATCCAAGTTTTCGAAGTTGATCATCTTCATCATCTTTCCTCTTCATTTCTTTAGCTTAAGGTGGGTGTCTTGCATGAATTGATGATTCTTGATCATATAAATGATATCTAGGGTTTGAGAATTATATGCTAAATGGATTATTTATAGATGGAAGTATGATTATATGACTATATTCTGAATTATAGCATGATTTGGAGCATGAATCCTTGAATATTTAGCTTGAATGATCAAAATAAGCTTGAGGTTGCAACTTTGATTTCTTGATGGTTTCCATGGTTTATGAGTTTAAATGTTATATTATCATCCTTTGAACATGTATGCATCATATTTCCAGAAATTAATAGCTTTATTGATCAAACTTGGGACTTGGTTGCTTGGTCTGTTGTTTCCCGTAGCCATCCCCTGTTTTTGCTCTGTTTTTCAGTTGCAGGAACTGGGAACGGCCATTCCCACCTCAAGGAATTATGGGAACGGTCGTTCCCACTCTTTCAAATGAAATTAGGCGGCCGAGCCTGGGAATGGCCGTTCCCATTTTGGCCTGCGTGCCGGAAGGGCCGTTCCCAGCTTCAGTGCATTTCCAAAATGAAAAAATGTTGGTGCGTTTTTAAGGGCCACGGGAACGGCCCTTCCCATTTTCAAAGGGAAGCCGGAACAGCCGTTCCCGCACGACTGACAGAACAAAATATTCTACATAAAATTAAGTTTTTAGCACCATGATCCAATGATTTCTTTGACCCCGAATTGCTATTATATGATTGATTATGTGCCAAAACAAGATATTTTCATGCCGCATTGTTCATTGCTCGTCATCTCGTTGCATTTTTACCGTTCGTTATATTTGGTCCATTTTGAGTCATGTCTCACGTATACACGTCGTGTTTGCACAGGTCACGAGGTCGTGGACGAGGAGCAGGCTCCTTAGAGCATATCCTTGTTTCATTTTGTAAGAAAAGGTGAGGGTTTGTTCTAGGTATTTAGAACCTTACAACCCTTATGTGTTGCTTTCGGCCAAAACCTATTATAAGTATAAACGTTTTCAAACTATAAACATTTTCAAGCAAGCAAGCGATGATTGTTCATGATTTCAAGCATGTTTTGGTGAGTCATGATTGCACTTGGGCCCGAGGGTAATTCTTGAGCCAACCGGGAAAGCAAGGGTTGACAGGTAACTCCTGAATTATCCTCACCTCATTGGGATCACCCCCGAAGCCACTAGGAGATCATTGGTGGAAGGAGTTCCGTGTGTAGGGAGTCATGTTCCCTATGCACACCATGTCGTGGATAGTTGGGCGTTGTAAACCCACTATCACCCGGAGGAAGAAGGAGACTGGGGACGGATCTGGCACCGCGGGTTCTCCTCGGGTTATTGCATGTTTTCAAGGACGGAATTGTCTATTTGAGCACTAATTGGAATGTATGATCATGTATTGAATTAATCATACAAGCACGTATTGATCACGATTGGTGAAAAGGTTGGAGAATAGCCCTACTCGTCGGGGCCACATGTTCATGAAATTGACAAGTTAACAAGTTAAACCTGATAGTCGTAATCTCGGGCAAAGAACAAGTTATTATTGAACTATACATATATGTTTCATTTCCAAGTCTTCACCCGAGGCTATGGCTTGCATGTGCCGTGTGCTTTATATATACATTGCCCTTCACTCAGTCTTCGGTAGACTGATACTTCACTTTTCAGGTACTTGTGAGCGTGGTCGTGCTAGGCGGGAGTCCGGTCAGGTCTTGCATTTTCTCGTGTCTTGCATTGTACCTTTCATGTACAGAACTTTTGGGGATATCATGTCATCATCGTTGTTACTACATTTTGAACACTTGAGCATGTATATAGTATAAGAGATGATAATGTATTGATAGTTAATATGGTACCTATAAGTATTCATTGAATTGCTTCCGCTTTTAACTTCATGTTTTGGTTTATTAATGTTGGGGAGTGTCCCGCCTAGCTCGTTTATTTTGATTGTCACCCATTCGTTGTAGTTTTGGTTTATATACGGATTGTCCATTTCGTATGTGGATCGAGGCTATAGTGGCGGGGATGTAGTGCCTTGGGGGTTAGGGTGCTACAACCCCGTCTATGAGAAACGTGTAAACGTGCCAAAAACACTCAGAGGATTTTGATCCATGCTGATGTTTATCTATTGCTCAGTGTAAGCACTAGAAATAATCATCAGTTTAATCATTATGAATGAGTGTACTTAATGAAGTACAATATTTGAAACTTATATGAGATTCTTAGAATTTCAAAAGGAAGGTTAGGAACCAAAGTAGTCATAAGTTATAGGCAACTCGATCTGATCGAGATGGAGAATACCTTAGTGACTAATTTATTTATCATCTTAGAGATAATAGGATTATCTCATAGTAAACTATTTCGAGAACACCTTAGTGTTTCTAAATGATGGAACAAGACCTCATAGGATAGGTTGGTTCCATGGTATGCTTTACTGACTTATATTCATTCTAGGGATTAGTTCCTTAATGTGCAGTCAAAGATTTTGAATCTAGTACCTTCCAAAATCAGTCCCTTTAGTTGTACTATGCAATGTGACATTCCAAATTCCCTAATTATTCTTGTCTAAGAATCTAGGGGAATCCTCTTAAGTGAACAGGATAGTGGGACATAAGCTTGAAACGAGTTCAACTTTACACAACGATATAGGATATTGTTTCTGCAAATTCCCTTGAACAAAAGTTGTTTATTTCAAGAAATGTACCTTTCTTAAAGAATCGTTCCTATAAGAGAAGGAAGGCAAGCAAGCAAACCTCAAAGGAATTTGAGGATTAATCTCACGCCACATATAGAAGAAACGATTCCATCTGATAAAACTTAGCTAAATTTTAGAGAATGTACACGTATGAAACCCTCCTCTCATGACAAGCTTAGAGCGCGTTCCTAGATAACCTAAGGAATTACTCATGAGGAGGAACTATCAGATTTGGAATCTGAGTAGTATAAACAAGCCTTGAAATCCGAGATAAAGCCCATGTGCTAAAACCAAGTTTTGACCTTGGTTGATCCAACTTATTGGATCAAGCTCGTGCAGCTTGAAGTAAATGGAAAGCATTACAACCTTCTTGATGGTTGAAATGTAAAAGGTCCATTCGGATTGTGTTTAGTATATCTGCATATTCTGACTATGAGATATGATAAATGAATGTGAAAACTGTCTTTCTCAATAGGAGATTGAAAGAGACTAAAATATTGTATTTCTATGAATCTCATATTCAGTGGGAGTGTGCATAAGGTATGCAAACTCCTAAGTCAATCAATAGATTGATGAAGGCTTCTGGCAGTTCAAGGATTCGATTCCATAGGTTGTAAAATCATTTGACACAGATGAAATTCGAATAAAGTGTACGTATGGAAGTTAGTGACATTAGTTTCAATTTTTGGTACTTTAGATATGACATCATTCTCATTAGGAATCGAAAGATAACATGAGAGCTACCAAAATCTTGTTTAGGAAACAGTTTGACTTGAAAGACCTTAGTAACTATGCTTCCCTACATTGAGATCTATAGAGATAGATCTAAGAGAATAAATCGATTATCACAATCAAGGACATAACCATGGCACTAAAATAGTTTAGTATGGACAATGGAACATCTCTTTTGAAGAGTATGTGTCCTAAGTTAACTTTAATAAATTTAGAATGTCCAAAACCCTTAAAAAAGGGAGCATAATGTATGAAAAGTTATGTACAAAATTAGATATGGCGCAACACTAAGCGTAGTGGGTTGAATCTGATATGACCTTAGAGAAGGTCATTAGATTTCTGTAAAGGATGTCCTCAAAGTACTTGAGAAGAAATGAGGATATGTATTAGTTTACAGAGCCCAAAAGGATCTTATTATTGAAAGGATATTCTGATGTAATCGTTACATCAAATATAGATGATTCTAGATCATTAAAAGGATGTAATTTTTGCCTCAATGGCAAAGCAACGTGCTGGAAACATTCCAAGCACGAACGTTACAAAATCTCGACTATTGTAGTTGAGTACTTAATGGTATTGAATACCGCTAAGGTAAGTGTTTGGGTAAGAAACTCCATCTAACTAGTTCGATGAAGTTCCTAGCATAAAACAACACCATTCTCATATCATATGATTAAATGGATGGTTGCTCAAGTAAGAGAACCAAGACCTCACCAAGAGACTGAACACATGATTACGAATCACTTTATAAGGAAAAGTTGCTTCCTATGAGATGTGTAAATAAGAAGGTCACATTAGCAGAGAACATAGCAGATCCACTTTGGAAACGTCCAAAGTCAATAGGCTCTCAAAATACATCTTGAGAAGAAGGGACATAGAGTACCTTAATGGCTTTTACGGGCAAGTGGGAGATTGTTGGGAATAGTGCCATAGAAAGCTGATTCATTGTAATCTGCTTTGGGACTTTCCTTATGTCACAGAAAATCTTTGAATAATATACGATTCATTATTATCATAGGCAAACACGTCTTTATATGCCAATACCTATTTTGTATGTTTCCATTACGTGCACGTGTATTAGAACTCCCCTAATCAATATGACTTATAGGACTCAACCATCTAGGCGAAATGGTTCATGAGACGAGCCCTATATCATATAAGTCATGATTAGAAATCACTCCAAGCCGATAAGTCCAAAAGATAGTGGGAGTGTCAACCTGACTCGTTCGAGGCTTGCTCGTGTGATCACGCCCTTAAGAAGGACCACCTTAATTCATGGGCTGCAAAGTGTATAGTTGATACGTGCGTGATACATGGGGGTGCTTACTTATTCTAACTAGGTACACTGAGGTGTCCCGTGTGAGAAGATTCCTAAATGGGAAAGGAAGTTTCTATATCTGGAAATATAAACTTCCAAATTAGGAAATATCTCACGAGTCATTGATGTGATTAAGTGATCCTTAGACTTGAGATTCCATTGATACTTTATGAGCCAACTCTGTAGTCTTAGGTGTAAGCTTTAAAGGGTGTCGCCATAGACAACTGATTCAAAGCTTATGTTGCGGCTGCACAAGTGGCACATGAAAGTATATGAGAATCAATAAAGGACCTACACTTGCATGAGCAAGTTGATCTCTTATTGTGTAAGTCATTCATATGCCATCTAGGAGTCCTTGGCCAAGGCAATGGATCAAATCATCAAGAAAAGTGTTTCTTGGATTGAGATCAAATGGATATGAAATGCACTTAACATTAAGATCAAGATTATTAGGGTTCTAATTATTCCCTTACCCTAGATCTTGGTTGAGAGATGGGATGTAGGAGGATTGTACCTCACATGAATCAATGACTTAAAGGTTCTATTGAATCGAGACATTCTTATTCATCTAGGGGTCAAGCACCAGTTGCTAGACTATGGTCATTTGATCTGTGGACTGATTAATTAATTAGGGAATTAATTAATTAGGGTCACTGCTAATTGAATTAAGAACCTAGAGGGTCACACATAACAAACCGGTCACGTGGGTTAAGGCTTGAATCGATTAAACGAGTTGATCGAACCATTGGGAGAATGGTGGGGTCCACACGTGTGAAGCACACGTTTGGAACACGTGGATGACACGTGTCCTATATGGCACGTGTAGTCAGGTGTATATATATGTGTATAAATATTAAATAATTAATGTGTTAATTATTTAATGTACTTTGGTTTAATTTTGAATTAATATTAAAGTCCAATTTTGGAGAAATAAAGTCTAATAAATAATTAATTGTGAATTAATTATATTATTAGTCTTCAAGTTATTTATTGTAAAATAAATAAAGTAAAATTAATATCTAAAAGAGTTAAATTAGAATCTTGCTTTCCAAGATGAAGAAAAGCAAGACTTTTGGTCAAAGTATGAGACTTAGTCTCTAAGCAAGATATCCCTTTCCAAAGAGAGTTTGGAATCCTTTTCCAAAAGGGATAAGGGGTTCGAACCCTAGCCTTATAAATAAGGGGGTTCAAACCCCATGGGATAAGTGATAGCAAATCTCTCCTTCTCCATAATTATACACTAACCCCTTAGAGTCTAAACACCGAATATAGAACTAGCATTCTCCTTATTCGGATCGTGGTATCGGTTGGTGGACTATTTCTCTAGAAGGCTGCTATCGCGGAGTCTTGAAAGATTCGAAGGAGCTTTTGGGGATCAAGGCACATGATTGAGAGATCACGCCCAAAACGACAACAAAGGTTGGTGGAACGATTCTGAACCTAGCAGAATACGAGCGAAAAAATCGATCCAAAGAAGATGGCGAAAACCGTTCGTCCATATCCTGAAGGATGAATTTTTTCACAAGGGTTTTATGCCGGGCAGATTTCTATTTTTGTAAAACTGGTTTTCTAATGGAGTTTCAATCATGCTTTTTTCGTTTCATGTTTCTTTCTTTATGTTATATCGTTAAGCACTTTCCCTAACATAATTTGAATCTAGGTTGGTGTGGGTTGTTATCCCTACAAAGGATTCTGAAGTAGAAAGAGATTTTCGAGGGATGGGTTGCTATTACCGCATGAAGCGCGTTTGAGGGCAGCTCAAAACGTGTCAAGAAAGCTACTACCTAAGTGAGTTTCTTGATCTCTACGGATCGGGAAATAGGAATTATAAGTTTTCGATTCCTGCTTATCGGGAAAAATTTTAAATTTCCGCTGCGTTTCTGTCTCGTTTTCCCAACATAACTATCTCTGACTAGTATTTTTTTTTTCCGATGACAGAAGAGTCCAATAACTTCAAATTTTTGTCAATTTCAGGACAAGTACACCAGAAAATTCTTTTCTCTTCCGGTAAAACTTCTATGTGTATACTGACTTGGCCACATCAGATCTCACTGACACTTGTCAGAAACATGGCAAACTACTTGGGTTCATTTTTTTTAAATTTGTTCCCACGTTTAAAGCAACACGTGTGGTTATCCAATTTAAATCAACACAATGAGTATTTCTAATTTGTTTCTCCAAAAAGTTGTTCATTTTCCAGACTTATTCATATCTCTCTGATTTTAACAAAACAAGAAAGCCCTAAATATAACTCCATTAAAGCGTACGGAGAACGATTAAATGAAGCTCGCCAGAGGCTTCATAGCCTTCTGTCACAAATGGAGGCCCCTCGAGATTTCCCTTTTGGGTCGAGAAAGAGCTCCAAAAATCGAGGTACTAATTAAACTTTGAGGGTAAAAAGCCCAAAACCTGAGGGCCACTTTTGGGCCCTACCCACAAGTTCCAACGCTTATACCACAAAGTTATGCCTAAGGGATACATATTACTCGAGAAGACCAATCACCACCGGATGGCCACTGAAGGGATTATTCCCTCAACATTCTCGAGGGAGAAGAATTAGGAGATGTTTGCCCCAATAAAATAGGTTACAGAAATTGCCCAGCTCGAGTAGAAGGCCAAAACCTTGAGGTTGCTTCTCTCTCGAGGTTTTGGGATTTATACCCTTCGCTAAGGGATAAAATTCATTACGTTGTACACCCATGAGACCTCACACAAGTGCTCCACTACACACCATCGTCAGGGGAGTAATGCACCTCCCACTAACAACCAATACGAGATTGTTATGTACCCCAAAAATCACGTGCTCAGGGACCATGTGAGTATTCCTCAAGGGCTACATCATGTGGTCCCCTTTAATAAGGGTGACCTTCAGTTGGCCACCCACATAAGAGAAGTGGTCCCCTAGAGCAGGGAACCACAGGCTAACACAACTCCTTCTTCCCTAAGACACTTTTATAAATAGCTTAGCCCTTTACTTGCACGGTAAGCAATGCCTCATACTCTCTCTCACTGCTGCCCATTCCGTTTATATATCTTTCGTCGAAATTCGTCTAGTATTGGGGTGTCAACGCTGTGACAAATCCCAGTTGATTCTCTCATCTTCCCTTTTTTTGGTAGGTGATAAAGTAATTTTCATCCACCTCAATTCGAAAACCTCCATTGCAGCTCCATTTAAACTTTTATCAATTTCCAACCACATCAACAGAGTTACTTGCAACTTATGATGAGAAAGTAGTTATTAAATTTTTTTCTTATTTTAAAGCGTTTAAAAATCTAATATCTATTTATTTTAAGTAAAAATAAATTAAAATTCGGAGAATTTAGTGACCAACTTCTAAGGTTAACTATTACCTTTTTTTTTTTTTTTTTACACAGAATTTTCAAGTGGATAGACGAATTAGCCAACATGGGTTGGTTCAAGTGGTTAATGTGATCATTCTCGAAAGTAAGGTCCCGACTTCGAATCTCACTTGGGTGTGTGTATGTTAATTAAAGAAAAAAAAAAGTTGATAGATGAATTCGAATTCAAATTATTATTTAAAAAAAAGAACCTTTACCCACTTGCCCATCATTGTTAGGTTGTTTTCACAAATAACAAGGGTGGATATAACGGAATGAAATTTTTTTTAACATTATGCCAAAATACTCGACAACTCTTCTTTTTTATTTCTTTCTTTTAAATTTTCATTCCAAACACTAATCTCATTTTTTTTTTTAAGTAACACTAATCTAATCTCACTTCTAGTGCTCCCATTTTTCACCATCGTATTTTTTATCTTTAATTCTTGGAAGTGGAAGTTTCTCAAACACCTTACATTCATCACACGTTCACCAATTATCATGGTTATGTGTGCCTAATTCTCTCCAAACCCACCACTTAATAATTGCGATCTATAAAATTTAATTAACATAAAAAATAAAAAATTAACAATCCTACTTGCTCACACCTTTCCTTTTTCAGCTAATAATTAAATAGTCCTACTTGCTAATCACCTTTCCAATATGCAATTTGCGGAGCTAATTGCTCGCCATCTTTCTTTCTTTAATAGATAATAATATAACAAGACAATTAACTTTAGCACATAATTGAAGTTGCACTTTGTCGCCTCCGCTTTTGGCTTGGGCTTAGGATAAAAATGCGACTTTTTCTTGTTAAATCAACCATAGGATTTCTTAATCAAGTACCCATATATTTGCTTATATACTTTAATCAATTTCATTTGAACTTTATAATTATATCACTGTACTTCTCATCTTCAATTTTGGAACAAGTACGGTATAATTACCTTTAAGTAGCATACTCGTTGTATTAACTATGATACATGTGGTTGAAACATGATTTTTAAACTATATAAACGCAACTAGATTATTCTAAACTATTGATTGCGTATGTACTTAATTTAGTTTTAAAATTTCTAGAATAGGAAGCCCTATAACACCGATGATCATTTTTACTCGGAGCTCTACGAACTCAATTGATTACTTTTGAAAACAGTCTTGATGGTACTTACGTAAACTTATTTCACACATGTAATTTTGGCGTATAGGGATCGTAGCGATGAATCATTTTATAAAATTATTTAATTTTTGATGTACAAGTTCTTCAATTAAAGATAAGTGAAGAGCATACTCATAATATAATTAGAAGTTTATAGTAAGGCTGTAAATATATATTCGAAAATCTGATATTTGTCTGCATCCCAGTTTGTTTAAAGAGGTTATTATCGGTATTCGATTATATATATTCGAATTATAAATGAATAAGGATATAATAATCATGTACTCGATCCGTTTATATATCCGTTAAATATATTTGTTATTCGTAATCCGTATTCAAATATATAAATATATTCTTTTATACCTTGATGAAACAAATATTAATGTATGTATTATATAATCATTTGAGAATTATATTGTAGCACCCCGCACGTGAGGCACCACATCCCCCGCACTATGGCTCAACACGAGTAACGAAATAGTAAATCCGCACCCGTATCAAACCATAGCGAACGGGAGACAATCATAAAACCTTCCTAAACTAGGTGGAACTAGACCCTGCAATGATAACCAATCAACAAAATATAATGCATCGGCATACTCAAATTCAAACATACAAATCATAAGAATAATTGGGCTCTTCAGGCCTCTTTTAGATTCATAGCAAAACTCAGTAAAGCCAATTTCATAATAAATACATAGGTATCCAATTTCATGATATAATAGAAATGAATCATACATAGTTCCAATACATATGTTAGTGCAGAGACTCTCCTAACCTACTTGACCAACTTAAAGACTCCAAACACCTCCGCCTAGCTCGAAACTCCAAAGTCAAACCTGCACACTAAAAAGGTTGGGGAGGGAGAGGGTCAGTCTCTAGAAGACTGAGTGAGCAGGAGCGATATACATATATAAAAACATGCACATGCAAGTCATAAATTCCGAACAAGGTTTTATTTGAAATTAGTTCCCACGAAGGACAAGAAAATAGATAAACAATGCTCGAACTTTACGACTAATCATATTAATTCATTACATTCATAAATCATACATAAACATAAGGCTCAGCGAGTGAGCGTGCACAATCTCCAACCAAACTCCGACCGTGTACGACAAATATCATTAATATGTTGATTAGGTGATCATGCAATATATCATAATACACACAGACCATAAATCATATCATAAACATATTCGTTTGGGCAATCCGTGTCCCGGCCTTCCCGCACGGTGCATAATCATATCATATCATAACATATTCATAAGCATAATCATAAATCATATCCAACCTTCTTCCTCCGGGTGGTGGACGGGTTTGCAAGGCCCGACCACCCAATCATATCAATGCGGCTATGAGCTTCATGAGGCCTCAAAGCCCGGTTAGCGTTTCCCCGTCAAGAACCTCCCTTGACGAAGTCCGTTTCGCCGTTACATAGTGGGACTAGTACAAGGGATCCCCGTCAGCCCTTGCTTCCTCGGTTAGCCACATATACTAAGTCCCGGGGCCCGTGCAATCATAACATACATAACATGATCTCGTCAAAACATATCAATGCATACATAGGATCCATACTATAAGAAATCATACTTTACCGTGTAACTCGGCATATGCTATATACGTACCTCTCCGTGTCATCCTAATCCGTAGCTAGCATGAAGACACACGGTTTGGAGCATAGCCTCATTACAAAACCATTTTTAAGCTTATATACGCTCATACGTATAATTCAGAAGAATTTACTTGATAACTTCTTTTGAAAACCATATATATATAATCATAAGGTTTTGGCCAAAGCTTTTCACATAAGGGTTATAGGGTTTGTTACATAGCTAAAACAAAACCACCCTCACCTGGTACAAGAAGATACAAGGATACGAGTAACCGAGTGCCTGAAAGATCAAGATCTCTCCACCCTGGAGATAAACTGTACAAAAGACAACATGACGTGTTCGTGAGACTCAAGACTCTAAATGAACCATATACGATGCACGGCATGTTATGCACATGATATGAATGCATAAAAGATGATATTATGTCATGAAAATGTTCATGTGCACTATTAAAGAATTTAAATCATATAGACGAGCCATTCACTTGATATTATAAACGTTCATATTCATTCAAGTTCCATCTTTTCATATCCTTCATAATTCATAGCAATATCTAACAAAATCTTGGAACCATAGTCACATTATACCTTCCAACATGTTTACATTGAGTATGATACATAAAAAGGCAAATAGCATCACTTAAGACATCAAAAGAATGCAAGAATGTACTTAATATTTCATATAGAAGCACCCAAGCCATGTCATAGTAATTTACCAAAAGCATGCTTTAAACCTCATCCAAAAGCTATGAAATTAAACCATAATGCTCCCAATTTATAGCAAAACAAGTTCATAGTTCAACACAAAAGGAGATAAAGTCATTAAAGAGGTAAAACAAATCAAAAACCGAAAAGGAAGCAACAAGGACTGCGCAGGGGAACGGACACGGGGGTGTCACCCTCCTTAGTTAAACTGAGCCACGACCGTGGCTCAGTACAGACCTACCCAGAAGGTGTGACATGCCCGTGTCTCACACTTTAGTGTAAATGAGACACGGGGGTGTCACGGTACAGAACCAAAACGCACACAAGACTTTACCGGCAAAACTGATCCCAAACAAAATCAATCCAAAAGCATACCAAATCAACTCCAAATGCTCTGAAACTTAATATACAATATATTTAGCATGTTATGAACATATTCCATTTAGAGTGAAAAGGCTAAATCATACATTAAGAGCACCTAATTCATGCAACAAAACTGGGTCGCCAAAAACCGAACATATGAGCCCTATTGATTAAATCATGCCTTGATCAAGTACTTAGGAGCTGAATTTGGATCTGAAACCTTGGGGAATACATGCTAACATACTAAAAAACTAATATACCTCATATATATGCAAAATGGCACGAATTGAAGCACATTAGAATGACCAACAAGCACACCATTGCAACAGCAGCAAATCTGTCACGGAGCATGCATAAAAACAGGTCAAGTATTTCGGTTTTGAGGCTTAAATTGGGTCCAAATACTTGAAACATGAATGCTAACATATAGAGCAATGAGTGTACATCATCTCCATACAAATTCACACGAAAAGGAGGCCATATGATCAAGCAACAACATATAAATTCACACAGCAGTCACAAAACAAGGGAGACACTTTGATCATCAAGTTTGGAGCTCCATAACTCATAATTTCATTAAAGGGTCAATAGATAAAATCCTCCTAACATCATATACTATCAGTTAGGAAAGAAATAGGCCAAGAAACAAGTTCATATAATCATGTATAAGCAAGAAAATCAACTACACAAGTAATTAGGTCACAAGAGCAAAAATCCCTAAAAGTTCATATCAAACCCATAATTCAAACCCTACCCAAATCTGATCCAAATCATGTATTAAATAGATGAAATCAAGCATAATAGAGTAGAGAAGACATAAATATTCATACCTTAAAGATTTGGTGAAGGAGGGAAGGGATTTGAGCTCAAAATCACAAGGGGCCAAGGTTTTTCCTCTCTTCTCCTCTTCTTCTCTCTCTCGTTCAGTTCCAGCAGAAAAGAGGGGGATATTATCTCGGTTGTTAGAGCTAAAGGGAAGAGAAAGGGCTTAACTCAAGGTACTCAAGTCATGGTTAAAGCATGGTTAGGTTAAGGAGGTGTTAAGGGGTCCCACCATGAAGACTAGTCAACAAAAGGAGCTCTTCTTGCACGAGTTGTCCGTTACGGTTGGATTTCGAAGGTCTTAATGATTTCAAAAAGGTATGAGGCTTGTTCCATTGTCTCTGAATCGTCGATACGAAGGCAACGGAGGTGACAGAATTCGAATCCAAATTCCCGAGCTCAAGATATCACGTACGGAACCAAGGGTGCGCTAATTGCTCGTTAGCCCCTGACTTGGTTCCAAAAATCAAATTAAATTCGTTAACGCGTCAAATGAATCCGAAAACATAAACCGAACATATAGATATGTTCATAACCCACATATTTATGACATATTAAATTTTCACGACATTTCGATATCATTACATATAAGAACGAAGCACAAATAGAACACTCATGCGCATGAAGGAATTCATATCGTTATAAATTAATTACTAAAACTTAAATTCCATTTTAAATAAATTTAAAGCCAACTTATAATATGTTAAAATTAATTAACGAAATTAACGAGATAGTTAAGGTAACATGAAACCTTAATTAAGAAGTTAAACACTAGAGATCAAATTAAGATAAAATGAATTAAATTAAAATAACAATAGTTTATAGTTTAGAACAAATATAAACATTTATAAACAAATAATCATATAATTAAATAATTAAATTGCGCAATTTATAAACAAATACGCCACGTTAGTTTAACTGAAAAGTCGGGGCGTTACAATCTATCCCCCTTAAAAAGAATCCGTCCTCGGATCAAAGCACGCTTGAAAGCAAACAATGAGAGATTCCCCGTCTCTCACAAGCAACAAGGAGAGAGCCCCGTCTCTCGAACAACAATGAAAGAACCCCGTCTCTCGCAAGTAAAGAGAGTACCCCGTCTCTCAAACAAAAATAAGAGAATCCCCGTCTCTTACAAACAAAGAGAGCACCCCGTCTCTCAACCGAAAATAAAGCAAGGAAGTCTCCAATACTCTCAAGCAACTCACGCAAAACCAAATTTAAAATCACGTAAGGCACCCAAAGAAAGTAATAGACGACACCCACATTGATTATCACTTACTCCAATTAATTTAACACAATACAAAATCATAGCACCTAACATAAAAAAAAATAATTTTATATAAGTTAAATTTTGCATGGATGCATGTATCATGAATGCTATAAGTACCGTTCACCGTAGCTGTAAAATTCAGATTTGTGAGTCGTCGTTATCCAATGTATGATCTGTCCTGTAGATAAATTCAGTACCCAGCTTATCTTTAACCTCTTCCTGATACCCTTGCAAAGCAATTAATAGCTCTCCTAAGGGTTTTATCCATTATTCCTTTCTAATTTGTATTGTTTCCAATCTCCTTCGACCCTTCACCATTCCCCTTAATCTTCATTCAACCAACCAACTCTTGTAATTAACCAAGCTTGACCTTAATATATCACTCAAATCTTTCTTTATTCTCCCCTTCAATTGACCCCTTCGTATTTCTTTAAACCGTCAGGGTGCAGTTTGGTATTCTGCTCCTGCACTTCTTTAACTGGAGATAGAATGTTCTTGATGATTCTTGAGATTTGATTTAGGTTCCCCAATGTTCCTCCTTGTCGGTTTTGTCTCTTCTTGAATCTCTTTCCAACTCACCGAGTCAAGCTTTATTGACAGTATCCCCTCCTATGATAACTGGAATCGGTTCCCTCATAACAACTCGACTAAGGAGTTTCCTTAAACCCCTCATAACTCCCTTATTTCCCAAGTCAACCCGACCTATATAGAAATACTCGACACCAATCTTCTCTAGACCTTATGATAAACTTCAACCTGAATCTAATGCCTCAGTTCTCCCTTTAGGATTTAACCAATAGAGTTGTCTTGTTTGCTCACCACCATTGGAATTTCCAAATCTTCCTTAATTTCTTCATCCCCGTTGTTCTTACCTACATAATTCTTTGAGCACCATTTTAGTCTTCTAATTTAATTCTCGATGGTGCTCTCCCCCTAAAAAAAAAAAAATTCTGTCCTTTCATGTCGAATTCCATTAATCCTTCTTTTATTGAAATTCTGGATGGGCCTATTCCATTGGGAAGGGTTTTAACTAAAATGACGACCCAAAGGTTTCGCCCTTCCACTTCTCTTCTAATCCACTTGAGGTGCGGAACTCCTTCCTCTATTCTCATTCCATCCGAACACTTCGAAGCCAAATCTAATCTCACCTTCCTTCCGGAGTTCCTTCCGCCAACCTACCCCTTACCTAAGATCCTTTATTTCCCAATTCGTCTTTCTTGTCATGTGCCATCCTATTATTTCCTTTCCCTTAACTCAGATATGGTTTGAGTGAAGATATACTTGACAATGAGGTGCCAAAGCTTCCTATCAAGTAAACACTAAAATGCATGTCGGGTAAAGATGGCAATGCATGTGTCACGTTTACCTCAAGCAATTATACGCACATTAGAGCAACAGAATCAAATAGAACTGCACGCACATCATAAGTAAAGAAGAATAAATAATTGATGCTAAGTATGATGCACGTGCTATGAATGTTTTGGGAACCTGTCACCAATGAGGTAAGTTATTAGCTCGGTAGCTTTCCTCGTTCTTCCGAACCCAAGGTCACTTGACTTGGTAATTATTCCTTGCCTTTCCCACGGTCTTCGAGATTTCCATGCATCTTTATAAATCACTAGTACCTTCCACTCTCCAAGATTGCAATTTCTTGATCCCTAATTTTTCCACTTCCACGGAGTTAGCATCCACACTTCTCCTCGAAATTCGACTTCTATTTCTATTCGTCACCTCGATCGAGAATCCCACACATATCCTTTGTGAATTCAATTCACCTCCAATTGCTTATACTTGAGAACATGATTTCCTTGCAAGGAGTGTTTGCCTTTCTTTACCGTTTCCATTTGTTGCTCCATATCTTCCATTTCAACTTCACAACATGACAATTCAGCTTGGTTTTGGAAAAACAAACTCATATCCCAATCAACACCTTGATCAAGATTCCCGTAACTATTGTTTATGAGTTTCCCATCACGATCGAAATCCAAAGCACCCAAGTCCAACTCTTCCCGGTCTTAACTTCGACAGACTTGATTTCAATTCACTATGCTTAGCCAGAAATCCCTCTTTGTCGACCCCAGGTGCACAACTCCTACCGGACCCATTTATCTTAGTTTCTCTTAATTATTGATACCTCTTCAACGATCCAACCCGGAATCAGAATATCTTCAAGGTTTGTTCACTTCATCCTATAGGTTGAAAGATCTCGTGCATCCAATCCAAGGCACCTTATGTGGCAGAGCCGTACATGTCAATCTTCTAGATCATAACTATCCCACACTCAATCCTTATTTCACCAGGTGCCCTTCTACCACCGCATCTCTAGATTCGATCTTCCCATTCCGAATCCTAATCTTTGAACTCTAGCTCCATCCAGAAAGCCTCACATCTCCAATTCTCTACATTCTTCCCGGAGTATCCTGCCCACCTTCCATGTCTCAGAAAAGCTTGCAATCGATCATCTTTATTGTAGAACCTGGCCGTGGTTTGATATTATCTCCATAACCTATAAATCATAGCCTACTTCAAGAGTATATGCATGCGATTAGTGCATGCTCATGACACATTTTCAACACTCAAGGCAAGGATCCATATATTAATGCAACAGACAGTCCAACAAAATTCAACAAGAAAAGCCAAATTTCAGGCTCAAGATCGACGCAATGCACACGTTGTCATATAGTTCCTAAGCCGTACGCCCTAGACTGACTCACACACGACACGAGAACACCGGTTTTGCAACCGGGCTCTGATACCACTTAAGGATGTAGCACCCCGCACGTGAGGCACCACATCCCCAGCACTATGGCTCAACACCAGTAACGGAATAGTAAATCCGCACCCGTATCAAACCATAGCGAACAGGAGACAAACATAAAACCTTCCTAAGCTAGGCGGAACTAGACCCTGCAATGATAACCAATCAACAAAATATAATGCATCGGCATACTCAAATTCAAACATACAAATCATAAGCATAATTGGGCTCTTCAGGCCTCTTTTAGATTCATAGTAAAACTCAGTAAAGCCAATTTCATAATAAATACATAGGTATCCAATTTCATGATATAATAGAAATGAATCATACATAGTTCCAATACATATGTTAGTGCAGAGACTCTCCTAACCTACTTGACCAACTTAAAGACTCCAACACCTCCACCTAGCTCGAAACTCCAAAGTCAAACCTGCACACTAAAAAGGTTGGGGAGGGAGAGGGTCAGTCTCTAGAAGACTGAGTGAGCAGGAGCGATATACATATATAAAAACATGCACATGCAAGTCATAAATTCCGAACAAGGTTTTATTTGAAATTAGTTCCCACGAAGGGCAAGAAAATAGATAAACAATGCTCGAACTTTACGACTAATCATATTAATTCATTACATTCATAAATAATACATAAACATAAGGCTTGGCGAGTGAGCGTGCACAATCTCTAACCAAACTCCGACCGTGTACGACAAATATCATTAATATGTTGATTAGGTGATCATGCAATATATCATAATACACACAGACCATAAATCATATCATAAACATATTCGTTTGGGCAATCCATATCCCGGCCTTCCCGCACGGTGCATAATCATATCATATCATAACATATTCATAAGCATAATCATAAATCATATCCAACCTTCTTCCTCCGGGTGGTGGACGGGTTTGCAAGGCCCGACCAC
The DNA here is from genome assembly GCA_037501455.1 of Lantana camara. Classification (NCBI taxonomy): domain Eukaryota; kingdom Viridiplantae; phylum Streptophyta; class Magnoliopsida; order Lamiales; family Verbenaceae; genus Lantana; species Lantana camara. The sequence continues at coordinate 46,425,920 of CM074859.1, forward strand.
CCAATCATATCAATGCGGCTATGAGCTTCATGAGGCCTCAAAGCCCGGTTAGCGTTTCCCCATCAAGAACCTCACTTGACGAAGTCCGTTTCGCCGTAACATAGTGGGACTAGTACAAGGGATCCCCGTCAGCCCTTGCTTCCTCGATTAGCCACATATACTAAGTCCCGGGGCCCGTGCAATCATAACATACATAACATGATCTCGCCAAAACATATCAAAGCATACATAGGATCCATACTATAAGAAATCATACTTTACCGTGTAACTCGGCATATGCTATATACGTACCTCTCCGTGTTATCCTAATCCGTAGCTAGCATGAAGACACACGGTTTGGAGCATAGCTTCATTACAAAACCATTTTTAAGCTTATATACGCTCATACGTATAATTCAGAAGAATTTACTCGATAACTTCATTTGAAAACCATATATATATAATCATAAGGTTTTGGCCAAAGCTTTTCACATAAGGGTTGTAGGGTTTGTTACATAGCTAAAACAAAACCACCCTCACCTGGTACAAGACGATACAAGGATACGAGTAACCGAGTGCCTGAAAGATCAAGATCTCTCCACCCTGGAGATAAACTATACAAAAGATAACATGAAGTGTTCGTGAGACTCAAGACTCTAAATGAACCATATACGACGCACGGCATGTTATGCACATGATATGAATGCGTAAAAGATGATATTATGTCATGAAAATATTCATGTGCACTATTAAAGAATTTAAATCATATAGACGAGCCATTCACTTGATATTATAAACGTTCATATTCATTCAAGTTCCATTTTTTCATATCCTTCATAATTCATAGCAATATCTAACAAAATCTTGGAACCATAGTCACATTATACCTTCCAACATGTTTACATTGAGTATGATACATAAAAAGGCAAAGAGCATCACTTAAGACATCAAAAGAATGCAAGAATGTACTTAATATTTCATATAGAAGCACTCAAGCCATGTCATAGCAATTTACCAAAAGCATGCTTTAAACCTCATCCAAAAGCTATGAAATTAAACCATAATGCTCCCAATATATAGCAAAACAAGTTCATGGTTCAACACAAAAGGAGATAAAGTCATTAAAGAGGTGAAACAAATCAAAAACCGAAAAGGAAGCAACAAGGACTGCGCAGGGGAAGGGACACGGGGGTGTCACCCTCCTTAGTTAAACTGAGCCATGACCATGGCTCAGTACAGACCTGCCCAGAAGGTGTGACACGCTCGTGTCTCACACTTTAGTGTAAATGAGACACGGGGGTGTCACGGTACAGAACCAAAACGCACACAAGACTTTAACGGCAAAACTGATCCCAAACAAAATCAATCCAAAAGCATACCAAATCAACTCCAAATGCTCTGAAACTTAATATAAAATATATTTAGCATGTTATGAACATATTCCATTTAGAGTTAAAAGGCTAAATCACACATTAAGAGCACCTAATTCATGCAACAAAACTGGGTCGCCAAAAACCGAACATATGAGCCCTATTGATTAAATCATGCCTTGATCAAGTACTTAGGAGCTGAATTTGGATCTGAAACCTTGGGGAATGCATGCTAACATACTAAAAAACTAATATACCTCATATATATGCAAAATGGCACGAATTGAAGCACATTAGAATGACCAACAAGCACACCATTGCAACAGCAGCAAATCTGTCACGGAGCATGCATAAAAACAGGTCAAGTATTTCGGTTTTGAGGCTTAAATTGGGTCCAAATACTTGCAACATGAATGCTAACATATAGAGCAATGAGTGTACATCATCTCCATACAAATTCACACGAAAAGGAGGCCATATGATCAAGCAACAACACATAAATTCACACAGCAGTCACAAAACAAGGGAGACACTTTGATCATCAAGTTTGGAGCTCCATAACTCATAATTTCATTAAAGGGTCAATAGATAAAATCCTCCTAACATCATATACTATCAGTTAGGAAAGAAATAGGCCAAGAAACAAGTTCATATAATCATGTATAAGCAAGAAAATCAACTACACAAGTAATTAGGTCACAAGAGCAAAAATCCCTAAAAGTTCATATCAAACCCATAATTCAAACCCTACCCAAATCTGATCCAAATCATGTATTAAATAGATGAAATCAAGCATAATAGAGTAGAGAAGACATAAATATTCATACCTTAAAGATTTGGTGAAGGAGGGAAGGGATTTGAGCTCAAAATCACAAGGGGCCAAGGTTTTTCCTCTCTTCTCCTCTTCTTCTCTCTCTCGTTCAGTTCCAGCAGAAAAGAGGGGGATATTATCTCGGTTGTCAGAGCTAAAGGGAAGAGAAAGGGCTTAACGCAAGGTACTCAAGTCATGGTTAAAGCATGGTTAGGTTAAGGAGGTGTTAAGGGGTCCCACCATGAAGACTAGTCAACAAAAGGAGCTCTTCTTGCACGAGTTGTCCGTTACGGTTGGATTTCGAAGGTCTTAATGATTTCAAAAAGGTATGAGGCTTATTCCATTGTCTCCGAATCGTCGATACGAAGGCAACGGAGGTGACGGAATTCGAATCCGAATTCCCGAGCTCAAGATATCATGTACGGAACCAAGGGTGCGCTAATTGCTCGTTAGCCCCCGACTTGGTTCCACAAATCAAATTAAATTCGTTAACGCGTCAAATGAATCCGAAAACATAAACCGAGCATATAGACATGTTCATAACCCACATAATTTACGACATATTAAATTTTCACGACATTTCGATATCATTACATATAAGAACGAAGCACAAATAGAACACTCATGCGCATGAAGGAATTCATATCGTTATAAATTAATTACTAAAACTTAAATTCCATTTTAAATAAATTTAAAGCCAACTTATAATATGTTGAAATTAATTAACGAAATTAACGAGATAGTTAAGGTAACATGAAACCTTAATTAAGAAGTTAAACACTAGAGATCAAATTAAGATAAAATGAATTAAATTAAAATAACAATAGTTTATAGTTTAGAACAAATATAAACATTTATAAACAAATAATCATATAATTAAATAATTAAATTGCGCAATTTATAAACAAATACGCCACGTTAGTTTAACTGAAAAACCGGGGCGTTACATATATTATAAGAAAATAATAAACATAAACATGTAACATATTATTTATAATAGTAAACTTCACAACTTATATTATAAATTATATATTATACTAATGAGTTAGTAGTTGCATGGATTTAATAGATTTGTAATTTGTTAAATTAATATTTGTATGTATTTAATATTTAATTGTGTTATGAAACCTTAGTCTATTATTGTTAGTAAAAAATTGCATGTGAAACAGCAAAACGGATTCAGATTCAAATTCGGATATTGGATAATTCCCTAATCGGATGTCTTCGCGGATACGGATTCTATCCTTCGTCGGATTTGAATACGACTAACATTTTTATTATTCATCGGATAACGAATATGGATTCGGATAATAAATATGTCAAACGGATTCAATACTGATACTGCACATTCGATCATTTAATTATCCTTTTACACCCCTAATTATAAGAAATCATTTGAGGGTTATCAATGTCCACTCCCTTGAGCTGTAGACTTGCCATGTGGTTGAACAATTAGTAAGAAAATTAGAAATTTTAACATGACATAAGTGAAGATTTAAACTCCTAATATTTGATTAAAAATGTATAAGTGTAAGCAGAAAGAGTCATGATCCGACGATTAAAAAGAGACAGTTACAAAATTATCCGATAAACACCATAACAACAATACGAACACGAGCAACATTAAGATAGCGGTCCCTGTAACAAATTGACATCAAAAGGTCATTCATTGGCCGCAATTAAGGCGCCCAAATTTCCTGGTTCAGTCTGATTATATATATATATATATATATATATGTTTGTTTGTGTGCCTCACATCTAATAATTACTACACTATGTACTATCTTATAAGGCTTGAACAACTCTCACCTCATCAGTTAACTTTTGAGATGAGTTAGCTAGGTTGAATCAATACTTTAACATGCATAGTATCAGAGCTCCCCAAGTTGACCCTGATAATTCGGGTCTAGGCATGAAAAGGATGTGTAAATTTGTTTCACATCGCTAATAATTACTAAATTATCTACTACCTTATAAGGGTTGGGTAACTTTCATCTCATCAATTAATTTTTTAGGTGAATTAGGCTGAGCAAATATGACAAACACATATATGTAGACACTTTGGAATCAATGCTAAAAATTTGTTCCTATATGCTTTAATCATGTGAATAAGTTATTTAAGACTAAGAGCATCCAAATCTTAAAAGCGTACTCCGAAATGAAATTCCTCATTACATTAGTGACAATATATCAATATTCTTGCATATCGTGTATTCTCTATGCATATATCAAATTTGGAACAAATCTGAATAAAATATACACTAGATAGGGTTTCAAACCATGGTTGTCAGCATCATATAGATCATTCAACTATAATGAATGTCGCAATCCTCTTTATAGTCGCCAACAAATATACGGTGCTATCAGTTTCACTTAAAAAGAGGCCAATAAAAAAGGCGGGGGACAAGCATAAATGTTATGTTTGGGTGAACAAATCTTGTTAAAATAATTAAGTGTCTGTATTCTAATCAGAAAATAAAATAGAAGACGACCAGCTTTTGGTTTTTTGATAATTCTTTAAATAAACGAACATTTGGTTAGAGCCAAAAAAAACAAAAAAAAAGTTTCTCAATTTATTTTTGCAAATAATCTTTATTTCTTAAATTTTCATCTAACACTCGTCACCTATGAAGTATGAATATAAATATTGCAACATAGACATAATACGATACGGATACAGTGACACAATTTTTTTAAAAAAATATTTTACGTAAAAAGTGTCTATTATGGTATTTGAAATGAATATTCAACACGACACGATACGGTAAAAATAATATTTTTAGAAATATTTGTTTATCATAATTCGTCACTTTTATTGCTTAAAGTTCTTTATGAATTTTACGTTAATCCCTGAATTTATTTGGAGTCAAAACCTCTTGCAAACCTCATATAATAATTAAAAACAAACATATATCTTTAACGTAGCCAATATGGATTGGTTCAAGTGGTTAATAAGTTTATTTTTCAAGACAAAAACATGAGTTCGAATCTCACTTGAATGTATGTGAGTAAATATATATATATATTTGTATTTAACGTATAAATATTTTTAAATTATTAATTTTATCATGTTGTATCGTGTCGAGTTAGATACTTATATCTAACATTATATAAGATACCTTTTACATTAAAAATTTTAAAAATATTATATTATATCGTATACGTATTATCGTCAAGCATCATAGATATATGTTTCAAATTTGCTATAAAATATTATAAAATCGAACATAGTGTTAAATCTTTTTGTCAAAAAGAGGTGTGGGACCAAAGGCCATGTTTGATTAGGTATTTCAATAGGGCATGTACATAGAAAAGCCAAATCATTGCACAATTTATTGATGAAATGGTTCCATTAATGTTCGCCGCCACAGCCGTAAGCCCACTACAAGACAATCTTCGATCAATCTAAACAACTTTTAAGTTTTTAACTTTTAAGTTCTCCAACAATAATTGGAAGTTTGGAACACGTCTCAAAGTACTAATAAATAAAAAAAGGGAAAATCCAATCTCACAAATGTCTAAAATATTATTAATAATGGGCCAAATATATATTTCTGTAAAAATGGTTTCTTTTACCATCTTTAATTTTCTTTGTTACAAAATATAATTCATTTTTGGGTTTTCTTTTTCTAATTATAGTTAATCTTTAAATTATCTTTTAAATATCTATTTAGATTGACTTATTTTCAGTAAAAACTGATTAATTATTTTTATTTCTTTAACTTTTTTATCGTACGTACTAAGGCGCTTTTCCACGGGGAGCTCTCCCAAAGTAAATTTTTATATGCACAAGGTTCAAATTTGAAATCTTACTTAAATGAATGCAAATTATTTTCTACTTGAGTTTCATTGACAAATAACTATAGTTTATATAATTTAATCTAATTTTACCAAAGATTGTTTCACAAATTTTCTCTCAAAAGGTGTTTTTCTTATTACCAAGCCAGAATTCTAGTTGAGGCCTGAGGGGCAGAAGTTGGATAAATAATTTCATTTTTTATTTTTTGGGTGAGATTAATAATTTCATATTTATGGATAAGTGAAAAATCACAAATTTTTTCAGATTTTAGGCGTAGAAATGTATAATTTAGAATATCTCTCTCTCTCTCAGAAAAAAAAAATTGGAAATAGTCCTAATTTTTTTCCGCTGGGGGGCATCAAAATCAAATAAGTTATGATATGGACACTTTTAAAAGTATTATTTTATGGTATCATGTCATGTCAGATACTCATATTCGACATCATATCCGATACTCTTTACGTATAATTTTTTTTAAAAAAATTCGTAATATGTCTTTTTTTTTTTTTTTGTTAAGAATACTATATTCTTATCGCTGTACATGTATCCGTACATCATAGCAAATAATGTAATAAGTGGATTCTAAAGAGCGACAAATTGAGCTTTAGGATACATCAACATCAACTATTGATGATTAAATCCAATTTTATTCATATTATTAGACTATTAGTCGTATCATCGCCTACAATTATCTATGTATGCATGATTAATATAAAATACCTCAGATACTGTGCGCTACATTATTTGTGTGTAGAATATGGATGGACATTGCTCAAAAAAAAAAATATATGGATGGACAAACATGGACCACTCAGGTCCCATTACATGGCTTGCTAGCAAACGAGATGCTACGTCAGTAAATCCACTGCTATATATAACCATTCTATGGATATGGAAAGTTTAACACATAGGTGGTCACAAACCTAAGAAAACTCAGAATATCAACTCTCTCTCCCCCTCTTAACATGCCCTTCAAGAAAATAGCAGCCGAGACTTATTTGCCTAACCCTCGGGCCACCGTTGTGGTGAGAGAGTACGATGCCGCCGGAGACAAGGCGGCCGTGGAGGAGCTAGAGCGGCGGTGCGAGGTGGGGCAACCGGGAAAGCCGTCCCTCGTCACCGACCTCATGGGAGACCCTATTGCTAGAGTCCGCAATTTTGTGTCACATATTATGTTGGTAGGTATATTACCGTGATCATTGATTATGCTTTAGTGTGTGTGGCAGCGAGTCACGTGAGGTGCACGTGTTTTGCTTTGAGGAACTGATCAGATAACAATTGACTCTTTAAATTTTATGCGTGTTTATTATTTATTAATTTATTTATTTTTGCATGGAACTAATGATGTTTGTATTTTGTAATAAAAAGGTTGCAGAATATGGTGAAAGAGGAGAAATTGTTGGAGTTATTAGGGGTTGCATAAAAACTGTAACAAATGGGCGGAGAATGCCAATCACTCATCATCCTATATATGTGAAATTGGCTTATATTCTTGGACTAAGGGTTTCATCCACAAACAGGTCTGTCAAGCTCTAAATATTTTTCCCATGCAAATTTCGTGTGATTATCCAAATATGTCTACAAATAAATATAAAAAAATATGTTTTTTTGGATAATTCATTTAAATGTTTACATACATACATACATACATATTTTATATATATATATACCATTTTCCGTGCCTATATATAAACTAATATTTTTTTTTGACATGCCTATTTAAGACGGGTTTGCAATATCAATGGGTTTCCGACGAATATGTCCTTGAAATTCTACAGTTTTTGTCAGTGATGCACACACTGTATATCTCACTGGCGCTGTTGAATTAATCCAACTTGCTTCCTATACCATTGGAGGAACATCCAAAAATGTTAAATATTTTCCTTATTTTGTACTATTTTATTTATTTTTGGGTTTTATTTGGGGGGGTGGGTGGGGATATGTCCCAAAGAAAACATCCAAATACTCTTCCACGACATTTATATACACTAGATATCACATGATGGAACTTGTCCCCAAGAAATTATTCTCTTTTAATTTTTATTGCTTCTTTTGTAAATAATAGAGAACCAAATAATATACATGCATGACTACAAAGATTGGGCTGATCTAGAACATATTCCGTACAGTATGATTAGCATCTATGCTTCTCGCAACTAATAAAGTGTTACTATTACATTAAGGCAACCTGAAATAGATTAATATATGATAAATAAGACAATAATTATAAACTAGCATGCATTATCCTCTAATTTTTCAAACAGTATTCTCTACTTTTTGGTACTTTGGTTATAGTGATGATCAAAAGTAGGGTAATAAAAGATTATAATCTTGATTAACTAATTATCCCTAATTAATTAATCATTATTCAATATCTTTACATGCAGGAGGCTTGGCATTGGTACAAAACTAGTTCAAGAATTAGAGGATTGGTGCCGGAAAAATGGTGCCCAATATGCATACATGGCCACAGAATGCAGTAATCAAGCTTCTCTGAATTTGTTCACCAAGAAATGCAATTATGTAAAATTCCGAAACCCTAGAGTCTTGGTTCAGCCCGTTCATCTGCACAACAAGCCATTATCCTCGGATGTCATGATTGTTCGAGTGCCCCCCCAGCTAGCTGAGTTAGTCTATCGACGTGTATTTTCTAGATCAGAGTTCTTCCCTAAAGACATCAATGTTATACTGAGTAACAAGCTCAATTTGGGCACTTTCATGGCCTTACCAAGACAATCCCTCTCAAAATGGAACCATAAAACAAGGGATTTGCCTTCTTCTTTCGCGATGCTTAGTGTATGGGACACTAAGGACGTTTATACGCTACAAGTTAAGGGAGTGTCGCCTCTAACACATGTTGCGTGCCTAGGCACTAGGGTTGTCGATGCAATGGTGCCGTGGCTCAGAATCCCTTCAATCCCCGATTTTTTCAAGAACTTCGGGTATTATTTTATGTACGGACTTCACATGGAGGGCAAAGAAGGGCCACGACTGATGAAAAGTTTGTGCAAATTCGTGCATAACATGGCAAGAAACGACGCCGTTTGTAGGTTCGTGGTAGCCGAGGTGGGGCAAATGGACCCCGTAGGAGAGGCAATTCCACATTGGAAGAAATTCTCATGGGATGAAGATATATGGTGCATAAAGAGACTCGGCCAAATCAAAGAAAACAATCTTTACGATGATTGGGATAAATGTTCGACATCTTCCCCAATCATATTTGTTGATCCACGTGATCTTTGACCCTTTTGCTTTTAAGCTTTTTTTTTATTTTCTTTTATTATTATTTTATTTTTTTTTTTTTGGTCAGATTTATTTTCTTTTTTTGGTTGGGGGGGTGTTGGGGGGAGGGTATGGGAATTTATAGCTGAATATTGTACATCTAAAGTACGTCATTTTGGGATGTGACATCTTCATCCAAGTGGCCATGTAAATCTTTGTGAATTAGTAGAGTCTTGTATATTCTATATGACGTCCACCACAATTTGCAGCTAGACAAAATCAACTGGCCAACAAAAGTAACATGTTTCTTTAAAATTACACTTGTTTTTTTTCCTTTTTGGCCTTCATAACAGCCAAGAGAATAGCATCCATTTGATTTTCCAATACGTCTCTTAACATTTTTCCATAACTTTCTTTACTCAGCTATTTTGATGTAACTATGGATCAAAAGATGTGCTCCTAAAGTTTAATTAAGATTTGGGGACAGTTACGAATAAATAAATCCCTCTTGTTTCGTATGAGTTGAAAAAAATTTTGTTCGCTCTCCATTTTCAAAATGATTCATCTTCATTCCCCAGATGAGACTCATAATTTTCGTTTACTCCCTATTTTGTACAGTACATACTACATATTGCGAAAAATATACAATATTTGGAGATTTAAGTACGTGATTCTTGAATTTTTATACGTTATCACATACTTAAGTCGTATTATGTTGTATATTTTTCGTAATATATGTAGTATGTGCTGTACAAAATGGGGAGTAAACGAAAATTGTGAGTCTCATACGGGGAGTGAAGAGAAATAATTTTGAAAATGAGGAGGAAATAAAAATTTGAGTCCCCATTTGGGGATTTTTCGGAAAAACCCCATTTTTTTTACTATGGGACAGTAAAATATTCTTTATTCCCTTTTGTTTCGTCTTTTACCAAAAGGTCCAAAACCCTTTCGGCCTTATCGTCGGTAAAATTGTTATTTATTCCCTCTTGTTTCTTCTTTTACCAAAACACTTTCGGCCTCCTTGTTGGTAAAATTATTATATCATTTGAGTTCCGGTAGGTTCTATTAATTCCTTTTTGAATTGATCAGACATGATCCTATGAGAGCAAGACACTAGTTTTTCTTTTCGCTAAGCGAAAATGGCGTTCTGTTAATTCATATAATGTTGACACTCGTTTCTCTATCATCTATTTTGCATTTCATGGACTACTTTGTAAGATTATTGTTTCTTCCTATATAACCTTTTTTGTTTAGTAAGGACACTAGGGTAGGGATACAAACAAGTCGAGTCAAGCTTTGGTATTTTTTTTGGGTTTGGGCTCGGACTCGGACTCGGATTCGAATTTACTCGAGCCAAATTAAAATTATATTATCTTGTATTACACATAGTTGTATTTATTTAATATATTTTTATATATAATAAAATATATTAATTCAGTATACAAATAAATATATTATTTTTCTAGGGATTTTGTATAAAAATAAGCATATATATATATATATATATATATATATAAATTAATATGTTGTTTTCTATTTTAATATGTAAGCTCATGAGCCGGCTAGTGAATCAATTAACAAGACACAAGTGGCTCAAGTTCGAGCTTGAGACGAGCCAGCTCAATTCGTTTGCATCGCTATGCTAGAGTCTTTTATATTCTCCGCCAAAGTTACACGACACTACACAAAAAATTAGTTATTACTGCACTTTGAAGTGTGGGTAAAGTGACTTTGTTACTACAGATAAACTCATACTACATGTAACGCCCCGATTTTTCATTTGTACGATTATGCCGTATGGGTTTATAAATTGCGCAATTAAATTATTTAATTATGTGATTAATTATTTATGAGTGTTTTAAATATAAAATTTTAATATAAATTGTTATTATTTTATTTTATTTTATTTTATTTTATAATTTTATTTCGTTAATTAATTTATTTAATTGATAATTAAGAATTAAAGTTAATTAATCATGATTTAATTATATTAATTAATTTAAAAATTTTAAAACGTTGACTTGAGTTTTAATTTAAAATTAGAATTTAAATTTTTTTTATTTAATATATAATGTTATGAATTTGTTAATGTTTTGCGCATGAGTGTTTTATTCGTGCTTCGTTCTTATATGAATTGAAATCGAAATTTTGTGAAAATCTAGTATGTCGTAGATTTATGTGTTATGAACATGTCTATGTGGTCGTTTCATGTTTTCGGTCTCGTTTGACGTGGTAACGAATTTATTTTGAATTGTGGAACCAAATCGGGGGCTAACGGGCAATTAGCGCACCCTTGGTTCCGTATGTGATATCTTGGGCTCGGGAACTCGGATTCGAGTTCCGTCAACTTCGTTGAACTCGTATCGAAGATTCGGGTTTAATGAACCCAGCTTCATATTTTTCTAAACACGTTTCGACCTTCGAATTTTAACCGAAACTTGTGACGTCCACTTAAATGGCCACCCTCCACCATTTTAATCATAACTTGAACCATGGTTATCCAAATAAAGTGAAACTTGAACCCTAGTTCACCTAACTCACTCCCCTATAACCTCAAATCAGCCCCAAACCGAGATCACTCCAAGAAAGAAAGGAATTCAGCTGTAAACCTTGGAGAAACCTTTCCCTTTCACGTCACTTTGCAACCAAGAGGGTATTTGAGCTCATATCTTCATTTTTCTCCATCATCTTCAAGAGGTGAGTTCATAATTGTGTTTGGCAGCATTATGTGGTCAATTTTATCCATTAATTTCAGTTTTTAGCTTGCATTTGATATGGTTTGGGGCTAGATGATGAATAGTTGGATTTTCTTGGAAATTTTTGAACCTTTGCTTTCCTTGACTTATTTGATGATTTGAGACTTGTTAAGTGATCTCTTGGACTGTATTAATGTATATTTGAGTCCTTATTACATGGTATTGGAGTTTTAAGTCTTGTGCCATTATTGAACTTGAGATTATGAACTTGAATTTGGGGTTTTTGTAACTCCAACCGAACTGCTGCCATTGTTGCGTTGTGGCTGCCGTTTCGTGTGAATTTTAGTATGATTTTTATGTATGAATTTTGGCCTTAAGTTGCTGTTGTTGCTTGCTTTATGCTGTTGTGCACTTTGCCCTGTTTTCCCTTCCCCTGTCTGTGAACTGCTGCTGCTGTCTGCGTGCTTCTGCAACACTCTCTCCGGCCGGGGAGAGTTTTAACTGAAAGTGTCCCCGGGCTGGGACACCTTGTGCAGACTGCTGCTGCTTCTTTTCTTCAGTTTCTGCTGCTGTTTCTTTCTTCAGTTTATGTTGTTGCTTCTGTTCGTATTATATGTATGTATATATATACATAGCTGTTGTTCTTTAGCATGAAGGGTGATGCGCATACGTAATGTATATATATATATATATGAGATAATGATTTTTTGCCATCCGAACTATGACCCGTTTTGCAATTCACCATCTAAACTATTTCGACCATAATACCACCATCCAAACTATTATTTCTTGACAAACCACCATCTCAACTTATTTTTTAGTGGTTTTGAGTGTTTTTCAGCGGTTTTGACTTAAAAATACTACACATGTGATATGGTGTGAGAGCACCAAGGGTAAATCCATGGAAAAATAACAAAGAGAGATAGATTTACATGTGTTAAAATAGTCAAAACCGCTGAAAAAAACAGTCAAAACCGCTGAAAAACAATCAAAACCACTAAAAAATAAGTTGGGATGGTGGTTTGTCAAGAAATAATAGTTTCAATGGTGATATTTGGGTCGAAATAGTTTAGATGGTGAATTGAAAAACGGGTCATAGTTCGCATAGCAAAAAATCATTATCTCTATATATATATACATGTGTGTCTTGATTGTGCATGGTTTTGATATATATATATATACTTTGCATGGGAGCTGTGCATATATTCCATGTATGTGATGTTGCATGCAAATTCATGCGTACGTAAAAATATATTTATGTATAATATATATATATATATATATATATATATATATATATATATATATATATATTTTATATATTAAGTAATTTATTTGAATTTTAGAATTTAATTGTTATCTATTTCGCGTATTTAATTACCGATTATGACTTGAATATTTTATTTATCTAATTTCTAATTGTAAACGTGAAATAGTACGTGCTACGATTGTTATATAAAATTCTTGGATTTATTTGACGTAAAATGTGAAGATATGAATTTGAAATGAATTTATGTGACTAAGATAATAATATTATTTCATGAAATGTGATCTTTTAATTGAGGAATTTTATGTTATGACTTTTAATTTGGACTTAATTTATGGAATTGATTGTTATCTATTTTATGTTTTACATATTTAAATGATTTGAATGCCTTTGCTTGGTTTAATTTATAATTGTAAACTTAATGTATTTGAGTTTTAATTGTTATATGAAATTCATAACTTGAAGTGCTATGAATTATGAAACGTTTGAATATGAAACCTTCATATATTGAACATGTTGAATGAAATACTTGGTAGTTTGGCTTCTTAACATGAGTTATACCTCGTATGCATCTCATATCATGTGCATGACATGCCGTGCGTCGTATATGGTTCATATGGAGTCTTGAGTCTCACGTATACACTATGTTGTCTTTGTACAGTTTTCTCCAGGGCGGAGATGTCGGGTTCATAGGACACCTCAAGTCTTTCTTTCTTTTGGTATTGTCTGTAAGGGTATCAGGTGGGTTTCTCTTCTAATAGCTAAAACGACCAGATATATCCCTTACGTGAAAGGTTTTAAGCCAAAATAGTATATTTATATATCGAGTCATTTTGAGTAAATGATTTCAAACGTATGATCCCTTTTATTTATGAACCCTATCTATGATTTTGGCGAGTGCATGATATGAACTGAACACGGGCCCAGGAATTTAGTACATGTGGCTATCCGGGGAGGCATCGGGCCGACGGGGATCCCATGTGCTAGTTCCACAATGAACTACGGCGAAACGGACCTCGTCAAGGAGTTTTTGATGAGGAAACGCTAACCGGGCTTTGAGGACTCATGAACCTCATAGCCACATTGATATGATTAGGTGGCCCGGCCTTGCAATCCCGTCTACCACCCGGAGGAAAAAGGTGTAAGTGTTTGTGATTATGAATATGCATGATATGATTATGATTATGACTATGATTATGAACGAATATGTATGAATGTGAATGATCACTAATGAAAAGATTGAATTGATATGCACACACGAGGAGAAGGTTGGAAATTATGCACGCCCTCTCGCAGGGCCATGAAACCCTATGAATGGAATGTACGAATTTGATGGTTGTAATCCCAAGCGTTGTTTTCCTTTGTTTTACCCATTTGGGAAATATCTTAAAAACCTCGCACGGGATTATAGCTTGCATGTGTGGGTGTTTAAATTCTGCGATATTATATATGTTATGCCTTGTTTTATACCCACCAGTCTCTTATAGACTGAACCCGGCTTTGTTTTCAGTGCTTTTGCAGGTTTTGGTGTGCTAGGCGGGGAGTCGAGTCTGTTGAGTCCCTTGATCGAGTGGTTTCTATTTTTTTATGCATTTTGTAAGTGTTAAGTTATAGGATTGCGTATGGATTGTTATGATTATATGATATTGTTTTGGGACAGACTTCTAAGGATATTGGAACCCGTGTATTTGAGATTATGATTTATGTTTTAATTTGTCGGGATTAGGTACTCAGGTTTGTGATCGTTTCCGATAACCTCGTGATTGATTATATGTTATGCTTTCCCACTTGCATTTAATTCGTGAGTTTTGTTTGTTTGGTTTCAAGTTCTAGCTCCCGCCTAGCCTAGTGTGTGAGTAAGTCCCCGTTCGCTGTGATTCGGCTCGTGTATGGACTCTCCATTTCATATGCGGGTCGGGTCCCGGTGCGGGGGATGTGGGGCCCTCCGTTGGGACGCTACACTACACTTTTAAAATGTGCATCCACCTTTGCCGTATGGAGAGTTTACCCTGCACTTACAAGTGTAGCAACATATATTCATCATTCCTGCATTTTAATGTGTAGCAATAATATAATTCATACTACATTTAATGTGCATCAGTGCATGTACAAATTTATATATATTTTTAAAAGAAAATCTCCCTACACTTGGGTAGAAATTTTCTTTTTCTTTTTTCTTTTTTCTTTTTTGAGATTGAATATATGCTTATTTTTAGATAATTATAAATTGCATATCATGTCAAATTTTGAAATATAAATCAATTTAATATCTGACAATTGAGATATATATAACAAATTTGATATATCAAACCTAACATTACAATATCCTTCACTCAAACAAAATTTCATGAAAAATTCCACATGTAATTAAGTACATTTAATCAAAATATATATAATTCTTCTAAAATCGTTTAACATTACTTATCTACTTAAAAGGGGGAAAAAAAAAAAAAAAAAGAAAAAAACTACTCCTTGCTGCATTCTTCAATGTTGGTTTTGATCTTGGTCACCTTCCAAAGAAAGACAAACAAATACAAAATAAATTGATATAAACAAAAAGTGTGATGTATAATTTTACATAAATGAAATATCATCAATTGAAAAACTCAAAATCTAGAAGCTAAAGGGAGAGAGTTACTAACCTGGAGTTCATATATCAAGATTATTATTTGTATGGCTTTGAAGAAATTTGACTTTTCTCTGAGTGAACATATGTAATTTGTTTCTCACAACATCAATTTTTCTTAGATAAAAATGACAAGAAGTTCTTTTTTTAAAAAAAAAGCAGAAACGATGATACTAAATTGAAAAAAAGAAAAAAAAAATACAAGCAACAAAACCTGACATAGCTAAAACCTCCACCTCTGTATAATTTGATCCAAGAAATCTGTAGAGAAAGAAAACATCCAACTTTCATAATTATAAAGTAAAACAACAAAATTTTCTAATTCTAACCTGGTGGTGGGAAGTGGTGTGAAAATGAGATGTATAGTTCTCTTGAGTTGCTATTATTTAGGAGTTCGTTCATTTGTAATTTGAGGGACTAGAAAATTTAGGAATATGTTGTTAATGAAATTTTGAATAAATTAATCAATTTTGAGCGGGTAACCATATTTGAGTAAATTGTTATTAGCGCTAAAAGTTCACTTTACAAATAAAAAATTAAACAAAAATAATTATTTTAACTTTGCTACACTTCATTAAAAAGTGTGAGAAATCTATTTATTACTACATTCTTAAATAACTGTAGTAAGAAAAGTGTAGTAATAAGTGATATTTTTTGTAGTGCGAGTCGTTCAAAAGTTTAGATAGTTTCCCTAGACTAAGAGATCTTGAAATTAACCAAAGCTTAGGTATACTACGTAGATGTGATTTTTCCAATTTCGGTAAACAACGAATAAGAGATCTTGTAATTAACCAAAGATCAGATATATATAATAGATGTAACTTGACCTTATAACTATGGATGACGTGAAACAAATCCTATAAAAAATTACCAAAACTTCAGCTTATAAATGGATTTCTTTTTTTTCTTTTTTGTTTTTTTTTTTTTTTTACTCTCACACATACCCAAGTGAGATTCGAATCCTGTAACTTGCCCTAGAGAATAAACCTATTAATTGCTTGGGCCAAGCCCCTGTTGGCAACTTATAAATGGATTATGGTTTTCCTGAACTCAGCCATTTTTGAGACCACGTGACAAAAGATAAAAGACAGTATTTTTTATTTATTTTTTAACATTCACCCAAATGAAATTCGAACCCGGAACATTGATATGGAGAATGAACTCATTAATCATTTGAACCGACCCCTATTAGCAAGATGAAAGACAGTATGGTTACAAGCATTTTAGTGACCCACAATTTACATTGTGGTCCTATTTAAATATGCGGCCTGTCCAACATACCCTGGACAATATGTTTATCAGGGTCATTTCAGACGAATGAAGTTGATCACAGATGTTAACATCTCGATCAAAAATATCCACTCGAATCGTTCTTATCACCATATCCTTAAACTAGGATCTTGTCCTTTAATAAGACAAAAAATGATCAAATCCCACAGTGTCCTGTAATAATTTGGAGATGAATATTTGCGGTGAACATAATAAGAACTCTGCCCGCCATGCTTTTCTCAGAGAATGGCATATGCTGTGTCTTCAAGATATTTTTATAAACTTCATAAGCAGGGCCTCACGTTTCCCTGGATTTGGCCAGGCTTTATTTAGGTGGATATATGTCTCGTACCACGAATATCGTCGATGTATGATTGTACATCGATATGTCTAAATAAGATAGGTTAGTAGTTCGATACTACACTAGGTTAAACAAATCAAAAGTATTGAATTTTAAATATCTAAGATTACACATATACTATCTATCTATAGAGAAAAAGAGAGAAAAAAGTCTTGACATAGAGAAAACTTTCTTGGTTCGACACCAATTAAGCAATGTCGTCAATGTGTTAAAAACCAAGTGTGGAGGAGGGGTTTTAATCTCATACTTCAGTTTTGAGTTCAATCTTTTATTTGATTAATACACATACCATTACGTGTATTGATATATGAAATTGGGACAGAAAAAAAAAATATACAAAATGAAAAAAACTCTCATGAAAGAGGCAGTTTTATCTGTTATTTTGGCGGATAAAATAGCAGTTAAAGAGAGTCGTTTGATTGCGGATGATCTTGACGGTTGGATGCAATTTAAATTAAAGCAAAACGGTGCCCTAGCGAATAATGAAGAGAATATTCTTTTCTCTGATTCTAAGAAAGATCTGAGGGTTGATATAAGGGGGATTAAGGGTGATGATCTGGCTGTTAAATAAAAACATAATCCAAGGGTTAGAAATGAATTTGCATGCAATAGATTCAGTGGTTTTGGCTGCAGTGTGCGCGAGGAAGGTGGTGTTGCGAAGGATGGATTCAGTGGTTTTGGCTTTTAGCGTGTTTTACCCTTTAAGTTCTGAATTAGTGCGATTATCCTCCGAACTTTTGAAAAATATCACTCAATCCATTTTATAATTAGCAGAGCAGATTTATATAAAGTAAATTTTAAATGTATCGATATTATATGTCAAATCGAAACTTTCGATGCAAAGAACACAACATCGGTCTCGACTCTCGAAAACAAAATCAGGCAATCGACGAATGAGAAATTATCGATCAAAGACGACGTACGAGGGACGGACCTTACTGGCTAGGAACTCGCTTTTGCATGTTATTTCTTAAAAGGAAAATTCTTTTCTAACCGTCCGTAAGAAATAGATTTTTATACAGACAAATCACAATCATTAGATTAATGATTAGCTTAATCGTAATATTTGACTATGTATTCTGTTTACAGTTTTTTTTTTTTTTTTTTTTTTTCTTTTTTAGTTAATTTATTTATAATTGATCCTTAATTTCTCAAAAATGATTTTTTTTGCCACTTATTCTTTTAAAATTATTTTTGTTGCCCATTATAGATTAGATAAATAGTTTTAACGATTACTAATTAGATACAATAAAATGCAACACTAACTAGATATATAATGTAACACCTAAATACACAATACACAAAGAAAAAAGAATATTTTTGAATAAGAAAAATAAGATATTAAATTCAATAACGTAAAAAAAAAATTTTAAAGAAAATATCATGTCTGAATATTATAAAGTGATATATTATGGAGATTTTGATAGTTCCTATACTATTGAAACTCTTCCTCATCATGGCTGGCTGGCTAACGATCTTTCGCACTCAGAATCTGTGTCTCTGCATAATAAAATAACTTAATTTCTTGAATCAAATACTATTAGCTAAGATAATATGATATAAAATTCAAGCAAAATAAAATAATCATACTCTTCTCCAAGATTAATAACGGGCTCTGTGGGATAAACATATAAACCGTTGAGTTGAGGTATACCTGGAAGAATTTCTTGAAATTCAAAACTCGAGAGTGTTGGTTCAGTTTGCGAGCATTGTGCCTAATAAAATAAAATTTTTAATTGAATGTGTATGAATAAGATCAATATTTAAAAGATAATTGAATACGAACAAATAAGATAGGGTAATATTAACTTTACCAAAAGAGACTGAAAACTCTACACATTAGATTGAATATGAGGATATTCTGTTGGGCGAGAATTGTCAGTATCTTGATATTGAGAAACGTGTGAGAAGTTTAATACGTTTGAATTTCGTTGTTCTTCTCCAATAACGGAATCTTGTTCCTACTTAGAGTACTATACACCAAATCATGTTAAAGTAGTAAACATTCCCATAAGTTAACTTTAAGCAAATATTAGCTGTATATTATAAATTAAAATAATGAAAAAGAAGAAAGAACAATAGAGCATAAAAGAATATAACTGTTACCTTTTTTTTTTTTTTTTTTTTTTTTCCTTTGTTGGTCTAACGACCTTTTGAATTGGAGGTTTAAGACTACATTTTCTAGGGCGTCCACATCGTTTGGATTGTATAGGATCATGTACTTTTTGTGCGTTGTATTGGCAACACTCGTACATTTTCAGATGTTTTTTCAAGTGTTCCACTCTCAATAGGTCGGAGTTTTTTTTTTATAGATTCCTCTAAATCATGTAGCGCAACTATGAAGTGCTCCTTCGAAACTACTCCTTCTATAACTCTTATTGCTCGTGTGAATAAATGATCATACCATTCTTCAGAACTGTCATTGTCCACACCAATTGGAACGATTTCTTGGAGATATTTACGTTTGGAATCTTTTCTCCAACGTGGTAAAATATACTGAGCAGATATATCCTCTATGCCATTATGATGAAGTACACTTAGGGCATGTCTGCACAAATAACCTTTAAAATTAAAAAGATTACAAATACAACAGATCTCAATTTCTATTGTATTATACAGAACCTGATAGTCAACAATCCGACTCATACTTTGAATATTTTCCACACGCTCCTTAACACTAAACTTAATATTGAACCTTCTGACTTTTCTTGTGTAACATTGAAGCAAGAAAACATCTCCTCTATCTCAATTTGAAATATTTTGAAAATATTGTTCGTGTAAATTTCGAAAAGCTGCTTTTTATACGGGCACCTTGTTTTTATTGTGGGCTCAGTATGTCTTGAGTGAAATTCTAACTTTGCTTCCTTTTGATGTTTATCCTTTAATGCTAAAGTATATTCACTAGCAAATTCACTCAAAGTTTTTCGAGAATGAACATACCCATCAAAGAAAGCATTAATACTCTCACTCCTCTTTGTGGTAGACATACCTACGCAAAAAGTATTCTTGAGAAATACAGGGACCCACTTCTCCTTGTCATCATACAAGGTTTGAAGCTATTCATTATCAACCAATCCATGAGCATCAATTATATTTTTCCAAGTTCCTTCAAAATTGACTTGGTCTTAGAGAGTCATAAACAGCTGATTCAATCCCATGTTTAACTGATTTATACTCAATATGATGATTTAGCTTTTGTGGAACCTTTTGCATAATATGCCATAAGCAAAAACGATGTCAGGTATTTGAAAACACTATATCAATTGCATTTTCATAGCTTTGCATCAATCAATTATTATAGTATGTGGTGCTCTTCTTGATATACATATTAACCATGTTTTAAACAACCACACAAATGATTCTATTGTTTCATCAGTTAAAAGACCACAGCCTAAAAGAACAGATTGACCATGATGGTTGACCCCCACAAATGGTGCAAATGACATATCATACTTATTTGTCAAATATGTCGTATCAAATGTAATTGTAACTCCAAAAAATTCATAAGCGACCCTAGACCTTGCATCTGCCCAAAAAACAATTTTCAACCGTGCTTCATTATCAAAATCCATTAAATAAAAACAGTTTAGGTTTTTCATCTACATATCACAAAAATATTTCTTGTAGCACCCTAACCCCCTGGGCACCACATCCCCCGCACTATAGCCTCGATCCACGTATGAAATGGAAAGTTCATACATAAACCAAAACTATAGCGAACGGGTGACAACAACAATGACGAGCTAGGCGGGACACTCTCCCCAACAACATCAAAGCGAACATGATAATGAAAACGGAAGCAATGAGATCATTCGTACATATAGGTACCATATTTACCGAATAAATACTTATAGATACCACCTTAACTATCAATACATTATCATCTCTTAATAATATACATAACCATGTATCCAAAAATACTAACACCGATCAATAACATGAAATATCTCAAAAGTAATATACATGAAGGTACGGTGCTAGACTCATGAAAATGCAAAACTCGAACGACCGGACACCCGCCTAGCACGACCACGCTCAAAGGTACCTGAAAAGTGAAGTATCAGTCTACCGAAGACTGAGTGAGGGACAATAATATATATATCACATGTCACATGCAAGTTGTAGCCTCAGGTGAAGACTTTAGAATAAAATAGATATGTAATTCAAGAAGTTTAATCTTTGCCCGAGGTTACAACCAATCATTTTAACACGTTTATTTAATCATGCTTGTCAATGTCATGAACATGTGGCCCCGGCGAGCAAGGGCAATCTCCAACCGAACTCCCAATCGTGAACAATACGTGATCATGCTTGCTTGCTTGATATATACGTGATCATGCAATTTATTTAGTGCTCACATAGACAATTTCATGCTTGAAATCATGCAATAACCCGAGGATAACCCGACATGCCGGATTAATCCCCAGTCTCCTTCTTCCTCCGGGTGATAGCGAGTTTGCAAGGCTCGACTATCCACGACATGGTGTGTGTAGAGGACATGACCCTCTAGACACGGAACTCCTTCCACCACTAATCTCCTAGTGGCTTCGGGGGTGATCCCAACAATGTGAGGATAATTCAGGAGTTACCCGTCAGCCCTTGCTTTCCCGGTTGGCTCAAGAATTACCCTCGGGCCCACGTGCAATCATGTACTCGCCAAACATGCTTGAAATCATGAATTGCTTGCTTGAAATGTTCATGGTTTTCCAAATCATTCATAAGTATAATACGTTTTGGCCGAAAACTAGCACATAGGGGTTATAGGGTTCGTTTTACCAAAACAAAACCTCACCTTTTCTTGCAAATATAATAAAGAAGTGTTCTAAGGAGCTTGCTCCCCGTCCACGCCCTCGTGACCTGTGTAAATACGACGTATGAACATGAGACATGAACTAAAATGACCAAAATATGACGAACGGCGGAAATGTGTCGAGACGACCATGAAAATGCAATGTGGTATGATAACATGTCGTTTCACATCATATTAGCACATATTATAGCAATTCGGGGTGAAAGAAGTCGTTGGATCGAGGGGTCAAAAACGTAATTTTATGCAGAAACTTTTGTTCTGCATGTCAGGTGGGAACGGCCGTTCCGATCCCCTTTGAAAAATGGGAATGGTCGTTCCCATGAGTTCCCCAAAGCGTGCCAACGTTTTTCCCCATTTTAAAACGCGCCTAGCTGGGAACGGCCCTTCTGGCTCCAAGGCCAAATGGGAACGGCCGTTCCCGCGGTCGGCCGCCTATTTTATTTGAAAAGGTGGGAACGCCCGTTCCCGCAATGCCTTGAGGCTGGGAACGGCCGTTCCCTGTTTCTGCAACTTACAAAAACAGAGCAAAAACAGGGGATGCTCACGGGAAGCAACAAAGCAATCACCAAAAATCCATTTTGATCAACACAAGCATGTATTTCTGGAAATATGGTACATATAAGTTCAAGAAATGATATCCTAGCATTTAAACATTCAAACCACACAAGATCATCAAGAATTCATGCCTCATGCTCATGATCAAAACTTGATCATTCAAGCCAAATATCCAAGAATTCAAGCTATAAATGATGCCATAATTAATGAAATGATCACATATTCATGCTTCTAATTCTAATTCATTCATCTAGCCTATAAAACTCAAACCCTAGCTATCCCATGTATGATCAAGAATCATGGATTCATGCCAAACCAACCTTGAAACTAAGAAATGGATGAAGAAGAAGATGATGATGATGATGAACTTCCAATTCCTTGAAAGATTTCTTGAAATCTTGATGATTGATTGAAAAATCACTTCTTCTCTTTTCTTTCCTTGGAGAACCGAGAGAGAGAGATGAATATGTTGATGAATTGAAGATGAAAATGATCATGGAATGTGCAAGAAGAGATTATACGTAATTCATCATCCTTGATTTTTGTGAATTATGCTAATTGCCAATAAATCCTCCAAGAATTCAATCTATGCAATTGAGTATATGAGGTTTTAAAATATGATCAATTAAGTCCCTAAAGGATTGGCAATTAAGTCCCTAGAATTTTAAAGAATATTTAACTAGGGACAATTTGGTAATTTAAAACACTCTCGGTAATTATTTCATGCAATAAATATTTTTCGTGTCATGAAATAATATTTTCAATGATATGAATTCAAAGAATTGATATGAATAATGTTTCATGAATTTTATAAAAATATGAATGCCACGTAAGAATATATTATAAATTAAAGAAATAAAATAAAACCTACACTCAACTCACACGTGGCGTGCTTACCTGATCATCCGGAAACCGGGGCGTTACAACTCTCCCCCCTTAGAAGAATCTGGTCCCCAGATTCTCTAGTCTTGCTCGAACAACTCCGGGTGGAACCGTTTCATTTTATCCTCTGTTTCCCAAGTGGCTTCCTCGGTTTTATCGCTTCTCCACAACACTTTAACCATGGGAATCCTCCGGTTTCTCAACTCTTGGAATTTCCGATCCATGATTTTAACCGGTCTCTGAACAAATGTCAAATTCGGTTCCAGTTCAACTTCTTCCACGGGGAGAATCGTAGTCTCATCGGGGTAGTATTTCCTTAATTGTGAAACATGAAATACGTTGTGAATCCCCGTAAGACTCGGTGGTAGGTCCAATCGATAGGCTACCTCGCCTATTCTTTCAAGAATCTCAAACGGACCTAAGTAGCGAGGATTAAGTTTTCCTCCTTTCCCGATCCGGGTGAAACCTTTCCTTGGTGACACCTTCAAGAATACCCGGTCACCAACTTCAAATTCTAGATCTCTTCGGCGCTTATCGGCATAGCTCTTTTGCCTATCTTGCGCGGCTTTCATCCGTTGTTGAATCATTTGAACCTTTTCAATCATAGCTTGAACGACTCTGGAAGGCCTTTCGAATCTTTCCCCTTTCTTTACTCCTTCCTGTTTCGACCATTTCCATTCTTCCAAGTCGAAGAACAACGGAGACCGACACTTTCTTCCGTAAAGTAACTCGTAAGGAGCCATCCCGATCGAAGCCTGAAAGCTGTTATTATAAGCGAACTCGATTAAAGGAAGCTGTTCTGCCCACGAGTTCTGAAAATCTATCGCGCAAGCCCGAAGAAGATCTTCCAAATACCTGATTAACCTTTCAGTTTGACCGTCTGTTTGCGGGTGGAATGCTGTACTGAACTTAAGTTTCATACCCAAGACAACCTGTAATTCCTGCCACAACTTAGAAGTAAATCTCGGGTCTCGGTCTGATACTATGCTCACTGGAATGCCATGAAGTCGAATAATCTCTCTGTTATAAATTTCAGCCAACTTCGGAATCTTATAGGACATCCGGACTGGTAGAAAGTGAGCAGACTTTGTAAATCTATCCACGATTACCCAAATTCCATCAAACCCGCCTTTAACCTTTGGTAATCCGGAAACAAAGTCCATCGTTACTTGTTCCCACTTCCACTCTGGAATAGGTAACGGTTGTAGAAGTCCCGCGGGTTTTTGGTGCTCAGCTTTCACTTTTTGACAAGTCAAGCAATGTTTCACAAATTCTGCCACGTCTCTTTTCATCCCGTTCCACCAATAGTATTGCTTTAAATCCTTATACATTTTATTTCCTCCTGGGTGGATCGAGTAGGCTGACCTGTGAGCTTCTTCAAGTAGGACTCGTCTCAATTCTTCAGGTACTACTACTCTGTTTTTAAACCGAAGCAACCCGGTCTCATCAAACCCAAACGGACTCTCCGGGTCATCCTTAGCTTTACTTACAAGCTTCTGCACTTCCGGATCCTTATTCTGAGCCTCAAATAACTGATGCTTTAATTCCGGCTGAACTGTGATATTAGAAACCCGAGCCTTTAACACAATCGGGACAACTTCCTCACTTTCCTTTATTTCCAGACTCGATACACTCGCCTTTCTACTAAGTGCATCGGCGACCACATTTGCTTTCCCGGGATGGTGTTTAATTGTACAATCACAATCCTCTAGCTTTTCCATCCAACGCCGTTGCCTCATATTTAAATCTTTCTGTGTGAATAAATACTGGAGGTTCTTATGGTCGGTAAAAATCTCAAAGGAAATCCCGTAAAGATAATGTCTCCATTTCCCGAGAGCAAAGATCACGGCTGCAAGCTCTAGGTCGTGTGTTGGATAATTCCTTTCACATTCCTTTAGCTTTCGGGAAGCATAAGCGATCACTTCATGGCATTCCGGTGAGCATAGTATCAGACCGAGACCCGAGATTTACTTCTAAGTTGTGGCAAGAATTACAGGCTGTCTTGGGGACGAAACTTAAGTTCAGTACAGCATTCCACCCGCAAACAGACAGTCAAACGGAAAGGTTAATCAGGTATTTGGAAGATCTTCTTCGGGCTTGCGCGATGGATTTTCAGAACTCGTGGTTAGAACAGCTTCCCTTGATCGAGTTTGCTTATAATAACAGCTTTCAGGCTTCGATCGGGATGGCTCCTTACGAGTTACTTTATGGAAGTCTCCTAGTGGCTTCGGGGGTGATCCCAACAATGTGAGGATAATTCAGGAGTTACCCGTCAGCCCTTGCTTTCCCGGTTGGCTCAAGAATTACCCTCGGGCCCACGTGCAATCATGTACTCGCCAAACATGCTTGAAATCATGAATTGCTTGCTTGAAATATTCATGGTTTTCAAATCATTCATAAGTATAATACGTTTTGGCCGAAAACTAGTACATAGGGGTTATAGGGTTCGTTTTACCAAAACAAAACCTCACCTTTTCTTGCAAATATAATAAAGAAGTGTTCTAAGGAGCTTGCTCCCCGTCCACGCCCTCGTGACCTGTGCAAGTACGACGTATGAACATGAGACATGAACTAAAATGACCAAAATATGACGAACGGCGGAAATGTGTCGAGACGACCATGAAAATGCAATGTGGTATGATAACATGTCGTTTCACATCATATTAGCACATATTATAGCAATTCGGGGTCAAAGGAGTCGTTGGATCGAGGGGTCAAAAACGTAATTTTATGCAGAAACTTTTGTTCTGCATGTCAGGTGGGAACGGCCGTTCCGGTCCCCTTTGAAAAATGGGAACGGTCGTTCCCATGAGTTCCCCAAAGCGTGCCAACGTTTTTCCCCATTTTAAAACGCGCCTAGCTGGGAACGGCCCTTCCGGCTCCAAGGCCAAATGGGAACGGCCGTTCCCGCGGTCGGCCGCCTATTTTATTTGAAAAGGTGGGAACGCCCGTTCCCGCAATGCCTTGAGGCTGGGAACGGCCGTTCCCTGTTTCTGCAACTTACAGAAACAGAGCAAAAACAGGGGATGCTCACGGGAAGCAACAAAGCAATCACCAAAAATCCATTTTGATCAACACAAGCATGTATTTCTGAAAATATTGTACATATAAGTTCAAGAAATGATATCCTAGCATTTAAACATTCAAATCACACAAGATCATCAAGAATTCATGCCTCATGCTCATGATCAAAACTTGATCATTCAAGCCAAATATCCAAGAATTCAAGCTATAAATGATGCCATAATTAATGAAATGATCACATATTCATGCTTCTAATTCTAATTCATTCATCTAGCCTATAAAACTCAAACCCTAGCTATCCCATGTATGATCAAGAATCATGGATTCATGCCAAACCAACCTTGAAACTAAGAAATGGATGAAGAAGAAGATGATGATGATGATGATGAACTTCCAATTCCTTGAAAGATTTCTTGAAATCTTGATGATTGATTGAAAAATCACTTCTTCCCTTTTCTTTCCTTGGAGAATCGAGAGAGAGAGATGAATATGTTGATGAATTGAAGATGAAAATGATCATGGAATGTGCAAGAAGAGATGATACGTAATTCATCATCCTTGATTTTTGTGAATTATGCTAATTGCCAATAAATCCTCCAAGAATTCAATCTATGCAATTGAGTATATGAGGTTTTAAAATATGATCAATTAAGTCCCTAAAGGATTGGCAATTAAGTCCCTAGAATTTTAAAGAATATTTAACTAGGGACAATTTGGTAATTTAAAACACTCTCGGTAATTATTTCATGCAATAAATATTTTTCGTGTCATGAAATAATATTTTCAATGATATGAATTCAAAGAATTGATATGAATAATGTTTCATGAATTTTATAAAAATATGAATGCCACGTAAGAATATATTATAAAATTAAAGAAATAAAATAAAACCTACACTCAACTCACACGTGGCGTGCTTACCTGATCATCCGGAAACCGGGGCGTTACAACTCTCCCCCCCTTAGAAGAATCTGGTCCCCAGATTCTCTAGTCTTGCTCGAATAACTCCGGGTGGAACCGTTTCATTTTATCAGGGACTTAATTGCCAATCCTTTAGGGACTTAATTGATCATATTTTAAAACCCCATATACTCAATTGCATAGATTGAATTCTTGGAGGATTTATTGGCAATTAGCATAATTCACAAAAATCAAGGATGATGAATTACGAAAATGACCCCTCGATCCAACGACTTCTTTGACCCCGAATTGCTATAATATGCGCTAATATGATGTGAAACAACATGTTATCATACCACATTGCATTTTCATGGTCGTCTCGACACATTTCCGCCGTTCGTCATATTTTGGTCATTTTAGTTCATGTCTCATGTTCATACGTCGTATTTGCACAGGTCACGAGGGCGTGGACGGGGAGCAAGCTCCTTAGAACACTTCTTTATTATATTTGCAAGAAAAGGTGAGGTTTTGTTTTGGTAAAACGAACCCTATAACCCTTATGTGCTAGTTTTCGGCCAAAGCGTATTATAATTATGAATGATTTCAAAACCATGAACATTTCAAGCAAGCAATTCATGATTTCAAGCATGTTTGGCGAGTACATGATTGCACGTGGGCCCGAGGGTGATTCTTGAGCCAACCGGGAAAGCAAGGGCTGACGGGTAACTCCTGAATTATCCTCACATTGTTGGGATCACCCCCGAAGCCACTAGGAGATTAGTGGTGGAAGGAGTTCCGTGTCTAGAGGGTCATGTCCTCTACACACACCATGTCGTGGATAGTCGAGCCTTGCAAACTCGCTATCACCCGGAGGAAGAAGGAGACTGGGGATTAATCCGGCATGTCGGGTTATCCTCGGGTTATTGCATGATTTTAAGCATGAAATTGTTTATGTGAGCACTAAATAAATTGCATGATCACGTATTTATCAAGCAAGCAAGCATGATCACGTATTGTTCACGATTGGGAGTTCGGTTGGAGATTGCCCTTACTCGCCAGGGCCACATGTTCATGACATTGACAAGCATGATTAAATAAACGTGTTAAAATGATTGGTTGCAACCTCGGGCAAAGATTAAACTTCTTGAATTACATATCTATTTTATTCTAAAGTCTTCACCCGAGGCTACAACTTGCATGTGACGTGTGATATATATATTACTATTGCCCCTCACTCAGTCTTCGGTAGACTGATACTTCACTTTTCAGGTACCTTTGAGCGTGGTCGTGCTAGGCGGGTGTCCGGTCGTTCGAGTTTTGCATTTTCATGAGTCTAGCACCGTACCTTCATGTATATTACTTTTGAGATATTTCATGTTATTGATCGGTGTTAGTACTTTTGGATACATGGTTATGTATATTATTAAGAGATGATAATGTATTGATAGTTAAAGTGGTATCTATAAGTATTTATTCGGTAAATATGGTACCTATATGTATGAATGATCTCATTGCTTCCGCTTTCATTATCATGTTCGCTTTGATGTTGTTGGGGAGAGTGTCCCGCCTAGCTCGTCATTGTTATTGTCACCCGTTCGCTATAGTTTTGGTTTATGTATGAACTTTCCATTTCATACGTGGATCGAGGCTATAGTGCGGGGGATGTGGTGCCCAGGGGGTTAGGGTGCTACATCTACAGGCCTGTAGCCTCTGATCGATTAGCCCCACTACTGCATTCATAAAATCCTGGGGCTGTGCCTGGGCAGGTGGAGGAGGTGGTGATCTCTCGCGGCGATGCTGTCGGCGGTGATGATGCCTGTGCCTCGAGGATCGGTCACTGGAATGTCTGTCGTGCTCCATCCTGAAATTAGATCACTAAACATGCGTGGCTTGATCAATAAATGCAAATGTGCGCACACAATTTCCATAATATCAAGTAGCTCAAATAATGCGAAGAAATAAGTAATTCAGGTAAGTCAACCCAATGCAGACTCCCAAATACCACATAATCCTATGCCGTGCGACCTAGACTGACTCGACACGACTCGAGAACCTCGGTTTTGCAACCGGGCTCTGATACCACCTCCAGCACCAGTAGCACCTCCGGAGAACCCCATTTCTACCATTTTACGAGAGTTTCAGAACCAGCGTCCCCCGAAGTTCTATAAGGAAGACGATATACAGGCAGAGATGTGGCTAAAAGAGATCGAAAGGATTTGGCAGCTTATCCCTTGTGACAGTCAGGAGAAGGCTCGCTGTACACTTACTCTTATTTAGGGCGAGGCCTATTCTTGGTGGGAGAGCACCCAGATCGTTTTGGAGGCAGCTGGGACAGAGATTACTTGGGAGGTCGAGATGTAATAGCCAAAGGTGCTTTGTCCCACATCGGATTGGAGGTGGGCTTGAAGCCACTTTATAAAGTGGTGGATCCCCCTCCCCTTGTAGAGGCCTTTTCCTGGGTGGTTCCCTTCGGGGTCTGGTTCCCACCTGGGAGAAACAAAACCGTGAGGGTGGTTCCCTTCGGGGTCTGGTTCCCATCCAAAGCGGACAATATCGAACGGCGGGTTTTCGGGCTGTTACAAATGGTATCAGAGCCGGGGACCCGGATTCGGTGTGCCAGCGAGGACGCTGGGCCCTCTTAAGGGGGGTGGGCTGTAATAGCCAAAGGTGCTTTGTCCCACATCGGATTGGAGGTGGGCTTGAAGCCACTTTATAAAGTGGTGGATCCCCCTCCCCTTGTAGAGGCCTTTTCCTGGGTGGTTCCCTTCGGGGTCTGGTTCCCACCTGGGAGAAACAAAACCGTGAGGGTGGTTCCCTTCGGGGTCTGGTTCCCATCCAAAGCGGACAATATCGAACGGCGGGTTTTCGGGCTGTTATATTTCTGCATAGCTTGTGCATCTCCTTGCACTAGCTTTAAACTCTTGTACTCAACAATATAATTTCTAACGTCTTTTTCATCAAACTCTAAATTTTCTGGTCCTCCAGCTTGTACCATTAGAGAATGATAAATCTTGTTAATTCGAACTCCAGAATCAGAATTTAATTCAAGCCGTTTCTTTACTGCTGTACTCAAGCTCTTATGTGATTTGTAAAACCGCACACTAGATGGAGTGGTATTGTGATTGTGATCAAGAATAACTTCTTTAACCATCCATTTACCAAGATTAACTAACTTGATCCTTACCATGCTGGACAACCAACTGTTTTTCCTGGTCTAAGATTAGTCACTTTATTTTCTTCTTTATATCCTTGATGGACATAACAAAGTACAACACCTTATTTTCATGGCCTTTTCTTCCTTTATAAGAATTTCTCACTCTAATTCTGAAACCCAAATTTTTGGCATAAATGTTATCGAAATCATAAGCATCATTATAACATTCAAATTCCATACCTATACAGGGTGGAATTGGTATCTCCTTTGTTAGTGTAAGTAAATTATTATCTCCAATCTCGATGGTTTTACTATTTGAAGGTACATCTTCCATCTGAAAAGTATGTACGAATGAGAAAATATAAATATTTTATAATATAAAGTTATTTTATAATATAAGATTTAATGTTCAAGCAATACCTGTTCACACAACAAGTTGATTCTTCTTAATAGCTTTTACGTGTCAACTTTTTGGGAGAAAAAGGAAAAAAAAAAGGAAGGAAAAGAAAAGAGGAAGAACAAAATTTAGAAGCAAAGAGAAACACAAAAGTTTATGATATGATTTATACTTGTATATTGGTGTGAATTCTGGATTTAGTTTTTATTTTGCTATAAATTCTTGATTTACTTTGGATTTCATCGGATTCTTTAGTGATTATATTTTTCTTTTACAATTTTCCTCTCAAGTTTGATAAGTATTACTAGAATCCTAATCATATAGATTAATTATTTTCTTATATTTTTAAAGTTCTAAATTTATTAGGGTCTTTATGATAATAATTAGAGTTTTACTTTGTATAAATCATTATTTACTAGAGAAGATAATTGATTATTCGTGAGAAAAAATAAGATAATTAATTGTCTGTAAGGAAAAATCTCACAGACGTCTGTGAGATTAGCATAGTCCTTAAAATTACATAAAATATCTTAATTTTTATCATTTAGTATCAGAGTATGTTTGATTCAAAATAGCTTTGTATAAACCATGTCTTATGTTGATGATAATTTAAAGACCTCCAAAATTTAGCTGAAGCTGTGAGGAAATATGATGTTTGTTAATAGAGGAAAAGGCACAACGTGAGGTTGCAGAATAGAGACTCTCCCAACAAGTTCAGGAGCTGACCATATCTCAGAATGATTTGAAGGGAACAATGAACAAGATGATGTTGAGGCTGTTCAGGTGCAAATTAATAGTATAGCAGAGCAAATGCATGTTATCATGATTGATCGTGTTTTGGCGAGTAAGCATGTCGTGTTCACTTGGGCCCGAGGGTAGTGTATTGAGCCAACCGAGGAAGCAAGGGCTGACGGGTAACTCTTGCACTATCCTCACAACTTTGGGATACCCCCTGAACCCACTAGGAGATTAGTGGGGGAAGGAGTTCCGGGCATAGGGACTTATGAACTCTATGCTCACCGTGATTGGGTGGTGGGGCCTTGCAATCCCACCATCACCCGGAGGGAGAAGGGGATCGTGAAATTGCTACTTGTGCACCATAATTGATTGCATGATCACTTAACCTATTAATAACTTAATCATGGTAATGATCACTAAAGGAGTAAAGGTTGGAGAATTGCCCTCACTCGCCGGGCCACTGATTGAATTGAAGTGATAATGATTGTATGGTTAAATGGATTAGTTATAGTCTCGGGCAAGATCTTTTCTAATATTGAACTTATATTGTTTCTTTTAGTAAAACCTTACCCGAGATTATGACTTGCATGTTATTTGCGTTACTATCTATTTAAACCCCTCACTCAGTCTTTTATAGACTGACACCTCACATTTTCAGGTTGCAGGGTTCGTGCTAGGCGGGATAGAGTCTTTCAAGTTGGGTCTAGCACTTGTCTTTCTCATTTTCTTGTACATTATTGATGCATATATAGATTGTTATAGCTTTTGGTACTTTTGTATGTTGTATTTTAGTTTTGGAAGGTTGAATTGTATATGTAAGTAATGAAGTTGAACTTGAAGGGTGATAATGAAATGCATGTATATAAAATAAATTCAAATATATGCAGAAATCCCACAATCGGTTTATGCAGAGATATATTTAGATATATATAAAAATCTCTCAGTCAGTTTATGCAGAAATATAAATAGATATATGCCGAAATCTCAGAAAACTTAAACAATATCAAGTTTCAAGCAGAAATCTCATCATATATATCAGAAATTTCAAATTTCATAACAAAAACTCAAACATAGATATATGCCGAAATATATAAAAATACTCAAATAAATATATTTGCAGAATTATATAAAAAATCTCAAATTTTTGGCGAAAATTTCTTTAGAAATAAATAGAAATTTAAAATTTTATAACACCCCCAAAATATCTTCAGATATAGGTAGAAATCTCAAATAATTTTTTTACAAAAATCTGAAATCCAATAGCAAAATTTATTTAGAGATATATAGAAATCTCAAATAATTCTTTTAAATATATAAAAGAAAATCTAAAATCTTCTATTTATTAAAGAGTGAAAAAAAGTGGAGAGTCCAGAAACAATTATATTTCTAAGAAAACTCAAAAATCATATGTTTACCTACGTTATCGGAAAATGCAGAATCCAAATCCAACAAAAAGGAAGAAGACCGCCCCAACAAAAGGAAAAATAACTTGTGTTTTGGTGATCTAAAACATATATTTTTCAAATTAAGGTGTTTATGATAAATTCTGAAGATATTTGGTCCTCTTTATTAACTGCCCCAATTTTAAATTAGATCAACTACGTACTAGATCAAGTGTGAGTTAGAAAAATAATGGGCTACTAATTGATTGAATTGGATTAAAAATGAATTTGAAATGGATTGTTAATGGGTTATGATGGGGTCTAATCCGATGTGGCTCGCACCACCACTTAAGACTTTTATTGAAGTGAGAGAACCACTGGTGAGGTTGTGCTTGGGCAGGGAAGGCGTATCGAAGTAAGATAGTAAGAGGGTGTGAGTTCTACCAGTTAGGCCAACACAGATGGAGGGTGTGAGTAAGATGGAGGGTACAACAACTCAATGGTGGGAGAAGTTTGCTAGGGAGAAGATGGTCCCTGAGACGGATAACAGTTAGCTTATTTATAGTTGAGGGTGAGAGCCCTTTTGGTAATTCAGTGTCAAGTGGTCCCATAAGAGACGTTGCTCGGAACATGTGGCCCAATGCAAGATGTTTTGAGGTAAAGACATTTGTAGGCCTGCCATAAGGATAGTTGTAATGCGCTAGTAGCAGGTGCAGTGCCATGTACTAGGTATCAAAAGGTACTGGAAGGCGGTTACCGAGGGGTTAGCGCTCAGTATAAGTGTCCATCAAGTACCCTTAGGGGTGAGAGGGATTTGAGGGGACCCGACCCTTTTGATGGACCCTGTATCAGCCTTACTGGGCATTAACTTCGAGGGGCTGCTTTGGCACCTGGAAACCATGTTGTGGGCTCAAGGGGAGTCTTGTGGTTTTTCCCAACTATAAGGATTTTGACTACTTCCAAGTAGTCTACACGGGCAGATGAGTTGGCCCCCATATTACAGGTGGCGAAACCATGAGGGTCCACGTGTCACGATGTGGCCTTGTATTGGGCTCTATCAAGTTAAGTCCACCTTATTAATTTTAATATGATATTACTATTTTAGTCTTGCCATTAATTGAAAAGTACAATATTATCCTTAAAAACATATTTAAAATGTTAACAAAAAAATAAATAAATAAAAGTCTCAAATTGGACGATACGAAAATCAAAGAATTAAGTATCTGAAATTTACGCCACTTTCATTTACATGTTTTATCTGATTTTACCCAAACAATGAAATTTCAGTGTGTTCCTTTTTTTATTATTTTTTTAATATTAATTTTTAATCACACTAAATCCTAGGGTGAATAGTTTTAAGTTTTAGAGATTAAAAGTATTTTATTGTGAAATAAGCTTTAGAGAAGGATCAAGTGGGAATCCATTAACACCACTTCCAGACTATTAAATATATTTATTTCTGTTGAAAAGAGAGATTGGCAATTCTTATATCTCAAGCGGTTGTCGATCCTCCTAAGTTACAACGCCTTTTAGATGCATGAAAACACGTTAAGGAAACTAATAATTGAGCCGGGTACGCATCATTGGCCCCATCATCGCTTCAATTATATCGTCCTTTCACATGCGTTTATACGCAGCTGGCCAAAACAATGGCCGACACAAGTAAGTGGGAGTGAAAGCAGATTCCCACACCAAACAAATTAACAAAGGAAAGTAATGATGGATAATACAATGGGTCCACCACTACCGACTCTTAGCTAAAATAGCTGGCATGCATCGTTACAGCTGTAAGACATGTGAACCTTAACTAGGTCCACCACTCAGCAAACCAAGGTAGCTATCATACAGCCACATTATTGATACAATACGTAAGCAGTGACGCTATTTCAATGTTTACTCGGATATGATTCCTTCCAAATTACCAAGTGCGTCTTCCAGTTTTCCTACGGTCTCAAGCCTTTCTTAGGAATAGTGCCCTTAAAGCAGCTTTTGCCTTTACTATTTCCTTGTAAAATCACAAACAGTATTTGAATAAGAAACAAGATGATTTTGTTCATAGGCAATCACTTTTTTATGTGCTTATTTATGTCTGCTTGGGTTGACTGTGTTTTGCATGTATTGAACTCCCCTAATCCGATGAGGCCATTAAGAACTTTGTCGTTATGGGAACGACACATGAAACAAGTTCTTAACTCTATAGGCGAGGATTAGAAACTTCTCCAAGTCGAGAGTCCGACAGACAGTGGGAGTGTCGACCTTGACTCTACTGAGACTTGCTTGTGTGATTATGTCCTTTTGAAGGATCACTCAGTTTCATGGGGTGATAAGTGCATACGATGATGTGTTCATAATACATGAGGGTGATTGTTATTAAAACTTCATCACTGAGATGTCCCGTGTGAGAACATTCCTAAATGGGAAAGGAAGTCTCCTAGAAACTTCTAGATTAGGAAATATCTCACAGGTCAATAACGTGATTCATTAATCCTTAGACTTGAGATTCTGTAATGTCTCATATGAGCTAACTTTGTAATCTTTGATATAGGCTCAAAAGGGTGTCAACATACTGGCACCTGAACCACGGTCTATGTTGGGAATACACAAGTGGCATGTGTAGAATTAGTAGAATCAACAAAGGACCTACACTTGTTGCAAGAACAAGAATGATCTCTTACTGATTGAGTTGTTCGTAGTCCATTAAACTTAAACCCTTGGCCAAGGTGGATAAAAGATCAAGACATTAAGAAAATGGGATTTTCTTGGATAGAGGTCTAAATGGATATGAAACGAACTTAACTTTAAAGATCAAGAATATTTAGGCTCTAAGAATCTTCCCATGCCTTAGTTCTTGATTGAGAGATGGAGTTGTAGGAGGATCGTATTTCACTGTATGTTATTGACTGAAAGGTTCTTCAATTCATTTCGTTATTCGGATAAGGGTCACACACCCATTTATAGATTACGGTAGTGTGATCTGTGAAATGATTGATTAATTAATGAATTAATTAATTACTGTCACTGCTAATCGAATAATGAACTTAAAGGGTCACACAAATGCCAGGACACGAGGGTTATGGTAGGATGTTAATATGATTAACGAAGGATCAAAATGATTGATCAAAACGAGGCACAAAAACATGACACGTGGCTGCCATGTGTCACGCTGCCAACGTGGCTGCCACGTGTCACGCACACATGGCTTCACGCGTGGCCTTGTGCGTGCAATTTATTTTGTACGCAAATTATTTTCTAGAATTAATTAATTAAATTATAATTAATTAATTTAAGTCTTTTAATTAATTTTGAATTAATTGTTAAGATTTTATTTATCAACCTTAACCCAATAAATAATTAATTGGGAATTTAATTATTTATTGAATATTGACTTTTAGCTTTAGGAAAGTTGAAAAGTCCAACTTCCTATTGTAGGAGAGAGAGAAAGTTGATTCTTGCTAGACTTGGAGAATAAGTTAGGAACTTATTATTCCAATTAAATTATTAATTAAATTAGTGAGCAAGAAAACAAAGCTCATTAGGTTTAGGAAACCCTAAGGGGCTCAATCCACCTTGCATAAATACAAGGGTGAGGCTTCTCTTATTCTTTAGACCAACACTCATGAATTGTTAAGTTTTTTAGAAGAATAAAAGAAAAGTTTTCAAAGAAAAAATCCTAGCCTTAACACAAGCTATAGAACTAGCATTCTCACTTGATTGATCGTGTTCTAGGACTGGTGTGGATACTCTTTGGAGGGTCGCTGCTTTGGGATCTATCGAGAACCGTTCAAGGGACATTCCGCTTGAAGGGTGTTCAGTAGGCGGTACTGAAATCACTAGAAAGCTTCAATCTACGTAAGTTTCTAAACACCCTATGATACGATACGAGAATTGCAAGTCTATGATCAATCTTTTGGAAAAAATTTTAAATTTTCGCTGTGTTTCTGTACTCGTTTTCCAACATTCCCCTCGTAATTCTTGAGCCCAATGTCATTGGCCCAATTGAGTCCTGAGGTAGCCCAACTCTGTATGGGTCATTCCAAGTAAAATTTCCAATTCTGATTATACTCTTGTGGCCTGTTGTTTGAAGATTTCAATCAAGTGTGTCATGATGGTGTGGTCTTCACGGGGGGTGTTTTGAAGGAGCAAGAGTTTGGATGTGGCTTTATCAAATTCTTGGATTCTTCTTAGGTCCCCAAGCTGATTAAACTCTCTTGTAAGCCTTTGCAATCCTCGTGTGGCCAAATTGTTCTCTGTCAAAATTGAATCCTGCTCCTCGCATCCCATATTGTCTCCTGATATCTTCCATGGTTATGTGATAAACACACAATTAATGATTCTGGACAATGAATCGGCTAATATGTTTTGTTTACTATCTATACGCTCAAACTGGACTATAATTCCTATTCCTGTAATGTAATCAACAAATTTAGCCCATCTAACTCTAGAAGATTTGTTGCTATTGTTCTTGTTATGGAATGAAACTATGGCCTGGCAGTCGGTGTGAATGGTTACTTCCTTCTTATCAAGATAGAAAATTTTAAAATTTTCTAATCCCTTTTGGACTGCTTCAATCTTAGCATCAATAGTGGATTTTAGGGCTTTGAATTTTCCACTTGCATAGGCGCAAACCTTCTCTTCTCTTCTCAGATCATTTTTAAACTTCTTCCATTTACAAACTACGCCCCACCCTTCCATACAGCCGTCCACCTCAATTATGACGATGGAGTTTTCCGGTGGATTTTCCATTTCGGGAAATTTTTTTATTTTCTCCTTGATTCGCCTCACAATTTCCCAATCACTGGGTTTCATTCTTTTATCCCCGTGCGGACTGGTTTTCTCATACAGTGGCCCCAGGAGAATGTTTAGGTTGGGAATTGTTTAACTTACAGGTTCCAGATGAACAACTGATTTCAATATCAGTAATAGAACTTTGAACAATCAAAGTTTTATACCAGAAGGAACAGAGTACGCAATGTAAGCACAAGTAAAGCAACACAAGATATTTATAGAGGTTGACTCACCACAATTGTGAAAACACAAATTGGGCAAGTTAGTCCTCTACCTAAGTTTGTTAAGCTTAGGATTTTAAATGGAGTTTCATTAAGAGCAAGATCAAGTGAAGCCTATGTAACAAAGACTATGGCTTCAGAACTTGATCCAAGGTACAAGATACAAAGAGCTGAAAGCAAGAAGTGAACCTATATAACAAAGACTATGATTCAATCAGGCCAGCAAGCTGAAAGCAAGGTAGGAACCTATGTATCAACGACTATGGTTCCACCAGGCCAGCAATCAAAGGGCTATAAAATTCACTATGAGAAATCAAAGGAAAGCTCTATGTGAATTTGTCAAAAGACAGCACTTTTCAATGTATATCTTATGAACCTATTTATAGATCTTCACGGATGACCGTTGTAGTCTTTAACGGTTATTTTTGCACAGTTTCCAAAAAGTCTTCAGCTTCTGATATTGTTACTTGTTGACTTTCAGTTCCCCTGCAAAACAAACATTTATTAGGTATCAACAAAAAACCACTCTTAATTCCACTAACAATCTCCCCCTTTTTTTGAGGATGAAATGTTTGTTTGCCAAAACTCCCCCTAAAAGGTTGCTCCCCCAGTCTTAGTCCTTCTCCTTGTTCCTGCAAAAATTGTTAGTCCTTGCACAAGTATATTTCAAAGCAGATAAGCTAGGAGATCATTAATTTAGGACAAAAGTAAGTTCTAAAAAGATGAACATAGCCATCATAAAGTGTTAAGATGGACGCAACCATCACAAAAAACTGTCAAACTGTCTTAAGATTCTTCAGCCTTCCTTACTTCTTCACTACTCCTCCTCATCCTCGAAAAAAGTTACTTCTTCAAACACCGGGTAGGAGGGCGGACTGTATGTTCAATGGAAGCAATCCTGGTAGTGAGATTTGCCTGCTCTTGTTGAATAGAGTCCAAGTGATCATTAATCTTTGCGAGACTGGAGCGTATTTATTCTGGATCAATCTTGACTCTTGGTTCTTTCTTGACTGGGGCAGAGCGGCTCCATGTGCAGCCTCTTTGTCATAGACAAATTTCATGTGGCTGAGAGTCTTCTTGTCAAACCTTTTGTGGTACTTGGGATTCTCTTTCCAGTTTTCTGGAAAGGGAATTTGCTTACGGCCTTTCAAAAGGCGAGTGAGTAACATGAAATATGGGAGCTTGGTATTGTTGACATAGCAGTATTCCATGTTGCTTAGAATAATGTACCCAAGATTGACCATTTCATTGATAAGAAAAGCATATAGAAGGAAGGTACTGACATAACTCATGTTGGTGGAATGGTTACCTGATTCCACTGATCCAGAGAGAATGGTGTAATTTATCATTTGATGGACCAGTGCATGTTCCGGGGAGAGAGCCCTTAACGCTTCACCGCCTCCAAGAGATAGTTCATCACCATTCCATAGGAGTTTGATGACATCATCCCATTTGAATTTAGGGTGATCAATCCAGGCACCAATTTCAAAAAACTTTATTTCATTGTGAGGGTACCCAAGAGTGAGTTTATGGATCTAGGAGTGAATGAAACTTGCTCTCCCATTACATAGGAACTAACTTTGATACCAGAACCATAAGGAATTTTAATAAACTCAGCATTAGCATAAAACAATTTGCCAAGTTAAGGATATGCAATTTCATCAATCTCAAGGAGTGGTTTCCAACCCAGTTCTTCAAAACGAGTGACAATAGAGCATGAAGGGAAATGAGCAAAGTTGATAGATCTACCTTTGTTCCACTGCCGATGAAATAAATCGTTTTCATAGTATTCTTGAGAGTCAATATCATGAAAGAGTACCTGTGTCTTGACTGAATCAAAGTCTATCTCTTCAGTTTTGTGAACCACTTCATACAAGGGAGGCTGTTCATCTTCTGAGAAATCAGTATAGACAGCATCTTCGTCTTCTTCGTCTTATTTGTTTGATTCTTCAGGAGGACATACTTTTGAAACGATGCTAGAGGGTTTTGAGGAGGATGGTTTGGCATTATTTGGATTCGAAGTTTTAGGGATTGTCTTTGAGAGATTTGATATCGGAGATGTGGAAGAGGGAGATTTTTTTGAGGTGTGTCCTTTGGGCTTAGAAGATGTGGTTTCTTTTGGGTGAGATTTAGACCAAATATCTAAAGGGACATCATCATCTGATTCTGTGTCGGATTCGGAAAGAATTTTCCTTTTGGCCATCTTCTTTGTAAGAGCAGAGGTTCAGAGAAAATTTGAATGAAGAAGGGTTTGAATAACCTTAGGGTTTGATATCTCCGGACTTGAAAGGTACCATTAAATGTGGTTTTTGGTGTCTTTTCAAACATTGAGAATTTCAACCTTCAGACAGTTTTAGGTGGCAAGAATCAGAGTGATAAAAGCGTAAGAGTGAAAGACATGAGTAGGAAAAACGTTTTTCAATAGACTTATGCAATTTTATGAAAAGATAGAATACCCAACTGGTATTTAATAGATTCAAATTGTTCCAGTGGAAGAGGTTTTGTGAAAATATCTGCCAATTGATCTTTACTATTAACATGTAGAATTTTCACAGTTTGATCTTGAACGTAATCTCGTAGAAAGTGATGTTTAATCTCAATATGTTTAGTTCTAGAGTGAAAAACAGGATTTTTTGATAAGCAAATAGCACTTGTATTGTCACAAAAGAGAGGAATTTCATTGAGACTCAAACCGTAATCTGATAATGTCCTCTTCATCCAAATGACTTGTGTACAACAGCTTCCCATGGCTATGTATTCAGCTTCAGTTGTTGAGAGAGCTACAACTCCTTGCTTTTTGCTTGACCAACTTACAAGGCTCTTTCCAAGGAGTTGACATTGCCCACTGGTACTTTTACGATCCACTTTGCACCCTGCATAGTCTGCATCAGAGAATCCAACAAGATTGAAATTTTCATGTTTGGGATACCATAAACCGACATCCATTGTTCCATTAAGATATCTAAGAATCCTTTTGAGAGCCTTGAAATGTGATATCTTTGGATCTGATTGGAATCTTGCACATAAGGTGGTTGCAAAGAGAATGTCAGGACGACTAGCAGTTAAGTATAGTAGATTTCCAATGATTCCTCTGTATAATTTTTCATCAATGCTTTCTCCGAGAGGGTCTTTATCAAGTTTAGTAGAGTGACACATAGGAGTGGCCATTGATTTGGAATCAAGCATTCCATGTTTCCTGAGTATTTCCTTGGTATATTTTTCTTGTGAGACAAAGGTTCCAGAGGAAGTTTGTTTGATTTGAAGTCCAAGGAAGAAATTCAACTCCCCCATCATACTCATTTCAAACTCAGCTTTCATACAATGTGAGAATTCTTCACAAAGTCTGGAATTTTGACTTCCAAAAATGATATCATCCACATATATTTGAACAATGATAAGACTTTTATCAGTGGTCTTTGTAAAGAGTGTGGCATCAGCAGTACCAACCGAGAAGTTATTCTTAATCAGATATTTTCTGAGTCTATCAAACCAAGCTCGTGGAGCTTGTTTTAAGCCGTAAAGAGCTTTTTTCAGTTTGTAGACATGTTTCAGAAAGCATGGGTTCTCAGACCCTGGTGGTTGACTTACATAAACCTTCTCAGAGATGAATCCATTGAGGAATGCGCTTTTGATGTCCATTTGATATAGAATGAATTTGTGAAAGGATGCAAAGGCAAGAAGAATTCGAATTAACTCGAGTCTTGCCACAGGAGCAAAGGTTTCTTCGTAGTCTATTCCTTCATGTTGGCAATATCCTTTAGCCACAAGTCTGGCTTTGTTTCGAATTACTTCTCCATTTTCATTCAGCTTGTTTCGAAAAACCCATTTGGTTCCAATGACTTGTTGTTCTTGGGGTCTCTCAACAAGTTCCCAGACATCATTTTTCTGGAACTGATCAAGTTCCTCTTTCATAGCTTTTACCTAATATTCATTCACTAGGGCATCTTTCACATTTTTTTGGTTCATCAATTGAGAGTAGACTTTCATAAGATGAATTTTGGATCATTTGAGCTTTAGCTCTAGTCATGATACCAGCTTGTACATCTCCAATGATTTTATCAATTGGATGACTTGAGGCATGTTTGAATTTTCTTGAGACATTTGCCTCTCTTGAGCTACTTTCATGATTTGTGTTATCAAGCTCAATGTTTTCATCAACATTGTTTTGAGATTCATCATTTCTCGCAAATTCATCATAACTTGTGTGATCATTCTCAGGGAATGGTTGTGGCCCTGTAGGATACGTCATCAAATGACTCTTGTCATGAGGATCAGATTCATCAAAGTTCACACGTATAGATTCAATGACAGTTAACTTCCTTTTGTTATACACCCTGTAGGCTCTGCTGTGATTTGAGTACCCAAGAAAGATTCCTTCATCACTCTTGGAATCAAATTTTCCACGTTGATCCCTATCATTGAGGATGAAACATTTACACCCAAATACTCGAAAGTAAGAGATGTTTGGCTTTTTTCCATTCCAGAGTTCATAGGGTGTTAGCTTGAGTAGAGGTCTTAGAAACACTCTATTCGACACATAGCATGCTGTGTTTACAGTCTCTCCCCAGAAGGATTTAGGGACTTGATATTCATTCAACATTGTCCTAGCCATTTCTTGAATAACTCGATTTTTTCTTTCCACAACTCCACTCTGTTGTGGAGTTTTAGGTGCAGAAAAATCATGAGTGTATCCTTGATC
The DNA here is from genome assembly GCA_037501455.1 of Lantana camara. Lineage (NCBI taxonomy): Eukaryota > Viridiplantae > Streptophyta > Magnoliopsida > Lamiales > Verbenaceae > Lantana > Lantana camara. The sequence continues at coordinate 46,468,867 of CM074859.1, forward strand.
ATCACAGAAGTTTGTGAAGTTTGAATCTTCAAATTCCATCCCATGATCGCTACGAATTTTCACAAATTTTCCCCCTTTTTCATTTTCCAACCATTTGACAAGAGGGACAAAGAATTTGAGCACTTCATTTTTGTGTGCTAAGAACAGAACCCAAGTGTATCATGTATAGTCATCAACAATAACCATTGCATATTTCTTTTTTCCCAGAGATTCAGTTCTCATAGGTCCAAAAAGATCAATGTGAACTAGTTCAAGAGGTTGATCAGTTGTAACATTTGGTTTTGATTCGAATGAAGTCCTGATTTGTTTACCCATTTGACAAGCATCACAGACTTTGTTTTTAACAAAGTTTACATTTGGCAGACCTCTCACAAGATCTTTCAAGGAAAGGTGTGAGATTAGTTCAATATTAGCATGTTCCAACCGTCTATGCCACAGTTGAGTGGTGTCATCATTAGCAACTAGACATTCCACATTTTGCTTAGCAAGATTAGTTAGAGTGAAGCAGTAAATGTTTCTTTCTCTTTTAGCTGTAAAGACAGCTTTTTGGTTCTTTGAAACCACGCATTGTAATGCTGAGAAATTGACATCAAAGCCACCATCGCATAATTGACTAATACTAATGAGATTGTGCTCTAACCCAGTCACAAGAAATACTTTTTTAATACAGGTACCATTTAAGACACCAATAGTTCCTTCACCAACAATTTTACCTTTTGTGTTGTCGGCGAGGAGAACATTTCCTCCTTCAGTATCTTGGATCTTGATGAAGCATGACTTGTCTCTGGTCATGTGACGAGAACATCCACTGTCCATGATCCATCTGCCTTCCTTTTGATTTTCCTGCAACCTTTATAACTTTAGGTCCCCTAGATGGTGAGGGTCCTTCATTGTTAGACTTATGCTGAGGAACTTTGGGCTTCCATACCCAAGTACCAGGCCTTTTACCTTTTGAATTTCTTTTGAAATAGCAATCATTTATAGTGTGACCAATTTTGTTACATGAGTAACATCTCAGCATTTTCTTCTTCGAGCAGTCGTACGGTTTATCGACTCTGATTTTTAAAAACCTTTTCAAATCTTGATTTTCCCTTTTTACCGCCTTAAGAGACTCATATAACATTTTAAAATTTCTTTCCAGCTCTTGTCGGCTAAGGGCCTTTCGAAACTTGTGAATGCTTAATTCATAATTGAGACTAAAAATTCTATCCACAAGTTTTGAATTTTCAACTTTTATCTCTTTAAGTTCTATGACAAGTGATTTCAAATTTTTTTCAAGTTCTTGTTTCTCATTCTCAATTTTTAAAAGACTTCTTTCAAGAAAATCAATTCTAGCACTGAGGATTCCAGGATTTTCAAATTCCTCAGGTTCTGATTCGGGACCATAGGTGGCTTCAGATGGAGCTTTAGAAGATACCTGAGATTTTGCCATTAATCCATAGTGATTTTTTTCCTTATTCTTCTTTCTTTTTCTTGGGATAGGCCCCTTTTTTTTGTTGAGTGCTTCCAACCCTTTTTTACTTCGCCAGGCTTCATCTTCATCATAATCTGTAAGGCTGCAAAGACATTCATTACAGTTAGGTGTTTTAAGAGATAACTTGACTCGGTCATGGTGTGCATTTTGCAGACTTCTCCACACATCATAGGCCGTAGCACAGCTTTTGACACTTATTTGTTTGTCACGACTGAGTGAACTTATTAGGATAAGCTTAGCTCTGGCATTCAAGGACAATATCTCTTTTTCATCTTGCAGATATTCATATGATCTTGTTGGGACACTGGTTCCAGGTTCCATTCTTGGAAGAATTACACTTTTTTTTATTGTGATTTCCCATAAGTCAAAGCTTATGGCTGTTAGATATTCTTCCATATCCGTTTTCCAGGATAGAAAGTTTGCTTCATTGAGACGTGGTGGATTAAGATTGATTGTTGTTTTCAACAACATTTTCATTGGATCTTTAACTCTTGGCTTGTTACGGCCAAAAAGAACGAGTACCAGCTCTGCTACCACTTGTTAACTTACAGGTTCCAGATGAACAACTGATTTCAATATCAGTAATAGAACTTTGAACAATCAAAGTTTTATACCAGAAGGAACAGAGTACGCAATGTAAGCACAAGTAAAGCAACACAAGATATTTATAGAGGTTGATTCATCACAATTGTGAAAACACAAATTGGGCAAGTTAGTCCTCTACCTAAGTTTGTTAAGCTTAGGATTTTAAATCGAGTTTCATTAAGAGCAAGATCAAGTGAAGCCTATGTAACAAAGACTATGGCTTCAGAACTTGATCCAAGGTACAAGATACAAAGAGCTGAAAGCAAGAAGTGAACCTATGTAACAAAGACTATGATTCAATCAGGCCAGCAAGCTGAAAGCAAGGTAGGAACCTATGTATCAACGACTATGGTTCCACCAGGCCAGCAATCAAAGGGCTGTAAAATTCACTATGAGAAATCAAAGGAAAGCTCTATGTGAATTTGTCAAAAGATAGCACTTTTCAATGTGTATCTTATGAACCTATTTATAGATCTTCACGGATGACCGTTGTAGTCTTTAACGGTTATTTTTGCACAGTTTCCAAAAAGTCTTCAGCTTTTGAAATTGTTACTTGTTGACTTTCAGTTCCCCTGCAAAAGAAACATTTATTAGGTATCAACAAAAAACCACTTTTAATTCCACTAACAGGAATGTATGCCCTTGCGTAGTTTATTATCCCGAACCAGGATCATAGGCCTTTCTTCTCTTTAAGTTTGGCCTCATCATAGTCCGAAATTTTTGTGATTATGTAATGTTGCTGCCTTATTTTTCCTTGGCCAATTGTTGCTCCAGGGAAATCAATCTTTTCCACTACTACTTTCATCTTGATTTTTGACAGCACCAGTCCTTCTCTCTCACATATCGAAAGTATTTTCTTCAGATGGTCTCCGTGCGATTTTTCATCTTTGGAGAAGACCAAATATCATCAATGTAAACTGCTACAAAATTTTCACAGCCCCGGAAGAAACTGTCCATTTTTCTTTGAAAGATTGTAGGTGCATTCTTTAATCCAAATGGCATGACAAGACATTCATATAAGCTTTCAGGGGTTATGAACGTTGTCTATGGTATTGACTCTTCTTCCATGGCGACCTGATGGAATGCACTCTTCAAATCGAACTTGGAAAACACCTTTGAGGATGATATCTTCTAGATTATGGTGTTGATTTCAGGTAGCAAATACTGATCTTTGTAGGTGTTGTCGTTGAGCGTTCGATAATTGAACACCATCCTCTCCTTTCCCTTGACCTCTTTTCCGGTTGTGGGATCAATTGTTATCCCAGACTGAACGATCATAGCCATAGTCCTGTGCCTGATTTTACTTGGCCTTATGACTCCCAGCTTTAGGAGCGAATCAACATGTTTCTTAAATTGATCCTTCATTAGTGGGGTCACATGCTTGAGAGGCTTGTCCTGGATGGTTATATTTGGGTTGATCACGTCTATCTTACATTTGCCCTTATTCTTCTGCCAATGTTGTAACGGCTGATCGCCGATGTAGCCCTGCTTCACCATCCGTTTTAAGATGTCAGCAAACCTTCTTTTGAATCTTGTCCCGATCTTCAACTTGGCTTGTTCCAGATCTTGTACGGCAAGGAAATCTTCCTCGTTCATCTCCAGTTCTGAGATGGTTGTGTTTGAGAACTCCGCATCAGGTTGAGTTTGTATATTGGTCACATTTTTGTAAAATTTGAACATATTCTTTTCAATTCTTAGTCCTCCATACATTAACCTAATGAAATTGCAGCCTAGTAGCATCTCGATCCCTTCCAAATTCATACTTAAGCAGTAGGTGAAAGGGATTCTGAACTTGTTTCCAGCAATTTCAATTTATCCTCCTTTTATCTTTTTAATGACCATTTGCTTTGAGTTTACTCCTCGGTAGGCCACCTGGTACGGGCTTGGTTCAGTTCCCTCTTTTGGGATCGCCTTTTCCTCTATACAGCAAGTTGTTGCTCCTGTGTCAAGTATAGCTTTAATGTTGAATTCTTTCATTCCTGGTATGAAAAACTTGACACTCATGTTGTATAGGTTGTACACCCTTTTTCGTGGCGGGTTCATGCTTTCGCCTATCTGCAAGCCTGTTTCCTCCTGCTCCTCCAGGCTTTCGTATTCCTTTTACAATACCTTCTGGAGCTCCTTATCAATTTTGGCTTGCAATCTTTCATTTTCCTCTAACAAGAATGCGCAGTACACATGTTAACCTTTCAAGGTCTGTGTAAGCACGATCTTGCTTCTCCGTTCCCCCTTGGTATGGATGTTGGAGAATAAGTATTCTCCGAATTTGTGACAATATGTTTTGAGTGTCATCTGCCATTTCTTGCAAGGTGTTGAAGTCATCTGCATAAGTTAGTCTCCACTACTGCCATGTTTTCTTTTCATCTTCTCCTAGGAGGTTCTCAATGTAGTTTATTTTGGCCCTACTGTTTGGCCATACCTTGTCTGGCGCATCAACATGGTTTAGGGTTATGGATTCCCATCTTGAAATTGTGACTTTCCAAAACCCTATTGCTTGTGGTAGCACCAGTATCGGCCCTTGGGTTTGTTGTGTTGATGGAAGGTTCCACATGTTTTCTCCCAAGTTGTTTGTGACTCTTCTTACCCTTCTCTCCAGTGCTCCGTGGTCTGGCACATACATTGGAACCGATATTGTTGTTGGGGGCTAATTTAATGGACCCATGACTGGTTCAGTTGGGGTCTGTAGGTCGATGTTACACTGCTTAGTGCATTTTCCTGGAGTTTTTGCTTTTCTCCATCTATATCCCTTTCACTCCATAGTGGTGGATACTCCATCACTGCCTCTTCTTCTTCTAGGAATAACAATTGGTTGGTGATCATACCTGGTTAATCACCTTCTTCCTTTTCATTCTCCAATTTATCATGAAAGTATTCGTATGGATTGTAAAAATCCTCGTCATCCGCCTCTTCATATTCATCATAAATTGGTTCTTGATCCTTCTCATCATGATCCTCTTCATCGTACTTGGTGGCGCAGACCACCTGACATTCTGGCTCATCTTCCCATCCTGTTGGTACAATATTTTTTATGTTGACCTTTGCTGACTCTGTGGGTGTGTATTTGACTATGTAATCGTATTTTCCTGATGGTTGCCCTAGAGTGTCCCATCCATCCCTTTTGGGATATTTATCTTCCCGTGACTTTGAATATCGACTGTGGTATTGCTCGCTGATCAAAATTTGAATCCCTCAGATATCCCAGACCTTCATAGTTCTCTCAGTTCATCATCAGTATATTCAAATATTAATGCTAATTCTTCTTCATCAGGAACTGGGTTACTTATATCCGCTTGGCTAGTATAGGGACGTTCACGAACCGAGCAGATTCACGAGATGACCGAGCCGAACTGGTTAAGGTTCGAATTTGAATTCGAAAAGTTCAAACCGAGGCCGAACCGAGCCAAGGTTCGAACCGAACCCGAACTCAAACCCGAACCTTTTTAATCTTGTTCATGGCTCGCGAGCCGATTTACGAGCCGACTTATTATATTTCAAAAAAATATTATATATATTTATATGTATATCTATATATATAAATATATATGTTTATATATCCACACACACACATATCTATATATACAATATTATATTTTATTTTTATTTTTAAATTATATCTTAGGTTCAAACTCAGGACCGAGCCGAACCCGAGCAAAACCAAACTCGAACCATTGGACGAGCCGAACTTCGAATAAAAAAAATAGGGTTCGTCGAACTTGAACTCGAGCTCGAACTGAGCAAATAAGTTCAAGTCGAACCTCGAGCCAAAAAAAAAATAGCAAAGTTTGGTTCGTATACATCCCTAGGGTAGTAGATTCTCCTATTACTATATAATTAGAGAATTTCATTGATATTGATCTATCTATCCATGTACGGATATCTACCTTTTTGGGCTTCCTGCTGATACGCCTTCGTTCCGGTGGCCTTAGCACCCATCTTTGTCCTTGTAGCTGTTTAGTCGTCTTCTTCTCGCCCGGGACTGCTTGGATTCCTGTTGTTGCCAAGTCTTTAGCCACATTTTGGACATTGTAACGAAAACTAGCATAACTGGTATTTGTTAATCTTCCCACCAGGGCTTTTGTGATCATGTAACGCCCCAAATTCCGGAAGTTCAGGTAAGCACGCCACGTGCGGGTCTTCGGGAGTTGGGAGTTTAAATTTATACATTTACTTGCTTATTATGATCTCTTTATAATATTGTGCGCATTATACATTTCTCTATATTTATATGAATTAACTGTTAATGTGAAATTCATGAATTAAGTGATAATGTGTTTAATTGTACTATGTGACATTAATTGATAATTTCATGAAATTATGAACTTAATTGCATAACTTGGTTTGAAATAATGGATCTTTTGGATAGAGATGATACTTGATTGCATTCATTTAAATAACCTAGGGACTTGTTTGCAAATTGGGTACAATTGTTATGTTTAGTGGATGATATAATATAACTAGTATATGCATCTCTTCCAACACTCTCATACATTACATACATACAAGAACCTCACACACACACACACTAAGGATCGGTATATACACCTCAAGAGAAGGAGAAGATTTCATCTCATAATCCAAGTTATTTTGGGGAACTTCGAAGCTAGAAGCATCAACATCTTCATCTCTTCACCTCATCATTTCTCTTCTTTCATTTCAAGGTAGATTTTGGAGAATATTTGAATCTCTTGATTGATTATATGAGTAGGGTTTGATGTTATCTTGATGCTTTTATGTGTAGTCATGATTAGAAGCATGTTTAGCTCATATTTCCTTCATTTCTTGCATGAAACATGAAGTTATGTGAAAGTTGGAGTATATGAATAATTATGGGGTTTTGGGGCTTAATTCTTGGTGATTTGATGCATATTTATTGGTTTAATTGTTGTATAGTTGAAGTATATTATGTATATGTTGTGTTTGAGCATTTTTATTGGATTGAATTTGGTGTTTGGGTTGGTTTTGCATGGAAACCCCTGTTTTCTCCCCTGTTTTTCTGTCACGCACAGGTGACACGGGCGTGTCACCTTTGCTTTGTTTTGGGTGACACGGGGGTGCAGGTTGGCTGGTGTGGTTTCTCTGTACCGTGACACGGGGGTGTCACGGCTTGCCTTGTTTTGGTGACACGGGCGTGTCACCTTCCTTTTCCCACTTTTGGTCCGCTATACCGTGACACGGGGGTGTCACAGCTTAGTGTGTTTTGGTGGCACGGGCGTGTCACTCCTTGTTTTCATGCATATTGTTTTGCGTGCTTGGTTGTACGTGTATGTGTTATATACTTGGTTTATTGACAATCATGCTCGTATTTGACATTCAATAAATCGTTATTGCATAACATATTGGTGCATGATTTTGCCGTTCGTCATAATTGGTCCATTCGAGTCGAGTCTTATTTCACACTCGTCCTTGTTGCACAGATCACGGTCCCGGTTTCGAGGAGCCCGCTCAGTAGGGTGCTCTCTTGCTTCTTTGTGGTCGTCTGGTCAGGTGAGGTTTAATTTCTAGATATATAGAACCCTTACAACCCCTATGTGACTATTTCGGCCAAAATGTATATATATATCTATAGTTTGCGAACTTTATGACTTTCAAATGATTTGATAAAATTGATTGATTGATTGACGGATTGATCGTTTTGGGCGAGTATTGAATTGCACTGTGGGCCCGAGGATAGTGGCTCGAGCCAACCGGGAAAGCATGGGCTGACGGGTAACTCGAGTGCTATCCTCACCATTTGGGATGACCCCTGAACCCCCTAGGAGATTAGGGGAGGAAGGAGTTCCGGGCTTAGGGATTCATGTACCCTCTGCCCAGACTGATTGGATGGTGGGGCCTTGCAATCCCACCATCACCCGGAGGAAGAAGGATGGACTGAAACTGCTAATTGTGCATAGTAAATAATTGCTTGATCACCTAATCACCTAATAAATTGATTGATTGTACACGGTCGGAGAAAGGTTGGAGAATTGCCCTCACTCACCGGGCCACATATTGATTGTATTGACTTGAATTAATTGGTAAATGGAATTAGTTGTAACCTCGGGCGATAGTACCTTCTCCTCTAATAATTGTGTTTGATTTCCAAAAATTATTACCCGAGATTATAACTTGCATGTATGTGCGCATATATTTATTTATACCCCTCGCTCAGTCCGTTTGGACTGACACCTCAACTTTTCAGTTTTGCAGGTTCGTGCTAGGCGGGAATTAGAGTCTCGTGTCTTTTATTCGGGTCTAGCACTGCACCTTCATACATTGTACTTGTGTTGATACTTGTTATTTTGTAGTATATCTTGAATTACTTGGATTGATATTGTATTGGTATGAATTGTCGGTACCTATAAGTAAATATGTAAATATGGTACCTATATGTATTGAATGCTTTTGCTTCCGCTATTTTATTGCTCTGAGTTGTTTTGGTCTTATTTGAGGGTACCCGCCTAGCCTTGTGTTTTTTTTATTGTCTCCCGTTCGCTATAGTTTCGGTTCATGTATGAATTGCCCGTTTCATACGTGGATTGAGCCTATAGTGCGGGGGATGTGGCGCCTAGCGTTCCGGGTGCTACAAATCAACAGGTTGGACTCCCTGTGAAATCCTTCATATCCCTTCGCATGTATTGATATCTGTACATGATTGTAAAAATCGTGTATAAACATGATGTTTGGTGTCAAATACACCGATTGTGTCCCATGTGTCATGTCTACCTCCATAGTTCCGATTATGGAGTTATCATTTTCCCACCTTGTGTCTCGGACGAAAACAAGCACCTGTATACCTGCATCTCGTCGATGTAAGGCGTGAATCCTTATCATCATTAATCTCAGATGTATGTGCTGGAGCCCTTCCCTTGATAAGGCATTATAGGAAGTTTGGTTAATAAAACCAAGATCCCGTTGTTGCCCATCTTCAGTGACCAAAATTCTTTCTTTGGAGTAGTGTTGGTATACTCTATGCCTGAAATTGGTCCATCCTGAATCGTGCAATGTTTCTGCAGGCACCAAATTGGCTCTCCTCCTTTGGGATACTTTCAGCTCCGCCTCAGGGTCTAGTTGGCTTTCTAGACTCCTTTGGTATCTCCTTTCTCTAAAGGGTCTGGCTATCGTCCTCTGAGCCTAAACCCTCAACTGTTGCATACTCTGGTATGACCGGATCTGGTCTTCCTGGCTTGGGATCATACTTTCTCGCCTATTACCTTCCATGATGGGAGGCAACTCCTCTGTTCCTCTTGAACCGGTTCATCTCCTTCTCATGCCGTTGTTATTTTCTTAAGACAAACAAAGAGTGAGTTCAAGTGCTTGTTGATTACCACAAGCCTCGCAAGTCTCCTCTTCTGTTGAATTGGTTCTTCGTACCACAGATCAATACCCTCGAGTCTAGTCTGTTCTCTGAGAAGCTAGTTATATCTTGTTTTGTATAGAAGATACGTGCTTCGCATTAAAGGACTTCTGTTTCTTTTGAGCCGGTTGATTTCCTTATGCCACCGCCAATAATTGGATTTGTTGTTCGTGCCTTTTTATTTCTAATATTGCAAAATTTATCCTATCCGAGGCAGATCTGATTTCTATGAGCCCTTCCGCTTGTTCCAAATAAAATAAACACAAACCAAGGAATGAGGGCTCATTGTCAACTTTGTGGGCTAACAGCGTGCCCGTTGTGTGCAAGATATTACCTTAGTTTTAAGGTAGCACCTGAAAAACAAAGGAAGGAAGTCAACAATAAAGATCAATTGATCAAAGAACTAATGGTGTACAACGCATTCTTGTTAAAGAAAAATGATAGATTGCAAGCCAAAATTGATAAGGAGCTCCAGAAGGTATTGCAAAAGGAATACGAAAGCCTGGAGGAGCACGAGGAAACAGGCTTGCAGATAGGCGAAAGCATGAACCCGTCACGAAGAAGAGTGAACAGCCTATATAACATGACTGTCAAGTTTTTCATACCAGCAATGAAAGAATTCAACATTAAAGATGTACTTGACACAGGAGCAACAACTTGTTGTATAAAGGAAAAAGCGATCCCAAAAGAGGCAATTGAACCAAGCCCGTACCAGGTGGCCTACCGAGGAGTAAACTCAAAGCAAATGGTCAATAAAAAGATGAAAGGAGGACAAATGGAAATTGGTTGAATCTGGTTCAGAATCCCTTTCACCTACTGCTTAAGAATGAATTTGGAAGGGATCGAGATGCTACTAGGCTGCAATTTCATTAGGTCAATGTATGGAGGACTGAGAATTGAAAAGAATATGATCACATTTTACGAAAATGTGACCAATATACAAACTCAGCCTGATGCGGAGTTCTCAAACACAGCCATCTCAGAACTGGAGATGAACGAGGAAGACTTCTTTGCCATACAAGATCTGGAACAAGCCAAGTTGAAGATCGGGATAAGATACAAAAGAAGGTTTGATGACATCTTAAAACGGATAGAGAAGCAGGGTTACATCGAGGATTATCCATTGCAACATTGGCAGAAGAATAAGGTCAAATGCAAGATAGACGTAATCAACCCAGATATAACTATCCAGGACAAGCCTCTCAAGCATGTGACCCCACTAATGAAGGATCAATTTAAGAAACATGTTGATTCACTCATAAAGTTGGGAGTCATAAGGCCAAGTAAAAGCAGGCACAGGACTATGGCTATGATCGTTCAGTCTGGGATAACAATTGATCCCACAATTGGAAAATAGGTCAAGGGAAAGGAGAGGATGGTGTTCAATTATCGGACGCTCAATGACAACACCCAAAGATCAGTATTCGCTGCCTGGAATCAACACCATAATCCAGAGGATATCATCCTCAAAGGTGTATTCCAAGTTCGATTTGAAGAGTGGATTCCATCAGGTTGCCATGGAATCAATACCATGGACAGTGTTCATAACCCCTGAAGGCTTATATGAATGGGTTGTCATGCCATTCGGATTAAAGAATGCACCTGCAATCTTTCAAAGAAAAATGGACAGTTTGTAGCACCCTTCACGTATGGATGCCACACTCCCGCACTACAGCTTAGGCCACATACGAAATGGGTAATCCGTACATGAACCAAACTATAGCGAACGGGTGACAAAGAAAAAAAGAACCAAGTAAAAAGAACCAAACTATAGCTAGCTAGGCGGGACTAATCTTAACCGGAAAACCACAATGCAATAAAACGAGCGGAAGCATAATAATTTTCAAGTATCCCAAGTCATACTATCTTCTAACTCCATATATCAAAACATTATCATCTTCCAAAATACATAACATGTCCAAAAGTAATAGATACAATACATGAACGTGTAGTGCTAGACTCGACTGAAAACAGAACAGGACTCTGACTCCCGCCTAGCACGAACCTGCAAAACACTGAAAGGTTGAGGTGTCAGTCCAACACGGACTGAGCGAGGGGTATAAATAAATATTAGCGCAATTAACACGCAAGTTCTAATCTCGGGTAAGGTTTTTTAATAAAGGAAGCAACATAAGTTCAATACTAGAATAGATCTCGCCCGAGATTACAACTAATCCATTCAATCAATATAAACGTTATCAATTCAATTCAATTCAATCAGTGGCCCGGCGAGTAAGGGCAATCTCCAACCTTACTCCAATTAGTGAACAATACCATCTTTAGGTTTTATTTCAATAATTATCATACAATCATTAGTGCACACTTAGCATTTTCACGAACTCCTTCTTCCTCCGGTGATGGTGGGATTGCAAGGCCCAACCATCCATGAACGGTGTACGTCGGGAACATGACTCCCACGCACGGGATTTCTTCCTCCACCAAACCTCCTGGTAGATTCAGAGATGATCCCAAAATTGGTGAGGATAGTGCAAGAGTTACCCGTCAGCCCTTGCTTCCCCGGTTGGCTCAATACACTACCCTCGGGCCCATGTGAACACGACATGCTTACTCGCCAAAACATGATCAATCAAGATAACACGATTATTCAATAGATCACGAAATCATTTACAATCGATAGAGATTTTTAGAAAGATATATACATATATATATATATATATTTTGGCTGAAAACATCACGTAGGGTTGTAAGGGTTCTATATATCTAGTAATTAAACCTCACCTTTACCGAACAACCAAAAAGCAAGAGGAAACCCTAAGGAGAGTGCTCCTTGTCTCGCGGACCGTGATCTGTGCAACAAGGGACAAGTGTACATAAGACTCAACTCGAATGAACCAATTAAGACGCACGGCGAAGTCATAATCAAGATATTATGCAATAACAATCAAGGAGTGTCAAGTAGGAGCATGATTATCAATTAAGCAAGTATATATATCACATAACTCACATATGGGATCCAAGGAAGTGAAAGAAATGCAATAAGAATGGTTTTGGTGAAGTTTGGCCAAAACCGACAATTTTTGGAAATGTACATGTTGTGGGAAAACTGGAATATCTTAAATTCTAGAAGTGGGAATCGAGTTTTGTTTGTTGGATATGAAAGTAGACACATAGACCTTTCCAACGCTATATGGCACGTTTTCTAATTCAAACCGAGGTGAAAATGGCGTTGGTTTGAAGTTGGACAAAATGCAGGAAAATAAAAGGTGACACGCCCGTGTCACTAAAATACACTAAGCCGTGACACCCCCGTGTCACGGTACAGAAACTCAACCCAACGAACACCCCCATGTCACGCTGAAGAGGGGAAAAGCGACACCCCCGTGTCACTGTGCGTAACAGAAAAACAGGGCAAGAAAACAGGGGAGGTCGCGGGAAATGGTTCCCAAACCAATCAATCACCAAACTACATCAAATAAACACTTGAAAACCAACATATAGCATGTATATGATCATATATATCCATTAATCATCATATAATCCAAGGAAACATGCATCAAATCATCAAGAATTCATCATCAAAATCCCATATAAACTCATGTTTTCCAACTTTCCTCTAATTCAAGAATTCATGCAAGTTATGAGATATAATGATCCTAAACATGCTTCTAAACACTTATAACCAAGGAATCATATCATATTTACCAAACCCTACTCAAATATATCTCAAGGGATTCAATCAAATTCTCCATATACCTCAAGATGGAAGAAGAAATGGATGAAATGATGAGATGATGCTTCTAACTTGTATAATTCCTCCTTGAATTTGGCTTGAATTTGATGAAACCTTTCTTCTTTCCCTTGATGGTGTTTGAATCGGTTTTTAGCGTGTGAATGTGTGAAGTCTTGATAAGAATGGATGAGTGGAATGTGTGTATATCTTGCATATATGTTATATTGTATATAATGTATGTAATGTAACATAATTATAGAGATATAGATTATATATGTATAAAGTTAGATATTATGCATAATATATATATAAAAAGATCCTTAGTGCTCTATTAATGTATATACATATACAATGCATGTGTGAGTGTAGGTCTTCCAAGAATTAGATGAATCACCACAATTTGCATGTTAGTCCCTTATGTATTTAAATGAATGCACACAAGTATCATTTCTAACAAATAAACATTTAACTTCCAAATCATGAAATGCAATTTAGTCCATGAATTCAGGAAATGATCAAATAAGAACATATAAGAACATTTAATCATGTTGCAATTAGTTCACGTAAATTCCACGTTAATGATAGTTCATATAAATGCTTGAAGGTATAATATATATAATGTTATGAAAATTATAATAATTTCACAAAACACTTAGTAATGTAATTTACATAATATCACATAATGCATAATTGAAAACGGGGCGTTACACAGTTGCTTCCGGGGGGCTGTGAAAATTTTATAGCAGTTTACATGGATGATATTTTGATCTTCTCCAAAGATGAAGAATCGCACGCAGACCATCTAAAGAAAATGTTGTCGATATGTGAGAGAGAAGGACTGGTGTTGTTAGTAGTGGAAAAGATTGATTTCCTTGGAGCAACAATTAGACAAGGAAAAATAAGGCTACAACCTCACATAATCACAAAAATTGCGGACTATGATGAGGCCAAACTTAAAGAGAAGAAAGGCCAAAGATCCCAGTTAGGTATAATAAACTATGCAAGGGCATAGATTCCTAACCTAAGCATACTCCTGGGGCCACTGTATGAGAAAACCAATCTACACGGTGATAAAAGAATGAAACCCACCGATTGGGAAATTGTGAGTCGAATTAAGGAGAAAATAAAAAATTTGCCCGAAATGGAAAATCCACCGAAAAACTCCCTCGTCATAATTGAGGTGGACGGTTGTATGGAAGGGTGGGCCGCAGTTTGCGAATGGAAGAAGTTTAAAAATGACCTGAGAAGAGAAGAGAAGGTTTGCGCCTATGCAAGTGGAAAATTCAAAGCCCTAAAATCCACTATTGATGCTGAGATTGAAGCAGTCCAAAGGGGATTAGAAAATTTTAAAATTTTATATCTTGATAAGAAGGAAGTAACCATTCGCACCGACTGCCAGGCCATAGTTTCATTCCATAACAAGAACAATAGCAACAAATCTTCCAGAGTCAGATGGGCTAAATTCGTTGATTACATTACAGGAATAGGAATTATAGTCCAGTTTGAGCATATAGATGATAAACAAAACATATTTGCCAATTCATTGTCCAGAATCATTAATTGTATGTTTATCACAGATCCATGGAAGATATCAGGAGACAACATGGGATGCAAGGAGCAGAATTTAATTTTGACAGAGGAAACAATTTGGCCACACGACGATTGCAGAGGCTTACAAGAGAGTTTGGTGTTAATCAACTTGGGGACCCAAGAAAAATCCAAGAATTTGATGAAGCCACATCCAAACTCATGCTTCTTCAAAACACCCCCCTTGAAGAACACACAATCAGGACACACAGGATTGAAATCTTCAAACAACAGGCCACAAGAGTACAATCAGAATTGAAAATTTTACTCGGAATAGCCCATACAGAATTGGGGTACCTCAGGACTCAATTGGGCTAACAGCATTGGGCTCAACAGTTACGAGAGGAAAGGCTCGAGACCGTAGGAAAACCGGAAGACACACTTGGAAATTTGGAAAGAATCATACCCGAGTAAACATCAAAATAGCATCACTGCTTACGTATTGTATCAATAATGTGGTTGTATCATAGGCACCTTGGTTTGCTGAGCAGTGGACCTAGTTAAGGTTTACATATCTTACAACTGTAGCGATGCGTGAGCTTTTTTAGCTAAGAGTCGATAGTGGTGGACCATTGTATTATCCATCATTACTTTCCTTTGTCAATTTGTTTGGTGTGGGACTCTGCTTTCACTCCCACTTGCTTGTGTCGGCCATTGTTTTGGCCAGCTGTGTGTAAATGCATATGAAAGGACGATATAATTAAACCGACGATGGGGCCCATCATGCGCACCCGGCTTAATTATTAGTTTCCTTAACAAGTTTTCATGCATATAAAAGGCGGCATAACTTAGGAAGATCGACAACCACTTGAGATCCAAGAATTGTCAATCTCCCTTTTCAGCAGAAATAAACCATGTGAGTGTTGAAAAATTAGAGTTTACCTATTCTCTTTCTTCTTTCTTTCCGCATTATGCATTCCATGCGTTTTCAATATACTTTGTAATTCACTTTGTTATTCGCCAAAGAAAACAGCATATCAAATAAATAATTTAGATCTAAACTAAAAAATATGCATATACCATTAGATGTGTCTTCACAACTCAAATCCTCTAAATTACCAAAATTATTAGTAAAAGTCGAATTTTTATTTTTGATATGTTATTTGAGGTACATTATATATATATATATATATATATAGGTCCAAAACGGGTCGAAAATTGGTTGAGTGGGCCAAAAAATGGACCAGACAAGTCCAAAACGAGCCAAATGGAATGAAAATAGATAGAACAGGTCAAAAAAGGGGAATAAAGGGGTTGAATCGAAAGGGTAAAAGACGGGCCAAACAATTCGAAAAACAAGTGAAATGAATCAAAGACGGATAAAACAAGTCAAATGTGATAGTAAGGGATATTTTGGGCATTTTTAGAAATTAGTATCAAGTATGAATCCATTAAAAACCCCGATGTTAAGGACCTACTATTATTTCAACCCATTTTGAATCCAATCCATATGGATCTATCCCCATTTAATCAAATCCAACTCATTCATTTGTCACCCCAAATTTGACCCAAGACCACACTATGTATATATACTTTATCCACCCTTACATATACAATTGCTAAGTCGACCCAAATCTGACTCAATTGGCATGAAATTCCTCCTTTAATTCGTTATTTTCAAAAACACAAAAATAACGAGAAACGAAATAGGAAAAAGTTAACAGCCTTACCGACCCCTAACATGTTTTTGTTTGTTCCAATTGTTTCAAGCCCACATACAAAATGCACAGGGGATTTGTCACCTAGCTAAGCAGGAGAAAGGGAGAGAATAAGGAAGTAGATTGACGGGGAAAAAGAGAGAGAAATCGATGGAGAAGGAAACAAGAAGAAGACTGAGAATCAAGCGAAGATAAGGCAACATCAAGGATCTAATGCTATTAAGAAACAAGTTGTGGCATCTAATGCTATTAACTAACTAGAAGCTCCCTCAAGAAGATGTGAAGCTAAGAAGGGCATCTCTAGAAAGAAATATTGGGTTTTTAAGGCGGAGGGGAAACCTCGTAATTGCTGGGCCATTTGGGTCTGGTCCCTGTTGATTTCGGGTGTTTTGTAATTCTATAATTCGGTATATGTTTAATTTTGACTAAAATAGGGATATAAATTGTAGTTTTGCTATTTTGCGGGGATGCAATTAATCCTAAGCTATAAACTAATTATTAGAAAATATTTAATTCATTGAAGTGTTAAATTTCGATCATGAACACCTATAGTCCCTTGCAAGATTAAGGCACACTTGTAGCTTAAATATAGATCGATAATCAAATTCCCTAGCTTTTAATGAGAAGATAGCAAGCAATGATTAAATCCAATTCTTGATGCTGATCAAATGAAATCTTTACTTGAACATTTGACGAGTTCTAAAAGTTACATTCTTTTGATGAATACTAACCCGTGATTTTTCGGGTCATCTTGATACTCTAGAAAAATCACATTGTAGATGCTTTGACAAAACTTGAGAATCTTGACGAGTCATCACGCGCCAGTACTTGTGGATTTCCTTGTTCAACCTGTGAAATAAGACAGCAAAAAAAAAATAAAACTTCAGGATGTTTTGAGATGCATTTTAAATTTTCTAAATTGATTAGTATATACACTTACTAAGGTTCAAGGCCAAATACAATTTATTTTGGAATGGTAAGAGTTTGGTTCTTTTGAATCATTTATCATATTTACCTCTCAAAATTAGTTTAAAAGACACATAATTCAGGTTAGAAAAATTAAATTAGTTTGAGCTTGGCTCTCTCAGTTCGCTCTCTTATATTTTTTATTTTTTATTTTTTTGGTGGAACTCAGCTCGCTCTCTGCCAACACCCTTTCTATTTTTATTTATTAATTACATCATTTTATTATATTGTAATTTATTTTTCTTTTCACATATCGTAAATTTGACAAAAGTATTGAAAACAGTTAAAAGAGAAGGCAATATATCCGTATAAGAAACTTTTTAAATAGTTTATTAGTTTACAACTTCAAAAGTTAAATAGTTAATTAAAAGAAATTACGCCTTTTTTTAAACGCTAGTATAAATAAACTGTGATAGATGAAATATACCAGTATCCCTTGATCCAAAATGAAGATATTGTCCATGCTGAGAACAGTTGAAATGCGATGAGCAATCGTGATGATTGTTCTGCTTTGCCATTCACTGGAAATTGCTTTCTGAAGCTTAGAAGCTGTCTGAGTATCCACACTGGCAGTACACTCATCCAAGCAGAGAACCTGAATGTCCACAAATTATATGTATATATGTATTTATAGTAAGTAAATTACAGTAACCTCCCATCTAAACATGTTCAAATACAGAGACTTCCCCTCTTCAATAGTTCCATAAGTATAGATACCCCTTGCAACCACCAAAATCTGATTATAACTGAAAATGTTTATCACAAGTATAGGATAACATCATCTGTACACATGTGAATTGTTTTGTTCTAAATTCTCAATTGCACCATCGTTTCTTATAATAGGCAAAGGGGGTAATGTAAGACGTAGATAAACTACAAAGGAGGTATGTGTAATTTAAAACCCAGAGGGGTACTTATGTTACTATATATAATTTAAGGGGAGGCGCAGTAGTTATTTCTTTATATATCTCAGTTTCAACAGCCACAAATCTACTGTTTTACCTTAGAAGACTTCAGAAGTGCACGTGCGAGGCAAAGAAGCTGTCGTTGCCCAACCGAAAATGTTGTTCCAGATTCTTTCACATGAATGTCTAGTCCTCCTGCTGCTTCTATTTCCTCCTTCAGACAGCATTTTTCTAGTACATTCCAAATTATTTCATCATCACTCATCTTCAATGGATCTAAATTGGCCCTGAAATTATGTGACGAAGACAACACATGGAACAGTTTTTACATTAGATGCTTATCATGGCGTAAAACAAAAAAAAAAAAAAAATTCTCTGTTTCATTTCCTCCACACTTCTCAGAATACCTTAATGATCCTTCAAACAGGAATGGGCTCTGAGGAACAATAGCAAGTTTGGAACGAAGATCCCTGACAGGAACCTCTGCAATATTTAAACCATCCACGAAAACACATCCACTAGAAACAGGGTTGAGACGGAATAAAACATTCAAGATACTTGATTTTCCAGCACCAGTTCTTCCAACAATTCCGACCTGATTTAAAAATCAGACCGAGTTAATTATCCATAGAAACTAGCATCCAGAGAAAATCGTTAAGAGTGCAAAATGAGAAATATATATAATTTAATCGTGTGTCCAAAATTTAATATTATGAAGATTATAAATATTTATTTGACCGTTCTATGTGATTATAATTCTTATAGTGCATATACTAAATTAACCGTAAGTAAATGAAATTAAATTAAACATGATGAAAATTTAAAAAATATAATAAAAACACATTTAAAAATTATTGAACAGCAAATGTAAGAGGTAAGGAAACAGCTCAGTAAGTAAAAAGAAAAAAATAAACATACAATAGATGATGAGGAGAGAGTAATAATCCATAAGAATTAAAAACTACTTTTTCGGTTTTATCAATCTAATTAAAAGGATTAATAAGACCAACGGTAGTTATTACATGACTCTTGTGCTTTAAATATAGCAACATGATTTTCATATGGAAGAGATTTGCATAGTTATGGTAACTCTCAAATAAATAACTTAACATAAAAATACAGGAAGCTAGTGTGCATTCACTTCCTTGAACTCTATTTTTTTAAGGTAAATAAAGAATATGGGAAAAAGTCAGGAAACTAACCCGTGTTCCTCCAGGGATATTAAAAGAAACATCAGACAATGCAGGAGGCAAAGACGGCATATATCGAAGGGTCACATTTTGGAACTGAATTTCTCCTTTAGACGGCCAATTTGGACCCAATGAACTTTCTCCAGTCAGCTTTTCCTGAGAGATGTCCATGTACTGGAACCACATAAAAAGGTTACCAACTTCATTAAAATGCTAACACACTTAAGTGCATCTAAATTCCTTCAGTTCACCATATTACAGTTGATTACCACAAGTTTGAAAAATATATAAACCACCTTTCAGAACTCCTAATATTACACAAAACACCACATGAAAATGAGAATATTACAGGTAATGTTTAATGTTTTGAGGCCCCTAGAGGTGATTCGTATAGCTTCTAAGAATTTTAAAGGAATGTTGATGAAACTCACCTGAAGAACCCTCTCAACGGAAACCATCTCCTTTTCCGTTTCAGTAAAGCTTGTTAAAAAGCTTCCCAACAATGACACAATTGGGGAAGCATAAGACAGTGCCAGCCCAACCTATGAATAAAAACCATCATATCATGGCATAAGTATTCCGGAATTCCTTTTTATTTTTTATATTTTTTTTTATTTTTCACAATTCTTTTTTGCCACTATATGTTTTGATTTAGTGGCACGATAATTACCAGCCCTGGTGTACCCAAGTTGAGCGGGATACGTCCTTGTGTTCCAACAATAGCCATCACAGCAACAAATGAAACAATAAATGCTGCCAACAACTAAAATCAAGTTCATGGGTTAACAATTGCAAAATGAATAAAATGAACAATTTATTACAGGTAAAATGAATAGTCTAATACATTGTTGGTTAAATATCATTTTGTATACCACAACTGCACTTAATTACAATATTGATACCATACTTCTCACTAATGTGATACTACGGGTTTCAACTTGCATCAATTTTGATACATTTGCAAATTTAACATTTGAGACTTGAATACAACATGGAAACCATGTAGTTCCACCAGTTCAAAACATTCGGGCAATTTCCACTGGTCTCAGATTTGATACCATAAGTTTCAAATTTATTAAAATTAATACAATTTAGTAACAAATTCAAGACATCTAAACAGAATGATATCATATGTGACATTAGGTTAAGTTATGCTTCCAAAAGTGAAATTATCCGTACACACTGCAAAATTCTGAAAGTTCATCATCAACCTGAAGACGAAGGGAGAGCCATAGACTTGCAACGATTTCTGTGTAGGAAGTGCGCTGATATATTTGCACATGCTGCATGAATCTAAATAAGAAAAAGTCCTGCGGCAAATATAAAACAGTCAAAGCTCAGAGTTCACACAGATTTAATATGGCAGAAAAGAGGATTTATATTTAAGTCAAAACACAGCAAAAGAAGGTCAACTTTTACCACGGAATTAAAAGCTCTAATAGTAGAGGCACCATCAAGTGTCTCTGTAAATGATGCATAAATAGGTGAACGAGAAACACTGTCCAGTCTCCGCAATTCCCGAGATGTTGATCTGTAGTAAAACTGAAACTTCTCACATTTAGTAAACTGATAGACACTGCGTATTATAAAGAAAAAATTTGCTTTTGGAGAAGCTGAGGTTGTAATATAGATTATAGTATTCAGTAAAATATTGAAGAAATAGAACTTGAGTAGCACTTCTATTACAATAAACACACTTCCATTTATTTACATATTAATCCAGAGTTGGTCCTTGGTGCTTTCAGCTTTTTCAGCTTCTAGCTTACCTAAGCAAAAGTCAGTTTTCTCACCTCCCAAAGTGCTGGACACAAGCAAAAAGCAAAGTGAATCTTTTTATAGTTTGCAAACTGCACCATAGTCCGTTATCATATTTATAAGCTTCTCAACTAGTTACACTCAGTTAATTTGATAGAATCATATCTAAAAAGCTTTTATATAAACCAAAAGGATTTACTTCATGCCATTGCCCAAAAATTTAGAAAATAAATGCTGCAAACCTGTAATTTTCTGTAGATGAACCAAAAGGGTACTAATAACAGCAGAAACGTGATCTGCATGTAGTAAGTACAGTCATTATTCCAATCTATTAAATCTATTAAACAAGTTAAACAAAAAACAGCTTATGATACCTGTACAAATGACAAGACTATGGCAATTCCCAAAAGGCCCACAAAATTGGCTAGGAGAATGTTGAGAATAAACGGAAGAGAATCATCAATTGTGTAGAGATCTGAAGATAACCTATACTAATCAAGTTAGCATAAAAGAATAAAATTAGAAATACCTATATATTACGAAGGAAATAAAAAATTATGCTACCTATTTAATATTCTTCCGCTTGGAGTCTGATCAAAAAAACTAATAGGTGCATTAATGAGGTTGCATAACAATTGATCATGGACTCTGATAGCAGCCCGTAAACCACCAAATGCAAACGCAAATGCCCTCATCAAAGTCAACGATGAATTCAACAAACAAAACATACACAATATGACCTGCAAAATCAAATAGTAAAGGTAGGGCAAACCAGGTTAGTATATCCTGCAACTTGGGTGTTGTCTACTGTGCACTTGCATGCAAAAATTTGGACTGCTCACCAAATAAAAGGTTGTCGAAAACTTGCTTCGGCCCATTGTGTCAACCCAAAAAGATAACCACAGATCGTTGCCATTACGGGAAGCTTGCATCAAGATTGCTGAGAGGAATGTGATAACCGTTATGAACCAACCAGCAAATGCAGCATAGTTTCTGTAGAAGATGGTGTTGAGAACTAGTGAAGTTGTGATTATGCATTTATTTGATCATGGAATAATTACCCAAAAAACAAGGTTTTCCTTAATCACAGAAAAACCCCTCTATCTATTGAGGTTACAATTACCACCCTTGGGTTTGCTTCCATCTCACAAATGGCAAAATTACAAAACCATCCCTCAATCTGTGATCGGTCCATGTCAGGTAAATATGAGGGTTTTTGTAATTGAGGCAAAACTTAGGGATTTGGTAATTATCCCATCCGGTTATTAAACCTGTGGTTTTGTAGCAGTAACTCACTTGTATACTGTTGATTCAACTCTTCCCTCTTTTCTCATCTCAACCTCAATGACGTCGAAGGCTTCATTTGAAGTGCTCAGACTCTCAACTTCCTGGGATTTCTGTGGCTCTCCAGAAGTATTATTTGCTAATTTTTTTTTCTTTTGTATTTCGTCAAGTGTATCAAACTCATCTAGTGATAAAAATGACATCTGGGGATTGAAAGATGAATTGGACGGACTTCCTGCCCATTTTACATGCCCTTTATCCATCACAACCACCATATCAGCCATATGTATTGCCTGCACATATAAATTAAGATTATCAACGTCGACATGGTTGATTTCCTAGTTACATGTATAAAAATGTAATTCAATATTTTATGATGACAAACAATATTCTTTCCAGAAGAAATGTAGCAGCCTGAGGTAGTGAATTGTATGGCGTGAAACGAAAAAATTACACAAATTCAAGGCCATCTGCGAAGAAATACTCTTGAATTCAACCTTAAAAAGGAAAATAGATAATGATTTGTAGCAAACAGTTTGTACACTGTTGGTTTTGAGTCAGACAATAGAGAAGAACTAACTGAAAATATTGTTTACAAAGATATTACAACCATGCATCTTAAAAAGTTTCCGTCTCAAGATCTAAATGCAAACACCAACAATATCTAGAGCTAGATATCAACAACATTACATGAAACAAGAAAGCATGATTTTTTTATTTCAATGTTCGAGTTTGCTCAGCAGGTATTTTAAGCCCAAGAATTTTCCAAACCTGAATATTATGTGTACAGAGAATGACTGTTTTCTGGTTCATAAAAGGGCCACGAATTGCGTTTTGTAGAATTGAACGAGCAACATGTGCATCAACTGCACTCAGAACATCATCAAGCAGATATGTCTCAGAGCCATGATAAAGAGCCCTGTCCATCCATGCCAATGATAAGACAAAAGGGACTAAGAGAGGTTCAAATCAACAATCATGATTCTCCCAAAAAAGTGTTACCTGGCCAGTGCGAGACGAGCTCTTTGCCCTCCAGATAAGTTAATCCCTTTCTCACCAATAGTAGCCATATCACCTCCCATCATTAGAGAAATATCAAGATTCAGAGCACATGCATGTAATACTTCTGCATATCTGCCCAGGTGAAAGGATGAAACGATTCATTGAATATATATATGAATGTTATCAGGGTTTTTCACCTTTGGGTATAATTTAAATTCGTGGATTCGTAAGTTTATAAACTTGAGTATTTTAAGGAAATAGAAATCTATGAACGGAACACTTTTTGAACTGGCATATGCAAATTCGTCAATATGAGTTCCTATTTGTTTAGTACATTCCACTTACAAGGAATTATCCAAAATATTTATTAAAAACATTTCTTATTGAAATTGAAAAAAAAAAAATTCCTATTAGACATCATTATTTCATTTCATTTGTTCAATTCAATTTGAAGAAAGTTGGACAATATGCATGATCTATTGGAGGCTCATTACTTCAATTTATATAGTGAAAAATCAACTCACTTTTTCAGATAGAATTTCCTGTGGTTCTCGAGAAAAGACAGTGAAAAGAATTATCCTTGAGTAGAGAATAGAGGAATGTATAAGCCAATGTAAGTGCAATCTCGAAGTTATCATCAAATATAAAAAAAAATGAAAAAATAAAATAAAATACATTGGGTTTAGAATACTCATTGGCATTAAAACTAGGCATACTTGAATGCCTTTCCAACTTAAAAAGGTATATGAAATAATTGACAGTACCTTGTGTGATCGTAGTCCTTGCCAAGCAAAATATTATCACGGATAGTTCCGGACATTATCCAGGGGACCTTAAGCAAACATAGAGCATTAGAATACGCATCAAAGACTGCATAAAAATAATAATATTAATAATAATAATGATAAGATGATCTACCTGTGGCACGTATGCTTTGGATCCACTAAAATCTACTATTCCATTGATGATCCTCATCTCACCGAGGAGCAAGTTTAAAAGGGATGATTTACCAGATCCAACCTGCAATTGAAGTTTAGATTGCCAAATTATTAAATGTAATTCATTAGATCTTACTCCAATAGTATATTAACACTACTCTTTCATGCTTTATTTCTTTTCCTGTTTATATTTAAAAAATAATAACAATTTGTTTCACAGATTATTTTGTCAAAGGTAAAAAGAATGATGAAGGATTATTCACCTCTCCAATTATAGCAACCATGAAACCCTTTGGCATTAAAAGATTTACATGTTCCAAAACCATATCAAATTCCTTCACATCATGGCTTGACCATGTACAAGATGCATCACAGACAGCAACTGCCGTATCTTCAAAATCAGACTTCTCATCATTGACAATTATAGATGAATTGTCAAATGCATTATTGTCTTCATAACAAGAGAGAAATCTGTTCAACCGTCTGGTAGATATAGCTGCCTGGACAAATGCATAACCTTATTCAAATTTTATCACATTCAAATTAAATTATTTGGTTTCATAGCTAAAACTGACACTTACGTCTATCAAACCATTGATGACCCACGGGAACGAGTTTAAAGGAGAAATCAGATTATTAAACAGGGCTAGGCAAGTGAAGACCTGAAACTCAATACAATTTGAAAGTTGGTTAAAATTGCAAAAACTGTCCTCTAAGAATGTCCATTTATAGTTTATATGTTCTTTATTTTGTCAGGTTTCAATAGTACATTATTTTTTTTGAATTTGGCAGATTCAGTCCTTCCTGCACAATTTCTCAAACATAATGAACTGAAATGGAACGGGACAAAATTGAGGACAAAAACAATATATTGGCATATTTAGAACTACAAAGGTACCGTTGCAGCATCAAGTTGGTGGCCCATTAAGGAATAGAGTCCAAATGTGGACAAAGAGAAGAGAGTGGGCGTCGTTGCCCAAAAGAACACACACCAAGCATCCAAGTATTTCCTGGTCTAACAAAATAAGAGGAGACATATATAAGTCCAAAAATAAATTACAACTAATACATTGATTAATTAATTAATTAAGTTCTTCGTACCGATAAATATTGAACTTCAGAGGATCTTGTCTTCATTAACCAGCTGGAGAAAAGAAGCTCCCAGCCATACATTTTTAAAGTACGGATATATGTTAATAATTCTGCTGTCTTTCTAATCCTGTCAAAGGGTGTATATATCAGAGTTTTGACATTCTATACGACAGAAACATTTACTTAATTCTATATTTTCAACATATGGTAACTAGAACATTGAGCAAAGAAATTTCTTAAAATTTTATTCCAAAACATTAGTAGATTAATTCTGGAGTTATTCAAAGAAGAAGCGTTTACCTTTCGTCCTTTTGCTCCATCATATTTTTTGTAGCATTTGCAATCAGATTCGCAATCCATTTGTTAACTGTAGACGTAATTGTACCCAAGAAATGAAAATTTCATCAATTGAACAACTTTAACTTAACCAGATCTGGGTATACCATTATACTTCCTAAAAGAGTTTTTTGCACGGTCACCCCCTGTGATATACTTAATTAGCACTCCGAACCCTGTGATTTGAGAATTCTCAAAGAGAACCCTGTGATTATATAAATTAGCACTCAAAACCCTGTGATTGTCTTAAAGCTAGCACTCAAAACCCTACAACCACGGTGTAGGGTTTGAAATGCTAATTGAGTGCTAATTTATTACAATCACAGGGTTCGCTTTGAGAATTTTCAAATCATAGGGTTCTGAGTGCTAATTAGGTATATCACAGGGTTTTTGGTGTAATAAACTCCTTCCTAAAACAAGCAATTTAGAACGTGTGTGCTTTAAGGTTTTCGCCACATATACAGTTACCACAGATACTTGTGATCCAAAAAAGTCGCAAACATACTGGCATAATTTTAGAATTAACGAGAATTTGTGCATATTTATGAACTTACCATTAAACTATTTTACCCAAAAGTAGCTTTGATTTTATTTTGTTTGTACACTTCAATGAACTTTAAAACTACAATGGCACACAAAAACACAAGCTCCTGCATTTTTCACAGGTGTGTGCGGCAAAGTTCTACTGGATTAAATTTCGAAACATGTAATCATGTACTTGTCCGACATCTATTTTGAGCTACTGTGCCATCGACTTTATATTACTCCCCAAATGGAATTTGTGACCTTCAAATGGAATTGGCCCTTCAAAACTTGAGAATTTCTCCAAAAGATGTTTTGAATGCCTTCAATGATATATCGCCACCAAATCTTTTCAGTCGAAAAAAGAAAAAATCTTAGCAAACAAAGCGTTCATAAGAACATACCTGGTATTAGCAAAATAGTAATAGCAATCCCAGAAACAAAGGCAAACTTGACTTGTGTGTACAGTAGATATAGGGCAACTCCTATTTGCAAAGGCAAGCTGCCCAATAAACAAACAAAAGGAGTCAAAAAGATAATTTTTACAGCAAGTTCCATACACTGTCCCTAAGGATTGGTGTAATTATAAATCTTGTTTCAAAATTACCAAAACTCCCTGAGGTTTCATTATTCAAGTAAAATTTGCGAAACTGTATGCGAGCAGAGGTGTTAACCAGCATCAACTAGGCTTTAGTGCATTGAATTGAGACCATGGACTGCATGAGGGGAGACATTTTCGCTGGGGTGAACATAGCCAGAATCCAACAAAGGTTATACATGACTAATGAAACCTCAAAGGTGTTCTTGTTATCTCTGAAACACACCAAGTCTCTAAGATAGTAAATGTAAATCTCCCTAATTTTAAACATGTCATCAGGTCGTTTTCGCAGGATTGTAAAGTTCAAAGATGAGTACCATTCTAATGCTATCAACCAATTTGATAATAATATATATCACAATAATAGCCCTCGTTAACATCACTTAGATTGGATGGAAGTTTTTTTATGATAAGAAATGGCATCTTTACCTAACATCCTCTTGAACTACAATGGAATGAGCCTAATCATAAACAAAACAGGTGAATACAGTGAAGATGTTGAGAAATAAGACCTCCACATATCATGAAGACTGTTGCACAGGTTTACAATTCGATCTGCATCCACCGACATGAATGTTTGAATTTCTCCTTCAGAAAATTTCGATCTCTCTGATAACTTAACTCTAAGACACTGTGAAAAGGTATGCATGCTGTAAGTCATATAGAAAAGTCTATTTTACACAGCACGATCTCATTTATGCTAATAATTTACTAGAAAAATAGAGTTAGATGATTAAGAACTTCTATGTGGGACCCATTATGTCTGATTCCATATTATTGATTAACAAACATAATGTTTTCATTAAATACGGTTCTACCAGGAGAGCCACAAACATCAAGCACTTTTTCGTTTCACTTACAATCTGAGTTTTGGTATTATGCTGAGGAAATTTACCTTTCCATAGATTATGGTCATAATACTGGATCTCAACTTCAGCCTAAGTTGTGCAAGGCGGAATGAATATTGTGTGTCTAGGAATGATCTGCACCAATAAAACAGTAATTCAGTGCATAGCTTTGCACATGCAAAGAAGCATCCCTTTATACTACATTTATAATACCCAAATGCAATTTAGTAAATTTCGTAATAGAGAATCATGTAAAAATAAAACAAGCAGAATGAGTTACCAAACCAGAACAAATTCTTAAGAAGAAAGACTATTATGCCATAAATCATACTCGAAAGCAGTTTTTCTGTTTAAAGCTCTACAAAAGTGACTTCAAGTCCCAAAATAAAAGGTTAGAACACATATAAAATGGTGTATACAATTTAATAAGGAAGAATAATTACTTTAAAATTGATACCAAACCCAAGGATATTGCAAGAACATAACCATCGGCACTTCTGGAACCTGTTGAATGAAAATAAAATCAGTTAATATTTCCACACTTTCTATCCGTCAGCAGTCTCACTGCATTTTTGCAGTAATTTATTGCAAAACAAAGTTTGGTAGCTCAATAAAAGGAGGGTTAGCAAGAAACAGGTCAGTGTAATCTGTATTCCAAATAATGTGCACAGTATAATCCCACCCGGTAAAGGCTAAAATCCATGACCACTAACACCTGTCTCAACTTTGATTACTCACAGAGATAACTAACCTTTACAAGCTTATAGATTGAAAAATTATCGTATTGAGAAAGTTACTGAATAGGCCTTACTGAATATTGAGAAAGTTCGCCAAAATTATCATATTTATATTGTTCTTAATTTTATTTACATAGAGATAAGTTATAAAATAATGAAATAATTTATAAAATTCTTCTTCCCCTCGATACCAAACAAATTTATGAAAAATCCAAACACAAAATTCTCCAGAAATCTAAAAGCATAACAGTGAGACACTGAAAACTCACTAACTGATACCTATATACATGAAATTATTTTAGTCTCGAAAAGTCAAAATATTTGATAAAGTGATTTACAAATCTTTTGTTCACAATACGTGTTCTGCAATAGTATTAGTGTATTCGAGAACATTTAAAGAATGTAAAATCAAAATTAAATGGCAAAATTGACCAACCACCGAGATAGAAGAATGACTATCAAACTTCCAATTTTGGCTTCTCAACTATCTGATTGTAAAAACTGGTAAAATGTACAGTAGTTAAAGAATGCAAACCTTGCTGAAGAAAACGAATTAGCTTGTTGAGAAGTATTGGTCCAGCAAAACCTAAGCAGTCATTAACCACCTGCAAGAAAGCTAGTATGACTTCATCAATTAAATTTTCACAAAGACTTAATCATCCTCAAGACCCTAAAAAATTTTAGAAGGGAGACAAATAGCTCCAAGAAACAAACCAAATGGCTCACTCTAGCAGAAATTTGATGTTCTTACACCTATAATAAATATGTGTTACGAGGCAAGTCTATAATAAATAACAGCCCGAAAACATGATCATGTTCTTAGACCTATTCAGAAATATGTTATACCTTTAACAGGCCTATGCAGAAATATGTCCATCCATATGCCGAGCATATTGTCATGAATAAGGAAGGATTTTGACTTTGGTTTTCCCTTTGTTGATCATCCCACATTCTCAATAGCAAATTATGGCACGATGAAGGATCCATATCAATGGGTAGCTCAAGTAAATCATCAAAGTCGAGTTGCTTGTTTACACCATGTTGCATCACGGGATCAATGGTTTTGAATGTCGCCAGATGCAAAAGTTTACATATAACTCCCTTCAAAAATAGAAAAGACGCCAACTTAAATACTTAACTATCTAAACAATGAAAACAAAAGAACTGAGAGAGTCACGACTCACTGAGTTCCTATTATGACTTTCTTCGATTTCCCTTTGGAAGGGGAGAAGGGGTTGCACTGTTGAACTGCGGCCGCCAGTAATGGTAAGTTAGGAGGATCATAAGACTCTGTGAATCAGTTTCACTTAACAGATGGAGAAAAAGTTCCACACGTGGGTTTAAGGATGATGGAATATGTGATAAATCTTCACTGTATACACATACATAAATAGAAGAAGAAAGGATTCAAAATGCATGTGGTTAACCAACTTTTTTAACTTTAAGAACTTGAAATTACAAATATTACCGATTATGTTCACTATTAAAACATACAACCAATTTAACCTTTTTGAGACCTCACAACATGCTGGATTTTGAATTTAGAACTCATGTAGTTATGCTTAAATTATTTGTACTGTTTTTTTCTTGCAGGAACTATTTCCTTATTCGTTCTCAACAAGAATTTCAAATATGAGAGAGAGAGAGAGAGCTTTTGTGGAATTAGTAACACCTGTTTCCATAAGACGCCACCTTTATTCTGATAATGTTTATTAATATTCCAAATACGACATCAGCGATAGCCAAGCAGATTTCTCTGATCCATCTAACAACCTATGGCAGAAAATGAGATGAAAACATAACTACCTTAGAGTGTTCTTATACGACTAAGCAGAAGTAAATGGAAACAGCCTTCAATTAGAAGGTATTCTATGATCCAAAAGATATAAGACAAAATTATAGATTAGAAAATCATCACCTCAAGTGAATAAAAAGCTATTTGCAGTCGAGGTATCCAGAGAAGGACTTTTGCTATCCACCAAAAACATAGGACACCACTGCCTAAGACATCCAACCAAATTTCGCACCTCGACATGATCAGAATGCTCACCTAGAATTCAAGCTTTTGGAAGTCAAGAAGAAAACTTCACTTTTCACATTTTTGAAATTTAAATCAATATGGAATAACTTAAACTTACCCAAACAGAAAATTGTGAGCAAGTATACAGCCATTCATGAATTGGAACCGGTTCAGCATTTTGTTTTGTCGTCAACAGCATGATTAAGTCAATGAGTGCCATGCATGCTCCGAAAGCAACAAGGATAGAAATTAATGTCTTTGATGAATGATTTATCTGTGTAAATTAAGATGAATTAGTTCAACAACTACTCATCAAAGAGAAATATAACATCTCATTAAAAAATATGCACTCTTTCAGAGATTAAATGTCTTCTTCCATTAGTCCTTAATGTTTTCCCATTTAAAGTTTTAAAATAATCCAAGCATTTATGGAATTGGATTTCCTTAGAGATTAGAGAACAAATTCATCAATCCTAAAACAACCTGTATTCTGTATACCGATAATTACTCTGGAAAAAACAAGTCCAAATCCATACCTTCCTCCATTGTTTGTGGCGCGTGTTAATAATCCCAAGCACAACAACTATAAACAGAGTCAGTATGTTGACTCCAAAACCTAGCACTGTGAGTATAATTAAGGGCAAAAAATTATGAACGACAAATTAAGACTGTTCTTAGCAGTGGCAGAGCCAAGGGGGCACCCACCCCTCCCCAATTTTGGCTCCCTTGAAAAATTTATGTAGAAACTCCAAAATTCTAAAAGTGTCCCTCCTATTTTTCTCTCTGTTTGGCATTTTCACCTCCATGTAAGTTCTTGCTCCCGCCCATGGTTGTTAGTTCATTTCACCCACTCTTTTACTTAATTGCAATATTAAGTAACAAATATAATTATATAAGAAACGCTAACCCGAAGGATATAGATTGTCGAAACATTCTGAAACCCCATTGTGATTCCACACCTGTTAAAACCCAGAAACACCACAAACCCATGTTAGGATCAAATCAACAGGAAATTTAAGGGAAAACAGAATTTCAGACAAGACACAGGAAATTACGCCACCACGTAAAGTTTTACGTTTAATGTTTCTTCTCTCTCACTACAGATTTCTGTTGAAAACCCTACAGGTCCTAAAAAAATCCCCATTTCTCGTTCCTCTGAGAAAAATTCAACCAGCGAACCATGCAGAAAAGCGCTCACAATATTTTTAAGACACAGATAACAAGTAAAATCCGAAGAGACTAAGATTAGAAATAAGTATCCATACGTATGGAGAATCAGGACAGATGAACTTCATCAATTCCATAGTCTGCGTCTCTGTATTCAGTATTCACCGAGCAAACAAAGCGCAAGGTGGCAGAGGTCTTTATCTCCTCCTTTTTATACTGAGGTAAGGTGGCAAGAGAAGGCAATGCACACGCGGCGGCAAATGATTGGATCTCCGACGAGGAGATGGTTGTACGCGGTGTAGGGTATCTCTGCCCTCAGTGCATGCGGGACTTGAAGCTAAAGATAAGTGGTGGGCCCCAGAAGGGAATATTCAGTCAACTTTGTGGCTTTACACGTGGCACGCACTTTGCTTTTTAAGTCTTTCGGCTTTTTGTGTGATTTCAATGGAGAGCGTCTCTATAATGAATTATCGATTTATCGTTGTGGTCCTGTGGAAGTGTGGGTTATGTCATATGTGTGACTGGATCTTTGGGTCTAAAATTGTTTTTAGTATGATCCGTCAAAAATTTTAGAATAAAATATGATCGTTGTCGGAAATTGGTGAGAGAATAATCACTCAAATTGAATGTAACCCCCATTTTAGGTAATTGATCGAACATTAGGGCTGAGGGTAGAAATTGAGGCTTGCCTTTTATTCGGAATGAGCAAATAAGGGGCACAAGGTAAGTTGAGATTTTACCTTATATTGGCAGTCCGACGTTCGAGTCGGTGGAACATTTCAGGAGAATCAAAAGAATGTTTAAGCTTTTAAAGGGTATATTTATGATTGAGAATTTGAGATATGTCTTTCTACGTAGAATAAACGAGATTCTATTTGTAGAAAATTACTGATCTTAGTCATTCTCTTGGATGTTATGTTCTATAACTTTTACCCTAAGGCCTCGTTTACATATTGGAAATAGCCATGTTTGTGGATTTTATCATGCCTTAACCACTGTTTACTAATTTTGGTTCTTGACCCGGATTTAATCAGCTGACCCGTGTGATCTCCATGAAAAAGGGGTCCAATTAATCACGCAAATTTGGCGTGTTTTGAAGAGATAGCTTTTAACATGGGGAAGAAATTACCCATATGCCCAAGAGTTCATATTATTAAAAGAATATATATATATATATATATATATATATATATATATAAAATATTATATATAACATATAATACGTATTATATATGTATTATAATATTTTATATAACATATATCACGTGTATATATTACATATAATATATAATACCTGTATATATTATATATTTTAATTTATAATATGTATTTTATTATATAAATATTAATATATATGTGTATTATATATTATATATTATATATTATACATGTGTATTAACAATATATATTTTGTTATATATTCTATATTTTAATTAATATATTATATATAATATAATATGTATATATATAATATATATATGTATATATGTATATATATTATATAATACATATATATATATTATTATAATAAGTATATATATTATTATAATAATATATATATAATATATAATACACACATATATTATATATTTTAATTTATACATGCCTTATATATTATATATTAAAATACAGTTGCATAGAAGAATGAGCTATAGCGATTTTATAAATTTCGAGTTTGGGGTAAAAATGTAAAAATCCACAATCATGACTGTTACACTCAAAATGTAAACACAAGACAATGACTTTATAAACACGCTTAAAACTCTCCAACATGAACAATAAACATGGGTTAGTTACTATCACTAACCCCTACAAACATTACATGCATAAACATTTCTAAATATGTAAACGAGATTCTATTTGTAGAAAATTACTGATCTTAGTCATTCTCTTGGATGTTATGTTCTATAACTTTTACCCTAAATGTTTTAATTCATGAGAGATGATACTTGTACCATAACAAGCATCTATGCTTGAGTATTTGGCTCCAAAGAGAGTGCGTAATTCACTTTAAATGCGTTCTGGGAGGAGGCTTCAATTGTGGGATCCGCTTGCTGAAGGGTATTGACATTTGAAGCTCGAGAACTTGGTCGAGCAAAGAAGGGGAGATCCGAAGATTGGTACGCTTCAAAAGTATCCCGAGACGGGTCTTGTGGGATTTACGAAAAAATTATCCTTTTTGGTGTTTCCACTAGTTTCACTCATCTAGTGGGGCATCACTACTGGATAATGTCTCCTCTTTGTTGTTTCCACTAGTTCCACTGTTGGATATATGCCTTATATACAATAATTAATTATTGGAGAATTAATTAATAAATATAAAAAGGCATATGAAGAGTTGTTTGGAAAATGTGCATTGGTTGTTGTCCCACAATAGAAGAATAACATAAGACAGATAGCTTTATATATTAAAATGTTGTGTATGTTATTAAATTGTGGAACTCAAGAGAGAGCTAATGGGCTCACACACGCTACGGTGCACCACACCGCCCGCGCACGGGCACGGGCAATGTGGCGTTTGATGCCGCAATGTCCAAATTCATCCAAATTAAATCCGTTGAGGGGTGTAACTGTCAAATAGTGGGCAATTAAGGGGCAATATTCAGACCATTAAACACCTGAATTTGACCCATTCAATTTCCCACATTTATTTTGGCCAAACACCGGAGAGCTATATAGCCTCTCCCCCATACCTGAAAATACAGTAGATACTCACCTGAATTTCTGGAAAATTGCTATTGTCCAAAATTTCCCCCGGCTTAACATATATCCTAAAAGTAAATCGTCTGCAACCTTTTAGCAAAACTTAGAGAGTTAGGGGCGATTAACACTTTAAGGATAGGGACTACCCGTGTCATTCTGATCTCATTCTTACCATTTTCTCAACAATCTTAAAGTGTTAATTCATTTGAAAATGGAATCAGAATCCTTTCGCATCATGAACCAGCAGAAATTGGATGGCTTCGATGGGAACAATTTCAGCCGCTGGCAGGACAAGACGGAGTTCCTGCTCACTGTCTTGAAGCTAGCCTACGTTCTGGATCCCAACCTGCCACCAAATCCCGAAGATCCTCCTGCTCCTCAGTAGCCCGTAAATCTAGATCCATCTACTGCAGCAGGTGGTGTTCCTCCAGCCAATCCCAGTCCAGCAGGTGGGGCTCCTCCTGCTAATCCCACTACAGCAGGTGGTGTTCCTCCAGCCAACTGCCCCAACAGGTCCCTCCCGAAATTGCCTTGCAGATCCACCATGAGATAGTGGAAACTCTTCAGCAATAAAGGAGGAAGAGAGTAGATGAAGAACAATTGGCTCGAGGCCACATTTTGAACACCTTGTCCGAAAGGCTGTATGATCTGTACACGAATGTGCAGTCTCCTAGAGAGCTTTGGGAGGCCTTGGAATACAAATACAAGGCTGAGAAAGAAGGTACAAACAAATATTTAAATTCTAAATATTTGGATTTCAAGATGGTTGAAAATAAACCGATTCTGGAGCAAGTGCATGAGCTCCAGGTAAGTGTTAACAAACTCTGAATGGTTAAAATTGTCCTTCCAGAAACCTTCCAGGTTGGAGCTATAATTTCAAAGATCCCTCCAGCCTGGAAAGATTATGCAAAGTGGTAGATACATAAATCTGAGGACTTGTCTTTGGAACAAATTCAAAAACATCTGCGTATTGAAGAGGAGGCTCAGAAACACGATGGAAAGAATTTGGTCCAAGGACAGTCTAGTGTGAATTATGTTGAGGTTGGAAAGGTTGGAAATTCTAAGAAGAAGGTTTTGGGTGTTAAAAAGAATTCTGGACAATTTAAAAAAACCGAACAGAAACCTAAAACTGTTAATGTTGCTAACAAAAGAAAAGGCAAGTGTCATGTTTGTGGAGAAACAGGACATTATGCGAGAGCATGCTCACAACGGAAGAGTGGATCCGGATTTGCAAACATGGTTGAGGAGAACCTAGTTGCCATGGTGACTGATCTTAGCCTCGATGTAGCTATGATTTCTGAAATCAACATGACAAGTGAACTTTTTGGCTGGTGGTTAGATTCTGGAGCTACCGTTCATGTAGCACCCGAGCGCAAGGTACCACATCCCCCACACCGAGACCCAACCCGAATATGAAATGGACAATCCATACCCGAGCTAGATCACGACGAACGAGGACATACACACTCGCTAAGGTAGGCGGGAGCTAACTTTCGCAACCAAAGAAACAATAAAATAGAAATATAACCAATGCGGAAGCAAGGTACACGTAGGCATCAAGGTAAGCAAAGAGCAACGAGTTCAACTAGCATAGATACCAAAACTCGAAATTCGATAAACCGTAAAACAACAATTAAGGGTTCTAATAAATTCAATCAGAATTCATGATAGTAGCAATAAACATTATCAATCTTACATCTTTAAACTTAAACAAATCATGCTCCAATATGAAGAAGAACAGACTTGACTTAACCGAAAGACTAAAAGACTTGACTTCCCGCCTAGCACTCCAACCTGCAAGAACACTGAAAATAATCCGGGTTCAGTCTATATGAGACTGGTGGGTATAAAACAGGGCATATATATTATATAAGACAATATTTAAACATTCACATGCAAGTTATAATCCCAAATGAGGTTTTAGAACATTTCCCAAGTGGGTGAAATAAGTAAGTCATCAAAAGGGATTATAACGTTCATTTTCATTAGGTCGTTTGTGGCCCGACAAGGGGGCGTGCATTATCTCCAACCAACACCTCGTGTAATTCATTAAAACATTCTTTCTTTCTTTCTTTCATTCATGCATAACATTCTTTCGTGCACAATCATGAACATTTACACCTTCTTCCTCCGGGTGATGGCCGGGTGATCGGCCCGAACCATCCATTCATTGACCAAAAGGGGAACATGACTCCCCAGATGACACTCAACGTCCATTCCTCGCTAACTCCTAACGAGGTCCGGTTACGCCGTTCATTGGTGGGACTAGTGTGAGGGTTCACCGTCAGCCCATGCCTCCTCGGGTCACCACTCACACCAAGTCCCTGGGCCCCATTCTGTGCATAACATTCATTCTTTTCTCGCCAAAACATTTGGTAGGTTCATAAAAGAAGGGCTTTACTTTGAAATCATTTACTCTTAAAACGACTCTATATACATATAATAGATTTTGGTCGAAATCTTTACACATTGAGAGTATATAGGGTCATTTATCTAAATAGTAGAGAGACCCACCTGTATGTCTCTTACCAAACAATACCAAGAAGAAAAGGAGACTCGCAAGTCCTATGAACCGGGCATCTCCGCCCTGGAGAAGACTGTGCAAAAGACAATGTAACGTGTTCGTGAGACTTAAGACTCCAAATGAACCGTATATGACGCACGACATGCAATGAACATGATATGAATGCCTAAAAGATGATATTATGGAATGAACATGTTCATGTGCACTATTAATGCGCTTAAATCATATAAACAAGCCATTCATTCTTTCAAGGAGACGTTCATAATCACTAAGTTCATAGATTCACATTTCATAGCAATTCAAGTCATAACACATACTATAACACGTTTACAATCGTAGAATAGACAAATAATTACATTCAATTTAAGATTGGAAATTAGAAAGAAATATGAAATAGGTAACAATTTAATTTCCATAATTCAATTAAATCAAATAATATTTAATATAATATAAACATATATATATATATATATATATATATATATGTATATATGTATATATCATGCAATAATATATCTAACATATACCTTTATTTCCCATGCATGCAAACATGAATAATCAAGTATATGCATGCATTTAACACCTAATATATAAATACATACATATACACGTAACATACAAATTATGTATGGATATATATACACTTTCATGCAAAGCATAGGCCATTTAAATACATGCATGCATACGTTCTTACTCACACACACAACTTTTATATAAATGCATAAATCAACACACACATGACAACAGTCAGGGAAAGCAGTAGCTAATTCTGCATAAGGAGGTACCCGGCCGGGTACTTTTATGTATGAAAATCTCCCCGGCCGGGGAGCTGGGTTACAGACGCGCAGCAGCAATTCGAACAACGCCATCCCTTGTTTCTCCTTTTCAAACATACAGCAGCAGAACAACAACGCAGCACAATACAACAGCAATAAAGCAGGCATTCAGGGCAGCTATAACATATAGCAACAACGCAGCAAG
This sequence comes from Lantana camara, assembly GCA_037501455.1. Classification (NCBI taxonomy): domain Eukaryota; kingdom Viridiplantae; phylum Streptophyta; class Magnoliopsida; order Lamiales; family Verbenaceae; genus Lantana; species Lantana camara. Next base: position 46,506,763 of record CM074859.1, read on the forward strand.
GACAGCAACTAAGCAAGAAAGTAGCAGCAGTTCACAGCAATAATTCAAGCCCAAAAACAAGGCAAAATGTCATAAAACAGAGCAGCCTCTCACGCACACTTCCACCAACCAACAAGCAACGAATAAGGTAAAGAGGAGCAGCACATGACAGCCATTTCAGTCTCAAAACATAGCAGCAGCAGTTCAAGTCGTGAGAGAGGAAGAATTCAGTCCCATTTCATGAAATTTCTTAACAAGTTCATTAAAGTTAACTCTTTTAATGGCCAACAATCACAAAATACATGATCATAAATGAAATAAGGGAGTTAAGATCATCACTTTCAAGCTTTAAAACAACTAAAAGCATTAAGGAATGCATGAGATCAACAATATGGTACTAAACCTAACTATTCATGTATCTCCTCAAAACTCCATGAATATGAGCTTAAAATTGGGGATGCATAGCTTAAAATGACACATATTGAATGCATATCACAACCCTAAGTTTACCTTGTGGATTGGATGGAAGATGGAAGAGATTTGAGCTCCAAAATCTCCAAGGTATGCAAGATTACGGGATTTTCTGGAGAGCAGAATGTTTTGGCTGAGTTTTCCTTATGTGTGAGGGTTGGTTCGGTTAAGGCTGATCAAGGGCTATTAGAGGGTTGAGTTAGGGTTCTAAGGAATCAAACCATGGTTAATTTGGTTAAAGTTTGGATGAGTTATGGTCATTTTAGCAAAACATGGCAGTTTTGGCGCCGTTTCGTTTTTCGGTTGCATTTCGGAGATTCAAATGACTTTGAAAAAATATAAGGCTAAGTTCACTAAACTCGAATTTTTGTTGCGAGTTCATCGAAGTTGACGGAACTCGAATCCGAGTTCCCGAGCTCAAGATATCAATTACGGAACCAATGGTGCGCTATTTGCTCGTTAGCCCCCGACTTGGATTCCAAAATTATAATAAATTCGAAACTCATGCAAATGTACCCGAAAATACGAAACGAATATATATTCATATTCAAGACACATATAAGTCCAACATATTAAATTTGCACGAAATTTCGGTATCAAATTATATAAAAACGAAGCATATTTATCTCACTCATAATCAAAACATGTAAAATCCATAACAATGGAAATAAATTATAAAAATGAAATTCATAATATAAAACAAAATTTAAAATTTCATAATTAAGTATAAACAAAGTGCACGAATTAAAATTACCTTTAAATTAAAAGTGCACAAATTAAATTCATAAAGATAACAAGAATTCTACTCAGATTTAATTAATTAGGAAATGCACGATTAATACGGTAGAATTTAAATTCCAAATACATGATCTAATCCCATTTAATTTAAGAAAATTCGATTGCATGATTTAACATTAAAACAAGAGATTGCATGAATTCAATTAATATAATTAAACAAGATTAATTACCATTAATTCTTAATTATCAATTTAAATAATTTCCACTTTAATGAAATAAAATAAATTAAACTAATAACAATTTATATATATAAAAAAAAACATTTAAAACACTTATAAATAAATAATCACGTAATTAAATAATTAATTGCGCAATTTATAAACACATACGACATAATCGAACGAATGAAAAACTGGGGCGTTACAGTTCACATTTGTAACGATCGAAGGCTTTTGCAAGAAATTTGAAGAAGTTGTTGGGCAAGAGGTTCAGATGGGAAATATCTCCAAAGCCAATGTTGGAGGCAAAGGATTCGTTGAACTCAACTTTACCTCCTGGAAGAAGTTAACTTTGATCAATGTCTTGTTTGTACCAGATGTTAGGAAAAGTTTAATTTCTGTTGATTTGTTAGATAAGAAAGGTTTTAAGGTTTCTGTTGAGTCTGGAAAAGTCATCATCATGAAAAACGGAGATTTTGTTGGCAAATGTTATGCTTGTAATGGAATGTACAAGATGTCTATTAATAATATGAATTCTGTTTCTGCTTACATAATTTCTTCAATTTCTGTAAGGCATAGTCGATTTGGACATGTTAGTGTAAAGAACTTGAAAAATATGCATGCAATGGGATTAATCAATATTGGTAAAAACGAACTTGACAAATGTGAAATATGTGAAAAATCAAAAATTATAAGAAAACCTTTTCCAAGTGGTAAAAGAGAATCACTAATATTAATTTAATTCATAAGGATAATTGTGAGTTAAATGGAATTTTAACTAGAGGTGGAAAAAGATATTTTATTACTTTTATTGATGATGCTAGTCGTTTTTGCTATATATATTTGTTACGAACTAAAGATGAAGCTCTTAGTTCATTTGTGAAGTATAAAACAAAAGTAGAAATCCAATTTGAGAAGAAGATTAAGGTTCTACGTTCTGATCGTGGCATGAAATATTGTTTGAATGCTTTTGATACACTTTGTGAAGTAAGTGGTATCATACATCAAACAACTTTTGGATATACACCCCAGCAGAACGGTGTAACAGAAAGGAAAAATCGTACCTTTCTAGACATGCTAAATTACATGTTAAATCATGCAAACTTACCTCACAACTTGTGTGGTGAAGTCCTTCTGTCTGCGTGCCATATTCTGAATAGGATACCTAGTTCTGTTGTGAAGACTAGTCCCTATGAAATATGGAAAGGCAGAAAATCCAACATAAGTTATTTTTAAGTGTGGGGGTATGTGACTTATTTTCGGGTTCCTGATCCCAAACGGACTAAGTTAGGAGCCAGAGCTATTAAAAATGTATTCGTTGGATATGCTCTTAATAGCAAGGCTTATAAACTTCTTGACTTGGAGTCTAGTGTGATAACTGAGTCCAGGGATGTCGAGTTCTTCGAAAATACGTTTTCAAAAGATGTCAGAAATGAAACTGAGCCTCCCTAAATTGAGTCTAGAGGTCCTATAAGGCCGGTTGTGGAAGATAATATTCCTACACGACCAATTGAGCCTAGAAGGAGTACTAGAGAAAAAAAAAGAGAAAAGTTTGGACAAAGATTTTATCTCTTCTTAGGCTTTATTATTCTTGGTGGAGGGGAACCGAGATAATAAAGTGGTAAGCGAAATACCTTTCGTATTCACACTCGAGACGGATCCAAAGACATTTGCAGAAGCTATAGCTTCTCGAGATGCTTCCTTTTCGAAGGAATCTATAAACGATGGAATAGATTCGATCCTGGATAACAATACTTGGGTATTAGCAGACTTACCTCGTGGTTCTAAACTCATTGGGTGCAAGTGGGTATTTAGAAGAAAATGAAATACTGATGGAACTATCTCAACTTTCAAAGCTAGGTTATTGCAAAGGGTTCAGACAAGTAGAAGGGATTGACTACTTTGGCACTTACGAACTGGTGGCTCGAGTTGCTTCCATTAGAATTGTTTTTGCCTTAGCCTCTCTTTACGATCTATTTGTTCATCAAATGGACGTAAAGACAACATTTTTAAATGGAAATTTAAAAGATGAAATCTATATGGAACAACCTGAGGGCTTTGTAGCACCGGGAACAGAAAATAAAGTGTGTAAGTTAGTCAAATCTCTGTATGGTTTGAAATAAGCACCAAAACAGTGGCACGAGAAGTTTGACACTGCTATCTTGAGCTTTAGATTCAAGTATAACAGTGCTGACAGGTGCATTTACTCCAAAGTACAGCTGATTATATGGTGATAGTCTTTTTATATGTCCATGATATGTTGATCATCGGGACGAATATGATTGGAGTGAACGAGACTAAAAAGTATCTATCTCGGTTTTTAAAATGAAAGACTTAGGTGAAGTAGATACTATTTTAGACATTAAAGTTAAAAAACATAGTGGGGGGTTTTTCACTAAACCAATCTCACTATATTGAGAAAATTCTGACTAAGTTTAAACACCTCAAGATCAAGGAGATGAATACTCCATTTGACAACGGACTGAAACTTAAGGAAAATACTGGTAGAGCTATTACACAGCTTGAGTATGCAAGTGTTGTTGGCAGCCTTATGTACACAATGCATTGCACTAGACCAGATATTTCCTTCGCAGTTTCAAAACTTAGCAGATACACGAGCAGTCCTAATGCTGATCATTGGAAAGCTATTAGTAGTGTACTCGGATACCTTAAGAGAACTATTAGCTTTGATTTGTTCTATAGAAAATTCCCTAGTGTCTTGGAAGGGTACTCAGCCGCTAGTTGGATAACTAGCGTGGGAGATAACAAATCCATAAGTGGGTGGATTTCACTCTTGCCGGTGTGGCTGTTTCTTGGGTAAGCAAGAAACAGACAATAATCTCTCACTCTACCATGGAATTTGAGTTCATAGCTTTAGAACAAGTTCGTCAAGAGGCTGATCGGATTAGAAATATGCTGCTAGACATATATCTTTGGCCAAGTCCAATGCCTCCAATTTTGTTGTATTGTGACAGCGAAGCAACGCTTACAAAAGCGTACAATGCTACCTATAATGGTGAGTCTAGACATATTGGTCTTAGACACGCATTTGTGAGACAATTGATACAAAATGGTATTATAACAATTGTCTATGTGAGGTCAAATAAGAATTTGGCTGATCCATTTACTAAGCCTCTGACGAGAGACTTAGTATCTTCAACTATGAGAGATATGAGACTTAAACCACCCGAACCAAAGTGATGGTAACCCTACCTATAATCTAGGTTACCCCTGATTATAGGTTCAAAGGGAAAAACAAGTCACGTGTTGGTTAGAGCTATCAAGTGGTCTCATATGTAGTATAAGATAGCTCAGTGAGTTGCAACGTGATAAGGTTGAGCTATGCTCTTAATAAAATGCTGCACTTTTGCAACAAGTGCTCGAGAAACATTTTGCTTATATGAACTAGAAGTGAAGCCGCTTCTAATAGAGAGTTGCGGTTTACTCTCTTAGAGGTTCATTGTAGCACCCACACGTAGGGCCACATCCCCCGCACCATAATCCGAACCCGAATACGAAATGGGATGTCCGCACCCGAATCCGAATCATAGCGAACGGGAGACCAAACACACACTCTAGGCTAGGCGGAGCTAAACAACACCAAATCAGAGTATGCGGAAGCGAATAAATAAAAGCATCAAGCAACGATCATCACATATATACATAGGTACCAACCCACACCTATCCATGTAGTATTTACATATAAGTACCAACACTAAAACCCGTACAAAAGCCATCACGGCTCGAGCAAAATAGTATTTACAAGTATATACAAACCATAGCTGTACAACTACAAAAATAATAAAGTGCAGGTATGTAAATGCACCTAACGAGACCTAGACCGACAAGTGCAAAAGAAGACACACTTCTCCGCCTAGCTCACGCTCCCAAAACCTGCAACTAAAAGAGTAAACGAGGGTCAGTCAACTGACTGAGTGAGGGGGCTAACGCACACCCACACCCTATATATATATAAAGCAGAGCACAAAGCAAAGGGTGAAATTATGAACCGGAATAGGTTTTACAAACTAAAACTTTCCAAAACAAATACATATACTTTAAAACATTTCATAAACACTATCCCGATTCATACTTCCTGACATAACACAGCATACATAATGCTCGGCGAGAACGAGCTTCCAACCTTTACTCCTCAGAACAAACAAAACGGAAATCATACATATCAACCTCTACACCAATGATGGAAGAGCCACCGGCGGCCCTAACCATCCATACATATACAGACTTACGAGGGGTAGCGAACCCACATCGTGCCCTCCCCGGTTTTTACGCCGAAGGCATCGAAATATCACGCCTTCCCAAACTCCCAGGGGTCGCGTGTGATATATCGGATGGAGACTACGCACAGGCCGAACCTCGACGGCCCGAACCGTCCCGAGGGTTCCTTACCCGTAGCTCCTTGGATCCACACATACAAATCATAACAAATGCCAAATCTTTCATGGCAATCTCGCTAACAGAATTGTAAAGCCTTTTCCCAAAACTTAGCTTACATAGGCTTATATAATACCTTTCCCAAAGCAAGAGTATTCACAAGGTCATACACATATTCTAATCAGCACATACATATCTATATATATAATATATAGTCACATGCACGGCTTGAAAACACCACATAAGGCTTTAGGTCACTTAACTAATAAAAATCCTAAACCTCACCTTGTGCGTGACCAAAATACGAGCAGACGTGAACAACCTACGCCTCGGGCTCGTCAACTGGAACCTCCTCTGAAAAGAAAACACGAAAGCCCAAGACTTAGACTCTATATGAACTAAATAGGATGCTCGGCAAAATGCATGAGTCATGTTCACATATAAAATGTCTCAATTAAGTCATATAATTCACAATTTATAGCACACATACTTATTTACAATTTATTAAGCAATAAAACCCGAGTTATAACATTTAACATGCGAAAGAAAAGCAATCAAAGTCATATAATTGCATAATTAAGGCAAAGAGAAAAAGTGGCAAAATCCACCCCCATGGATTTTTCCAAAGGGAAAAATCCACCCTCATGGATTTTTCCAAACCTACTGCCTCAAATCCACCCCCGTGGATTTTTCCAAAGGGAAAAATCCACCCCCATGGATTTGACCCAGTAGCTAAAAAGAAAGGTTTCGGCCATGGGAACGGCCGTTCCCGTTCCCAGTACAAACTGGGAACGGCCGTTCCCACTCTCGGCAGGAACAGTAAAATGGCCTGGGAACGGTCGTTCCCAGTTTGTAACTGGGACGGGAACGGCCGTTCCGGCCTGGTTCGAAATGCTGGAACAGAATCTCATTACAGAAACAGGGGAAGCTCCATTTTTGTGCCAAAATGGCCAAAATCCAAACCTTAAAGTTGCCAAAACTTCTCCAAATGCTCAAACAATACACATAAATCATGCTTGACAAGTTGACACTCAAATAACTCAAGAAAAACGGAATAAAAGGCATGATCAAAGGAATGCAAAATTCAAGCCAAAATCATGATCCTCAATAAATGCTCAACTAACCAAGGATTAAATGCAATAAATACAACACCTACAACATTTACAACTCATATATGAAGCTAGGAATCAAACACATCAAGCAAAGAGCAAGTATTCACATTTTTAGCTAAACCCTTACTATTCACGTAGGGAAGCAAAGGCACACCAAACTCACTCCAAACTCAGAAATTAAACCATAGAAATGACGAGCACGACGAGGGGATTCCGAAACACACCTAAGTTCGAGAAAAGGCCGAAGAAACGAGGGAGATCTTGGCTTGGGAAGTTTGGATGATCAACTTGAGTTTTTTGCTTCCTTGGCTCAAGAGTTGCTGTTGTTATCACGTTAGAAATGAAGAGAGGAAAGAATGGTTCAGCCTTTAAGGCTGGACCGGTTGGTTCACGGGTTCGGTTCAAGGTGTTCTGGTTCAAGTTGGTTCGGTTCAACAAATACAGGTTCAAAAAAGGCCAACTCAATTAAACAAGTAAATCACATACAAAATTAATTCAAATAAATTCATATAAGTTCAAATAATTCATATAAGTCGTATACAATTAATCTAGAACGCAATTAATATTAAATCACATAATTTACCTGTACCGACTGTGAGTCGGGCTGTTACAACCTCCCCCCCTTCAGAGAACCTGGTCCCCAGGTTAACTGTCTGACCTGAGAACAACTCTGGGTACAACTGTCTCATCTTCTCCTCAGTCTCCCAAGTAGACTCTTCAGATTTCTGATCTCTCCAAAGAACTCGGACCAAGGGAATCTGTTTATTCCTCAACACTTGTATCTTCCGGTCTTGAATCTCAACCGGGTGTCTTACTATTGTCAAATCCGTCTCAAGTTGTACCTCTTCCACAGGGAGAATAGTTGATTCTTCGGGATAATATTTCCTGAGCTGCGAAACATGAAACACATTATGTATCCCGGTCAATCTAGGCGGTAGGTCCAACCTATACGCCGCTTCTCCAATTCTCTCAAGGATTTCAAAAGGTCCAAGGTATCTTGGGTTAAGCTTCCCACCTCGACCTATTCGAGAAAATCCCTTTCTCGGAGATGCTTTCAAGAAAACCTTATCTCCGATTTCAAACTCAAGGGGCCTTCTCCTCTTATCCGCATAGCTCTTCTGACGGTCCTGAGCTGCCTTCATTCTCTGCTGAATCAACTTAACCTTGGCAGTGGTCTTATCCAATCTCTCCCGAGGTGTAGCTCTTTCGAGCTTGTTCTCCTCTGTCCACCGCCAGTCTTCTATATCCCAAAATAGAGGCGATCTACACTTCCTTCCATATAGTGCCTCGTAGGGGGCCATACCAATAGAAGTCTGAAAACTGTTGTTATAGGCAAACTCAACCAGAGCTAAATGCTTATCCCACTTTTCCTTAAAATCCAAAGCACACGCTCGTAACAAATCCTCCAAATACTTAATCAGTCTCTCTGACTGTCCATCCGTCTGGGGATGAAAAGCGGTGCTGAAATTAAGCCTCGTACCCAACCTACTCTGAAGATCCTGCCAAAACTTAGCTGTGAACCTCGGATCACGATATGAGACAATGCTAGCAGGCGCTCCATGAAGTCTCACAATCTCGTTACAATACAATTCTGCCAACTTCGGGGTCTTGTAAGACATCTTCACCTTGAGAAAATGAGCAGACTTGGTCAATCGGTCGACTATCACCCAAATTCCATCATAACCTCCTCTTGATCTCGGCAAGCCGGACACGAAGTCCATAGTCACTTGCTCCCACTTCCATTCAGGAATCGGAAGTGGTTGGAGGGTTCCTCCCGGTTTCTGGTGTTCTGCCTTCACCACTTGGCACGTGAGACACCGCTTCACAAAGTTCGCGACATCTCTCTTCATGCCATTCCACCAGAAGTATTCCTTCAAATCTCGGTACATCTTCGTACCACCGGGGTGAATGGAATATCCAGAACGGTGTCCTTCCTCAAGTATTAACCTCTTGAGGTCTTCTGGGACACAAACCCTGGTCTTGAACCTGAACAAACCGGAATCATCAAACCCAAACTTCGTCTCGGGGTCTATCCTAGACCGAACCACTAGTCTCTGAATCTCTGTATCCGAAGCGTGAGAATCCAACAACCTCTGTTTCAAATCCGGCTGAACTGAGATGTTAGCTAACCGAGCCACTGAAACCATAACCGTCGAACCCTGTCCTGAAGACCCTGCACTCAAACCTGAAACACTTGCTTTTCTGCTCAAAGCATCTGCCACGACATTAGCCTTGCCCGGATGATACTGAATCGTGCAGTCATAATCCTCTAAGAATTCCATCCAACGCCTCTGTCTATTATTAAGCTCCTTCTGAGTAAAAAGATACTTGAGGCTCTTATGATCCGTGAATATCTCGAAAGTCGTCCCATAGAGATAATGACGCCACTTCCTCAAAGCAAACACAACCGCTGCAAGCTCAAGATCATGAGTGGGGTAGTTCTTCTCGTGTTCCTTCAACTTTCTAGAAGCATAGGCCACCACTCGGCCATTTTGCATCAATACACATCCGAGTCCTTCCTTAGAAGCATCTGCAAAAACTGCATAGCCCTCGGATCCCTCGGGTAGGGGTAAGAACTGGTGCTGAAGTTAATCTTTCCTTCAAAGCTTGGAAACTTCTCTCGCACCCATCATCCCACTCATACTTCACCTCCTTTTTGGTTAATCGAGTCAACGGGCAAGCAATTTTGGAGAAGTCCTTCACAAATCTCCTATAATAACCCGCTAACCCGAGAAAACTTCTTATCTCGGAGGCATTCTTCGGTCGTTCCCACTGAGCCACGGTTTCAATCTTGGAGGGATCAACTTCAATCCCCTCACCTGAAATTATATGACCCAGAAAAGACACTCTATCGAGCCAGAACTCACACTTGCTAAATTTGGCATAAAGCTTGTGCTCTCTAAGGGTTTCCAAAACAATCCTGAGATGAGATGCGTGCTCTTCTGCAGACTTAGAATACACCAAAATGTCGTCTATGAAAATGACCACAAACTTGTCAAGATACTGTCTAAACACTCGGTGCATCATATCCATGAACACGGCTGGAGCGTTAGTTAACCCAAACGGCATCACTACAAACTCGAAGTGTCCATAACGGGTATTGAACGCAGTCTTAGAGATATCCTCTTCCCGGATACGAAGTTGGTAATACCCTTGCCTCAAATCTAACTTAGAGTACACCTGCGACCCTTGCAAGATATCAAACAACTCTTCGATATGAGGTAAAGGATACTTATTCTTCACTGTCATCCGGTTCAACTCGCGGTAGTCTATACACATCCTCAAAGTCCCATCCTTCTTCTTCACAAATAACACGGGAGCACCCCACGGGGATGTACTCGGACGGATGTAACCGCAAGTCAAAAGCTCATCCAGCTGCGTTTTCAACTCCTTCAACTCAGCAGGAGCCATCCGATACGGTGTCTTAGAGAAAGGCTCAGCTCCAGGATAAAGGTCGACTACAAACTCGATGTCCCTATCAGGTGGCAAAGAACCCAAATTCTCAGGGAATACATCGGGAAACTCACTCACGACCTCTGTCTCCTCAAGTTTGGCCTGATCCTTCGGTTTATTCAAAAGATAGGCCACAAAACCTGTCGCACCGTCCCGGAGGAGCTTACTTGCTTCCATAAAAGACACAAACGGGCTGGACTTCAACCTCTCACCCGTAAAGACCACTGACCCCAACGAAACCTTCTTCTCATGACAGTCCAACTGAGCTCGGTATCTGAAGAGAAAGTCCATGCCAAGGATAACCTCATACCTCTTCAACGGTAAAACTATCAGATCTGCAGGAAAAACTCGGCCCTCAAACACCACCGGACACTCCCTAAACACCCTGTCAGCTTCCAAAGATCCTCCCAACGGAGTATTCACCACATATACATGCGCAGATAATTCATCAAGTAAAGGCAAAGAAGCAACAATATCCCGGGAAATAAATGAATGCGTAGCCCCGGGATCAAACAATGCATGTAGTGATATGCCATGAATGTTTATTGTACCTTCTATCACGGCAGTCGGGTCGACATCAGCAGCTTCCTCCTCTCCCTCCAAAGCAAACACGCGAGCCTGCACAACCGGCCTCTTATTCGGGCAAGCATCCATCAAGTGATCAGAGGACCCGCACACAAAGCATTTGCCCAGAAGCTTCCAACACCTCTCCACTGGATGTCTCCCCTGACAATGAGAACAAACGGGTGGTCCCTGAGCTAGAGCCGGTCGAGCGGGAATAGCAGGAGGTGCCACGGGACCGGTAATACGGGGCTTTTTGTTCCCTAAACCCTGGGGACGAAAAGCCGGTGGGACAGGAGCTCGTGGAGCATAAGAAATGGGCCTCTTACCCGATCCAGAAACTGATCCCGATCCTCGAGTAGAAGAGAAAGGTGGAGGCTTCAACCGAGCCATTTGGGCCTCAACTTGAATTGCCCTCTTTGTAGCCTTGGCCCAAGTACTCACGTTAGCAGCTTGTAAAGCTTCTTGAATATCCCGGCGAAGTCCATGAAGAAACGCTCGGGCCTTATGATCATCATGGTCGGTGATGTGAGCGGCATAAGGTGCTAGCCTCTCAAACTCCAAAATATAACCCTCCACCGTCCGGTTGCCTTGCCTCAAATTGGAGAACTCCTGGAGGCGACGTTCTTGTGCACTATGAGGGATATATTTCTCATGGAATTCCTGCACAAACGTCTCCCAATTGAATTCCATACCCGTTCTCTCAAGCCTGGACCTCACACTCCTAAGCCAAATAGCCGCTGGCCCTTGAATAATACGACCCGTGCAAATGGCCTTGTCCTGGGAATTCCCTGGACATATCTCCCAAATACCTCGAATCTCGGACAACCACTCTTCCGCCTTGATATCATCACCTCCATACCACTTTGGAGGGTTGTTGTTTCGGAAGTCCCTATACACGGCGGAAATGTCTTGTCCTTCACCCGGATTTGCATTACCCCTTTGATTTTGTTGGAGTTGATTAAGTAGGGCTTGGACAATATTCTCCGCATTCATAGGTGGTGGCGGAGGTGCATTCTGTGGAGCCGGCTCGTTCAAATCAGGTGTTCGTTCAAGATTATTATGTCTTCTTGGAGGCATCCTGAAATTCATAGATTCAAGCAATATAGATGCATGTACATTAGTGTATGAATATGTATACAATTTAAGGAAATAATCAAGTAAACAAGTAATCAATCAGTCAAGTAATCACATACCCAAATTATGTATGCACACTTACACACGATCACACAATCACGTTGTCCTAAGCCGTACGACCTAGACAGACCCACACGACACTAGAGCCCGGTTTTGCAACCGCGCTCTGATACCACTTAAGGATGTAGCACCCACACGTAGGGCCACATCCCCCGCACCATAATCCGAACCCGAATACGAAATGGGATGTCCGCACCCGAATCCGAATCATAGCGAACGGGAGACCAAACACACACTCTAGGCTAGGCGGAGCTAAACAACACCAAATCAGAGTATGCGGAAGCGAATAAATAAAAGCATCAAGCAACGATCATCACATATATACATAGGTACCAACCCACACCTATCCATGTAGTATTTACATATAGGTACCAACACTACAACCCGTACAAAAGCCATCACGGCTCGAGCAAAATAGTATTTACAAGTATATACAAACCATAGCTGTACAACTACAAAAATAATAAAGTGCAGGTATGTAAATGCACCTAACGAGACCTAGACCGACAAGTGCAAAAGAAGACACACTTCTCCGCCTAGCTCACGCTCCCAAAACCTGCAACTAAAAGAGTAAACGAGGGTCAGTCAACTGACTGAGTGAGGGGGCTAACGCACACCCACACCCTATATATATATAAAGCAGAGCACAAAGCAAAGGGTGAAATTATGAACCGGAATAGGTTTTACAAACTAAAACTTTCCAAAACAAATACATATACTTTAAAACATTTCATAAACACTATCCCGATTCATACTTCCTGACATAACACAGCATACATAATGCTCGGCGAGAACGAGCTTCCAACCTTTACTCCTCAGAACAAACAAAACGGAAATCATACATATCAACCTCTACACCAATGATGGAAGAGCCACCGGCGGCCCTAACCATCCATACATATACAGACTCACGAGGGGTAGCGAACCCACATCGTGCCCTCCCCGGTTTTTACGCCGAAGGCATCGAAATATCACGCCTTCCCAAACTCCCAGGGGTCGCGTGTGATATATCGGATGGAGACTACGCACAGGCCGAACCTCGACGGCCCGAACCGTCCCGAGGGTTCCTTACCCGTAGCTCCTTGGATCCACACATACAAATCATAACAAATGCCAAATCTTTCATGGCAATCTCGCTAACAGAATTGTAAAGCCTTTTCCCAAAACTTAGCTTACATAGGCTTATATAATACCTTTCCCAAAGCAAGAGTATTCACAAGGTCATACACATATTCTAATCAGCACATACATATCTATATATATAATATATAGTCACATGAACGGCTTGAAAACACCACATAAGGCTTTAGGTCACTTAACTAATAAAAATCCTAAACCTCACCTTGTGCGTGACCAAAATACGAGCAGACGTGAACAACCTACGCCTCGGGCTCGTCAACTGGAACCTCCTCTGAAAAGAAAACACGAAAGCCCAAGACTTAGACTCTATATGAACTAAATAGGATGCTCGGCAAAATGCATGAGTCATGTTCACATATAAAATGTCTCAATTAAGTCATATAATTCACAATTTATAGCACACATACTTATTTACAATTTATTAAGCAATAAAACCCGAGTTATAACATTTAACATGCGAAAGAAAAGCAATCAAAGTCATATAATTGCATAATTAAGGCAAAGAGAAAAAGTGGCAAAATCCACCCCCATGGATTTTTCCAAAGGGAAAAATCCACCCTCATGGATTTTTCCAAACCTACTGCCTCAAATCCACCCCCGTGGATTTTTCCAAAGGGAAAAATCCACCCCCATGGATTTAACCCAGTAGCTAAAAAGAAAGGTTTCGGCCATGGGAACGACCGTTCCCGTTCCCAGTACAAACTGGGAACGGCCGTTCCCACTCTCGGCAGGAACAGTAAAATGGCCTGGGAACGGTCGTTCCCAGTTTGTAACTGGGACGGGAACGGCCGTTCCGGCCTGGTTCGAAATGCTGGAACAGAATCTCATTACAGAAACAGGGGAAGCTCCATTTTTGTGCCAAAATGGCCAAAATCCAAACCTTAAAGTTGCCAAAACTTCTCCAAATGCTCAAACAATACACATAAATCATGCTTGACAAGTTGACACTCAAATAACTTAAGAAAAACGGAATAAAAGGCATGATCAAAGGAATGCAAAATTCAAGCCAAAATCATGATCCTCAATAAATGCTCAACTAACCAAGGATTAAATGCAATAAATACAACACCTACAACATTTACAACTCATATATGAAGCTAGGAATCAAACACATCAAGCAAAGAGCAAGTATTCACATTTTTAGCTAAACCCTTACTATTCACGTAGGGAAGCAAAGGCACACCAAACTCACTCCAAACTCAGAAATTAAACCATAGAAATGACGAGCACGACGAGGGGATTCCGAAACACACCTAAGTTCGAGAAAAGGCGAAGAAACGAGGGAGATCTTGGCTTGGGAAGTTTGGATGATCAACTTGAGTTTTTTGCTTCCTTGGCTCAAGAGTTGCTGTTGTTATCACGTTAGAAATGAAGAGAGGAAAGAATGGTTCAGCCTTTAAGGCTGGACCGGTTGGTTCACGGGTTCGGTTCAAGGTGTTCTGGTTCAAGTTGGTTCGGTTCAACAAATACAGGTTCAAAAAAGGCCAACTCAATTAAACAAGTAAATCACATACAAAATTAATTCAAATAAATTCATATAAGTTCAAATAATTCATATAAGTCGTATACAATTAATCTAGAACGCAATTAATATTAAATCACATAATTTACCTGTACCGACTGTGAGTCGGGCTGTTACAACCTCCCCCCCTTCAGAGAACCTGGTCCCCAGGTTAACTGTCTGACCTGAGAACAACTCTGGGTACAACTGTCTCATCTTCTCCTCAGTCTCCCAAGTAGACTCTTCAGATTTCTGATCTCTCCAAAGAACTCGGACCAAGGGAATCTGTTTATTCCTCAACACTTGTATCTTCCGGTCTTGAATCTCAACCGGGTGTCTTACTATTGTCAAATCCGTCTCAAGTTGTACCTCTTCCACAGGGAGAATAGTTGATTCTTCGGGATAATATTTCCTGAGCTGCGAAACATGAAACACATTATGTATCCCGGTCAATCTAGGCGGTAGGTCCAACCTATACGCCGCTTCTCCAATTCTCTCAAGGATTTCAAAAGGTCCAAGGTATCTTGGGTTAAGCTTCCCACCTCGACCTATTCGAGAAAATCCCTTTCTCGGAGATGCTTTCAAGAAAACCTTATCTCCGACTTCAAACTCAAGGGGCCTTCTCCTCTTATCCGCATAGCTCTTCTGACGGTCCTGAGCTGCCTTCATTCTCTGCTGAATCAACTTAACCTTGGCAGTGGTCTTATCCAATCTCTCCCGAGGTGTAGCTCTTTCGAGCTTGTTCTCCTCTGTCCACCGCCAGTCTTCTATATCCCAAAATAGAGGCGATCTACACTTCCTTCCATATAGTGCCTCGTAGGGGGCCATACCAATAGAAGTCTGAAAACTGTTGTTATAGGCAAACTCAACCAGAGCTAAATGCTTATCCCACTTTTCCTTAAAATCCAAAGCACACGCTCGTAAAAAATCCTCCAAATACTTAATCAGTCTCTCTGACTGTCCATCCGTCTGGGGATGAAAAGCGGTGCTGAAATTAAGCCTCGTACCCAACCTACTCTGAAGATCCTGCCAAAACTTAGCTGTGAACCTCGGATCACGATCTGAGACAATGCTAGCAGGCGCTCCATGAAGTCTCACAATCTTGTTACAATACAATTCTGCCAACTTCGGGGTCTTGTAAGACATCTTCACCTTGAGAAAATGAGCAGACTTGGTCAATCGGTCGACTATCACCCAAATTCCATCATAACCTCCTCTTGATCTCGGCAAGCCGGACACGAAGTCCATAGTCACTTGCTCCCACTTCCATTCAGGAATCGGAAGTGGTTGGAGGGTTCCTCCCGGTTTCTGGTGTTCTGCCTTCACCACTTGGCACGTGAGACACCGCTTCACAAAGTTCGCGACATCTCTCTTCATGCCATTCCACCAGAAGTATTCCTTCAAATCTCGGTACATCTTCGTACCACCGGGGTGAATGGAATATCCAGAACGGTGTCCTTCCTCAAGTATTAACCTCTTGAGGTCTTCTGGGACACAAACCCTGGTCTTGAACCTGAACAAACCGGAATCATCAAACCCAAACTTCGTCTCGGGGTCTATCCTAGACCGAACCACTAGTCTCTGAATCTCTGTATCCGAAGCGTGAGAATCCAACAACCTCTGTTTCAAATCCGGCTGAACTGAGATGTTAGCTAACCGAGCCACTGAAACCATAACCGTCGAACCCTGTCCTGAAGACCCTGCACTCAAACCTGAAACACTTGCTTTTCTGCTCAAAGCATCTGCCACGACATTAGCCTTGCCCGGATGATACTGAATCGTGCAGTCATAATCCTCTAAGAATTCCATCCAACGCCTCTGTCTATTATTAAGCTCCTTCTGAGTAAAAAGATACTTGAGGCTCTTATGATCCGTGAATATCTCGAAAGTCGTCCCATAGAGATAATGACGCCACTTCCTCAAAGCAAACACAACCGCTGCAAGCTCAAGATCATGAGTGGGGTAGTTCTTCTCGTGTTCCTTCAACTTTCTAGAAGCATAGGCCACCACTCGGCCATTTTGCATCAATACACATCCGAGTCCTTCCTTAGAAGCATCTGCAAAAACTGCATAGCCCTCGGATCCCTCGGGTAGGGGTAAGAACTGGTGCTGAAGTTAATCTTTCCTTCAAAGCTTGGAAACTTCTCTCGCACCCATCATCCCACTCATACTTCACCTCCTTTTTGGTTAATCGAGTCAACGGGCAAGCAATTTTGGAGAAGTCCTTCACAAATCTCCTATAATAACCCGCTAACCCGAGAAAACTTCTTATCTCGGAGGCATTCTTCGGTCGTTCCCACTGAGCCACGGTTTCAATCTTGGAGGGATCAACTTCAATCCCCTCACCTGAAATTATATGACCCAGAAAAGACACTCTATCGAGCCAGAACTCACACTTGCTAAATTTGGCATAAAGCTTGTGCTCTCTAAGGGTTTCCAAAACAATCCTGAGATGAGATGCGTGCTCTTCTGCAGACTTAGAATACACCAAAATGTCGTCTATGAAAATGACCACAAACTTGTCAAGATACTGTCTAAACACTCGGTGCATCATATCCATGAACACGGCTGGAGCGTTAGTTAACCCAAACGGCATCACTACAAACTCGAAGTGTCCATAACGGGTATTGAACGCAGTCTTAGAGATATCCTCTTCCCGGATACGAAGTTGGTAATACCCTTGCCTCAAATCTAACTTAGAGTACACCTGCGACCCTTGCAAGATATCAAACAACTCTTCGATATGAGGTAAAGGATACTTATTCTTCACTGTCATCCGGTTCAACTCGCGGTAGTCTATACACATCCTCAAAGTCCCATCCTTCTTCTTCACAAATAACACGGGAGCACCCCACGGGGATGTACTCGGACGGATGTAACCGCAAGTCAAAAGCTCATCCAGCTGCGTTTTCAACTCCTTCAACTCAGCAGGAGCCATCCGATACGGTGTCTTAGAGAAAGGCTCAGCTCCAGGATAAAGGTCGACTACAAACTCGATGTCCCTATCAGGTGGCAAAGAACCCAAATTCTCAGGGAATACATCGGGAAACTCACTCACGACCTCTGTCTCCTCAAGTTTGGCCTGATCCTTCGGTTTATTCAAAAGATAGGCCACAAAACCTGTCGCACCGTCCCGGAGGAGCTTACTTGCTTCCATAAAAGACACAAACGGGCTGGACTTCAACCTCTCACCCGTAAAGACCACTGACCCCAACGAAACCTTCTTCTCATGACAGTCCAACTGAGCTCGGTATCTGAAGAGAAAGTCCATGCCAAGGATAACCTCATACCTCTTCAACGGTAAAACTATCAGATCTGCAGGAAAAACTCGGCCCTCAAACACCACCGGACACTCCCTAAACACCCTGTCAGCTTCCAAAGATCCTCCCAACGGAGTATTCACCACATATACATGCGCAGATAATTCATCAAGTAAAGGCAAAGAAGCAACAATATCCCGGGAAATAAATGAATGCGTAGCCCCGGGATCAAACAATGCATGTAGTGATATGCCATGAATGTTTATTGTACCTTCTATCACGGCAGTCGGGTCGACATCAGCAGCTTCCTCCTCTCCCTCCAAAGCAAACACGCGAGCCTGCACAACCGGCCTCTTATTCGGGCAAGCATCCATCAAGTGATCAGAGGACCCGCACACAAAGCATTTGCCCAGAAGCTTCCAACACCTCTCCACTGGATGTCTCCCCTGACAATGAGAACAAACGGGTGGTCCCTGAGCTAGAGCCGGTCGAGCGGGAATAGCAGGAGGTGCCACGGGACCGGTAATACGGGGCTTTTTGTTCCCTAAACCCTGGGGACGAAAAGCCGGTGGGACAGGAGCTCGTGGAGCATAAGAAATGGGCCTCTTACCCGATCCAGAAACTGATCCCGATCCTCGAGTAGAAGAGAAAGGTGGAGGCTTCAACCGAGCCATTTGGGCCTCAACTTGAATTGCCCTCTTTGTAGCCTTGGCCCAAGTACTCACGTTAGCAGCTTGTAAAGCTTCTTGAATATCCCGGCGAAGTCCATGAAGAAACGCTCGGGCCTTATGATCATCATGGTCGGTGATGTGAGCGGCATAAGGTGCTAGCCTCTCAAACTCCAAAATATAACCCTCCACCGTCCGGTTGCCTTGCCTCAAATTGGAGAACTCCTGGAGGCGACGTTCTTGTGCACTATGAGGGATATATTTCTCATGGAATTCCTGCACAAACGTCTCCCAATTGAATTCCATACCCGTTCTCTCAAGCCTGGACCTCACACTCCTAAGCCAAATAGCCGCTGGCCCTTGAATAATACGACCCGTGCAAATGGCCTTGTCCTGGGAATTCCCTGGACATATCTCCCAAATACCTCGAATCTCGGACAACCACTCTTCCGCCTTGATATCATCACCTCCATACCACTTTGGAGGGTTGTTGTTTCGGAAGTCCCTATACACGGCGGAAATGTCTTGTCCTTCACCCGGATTTGCATTACCCCTTTGATTTTGTTGGAGTTGATTAAGTAGGGCTTGGACAATATTCTCCGCATTCATAGGTGGTGGCGGAGGTGCATTCTGTGGAGCCGGTTCGTTCAAATCAGGTGTTCGTTCACGATTATTATGTCTTCTTGGAGGCATCCTGAAATTCATAGATTCAAGCAATATAGATGCATGTACATTAGTGTATGAATATGTATACAATTTAAGGAAATAATCAAGTAAACAAGTAATCAATCAGTCAAGTAATCACATACCCAAATTATGTATGCACACTTACACACGATCACACAATCACGTTGTCCTAAGCCGTACGACCTAGACAGACCCACACGACACTAGAGCCCGGTTTTGCAACCGCGCTCTGATACCACTTAAGGATGTAGCACCCACACGTAGGGCCACATCCCCCGCACCATAATCCAAACCCGAATACGAAATGGGATGTCCGCACCCGAATCCGAATCATAGCGAACGGGAGACCAAACACACACTCTAGGCTAGGCGGAGCTAAACAACACCAAATCAGAGTATGCGGAAGCGAATAAATAAAAGCATGAAGCAACGATCATCACATATATACATAGGTACCAACCCACACCTATCCATGTAGTATTTACATATAAGTACCAACACTACAACCCGTACAAAAGCCATCACGGCTCGAGCAAAATAGTATTTACAAGTATATACAAACCATAGCTGTACAACTACAAAAATAATAAAGTGCAGGTATGTAAATGCACCTAACGAGACCTAGACCGACAAGTGCAAAAGAAGACACACTTC
Organism: Lantana camara; assembly: GCA_037501455.1. NCBI lineage: Eukaryota > Viridiplantae > Streptophyta > Magnoliopsida > Lamiales > Verbenaceae > Lantana > Lantana camara. Next base: position 46,526,797 of record CM074859.1, read on the forward strand.
TCCGCCTAGCTCACGCTCCCAAAACCTGCAACTAAAAGAGTAAACGAGGGTCAGTCAACTGACTGAGTGAGGGGGCTAACGCACACCCACACCCTATATATATATAAAGCAGAGCACAAAGCAAAGGGTGAAATTATGAACCGGAATAGGTTTTACAAACTAAAACTTTCCAAAACAAATACATATACTTTAAAACATTTCATAAACACTATCCCGATTCATACTTCCTGACATAACACAGCATACATAATGCTCGGCGAGAACGAGCTTCCAACCTTTACTCCTCAGAACAAACAAAACGGAAATCATACATATCAACCTCTACACCAATGATGGAAGAGCCACCGGCGGCCCTAACCATCCATACATATACAGACTTACGAGGGGTAGCGAACCCACATCGTGCCCTCCCCGGTTTTTACGCCGAAGGCATCGAAATATCACGCCTTCCCAAACTCCCAGGGGTCGCGTGTGATATATCGGATGGAGACTACGCACAGGCCGAACCTCGACGGCCCGAACCGTCCCGAGGGTTCCTTACCCGTAGCTCCTTGGATCCACACATACAAATCATAACAAATGCCAAATCTTTCATGGCAATCTCGCTAACAGAATTGTAAAGCCTTTTCCCAAAACTTAGCTTACATAGGCTTATATAATACCTTTCCCAAAGCAAGAGTATTCACAAGGTCATACACATATTCTAATCAGCACATACATATCTATATATATAATATATAGTCACATGCACGGCTTGAAAACACCACATAAGGCTTTAGGTCACTTAACTAATAAAAATCCTAAACCTCACCTTGTGCGTGACCAAAATACGAGCAGACGTGAACAACCTACGCCTCGGGCTCGTCAACTGGAACCTCCTCTGAAAAGAAAACACGAAAGCCCAAGACTTAGACTCTATATGAACTAAATAGGATGCTCGGCAAAATGCATGAGTCATGTTCACATATAAAATGTCTCAATTAAGTCATATAATTCACAATTTATAGCACACATACTTATTTACAATTTATTAAGCAATAAAACCCGAGTTATAACATTTAACATGCGAAAGAAAAGCAATCAAAGTCATATAATTGCATAATTAAGGCAAAGAGAAAAAGTGGCAAAATCCACCCCCATGGATTTTTCCAAAGGGAAAAATCCACCCTCATGGATTTTTCCAAACCTACTGCCTCAAATCCACCCCCGTGGATTTTTCCAAAGGGAAAAATCCACCCCCATGGATTTGACCCAGTAGCTAAAAAGAAAGGTTTCGGCCATGGGAACGGCCGTTCCCGTTCCCAGTACAAACTGGGAACGGCCGTTCCCACTCTCGGCAGGAACAGTAAAATGGCCTGGGAACGGTCGTTCCCAGTTTGTAACTGGGACGGGAACGGCCGTTCCGGCCTGGTTCGAAATGCTGGAACAGAATCTCATTACAGAAACAGGGGAAGCTCCATTTTTGTGCCAAAATGGCCAAAATCCAAACCTTAAAGTTGCCAAAACTTCTCCAAATGCTCAAACAATACACATAAATCATGCTTGACAAGTTGACACTCAAATAACTTAAGAAAAACGGAATAAAAGGCATGATCAAAGGAATGCAAAATTCAAGCCAAAATCATGATCCTCAATAAATGCTCAACTAACCAAGGATTAAATGCAATAAATACAACACCTACAACATTTACAACTCATATATGAAGCTAGGAATCAAACACATCAAGCAAAGAGCAAGTATTCACATTTTTAGCTAAACCCTTACTATTCACGTAGGGAAGCAAAGGCACACCAAACTCACTCCAAACTCAGAAATTAAACCATAGAAATGACGAGCACGACGAGGGGATTCCGAAACACACCTAAGTTCGAGAAAAGGCGAAGAAACGAGGGAGATCTTGGCTTGGGAAGTTTGGATGATCAACTTGAGTTTTTTGCTTCCTTGGCTCAAGAGTTGCTGTTGTTATCACGTTAGAAATGAAGAGAGGAAAGAATGGTTCAGCCTTTAAGGCTGGACCGGTTGGTTCACGGGTTCGGTTCAAGGTGTTCTGGTTCAAGTTGGTTCGGTTCAACAAATACAGGTTCAAATAAGGCCAACTCAATTAAACAAGTAAATCACATACAAAATTAATTCAAATAAATTCATATAAGTTCAAATAATTCATATAAGTCGTATACAATTAATCTAGAACGCAATTAATATTAAATCACATAATTTACCTGTACCGACTGTGAGTCGGGGTGTTACATTCATGAAACGAGATATGGCGTATGGCTTAATAAGCACCAAGTAGCGGAGTGCTTGCTGTATGAGAAAGAACATGTGTGTGTGATAACTCCGACTGCATCACAAAGGAGTTGAGGTTCAATCTACATGCACCGTTAACTTCGATTTGGTCTTGAGTTATTTACACTAAGTGAAGGTTCAATGTTCATCACACCTTCTTTTAGGCATGTGATCTTTGACAAAAGTTTCAGAGAATTGTTTGGCAAAAGAGCAGTTTTCCAAATAAGTGGGGGATTGTTAGATATATACCTTATATACAATAATTAATTGTTGGAGAATTAATTAATAAATACAAAGGCATATGAAGAGTTGTTTGGAAAATGTGCATTGGTTGTTGTTGCCCCACATTGAAAGAATAACATAAGACAAACACCTTTATATATTAAAATGTTGTGTATGTTATTAAATTGTGGAACTTAAGAGAGGGCTAATGGGCTCACACGCGGTGCGGTGCACCGCACCGCCCGCACACGCACACGGGGCCGGGCATGGGCGAATGTGGCATTTGATGGCGCACTTTGCACTTCGCACCGGCCTGATTCAGTCCAAAGTTCAAACTTTGAACTAATGTCCAAATTCATCCAAATCAAATCCGTTGAGGAGTGTAACTGCCAAATAGTGGTCAATTAAGGGGCAATATTCAGACCATTAAACACCTGAATTTGACCCATTCAAATTCCCACATTTATTTTGGCCAAACACCTGAGAGCTAAATAGCTCCTCCCCATACCTGAAAATACAGTAGATACTCACCTGAATTGCTGGCTAATTGCTATTGTCCGAAATTCCCCCCAACTTGACATATATCCTAAAAGTAAATCGTCTGCAACCTTTTAGCAAAACTCAGAGAGTTAGGGACGATTAACACTTTAAGGACAGGGACTACCCGTGTCATTATGATTTCATTCCTACCATTTTCTCAACGGTCACTAATGGAAACGAGAAGAGTACATGGCAATCTAAAATTATGAAAACATTATCATCTTCCCTTCTCATTTGTACAAGAAATATTATTGTACTGTGACAGAGTTAGCATAGTCAGATTAAGATGTTGCATATGAGTAATTGTTCTTCTAAAAATGAATGGGCATGCACATAAGGTTGAACACAATATCCATTAGTATGTCAATAACTTTTGATATCGAACCTTAAAAAAAAAAATGTATTAATTCAGAAAAGAAAATAAAAGGATGTATTTCTCTTTTAGAAAGTTAAAGGACTGATCAATGGTTATCTTTTTCCCACCACTTTAAATTATTATTGGAAATTGAAGATCCCCATATGATGTGGGGATACAAATACAACGATATGACACGACACGACACGATATGGATACGATTTTTTTTTTCCGGTCTTTTACGTTAAAAGTATCGTCCAAGTTATTGAATATGAATATCTGATACGAAACAATATAATAAAATAATATTTTTAGAACGGTTACCTACATATTTTATCTCCATAATGGCCGATGGATTGTTCAATCAACCACAAAATGATATTTATGTAAAGATCTTGTAACTTTAAACAAAAGCGTTTTCTTTTTTAATTTATATCTTTGTTAGTTTAAGAAAAGTAGTAGCAGGAAAACTAAAAAGGGTATTAGCCCTTATCTTTTGATAAAATGCAATTTAAAGATGACCCTTTTCAATTAGTTAATTAATATACTTTCAATTATAATAAAAAATATAGGTCACAAAATAAATTGTAGCACCCGGAACGCCGAGATGCCACACCCCCGCACCATAAGTCTAGCTCACACATGAAATGGGTAGTCCATATATGAACCGGACTCATGGCGAACGGGTGACAATAAAAAACGACACACTAGCTAGGCGGGACTAACCCTCAATTAAATACGATCATGCATAATCAATAAAACGGAAGCATAATATACATTCATGTCTTTAACATCTTTCAAGGTCATTTCCATTATCTCCATATATACAATATAAGTTTCCAAAGACAAATCATAATATACAAGAGTATCAAGATAACTCATATGCATCAATAATATATATGACATTATGCTAGACCCGAAATTAAAGACTTGACTCGATCCCGCCTAGCATGCAACCTGCAGACCTGAAAAGGTGAGGGTGTCAGTCAACCGAAGACTGAGTGAGGGGTTTAAATAAATATAAGCGCAATTACCATGCAAGCTATAATCTCGGGTAAGTTTTCGTGAAAGAAACAATATAAGTTCAAATATTAAAGTAATCCTCGCCGAGATTACAACTAATCAATTTAATAATTCAATCATTATCAATTTAATACGTAGCACGGGGACTGAGGGCAATTCTCCAACCTTTACACCAACAGTGAACAATCAATATTTAGGTTTCAATTCAATGGTTATCATGCAAGTTATTACAGTGTACAACTAGCAGTTTCATAAACCCTTTTTCCTCCGGGTGATGGTGGGATTGCAAGGCCCAACCATCCATGAACGGTGTACGTCGGGAACATGACTCCCACGCACGGGATTTCTTCCTCCACCAAACCTCCTGGTGGATTCAAAGGTGATCCCAAAATTGGTGAGGATAGTGCAAGAGTTACCCGTCAGCCCTTGCTTCCTCGGTTGGCTCAATACACTACCCTCGGGCCCAACGTGAACATGTTTACTCGCCAATACAATAAATCAATCATTCATTTTATGAAATCAGTTGAAAGCCATTAAGGTTGGAAAACTATAGATATATAGATACATTTGGCTTAAAACGTCACATAGGGCCGTATTGGTTCTATATATCTAGAAATTAAACCTCACCTTTACTTTACCAACCAAAAGAAGCAAGGAAACACCCTAAGGAGCGTGCTCCTCGTCACCGGCAATGCGATCTGTATAACAAGGACACGTGTACGTGAGACTCGACTCGTATGAACCATTTGAGACGAACGGCAAAGTCATGGATCAATATATAATGCAATGACAACCAAGGAATGTCAATTAGGAGCATACGTATCAATTAATCAAGTATATAAGTCATATAATTCACATATGGGAGCCAAGGAAGTGAAAAGAATGCAATAAGAAAGGTTTTGGTAAAGTTTGGTAAAAACGGATAATTTTAGGAAACGTACATGCTGAGGAAAAACTGGAATATCTTGTGATATAGAAGTTGGAATTGAGTTTTTCTTGTTGGGTAAGAAACTAGACACAAAGACCTTTCTGAGGATATATAGCTCGTTTTCTAGTTCAAAGTGAGGAGAAAATGACGTAAGCTTGAAGTTGGGTGAGTGTAGTTTGTCGGTAAAGCAGTGACACCAAAAAGAATTGATAATATCTCACAAATGGGAAAAGATATTGAGGTGATTCCAATTGGAGTTTGTTCTAGACTTTAAGATCTTTCCAACGGTTCAAAAATCAGGTCATTTGGAGTACGGATGAGGGAGTACCCATCCGGGTAAAATTCAAGGGAAAAGTTTCCCGACAGGGTAGAGCAGTCCAGAAACTTTTCGGTATAAAACTACCCGCCCGGGTACTTTTTAGGCACAAAAACTACCCGCCCGGATAGTCCTCTTGTGCGAGAAAAAGGGCAGAAAATAGGGCTAGTTCGTGGAGGGAAGAAAGGGGTAGCATACTCCCAAGAAACCTCAACCAAAACACCAAAAACAAACATATAACATGCATATAACTTAAATACAGCATTTAAGTAACATTTAATCCAAGGTAACATACTTAGATCATCAAGAATTCATCATTCAAAACCCACAAATGAACTCATGCTCCAAGCTTATAAACTTCATAATATGTACATAAAATTCAAGCTATGATCAAGTATGCATACTTCCTACAACTAGAACATAATTAAACAAGCTTAAACCATAACCCTAGTTCTCATATATATTCATGAATTCCCCAACTAAGCTCATTTACCTTGAATGAATGAGAAGAAGGAAAAGAGATGATGTTGATGATGTTTCACTGCTCCTAAATCCCACAAAATAATGCTTGAATGGATGAAATTCCCTTACTCCTTGATGAGGTGGTTTTGGTTCGGTCCAAAAATGGAAGCAAAGAACAAAGTGATATGTTTGTATGTATGAAGGGAAAATGGTACGTTAATGCTGCTATAAGAGAGGAAGAGATGCTCCAATTCGCTATTAAATCCTTCAACTTCATAAATCATGCAATTGACTCCAATCTCATAATAAGTGATCAATTAAGTCCCATAAGTAATTCATGCAATTAAGTCCCCAAATTCATGAAATGAGCAAGTAAGGACAATTAAGCAATTAAACACTTAAGTCATGATTGGCGGTTATTTCACATTATGCCACATATTGCATGATTGAAAATTTGGGGCGTTACAATTCTCCCCCCCTTAAAAGGACCTGGTCCCCAGGTCCACTGCCGGGTTTTAAAATGATGCACAAGCAATAAGAGAGCCCCGTCTCTTAGACAAGTAGTGGGAGAGCCCCGTCTCCCTAACACGAAATGAGAGTACCCCGTCTCTCCAACAAGAAATGAGAGAACCCCGTCTCTCAAACAAGAAATGAGAGAACCCCGTCTCTCAAACACACCCCAAATAACGATTCAAGGAAACACTTAGAGAAACATTTATATAAATGTCACATAGGGCAAGTAGAAATACATTAATCACATAACTAGCATTTATACACAATTAAATTGCAACTAACAAGAAATTAAATACGAGAATAATAAAATTCATGATGCACGTGGTATGCATGATTAAATGTACCGTTCACCATTGTTTACACCATGCAAGTAATTGATACCTTCTCCTAACAAAGCCGGATCCACCCTTACATTTTGCACCTCTCTTTCTAGAGCATAAGCATGAACTTGAATAAGTGACCTCGATCCTCCGGAAGACAGCAGCTTTCACTTCGGGCACGTGTCAACCCAGTGTTCATTACCTCCACATTGTAAGCATAAGCCCAAACGCCATCTGCAGTTGTCGTAAGTGTGGTTGTCGCGCCCACAATAGGTACAAAGTGGCTTCCCGAAAGGTGTTATCGAAGACGTGGTACATGAAGCTCCCAAACTCGATCCAAGTGATCGATTCTTTTTCTTCTTCTGAGACCCTTCTTGAGATAAAGGTGTATGATGAGAAATAGGCCGCTTTCCTTTATTAAAATTCTGTCCTAATTTTGAACTTGAAGCCTGTCCGGGTTGAGAATTAGGCCTTCTTGCCATCGAAGGAGGGGTACCTTGAACCTTCTCTTGAGAGTTACGTGGGATAAGTTCCCAAACTCTTTCACCTTTCTTGAGCCATGGTCCGGTTTGTATATCACTTCCATCAGAGATCTTTGGATTTTGCTGATTCTGAAACTCCTTAAATATAATAGAAATTTGAGCCGGTTGTGGTGTCGCTATAGAAACATATTCTTTTATCCTCTGATCCACAAGACGAACCAAGGAATCGAAAAAATCTTGAGGTTGAACCGGATAGAGCAGATGTGGGGGAACCCTAGGAGGACGATCAAAACGAGGGCGACCTCGAGGCATCCTGTAATTAAGACACTGAATATGCATGAGGAATTAATATGTCAATGCACATAACACACTTGTAACTAATAAAATTTCACACATTGGAACAATTAAGATCAATTAGAAATGAGCATATAAATAAAGGAATTTAAACACTTTAGAGTAGCGTATGATGCACGTGCTTATGGATGTATTGAACCTGTCACCGTAGTTACATCCTTTAGCTTGACACTCCTTCTATGTTTGTTGAATTACAAGCTCGCCTTGTATTTGTTGATCATTTCTTGTTACCCACGGTCTTCCAATTCTTCAAAAGTCTCTATCCTCAACCCATACATTGCCATCGCCCGGGATTGAAATTTCTTGAACCCGATTCTTTTCCAAGTATCGATCTCTAAGTATTGCCCGAATCTTCACCACAATTATTTCCTCGACCGAAGTTTCCTTGTATCACTTGTATAACCTTATAATTCGAGATTATAATTCTTGCGTTCGAATCCTTTTCCACTTATAAAATTAGTATCCCAACTTCTCTTGAAGGCTAGGCTCCAATTGTGGCCCCGGTTTCATCTAGTCACCACCTTGATTGAAATCCTCTAAATCCTCTCTTTGTGAATTTGAATCGGTTATATAACTTGTCTTCCTACTTGCCTACACCTTGAGCATATAATTACCTCCAAAAGTTCTTTCTCTTACTTTACTGTTTCCATTTGTTGTTCCATATCTACCAATTTAATCCCACCGCATGGCAATTCATCTTGGATCCAAAAATGAACTCAATCTAACTCAGGATAAAATCTTGAGTATCTTGGCTTTCCATGAACTTGAACCCACTATATTGATCGATCCTCTTTACTTCTTCCTATCCAACTTCTTTTTAACCCGAAATCCAAATTATCGTAATTCCTTGTAGAGCTACATTGATTACTTCCATGTTATATTCTTCTACTTTTTATTTCAATGAACCCAAGATTAGTCGATTCCTTAAATCCTTCTCGATCAATCCAAACCTTCTTCCCAAAGTCCGAAGTGTCTCGATTCATCTCAAGCTTAATTCCTAAATTTAACCTCGACCCGAATCATTGATACCCTCAAGACTTCCTTCTCTCTCTTTCGAATTCAATGAATCTCTTGTCCCCGGTTAACTAACTTTTCAAAAATCCCAAAGTATTCTTTCCAACTTCAAAGCAAAAGAAAGGGGCTTGCGGTAGATTGTAGTTGTCGTAGAAATTGGTCGTGGTTTGACATGATCTTTATATATAGCCTATAATCACAACTTGTCTCAAATATAAATGCATGGGGTTAATACATGCTCATGCCACCTAATTAGCAATTAAACACATATTCGATGCAAAATGCAACAATTAATCCAACTAAGTTAGAGTAAAACACATTAAACATATAAATTCCAAGCCATAGAAGGTTAATTAATCATCAAGTAGTAACATAAATCAATGCCATGCACAAGTCACCAAGTAGCTCAAGGATGTCCAGGTAAGATCAAATCAATTCAAATAAGTTCAAGTAGTTCCAAATAAGATGCAAGACTCGCATATTATCAATTAATCCTATGCCGTTCGACCTAGACTCACGAGACACAACACTAGAACCGCGGTTTTGCAACCGAGCTCTGATACCACTTAAGATGTAGCACCCGGAACACCGAGATGCCACACCCCCGCACCATAAGTCTAGCTCACACATGAAATGGGTAGTCCATATATGAACCGAACTCATGGCGAACGGGTGACAATAAAAAACGACACACTAGCTAGGCGGGACTAACCCTCAATTAAATACGATCATGCATAATCAATAAAAAAGAAGCATAATATACATTCATGTCTTTAACATCTTTCAAGGTCATTTCCATTATCTCCATATATACAATATCAGTTTCCAAAGACAAATCATAATATACAAGAGTATCAAGATAACTCATATGCATCAATAATATATATGACATTATGCTAGACCCGAAATTAAAGACTTGACTCGATCCCGCCTAGCATGCAACCTGCAGACCTGAAAAGGTGAGGGTGTCAGTCAACCGAAGACTGAGTGAGGGGTTTAAATAAATATAAGCGCAATTACCATGCAAGCTATAATCTCGGGTAAGTTTTCATGAAAGAAACAATATAAGTTCAAATATTAAAGTAATCCTCGCCCGAGATTACAACTAATCAATTTAATAATTCAATCATTATCAATTTAATACGTGGCCCGGCGAGTGAGGGCAATTCTCCAACCTTTACACCAACAGTGAACAATGAAACTCAATGGTTATCATGCAAGTTATTACAGTGCACAACTAGCAGTTTCATGAACCCTTTTTCCTCCGGGTGATGGTGGGATTGCAAAGCCCAACCATCCATGAATGGTGTACGTCGGGAACATGACTCCCACGCACGGGATTTCTTCCTCCACCAAACCTCCTGGTGGATTCAGAGGTGATCCCAATATTGGTGAGGATAGTGCAAGAGTTACCCGTCAGCCCTTGCTTCCTCGGTTGGCTCAATACACTGCCCTCGGGCCCAACGTGAACATGTTTACTCGCCAATAAAATAAATCAATCATTCATTTTATGAAATCAGTTGAAAGCCATTAAGGTTGGAAAACTATAGATATATAGATACATTTGGCTTAAAACGTCACATAGGGCCGCATTGGTTCTATATATCTAGAAATTAAACCTCACCTTTACTTTACCAACCAAAAGAAGCAAGGAAACACCCTACGGAGCGTGCTCCTCATCACCGGCAATGTGATCTGTATAACAAGGACACATGTACGTGAGACTCGACTCGTATGAACCATTTAAGACGAATGGCAAAGTCATGGATCAGTATATAATGCAATAACAACCAAGGAATGTCAATTAGGAGCATACGTATCAATTAATCAAGTATATAAGTCATATAATTCACATATGGGAGCCAAGGAAGTGAAAAGAATGCAACAAGAAAGGTTTTGGTGAAGTTTGGTAAAAACGGACAATTTTAGGAAACGTACATACTGAGGGAAAACTGTAATATCTTGAGATATAGAAGTTGGAATTGAGTTTTTGTTATTGGGTAAGAAACTAGACACAAAGACCTTTCCGAGGATATATGGCTCGTTTTCTAGTTCAAAGTGAGTCGAAAATGGCGTAAGCTTGAAGTTGGGTGAATGCAGTTTGTCGGTAAAGCAGTGACACCAGAAAGAATTGATAATATCTCACAAATGGGAAAAGATATTTAGGTGATTCCAATTGGAGTTTGTTCTATACTTCAAGATATTTCCAACGGTTAAAAAATCAGGTCATTTGGAGTTCGGATGAGGGAGTACCCGTCCGGGTAAAATTCAAGGGAAAAGTTCCCCGACAGGGTAGAGCAGTCCAGAAACTTTTCGGCATAAAACTACCCACCCGGGTACTTTTTAGGCACAAAAACTACCCGCCCGGGTAGTCCTCCTGGGTGAGAAAAAGGGCAGAAAATAGGGCTAGTTCGTGGAGGGAAGAAAGGGGTAGCATACTCCCAAGAAACCTCAACCAAAACACCCAAAACAAACATATAACATGCATATATCTTAAATACAACATTTAAGTAACATTTAATCCAAGGTAACATACTTAGATCATAAAAAATTCATCATTCAAAACCCACAAATGAACTCATGCTCCAAGCTTATAAACTTCATAATATGTACATAAAATTCAAGCTATGATCAAGTATGCATACTTCCTACAACTAGAACATAATTAAACAAGCTTAAACCATAACCCTAGTTCTCATATATATTCATGAATTCCCCAACTAAGCTCATTTACCTTGAATGAATGAGAAGAAGGAAAAGAGATGATGTTGCTGATGCTTCACTGCTCCTAAATCCCACAAAATAATGCTTGAATGGATGAAATTCCCTTACTCCTTGATGAGGGTTTTGGTTCGGTCCAAAAATGGAAGCAAAGAACAAAGTGATATGTTTGTATGTATGAAGGGAAAATGGTACGTTAATGCTGCTATAAGAGAGGAAGAGATGCTCCAATTTGCTATTAAATCCTTAAACTTAGTAATTCATGCAATTAAGTCGCCAAATTCATGAAATGAGCAAGTAAGGACAATTAAGCAATTAAACACTTAAGTCATGATTGGCAGTTATTTCACATTATGCCACATATTGCATGATTGAAAATTTGGGCCGTTACATATATAATCCATTAATCCCCGTATATAGTTTTGAAGTTGGATAGATTTCTCCTAATATAACATAAATATCGAATACACACCCTCGGACCCTCCTAATATTTTCAATAAATACTATCGACATTGTGAACTTTTTCATTCTTTATATGAAACTCTGTGTAATATTTTACAATAAATATTAGGGCAAATTACATCCAGGTCCCCTAAGGTTTGCCATAATTATAATTTGTCCCTGTTTTTTCGTTTATTACAAAAACACCCCTATGATCACTGTTCCCAGGGACTTTTTTGTAAAAAACGAAAAAGTGTATGCTTGACTTTTCCATTATTCCATTAGGGACCTCAACTGAAACAATGTTTATAGGGGTTTTTTTGTAATAAACGAAAGCCAGGGACTAAATTGTAATTATGGCAAACCTCAGGGGACCTTGATGTAATTTGGCCAATATATTATTCCGAAGTAAAATTAATTTTCCCAACTTTCACTAATCGATTTAAAAGAGAATACATTTATTTTCATTGATAGGTTACAATATTTATGCAGGCAAATCATGTCGAACTTGCCATATCTAAATGAAATGTGAGTTCATCATACAAGTCCAAAATACTTAGCAAGCCATGAGTACCTCTTTGAAAAACACACACATAACGTTAGAGGTTTAATAATAATTTATGATGTATGAATATGTACAAAATGGTATAAATATAACTGACGTGGCACGGGCCCACCATCCGGCACAACCAACCATCACGCGCCATCTGTCCGGTCGAGTACATATCTCTGATCCCAAGGTCGGCCTCCTAGTTACAGCCCCAGATTTTACTGTCTCGCACATCGACCCAACGATTGCTCATCGATGCAAACCAATCGACACTCACCTCTTGAGATGACCCACTAACCATCCCCAGAGTGAGTGGCCGATCACGCATTTAATGCAAGATGGCTAGTGGGGCTCCTGTCAGCTCCCCACGCCAACACGTCGAGGCGGTCACTTCTCTCTGCTCACCCTATATATAAAGCCTCCGCATTTATTGCACGGTAAGTTCTCTCACCTAATACTGCTCAATCAATCGATCCACAACACTCGATCCTAACTTGAGCATCGGAGTGCCAACCCGGGTATCACCCCCACCTTCCTCGAGTTGGCCTCGAGCTCATATTTCTTTCTGATCTTTCCCAGATTTCGAGTTGTCAAGCGACGATTCCCCAATCAAGAAATAGAGTGCTCGAGCTCGATTACCTAGTCGATCATCCATAGGAAATTAGGCTCGATCATTTGGCGCCGTCTGTGGGAACACGCAACAATAAGCCATCGAATATGACTACCCGTAATTTTTCCAGTACTCGCATCTTCGACGAACATGGTCGGGAGATCTTACCACAGCTCCCTGTGCAAGTGGCGGCACCGACCGTTATCCCACCCTATTTAGTCTACCCAACGCCCAAGTTGGACAAGTATCTAAAAGCATGTAGGGATGAAGCCATAGCTGCTACGGCGGAAGGTTAGGAGCCCCGCATGCCCGAGCATCCTCAAACTCGACCCGTCGAAGTTATTCAACCAACTGTGAACTATCCTGGATACGTCCAGCCGGTGCCCCATCAGCAACCCATCGGATATTGGACAAAAGTCGGACATCCCACTTACGTTCAGACTCAACAGCAACATCCCCTTCCTACACAAGGGAATATACGAAAGCCGGTTAGAGAGCGACTCTCTCTTTGATCAGAGGATGCATTCGCGAACGCCTATGGAGTCATATATCCGTCGGGGTGCTGGGCGTAGAGGCCAAGGGGATTCCCAGCGACGGACTTGAGACACTCAGTTTCGTGGAAAGACTGACAACCCCCACCAATCAGAAACAAGGAGAGAACACGAGAGTCATCACAACACTGTTTCCCGCCACGGCTCGAGCAGGGTCTTCGACCGTCTCGGCCCTGAAGGATGACCCAACCAGGTTTGATGATCGAATCGTGTAGCACCCACACGTAGGGCCACATCCCCCGCACTATAATCCAAACTCGGATACGAAATGGAATGTCCGTACCCGAATCCAAATCATAGCGAACGGGAGACCAACACACACTCTAGACTAGGCGGAGCTAAACGAAACTAAACCAGAGTACGCGGTAGCGAAAGAAAATAAAAGAAACAACACAAGAGCATCACGTATATACTTATAGGTACCAACACGTTCATATCCATAATATTTACATATAGGTACCAACATATAATCCCTGTACAAACGCCATCACAGCGCAAGCAAAATATAAGTATTCAACTACAACCCAACTTTATACCCCTATACAAAATAATAAAATGCAGGTGAGTAAATGCAACTAGCAAAACCTAGACCGACAAGTGCAAGGAAGACACACTTCTCCGCCTAGCTCAAGCCTCAAAAGAACCTGCAACTAAAAGAATAAACGAGGGGTCAGTCAACTGACTGAGTGAGTGGGCTAACGCACACCCACACCCTATATAAATATAAAGCATAGCACTTAACAAAAGGTGGACCTATGAATCGGAGTAGGTTTTACAAACCAAACTTTCAAAGCAACCTAGTATACTTGAAATCTTTTCACAACTCTATCCCGATTCATACTTCACAACATAACACATGCTCGGCGAGAATGAGCTTCCAACCTTTACTCGTCATAGCATAAAACATAAATCATAATAAACATCCTCTCCTCCAATGATGGAAGAGCCACGCGTTGGCCCTAACCATCCATATCATAACAAACCCCCGAGAGGTAGCTAACCTACAACGGGTCCTCCCCGATAAACCGAAGGCATCGGAATATCACGCCTTCCCTAGCTCCCGAGGTCGCACGTGATACTCCGGGTGGAGGCTATGCACAGGCTTAACCTCGACGGCCCAATGCCGTCCCAAGGGCTCCTTACCCATAGCTCCTCGAGCTCATAAACACATAGCATAACATATAACCAATCTTTCATGGTTCCACTCGCTAACAAACATAAATTAAACCTTTTCCAAATGGCTTACATATACCTTCATATTACTTTTCGAAATCAAAGTTGGTTCACAAACTCATAAACATGTATAACATAACACTTATTTACATATACATATAATTTATCCACATACGGGGCAAGAAAACGACATATAAAGTGTTAGGAATAGTGCCCTAGAAAGACGATTGTATATCTGCTTTGTGCTTTTCCTTATTGTAATCACAGACAATCTTTGAATGAAATAATGAATTGAGGCAACACTTCTTTATATGCTCTTGTTTGGTATGCGATTACTTTATCTGTGCATGTATAAGAACTCCCCTAATCCTGATGACTTTAGGACACTACCATTTAGGTGAAATAGTTCATGAAACGAGCCCTATATCACATAAGTTATGATTAGTAAAATGCTCCAAGCCGATGAGTCCTACAGACAGTGGGAGTGTCAACCTGACTCCTCTAAGGCTTGCTTGTGGGATCACGCCCTTAAGAAGGACCACCTTGTTTCATGGAGGTGCAAAGTGTATAGTTGATACGTGCGTGACACATGAGGGTGCTTACTTTAATAAGTAAGTTCACTGAGGTGCCCCGTGTGAGAACATTCCTAAATGGGAAAGGAAGTTTCTATTTCAGGAAATGGAAACTTCCAGATTAGGAAATATCTCACGAGTAATTGATGTGATTAATAGATCCTTAGACTTGAGGTTCCTTGTCACTTTATGAGTTAACTCTGTAGTCTTAGGTATAAGCTTTAAAGGGTGTCGCCTTAGACAACTGATTCAAGGCTTATGCTGGGGCTGCACAAGTGATTCATGAAAGTGAATGTGAATCAAGAAAGGACCTACACTTACATTTGCAATGTGATCTCTTATTGTGTAAGTCATTCATATGCCATATGGAGTCCTTGGCCAAGGCAGTAGATCAAGACATCAAGAAAAGGGTTTCTTGGATTGAGATCAAATGGATATGGAATGCACTTAGCTTTAAGACCAGGTTATTAGGGTTCTGATTATTCCCTTACCCTAGATCTTGGTTGAGAGATAGTAAGTAGGATGATTGTATCTCACATTAATCAATGACTTAAAGGTTCTGTCGAATCCAAACATTCCAATTCAGCTAGGGGTTAAACACCTGTTGCTAGACTATGGTCGTTTAATCTGTGGACTGATTAATTAATTAGTGAATTAATTAATTAGGGTCACTGCTAATTGAATTGAGAACCTAGAGGGTCACACACAACAACTTGGTTACATGAGTTGAGGCTTTAAAATGATTAAACGAGTTAATCGGGCCAAGAGGGTTCCACACGTGTGAAACCACACGTGTGGGTCACGTGAGTGACATGTGTCCTTGTGACACGTGTCCCACACGTGTAAATATATATATTGTATATATATATATATATATTAAATAATTAAATGTGTTAATTATTTAATAGACTTTGGTTTAATTTTGAATTAAAAAGAAAGTCTAATTTTGGAGAAAAATAATCTAGTTAATTAATTATGAATTAATTTAGATAAAATAAGTTATTTATTTTAAATAAATAAAGTATAAAATTATCCAAAAATAGTTTGGATATTTTAGCTCTCTTGAAAGTTGATTTGAATTTGAATTCAAAGTCAAAGTCAAAATTACTTGATGATCAAGTAATAGGAGAGAGAGACCAAAACCCTAGCCCATAAGGACTAGGATTTTCGGTCCTCCCCTTAATATAAATAGGGGAGCTCGAGCTCCCTTTAGGGGATTTGGAAATTCTTTTGGTTCATGTGTTGAACACCATCCTTTCTCCAAGATAAACGAAACCCTAGGTTAAGCCTAAACACTAACTAGAGAACTAGCATCCTTACTAGTTAGATTGTAGTCAAGTTGGTGGACTATCTCTAGAGAGCTTCAAGTTAGAAGTTTGAAGATTCGAGCTTTGCCAAGGAGAGGGGATCAAGCCGCGAGAAGAGTGTTCTTGGGTGGCTTGAAACGCTTCAAGAAAGAATAAAAGAAAAGTAAGTTTCTTATCTCTACGAATTTGGTTACACGATTGCGAGTCCAAGATCCTTTTGTTGGGAAAATTTTTAAATTCCGCTGCTTTCTGATTCGTGTTTTCCAACATAAAGGTCATACGTCGAATAGCTATACAAACACCTAAACCTCACCTTGTGCGTAGAAAGTAAAGAGAGTGATCACATTAAACCTCGGGCTCGACCCCGGCCGCACCGTCTGAAAAGAAACACAAAAGCCCACGACTTAGACACTAAATGAACCAATTAAGACGCTCGGCATATGCTTGACTCATGCTTGGATGTGAACCAATTGCGAAATGAATCATATAAATCACAAAACATAGCATATAACAATTATTCCTAATTTATTAAGCAATTAAAATTAAGTTACAACCTTAAACAAGCAAAAGAAAAGCAAAGAAATGCATAAAATGGAAAAAGGAAAGCAGTAGCAGCTCCCAGGATTCGGCTGGGTTGGGAACGACCCTTTCACTGTAGGGAACATCCATTCCCAGCCTCGCTAAAAGTTTCTGGAAGATGGGAACAACCGTTCCCAGTTTGTACTGGGGACGGGAAGGGCCGTTCCCAACTACCCGAACTTCTCCCCGCGCGTCTGTAACTTGAACTAAAAATTTTGATCATGGGAACGGCCCTTCCCATTCCCAGTTCAATCTGGGAACGGCCGTTCCCACTCTCGACAGAAAACAGTAAAAGGGCCCGAAAGGGCCGTTCCCAGTTTATAACTGGGACGGGAACGGCCGTTTCGGCCTGGTTCGAATTACAGAAGTAGAACAGAACAGGGGAAGCTTCAAAATGGCCAAAAATGGCAAAAATCAAAGACCCAAGAGCTGCAACAACTTACCAAAATGCATAAACAATTCTTATAAATCAAGCAAGACGTAAAGGCACTCATAAAACTCGAGAAAAGCAAGATTAAATGGTATCAGAGCCAGGACCCGGTCCGGTGTGCCAGCGAGGATGCTGGGCCCTTATGGGGGGGTGGACTGTAAAGCTCAAAGTGCTTGTCCCACATCGGAAGAAGAGGAGAACGAAGCCTTCCTTATAAGGGGGTGGATACCTCTTCCCTATTGAGGCCTTTTCCTGGGTGGGCGCCTTCGGGCTTAAATTCCACCGGGAGAAACAAAACCGTGAGGGTGGTGTCGTTTAGCCCACCAAAGCGGACAATATCGACAGGTGGGTTTTCGGGCTGTTACAAATCGGGGGCGAATTGTAAGGTCCGATGACCTCAGGAACCAAATCCCACCGCGTCACAGCCAACAAGACACCCGACAGCACGGCGAGAGTCAGGGATCCTACAGTCGCTCTCCCAGTCGATCCAAATCCCCCCAGCGTGATCGATAGATCCCCTCGACACACACGATCAACCCAGCATTTGGCACGACCCTGGCGATATCGCAGTGACATGGAAGCCCAATCCCCCTTTTGCGATGAAATAATCGAAGCTACTACAGAGGAGAAAATCTCTACTGGTTTACGCATGTACAACGGGTCAACTGATCCCGAAAAATATGTCTCGAGACTCGAAATGCAACTCAGCATGTTCGGACATTCTCCCCTCATTTGGGCCAAAATCTTTATCACCACCCTCCACGGGCCTACGCTGGATTGGTTCTCGAGGCTACCCCCCGATCCATACCTACGTACAAGGCTTTAGTCAAGCGGTTTGTTGCCCAATTCTCCTTCATGAAGGGAGATAAGCTCCCATCGACCTACCTATACACCATCAAGCAAGGTTTTAATGAATCCCTTCGAGACTTCTTCACTTGTTTTTCGCAAGTAGTGGTCAAACCAGAGGAGCCAAGCATCGATCTATTGAAACCGATTGTTCACAAGGCCTTAATTAGCAATGAATGTGCTCGATATATCTTCTTGCAGAAACCCCGGAATCTGGCCGACATCCAAGCTGCAGCCTGCGACTAGATGCAACTCGGAGAACTTGAGAATTCGCAGCGTAGCGCGGTCCATGGTAGGAAATCAGAACCAAGTCGACCGACCAAACAGAACTTTCGCCCCAAAAATGATGCTCCGGTCGGTCCAACACCCAGAAAACATTATACACAGCTCACACGACTAATCGATGAGATTTATAACGTCATCGATCCCTCCTTGCTCAAGAAACCCAAACCAATGAGGGACATGACCAAAAATCAGGAGAGCATCAAGTTCTGCAATTTCCACAAACAGAAAGGACATAACACGTTCGAATGCAATGCCTTGCGGGAGGAGATTGAGCGGCTCATCAAGGGAGGGCACTTGCCTCCGACCGAGCGTGACCCCCACAATCGACCATGCCTTGGTCGGATCGACATGATTGCCGGGGGGCCCTGTGACACCCCGTTTTTTCGACAAGCCAGGTACGAGGTCACGTGAGATTTAATTCAGTATTTATGTGATTTAAGTGAATCGCATGCCTACATGTCAATGTGAAGTTTAATTTAATTACGTGTGCTTTAGAATTTATTTGAATTGTTCTTGGACTCAATTGTCCAATATTTGCTCGTTAAGGACCTAATTATAATTAGGGTGTTTTGGGGCCGAGTGTGCTACCTTGAGCTCGGGAATTCGGGTTCGAATTTCGACCTTAACATTGAGTTCGTTTTGATAATTCAGATTCAATGAATTAACCTTTTAAACTTTTAAAGCCATTTGATCGCCCTACCGTCTTAAAATCCGATCTGAATGGACCGGATACCGTCGACCCTACTTGTTTCTCCCTAACCGACCCGTTTTCAGCCCTTTAAGGGCTAAACCCCTTTTTCTCCTTACTCCATTTCCCACGTTCAACACAAGAGAGAGAGAGAGAGGATGTGAAGAGCAAATTCCCCATTTTGGTCCCAAGCTCTTGAGCTCGAGCACGCGAAATCCGACCGTCCGACCAACGACCCAAGGTAAGATTTGTGCTCTATTCATTACGTGCTTCGATTTAATATCTCTTTCGTGCCTTGGATTCATGCCTACGTGCTAATTGGGGAAGATGATGAATAGTGTTGGGTTGGGGATTTATGTGTTCGAGCTCGTTTCAGGAGCTCTTATATGCATATATGTGATCTACTTGTTGAATACGCTTCGTGGTATGAATTTCATGCGTTTTGATGTTGTATGGGTTCGTGTGATCTTGGGGTTAGACCCTTTTTTCGCCATTGTTATTGTTTAACCTTTTTTCTGATAGAATATTCCCAAACGCTCGTTTAGGCTCCTAGTTGTTTTTCCACACGCCCGTGTGGGCATCCCCTGTCTCACCCGAGAGCCTTCAAACGCCCGTTTCTGCTTTCAGTTCAACTTTCAAACACCCGTTTACCCCTCAAAAGTGCTCCGATTGACCTGAAATTTGAAATATAGAAACTACATTGAGTCTAGAGTATTCTCCATTGGAATCACCTCAATATCTTTTCTGGTTTGTGAGTTATAACCATTTTAATTTGGTGTCGCCACTTCGCTAAAAATCTGCTTTCGCCCAACTTCAGACCTACTCCATTTTCAACTCGCTTTGAACCACAAGTCGAGCCACATACCATTTTAAACACTACAAAAAAAAGGCCGAAAACCGACGGGATTTTCGAAAATCCCATCGGTTTTCCGTCGGGAAAGCCGAATTCCGACGGAAAACCGACGGGACGAAGCCCGTTGGAAAATGTATCGTCGGATTTGGGTTCCGACGGGTCCGTTCCGTCGGTTTTCCGTTGGAAACATATTTCCGACGGAATTCCGACGGAATTCCAATGAACATTTTTTTCCCCAACGAAGTAATTTCCAACGGAAAATTTCCGTCGGTTTTCCGTCGGAATTTTTTTCCAACGAAAAACCAACGGCTTTCCAACGGAGCAAAAAAAAATTAATTTTTGAGTTAACCGACGGAATTCCAACGGAATTTTCCGTCGGTATTCCGTCGGAAATTGATTAAAAATAAATAATTAAAAAAAATAAAAAAAATCATTTTTGACACCCGAACCACCTCGGAAACGAGCCATACCAATTCCTCGGACAAGCCGTGGGCCGAGCTCGAGCCAACCGAGCCACCCAAATGCGAGAATTAATTCTCGCGATAATTGTGCACGAAGGGATTCGAACTCGGGTCTCCAAGGAAGAATGGTGACTCCCTTACCACTTGGCCAACTTACTTCTTATTAATATTATGTCTTTAAATATATTTATACACTTATTTCAATTAATTATTTAAATACTTTTTTATTATTAATTTAAAATATAAAATTTTAAATATATAATTATTTAAATTAAATATAATCATATTTATTGAGATATTATATAAAAATTGCTAGCTTATATACTTTTGTGTTTTAATTATAATGTATATATTTAAAATTATATAAAATATTATTGTAGATGAACAAATAAACTTTATATTATTAATTTAATTGACTATATGCATATAACGTTATATATAGATAATATTATACATATTTTAAAATTTTAATATTATACATGTTGTAATATATATATATATATATTATTATTATACATACTGTAATATACATAATATATGTACACATATTATACATATATATATATATATATACACATATAATATATTATATTTATATATATATATGTACAAATAAACTTTATATTATTAATTTAATTGACTATATGCATATAACGTTATATATAGATAATATTATACATATTTTAAAATTTTAATATTATACATGTTGTAATATATATATATATATCATGACAGAGGGATCTTTTATTAAGGCAGAATCTTTTAGAAATAATGAGGACAGTAAATTAATACTTTTATAGAGCCCAGATCAAAAACCTTATACTGTACATGGTAGTTTTACATGATTAAATAAGCTAGAGATATGATTCTTAACCAGTCATGGTGGCAAGCCCTCAAAACGCCTAAATCATGGCAACAAAACGGGCGAAACCAGACTTCGGTTTTAAATCTAATCTCGGCTTATTTTAATTCAAACCATCCCAGAAATAAATTTTTTGATCTGGTCCTTTTTTTTTTTTTTTTAATCCCACCATGAACATTGATCTTAATCACATGATATAATTCAACACATTAATATCTAGCCGTCCATATTAGGCGGCGAAAATAAAAGAAATAAAAAATGTAATAACTGGAAAATAAATTGACTTACTTAAATGATGCACACCAGAGTTGCAAGATTGCAAGATTTTTTTACTCAAGAACTTTAATGCGTTACAAACTTAGAATTGAAAGTGCAAACTTAGTATTTTTTTTTTCTCTCTTCACTTCTCTTTTCTCCCTTCTTTTTCTATGTTTATGTTTAGAAAAGTCAGGAGATTTATGAAATTTCTTTCTTTTATTATTCTTTTCTTTATCTAAAGGAGGATTAGAAATTCCAAACTGATCACCTAATTGTCTTCTTTCACTGATATTATGCTTTTTAATTTGTTGGCTTAGCTTTATTTCATTGCATAAAGCTAGTCCTTCCGTTTTACAAACAGCTATAAGTTGTCCATAATTATAACTATCATAATTAATATTAACTTCCCCTTGTCTAAGGGTTTTTCTAACCCTTTCTGCAAAAAGAGAGGGTAAACCATCAATAAATTTGGACTTCCAATGAGCACTATTAGACTCAGGAAGTTCCATAACTCTACTAAGGAAAGTATCCTTATACCATCTAAAAGATGTAAGAGTTTTACATCTGAAATTCTGGAGTAGAGTCCTGATATTATCACTGTTTTCCGAAAATCTTCCAGTAAAATGTTCAATGATATTAACAATCAAAGTATAAACGGCATCTTGGGTTTCAATCCCATTTTCATTTTTAATAGTATTTATAACATCCTGCTTATTAGCATCAGTAAGATAATGATCCCACCAGCCTTTTAATTGACCAGTGAATCCAGCAATTATCATTTTGGCAATATCTTTATCTCTATTACCATTAGTTTTACAGATGGTGCTATACATAAGCATCCTATGAACAGTATTATAGATTTGTCTTTCCGCAAATCCATCAATATTCCATTCATAGATATTTTTCCCGCTGTAGGAATTATTAAACATATACTCATGTTCTTCAAGAAGAATATCTTGAGGAGTGGGCCTAGGATAATAATACATCCTTTGAGTCGGCTTATCAGCATATTTAGATAATTTATTAACTTCATCTTTCACAGTATTATGAAAACCTTCATTATCAGACATACTGTCTGCAAATTCTTTATTAAGAGCACTAATTTTGAGCCCTTTGAATTTTTCATCTAGAATTTTTTCTAGATCAGTCATAGATTTTAATTTAAAATCCTTGACTTCAGGAGGAGGTTGAACACTAGGGATAATTCCCCTAGATGCTTCTTGGGGTTTTTCATTTTTATCCTGAATTTTCAAATTATTAATATCAGAGATAAGTTTTTCAACTCTTTTACTCAAAGAAGAAATATGTTCTCCTAAAATAATTAAATACATATTAGTAAAATTATGTTGTTGAGCCATATTGTTCATATGCTGCAAAGTAATAGGCAGAGTATTATTCTCAAATAATTTTTGGAATGCATTATAAAATCGGATCTCATTTCCTTTCTCTATGGAGAAAGAGTAAGGAGGAGGAAAATTTGCTTTCAAAATTTCTCCACTATGGGTAAGTCTGTATTCTCTTTCAATGACAGATATATGATTTTCAACATACTTGGTTATAAACCAAGGAACAAAAGATATTTTTAAATTTTTTTCAGAAAGATCTTTATAAAATTCTTCTTGAAATATTTTTCTATCTTCTTTAGAAAAGTTTTCATAAAGCCATTTTTTAAATGGTTCCCATTTAGGAAGATTAAAATCATTTTGAATTTGTTTTCTTGCCGGAGATCCCGGACTAAAATCAATTTTTGGTGTTTTAAACATCATAAAGAAAAATTCATTTCTGAAGCAGTTATATCTGCATCTTTGACATTGTAAATGCCTTTCACAATATTGTCAGGTTGAATTTTTAATTCTTCAACCCTTTCAAAATCAGATTCTTCCACAGATTCTGTTTCTCTTATTTGAGAAGTAGAAGCTCTTGAAGGAGATTGCATAAAATATATAGGGGAAAACAGTGATAATATCAGGATCTACTCCAGAATTTCAGATGTAAAACTCTTACATCTTTTAGATGGTATAAGGATACTTTCCTTAGTAGAGTTATGGAACTTCCTGAGTCTAATAGTACTCATTGGAAGTCCAAATTTATTGATGGTTTACCCTCTCTTTTTGCTGAAAGGGTTAGAAAAACTCTTAGACAAGGGCAAGTTAATATTAATTATGATAGTTATAATTATGGACAACTTATAGCTGTTTGTAAAACGGAAGGACTAGCTTTATGCAATGAAATAAAGCTAAGCCAACAAATTAAAAAGCATAATATCAGTGAAAGAAGACAATTAGGTCAATTTTGTGATCAGTTTGGAATTTCTAATCCTCCTTTAGATAAAGAAAAGAATAATAAAAGAAAGAAATTTCATAAATCTCCTGACTTTTCTAAACATAAACATAGAAAAAGAAGGGAGAAAAGAGAAATGAGGAGAGATAAAAGAAAGACTACTAGTCCTCCTATCATCTGCCGGAAATGTGGTAAGATTGGCCATTATGCTAATCAATGTTGGACTAAGAAGAAAATTAGAAGCTTAGAGGTTGATGATAATATTAAGGACACTCTTTACAAAATTCTTTTGAATTCAGATTCTGAAACTGAAAAATCATTACACTCAGATGATTTAGAAGTTTTAGAAAATGAAAATTATTCCTCTGAATCAGAAGAATGTGAACCATGTAAAAATGGTTTAACCTGTGATAACCAGGCTGATTCTTCAGATATGGAAGAAGGAACTATTTATCAAATTCTTTCTCAATTCCAGGAAATAAATGTTATCACTAATGATAATATTCTTGATATTTTAAAAAAGATTCAAGATCCTGATGTGAGATCAAAAATTATTGATCAGATTAATAATTCTAATGATTTAGAACAAAATCAAAGTTTTCAAAGAAATTCTGAACCATATACTATGGCAGAAGTTCAAAAAATTTTGAAAAAGAGACAAGCTTCCAATCATCCTTCTACTAAAACTGATTTATCTCTGGAGATTCAAAATCTTAAAAAAGAGATAAAAGATTTGAAAAATGATAATAAACATCTTGAAGAAAGAGTTTTCAAATTGGAAATAAGCTGTGGTAAACAGGTTTATATTCCTGAAGAAGAAGAAAATCAAATTACTTTTTCTGAAGAAGATAATTTTCTTTCAACTTTAGAAATGGTTATATCCCAAAAATGGTTTATAAAAATTTCTCTTTTAATTGATGGAAATTATAAACAAGATCTTATAGCTCTTGTTGATAGTGGTGCAGATTTAAATTGTATCCAAGAAGGTATTATTCCGACCAGGTATTTTCATAAAACCACTCATTCTATAAGTGCTGCCAATGGTCAGAAAATGAACATTAATTATAAACTTCCTAAAGCTTATATTTGCAAAAATAAAGTTTGCATTCCTAATAGTTTTCTTTTAGTAAAAAATATTACTAACCAAGTTATACTTGGAACACCTTTTTTAAAGAAAATATTTCCGATAAAAAATATTGATGAAAAGGGTTTTATTGGAACCTTTGAAGGAAAAGAGATATCTTTTCAATTTATTATTGAACCTTTTACTAGAGTTTTAAATCAAATAAAGGATTCTTTAATTGAAAGAAAGGAGAAACAGATTTATTTTCTCAAACAAGAAATCGACTTCAATAACATTGATAATGTTTTGAAAAACGTTAAATTACAAGAAAAAATTAAATTTCTTCATAATCAATTTTCTTTGCAAATTTGTAATGACCATCCTAATGCTTTCTGGGACAGAAAGAAACATATAGTTTCTCTTCCGTATGAGGAAGATTTTGATGAAAAGAAAATTCCTACAAAGGCAAGACCTTGCCAAATGAACAGAGAGTATTTAGATCTCTGTAAAAAAGAGATTGAATCTCTTCAAACCAAAGGATTAATAAGATCCTCTAAGTCTTCTTGGTCATGCACAGCTTTTTATGTTAATAAAAAAGCCGAACAAGAAAGAGGAGTTCCCAGATTAGTCATCAATTATAAACCTCTTAATACTGCTCTTAAATGGATAAGATATCCAATTCCTAATAAAAAGGATTTATTGGACAGACTTTATGATGCTTTAATATTTTCTAAATTTGATTTAAAATCAGGATATTGGCAAATTCAAATTCATAATAAAGATATTTATAAAACAGCTTTTAATGTTCCTTTTGGACAATATGAATGGAAAGTAATGCCTTTTGGGTTAAAAAATGCCCCTTCAGAATTTCAAAATATTATGAATGATATTTTCAATCCTTATAGTGATTTCATAATTGTTTATATTGATGATATCCTAGTATTTTCAAAAAATATTGAAAGTCATTTTAAACATCTTGACATATTCAAGAAAATAGTTATCCAAAATGGTTTGGTTATATCTAAGCCAAAAATGCTTCTTTTCCAAACTAAAATAAGATTTTTAGGTCATAATATTGAAAAAGGAAAAATAATTCCGATTAATAGAAGTATAGAATTTGCTTCAAAATTTCCAAATCAAATTACTGATAAAACTCAACTTCAAAGATTTCTAGGGAGTTTAAATTATATTTCTCCTTATTATAAGAATCTTGCTGAAGATACAGCAATTCTTTATGATAGATTAAAGAAGAATCCAAAACCTTGGACTGAGAATCATACTCAGGCTATCAAGAAAATTAAAGGAAAAGTCATAAATCTACCTTGCTTAATGCTTGCTAATCCAAATTGGGATAAGATTATAGAGACTGATGCCTCTGAGATAGGATATGGAGGAATTCTTAAACAGATATCTCCTCATAACCAACAAGAATATCTTGTTAGATTCCACTCTGGGAAGTGGAAAGACAGTCAGAGAAATTATGCTACTATAGCTAAAGAAATCTTAGCTATTCTTAAATGTGTTTTAAAATTTCAAGATGATTTATATAATCAGAAATTTATTATTAAGACAGATTGTCAAGCTGCTAAATACATGTTCAATAAAAACTTTGATCATGAAGTTTCTAAACAAATGTTTGCTAGATGGCAGGCTCAATTAGCCCCTTTTGATTTTGATATTATTTATAAGAAAGGAACTGACAATAGTCTTCCTGATTTTTTAACTCGTGAATATTTACAGGATGAATAATCCTAGAAGGGTGTAGAAGTTTCCTTCCCATAGGTTCTATGAATCTATCAATTGGGATAAAGCTAAGGGGATTCACAATTATGTAAAAAAATTGGTTTTCCTTTCTAAGGAGCATGAGAAGAATATTATTTATTGGGAGGATAAGATCAACAATGAGATTCTTAATCCCAGAAATTATATTGATTATATCACAAGAAAAAGCAGCCATGCTAATGCCTGTGTGCAAATTAATACTAGCATTTATTATCATGAAGAAATTCTTAACGAAATTAATTGTTATATTGCCTGATTTTGCAGATATGGACACTCTCAATAAGAGAGATATTTATAGAAATAAAACTATAAATATCCGGAATTGGAGAGAATTCAAATATGATTTCGATCCTCCTCTAATTGGAACTTATGATGTCAGGACTAATATCAAATCTCCTGGCCTTGAAACAGTTTGGAGAAATAAATTATTGATTCCAAAGCTTATAGCTCATCAACATTATTTAGAAGCTCAAATTGAGCAGACTAAGTCTTTATGTTTTTTCCTTAATAATGTTCATGGCCTTAATCATTATATTGAAGAGGATGAAAAACAGCTTATAGCTGTAAAAAATAAATTAAGAAAGCTAATAGCTTGATCTTATTGATATTTCCAGGATGCGACCTCAAGGAGGCAGAAATTCCTCTAATAGAGGAAGAGGTGGAAGAACTATTGCCCAATTTGGCAACCAAAAGGTAATAGCTGAAAATATTGCAAATATTTCATCATCCTCAAGTAATACACCAAAGGATGATCCTTTATACAAGGAATTTTTACCTTATAAAGCTAAGCAGGAGAGTAATACTCAATCTGCTCCATCCTATGCTAATATTGTAGGGGATGAAGAAATTGATTCGTCGGAACTACCATATGAGCAGAACACTCATAAAGAGGTAATATTCCTCTTAGAAGATAAAGATTTGAGATGGAAAGATAATATCTGGCATCTCATGCAGAGATATTTGGATAATGCATCATTTACTGCTGGTTCATATAAACAGCGAACCCATTTTGAGAATATACTCAAAGTGACAGGATCCTGTGAATTCACTCATTATTTTGCAGGAAAACAAACTAAAGTTTATAGCTTTAGTAAAGTGATTATCAAGCAGATAATATCTGCTGAAGAGTGGGGAATAAGTACACTCAGAGAAAGAGAATATAGTCTCCAAAATTCCCAAGTTAAAATTAAATTTAATTATTGGGATTATATTGAAGCATTTAATAAAGCATCCCTTTACCAGAATGAGCTTCATAAACATTCATGGTTTTTTAAAATCTGTCCAAATGTTTATAACAAGGACATTCCAAATTAGTTATACCAATGGTGGTTTAGTTTTGGCCCCACAGCAAAAATTTTGCCAAATAATTTTCAGGAATTATATTCTCAATGGGTAGAAATTTCTCCAAAAATTCTTGATGCTCAGAGCAATGGAAAATGGATTGAAGGAATGCCTTTTCTCCATTTCTTTACTGAATTTGGTATCCCTTGGATTTGGAAATGGGAACCAGAGTTGGGAGAAACCCAACAGAAGATACCTTGCTTATTCAGAACCTTTTATACTAAGTTCTGGAAGAAAATGCTGGCTCTTAATAAAGAAGGAAGTATGGAAGGCCAAGAGACCATTGATAATATCAAGACAAAAATTCATGAATATATTATTCAGGAGGAACAAAATAAAACTCCTAGTCCATTTGAATATATTTCAAAGAAATTATATTTTCAAAAAGGACAAGTTTCGGATGAAGAAAAAGTGGCTTCATATCTTAAGGAAGTAAAGAAAGATTTAATGAAAAATCTAAGTTTTGATACACAATCCAGTGCCTCTATGGATACTTTATCCAATGATGAATATTGTCCAGCTGGAGAAGCTCAGAATCCTTATGAGGATATGTTCGAAGATTTGGATCAGGTTATTCAAAAATATTTGAATAAAGAAGGAAAAAGAAAGGACAAGATGGGACCTTGAAAGGATGGCATGCCAACCACCCATCAAATACCATTTGCGGAAAAGAATTGCCCGCTGTTTTGTTTGCCGTGGTTTAAATAAAGTAACCATGGTTTTAATAAAGTTGTACTTTGCACATTCATAATGGTGCAAATAGTTTAGATTTGCTTTTAGTTCCGGATTTCAAATCCGAGAAATTTGTGTATTTATAGGTCAGTTCGTTACTGCATTAGGCAGAGAAAAAAAAAAAATTACTAAGTTTGCATTTTCAATTCTAAGTTTGTAACGCATTAAAGTTCTTGAGTAAAAAAATCTTGCAATCTTGCAACTCTGGTGTGCATCATTTAAGTAAGTCAATTTATTTTCCAGTTATTACATTTTATATTTCTTTTATTTTCGCCGCCTAATATGGACGGCTAGATATTAATGTGTTGAATTATATCATGTGATTAAGATCAATGTTCATGGTGGGATTAAAAAAAAAAAAAAAAAAAAAAAAAAAAGGACCAGATCAAAAAATTTATTTCTGGGATGGTTAGAATTAAAATAAGCCGAGATTAGATTTAAAACCGAAGTCTGGTTTCGTCCGTTTTGTTGCCATGATTTAGGCGTTTTGAGGGCTTGCCACCATGACTGGTTAAGAATCATATCTCTAGCTTATTTAATCCTGTAAAACTACCATGTACAGTATAAGGTTTTTGATCTGGGCTCTATAAAAGTATTAATTTACTGTCCTCATTATTTCTAAAAGATTCTGCCTTAATAAAAGATCCCTCTGTCATGATATGACTGGTTAAGAATCATATCTCTAGCTTATTTAATCCTGTAAAACTACCATGTACAGTATAAGGAATGCCAACTTAGAATGGAAAATGGATTGAAGGAATGCCTTTTCTCCATTTCTTTACTGAATTTGGTATCCCTTGGATTTGGAAATGGGAACCAGAGTTGGGAGAAACCCAACAGAAGATACCTTGCTTATTCAGAACTTTTTATACTAAGTTCTGGAAGAAAATGCTGGCTCTTAATAAAGAAGGAAGTATGGAAGGCCAAGAGACCATTGATAATATCAAGACAAAAATTCATGAATATATTATTCAGGAGGAACAAAATAAAACTCCTAGTCCATTTGAATATATTTCAAAGAAATTATATTTTCAAAAAGGACAAGTTTCGGATGAAGAAAAAGTGGCTTCCTATCTTAAGGAAGTAAAGAAAGATTTAATGAAAAATCTAAGTTTTGATACACAATCCAGTGCCTCTATGGATACTTTATCCAATGATGAATATTGTCCAGCTGGAGAAGCTCAGAATCCTTATGAGGATATGTTCGAAGATTTGGATCAGGTTATTCAAAAATATTTGAATAAAGAAGGAAAAGGAAAGGACAAGATGGGACCTTGAAAGGATGGCATGCCAACCACCCATCAAATACCATTTGCGGAAAAGAATTGCCCGCTGTTTTGTTTGCCGTGGTTTAAATAAAGTAACCATGGTTTTAATAAAGTTGTACTTTGTACATTTATAATGGTGAAAATCGTTTAGATTTGCTTTTAGTTCCGGATTTCAAATCCGAGAAATTTGTGTATTTATAGGTCAGTTCGTTACTGCATTAGGCAGAGAGAAAAAAAAAATTACTAAGTTTGCATTTTCAATTCTAAGTTTGTAACGCATTAAAGTTCTTGAGTAAAAAAATCTTGCAATCTTGCAACTCTGGTGTGCATCATTTAAGTAAGTCAATTTATTTTCCAGTTATTACATTTTATATTTCTTTTATTTTCGCCGCCTAATATGGACGGCTAGATATTAATGTGTTGAATTATATCATGTGATTAAGATCAATGTTCATGGTGGGATTAAAAAAAAAAAAAAAAAATTATTTCTGGGATGGTTAAAATTAAAATAAGCCGAGATTAGATTTAAAACCGAAGTCTAGTTTCGCCCATTTTGTTGCCATGATTTAGGCGTTTTGAGGGCTTGCCACCTTGACTGGTTAAGAATCATATCTCTAGCTTATTTAATCCTGTAAAACTACCATGTACAGTATAAGGTTTTTGATCTGGGCTCTATAAAAGTATTAATTTACTGTCCTCATTATTTCTAAAAGATTCTGCCTTAATAAGGACGAAATGATTATTAAATTGCTCAATAATAGAGACCTCAATAAATATAGAGGTATTTACAAATTCATCCATATTGGATTATTTCAAGTTGCTTTTAAACCTTTAACCCTAGAAGGTTTACCTGAGAGTTTTATAGCTGCTCTTAGAGATGGTAGAAATTTAATATGGAAACAATCGTTGATGGGAATTATACAATCCAGTCTGGCCCATGGTCCAGTTTATTTTAATGTTTATCCTAATTTACAGTTATCTTTATCTGATGTTAATATATTAGATGATTTAACTCTTAATATCAAAACGCATGGTTATAATTATGCTCCTGGATCTGAAGTTATATGTGTTTGTTATAGAATTTATTACAAACCTCTTCAAACCTTAAATCCTAGATGTAAGATGGTTGATAAACCTGCTGATGAAACTATTCTTATAGAAAGCAATTTTAGTAGATCTGAGATTACTACTAGAAGATCTATTAAGTGGGATGAAATAATTTTCCCAGAAAATTGGATTATTGAGCAAGCTGTTCCTGCTCAACCTAATACTAGTTATAATCCAACTAGTATTCTTCAAACTTCTGAAGGGAATGTTCAAATAAGTTTTGAACCCTCCAGAAACCTTATAGGGGGAAGCAATAGGTCTTATGCAAGATCTAAATCTTATCATCATATTTCCCCTATATATTTTATGCAATCTCCTTCAAGAGCTTCTACTTCTCAAATAAGAGAAACAGAATCTGTGGAAGAATCTGATTTTGAAAGGGTTGAAGAATTAAAAATTCAACCTGACAATATTGTGAAAGGCATTTACAATGTCAAAGATGCAGATATAACTGCTTCAGAAATGAATTTTTCTTTATGATGTTTAAAACACCAAAAATTGATTTTAGTCCGGGATCTCCGGCAAGAAAACAAATTCAAAATGATTTTAATCTTCCTAAATGGGAACCATTTAAAAAATGGCTTTATGAAAACTTTTCTAAAGAAGATAGAAAAATATTTCAAGAAGAATTTTATAAAGATCTTTCTGAAAAAAATTTAAAAATATCTTTTGTTCCTTGGTTTATAACCAAGTATGTTGAAAATCATATATCTGTCATTGAAAGAGAATACAGACTTACCCATATTGGAGAAATTTTGAAAGCAAATTTTCCTCCTCCTTACTCTTTCTCCATAGAAAAAGGAAATGAGATCCGATTTTATAATGCATTCCAAAAATTATTTGAGAATAATACTCTGCCTATTACTTTGCAGCATATGAACAATATGGTTCAACAACATAATTTTACTAATATGTATTTAATTGTTTTAGGAGAAAATATTTCTTCTTTGAGTAAAAGAGTTGAAAAACTTATCTCTGATATTAATAATTTGAAAATTCAGGATAAAAATGAAAAACCCCAAGAAGCATCTAGGGGAATTATCCCTAGTGTTCAACCTCCTCCTGAAGTCAAGGATTTTAAATTAAAATCTATGACTGATCTAGAAAAAATTCTAGATGAAAAATTCAAAGGGCTCAAAATTAGTGCTCTTAATAAAGAATTTGCAGACAGTATGTCTGATAATGAAGGTTTTCATAATACTGTGAAAGATGAAGTTAATAAATTATCTAAATATGCTGATAAGCCGACTCAAAGGATGTATTATTATCCTAGGCCTACTCCTCAAGATATTCTTCTTGAAGAAAATGAGTATATGTTTAATAATTCCTACAGCGGGAAAAATATCTATGAATGGAATATTGATGGATTTGCGGAAAGACAAATCTATAATACTGTTCATAGGATGCTTATGTATAGCACCATCTGTAAAACTAATGGTAATAGAGATAAAGATATTGCCAAAATGATAATTGCTGGATTCACTGGTCAATTAAAAGGCTGGTGGGATCATTATCTTACTGATGCTAATAAGCAGGATGTTATAAATACTATTAAAAATGAAAATGGGATTGAAACCCAAGATGCTGTTTATACTTTGATTGTTAATATCATTGAACATTTTACTGGAAGATTTTCGGAAAACAGTGATAATATCAGGACTCTACTCCAGAATTTCAGATGTAAAACTCTTACATCTTTTAGATGGTATAAGGATACTTTCCTTAGTAGAGTTATGGAACTTCCTGAGTCTAATAGTACTCATTGGAAGTCCAAATTTATTGATGGTTTACCCTCTCTTTTTGCAGAAAGGGTTAGAAAAACCCTTAGACAAGGGGAAGTTAATATTAATTATGATAGTTATAATTATGGACAACTTATAGCTGTTTGTAAAACGGAAAGACCAGCTTTATGCAATGAAATAAAGCTAAGCCAACAAATTAAAAAGCATAATATCAGTGAAAGAAGACAATTAGGTCAATTTTGTGATCAGTTTGGAATTTCTAATCCTCCTTTAGATAAAGAAAAGAATAATAAAAGAAAGAAATTTCATAAATCTCCTGACTTTTCTAAACATAAACATAGAAAAAGAAGGGAGAAAAGAGAAATGAGGAGAGATAAAAGAAAGACTACTAGTCCTCCTATCATCTGCCGGAAATGTGGTAAGATTGGCCATTATGCTAATCAATGTTGGACTAAGAAGAAAATCAGAAGCTTAGAGGTTGATGATAATATTAAGGACACTCTTTGCAAAATTCTTTTGAATTCAGATTCTGAAACTGAAAAATCATTACACTCAGATGATTTAGAAGTTTTAGAAAATGAAAATTATTCCTCTGAATCAGAAGAATGTGAACCATGTAAAAATGGTTTAACCTGTGATAACCAGGCTGATTCTTCAGATATGGAAGAAGGAACTATTTATCAAATTCTTTCTCAATTCCAGGAAATAAATGTTATCACTAATGATAATATTCTTGATATTTTAAAAAAGATTCAAGATCCTGATGTGAGATCAAAAATTATTGATCAGATTAATAATTCTAATGATTTAGAACAAAATCAAAGTTTTCAAAGAAATTCTGAACCATATACTATGGCAGAAGTTCAAAAAATTTTGAAAAAGAGACAAGCTTCCAATCATCCTTCTACTAAAACTGATTTATCTCTGGAGATTCAAAATCTTAAAAAAGAGATAAAAGATTTGAAAAATGATAATAAACATCTTGAAGAAAGAGTTTTCAAATTGGAAATAAGCTGTGGTAAACAGGTTTATATTCCTGAAGAAGAAGAAAATCAAATTACTTTTTCTGAAGAAGATAATTTTCTTTCAACTTTAGAAATGGTTATATCCCAAAAATGGTTTATAAAAATTTCTCTTTTAATTGATGGAAATTATAAACAAGATCTTATAGCTCTTGTTGATAGTGGTGCAGATTTAAATTGTATCCAAGAAGGTATTATTCCGACCAGGTATTTTCATAAAACCACTCATTCTATAAGTGCTGCCAATGGTCAGAAAATGAACATTAATTATAAACTTCCTAAAGCTTATATTTGCAAAAATAAAGTTTGCATTCCTAATAGTTTTCTTTTAGTAAAAAATATTACTAACCAAGTTATACTTGGAACACCTTTTTTAAAGAAAATATTTCCGATAAAAAATATTGATGAAAAGGGTTTTATTGGAACCTTTGAAGGAAAAGAGATATCTTTTCAATTTATTATTGAACCTTTTACTAGAGTTTTAAATCAAATAAAGGATTCTTTAATTGAAAGAAAGGAGAAACAGATTTATTTTCTCAAACAAGAAATCGACTTCAATAACATTGATAATGTTTTGAAAAACGTTAAATTACAAGAAAAAATTAAATTTCTTCATAATCAATTTTCTTTGCAAATTTGTAATGACCATCCTAATGCTTTCTGGGACAGAAAGAAACATATAGTTTCTCTTCCGTATGAGGAAGATTTTGATGAAAAGAAAATTCCTACAAAGGCAAGACCTTGCCAAATGAACAGAGAGTATTTAGATCTCTGTAAAAAAGAGATTGAATCTCTTCAAACCAAAGGATTAATAAGATCCTCTAAGTCTTCTTGGTCATGCACAGCTTTTTATGTTAATAAAAAAGCCGAACAAGAAAGAGGAGTTCCCAGATTAGTCATCAATTATAAACCTCTTAATACTGCTCTTAAATGGATAAGATATCCAATTCCTAATAAAAAGGATTTATTGGACAGACTTTATGATGCTTTAATATTTTCTAAATTTGATTTAAAATCAGGATATTGGCAAATTCAAATTCATAATAAAGATATTTATAAAACAGCTTTTAATGTTCCTTTTGGACAATATGAATGGAAAGTAATGCCTTTTGGGTTAAAAAATGCCCCTTCAGAATTTCAAAATATTATGAATGATATTTTCAATCCTTATAGTGATTTCATAATTGTTTATATTGATGATATCCTAGTATTTTCAAAAAATATTGAAAGTCATTTTAAACATCTTGACATATTCAAGAAAATAGTTATCCAAAATGGTTTGGTTATATCTAAGCCAAAAATGCTTCTTTTCCAAACTAAAATAAGATTTTTAGGTCATAATATTGAAAAAGGAAAAATAATTCCGATTAATAGAAGTATAGAATTTGCTTCAAAATTTCCAAATCAAATTACTGATAAAACTCAACTTCAAAGATTTCTAGGGAGTTTAAATTATATTTCTCCTTATTATAAGAATCTTGCTGAAGATACAGCAATTCTTTATGATAGATTAAAGAAGAATCCAAAACCTTGGACTGAGAATCATACTCAGGCTATCAAGAAAATTAAAGGAAAAGTCATAAATCTACCTTGCTTAATGCTTGCTAATCCAAATTGGGATAAGATTATAGAGACTGATGCCTCTGAGATAGGATATGGAGGAATTCTTAAACAGATATCTCCTCATAACCAACAAGAATATCTTGTTAGATTCCACTCTGGGAAGTGGAAAGACAGTCAGAGAAATTATGCTACTATAGCTAAAGAAATCTTAGCTATTCTTAAATGTGTTTTAAAATTTCAAGATGATTTATATAATCAGAAATTTATTATTAAGACAGATTGTCAAGCTGCTAAATACATGTTCAATAAAAACTTTGATCATGAAGTTTCTAAACAAATGTTTGCTAGATGGCAGGCTCAATTAGCCCCTTTTGATTTTGATATTATTTATAAGAAAGGAACTGACAATAGTCTTCCTGATTTTTTAACTCGTGAATATTTACAGGATGAATAATCCTAGAAGGGTGTAGAAGTTTCCTTCCCATAGGTTCTATGAATCTATCAATTGGGATAAAGCTAAGGGGATTCACAATTATGTAAAAAAATTGGTTTTCCTTTCTAAGGAGCATGAGAAGAATATTATTTATTGGGAGGATAAGATCAACAATGAGATTCTTAATCCCAGAAATTATATTGATTATATCACAAGAAAAAGCAGCCATGCTAATGCCTGTGTGCAAATTAATACTAGCATTTATTATCATGAAGAAATTCTTAACGAAATTAATTGTTATATTGCCTGATTTTGCAGATATGGACACTCTCAATAAGAGAGATATTTATAGAAATAAAACTATAAATATCCGGAATTGGAGAGAATTCAAATATGATTTCGATCCTCCTCTAATTGGAGCTTATGATGTCAGGACTAATATTAAATCTCCTGGCCTTGAAACAGTTTGGAGAAATAAATTATTGATTCCAAAGCTTATAGCTCATCAACATTATTTAGAAGCTCAAATTGAGCAGACTAAGTCTTTATGTTTTTTCCTTAATAATGTTCATGGCCTTAATCATTATATTGAAGAGGATGAAAAACAGCTTATAGCTGTAAAAAATAAATTAAGAAAGCTAATAGCTTGATCTTATTGATATTTCCAGGATGCGACCTCAAGGAGGCAGAAATTCCTCTAATAGAGGAAGAGGTGGAAGAACTATTGCCCAATTTGGCAACCAAAAGCTAATAGCTGAAAATATTGCAAATATTTCATCATCCTCAAGTAATACACCAAAGGATGATCCTTTATACAAGGAATTTTTACCTTATAAAGCTAAGCAGGAGAGTAATACTCAATCTGCTCCATCCTATGCTAATATTGTAGGGGATGAAGAAATTGATTCGTCGGAACTACCATATGAGCAAAACACTCATAAAGAGGTAATATTCCTCTTAGAAGATAAAGATTTGAGATGGAAAGATAATATCTGGCATCTCATGCAGAGATATTTGGATAATGCATCATTTACTGCTGGTTCATATAAACAGCGAGCCCATTTTGAGAATATACTCAAAGTGACAGGATCCTGTGAATTCACTCATTATTTTGCAGGAAAACAAACTAAAGTTTATAGCTTTAGTAAAGTGATTATCAAGCAGATAGTATCTGCTGAAGAGTGGGGAATAAGTACACTCAGAGAAAGAGAATATAGTCTCCAAAATTCCCAAGTTAAAATTAAATTTAATTATTGGGATTATATTGAAGCATTTAATAAAGCATCCCTTTACCAGAATGAGCTTCATAAACATTCATGGTTTTTTAAAATCTGTCCAAATGTTTATAACAAGGACATTCCAAATTGGTTATACCAATGGTGGTTTAGTTTTGGCCCCACAGCAAAAATTTTGCCAAATAATTTTCAGGAATTATATTCTCAATGGGTAGAAATTTCTCCAAAAATTCTTGATGCTCAGAGCAATGGAAAATGGATTGAAGGAATGCCTTTTCTCCATTTCTTTACTGAATTTGGTATCCCTTGGATTTGGAAATGGGAACCAGAGTTGGGAGAAACCCAACAGAAGATACCTTGCTTATTCAGAACCTTTTATACTAAGTTCTGGAAGAAAATGCTGGCTCTTAATAAAGAAGGAAGTATGGAAGGCCAAGAGACCATTGATAATATCAAGACAAAAATTCATGAATATATTATTCAGGAGGAACAAAATAAAACTCCTAGTCCATTTGAATATATTTCAAAGAAATTATATTTTCAAAAAGGACAAGTTTCGGATGAAGAAAAAGTGGCTTCCTATCTTAAGGAAGTAAAGAAAGATTTAATGAAAAATCTAAGTTTTGATACACAATCCAGTGCCTCTATGGATACTTTATCCAATGATGAATATTGTCCAGCTGGAGAAGCTCAGAATCCTTATGAGGATATGTTCGAAGATTTGGATCAGGTTATTCAAAAATATTTGAATAAAGAAGGAAAAGGAAAGGACAAGATGGGACCTTGAAAGGATGGCATGCCAACCACCCATCAAATACCATTTGCGGAAAAGAATTGCCCGCTGTTTTGTTTGCCGTGGTTTAAATAAAGTAACCATGGTTTTAATAAAGTTGTACTTTGCACATTCATAATGGTGCAAATAGTTTAGATTTGCTTTTAGTTCCGGATTTCAAATCCGAGAAATTTGTGTATTGATAGGTCAGTTCGTTACTGCATTAGGCAGAGAAAAAAAAAATTACTATGTTTGCATTTTCAATTCTAAGTTTATAACGCATTAAAGTTCTTGAGTAAAAAAATCTTGCAATCTTGCAACTCTGGTGTAAATCATTTAAGTAAGTCAATTTATTTTCCAGTTATTACATTTTATATTTCTTTTATTTTCGCCGCCTAATATGGACGGCTAGATATTAATGTGTTGAATTATATCATGTGATTAAGATCAATGTTCATGGTGGGATTAAAAAAAAAAAGGACCAGATCAAAAAATTTATTTCTGGGATGGTTAGAATTAAAATAAGCCGAGATTAGATTTAAAACCGAAGTCTGGTTTCGCCTGTTTTGTTGCCATGACATGACTGGTTAAGAATCATATCTCTAGCTTATTTAATCCTGTAAAACTACCATGTACAGTATAAGGTTTTTGATCTGGGCTCTATAAAAGTATTAATTTACTGTCCTCATTATTTCTAAAAGATTCTGCCTTAATAAAAGATCCCTCTGTAATATACATAATATATGTACACATATTATACATATATATATATATATATATATATATATATATATATATATATATATATACATACATATAATATATTATATTTATATATATATGTACAAATAAACTTTATATTATTAATTTAATTGACTATATGCATATAACGTTATATATAGATAATATTATACATATTTTAAAATTTTAATATTATACATGTTGTAATATATATATATATATATATATATATATATATTATACATACTGTAGTATACATAATATATGTACACATATACATATATATATATATATATACACATATAATATATTATATTTATATATATATGTACATATTAGACATATACCGTAATATATATATTATATATGTACATATATTAGACATATACCGTAATATAACATATAACATTTATATATATATATATATATATATATATAGATAGATATATATATATATATATATATATATTACATATTAGACATACCGTAATATATATAATATATATGTTTATATTATATTTATCTCTTTAAAAAAAAATACAAGAGATAATTATTAAATAAGTTTGAGTTGAACTCTAACTCTTGAATTATAAACCTATATAAAGGCGTTCTTCCCCAAAATTATCAAATCAAGTCGTTTGTTCCGTTATTAAGACATTATACTGACGAATTGACGTTATATTCAAGCTAACTCCACGGAGTTACTGAAGTGCTCAAAGACGTTCTTGGCAAAATTCTCCAAAATCTAGCGTTTGATTGTAAATAAGTCGAAGGACCTACGGATTAACGTTATTAAAAGATAAATCTGAAGTTGAAAAAGATCAAACCAATTAATAAAAGTTAAATAAGTTGAAGAAGATTGAAAATTGAAGATCCACTTTGATATCAAAATTTATAAATTATTTGTACTATTTATCCGATATTTACACAAAGTCAATAAACGCGAATTATTAGTGCAAACAATTATATATAATTATTTGTATTAACTATAATCGTATTTTTCTAATTAAATTTGATTGAAAAATTCCAACGGAAAACCGACGGAAAACCAACAGAATTTTTATTTCATTGAAATTCCGACGGAAAACCGACGGAAAATTCCGTCAGTATTTTTTTAATGAAGAATAAAAAAATACCGACGGGATTTTTCCGTCGGTTTTCCGTCGGAAATTTTATTTCGTATTATTTTAATGTAGAATAAAAAAATACCGACGGGATTTTCCCGTCGGATTTCCGTCGGAATTTTTATTTCATTGAAATTCCGACGGAAAACCGACGGGAAATCTCGTCGGTAATTTTTTAATGAAGAATAAAAAAATACCGACGGGATTTTCCCGTCGGTTTTCCATCGGAAATTTATTTCGTATTTTTTTAATGTTGAATAAAAAAATACCGACGGGATTTCCCGTCGGTTTTCCGTCGGAATTTTTATTTCATTGAAATTCCGACGGAAAACCGACGGGAAATCCCGTCGGTATATTTGGCGCATTTTTTTTTAGAATTGCGCCAAAATTTTCGACAGAATTCCAACGGAAAACCGACGGAATTCCGTTGGAAATTTTGGCGCAATTTTTTTTAAAGTGCCGCCAAATATTCCGACGGAATTCCAACGGACGGAAAAGCCATTGGAATTCCGTTGGAATTCCGTCGGTTTTTTCCCATCGGAATTCGAGCTTTTTTCTTGTAGTGAAAGGTATACATGTCTAGTTTCATATCCATCAAACAAAACTCCATTTCAACTTCTAGAACGTGAGATATTCCTATTTTTCTACAGCTTGCGCATTTTCGAAAATTGTCAGCTTTCCTAAACTTCGCTAAAACCTTTCTTCTTGCATTTCTTTCACCCGTTTGGCTCCTGTATGTGATTTATATGAGTTATATGCTTGCTTAGTTGATAATTATGCTTTTAATTGACACTTTTTGGCTCTTAGTTGCTTAAACTTGATTGTTTGAACTCGCGCTTTATATATGAATTGAATTCGTTTGAGTAATTGAGCATATGAACGTGATCACACCATTCCATGACATTCTTATGCTTTATTGCATATCAATTCATGCCATGAAATAATGCACCACTTCATGAACATCGCCGTGCGTCCTACTTGGTTCCATTTTGAGTCGTGTCTCACAAGTGCACCGTGTTTCCTTCCTTGTACAGTGTTCTCCTTGGTGGAGACATTCCAGTCTTGTGGCTTCTCTCTTGATCCTTCTTACACATGGAGCTGAGGGTTTTCTTTTATAAATGACCTATGACCTTGCATGCTCTAAATAAACCAAATGGTTTCTTAATAAACAAGTCATATTTTGTATACCGGATATGTACCGAAAATACTTTATAACTCGTGTTAGTGTTAACCATGAGCCTATTTTTATGAGATCCTGATTGCCCCCGGCTCTCCTAGCGTTGGGCTAGCCGGTGTGGATCCTGTACCTGTTCCTGGGGCCCAGGGGCTTGTGTATTGAGTGATCCGGGGAGGTATGGGGCCTACGGTGGCCTCTTGCAAAAGTCTCACCTTATTGGAGTAGCCCGGATATCTGCCAGGAGGTTTGGTAGAAGATGGGATTCCGGTCTGGGGGAGTCATGAACCCCCCAGATCACCTTGTCCTGGATGGCGAGGGTTAGCTACCCGAACCATCACCGAAGAAGGAGGTTAAATTGTATTGTTTTCTAGTATTAATAATTATATAATCCTGATTCCTGCCTGCCTGACTATTTATTGTTCCTGTCATGTTAACAAGTGAAAAGAGGAGTCCAGGATGAAATAAATAGTCGTTCTCGTCGGGTCCCCTAAAATATAATACATAGATATTCGTACTCTCCGGTATGCCCCCAATTCCCTACTCAACATTCGAGGATTGTTAAGGTAAAATGGGCATTAACGGAGGGCATACGGATATCAACACATGCATTATATATATATATATCCTGATTACTTGCGATGAATGAGCGTAATTCCACCTGTACGAATTGGTTATCTCCGGATTCCTGTCACCTGCTTTCTTAACAAATAACGTATAGTGGAATTACGTCTGCTTGACTGCCTGGTTTTATATATATGCGTGTGTTAACCCCTTCACTTAGTCAGTTGGCTGACCCCCCTCCCCCTGGCCCCGGTTGTTTTAGTGTCTGTCTTGCAGGTTCTGTGGTTGTTAGGCTGGAGTCTTTTGAAGTCTTTATTCGAGTCTTGCCTTGTCCACCCTGCATTGTACTTTGTTTTCATTTTCTACATAGACTTGGGCCTTGTAGGCCATTCTTATTGTATCTTTATTGTTTTACTGAATTCGGGATAGGTTCTAGGGCATTAGTTGAACCCCGTTTACATGATGTGTATTATATTGATTTCAGGACAGGTTAGGACAGGTGCTTCTATTTTAGTTGAACCCGTATTTATATTCCTGTTGTTATAATGGATATGTTTGAATAATTGCATTGCTTCCGCATTCCTTGTTTTGATTGAGTAGTTGGTACAGGGTCTAGTCCCGCCTAACACAGGGTTGTTTTTGTTCTATCTTCGTTCGCTGTGAGTTTGGTTCATGTGTGGATTTTTCATTTCATGGATGGACCGGACTCATAGAGCGGGGGATGTGGGGCCTTCCGTTCAGGGTATCACGTCCTAAAGTGGTATCAGAGATCCAGGTTGCACAACCGGAGTTCTAGCATCGTGTCATGTCGAGTATAGGTCGTACGGCTTAGGAACTACTTGATAACGTGAGCATTGCATTGACCTTGAGCACGAAATTGCATTTCTTTTTTAACCTTGTTGAATTAATTGCTGCTTATTGCTTCAGATTTGTGCCTTTCGTGTTGAAAATTTGACATGAGCATGCACTAATCGCATGCATATATTCTTGGAATGAGTTATAATTTATAGGTATGAAGATAATATCAAACCACGGTCAATCTCTATGACAACAATGGTTTATCATAAGCTCGATTCTCAGGCGTGAAAATTGTAAGGAATGTACCAGGGAGTATCTACAGGACTCCTAGATTCAAGACCTTCTCTAATTAAGCTATGGCTCAAGGTTAGAATCTGGAATTGGAGACAGATGTATAAGGAAAAAGTTGCAATTTCTATTGGAGATGGTGAATTCCGGTTGAAGTAATGCCATACAAGAATTGACACCTACGCGCATATTATAAAAGTAAGTTAACCGGATCCCCTACAATCATTCATTCAAGAGAGAAATGAAGAAAATCTCGAAGGTACTTTAGTTCGAGGTTCGGATCATTGAAGAAGCCCTGATAATCAAGAGAACTCAAGGTAGAATCGATTGATGAGAGATAAGCAACAAGGGACGTCGAGGATAAGCTTCCAAGTGAATTGGACTACTCTGGTTTCCGAAAAAGGTAGAAGTGATTTTCGGGTAAGAGTTAAAGAAGATCAACTAATTAGAAGTTAAGTTTGGACAAGTGGGAGAAGAAGAGGTGATTTAGGGTACTTTGGGTTTCGAGTAAGAAAGAGTTTTGCCTAGGATGCTTCGGATTTCTAATAAGAAGAAGTTGAATTAGGCAGAGTTAAGGAAAACCAATCAACACGATCCAAGTTGAATTGCCGTGTTGTAAAGTCGAATTGGGAGATATGGAGCAACAAAGGGAAACGATAAAGAAAGGCAAAGAGTTTTTATTAGGAAATTAGGTGCTCAAGTGTAAGCAATTAAAGGACAAGTCACGTGATTAATCCGAATTCGTAAAGAGTTAAACAAGGGAAATTGCAAGTAAGGTGATGGCTAGGAGTAGAATCCGAGATAACCTTAG
This sequence comes from Lantana camara, assembly GCA_037501455.1. Taxonomy (NCBI): domain Eukaryota; kingdom Viridiplantae; phylum Streptophyta; class Magnoliopsida; order Lamiales; family Verbenaceae; genus Lantana; species Lantana camara. The sequence goes on from CM074859.1 coordinate 46,570,640, forward strand.
GGATCGATCTTGGAAAAGAATTTAGATAACATCTAAGGATCAATATTGGAAAAGAGTTCGGATAATACCGGGAGATCGATTATCTAGAAGAAGTTAAGAAGTCGATTCCATGGGTGTAGAAGACTTTGGGTTCAAGAAATTGCAATCTCGGACCGTAGGGATATACAAGTTGATGCACGAAGATTCATAGAAATTTTGAAGGCCGTGGGAAAACAAAGAATCATCAACATGCCAAAGCAACCTCGTGATTAGGGAAACGAGAACAGGCTATTGAGCTAACAGCTTACCACCTTGGTGACAGGTTCAAAGCATTCATGACATGTGCACCATACTTCACATTAAATTATTTAATTTCCCTTATTTACACTTATGCGTGCATCCCTACTTGATTTCATTGCTCTAATGTGTTGCATATTAAATGGTACCTACATTAGCATCTTAACCCATCATGCATTGTTCAGTGTTTACTTGATAGGAATTTTTCGTCCAAATTCATCCGTCAAGTGTTACTTCAACCAAGCCATTGTTGAATCAAGGTAAGAAGAATTTTGGATTGCAGAGTTTGAGGAATGAAAGAGGAATTATCAAGGCTCGGGAAAGTAGAACTGGATTTGGAACAAAAGAAATAGATTGTTATCTCTACGGATCACTCTAAAGTGAACGTGCCTGTAACACCCGCATAGACAGGCGCTACCTCCCCCGCACCAAGAGTCCAATCCACGCATGAAATGAAAGTTCATACATGAATCAAACACGTGGCGAATGAGTGACAATAAAATAAACCTGGCTAAGCGGGGCTAACCCTTGAACCATAGTATAGAACGATGTAATAACTTAAATGCGGAAGCATACATATACATTAATCACATAAACATACAAGGTTTCCATCAAAGCCCACACGGCCATCAAATATTTACAATAGTCCTCCCAAAATAGAATAATACATAACCAAGTATTCAAGTATGAGATGCGAAAAGGTAAGACATGCTAGGACTGGATTAAGGACTCCACGACGACTCTATTCCCCACCTAGCATGACCTGCAAAAAGATTAAAATAACGTGGGTTTCAGTCCAAGGACTGAGTGAGGGGAATAATACATATATCACATGCGCATGCAATCCATAATCCCAAGTAAAGTGTTAGAAGTTCCCAAGTGGGTAGTTTATAAGAGGCACTGCTCAGAATTACAGATATCATATTATTACTTGATAAATCTTAATTAACGTGGCCCGGTGAGTGGGCAATTCTCCAACCAAACTCCCATAGTGTGTGTATAAATCTTGATTAAGCGTTCATGCATAACATAACATAGTAACATGATCGTTAGAAATAACATAGTTTTCCATCCTTCTTCCTCCGGGGACGGTGGAAGGGTTTGCAAGGCCCAATCCACCTCATGATACAATGCCGAGACGGGGGATCATGACTCCTACCTACTCCTTCGATGGGTTGACCACCGGCTTAAGAGTATCTCACCTTCCACGTTACACGCTCGCGTGAGAAACTCTCAAAGGGTACTATATGCAATGGTTTATCCGACGACCCTATGTCGTACCGGGCTCCATTCACACAATTCCCCGGGCCCAATAACACATGCATGATTCTCGCCAAAACATTTTCATGAAAACATTGGAAACCCTTCATACTTAAACCATTTTCGAAAATATACATATACTTGACACATTTTGGCTCGAAAGGATCACACAAGATAATAGGGGTTCTAATTTAACTAAAATAAAACCTCACCTTGACAAAAGAGAGAAGAAACGAGAAGCCTACTGATCCTGCTCCTCAATCGGATCAAACTCTGTGCAAGAAACACGAGTGTGCATAAGACTCTAGACGGATGAACCAATTAATAGACGAATGGCATATGAATGCATGTCATGAGATGTTTGATTCAATGAAACAATTAATCATAATTCATAATTAATTCACAAGAAAGCAAGGATCGAGAATAAATAAATGAAAGACAAGAATTATGCATAGTGCACAAAATAAACCTCCCGGGGGTCTGTCCCGACCGGGATTGGTTTTTAGTGTAAAAGTGTCCCGGCCGGGACAGGCTCCCAGTAGCCTCCCCTGCATCTCCCTCCAGGCCGGGATTGGTTTTGTACTGAAATTGATCCCGGCCGGTATGGCCTGTCAGAAGGCCCCCCAACATCACCTTCCCAGCCGGGATTGGTTTTGAACTAAAAAGGGTCCCGGCCGGGATAGCTGATCAGTTGGCTGCCTGTAATGGTATCCCGACCGGGATAAAAAACAAGCAAAAAGGGTTTCTGGCCGGGAACCAAAACTCGAAAACAGGGGCATAGCAGGGGTATGTACGTTCCATGCAATCCCAACCAACAAAAATTGCCCAAACAAGGTAAATACAATGCATATAAGTCCCTAACACATATACACATCAAATATAACAATTAGGTAGCGTAAAATACACATATAAGCACTTAGATCTACAAAACCCCATAAATTCCACGTTATCAAATAAGCCAAGAGTTCAAAGTATTCAAGATTCAAATCCAAAATATACACAAAAAAAGTCCCATATTCATGCTCAAGATAAAGAATACACATCCAAGCCAAATAACCCTAACTATTTACCCAAGACCAAGATATTCATCCAACCTTGAAAGTAAATAAAGAAGATGAAGATGATGATGGTGATGATGATTCTTGATGTGTAGCGCCCGAGCGCAAGGCACCACATCCCCTGCACCGAGACCCGACCCACATATGAAATGAAAAGTCCATACACGTGCCAAGTTACGGCGAACGGGGACTCACTTACTCGCTACGCTAGGCGGGAGCTAGAACCTCGAAAACAAATAAAAACTTCAATAGAATAAAGTACACGTGCGGAAACATATCATGTAATCAGTCATAAATATAGGTAGCAATTGACGGGTTCAATATATCCCTAGAAGCCTGTCCCGAATCAATAAAACATAATTTTAGCATTTATACATGTTACAATATGACTTCATAAAACTACAATGCGCGTGTGGAAAGACTCTGACTTAACCACAGGACTTGACCGACACAAAATCCCACCTAGCAATCCAAAACCTACAAAAGAACTGAAAACAAAGCTGGGTTCAGTCTATAGGAGACTGGTGGGTATAAAACAGGGCATATCATAAATATATTTCAGAATTTAAACACCCCCACATGCAAGCTATAATCCCGTACGAGGTTTTTAACATATTTCCCAAGTGGGTTAAAACAAAGAAAACAACGCTCGGGATTACAGCAATCAATTTCATTCATAATCATAATCGTTCATGCGGTCAATACGTGAGCCCTGGCGGGTGGGCGAATATCTCCAACCTACTCCTCGTATGTGCATATCAATTCAATCTTTACATAAGCGATCATACACATTCATACATATTCGTTCATAATCATTCATAATCATAATCATTCATAATCATAAACACTTATACCTTTTTCCTCCGGGTGGTGGACGGGCTTGCAAGACCCGGCCACCGGTCCATACATAGGCCAATGGGGGTACATGAACCCCCCAAGGGCACTCAGCTCCCATTCCTCGCTAAATCTCCTAGCGAGGGCCGATATCACCGTAAATGTGGTGGGACTAGTACAAGGGATCACCGTCGGCCCTTGCCTCCCCGGATAGCCACTTGCACTAAGCCCCTGGGCCCGTGCATTCGTAATCATGTCCATGCCAAAAATTATAAGGAGGGGATACATAAAAGAAGAGCTTTACGTTGAAAATCATTGACCCTTTTGAAAAGACTCGGTATATATAATTATAATACCTTGGCTCAAAACTTTCACATAAGGGATATATCAGGTCATCGTAACTAATAGAAGTAAAACCCACCTGTAACACCTTACCGAACAATAGCAAGAAGAAAAGAAGACGTGAAGTATCCTATGAACCCGACATCTCCGTCCTGGAGAAAACTGTACAAAGGACAATGTAGTGTACTCGTGAGACTGAAGACTCCAAATTAATCATATATGACGCACGTCATGTTATGCACATGATATGAGATGCATAAAGAATATAAATCATGTTATGATATCATATAATCAAGTAATTCACTCAAAACGTTTAATACATGGTGGTTTCATATTCATGCGTTTCATATCTTTCATATTTCGTATCAAATCGAGCCATAACCTTAAAACAATAATCATAACATACATATCAACATGTTTACAATGCATAAGAATCAATTTAAGATGAAAGAAATCCATTAACACATAAAGAAAACAATAGTTGCAAAGAAGACCATATTGTAGCATGTAAAAGTTCACATTTACATATTGAATTCAAAACATAAAATCCATAATCACATCAAAATATATCACACATTATCAATTAATCATGCATAAAATTCATTCAAATCACATACGGAGTCCGAGGAAGTGGAAGGAAAGCAAGAAAATGGATTTGAGCAAGTTTTGGTAAAAGCTGACAGTTTTTGGAAATGGACAAGCCGTAGAAAATTGGATATATCTTTAGTTCTAGAAGTTCGAATTGGGTTTTGTTTGTTGATGTTAAACTAGACATATAGGGCTTTCCAATGATATGTGGCTCGAATCATGGTTAAAAGTGATGTGAAAATGGCGTAGGTTTGAAGTTGGGCAAATGCAGAATTCCGATAAAGTGGCAACACAATTTTAAAATGATTATATCTCATAAAACAAGACAAATTTTAAGGTGATTCTACTTGGAGGATGTTCTAGACTTCAAAAGGTTTCTGTGGATAAAAATTCAGGTCAATCGGAGGTCGTTTGGATAGGTAATGGCCGTTAGGAAAATTGACCTGTGAAAGTGTAACGGCCGTTAACAGCCCTGGATTCCCCCTGTACCGAGTAACGGCCGTTAGGCCTAAATGTACTAGGGGTGGGTAACTGCCGTTAGGCCTCACCTGGAGCTAAAAAAATAGAGAAAGTGCGGGAACTCGATGGGAAGACCTCCCAAACAACCCCAACTCCGATTTTCACCCCAAAAACCACCAAATAACAACATAAGACACCTCTATACACATATATGTATACAAATTCATCACCAATTCATCAATTCTCCAACAAACACACAACAGTTATATATAAAAATATACATACACACAATTCTTGCTCCAAGAATTCCAACAATCAAGCATAGAATACATAGATCAACATGTATCCATGCATATAGACACAAGATTACAAGTTATCAAGCAAGAATCACAACCCTAGTTATCACCCATCATACCTATGTACACACATATACCTTGGAAGAAAGGAGGAGAATGGAGGGAAGAAGATGGGGGCTTGAAGCTTGAACTTGAGGGAGAAGAGTGGAGCTTGAGATCCTTGTCTTCTCGCTCTCTGCTTGACCGATCATGGAGGAAAGAATTTTGAAAGGAATGTAAGTGTATACATATATGTATATATCGTGTAAATAGGAAGAGGAAAGAGAGGAAATTGTACTTTGGCCCCTTGAGAATTTAAGTCTTTCAATTAGGGCCCCAAGGTTTGGTAGGTGAGGAATTGGGGTCCAATTCAAAGTTCAATTGAGTCCAAGGATTTCATATAAATTCAAATAGGTACATAATTGGAATAAAACATTGATATAGCAAATACACAACTTGAAGTTGAACTTAAAGAACATCGTCGTAGATCAAATAAGTCATATAGGTCACGTAATGACAATTAATTCTCGAAATTAAACAAATTATACATCCACTTAGCATTTGAAACATAATTAACTCACATAACACTCGGCCTAAACTCACTCGCGACGTCATACCTGACTTATCGAGAAATCGGTGCGTTACAACCTCTCCCCCTTAAGAGGACCTGGTCCCCAGGTCCACTGCTTCGAGTTTAGGACTCTACGTAAACTTTCCCGTGTTCTTCCCACATGGGTTACTAACTCCCCGTCAGGAATTAGTTCGGAAAAGGCCTTCAAGCAACAAGGGTTCTTCAATTGCTGTTGAGTCGCGACCCTTAACTCACTGAAACCTAAGCACTCGAAAGTCTAAGCAGGTAGCAAGGAACGATGAAAGAACACCGTCTTTCGAGCAACAAGGAGGGAACCCCATCTCTCAGGCAACATGGAGAGAACTCCGTCTCTAAAAAATAATCGGAGAGAACCCCGTCTCTCACAAAAAAAAAAAAAGGCAAGGGAGTCTCCAATAATCCCGGGCAACACAGCACAACACAGAATAAAACACAAGTAGAAAGTAGCAAAGCGTCAAGCACAAAGTTACATATGGAGCAAGGACTAAATATCAATCACATCGTCCATCACTCATGTAAAAGCAAGTAATACAGTCGGGAACCAAAGTACATAGTAACAAAAGTTGTTTGAACTAAAGTATACATATGTCATGAATGCTTTATGTACCATTCACCGTGGTAAGGAAACTCGAAGTTGATAACTTCATTTCCCAATGCATGGTCTGACTCAAAGTTGGCTTGGTTCTTGACTTGTCTTTAATATGTTCAGTGTGCATCAGGTTGAGAAGAAGATAAACCGGTTGATCTTATTCTTGGTTTCATTCTGAAGATTACCCTTTGATGACCTTCTTCAATTTGGTGAAGTCCTTGAAATACAAATAAATCTTCAGAAATAATGGTCATCGTCTTATTTGATCCCTCATCATCAACCTGTAATTTCCTCGCAGTACGACCAACTCTTTAATTGCCCGAGCTCTGAATTATCCCATATACCTTCGGTACCGTCATCCTATAGGTCAAGTTCAAATTTTCTATCTTTGCCAATGCCTAAATATACCATAATCAAAGGCAACCACTCTCGATAACCTTTAAGTTTGATCCCAACCATTAGTTCTTCACTGATTCTTTCCCAATCGAGTTGAAATCATAGGTTCCCAAATTTTAAATCAATCTTTTCCGTGGAGCCTTTCCCATCTTGTATTTAAATGGTTCTTTCATCCTCTTCGAGCCTTTAAGTGTGCCTTCAGTTCTAACCCATTCAATTCTTTAATAGAAGATAAAACCTCCTTGATGATTCTTGAAGTTTGATCCAAGTCCTTCCTTAATTACCCTTTTTCGATTCTTTTCATTTCAAAGCTCCCAAGTCATCATGGAAAGACAACGAATGACTTATTAAGGATTATATTTGGTTGTGTCGTCTGGACCCTTCCCATATTTAGTTTAATTTACCTTCATGGTCACCATCCTGGAATATGACACTTTGATCCTATTTTTTTTCCTCAAAACTGACCTAAAAGTTCAACAAAACTTCTTCATTATTCTATCATTTTCGAGATCCGAATTCCGTTCATATAAATGTGGACCGAGCCAATCTCTTTATTACCCCGTAGTAATCTTGAACCCTGGTTTGGTAGCTTAACTTCCACCTTGAAGGTTTAATTAATACGGTTGTTTCATTCTTTTTCATTTCAAGTTGGTCTCTTGGTTGTGCTCTCCCTCTTAAAAATTCTGCCTTCACCTGTTGGACTCTATCCATGAACCTATCTATCATTCGGAGTTCTTTATTCCCCCGAAGTCATCTTCCTTGGAATGTGCAACCCAATTATTTCTCCTCATCTTGATTCGAATGTGACTTGGTTAGAATGATGCTTGATAGGTGACGTGAGGAGAATTCCTACCAAGTAAACACTTAAGATGCATGTCGGGTTGAGATGCCCATGTACGTTTCACACTTGTAAATAATTAAAGATGCAACACGTGGAAGCAAATATCTCAATTAGAGATGTGCATATAAATAAAGAAATTTAAATAATTTAAAGCGATTTATGATGCACGTGCCATGGATGCAAGTACCTTTCGCCATAGGACAAGCCTTAGTTAAACAATTTGGTCCTTTATTCTTGAGTTCGTTGATCACCTCTTGCTAACCCACAGTCTTCCAACTTCCTTGATCTTCCTTGCAACCACCCAAGTGTTCCAAGATCCGAGTTCTTCGTACATTTTCTAATCCTTCCCAAAAGTCTTGATACTTCAATTCTTTCCGAATACCGATTTCCAAGTTTCCTTCTCACTTTCTTGTATATCTTGTGAATTTAAATTGGTTGAATGACTCTTCCTCCAATTATTTACACTTGAGCACATAATTTCCTTCCAAAAGCTCTTTGCCTTTCTTTATCGTTTCCCTTTGTTGCTCTATACCTTTTATGGGGTTATATTCACCGCGTTGATTGATTTGCTCTAACTCTTCCAAATTCGAATTTCAACTCTCCCGAAATCCGGAGTATATCAATTTTCTCTTCTTATCCTTCTTCCCGAACTTAACTTCAAAGAATTTGACTTATTCGGAAACTCTTCTTAATGATTTTTATTGCTCGCCATTCATCTTCGAACTTGATTTCTGTAGCACCCCGCACGTGAGGCACCATATCCCCCGCACTATAGTCCAACCCGAACAACGAAATGGAGAGTCCGCACCCGGATCAAACCGTAGCGAACGGGAGACAAACAAAACAAAAACCTAAGTTAGGCGGAACGTAGACCCTGTCTAGAAAAACCAACCAACAACGTAGAGTACAACAGAAGACTAGAGATCAAACACTTGCATTGGCCACGGGCCTGCAGAAATTAAACACACGGCTCGCAAACAGACTTCTGCTCCTCAGGCCTCTTTTAAACAAATTACAAAACCCAACAAGGGCATTTCAAATAACAATAACACAAGCATACGTATACAAATCTTACATATTGATCCGAATTCAAATAAAGTAAATGCAAATGTAGACTAATCTAACTCAGACCGACCGACTCAAAAGACTTGACTCAACTCCGCCTAGCTCCAAACTCCAAAGTAGACCTGCACACTAAAAGATTGGGGAGGGAGAGGGTCAGTCTACAACTCGACTGAGTGAGGGGGCTACCCACACACACCACATATACATATTGAGCAAAGCACAAATTAACAAAAGACTATGAACCGGGATAATGTTTTACATACCAAAGTCATTTCTTAGAAAACTTATACTTATACATAATAAACAGAGCAAGCTTAACGAGATCACAATAATATAATAGAAGCTCCTATCCCGTTTCATAATCATCATAACAAAACAAATCTAATACCCGGCAAGTACGGGTCTCCAACCTTACTTCCAAATCCTAACATACGAATCAACAGAAAACAAACAAATATCACAAACAATCCCACCTCAACAACCACGGTGTTCGGGAGTCAAACCCTCTCCACCAAATTACAAATACATACGGGGTAGCTAACCCACGATATGCCTTCCCCGGTTATCCACCGAGGGCTCAAGATACCACGCCTTCCCACCCTCTAAGAGTCGCACGTGAATATCTCAATTGGAATTATGCCCAGGTCAAACCCGATGACCTTTGTCGTACCGGGGCTCCCAACCCATAATTCCGGGACCCAACAAATCATAACAGAACAGAACAGAACAGGTCAGAACTCGCTACAGAACACACTTAACAAAACATAACCAAAACATACGTACCTTATCGGAGCATACCATACCTTGCAACGTAGCATATGCTATAAATGTACCTCTCCATGTCATCCTAATCCGTAGCTAGTATGAAGACACACGGTTTGGAGCATATCCTCATTGCAAAACATTTTTAAGCTTATATACGCCCATACGAATAATTTCAGAAGGATTCATATCAAATCGAATTAACAAAATTCATAACATATCATAAGACACATATTTAATATACATCTATACTATATAAAAAGGGAGGAGGGTTTTGTGAGACTAACGGAAGTTTTTTTTGGGTTTGGACACCAATTTTATTGGACTACCTAATATACCCTTCACGCATTTGAGAATCATAGACAATTAAATGGGTTTAATAGTAAATTTGATTACCCACGTTCTGTCACATTGGAACTGTCACCCTTCAAAACCTCAATTCTTTCGATCTCTGGCTTTGAAAAACACTAAAACCCTCTCTCTCACTTTTTCTCCAGTAATGTTACCGCCGTTTGAGGCCCATCCACGCCAGGCTCTTCTCTATCAGGTGAGTCTTCAAACGAAAATCCACTTTTTCTCTTCTTTATTTCGTTTTGATCGAGCCTCGATTTTGAGCGGTAATTGGTGAATTTCCCAGGCAGATCCCCATCCGGCCTTCTGCTCCAACTGCGCTGGATGTTGCTGCGGAAAGAGTTCTCGGTGAACCCTTCTTTTTCTCTTCTTTATTTCGTTTCGATCGAGCCTCGATTTTGAGCGGTAATTGGTGAATTTCCCAGGCAGATCCCCATCCGGCCTTCTGCTCCAACTGCGCCGGACGTCGCTGCGGAAAGAGTTCTTGGTGAACCCTTCTTCTTCTCGCTATTGTTTTATATTTTTTAATTTCAGTTCTTCAGATTTCCTTTTCTTTCTTCAGCGTGTGTGCTAGGCTCCCTCTCATTATTTGGATCAAACCACCATCAGACGTTGTTTGTTCCGGTCACCAACAACTCCCTCGCGATCCGCCGTTGTTCATCAGGTAAGAAGTCTTACTTCTTCATATATCCATTCCACTCCGATTTCTGCTTATTTCTTCTAAGATTTCTTTAATTAGGTAGATTTAAGGTTGTCCAAACCTTATTTTCATAGGCATGTTACTCGTTATTGAGTGATTGTGCTGACGGGTGAAGGCACTGGTGAATTTCAGTTTTATGCTATTCTTTTCACAATTTATGTTAGCTTCTCCTCATGTAACTTCTTCCTGGGTGCATGTGAGTTGCGTGTTTCCATGATTTGAACCAAATATTTGAGATACAGGATTGTTTCGGATTTCATTTTTCCTGATATATGGTACAGAATGTGGTAGGCTGGTAGTATTGAGCTTTCTTAATTAGAAGTTGAGTCATGAGTGTGTGAAAACTTTCATTGGTTTCAGCTGTTTCTACTTATTTCTTTCAGGATTAGGATTGGTTTCTGCTTATTTCTTTCGGGTTTAAATGGCTGGATTGCAATTATGGGTTGGAATTTGTAGTATAGCTAGAAGTGGTGAGTGGCCTAAGCAATGTGATTCTGATTGTTTTTTAGGCGAATGGATATTGCTAATTGTGGTAAAATCATCTGTGTAAAATATGTGGTTTTCTTGCTAAAATGGATATTCTTGCTAAAATATGTGGTTTTCTCGCTAGAATGGATATTCTGTGTAAAATATGTGGTTTTCTTGCTAAAATTCTAATTACCCCTTCTTCTCCCTTTCAAATATTTGAGTTATATTTGATCTAGATACTCATGTACTAATTGTGACTTACAGGACTACAGTGATTTAGTGTTCAGAAGACGAACTTGAAGGCAAAATTGCAACCTATTTATCCCGTGCTCATTCTTGACGTGAATATTTATATTAGATGATTTTTGGGTTTTGTAACGGTATGTATGAGAATTTATTTTTCTCTGAATTTTTTGGTTTAGATGCAGGTTTGAGATTTCAAGATTGCATTTGCATGGAAGACCTCTGGTGAATTCTACCACAGTGTCACAGTCCATCATTCATTTAATTTTAAGGTATGGATTGGTGCCCCATTTTTTTTCCCTAAAGATATTTATAATCTGTTTATTTCAGATGTATTTACAATTTAAAATTTTAATTTGTTGCCATTTACTTATTTTTGAATTGAAACAGTGGACTATAGTTTCTAGAAAGCTATAGTCGTTAACTAATTCTTTGGGACACCTTTTTGTAAATAGAGTTGCTTAGTGAGGCTATGATATTAAATGAGAAGATTTAGTTACTTATTAAACTATATAGGGAAATTGGAATTATTTATATAATAAGGTCAACTAGACCTTTGTATATATGAATTAATTTTTCTATAAATTTTTTGTTTTGATGCAGATTTTATATTTTTGGATAGCATTTGCTACAAAGACCTCGGGCAAATTTTACCATATCGCCGTTCAGTACTTTTCATCTCATCATTAATTTGAATTTGAGGTATGGATTGGTGCCCTTAATTTGATTTTGAGTTGTATGTTTCCATGATTTGAATCTTTCAGATACAAGATTGGTTTATTTAAAGAAAAAGCATGTGATAGGCTGGCAGCTTTCTTAATTAGAAGTTGAGTGTGTGAAAACGTCCTTTAGAATCTGGGAATTTCTCTATGCTATATTTTGGAAATTTAAGACTTGAGCATTCAGATGGAAAGAAAAGATTAATATAGGAATTTTTCATTCATAGATGATCACATAATATATATTTCATTGGTTTTCCCTTGTTCGGTTTTGGTTTTTCATTTATTTCAATTGGTTGATCCAGCTAAATTTTGGTTTTTCAGGTTGGCCCTAATTGGATAATTGAATCTGCTGGGAGCCTCCCCAAGGTTTGTACTCTAAATTTCTCATCCTAAATAAACTTTGTTAGAGTTTAAGGTCAGAAAAACTACATATTATGTTACTATTAATGTTCTACCACTTTATTGAGCTTTTACACCCCCCTTATAACAAGTCAAGATATCAAAGTTTATGGTGATGAGCTTGATTAATTGCAGGCTTAAAGTTAGAGTAGGATACATAAATATTTAGGTTTATTTTTGAATTACTTAAGAGAAATTGTTTGTATTATGTTTGATTAATTGCCTGACTAAGATTGATGCATAGAAAACTGTCTTCCAATTAGCAGTGTCTGTGCATTGCATGTTTGCATACAAGGTAGTCTAAGGTGCTAACTTTCTTACACTGAATTGTCTGTACTTTGTGGCTGAAAATGAACATGCTTAATCATTTGTACTTTGTGGCTGAGTTACATACGAGTCTATACTTGACTGAATTGTTTTTTTTTTTTTTACAGATATTTTAACCTTCAAAAACTTATTATAAGAATGGATAAAGAGAATTAAATTTGAAGAACACATCTTAGAATCGGATGATAAAATTTTAGACAATTGCATTAAATTTGTTTGAGATATTACGAATTTCGTGTGTTTATATTAATATTTAGAGACACCTAACAATCAACTTATTAATATTATTGATTTTATTAGTTGGAGTATTGTATTATTATTATTATTATTATTATTATTATTATTATTATTATTATTATTATTATTATTATTATTATTGTTATTATTATTATTAGTTGGAGTATTGTATTATTATTATTATTATTATTATTATTATTATTATTATTATTATTATTATTATTATTATTATTATTATTATTATTATTATTATTTATTTTTTTTTTATTTTTTTTGTCTACTTAGATATACAATGATAGCATGTCTTTTGGTAGGTCAATTTGTGATTTGTGCATGTCTTTTTCTCCCTAGCTGTGTGAAAACAAGGACATGATACAAACTTCAACGTATACTTTGCAAGACCAATTAAGGGAAATAATAAAGTCATATATATGTAACGATTAATTAAATATTAATAAAGGACCATACTTTGGTCAAATAATTAAAGGCTTCCAATATTGCAATAAATACAACTGACTTTAGCTTTTCAATTGCCATTAATTATTTTGGAAATTACTTCAAATCAACATTTAAATGTCCAACTTATTTTTGCCACACTACCTATCTACGATAATTAGGGATGATATTTAAATTAAATGTCCAACTTATTATTAATAAGGCATGTTACTGATTCATGGCACATTGAAAGCTTCAACCTTTGATTATGTTGACTTGCCTTGACTTTCTTTAGGAATGATTATTGTATACTTAACCCAAACAAAGAACCCATTCTTATACCTCAACTATAATATCATCTAACAAGAGAGGTAACATAAAAACAACCTCAAAAATAATCTAGGCATCAATAAATGATATCTTCTTAAGATTTGAGCTTTGTTGCTCCACCTACAGGAGTAAAAATTGATTAATGGGCTCTTTTTCTGATTTTTGGGAAATATGGTTTATCTTTTCCAAGTTGAATTTGGTTTGTTGCTGGATCATACACCTTAAATGATTGTTATATTTAATTGCCAGGAAACCAAAAAATGTATTTACAAGATGAATAACATTCATGTCTCCACTCTTTTACAAGACGAACAAAATAAATTGTTTACTGGAAATGTTCGTGACAAAAATAAAAAACAAAGAGCTCATTCTTATAACTCAAACACAATAAATTCGCACCTCAGAGGTAATATAAAAAAAACTTTAAAAATAATCTAGACATCAATAAATGATATCCTCTTAAGATTCGGGCTCTGTTTCTCCACCTACACGATTATAAATTTATTGATGGGCTCTGTTTCTCTATCTACAGGCTTACAAATTTATTGACGATCTTCTGAAAATGGAAAGACAGGATTCAAAAATGGAAATTGAGCTTATACGTCAAAGAAATTGCATTCGTGCCAGACAAAGAAATGAATCAGATGCTTCACAACAAGCCAATCGTGAACGTAGAAGAGAACTTGATTGTATCCGAGCCAGAGAAACAAGAGCAACAAGAACGCCTGAAGAACATGAAGCCCACCTTGTAAGAAGGCGTTATTTGTACCACCTTCGAAGATGTTGGGTCCAGCCCAATTCCAATTTGTTGGCCCAATTCAATTATAATACAAAAGCCCATCTTGGAAATCCTTTTTTAGATGTGAAATAGGTTTTATATTCTTGGAAGAAAGAGCTGACCGAACAGCAGCAATTTTTATTCAAGGTGAGAGGCGTGAGAAACAAAAAAATTGGCTGCACAGTTTTTGTCCAGTTTCTGGGCAGCGACAGCAACTTCGAACGGACGATCGGGAGGTCATTTGTGGTCCGATCGAGCTGATTTTCGGACAGCAGGTTCCTAACTCATCGAACTTGAAAGTGAATGGTGGAGATCTGATTTAGATCACTGTAAGTCGGGTTTTTCGGTGCATGAATAGTGACGCGATTTCGGCTTATTTTTCTTGTTCTTTCTCCTTTTGTGTTCTAGTTCGTTTTGGATCGAATCGGTGTTTGGTTCGTGTTTGGAGTTAGATTTATTGGTGTTTGAACCGCTGTAATTTTGCCTCGTATTATAGTGGATTTGTTTTTGGGTCTCGTAGGCCTCGTGGTTTTTACTCTTCGATTTTAAGGGATTTTCCACGTTAAAATTCTCGTGTCTCTATTCTTGGTTTTGTTTGGTTGATTATTTTTCTATCCTTGGGCATACTTGGTTGATTGTTTATTGGGCATTTGGAAAGGAGTTTTAATTTCCGCTGCGTACACTCGGTTTTGGTGTATCCCTTTCCTATCAGAGTGGTATCAAGAGCCGTATTGGTTCTTTTGCCGGTGTGACCATGGAGATGAGTACAAGTAGGATGATAACTTTAAATGGATTAAATTATCATCTATGGAGTAATAAGATGAAGGATCTCCTCTTTGTTAAATCTTTGCACTTGCCTGTTTTTGCAACTGAAAAGCCTGTGTCTAAAACCGATGAAGAATGGGATTTTGAGCACAAACAAGTTTGTGGGTTTATCAGACAATTTGTTGAGGAGAATGTTTACAACCATATTCAACACGAGACACATGCGAGAAGTTTGTGGGAGAAGTTGCAGAATTTGTATGCATCGAAGACGGGAAACAATAAGCTGTTTTTGCTTAAGAAGATGATGCAGTTGAAATACAAAGAAGGAACTTCTATTGCTGATCATTTGAATGAGTTTCAAGGCGTTCTTGATCAGTTGACAGGTATGGGCATTAAATTTGATGATGAAATTATCGGACTTTGGATTCTTGCCACTTTGCCTGATTCTTGCGAAACTTTTCGTGTTTCACTTGTTAACTCTTCGTCTGATGGTGGTATAATCGTTGAGCTTGTGAAGAGTAGTGTTTTGAATGAAGAGATGAGACGAAAAACTCAGCATTCGTCTCAACCCGAGTTGTTGGTTTCAGAGAATAGAGGGAGAAGCCAACATAAATATAATAATAAAGGTAGAAGCAAAAGTCGAAGCAAGTCAAGGTCAGGATGGAAATAATTTAAGTGTGATCATTGTGGTGAACCTGGTCATATCAAGAAATATTGTTTTAAATTGAAGAAAGAGCGTAGAGGCAATCGTGATGGGCACGATAAGAGAGACCAGGATAAGAATGATCGTGTTGCTACTGCTACTTCCAATGATGATCTTATTCTTGCATATGATGACAATGTAGTTGTCGTAGCCAGTGATGATTCCAGTTGGGTTATTGACAGTGGTGCCTCATTTCATGTAACATCAAGGAAAGATTTCTTCACTTCTTATACTTCTGGTGATTTTGGAGTTTTGAAGATGGGGAATGATACGGTGATACCGGTAGTAGGCATTGGGACTGTTTGTTTGAAAACCAACAGTGGGTCGAGTTTGGTGCTTCATGAGGTTAGACATGCACCTAATGTTCGTTTGCACCTGATTTCAGCAGAAAGGCTCGATGATGATGGCTATTGCAATTTCTTTGGTAATGGTCAGTGGAAACTCACAAAAGGGAATCTAATTGTGGCTCGAGGTGATAAATTCCATAATTTATATAAGATGAAGGCTTCTATTTGTGTGAACTTGGTTAATACAGCAGAGAGTGACAACTTGTCAGAGCTTTGGCAAAAGAGACTTAGTCACATTAGTGAAAAGGGGCTCGATTGTTTGGCCAAGAAGAATTTATTGTCAGGGCTGAAAGATACAAAGTTAGAAAGATGTGTTCACTATTTGGCTGGGAAGCAGAAACGGGTTTCATTCAAGAGTCATCCCCCCTTCAAGGAAAACTGAGCTTCTTGAACTGGTACACTCAGATGTTTGTGGACCAATGAAGGTACGAACTCATCGTGGTGCACTTTATTTTGTCACTTTTATTGATGATTGTTCGAGAAAAGTTTGGGTTTATGTTTTAAAAACCAAATATCAGGTATTTGATGTTTTTAAAGTTTTTCAGGCATCAGTTGAGAGAGAAACTGGTAAGAAACTGAAATGTATTCGTACTGACAATGGTGGCGAGTATTGTGGTCCATTTGATTCTTATTGCAGAGAACAGGGTATTCGGCATCAGAAGACGCCTCCTAAAACACCTCAGTTAAATGGCTTGGCAGAAAGGATGAATAGGACTCTAGTGGAGAGAGTCAGATGTTTGCTTTCAGACGCGAAGCTACCTAAGTCTTTTTGGGGTGAGGCTTTACTTACTGCTGCATATATAATTAATTTGTCTCCTTCTGTTGCATTGCATGCTGATGTTCCTAATAGGGTATGGTATGGAAAAGATGTCTCCTATGATCATTTACGTGTATTTGGTTGTAAAGCTTCTGTGCATGTACCTAAGGATGAGAGGTCTAAGTTAGACACGAAAGCGAGAGAATGTATATTTCTTGGGTATGGTCAGGATGAATTTGGTTACAGGTTTTATGATCCGGTTGAAAAGAAGCTTGTTAGAAGTCGTGATGTAGTGTTCATGGAGGATCAAACCATTGAAGACTTAGGTAAAACAAGTAATTTGGAGTCTTCAGTTTGTGATGATTTGATAGATTTGGATCCAAAACCTATTGCTAGTCTTCCTAATGCAGTTGAGTTAGACAATCAGAATAATTTGGAGACAGGGGTTGATCATGATCATGCTGAGGAGGATCATGAAATTCAGAATGGGGAAGATAATCCAATTGTTGAGCAACCTTCAATCCAACCCAGGAGATCTACTAGGAACAGAACGCAGTCTGTTAGATACTCATCTAGTGAGTATGTGCTTTTGACAGATGGAGGAGAACCTGATTGTTATGAGGAAGCCATGGATAGTGAGCTTAAGGAAAAGTGGTTTGAAGCAATGAAAGATGAGATGCAATCTTTACATGACAATCATACTTTTGACCTTGTCAAGTTACCTGAAAGCAGAAAAGCTCTAAAGAACCGATGGATTTATCGGTTAAAACAAGAAGAGAATAATTCACAGCCGAGATACAAAGCCAGATTAGTTGTTAAAGGCTTCAGTCAGAAGAAAGGAATTGATTTTGAAGAGATTTTCTCACCTGTTGTGAAAATGTCGTCAATTCGTCTTATTTTGGGCTTAGCAGCTAGTCTTGATTTAGAAGTTGAACAGATGGATGTGAAGACTGCTTTCCTCTATGGTGATTTGGAGGAGAAGATTTATATGGAGCAACCCGAGGGTTTCGTTGTTAAAGGGAAAGAGAATTTTGTTTGCAGATTGAGGAAAAGCTTGTATGGTTTGAAACAAGCTCCAAGGCAATGGTATAAGAAGTTTGAGTCGGTTATGCTGCAGCAGGGTTATACAAAAACTAATGCTGATCATTGCGTATTTATTCAAAAAATCTCTGATGTTGATTTTGTCATTTTATTGCTTTATGTTGATGATATGCTCATTATTGGTCACAGTGCTTCTAGAATTGACAGGTTGAAGAATGAGTTGAGTAAATCTTTTGCCATGAAAGATTTAGGAGCTGCGAAGCACATTCTTGGCATGAGAATTTCTCGTGATAGAAATGCCAAGAAGTTGTGGTTGTCTCAAGAGAAGTATATTGAGAAGGTGATTCAGAGATTTCATATGGATAAAGCCAAAGTTGTAAGTACTCCTCTTGATGGACATTTTAAGCTGAGTAGTGCACAGTCTCCTTCTAATGATGAAGATAAGAAGGACATGCAAGGTGTTCCCTATGCATCCGCGGTTGGAAGTTTGATGTATGCCATGGTTTGTACGAGACCGGATTTGGCTCATGTAGTTGGCAAAGTTAGCAGGTTTCTCTTAAATCCGGGTAGAGAGCATTGGAATGCTGTAAAATGGATTATGAGATATCTCCGCGGCACTACAGATTTGAAGCTTTGTTTTGGGTCTGGGAAACCGATGTTAGTTGGATATACAGATTCAGATTTGGCCGGTGATTTGGACTCGAGAAAGTCTACTTCTGGTTATTTGACTACTCGAGAAAGAATTACTTTGGATGAAGAAGTTTGTTCAAGAACTTGGATTTTCACAGTCGAAGTATGTTTTGTTTTGTGATAATCAAAGTGCAATACATCTCAGCAAGAATTCGAGTTTTCATGGTAAGTCGAAGCATATTGATGTGAGGTATCATTGGATTCGAGATGTTTTGAATTCGAAGTTGATTGAGCTTGAAAAGATTCACACTGATGACAACGGTGCTGATATGTTGACAAAGGTAGTGAGTCGTGATAAACTTGAGGTTTGTGCCGGGATGGCAGGTCTCAAGTTTGAATGATTAAACGGTGGTTTGTCTCCTTCCTCGACTTGGGCTGGAGGGGGAGTTTTGTTGGGTCCAGCCCAATTCCAATTTGTTGGCCCAATTCAATTATAATACAAAAGCCCATCTTGGAAATCCTTTTTTAGATGTGAAATAGGTTTTATATTCTTGGAAGAAAGAGCTGACCGAACAGCAGCAATTTTTATTCAAGGTGAGAGGCGTGAGAAACAAGAAAGTTGGCTGCACAGTTTTTGTCCAGTTTCTGGGCAGCGACAGCAACTTCGAGCGGACGATCGGGAGGTCATTTGTGGTCCGATCGAGCTGATTTTCGGACAGCAGGTTCCTAACTCATCGAACTTGAAAGTGAACGGTGGAGATCTGATTTGGAGCACTGTAAGTCGTGTTTTTCGGTGCATGAATAGTGACGTGATTTCGGCTTATTTTTCGTGTTCTTTCTCCTTTTGTGTTCTAGTTCGTTTTGGATCGAATCGGTGTTTGGTTCGTGTTTGGAGTTAGATTTATTGGTGTTTGAACCGCTGTAATTTTGCCTCGTATTATAGTGGATTTGTTTTTGGGTCTCGTAGGCCTCGTGGTTTTTACTCTTCGATTTTAAGGGGTTTTCCACGTTAAAATTCTCGTGTCTCTATTCTTGGTTTTGTTTGGTTGATTATTTTTCTATCCTTGGGCATACTTGGTTGATTGTTTATTGGGCATTTGGAAAGGAGTTTTAATTTCCGTTGCGTACACTCGGTTTTGCTGTATCCCTTTCCTATCAGAAGAGACAACGAATCTGTTCAAGGTTTAGATAATGCATTTCAATAATCTTCTAAAACACCTCATGGATTCAATATTCAAAGTATTTTTAACTAAATTTTTAATTTTACAACTTACTGTAATATTGATATATGACAATACTATACCGGAGCAAACGACTCTACTACAAATCAGGGAGCAGTTCAATTAACAAATTCAACCCATTCTACTGAATCTGTTATGCCGACTTCAGGTTATTCAATAGTTGATATCAATACACATTTTTTGTGTAACTATAATACATGTAGGATGTAAAAACCTTCAATTTAAACATGGGATCTTTATTGTTAACAGGTGATATTTCAAATAGAAATAATGGAAATGTTTCTATTCATCCAATCCCTTTACCTAATTTTGGCTCAATCTCAACTAATCAATTTGAGGCGTCTACCTCAAATGTTCCACCCCCTAATACCTTAGGTATGAAATATATATTAATTATTAATGGTCTTAGATATTTATTTCTTAATCTTGCTCCCATTAGCTATCAATGATGAATGAGATACTGGCTTGACAAAAAGTATCATTGCAGCTAGAAGAAACAATTTCCATAATTGTGCACGAAATTGTTATCTAGCACGTCATGTGTTGAGATTACAAGTTCCTCCTTCAACGACGTGCTCTCATTGTCGTGCTAAGTTGTTTCATCACGAAATAAAAAACTTTTGCTGTAATGGAGGAAGGATAAAGTTGCCTGAAATACCAGTTCTTGTGGAATTGATGAACCTTTTCACAAATCAGTCTTCGGAAGGGCGTTCTTTCAGGCAGAATATACGTGCTTATAATCACGTATTTTCGTTTACTTCTATGGGTGTATCACTGGATGAAAATTTAGCTCTATTTGATCATGGAATTTATACTTTTAGGGCTCATGGTGTAATATATCATAAAATTGGTTCTTTATTGCCTCCTTTTGGGACCCGACCAAGATATATACAGTTATTCATCTATGATACAGAGCACGAGCTAGAAAATCGATTACAAGAAAGAGGTGGTTTGAACTGAGCTATAATTGCGAAAATCAAGCGTATTTTAGATGAGTACAATCCATTTGTCAAAACACTTCGTTAACTTGCTCAACGACCAGATATTGGTGATTGTAGGTTACTAATTAAAAAGAAACCTTCTCCTAATTTGCAATATACTCTATCGACCGCTTCACAAGTAGCTACAGTATTGGTAGGAGGAGAAGAATCAATGGATACAAATCATCGAGATATAGTTGTTCAAACAGTTGCTGGTCAAATTTTGAACATAAAAGAATACACTGGGCTATTATGATCCACTTCAATATCCACTTTTGCTGCCTTACGGAACATATGGTTGGGATAGTGATTTTCGTTCATTCCAAGGAAATAGGATCACGTGTTGTGATTATTATGCATATATGTTACAGGTAGTTCTACAATATTACAAGTTTATTACAAAAAAAAAAAAGGCGGATCTTGATTGTTTTTGTACTTTATCTGCAGATTCACGGTACTATCTCATCGATTTTACTACATGGGGGTCGTTTATTGCAACAATATGCTGTGGACAATTATTTCAAGATAGAGACTCAAAAGTTGCGATGGATAAGATTTCATCAAAATGAAATTCGCGCAGAATTGTACGAGGGGTTACAAGATTGTATGGATGCAGGTGAAAATGATGCAGGTAAATTTTAAACAAATTATATCATTATATAGAAATTATAATATTTTTATAAATCCTCATTAAATAATTTTTAGGAAATGTCGGGCGACGTACAATCTTACCATCATCATTTGTTGGAGGTCCTCGCGATATGTATCAGCGGTACCAAGATGCTATGGCAATAGTACAAAATTTTGGAAAGCCAGATATATTTGTTACAATGACGTGTAACCCTTCATAGGAAGAGATAAAAAGAGAACTTCTCCCAGGACAAACGACATAGGACCGCCCTGATTTGCTAACCAGAATTTTCCGGACAAAATGTGAAGAATTGAAAGAAGATATTATTCATAAAGGAGTGATTGGAAAAGTTATTGCACATATACATGTCATTGAGTTTCAGAAACGAGGATTACCACATGTACACATATTGGTAATCTTCGACGAGGATGACAAGTTGAACAATCCTGATGATTATGATAGTATCGTTCGGGCAGAAATCCCGAAACAAGATGAAGAGCCAGAGTTATATGCGGCTGTCCTTAAACACATGATACATGGACCGTGTGGACATACTAAACCAAATGCACCCTGCATGAAGAATGGGAGTTGTAAAAAAGGATTTCCCAAGCAATTTGCAGAACATACTAGAAAAGGTAACGACTCCTATCCAGTTTATCAGTGTCGAAATGACAATAGATCTATAGTTTTAGATGATGATGGGGATGTTGTTACTGATAATGGATGGGTGGTTCCATATAACCCATGGTTGCTGCTGAAATATGATTGTCATATAAATGTTGAGGTATGCAGTAGCATTAAAAGTGTGAAGTATTTGTACAAATATGTGTACAAAGGGCCGAACTGTGTTGTATTTGAGGTTCGCCCAGGACCGAATTATGATGAGGTTAGCAAATATGTTGATGGAAGATGGATATGTGCGCCAGAGGCTTTTTGGAGAGCGTTTAAGTTTCCAATGAGCAGGATGTATCCCTCAGTTGTACGATTACAAGTGCATCTTCCTAACAGGCAACAAGTTCGATTTTATAGTCATCAATCGATTTCAGATGTCTTGGCCGATGATAGAAACTCAAGAACAATGTTAACTGAGTTTTTCAGAATATACAACGAGGGACGGGAGACAAATAAATATTTATACAACGAGTTTCCAACATACTACAGGTGGCTTTCACACGAAAGACTTTGGGTAAAGACAAGGTCTAGCCAAAAGGTGATTGGGCGAGTATATGCAATATCACCAAATGAAGGCGAAAGATTTTATTTGCGTCTTCTATTGAACCATGTTAGGGGTCCAAAATCATTTGAGGATCTATTAACCGTTGATGGGGTTCATTATTTAATTTTTAAACAGGCACCAGAAAGACGAGGTTTGCTTCAAGAGGACAATAGCATTAGCGAGTGCTTGATTGAAGCTCGAAATTTTAGAATGCCATCAGCACTTCGAAGGTTGTTTGCCACAATTTTACTATACTGCGAGCGCAATGGAGTCAGAAGATTATGGGATGAAAACTACTCATTTATTATTGAAGACTACCCATCTTCAAGTAGCACGAATCAGTTGTATATTCTGAACAAACTTCTCCATGATATAAATGGGATTCTCATGCAACATAAGAGAAGTGTAAATAAGTTTGACTTGCCTCGAATATCTGAAGGATATGAAGCTTTGGGGACTATCACCGGGTTACTAGAATATGAACTCTCGATTCCTGTATCAGAAAGAGATATTAACTCTGTTAATTTTCTCAATGAATGCCAATTTGCAGCATTTGATGTGATCAGTCGGGCCATAAGAAGAAAACATAGTGCGATATTTTTTATGGATGGTCCAGGTGGAACAGGTAAGACATTTTTGTATAAAGCATTGCTTGCAAATTTTAGAAAAGATGGGTTCATTATCCTTGCAACTGCAACATCAGGCATTGCAGCTAACCTGCTTCTAGGTGGTCGAACCGCTCATTCAAAACTAAAAATACCTATCGTCTTTGAACCTTTTTCAATGTGTCGGTTCAGCAAGCAATCAGAGTTATCTACTTTGATAGAACGAACATCGACAATTATTTAGGATGAGGCGCCTATGGCAAATAGAAAGGCATTTGAAGCAGTGGATCGAACATTCAGAGACATATTTCGTTTCGACCTACCATTTTTTGGGGCAAAGTGATGATTTTAGGAGGTGATTTTCGTCAAGTCCTTCCGGTTGTGATTGCAGGTACAAAAGAACAAATTATAAATGCTAGCATAGTACAATCACCTCTTTGGTGTAATGTTAAACTTCTCCACTTATCCGAGAATATGAGGGCACAAAATGATGTGAACTTTTCTGATTTTCTACTTCGTATTGGTAATGGTGATGAGCCGACGATAGAAGATGACATGATACGAGTTCCTACCTCTATGTCAATACCTTGGTGGGGTGAACATTCTATTAAAGATTTAGTCGATTTCGTTTTCCCAGAGTTAGGCTCACACACATATGATACGGAATACATGTCTAGCCGGGCTTTATTAACTCCTCTGAATGATGATGTGAATAAGTTAAACGAGAAAGTGCTAAATGCTTTTCATGGGGATGAAGTAACATACTATTCATTTGACCCGGTAGCCGATGATGTGCGCAATTTGTACTTGCCTGAATTTTTGAATTCTCTATCCCCTGGTAGTTTGCCACCTCATAAGTTGACTCTGAAAAAGGGTGCTCCAGTGATGCTCTTGAGGAATATCGATCCGAAGATTGGTCTTTGTAATGGTACCAGGCTTATTTGCCATCGGTTTAGTCGAAACATTATTGAAGCCGAAATTTTGGGTGGGCAGTTCAAAGGATTGAGAGTATTTTTGCCACGAATTCCATTAAAGACTGCAGAAGATGCACATGTGCCTTTTGAAATGACAAGAAGACAATTCCCGATTCGATTAAGTTTTGCCCTAACAATTAACAAATCTCAAGGACAAACAATTCCAATTGTGGGAATTTATCTGAGAAATCATGTTTTCAGTCACGACCAATTATATGTTGCACTTTCACGAGGTATTTCTGAAAGAACGACTAAAGTTTTGGTGAAAAAGGGTTCCATCGATGGTCATAATGGAGTTTTTACAAGAAATGTGGTGTACAAGGAGATTTTTGATAAGTTGAGGAGCACCCTATCGAGGTATGTTACACATTACATATTCGATATTTGCAGTTCATACAATTTATCAATTGTTAATGGATTTTCTTACTATTTCATATATATATTTGCAGGTGAATAACAATTGATCCATTGAGTAGATATAAGTGCACACTAGATTCAAGAACTTTTGTAATTTTTGTTTTTGCATGGAAGAAATGAAATATTTTTTATTTGTAATTTAACTTTTTTTTTTTTTTTTTTGATACATACTTTTGATCGTTTTCTAGGGACATTATTTTTATTTATTTAAATTAATATACAAAAATCTATAAATTTTTGTAAATTATAACCTATACAACAATATTATTCGCAATGAATAAATATAGGAAGAAAGAGTGTTTAAGAAGAAAATTACATATTTATGTTTTATATGAAAACGAACATAAAAAGATATTCATCTCAAATAAGTTGGTCATATAGAAACAAATGTGTTACATTAAATTATTTTTGCGCGCAGGGACGGCGTGCACCCGTTGCTAGTATAGTATATATTCGCATGTGGACCTGAAAACGAGCATATAGGGTTGTAGGTCGCATTAACTAAAAGAAATAAACCTAAACCTCACCTTACACCGAAGAAACAAAAATCGGACAATTGATTCACCCCGGAATCAGAACGGACCACGAAACACCACCCCGGGTGCACCTGAACCAACTGAAGACAAAACACAAAGCTTAGACTCCAAATGAACCACATTGACACACGACTTATGTTTACACATTTAAAGAATGCAAGTAGGTAGGAAAAGTTCTTATACAAATCAAATTCATGCAAATGTATGCGTCTCAAAATGTAATGGAGTCATAATCATGCTTAGGAAACACTCAAGTATCCAATTAATCCAATTAAGAGCAAACAAGGTGTTCATGAACGCATACTAACCAATTCATGCATAAATAGAACAAATATCAACACATAAACATGTTATAACAAGTTAGGAACAATCTCGGGGTTAGAAAGGTACAAGAAAAGTGGAAGAAGAACACGAAAAGTGGTTTTGAACGAAATTGGGCAAAAGCCGGAAATTTTCCCAAACGCGTAGTTCGTAGGAAAACTGGAATATCTTGGGTTTGAGAAGTGGGAATTGAGTTTTGATTATTGGGTATGAAACTAGACAAATATACCTTTAAAATGGTATATGGATCAAATTCTAGTTCAAAGTGAGGAGGAAATGGCGTAGGCTCGAAGTTGCTGATCGTAGAGTTCCGAAAAAATGGCAACACCAAAATGAATCGATTATATCTCACAAACTAGAAAAGATATTAAGTTGATTCCAATTGGAATTGTTATAGACTTCAAGAGGTTTCCAATGATTCAAAAATCAGGTCAATTGGAGCTCATATGAGGAAGAAACGGGCGTTTAAAAATTGAACTGAAAGCAGAAACGGGCATGTGAAAGCTCTCGGGTGAAAACAGGGGGTGCCCAAACGGGCGTTTGGAAAATACACTGAGGCACGAAACGGGCGTTTGGGTATCGTCTGTCAGAAAAATGGTGGAACAGTAACAATGGCAGAAATGGAAACAAACCCCAAGCTCACATGAACCCATGCAACACCGGAACGCACGAAATTCATACAACGAAGCATATATAACACATAGGTCACATAATTGCATATAAAAGCTCCCGAAACAAACTCGAACACGTAAAACCCGAACCCAACACTATTTATTATCTTCTCCAACTAGCACTTAGGCAACGAATCAAGACACGAAAGAGGTATAGAATTAAAGCACGTAATGGGAGGGTCACAAATCTTACCTTGGGTCGTTGATCTGACGGTTGGATCGTCGGAAGCTTGAGCTCAAAGCTTGGGAGCCAAAAGGGGAAACTCTCTTCTCTTCTCTCTTCTTCCTCTTGATCGGTCCCTAACAAATGAAGAGGGAAAGGGGATATTTTCAGCTATTAAAGCTGAAAACGGGTCGGGTTAAAATGGGTCTGCCAAGCGGTATCCGGTCAGGACGGATCGAATTTTAAAACGGTAGGGCTATCAAATGGCTTTAGAAAATTAAAAGGTTAAATCCATTAAATCCGAATCACCGAAACGAATCAAATGGTGGGGTCAGAATTCGAATTCGAATTCCCGAGCTCAAATAGCCACGAGGGCCAAAACACCCTAATTAAAATTAGGTATCCTAATTCGGCAAATATTGGGCGATTGAGCCCAAGAACAATTAATTAAATTCTAATGCACACGTATTAAAATAAATCTCACGTTGACACATAAGCATGTTAATCACATAATTCACGTAAATTACTGAATTAAACTCACTCGTGACGCCGTATCTGGAATACCGAAAAGGCGGGGTGTCACAATTTCAAATAACTTGATTTACTTGGACGCTCATCCTCGACAGTCTTTGTTGCTCACTTCTCAGCGAGCCTATTTTACCTTGAATCCTCTTGGTTATCATCATCCCTTCGTCCAAACCTCAAAATAAAGTACCTTTGAGGTTTTCCTTTGCTCCTTTCTTAAATTAAGTAATCCTAAGGAATCCGGTTGATTAACCCCGGTAGTGTAGGTGTATGGGTTGATTTTGTGAATTGTAGACATCGCACACCCACTACTATCCTTTTGAATACTCATCAACCTTGGTAGAATTTGTCAATTATCCTCACAAGTTGAGTTTTCCATCTCCGATTCCATCACTCAAATCATAGCCTAATTAAGGAAGGCTACAACTCTGTAATTCTTGGATAAAAGTCCCCGGTACAGTCTTTGCATCCTCTATGCTTAAAAGTAGAGCTCGTGATGAGATGTTGTGATCGTGAGAATTGGCCGTGGTTTGATGTTGTAAAAATACCCTACATCCACAACTCATCTTAAATATAAATTCTTGCCGGTTCGTAAGTGCATATGATATGTAACTAGCACCAAGAGCACGTATTTGATGCAAAATGCAACATATAAGTCAACAAAATTTAAATTAAACACATTTAATCATGTATTTCCATATTAAGTTTCAATAACAATACTCATAATCAATGCGGTGCATATGTTGACAAATTGTTCCTATACCGTACGACCTAGACTTGACAACACATGACGCTAGGACTCCGGTTTTGCAACCGGGCTCTGATACCACTTAAGGATGTAGTGCCCGAGCGCAAGGCACCACATCCACCGCACTGAGACCCGACCCGCATATGAAATGGAAAGTCCATACATGTGCCAAGTCACGGCGAACGGGGACTCACTTACTCGCTATGCTAGGCGGGAGCTAGAACCTCGAAAACAAATAAGAAATTCAATAGAATAAAATACACGTGCGGAAACATATCATGTAATCAGTCATAAATATAGGCAATTGACGGGTTCAATCTATCCCTAGAAGCCTATCCCGAATCAATAAAACATAATTTTAGCATTTATACAAGTTACAATATGACTTCATAAAACTACAATGCCCGTGTGGAAAGACTCTGACTTAACCACAGGACTTGACCGACACAAAATCCTGCCTAGCAATCCAAAACCTGCAAAAGAACTGAAAACAAAGCCGGGTTCAGTCTATAGGAGACTGGTGGGTATAAAACAGGGCATTTAATAAATATATTTCAGAATTTAAACACCCCCACATGCAAGCTATAATCCCGTACGAGGTTTTTAAGATATTTCCCAAGTGGGTTAAAACAAAGAAAACAACGCTCGGGATTACAACAATCAATTTCATTCATAATCATAATCGTTCATGCGGTCAATACGTGAGCCCTGGTGGGTGGGCGAATATCTCCAACCTACTCCTCGTGTGTGCATATCAATTCAATCTTTACATTAGCGATCATACACATTCATATATATTCGTTAATAATCATTCATAATCATAATCATTCATAATCATAAACACTTACACCTTTTTCCTTCGGGTGGTGGACGGGCTTGCAAGAACTGGCCACCGGTCCAGGCTAATGGGGGTACATGAATCCCTTAGGGCACTCAGCTCCCATTCCTCACTAAACCTCCTAACGAGGACCGGTATCACCGTAAATGTGGTGGGACTAGAATAAGGGATCACCGTCGGTCCTTGCCTCCCCGGATAGCCACATGCACTAAGTCCCTGGGCCCGTGCATTAATAATCATGTCCACGCCCAAAATCATAAAGTGGGGATACATAAAAGAAGGGCTTTACGTTGAAAATCATTGACCCTTTTGAAAAGACTCGATATATATAATTATAATACTTTGGCTCAAAACTTTCACATAAGGGATATATCGGGTCATCGTAACTAATAGAAGTAAAACCCACCTGTAACACCTTACCGAACAATACCAAGAAGAAAAGAAGACGTGAAGTATCCTATGAACCCCACATCTCCGCCCTGGAGAAAACTGTACAAAGGACAATGTAGTGTACTCGTGAGACTCAAGACTCCAAATGAACCATATATGCTGCACGGCATGTTATGCACATGATATGAGATGCATAAAGAATATAAATCATGTTATGATATCATATAATCAAGTAATTCACTCAAAACGTTCAATACATGATGGTTTCATATTCATGCATTTCATATCTTTCATATTTCGTATAAAATCGAGCCATAACCTTTAAACAATAATCATAACATACATATCAACATGTTTACAATGCATAAGAATCAATTTAAGATGAAAGAAATCCATTAACACATAAAGAAAACAATAGTTGCAAAGAAGACAATATTGTAGCATGTAAACGTTCACATTTACATATTGAATTCAAAACATAAAATCCATAATCATATCAAAATATATCACACATTATCAATTAATCATGCATAAAATTCGTTCAAATCACATACGGAGTCCGAGGAAGTGGAAGGAAAGTAAGAAAATGGATTTGAGCAAGTTTTGGTAAAAGCTGACAGTTTTTGGAAATGGACAAGCCGTAGAAAATTGGATATATCATTAGTTATAGAATTTAGAATTGGGTTTTGTTTGTTGGATGTTAAACTAGACATATAGGGCTTTCTAATGATATGTGGCTCGAATCATGATTCAAGGTGATGTGAAAATGGCGTAGGTTTGAAGTTGGGCAAATGTAGAATTCCGATAAAGTGGCAACACAATTTCAAAATGATTATATCTCATAAACCAAGATAAATTTTAAGGTGATTCCACTTGGAGGATGTTCTAGACTTCAAAAGGTTTCTGTGAATAAAAATTCAGGTCAATCGGAGGTCGTTTGGATAGGTAACGGCCGTTAGAAAAATTGACCTGTGAAAGTGTAACGGCCGTTAACAATCCTGGATTCCCCCTGTACTGAGTAACGGCCGTTAGGCCTAAATGTACTAGGGGTGGGTAACGGCCATTGGGCCTCACCTGGAGCTAAAACAATGGCGAAAGTGTGGGAATTCGATGGGAAGACCTCCCAGACAACCCCAACTCCGATTTTCACCCCAAAAACCACCAAATAACAACACAAGACACCTCTATACACATATATGTATACAAATTCATCACCAAATCATCAATTCTCCAACAAAGCCACAACAGATATATATACACATATACATACACACAATTCTTGCTCCAAGAATTCAAACAATCAAGCATAGAATCCATAGATCAACATGTATTCATGCATATACACACAAGATTACAAGTTATCAAGCAAGAATCACAACCCTAGTTATCACCCATCATACCTATCTACACTCATATACCTTGGAAGAAAGGAGGGGAATGGAAGGAAGAAGATGGGGGCTTGAAGCTTGAACTTGAGGGAGAAGAATGGAGCTTGAGATCCTTGTTCTTGTGTGAAAAAATGAAGAAGAAAGGAATGTAAGTGTATACATGTATGTATATATCGTGTAAATGGGAAGAGAAAAGAGGGGAAATTGCACTTTGGCCCCTTGAGAATTTAAGTCTTTCAATTAGGGCCCGAAGATTTGGTAGGTGAGGAATTGGGGTCCAATTCAAAGTTCAATTGCGTCCAAGGATTTCATATAAATTCAAATAGGTACATAATTGGAATAAAACATTGATATAACAAATACACAACTTGAAATTGAACTTAAAGAACATCGTCGTAGATCAAATAAGTCATATAGGTCACGTAATGACAATTAATTCACGAAATTAAACAAATTATACATCCACTGAGCATTTAAAACATAATTAAATCACATAACACTCGGCCTAAACTCACTCGTGACGTCATACTTGACTTATCGAGAAATCGGGGGGTTACAACCTCTCCCCCTTAAGAGGACCTGGTTCCCAGGTCCACTGCTTCGAGCTCAGGACTCTACGTAAATTTTCCCGTGTTCATCCCACGCAGGTTAGCAACTCCCCGTCAGGAATTAGTTCGGAAAAGGTCTTCAAGCAACAAGGGTTCTTCAATTGTGTTGAGTCGCGACCCTTAACTCACTGAAACCTAAGCACTCGAAAGTCTAAGCAAGTAGCAAGCAACGATGAAAGAACACCGTCTTTCGAGCAACAAGGAGGGAACCACGTCTCTCAGGCAACAAGGAGAGAACCCCATCTCTAAAAAATATAGGGAGAGAACCCCGTCTCTCACAAAAAAGAAAAGTCAAGGGAGTCTCCACTACTCCCGAGCAACACAGCACAACACAAAATAAAACACAAGTAGAAAGTAGCATAGCGTCAAGCACAAAGTTAAACATGGAGCAAGGACTAAATATCAATCACATCGTCCATCACTCATGTAAAAGTAAGTAATACAGTCGGGAACCAAAGTACATAGTAACAAAAGTTGTTTGAACTAAAGTATACATATGTCATGAATGCTTTATGTACCATTCACCGTGGTAAGGAAACTCGAAGTTGATAACTTCATTGCCCAATGCATGGTCTGGCTCAAAGTTGGCTTGGTTCTTGACTTGTCTTTAATATGTTCAGTGTGTATCAGGTTGAGAAGAAGATAAACCCGTTGATCTTATTCTTGGTTTCATTCTGAAGATTACCCCTTGATGACCTTCTCCAATTTGGTGAAGTCCTTGAAATACAAATAAATCTTTAGAAATAATGGTCATGGTCTTCTTTGATCCCTCATCATCAACCTGTAATTTCCTCCCAGTACGACCAACTCTTTAATTGCCCGAGCTCTGAATTATCCCATATACCTTCGGAACCGTCATCCTATAGGTCAAGTTCAAATCTTCTATCTTTGTCAATGCCTAAATCTACATAATCAAAGGTCACCACTCTCGATAACCTTTAAGTTTGATCCCAACCTTAAGATAGTCACCGCCATGGCTTACTTCTTCACTGATTCTTTCCCAATCGAGTTGAAATCATAGGTTCCCAAATTTTAAATCAATCTTTCCGTGGAGCCTTTCCCAT
The DNA here is from genome assembly GCA_037501455.1 of Lantana camara. Taxonomy (NCBI): domain Eukaryota; kingdom Viridiplantae; phylum Streptophyta; class Magnoliopsida; order Lamiales; family Verbenaceae; genus Lantana; species Lantana camara. The sequence goes on from CM074859.1 coordinate 46,602,604, forward strand.
CTTGTATTTAAATGGTTCTTTCATCCTCTTCGAGCCTTTAAGCGTGCCTTCAGTTCTAACCCATTCAATTCTTTAATAGAAGATAAAACCTCCTTGATGATTATTGAGGTTTGATCCAAGTCCTTCCTTAATTACTGTAGACGAATTAATTTTCGTCGAATTAAAATGTGACATGTGTAAATGAATATTAATTATCAAATTTAATTCATTCTATTTTTATATTTTTTTGGATAAATATTAAATCAAAAATCCATAAAATATTTAAATAGTTGATTTAATTGATAATTTTAATATTTATTTTGTTATCAAATCAAATACCGACAAGTGTCAAAATTGAAGTGTTCTGGCGAATCAAATCAAGCCTTGCAGCTCAAATGGTGATGACCAATTAAATGGCGACACGTGGCATATCTCAACACGTGGACCAACCAAGTCAAGACATGTGTCATTTATTTATTTTCTTTAATATAAATTCATATTAAAGTGATAAATAAATAAATAAATTTGATATTATCCCTTTAATAAATAAATTGATTAATTAAGGGATAATTATCACAAAGCTCCACCCTATGCCTATAAATAGAGGCATTCTACAACACAATTCACACAACTTGGAGATACAAAGGAGCAAGCCACAAAGCAAGGAGAAAGAAGCTCTCTGGTGTTCTTCAGCATCCTCGGTGTTCTTCGGCATCTTCAACGGCGTTCTTCGCAGAAGTCAGCATCAATGGCGTTTGATCCGGCATCAAGGCATCAAAGTGGTGTTTCGGCATTGCTCTCCTCAAAGATCGAAGCGAGATTCAAGGCGTTCTTCGCGTTCTTCGTGGAAATCAACCAAATCGAAGCGTCCGATCCGCAACAAGGCATTAAGTCCGTGAATCCGGCGTTTTTTCAAATCAAATTCGAAGGTGCTCCAAGCGTGTTCTTCGAGAAAGTCAACAAACTGAGGCGTTCAATCCGCAATCAAAGCATCAAATCCAGGTTTCGGCGTTGCTCCTCAACAAATTCAAATCAAACTCAAATCAACATCAAAGGTGTTCATCGGCGTGTTCTTCGGTGTTCATCAAATCAAGGCGTTTAATTCGCGATCAAGTCTAGAGACCCGCAATTAATGTTCTTCCGAAGCAAATCAAATCCAACGGAAGATCGAAGGTGCAAAGTCAATGAAGGAGTTTCAAACCTTCCGAATTTAAACAAATTCTTGTAGGAAGAATCAGAGGAATAAATTAGAGATTGTACCCGCAAATTCAACTAAATCAATAAAATTCATTTGTGATCATTTTTCTGGCGTTTAATTATTTAATTAACACATAAATTATATTACAAATTTTGGCACGCCCAGTGGGACCATCTCTACCTCTCATCTCCTCCTACTCAACAAACTTGAAGGACGAAATGGCCAACAACAAGATCGTCGATCTCGAGGCTATCATCTCCAAACTTATTATCGAAAGCTTCGTTGTTGTAACAAGAAGTATGTCTAAGAAAGAGCAGACGTCTTCCGGGAAAGCTCGATCCCTCCAAAGCGATGGAAAGAACGCGCGACTTCTCACCTACGAAAGTGAAGGCGAAGAAGACGACTCGGCCTCGTCCACTCCTCGTTCAATTTACTCAAGCTTTGCGCCTGCCATGACGACAAGTGCAACAACTATAGAAGAGCAACTTACGAATCTGACAAGGGTTATCGAGGGACTCTCCAAGAATGTTGAAGAGCAAGACTCTCACATTTCAAAGTTGATGGACAGAGTAGACGGTGACAACACTAGCCAAGTGAATGGGAAGCGTTCGGATGAGCAAGAAGTGTCGGAAACTTCTGCGAAAGAACGATCAAGTGGAACTGAGAAGCCTTCAGCTAAAGAATTTCAAGTTTCATCGGACGGACTTATCCCGGTAGAGCAATTGAAAGAGTTCATCATGGGAACAATCAAATATAAGATAGGAGGAGGCTCCAAATCGTCATTGATTTACTCCAAGCCCTACACCCAAAGAATCGATAACTTGAAGATGCCGATTGGTTATCAACCTCCCAAATTCCAGCAATTTGACGGCAAAGGCAATCCTAAGCAACACGTAGCTCACTTCATCAAGACGTGCAACAATGCTGTAACTTACGGGGATCACCTAGTCAAGCAATTCATTCGATCACTAAAAGGAAATGCCTTCGACTGGTACACGGACTTAGAAGCAGACTCGATCGATAGTTGGGGACAACTCGAGCAAGAATTCCTCAATCGCTTCTACAGCACTCATCGGACAGTTAGCATGATCGAACTCACCAACTCCCGACAATGGAAAGAAGAGCCCGTCGTCGACTACATCAATCGGTGGAGAAACCTTAGTCTGAATTACAAGGATCGATTGTCAGAGGCTTCGGCAATTGAAGTGTGTATTCAGGGGATGCATTGGGGTATCCGCTACATTCTCCAAGGAATTCAACCTAAGTCGTTCGAAGAGCTTGCTACTCGGGCACATGATATGGAGTTTAGCATGATCGCTACTGGAGTCGAAGCGTCGCCCATCCAAGAGTTCCGCAGGCCTAGGGAAAAGCAAGATTTCAGGAAAGGGGGCAAACCCTTCACCAAACCACAAGCCAAAGAGTCCATGGCGGTGAATGCAATTCCTGTCAAATTCCGGGCTAAGACAAATGATAAGACAGATAAAAGGAAAGAAGTCCCCCAAGAAAGAACATTCAGAAAATTATCCTTAGCGGAGATGCAAGCCAAGGAATACCCATTTAAAGACTCCGATGTCTCCGAAATTTTCGATGACCTGCTCAAGGCAAACCTTATCGAATTACCCTAAATGAAGAGGCCCAACGAAGCCGGAAAGACTGACGATCCAAAGTATTGCAAGTGTCATCGTCTGCTCGGACACCCAATCCACGATTGCTTTATATTCAAGGATAAGGTGATGCAGCTGGCACGATAAGGAAAGATCGCACTTGAAGATGTTAGCGCGATGTCCAACGCTGTAACTTGCCTGATGATAAGTGAAGAAGAAGTTCCCAAGAAAACTCACTCCAAAGGCGATGAATGCATGGCAACCATGACCTTCTCAGATGAAGATTTGCTACTCGGTTCAAAGCCTCACAACAGACCACTGTTTGTGGCAGGATATACTCACGAACAAAAGGTGAATAGAATGCTCGTCGATGGAGGCTCTGCAGTCAATATCTTGCCTTTGAAAGTGATGAACGAGTTAGAAATTTTGAAGGATGAACTAGCAAACAGTCGTCTGATGATCCAAGACTTCAATCAAGGAGGACAAAGAGCCCTAGGCATCATTCGACTAAAACTGTTGATAGAAGACATGACATCAAGCGCGCTGTTTCATGTCATTGTTGCAAAAACTTCGTACAACATGCTTCTAGGACGGCCTTGGCTACACGAAAATAGCGTCGTCCCATCTACTTGGCATCAATGCTTCAAGTACTGCCGGGAGGGTGTGATAAAGAAGGTTCTTGGAGATAGCAGACCTTTCACCGAGGCTGAAGCCCACTTCGCCGATGTGAAGTACCACCGTGAAGAAGTGGAAGAAAGAAAAGGAAAGGAATTTTCTGATCCACAAGATGATTGCAATGGTGAAAACAAAGTTGGAACCTCAACTTCGATCGATCACCAAGAAAATGGGGGATCATCACTTACAAAGTCCGAGGCACTAGAAGGGCTGATATTGCCCCTCACCAAACTAGATGTTGTGAAGCCTTCTTCTCCACCACTTAATGGATTCGTTCGTCCGACTCAAGGAAATAAAATAGAGCACGGAGAAGCAACCAAACTCCAAAATGCAAAGGAGTACGATCTGTAACAGCCCAAAACAGGGCCTGGATGAAAACAGTAAGTTAAGGGCATTGGTAAAGCGTTTATAGACCGTGATCCAACTTTTTGAATCATCATGCATTGCATTCTTACATGAACTTTGTGCTCGTATATGATCTGACATGTTTTAAGGGGGAATTCTTGACCTTTGATACAGTTTACTATTCATAACCCGAGCCTACCTTGTTCATATTGTTACTCGAACCCTAGAGGTTCATCACACATATTTCCCTATCGTTTGAACTTGTTTCCCGAGCTCAGAGAGTCTTTCTTGAACCATAAGGGTACTTTTGGAACTTACCGACCAAAGTTACTATTTATCTAAAAATGAGCTTTTGATTCTGATACCTTTCCCACCCAAGTTTACAGTCGAATCGATCCTTGAGTCGAGACGAGTCTTTTGAAATCATTCTTGACTTGGAAATCTATTTTGAGCATTGGTTTTATTGAAAATGTTTACGAAAACCCTAGTGCACTATTTCTTCTACGAACGGTTTTCATTCGGAAAATGTTTTCTCTTCGGATTTGCACTACTTGAGCTATTTCAAGATTTTTGAAATGTTTTACAACTCTCGATTCAAACCCTAGCTTGAAATTTTGAAGCGTACGCTTGTACGTGGGAATTCACTATTCATTCTACGTTTTCAACTTTTTAACGGTAAAATGTTTTATAGTCGATATTGGATTCAAAATGCTTCTCGATTTATTTCTTGAATTTTGGAAACAATCCGGACTTGAAAATCATTTTAGAAAGTCGTTTTTCACTCGTGTTGAGTTTCGAGCTCAAAACTTTTATTCACTAAAACTAATGTATCTTTCATACGGTAAATCCGATTTCGACGAATGAATATGCGTTTCGAAGCTAATTTTTGCCCAGACGGAATGGTTATAATTCCAGCCACTTATCCTCAAGTCTTGGCCACGAAATTACTGGAATACCCCCCCAGCAGTCCTAAATTTTGGTTCATGATTGATGAAGCTTCCAAGAGAAGCTATACACTTTTGCTCTCATACCCTTACCTCAAGTTTATTTCCAATGTGAGGGACTTCCCAACACCTATAAATACCCCTCTCATGGCATTTGAATCCTTGCTCAAATGTTGTGTTAACAACACCCTTTCTTCTCTCCCTCTCCCCCTCTTTGCCGTGAGGCTCCCCCTTTGAGTCTAGGTTAGTTGTTTTATTTTTATGCTTTAGTTTATGTTATGTTTTAGTTTAGTTTATGTTTTTATGTTATGGTATGTTTATATTATGTTTAGGTTGGGTCTTAGGGTCTTCCCTAAGCCATATAGGATTTTATTTTATGCATTTATTATATAGTTTTCATGATATGTTTGAATGTATGTTTATATGTTTTAATTGTTTAGTATATGCTTGAATATGTTATGAATTGCTTTAGTATATGCTATGATCATGTGATATGATTGTTATATTATGAGAATTGATGCATGATTATGGAATTTGAATTATGTTCATGCATGCTAGCTAATGGAATAGTGATTTACAATTTATTATGTCACAACTTGTTACATGTTGGTATTGAATTAAATTGTTACATGTTACATGGCTAAAGGTTCATGATATATGATATGATATGATATGATATATGTTGTGACATGTTGTCACATTGTTATATGATTCTTGAATTATGAATTGAGCTTATGATATGATATGGATTAATGGATTAAAGCCTTGATCATATGTTATACACTTTAATAGTGTCACATGTTATAACCTAAGATAGAATAGTGTTTCATAACTTGATCTTATGCCTTAATTGGATCTCTTAACCATAGGTTATACCTTTAACCTAGATCACACTTGATTATATTAACATGAACTTGAAACTATAGGTTATAATCAAGATCATAATTTAATTAGGGGGTGTGTGTGTGTATGCCGTGTGTGTGTGTGTGTACGTTCATGGTGTGTGTGTGTACCGTGTGTGTGGGTGTGTGTGTATAGTAAGGGTTTGACCCGACCCTTTGACTGGACATATGAATAGTAACCTATGAATAGTAATCTTGAATAGTACTTTTAAATAGTGCTTTTGAATAGTAAAAGTGAAATAAAACTTGTGCTTTCCTAATAGACATTTGCACCTAGAGTTTCCATATCCAGGGTCTAAAAGGTGTTTTCAAAATGAGTTTTCTTTCGTGGACTTCTTTTATAACTTAAGGTTTGCGATAGGATTCATAATTTGACTAAAGCTTACTCGGTTATAGTAAGACCATAGTTTCACGTTGTGAGTAACTCACTTTAATGTATTCCTTTGTGTCTTACCTTTCTTGAATACCTTAAATGGTATTACTCTCTTGTGTTACATGTTCTTTATATGTTCCTTGTTCATTGTTTCATGCATTTCATATGCATCTTGGTTATTAGTGGGTCTTAGTTCTTAAGCTCACTCTAGTACACCACCTACAGGAGTTAAAGTTGAGCACTGGGATCCCTAGGGCACCACATAATCTGTCTATCTACCTTTTGTTACTATTAGGTGAGGTGAAGTTATAAATGTTTTCCAAACTGGAACCACGATTATGCTATCTTATCATATGTTTTGAAATTCAAAGTTAAAACTCGTTTTGAACTATCCCTTTTATCGGGATATTCTTTTGAAAGGATCATTTATACTTTAATAGTATACCTTGATCTACAGCACATGTTTTCCAAAGTTCTGCATTTTTGTTCAAAGATAGTTACATGTTCTGCATATGTTTTCAAAGTATAGTTTCATATGTTTTACAGACAGAATCATATGTTTTACAGTCAGCATCATATGTTATAGTTACAGTTTCACATGTTATTGTTAGCACACTGGAGTGGTACTCTGGTCACTGCTAATCTTGAAATGCAAGCATACAATTTACAGTTTGGGCCCGGTGGTTATGTGTGGAGGTGATGTTCGGGAGGTGTGCGCCAACGACATCACCAATACCAGCCGCCACAGTTAGACAATTGACACCGACTTTTAACAGGAGGTTTGTTAAGTTAGGACAATCTATCTGGGAATGAACAGCAAATTTGTTCCCATTACATGTTTACAGGTCGCCTAGGGCCAGCTACCCGAAGTTACAACCGGTGGAGGATGGTGCATGTTTGTATGTGTTAGTGGGGTATTGTTGACCTTGGTCTGATACTCTACTGTGTGTGGAGTTATTGTTGACCTCGGTCCGATACTCTACGAAATCATGTTTTTCTGGAGTAAGGATGGAGAAGCCTAGCTTGCGGGCAAAATTCTGTTTCATAAAGGATGGTTCATACTTGGAAAAGTTCACTTTACCCGGATCCCGTTTTATGAAAGAACTATGAACCATCTACAGCATATGTGTGCACGTGTGATAGCATTCATGAAAGTGTTTTAAAACATGCATTCTTTTACAGCATTGCATTCAAAAGAGTTTTATCAATCGAACTTGTTTCGAGTTCTTCTTTAAAGCTTTGCATTAACAGTTCTGAACTTTACTTCAAATTCTTTATCACTCAGTAATTTCTTTTAAGTATTCCCTCACTTAGTCCTTTTGACTAATACCTCTCCCGTTTTCTTGCCTCGTGGTTTCAGGTCTTGCAGCCGCAGTCTAGAGGTATCTTCAAGCTCTAGATTATCATTTTTGTTTCAGTCAGGACTTAGTATTACTTCTTTTTGTGTCATGCATATGTTTTATGGCTGCATTACTTTATGTTTCTGAATACTTGAGTATCTTTGTTATACTCTTTCTGCTACTCTGCTACCGATATTTTGAACTCTACTATATCGGTACTTATTTGTGAATATGTTACATGTTCTGATATGCCGAGTCTCTCTTACACGATCGATATGTTCTTGCTTGTTACATGCTATCACGCACATGTTTTGAAAAGTTTTAAAATAATCTGATTTTCCGCTGCATAGCCACATCGTTATACATGTATAGTTCTGAGATAGACAGCCGTTCGTTGGAGTATTTCTTGAGTGATGGCTCACACCATTACTTGAGAGGTGCTTCAGTGCGGGGGTTGAGACGTCGCTCTCCTCTTGTTCCAGTACGGGTGGGGGCGTTACACTATCCTAAAGCGTCCAAGCTTCTCGTCAAAGCCAGGTACAACCCAGAAGAGAAGTCAAAGCTGGGAAAACTCATTCCAACGGCCAAGACAAAAGAAACAAAGTCAAGGTCATCAAAAGAAGAAGGCAATATCGCCCCAAACTCGCGAGTAGGACTCGGATTTTCCGCGCAAGGCCCTGTTCGAATTGCCATCAATAGAGCAACAAATAACTATATATCTGAAGAACTTTCATCAACCGAAGATGCTTTTGATGAGGATGGAAGAAAGATTCGGCGGAGGTCGGTCTTTGATAGGCCCAGCCCGCCCAAGGGAGCCAAAGCCAGTCACTGGTTAAGAAGACGAAAGGCACGACGCTTCCCAAAGCTTTAAAGTGCAGTTCCGTCTCGTATGAAATGGTGCACCAATTTGATTATCTCATGCGATAAGATGCTGAAAGCTAGGTGGGAGACGATCATCTTCGCACGTGATAAAACCGAAAACGAAGAAGATAGAGAAAGTGTGGCGTCGTCTTACCATATCACCTCGTCCGAAGAAGTTTCAATAGAAGAGGATGCCGAAGACGCACCCGCCTGAGCTTGAAGAAGGAGTTAAGGCAACGGTAGATGATCTCAAAGAAGTCAACTTAGGCAACGCCGACTATCCTCGCCCGATCTACATCAGCGCTTTATTAACCGGTGACGAGGAGAAAGCCTACGTCGAACTCTTGCTTGAATTTAGGGATGTGTTTGCATGGTCCTACAAAGAAATACCGGGGCTAAATCCGAAAGTTGTAGTACATCATCTCTCTGTGAAGAAAGGCACTCATCCCGTGAAACAAGCTCAGCGGCGATTCCGACCGGACTTAGTTCCCTTAATTGAAGCCGAGGTAAACAAGCTCATTGAAGTCGGGTTCATTCGAGAAGTGAAGTATCCCACATGGATCTCTAGCATAGTACCGGTGAGGAAGAAAAATGGGCAGATTAGAGTGTGTGTCGACTTTAGAGACCTAAATATCGCTTGCCCGAAAGATGATTTTCCACTGCCTATAACCGAGCTCATGATCGATGCTACCTTGGGCCACGAAGCTCTTTCTTTCATGGATGGCTCGTCGGGGTATAATCAAATACGAATGGCGCCTGAAGATGAAGAGTTAACAGCGTTTCGCACCCCTAAAGGGATATACTGCTACAAAGTGATGTCTTTCGGCTTGAAGAACGCAAGTGCCACGTATCAAAGGGCGATGCAGAAAATCTTCGATGATTTAATCCACAAGAACATCGAATGCTACGTGGACGACGTGGTGGTAAAATCCAAGAAGCGAGAAGATCATCTACAAGACTTAAGGAAGATCTTCGAACGATTAAGAGGATACCAACTCCGGATGAATCCGCTCAAGTGTGCTTCCGGAGTTTCGTCAGGGAAGTTCCTCGGGTTCATAGTCCGACATCGAGGTATTGAAATCGAACAAGCAAAGATAGACGCGATCTTGAGAATGCCGCCACCCCGAGATATCCACGACCTGATGAGTTTGCAAGGAAAGTTGGCTTATATCCGAAGATTCATCTCGAACCTGGCCGGTCGGTGTCAACTATTCAGTCGGCTTATGAAGAAAGGTGTTCCCTTCGAATGGGATAAAGCGTGCCATAAAGCCTTTGAGAGCATAAAGGCGTACTTGATGAGGCCACCTGTCTTGGTCGCACCTACTCCGGGACGGCCATTGATTCTGTACATCGCAGCTCAAGAACGATCCGTTGGAGCCTTACTCGCCCAAGAAAATGACGCGGGAAAGGAAAGTTCTTTGTATTACTTAAGTAGAACCATGATGCCAAACGAGCTGAAGTATTCTCCGATCGAGAAGATGTGTTTGGCCTTGATCTTTGCAATTCAAAAGTTGAAGCACTATTTCCAAGCACATACTGTACATCTCGTCTCTAAGGCAAACCCACTAAAATACGTCATGTCAAGACCGGTGCTTTCGGATAGACTCGCAAGATGGTATCTCCAACTTCAGCAGTTCGAGATCGTTTATATCCCCCAAAAAGCGGTGAAGGGACAAGTTATGGTTGACTTCTTGGCGGACCACCCTATACCCACCGAATGGGAATTATCCGATGACTTACAGGATGAAGACGCACTTCTAGTCGAGGTCACTCCCCCTTGGAAGATGTTCTTTGACGGAGCTTCACTTAGAGAAGGAGCCGGTGCCAGAATTGTATTCATCACGTCCGATGGAGAGGTTCTACCATATTCCTTCACCTTAACACAGAAGTGTTCCAACAACGTCGCCAAATATCAAGCTTTTATACTCGGGTTGGAAGTGGCGGTCGACATAAAACAGTTGCATCTCAGAATATATGGAGACTCAAAGCTGGTGGTCAACCAATTGGAAGGCTCGTACGGCATCAAAAAGCTTGAACTGATCCCCTATGTTAACTATGCTAAAATGCTGATGGGATGGCTCGGAGATGTGACGATCGAATACTTGCCTAGAAAAGAGAACAAGCAAGCGGATGTGTTGGCGAAACTTGCCTCTGCATTGGCGATGCCGGAGAAGGAAACTCGAGTGTCGGTTTCCAAGAGTTGGGTTATACCTCCAATCTTCAATGATGAAGACTTTGAAGAAGAAGAAAATCACGTTGTCGAAGTATTCGAAGTCGAAAAGGAGGATTGGCGACAACCCCTTGTTGACTATCTCAAATCTGAAGGGTTGCCCAATGATCCACGACAGAGAGTTGATGTGAGACGACGCTCAGCTCGATTCATCTACTTTAAAGGTACACTCTACTGACGCTCATTCGATGGAGTCTTCCTGAGGTGTTTGGGCGAAGACGAAGCAAACCAAGCCATGGAAGAAGCGCATTCCGGAGTCTGCGGTGCTCATCAGTCGGGCCCAAAGCTACACTTTCGCATAAAAAGAATGGGATACTATTGGCCAACAATGGTGAAAGACTACATAGAATACGCGTAACGATGTCAAGCTTATCAGTTTCACGCCAACTTCATTTACCAACCGCCCGAACCGTTACATCCGACGATTGTCTCGTGGCCTTTCGATGCTTGGGGATTGGATGTGGTAGGCCCGATAACAAAGTCTTCTTCCGGTCATCTCTACATTTTAGCTGCAACCGATTATTTTTCTAAGTGGGCGGAAGCAGTTCCTCTAAAAGAAGTGAAGAAGGAGAATGTCGTTGATTTCATCCGAATAAACATCATCTTCCGCTATGGCGTGCCTCGTTATATCATCACGGATAATGGGAAACCATTCAGCAATAGTCTGATAGACAAACTCTGCCTGAAGTTCGGATTCAAGCAAAGAAAGTCTTCAATGTACAACGCCGCTGCCAACGGTCTTGCCGAATCTTTCAATAAAACTCTATGCAGTTTGCTGAAGAATGTGGTTTCCAAGTCGAAATGAGATTGGCAAGAAAGGATTGGAGAAGCTTTGTGGGCTTACCGAACCACCTATAGGACACCTACCCAAGCGACCCCTTATGCGTTGGTGTACGGTGTCAAAGCCGTTGTTCCCCTTAAACAACAAATTCCATCGCTAAGGATAGCGATTCAAGAAGATCTAACCCAAGATGAAAATGATCGCCTACGACTTGAAGAGTTGGAGGCGCTCGATGAGAAGAGGTTGGAGGATCAACAAAGACTCGAGTGCTATCAAGCTCGTCTCTCCAGATCATTCAACAAGAAGGTGAGGACTGTTTCGTTCCAAGTTGGGGATCTGGTGCTTGCTGTGAGAAGGCCGTTCATCACTACTCATCGAACGGGGAATAAGTTTGTCTCCAAATGGGATGGTCCATATGTTGTGAAGGAAGTTTACACAAACGGCGCTTACAGGTTGATAGCCGAAGATGGTCTGAGAATTGGTCCCATAAATGGGAAATTCTTAAAGTGCTACTACGCATAAGTTGAAGATTGCTCCTTGACGTACGAGCCTAAACTGCATGTCACTCCTGACCCGCATGAGTATAAACTGTGTACGGTATCCACTAATGGTAAAGCAAGTGGCTAAATTGCTAAGTTACTCCACTGATGGTATTTCGTGTGGCTAAAACAGAAATTCCCCACTCTTGTTCAGGGTGGTTAAACTTTGAGTACTCCTGGCCCGCATGAGTATAAACAGTGAACGACCCTCCATAATCTTCTCAAAAGAAGTTTTCTCTTGAACTACGTTATGACTTGATCTCTTCACCGGGTACGTAGGCAGCTTAAAAATTAACTAAGTCCAGTCAAGATTGTCCGTTAAGTTATGTTTTTCTTGTTGAAAACTTTATTCTTCAAGTTAAGCAAATCAAAAGAAGTGCAAAGAAGTTATGGACTACTGAAACAGAAGAAAATGCATACGAGATTGGAATAAAGCAAATAAAGTCTTTATTAAATAATCTCAAGATTGATAAGGTTCATTAAACTAGACAATGAATCATAAACGAAAAACAAATAAAGTAAAAGCATCCTAGACTTTCAAGGGGAGGGGCTCAAATTCTTCAAGTCTTCCTTCGCCACCTTCAGAAGTGCTAGTGAATCTTCCACAGCTTTGAACGCCTTGAGGGCAATGTTTTCATCCAATGGAGGAGTCTTCTCAAGGGTCTCGATCTGTTTGCTGATAGTCTGAACTAGAGACTGAGCATTCTCATAAAGGAGTTGATTTGCCCCAATGAAAGTGACAAATCTTCCTTTTGTTTCGTCAAGTTGGCAAGTTTCTTCGTAACAGACTTCAACTTCTTCTCAGTTGTCTTAATTTGATTCGCCCCAGCTGTTTCTTCGGCTTGGGCACTGGCGAGTCGATCCCTTGCTTCGCTCAACTGCTGAGAAAGCCAATCTTTTGAAGTCTCTCCAGAAGCTGTAGACCTCGCCTTATCATAAGCAGTCGTCTTGGCAAACAAAATTGCCAATGACTTCTCGGCAGCAGAAACAAAAGGCTCGTCAAAACCCTTGACATCATTCAACACCAATTGAACCTCGTCCTTGAGGGATGAAATGAAGTTAAGTGGAGCGTTCTCTATCTTCTGGAGGAGATTGCCCCACATCATCCTGACAAATTGCTGCTTTTGAGTGGCGATAAATGTGGATGCTTGGAAAACTGAGACTGCGGGATGCTGAGGCATTTGCTTTTCTTCGGATATCACAAGTGTTTTGGATTACGCCTCTCCTTCAAAAATAAGACCGGTTTCCAAAAGACTGGCCCGAGGATCGATCCTTGAGACTCCACATCATCAGCTTTAAGAGGTTCCTCTTCCAACTGCAAGTGAAACATGTTCGATGTTTAAAGAAGAATAGAAAAGTATTGAAGAACAATGAAAAGAATAAGGGAGAAAACTACCTTTTCACCAGACTTGTCAGCCGAAATCTTATCACACCTCTTTGGCCTCTTCCAATAGCGATCTGCAGTGCCACTTTCACTCTTTGCCAAAGGGACGGGGAGAGTCTTTCTCTTTTCTCCTCCAAATCGGATCAACTTTCTCAACTTGGATTGGGAGACTTTCACATTGATCAATTTCACGATGTTGTCATCAAAGAAGTTACCGTGAACTCTCGACCACCATTCCGTATAGCTCTTGGCACACAACTTCTTAACAGCCGCAGTCATTGGGGGAAAGACCACTCCGTCCATAGAATTCTATAAAGTGGACACGCGCCAATGGTTGAGTCCTTCATCTAGGGAAGCGTTACGAAAGTCGTTCTTGAGAACTCCTGGCACCACTTGATAAAACCCAAACTGACGAGCAAAACGGTGAGGATTGTATGGCTCAATGATGAAATGATCCCCTTGTCTCAAAGGTAGGTAGTAAGATCGAATTGACATAAAGTAGTTGTGCTCCTCCTCTGAGCCTTCCCCATTGTCGATGTAACGGAACTTCTCGTGAAGCGTCATCGTAGTGCAATTCCAATCCACGAACTCCGCCTTGTGGATTTTCTTACGGGCCTCCCTCGCATCATAATCCTTTGCCCCTCTCTCACCGGAAAACTGCATCATTTCCGGACCACGGATGTCTTGATAAGTTTGGCGATGCGTCTTCAAGTAGTGTGCTAGCCAACCATAGACGAAGTGAACGGGAAATGGAGCATGAACTTGAGTCGGTTGGGCGGATGCTGATAGCTTATTCAAACCATGATAGATGCTGGCCAAGACCGGAATAGCCAAATCAACCTTGAAACCGCTTGCCATGACGCTCGCCATCTTGAAAGTACTTGGGCGTATGAAGCCGATGCTTTCTATTGGAAGAACGAAGAGACAAAGCCAACAAGCTATGAACGCCGCCAAATAAGTATCTTCCCTTCTGTTCCCGGCGAGTCCGAATCTAGCAAACAACCTCTCCTCTGCGGCATTCCAAGCTTCATGAGGGCCGAAGTCACCAAGTGGGCGTTAGGTTGATTCGTCTTGAACATACGTCTTTGCCTTTTTGCACCAAAAATTCACCCAGGCCTCGATGGAAACTTGATCGCCATGAACATCCTTTCGCAGCAAGTGATAGGCGTGGAACATGTACTGGCAACTAGAGGGGGCATATCTCTTTCCGAATTCGCCTTTCTCGATGAGTTCCTTTGCATCGGGGACCACTTCGTCGTAGAGAAGACCTATCATTGGGAGACCCGCCAAAGAGTATAAATCCCAGATCGATATGGACAGTTCACCGTTTGATGTCAAAAGAGTATTGGTCGCAGGACACCACGCTTCGCAGAACGCCTTCATAATCTCCGAGTTGCCGTCATAGATGAATAGTGAGACGTGCACCGAGCTGTATATTTGGGCTGACTGTAGCTTGTCCTTGCATCGGCTGAGTATGTCCTCGGTCCATTCCCAATATCCGGCAACATAGTGGAACTCGCCATTGAACCGAAGGTTGTCTCTCCACTCCACATTGCCTTCGATGATGCTTTGCCCTAGCATCGGTAGATGAGCCGGTTCATTTGAGTGTTGATGATTACCCGCTTCTAGAACCCACACGGTGCGACGCTTTGCTCAACTTGATTCGGTATGACCACTCCTTGATGCGAAAGGGCACCTTCACCTTTCCCCGATCACCCGTATATGGTCCGGTGAGACAAGGATGAACCGCCAACTTCGTGCCCGTCTCAAGCTCTTGCTTCTTGTCGTCGAGGATCACCAATTGTTTGACTCCAGAGGCGAGTGTAACATCTTTGAAGTGCACCATGATAACCTGTAAATCGATAAATCCAAAGAAAAAGAAAAACGAAGTTGGGTGAATTGTCTAATATGTGGCCAAAAAAAAAACTTTGTGGATACTAATCTATCGTAACGACCCGGTGTTCAATGAAGAAATTGCAAGAAAAATGATATCAGGTCATTATATTATTCATGCCTCGGTCAGATTGCAAGGAAAAGATGAAACTGCAAGAAAAATGAATTTTCAAGTGGCTGCATTGTCCATGTTATCAATCGCAAAAGGATGGTGAAGTCAAGTGTTCTCATCATTAAATTGTAAATTAAAGTGGTGAAGTTTTGGATGGTGCGTGCATACATATTATATATGTGTATGTAATAATTTAAAAAAAAGGGGGGAAATATAAGAATGGGCAACTTTAGCCCAATGTTGGGGCTTTGATTCTGGAAGAAAATTCGGTTTGTTCCGCCACAAAGAAGGAAAAAACAATAAGCCCCTTTATTTTAATTTGATTAAAGAAAAATTAGAAGAATTAAAGGGAAGAGAGTTCTGTAGTTCTCCCAACCAAATTGACAGCAGAGTCTCAATTCCTTGCCCAAATTCTCGACCCAAATTTTCGGCACCTGCAAGATGGAAACAAACGTTATTTAGCAACAAGGGATGATATATGTGTATATACATATATATATAAAGGAAGGGACGAATAACACTGTAGCACCCAAGGGCAAGGTACCACATCCCCCGCACCGAGACCCGACCCGAATATGAAACGGGCAATCCATACCCGACCTAAATCATGGCGAACGGGGACATACACACTCGCTAAGCTAGGCGGGAGCTAACTTTCGCCACCAAAGAGACAATAAACCGAAATATTACCAAAGCGGAAGCAACATACATACCTATAAAACAAGATAAGCTAAGAGCAACGGGTTCAACTAGCATAGGTACCTAATCCCGAAAATCAATAACATCATAAAACTTCAAATCCAGATTCTTTCTATTCCTATAAGCTTATCTTGAATTCACGATAATAGTAATGATCAATACTCCAAACCTGCAAGAACACTGAAAACAGTCCGGGTTCAGACTATACGAGACTGGTGGGTATAAAAAGTAACATAATTGCATATACAACGATATTTAACATTCACATGCAAATTATAATCCCAAATGAGGTTTTTGAGCATTTTCCCAAGTGGGTAAAGTAAAGAAGTCATCAAAAGGGATTATAACATTCATTTTCATTCTTTAGGTCTTTTGTGGCCCGACGAGTAGGCGTGCATTATCTCCAACCAACACCTCGTGTAGTTCATTAAACATTATTTCTTTCTTTCTTTCATTCATGCATAACATTCTTTTGTGCACATTCATGAACATTTACACCTTCTTCCTCCGGGTGATCGGCCCGAACCATCCATTCATTGACCAAAAGGGGAACATGACTCCACAGATGGCACTCAGCGTCCATTCCTCGCTAACTCCTAACGAGGTCCGTTTACGCCGTTCATTGGTGGAACTAGTGTGAGGGTTCACCGTCAGCCCATGCCTCATCGGGTCACCACTCACACCAAGTCCCTGGGCCCCATTCTGTGCATAACATTCATTATTTTCTCGCCAAAACATTTGGTAGGTTCATATAAAAAGGGCTTTAATTTTAAAATCATTGACTCTTGAAAATGACTCTATATCAGTATATACTTTTGGCCGAAATCTTTACACATTGGGAGTATATATGGTCATTTATCTAAATAGTAGAGAAACCCACCTGTACACCTCTTACCGAACAATACCAAGAAGAAAAAGGAGACTCGAAAGTGTCCTATGAACCCGGCATCTCCGCCCTGGAGAAAACTGTACAAAGGACAACAGAGTGTACACGTAAGACTCAAGACCCAACTGAACCATATGTGACGCACGGCAATGCAATGAATATGATAAGGAAGTATGAGATATGATATCATGTCATAGAAACGTTCTTGTGCGCCATTAATGTCTTAAAGACATGTATACAAGCCATTCATTCCTTTCAAGAAGCGTTCATATCCATATGAGTTCATGACTTTCATTTCCATATCAAATAAATTTAAGAAATTCAAATAATGATCATAACACCTTATATAACATGTATACATATCATACAAGTTATAAAATAGGAGATACAAAATCAATTAAGGTTCACATTGCAAGCTAAGATCCATGCATGTACACATTTGGAGCGAGGACGCACGTTGAGGCCTAACTTGAGACATCAAAAGAATGCAAGAAGACTCTTAACGTGTACATAGAAGCACTTAAGCCACGTTATAGCAATTCAAGTCATGAATTTCATGTAACACTTATAACTTAATTATAACGAGTTTACAATTATAGAATAAACAAAACAATGGCATTCAAGTCATTTAAATATGTAAAATATGAAAATAGATAACAAATTAATTCCAAATAAATTAAATATTATATAATACGTTTACATAACTATGTAATATTATAATATATATACATACATTTCACAACATACATAAATATATAATATATAAATATTCTTTCATGCATGCGACACATTTGCATTTACGTAATATACGACAATATATACACACAGGCACAATATCCATGCATGCATATTACATATACTATATATATAGATATATCTTGCATGTGTAATATATAATATATATCTAATTCCCATGCCCACACTCCATAATTTACACACACACACACATATATATATATATAATATTAGAGCATGCATTAATTACAATTATAAATCACATATAATATATATATACATGATATACATATTTTAGGACACTATAATGAAAATATATAAGCAAAGTTGCATGATTCAAATAAAAATACAGCAAACTACGCAGCAACAGATAGCAAAGCACGAAACTGTGCAAACCAAGGTCGCGGTCGTGACTGAGATTCAACTTAAAATGGGTTGCGGTCGCTACGATATTTTCCAGCAATTATTCCAGCAGCTTCAGGTCGAAACATGGCTAAATTTGGGTCGCGACCGTAACCAATAATGGCCTGATTTCGGTCACGGCCGCGACTGCCCATAGCAGTCACGAAACTGAACAGCAGCCGCCCCTGTTTCTTCACCATTCTTGCAGCAGCAGCAGGGGACTTCTTCAGGTCATATAGAAGAGCAAAGTAGCAACCAAAACATGATAAAAAGAGCAGCAAAACATGTAACAATCGAGCAAAACACAGCACGCAGCAATAGGAAAGCAAAAGATGGAGGATCATGATCATACTTCAAGCTTCCATAGAGGTTCAATCATGGCTGATTAAGTTTCATGTAAAACCCACAAAAATCATGCATATATATGAAGTAATCAGGTCATATAGATCATATATTACTCATCAATTCAAGAAACAAGGGAAGAATGGCATGAATTCATCAAGAATTAACATTAACCTAACTATTCATTCATCTTCTCCAAACATCATGAAAACATGCTCAAAATTGGGGATGCATAGCTTAAAATGACACATATTGAATGTATATCACAATCCTAAGCTTACCTTGTGGATTGGATGGAAGATGGAAGAGATTTGAGCCTTGAATCTCCAAGCTTTGGCAAGGTTACGGGAATGGAACTGGAGCAGGGGTTTTGGGCTGATTTTTCTCTTGTTTTCTGAGTATGGTTCGGTTAGGAGAGGGCATAGAGTGATAGTGTGCTTAACTAGGGTTCCATAGCCTCCAACCATAGTTAATTTGGTCAAAGTTTGAAGAAGATATGAGGAAAATGGTTAAGTGGGGCAATTTAACGGTTGTCTCGTTTTTCGATTGAATTTCGAGGGTTCCAAACGTTTTAGAAAAATATGAGGCTAAATTCATTGAACCTTAATTTTCGTTACGAGTTCAGCGAAGTTGACGAAACTCGAATCCGAGTTCCCTAGCTCAAGATATCACATACAGAACCAAAGGTGCGCTAATTGCTCGTTAGCCCCCGTTTTGGATTCCGAAATCAAAATAAATTCGAAACTAATGCAAATGAATCCGAAAACATGAAACGAGCATATATTCATTTTCATGACACGTATATCTTCGACATATTAAATTTTCACGAAATTTCGGTATCAAATCATATAAGAACGAAGCGTGTTTATAACACTCATGAGCATTGCATTAACAAATTCATAATATTCCATAAAATATAATAAAAATTTAAACTCATATATAAAATGCAATTCAAGAAGCACGAATTAAATTTAATGTAAGGACAAAGTGCATGAATTGAATACAATATAAATCAAAGTGTACGGTATTAAATTTATACATTTACTAATAATAACATTAAAATATAATTGTCAACTAATTAACATATTTTTAATAATTAACTTAAGATAGGATCCTTTAACATTTAATCAAAGGTTACCAATTAAATTAAGTTTAATGTTAATAGACTTAAATAGAATAATCAACATTTAATATATAAAATTAAATATATAAAACACTTATAAACAAAATTCGTGCAAATCGATGAACACATACGTCATTTTAAAATACAGAAAAGTTGGGGCGTTAAAAACACCGAGGGTGCAATCGCACTTCATCCGACCCGTTAACAACAAGGTCCCGGCTATTTACCCAAGCTTTTCGAACCAAATTTGAGCCTGGAAGGGAAACAATGTGATCTTTGGCGAAGAGGCAGAGCGGTGTGCGGCTGAAGAAAACGGATTGAAGAGCTCTTACAATTGACAGTGTGCGACGTGAAGAACCGAAGAACTGGACGTTTCTTTAAGTCGTTGGAGGCTTACGGGCTCAACTTGGCACGTTTCTGAGTATGTAAACTTCGTACAGCATGGGAACGTGAGTAACAGGGATGAAAAAGAAACCTGTGTCGAGCTGCTAATTTCGATGGATGCCGTTGTGTTTCTCTGCAAAATTTAATCGAACAGTTGGTGAGCATAAGCTTAAATAAAAGAAGTGCATCATACTTTGTAAGAGGAACAGCCCAAATAACACATCTGCAGGAAAAGAAAATAGGGAGATGCATACGAGGTAGCTGAAACTTACCCGATCAGCTTCTGCAAATTCGTTTGTGTATGACTAACGGGAACAGGTTCTTTTGTAGGCATGAGTCCTTGTTGAAATGGAATTCTTCAAGCTAATGCGAACCTGCACAGGTTGTTCTTTTAGAATCCAACTCAAACTCTACTAAGTTGCAAATTCTGGAAACAAACGAAAAAGAGAAGGGGGGAAAAGCTGGACTCCTAAGCTTAGCATTCGGAAATCTGTATAGTTGGGAAGGTGGGAAATTGAAATTCCTTGGAATACGATTGGGCCAGTGGAGCATCAAAAAATGAAATTGGGCCAAAGCTCTTCTTAGCCGAAAAAAAAAGAAAGAGGATAAAGTCATTTAAATCCCATTAATTTGGTTGGGTTGATACCCGACTGGGGCCCATTTGCTAAAAGAGAAAAAAAAAGAAAAAAAAAGGCCTAAATTATTATCTGATGTAGTGAAGGAAAAGTGGAAAAACCCTTAACAAATGCTCACGTGGTTGGGCTATTTGTTTCTTCAAATTAGCTACATGCTTTGAAGTCCTATGATGACTATATTTTAAATCTAAGTGATTTTTTTTGGAAACAAATATGAAGATCATTTAAGTGCAAAAATTCGGCATGCGAGTACTTTGTCGGGCCATATGTTTTCTTCAAATGGAGTGAGGGAACATTTTCAAGTCCTGGAATCATCAGATGATGCAGTGTAATTTTCCTTTTATCACCAAATTAAGAAAGGGAAAAATAGTTGCATTTTAGGGTGGGAATTTAAATTAAGTACTTCAAATCTAATCGACACGACGTTTGGCACGTCTTTCGCCGAGCTTTGAAGTGGGGATATTTGTAGACGAATTAATTTTCGTCGAATTAAAATGTGACATGTGTAAATGAATATTAATTATCAAATTTAATTCATTCTATTTTTATATTTTTTTTGGATAAATATTAAATCAAAAATCCATAAAATATTTAAATAGTTGATTTAATTGATAATTTTAATATTTATTTTGTCATCAAATCAAATACCGACACGTGTCAAAATTGAAGTGTTCCGGCTAATCAAATCAAGCCTTGCAGCTCAAATGGTGATGACCAATCAAATGGCGACACGTGGCATATCTCAACACGTGGACCAACCAAGTCAAGCCATGTGTCATTTATTTATTTTCTTTAATATAAATTCATATTAAAGTGATAAATAAATAAATAAATTTGATATTATCCCTTTAATAAATAAATTGATTAATTAAGGGATAATTATCACAAAGTTCCACCCTACGCCTATAAATAGAGGCATTCTACAACACAATTCACACAACTTGGAGATACGAAGGAGCAAGCCACAAAGCAACGAGAAAGAAGCTCTCTAGTGTTCTTTAGCATCCTCGGTGTTCTTCGGCATCTTCAACGGCGTTCTTCGCGGAAGTCAGCATCAACGGCGTTTGATCCGGCATCAAGGCATCGAAGTGGTGTTTCGGCGTTGCTTTCCTCAAAGATCGAAGCGAGATTCAAGGCGTTCTTCGCGTTCTTCGTGGAAATCAACCAAATCGAAGCGTCCGATCCGCAACAAGGCGTTAAGTCCGCGAATCCGGCGTTTTTCTCAAATCAAATTCGAAGGTGCTCCAAGCGTGTTCTTCGGCGTTCTTCGAGAAAGTCAACAAACTAAGGCGTTCAATCCGCAATCAAAGCATCAAAGCCAGGTTTCAGCGTTGCTCCTCAACAAATTCAAATCAAACTCAAATCAACATCAAAGGTGTTCATCGGCGTGTTCTTCGGTGTTGATCAAATCAAGACGTTTAATTCGCGATCAACTCTAGAGACCCGCAATTAACGTTCTTCAGAAGCAAATCAAATCCAACGGAAGATCGAAGCTCCAAAGTCAACGAAGGAGTTTCAAACCTTCCGAATTTCAACAAATTCTTGTAGGAAGAATCAGAGGAATAAATTAGAGATTGTACCCGCAAATTCAAATAAATCAATAAAATTCATTTGTGATTATTTTCTCGCGTTTAATTATTTAATTAACACGGAAATTATATTACAATTACCCTTTTTCGATTCTTTTCATTTCAAAGCTCCCAAGTCATCATGGAAAGATAACGAATGACTTATTAAGGATTCTATTTGGTTGTGTCGTCTGGGCCCTTCCCATATTTCGTTGAATTTACCTTTATCATCACCATCCTTGAATATGACACTTTGATCCTATTTTCTTTCTTCAAAACTGACCTAAAAGTTCAACAAAACTTCTTCATTATTATATCATCTTCGAGATCTGAATTTCGTTCATATAAATGTGGATCGAGCCAATCTCTTTATTACCCCGTAGTAATCTTCAACCCTAGTTTGGTAGCTTAACTTCCACCTTGAAGGTTTAATTAATACGGCTGTTTCATTCTTTTTCATTTCAAGTTGGTCTCTTGGTTGTGCTCTCCCCCTTAAAAATTCTGCCTTCACCTGTTGGACTCTATCCATGAACCTATCTATCATTCGGAGTTCTTTATTCCCCCGAAGTCATCTTCCTTAGATTGTGCAACCCAATTATTTCTCCTCATCTTGATTCGAATGTGACTCGGTTAGAATGATACTTGATCGGTGACGTGAGGAGAATTCCTACCAAGTAAACACTTAAAATGCATGTCGGGTTAAGATGCCCATGCACGTTTCAAACTTGTAAACAATTAAAGATGCAACACGTGGAAGCAAATATCTCAATTAGAGATGTGCATATAAATAAAGAAATTTAAATAATTTAAAGCGATTTATGATGCACGTGCCATGGATGCAAGTACCTTTCGCCATAGGGCAAGCCTTAGTTAAACAATTTGGTCCTTTATTCTTGAGTTCGTTGATCACCTCTTGCTAACCCACAGTCTTCCAACTTCCTTGATCTTTCTTGCAACCACCCATGTGTTCCAAGATCCGAATTCTTCGTATATTTTCTGATCCTTCCCAAACGTCTTGATACTTCAATTCTTCCCAAATACCGATTTCCAAGTTTCCTTCTCACTTTCTTGTATCTCTTGTGAATTCAAATTGGTTGAATGACTCTTCCTCCAATTATTTACACTTGAACACATAATTTCCTTCCAAAAGCTCTTTGCCTTTCTTTATCATTTCCCTTTGTTGCTCTATACCTTTTATGGGGTTATATTCACCGTGTTGATTGATTTGCTCTAACTCTTCCAAATTCGAATTTCATCTCTCCCGAAATCCGGAGTATATCAATTTTCTCTTCTTTTCCTTCTTCCCGAACTTAACTTCAAAGAATTTGACTTATTCGGAATGTATTTCTCGCCATTCATCTTCGAACTTGATTTCAAATAGCTTGATTTACTTGGACGCTCATCCTCGATAATCTTTGTTGCTCACTTCTCAGCGAGCCTATTTTACCTTGAATCCTTTTGGTTATCATCGTCCCTTCATCCAAACCTCGAAATAAAATACCTTTGAGGTTTTCCTTTGCTCCTTTCTTGAATTAAGTAATCCTAAGGAATCCGGTTGATTAACCCCGGTAGTGTAGGTGTATGGGTTGATCTTGTGAATGGTAGACATCGCACACCCACTACTATCCTTTTGAATACTCATCAACCTTGGTAGAATTTGTCGATTATCCTCACAAGTTGAGTTTTCCATCTCGGATTCCATCACTCAAATCATAGCCTAATTAGGGAAGGCTACAACTCTGTAATTCTTGGATAAAAGTCCCCGGTAAAGTCCTTGCATCCTCCATGCTTAAAAGTAGAGCTCGTGGTGAGTTGTTGTGATCGTGAGAATTGGCCGTGGTTTGATGTTGTAAAAATACCCTACATCCACAACTCATCTTAAATATAAATGATTCCCGATTCGTAAGTGCATATGATATGTAACTAGCACCAAGAGCACGTATTTGATGCAAAATGCAACATATAAGTCAACAAAATTTAAATTAAACACATTTAATCATGTATTTCCATATTAAGTTTCAATAACAATACTCATAATCAATGCGGTGCATATGTTGACAAATTGTTCCTATACCGTACGACCTAGACTTGACAACACATGAAGCTAGAACTCCGGTTTTGCAACCGGGCTCTGATACCACTTAAGGATGTAGTGCCCAAGAGCAAGGCACCACATCCCCCGCACCGAGACCCGACCCGCATATGAAATGGAAAGTCCATACATGTGCCAAGTCACGTCGAACGGGGACTCACTTACTCGCTATGCTAGGCGGGAGCTAGAAACTCGAAAACAAATAAGAAATTCAATAGAATAAAATACACGTGCGGAAACATATCATGTAATCAGTCATAAATATAGGTAGCAATTGACTGGTTCAATCTATCCCTAGAAGCCTATCCCAAATCAATAAAACATAATTTTAGCATTTATACATGTTACAATATGACTTCATAAAACTACAATGCGCGTGTGGAAAGACTCTGACTTAACCACAGGATTTGACCGTCACAAAACCCTGCCTAGCAATCCAAAACCTGCAAAAGAACTGAAAACAAAGCCGGGTTCAGTCTATAGGAGACTGGTGGGTATAAAACAGGGCATATCATAAATATATTTCAGAATTTAAACACCCCCACATGCAAGCTATAATCCCGTACGAGGTTTTTAAGATATTTCCCAAGTGGGTTAAAACAAAGAAAACAACGCTCGGGATTACAACAATCAATTTCATTCATAATCATAATCATTCATGCGGTCAATACATGAGCCCTGGTGGGTGGACGAATATCTCTAACCTACTCCTCGTATGTGCATATCAATTCAATCTTTACATTAGCGATCATACACATTCATATATATTCGTTCATAATCATAACCATTCATAATCATAAACACTTACACCTTTTTCCTCCGGGTGGTGGATGGGCTTGTAAGACCCGGCCACTGGTCCATACATAGGCCAATGGGGGTACATGAATCCCCCAAGGGCACTCAGCTCCCATTCCTCGCTAAACCTCCTAGCGAGGGCCTGTATCACCGTAAATGTGGTGGGACTAGTACAAGGGATCACCGTCGGCCCTTGCCTCCCCGGATAGCCACTTGCACTAAGTGCCTGGGCCTGTGCATTCATAATCATGTCCACGCCAAAAATCGTAAGATGGGGATACATAGAAGAAGGGCTTTATGTTGAAAATCATTGACCCTTTTGAAAAGACTCGATATATATAATTATAATACCTTAGCTCAAAACTTTCACATAAGGGATATATCAGGTCATCGTAGCTAATAGAAGTAAAACCCACCTGTAACACCTTACCAAACAATACCAAGAAGAAAAGAAGACGTGAAGTATCCTATGAACCCAGCATCTCAGCCCTGGAGAAAGATGTACAAAGGACAATGTAGTGTACTCGTGAGACTCAAGACTCCAAATGAACCATATATGACGCACGACATGTTATGCACATGATATGAGATGCATAAAGAATATAAATCATGTTATGATATCATATAACCAAGTAATTCACTCAAAACGTTCAATACATGATGGTTTCATATTCATACGTTTCATATCTTTCATATTTCGTATCAAATCGAGCCATAACCTTAAAAAAATAATAATAACATGTATATCAACATTTTTATAATGCATAAGAATCAATTTAAGATGAAAGAAATCCATTAACACATAAAGAAAACAATAGTTGCAAAGAAGACCCTATTGTGGCATGTAAACGTTCACATTTACATATTGAATTCAAAACATAAAATCCATAATCATATCAAAATATATCACACATTATCAATTAATCATGCATACAATTCATTCAAATCACATACGGAGTCCGAGGAAGTGGAAGAAAAGCAAGAAAATGGATTTGAGCAAGTTTTGGTAAAAGCAGACAGTTTTTGGAAATGGACAAGCCGTAGAAAATTGGATATATCATTAGTTATAGAATTTAGAATTAGGTTTTGTTTATTGGATGTGAAACTAGACATATAGGGCTTTCCAATGATATGTGGCTCGAATCATGGTTCAAAGTGATGTGAAAATGGCATAGGTTTGAAGTTGGGCAAATGTAGAATTCCGATAAAGTGGCAACACAATTTTAAAATGATTATATCTCATAAACCAAGATAAATTTTAAGGTGATTCCACTTGGAGGATGTTCTAAACTTCAAAAGGTTTCTGTGGATAAAAATTCAGGTCAATCGGAGGTCGTTTGGATAGGTAACGGTCGTTAGAAAAATTAACCTGTGAAAGTGTAACGGCCATTAACAGCCCTGGATTCCCCCTGTACCGAGTAACGACCGTTAGGCCTAAATGTACTAGGGGTGGGTAATGGCCATTAGGCCTCACCTGGAGCTAAAACAATGGCGAAAGTGCGGCAATTCGATGGGAAGACCTCCCAGACAACCCCAACTCCGATTTTCACCCAAAAACCACCAAATAACAACACAAGACACCTCTATACACATATATGTATACAAATTCATCACCAAATCATCAATTCTCCAACAAACCCACAGCAGTTATATATACACATATACATACACACAATTTTTGCTCCAAGAATTCCAACAATCAAGCATAGAATCCATAGATCAACATATATTCATGCATATACACACAAGATTACAAGTTATCAAGCAAGAATCATAACCTAGTTATCACCCATCATACCTATCTACGCACATATACCATGGAAGAAAGGAGAAGAATGGAAGGAAAAAGATGGGGGCTTGAAGTTTGAACTTGAGGGAGAAGAATGGAGCTTGAGATCCTTGTCTTCTTGCTCTTTGCTTGACCGATCATGGAGGAAAGAAATTTTGGGGGGGGGGGGGGGGTTGTATCTCTTGTTCTTGTGTGAAAAAATGAAAAAGAAAGGAATGTAAGTGTATACATGTATGTATATATCGTGTAAATAGGAAGAGGAAAGAGGGAAAATTGCACTTTGGCCCCTTGATAATTTAAGTCCTTCAATTAGGGCCCCAAGGTTTGGTAGGTGAGGAATTGGGGTCCAATTCAAAGTTCAATTGAGTCCAAGGATTTCATATAAATTCAAATAGGTACATAATTGGAATAAAACATTGATATAACAAATACACAACTTGAAATTGAACTTAAAGAACATCGTCGTAGATCAAATAAGTCATACGGGTCACGTAATGACAATTAATTCACGAAATTAAACAAATTATACATCCACTTAGCATTGAAAACATAATTAAATCACATAACACTGGGCCTAAACTCACTCGTGATGTCATACCTGACTTATCGAGAAATCGGGGCATTAATACCTGTCACCCGTAAAAGGACCTGGTCCCCAGGTCCACTGCTTCGAGTTCAGGACTCTGCGTAAACTTTCCCATGTTCATCCCACGCGGGTTAGCAACTCCCCGTCAGGATTAGTTCAAAAAAGGTCTTCAAGCAACAAGGGTTCTTCGATTGCTGTTGAGTCGCGACCCTTAACTTACTGAAACCTAAGCACTTGAAAGTCTAAGCAGGTAGCAAGCAACGATGAAAGAACCCCGTCTTTCGAGCAACAAGGAGAGATCCCCGTCTCTAAAAAATAACGAGAGAGAACCCCGCCTCTCACAAAAAAAGAGGCAAGGGAGTCTCCAATACTCCTGACCAACACAACACAACATAGAATAAAACACAAGTAGAAAGTAGCAAAGCATCAAGCACAAAGTTACACATGGAGCAAGGACTAA
Source organism: Lantana camara (assembly GCA_037501455.1). NCBI lineage: Eukaryota > Viridiplantae > Streptophyta > Magnoliopsida > Lamiales > Verbenaceae > Lantana > Lantana camara. The sequence goes on from CM074859.1 coordinate 46,630,260, forward strand.
ATATCAATCACATCGTCCATCACTCATGCAAAAGTAAGTAATACAGTCGGGAACCAAAGTACATAGTAACAAAAGTTGTTTGAACTAAAGTATACATATGCCATGAATGCTTTATATACCATTCACCATGGTAAGGAAACTTGAAGTTGGTAACTTCATTGCCCAATGCATGATCTGACTCAAAGTTGGCTTGGTTCTTGACTTGTCTTTAATATGTTCAGTGTGTATCCGGTTGAGAAGAAGATAAACCGGTTGATCTTATTCTTGGTTTCATTCTAAAGATTACCCCTTGATTACCTTCTTCAATTTGGTGAAGTCCTTGAAATTCAAATAAATCTTTAGAAATAATGGTCATGGTCTTCTTTGATCCCTCATCATCAACCTGTAATTTCCTCGCAGTACCACCAACTCTTTAATTGCCCGAGCTCTGAATTATCCCATATACCTTCGGAACCGTCATCCTATAGGTCTAGTTCAAATCTTCTATCTTTGCCAATGCCTAAATCTACCATAATCAAAGGCAACCACTCTCGATAACCTTTAAGTTTGATCCCAACCTTAGGATAGTCACCGCCTTGGCTTATTTCTTCACTGATTCTTTCCCAATCGAGTTGAAATCATAGGTTCCCAAATTTTAAATCAATCTTTTCCATGGAGCCTTTCCCATCTTGTATTTAAATGGTTCATTTATCCTCTTCGAGCCTTTAAGCGTGCCTTCAGTTCTAACCCATTCAATTCTTTAATAGAAGACAAAACCTCCTTGATGATTCTTAAGGTTTGATCCAAGTCCTTCCTTAATTACCCTTTTTCGATTCTTTTCATTTCAAAGCTCCCAAGTCATCATGGAAAGACAACGAACGAATTATTAAGGATTCTATTTGGTTGTGTCGTCTGGACCCTTCCCATATTTAGTTGAATTTACCTTCATGGTCACTATCCTGGAATATGACACTTTGATCCTATTTTCTTTCTTCAAAACTGACCTAAAAGTTCAACAAAACTTCTTCATTATTATATCATCTTCGAGATCTGAATTCCGTTCATATAAATGTCGATCGAGCCAATCTCTTTATTACCCCGTAGTAATCTTCAACTCTAGTTTGGTAGCTTAACTTCCACCTTGAAGGTTTAATTAATACGGCTGTTTCATTCTTTTTCATTTCAAGTTGGTTTCAAGTTGACGAATTGGGGTCCAATTCAAAGTTCAATTGAGTCTAAGGATTTCATATAAATATAAATTGGTACATAATTGGAATAAAACATTGATATAGCAAATACACAACTTCAAATTGAACTTAAAGAACATCGTCGTAGATCAAATAAGTCATATAGGTCACGCAATGACAATTAATAATGAAATTAAACAAATTGTACATCCACTTAACATTTAAAACATAATTAAATCACATAACACTGGGCCTAAACTCACTCGTGACGTCATACCTGACTTATCGAGAAATCGGGGCGTTATATGACGAATGATTCTCCTCTTCCTTCTCTTCTTACTTGATCACAATGGATGAGATGAAAATGATAGAAAGGGGTTTTGTGTGTGTTGATGTGTGTTGTAGAGATTTACTATGTGTTCTTGTGTGAGTGTGTGTGTATATATGATATAATGTATATAATAAGTGTAATGTATGTAATATAATGATAGATATAAGGTATATATGTATAAAGTAATGAAGTATGGAGATATTATATGTATATAATAATCTTAGTGCTTATTAATATATACATGTATAATGCATGTGAGTGTATTAGTGTAGGAAATTTAGGTATATACATATATATGTAGAAATGCATGTTTCATGAAAGTATGCATGAGGTATATGATGTTATTTGATGAAATAAATTTAAGTATATAAGTATATATAAATAAAGATGTTATGAGATGAAGTGTATGAATATGCATATGTTAGAAAAGAAAATGAAATGAAATTAAAGTAATCACATAGGCAATTAAACAATTAATTCATATAATTTCACTTGGACACATAATTCCTAAAGCATACCAACAATTCTAACACTCAAACTCACACGTGTGGCGAGCGTACCTGGAACGAAGACACGGGGCGTTACAGTGACCACTCTCACCGGATAAATAGCTTAGCTAGGACCATTGACACCGAGGGAGCTAAGTCGGGAAGCAATAGAACGAGTTCAAGGAATTAGGATAGAAACTTTTAAGGGGGAGAGAATGACCGGGAGATGATTTAAAAGCCTTAGTTGTGTTTGAATGGACCTCTCCTAGGAGTAACAATGCAAATGCAAGAATTAACAAGCGACGAGAATTCTACAAAGGAGACAAGGGATGAATTGGAAGAATTAGCACTCGATGCAATTTCAAGACCCAAGAGGATGAAGCTTCGAGTAGATTAACGAAAGGAATAAATATTGGGAAGCACATGCACTTTGAGAGATAAAGGATAAAACTTCTAAGAGGATAGTGGAAAGAATGAGTGTGTGAGAGATAAAGATACAGATTTAAGGGGTTCTTTGGGATTTGGAATGACAAGGCCGGGTACGGATAGATCGAGGATAATTTCGATTGCCGATTTGAGCTGTTTGTTAATGGTGTTGTAGAGGATTTACAAGAACTGGTAAGGAGAGTAGTGAAGAAGTGAAGCCGAGTCAATTACTATACTTAGCGACCGACAAAGTGAGAGTCAATTTAATCGTGGGCTTTGAAAGCGAAATAGGTAAGAAAGATCATGATATTGACAAGATGGGTTATTGGCTCGTCAGTTATCTTCCATGATGAGCCAGGAATGCTAATAAGGTTAAGATGGGTATCCGAATTATTAAGGACAAGCTCGGGAATCCGAGAAAGGATGAATATGATTGGGGTGACGAATGAGTTGAACGGATTAAAATCAAGTGCGATCTTAAGAGTGAAACTTTGGGACATGGTATTTAATAAGGAAGAGAGAATTTAGCAAGGGACTTTGGACCGTAGAGTTTGGTAGAGAAAGGAAATGGATTAAGGATGAGACCGATGGTTCTTTTAATGTTGACATGTCGGGGAATCTCAGAGCTTACCGCTATGAGCAAAAGAAATTCCAATAAGGACTCAAGTGCCAAAGCGGACCATTACATGAAAGAATTCAAAACAACGGTGAAAGGTGTACATTAAAGCATCCATATCACGTGCATTATGCATTCTTCTATCTTATTGTTGTGTGTGTTGCTTGTTGATTGTTTATCGCTTTTGGAGTGAACAAGTCCTTTAGCTGTTCGGTAAGACGAGGGTCGTGCTGTGCAACGGACTTTTCAACAGGTCTTTGGAGACTAGGTTTAGAAGCTAATGGCTGTTCAAGAAACCAATTTCAGACCGTGAAGTTGATGAGTTGATAGAAGACCCGTTTGGGGATTGGAGAACGAGTGGTGGAGGTTCGTTAACTAATCCACTAGTGATGCCGAATTGTGGGACGGTTTGGATGGATTCAAATGGTGGGAGTTTAATCTCTTAAGACCCTCCTATCGTGCGAGATGTTCAGACTACTCATAGTCGGATCAAGTTCGTGAGCAGCTTGCAGTGAAGCTCCTTGTGCTTGAAGACCCTTTCCGAACTAATTCCTGTGGGGAGGTCGTGAACCCCGCGTGGGATGAACACGGGAAGGTTTTGCTTACAGTCCAGTACTTGAGGCAGTGGACCTGAGGACAGGTCCTTCTTAAGGGGGAGAGGTTGTGACACCCCGTTTTTTCGACAAGCCAGGTAAGAGGTCACGTGAGAGTTAATTCAGTATTTATGTGATTTAAGTGAATCACATGCCTACGTGTCAATGTGAAGTTTAATTTAATTATGTGTGCTTTAGAATTTATGTGAATTGTTCTTGGACTCAATTGTCCAATATTTGCTCGTTAAGGACCTAATTATAATTTGGATGTTTTGGGGCCGAGTGTGCTACCTTGAGCTCGGGAATTCGAACCACCTTAACATTGAGTTCGTTTTGATAATTCGGATTCAATGAGTTAACCTTTTAAACTTTTAAAGCCATTTGATCGCCCTACCATTTTAAAATCCGATCCAAATGGACCGGATACCGTCGACCCTACCCGTTTCTTCCTAACCGACCCATTTTCAGCCCTTTAAGGGCTGAACCTGTGACACCCCGCCTCTCCGACGAGCCAGGTATGACGTCACGTGAGGTTTTTCCAACGTTTTAATTCTTCTTTTGATTTAATTTATACGTCGAATTAATTGTTTAAGTGATTTATATGCTCTAATTGTTTAATTTTCACGTTTGAACTTTTGTATTTGATTTTCCTATTTTGAATTTAATTCCCGAGTATGCTAATTTCATGGATTTATGTGATATATGTGATTTAAGTATGTAATTGTATGACTTTAAAAATTAGTGGACTTAATTGAAAACTTGGATTTGGACTTAATTGCAACTTTTTGAAAGTTTTGGACCTAATTAGAATTTTCCTTTTTAACAAAATTTTATTTATTTTTTTAATTCGTTTAATTTAATTTAATTTAATTTTATGTATTATTTCTTGAAAATTAGTTTTAATTATTTGAATAATATGTTTATTGGTAGAAATGTGTTGCGTTTGTGTTCGATTTGAGATCGAAATTTCATGCTTTTCTGATATGTTCGAGATTTGTGAGTTATGAATTTGTTTATGTGCTCATTTTACATTTTCGGACTTGTTTGAAATGGTAACGCACCATTTTATTTGTTTTGGGGGCTCGAGGGCCTAACTAGTTCTAGCGCACCTTGTGTTCCGGAATTTATAACTTGAGCTCGGGAATTCGGATTCGAATTCTGGAAGTGGCGCCGGACTCGTAACGAGATCTTCAAGCTAAGAAACCTATCCTCACATTTTTTTAAGCCCGTTTGAGCCTCCGAAATTTGTCCGAACCGAGCAGCTCGTGCAGATTCGCCACCTTGGAGTATTTTAGCCATAATTAATTCATTTCTTAACCAAATCCCTTGATTCTTGAACCAAATTAACCCTAGTTAAGCCCTTAATCACTCTCTCCAGCCCTTATTTCGAAAATATCAGCCAAGAGAAGGAAAAGAGCAGATGAACCGAGAGAAGGAGAAGGGATTTTCTGCACTATTCATTCTTGTCATTCCAAGCTCATTTCTCATCCGATTCGTCTCAAATTCGAAAGGTAAGTCCGTGATTTGATTCTTCATCTTCTCCTACTTCTTTTAAGTCCAAATTTGTTTGAGTTTCATGATCCTTTGAGCATGTTTTGAGCCATGACTTGAATAGTTAGGTTTTCTCCATTTTCTTGAATCTATGACTTTGAATTCGTTTTTAGTGAATTGAGGCATGATTTATGATCAATCTTGCTGCATTTATCTATGTATATGCTGGTATTTGATGATGGGTGAGTATGTGACATAAAGCCATTAATGGAGTTGTAGATTTTGCAAGCTTTTCCCTCCTTTCGTTGATGTTGTTGCCTTTCTTTTCTTGTTGGCGGTTTGCTTGGATATAGGGGTTGTTATTTGCTGAGTTGCTGCCTTAATTTGTTGTTGTTGTTGTCTTGTTGCTGCTGCTGCTTTGGATGTTGATAGCAGGAGATTTACGTGACTGCTGCTGTTTGTTTTGAGCCTGGATGATTCTCCCCAGGCGGGGAGATTTGCGTGGGAAAAATCCCCGACCGGGGACCTTGCATGCAACCTTCTGCTTCCTTTCTTTTTATGTTCCCTTTGTATTTTGAGTATTCATTTTTCTCTGTTGCATGGTCTGTACGTGAGGCTGCTGCTTTAATTATGAATTGATCTTCTAATTCATTTAGAATATTATATGCATGAAACTTTTCTCCCCTTTTTATTTCATGTTAATCTTGTCCCCTTTGCAAGTATATTACGTGAAGCTTAATCTTGTGGTGTTATATGACTTGGAATGCCTACTTATTTAATTTATTTGAATTCTTACGCATGATATGTGGCTTCTAACCTTTAATTATATGTAATGAATTTAGGATTTGAATTTATATGATAAGTTTTATACGAATATTGAACTAAAGTGACTTAATTGATGCATTTTTGGCATGGCATGATCTTTCCTTGAACTTTAACTTTTTAAATACGTATGGTATACTAATATATAAATTTATTTGATTTATTATGAGTTCGATTCTTGAATTATTGGTATGATTTCTCATCAAGTGAATCGATATGCTTAAGTATGGATATTTATGAAGTACATTCATTAGCATCCATATGCATCGCCGTGCGTCTATTTGGTTCATGTTTGAGTCTAAGTCATAAGTTTGTGTTTGTTTGTCTCAGACTTGAGTTTGAGAGGTGTCGGTTCCTCCATTTAGCGTCTTCTTGGTCGGCAAAGCTCCTCCGGGAGCACTTTTGGTAAAAGGTGAGGGTTAGGATCTTTTCTTTTAGATAAGCGACCTACAACCCTATGTGCTTGTTTTCAAGCCCGCATGCGAATATACTATTATATATATACTAAATATATGTCATATGATACGTTATGAATCTTGTTATTCGATTTAATATGAATTCTTCTGAAATTATACGTATGGGCGTATATAAGCTTAAAATGGTTTTGCAACGAGGCTATGCTCCAAACTGTGTATCGTCAAGCAAACTATGGATTTCCCTCAGCATGTTATGAATTAGGAAGACACGGAGAGGTACGTGTATAGCATATGCCGAGTTGCACGGTAAGGTATGTTTCTCATGATATGTTTCTTAAGTATGAATCGTATGTTTCTAGGTTTTGCTAGTTAGGTATGTTTCTTTATGAGTCTTATGAATCCATACGAATCTATTTGCATTCCTGGGCCCCGGAGGTGTGGGTAAGGGAGACCCGGTGCGGCTGTTGGGGTCGCCGGTTATCACCCCTGTGCACACGCTCCTTTGAAGTACCTACGCGCGACTTTGAAGGAGATGGAGAAGGCGCGGTGCTTTGAGCTTTCGACTGAGGCCGGAGAAGGTATGTTGTGGGTTCGCGACCCCACGTATATTGAGTTGCACGATGTGGGCCCGTAACCCGCGTGCAGACTTCTGGAGAAAGGTTGGAATACGGGAATACGAATCTATGAATCTTATGAATTTATGAGTTTATGCTTCCTTTTGAATTTTTTTGAGTCTTTTGATTAAGGAGTAAGGTTGGAGACCCGTACTCGTCGGGTATTTGAATTCTTTTGTTATGTTGATTATGAAACGGGATAAGAGAGTTTGTTTTCAATATGAGATTTCTACGCTAAGTTATGAATCGGTCTGAATCTATTTGAATCCCTATGAGCTTTAATATGAATCTATATGTGTTTTCGGTATCTATGAATCCTTACGAATATATGAATAAGTATGAGTTCTTTTGGAAAATGGCTTTGGTATGTAAAACCCTATTCCCGGTTCATAGTCTTTCGTTTAATACGTGCTTTGCTCTATATATATACGTGTGTGGGTGTGCGTTAGCCCCCTCACTCAGTCGGTGGACTGACCCTCTCCTTTCAACTCTTCAGTTTGCAGGTTGGGCGTGCTAGGCGGAGTCTTGAGTCGGTCGGGTTCAAGTCTTCTAGTTCGAGTTGCACTTTCATTTGCATTCAATCATGCTTTTGTATATGATTCGATTGTGGAACTTGTAGTAGGTATATGTTATCATTCGGTTAATGCATTATGTATAAATTTCTATTTTTTATATTTTGTGGATTTATCTTCCTGGATTTAATTATTTGCTTCCGTATTAATATTATTTTGCGTGCTCTGGTCTTGTCTTAGCTCTGCCTGGCTTAGCGTGTGCGTGTAGGTTCCCGTTCGCTTAGCCTTGGACTCATATATGGATTTCTATTTCATATGTGGGTTCGGGGTTAGGTGCGGGGGATGTGGTGGCTCGTCACTCCGGGCGCTACAGAACCACTTTTCTTCCTTACTCCATTTTCCACGTTCAACACAAGAGAGAGAGAGAGAGAGAGAGAGAGAGAGAGGAGGAGAACAAATTTCCCATTTTGGTCCCAAGCTCTTGAGCTCGAGCACGCAAGATCCGACCGTCCGATCAACGACCCAAGGTAAGATTTATGCTCTATTCATTACGTGCTTCGATTTAATATCTCTTTCGTGCCTTGGATTCATGCCTACGTCCTAATTGGGGAAGATGATGAATAGAGTTGGGTTCGGGATTTATGTGTTCGAGCACATTTTAGGAGCTCTTATATGCATATATGTGATCTACGTGTTGAATATGCTTCGTGGTATGAATTTCATGTGTTTCGATGTTGTATGGGTTCGTGTGAGCTCGGGGTTGGACCCTTTTTCTGCCATTGTTACTGTTCAACCTTTTTTCTGACAGAATGTTCCCAAATGCCCGTTTGGGCTCCTAGTTGTTTTTCCACACACCCGTGTAGGCATCCCCTGTCTCACCCGAGAGCCTTCAAACGCCCGTTTCTACTTTCAGTTCAACTTTCAAACCCCCGTTTACCCCTCAAAAGTGCTCGGATTAACTTAAAATTCGAACTGTAGAAGCTACATTGAGTATAGAGTATTTTAGAATCACCTCAATATCTTTTCTGGTTTGTGAGTTATAACCATTTTAATTTGGTATCGCCACTTCGCGAAAGCAGATTTTTAGTGAACCACAAGTGAGTTATATCATTTTGGGCGAGTTGTGGGCGATCAAATGGTATGTGGTATGCTTGCGAGTTGAAAGTGAGTTATATCATTTTTAATCAAGTTATATGCTTGCTTAGTTGATAATTATGCTTTTAATTGGCACTTTTTGGCACTTACTTGCTTAAACTTGATTGTTTGAACTCGTGCTTTATATATGAATTGAATTCGTTTGAGTAATTGAGCATATGAACATGATCACACCATTCCATGACATTCTTATGCTTTATTGCATATAAATTCATGCCATGACATAATGCACCACTTCATGAACATCTTCGTGCGTCCTACTTGGTTCCATTTTGAGTCGTGTCTCACAAGTGCGCCTTGTTTCCTTCCTTGTACAGTGTTCTCCTTTGTGGAGACATTCCAGTCTTGTGTCTTCTTTCTTGATCCTTCTTACACATGAAGGTGAGGGTTTTCTTTTATAAATGACCTACGACCTTGTATGCTCTAAATAAACCAAATGATTTCTTAATAAACAAGCCATATCTTTTATACCGGATATGTACCGAAAATACTTTATAACTCGTGTTACTGTTAACCCTGAGCCTGTTTTTGCGAGATCCTGATTGTCCCCGGCTCTCCTAGCGCTGGGCTAGCCGGTGTGGATCCTGTACCTATTCCTGGGGCCCAGGGGCTTGTGTATTGAGTGATCCGGGGAGGTATCGGGCCAACGGTGACCTCTTGTACAAGTCCCACCTTTTTGGAGTAGCCCGGATATCTACCAGGAGGTTTGGTAGAAGATGGGATTCCGATCTGGGGGAGTCATGAACCCACCAGATCACCTTATCCTGGATGGCGAGGGTTAGCTACCCGAACCATCACCGAAGAAGGAGGTTAAATTGTACTTGTTTTCTAGTATTAACATTATATAATCCTGATTCCTGCCTGCCTGACTGTTTATTGTTCCTGCATGTTAACAAGTGAAAAGAGGAGTCTAGGATGGAACAAATACTCGTTCTCGCCGGGTCCCCTAAAATGTAATTCATAGATATCCGTACTCTATGGTATGCCCCCAATTCCCTACTCAGCATTTGAGGATTGTTAAGGTAAAATGGGCATTAATGGAGGGCATACGGATATCGACACATGCATTATATATATATCCTGATTACTTGCTTGCATGAATGAGCATAATTCCACCTGCACGAATTGGTTATCTCCTGATTCCTGTCACCTGCTTTCTTAACAAATAACGTATAGTGGAATTACGTCTGCCTGACTGCCTGTTTATATATATATATATATGCATGTGTTAACCCCTTCACTCAATCAGTTGGTTGACCCCTCCCTCTCATTGTTTTAGTGTCTGTCTTGCAGGTTCTGTGGTTGTTAGGCGGGAGTCTTTTGAAGTCTTTATTCGAGTCTTGGCTTGTCCGCCCTGCATTATACCCTGCTTTCATTTCCTGTATAGACTTGGGCCTTGTAGGTCATTCTTATTGTATCTTTATTGTTTTACTGAATTCGGGACAGTTTCTAGGGCATTAGTTGAACCCGTTTACATGATGTGTATTGTATTGATTTCGGGACAGGTTAGGACAGGTGCTTCTGTTTTAGTTGAACCCGTAATTATATTCCTGTTGTTATAATGAATATGTTTGAATGATTGCATTGCTTCCGTATTCCTTATTTTGATTGAGTTGTTGGTACAGGGTCTAATCCCGCCTAACACAGGGTTGTTTTTGTTTTATCTTCGTTCGCTGTGGGTTTGGTTCATGTGTGGATTTTCCATTTCATGGGTGGACCGGACTCATGGTGCGGGGGATGTGGGGCCCTCCGTTCAGGGTGTCACAGGCCCTCTGGTGGTGATTCGAAATTAGTTCGAAAGAAGACCCGTCGAGAGGCGTCGCACAGTTTCTATAGGCCCCGCGAAGTGATGCATATCCAACTAGAAGATTCCTGGCTCAATGAAGAAGTAGTCTTTAATGAAAATAATGTAATCAATGTACCTGCGCAGTCGAATGAGATACCTAGCTGTCCTATGGTTGTCACGCTCGACGTTGCTAATTTTGTTGTATCACGTACCTTGATTGATAATGGAAGCTCAAATCGAGCTCTAAGCTATTCTCTCAATCTAGATCTCCAACACCGATGGAGACCAGATTGAATACGCCATCGCCCTCGAGTTTTCGGCAACAAACAATGAGGCAGAGTATGAAGCTCTCTTAGCAGGATTGAAAATTGCACGTTCGTAAAACATCAAAAAAGTCACGGTCATAACTGACTCACAACCGGTCGCTGGTCAGGTCGGTGGAGACTATGAGGCACGAGAAGAGCCCATGATCAAATATCTCGCCTTGGCCAAGAAGGCCATCGCCGAATTCGAGGAACTCAGGCTCTGCCAAGTTCCTTGAGAAGAGAACCTCCGAGCAGATGCTCTTTCCAAGTTTGCCAGTGGGTCATTGGGCACGCGAGATCGTTCCGTTACCTTCATGACATCTCCTCGAAGATCAATTGACCCACCCACCATAGAGATCAACTATATCGATGCCATGGAGCCATGCTGGTTCGACGAAGTCATTCTCTATCTCTGAGATGGCATATTACCTGAAGACCCTGCGAGGGCCAGAAAGCTCAAACATCGAGCTCTAAGCTATTCTCTCGATCAAGAAGATCGACTTTATAAACGATCCTTCCTCTACCCTACCAAGCGCTGCCTCCGACCCTCCAGGGTCAGGAGGTGCTTGCCGAAATCCATGAAGGATCGTGTGGGAATCACGCTGGAGGTCAGTCGCTTGCACTGAAAACGTCGCGAGCTGGTTTCTTTTGGCCAACGTTACGCAAGGATGCATTCGAATTCGTCAAAAGATGTGATCGATGCCAGAAGCACGTAAACTTGAATCATCAACACCCCACCAAAATTATCCCAATTGAGTCAGCCTGGCCGTTTGATCAATGAGGCATCGATATTATCGGGCCATTTCCAATAGCCACAAGGCAAAGATAGTTCGTTATCATTACGATCGACTATTTCTCTAAATAGGTCGAAGCTTTGGCGGTTCCAAAGATCACTCGATTTGGGGTCCCTCGAGTCCTCGTATGCGACAACGGTCCACAGTTTCGAAGCTCGCAATTTAAGGCATATTGCTCTGGCTTTAAGATTAGCCTGAGATTCACATCAGTCAGACATCCTCAAGCTAATGGGCAAGTCGAGGTTACGAATCACACCATCATCCAAAACCTATGTACGCGACTCGAGGCTAAGAAAGACCTATGGATCGATGAACTAGAAGGATTCCTTTGGGCCTATCGGACCACTCCTAGAGTTCCAACAGGGTTAACACCCTTCGCCATGGTATATGGCTCCGAGGCCATGATACCTGCTGAGATCCTTCACCAATCCTCTCAAATCACCCAATTTCAGCTCGAAAGGGACAATGAACAGAGAGCCCTCGACCTTGACACCATAGAAGAAACCAGAGAAAACGGAAATCAAAAGATGCACCAATACCGAGCCGCCACCACTCGAGCATACAAAAAGAACCTCCGACCGCTCCACTTTCACGTCGGAGATTTGGTGCTCAAAAAGGTCAAAGTCACCAAATACGTCGGTAAGCTTGACGCAAACTGGGAAGGCCCCTATCGAGGGTCTAAGATAGGCAAAAACTGTTCTTACCATCTTGAAGTCCTTGATCGAAAGCCTTTACCTCGATCTTGGAATGCTCATAACTTGAAAAGATATTACTTGTAATCTTCCCCTATGTACATCTCTCGATCAATGAATAAACAAGTTTTTCTCATTTCGGTATAAATGTTCTTTTCGATCTTATACTTGCACATTTTACCATTACGATACCCGTATCTATAAAAACGCCTTAAATTCAAAAGATAAGAGTATTCATCTCAACTTATTCTCGACCGAAATGCATCGAATTCATGCAGGAGCATCCATCTAAAACATAGGAAGAAAACTAGAAATAACACTTAATTGATTCAAAACGAAGAAATTACATAAACAAGAAATTTAAAAGATAACGATCACATCAAGTTCGATCGAACACTCTAACTTTGGATTTTCACAACAGGAACAATCAACGCTCAGATCTCTACCTATTTATAAATAGATCTCGAGCCAACAACTAAGGCACTCACCCCAACAGTCGAGTCCATAAATATTACAGAGGTTCGACCGCAACAGTCGAAACATTGAAAAGATGGTTCGCATTCAGCTGGAATATCGAGCGCAGAGATAGGGCTGGCACGTTCTCTTTGGCTCATTTCTCGGTCAGGGGAGGCCCCATCCCCTCGTCGATTAGTACTATTGCAGCATCACCAAAATATTCAGGGCACATGTCCTTGGGGTCGAATGAAGTATCCAGGTCAAGCTCCATCAAGGTTAAATCATCAAGCTCTCCCGCGAATCTAGATCGAGCCAACTTCACAACAAACCCAAACTCGTCCTGGGACCAATCGGGCTCGAGAGACAGAGGTCGAGTAACTAGCTCAACGGGGCGAGGATCTTCTTAGTACAAGCCAGCCTTCTCCTGGTCGTAATCTATGGGAAGATATTTGACCGCTTGTACTTGAGCTAGACACAGATTGAAGCCCTCATCGAGATCCTTAAAGCTGGTAATCGAGACGGCCTTGGCATAAGCTTTCGAATTCATAAACCGATACACACCTCGCCTCTCGAGATCAGTAACCGACTCCTCAAGGCCGTGTTTGCATCTACTCAACGCCAAGGCTGCACCCTTCATTTCTCCCTCGATAAGCCCTCGATTCTTTACCTCAAGCTCTTCCTGGTGAGCCCTAGCCACTCGATCTTCAGCTGCCTTCAGTTTTTTCTCAGTATCAGACAACTTTTGGATCACCTCGAGAAGGCTATGGTCAAGCTCTTCCTTGTCTTTGTTGGCCGCTACCAACTTCTAGTCCTTCTCCTCAAGCTCAACCCTCATCCGCTCGACCTGCCGGCCCTCATTCGCATATGACGGTGAACCCAACTCCATTGAGCCACATGGAAAAAATCCTAACCCACCTGAAAGGCATAAATTGACCATTAATCTCGAACCCCCACTTGAGAATATACCATGATAAAATAAGAACAAGTCTGGGTCGAGAACTAACAACAATATAGTTTTGCACCCACGAGGCCTCGATTTCATCGTCCGAAAGGGCCCACCGCTCCCGCTGGTCGACCACCGTCTGGATCGAACTATACAATGCTCCGATCGTGGGATAATCACGGGGGGACTGTTCCAATCCGTCGAGGTTCCCCCTGCTCATTTAAACTCTCAATGCCGCTCGAAAATGGGGTTCCCGAATGGTCGGATAGTCAAAAAACATTTTCATATCCTCCTCATTGGGTTTCCAAGGCACGGCTGTAGCAGGACGGACACCATGTGGGGGCTGTTTTTCTGGAAGATGTATTCCTGTAATTCCATGATATTATCATAGAATTTTTCGTCAGAAACATTGAGAATTTTCCGTTTGGGTTCTGATGGTAGGTTTTCAAGAAAATTCTTTCTTTCAACATTTGAGAAGAATAATCTTTCTAAACGATTTCCAAAAAGAATTAATCTTTTTTCTTCTTCCAACTTCTGGATCCTCTTTTGGAGAAGCTTGATTTTCAGATTTGCGAAATCAAGATCTCTAGTCATAAGATCTATTTGGTGATGCCAGAGATGAACAATAGAGGTGGTGATAGCTTTGAGCTTTTCACTAGAAGAGATGGTAGAGAAGGACTCCATTTTCCTTTTCTTGCTGAAAGATGTGTTGTAATGTTTATCATGGCAAGTGACTTTTATAGGCGCCTCTGTCTGGAAAAAGTGATCACCTTTATCTGGAATCTTTAAAGGTGGAGGACTCTGGCAAATTTGTTTCAAATGCTTGACAGCTGCCGTTTGTTCATTACCCCAAGTGGGGGCTGTTTTTCTGAGCATCTTGGAAAGCTGACTCGTGTGTTTAGAGCATTGAGGAAGGAATTCCTTGATATAATTGACTATTCCCAAGAATTGTTGTATTTCTTTGGTAGTCAAATTATCATCTGGAAATTTTAGAAGCTCCTGTGCAATGTGGGGACCTGGCTTGTATTTTCCTTCTGAAAATTTCATTCCAAGAAACTCGATGAAGGATTGTCCAATGAGACTCTTTTTCTCTAAGAGCATGATTCCATGCTCTTGGACAATTTCATGGAACTGTGAGAGAAGTGCCCTGTGGGATTTCTCATTTTCTGAGAAGAGGAGAATATCGTCAATGTAGACTAAGGCACTATGCAGGATGGTTTCAAAGATGCGGGTCATGGCTTTTTGGAATAGTGATGGTATCAGAGCCATAACAAAATCTTTTCGAAACGGGGCACCAAGTGAGTATATTATGATAGATTCCGGCGAGTTGGTAGAAGAAGAACTAGAAACCCTCCAAGCTATGGATACATCTCATGATCAGTTGATTTCAGTTTCATCTTCTCTTTCCCTTCCTCGTCACTCTACCAGTAGAATAGAAAACCTTGTAGAATATTCCACTATACCAGAAAATGCCATAATAGAGCAAACTGTTCCACCCTTAGTCAGTCCCTATAATATTTACAGAAAAAGAGGATATCTAAGAGGAATCAGGTCTTTGATCTCCTCCAACAGACCTTCGCAAACAAAAGCATTTGTCCAGTCTTCTAGACTAGACAAGTGTGATCTACCATATTCCAAGCGAGAGCACTATGTTACTCTCTCCATCCCTTCAGAGTTTATATCTTCCTGGAAACAGGAAGGATATACACACCTCTACTTTGGAGTCGTTCGACTCGTTCTATCTTACCAAGGGAGAAAAGGTCTTCTAGTAACAGCCAGACTTGCCTTATTAGATATCAGATATCTGAAGTATGAAGGCGCAATCATCGGAACAGTGGTGACTACGCTCAAGAGTGGAAGTGCAGTCCTGACATACTTCCCCAATTTTGCCATGTCCTTGGGAGATGCCAATCTTCCTAATGCTTTGAAATTTCAAGTTCAGATCACTGGAGTAGAGCAAGTAGCTACAGCAGTAATAGCTACTCTCCATCACCAGCTTGTCTACAGGTTGCAGAATCATGGCCTAGATCTTCAAGGATCTGGATCCCCTGATGCTTTGATGATTCTAGCAGACTCTGGATCTGACATTCCAACCATTGTTCAAGTTCCTAGACAAATTCCTAGAAAGGAACTGGAAAGGTTGATGCCAACAGAATGGATCACAAACTACGTATGACTTCAACAGACTCATGAGCCAGTCAGATCTACAACCTATGAGTTCCAGACGATGACAGAAGGTAGAACCAAAACCGTCTTCAAGCAACCTCAAGAAGAAACTCCATCTTCTTCAAATCCAATCTTCAAGCAGCTGATGATCCAGCCAGTGGTTCCGACAAGCAGAGAGGCATATCCTATTCTTGGGTACTTACCAGTAAACTCCTTTTTCCCCGATGGAAAGGAAGTTTACACTGATAAAGTTGATGGCCATTTTGTTTGGGATGCTGATCCATCCATGTGTGACCCTGGATGTTCTTGCGAAGAAGAATCCGACTCCGATGATGATGATGAAAGTGAGGCTAGTCGGAGAAGAAAAAGAAGGAAAGCAAGAAGGAAAGGTCTTCCTTGTAGGACCTTTAAACCAGAAGATCCAGAACCAGATCCACCATCAGTCACACATCCCTTGTCTTCTTATGACGAGGCCTTAGCCATCCTCCGTGTAGAGAAGCAGAAGAGCTGCAGACAGGAATTGCCTCAGTACAATCCACCGCCATCACTACCATGCCAACCTTGCATGATGATACACAGTTACGGCACCGACTTTCCACCCTTGGAAAGAAAAACAGAAAACAAGGTTGCAATCCGACCTTACGTCCAGACAACCACAGTCAACCCTGATGGAGGGACAACTTCCTCTCTTTCACAAGGAGAAGAAGGCTTAAACTGGCAAACCACAAATGCCAGAGCTCAGAATAAAGCCTTAATCCAACTTGATTCTAAGGTTGATAAGGTTTTATCTCATGTCCAGGATACCAACCAGAAAGTGAATGCAATTAGTCAGGAGCTTGATCAGATGTATAAAAGAGTAGTTGCCAGAATTGAGATTCTTGATAAAGAACTCAGGCAACTTATTTCCCAAAGAAGAATGGGTCCAGAATTTGATCAAAAAAAGAGAGAAATCAGAAAGTTTAAAAAGGATCTTGCCTACATGGAGCAAGATAGGAAGAGGAGTTCCATTCCTACACTTCCCTTTTTCCCTACGGCTGTTTCGCCTTCTCTTTATGACCCACCAACTTCTCCTGAATACACAGAACAATTTTTCATGGTATCTGATATTCCCATTGAGCCACCTCCTCCAAGGCTTAAAACAATAAGAGCCACTCCTTCTTTCTCAAAAGAGAAAAACAAAGAAAAGGTTGAAGAACAACCCTCTTCTATATTAATGATTAGAAACCTTTCTAATCTTAATATCCAAGAAGAGCCTGAAAGAAATGAAGATGCCTCTTCAGATGATTCCAGTTCTCAACACTTTGGAACAGAAGCCTCTTCAGAGAAAACCTTTTCTCGACATAGAGTTTCTGAAGCCTCCTCAGAAGAATCTTTTTCCCAGTCCACTGAAAATAATGATGAAGTTGCAGACATTTCTCAAATCCTCATGGCTGATGATCCAAACTCAGGATCTCATCAAGGACAACCTCATCAAGGATATGATGAATCAATGATGGATGAACCAACGATGGAAGAACCACCTCCAGAATTCTATACTACAGATTCTGGACCATCCAAACCAGCTAATGGCCCATGGTTCACTTTTGATGATATCCCAGTGGGAAAAAGGAAAGAAAGGCTACAATCTTTTTCTGCATGGATTGATCTCCAAAGAACCAAGGAATCACATCTCCCTACAATCTTAAGAGAGTTTGCATCTCGATTCACAGGAACATTAAGAGAATGGTTCCAATCATTGGCAGAATACAGACAGATCCAATTTATGCAAGCAACCGCTCCCATGGCATTAATAGCACTTCACCTTGAATTCATTGGTGACAACACCCTCTACAAAAAGATGATCCAACAAAGCTACTTCGCCATGAAGTGTTGTTCCCTGAATAAGTCAGATTTGGATTTCCATTTCAAACGAATGGCGGAACTCTATTATGCTCTTAATGGGTATAATGATCCAAATCTAAAGCACGTGTACATTGCAGCTCTTCCTCAAGAGATCCATCCTGAACTCCACAGAGCCATAACCACTTAAAGATGAGAAATTCCACAACTTTCTCTTGGAGAAATCCATCAGATAGCCATTGCTACGATCGACAAGCTTTGTGAACAATAAACAATGTTCAAGTCCTTAATGAAGAACAAATCAATCCTCAAGAAAGCTTGTAAGAAGTCTTATCTTGAGATAAAGTGCAAATCCAAAGAAGATTGCAAATGTTCTCATCCAAAGCTAAAGAAGAAAGGATTTGCAGAAAGAAAGGTGAAAAGGAGAAAATGTCTCAGATTTTTCAGACGAAAACCTTTCAGAAACAGGCGGACTGATCGATGCTTTGTTTGCAAAAAGAAAGGACATTTTGCAAAAAATTATCCTCAAAATCGGGAGAAATCAGCCAGAATGATTTCCCATGTTCTACAAAGCACAGAAGCCAATCTCAATGATGCAGAGGTAGAATCTTTGTTCTCCGAACAAGATGAACAAACCGAAGACACCATCTTTGCAATTCAAGATGAATTTACAGATGATCCCTACTCCTCCGATTCTGATGATGATCATGTTCTTCCTATCCTTCAGTCAGAATGCATCAGTCAAGGGATTATTCCGTCTCCTCATATCCATGTTCACATACTTCCCTCCAAGTATGACAGACCACTCAAAGTTATTGGATTTATGGATACAGGAGCTATGAAGTCCATGATGAATCCAGACATCTTACCAAAAGAAGCATGGACACCTCACTACCCGTACTTCCAAGCAGCATACGACCAGCAATTCAAAACATCGCTGATCACTAAGCATCCTATTGGGATACAATTCTTCCCAGATTGTACCATTTTGATGAAGGTCATCGGAAGCAAGTTGCATGGAAAAGATCTTCTCATTGGGTTTGATCTTTATCACAGAGCTCAAAAGCTAACCATTCTCCCCAATGGAATCAAGTATAAGAGGAGTTTCCAACCTTATACTACACTCCAGAATATCTATGCATTGACAGAAGCATCCAAGGAATTCTATGATCTTGCCTCAAAACTCAAAGGATGCTGTGCTAAATCCCACTCGGAATTCTCTCATCCACATCCCTTGTGGAAGAATTCTGAATTCTTTATTCAACTACCATTCAAAAAGAATGAAGACATAAATCCTACGAAAGCTACACATCCAGGAATGACTCCTGATGATGAAAAGCTTGCAACAGCTGAATGTGCTCAACTGCAGAAACTCGGATTAATTGAATCCACAACATCCAATTGGGCTTGCCAGGCATTTTATGTCAACAAAAGGGCTGAACAGGAAAAAGGTAAAAAGAGGCTTGTAATTGATTATAAGCCACTCAACCATTTCCTTGCCGATGATAAATTCCCAATACCTCGAGCCCAAATGCTTTTCTCACATTTGGCCCAAGCCCAAATCTTCTCAAAGTTTGATCTCAAAGCAGGATTTTGGCAACTTGGCATTGATCCAAAAGATAGGTACAAAACAGCATTTTGTATACCTAATGCCCAATACCAATGGACCGTCATGCCTTTTGGTCTCAAGACCGCTCCATCACTATTCCAAAAAGCCATGACCCGCATCTTTGAACCTATCCTGCATAGTGCCTTAGTCTACATTGACGATATTCTCCTCTTCTCAGAAAATGAGAAATCTCACAGGGCACTTCTCTCACAGTTCCATGAAATTGTCCAAGAGCATGGAATCATGCTCTCAGAGAAAAAGAGTCTCATTGGACAATCCTCCATCGAGTTTCTTGGAATGAAATTTTCAGAAGAAAAATACAAGCCAGGTCCCCACATTGCACAGGAGCTTCTCAAATTTCCAGATGATAATTTGACTACCAAAGAAATACAACAATTCTTGGGAATAGTCAATTATATCAAGGACTTTCTTCCTCAATACTCCAAACATACGAGTCAGCTTTCCAAGATGCTCAGAAAAACAGCCCCCACTTAGGGTAATGAACAGACGGCAGCTGTCAAGAATTTGAAACAAATCTGCCAGACTCCTCCACCTTTAATGATTCCAGATAAAGGCACATCTTTCAGCAAGAAAAGGAAAATGGAGTCCTTCTCTGCCATCTCTTCTAGTGAAAAGCTCAAAGCTATCACCACCTCTGTTGTTCATCTCTGGCATCACCAAATAGATCTCATGACCAGAGATCTTGATTTCGCAAATCTGAAAATCAAGCTTCTCCAAAATAGGATCCAGAAGTTGGAAGAAGAAAAAAGATTAATTCTTTTTGGAAATCGTTTGGAAAGATTATTCTTCTCAAATGTTGAAAGAAAGAATTTTCTTGAAAACCTGCCATCATAAATCCAACAGAAAATTCTCAATGTTTCTGACGAAAAATTCTATGATAATATCATGGAATTACAGGAATACATCTTCCAGAAAAAAAAGAGTTGAAGTCCTCCACCAAATTATGGATAACATCCATACTGAAACAGGTTTTAGGTGTTTTCAACTATAGAATGAGCCATTAAGGGTCATCATCGACCTCCATATGGTTCAAGACATAAATTTCATTGTTGATCTATACCACAACGGATTAATCAAAGGACTGTACCTTCCATTCTACCAAAATAAAGTAATCTTCCCAATACCAGAGTTCTTTGGTCCAACTACTATTTCAGCAATTCAATCTTTCAGAAGGGGATTGCCTGTCTTCATCTCTATCCTGAGCAATTTCCCTCAGCAGTACAATGGGAAGTACCAGCTATGCCAAAGACACTTGCTCCTACATCATAAAAGACTAGTGTATTTCGGTCTTGAAAGTTCAAATATCAATCCCGTTACCTTTGGAATTGATAAAATCAAGAAATGCACAACAATCAAAGAACAAACACCAGATCATCTTGCTCTGTTCGATAAAACTCAAACTACTTCCATATGGGTTGAACATTGCCAAGATATGTACATGAGGAGTATCCACCATGTCTTTGCCAATGAAATTGGAGATCCGCAAGCTAGTTACCCTCCAGATGAAGAATGGAATTCTCTCTAGAAGAGTCTCTGTGATGCAAGAAACGAAAGTGACTTAAAGAGAATCTTATCTCTTTAAGGACATTGTCACCATAAAAGTCTTTGTAGGTCCACCCATGAAGACTTTTGTATCTTTACTTTATCTCGTGTCGGCCATTGTTTAGGCCTGCTTTCTCGCGAACCAATAATGTTGTATAGTGTTTGCTGAGTCAGGGCCAGTTGTCTTTAGCCCTTGCTTTATGTCAGTGGTCTGCGTACCACCTTCTTTTGTCGGCCAGTATGTTTTGGCCTTTAGTGTGCATTATTGCACTTAGTGGAGGAAAAAGAAACCCAATTATATGAGGCGATGGGGCCCAAAAGTGTACCCGCCATATAATTTGGATTTCAATTCCGCGTCTGAAATCCGTAAGTTTGCCTATATAAGGTGAGCTTCGGCTTTCATTTTACGCAGACTTAGACGGAGACTTGGACGGAGTTTAGAAATAAAAATCAAGTTTCATATCTCAAATGTCTTCCTTTCTAGCTTAAAGCCCTCTTTCTAGTTCTTCCATACCCTCAAAGGGTCTACTATGATATACTCCTAATTATCTTAAAAGTATGCTCTGTACTTGCCTCTTATGAGGATCCTGTACATCATAAATTAGATAATTTTATGGAATGATCTTTCGCTACAGTCCCAGTATCTCTGTGTAAGTGTATCTGGAGTAACTTGAATCTACAATGGGGAATATTTGGAGTAACTTGTAAGTCCCGCCAAGGCAGGAGGTCGCTAGGGCAGTTGTGTTACAAGAGATATATTCCCATAATAGATTCGTTGTGAAAAGAGATATGTTCTCTACATTGTATGCTACACAGGGGTACAGGGCTCCCGGCTAGTGATGGTATCAGAGCCATAACAACCGCTCCATCACTATTCCAAAAAGCCATGACCCGTATCTTTGAACCTATCCTGCATAGTGCCTTAGTCTACATTGACGATATTCTCCTCTTCTCAGAAAATGAGAAATCTCACAGGGCACTTCTCTCATAGTTCTATGAAATTGTCCAAGAGCATGGAATCATGCTCTCAGAGAGAAAGAGTCTCATTGGACAATCCTCCATCGAGTTTCTTAGAATGAAAATTTCAGAAGGAAAATACAAGCCAGGTCCCCACATTGCACAGGAGCTTCTCAAATTTCCAGATGATAATTTGACTACCAAAGAAATACAACAATTCTTGGGAATAGTCAATTATATCAAGGACTTCCTTCCTCAATGCTCCAAACACACGAGTCAGCTTTCCAAGATGCTCAGAAAAACAGTCCCCACTTGGGGTAAGGAACAGACGGCAACTGTCAAGCATTTGAAACAAATCTGCCAGACTCCTCCACCTTTAAAGATTCCTGATAAAGGTGAAAGGATCCTTCAGACAGACACTAGTGATGAATACTGGGGAGCAATTCTGATTGAAAAGGCAGATGGAAAAGAATACTACTGTGGACATGTAAATGGACAATTCAGTGCAGCTGAAAAGCATTATCACACAGTATACAAAGAAATCTTAGCCGTAAAATATAGAATCAAGAAATTTGAATTCCATCTCATTGGTCATCATTTCACAGTTGTCATGGACAACTCATCTTTTCCGAAGATACTGGAATTAAAAAACAAAGGTCTCCCAGAGTCACAACTTTTGAGACTGAAAGACTGGTTTGCCAAATACCAGTTCTCGGTAAAGCATATAAAAGGAGATCACAATCTCATTCCAGATCTCTTATCCAGACCAAAGCAGATCCATATCATCTCATCTACCAAACCAATCCCCCTGATATACATGATGGCCTCTTCTTCACATATACCTGCCATAACTGCTGAACCAGTTCTTCCAGAATTCCCACCCACATCATTTCCATTATCCAACCCTGATGAAATCAAAATCTTTGCCAGAAATCATATCTTTTACTACTAGGCAAAATTTCTCCTTGCTTTAGGACTCTCTCTCGAGTCAGGAAAATTTTATCCTGATAATCCTTTTCTACCAGTCTTCACTTTGATCGACAGAGTTACTCTTCCTGCAGAAGGATACTGGTATTTCTGGTGTCTGGGTATTTCCAATTGGTTTGCCTTAGAAGTCGATCCAAAGATTCTGCTCAATTCTATCAGAATCAATGCTTATAATTCTAATCTTACCAAGTTTCTTTTTGGTTATTGGACCAGAAAAGAATGGATCAAGCATTTGATAAACATTGAGAAAAAGAATGAGCATATGGAGAAACCTCTAACTGTCATTATCATGCATAGGCCTTATTTCTTTTCACAAGAAAAACTGCTTCCTTTTGCCTATTGTTATGATTTTACCACTACAGATGGTGGTATTGGCAAACATCCTGGTAAAGCTACTGAGTTATACAATCATCTCTGTGCCAAGAACCTTGTCCCTATTATCGGGCACATCTCACCATTCCATAAGAAGTCTTATTGCACCTCCAATGTCTTCTTAACAGAAGATTTCTTTGATGGAGATCCTTATGCCAGATCAACGATCCAAAGTCTCAGAGAAACAACCTTGAAAGGAGCACCAATTCCAGAAGAAGAAGTACAGGAATATCTCGAAGGTGAGCCAAATGATTTCCAAAGATACACATACCCAGTAGGATACAGCCAAAACCCGTCGGAATACTAGCAAGACATGAAAGTGACTTAAAGAGAATCTTATCTCTTTAAGGACATTGTCACCATAAAAGTCTTTGTAGGTCCACCCATGAAGACTTTTGTATCTTTACTTTATCTCGTGTCGGCCATTGTTTAGGCCTGCTTTCTCGCGAACCAATAATGTTGTATAGTGTTTGCTGAGTCAGGGCCAGTTGTCTTTAGCCCTTGCTTTATGTCAGTGGTCTGCGTACCACCTTCTTTTGTCGGCCAGTATGTTTTGGCCTTTAGTGTGCATTATTGCACTTAGTGGAGGAAAAAGAAACCCAATTATATGAGGCGATGGGGCCCAAAAGTGTACCCGCCATATAATTTGGATTTCAATTCCGCGTCTGAAATCCGTAAGTTTGCCTATATAAGGTGAGCTTCGGCTTTCATTTTACGCAGACTTAGACGGAGACTTGGACGGAGTTTAGAAATAAAAATCAAGTTTCATATCTCAAATGTCTTCCTTTCTAGCTTAAAGCCCTCTTTCTAGTTCTTCCATACCCTCAAAGGGTCTACTATGATATACTCCTAATTATCTTAAAAGTATGCTCTGTACTTGCCTCTTATGAGGATCCTGTACATCATAAATTAGATAATTTTATGGAATGATCTTTCGCTACAGTCCCAGTATCTCTGTGTAAGTGTATCTGGAGTAACTTGAATCTACAATGGGGAATATTTGGAGTAACTTGTAAGTCCCGCCAAGGCAGGAGGCCGCCAGGGCAGTTGTGTTACAAGAGATATATCCCCATAATAGATTCGTTGTGAAAAGAGATATGTTCTCTACATTGTATGCTACACAGGGGTACAGGGCTCCCGGCTAGTGATGGTATCAGAGCCATAACAACCGCTCCATCACTATTCCAAAAAGCCATGACCCGTATCTTTGAACCTATCCTGCATAGTGCCTTAGTCTACATTGACGATATTCTCCTCTTCTCAGAAAATGAGAAATCTCACAGGGCACTTCTCTCATAGTTCTATGAAATTGTCCAAGAGCATGGAATCATGCTCTCAGAGAGAAAGAGTCTCATTGGACAATCCTCCATCGAGTTTCTTAGAATGAAAATTTCAGAAGGAAAATACAAGCCAGGTCCCCACATTGCACAGGAGCTTCTCAAATTTCCAGATGATAATTTGACTACCAAAGAAATACAACAATTCTTGGGAATAGTCAATTATATCAAGGACTTCCTTCCTCAATGCTCCAAACACACGAGTCAGCTTTCCAAGATGCTCAGAAAAACAGTCCCCACTTTTGGGTAAGGAACAGACGGCAGCTGTCAAGCATTTGAAACAAATCTGCCAGACTCCTCCACCTTTAAAGATTCCTGATAAAGGTGAAAGGATCCTTCAGACAGACACTAGTGATGAATACTGGGGAGCAATTCTGATTGAAAAGGCAGATGGAAAAGAATACTACTGTGGACATGTAAATGGACAATTCAGTGCAGCTGAAAAGCATTATCACACAGTATACAAAGAAATCTTAGCCGTAAAATATAGAATCAAGAAATTTGAATTCCATCTCATTGGTCATCATTTCACAGTTGTCATGGACAACTCATCTTTTCCGAAGATACTGGAATTAAAAAACAAAGGTCTCCCAGAGTCACAACTTTTGAGACTGAAAGACTGGTTTGCCAAATACCAGTTCTCGGTAAAGCATATAAAAGGAGATCACAATCTCATTCCAGATCTCTTATCCAGACCAAAGCAGATCCATATCATCTCATCTACCAAACCAATCCCCCTGATATACATGATGGCCTCTTCTTCACATATACCTGCCATAACTGCTGAACCAGTTCTTCCAGAATTCCCACCCACATCATTTCCATTATCCAACCCTGATAAAATCAAAATCTTTGCCAGAAATCATATCTTTTACTACTAGGCAAAATTTCTCCTTGCTTTAGGACTCTCTCTCGAGTCAGGAAAATTTTATCCTGATAATCCTTTTCTACCAGTCTTCACTTTGATCGACAGAGTTACTCTTCCTGCAGAAGGATACTGGTATTTCTGGTGTCTGGGTATTTCCAATTGGTTTGCCTTAGAAGTCGATCCAAAGATTCTGCTCAATTCTATCAGAATCAATGCTTATAATTCTAATCTTACCAAGTTTCTTTTTGGTTATTGGACCAGAAAAGAATGGATCAAGCATTTGATAAACATTGAGAAAAAGAATGAGCATATGGAGAAACCTCTAACTGTCATTATCATGCATAGGCCTTATTTCTTTTCACAAGAAAAACTGCTTCCTTTTGCCTATTGTTATGATTTTACCACTACAGATGGTGGTATTGGCAAACATCCTGGTAAAGCTACTGAGTTATACAATCATCTCTGTGCCAAGAACCTTGTCCCTATTATCGGGCACATCTCACCATTCCATAAGAAGTCTTATTGCACCTCCAATGTCTTCTTAACAGAAGATTTCTCTGATGGAGATCCTTATGCCAGATCAATGATCCAAAGTCTCAGAGAAACAACCTTGAAAGGAGCACCAATTCCAGAAGAAGAAGTACAGGAATATCTCGAAGGTGAGCCAAATGATTTCCAAAGATACACATACCCAGTAGGATACAGCCAAAACCCGTCGGAATACTAGCAAGACATGAAAGTGACTTAAAGAGAATCTTATCTCTTTAAGGTCATTGTCACCATAAAAGTCTTTGTAGGTCCACCCATGAAGACTTTTGTATCTTTACTTTATGTCGTGTCGGCCATTGTTTAGGCCTGCTTTCTCGCGAACCAATAATGTTGTATAGTGTTTGCTGAGTCAGAGCCAGTTGTCTTTAGCCCTTGCTTTATGTCAGTGGTCTACGTACCACATTTTTTTGTCGGCAAGTATGTTTTGGCCTTTAGTGTGCATTATTGCACTTAGTGGAGGAAAAAGAAACCCAATTATATGAGGCGATGGGGCCCAAAAGTGTACCCGCCATATAATTTGGATTTCAATTCCGCGTCTGAAATCCGTAAGTTTGCCTATATAAGGTGAGCTTCGGCTTTCATTTTACGCAGACTTAGACGGAGACTTGGACGGAGTTTAGAAATAAAAATCAAGTTTCATATCTCAGATGTCTTCCTTTCTAGCTTAAAGCCCTCTTTCTAGTTCTTCCATACCCTCAAAGGGTCTACTATGATATACTCCTAATTATCTTAAAAGTATGCTCTGTACTTGCCTCTTATGAGGATCCTGTACATCATAAATTAGATAATTTTATGGAATGATCTTTTGCTACAGTCCCAGTATCTCTGTGTAAGTGTATCTTGAGTAACTTGAATCTACAATGGGGAATATTTGGAGTAACTTGTAAGTCCCGCCAAGGCAGGAGGCCGCTAGGGCAGTTGTGTTACAAGAGATATATCCCCATAATAGATTCGTTGTGAAAAGAGATATGTTCTCTACATTGTATGCTACACAGGGGTACAGGGCTCCCGGCTAGTGATGGTACATGTGCAAGGATGCTAGCCACATTTCGAGGAACGATCGCCCCTCGACCCTGATGTGGTGACTTGGAACACTCCCCCACCTGGACCTCGACACTGGGCCCCATCGATACTGGCATCAGAAGTAGGGGGTTCTCTCCCGACCCTTTCCCGTCGATTTATCCGCCTCGACCGCGGACTTGGATGGTTGGCGCACGCGTCTTCTGTTTTTTGGGCTGGGGGGCTTCAACATCGTCAACCCCACCTGGAGCATTCCCCTGCTTTTCGGGGGCATCGGCAGTCCTCTTCTAGAGAACTCGCGGGCAACGCCTCGACCGTGGAGTTGGTTGTAGCAGCTATTTCAGCTTAATCGGGTGGGCAAGTTCTTCTTTTGAGCCACCTTCTTCAGGTCGGCCATCTCCTTTCTGCAGTCAGCTAGGGCAACCGACATTATATATTTCTCTGCAAAGGAAAACAAGAATCGATCATATACTGGCGGAAAAGGAGAGAAAGAAGGGAAAGGCACAAACAACAACAAGAAGGTGCTTCGAAGGAGCTGCTCGATCTACCGGAGTCAAAATATTTGCGGACCCTTGTTGCTAGTCCCAACTCGATAAGCATTTGGGGCTCGATCCTATTCTTTGACTCCACACTCCCCAAATCCCTCAAAGTAGCCATCAACGTGTTGGGCCAACCCGGATTCCCTATCGGAAGGTCAGCTCGAGAAACCCAACTCCACCCCGGATACTTCAAACTAGGCCACCCCTTTTCACACTCGATGAAAACGAACATCAGTTTCCACCCCACGCCATTCGAGCTAGTTGGAGACCGTATTACTCGATAATTGCTCTTCGACTGGAGCTGGATGTATCCAGGACCTGGTGCCGAGGTCTCGGTCGTTAAGGAGGCTTGGAAAATCTTTGAGAGGCAGAAGATGTTGGTTTTCATTTCCAAACACCTCAACAAAGCCCTCAGCCCGTTCACCATATTATATGAGTTGGGCATCAACTGGAGCGGGCTGATTCGGAGGGTGTTGAAGAAATTAAGCAATTCCTCAGAGATAGGCACTCGGAAACCATTCTCGACTGCCTTATAATTGATCGCGATGCGCTTCTTAGGGGGATTCGTCATCCTATCCCCAGGCTTGGGCTTTATAACTCGATCCCAAATTCCAGCGCCCCGCCAAACAACCAACTCTGGATATCCCTGAATTTGTCTCCGGATATCTTCGGTGTGATGGCTCGAGGATCCTTCACTGGCCGACCCTCCGGCTCAACGTTATCCACCTCTTCCTCTTCTTCCTCTTCTATCCGACCAGAGGTCAAAGGCTCTTCATCTCCCATTCGAGGCACGACAACCTCTTCCAATTTCGTCTCAGCCGGCGGATCCGATATCCCAACGACATCGACCTCCTCATCCCTCCCTTGGGGATTTATTGATCTAGTCTCCATCGTGGAGCCCGAGTCGGACGAGCTCAAACTTGAACCAGAACTAGAACTTAACCCTACACTTACAGCTCCCACGTCCATCCCCACTGGCTCGGTCTCCCCTTGATTTGTCGACATCCTACAATTTGGCAAAAGATAACTCAAACTTTCATTTTGCGAAAGCGGATTCGAGCAAATAGAGAGAGAGAAGGAGCCTTCAAAGAGGGAAGTGGTGAACCTCTCCCTCGAAGTAATCAAAAAACAAAGCAAAGAAAAGAGAACTGAATCGAGCGGGAGATCGAGACAGTACCTTTTATTATAAGGTGGCTCGAAGTTTGCTCCTCTGGAGTGAACGATCGCAAAGACACTAGAACGACATGGAACAGCTTGGAGCCTCTTTTCAGAAATCTTTCGCAAAGTAACAAAATGAATTTACAAAGGAACTATTTATAGGAGTGAATTTGGCGGGAATCGAGTAGGTGAAACGTCGCTATGATTACGGTGGGTCCACACCTCGAAATTTGAAATGCCGCTGCCACATCAGCCCTAGCAGACGACGTTTCGGGGGGCTTATGACATGGCACGGGCCCACCATCCGGCACAACCAACCACCAGGCGCCATCTGTCCGGTCGAGTACTGTAGCACCCCTCACGTGAGGCACCACATTCCCCGCAGTATGGCTCAACACGAGTAACGAAATGGGAAGCCCACACCCGTATCAAACCATAGCGAACGGGAGACAAACAAAACAAATCACCTAAGCTAGGCGGAACTTAGACCCTGCAAAAAATATAGCCAACTACAAAGCATAATGCAATGGAAAAATTAAAATTAAACACATGCATTGGCCACAGGCCTGTAGAAATAAAGCACACAAATCACACGCAGACTTGGGCACCTCAGGCCTCCTTAATTCATAACAAAGCCCGGCAAAGCAATTTAATAACCAATACATAAAGGTTTAAGTTCATAATCTTACAAAGCCGAATCATATACAATTCAAATACATAGGTGAGTGCAGAGACTCTTCTAACTTAACTTAACTGACTCAACTCAACACAACTCCGCCTAGGTCGAAACTCTAAAGCCAAACCTGTGCACTAAAAGATTGGGGAGGGAGAGGGTCAGTCTCTAGAAGACTGAGTGAGCAGGAGCAATACATATGTATAAAAATATGCACATGCAAGTCATAAATCCCGAGCAAAGTTTTATTTAGAGTTAGTTCCCCAAAAAGGACAAGAGAATAGCTGAGCAATACTCGGCTTTACGACTAATCATAATAAATTCATTAGGTTCATAATTCATACATAAACATAAAGGCTCGACGAGTGAGCGTGCATCATCTCCAACCAAACTCCGACCGTGTACGACACATATCATTAATACTTAAAATATGTGATCATGCAATATATTATAATATATACAGATCATATAACATAACATAAGAAATAGTCGTTTGGGTAATCCGTATCCCGGCCTTCCCGCACGATGCATAACCATATCATAACGTAAACATAATCATAAAATAAGTTCCAACCTTCTTCCTCCGCCGGTGGACGGGCTTGCAAGACCCGACCACCTCATACATAATGGCAATGAGGTTCATGAGTCCTCATTGCCCGACTAGCATTTTCTCATCAAAACTCCTAACGAGATCTGTTTCGCCGTTAACAAAAAATTGAATCAACACATGGGATCACCGTCCGCCCTTGCCTCCCCGGATAGCCACATGTACTCAATTCCTGGGCCCGTGAACATAACATACATGCATAATCTCGCCAAAACATTTGATTCATAAGAAGTATAACATAATCCATATCCTTGTGAAAATATTTACTCGACAAATTCATTTGAAAACCATACATAAATATACCTTAGATTTTTGGCCAAAACTGATCACATAAGGTTGTAGGGTTTAATACATATCTAGAACGAAAACACCCTCACCTGGGAACCATGAGACATAAAGCATAAGTAATGCGGGTGCCTAATCAAATCGGAAGTCTCCGCCCTGGAAACGAACTGTACAAAGGAAGGAACAAAGTGTACTTGTGAGAATTGACTCAATATGAAACCACATAGACGCACGGCATGCTATGCATATGATATGAAATGCATAAGAAGCATAAATCATGTGATGAGGTCATATAATCAAGTAATTCATTCAAAACATTCAATATATGGTGGTTTCATATCCATATGTTTCATATCTTTCATAAATCCTACCAAATTAATTCAAGTGATACACATAATACATAGTATACCATGTATACAATTCATATAAGTTATTAAAAAGAAGCAAGATGTCACTTAGGTTTCAAACATGAAACATCAAAGCATACATGTACCATTTAAATTCATTTAAGTTCATATCCTTCATATTTTAAGCTAGATCAAGCTAAGAATTCCAAATAACGAGCATAACACATCATATAGCATGTATACATATCATACAAGTCATAAATTAAGAATTAAGAAGCAATTAGGGTTCATCTTTAAAAGCAACATTCCATGCATGCACACATTGGGGCGTTAAAGGCTTATTGAGCCATAACTCGGAAAATAATTCACGAAAAATTATAAAACTTCATACCACACAAGTTAACATATTATATGACATGTTAATGAAGTGTACATGCTGGAAACGAGCCAAGAAAATTATGCATTAAGAGTTTGAATTTCGAATTTTTCCTCCAATTTTGTCAAATCTCGAAAGTTGGCCAAAATGGGGTCGCGGTCGCTACCAAAAATGAACTAAATTCGGTCGTGGCCGCTACCTGTGAGAGCAAAGTAAAAAGCACACTCACATGTCGCAACCACTATCGTTTTTGCACTAAAATCGGTCGCGGCCGCTACCACCCTGCACCAGCAACCAAAAACGCGAAAACAGAGCAAAAACCATGCCAAATCTTAGCCAACATGCCCAGCTTTGATATGATATCAAATATACACTAAAACAACCCCAAATTAACACTTAAACATGCTCCCAAAGTGATCAAACGTGAGATGAAGGTGTAGAAGATCATTTCATGCAAAAGCTTCAAATATCCATTAATGGTAGCTCATGAATACTTCAACTACTACTTAATAGATCACCATAAATGCAAAGAAGGTATCAAGACAATCATATTCAAGCTTGGAATCAATCAAAACAACCAAGGATTGCATGAGATCAATATATTGGCATATAACCTAACTATTCCTTCATAATTTCAAAACCTCCTCAATACATGATCAAAATTGGGGATATGTAACGCCCCAAATTCCGGAAGTTCAGGTAAGCACGCCACGTGTTGGTCTTCGGGAGTTGGGGGTTTAATTTTATATATTTACTTGCTTATTATAATTTCATTACATTACTATGTGCATTATACATTCCTATGAATTTATATGAATTAACTATTAATGTGAAATTGTGATTTAAGTGATAATGTGCTTAATTGTCCCATACGACTTTAATTGATCATCTCATAAATTTATGGACTTAATGGCATAACTTGGATTGGAGCTAATCGATCTTTTGGGTAGGAATATTACTTGATTGCATTCATTTAAATAACCTAGGGACTTGTTTGCAAATTGGGTGCATTTGTCATGATAGTGGGTGATATAATATATCAAGTGTATGCATCTCTTCCATCACTTGCTCATACTTACATTACATACAAGAACATCACACACACACACACACAAAGGATCGGTTTTCACACCTCAAGAGAAGGAGAAGAATTCATCTCTTAATCCAAGCTATTTTTGAGGAACTTTGAAGCTAGAAGCATCAACATCTTCATCCTCATCTCATTCTTCTTTCATTTCAAGGTATAACATGAGAATTGCTTGAGCTTTTGATTATTTGGTTGAGTAGGGTTTGATGATTGATTGCTGCTTTCATGCTTATTCATGATTAGAAGCATGTTTAGCTCATATTTCCTTCATTTCTTGCATGAAACATGAAGTTATGTTGAAGTTGGAATATATGGAATTTTATGGGTTTCATTTGATTGAATTCTTGATGATCCATGTATGACATGAGTTTATATGTTAGATTCTATGGTGTTTCAAGTATGGATACATGTTTTTCCAAGTTTTGATTGCATTTGATGATGGGAATTTGGTGTTTTGGTTGATTTTTGGGTGTTGTCCGAGTTTGTCCTGTTTTTCTGCTACGCACGTTTGACACGGGCGTGTCACATTTCCCTTCTTCAGCGTGACACGGGGGTGCGTAGTGGTCTGGGTTATTTTTTTCTGTACCGTGACACGGGGGTGTCACGGATTGCTTTGTATTGGTGACACGGGCGTGTCACCTTCTGTTTGCATGCATGTTGTCCGCTGTACCGTGACACGGGGGTGTCACGGCCTAGTGTATTTTGGTGACACGGGCGTGTCACCCCCTGTTTTCATGCATTTTTGTTTTTGCATGCATGGCTGTGCTTGCATGTGTTTTATACTCGGTTTATGGATAATCATGCTCTTATTTGACATTCATTAAATTGTAATTGCAAAACTTTGCCGTTCGTCATAATTGGTTCATTCGAGTCGAGTCTTATTTCACTTGTCCTTGTTGCACAGATCACGGTCCCGGTTTCGTGGAGCCCGCTCCGTAGGGAGTTCTCTTGCTTTCTTTTGGTCGTTTGGTCAGGTGAGGTTAAATTCTAGATAAATAGAACCCTTACAACCCCTATGTGACTATTTCGGCCAAAATGTATATATATATCTATAGTTTGCAAACTTTATGATTTTCAAATGATTTGACAAAATTGATTGATTGATTGACGGATTGATTGTATTGGCGAGTCATTGAATTGCACTGTGGGCCCGAGGATAGTGGCTCGAGCCAACAGGAAAAGCATGGGTTGACGGGTAACTCGAGTGTTATCCTCACCATTTGGGATGACCCCTGAACCCCCTAGGCGATTAGGGGAGGAAGGAGTTCCGGGCTTAGGGATTCATGTACCCTCTGCCCAGACTGATTGGATGGTGGGGCCTTGCAATCCCACCATCACCCGGAGGGAGAAGGAGTCACTGAAACTGCTAATTGTGCACAGTAAATAATTGCTTGATCACCTAATCACCTAATCACCTAATAATTGATTGATTGTACACGGTCGGAGTAAGGTTGGAGAATTGCCCACACTCGTCGGGCCACATATTGATTGTATTGAACCGAATTAATTAATAAATTGAATTAGTTGTAACCTCGGGCGATAGTACCTTTTTATTTTATCACTCATATTGGGATTTTCTAAAATTATTACCCGAGATTATAACTTGCATGTAGGTGCGCATATATTTATTTATACCCCTCGCTCAGTCCGTTTGGACTGACACCTCAACTTTTCAGTTTTGTAGATTCGTGCTAGGCGGGAATTAGAGTCCCGTTGTCTTTTATTCGGGTCTAGCACTGCACCTTCATACATTGTACTGTGTTGATACTAGTTATTTTGTAGTATGTCTTGAAGTATACTTGGGATTGAAATTGTAATAATATGAATTGTCGGTACCTATAAGTAAATATGTAAATATGGTACCTATATGTATTGAATGCTTTTGCTTCTGCTATTTTATTGCTCTGAGTTGTTTTGGTTTTAATTGAGGGTACCCGCCTAGCCTTGTGTTTTTTTTTTATTGTCTCCCGTTCGCTATAGTTTCGGTTCATGTATGGATTAACCGTTTCATATGTGGATTGAGACTGTAGTGCGGGGGATGTGGCGCCTAGCGTTCCGGGTGCTACAGGATACATAGCTTAAAATGACCCATATTGAATGTATAACATGATCCTAAACTCACCTTGAATATTGGATGGAAGAAGGAAGAGATTTGAGCCTTGAATCTCAAGGTTGACAATGGCTATGGGATTTTCTGGAGTGCAGGGCTTTTTGGCTGAGTTTTTGCTTTGTGTGAGGGATGGCTCAGTATGGGAGTGGTATGGGAGGATAGTGGGGTTAAATAAGGTCACATAGGTTCAAACCATGGTTAATTTGGTCAAGATATGAGGAAGTTATGGCTCATTTGATAAGTTGTGGCTGTTTTGACTCCCGTTGCAAGTTTCGGTTACATTTCGAGGGTCGAAATGATCTTAGAAAAATATGAGGTTAAGTTTATTGAACCCAAATTTTCGTTATGAGTTCAACGGAGTTGACGGAACTCGATTCCGAGTTCCCTAGCTCAAGATATCACATACGGAACCAAGGGTGCGCTAAGTGCTCGTTAGCCCCCGGTTTGGTTCCAAACACACCAAATAAATTTAAAATGCACTCAAACGAATCCGAAAATGTAAAACAAGCATATGCACACATTCATGACACGCATATCTACAACATATTAAATTTCCACAAAATTCCGGATTCATTTCATATAGTAACGGCGCGCAACTTGTCACCTAAATGCAAATCAACCAAGATTTCATATATTTCCAAAATTCAAATAAAATTAAGAATCCAATTAAAATATTTATTTAAATATATACGAAATGCATATAATGGGAAATTACTGAAAATTAAAATTAGTAATTAGGAAAAATGATTAATTAAGAAAGTAGATAATGTAAACGCACAACTAAGGAGCGCACAAGTTATTCACATAAATTCAAATTCAAATATTGCATATATTTCCATTAATCACTTATTTAACAATTAAACAATGAAATTTAATTATAGAAAACACTAAAAACCAATTAATTTGTGCAAATTAGTAAACACATATGTCATTTTAAAATACTGAAAAGTTGGGGCGTTACAATCTCACCCCCTTAAAAAGAATCCGTCCTCGGATTCACTAAATCGATCGAACAAACAATGAGAGATTCCCCGTCTCTCACAAGCAACACGGAGAGAGCCCCGTCTCTCACAAACAACAATGAGAGAGCCCCGTCTCTCGAGCAACAATGAGAGAACCCCGTCTCTCGCAAGCAAAGAGAGCACCCCGTCTCTCAAACAAAAATAAGAGAATCACCGTCTCTTACACACAACGAGAGCACCCCGTCTCTCAAACAAAAATAAACAAACAACAAACAAACAAAAATAAAGCAAGGAAGTTTCCAATACTCCCAAGCAACTCACGCAAGATCATAATTAAAATCACGTAAGGCACTCGAAGCAAGTAACAAATATCGTTCACGTTAACTATCAAATACTCCAAGCAAATTGGACATGGTAAGAAATCAAAGCACATAACATAGAAATTATTTGAATTAAATTTGCATGAATGCATGTATCATGGATGCTACAAGTACCGTTCACCGTCGTTGCATAGTTTAGGGCTATGAGTATGTTATCCTCTGTATGATCTGCCCCGAAAGTGAGCTCAGCATTTGCCTTGTCTTTAATTTCTTCAATGTAACCCGGTGAAGCCATGATAAATCCTCTTCGATCTTTAATCATTTCCCATAATCTTCATTCAATCAAACCAACTCTTAATACCCGAGCTTTGATCCCCCGTCTACTGTTAGGTCACCCATCCCGAAATTAAATCCAATGTTATTTTCCTTTGTCCATATGAAAATCTAACAAACCATCAAAGATAACTACTCTTAGCGCTCCTAACAGTTCTTTCCCGACCTGAATATATATGTCACACAATCTCCTACTATCTTCCGTTCAATTTCTCCTTTTTACTCTCTTTAAATTTCTATGGTGGAATTTGATATTCGGCCCCTAACATTCCTTAATCGAAGATAAGATGTTCTTGGTGATCTTTGAAATCTGATTCAGCCTTTCCAAGGTTCGTCCTTGCCGATTTATTGCTTCTTAAATTTCCTTACAACTCATGGAATCAAGCTTCATTGACAATATACTTTTCCATGATAATTTGAATCAAATTTCCTCTTGACAAGTCAATTTAGAAATTTTCCCCAAGCTCCTTCATAACTCTTTTGTCTTCAACTCGACTTACATACACAGAATAAATCAACGATCTATCTTCCCCATTCCTCGTGAAAATCTTCAACCCGAATCCAGTAATCTAGCTCTCATTTTACTGATCATCCCATAAAGTTATCTTATTCATCTCCGCTCGCCAACATAAAAATCCCCAAATTTTCCTTAATTACATTTCTGTTATTTTTAGTCCTTCGGTTCCGACCTCAAGTTTTGAATTCGCCTCCTGGTCATGCTCACCCCCTTGGATGACGGTTTGTAACGAAAATTTATTAGAATGGTAAATTACCAAAAGATGCAAAATTCGGGTGGCAAAAAATCTTGTTTCCCCGAGTTTAAGTCGACAATTTTCATGTTTAAAACTGGTGATGCTGATGCTATTTTGTGTCATTGTTATGCATTTCATGCACCAATGATAATAATAGAATGTCCATAACAGTAGAATGTTGGGCGCAAATAAGGAAGATATGTCTTGTAGTGCTACATCGCAAACAGTTCTAAAAGATTGATTAAAAAGTGAGACGAATATCAATACTACCCCATGAAACAAAGTTTGTTATCGATCATGCCTTGTACCTAAATTGAGGGGAATATGTCCTTGTGTTCCAACAATAGCCATCACAGCAACAAATGAAATAATAACTGCTGCCAACAACTAAGATCAAGTTCATCAGTTAAAACTTGTAAAATGAACAATCTATTACAGGTAAAATGGATAGTCTAATACAGAGTTGGTTAAACATCATTTTGTATACCACAACTGCACCTAATTTCAATATTGATCCATGTAACACCTCCCAAAATTATGAGAGCTCATCACCAACCTGAAGACGGAGAGCCATAAACTAGCAATGATTTCTGTGTAGGAAGTGCGCTGATACATTTGCACATTCTGCATGAATCTAAATAAGAAAAAGTCCTGCAGTAAATATAAAACAGTTAAAGCACAGGATACATGATTTAACATAGCAGGAAAGGGGATTGGTATTTTAAGTCAAATTGCAGTAACACAAAGTGAAGTTTACCACGGAATTAAAAGCTCCAATGGTGGAGGAACCATCGAGTTTCTCTGTAAACGATGCATAAATAGGTGTGCGAGTTCCAGTGTGCATCTGAAATTTTTCAAAATTTCTCATGCTATAATCCAGATTGCTAAATATTATCCATATTCCGAGCAGAA
Source organism: Lantana camara (assembly GCA_037501455.1). Lineage (NCBI taxonomy): Eukaryota > Viridiplantae > Streptophyta > Magnoliopsida > Lamiales > Verbenaceae > Lantana > Lantana camara. The sequence goes on from CM074859.1 coordinate 46,667,594, forward strand.
CTTTATCTACAAGAAGTTATTCAACATCAAATCCTTTCTCTTGAAGTTCAGAAATAACCTCATTTCTCATCCTCACCCATAATTTTAAAGCCTCCTGCTCAAATTTCTTGTCCTGCAATTCTTTCTGAAAATTGTAAGAATCTCGCTCGGTTTCAATTATCCCTTTCGGCCCAATGGTGGTACCTACCATTCCACCCTTCGCAACAAATTCCTCCATAGCTTCTTCATCTCCCGGATAGGGGAACTTCCTGCACTCATAGAGATGGGCCAGTTCTTTCTCTTCTTAAGGTTTCGGCTTCAAAGTCCACCACCCAAGTGGTGAAGTTTCGTTCCACAACCACGCCATGCCAAAGAGAGCATACGTGCATAACAGTGCTTTGCCTACTTGCTTCCAGAAATGGTGGTCTTCTTTTCCTAACCCAATTTTCTTCAGGTATTTCTCAGCGTTGAATGACTTCAAAGCTAACAGCCCTGCAAGAGAACGTTTTTCAAAGAAACAATAAGAGCGAGCAGATAACTGGTGTGGTTTTTAGCGAGTTAGATGCTTGCACAGCTGAAATGTGGTATACGTTATGAAAATTGGAAGGTTATTTATGACTAGTTTAATGAACGGCCCTATCGAGGCATTCCATCAAACACATCATAGTAAAAGAAATGGTGAAGAAACTATTAGAAGACGCACATCATATTTAGACTTCCTGACATTTGCTAAAAACTGTCGTATTCCAAAGTACACTATCGTGATCAAGACATAAGAGTTAATAGCAACTATTCAGAACATCAAACCTACAAGCCCAAATAATATATAGTGGGAGTGTGGGACATACTGTTAGCTTTCTTGTTTAACAAATAACAAATAATTGGTACAGTAGATCATCAAATCACAAAACACAATTTAACAAAATGAAAAGAATTACCATCTCCGCGAGCATGCCCATCCTGCAAGATCCGCACAAACGAAATGTTTTAAATCACTAACTTTAAACCACAGCTCAACTAATAGGTAGTCCTACACAAAAACAGAATCTAAATTGATTTTCTGTAGATTGCTTTCATTTACTGGTAAGACACCGGCAGACCAATGAGTTTTCGCCATACCTTAGCGAGTTTCTTCCTCTTCCATTTCGGATAATTAGCTCCACCACCCGCTGTCGCACTTCCGGAGGAATTCACAGTGGATGAATTTAGGTTTCGGAGGAAGATCAATGAGATCCTACAAAGCGCGGAGGTCTTTTGCTGGGAGGACGAAGCTGTCTTTGCAACGAGAGCGCTGGCCATGGCCTCAGATTCTTGCGATTTCTCCTGCATAATAAAAATTTGCCCCCTTAAGTATAGTTCTTTGATACTTTTACAGTAAAATATTTGATTAATTAGTTTTGTAATTTTATAACATACTTTGATATTGAATAAGTTCCAAATACATTATTGTAGCACCCGAAGCGCAACGATGCCACATCCCCGCACTATAGCTCAATTCACATATGAGATGAACGACCCATACATGAACTAAACTATAGCGAACGGGAGACAATAAGAAAAAAAAGAACACTAGCTAGGCGGGCAAATCCTCAAATTTACAATAATGCATAACAAACGGAAGCATAACAATGTACATCCACTTCATGATCCCATTTCCATTTGATACTAACATGTTCCAAATCAATATTTTCATTTACATGCTCAACGTTTCAAGTATAAATCATAATATATACATAGGTATCAAAACAGTTCTTAAGAGCTATAATATATTTATAATGTACATAAACATGAGAAAGACAATGCTAGACCCAAAAGAATTAAAACTTGACTCAATCCCGCCTAGCACTCAACCTGCAATACATGAAAATGTGAGGTGTCAGTCTATGAAAGACTGAGTGAGGGGTTATAATTTAAAAGCGCAAATACCATGCAAATTGTAATCTCAGGTAAGATTTTTCATAAAACGATATTAATTCTAAAATAATATAGTGCTCGCCCGAGATTACAACAATTCCATTTTCAATTCAATTATTTCAATACAATTCGATACAATCAATCAGTGGCCCGGTGAGTGAGGGAAAATCTCCAACCTTTCTCCGACAGTGTACAATAATTCAATTTTATCAATTCGGTGATCAAGCAATCAATTCGGTGCACAATTAGACAATTTCAATCAATCCATCCTTCTTCCTCCGGGTGATGGTGGGATTGCAAGGCCCCACCACCCAATCAATCTGGGCATAGGGTTCATGAGTCCCTACACCCGGTGGGCTCCTTCCTCCACCAAACCTCCTGGTGGATTCAGGGGTGACCCCAACAATAAGTGAAGATAGTGCAAGAGATCACCGTCGGCCCGATGCCTCCCCGGATTACTCAATACACTACCCTCGGGCCCAAAGTGAACATGCTTTACTCGCCAAAACAATCAATCAATCAATTCAATATCAATAACAATTACTCGGTACAATATCAATCGATCAATGAAGTAACAATTCAATTTTCGGAAAACTATAGATATAATTATTTGTTTTGGTCCAAAATCACATAGGGTTGTAGGGTTCTTTTACAAATAGAAATAACCTCCCCTGTGATGACCAAAACAAGGATATAACTACGATGCGTGCTCCTCGTCAACGGGAAGGAAATCTGTGCAATAAGGACAAGGGTTCGTGAGACACGACTCAAATGAACCACTTAAGACGCACGGCAATGTCCTAATCAATATGTCACGCAATAACAATCAAGCAATGTTAATTATGAGAATAATTATCACTAAATCAAGTTTATAACTCATATAGCTCACATACGAGAGCCAAAGAAGTGAAAAGAATGAAATATGAAAGGTTTTGGTGAAGTTTAGCAAAAACGGACAATTTTAGAAAATGTACATGTTGAGGGAAAACTGGAATATCTTTAATTCTAGAATTGGGAATTGAGTTTTGTTTATTGGATATGAAACTAGACACAAAGACCTTTCCAACGCTATATGGCACGTTTTCTAGTTCAAAGCGAGGAGAAAATGGCGTAGACTTGAAGTTGGATGATTGCAGTTTGTCGGGAAAGCAGCGACACCAAAAAGAATTGATAATATCTCACAAACTAGAAAAGATATTGAGATGATTCCAATTCAAGGTTGTTCTAGACTTCAAGAGATTTCCAACGGTTCAAAAATCAGGTCATTTGGAGTTCGGATGAAGGAGTACCCGGCTGGGTAAAATTGAAGGGAAAAGTTCCCCGACCGGGTAAAGCTGTCCAGAAGCTTTCGACATAAAACTACCTGCCCGGGTACTTTTTATGCACAAAAAGTACCCGGCCGGGTACTGTTCCAGGGCTGGAAAAAGGGGCAAAACAGGGGTAGCTTCGGGGAAGGAAGAAAAGGGATGAAAACCCAAAGCAAACTCAACCAAAATGCTCCAAAATAATCATATAACATGTATAAGACTCATATATATCAATTAGGTCACATTAAATCCAAAGAAACATGCTTTGATTCAAGCATATATGTCAAAGAAACCCTTAAAATTGAATATGATCATATATGCTTCAAGTTCCATGTAAATGTTGATATATATGCATCAATCAACTCATATACTTCACAAATAATGCATCTTGGTTCAAGGATTCAATATATATCATAAAACCCTAGTGTCACTTCTTGAATTCATCAAGCATATACACCATCTTACCTTGGAAGAAAGAAGAGATGAAGGGGATGAAAAGATGATGAAGTCTTGAGGTTGATTTCTTGAAGAAAATGGAAGAATCTCTTGGTCTCTTGCTTCCTTACTTGGACCGAATGGAGAGGGAGAGAAATGGAGGTTCTTGCCTTGTATTCTTGGAGTGAAATGAGAAGAGAATGGATATACATGTATGTGTCTATTACATCGATCAAGAAGGGGAAAGAAAAGGGTGAAATTGCAACCAAGTCCTCCAAGAATTTAAGTGATTGAATTATGGTGTCAAGAATTAATAGGTTGGCTAATTTGGTCTAACTCAAAGTGGATAAGAGTCCAAGGATTTCATATAATCAATTAAGTCATGTTAAGCAATTAATTCACGTATCACTTAAATACAAATTATGCAATAATTTATGATTTGAGAATAATATCACATATATTTTCACATAAACATATAAGAATATCGTTCATATAATGTCACTTAATGCACAATAGGAAAAATTGGGGCGTTACAATTATACATGCAGTACAATAGAAGAAACATAAAACAGAGTAACAAAGAGGGAAATGGTGAAATGGTCTATAATACCGAAATTACACACGCCACAAAAACTTTATTCGAGGTTTTAGAAAATGGGATAATTACCCTTAGGAGTTTATTGCACCAAAAACCCTGTGATATACCTAATTAACACTCAGAACCATGTGATTTGAAAATTCTCAAAGCGAACCCTGTGATTGTAATAAATTAGCATTCAATTAGAATTTCAAGCCTTACAACCGTGATTGTAGGGTTTTGAGTGCTAACTTTAATACAATCACAGGGTTTTCAGTGCTAATTTTTATAATCACAGGGTTCTCTTGGAGAATTTTCAAATCATAGGGTTCGGAATGCTAATTAGGCATAACACAGGGGGTATCCAAGCAAAAAACTCTTACCCTTAGCTTGAATTCCAGAGAGTTTTTCTGGAAATACATAAATTAGCCAAGCTAAATGATGCAACTGATACCAATTCCTGGAACTAATTATTTGTACATAGATTTTGCAACGAGAATCGGTCTGGTGACGACATGTTTTGCAACAAGAACTAATTATTTAGGGAAATCCGAATCAAAAAAGAATGGAAAACAAACCTCAACGAGCAGCAGCGGCGGCGATGGAGCCACCAACAGCAGCGACGGCGATGGAGCAAGAGGGGCGGGGGCGGAGGCGGTGGCGCGTGGGGCTGAAGGTGGTGGCGTCGTGCTGTATTGTTGATTTGTTGCTGGCTGCGGAGTGATTGCTGAAGGTTGTGGGCTAGGGTTCTTTTAATAATATTCTAGTTTAATTTACAGTTAGAAAAAAATAATTAAGTTTAAAATAACATTATGCATGTGCTATAAGTACAAATTTAGTATATTATCTATACTATTATATTATGTCAAAGACATAATTACTTTTGGTCTTTTGAAATCTTAAATAACTTTTTTCTATCCTTTTAATGGGGTAATTTGAGAAAACTCCCCAATTGTATAGTCAATTTTTAGTTTGCTCCCCACGTCTAAAAAATTTTTAGTTCACTCCCCAATTCACATGCATAATTTGAGTTAGCTCCCCAATTTTGGGGGCAGATACCCCATATGACGATTTAGATACACCATATGACGATTTAGGTACACGATTCTTGAGTTTTATTAAACATGCATAATCGTGTACCTAATTTCGTCATATGGTGTATCTAAATCGCCATATGTGGTATCTGCCCCCAAAATTGGGGAGCTAACTCAAATTATGCATGTGAATTGGGGAGTGAACTAAAATTTTTTTAGACCTGGGGAGCAAACTAAAAATTTTTTCAACCCATAGGGAGTTTTCTCAAAACTCCCCCCTTTTAATCTCGTTTAGTGTAATATATCTCTTAACTTCTTTTTTCCTTTTCTCATTTCCTTTTATTTTTTTTATTATATATCTCATTCTTTTTTCCGTATTTTTCTAATTTTTATTTTGTATTACCTATTTATCTTTTATATTTTAATTATATTAAAAATAATTATTAAATAAATATTAACATAAAATTTTTAATTTAATACATATTTAAATGAGAATAATTTTATTATTTATACAAGTGTCCGTGGATTATTACTATTTACGAAATCCATTTCTCTTCTCTAGGGTTTGACTCCAGAAAAGTCAGAAACGCTATCCGCCTTCTGCATAACTAGGGGTGTCAATTCGGGTGGGTCGGGTTGAGATAGGGATATTACATAAAAAACCCCAACCCAAACTCGAAAAAGGTCAACCCTAACCTGAACCTATTGGGTTCGGGTTAACCTGACAATTTTTAGGTCACCCGATAACCTGACCCACCCGAGCTGACACGACCCAAAATATTAAAGAAATTGAGCCTGCACTTCTGCAATGAAGTTCAGACATAATTATGGGATGAACTTCAAATAAATTGTACCTGCACTTGTGCTATGAACTTCAGACATAATTGTGCTATTCCAAAACAAAAAAAAAAAAAAACTACAGAACTGACAATTATGCTATGAACTTCACAGCCATCAGACACTTGTTCCAAAATTTACCTAATTCCAAATAAACTTCCACTTAATTCCAAAACCAAACAAACTTGAGATAGTTATAAAGCACAAGTTCAAAATACTTGAAACACTTTGGACACAAAACAAACTTAAGTCCAATATTAAGCTCAAAATATTTCAAATTCAACATCATTGCATAATTCCATATCATGGGCATTTTCTTCCAACAAACTCTTCATCAAGCCATCATACCAAAAAAGAATATGCAAGTTAATTAGAATTAAATTCTTATTATGATATTCAAATATTAAATATAAGAAAGATAAAAGAGATTACTTACTTTTCAATCATCAATAGTAGTAGATTGATCTTCATTTTGATTCAAATACAAAGCCATGATATTTTCGGTTAACTCATCCAATTGGATATCATTAGAAACTACAACCAAAAAAATATTAGAGAACATATTTTAACAAAACAAATAAAAAACTAAAAGCCTAAATTTCATACCTTGTTCCCCAAACAACCAATCCTTATATCAATGCCTCAACAACATTGGGCTTCATTGCACTACGATATTGATCAAGTATCCTCCCACCGGTGCTAAAAGCCGACTTAGAGGCAACAGTAGAAATAGGAACACTTAAAATATCTTTTGCCATATGAGCAAGTTAGGGATACCTATATTGATATGTTTTCCAATAAGTAAAAATGTCAATCTTTGTAGCTCTATCGGTTCATCTAAGTAAAGCTCCAATTGGTTCTTTTGAGGAAGAGATTCATTACTTGTAATCGAGTCAAATTCCTACAAAAAGAAAATATATATGTTTAAAATCATATCAAAACAAATCAAACAATAAGTTCAAAAAACCAATGAACAAAAAGTAATTAACACTTACTTCGAAAACATCAAATATACCACCAGGAGAATGAGAAGGCAAATCATCAATTGTGCCACCACGAGAGCTTGAAGAAGCAGATGCAGATAAACTAGGGGATGACTTAGTAGCACTAAGCATATACTCATCAAGCAAAGAAAATAATTTCTCTTTCACCTTCTTTACCCCATCATCAGAATCATCCCCGTAAAGTTTCTTATAAGCAAATTTCACAAACTGCATCTTGAACCTCGTACTATATATAATCACTCTAGTACTTGTGAAATTTCTCATACATAGACACGACCATCGATCTCATAAACATATCATCACACATCAAATGGTGTTTCAATGTGATCTCAAGTTGAAAAACTTTAGGGAAGTAAAGGTTGGTTGTAGGATATTTTGTCACAAAAAACAAGTTTGTGGCCTCATAAAACACATATAAAAATTTACAATGTGTGACGCCCCGTGTTTTTAAGACTGACCAGGTATGACGTCATGAGAGATTTTAATTCCGTATTTCTGTGATTTATGTGAATACGCATGCTTTTAGTGTCAACGTGTAATTTATTTAAGTTATGTACGCTTTAGAATTTATTTAATTGTACTTGGACTCAATTGTCCAATATTTGCAAGTTAGAGACCTAATTATAATTAGGGTATTTTGGGCCATTCGTGGCTATCTTAAGCTCGAAAATTTGGGTTTGAATTCTAACCTTACCATTGGACTCGTTTCGAGGATTCGGAGCCAATGGAATTAACTTTTTTAATTTTCTAAAGTCATTTGATCACCCTACCATTTTAAAATCCGATCCGAACGGACCCGATACCATTTGATCCTGCCTGTTTCAACCAACCCATTTGACCAGCCCTAAAAAAGGCCATCCTTTTCCTTTTCTTCACATTTCCACGGTACACACCAGGAAGAGAGGAAGGATAAGAGAAATACCTTTTTTTGGCCCCAAGCTCTCGAGCTCGAGTTTGCGAGATCTGACCGTCCGATCAATGACCCAAGGTAAGATTTGTGCTCTATTCGTTACATGTTTTGATTTAACACCCCTTTCGTGCCTCGGATTTGTGCCTAGGTGCTAATTGGGAAAGAAGGTGAATAGTATCGGGTTGGGAGATTTATGTGTTTGAGCTCAACTCTAATGTGTAAATATGTGATCTACGTGTTATATATGCTACATGGTGTGAATTTCATGCGTTTCGGTGTTGTGTGTGACCGTGTGTGTGAGTTTTGTTGTTGTTCTTCCGCCATTGCTGCTTCTGCACTTCTTTTTCGAGCAGAGCAGGCCGAAACGACCATTTTGGGATTGGCTTGGTTCCCCAAACGATCATTTGCGTGTGTCACACGCGCCAGCAACGAGGGCCAGAATGGCCGTTTGGAGTTTTGGCATGTGACCGAAATAGCCGTTCTGAGGTATTGCGTAGTCTGGGGACAGAAGGTCCCCAAACAGCCATTTCGACTTTTGTTTGTGGGTCCGAACGGCCGTTTGGGAGCTAACTGCCCTTCGGCCATTTTTCGGGATGACCATTTCCGCTCAGGAATAGTCCGTTCTCGTTAGTGCTTGCTTGTATGTTGTGTATAACCTTTTTATGCTTTTAATTGTCGTCTTTTGGCCTTTTATGATTTATATTCCGTTTTAACGCATGGTTTGCTATGAATTCGTATACTTGCCTATTTGTAGGAACATTAATTGTGCACATGAACACGATCACACCAATTCATGATATTCTTACGATTTATTCCATAATTGAATCATGACATAACACGTACACCACTTCATGAACATTGCTGTGCGTCTTACTTGGTTTCATATTGAGTCATTTCTCACGAGTACACATTGTACCTTTCTTGTACAGTTAGTTTCCAGGGTGGAGACATTCGGATCGAATAGGCACCCATAGTACTCATGTTTCTTATCTCGTGGTATTCCAGGTGAGGGTGTTTTCGTTCTAGTTACGTATCGAACCCTACAACCCTATGTGACAAGTTTTGGCAAAAAATCTAATGTGTATATATATATATCGTTTTCAAAGTGGAGTCATCGAGTAAATTCTTATCAAGTAAATATTTTCCAAGGATTTCGAAATGTATTATTATTCTCATGACTTGAATATTTTGGCGAGATTATACACATTGATCATGTATATGTTATTGGGCCTGGGGAAATATGTGAATGGAGACAGGAACGGCATCCGGTCGTCGGATAAACCATTGCATATAGTACCCTTTGAGAATTTCTCACACGACCGAGAACTGTGGAACGTGAGTTATTCTTGAGCCGATGGTTAACCCACTGAAGGACCGGGTAGGAGTCATGAGCCCCCGTCTCAATATTATTATGGAATGGTTCGGGTCTGCAGGCCTGACCATTATGGAGGGGGAAAGTTGGACCTATTTCATGATTATGATTATGTACATGCTTATTATTATGATTATGTACATGATTATTATTATGATTATGCATCGTGCGGGAAGGCCGGGACACGGGTTGCCCAAACGATTATATCTCATGTATTTATGGCTTGCATGTATTATTATGTATTGCATGATCGCGTATTCAAAATGTATTAAGTCATGTTCATTGTACACCGTCGGAGTTTGGTTGGAAATTATGCACGCTCAATCGCCAAGGCATAACGATTACTCATGATTACGAACGTAATGAATTTAATATGAATTAGTCGTAAAGTCCGAGCAATGCTTAACTATTCTCTTACCCTTCGCCAGAACTAATTTCAAAGGAAAACTTTGCTCAGGATTTATGACTTGCATGTGCATGTTTCTATATTTATGTACAACTCCTGCTCACTCAGTCTTCTAAAGACTGATCCCTCTTTCCCCCTCTTCCAGTTCTTGCAGGTTTTGCTAGGCAGGAGTTGAGTCTTATATTTCTAGTTCAAGTCACTTGTACACTCGAGTCACATTTCATATTGTTATGATTTAAATTGTATTTCATTATATATTTGGGCCTGTATGCCAATTATGATTATTGAATATTGATTTGGGAAAGGTTGCATGCTTAGTTGAACCCATTGTTAGGATACATGATGGATTTAATTTATGTTATGAATTGATTTGGGCTTGTAGCCATGTTTAGCATTCACTTTTGAATTTATTGGCTTCCGCATTGCACTTGTCGAGTTTTCTGACTACTTGGTAGAGGGTTAGATTCCGCCTAGCCAGGTTATTTTTATTTGTCACCCGTTCACTATGAGTTCGGTTCATGTATGGACTACCCATTTCATACGTGAACTAGACTTATGGAGCGGGGGGATGCAGTGCCTATCGTCGCGGGTGCTACACAAAGTTTTTCGACCATCTTCCACTCAACAATTGTTGAGCAACGACTGAAATTCGAATCAACCAACTTCAAATGGTTGAATGCTCGACGATAGTGCAAAGAACTACGAAGTATCAAATAGGTAGAATTCCATCTAGTAGGCACATCTTGTCTTAACCCCTTTCTTGAATCAACCCCACAATGACTAGCGGAAGCAAGAAATCTCTCCTTTCTCACTTGAGTACCCTTCACATAATTGACACATTCGCGCACTTCATCAACACAAGAACCAATTTCCTTTAAACCTTCTTGCACAATTAAATTTAAGATATGTGCACAACAATGAACATGCAAATAATCTTTTACACCCAATAATTTACATTTCATCAGAAGTTGTTCCTTGGAAAACTGAATAAAGAGGTCATTTGCAGAAGCATTATCTAATGTCATGGTCAAAACCTTGTTATCAAAACCCCATTCAACTAACAAACTCCAAATCTTGTCACATAATGCAATTCCAGTATATGGTGGGGGCATATACGGAAAGCCAATGATTCTTTTTTGCAATGTCCAATCATGATTCACATAATGAGCAGTCAAACAAATATATCCATCAGTGGCTATGGAAGTCCATAAATCCGTAGTAAACCAGATTTTTCCCTTGATTGAACGCAATTCTTGCATAAGTTTGTTCTTTTCCATTTTATAAAGTTTCATAACATCAGCCCTTGCCGTATTCCTAGTAAAGTGAGCTACTTGAGGCTCCAAATAAGTAAAAACAACCATAATTCCTTCATATTGAACAAATTAGAAAGGCAATTTATGCTTTATAATGGCTGATATCATTAATTTACGGGATTTTTCTTGAGCAAATTTCCTAGACCTCACACCAACTCCCTTCTCACTTTGTTCAATCAAAGTTTGAGCAATATCATGCGTACTGATTCTAGCGCACTTTTTTTTTATATGTCTCATCAAATTACCTGTACCCATACTACTCTCAGCACAATAATGTTGGCCACAAGCTTTACATTCGCAATGTAACGGTTGACCTTCTACTTTGGGTAGAATCTTGAAGTACTCCCACACTTTTGATTTTGTATTTCTCTTGCATTTTCCTAATATACTTTCCGGAGGATCGCCTTTTATATTGTTAGCAGTGTCACCTATATCCCCATCTTCGCCGTATAAATCGATATCAATACAATCTGGATCCATCTGAAAATAATAAAACAAAATAGCATCATTAAATAGCATAAAAAAATTTGTTTATATAAAATAGCATAAAAGCATAAATAACATATAGTGCAAATACAATCTGAAAAAAAAAAAAGTATTTGTTTTGGCTCAAATAACATTAGTAACAAAAAATCTGAAAATAATAAAACAAAATACCATCATTAAATGGCATGAAAGAATCCGTTTATATAAAATAGCATAAAAGCATAAATAGCAGATAATGCAAATGCAATCTAAAAAAAAAAAAAAGAATCTATTTTAGCTCAAATACATCAGTAACAAAGAATCTGTTATTCACATTGCAACAGATTGATATAATTGCAATTACAAATTATTATTTTCGATTATGGTATGAAATAAATGTTTTTCAATAATCTTGTAATAACATCAGTAAAAAAAAAAAAGCTGTTATTCACATTTGTTTTCAACGATGGTATGAAATAATTATTTTTTAATTCTCTTGTAATAACATCAGTAACAAAATCTTTGAGTTTTTGTAGCTCAAATACAATCTGGAAAAACAATAAAAGAATTTGTTTTATCTCAAATTTATTTTTTAGCTCAAATACAATTTGAAGTTTGTTGGATCTATTTTAAATAAGATAAGAATATGTTTTATCTGAAATTTATTTTTTATTTTCTACCTCAAATACAATCTGAAATTTGTTAGGATCTGTTTTCAACCGATTCTTTTAAGATTATATAATTGCAACATATTATATAATTACAATAAGAAAGGGAAGAAGTTCCAAATAATTGTAACATTGTAACAATAAAACTTAATCCAAATATGAGAAATCTTTCAAACATCACGGTATTACAAAAGTTTCAAACATCGGTATTACAAAAATCTAACAAGAATCTAACATATATGATCTCGGAAACACTCAATCCCAAACAACATCTAATAAGAATCTAACAGATATGATCTGAGAAACACCCAACCCTACATAACATCACGTAAAACCAACAATCTCTCTCACACTAATTCATTCACATTTACATTTAGAAAATCTGTGAATTTTCAGACTCACCTTTTCCTTTTTGTCTCTTATCTTTTATTTCAGCTAGATCCCCAAAACTAAAGGTTCAAGCAAGACGAATATCTGCAAAAAGAAGGGTGAAATTCCATTATAAATCCAGAAGAAATAAGGGAAAAAATGGGTCAAAATTCTGCTATAAATTCAGAAGAAATTAAAAGAAAAAAGGCAAAAAGTGAGACAAAAAGGTTGAATAACGTACCTATATTCATCGGCGACACAATGAAGGCGGCGGTGAGATGGGAAAAGCGTAGCGCGAGAGGTGGGTAAGAGAGAAGTAGCGCTCTGCAAAAGGAATCTCATTGTAAATTTAGAAGAAATTAAAAAAAATAAAAGAAAGGAGAAGAAGAGACCAAATGCTAGAATAACTTACCTATAGGCTGTAGTCGGTGGTGATGTAACGCCCCGAATTTTTGTTAATCATAATTTTCGGTTATTATAGTAAAAGTTGAATTTATTTCATAACGAAAACTATTTATTTCATGAAATAATTGCCGAGAACATTTCAAATTACCAAATTGTCCCTAGTTAAATATTTTCCAAAACTCTAGGGACTTAATTGCCATCCTTTAAGGACTTAATTGCTCATAATCTAAAACCTTTTATACTCAATCGATTAGAATGGATTCTTGGAGGGTTCATTGGCACTAGCATATTTCACATTTTTCAAAAATAGATATTATGTTGATCTCTTCCATAAGCTTCCATAAGCTCATTTCATCCAAGAATTTCCAAACATATCCATCCCTCTCTCTCTCGGTATCCATTGGAAGAAAAGGAAGAAGTGATTTTCTTATCAATCATCAAGATTTCAAGAATTATTCCAAGCTTTTGAGAGTTGATCATCTTCATCACCTTCTTTATCCATTCCTTAGTTCAAGGTTGGTTTTGCATGGAGAAAGGATGATTTTGATCACATTTGAATAGGCTAGGGTTGGAGCTTAATGTGTTATATGAATTATGTGTTGTGCAAAGTATGATTGAATGATCATAACATGAACTATTACATGATTTCTAGCTTGAATCATTGAATATTTGGCAAGAATGAGCTAGGTTGATCATAGGCTTGAAACCTTGGAATCTTGTTGATATTGCATGTTTTATATGTTCAAGTGATAGATTATCATGTATTGAAGTTGTATACATCATATTTCCAGAAATTATAGCTTTTGGGGATCAAATATGGAATTTGTGGCCTTGTTGCTTTCTTCCCCGAGAGCTTCCCCTGTTTCTGCCTCTGTTTTCATTTACAGAGACTGGGAACGACCGTTCCCAGCCCCAAGGCATCGCGGGAACGGGCGTTCCCATTCCTTTTCAAAATATGAGCGGCCGAGAATGGGAACGGCCGTTCCCATTTTGGCCTTGCGCCGGAAGGGCCGTTCCCAGCTCAAAGGCGCGCTTCAGAGGGGAAAAACGCGGGCACGTTTTGGGGAACTCTTGGGAACGACCGTTCCCATTTTTCAAAGGGAACGGGAACGGCCGTTCCCACCTGTGATGCAGAACAAAACATTCTGCATAAATTTACGAAAATAGCCCCTCGACCCGACGACTTCTTTGACCCCGAATTGCTATAATATGTGCTAATATGATGTGAAACGAAAAGTTATTATACCACATTGCATTTTCATGATCGGTTCGACACATTTCCGCCGTTCGTCATTTTTGGGCCATTTTAGGTCATATCTCATGTACACACGTCGTGGTTGCACAGGTCACGAGGTCGTGAACGAAGGACAAGTTCCCTAGAACGTATCCTTGTTGCATTCCACAAGAAAGGTGAGGTTTAGTTAATATTAGTATAATACCCTATCACCTTTATGTGAACTTTCAAAGCCAAAAAGGTATTTACGTACTTTCTTAAATTCTTTCTAAACGATTGAAACAATTTCTAGCAAATCGGACGCTTGCAAAGCAATGCTTGTAGTTCGATCAATAGCATGACCATGCAAAGCAATGCATGTACTGTACCATTCATGATTGTCTAGTGGCGAGTAGCATGATTACACATTGGGCCCGAGGGTACGTGTACGAGTCAACCGGGAAAGCATCGGGCTGACGGGTAGCTCTATACACACCCCTCAACACTGGGATGACCCCTGAATCCACCAGGAGGTTGGTGGAGGAAGGAATCCCGCACGTAGGAGTCATGTTCCTGACGTGCGTAGACTGGATGGATAGGGCTTTGCAAACCCACCATCACCCGGAGTGAAGGAGTTCATGAATTGAATACGTGTACACCTTAACTGAATTGCTTGATCACATGATATTATAACTAGCTGGTAATGATTCACTATTGGAGGAAGGTTGGAGAAGCCCTCACTCGCCAGGGCCACGGATCAATGAAATGACTTTTATCTAATAAACTTGATAGTTGTAATCTCGGGCGATGAGTTTATATTTTAAACTTATATTGCTTTCATAGTAAAACATTACCCGAGGTCACAACGTGCATGTTACTTGTGTTATACATATATTAACTGCTTCACTCAGTCTTCCATGGACTGACACCCCACCTTTCAGGTACTTGAGAGAGCAGTCGTTTGCTAGGCGGGAGTCGAGTCAGGTCGCATCTCCACGGAGTCTAGCATTTCATTTCATGTACAGAACTTTAGATATTATGTTTTGATGTTACTTTCACATGCTGGATTGTGATGTGAGCAACATGCAAGGAATGTTAATGTATTGGTAGATATATTACCTATAATAAACTACTCGGTGCTTCCGCTTCATCTTATCGCATGTTTAGTTTAGTTCCCGCCTAGCTTGTTGGTATTGCATTGTCACCCGTTCGCTATAGCTTGGATTTATGTATGGATTCTCCATTTCATATGTGGATTAAGGCTATAGTGCGGGGGTGTGGCACCTCCACGTGTAAGGGGTGTTACAGGTGATATCACCGGTGACGAGACGGGGAAGTCTGGCGGAGAGGTGGGCGAAAGGAAAGAAATTCTACCGCTACTGAATCGCAAGAAGAAAAATGGGATTTTTAGGTCAGAGTTAGGGTTTTATTCTTATATAGTATCCATATTCGTTGGGTGGGTCGGGTGAGTTGGGTGGGTTCCGGGTTGTTGGGTCAACCGAATGATATTTCGGGTCAACCTGAAACCCACCCAAAATTTCTCTCTCATCCTCGGGTCATTTGCAGGTCCGACCCGATTTTAACCCGACCCGCAAAGCCCCCAACCCTAACCTGATATTTTAGCGGGTGGGTCGAATTGGGTTTTCGGGTCGGGTCAGGTTTTGACACCCCTATATAGCCTACAGATATAACATCATAAGATGGATGGGAACAAAGATGAAGCCATAAAGTGCTTGAAAATTGCAAAGAATTCCATCAAATCAGGGGACAGAACTTAGCCAACAGGGTTGGTCCAAGTGGTTAATGGATTCATTCTCAAGGGCGAGGTCCCGGGTTCGAATCCGCTTGGGTGTGCGTGTGTTAAAAAAAATTAGGGTACAGAACTCATGCCTTCAAATTTCTCAATAAAACTCACAGATTAGATCCATCCATTGAAATTGATAAATTTTTATCAAAGCTCAACACTTTACAACCAGAAGATAAGAACCCGAATGAAACCACCAACGAAAAACCTTTCCATCCTCTACCGAATGGGCCTCGTCGCAGGGCTTCCTCATCTGGTTCAACATCATCCTCTTCTTCCGAGCAGGTCGTTCTGGTTAGAGAGATCAAAAGAAAAAAGGACTATTATGAGATATTAGGTCTAGGAATTGGAAAGAACTCTAGTGCTGAAGATATTCGCAAGGCATATAGGAAATTGTCTTTAAATGTCCATCCCGATAAAAATAGGGTGTCAGGGGCAGAAGATTCATGTATGAAAGTATCAAGGGCTTTCCAATATTTGAGTAATGAAGAAAGCCGGAGAAAATATGATCTTGAGATATCACCTGCAAACAGAAGTGTTCGGGTTAGCGAAACCGTAAGCTCAGTTTCTAGGAGCGGAGCAATTGTAGCTGGATGGAGATGGAGTGTGCGATCATAATCATAACTTTTGGAGTTAATGGTCACGTGCTATTTTAGTTTGATCCGCCCTGGAGCATGAAGATGCTTATGATGATGTTGAGAGATAGTGTTGGAAATCAGCTTTGTGATAGTACCAGATTATCAAATATGAGGGATAATCAGATTTTGCGATATACATATAATGTACAACATGGATAAGTGATTCAAAACATAACCGCAAATACCAACATGTCCAATATACTAGTGGAATAACCAGAATACAGATTTTGCATACTTGTCATAATGTAAGTTCCAATAGAGTGCAAAATCATATGAGGATAAATACCGGTAATGTACCATAAACATATTCACATGATTACGAAGATCAGAACAATACTATAAAAGGTAAACCGAGAGACTTATCGTTTGATTTGACTAAATTATGGCAAATGCTGACTCTCCTGAAAGAAGTATTCGCCCCACTACCGGTGTGTTGGGATGTCACGAAGCTCCTTTCAGGATAAGACAGTCAAGAGATTTTCGAATTACAGATACGCACGATCTCAGGAGAATCTCACTTCGGCTACTAACCAGAGCTCTTATGACAGAGTGTGGTGTCTGGTTGGTACTTCAGAAAACGTGTTATATGTGTGGAAATATGTTTTCTGATTGAACCTCACAAGTACCAGTGCGTGTGTGTTCTATGCCAGAGTGTATTTTTCAGTACCAAACTATAAATCTATCTAAACTTCTAACTCTTCCTAATTCACCAAATTTTACATACTTGTCTCTATATTTCTCTCTCATATTCTATGGTATGGAACTGCAGTGTAACAGCCCTGCAGATATTATCTCACCTGCAGATATTGTCCCGCTACTGGATTCCCTAGGCACGGGTTTTGTTTCTCCCAATGGCTAAGATCACCATCCAGGAAAACACATCTGAAAGGGAAAGGTATCCACCCCCTTATAAAGGAGGTTTCGTTCCCCTCTCCAACCGATGTGGGACAAGCACCTTAGGCTATTACAGTCCACCCCCCCTTAGAGGGCCCAGCGTCCTTACTGGTTTGAGTAGATGTGTTGGTCATGGGTTCAAACCCCATGCATACACACATAATATGATGGGGGTTGATTTTCGGATAGTGATTCATGGGTTCAAACCCCATACATACACACATAATATGATAGGGGTTGATTTTCGGATAGTGATGGGCCGGTGTGCCAGCGATGACGCTGGACCCTCTTGGGGGGGGGGTTGGACTGTAATAGCCTAAGGTGCTTGTCCCACATCGGTTGGAGAGGGGAACGAAACCTCCTTTATAAGGGGGTGGATACCTTCCCCTTGCAGACGCGTTTTCCCGGATGGTGATCTTAGCCATTGGAAGGAGCAAAACCGGCACCTAAGGAATCCATTGGCGGGACAGTATCTGCAGGCGGGTTTTCGGGCTGTTACAAATGGTATCAGAGCCGGGGCCCGGGCCAGTGTGCCAACGAGGACGCTGGGTCCTCTTGGGGGGGTGGACTGTAATAGCCTAAGGTGCTTGTCCCACATCGGTTGGAGAGGGGAACGAAACCTCCTTTATAAGGGGGTGGATACCGTTCCCTTACAAACGCGTTTTTCCGGATGGTGATCTTAGCCATTGGGAGGAACAAAACCCGTGCCTGGGAATCCAGTGGCGGGATAATATATGCAGGAGGGTTTTCGGGCTATTTCATGCAGATTTATAGGACACAAACCATGGCATACATGGCTATTAATTGTCTTTTTTATGGTAGGTCATAACCTCACAATTAATACAGTTATAATGCAATAGACTCACAAAAACGTCTGGAACGTTTTGTAAAGAGACCAGCACATGAACAAGGCCTTCAATGCCATACAATTAACATTGTAACTGTCTGGTATCAACTTTATTTCAAATTCAAAATAAATGTCCAGCAATAAAACTCATGTTTATACTTACCAATATGCAATTGTTAGTGTATAGCATAATATACAACACTTAATTGCAAATAAAGTATAAGCATCTTAATATATCATGTGGACTATAACATTCTACAAAGTTCAAGTCTTTATTACTTTCAATTTATTTATTATTAGTTTAGGGACTTTATTCTATGGATTCCTACTAAAAATTTTGGTATTCCTCCAAAAATAAACTCGTCCACAATGTCAAATTCCAACAGATAGAGCCACCAATAGCTTTAAATTAACTGGAAGTTTCAGACTGAAATATTAATATCAAGGTAAAATGATTCTTCTGCCAAAACAAGATTACTTGGAAGCTGATAATGAGTTGAGGACTTTTATACAAAGGTTAAAATCATTGAGAATCTTGCCCATGCCCATCTTGGTTGAATTTATTTAAAATATTCTTTTTCCCTTGCAGACTGAATTTAGCTATTATTTGCACTTTGAGTTTCTTTTTGTTCCTAAAAGAAAGTTATATTAAGAAAAACAATAAATAAATGTCATGAAAAATATAAAAACATGTTAGTTCTATTTAAAAAATTATCGAATATTATTTGGATTAATTAGTAACTATTTGATTTTAAGTTAATTTATTTAACTTTTTCTTATACTTAGAAAATATTTTCTTTCTTAGTTTATATGTAGTTGGATTTTGTTAAATATCCAATTCAATTTGTCTACTACAATAGATTATTCTAGTTAATTAAAAACTCTTTTTTAGAGTTGTTAAATAGTATAATGTATTCTTATATTTTCTTGGGCTTTACCAATAACCTAGGGATCTTACAATATTTTAGTAAATATAGAAATTGGTATAATAAATAACTAATACATTGGTTTATAATAAAGAAACTATCTCATTATACTCTTATTTTATTTAAGATTTAAAATTTTGTTTATTACTTTTTCTATTTTTGATGAAAATGTTAATTTTTGTATATTCTATTATAAATGAAAAAATATTGAATTAAGGATAATTACCCATGAAAATACTCAAGTAAAACTATGTATATTAGTGTAACGCTAATTTTCTCTATAATATGTCAACAGGGGTTGGATTAAGTGGTTAATAGATTCATTGCCTAAGTGCTCTACAATATACCAATAAGTGTTGGTTCAAGTGGTTAATGATTTTTTTTTTGTTAAGCGGGTAATGAGTTTATTGGCTAGGTGTTACATTTGATAATTACGAGGATAAATAAGACTTGCAGAAAGTTTTTTTTTTTTTAACACCCCCCTCCCCCCCCCCCCCCCCCCCCCCCCGGTGGCTAATAGAATTTGAACGCGGGACTTAACCTTCGTGAACTAACAATCTAACCACTTGGACCAACCCTTGTTGGCAAGACTTGCAGAAAGTTCAAGAAAGCAAAGCGTATTTTTTCCGTAAAAGATCAGATTAATGAAATATAATTATAACTTTAAATCTTATTTATGTGGGCATTATTTTGCAAATTTCAACATTTGTGGTTGTATTAATTTTAAGGGTTCCGCTTATTTCACATGCATTTATAAGATTTTTTCTCTCAAATAACTAATTATCTTCTTCTTTTCATATATAATTTTCTCTTAAATAATAGTTAATATAAAATAGAACCCCAATTATTAATATTATTATATAAAAATTCAAGAATATAAAACAATGACTAGTAAAATAGAATCATAAAATTTATTGGGAAAGAATCTAACTAAAATTTAAAGTAATGACGAGAAAAATAAGATCAAGAAATTAACCGGATTGAAATTCAAACAATTGAATTTCTTGGCAAAGAACCGAATTGAAATTCAAAGTAAACCAAGGCAGTAAAACCAAAAATAAATAAAAAATTTCACAACATAAAGAATTTTACAAGAATTCATAATAAAACTAAAAGTAAATAAAAAATTTCACTTTAAAATAAAAAACTCACAACAACGTACAAAGATCAAGAACATGACAAAATCAAAAATAAATTAAGAACTCAACAAAATAAAAAATAAATCAATAATTCATAGCTACTTATAAGGATATTATTAAAAGATTCCCATAATTAGAATAATTCATAGCAACGAATATGAGCGGTAACGTCCACGTACGGCTCCGTGAGAAGGGCGGTGGACAGAAATGGCCTTGTTGTACCTCACTCTCGTCTTCAATGGGGTCTGCTCTTTTTTTTCTTTTTTTTGGGAGAGTATGCCAATATGATCTTAATGAGGTGCGGGGCTTTGCATCTGACATTCGTTGGGCTTCCCTTTTCGGGAGCCTGCGTCCCGGCGTTTTTGTGCAATAAACCCCTCCGGACGACGAATATAATTAGAAGATCCCAATGATTAAAAGAATGTTGCTTGATAAATTATTAATCGCGAGAATAACATTTTTAATTTTTTTTTCTATAAACTCTTGTTTTCAACCATATTTTTACTCTCTTAAAATCACTCTCTGTTTCGAAATGCCTCTTCGTTTTTTTTTTTCTTTTCGATTTTTTATAAAGACGTTTTGTGTGATCAAGTATTTATACTATAATTTTTTTTTCTTGGGCATACTAAATGTTACCGGTACTATATTGTAATTTGTTAATGTAGGTATACAAGTAATAGACTAACCTTTTTGCGGAAGCGAATTGATTGCTGCCTTAAGCCCACTGTTATCTAGACTGTAATCTTCTCTTTAGGTGACTACTAGAGTCACCGTCGTTTCCACACCCCAAATCTTAGTCTTGGATGATGGACTACGTAAAGAGAACAGAGAGAGTTTTCTGTGGTGTTTTTTGTCTCGTGTGTCCAACTTATCTCACAGATAAGTTTATTATATAGAGAATAGAACTGCTCTATTCTATAGGTGAGTGCCACGACAGTTATAGAAACTGCTCCCTAATCTTTAGGGATGTGGCCGACCCCACCTTTTAACTACAGCTCCCACTCGGCCACATAAGCCACTTAATTATACAAAATAATTTTATAACAATGTCTCTCTTACGTTTCATACAAGAAATGGGGTGTGCGACCAAAAAGTAACAATTAATGTTATATTAAGTCATCACCGAACTAACATAACATTTTCTCATCTACGATACCCTAAATCATTCAAGTCATCACCAATAGCATACAATATCCCTTTATGCTATATCGATATTATATGACTATAACTCATATAGTTGTCCGGACTAATATGGTGAAGGTGAAATGATTATTCCCTAGACACCACGACAATGCATCTTAGATCGACTGCTTTCCTATTGTGCACCGCTGGACTGTATAAATCTTAGCCCTTGGAAAAACACAATAAAGTAGCATCATCGAACTTCGACTTCAAGTAATAGTTTTAGGTCGAAGAGCATCGGTCATATGGACACATAAGTCTGCAAGGTCACATAGTGACAAAGGAAGGGAATCCATTATCACCCTTGTAACGGTCGTCAAAGAGCACACATAGTATGATATGTATGTCATGGCATAACTCCCACTAAAGGAAGCACGTTACGTATCTATACCATGCGAATTCAAACTCTAGATTTTTTACTCAAAAATCTAACTTGAACCTCTGGATCAAACACACTCAGTGTTCATCTACCATTCTGAATTCGACTTTAAGGCTTTATTATGAAAATACGAAATTCCATACTCGACTCATCTAGAGTCTCATCTTAGACTGACTAAGGCGACTACTAAGTTTATCATTATTATCCTTACAACACAAGTAAGATAATATTCCAATGTTACACACACCTAGTGTTAACATGGTTCAATCTCATCCTGATCGCGACTCATGTATCAGGGCGATTACTCGTGTGACAGAGTGAATCAAAAGCCTCGTGACTATTTTATGTGCGTAATAAAACAATTACGTACGCAAAAGAATTGGACAAGAAATAACGATTTTATTTCAATAATGCTCAACACAAATAAAAAGTCCAGTACATAATAAAATTGATCCAACACACTAAATCCTTTGCAATCCTAGGCTTAACATATAGGCTTTAAAAGCAACCCTAGGAATAGGTTTAGTTAATGGATCAACAATCATTTTATTAGTGGATATATACTTAAAGACAACTTCATTCTTCTGTATGGCATCTCGTACGAAATGATAACACCTCTTGATTTGCTTGGTCTTTCGATGGAATTTCGGAACTTTGCCAAATTGGATGGCAGCCGTATTGTCACATCTTATTTCTGTAGGTTCATCAACCCCCCAGGTGAGGTTGAGGTCCTTTAGAAACTCTTTCAGCCAAATCGCCTCCTGCGTGGCAAGATAACATGCAACATACTCTGCTTCCATGGTTGATAAGGTTATTCAGTCTTGCTTCTTACTGCACCACGATACGGCTCCTCCACCAAGGATGAAAATGTATCCGGAGGTGGACTTAGATTCATCTACATCACCTCCCCAATCGGCATCCGAATACCCCTTCAGTCTCAAGTCCCCACATTGATAGCAAAGGACTATGTAACACCCCGGAGTGGAGGGCTCCACATCCCCCGCACCATAGCCCAATACGGGTAACAAAATGGGAACTCCGCTCCCGCATTGAACCATTGCGAACGGGTGACAAACAAAATTCACCTCTAGGCTAGGCGGTCTAGACCCTGAACAGAGTGCGCAACAAAATGAATCGAAAGTGCGGAAGCTATAGGATCACATAACATAACCAATCACAGACATATAAGTTTAAAACAAGATATACATATTGCAACAAGCTTTGCCCACCCCGGGCCAATAGAAATATTCAAGCTTCAAATTACAGAACATAACTCATAATTATTTATACGTAGTACCAAAGCGGGAAAGTAAATATGCGAATGCAAGGACTCTACAACGACTCGAACAACTCCCAAGACTCGAAAAACGACCGCCGCCTAGCCAAACTCTCAACCGAGCACCT
This sequence comes from Lantana camara, assembly GCA_037501455.1. Lineage (NCBI taxonomy): Eukaryota > Viridiplantae > Streptophyta > Magnoliopsida > Lamiales > Verbenaceae > Lantana > Lantana camara. The sequence goes on from CM074859.1 coordinate 46,691,015, forward strand.
GCAAAGCTCAAAACAAAAGGGGAAAAAAGAACGAAGCAGCGAGGGTCAGTCCTAGAGACTGGTGAGGGGGCTACACACGCACACATACGTATAAGTAGGAGCATAGCATATTCAAATCGAAAATGTTCATGAACCGGGAGTGGTTTTTGCACTCCAAAAGGTTATAACCCGTGATACTATATATATAAACAAAGAAAGGTTTAGGGCCGAAGGCCAAAGTCAACCAAGTTTTAAAAGTTATAAGTCCACCCCGTTTCACAAACCGTATCGGATACAAAAGTAAAACACAAACATAACAACACGGCGAGAACGAGTTCTCACACGCTTACTCAAACCAAAGCAAAACTCATAAAACAATCCCATCTTTACACCATTGGGGAAGAGAGGTGCCCCTCTCAACCTTCCACTGAACGAAACTTGTGAACCGGAGGATCCCGCCCGGTTCCTTCGACGGCCAACCTTAAAGTGCTCTGTTGGCATAGTAGAACTAAGTCTCCCGTAAATGGAGTCGTGTTGATGAGAGAGCCCGGCGACCCCATGGCCTACCCGAGATCACATACCACTTATCCGGGGCCCACACACAGATCACAGAACTCACACACACAACTCACAAAGCTTATACTTATCACGAAAAGCTTATCACATGCACACCAACCCTTTTCAAAACGAAAGAACAACAATAACTTACTTATACATAAAATTCGTTTTCAAACGTTTTATAACAAAAAGACCAATTCCCACAAATTACATATCAAACACGTATCTAAGTATATATATACATAGAGGTCACATGCGGGCCTGAAATCACATATAGGGTTGTAGGTCATAATAACTAAAAGAAAGAAACCTCACCTCAGAGAAGCAATGGGAACAAAGGGAGCAAACGGACGTCTAAAAGACAACCTCGCCAACCAAGGAACGAACCTAAAGGCAAAACAAAGACAAAAGACAAACTTAGACTCAATATAAACCACATTAGACGCTCGGCGGATGCGTATGTATGTTTATGATGCAAAGAATATGAAATGAATCCACATTAGGTCATATAGGAGCATTCAAGACATAAAAGGTCCTATCTCATAACCGAGGGCAAGGAATAAACCATAAATTCACTAGATCAAGCTTAACACATCATACAACAAGTTAATCATGCATACACATCATAAACGAGGCAAGAAAGATCAACAGGAAGCAACGAAACGACGAAAGAAACTCCTCCCGGCCATCACCTACTAAGTGGACACGGCCTCGTCCAAAATGCAAAGGAATCGGACACGGCCGTGTCTGGTTTAAATAAAATCAGGACCCAAAGTCGAGAGCTTGACACGGCCGTGTCCATTTCCAGTTATAACACGACACGGCCGTGTCATGCGTTCGGGGCTGAAAAAAATAACGTAGCAACAGTTCAGTTTTGGAGAGAAAAACAGGGGATTTCGGTGCAAGCCTTGGGGAGTCTCTTATGCCATTGAAAACACATATAACAAGCATGAAAATAACACTAAGTCATCAACAATTCATTCCATACAAGTAGCAACAAGTTCAGCCACAAAATTACAAGCATACAAGGCATAAAAGGGAAAGAAATATCAAGCTATCATCCAATCCTCAAGCATTCATCAATGGCCAAACACTTATATCTCAACTACCATGAAAGGAGATGCAATAAATTCTAAGAATCAAGTCATAGAAGCAATATATCATCACCCAAACTCAAGAGAATCAAGAAAGAAGCAAGAATCATCAAATTCATCCAATCTCTACTATTCACATGCTTGCCAAAACTCATCAATCCACCAATGAAATCAGCTCAAATCCACATAAAAGAGATAAGAGAGAGTGTAGATTACAATCATAAACTTACCTTTCGAATTTGAGAAGCTATGGATGTGATTTGAGCTCAAAATCTTCAAAAATGGCCAAAAGGGTTTCTCTTCTCTTCCTTCTCCTTGGAGCTGATCGTTTCTTGTGGGAGAGAGGAGAATGGCTCGGTTTTGGCAGCAAAAGGGACAATAGAGAGCTTAACTCAAGGTACAAGTCTTGGTTAAAAGCTTGGTTAGGGTTTAAGTGGGGTCCACAAAGCTTAATTAGGTCGAAAGGTAGTTCTTAGGCGTAAAGGGCTAATTTCGGTTGAAAAACGGGGAATCAAATGGGCTTAGAAAAATATGAATCTTGATTCTTCATCTTTATTTCTTTGTTATGAATCCAACACATCTTCCGGAATTCGAATCCGAATTCCCGAGCTCAAGTTACGCCTTCCGGAACACAGGGTGCGCTAAAGCTCGTTAGGCCCTTATGTCCCTAAAACATAAAACGGTTTCAAAACCGTATCAAACGAACTAAAAAACAAGTGACGAACATAAAGACGCATCCATAACACATAGAAGTCACGCATAGCACGTAATCACAAAAACCAAAAATGAAAACGGACACAAACGGGGCAAGATCAAAACAAAGAGAGCAAATACATGCAAATAAATCACATAAGGTCAAATAAGTTTCAAGTAATTCAAATATATCACATAGAAGTATAATAAACACTTAATTCACATAATTAAATAATTAAAAGCGCACATAGCTCACCCGTGAAGGCATACCTGGAAAGGTCGGACGAGCGGGATGTTACAAACTCCCCTCCTTCAAAAGGACCTGTCCTCAGGTCCTAAAGAGAGACCTAAGAGGACACTTGAATGAGCTCGACTCCACGCTTCCACTGCGCTACTCTGGTCCAAGAGTTGTAATCTCCTCGGGATATTGCTTCCTTAATAAGAAATAAGGAAGACTTCTCATGTCTCGATTACTCGGTGGTACTCACCAAATCCGAGTGAATCCCCTTAGTTTAGCAAATTTTGGTTTGCTCCCACTTCTGATTAAAATTGAAAAGTAGTTGGGGAAACTACCGGTTCTTGATTTTCGGTCTTCTACCGAAAGCTCTTTAGATATTGCTACACTAAGTCTACAATGTCTCTTCTTATGCCAATACCATTACCGGCTCTTCAAGTCTCGAACCATGAGTGGAATTAGTCTCGTGACTAAGCACTTCTTCAGACATAGGCCTTAACCCTCCGTTAGCTACGCACAACCGAAGTCTTCCTTAGTACCTCGATTGTAATGGAGAAGTTTGAGTATCCTCGTGTAATCAAGGTAATCTCTTCAAAAAGCCTTATCCACTCGAACCATGCCTCTTCCTTGTCTTTCATGTCATGGGACGACACTTGTACAACGAGAAACCTCCTGTTGACTCCCGATGACACTAGAGACTTAATCTCTGAGGCAATTCTCGGTTCTTTCTACCAAAATGCGTAGTTGACCATACCCTTGTTGGAACCACACTCGGCAAAGACCACAGAATACTAAAGGAGGACTAACGACTCCCCGAAGCAAGTAAAAAGGTTATTTATCTTCCACAGTTAACCTATGCAGCTCACGGTAATATACTTATCCTAAATCCCGTCTTCTTCTTAGATGGGACTAAGATACTCCACAAAGAAGTATTCACAAGGATGAAATTACCTTCTAAGAGCTCGTCAATTACGACTTAACTCCAACAACCTCGCTAGAGTCCACTGGAAGAGAAACTCCAAACATAAAATAATTCTGGGATAAAGATCACGACAACCTTAATGTCCTCATTGGGTGGAAACGAATTCCTTCTTCAAAGAAACGCCAAAGGTGGCTTACTTCGATCTTTGTCTCCTTAAGCTTGGCTCGACCTCTAAGTTAACTCAAAGGAAAGCCACGAAGCTTATCGCACCGTCCCGGAATTAGCAACCACTTCTACAAAGGATATCAACGGGCTAGCCTTCCATCTAACACCCGTAGATACCGTTGAGCCCCGAATGGACCTCCTACAAACAACTACCCATGCCTATGGTAACACCGTTACCTTAACAGAACTAGGCGCCTTCAAGAACAACCGTCGGAAGAGAACCACCACCAGGAAAGCTCGGCCCTCGCTAAACACCAAACACTCGACACTCTTCTCACCAACCTCTCTCCAAAGAGAGAGACAACACAAAAGAGAAAAAAAAAGGGAAACCACAAGCAAGCAAGTAATAACAAAGACACACAAGCACCGAGAACAACAAGAAAAAGAAAAGTAACACCAATTAAAAGAAAATGCATGTATGTAGTGCCACGAATGTTTGGTGTACCTTTCACCATGGTAAAATGTTGATCTCGCCATCAAGCTCCTCGCCTCCACTTGCATCAACTCGGACCTATCTTGGAGTCTTGGAATTCCGGCTCTTTGTAGTCCTTGAATGCTTAGTCTTCGGGCAACTTTCCACCTTATGTCCCGGTTCCCCACACTTGTAACATCTCCCAAGTTTCTTTCGGCAAACTTCTTCGGTGTGGTTAGGGCCTTGACAATAAGAGAATTGATTTATCTCCAATGGAAGAGGTATCAAATCCATCTTTGGTAGTTGAATTTTCTTCTTCTTCTTAGTGTAGTCGACATCTTGAAATTCTTGGGTTTCCTCTCGGAACCTAGGCCTCTTGTTTGAGTTTAAGCTTGATCCTGGATTATATTCCACCTTAGAAATGTGAAGCTTCATCTCTTGCTTATTCACTTCATCTTGAACCAGTCTTCTAACTTCCTCGGACCATTCATGCACCGGTGAACCTCGAAAAGCTTGTTGAATCTCGTCTCTACGCCTTTGTATATATCCCCGGACCTTGGGGCAATCTTGGTTAGCTCTCGAGTTTTCTAGCTCCATTACAAGATCATCCAGCATCTTCACTTCTTGCTCAAGATCTAGGAATTCTTGAAGTCTTCTAATCAATTCATTGGGAGGGATATACTTATAGCAAAATTCTCGGATAAACCTTTCCCAATTGAGCTCTTCTCCAGACTTCTTTAAATGTGACCTTATTTCCTTGAACCATTTTGAAGCTTCACCTTGTAGTAAACGGGAAGTGTATCTTACTTTCTCTTGTGAAGTTCCCAGACAACTTCCCCAAATCCACAATATCCTGGATAGCCACTCCTCGGCTTCAATACTATCGCCCCCAAGCCACTTCGGTGGATTAAAGCCTTCAAACTTCTTTGAGACCGAAGAAACTTGTTTCTCTTGTCATCCTTTTGATGATGTATTTTGGTACAAAGAAGTCATCCTGAGATAAGAAAAATGATTCCAATATATAGATGCATGTAGGGTTCAGTACATGTTCATGTGAACTATTAACATAATTAAGCCAAATAATTCAAGTAATTCACGTAAGAGATGAGAGTGAATGCAAACAATCACATAATCCTAAGCCGAACGACCTAGACAAACCTGACATGACGCTAGAGCTCGGGTTTTGCAACCCAGAGCTCTGATACCACTTACAGATGTAACACCCCGGAGCGGAGGGCGCCACATCCCCCGCACCATAGCCCAATACGGGTAACAAAATGGGAACTCCGCTCCCCCATTGAACCATGGCGAACGGGTGACAAACAAAATTCACCTCTAGGCTAGGCGGTCTAAACCCTGAACAGAGTGCGTAATAAAAAGAATCGAAAGTGCGGAAGCTACAGGATCACATATCATAACCAATTACAGGCATATAAGTTTAAAACAAGATATACATATTGTAACAAGCTTTGCCCACCCCGGGCCAATAGAAATTTTCAAGCTTCAAATTACAGAACATAGCTCATAATTGTTTATACGTAGTACCAAATATACATAGTACCAAAGCGGGAAAGTAAATATACGAATGCAAGGACTCTACAACGACTCGAACAACTCCCAAGACTCGAAAAACGACCGCCGCCTAGCCAAACTCACAACCGAGCACCTGCAAAGCTCAAAACAAAAGGGGAAAAAAGAAAGAAGCAGCGAAGGTCAGTCCTAGAGACTGGTGAGGGGGCTACACACGTACACATACATATAAGTAGGAGCATAGCATATTCAAATCGAAAATGTTCATGAACCGGGTGTGGTTTTTGCACTCCAAAAGGTTGTAACCCGTGATACTATATATATAAACAAAGAAAGGTTTAGGGCCGAAGGCCAAAGTCAACCATGTTTTAAAAGTTATAAGTCCACCCCGTTTCACAAACCGTATCAGATATAAAAGTAAAACACAAACGTAACAACACGGCGAGTACGAGTTCTCACACCAAAGCAAAACTCATAAAACAATCCCACCTTTACACCATTGGGGAAGAGAGGTGCCCCTCTCAACCCTCCACAAAACGAAACTTGTGAACCGGAGGATACCGCCCGGTTCCTTTGACGGCCAACCTTAAAGTGCTCCGCCGGCATAGGAGAACTAAGTCTCCCGTAAATGGAGTCGTGTTGATGAGAGAGCCCGGCGACCCCATGGCCGACCCGAGATCACATACCACTTCTCCGGGGCCCACACACAGATCACAGAACTCACACACACAACTCACAAAGCTTATACTTATCACGAAAAGCTTATCACACACGCACACCAACCCTTTTCAAAATGAAAGAACAACAATAACTTACTTATACATAAAATTCGTTTTCAAACGTTTTATAACAAAAAGGCCAATTCCCACAAATTACATATCGAACACGTATCTAAGTATATATATACGTATAGGTCACATACGGGCTTGAAATCACATATAGGGTTGTAGGTCATAATAACTAAAAGAAAGAAACCTCACCTCCGAGAAGCAACGGGAACAAAGGGAGCAAACGGACGTCTAAAAGACAACCTCGCCAACCAAGGAACGAACCTAAAGGCAAAAAAAAAGACAAAAGACAAACTTAGACTCAATATGAACGACATTAGACGCTCGGCGGATGCGTATGTATGTTTATGATGCAAGAATATGAAATGAATCCACATTAGGTCATATAGGAGCATTCAAGGCATAAAAGGTCCTATCTCATAACCGAGGGCAAGGAATAAACCATAAATTCACGAGATCAAGCTTAACACATCATACAACAAGTTAATCATGCATACACATCATAAACGAGGCAAGAAAGATCAACAGGAAGCAACGAAACGACGAAAGAAACTCCTCCCGACCATCACCTACTAAGTGGACACGGCCTCGTCCAAAATGCAAAGGAATCGGACACGGCCGTGTCCGTTTAAATAAAATCAGGACCCAAAGTCGAGAGCTTGACACGGCCGTGTCCATTTCCAGTTATAACATGACACGGCCGTGTCATGCGTTCGGGGCTGAAAAAAATAACGCAGCGGTATTTCAGTTTTGGAGAGAAAAACAGGGGTTTCGGTGCAAGCCTTGGGGAGTCTCTTATGCCATTGAAAACACATATAACAAAGATGAAAATAACACTAAGTCATCAACAATTCATGCCATACAAGTAGTCACAAGTTCAACCACAAAATTAGAAGCAAACAAGGCATAAAAGGGAAAGAAATATCAAGCTATCATCCAATCCTCAAGCATTCATCAATGGCCAAACACTTATATCTCAACTACCATGAAAGGAGATGCAATAAATTCTAAGAATCAAGTCATAGAAGCAATATATCATCACCCAAACTCAAGAGAATCAAGAAAGAAGCAAGAATCATCAAATTCATCCAATCTCTACTATTCACATGCTTGCCAAAACTCATCAATCCACCAATGAAATCAGCTCAAATCCACATAAAAGAGATAAGAGAGAGTGTAGATTACAATCATAAACTTACCTTTCAAATTTGAGAAGCTATGGATGTGATTTGAGCTCAAAATCTTCAAAAATGGCCAAAAGGGTTTCTCTTCTCTTCCTTCTCCTTGGAGCTGATCATTTCTTGTGGGAGAGAGGAGAATGGCTTGGTTTTGGCAGAAAAAGGGACAAGAGAGGGCTTAACTCAAGGTACAAGTCTTGGTTTAAAGCTCGGTTAGGGTTTAAGTGGGGTCCACAAAACTTAATTAGGTCAAAAGGTAGTTCTTAAGCGTAAAGGGCTCGTTTCGGTTGAAAAACGGGGAATCAAATGGGCTTAGAAAAATATGAATCTTGATTCTTCATCTTGATTTCTTCGTTACGAATCGAACACATCTTCCGGAATTCGAATCCGAATTCCCGAGCTCATGTTACGCCTTCCGGAACATAGGGTGCGCTAAAGCTCGTTAGGCCCTTATGTCCCTAAAACATAAAACGGTTTCAAAACCGTATCAAACGAATTCAGAAACAAGTGACGAACATAAAGACACATTCATAACACATATAAGTCACGCATAGCACGTAATAACAAAAACCGAAAACGAAAACGGACATAAACGGGGCAAGAACAAAACAAAGAGAGCAAATACGTGCAAATAAATCACATAAGGTCAAATAAGTTTCAAGTAATTCAAATATATCACATAAAAGTATAATAAACACTTAATTCACATAATTAAATAATTAAAAGCGCACATAGCTCAACCGTGAAGACGTACCTAGAAAGGCCGGACGAGCGGGATGTTACAGACTAAGTCACTGGTATCGTGAAGGTATCGTATGATTCTCTTGACCGCTTGCCAATGAGCAGGTCCTGGGTTACTTTGATAACTGCTCACCAAACCAACCGCAAAACAGATGTTAGGCCTTGTACATAACATGGCATACATCAAGCTCCCTACGGCACTAGCATAAGGAACATTGCTCATTTGCTCTTTTTCTTTATCTGTTTTAGGGCATTGATGAAGGCTTAAAGTTAGACCCTTCTCAACTGGAGTATCAACGGGTTTGGAATAATGCATTCGAAAGCGTTCCAAAATTTTCTTAATATAAGTTTCTTGAGACAAACCAAGAAGTTTCTTAGGACGATTTCTCATTATTTCAACGCCAAGGACATACCTTGCCTCACCCATTTCCTTCATCTAAAAAATAGAGGACAACCACTGTTTAGTTGCATTGATCATCTCCATGTTGTTCTTAGCCAAAACAATGTCATCAACATACAGAGAAAGAAACATAATCCCTTCTGTAGTTTTCTTGACATACACACAATAGTCTTCATCTACCATATTTAAGCCAAAATTAGAAATGGCTTCATGGAATCTAAAGTACCATGATCTGGAAGACTGCTTTAGACTATATATGGATCTCTTTAAACGACAAACTTTGTCTTCTTGACCTTTTGATACAAAACCAATAGGTTGATCCATATAAATCTCTTCCTCAAGGTTACCATTGAGGAAAGCAGTCTTTACATCCATTTGGAATAATTCTAAATCCAAATGGGCAACCAGGGCTAGGAGTAGGCGAATCGAGGCGAGTCTCACCATAAAAGAAAAAGTCTCTTCATAGTCTATACCCTCAATTTGGGTAAAACCCTTTACCACTAGTCGGGCCTTGAATTTATCAATTGACCCATCCGCTTTGCGTTTTATCTTGAAAACCCATTTGTTTCCAATTGATTTACGCTTAGGTGGAAGGTCAACTAAATCCCAAACCTTATTCTTAGTCATTGATTCCATCTCATCCCTCATAACATCCATCCATTCAGAATTATTCGGTGAATTCACAGCCTCCTTAAAGGAAGAAGGCTCCTCAATTTCTAAAGGAGTGCATAGAAATATTTCCTCTTCAAACTGAAAGTATTGTCGAGGAATTCTTCCACGTTCACTTCTTTGTATTGTAAGACCTTGATTACTTGTTTGTTCGAGCATCGAATCTCTCCTACTATCCCTTGGTGGTGTGGGGGCTTGAACATTTGGACCCACCTCATGTTCAGATTGATTTTCATTGACAAACAAGTTTCCACTATCCGGGATTGTAGGATCACTCCCACTGTCTCCCTCATGCAGTGGAATTGTATTATCCTTGGTGATTTGGTGAGTTCTCATATCCCTCCCCTCACCAAGAGATAACTCATCATTCGGTTGTAACTCATTCAACTCAAGGTCTCGTTTGATTTCACCGATACTCGGAAACTCATTCTCAAGAAATTCTACATTGCATGAATCTATTTCCGTCATGCTACCATCTGGATGTTCACCGAACATCACATATCCTTTTGAATGTTCGGGATATCTTATGAACACCATCTTAGTGGCTATTGGACCAAGTTTTCCATGTTTGTGGTTTGGATTGTGCACAAAGCCAACCGAACCCCATGGGCTTAAGTGGTCCAAGGAAGGTTTTCTACCATTCCATAACTCATATGGCGTGGCGGGCACATTTTTACTTGGTACACGGTTATGTATATACACTGCCGTAAGCAATGCATCTGCCCAATAACTGATCGGGAGACTGGCTTGCGCCATCATAGATCTAACCATGTTAAGTAAAGTACGTTTCTTTCGTTTCGCAATACCATTTTGTTGTGGAGTTCTAGGAATAGTAAGTTGTCTGCGTATACCCTTTCCTTCACAATACTCTATGAATATATCAGGGAGATATTCACGATCTCGATCGGTTCGAAGAGTTTTAACTTTTCATTCCAATTACGTCTCTACTTCCACCACAAAACGTTTAAACACATCTAATGCTTTGTGGCGGTGAGATAATAGATACACATACCCATATCGTGAATAATCATCTATTAGATAAGGAAATAAATAGCACCATGACGTCCTTTGACGTTCATAGGTCCACATATGTCATAATGGATTAATTCTAAGGGAGTTGATACTCTCGAAGCCTTACCAAAAGGTTTTCGAGTTGCCTTACCAGCTAAACATGACTCACATTTAGGTAACTTAACCTTAGTAAGTCGGTCTAAAAGAACCTTCTTTAGCTAGTCGACTCATTCTATCTTAGCCTATGTGGCCGAGTCTAGAATGCCATTTCACAGATTCAGAATCGCAATCAAAATTAGCAACTAAGGCAAGCGAGGAATGATTATTGTAAATATCATCCAAGTCAAGAACAAAGAAACCATTATGCAATGAACCATGGCCAAACACATTGCCATGATACAAAATCTCTAAACCACTAGAATTAAAATTAAAGGAAAAACCAAGTCTCAATAAAGAAACTACTGAAATTAAAGAACATCGCACCCCTGGTACATAGAGAGCATCATGAAGAAACAACGTATTTCCTCCACGAAGCTTCAGCTGGTATATCCCTATACCGAGGATGTCTTCCTCACTGCCATTTCCTAAAATATCTGTTTGAGTTCCCACCGGGTAACGATGAAACTCTCGGAAACCAGCTTGATCTTGCACTATATGTTTGCTTGCTCCCGAATCTACAATCCAATTCGAAAAATGATTAGCAACTAATACATGTGCACAAACATATAGTTCAAGAGAAGAATGAGAAGTAGGTACCTTCTTTGGTTCGGAGCAATCCCAAGCAAAGTGACCTTTCCTACCACAATTGTAGCACTTCACCCGCGCCATGTTCTTTTCTTTAGGTTTTCCCACTTTGGTCACACTACCTTTTGGTCCATTAGTCTGAGAAGGACGTTTTCCTTTCTCAGACTTGTTACCTCGCTTGAACTTGTTACCTTTGGGTTTTCCACCTCGGGCAACAAGTGCAACTTCAGATTGATCAAGTGATTTGATGTGCTCCTCTTCCATCTCCAGATTCTTTGAGATCTCAGCAAATGATCTAATGTGATCACTATGAGCCATAAGGAGTTTAAAGTTCTTCCAATGATTAGGTTCATTTGGAAGTGCACGAATCACATTCAGAACCTGAGCATTTTCAGGAATGTCTGTTCCTGCAGCCTTAAGATCACGAACCATAGCACTCATAGTGCGCAAATGCTCACTTATGGTTCGACTGGAGTCTATGGTATATTGCATCCACTTCAAATGCAAGGTACGCAAACTTGTCGGATGTTTGACCATATTTGATCTTAAGTTGATCCCACATCTCGTTAGCTGTGGAATAAACTTCAAACTCTCCAATTAGGTCATTGTGCATGTTACTCAACATACCGTAACGTGCACTACGATCCTTTTTGAGCCATTCCTGGTACACAAACTCCTTGGTTTGCTGCTCAGTGGCATCCTTCTTAGGTTCAGTAGGCGCGACCTTACTAATAGTTAAGGGGTCCACTACTTCGCGGTCATGGAGGTAGTACTGAATTTTTCTATGCCAAATGTCATAGTTCGTCCCATCGAGTTTTTCAAAAGTTTCAGGTGCCAAGCTTTTCGAAGACATGTCTCTAAGTATATAAGAAAAGGACAATTTATCAGGCACATAATTAAATAATTAAATTATCAAGAAATTTCATCATTTACATCATATGTTCGAAAATTTCGCTAAGCTCATAATCATCACATATAATATGATTTTGAATTTTCAAATAATTTAATCATCACCAGTCCGAATGAAACACATTCATAAAATTAGAATTATTGTTGAACAAATTAACATAATTCTTGTTAAATTTTCACAAAGAAAAAATTGTAATCAATAAATGATTTTCGGAAAAATAATGTAAAACAAATTTATATTACTGAACTAATATATTTTAGTAAAAACTAATTTACTAAAAATATTATATAAATAGATTATATAATATTATATAAAACATATTTATATAAATTAATTCATACGGACTTTTATATAAAACATATTTATATATTTAGTACATTAGAACTTTCTGTCATGTATAAAACAAATTTATTGATAGAAAATGGGCCACCTAAAATTGTCCAACATAAATTAAATAAAACTCATTTATTTAGGAGTTTACTTGGCTTTAATAAATAAAACACATTTATATATATTAGTGGCTTTGGACATATAATTATATAAAACCAATTTATATAAGAACTCATTTGGGCTTTTCAAATAAAACACATATATTTACAATTAAAACTGGGCCTTTCTAATATAGTCCGATTTGAAAGCTCAAAGTCAGGACAATTAAATGCCAGTCACCCAAATTTCCCAAGCCCACTAAAAAACTCTTGGATTAAAGAAAAGTAAACCTAATCAGCAAAGTTCCCCATGCCCACCGCCCACCACGGTGGTCCTCCCTAAATTTCTGTCACGACTTCAGACATTTTCTTTGGAAGTTACCACCACAATCTATCCACTCAAAAAGTCAACACCAACTCACTACTAAGCAAGAAGGAACTCTTTGATGCAGCCCCTTTCCCGTCGCGTTCAGCTCAGCCTGCCGTCGCCCGGCGCTCAGCTTCGCCGCGCCTTGCTTCACCTCGGCCCGGTTCTTCCGCGATGGTGTTAGTCATGACCAGAAGGCGGATTTCTCGTAACTTCGTCTTAGAGGCGGTGGCGGAGATCTAGGGTTCCGATTTCTTCCCCTTTTTCTATTTAATTAGAAGTCGTTTGGTACGGTTATTAGGCGGTATAGATGTGAGCAAGGAAGCCTAATTTTATGTTTGGTATCATGTATTAAGCTTGCCGGGCCAAGAGAGTTTAATATTCGGCCCGGCCAGGGCCCTGAACTGTAACGCCTCGGTTCCGGATGAACAGGTAAGCACGCCACGTGTGAGCTTTTGAGCGTAGGATTTATTTTAATTCTTTAACTTTCTACTTTCCTACGTGATATCTCATAATTTTATAAAATTCATGATACATTATTTCAGTGAACTATATGATTTTATATCATTGGAAAATTATTTCATGTCATAGAAAAATATTTATTACGTGAAATAATTACCGAGAGTGCTTCAATTACCAAATGGTCCCTATATGTTTATTTCTTTAAATTTAGGGACTTAATTGCATAACATTGCAAGGGCTTAATTGAGCATATTTCAAAACCATATATACTTGATTGCATGACTTAAACATTTAAAGGATTAAATTGAAAATGCTGGCATTTCACTTTTTTCAAAATGGGATGTAACGGTATATGCATCTCCAAGCTTCCTTGATCTCATTTTTCATCCAAAAATATCCCAACATATTTGGTCCCTTCACTCTCGGTTTCAAGAAGGAAAAGGAAAGAAGAGATTTCATCACAATTTTCATCAAGATTTCAAGAAATAATCCAAGTTTTGGAAGTTGATCATCATCTCCATCTATCTTCTTCATTTCTTTAGCTTTGAAGGTCACGAGGTCGTGGACGAGGAGCAGGCTCCCTAGAGCATATCCTTGTTGTATTTTGTAGTAAAGGTTAGGTTTTGTTCTAGGTAATTAGAACCTTACAACCCTTATGTGTTGATTTCGGCCAAAATCTATTATATCTATAAACGTTTCTCAAACTATAAACATTTTCAAGCAAGCAAGCCATGATTGTTCATGATTTCAAACATTTTTTGGCGAGTTCATGATTGCACTTGGGCCCGAGGGTAGTTCTTGAGCCAACTGGGAAGGCAAGGGCTGACGGGTAACTCTTGAGCTATTCTCACCTCATTGGGATCACCCCCGAAGCCACTAGGAGATTAGTGGTGGAAGGAGTTCTGTGCATAGGGAGTCATGTTCGCTACGTACACCATGTCGTGGATAGTTGGGCCTTGCAAACCCACTATCACCCGGAGGAAGAAGGAGACTGGGGACGGATCCGGCACCACGGATTGTCCTCGGGTTATTGCATGTTTCAAGCACGAATATGTTTATTTGAGCACTAAATGAAATGCATGACCACGTATTGAGTTATTCAATCAAGCACGTATTGTTCACGTTGGTGTAAAGTTTGGAGAATTGCCCTTACTCGTCGGGCCCACATGTTCATGAAATGATCAAGTTAGCATGTTAAAATGATTAGTTGTAATCTCGGGTAAAGAACAAATTATTCTTGAACTATATATATTATTTCATTTCCAAGTCTTCACCTGAGGATACAACTTGCATGTGATGTGTGCCTTATATATAATTATTGCCCCTCACTCAGTCTTCGGTAGACTGATACTTCACTTTTCAGGTACTTTTGGTCGTGGTCGTGCTAGGCGGGAGTGAGTCAGGTCTTGCATTACATCGAGTCTAGCATTGTACCTTTCATGTATCACCTTTTTTATACTTGGACATGTATATACATATGAGAGATGATAATGTATTGATAGTTAATATTGGTATCTATTACGTATTTTATGTTGGTAAATATGGTACCTATATGTATTAATTGAAATGCTTCCGCTTTTAACTTCATGCTTTGGGTTGGTGTATGTTGGGGAGTGTCCCGCCTAGCTCGTTTATTTTGATTGTCACCCGTTCGCTATAGTTTTTGTTTATGTACGGATTATCCATTTCATATGTGGATCGAGGCTATAGTGCGGGGGATGTAGTGCCTTGGGGGTTAGGGTGCTACATGAACTGTTCATCAATATTCATGAATTAAGTCTGCTAACTCATATCAGTTTTTTGTTGTTATTAAGTTGCATTGGGTGTGGCGGAATCAGCGTCCCCCAAAGTTTTATAAGGGCGATGATATACAGGCCGAAATGTGGTTAAAAGAGGTTGAAAGGATTTGGCAGCTCATACCTTGTGATTCTCAGGAGAAAGCTCGTTGTACTCTTACTCTGATTCTGGGCGAGGCCTACTCCTCGTGGGAGAGCACTCAGATAGTCCTGGAGGCTGCTGGTACAGATATCACGTGGGAGGTCTTTATACGGGAGTTCAAAAACAAGTTCATTCCTCCAGCTTTCCGTACTCGCAGGTTGAGGGAGTTTACAGAGTTAAAGCAAGGAGGGAGGTCCATTGGTCAGTACATTGCCGAGTTCGAGAGATTATCTTGCTATGCACCTAACATAGCGAATGACGACTTTCACAAGGCGATGCAGTTCGTGCAGGGGCTCAGGCCGGACATCCAGGGCGCGTTGAAAGCAGCTAACACGAGCACCTGGGCCAAAGCTACCGCCAAAGCCTTAAAGGTCGAGGATTCAGACATTGCCAGGAGGTCTATTCCTCGTACGGGACAGGCTTCGGGTTCAAGATCGGGACAGGGGTCGAAGTACAGGAAAAAGGCCTATGGTTTATTCTGCCCCTCCAGCACCGAAGGATTCCGGGAAGAAATTTAAAGCCACAGGATCGTCACAGAAGGCTCCACGAGCTCCAGCACCACCACAGCCACCTCAGAGACCGGGTTGTAGATTTTGTGGGGTTACTACACATACTTATGATAACTGCAGGAGACGGTTGGGCTTATGTTTGATCTGCGGGAGTGACGAGCACCGGGTTGATGGTTGTCCGGATCGTCAGGATCCGCCACCGGTAGGTCCGAGGCCACTTGTGAGAGCTCGGGCTTATGCATTAGCCGGAGAGGAACAGGATGCTAAGATCGACCTTGCAGCGGTAGTTGAAGGTACTATTCGCATCCATGGCACGAACATCCATACATTATTTGATCCAAGAGCTACACACTCCTTTCTTGCCCATTCTATTGCTGTTACATTATCTTTGAGTGCTATATGCTCTTCTGTGCGCTATTTAGTTAGTACTCCTTTCGGTAGTAGGTGAGAGACGGATCAGGTTTACAGGGATGTTCCAGTGGTGACAGAGGGCCGAGACTTCTTGACAGATTTCATTGTTATGCCGATGGATAGATACGGGTCTATTTTGGGGATGGATTGGTTGTACAAGCACTGTGCTACAATAGATTACCGGGCGAAGAAAGTGCAGTTGGGTTCAGAGGTTACCACGGGTTGGACTTCGAAGACAGTACCCCTACTTTCATACTCAGAGGCTCAGAAATTGGTCAGAGACGGGGCTACAGGGTTAATTGCCTACATTCTGAATAAGCCTAAAGACCAGGTGAAATTGGAGGATATGGAAGTCGTAAAAGAATTTCCCGAGGTTTTCCCAGAGAAATTAGATTCTTTGCCTCCTGAGTGAGAGATAGAGTTTGTGATTGATCTTTATCCGAATGCCGAGCTGTATTCGAAGACTCCTTATCGGATGGCTCCAGCAGAATTGAAAGAATTAAAGGTTAAGCTCGAGGTATTATTGGAAGTTGGGTACATCCGGCCGAGTTCTTCACCTTGGGGAGCACCGGTGTTATTTGTAAAGAAAAAGGACGGAACATTGAGAATGTGCATCGATTACCGGGAGTTGAATCGGATAACTATCAAGAACAAGTATCCTCTTCCACACATCGAGGAGTTTTTCGATATACTTCAGGGTTCCAAGGTCTACTCGAAGTTGGATTTAAGACAGGGATACTATCAGCTGCGAATCCAAGCAGAGGATATTCTAAAGACAGGATTCAATACTCGGTATGGGCACTACGAGTTTGTGGTTATGCCATTTGGATTAACCAATGCCCCTGAAGCTTTCATGGATATGATGCACCGGATTTTCAGGCCTTTCCTCGACAAGTTTGTAGTGATTTTCATCGATGACATTTTGGTATTCTCAAAGTTTGCCGAGGATCATGCGAGGCATCTTAAACTTGTTCTACAGACTTTGAAAGAGCATCAGTTGTTTACTAAATTCAGCAAGTGTGAATTTTGGATCGATCGGGTTGCTTTCTTGGGACATGTGATTTCAGGCAAGGGTTTGGAAGTCGATCCCTCGAAAATTGAGGCCGTGCTTAAATGGGAGAAACCAAAGAATGCCTCGGAAGTTAGGAGCTTCTTGGGATTGGCCGGATATTATAAAAGGTTTGTGCAGGATTTCTCCAAGATCGCTACACCATTGACCCGATCGACAAAGAAAGATGTCAAGTTTGTATGGGACGAGAAGTGTGATCAAAGTTTTAACTTTCTGAAAGAAAAGTTAGTCTCAGCTCCGGTGTTAGCACTTCCCGAGGTTTCAGAGGAGTATGCCGTGTATACAGATGCTTCTAAGGAAGGCTTAGGTTGTGTATTGACTCAGAAGGGAAAGGTGATTGCTTATGCTTCCACAAAGTTAAAGGAATATGAAAAGAATTATCCTACACACGACCTGGAGCTTGCAGCCGTAATCTTTGCTCTCGGAAAATGGAGACATTACCTCTACGAGACTTCTTTTGAAATTTTCACCGACCACAAGAGCCTCCAGTATTTGTTCACGCAGAAGGACTTGAATATGAGACAACGACGCTGGATGGAAAAGTTAGAGGATTATGATTGCACGATCAAGTATCATCCAGGAAAAGCCAACGTGGTTGCCGATGTACTTAGCAGGAAGGTGAGCGTGTCAAGTTTGGAAATAAAGGAAAGTGAGAAAGTTACTCCAATTAGATTAAAAGCTCGGGTTTCCAATATCACAATTCAGTCGGAATTGAAGTATCGGTTATTTGAGACTCAGAATAATGATCCGGAGGTTCAGAAGCTTGTAAGTAAAGCAAGAGCTGATCCAGAGAGTTCTTTTGGGTTTGACGAGACCGGTTTGCTTTGATTTAAGAACAGAGTAGTGGTACCTGAAGAGTTGAAACGGGTTCTACTTGAAGAAGCTCACAAGTCAGCCTATTCGATCCACCCGGGAGGAAATAAAATGTACAAGGATCTGAAACAATATTATTGGTGGAATGGAATGAAAAGAGACGTCGCTGAGTATGTGAAACATTGCTTGACTTGTCAGAGAGTGAAAGCTGAGGACCAGAAACCCGCGGGACTTCTACAGCCGTTACCTATTCCCGAATGGAAATGGGAACAAGTAACAATGGACTTTGTTTCCGGATTACCGAAGGTGAAAGGTGGATTTGATGGTATTTGGGTAATAGTGGATAGATTCACGAAGTCTGCTCACTTTTTACCGATTCGGATGTCCTATAAGATTCCAAAGTTAACCGAGATCTATAACAGGGAGATTATCCGACTTCATGGTATTCCGGTGAGCATAGTTTCAGATTGAGACCCGAGATTCACATCAAAGTTGTGGCAAGAGTTACAGGCTATTTTGGGAACAAGACTCAAGTTCAGTACGACATTCGATCCACCCACAAACAGACGGTCAAACAGAAAGACTAATAAGATATTTGGAAGATCTGCTTCGGGCGTGCCCGATGGATTTTCAGAATTTGTGGCAAGAGCAGCTACCTTTAATTGAATTTGCTTATAATAATAGCTTCCAAGCTTCGATCAGGATGGCTCCTTATGAACTTCTTTATGGAAGAAAATGCCGATCTCCGTTGTTCTTCGACTTGGAAGAGTGGAAATGGTCGAAACAGGAAGGAGTAAAGAAAGGAGAAAAATTTGAGAAACCTTCCAAAGTCGTTCAGGCTATGATTGAGAAAGTTCAAATAATTCAACAGCGGATGAAAGCCACGCAAGATAGGCAAAAGAGCTATGCCGATACCCGCCGAAGAGATCTTGAATTTGAAGTTGGGGACCGGGTATTCTTGAAGGTGTCACCAAGGAAAGGTTTCACCCGGATCGGGAAAGGAGGAAAGCTTAATCCTCGCTATTTAGTTCCTTTCGAGATTCTTGAAAGAATAGGCGAAGTAGCCTATCGACTGGACCTACCACCGAGTCTTACAGGGATTCACAACGTGTTTCACGTATCTCAGTTAAGGAAGTATTACCCCGATGAGACCACGATTCTCCCCGTTGAAGAAGTTCAGTTGGAACCGAATTTGACATTTGTTCAGAGGTCGGTTAAAATCTTGGATCGGAAATTTCAGGAATTGAGAAACCGGAGGATTCCCATGGTTAAAGTTTTATGGAGAAGCGATAAAACCGAGGAAGCTACGTGGGAAACCGAGGATAAGATGAAACGGTTCCACCCGGCGTTGTTTACTCAGAACTAGAGAATCTGGGGACCAGATTCTTTTAAGGGGGGGAGAGTTGTAATGCCCCGATTCCTGATGAACAGGTAAGCACGCCACGTGTGAGCTTTTGAGCGTAGGATTTATTTTAATTCTTTAAATTTCTACTTTCCTACGTGATATCTCATAATTTTATAAAATTCATGATACATTATTTCAATGAACTATATGATTTTATATCATTGGAAAATTATTTCATGTCATAGAAAAATATTTATTACGTGAAATAATTACCGAGAGTGGTTCAATTACCAAATGGTCCCAATATGTTTATTTCTTTAAATTTAGGGACTTAATTGCATAACATTCCAAGGGCTTAATTGAGCATATTTCAAAACCATACATACTTGATTGCATGACTTAAACATTTAAAGGATTAAATTGCAAATGTTGGCATTTCACTTATTTAAAAAAGGGATGTAACGGTATATGCATCTCCAAGCTTCCTTGATCTCATTTTTCATCAAAAAATATCCCAACATATTTGGTCCCTTCACTCTCGGTTTCAAGAAGGAAAAGGAAAGAAGAGATTTCATCACAATTTTCATCAAGAGTTCAAGAAATAATCCAAGTTTTGGAAGTTGATCATCATCTCCATCTATCTTCTTCATTTCTTTAGCTTTGAAGGTCACGAGGTCGTGGACGAGGAGCAGGCTCCCTAGAGCATATCCTTGTTGTATTTTGTAGTAAAGGTGAGGTTTTGTTCTAGGTAATTAGAACCTTACAACCCTTATGTGTTGATTTCGGCCAAAATCTATTATATCTATAAACGTTTCTCAAACTATAAATATTTTCAAGCAAGCAAGCCATCATTGTTCATGATTTCAAGCATGTTTTGGTGAGTTCATGATTGCACTTGGGCCCGAGTGTAGTTCTTGAGCCAACCGGGAAAGCAAGGGCTGACGGGTAACTCTTGAGCTATTCTCAGCTCATTGGGATCACCCCTGAAGCCACTAGGAGATTGGTGGTGGAAGGAGTTCCGTGCATAGGGAGTTATGTTCCCTACATACACCATGTCGTGGATAGTTAGGCCTTGCAAACCCACTATCACCCGGAGGAAGAAGGAGACTGAGGACGGATCCAGCACCACGGATTGCCCTCGGGTTATTGCATGTTTCAAGCATGAATATGTTTATTTGAGCACTAAATGAAATGCATGACCACGTATTGAGTTATTCAATCAAGCACGTATTGTTCATGTTGGTGTAAAGGTTGGAGAATTGCCCTTCTCTGCCGGGGCCACATGTTCATGAAATGATCAAGTTAACATGTTAAAATGATTAGTTTTAATCTCGGGCAAAGAACAAGTTATTCTTGAACTATATATATTATTTCGTTTCCAAGTCTTCACCCGAGGATACAACTTGCATGTGATGTGTGCCTTATAAATAATTATTGCCCCTCACTCAGTCTTCGTTAGACTGATACTTCACTTTTCAGGTACTTTTGGTCGTGGTCATGCTAGGCAGGAGTGAGTCAGGTCTTGCATTACATCGAGTCTAGCATTGTACCTTTCATGTATAGAGCTTTTGGTAATATCATGTTATGATCATGGTTATCACCTTTTTGATACTTGGACATGTATACACATATGAGAGATGATAATGTATTGATAGTTAATGTTGGTATCTATTATGTATTTATGTTGGTAAATATGGTACCTATATGTATTAATTGAAATGCTTCCGCTTTTAACTTCATGCTTTGGGTTGGTGTATGTTGGGGAGTGTAACACCCCGACTCATAGTCGGTACAGGTAAATTATGTGATTTAATATTAATTGCGTTCTAGATTAATTGTATATGACTTATATAAATTATTTGAACTTATATGAATTTATTTGAATTAATTTTGTATGTGATTTATTCATTTTATTTGAGTTGGCCTTATTTGGACCCGTAATCGTTGAACCGAACCAACTTGAACCAGAACACCTTGAACCGAACCAGTGAACCAATCGGTCCAGCCTTAAAGGCTGAACCATTTTCCCCTTCCTTCATTTTACGTGAAACAGCAGCAGCTTTTGCCCAAGGAAGCCAAAACCCAAGTTGATCATCCAACCTTCCCAAGCCAAGATCTCCCTCGTTTCTTCGCCTTTTCTCGAACTTGAGTATGTTTCGGTTTCCTCTCGTCGTGCTCGTCGTTTCTATGGTTTAATTTCTGAGTTTGGAGTGAGTTTGGTGTGCCTTTGCTTCCCTACGTGAATAGTAAGGGTTTAGCTAAAAATGTGAATACTTGCTCTTTGCTTGATGTAGTTGATTCATAGCTTCATAGATGAGTTGTATAGGTTGTATGTGTTGTATTTATTGCATTTAATCCTTGGTTAGTTGAGCATTTATTGATGATCATGATTTTTGGCTTGAATTTTGCATTCCTTTGATCATGCCTTTTATTCCGTTTTTCTTGAGTTATTTGAGTGTCAACTTGTCAAGCATGATTTATGTGTATTGTTTGTGCATTTGGAGAAGTTGTGGCAACTTTTTGGTCTATGATTTTGGCCATTTTGGCACAAAAATGGAGCTTCCCCTGTTTTCTGTAATGTGATTCTGTTCCAGATTTTCGCACCAGGCCGGAACGGCCGTTCCCGTCCTAGTTATAAACTGGGAATGGCCGTTCCCAGGCCATTTTACTGTTCCTGCCGTGAGTGGGAACGGCCGTTCCCAGTTTGTACTGGGAACGGGAACGGCCGTTCCCATGGCCAAAACCTTTCTTTTTAGCTACTGAGTCAAATCCACGGGGGTGGATTTTTCCCTTTGGAAAAATCCGCGGGGGTGGATTTGAGTCAGTAGGTCTGGAATAATCCATGAGGGTGGATTTTTCCCTTTGGAAAAATCCATGGGGGTGGATTCTGTCCGCGGGGAGTTCGGGATTTTCTGGGAACGGCCCTTCCCGTCCCCAGTACAAACTGGGAACGGCCGTTCCCATCCTCCAGAAACTTTTAGCGAAGGCAGGAACGGCCGTTCCCTGCAGTGAAAGGGTCGTTCCCACCTTTCCCGAGACCTGGAAGCTGCCACTGCTTCTCTTTACCTTAATTATGCAAGTATATGACTTTGATTGCTTTTCTTTCGCATGTTAGATGTTATAACTCGGGTTTTATTGCTTAATAAATTGTAAATAAATATGTGTGCTATAATTTGTGAATTATATGACTTAATTGTGACATTTATATGTGAACATGAATCATGCATTTTGCCGAGCGTCTTCTTTGGTTCATATAGAGTCTAAGTCTTGGGCTTTCGTGTTTTCTTTTCAGAGGAGGTTCCAGTTGTCGAGCCCGAGGCGTAGGTTGTTCACGTCTGCTCGCTTTTTGTCACGCGCAAGGTGAGGTTTAGGATTTTTATTAGTTAAGTGACCTAAAGCCTTATGTAGTGTTTTCAAGCCGTGCATGTGACTATATATTATATATATAAATACGTATGTGCTGATTAGAATATGTTTATGACCTTGTGAACATTCTGGTTTTGGGAAAAGATATTAAATAAGCCTATGTAAGCTAAGTTTTGGAAAAGGCTTTACAATTCTGTTAGCGAGATTGCCATGAAAGATTTGGCATTTGTTATGATTTGTATGTGTGGATCCTAGGAGCTACGGGTAAGGAACCCTCGGGATGGTTCGGGCCGTCGAGGTTCGGCCTGTGCGTAGTCTCCATCCGATATATCACACGCGACCCCTGGGAGTTTGGGAAGGTGTGATATTTCGATGCCTTCGGCGTAAAAACCGGGGAAGGCACGATGTGGGCTCGCTACCCCTCGTGAGTCTGTATATGTTTGGATGGTTAGGGCCGCCGGTGGCTCTTCCATCATTGGTGTAAAGGAGAGTGTGTGATTTCTGTTTTGTTTGTTCTGAGAAGTAAAGGTTGGAAGCTCGTTCTCGCCGAGCATTATGTTATGTTGTGTTATGTCAGGAAGTATGAATCGGGATAATGTTTATGAATGTTTTAAAGTATATGTATTTGTTTTGGAAAGTTTTAGTTTGTAAAACCTATTCCGGTTCATAATTCCACCCGTTGCTTTGTGCTCTGCTTTATATATATAGGGTGTAGGTGTGCATTAGCCCCCTCACTCAGTCAGTTGACTGACCCTCGTTTACTCTTTTAGCTGCAGGTTTTGGGAGCGGGAGCTAGGCGGAGAAGTGTGTCTTCTTTATGCACTTGTCGGTCTAAGTCTCGTTAGGTGTATCTACATATTTGCACTTTATTATTTTGTATCTGTATAGGTGACTTGTAAATACTATTTTTGCTCGAGCCGTGATGGCTTTTGTATAGGTTGAAGTTTTGGTACTTATATGTAAATACTATATGGATAGGTGTGGGTTGGTACCTATACGTATATATGTGATGATCGTTACTTGTTGCTTTTATTTATTCGCTTCCGCATACTCTGTTTTGGTATTGTTTAGCTCCGCCTATCCTAGAGGGTGTGTTTGGTCTCCCGTTCGCTATGATTCGGATTCGGGTACGGACATTCCATTCCGTATTCGGGTTTGGATTATGGTGCGGGGGATGTGGCCCTACGTGTGGGTGCTACATCCTTAAGTGGTATCAGAGCGCGGTTGCAAAACCGGGCTCTAGTGTTGTGTGGGTCCGTCTAGGTCGTACGGCTTAGGACAACGTGATTGTGTGATCGTGTGTAAGTGTGCATACATGATTTGGGTATGTGATTACTTGACCGATTGATTACTTGCTTACCTGATTATTTTCTTAAATTGTATACATATTCATACACTAATGTACATGCATCCATATTGCTTGAATTTATGAATTTCAGGATGCCTCCAAGAAGACTTAATAATCGTGAACGAACCCCTGATTTGAACGAGCCGGCTCCACAGAATGTACCTCTGCCACCACCTATGAATGCGGAGAATATTGTCCAAGCCCTACTTAATCAACTCCAACAAGATCAAAGGGGTAATGCAAATCCGGGTGAAGGACAAGATATTTCCGCCGTGTATAGGGACTTCCGGAACAACAACCCTCCAAAGTGGTATGGAGGTGATGATATCAAGGCGGAAGAGTGGTTGTCTGAGATTCGAGGTATATGGGAGATATGTCAGGGGAATTCCCAGGACAAGGCTGTTTGCACCGGGCATATTATTCAAGGGCCAGCGGCTATTTGGCTAAGGAGTGTGAGGTCCAGGCTTGAGAGAATGGGTATGGAATTCAATTGGGAGATGTTTGTGCAGGAATTCCATGAGAAATATATCCCTCATAGTGCACAAGAACGTCGCCTCCAGGAGTTCTCCAATTTGAGGCAAGGAAATCGGACGGTGGAGGATTATTTATTGGAGTTTGAGAGGCTAGCTCCTTATGCCACTCACATCACCGACCATGATGATCATAAGGCCCGAACGTTTCTTCATGGACTTCGCTGGGATATTCAAGAAGCTTTACAAGCTGCTAACGTGAGTACTTGGGCCAAAGTTACAAAGAGGGCAATTCAAGTTGAGGCCCAAATGGCTCGGTTGAAGCCTCCACCTTTCTCTTCTACTCGAGGATCGGGATCAGGTTCTGGATCGGGTAAGAGGCCCGTTTTTTATGCTCCACGAGCTCCTATTCCACCGGCTTTTCGTCCCCAGGGCTTAGGGAACAAAAATCCCCGTATTACCGATCCCATGGCACCTTCTGTTGTTCCAGCTCGACCGGCTCCAGCTCAGGGACCACCTGTTTGTGCTCATTGTCAGGGGAGACATCCGGTGGAGCGGTGTTGGAAGCTTCTGGGTAAATGCTATGCGTGCGGGTCTTCTGATCACTTGATTGATGCTTGCCCGAATAGGAGGCCGGTTGTGCAGGCTCGCGTGTTTGCTTTGGAGGGAGAGGAGGAAGCTGCTGATGTCGACCCGAACACCGTGATAGAAGGTACAATCAACATTCATGGCATATCACTACATGCATTATTTGATCCCGGGGCTACGCATTCATTTATTTCCCGGGATATTGTTGCTTCTTTGCCTGTATTTGATGAATTATCTGCGCATGTGTATGTGGTGAATACTCCTTTGGGAGGGTCTTTGGAAGCTGACAGGGTGTTTAGGGAGTGTCCGGTGGTGTTTGAGGGCCGAGTTTTTCCTGTAGATCTGATAGTTCTACCGTTGAAGAAGTATGAGGTTATTCTTGGTATGGATTTTCTCTTCAGATACCGAGCTCAGTTGGATTGTCATGAG
Source organism: Lantana camara (assembly GCA_037501455.1). Lineage (NCBI taxonomy): Eukaryota > Viridiplantae > Streptophyta > Magnoliopsida > Lamiales > Verbenaceae > Lantana > Lantana camara. The sequence goes on from CM074859.1 coordinate 46,716,647, forward strand.
AAGAAGGTTTTGTTAGGATCTGTGGTCTTTACGGGTGAGAGGTTGAAGTCCAGCACGTTTGTGTCTTTTATGGAAGCAAGTAAGCTCCTTCGGGACGGTGCGACAGGTTTTGTGGCTTACCTTCTGAATAAACCGAAGGATCAGGCCAAACTTGAGGAGACAGAGGTCGTGAGTGAGTTTCCCGATGTATTCCCTGAGAATTTGGGTTCTTTACCACCTGATAGGGACATCGAGTTTGTAGTCGACCTTTATCCTGGAGCTGAGCCTTTCTCTAAGACACCGTATCGGATGGCTCCTGCTGAGCTAAAGGAGTTGAAAGCTCAGCTGGATGAGCTTTTGACTTGCGGTTACATCCATCCGAGTACATCCCCGTGGGGTGCTCCTGTGTTATTTGTGAAGAAGAAGGACGGGACTTTGAGGATGTGTATAGATTACCGCGAGTTGAACCGGATGACAGTGAAGAATAAGTATCCTTTACCTCATATCGAAGAGTTGTTTGACATCTTGCAAGGGTCGCAGGTGTATTCTAAGTTAGATTTGAGGCAGGGATATTACCAACTTCGTATCCGGGAAGATGATATCTCTAAGACTGCGTTGAATACCCATTATGGACACTTCGAGTTTGTAGTGATGCCGTTTGGGTTAACTAACGCTCCAGCCGTGTTCATGGATATGATGCACACAGTATCTTGACAAGTTTGTGGTCATTTTCATAGACGACATTTTGGTGTATTCTAAGTCTGCAGAAGAGCACGCATCTCACCTCAGGATTGTTTTGGAAACACTTAGAGAGCACAAGCTTTATGCCAAATTTAGCAAGTGCGAGTTCTGGCTCGACAGAGTGTCATTTCTGGGTCACATAATTTCGGGCGAGGGAATTGAAGTTGATCCCTCTAAGATTGAGACCGTGGTTCAGTGGGAAAGACCGAAGAATGCCTCAGAGATAAGAAGTTTTCTCGGGTTAGCGGGTTACTATAGGAGATTTGTGAAGGACTTTTCCAAGATTGCTTGCCCGTTGACTCGATTAACCAAAAAGGAGATGAAGTATGAGTGGGATGATGGGTGCGAGAGAAGTTTCCAAGCTTTGAAGGAAAGATTAACTTCAGCACCAGTTCTTACCCTACCCGAGGGATCCGAGGGCTATTCAGTTTTTGCAGATGCTTCTAAGGAAGGACTCGGATGTGTATTGATGCAAAATGGCCGAGTGGTGGCCTATGCTTCTAGAAAGTTGAAGGAACACGAGAAGAACTACCCCACTCATGATCTTGAGCTTGCAGCGGTTGTGTTTGGTTTGCGGAAGTGGCGTCATTACCTCTATGGGATGACTTTCGAGATATTCACGGATCATAAGAGCCTCAAGTATCTTTTCACTCAGAAGGAGCTTAATAATAGACAGAGGCGTTGGATGGAATTCTTAGAGGATTATGACTACACGATTCAGTATCATCCGGGCAAGGCGAATGTCGTAGCAGATGCTTTGAGCAGAAAAGCAAGTGTTTCAGGTTTGAGTGCAGGGTCTTCAGGACAGGATTCGACGGTTGTAGTTTCAGTAGCTCGGTTAGCTAACATCACAGTTCAGCTGGATTTGAAACAAAGGTTATTGGATTCTCAAGTTTCGGATACAGAGATTCAGAGATTAGTGGTTCGGTCTAGAATAGACCCCGAGACGAAGTTTGGGTTTGATGATTCCGGTTTGTTTAGGTTCAAGACTCTGTGTCCCAGAAGACCTCAAGAGGTTAATACTTGAGGAAGGACACCGTTCTGGATATTCCATTCACCCCGGTGGTACGAAGATGTACCGAGATTTGAAGGAATACTTCTGGTGGAATGGCATGAAGAGAGATGTCGCGAACTTTGTGAAGCGGTGTCTCACGTGCCAAGTGGTAAAGGCAGAACACCAGAAACTGGGAGGAACTCTCCAACCACTTCCAATTCCTGAGTGGAAATGGGAGCAAGTGACTATGGACTTTGTGTCCGGCTTGCCAAGATCAAGAGGAGGTTATGATGGAATTTGGGTGATAGTCGACCGATTGACCAAGTCAGCTCATTTTCTCAAGGTGAAGATGTCTTACAAGATCCCGAAGTTGGCAGAATTATATTGTAACGAGATTGTGAGACTTCATGGGGCGCCTGCTAGCATTGTCTCAGATCGTGATCCGAGGTTCACAACTAAGTTTTGGCAGGATATTCAGAGTAGGTTGGGTACGAGGCTTAATTTCAGCACCGCTTTTCATCCACAGACGGATGGACAGTCAGAGAGACTGATTAAGTACTTAGAGGATTTGTTGAGAGCGTGTGCTTTGGATTTCAAGGAAAAGTGGGATAAGCATTTAGCTCTGGTTGAGTTTGCCTATAACAACAGTTTTCAGACTTCTATTGGTATGGCTCCCTACGAGGCACTATATGGAAGGAAGTGTAGATCGCCTCTATTTTGGGATATGGAAGATTGGCGGTGGACAGAGGAGAACAAGCTCGAAAGAGCTACACCTCGGGAGAGATTGGATAAGACCACTGCTAAGGTCAAGTTAATTCAGCAAAGAATGAAGGCAGCTCAGGACCGTCAGAAGAGCTATGCGGATAAGAGGAGAAGGCCCCTTGAGTTTGAAGTCGGAGATAAGGTTTTCTTGAAAGCATCTCCGAGAAAGGGATTTTCTCGAATAGGTCGAGGTGGGAAGCTTAACCCGAGATACCTTGGACCTTTTGAAATCCTTGAGAGAATTGGAGAAGTGGCGTATAGGTTGGACCTACCGCCTAGATTGACCGGGATACACAATGTGTTTCATGTTTCGCAGCTCAGGAAATATTATCCCGAAGAATCAACTATTCTCCCTGTTGAAGAGGTACAACTTGAGACAGATTTGACGATAGTAAGACACCCGGTTGAGATTCAAGACCGGAAGATACAAGTGTTGAGGAATAAACAGATTCCCTTGGTCCGAGTTCTTTGGAGAGATCAAAAATCTGAAGAGGCTACTTGGGAGACCGAGGAAAAGATAAGACAGTTGTACCCAGAATTGTTCTCAGGTCAGACAGTTAACCTGGGGACCAGGTTCTCCGAAGGGGGGGAGGTTGTAACACCCCGACTCACAGTCGGTACAGGTAAATTATGTGATTTAATATTAATTGCGTTCTAGATTAATTGTATACGACTTATATAAATTATTTGAACTTATATGAATTTATTTGAATTAATTTTGTATGTGATTTATTCGTTTTATTTGAGTTGGCCTTATTTGGACCCGTAATCGTTGAACCGAACCAACTTGAACCAGAACACCTTGAACCGAACCCGTGAACCAACCGGTCCAGCCTTAAAGGCTGAACCATTTTCCCCTTCCTTCATTTTACGTGAAACAGCAGCAGCTTTTGCCCAAGGAAGCCAAAACCCAAGTTGATCATCCAACCTTCCCAAGCCAAGATCTCCCTCGTTTCTTCGCCTTTTCTCGAACTTGAGTATGTTTCGGTTTCCTCTCGTCGTGCTCGTCGTTTCTATGGTTTAATTTCTGAGTTTGGAGTGAGTTTGGTGTGCCTTTGCTTCCCTACGTGAATAGTAAGGGTTTAGCTAAAAATGTGAATACTTGCTCTTTGCTTGATGTAGTTGATTCATAGCTTCATAGATGAGTTGTATAGGTTGTATGTGTTGTATTTATTGCATTTAATCCTTGGTTAGTTGAGCATTTATTGATGATCATGATTTTTGGCTTGAATTTTGCATTCCTTTGATCATGCCTTTTATTCCGTTTTTCTTGAGTTATTTGAGTGTCAACTTGTCAAGCATGATTTATGTGTATTGTTTGTGCATTTGGAGAAGTTGTGGCAACTTTTTGGTCTATGATTTTGGCCATTTTGGCACAAAAATGGAGCTTCCCCTGTTTTCTGTAATGTGATTCTGTTCCAGATTTTCGCACCAGGCCGGAACGGCCGTTCCCGTCCCAGTTATAAACTGGGAATGGCCGTTCCCAGGCCATTTTACTGTTCCTACCGTGAGTGGGAACGGCCGTTCCCATGGCCAAAACCTTTCTTTTTAGCTACTGAGTCAAATCCACGGGGGTGGATTTTTCCCTTTGGAAAAATCCGCGGGGGTGGATTTGAGTCAGTAGGTCTGGAATAATCCATGAGGGTGGATTTTTCCCTTTGGAAAAATCCATGGGGGTGGATTCTGTCCGCGGGGAGTTCGGGATTTTCTGGGAACGGCCCTTCCCGTCCCCAGTACAAACTGGGAACGGCCGTTCCCATCCTCCAGAAACTTTTACCGCAGGCAGGAACGGCCGTTCCCTGCAGTGAAAGGGCCGTTCCCACCTTTCCCGAGACCTGGAAGCTGCCACTGCTTCTCTTTACCTTAATTATGCAATTATATGACTTTGATTGCTTTTCTTTCGCATGTTAGATGTTATAACTCGGGTTTTATTGCTTAATAAATTGTAAATAAATATGTGTGCTATAATTTGTGAATTATATGACTTAATTGTGACATTTATATGTGAACATGAATCATGCATTTTGCCGAGCGTCTTCTTTGGTTCATATAGAGTCTAAGTCTTGGGCTTTCGTGTTTTCTTTTCAGAGGAGGTTCCAGTTGTCGAGCCCGAGGCGTAGGTTGTTCACGTCTGCTCGCTTTTTGTCACGCGCAAGGTGAGGTTTAGGATTTTTATTAGTTAAGTGACCTAAAGCCTTACGTGGTGTTTTCAAGCCGTGCATGTGACTATATATTATATATATAAATACGTATGTGCTGATTAGAATATGTTTATGACCTTGTGAACATTCTGGTTTTGGGAAAAGATATTAAATAAGCCTATGTAAGCTAAGTTTTGGAAAAGGCTTTACAATTCTGTTAGCGAGATTGCCATGAAAGATTTGGTATTTGTTATGATTTGTATGTGTGGATCCTAGGAGCTACGGGTAAGGAACCCTCGGGACGGTTCAGGCCGTCGAGGTTCGGCCTGTGCGTAGTCTCCATCCGATATATCACACGCGACCCCTAGGAGTTTGGGAAGGTGTGATATTTCGATGCCTTCGGCGTAAAAACCGGGGAGGGCACGATGTGGGCTCGCTACCCCTCGTGAGTTTGTATATGTTTGGATGGTTAGGGCCGCCGGTGGCTCTTCCATCATTGGTGTAAAGGAGAGTGTGTGATTTCTGTTTTGTTTGTTCTGAGAAGTAAAGGTTGGAAGCTCGTTCTCGCCGAGCATTATGTTATGTTGTGTTATGTCAGGAAGTATGAATCGGGATAATGTTTATGAATGTTTTAAAGTATATGTATTTGTTTTGGAAAGTTTTAGTTTGTAAAACCTATTCCGGTTCATAATTCCACCCGTTGCTTTGTGCTCTGCTTTATATATATAGGGTGTGGGTGTGCGTTAGCCCCCTCACTCAGTCAGTTGACTGACCCTCGTTTACTCTTTTAGCTGCAGGTTTTGGGAGCGGGAGCTAGGCGGAGAAGTGTGTCTTCTTTATGCACTTGTCGGTCTAGGTCTCGTTAGATGCATCTACATATTTGCACTTTATTATTTTGTATCTGTATAGGTGACTTGTAAATACTATTTTTGCTCGAGCCGTGATGGCTTTTGTACAGGTTGAAGTGTTGGTACTTATATGTAAATACTATATGGATAGGTGTGGGTTGGTACCTATACGTATATATGTGATGATCGTTACTTGTTGCTTTTATTTATTCGCTTCCGCATACTCTGTTTTGGTATTGTTTAGCTCCGCCTAGCGTAGAGGGTGTGTTTGGTCTCCCGTTCGCTATGATTCGGATTCGGATTCGGGTACGGACATTCCATTCCGTATTCGGGTTTGGATTATGGTGCGGGGGATGTGGCCCTACGTGTGGGTGCTACAGGGAGTGTCCTGCCTAGCTCGTTTATTTTGATTGTCAACCATTCGCTATAGTTTTGGTTTATGTACGGATTATCCATTTTGTATGTGGATCGAGGCTATAGTGCGGGGGATGTAGTGGCTTGGGGGTTAGGGTGCTACATGAACTGTTCATCAATATTCATGAATTAAGTCTGCTAACTCATATCAGTTTTTTACTGTTATTAAGTTGCATTGGGTGTGGCGGTCACTGTACTCAAATATTTGTTGACAATTACTGCCCATCATATCGGTTTTTATACACTTTCGATTTCATTTTCAGATTTTAGTTGTAGGGCTTGCAACTTTGGGGATCGAGGCTTCAGCGCGCGCGACTCTTCGAAGATCATTGTTCTCAAAATTTTTGTGCGCATCTCAAGTATAGAGGTTAAGATTAGTAAATTTCATTCGATTCCGAGATTTAGAAATTCACAGGCGTTTAAGGTTTCCATCCGAATGTTTTAGGGTTGGTGCTATTCGTAGGATTTCGGGAATTGGGTGAAGGCCGGCAACCTTAAAACCGCAGCCGATGAGGTAACAAGGCCTTAGAGTCTATTATGTTGGTAAAAGTGTTTTTTATGGAATCGTTCCTTATGCCACCATTATGTTGTGTGTACCGTTATTCATTGTTTATTCTCCATATTGATTAGTTCGTAATGTTGTTGGGCGTTGGGTTTAGTCATTGTGTTTCAGTGAAAGATTTTGATGATTGCGTAGACGAATACTCGTTTGGATATGAACTTGTGTTGTATTTTTTTGTCTGGAATGCTGCATAATTTGAAGAATGAGATTGATATTAAGAGCATCCAGTGGTCGCAACATTGACGGATTTCCAAGATGCGGTTTTGCGATTCCGTATCATTTTGATTTTTTGTTTTAGCTTTTCTCAGTACGACTGCTGCTCCGGCGCTAGTTGATTGTTACTTAAAAAATCAAATGTTCAGATCTATTGTTTGTTTCTATAAGATTGGTAATCCGATGATTATATGGTGATATGTTGTTTAGCGTTTTGTACATAACTCGGAATATGAAGATCAAGGTGGTTTATGCAGACTATGGTGTAGAATAAGCCCAAAGAGATCTACTAATTTTGGCTTTAATTCCATCATAATATTTTGCTGAACTAGTTTTCGTTTTACCATTTACTGAAACAAGTCGAGTAAACCTTGTTTAATGAAATTGGAGTGACAACATGCCAACAAATGGCCATTCCTTCATATATATGGTCGCATGCTTGGAGAGCATGACAATGGGAGAACCTGGTCCAAGTGATACTTTCAGAATGAGTTATTATTCTTGTTTGCCCTTTTCTCCTATGATTTGTTTGTTGACATGGACTGAGATAATCGGTTTCTCTTTATTTTTGAAAATATTCACCAGTACCAGTCTTCTGATGAGAAAACATGCATACAGGACTAACCCTGTATATCGATATGGTTGACAGGTAATTGTTTGGAAATGGGAGCAAAATGAAGAGCGGTTTGTCAAATTATCAGAAGAAGAGGTGAGTTATTTGGGGAAGTCATTATCAGTTTTATTTTGATTTGTATGATTATGTACATCGACTGGGGAATCAAAGTCTCATGTTTTAGTCCTTTTTTATTTAAGCCTGAGACTGTTAAGTCATTTTTTTAAGTCAAAAAGGCTAGTAATGTGAAGTTTTTATTAACGTTTATGCAGATTAGCCTCATGTTGAACATGCTAGTATAATCATATTTCTCCACTATTTGTAATTTGAGATTCACCTTTCAAGTTATTTACCTTGAAAAGTAAATAAAGAGCTCCTCTGTTTGTTCTCTTCCTTAATCATAAACATGTATTTCCCTGACAATAAAAAGCTTGAATGTATATATACATCCATAAAAGTATTGTTTTATTAACATATGTACTGTGCAAAAATATGCAGATAAGGCAATCTCTTGAAGCATTTTTGCAGTGGAAGATTTTAGTGAGCCTCTTCTTTGGTTGTACAGAAGTTGTAAGTTCACACCCAATCATTAAAGCATAACCGAGATACAAGAGCACTTCTCATGTTTGTTGTTATAGGATAGTGCAATAGATGTACGGTGTACCATTTGTTCCTCCCACTAAATGTTTCCTCCCTGCTGCTCATTTGAGTAAGCTTTTTAACTCTCATGATATTATTTATTGTTTTCCCATTTTAATCCCGAATTAACCGATTAAAAAATCGAAGTGTGCTCTTGAAATTGAAAATATTAGAACACCGTTGTCATTTATGGAGATGTTTGTTATTTCTTTCAAGTTTTTAGAGTAGGTGTTTGATGTAAACTGTAATTTGGGTGTTCAATACTTACTTCCTTGTTAATGCCTATCTTGTGCAGTGAAGAAGAATTTGAAATAATCTATATCTTCTGTTGGATATTTGAAGCCAATAATCTCCCTATTCTACAGCAGCAGGAGGAGGTACACTAGCAGCAGCAGTCCATCTCGTATTTCTCTATATCTCTTTTCTAATGGAAATAATCCTTTTTATCAATCAGAGGGGCTTCAGCATCGGTTCAAGGATTGGCAACACTTAAGAAAAAATAAACTAACAGCAAGTACTTTTGCTTTAGCGGTTGGTTTCTCACCCCGGGGACGTGCCAGGTTATGGCTAGAGAAGCTTGGATTAATTGAGCCATTTCCTGGCAGTGATGCTACATGTTGGAGCATCATTAATGAAGAAGCAGCTCTCCAAAGATATAAACTAATGACAAGAAATTCTGTATCTCATCCTGAATTCCAAATTTACCGGCAAAATAACCCTGAAGATAATTGGCTTGTAGCTTCCCCTGATGGAATTGTTCACAGCTCCGATTACTTGTCCCCTCATGGTGTTCTTGAAATTAAATGTCAATATCCTGGTAATTGTGATATGAAAGTCAAGCCATGGAAACGGATCCCTCTGCACTATATTCCTCAGGCTCAAGGTTTGATGGAAATCCTCGACCTTGATTGGATGCACCTGTGTAACGCCCGAGCGCAAGATGTCACATCCCCCACACCATGACCCGACCCGTATATGAAATAGATTTCCATACACGTGCCAAATCATAGCGAACGGGGACATACACACTCGCTAAGCCAGGCGGGACTAACCTATCCCTTAAAACCCCAACAACAACAACAACAACAACAATCAGTGTAATAGAATAGCGGAAGCAGTAATTCATATTCCATATATTGAGGTATATGCTCTAGGTACCAACATTTAATGTTCAAGTAAAATCAGTAGGGCTAATACAAAACATGTACGCTCCATATTCAAATACAATATACAAATATCATCAATGTAAGCATATGAGTGTAAAGAAAGAAAGGATAGACACTATGCAAGACTCTCTCTCAAACTTGTATCCCGCCTAGCATCCCTTCCTGCAAAAGAACTGAAACAACTCCGGGTTCAGTCTTAGATAGACTGGTGGGTATAAAACAGGCTTAATATCATAATATGGCGGAATTTAAACACATACATGCAAGCTTTAATCCTTATTCGAGGTTTTAGAATAATTTCCCCAAGTGGGAAGTAAAATACAACGAATAGGATTATAACAATTCATTTCATTCATTAGGTCCTTTGTGGCCCGACGAGAGGGCGTGCATTATCTCCAACCAACACCTCGTGTAATTCATTAATCATTCATTCATTCATTCATTCATTCATGCATTCATTCTTTCGTTCACATTCATTAGATTATTCATTCGATCATTCATATACTCCTTCTTCCTCCGGTTAGGGACGGGTTTGCAAGGGCCGAACCCTCATTCATTGGTGCTAGAGGGGTACATGAATCCCCAAAAGCTCGGTTCCCCTTCTTTCACTAATCTCCTAGTGAAGTCTAGGTTACCGTAATTGATGGAACTAGTATATGTGGATTCCCGTCAGCCGAAGCTTCCTCGGTTCACCAAATACACTAAGTCCCGGGCCCCTATTCATTGTGAACATTCATTTCTCGCCAAAACTTTTGGTAGGATATTCAAATTAAAGGCTTTACATTAAAACATTAACTCGTTGAAAACTCGATATATATCTTTATATAGTTTTGGCCAAATCTTGCACATTAGGTGTTTTGGGTCATATCTTTAGCTAATAGAAGAAAAACCCACCTGGTAGACAAAAGAACCCGACAAAGACCTCACTGCTCAACCTCGTCTCCCACTGGATCAAGATCTGTGTGACAAAAGTAGTGTAAGACTCAAATATGACCACATTTGACGCTCGGCTATGCAATGGCATATTATGGAATGCTTGAAACATAAAAACATGTCCAATTAGGATCATGAATATCATGGAATTCAATTAAACACATAATTCGCCAAGTTTCGTTCAATATACGATAAAATCGTATTCATTCATGTTTATAGCGTTCATAGCTTTCATACTTTTCATTCTTGCATTCATATAACTTTCAAGGTCATAAATCAATCATAATTCAAAGCTTGAATGGATTCACGTTGCATATAATTCATGAATACGAACCATAAATGCAATACAAGCAATAAAAGAGTTCCCCCAAAGCTGCCATTTCAAATGACACGGCCGTGTTACATTTTCAAAGGAACTGGACACGGTCGTGTCCGAGGTTTAAAAATTAAAATTTCTAAGTCGAGGGCTTGACACGGCCTTGTTGAGTTTTCAAAGCATTTGGACACGGCCGTGTCCGATTTTCTGAAAATATTTTTCACAAGTCGAGAGCTCAACACGGCCATGTCCATTTTCAGTTCAAAGCTGACACGGTCATCAAGAAAAGAAAGAATAGAGCATAAGCTCTGTTTCGCGAGGGAAAAGCTTTGGAGAAGCAGGGCAGCAACATGGAAGCTCTTAGGTACACTTAGACATGATTTCAATCCATATAATTCATACTAATCATGTAATTCATTCATATTTACAAGAATTTGTGCTCAAAATGGACAAAAGATCACCCAAGCTCAAGTTTTCAATCATGGAGGTTTTCAAGCTTCATCAATGGTAACTCATACAATAATCAACCAACATCAAATTCAAGCATATAGAAATGATAAGGAAGCTTCAAGCAACAATTTCCATGCCTCAAATCTCATTTTAAACCATTGGAATCCAATGATCAACTCAAACCCCAATCAAGCCAATTATTCAAATCTCGATTTCGAGGTCCGGAGCTCAAGATATCGCGAAAACCGTTCAGGGTTGCCTATTATTCAAATAGGTCCCTAAACTTTCAAAAAGTGGCAATTAAGCCCAAACTCAATTTCCAATTGAGTCCAAAACATTCAAATAAGTTACAATCAAGTCCTCGGATCACACGAAACACAAAATTTCATTCAATTACCACCAAATTCACAAAATGCACATTCTCACAATTCCGTTCGTATATTCATAGCTCACATTGACATTGATATGGAATTTAAACAAATAATGCAAGTTATAAACGAATTTAAACCGATTAATAAAAATATAAAATCATATAATTAAATGTAAATACGCACGTAACACTTACCTGCACGTGTGAAAACACGGGGCGTTACAACCTGTACATGTGGACTCGTAACCATAGTAATTTGGGTAGTAGTTTGTTTAGAATATATCGTGATAAGGAATATTGGGATGTTTTAAAAATAGCATTGACTGATTTTTGGTGGAATCACGTCCAACCGGCTCAAGAGATATGAAGTAGATCAGTGATCACGAATCCACTTATTGAATTGAAGTTGTTCAGGTCAGCCCCTAAGCATGAACTGCGTCAGATCATTGTTCATCTTAGCAAACGTGTTCTTAACGAATCCAATCTGTTGGTGCGGGAAATTGATGGCCAGCCACTGAGCATGAATTGCAGCGGTGCATGCGACAGATGCAATTGTCATCGCCGCAATCGACCTCCGCCATATAGATCAGTATACATGTGAATATCTAAACTAGCTTAGGATTTAGAGAACTTGTCTTAAGAATGTTATCTACATTATATGGTCCGGTATTCATACATATAACCACAGGTCCACAGGCTCTAAATTATTCACAGTTTTGGTTACATTATTGTTGAAATCATCTCTGTCAGTTGTTTTGTTGAAAGATATAAGGTTTCTATTACAGATGGTATACTTGCAAGTGTTGGCAAAGATGTATATTTGATAATATGGTTTTCTTTTTTTTTTTTTTTTTTTAGCTTCTAAATGTTACGTTTTCTTTTTAACTTATGCATTCTCTAACAGTCGAAGGAATTCGAGAATTCACTATGTAACCTGAGTTAACATGTTGACCCTTCAATATGTTAGCTTATGTATTTACTAGTTGAATTCCCTTGCTAAGAGATGGACAAATATATTTATTAAAAATAAATTAATATTATCTTATTACTTTATACTTTATTCATATATAATTTTTTAAAGATAATATTTTTACCTTGCTAAAGTAATTAATTATCAGATAAAAGGGCTGGAATCCAAGAATATCCTTATTTTTTTAGTATATGTGGGTTACCTTGCTAATAGGGCACAAAGGACTTGCAAAGGACACAATCTATAAAAAATACTATATTATAATTAATTAATTTATTGAAAAATATTTTATGTAAATTATTCAATTATATTATTTTGTTAATTAGATAAGTTTATAGAATTATAATATGATATTAATTTAAGAAAGTTTATGAATTTAGATAATTAAAACTATGGATTTATATAATTAGACTTACATTAGGATTGATTTATTGAAAGTTATCTTATGTAACTTGTTTAATTTAAATAATATTTTATTTTATACAATTATAAAAATTTATTAAAATTTATAAAGTGAATCAATTTGTTGTTTTTTGATTTGTTTTTAGATATATCTTATTATAATATTTTAAATTATGGACCTTAAAATTAAAAAATAGACAATATATATCATAAAATTTGAATATAATTAATTAATATATTAATATTAAAACAATCCTTGTTAAATTATATATCTTTTTTTGGCTAAGTTGAAGAAATTTTATGTAGCACCCTTATACGTAGAGATGCCACACCCCCGCACTATAGGTCAATCCACATACGAAACGGGTAATCCGTACATGAACTAATCTATAGCGAACGGGTGACAATGCAATAGAATGACAAGCTAGGCGGGACTAACTCATACATGCAATAGAATAAAGCGGAAGCATAATCGATTCACTATCAAATATAACTATTAAACATGCTAAGACATTGATCGTTTATCACAGAACTTGTATACTAGTTCACATATCAATACATTATCATCTCCGAATATATAACAATTAATTGTAATAATAATTCTAAGTCAACAATAAACAATATGCACCGTGCTTGACTCGATTACATGGACTGGACTCGACTCCCGCCTAGCATGGACCTGCAATAACCTGAAAGGTGGAGGTGTCAGTCTGTGAAGATCGTGTAGCACCCGGAACGCAAGGCGCCACATCCCCCGCACTATAGGCTCAGTCCACATATGAAACGGGCAATTCATACATGAACCGAATCTATAGCGAACGGGAGACAATGAAAACAACAGCTAGGCTAGGCGGGTACCCTCAAGTAAAACTGAAACGACTCCGAGCAATAAAATAGCGGAAGCCAAAAGCATTCAATACATATAGGTACCATATTTACATATTTACTTATAGGTACCGACAATTCATATCATTACAATATCAACTCCAAGTATAATTCAAGATATACTACAAATAGCTAGTATCAATACAAGTACAATGTATGAAGGTGCAGTGCTAGACCCGAATAAAAGACACAAGACTCTAATTCCCGCCTAGCACGAACCTGCAAAAACTGAAAAGTTGAGGTGTCAGTCCAAACGGACTGAGCGAGGGGTATAAATAAGTATATGCGCAATTACCATGCAATTTATAACCTCGGGTAAGATTTTAGAAAGAAAACAAAATAAATTTAAATAACAAGAATTTCCCCGCCCGAGATTATAACAATTCAATTTACAGTTAACAATCAATTCAAGCAATCAGTGGCCCGACGAGTGGGGTCTCCAACCTTTCTCCGACAGTGTACAATATTCCAATTTAATTAATGAATTAGGTGATCACACAAATAGTTCAGTGCACAATTAGCAATTTCAATCAATAAATCCTTCTTCCTCCGGGTGATGGCGGGCTTGCAAGACCTAACCATCCAATCATGGTGTACGTCGGGAACATGACTCCCACGTACGGGATTTCTTCCTCCACCAAACCTCCTGGTGGATTCAGAGGTGATCCCACAATGGTGAGGATAGTGCAAGAGTTACCCGTCAGCCTTTGCTTTCCCGGTTGGCTCAATACACTACCCTCGGGCCCAACGTGAACAATAGTTACTCGCCAAAACAATCGATCCGTCAATCAATTAATCAATCAATCCATTAATCAATCGGTCGATCAATCGGTTTTGCTAAATCATTTGAAAATCATAAATTCGCAAACTATATATATATATATATATATATATATATATTTTTTTTTTGGCCGAAATAGTCACATAGGGGTTGTAAGGGTTCTATTTATCTAGAATTTAAACCTCACCTTGACAGCCAACCAAAAAGAAGCAAGAGAGCACCCTACTGAGCGGGCTCCTCGAAACCGGGACCGTGATCTGTGCAACAAGGACGAGTGTGAAATAAGACTCGACTCGAATGAACCAATTATGACGAACGGCAAAATCATGCACCAATATGTTATGCAATAACGATTTATTGAATGTCAAATACGAGCATGATTGTCAATAAACCAAGTATATAACACATACACGTACATCCATGCATGCAAAACAGTATGCATGAAAACAAGAGGTGACACGCCCGTGCCACCAAAACACATTAAGCCGTGACACCCCCGTGTCACGGTACAGCGGACCAAAAGCGGGAAAAGGAAGGTGACACGCCCTTGTCACAAAAACAAGGCAAACCGTGACACCCCCATGTCACGGTATAGAAAAATAAAACCCAACAGCATGCACCCCCGTGTCACCCAAAACCAAGCAAAGATGACACGCCCGTGTCACCTTTGCGTGACAGAAAAACAGGGGAGAAAACAGGGGTTTCCAAGCAAAACCAACTCCAAACCAAATAAATTCCAAACTCCAACCATAACAATTGTTAAAACACCTCATATAAGCATCATACTTCAAGTATTCATCAATTCAACCAAGAGATAAACATCCAAGCATCAAGAATTCCTCATGAAAACCCCAATATATATACATGCTTTCCAACCTTCACATAACTTCATGTTTTATGCAAGAAATGAAGGGAAAAAGGACCTAAACATGCTTCTATACAAGAATAACCATGGAAGCATCAATCAATCATCAAACCCTACTCAATCAAATAATCAAGAGTTCAAGCAATGCTTCCATATATACCTTGAAATGAATGAAGAATGAAATGAGATGAAGAGATGAAGATGTTGATGCTTCTAACTTCAAAGTTCCTCAAAGTAGCTTGGATTATGAGATGAATTCTTCTCCTTCTCTTGAGGTGTATATACCGATCCTTAGTGTGTGTGTATGTGAGGTTCTTGTATGAAAATGTATGTATGAGCAAGTGATGGAAGAGATGCATATACTAGATATATTATATCATCCACTATCATAACATATGTCCCCAATTTGCAAACAAGTCCCTAGGTTATTTAAATGAATGCAATCAAGTAATATCCCTACCTAAAAGATCCATTAGCTCCAATCCAAGTTATGCAATTGAGTCCATAATTTCATGAAATGATCAATTAAGGTCACATAATACAATTAAGCACACTATCACTTAATTCATGAATTTCACATTAAAAATCAATTCATAAAAATACATAGGAATGTATAAGGCACACAATAATATAATGAAATCATAATAAGCAAGTAAATATATAAACTTAAACTCCCAACACCCGAAGACCCGCACGTGGCGTGCTTACCTGAACTTCCGGAATTTGGGGCGTTACAGACCGAGTGAGGGGTTTAAATAATATTAGTGCAAATAATATGCAAGCTATATTCTCGGGTAAAGTTTCATAAAAGAGAAGTGTATAAATTCAATAATGAAGTACTATTCGCCCGAGAATACAACTATCAATATTAAATACTTGTTCATTTCATGCATTCAATACATCGCCCCGGCGAGTGAGGGCAGTCTCCAACCTTACTCCAAATGTACATGAAACATGCTTGCTTTATTAATTAATAGGTGATCATGCGATTTAATTATCGTGCAATCGTGCGATAGTGTAATCAAGTAACATGTTCATGGAATGAAAATCATGTAATAACCCGAGGACAATCCGTGGTGCCGGACCCGTCCCCAGTCTCCTTCTTCCTCCGGGTGATGGTGGGATTGCAAGGCCCCACCATCCAATCTCATTGAGCAAGGGGAACATGAGTCCCTAAGCCCGGAACTCCTTCCTCCACTAATCTCCTAGCGGATTCAGGGGTCATCCCAATGTGGTGAGGATAGCGCGACAGTTACCCGTCAGCCCTTGCTTTCCCGGTTGGCTCAAGCTACTACCCTCGGGCCCAACGTGAACGGTCATGCTACTCAACTAAAACATGCACGATATATGGCTTGCTTGATTTTCATGAACATGACTTGCTTGAAATGATAAGTGATTTCATTTAAAATTATGGATATAAATACCTTTTGGCCGAAAGATCACATAAGGGGTATACGGTTCTATATAACTAGAAGTTAAACCTCACCTGAAAAGCGACACAACGACTCATGGATGTGTGAACGTGTTCATGATCAACAATCTCCGCCCTGGAGAATAAATGGACAAGAAACGAGACAATGTACGTGCATGAGACCACAATTCAAGAATATTATCAAATAAGACGCACGGCGTAATCAAGTAACGAGACTTGGTGAAAGGAGCAATGTAGCATGTAAATATCATGTTTTGGCATGTAATCAATCATATAATCACAAATTGGGATCAATAAAACCATTGGAATTGAAAGTGAAAAATGGAATTTTATGCAAAATGTTTCTGCCTCTCCAGAGGCCTGGGACAGCTCCCTGAAGTTGCTCCCCGAAGATGGGAACGGCCGTTCAGGCTTGTGAGCCAAAACGGGAAGGGCCGTTCCCATCCTCGCCGCCATGCACACAACTCAAATTTATGGGAACGGCCGTTCCCCAAATACGAAGGGAACGGGAAGGACCGTTCCCGTTACGCAGAAGACACAGAAGTAGGGAAAGAAATAGGGGAAGCTACGAACCATCATCCAACCTCAACAAACCCATATAATTCAATCCCATATGTTATAATTCATGCAAGGAAATATGTATACATGTTTAAAGTGCAATAAGACCCAATATAAACACTTGTTTCATGCCTTGATCATCACAATCATCATTTCAAACTCAAATATCAACTTAACATATAACTCCACAACCTTCAAGATTTAAGCATGAAATTCAAAGTTAAAGCTTAGAATCAAGCTTTGAACAACTAAATCACAAGTTATTACATCAAGATCATAACCCTAGCTTCAATCTCTAATTCAAGAATTCACATATATAATCATATATATATATTGAAATGAAATTAAATGGAAGAGGATGATGGAAATGGAAGATGGAGCTTCAAACTCCTAATTTTCTTGGAAAAACTTGATGAATTTGATGAAATCTTCTCCTCCCTTCTTCATGGTTTGGCTCGGTGGAAAGAGGAAGAAAAGGTTGATATTTTTGCATGAAATGAAAATGAAGAAGATGGGAGAGATGCATATATCGATATATCTTGGCAAAAATGGAATATGTGCAACTAAATCCTCCAAACATATAAGTCATGTAATTAAGGATGCAAGGTTTGCAATTTGATCAATTGAGTCCAAAAGGTTTTCATGCAATTTGGTCCTTTTAATTTAAATAAATGATTGATTGAGGACAATAAACAATTAAATCACGTTTGGTAATTATTTCACGTAGCAAGTAAATCAAATTATAAAATGATTCTCAAGTTGACACATATTTCATATATTTTCACGTAAACATTTTGAAATACAATTTATCAAATTAATATAACATGTATGAGCTGAATAAACGAAAATAATAAAATAAATCCTAACGCTCGAAACTCACACGTGTCGAGCGTACCTGACTGTCTGGAAATCAGGGAGTTACAATTCTCTCCCCCTTAAGAGAATCCGTCCTCGGATTCATTGTCCTGAATTACTGGCATTTAATTGGCTCTTACGTGTTCATCCCACGCAGGTTAGCTACACCCAGTCAGGGATTAGTTCGAAAGAGGTCCTCAATCCACAAGGTCCTCCAATGTGTGAAATCACGACCATCGACTTTTCGGATCCTAAACACTTGAAAGAAAGTCTAACCTTCCACTAGAGCAAGTTGACAAGTAGCTGGAAATAATGAGAGTGCCCCGTCTCTCAAACAACTAAGGAGAGAACCCCGTCTCTCGAGCAAGAAATAAGAGAACCCCGTCTCTTGACAACTCTGAGAGAATCCCCATCTCTCACGCACACAAAATAAAATTCAAGCAAGCACTTAGATACACATTTACAATTAACACACAAGGAGCAAGTAGGAATTATCAGTTATGCAACTTATTGTTCACATAAAACAATTAATAGTAAACAAGGAATCATATACAAGAATAACAAATATTAATAAACAAATAATAATAAAATAATGGTGCACGTGGTATGCATGATTAAGTGTACCGTTCACCAAGGATTGAAGTTCTTGCACTGAAATAATTCGGCTGAATACTTGATTCTTTAGTTGAGATTTCTTTCCGCTTTGTCCCGCTACGGTTCGATATTCCCATTCTTGATAGCCACCTCAGCCCTAGTGCTATCTTCTAACATAATCCGTAAATTATCATTAATCACCACATCTTCATACCCGTTTTAACCTCAGATTTACCGGTTGAACCCTTCTTGCACTGATTCTCACATTCACTTTCTGGTTTCGGAATTGAAGATAATCCTGATTTTCTTGTTAGGGAGTGGTTGTACATCCAAAATTAAAAGATGGCTTCGTGCTCCAAGTAAGCTCTTATCCAACAACCAGAGAGACAGGTTTTGCCATCTCCTCAACCCCCTTAGTTTGAGTAAAACACTTTCCCGAAGTAAAGATTTTAAACTCTCTGTTTTGAAATCCGAAAGTTGAGCTCCGATTCCCTTAAAGCATAACACGGCGGATGTTTGATGCAGAAAAGAATCAAGGTCGTCATCTCGTGAGAGTAATTTAGTAGGCATACTTGCATGAAACCGAAGGGATCAGGTCCTAGTGAAACGTCTTCCAATTGATCCTGAAATTTACTGATATACCCAACAACTCTGCAAAAGATCTTGAAAGAGACGACCAATTGGCTTTAATCCTCTCAGACGTGTTCGTGGTAACGAGTAGGTTTATGGAACCGACGCCGGCAGCACGAATGAAGGGGCGAAGCGTAGTTACCGGCACCTCTAGAGTATAAGTAACAACTTCATAAGAAAACTCTTATCGGAATCGACCTATTAAAACTTGGGATTGGTTCCAAGTATTAACCAAGTTGAATCCCTTTCTATTTATTGAGTCAACTGATATACCGAGACTATGCACTCACCCCGTAAAAACTTTCACATTCTGAGAACAGTAATAAATCAGAGATACTGTCGATGATGAGATTTTTCCTTTATGTAAGAGGGAGAAAATTTGAGATATTCAAGACTTCTTTCACATGGTTCTGATAGAGGACTCCAGGAAGAATTGGTTTTCTTGAAGTTCCAACTCTCCCGAATGAGGTCTAGCTTCTGTTTTCAATTTGTTTCCCGGTCGACTCTCCCCCTTAAGAAAAACAAATAGAAGTTGTCTAATTCCTCGAGCTTCTTCACCACTCCATAAATTTCTCCAACTATATTGTCAACTTGATCTAATATCTATCGCTTCCACAGAGTTGATATTCGACAAAGCCGACACCCTGACCTGAAACAAGAATAATTCATTCTGCTGCACCAATGTATCTCCAAAATGCTGACTAACTCCTAAAGGTTGAAGAAACTCTTGAACATTTATCTACTTGGGCTCCTCAATATCTTCCCAGATCCCGATAATCTTGCCAATATCTATACCATGCCGGATCATATCAAGTCATGGACCAATAAGTTCCCACGGATTCCCAAAACACTAGACTTCAAGTAGAATCAGACGACCCAGTTACAAACATGATACCTGATGGCTAAGAGATACCCTTCGTTAGCTCGAGTGGGTAGAAATGGATCGAAGCAGTGATTGGGGCAGAGAATAGGTGAGAGCATATTGACAATAAACACAAAATAATGCATGCCGGTTAAAATGTTATTGGACATATTACGCTTATATTTAATTTTAAATACAACACGTTAGAGCAATTATATTAATTTAAGAACATATATGCATACACGAAGAAATTTAATAACTTGAATATTTTAAATAACGCACTTAACACCTTAGGTATGAAATCTTAAATAACAATTATAACAACATATATAAACAAGGGTAATTAATTAATAAGTATGATGTATGTGCTTATGAATGCATTGAAGAACCTGTCACTGTAGGAAGGTTAGGCTTGGATCCGGTATCCATTCCTTGTGGCCAAATTGCAAGCTTGGTTCGAACGGTTGATCATTCTCAAATTTTCCCACGGTCTCTTAAATTTTCAGAATTCTCCAGCTTCAACTTAGACCTTTCCATGACTTGGTTGAAAATTTCTTGAACCCAACTCCTTCTCGGTTATTGTTGTCCAAATAGTTTCCAAACCCTTTTCCATAATTAATTCCTTGGTCCAAAATTTCTTGGTAGGACTTTCGGTAGCTTTAGGATCCGAGGTGGTACTTCTTGGATTCAATTGCTTGTATTCTCACGCCATCGATATCTCGGCATTTTCTAAGGAATTAATCTCTAACGGTGATCCCGACATTCATCCTCGCCATCACATTGTCGTTCATTATTGTTTCCATTTGTTGCTCCATATCTTCCAATTCAACCATATCATAATTGGTAATCTTTGAAGCCACTTCATTCTTAACTCCCCGAAAATGCCTCTTCCTTGTTGCTAGAATTTCCGGCCTAAGCATCTTCGAATTTTTTTTTTCAGCCTTTCGAATCTTGTGAATGATTCCCATGCTTGATTCTCCTTCCCGGATCCCATTGTTGGAATTCTTGACCCGATAGGAAAGATGACAACTCTTGAATCCTTGTATGAATTTCGGGCACAATTCCTTACCCGTCCCGAAGTTAAAGAAAAATCTTGTAGTAGACTGAAGCTGTTGAGTAATTAGCCATAATTTGATATCATTTCCGTAACCTGTAATTTCTTTTGAAAATAAATGCATGTGGGTAAGGCATGCTTATGTCACATAATTACTACCAAGAACATGAATTTGATGCATAAGGCAACAACGAATTTAATAAAATTAGCAATTAAACATCTTGGACATGTAAATCTTCAAGAAAATAGAATCAAGTACCCGACAATTATAAACAAGAATCAATGCAATACCCAAATTATTTGCGAATTCAAGTATTTCAAGGAATTCAAGTAGGTCAGGAAATTCAAATAGAATGCAAGACTCTCAAATTGACAATTAATTCCTATGCCGTTCGACCTAGACTTGACACGACACCATATTAGAACCTCGGTTTTGCAACCGGGCTCTGATACCACCTAAGATGCCACACCCCTATACGTAGAGATACCACACCCCCACACTATAGGTCAATCCCCATACGAAACGGGTAATCCGTATATGAACTAATCTATAGCGAACGGGTGACAATGCAATAGAATGACAAGCTAGGCGGGACTAACTCATACGTGCAATAAAATAAAGCGGAAGCATAATCGATTCACTATCAAATATAACTATTAAACATGCTAAGACATTGATCGTTTATCACAGAACTTGTATACTAGTTCACATATCAATACATTATCATCTCGGAATATATAACAATTA
Organism: Lantana camara; assembly: GCA_037501455.1. NCBI lineage: Eukaryota > Viridiplantae > Streptophyta > Magnoliopsida > Lamiales > Verbenaceae > Lantana > Lantana camara. Next base: position 46,738,424 of record CM074859.1, read on the forward strand.
ATTGTAATAATAATTCTAAGGCAACAATAAACAATATGCACCGTGCTTGACTCGATTACATGGACTGGACTCGACTCCTGCCTAGAATGAACCTGCAATAACCTGAAAGGTGGAGGCGTCAGTCTGTGAAGACCGAGTGAGGGGTTTAAATAATATTAGTGCAAATAACATGCAAGCTATATTCTCGGGTAAAGTTTTATAAAAGATAAGTGTATAAATTCAATAATGAAGTACTATTCGCCCGAGAATACAACTATCAATATTAAATACTTGTTCATTTCATGCATTCAATACATGGCCCCGGTGAGTGAGGGCAGTCTCCAACCTTACTCCAAATGTACATGAAACATGCTTGCTTTATTAATTAATAGGTGATCATGCGATTTAATTATCGTGCAATCGTGCGATAGTGTAATCAAGTAACATGTTCATGGAATGAAAATCATGCAATAACCCGAGGACAATCCGTGGGGCCGGACCCGTCCCCAGTCTCCTTCTTCCTCCGGGTGATGGTGGGATTGCAAGGCCCCACCATCCAATCTCATTGAGCAAAGGGTACATGAATCCCTAAGCCCGGAACTACTTCCTCCACTAATCTCCTAGCGGATTCAGGGGTCATCCCAATGTGGTGAGGATAGCGCGAGAGTTACCCGTCAGCCCTTGCTTTCCCGGTTGGCTCAAGCTACTACCCTCGGGCCTACCGTGAACGGTCATGCTAGTCGCCTAAAACATGCACGATATATGGCTTGCTTGCTTGCTTGTTTTTCATGAACATGACTTGCTTGAAATGATAAGTGATTTCATTTAAAATTATGGATATGAATACCTTTTGGCCGAAAGATCACATAAGGGGTATACGGTTCTATATAACTAGCAGTTGAACCTCACCGGACAGGTGACACAACGACTCATGGATGTGTGAACGTGTTCATGATCAACAATCTCCGCCCTGGAGAATAACTAGACAAGAAACGAGACAATGTACATGCATGAGACCACAATTCAAGAATATTACCAAATAAGACGCACGGCATGATCAAGTAACGAGACTTCGTGCAACGAGCAACGTAGCATGTAAATATCATGTTTTGGCATGTAATCAATCATATATGCAGAATGTTTCTGCCTATCCAGAGGCCTGGGAAAGGCCGTTCCGGCCCTTAGTTCAAAATGGGAAGGGCCGTTCCCAGCTCCCTGAAGTTGCTCCCCGAAGATGGGAACGACCGTTCCGACTTGTGAGCCAAAACGGGAAGGGCCTTTCCCGTCCTCGCCGCCATGCACACAATTTAAATATATGGGAACGGCCGTTCCCCAAATACAAAGGGAACAGGAAGGGTCGTTCTCATTACGCAGAAGACACAGAAGCAGGGGAAGAAACAGAGGAAGCTACGAACCATCATCCAACCTTAACAAACCCATATAATTCAATCTCATATGTTATAATTCATGCAAGGAAATATGTATACATGCTAAAAGTGCAATAAAACCCAACATAAACACTTGTTTCATGTCTTGATCATCACAATCATCATTTCAAACTCAAATATCAACTTAACATATAACTCCACAGCCTTCAAGATTTAAGCATGAAATTCAAAGCTAAAGCTTAGAATCAAGCTTTTAACAACTAAATCACAAGTTATTACATCAAGATCATAACCCTAGCTTCAAGCTCTAATTCAAGAATTCACATGTATAATCATATATATACCTTGAAATGAAATTAAATGGAAGAGGATGACGGAAATGGAAGATGGAGCTTCAAACTCCTAATTTTCTTGGAAAAACTTGATGAATTTGATGAAATCTTCTCCTCCCTTCTTCATGGTTTGGCTCGGTGGAAAGAGGAAGCAAAGGTTGATATTTTGGTATGAAATGAAAATGAAGAAGGTGGGAGAGATGCATATATCGATATATCTTGGTAAAAATGGAATATTTGCAACTAAATCCTCCAAACATATAAGTCATGCAATTAAGGATGCAAGGTTTGCAATTTGATCAATTTAGTCCAAAAGGTTTTCATGTAATTTGGTCCTTTTAATTTAAATAAGTGATCGATTGAGGACAATAAACAATTAAATCACATTCGGTAATTATTTCACGTAGCAAGTAATTCAAATTATAAAATGATTCTCAAGTTGGCACGTATTTCATATATTTTCACGGAGTTTATTACACCAAAAACCCTGTGATATACCTAATTAGCACTCAGAACCTTGTGATTTGAAAATTCTCAAAGCTAACCCTGTGATTGTAATAAATTAGCACTCAATTAGCATTTCAAACCCTACAGCCGAGGTTGTAAGGTTTTGAGTGCTAATTTTAATACAATCACAGGGTTTTCAGTGCTAATTTATATAATCATATGGTTTTCTTTGAGAATTTTCAAATCACAGGGTTCGGAGTGCTAATTAGGTATATCACAAGGGGTGACCATACAAAAAACCCTATTTTCACGTAAACATTTTGAAATACAATTTATCAAATTAATATAACATGTATGAGCTAAATAAACAAAAATAATTAAATAAATCCTAACGCTCGAAACTCACACGTGTCGAGCCTACCTGACTGTCTGGAAATCGGGCCGTTACATTTTAATTCTACCAAGAGTCCTATTTTAAGCTGATAAATACTTTTTAAATATAGTTGAATTAATAATTTATAACATGTATTTACATTATTATCATTAACTAAAAGTTATTGACGTAATTATTGTGAGGATATTTTAGGCGATCCGTATTTTGTAAGAAACCAAAAACTCAACTCGTGAATTTATAATAATAATATAATATATAATATATATAAGGAGTGTTTGCAAACTGTAAAAATAAGCACTTATGAGATAAACGCTTATTTTTAGTGGTTTTGGAGTATTTGGAAGCTCCACTTCTCCTTATTTTAAGCAGAAATAAGCCAGAATCCAGAAGCAGGTCAGGGCATGCTTTTGGATTCTGCTTATAGATTATACGGTTAATTAAAATTCTATTTGACAATAATATCCTCATAAAATATTAATAATCCTAAATTATACGTATATAACTCTAGAGTTTACAAGTTCTTTACATCTTTTCTTTTTTAATTCTTTATATCTTTTCCTTTTCTGTTCTGGATCAAAATTGTGTAATCTTGATAGTTCAAAAATTTTCAATTATCAGGTAAATTTTTTTTTCTTTTCTTAATTTTTATAAATTTATTTATTTTAAAGCTTTTTAGTTTTGTTGTTTTCTAATATCTGTTATTAATTTTCGTTTGAATTATCAATTTTTTTTCCCCAAACACTCACTTCTTTTACTACTGCACTTTTACACAACTTTCACTTCTGCTTTCACTTCTACTTATTGAGTAGAGTTTGCAAACACCCCCATAGATATATTGATAGATAATTATGTTAGTTTAATTAAAAGTCTATCTCCATGCTCGATTTCTTAAATATGTAGTTACTATTAATAAGATAAATTCCATGTTTTAATCGTATAATATAAACTTTATATTTTTAATAATCTAATCGGATTCGAACGCATTTTTGTTAGGATATAACAAACTACTCACACGGGATCTACTTTTAGATTATATTTATAAATAAATAAATGTAAGCTTATTTATTGTTTAACTAATTTCTCCATCACTTAACTACATTTTATTAGTTTTTACTAGTATATTTTTTGCAACTTTGACACTTACTTCTGCCGTACTATTTTACCGAGCAAAAAAACACCCTCTTATCAGTTATGCCGTACTATGGAGACTTAGCTCTGTTAATAGCACAATTTATCTGGCGTTAGCCTATTTTAATTAAGGAAAATTCCAAACGCCTCCGTATTGTTTGAAAGTTTGCATGCTTAATCTTTAAATCGGTGCGATTATCAATTTAATATTTGTAAAAATATAACACTTAATTCTTTTTCGGATGAATCTTATGAAGATTTCATTCAATTTTTTGAGCGTGATTTATACGATTAAATTAGTACAAATCATATTTTAAACATATTGCTATTATATATCAAATCAAATCGAAACTTTCGATGCAGATAACAAAATGGTGATTTCAAAATCAAAATCCAACAACCAACGAAGGAGAAATAGTCAATCAAAGATGGCGTATGACCAACGAAGGTTTGTATATGAATTCCGACACTTCCGACAATCAATAGGGTCGAATGTGGTACGATCTTTGTTCGTCTCGGACAGATGAATATGATGGTGGTGGTCTTGACTCTTGGGGGTTGCCGTGATGGAAGAGAAATTGACAATCAAAATTTAATTTGAACGAATATTTTTAGGATATTTCATCAGAATTACCTAAAAGAGATTAAGTGTTAATATTATCCTTATATTGTGAATCATCAATCATGATTTATATATAAAAACGATCTTTTTGATATATTATTTGTGTAATCTCTTACTCTTTTTTATTACAATATTTAAGGATAAGAAAAGGTTGTCAGCAGTTTCACTCTATACATCATATGAATTAAGACGTAAGTTTTTCTCTTCCATTTTCACCATACATATATTTTAATTTCGTGATATTTATTTGTATGCTCGCCATTTCCGTGGTTCTTGATGTACTCATGGTTGGTAGCGCACTTTATGAAAGATAAAATATAAAGGATTTGATGCGGTCTAGTAATATTCCCTACTAATGGTGGCACACTCGTTGCGTGTACAAATTAATTTTTTTTTTATGATTTAAATATATTAAAAATAATTTTTATATTAATATATATTTTATAATTATTTTAAATATATTTATTAAATTATAATAAATAAATAGTATGAAAAGATAACATACCGAACAACATTATCTTTAAGAAAAGATAAAAATTGTACATAAAAGAAAAAAAATTAAAATGAGATAAGAGAAAAGATAAGTTAGAAATATATTTTTGAAGTGATAAAATAAACAAATAGAGAAAAAAAAAAGGAGAGAAGAAACCGATAAACATAAATAAAGAAAAAAAAAAGAGAAATTCAAAAATAAGAAAAGAGGACACCAAGAGACCACAATTGGATCTCGCGCTTAATAATAGAGTATAGATTATATTTTTTTTGTTAAATTATTATTTTATTATTTTTATAAGATAAGGAAAATTTTTGGTCCATTTTGCTTTTACGTTGATTGCTTCACTTTTCCACTCTTTTAATTGAATTATTTTTGTTTTATTATTATTATTATTATTATTATTATTATTATTATTATTATTATTATTATTATTATTATTATTATTATTATTATTATTATTTATTTATTTATTTTAACTAATAATTAAACTATTTGTATGGATAATATTGATTTATGTATGTGCTAAAACATATTTTAATTGGGATTAGATTAATAACAATCATATTCTATGAAAATCTTTAATTCTTTTTAATGAAATTTTATATTATATTTACTAAAAATTATGTATTTGTTTTGGTGTTAAAATAAAATTTAATCGGTATATATATATATTTTTTTTTAATCTCTTATAGGTCGATAGTTTCAAAAGTTTTAAATTACTATATCTAAATAATAGTTTCAAAAATTCTAAATAATTATATATAGAAGAATACATCTACGTAAAACTCGTTGCGGAGATGGGGATTTAGCTCTAAGACAATGAAAAACTTCCCTGAAATATATATAATTTTAATTCAATTATTTCTTTAAAAAGAAGGAAGAAATTATAGGACATATTTAATATATCAAATAATTTAAAATAATTAAGTTTATGAACTATGCGTGTGCTTTGATAGTTAAATTCGTTGGAACCTCCTTAATATATATTAATTAATTCGAGAAAATTGCATTTTTAGTCTCATAGGAAATAGGTCGATTTTTGTTTTTTGTCCAGTAGTTTTTAAATCGTCCCGCTCTTTTAATTTTTTGACAAATGTAGTTCCAAAGTGCAAAAAAATCAATATTACTCTCAATTCTTTTTCGTTAGTCACCGTTTGCGATTTTAGATATTAAAATTTTAATATAATAATTCATTTTTCTAATATTTAAAAATATATATTTATAATATTTTTTCTTAAAAAATAAATATCAAATTTTAAGAAAAATTTAAAAGAATACCGACCATGATATTCATTTTAGTTTTATAATAAATAATAAATTATTACAATTAAAAATATAAATATTACTTTAATATTATAAAAAAAAAAATAAAAACATTATATATAATAATATAATTAATAAAATAATATTCAATATTGCATTGAGTTAAAAATATGTAAAATAAAAGATTGAAAATAATTAGTATTTATAATATTTAAATATTTCTTATATATAGATAACATTGTATTTATTTAAAATAATTAACATTGCATTTAATTAAAATTGAAAATAATTAAGGATTTATATACATATTTATTCAACAATATAATATTAATTATAAAAATTATAAAGTAATTAATAACCATACATTTTAATGAGAATTAAAAAATAACATCAAAATTTTAACACACTATAATAATATAACGTACAACTATATTTATACTATAATTATAATAGTTCATTAATATAATATGTAGGGATAAATATTTTTTTACCATCTGAACTATGCCCGTTTTTGTAATTTACCATCCAAATAAGTTTTCATTGCAAACCGCCATCCAACCTTTGCATTTGTGACAAACGCCATCTGAAGGTGGTTTGGTCCGACGTGTATGTTTTAGAAAAATGCCACGTGTCAATTTTTTTTCCCAAAACCACAAAAAAAAAATGGTTTAGATGGTGGTTTGGTCCGACGTGTATGTTTTAGAAAAATGCCACGTGTCAATTTTTTTTCCCAAAACCACAAAAAAAAATGGTTTAGATGGCATTTTGTCACAAATGCAAAGGTTGGGTGGCGGTTTGCAATGAAAAATTATTTGGATGGTAAATTGTAAAAACGGGCATAGGTCGGATGACAAAAAATCTTTTTCCTTAATATTTAATTAAAATTAAATGTAAGTTTCAACAATATCAGATTTGACTAAAAATAAAAGCTAATATCATAATTATCCGGCTCAAAATTGGTTTTGCTGAGTTGGGGGTCTAGCTGGCAATTTCGGGTCGATCAGTAAAGAATTTGTATACGTGGGCTTTTTAATCGATCTGAAAACATTCAAACACACGTGAGCTCAAAAGCCAAATTGGGGACTTGGGGTTGGACCCAAGTTTGGCACTCCGACGCTCAAGTCAGTACAGGATTTTTAGTGAGAGAAATAAATGTTCATAAAAGCTTACAAACACTGTTCAAGACATGGGTATTTATAGTCCTAAGCAATTAACACAGTAGTGTGTTTACCGCGGCCATGCATTAATTACCCTGCAGGCGGTTGATCCGTTTGTCGGACGCCTGAGCAGGTGACTTGAGGTCGAATGCACCTTCTTTCCCTTTTTGGCGTAGACACGTACCGCGGGATTGGCATTAAATGCACTATAGCGCGTCTAGTCGTGGGGAATAAGGGAGCTACACGTGTCCCGACAAAGATGCTTTATGGCAACTTGATGTCGGGTAACGTAAGGGGTCGACCCGAGGGGTCTGGTCGTGGGGCTCACGACTGAAGCCCCATATATGGAGAGAGATGGGGATGTGTAAACCCAGAATGGGGGTCAACATCGACCCGGGTTTGGGGTCGTTTCGACTCGGTAGGCATCTAATACTTGGGCTTTGGTCTCGTGCTCAAGTCCATTAAAGGGATCGACATTGACCCAGATCGACACGGAGGCCGAACTACGAAGTCGATAGGGAGACCCAACCATGAGACCGACCTGGAGACCCGACTCCGGGATCGCAAAGGAGACCCGGCTCTGGGATCGATGTGATGCATCGGGTCGGATCGATATACAGGTCCTTGAGCTAGGATCGTCCCGTTAGAGACTTGGCTCCGGGATTGACATGGAACCACTTGGGATCAGCGTGCAACGAGACGGGGTCGAACTCGATCCGACGTGGCGTCTCACCCTCAAGCCAACAGTCAAGCCGAAGTGACGAACAGAACCACTCTCCAACATTTGAAGACCATGCTAGAAAGTATGAAAAGTGAGTCGGCTGAGGAGTTGCAAGGAGCATTATAGGCCTACCGTACGACTCCCCGAGCGGCTATAGGAGAAACTCCTTTCGCCCTCGTTTATAGATCAGAAGCCATGATACCTGCGGAGATTGTGCAAGAGTCCGCCCGAGTCGCTTATTTCGAGAGACTAAATACAACGAGGGTAATAGAGCCCTTGAGTTGGGTCTATTAGAAGGAAGAAGAGATGATGCATGGGAAAAAATGCACAAGTACAAAGCATCCGTGGCTCAACAGTACAACAAGCGAGTCAAGGAAAGAACATTCCAAATGGGGGACTTAGTCTTGAAGAAAGTGGAAGTATCCATGCATGTGGGAAAATTGGATCCAAATTGGGAAGGACCCTTCAAGGTTATACAAGTCAGGGACAATAACACCTATACGCTTGAAACCTTACAAGGAGAATGACTCCCGCGCCCTTGGAATGCATGCAATCTCAGGCGATTTTATGTTTAACTCTATTCCAAATGTCTTTGTAAGAAAACCCACTCTCGGGTCCCGTGTATTATTTAAGGTAAATTTTAATGGATTTTCTTCAAAGTAGACTTATCTATCTGTAATTATGCAGGATGATATCTTCATACTCATTGAAGCCCATTAAACTATCCCTTCCTGGTCACGCTCGTACCACTACGAGCTCTGGGGAGAATTCTCAAGAGGCCGATATGCACATAGGATTACCCTAAGTAGCCCAAGGTCGCCTCTAGCGGAGCACCTGGCGCTCGAGAAAAGGGCTCCTAGCGTACCATGGGCCAACTTCAAAAGGTGGCCAGAGAGCTCGCGATGGGCGTTCCCCGTGATCGAAGCTACGAGCGAGGGATTAATCTCATCCCCTAATAAGAAGAAACTTTTGTATAAGTTTATGAAGGAAAGAACCAGGTGATCGAGGGACCCACATACCCGTGGAATAACTAAGAAATTTTTTGACAAGTTTCCACAAAGACTAGGCAAAGGAACCTTTAGAGCGCGACCGTCACCTCTACAAGGGCGTCCATCTAGTATGCAATAAGGCAACCAAGGAAATTTTTTAACAGATTTCTACAAGTCTTTGACTAGGGTACCCTCGTAGTAGAACCCTCGAGCTCATCCAAGACTCAGCACAAACTCGCCATAATGTTTAAACAAATTTTCACAAGTCTTGAGCGAGGGTATTTCAAGATAAGACCCTCGTATTTATCAAAAGACTTAGCAAAATTTTCAAGTTCTATACCTTTCATCTGGCTTATTAGTCAGGGTCTTATTATTGTAAGACTCTGATAAAAATTAGCACAAATTAAAGAATCATGGTAAAGTATGCAAACGAAAGGGAGTTTTCATTAATGAAGGCTTGAAGATTACAAAACATTAAAGCTCTTTGGCCTGGACAATTTATCAGAAAGTAGCATGAAATTACAAAAGAAATGATACTATTGCAAAGGGAACTTCAAGCAGCAGGAGCAACATCTTTCTCCAAATTCACTACTTCATGTTGAGCGGGCACATTGGGCTCTTGCGCTGGAAGGACGGGCATGTTTGAATCTTGAGCGACGGGAGGTTGCAGGATTGGCGGCTCGGTGTTCTCAACCATTGAAACATGGGCACTTTCATTAACCGAGGCGGCAGGCTGGTCTTGTGGGGTGGTGGCAGCATCATTGGCCCCCTCGTTCTGAGCGTTTACAAGGGCTATTTCTGACGGAGGATGAGCGGCTATGTACGCATCTTGGGCAAGCTTGACTATGAAATCATACTCAGGCTCGCTAATGCTGGCCTCGGGGTCCTCTATGCCTTCCGCAGGCTCTCGGCAGTGTTCATCAAGGGCGAGTCCCATATCCTCCCTCCCTCGCGAGGAAGTGCCAGTAAGGCCCCGGTGAATTAACTGCTCGATTTCCAAATTAAAGGCATTCTGGGCCTTGTTATAGCAATAGAGAGAAGCAGCAAATGAGAAGGCCTTGGAATTATAGAACTTGACAACAACATAATAACACAACCTTGGACTTAGACTTGGAAATTTATTATAACCTTGACTTTGACGTGGGCCTTACATATTGGATCGTACTGGATAATTCAAGTTGGTTCGGGAATAATCTGATATTTGATAATACGTTTTAAATATTTATCGAAATTTATATAATTGTTAGCTCTAAAGCACGGACACGCCTAAAAAATGGCCCGTGCAGTGTCCGACACGTGTCGGACACGGACACGGCTGAAGGAGTGTCCGGAAAAAAAAAAAAAAAAATTGGGACACGGTGTCGGACACGGCAAGGTGGAGTGTCCGACACGGCTCGGACATGGCGGGGCAAATTTGATCATTTTTTTATGCTTTTTTTAATATTTTTTGAATTTTTTTGGAGAGAAAATTGAAAGAACAAAACTTATTTTAGTTTTTAATATTATATATTTTTATAAATATTTTATGTTACATAGATTATACTTAAAAAATATTTTTATTTTTATATAAAATATTTTTATTTATATATAAAAGATATTTATTTATATAAAATATAGCCGTGTCGGAGCCGTGTCGTGTCCTAAAATTTTGAAAAAATCCGTGTCGCCGTGTCCGTGTCCGTGCAACATAGATTGTTAGTAATAACACATACTTGAAATTTATTTTGACCCTTACTTTGATTTTAGTTTGGACATCCATAAATTGGAAGTATACTGGATATTAAAATTGTTTCTGATACACAATAACACTGATTAAATATATGTCGGGATTTGTATAATTGTTAATAACCTGTAACGATAATTCTATGTAGTTTCTTATTAACTGAATTATTATTAACTGCGTTAAGATTAAGTTATTAATTGTCAAACTTATTGTTAGCTACCCTAAGATTAACTAACTGATGTCGGTGTGTCATAGATGTAAGTAACTTAGAAACTGTTAATAACGAATAATAAAATATAAGCTTAGCCAATTACATTATTCTTGTTAGGTAACTTAAAGCAACAACAAGCAAACAAGAAAATGCAACAACCCTGGCGGAAAGGTGGGAATAACCCTTCTTGCTGGAGACAAAACACAACCCTCGTACCCTACTTTCTTTCTGTTTTGCTTCTTTTATTCTATGTACTTCTATTCGTTCTATCTGCTTCTATTATTCTATCTGCATTTATTATTCTTGGACTGTTCCTTGGCTTATCTTTTGCACTACTCCTTGAACTATTCTGAATTACCTTCTGAATTGTTACTGATCTATTTTCTGAATTGTCTTCTAAACTATTTATTAATCTGTTACAAAACTGTTATTGTATTGTCTACTTCATGTTCACTGCCTTGTGTTTTGAGCCTCTGATTGATAGCCATTTTTTGAACAGCTTTGTAACCCTACCCTAAGCCTACCTAAACCTGATTATGTAACCGATTTCTGTAAACCGATATGGAGGAGACTAACGACTGCAGGAACCAAAAAGTTCGTTAATTCCTTGGGTCGCGCCCTTGTAATGACCATGTGTGCATCGCTGGTCTCTGTACTACCACTATGACACCCTAAACGGACACATCCCCCGCACCGTGAGTCCGATCCATCCATGAAATGGAAGTCCATACACGAACAAAGCTTACGACGAACGGAGACAGAACAAGACCAACCTGTTAGGCGGGACTAGACCATGTACCAATTAATTCATCAAAACAAAGAATGCGGAAGCAAGGCAATCATGCAAACATATTCAATATAACAATAGGAATGTAAATACTGGTTCAACTAAAATAGGAGCACCTGTCCTAACCTGTCCCGAGTATCATATTAATACAATAATACAAAACGGGTCAACTAGGGCCCTAGAATCCTGTCCCGAGTTCAATAAAGCAATAAAGATACAATATGGCCTACAAGGCCCAATTCAATGTAGGAATTGAAAGCAGGGTACAATGTAGGGCGGACAAGCCAAGACTCGAATAAAGACTTCAAAAGACTCCCGCCTAATGACCACAGAACCTGCAAGACAGACACTAAAAAGAATGAGAGGGAGGGGTCAGCCAACTAACTGAGTGAAGGGGTTAACAAATGCGTATATATATAAACAGGTAGTCAGGCAGGCAAAATTCCACTATATGTGATTCGTTAATAAAACAGGGAACAAGAAGCAGGATTCAATTAACACGTATGGGTTAAATTACGTCAAGTCATGCAGTCAGGTAATCAGGATATACAATGCGTGTGTCGATATCCGTACGCCCTCTGTTGATGCCCATTTTACATTAACCCTCCACGAACTCCAGCTGCTACACAGGGACCGGGGTATACTAGAGGTTACGGATATCTATGCAATTACATTTTAGGGAACTCGGCGAGAATGGGTCTTTAATCCATCCTAGACTCTACTTCTTAGTTATAACATGACAGGAACTGGAGCAATTAAACAGTCAGGCAAGCAGGATCAATAGTTTAATAATTATCAGGTGGGAAAACAAGTACAAATTAACCTCCTTTCTCCGGGTGCAATGTGGCTGGTAGCTAACCCCCACATCCGCGCATCAGTATGATCTTCGGGTTCATGACTCCCTCAGATCGGAACCCCCATCTTTCACCCCACCTCCTGGTGGATATCCGGAAAGTTCAACAATGTGGGACTCGTGCAATGGATGGTTGTCAGCCCGATGCCTCCCCAGTTCTCTCAATGCACAAGCCCTAGGGCCCACGATCGGGAACAATAATCCACACCGGCTAACCCAGCGGTAGGAGAGCTGGGGGCAATCAATATCTCGCAAAACAGTCTCAGGGTGAACACTACACAGTTTATAAAGCATTTTTGGTTATAGGTCATTTATAAAGGAAAACCCTCACCTCCAAGTGCAAGAAAGACCAAGAGAAGGACTACAGGGCTTAGAAGTCTCCACCGGGGAGAACACTGTACAAGAAAGGAAACACGGTGTGCTTGTGAGACACGACTCAAAAATAAAACCAAGTAGGACGCCCGACAAATGCTCATGGAGTGGTGTAACATTTCATGGCATGATTCAATATGAAATAAACCATAAATATTTCATGAAATGGTGTGATCGTGTTTATATGCTCAATTACTCAAACGAATTCAATTCATATATAAACACGAGTTCAAACAATCAAGTTTAAGCAAGTAAGGACCAAGGAGTGTCAAATAATAACATAATTATCAATTAATCAAGCATATAATTCTTATAAATCACATACGGGAGCCAAAGGGGTGAAAGGAGTGTAATAAGAAAGGTTTTGGTCAAGTTTAGGAAAAGCTGACAATTTTCGGAAATGCGCAAGATGAAGAAAAAGGGGGAATATCTCGAGTTAGAGAAGTTGGAATTGGGTTTCGTTTATTGGATATGAAACTAGACATGTATACCTTCAAAATGGTATATGAGTCGAATCACGGTTCAAAGCGAGGTGAAAATGGCGTAGGCTTGAAGTTGGGCGAAAGCAGATTTTCGGCGAAGTAGCGACACCAAAATGGATTTATTAGATCTCACAAACCAGAAAAGATATTGAGGTGATTCTAATTGGAGAATACTCTAGACTTCAAGGATTTTGTGGTTAAAAATTCAAGTCAATCGGAGCACGATTGTGGGGTGAACGAAACAAAATTAACTCAGACAGAAAGCAGGGAGGATCTACGACCGTGGATCCTCTGTCGAACAGAAAACAAGTCCCTGCCTCAAATCCACGACCGTGGATTTCACAAGGCATAAAAATCCACGACCGTGGATTCATCCCAGGGCTAAAATACACAGTAAAACAGGGCACTTCGCGGGAGAGAACCAAAAGTTATCAAAACACAAGCAAAACTCAACCAAATCACCTCAAATTCAAGACATAAGTTCATATATACATGTTCTATCACATATTTGAAATTGAAGGCATGAATCAAGCTAGTAACAAAGTTGCCATTAAAGCTCATTTAAGCTCCAACAATAGAGTTTCATGCAATACACAACCAACATCAAGAATTCTTACAAATATGCAACAAGGAAGCTCAAGAAACAATATATATCAATCTTGGAGCATTTAATTCAAGTATGAGAGCAAGAGATCAAATATTCATATTCTTACACTATTCATCATCTTCCCCACAAAGGTAACTAGGCAAAGATTCAAGTCACAAGATATATGTAGAATTAAAGCACGTAACGAGAGGAATACAAATCTTACCTTAGGTCGTTGATCGGACGGTTGGATCTCGAAAACCTGAGTCAAGGGTTTATGGCCAAAAAGGGGAAGAATTCTTCTCCTTCTCTTCTTCCTTGGCTTGTACATGGGAATGAGGGAGAGAGACGAAGACTTGGCCCTTTTTAGGGCTGAGTTAAATGGGTCGGACTATACGGGTGGGGTCAAATGGTATCCGGTCCATTTGGATCGGATTTTAAAACGGTAGGGTGATCAAATGGCTTTAAAAGTTTAAAAGGTTAATTCATTGAATCCGAATTATCAAAACGAACTCAATGTTAAGGTTGGAATTCGAATTCGAATCCCGAACTCAAGGTAGCCACAAACGGCCCCAAAATACCCTAATTATAATTAGGTCCTTAACGAGTAAATATTAGACAATTAAGTCCGAAGCAATTTAAATAAATTCTAAGGCGCGCGTAATTAAAATAGAGCTACACGTTGACAGGTAAACATGCGATGTCACGTAAAACACACAAATAATGAATTCAACTCTTATGTGACCTCATACCTTGCTTGCCGGAGAAACGGGGTGTCAAAGCCACTGCCCACTGACTATTACCTGGACTGATCATCTGGAAAGGCGATACAAGGCGGGACCTATAACACTTGATCCTCAGTGAACATTATCTATTTATCATATTCTTTATTTTTGTTATCATTGTTACCGTTATTCTTCTGATTTGCTCTGCTATCTTTCTGTTCTTGATTATTATGATAATTCCCACTGAGTCATTTGACTCACCCTATATTTCCCTATGTTTCGTTTTATTCTCCAGAATGTATATATAGAGGATATTACCTGGAAATGGAAAGTGAGCTAAGAGGGACTTTATGAGTAGTGCCCATAGACTGGTTTTGGATAAACTAGCGACTAAATCTTAGGTGAGAATATGCTAGTTGAGATGAGCTAGCCGATCTGGAGTATCGAATAGTGTTATTATACTTTTAAAATTAGACAAGAGTGTCCTATATAAGTGTGTTATCTTTGAATATCCTTAGTATTATATACTTATAAATTAGACATAATTTTTGTATTAGTGTTTACACAGGTTTCGAGGAGCAACTGGTATCACTTGACGCCTGGGCCTGTGGGTATATGGAGGCCCCAGGTCGGGGCGCCACAGTGGCCCTCCAATCCATTCATATAAAAGTTTGCACCTTAAAACTTGGGGTGTCAAAATGTAACCTGACCCCCGACCCACCCGACTAAATATCAAGTTAGGGTCTGGGGTTTTCGGGTCGGGTCGAAATCGGGTCGGACCCGAATATGACCCGAATATGAGAGAGAAATTTCGGGTGGGTCACGGGTTGACCCGAAAAATATCTCGGGTGTAGTTGTGAGCCAGCTCGGCAGAAGTTCGCGCTCAGGTTCGTGTCCAGTGAGCCAAGCCCGAGCCAGGAACTTTTTGTTCGTTGGCTCGCGAGCTGGCTCACGAACCATGGAAATTTAATTTTTTTTATATATAATATATATATAGATATGTATGTATATATATTAGTTTATATATATATATATATATATATATATATATATATATATACAATATACATTTTATAATTTCAGTTTTATATAATATTAGTTTTGAAAACTTAAAACTATATTAATTAACTCAAACTCTCAAACCCTAAACATTTTGAGAAATAAAATCTGAGAAAGAGCAGTTGCAGCAACATTTATAGCGCCGTCCACCTTCACACCCTTTTAGATCCCAATCTTTCTTCCTTTTTAGATCTTAATCTCTCTCTCTCGATCCCCACTCTGGCCTCTCATTCTCACCCTCACGCTCTATTAATCTCATATGCAGCTTCGCAGGTCAGCAGTAACTACCGCACGCCCCACCGCCGCACAGCATCTCACGCCCCATCGCCGAACGCCACCGGCCCATCGCACCCCACGCCACACCCCTTCCCCTCTCAGCATATCCCACGCCGCCATAATAGATTTCTGTGATTTTTGGCCCAAAGCCGCTCCACCGCCACACTGCACGCCACCCTTAATCCTTTACAGGTATATTTCATTTTCTTTTTTATTTTTTGTGCAATATTATTATTGGATTGAGAAATAATTTTGGTCTATAAATTTTACATTTGTTTGATTTCATTTTTTTTCCCTAAATTGGATTTACAGATTTTACAGTTTTTTTGTTTGATTTTGCAGGTCTATCACCATATCTGATTTTTACTTAATTCAGTTTGTTGGATAAATATTCATCGGCTAATGTGATGGATTTTTGCAAGTTTTGTTTTTATATTTGAAGTTTGTAATTTGAAATTTTCAATCTAAAATTGCAAAGGAATGGTATGTTTCAGTTTTGTGTTTCTGGGATTCTGAAATTTCTGGAATGAATGAATGAATGTGTATGCCCTGGCTCGCGAGCCGAGCCGAGCCAGCCCGAGCCAATGTTCGAGCCAAGACCGAGCCAGGAAATCTTGGCTCGCTGGCTTGCGAACCTGGTTCGATACCCATATTTTTAGTGCGAGCCCGAGCCCGAACCTTGAAAAAATACCAAGGATCGGCTCGGCTCGTTGCCATCCCTACTCGGGTGACCCTACAACCCGAAACCCACCCGACCCACTCGACCCGACCCGTATGAAATGGATACTATAAAATCAAAAACCCTCACCCTGATACACAATTTCCTCATTTCTATTTTTCAGATTTGGAAGCAGCACCGCTGCTCTTCATTGTGTCTTCACCGTGTAGCCGCTGCTCTTCACCGTGTTGCGCCGCTCTTCACTATCTTGCTCTTGATAACAGGTAAGATATTGTCTTGCTCTCTTCTTCTCTTTTTTTTTTCTTTTTTGTTTTAATTTTCTAAAATATTTTCTCTCAGATTTGGAAGTAGGCCCGCTGCTTTTCATCGTGTCTTCTCTTCACTGTCTTGCTCTTGATAATAGGTAAGATATTCAAGGTCTTGCTCTCTTCTTCTTCTCTTTCTTTCTTTTTTTTTTAATTTTCTAAAAGATTTGCTCTCAGATTTGGAAGCAATGCCGCTGCTCTTCGTGTCTTCTCTTCACTGTCTTGCTCTTGACAGGTAAGATATTCAAGGTCTTGCTCTCTTCTTCTCATCTTTTTCCTTTTTTTTTTTAATTTTCTAAAAGATTTGCAAGTGCTCTGTTTATTATGAGTGAGTGGTGATGAGGATAAGCCAGGGTGATCCTGAAGAAAAAGAATAATAAGAGGGTTTTTAATTTTTTTAGTTTTCTAAATAATTGTTTCAATTAGTTGAAATTGGGATTTCAGTATCTTGGCTTTAATTTTGGGCTAATTCCAATTATTCTAACCATATGCACAATAATAGTATCTAAGTTTGTTGAAGATAGGATTAAAACATATCTTTAACTAGATGTTAATTCCAACCATTTGTATTAGGTATCTAAGTTGATATAGATACAATTTGAAACGTATTTTACTCAAATGCTAATTTTAATTTATTCTAATTCCAACAATTCCTACCCTATCACAAATTAGAACTCTTGAACATATTGGATTATGATTTGTATTTGTTGAAAAAACTTGAGCGCCCAAAGTCGAGCCAATTAGAAGATCCGAGAGAGAATTCTTGAAACAAAAGCTGTAGCACCCTATATGTAGAGATGCCACACCCCCGCACTATAGCTCAGTCCACATACGAAATGGATGATCCGTGCATGAACTATGACTATAGCGAACGGTTGACAAAAGAAAATAAACCTCTAGCTAGGCGGGACTAACCCTCAAATATTACCAACATGTACGATTCACAAAATGAAAACATAATATACATTCACTTCATTATCCTTAAGTTCAATTACATCATATACATATGTACCAACATGAAAGTGGAATGCTAGACTCAAAATAAAAGACTTGACTCGATCCCGCCTAGCATGCAACCTGCAGACCTGAAAAGGTGAGGTGTCAGTCTATGAAAGACTGAGTGAGGGGAATAAATAAATATAAGGGCAATTTCCATGCAAGCTATAATCTCGGGTAAGATTTTATAAATAAAACAATATAAGTTCAATAATAAAATACAACTCGCCCGAGATTACTACTAATCAATTTAACAATTCAATCAGTTCAATTCAATCAATCAGTGGCCCGGTGAGTGGGGGCAAATCTCCAACCTTTCTCCGACAGTGTACAATAATTCAGTTATTAAGTGATTAAGTGATCAAGCAATCAATTACAGTGCACAATTAGCAGTTTCAATAGCTCTTTCTTCTTCCGGGTGATGGCAGGATTGCAAGGCCCCACCACCCAATCAATCTGGGCATAGGGTTCATGAGTCCCTATGCCCGGCGGGCTTTTTTCTCCACCAAGCCTCTTGGTGGATTCAGGGGTGACCCCAAAATGGTGAGGATAGTGCAAGAGTTACCTGTCAGCCCTTGCTTCCCCGGTTAGCTCAATACACTACCCTCGGGCCCAAAGTGCAATTCAATTTACTCACCCAATCAATCAATCAATCAATCCGTTCCATGAAATCAGTTGAAAATCAATAAGGTTTGGAAAATTATAGATATATAGATACATTTTGGCCGAAAACATCACATAGGGGTTTTAAGGGTTCTATATATCTAGAATTAAACCTCACCTGTGCCGACAATTAACAAGGATATAACTATGAAGCTTGCTCCTCGTCAAAGGGAAGACAATCTTTGTAAAAAGGGACAAGTATTCGTGAGACAAGACTCGCATGAACCATTTACGACGTACGACAAAGTTATGATCAATAAGTCATTCAATAACAACTAAGGAATGTCAAATAAGAACATAATTTTTAATAAACCAAGTATATAACTCATATGATTCACATATGGGATCCAAGGAAGTGAAAGGAATGCAATAAGAGAGGTTTTGGCAAAGTTTGGCAAAAGTCGACAATTTTCGGAAATGCACATGCTGAGGGAAAACTGGATTATCTTTAATTCTATAAGTGGGAATTGAGTTTTGATTGTTGGGAATGAAACTAGACATAAAGACCTTTCTGATGATATATGGCTCTTTTTCTAGTTCAAAGCGAGGAGAAAATGGCATAAGCTTGAAGTTAGGCGAGTGCAGTTTGTCGGGAAAGTGGTGACACCTAAAGGAATTGATTATATTTCATAAACTAGAAAATATATTTAGATGATTCCAATTTAAGGTTGTTCTAGACTTCAAAAGGTTTCCGTGGCTTAAAAAATCAGGTCAATCGGAGTTCGTATGAGGGAGAAATGCCCATTTGAAAATTGGTCTAAAAGCAGAAACGGGAGTGTGGAAACCTCCTGTAACAGTGCCAAACGGGCGTTTGGTGCATGAACTGGAAAGCCACACGGGCGTTTGGGAAGCCATTGGGTGAAAAAACAGGGGAAAAACAGGGCTATGCTCGAAAGATGTCTTCCAAGCCTTTCCAACACCAAACCACAACAATTAACCATCTCAAAACTAGCATATAACATGTATATGATCATATATATCAATTAGGCACCATTTAATCCATGTAAACATGCATAATCAACATGTAATCCTCATCCAAAACCCATACAAGTCCATGAACTCCAACTTTCATATAACTCATTCTTTCATGCAAGAATCCAACTCTAAGGATCATAATCATGCTCTTAACCCCAAATAAACAAGGAATCACATCCAAATCATCAAGCCCTACTCTATAACCAACTCAAGAGATTCATCACATACTCATATGTATACCTTGAAATGGAAGAAAGAATGAAGATGTGATGATGATGATGAAGATGCTCCCAAATATTCAATTTCCCCTTGAATTATGGCTTGAAAATGAGTTGAAATCTCTTCCTTCCTCTTGGTGTTTTGATCGTGGTTTAGTAGATGTGTGTGTGAGTTTGGATGATATTTTGATGAATGAATGTGAGAGGTAAGGATATATACAAAAGTCTTCCACTAACTCATATGAATATGAACACTCAACCGCGTCATCACGGCAGCGATGGATGTCCAAATATCTTCTCAATAAAGGCTGGTAAGGAAAGTCCTAAGTGATCGATTGCTAAGAGCACTTTGAGATCAGACCCATTTAAATGTAGCGGATAATAGTGGGGCTCGAGAATTGATGTGTATTCGAATCATAGGAGCTAGTAATCGTCGATATGCTCATATTGGTGACGATCACTTTTTCCAACTAAGCCCTTCCAATATATAAATTAATGCAAACAAATTTCATCTCATGGAATATGATCATTTAACTCCATTTCATGTTATGCAATTCAATCCACACATTTATGTAATGATCAAGTAATGTCACATAACAGCAATTAGAGACGTTAGTAATTAATTCACGTAAAGTTTCACATTAATGATAATTCATATAAATGCATAAGAATATAATGTATAAATTGAAAAGGGGGCGTTACAATTCCCCCCCCCCCCCCCCCCCCCCCCCCCTTAAAAGTTCTCAGGTCCACTGTCGAGTTTTCAAATTATGCAGAAGCAATAAGAGAGCCCCGTCTCTTAAACAAGCAACGAGAGAACCCCGTCTCTCTCTAACAAGAAATGAGAGAACCCCGTCCCTCACACACACACACGAAAGTAATTTAAGGGAACAAATTCTAGAAATATTCACATAAATATCACATAGTGCAAGTAGCATCACGTTAATCACATAACTAACACTCATATACAACCAAATTGCAACTAACAAGAAATTAAATACAACAACTATAAAATCCATGATGCACATGATATGCATGTTTAGATGTACCGTTCACCATTGTTTTAGAGACTTCTATAAATAATAAATTATTACAATTAAAAATTTAAATATTACTTTAAAATTATAAAATAAAAAAATAAAAATATTATACATAATAATATAATTAATAAAATAATATTCAATATTGCATTCAGTTAAAAATATGTAAAATAAAAAATTGAAAATAATTAGTATTTACAATATTTAAATATTTCTTATATATATATAACATTGTATTCATTTAAAATAATTAACATTGTATTTAATTAAAATTGAAAATAATTAAGCATTTATATACATATTTATTCAACAAGATAATATTAATTATAAAAATTATAAAGTAATTAATAACCATACATTTTAATGAGAATTAAAAAATAACATCAAAATTTTAACACACTATAATAATATAACGTACAACTATATTTATACTATAATTATAATAGTTCATTAATATAATATTTAATTAAAATTAAATGTAAGTTTTAACAATATCAAAATCAATTAAAAATAAAAGCTAATATCATAATTATCCGGCTTAAAATTGGTTTTGCTGAGTTGGGGGTCTAGCTGGTAATTTCGGGTCGATCAGTCAAGAATTTGTATACGTGGGCTCTTTAATCGATCTGAAAACACTCAAACACATGTGAGCTCAAAAGCCAAATTGGGGACTTGGGGTTGGATCCAAGTTTGGCACTCCGACGCTCAAGTCAGTACAGGGTTTTTAGTGAGAGAAATAAATGCAAGAGAATGCGAAATAAATGCTCATAAAATCTTACAAACACTGTGCAAGGCATGGGTATTTATAGTCCTAAGCAATTAACACAGTAGTGCGTTTACCGCGGCCATGCATTAATTGCCCTGCAGGCGGTTGATCCGTTTGTCGGACGCCTGAGTAGGTGACTTGAGGTCGAATGTACTTTCTTTCCCTTTTTGGCGTAGACACGTACCGCGGGCATTAAATGCACTGTAGCACGTCTAGTCATGGGGAATAAGGGAGCTACACGTGTCCCGATAAATATACTTTATGGCAACTTGATGCCGGGTGACGTAAGGGGTCGACCCGAGGGGTCGGGTCGGGGGGCTCACGACTGAAGCCCCATATATGGAGAGAGATGGGGATGTGTAGACCCGAAATGGGGGTCGACGTCGACCCGGGTTTGGGGTCGTTTCGACCCGGTAGGCATCCAATACTTGGGCTTTGGTCCTGTGCTCAAGTCCATAAGGGATCGACATTGACCCAGATCGACACGGTGGCTGGACTACGAAGTCGATAGGGAGACCCGGCCATGGGACCGACATGGAGACCCGACTCCGGGATGGCAAAGGAGACCCGGCTCCGGGATCGATGTGGTGCATCGGGTCGGATCGACATACGAGCCTTGAGCCAGGATCGTCCCGTGGGAGACTTGGCTCCGGGGTTGACATGGTACCACTTGGGATCAGCGTGCAATGAGATGGGGTCGAACTCGATCCGACGTGGCGTCTCACCCTCGAGCCAATGGTCAAGCCGAAGTAACCAACAGAACCATTCTCCAACATTTGAAGACCATGCTAGAAAGTAAGAAAAGTGAGTGGGCTGAGGAGTTACAAGGAGCATTATGGGCCTACCGTACGACTCCCTGAGCGGCTACAGGAGAAACTCCTTTCTCCCTAGTTTATGGATCAGAAGCCATGATACCTATAGAGATTGCGCAAGAATCCACCCGAGTCACTTATTTCGAGCCTGAATCCAACGAGGGTAATAGAGCCCTTGAGTTGGATCTATTAGAAGGAAGAAGAGATGATGCATGGGCAAAAATGCACAAGTACAAAGCATCCGTGGCTCAATAGTACAACAAGCATGTCAAGGAAAGAACATTCCAAATGGGGGACTTAGTCTTGAAGAAAGTGGAAGTATCCAAGCATGTGGGAAAATTGGATCCAAATTGGGAAGGACCCTTCAAGCTTATACAATTGGATCCAAATTGGGAAGGACCTTTCAAGCTTATACAAGCTTATCTATCTGTAATTATGCAGGATGATATTACATACTCATTGAAGCCCATTAAACTATCCCTTCCTGGTCACGCTCGTACCACTACGAGCTCTGGGGAGAATTCTCAAGAGGCCGACATGCACACAGGATTACCCTAAATAGCCCAAGGTCACCTCTAGCGGAACACCTGGCGCTCGAGAAAAGGGCTCCTAGCGTACCATGGGCTAACTTCAAAAGGTGGCCAGAGAGCTCGCGACGGGGGTTCCCCGTGATCGAAGCTACGAGCAAGGGATTAATCTCATCCCCTAATAACAAGAAACTTTTGTATAAGTTTCTGAAGGAAAGAACCAGGTGATGGGCACCCTCGACCAGTGACTCACATACCCGCGAAATAACTAAGAAACTTTTTGACAAGTTTCCACAAAGGCTAGGCAAAGGAACCTTTAGAGTGCGACCGTCACCTCTACAAGGGCGTCCGTCTAGCATGCAATAAGGCAACCAAGGAAATTTTTTAACAGATTTCTACAAGTATTTGACCAGGGTACCCTCGTAGCAGAACCCTCGCGCTCATCCAAGACTCAACATAAACTCGCCATAATGTTTAAACAAATTTTTACAAGTCTTGAATGAGGGTATTTCAAGATAAGACCCTCGTATTTATCAAAAGACTTAGAAAAATTTTCAAGATTTATACCTTTCATCTGGCTTATTACTCAGGGCCTTATTATTGGAAGACTTCGATAAAAATTAGCACAAATTAAATAATCATGGCAAAGTATGCAAACGAAAGGGAGTTTTCATTAATGAAGGCTTGAAGATTACAAAACATTAAAGCTCTTTGGCTTGGACAATTTATCAGAAAGTAGCATGAAATTACAAAGAAAATGATAATATTGCAAAGGGAACTTCAAGCAGCAGGAGCAACATCTTCCTCCAAATTCACTACTTCATGTTGAGCGGGCACATTGGGCTCTTGTGCTGGAAGGACGGGCACGTTTGAATCTTGAGCGACGGGAGGTTGTAGGATTGGCGGCTCGGCGTTCTCAACCGTTGGAATAGGGGCACTTTCATTAACTGAGGCGGTAGGCTGGTCTTATGGGGCGGTGGCAGCATCATTGGCTCTCTCGTTCTGAGCGTTTACAAGGGCCATTTCTGACAGAGGATGAGCGGCCATGTACGCATCTTGGCCAAGCTTGACTATGAAATCATACTCCGGCTCGCTAATGCTGGCCTCGGGGTCCTCTACGCCATCCGTAGGCACTCGGCAGTGTTCATCAAGGGCGAGTCCCATATCCTCCCTCCCTCACGAGGAAGTGTCAGTAAGGCCCAGGTGAATTAACTGCTCAATTGCCAAATTAAAGGCATTCTGGGGCTTGTCATAGCAATAGAGAGAAGCAGCAAATGAGAAGGCCTTGGAATTATAGAACTTGACAAAAGCATAATAACACAACCTTGGACTTGGACTTGGAAATTTATTATAACCTTGACTTTGATGTGGGCCTTACATATTGGATTGTACTGGATAATTCAAATTGTTTCGCGAATAATTTGATATTTTTAATGTAGCACCCTCCACGTATTGGTGCCACACCCTATCACTATAGGTCGATCCACATACAAAATGGGAAGTCTATACATGAACCAACCTATAGCGAACGGGTGACAAAGAAAAAGAACCAAGCTAGCTAGGTGGGACTAATCTTAATCGAAATATCACAATGCAATAAAACGAGCGGAAGCATAATAATTTCCCATATCACTTATCAAGTATTCAAGACATACTATCCTCTAATTCCATAAATCACTACATTATCATCTCCATAATTACAAAACATGTCATAATATACATAAGTATCAACATTATGAGAATAAGATGAAGGTGAAGTGCACTAGACTCAAACTAAAGACACCACACGACTCTAACTCCCGCCTAGCACGCACCTGCAAAACACTAAAAGTTGGAGGCGTCAGTCTATGGAAGACTGAGTGAGGGGTTTAAATAGATATTAACACACGTATCATGCAAGTTATAATCTCGGGTAAGCTTTTAAAGAAGGAAACAATATAAGTTTAATAATAAAATAGAATGTCTAGCCCGAGATTACAACAACCCAATTTAACAAAACAATCAATTTAATTCAATTAATCAGTAGCCCGACGAGTGAGGACGATCTCCAACCTTTACACCAACATTGAAAGATACAATCTTTAGGTTTCAATTCAATAATGATCATACAAGTAATTACAGTGCACACTTTGCAATTTCACGAACTCCTTTTCCCTCCGGTGATGGTGGGATTGCAAGGCCCCACCAACCAGTCACGACCTACGTCAAGCTCATGACTCCCACGTACGGGATTTCTTCCTCCACCAAGCCTCCTGGCGGATTCAGGGTTCATCCCAACATTGTGAGGGGAGTGCAGAGTTACCCGTCAGCTCATGCTTTCCCGGTTGGCTCATACACTAACCCTCGGGCCCACAGTGCACGATTCACGATTACTCGCCAATACACGATCATTTCACGATATCACGATTATTCAATATATCACGAAATCACTTGTTATCACTAAGGTTTTTAGAAGAACTATAGATATATATACATTTTGGCTTAAAAGAACACGTAGGGTTGTACGGGTTCTATATGTATATATATATAGAAATTAAACCTCACCTATGATGACTAAAACAAGGATATAACTACGGTGCGTGCTCCTTGTCAACGGGAAGGAACTTTGTGCAACAAGGACAAGTGTACGTAAGACTCGACTCGTATGAACCACTTAAGACGAACGACAATGTAATGTAATGTCAATCATGCCTTTACAATCAATAAATATCATGAATGTCTCTAAATTCCCAATTAAAGTATCAATAAGTGTCAAATAGGAGCATACTTATCAATAAAGTAAGCATATAATTTATATAAGTCACATATGGGAGCCAAGGAAGTGAAAGGAATGCAAGAAGAGGGGTTTTCGTGAAGTTTAGCAAAACCCGATAATTTTCGAAAACGACCATACTGTGGAAAAATAGGAATTTCTCAAGTTCTAGAAATTGGAATTGGGTTTTGTTGTTGACAATGAAACTAGACAAGTAGAACTTTAAAATGATATATGGCTCGTTTTCTAGTTCAAATTGAGGTGAAAATGGCATCAGCCGGAAGTTGGGTGATTGCAGTTTGTCGGTAAAGTAGCGACACCAAAAATAATTGATAATATCTCACAAACGGGAAAGGATATTGAGGTGATTCTAATTGGAGATTGTTCTAGAATTCAATAGGTTTCCAATGGTTCAAACATCAGGTCAATCGGAGTTCGTATGAGGGAGAAACACCAATTTGAAAATTGGTCTAAAAGCAGAAACGGGCATGTGAAAACCTACTGTAACAGTGCCACACGGGCGTTTAGAAAAACAACTATGAGACCAAACGGGCGTTTGGAAAGCCTCGGGTCAAAATTCTGGGTAGTGAAACGGGCATTTAGGATTTGAACTAAGGGGCCAAACGAGCGTTTGGGAAGCCGCTGGGCGAAAAATAACAGGGGGAAACAGGGGATTTCGGCCAAACACCCCAAACCAACCAATAAAACCCAATTCAATCCATAATAAATGATCAAACACAACATATACACGTTATACTACACGTATACAACAATTAAACCATGAAACATGCATCAACTCATCAAGAATTCATCTCCAAAACCCTATATATATACATGCTTCTAATCTCCATAAAATTTCATATTTTCATACAAGCTTCCCTTCTTTTAATCCTAAACATCCTTCTAGCTCCAAACATGCAAGAATCCATCATTCAATTCATAACCCTACTCAAACACAAATTCAAGAAATCCATAAATTCTCCAAGTTATACCTTGAATCAAAGAAAGAAATGATGAAATGAAGATATGATGATGATGATGATCTTAGCTCCAAAATTCCTTAAAGTATAGCTTGAATTTTGATGAAATCTTTCCTTCTCTTCCTTGGTGTAATTACCGGTATTTGGTGTGTGTGAGTGTGGGAGATTTTCTTCTCTTGAATGAATGGAATGTGATGGAAGAAATGAGATGATACGAGATATACACCAAAGTCTTGCATAGAAGTGCGTGACTCCCCACATTTTACCGATAAGTTCTTCCAATATTTGAATTAATGCAAGCAAGTATCATCTCTAACCAACAAGTCAATTAAATCCAATTCATGTTATGCAATTAAGTATACAAATTTACATAAAGGATCAATTAAGGCCATATAGTGCAATTAAATCGCATATACCAATTAGTTCATACGATTCATATTAATGACAATACATATAAATGCATGAAGATATAACGCATATAATATTATGAAATGTATATGAAATCACATGATGCATAAATGGAAAAACCGGGGCGTTACAACTCTCCCCCCCCTTAAGAGGACCTGGTCCCCAGGTCCACTTTCGAAATCCCCACTTAGTAAATAATGAGAGAGCCCCGTCTCTCAACTAAATAACGAGAGAACCCCGTCTCTCAAGCAACAAAGAGAGAATCCCGTCTCTCAAATGCGAAATGAGAGCACCCCGGCTCTCGAACAAATTGAATGACAATTCAAGTAAGTAATTATAGAAGCATTTACATAGTTATCACATAAAGCAAATAGAGTCATGTTAATTACAATAATAAGGAAATCCATGATGCACGTGGTATGCATGATTAAATGTACCGTTCACCGTTGATTATGTCATGGCTGTAATTAATACCTTCTGCTACCCTGGCCGGATCCATATTCACATTCTGCACTTCTCTTTCTAGAGCATACGCACGCGCCTGTACAAGCAGTCTCTGACCCCTAGCAGACAACTCTCGTCTCTTCGGACATGTGTCTACTAGGTGCTCATTGCTTCTACAGCGCAGACATAGATTCAAACACTTCCTACAAGCCTCGTAGGTATGGGTGTCACGGCCACAATAAGTGCAGAGAGGCTTTTTCGAAGGTGAGGTCAAAGTTGAGGCACTGGGAGCTTCCGGAACCAATCTAACTGATCGAGCCTTCTTTTGAGATTCTTCCCGAGGGAGTGAGGATTGATAAGAAATAGGCCTCTTTCCATTGTTAGAATTTTGCCCGGAGTGAGGTATAGGCCTTCTCGCATTCACCGAGTCTTCAACTTTCAAAGCTTTTGTAGTAGCCTTAATCCAAGTACTCGTGTTAACAGCTTCTAAGGCTCTCTGTATGTCCGGTCTTAATCCTTGCACGAACTGCATCGCTTTATGGAAGTTATCATTCACGATGTTAGGTGCATAGCGAGACAATCTTTCAAATTCAAATATGTATTCTGATACTGATCTTCCTCCTTGGTTAAGTTCAGTGAACTCTTTCAGCCTGCGAGTATGGGAAGCTGGAGGGATGAACTTATTGTTAAATTCCCTGACAAACACCTCCCAAGAAATCTCCTCACCAGCAGCTTCCAATACAATCTTCGTACTTTCCCACCAAGAATATGCTTCTCCCTGAATCAAAGTAATAGTGCAGCGAGCTTTCTCCCGAGACTCACAAGGAATAAGCTCCTAGATTCTTTCTACTTCTTTCAGCCACATCTCCGCCTGAATATCATTGTCCTTAAAGAACTTAGGAGGGTGCTGATTTTGAAACTCCCAGAGTATAGGAGAAATAGGTGTCTCCGGTTGTACTGGTGGCACAGGTGGTGCTGGAGGTACATAATTCCTGATTCTTTGGTCAACAAGACGGACTACTGAATCAAGAAAATCCTAAGGCTGATCCGGAGGGGGTGGAGGTGGAGGAACACGAGGAGAATGGTCACGGTGATGATGTCTGTGACCTGGGGAATGCTCACGACGAGGTCGTCCACGAGGCATCCTGTAGACAAAACACTAGGTATGCATGGTTGCTTAGTACATGCAAATGGGTGCAATTAAATCCATAAGATACAAATAAAGCACATACTTCACATAATTCAACTAGTTTATATAAATTCAAGTAATTCAAGCAAGTTCAAGTAAAATGAAAGACTCTCAAGTTAACAATTAATCCTATGCCGCACGACCTAGACTCGACATGACACGACGCTAGGACCACGGTTTTGTAACCGGACTCTGATACCTCCTAAGATGTAGCACCCTCCACGTATGGGTGCCACACCCCCGCACTATAGGTCGATCCACATACAAAATGGGAAGTCTATACATGAACCAACCTATAGCAAACGGGTGATAAAGAAAAAGAACCAAGCTAGCTAGGCGGGACTAATCTCAATCGAAATATCACAATGCAATAAAACGAGCAGAAGCATAATAATTTCCCATATCACTTATCAAGTATTCAAGACATACTATCCTCTAATTCCATAAATCACTACATTATCATCTCCATAATTACAAAACATGTCATAATATACATAAGTATCAACATTATGAGAATAAGATGAAGGTGAAGTGCACTAGACTCAAACTAAAGACACGACACGACTCTAACTCCCGCCTAGCATGCACCTGCAAAACACTGAAAGTTGGAGGCGTCAGTCTATGGAAGACTGAGTGAGGGGTTTAAATAGATATTAACACACGTATCATACAAGTTATAATCTCGGGTAAGCTTTTAAAGAAGGAAATAATATAAGTTTAATAATAAAATAGAATGTCTAGCCCGAGATTACAACAACCCAATTTAACAAAACAATCAATTCAATTCAATTAATCAGTAGCCCGGCGAGTGAGGGCGATCTCCAACCTTTACACTATTAGTGAACGATACAATCTTTAGGTTTCAATTTAATAATGATCATGCAAGTAATTACAGTGCACACTTAGCAATTTCACAAACTCCTTTTCCCTCCGGTGATGGTGGGATTGCAAGGCCCCAACACCCAGTCACGACGTACGTCAGGTTTATGACTCCCACGTACAGGATTCCTTCCTCCACCAAGCCTCCTGGCGGATTCAGGGTTCATCCCCACGATGTGAGGGGAGAGCAGAGTTACCCATCAGCCCATGCTTTCCCGGTTGGCTCATACACTAACCCTCGGGCCCACAGTGCACGATTCACGATTACTCGCCAATACACGATCATTTCACGAGATCATGATTATTCAATATATCACGAAATCACTTGTTATCACTAAGGTTTTTAGAAGAACTATAGATATATATACATTTTAGCTTAAAAGATCACGTAGGGTTGTACGGGTTCTATATGTATATATATATAGAAATTAAACCTCACCTGTGATGACCAAAACAAGGATATAACTACGGTGTGTGCTCCTCGTCAACGGGAAGGAAATCTGTGCAACAAGGATAAGTGTACGTAAGACTCGACTCGTATGAACCACTTAAGACGAACGATAATGTGATGAAATGTCAATCGTGCCTTTACAATCAATAAATATCATGAATGTGTCTAAATTCCCAATTAAAGTATCAATAAGTGTCAAATAGGAGCATACTTATCAGTAAAGTAAGCATATAATTCATATAAGTCACATATGGGAGCCAAGGAAGTGAAAGGAATGCAAGAAGAGAGGTTTTGGTGAAGTTTAGCAAAACCCGATAATTTTCGAAAATGACCATACTGTGGAAAAATGGGAATATCTCAAGTTCTAGAAATTGGAATTAGGTTTTGTTTGTTGAGAATGAAACTAGATAAGTACACCTTTAAAATGATATATGCCTCGTTTTCTATTTCAAATTGAGGTGAAAATGGCGTAAGCCTGAACTTGGGTGATTGCAGTTTGTCGGTAAAGTAGCGAGACCAAAAATAATTGATAATATCTCACAAATGGGAAAAGATATTGAGGTGATCCTAATTGCAGGTTGTTCTAGACTTCAAGTGGTTTCCAACGGTTCAAAAATCAGGTCAATCAGAATTCGTGTGAGGGAGAAACGCCCGTTTGAAAATTGGTCATAAAGCAAAAACGGGCGTGTGAAAACCTACTGTAACAGTGCCACACGGGCGTTTGGAAAAACAACTATGAGACCAAACGGGCGTTTGGGAAGCCTCGGGTCAAAATTCTGAGTAGTGAAACGGGTGTTTAGGATTTGAACTAAGGGGCCAAACGGGCGTTTGGGAAGCCGCTGGGCGAAAAATAACAGGGGAAAACAGGGGATTTCGGCCAAACACCCCAAACCAACCAATAAAACCCAATTCAATCCATAATAAATGATCAAACACAACATATACACATTATACTACACTTATACAACAATTAAACCATGAAACATGCATCAACTCATCAAGAATTCATCTCTAAAACCCTATATATATACCTGCTTCTAATCTCCATAAAATTTCATATTTTCATACAAGCTTCCCTTATTTTAATCCTAAACATTCTTCTAGAGCCAAACATACAAGCATCCATCATTCTATTCATAACCCTACTCAAACACAATCTCAAGAAATCCATAAATTCTCCAAGTTATACCTTGAATCAAAGAAAGAAATGCTGAAATGAAGATATGATGATGATGATGATAATCTTAGCTCCAAAATTCCTTAAAGTATAGCTTGAATTTTGATGAAATCCTTCCTTCTCTTCCTTGGTGTAATTACCGGTATTTAGTGTGTGTGAGTGTGTGAGATTTTCTTCTCTTGAATGAAATGGAATGTGATGGAAGAAATGAGATGATACAAGATATACACCAAAGTCTTACATGAAAGTGTGTGATTCCCCACATTTTACCCATAAGTCCTTCTAATATTTGAATTAATGCAAGCAAGTATCATCTCTAACCAACAAGTCAATTAAATCCAATTCATGTTATGCAATTAAGTATACAAATTTACATAAAGGATCAATTAAGGCCATATAGTGCAATTAGATCACATATACCAATTAGTTTATAGGATTCACATTAACGACAATACATATAAATGCATGAGGATATAACGCATATAATATTATGAAATGTATATGAAATCACATGATGCATAAATGGAAAAATCGGGGCGTTACAGATAATACATTTTAAATATTTATTGAAATTTATATAGTTGTTAGTAATAACACATACTTGAAATTTATTTTGACCCTTACTTTGATTTTAGTCTGGACATCCATAAATTGGAAGTATACTGGATATTAAAATTGTTTCTGATATACAATAACACTGTTTAAATATATGTCGGGATTTGTATAATTGTTAATAACGTATAACGATAATTCTATATAGTTTCTTATTAACTGAATTATTATTAAATGTGTTAAGATTAAGTTATTAATTGTCAAACTTATTATTAGCTACCCTAAGATTAACTAACTGATGTCGGTGTGTCATAGATGTCGGTAACATAGAAACTGTTAATAACAAATAATAAAATATAAGCTTAGCCAATTACTTTATTCTTGTTAGGTAACTTAAAGTAACAACGAGCAAACAAGGAAATGCAACAACCCTGGTGGAAAGGTGGGAATAACCCCTTCTTGCTGGAGACAAAACACAACCCTCGTACCCTACTTTCTTTCTGTTTTGCTTCTTTTATTCTACCTGCTTCTATTCGTTCTATCTGCTTCTATTATACTATCTGCATTTATTAATCTTGGACTGTTCCTTGACTTATCTTTTGCACTAGTCCTTGAACTATTCTGAATTACCTTTTGAATTGTTACTGATCTATTTTCTGAATTGTCTTCTAAACTATTTATTAATCTGTTACAAAATTGTTATTGTATTGTCTACTTCATGTTCACTGCCTTGTGTTTTGAGCCTCTGATTGATAGCCATTTTTTGAACAGCTTTGTAACCCTACCCTAAGCCTACCTAAACCTGATTATGTAACCGATTTCTGTAAACCGATATGGAGGAGACTAACGACTGCAGGAACCAAAAAGTTCGTTAATTCCTTGGGTCGCGCCCTTGTAATGACCATGTGTGCATCGCTGGTCTCTGTACTGCTACTGTGACACCCTAAACGGAGGGCACCACATCCCCCACACCGTGAGTCCGATCCATCCATGAAATGGAAGTCCATACATGAACCAAGCTCACGGCGAATGGAGACAGAACAAGACCAACCTGTTAGGCGGGAGTAGACCCTGTACCAATTAATTCAACAAAACAAAGAATGCGAAAGCAAGGAAATCATGTAAACATATTCAATATAACAACAGGAATGTAAATATGGGTTCAACTAAAACAGGACCACCTGTCCTAACCTATCCTGAGTCTCATATTAATACAATAATACAAACGGGTTCAACTAGGGCCCTAGAATCCTGTCCCGAGTTCAATAAAACAATAAAGATACAATATGACCTACAAGGCCCAATTCAATGCAGGAATTGAAAGCAGGGTACAATGTAGGGTGGACAAGCCAAGACTCGAATAAAGACTTCAAAAGACTCCCGCCTAACGACCACAGAACCTGCAAGACAGACACTAAAAGCAATGAGAGGGAGGGGTCAACCAACTAATTGAGTGAAGGGGTTAACATATGCGTATATATATAAACAGGTAGTCAGGCAGGGAAAATTCCACTATACGTGATTCGTTAATAAAACAGGGAACAAAAAGCAAGATTCAATTAACATGTATAGGTGGAATTACGTCAAGTCATGCAGTCAGGTAATCAGGACATACAATGCGTGTGTCGATATCCGTACGCTCTCTGTTGATGCCCATTTTACATTAACCCTCCACGAACTCCAGCTGTTGCATAGGGACCGGGGCATGCTAGAGGTTACGGATATCTATGCAATTATATTTTAGGGAACCCGGAGAGAATGGTATTTAATCCATCCTGGACTCCATTTCTCAGTTATAACATGAAAGAAACAGGAGTAATAAAACAGTCAGGCAAGTACGATCAATAGTTTAATAATTATCAGGCGGGAAAACAAGTACGAATTAACCTCCTTTCTCCGGGTGCAATGTGGCTGGTAGCTAATCCCCACATCCACGCGTCAGTATGATCTTCAGGTTCATGACTCCCTCACATCGGAACCCCCATCTTCCACCCTACCTCCTGGTGGATATCCGGAAAGTTCAACAATGTGGGACTCGTGCAATGCATGGTTGTCGACCCGATGCCTCCCCAGTTCTCTCAATACACAAGCCCCAAGGCCCACGATCGGTAACAATATTCTACACCGGCTAACCCAGCGGTAGGAGAGCTGGGGACAATCAATATCTCGCAAAACAGTCTCAGGGTGAACCCTATACAGTTTATAAAGCATTTTCGGTTATAGGTCATTTATAAAGGAAAACCCTCAACTCCAAGTGCAAGAAAGACCAAGAGAAGGACTACAGGGCTTGGAAGTCTCCACCGAGGAGAACACTGTACAAGAAAGGAAACACGGTGTACTTGTGAGACACGACTCAAAAATGAAACCAAGTAGGATGCCCGGAAAATGCTCATGGAGTGGTGTACATGTCATGGCATGATTCAATATGAAATAAACCATAAATATTTCATGAAATGGTGTGATCGTGTTTATATGCTCAATTACTCAAACGAATTCAATTCATATATAAACACGAGTTCAAACAATCATGTTTAAGCAAGTAAGGTCCAATGAGTGTCAAATAATAACATAATTATGAATTAATCAAGCATATAATTCATATAAATCAAATACGAGAACCAAAGGGGTGAAAGGAGCGCAATAAGAAAGGTTTTGGTGAAGTTTAGGAAAAGCTGACAATTATCAAAAATGCGCAAGCTGAAGAAAAAGGGGAATATCTTGAGTTAGAGAAGTTGGAATTGAGTTTTGTTTATTAGATATAAAACTAGACATGTATACCTTTAAAATGGTATATTGCTCGAATCAAGGTTCAAAGTGAGGTGAAAATAGCGTAGGCTTGTGTTAGTGTGTAATTCGTGCCTTGATTGTCTCAATTTCCCCCCTTGTATTTAACTGAAAATATACTTAATTTGTCTTAATTATGGCTTTATAGGTCTACTAGAGCTAAAATGAAGGATTATGCAAAGCTGGACTAAAAGAATCGCCAAGTGCAGAAAATGAACTGAGCCATGACCGTAAGCTATGATCATCCCTTAAGCTAAGGATGACGTAGCAGACACCAGGTCAACAGTTGCGGCTGACTTTCCTTTCTTGCAACTTAATCCACTTGCAGCTACTCTAACTCAGTTTTGTGCGTCTCAATACTGAAGTACACGATTTTGGGACTTGCAAAAGGAATCTTTGCCTTAAAGTATGTTCCCTAACTTGCAAAACTTAAGTTTTATAAGCTAGATTTAGAAGCAAAACAACATAACTCAACCTTTGGGAGCTGAAAAGGGAGAAAAGTAGTAGCTGTTGCTGTTGGAGCAGAGCAAGAACAGGGGCTGAATCCCCTGTTTTGGTCAAGAGCAAGATTTCCTCTTCCTTTCCTCTTTTTAGTTGAATTACAAGCATAGATTATGAAGAACTTTAATCCATCTTTTGTAGCTTGATTTAGTTGGCTTATTTTAAGTTCTTGATCAGTTTAACATCTGAATATTTTGTATATATGAATAGCAGCTAAGTACTTCTACTCTAGTTAAGTTATTTAGTGATTCAAGCTATGATTTGTGAGGTCTAATTGAATCTCTTATGGGTTCGAATTCCTTGGTATATGCATGCTTCTTGTTCGAAATGTATGAACTTGTTTTGGGATAATTTTCTGATCAACTATTGTCTTGATATTTGTCCTTCTTGACTACACAAATAACTTGATCCGTAATTGTAATGTTAGATGTGCCTAAGAGTTACACATCATTGAAGGCTTACCACCATGTTTGCTTGATCGTGATGAGATGCATGTGTAATGACTTAAACATTCCAAGCTTCTTGAGTTTGTTGGTTAGGATTTGTGTCTTTTTCATGATTAATGCTGTCACGAAGTTAAATCTTAGGATCGTATCTTTAAGACTGCTTTTGTGATAAGAAGATGGTTAATGAGTGTCTCATAATCATTGTAAAAATAAGAAAGGACTAGGGTGTGCAGAGCTTGTTGTCCACCGCAACCAATCTATCAAATGGAATTGAAGTTTATTATTGCACCTATGATCGAATCATTAGCTTGAATCATACGAATAACTTGACTAGAGTATTATTTCCTAGATACTTTAAGCCTATGTTCTTTAGTTAGTATTTACTTTCAGCTTGTTATTTATTTTCAGCACTTTAGTTAATTACGTTAACCCCCCTGTTTTATTTTAGTTGCTTGTTTGCTTGGCTATCGGAGATTAATAGAACCAACCAATCTCTGTGGGATCGACCCTTTACCACTATACACAGTTTATTGTGTTTGGTTGTTTAGGAATATTATTTGGTGGATTCGGCACCCATCAAATTTCTGGTGTCGTTGCCGAGGATTGGTTATAATCGGTTTTGTTTTTCTTTTGATAGCTTAGTGTTGTTTGTGCTGAGAAGTCAATCTACGGAATGAAGTTGCTGTCATTGATGGCTTCATACACTCAAAAAGATGTTTGTGAAATTTGCAAGGGTGACCATCCACTAAACGAATGTCCTTTGTTCCCTGATGATCCTTTTTCTCATTTTTGGACCATAACCAAGCAATGTGGAGTGTGCACAGGCCCTCACCACACTGATAGATGTCCCTGGCTTGATGAGGAACTTCTTCTGAAACCAACAAAACAAGACTGTGATGTAGGCACAACGTTTCAACCTCCACAACAATATCCCTCATCTTCCCATTCAGGTACGTCTCTTAAAGAAATGTTTAAAGCATTTATGACTAATACACAACAATTTCAACAGGAGATAAGGTCAAATATGCAACAATATCAACAAGAGACAAGGGAAAATATGCAAGAACTCCAAATGTGCTTCCAAATCTTGAAGAACGAGTTGAGCCAATTAACTTCTTTCGTGGCTGAATTGAAGAGCAAGCAGCAGTTTGAAGAAGGACAACACTCACTTCATAAATAGGGGCTGAAACAGAACGTATCATAGCAGTCCAGAAAGTTGATAAAGAAACAGAGCAGGACTGTGCAACAGACATGACCATAAGGGATAGCCACAGCTTAAGGTCAGACGAGGAATCCAGACCTACTGTACAATCTCAGCCTTTGATCAGCCCAAAACCAACTGTACAGAGGTATGTTGAGTTTCAAAAATATGAATCAGAGTTCCAAAATGATGAATCAAAGTTCCTAAAGGCACTTTACAATGTTGAGTTAAATGTTCCATTACTTGATGTAATTAAATCTATGCCTCAATATATGAATTCTCTTGAAGAATTATGTTCAACTAAAGAAAGTATGCCTTATTATGGGAAGGTAAGTATTGGAAAGCATTTCTCTGATATCCTTCAAGGAAAGATACCTCAAGTGAGTAATGTTAAAGGTTTATTTGCTCTTCCATGTAAGATAGGAACTATTGGGATTGATAGAGCTTTATGTGATGGTAGTTCGTCTATTAATTTGATGCCTTTGTCTATTTGCTCACACATGCATCTTGATTCCATGAGAAAAACAGGTCTGATAATTAAACTTGATGATGGAACAATTGTTTATCCTAAGGGCATATTGGAAAATGTTTTAATTCAAGTTAATGGCATGATCTTTCCCATGGACTTCTTGGTAGTTGATAACTCATTTGATGTTTTGTTAGGAAAGCCTTTTCTTGATATATCTAAAACAAAAATCAATGAGTTTGATCAGACACTCACAATGGAATTTAATGGAAATGTTGTTAAATTTGCTATGTTTGATTCCATAAAGTCTCCTAGTGAGTTGTTTTGTTTAAATGATACCGATTTTGTTACTCCCCTTCCATGTGGTGCATATTTCGAGCTAAGATATGATGATAAAAATATTTTTAGCTCTCACTCTCAATTGCTTTTTAGGAAATCTTGCTTTGATGGAGCTAAGTGGTTGTTTTATCAATCCCTATTTAGTCTATTCCCTAATAAGCTTAGTTATAAATGGAAAAGAGCTTTTTTATGTACTCACATGCTACTTTATGATATAGGGGATTTCAACAGCCATGATGAAGGCCTGTTAATTCTGACCATACATTACTTGAAGCTATTCTATGCAGGTTTTCCAATGAAAGATGTGAAGGATTTCAATTGAAGACATGTTATGCAACACATCGTCTAGCCTAGGACGTTAAACAAGGGCGCTTTTTGGGAGGCAACCCAATTCTTTTTGATTTGCTGTTATTTACTTCTTGTTTCTCTGTGTTTCTTGACTAAGGACCGCTTTTTGTGTAATTTTTGGATTTTGGCAGAAACAGGGCTTCCAGGACCCAGACTGCAAAGGATGATCATCCCTTAGCCTCATGAACCCCTCACAGTTTCAATAAATGCATTCAGGGGAGTCCTCATGCTCTTACCTTGTCTTTTATTATATATTGAGGATAATGTGGAATAAGTGTGGGGGAGTTATTCTGGTAGTTTATGAATATTTTGGTTGGATTAGTAGAGGATGAAAAGCATGTAAAAATAACTGTTTTGCATGTTTGTTTGATTGGTTCTATTTTATTTCTGCCTAATTTGATAGCCTAGTTGTTAGTCTTTTTAGCTCTTTTTGCTCAGGTCCTTAGCTCTTTTTGTGCTGATTTTGTGTTTAAAATCTGATCATGTGCAACATGTTTTGATTTGAGAGCTTTTGAACATGAAAAATAGGTTGAAGTAGCATGAATTTCCATGTCTGATTCTTGAAATTGTTCAAATTTATAAGTTTTTTTTTACTCTGATAGAGAATGTTTTTGAATTTGGACTAATGGGTAAAAAACTGAAATTGCATGCTTAAATTGGACCTTCATGTGTGAAAAAGTGTGCGATTTTTGGACTGTCTAAAGGGATGTTAATGATGCTGAATGATTAATGTTGTTGAATGTTGATTGAGGGTTATGAATAAGGTTGTAATGCCATTAGCTTATGAATAAGGTTATTCAAGCCACTGCTCTCTGAATAAGGCTGTTTCAGCCATTTGCTTGATGCAATCTGCTCGTTTCACTCCGTTGGTCACCCAATGTCTGAATACAAATCATAAATTGAAAAATGGTTGACCATGAGTGATGCACTAAGTGCAGTCTAGGGATAGTCATACATTACCAAAGCGGTATTATGACACCCGAATTAGACAACGTTTTGAATTTTGGTATAAGTGTAATGTTGGAACCCTCACTTTTTCTTTTGTTTTGTTGAAATTTAGACAGTCCAAAACAAGTACCTTTTAATCACATGTTGTAATTGCAACATGGTAAATGTGCATGCTTTAATGAACTCTAAATTCCTTAACATTCTCTAGCAAGTTAAACACTTAAGATTTGTTCATTTCCATCTTGATGGCTGTGGAGACTTGTTATCAAACTCATTTTAGTGTTCATATTTTCTCATTGACAAACTGTGGGGCTATAATGGTTAGAGGATAACCTTCCTCTTTTTGAAGTTTAGTTGCAATTGCTTGAGGGCAAGCAAGGTTCAAGTGTGGGGGGATTTGTTAGTGTGTAATTCGTGCCTTGATTGTCTCAATTTTCCCCCTTGTATTTAACTGAAAATATACTTAATTTGGCTTAATTTAGGGTTTATAGGTCTACTGTAGCTAAAATGAAGGATTAATGCAAAGCTGGACTAAAAGAATCGCCAAGTGCAGAAAGTGAACTGAACCATGACCGTAAGCCATGATCATCCCTTAAGCTAAGGATGACGTAGCAGACACCAGGTCAACAGTTGCGGCTGAGTTTCCTTTCTTGCAACTTGATCCACTTGCAGCTGCTCTAACTCAGTTTTGTGCATCTCAATACTGAAGTACACGATTTTGGGACTTGCAAAAGGAATCTTTGCCTTAAAGTATGTTCCCTAACTTGCAAAACTTAAGTTTTATAAGCTAGATTTAGAAGCAAAACAACATAACTCAACCTTTGGGAGCTGAAAAGGGAGAAAAGTAGTAGCTGTTGCTGTTGGAGCAGAGCAAGAACAGGGGCTGAATCCCCTGTTTTGGCCAAGAGCAAGATTTCCTCTTCCTTTCCTCTTTTTAGTTGAATTACAAGCATAGATTATGAAGAACTTTAATCCATCTTTTGTAGCTTGATTTAGTTGGCTTATTTTAAGTTCTTGATCAGTTTAACATCTGAATATTTTGTATATATGAATAGCAGCTAAGTACTTCTACTCTAGTTAAGTTATTTAGTGATTCAAGCTATGATTTGTGAGGTCTAATTGAATCTCTTATGGCTTCGAATTCCTTGGTATATGCATGCTTCTTGTTCGAAATGTATGGACTTGTTTTGGGATAATTTTCTGATCAACTATTGTCTTGATATTTGTCCTTCTTGACTGCACAAATAACTTGATCCATAATTGTAATGTTAGATGTGCCTAAGAGTTACACATCATTGAAGGCTTACCACCATGTTTGCTTGATAGTGATGAGATGCATGTGTAATGACTTAAACATTCCAAGCTTCTTGAGTTTGTTGGTTAGCCTTTGTGTCTTTTTCATGATTAATGCTGTCACGAAGTTAAATCTTAGGATCGTATCTTTAAGACTGCTTTTGTGATAAGAAGATAGTTAATGAGTGTCTCATAATCATTGTAAAAATAAGAAAGGACTAGGGTGTGCAGAGCTTGTTGTCCACCGCAACCAATCTATCAAATGGAATTGAAGTTTATTATTGCACCTATGATCGAATCATTAGCTTGAATCATACGAATAACTTGACTAGAGTATTATTTCCTAGATACTTTAAGCCTATGTTCTTTAGTTAGTATTTACTTTCAGCTTGTTATTTATTTTCAGCACTTTAGTTAATTACGTTAACCCCCTGTTTTATTTTAGTTGCTTGTTTGCTTGACTATCGGAGATTAATAGAACCAACCAATCTCTGTGGGATCGACCCTTTACCACTATACACAATTTATTGTGTTTGGTAGTTTAGGAATATTATTTGGTGGATTCGGCACCCATCAGCTTGAAGTTGGGCGAAAGCAAATTTTCGGCGAAGTAGCGACACCAAAATGGATTTATTAGATCTCACAAACCAGAAAACATATTGAGGTGATTCCATTTGGATAATACTCTAGACTTCAAAAGGCTTTCGTGGTTAAAAATTGAAGTCAATCGGAGCACGTTTGAGGGGTGAACGGAACAAAATAAACTCAGACAGAAAGCAGGTGAGAATCCACAACCGTGGATCCTCTGTCGAACAGAAAACAAGTCCCTACCCTCAAATCCACGACCGTGGATTTCACGAGGCATAAAAAGCCACGACCATGGATTCATTCCAGTGTTAAAATACACAGTAAAACAGGGCACTTCGCGGGAGAGAACCAAAAGTCATCAAAACACAAGCAAAACTCAACCAAATCACCTCAAATTCAAGACATAAGTTCATATATACATGTTCTATCACATATCTCAAATTGAAGGCATGAATCAAGCTAGTAACAAAGTTTCCATTAAAGCTCATTTAAACTCCAACAATGGAGTTTCATGCAATACACAACCAACATCAAGAATTCTTACAAATATGCAACAAGGAAACTAAAAGAAACAATATATATCAATCTTGGAGCATTTAATTCAAGTATGAGAGCAAGAGATCAAATATTCATATTCTTACACTATTCATCATCTTCCCCACAAAGGCAATTAGGCAAGGATTCAAGTCACAAGATATATGTAGAATTAAAGAACGTAACGTGAGGAATACAAATCTTGGCTTAGGTCGTTGATCGGACGGTTGGATCTCGAAAACCCGAGCTCAAGGGTTCATGGCCAAAAAGGGGAAGAATTCTTCTCCTTCTCTTCTTTCTTGGCTTGTACGTGGGAATGAGGGAGAGAGATGAAGACTTGGCCCTTTTTAGGGCTGAGTTAAATTTGTCGGACTATACGGGTAGGGTCAAACGGTATTCGGTCCATTTGGTTCGAATTTTAAAACGGTAGGGTGATCAAATGGCTTTAAAAGTTTAAAAGGTTAATTAATTGAATCCGAATTATCAAAACGAACTCAATGTTAAGGTTGGAATTCGAATTCGAATCCCGAACTCAAGGTATCCACAAACGGCCCCAAAATACCCTAATTATAATTAGGTCCTTAACGAGCAAATATTAGACAATTGAGTCCTAAGAAATTTAAATAAATTCTAAGGCGCACATAGTCAAAATAGAGCTACACGTTGATACGTAAACATGCGACGTCACGTAAAACACACAAATAATGAATTAAACTCTCACGTGACCTCATACCTGGCTTGTCGGAGAAACGGACTGTCAAAGCCACTGCCCATTGACTATTACCTGGACTGATCATCTGGAAAGGAGGTACAAGGCGGGACCTATAACACTTGACCCTCAGTGAACATGATCTATTTATCATATTCTTTATTTTTGTTATCATCGTTACCGTTATTCTTCTGATTTGCTCTGCTATCTTTCTGTTCTTGATTAATGTGATAATTCCCACTGAGTCATTTGACTTACCCTATATTTCCCTATGTTTCGTTTTGTTCTCCAGAATGTATAGATAGAGGATGCTACTTGGAAATGGAAAGTGAGCTAAGAGGGACTTTATGCATAGTGCCCATAGACTGGTTTGGATAAACTAGCGACTAAATCTTAGGTGAGAATATGCTAGCTGAGATGAGCTAGCCGATCTGGAGTATCGAATAGTGTTATTATACTTTTAAAATTAGACAAGAGTGCCCTATATAAGTGTGTTATCTTTGAATATCCTTAGTATTATATACTTGTAAATTACACATAACTTTTGTATTAGTGTTTACACAAGTTTCGAAGAGTGACTGGTATCACTTGACGCCTGGGCTTGTGGGTATACGGAGGCCCCGGGTCGGGGCGCCAAAGTGGCCATCCAATCCATTCATATAAAAGTTTGCACCTTAAAACTAGGGGTGTCAAAATGCAACCCGACCCGAAAACCTGACCCAACCCACCCGACTAAATATCAGGTTAGGGTCTGGGGTTTTTGGGTTGGGTCGAAATCGGGTCGGACTCGAAATCGGCTCGACCCAAAAAATATCTTGGGTGTAGGGATGGTAATGAGCTGAGCTGGTTCATGAGCCTCACGAGCCAGCTCGACAGAAGTTCGCGCTCGGGTTCGTATCCAGCGAGCCAAGCCCGAGCAAGGAACTTTTTGTTCGTTGGCTCGCGAGCTGGCTTGCGAGCCATGGAAATTTTTAAAACAAAATTATATATAATATATATATAGATATGTATGTATATATATTAGTTTCTATATATATATATATATATATATACATATATATATATAAATATATATATATATGTACAATATACATTTTATATTTTCTGTTTTATATAATATTAGTTTTGAAAACTTAAAACTATATTAATTAACTCAAAGTCTCAAACCCTAAACATTTTGAGAAATAAAATATGAGAAAGAGTAGTTGCAGCAGCATTCATAGCACCGTCCACCTTCACATCCTTTTAGATCCCAATCTCTCTTCCTTTTCAGATCTTAATCTCTCTCTCTCTCAATCCCCACTCTAGCCTCTCATTCTCACCCTCACGCGCTATCAATCTCGTATGCAGCTTCGCAGGTCAACAGCAACCGCCGCATAGCATCTCATGCCCCACCGCCGAACGCCATCGGCCCATCGCACCCCACGCCACACCCCTTCCCCTCTCAGCATATCCCACGCCGCCACAATAGATTTCTGTGATTTTTGGCCCAAAGCCGCTCCACCGTCACACCGCACGCCACCCTTAATCCTTTA
The DNA here is from genome assembly GCA_037501455.1 of Lantana camara. Lineage (NCBI taxonomy): Eukaryota > Viridiplantae > Streptophyta > Magnoliopsida > Lamiales > Verbenaceae > Lantana > Lantana camara. The sequence goes on from CM074859.1 coordinate 46,781,919, forward strand.
CAGGTATATTTCATTTTCTTTTTTATTTTTTGTGCAATATTATTATTAGATTGAGAAATAATTTTAGTCTATGAATTTTAGATTTGTTGGATTTCATTTTTTCCCCCTAAATTGGATTTATAGATTTTACAGTTTTTTTGTTTGATTTTGCAGGTCTATCACCATATTTGATTTTTACTTAATTCAGTTTGTTGGATAAATATTCATCGGCTAATGTGATGGATTTTTGCAAGTTTGGTTTTTATATTTGAAGTTTGTAATTTGAAATTTTCAATCTAAAATTGCAAAGGAATGGTATGTTTCAGTTTTATGTTTCTGGGATTCTGAAATTTCTGGTATGAATGAATGAATGTGTATGCCCTGGCTCACGAGCCGAGCCGAGCCAGGAAATATTGGCTCGCTGGCTCACGAACCTGGTTCGATACCCATATTTTTAGTACGAGCCCGAGCCCGAACCTTGAAAAAATGCCAAGGCTCGGCTCGGCTCGGCTCATTGCCATCCATACTTGGGTGACCCTACAACCCGAAACCCACCCAACCCCCTCGACCCGACCCGCATGAAATGGATACTATAAAATCAAAAACCCTAACCCTGATACATAATTTCCTCATTTTCATTTTTCAGATTTGGAAGCAGCGCCGCTGCTCTTCATCGTGTCTTCACCATGTAGCCGCTGCTCTTCACCGTGTTACGCCGCTCTTCACTATCTTGCTCTTGATAACAAGTAAGATATTATCTTGCTCTCTTCTTCTCCTTTTTTTTTCTTTTTTTTTTTAATTTTCTAAAAGATTTGCTCTTAGATTTGGAAGCAGGCCCGCTGCTCTTTATCGTGTCTTCTCTTCACTGTCTTGCTCTTGATAATAGATAAGATATTCAAGGTCTTGCTCTCTTCTTCTTCTTTTTTTTTTTTTTTTTTAATTTTCTAAAAGATTTGCTCTCCGATTTGGAAGCAGTGCCGCTGTTCTTCGTGTCTTCTCTTCACTGTCTTGCTCTTGATAGGTAAGATATTCAAGGTCTTGCTCTCTTCTTATCCTCTTTTTCCTTTTTTTTTTTTAATTTTCTAAAAGATTTGCAAGTGCTCTGTTTATTATGAGTGAGTGGTGACGAGGATAAGCCAGGGTGATCCTGAAGAAAAAGAATAATAAGAGGGTTTGTAATTTGTTTTAGCTTCCTAAATAATTGTTTCAATTAGTTGAAATTGGGATTTCAGTATCTTGGCTTTAATTTCGGGCTAATTCCAATTATTCCAACCATATGCACAATAATAGTATCTAAGTTTGTTGAAGATAGGATTAAAACATATCTTTAACTAGATGCTAATTCCAGCCATTTGTATCATGTATCTAAGTTGATATAGATACAATTTGAAACATATTTTACTCAAATGCTAATAGTAATTTATTCTAATTTCAACAGTTCCTACCCTTTCACAAATTAGAACTCTTTAACATATTGGATTATGATTTGTATTTGTTGAAAAAACTTGTGCCCCCAAAGTAGAGCGAATTAGAAGATCTGGGAGAGAATTCTCGAAACTAAAGCCCTCGGACCATGTTCAGTTAATTTATCATGAATATGTCTACCTTACTCGGACCTAAAAATTAAGTATATTATGGGAGTGTTTGCAAACTCTACTCCATAAAAAGAAGTTAAAGCAAATGTAGCACCCCTATACGTAGAGATGTCACACCCCCGCACTATAAGTCGATCCATATACGAAATAGATAGTCCATACATGAATCAACTTATAGCGAACGGGTGATAATAAAAGAAACAAGCTAGCTAGGCGGGACTAACCCTCAATCAATTACCATAATGCATAAGAAATAAAACGGAAGCCTGCTATATGATCGATCACTTTCCAAATAAACCATATTCTAATCTCACATATCAATACATTATCATCTCCTAGAATACATAACATGAAATATTAATGCCAAAGATAACAATACATGAAAGTGTAGTGCGCTAGACTCGACTGAATGACAGGACACGACTCTGACTCCCACCTAGCACGCACCTGTAAGAACCTGAAAGGTGGAGGCGTCAGTCTATGGAAGACTGAGTGAGGGGCATAGATATATATTAGCGCAGATAACATGCAAGTTATAACCTCGGGTAAGGTTTTATAACTAAAAGCAATATAAGTTCAGAATACAATACACTTTGCCCGAGATTACAACTATTCAATTTTAACAATATAATCAATTTCAATTCAATTCAATCTGTGGCCCGGCGAGTGAGGGCAATCTCCAACCTTTACACCGACAGTGAACAATACGATCTTTAGGTTCATTTCAACAATTATCATGCAAATCATTACAGTACACACTTAACAGTTTCACGAACTCCTTCTTCCTCCGGTGATGGTGGGATTGCAAGGCCCCACCACCCAATCACGATGTACGTCAGGTTCATGACTCCCACGTACGGGATTCCTTCCTCCACCAAACCTCCTGGTGGATTCAGGGTTCATCCCCACGATGTGAGGGGAGTGCAGAGTTACTCGTCAGCCCATGCTTTCCCGGTTGGCTCATACACGAACTCTCGGGCCCACATTGCACGATTCACGATTACTCGCCAAACACGATCAGTTCATGATATCACAATTGCTCAATATATCATGAAACCATTTGTAATCAATAAAGATTTTAGAAAGATTATAGATATATATACGTTTTGGCCAAAATATCACATAGGGTTATACAGGTTCAATATATCTAGAAATTAAACCTCACCTGACAGGCGATACGACGACTCAAGGATGCATAAACGTGCTCAGATGATCACAATCTTCGCCCTGGAGAAGAACTGGACAAGAAAAGGGGACATTGTGTACACGTGAGACAATGACTCAATAATGACACTACATTTGACGCACGACTTGATCATGCAACGAGATGACATGCATTATCAAATGTAGCGCTTAACAATCACATTATGGCATGATATTGATCATATAATAGCATGTTGGTATCAACTAAGGGATTAGAAAACGATTTGGAAATCTCAATTTTATGCAGATTATGCAGGGGTCGCGGTTGTGACCATTTTTGCTCTATTTTGGTCCCGGGAGCGACCTAATTTTTCATGAATTTTTCGTGTAATTTCTCAAAAAGTCAAAACTTTACCAAATTTGGGTAGCGGTCGCGACCTATTTTATGTGTATTTCAGGTCGCGGGAGCGACCTACTGTTCTTCCAGATTTGTGAGTGGGTCGCGGCGTGACCAGATTGGTGTGTGTTTAGGTCGTGGTCGCGACCTACAGTTACGCCATAAATAAAACAGAGCAGAAAACAGGGGAAGCTCGGCCAAACAGTAAAACCAACAAAAACAACCATTTTTATGCATCAAAATAAAGGATTTCTAGTGATCTACATGTATATATACGTAAAATACAATAAAACTCCATATAAACTCATAAATCACACAAAATTATCAAAGATCACAAGCTTCAAGTTCATGTATGAATTCATCATATGAGCTCAAATTCTTCAACAATTCGTGCATCTCTTCAAGTTATAATCACATATTTATACTTCAAACAACATATAATCCACTTATTCCATGAAATCATATACCCTAGCTTCAACTCATGAATTCAAGAATTTATATAAATAGCTCATATATACCTTGAAATGAAAAGAGAAGCAAAGAGATGAAGATGAGATGAGGTGATGCTTCCAAGATTCTTAATTCATCCAAAATATTAACTTGAATGATGGAATTTTCTCTCCTTCTTCTTGGTGTTGAATCCTGAGAAATGGGGAGAAAATATGTGTATATTCTTATGAAATGAAATGATAAATGAAATGGAGACTACATGATGCTTCTACATATATGGATGATCAAGCACAATTTGCAATTAAGTCACTCAAAGGTACAAGTTATGCAATTAAGTTCTATTCCTACAATTTTATTCGCTTTGGTCCAAGAATTGTTTATGCAATTTGGTCCTCTAATTTAAATAAATGTCAATCAAGGACAATTAAGCACTTAAGTCATGTTCGATAATTATTTCACGTAAACATGATGAAATATATTTCATATAATTATCAGGAATTGTAGGAATTTAATAAACGAAAGGATTAAAATAAATCCTAACTCTCGGAAAATCACACGTGTCATGCGTACCTGAACGTCTGGAAAATTGGGGCATTATAGCAAAAGTGAGGAAGCTGTAAAAAAATCGCAGTAGTAAAAGCAATGGGTGTTCGGAAAAAAAGTGATAAGTAGAAAAATAATTTGTAGAGAAAAGTAGATAATTGCTTTTGACTTTTATAAAGTTACTAATTTACCTTGAAATACTATGAAGCATTTTTGAGTGGTATAATATGATTTAAGTATTATATTAAATATAAATTATTATAAACTATTATAATTTTGTATAAGATTATTCATAATTAATCAAACATAGAAAAGTAGATAATTACTTTTAACTTTTATAAAGTTACTAATTTACCCTGAAATACTTTGAAACATTTTTGAGTGGTATAATATGATTTAAGTATTATATGAAATATAAATTATTATAAACTATTATAATTTTGTATAAGATTATTCATAATTAAACAAACATAGAATTATTCTATATATACCTTTATTTATAAAATTTAAGAAAAAAGAAAAGATGTAACAAACATCTAAACTCTAGAATTGTATTATCTAAAAGGTTAATTTAGGAATATTAATATTTTAGTAAAGATATTATTGTCAAAATATAATTTTAAATAAATGCACAAAACCGTATAATCTACAAGCAGAATCCAAAAGCATGTCCTAGGCTGCTCATGGATTCTAGCCTATTTCTACTTAAAACAGAAGTTGGATTTCCAAACACTCCAAAACTGCTGAAAATAAGCACTTATCTCATAAGTGCTTATTTTTAGAGTTTGCGAACACTCTTATATATGTTTCTTAAGTACTTTACTATTCCACCTTGCATCAAATGTGCGCACGTGTGTTTCAAATGATTTTTGTTATTGTTCTAACTCCTATTGTTATTTTATCATCCAATTATTACTAAAATTTGGGTAAAAGTTATAGAAAATTTTATGATTGAAGGACAGGGAAGTTTCAAAATTATCAAAAGAGCAATACTTATACCCACGAAAAGCACTTACCCAAGAAAATCATTGAGATAGCTGAAAATTTAGCTTGAGAAGAAATTTCAGTCATTCCTTTGCACTTTGGTGTCCGGGGTTACAGATAGATTCCTTCATGAATAGAGAAAATGTAGCTTATTCCTTAAAGCCTCAACAAGGGAAAGAAGCTCAGATTCATTCACTTCCAAAAATGCCAAAAATTCTCAAGGGAACCTTGAATCAGAACAGAATCAATAGATTATCAAGACTATAACAAAGGTCCATGTAAATTGTTGCCAAATCTTCTATACCACAAGTACAGGTGCAAATTGAGTCCGGATTGATTGGCATATTACCAATCATGCATCAATTCACATTTGAACTTTGAAATATTGATATCGTATGTATATATACAAACAACAAAAAATATAATTATACGTATATAGCATTTTAGTAGAAATCTAACTAAGGAAGAAAACTACAATTACGAATCAACAAATAGTGCCAATGATTAGATGTGCATGTTCAGGTTAGTTGAGAGCCCAAAACCTCACTATGGGAATACAAAAATGTGATTTCAGTGTAGCAAATAGAGTGGGAATGTAAAGAATAGTAGCAGCTGAAAAAGAGGTTAATCAAGCAACACAATAACAAGAAAATAAAATACTAGAACATGGATTATCAACAATAAGTGTACACTAGAAGGAACAGAGAAGAAATAAAAAAATAGATAACAGGTTACACTAGGAAAAAAAGAATATTTAGCATTAATAAAATAAAAAAGAATAGGAATTTTCATGGCGTCACGAAGTTTTAAACCTAATTACAACATTTTCACCATCAGCGCAAATGATCAAAATCACCAAATAACAAGATGAAAAAACACAAAAAATAGATCATATCTATAAAATTCAGTAAAAATCCTATATATCAGGGTTGGTGAGAGTAGGGATGCAAACAAGCCAAATTGAGCCCTGCTCTTTTTTCTCAGACATGAGCTCAAGCTAATTATTACAAACCCGAACTCGAACACCGACCTGAGGGCCTGATGAACCTATACAAAACAGGGTTAAGTTCGGCTACAACCAGGGATCGTAGTCCCTGTTCGTTTCGTGAGCTCCAACTTAAGCTCGAGGGCAAAAATACTGTTTTATTCTAGTATCTGTACATTACAAGTATGAATCATGGAGCTTTCTTCCACAGGAAATGATTATCTATTCATATCAAATATAATACCAACATCCCAATTTATTCTTTGTTGAGTATAATGCCGATTCAACCATGCTCGATTGCTCTCTAAATTGAACTTCAAACAAAAACATAAATCTGAAAAAAACATTTCAATCAGTGTTATGAAATAACAATTAAATAGCTAACTTCCTGACCCCCCAAAAATAATAAATAGATAAATAGCTAGTTGAGTTTATAAACTCCGACCGAATAACAACTAATTAACACCACAAATAAATTAATTTAATCTCCATTTAGCATCTAATTCAGCTTACAAAATTAATACTAAAACACGAGTTTACAAAATACACCCTTTTGCATGTCTAATGTTGAGTTACCTTTTGTGGCGGAGAAGCAGTTGCGGCTCGGCGGTTGAAAATACAAGCAGCGGCGGCTCTGTGGTGGCGGTGCTGAGACTAGCTAGGGGTGGAGGTTGAAAAGAAAGGTAGTGGCGCCAAGAGCAGCCAAGTGGCGGTGGCTGTGGGACGTGGTTGTGCAGCTACTGGTCGTAGTGGTGGTGTGAGTTAGGGAAGTGAACAGCTTTGGAAGTAATAGAGCTCTCGGCGGCGGAGGAGAGGGAGTCAGCCGTTAGAGTCGTCGGAGGAGAGGAAGTTCCGATATCAAAATGGTCGGTGAACTTTTCTTCACCATTTAATTTTCTAAGAAAAGTAATTTAAGTCTCTAACCTAAAGGGTTACACTAATTTCTGTGCTACCTAGTTTAATTAATGATACGTGTTATGTTACATTTTACTCATTAGTGGCCTTACCTGCATTTTCTAGATTGGGCTAGATTGCTGTAGTCCAATTATCAATTTTAGGTTGTCAAAGGTCATCCGGGTCGGATATTTAGAGTCATTTAGCATTTAGATATGAAAAACATTAAATTAAACTGAAAAGTAAATATAGTATGTATAATATGTGTAACGCCCCAATTTTTCAGTTAGTCAGGTATGCTCGACACGTGTGGGTTTCGAGCGTTAGGATTTGAATTTATTATTTTGTTTATTCAATTTACATGCGTTATATTAATTTTATAAATTGTATTCCAACATGATTGCATGAAAATATGTGAAATACATGTCACTTGAGAATTATTTTATAAATTGGATTTAGTGGTTACGTGAATTAGTTACCGAACATGAGTTATTTTTTAATTGTCTTTAAATGACTATCCTTGAAATTGTGAGGACCAAATTGCATGAAGACTTCTTGGGCTAAATTGATCATTCTTCAATCCTTGCATCCTTAATTGCATGAACTTATATCTTTGGAGGATTTAATTGCAAATACCACATTTTATCAAGAGATATCTCACGTTATTTGCTTCTTCAATCTTCCATTCATTCCATTTCATCATAATCATCCAACATATTTCTCCTTGGTGCTCTCGGTCCAAACATGAAGAAGGGAAGGAGAGATTTCATTGATTTCATCCAAGTTTTCCAAGGAAATTACATGTTTTGGAGCTCAATCATCCATTTCCATCATCTTCTTCCATTTATTTTCATTTCAAGGTATAGGTGGTTATATGCATGAATTCTTGGAATTATGTATGAAGCTAGGGTGTAACATCTCGCTCATCCGACTTATAAGTTACGCCACATTTCAACCTTTTTGTGTGTTTAATTATGTGATTTTGTGCGTTGCCTTACTCTCTTTTGAACTCTTTAAGAGTTTAGGGGCCTTTTTGTAGTTTTCTCTCTTTTGGGGTTTTCCGGTCACTGCTCGTTTGATCGAGATTTCAAAATCGTGGACCCCTTCAACTCGTTCGGGGCATAGAGACGAGTCCGTAGACTCTGAGTTTGCTAAATTCTGACGTCGTTTGCCCCTCCTACCGATCGAATTGCGGGTAAGAACCCGGGATAAAGCACCCGGATCCTCATTTTTCACACCAGAACATGAGCAGCTCTCTCTCTCCTCTTTCTCTCTCTCCCTCATGCACCAGCACACACACTCATGGTGTGTTTTCACACACTACTCAATCTCGCTCGTTTCTCCACGGAATTCGGTGAATGAATAGTCCATTTCGAAGAGCTCGACGACGCGGTCATAGCCGTACCAAGATCTTGACCAACCGGCAACCGACGGTTGAGTTATCGCCGATTTACAGGCACGGCTGGAGGGAGGTGGCGGAGCTGTCACTTCGCCGGCCATTCGCGGTGGCTTCCGGCCACCTTCCGGCAACACGCACCCCACACCCAGAAAGAAGATCTCCCGGTGCATTGAATGGCGTTGGCGGTGTGGCCATTAGCCACCGGGCGGCGGCTCACGCGCCACCTGAAGCTCATGTCGCCGCCGCCGCGTGAACAGTGACACGGTGGCGCTCCGGTGGCTTTTTCCGACCAAGGTTAGTGTTTTCCAAGGTTTTCCGACCCCCTGAGTCCATTTCCGGCATCAATTTGAGTGAATTTTGGTCGTAGGTGGTGGTTCCGGCAACTTGAGCGGCGGCAGAAACTTAGGAGGTTAACGGGAGCCCTTTTCATCGATCTTTTCGCCACGGACTCTTCACGAAAGTTGTTCGGAACGATGAGAACTATCATCCCTTGATCACGCAACTCCCGATTCGACCAATTGGCGGTGGATCACGGCGGTGCGACTGAGGGGCTAGCTCCGGGGATATTTTCCGGCAACCACTGTTGGGGTTTCGAAGAGCTCGTCACGGGTAAGATAATGCCTCTTGTGGATCTCATTTTCGTTCACCGGTTTGGAAGTAATTTGATTTTGAAGATTTGAGGGTTTTCGTTTTCTTAGATCCAAAATTGGAGAAGATTAGCTTGAAATTTTCAAAAATTGATCGAGGAATTGGAGCGAGCACGAGGAGTACTTGCATGGTTGATTTTTCGGGATTTTTCCGAAGACCTTCGACGGTGGCCCGGCCAAATTCCGGCAGTTACAGTGGTGGCATTCCGGCGGCGTCCGGTCCGAATGTTCTTCTTGTAGTGGTGAGTTGAACGCCACTTTTCGTTCGTCAATCGGATGCCCGGTTGATTTGTTGTGATTTATTTTGTGTAATTTGAATATTTGAAATTAATTGTTTTAATTGCAATAAATTGTTAATTGTTTGATTTGTCGATGAATATGAATTCCAACGTATACGAAATCATGTATTAAATGAATTATGAAATATGTTGATGCTTTGATTTGCGATTTGAATCCCGTTTTGTCTAATTGAGCTATTTATCTAACTTAAGGGGATGTTTGTGAAATTTTCTAAAATGTGTAAATTTGCATGATATGAATCAACCAAACCTTGCTAATTGAATCTGTTATGTATTATAGGAATTGTATGAAACTTATATGATTAAATTAGAAACTTTTGCACGTAAGGAATAATACATTCATACGAATATGAGTTGGTTATTTGATATGGATTAATATGAATAATTTGAATTACTTTGTCTTTCTCTTTCTATTATTTGCATTAATTGTGCACATGAATGTGTCCTAATTTGTAATATGATTTCTCTGAACTATATAATGATTTGCTTTGTAAGTAATTGATATGAATTTGAACCCGGTTTATGTGATTACATTTCTTAAATGTTTGAGCATGTGCCGTGCGTCTCTGTGTGGTTGTTTGAGTCTGTCTGAGCTCTATGTTGTGTTTTGTGTGTCCAGTTGGTTTAGGTGCACCGGGGATGGTGACAAGTGGGTCGTGCAGGTTCTGAGGTGGACCATTTGCTGTGTCTTTGGCTCCGTTTGGTACCAGGTGAGGTTAGGATATAGTTATACCCTATTGTAACGTGCCCGTTTTCGAATGCATGCGGTTTATAAGCCTTATGTATATGTAGATATGTGCAAAGTATATATTCTGCCAATTTTGCCATATGATTTGATTTGAAAGTATAAACGCTATGTATGAGCCTACGTACGCTTAGCTTCAGTTTGATATGATTTTTAAGGCCTGCATGTGTGATATGTACGTATGATATGATAAGTACGATATGCATGAAATATGTCTGTCTGTCTGTAGCGGGTTATAAATTTTGAACTTAAGAACTTTTGAACAATTTGAACTGGGCCCCGAAGATGTGTACAAAGGAGTCCCGGGACCGTGTCGGGTCGTCGGGTCACTCCCGAGTACGGTCTCCACACTTAGGATCACCCCTGAACCCACTAGGAGGTTGGTAGGGGAAGGAGTCCTCGGGCGTGAGTGTCATGAAACTCATGACCCATACTGTTTGATCGATGGTTAGGGTAGGTACCACCCTCCCATCACCCGGAGTAAAGGTACGTATGTTTGAATTATGCTTTCATTTGATTTATGATTCTGATTTTTATTTTGATTATGAGGAGTTTGGTTGGTTTGAACTCGTACCCGCCGAGTGTTCTGTCTGTCTGTCATAAGTTCGTGAAACGGGGGTAGATTCTTAAATTATATTAAAATTTGGTATACTTTTAAGCTAATAAAATATACTCTGATATACGTGCTAAGTCTACATGAGTTTGAACGTATGTTTTGAGTTATGTTTAAGTTAAGTTTTGTTCGTTCTGTTTTGATAAGCTATCCTATATTTATATTATCAAGAGAAAAATATTTTGGGGTGCAAAAACTAATCCCGGATTCACGAACATTTAATTTGGAACGTGTTGTGCTCTATATATATGTAGGTGTGTGGGTAGCCCCTCGCTCAGTCTTTGGACTGACCCCCCCCTTATATATATGTAGGTGTGTGTGGGTTGCAGGTTCGGGTCATTGGAGTTCGTGCTAGGCGGCGGTGTGTCATGTCTGTTGAGTCTATGTCTGTTCATTTAAGTTTGTTCAGTATTTTGTTTTGAATTATGATTCGTAAATTTTGTATAAGATATGTTCTGTGCAGGTTTGCATTTATGAATCGAATGTATGGAATTCGGGACAGGTTAGGACAAGTGCTCGGATTAGATGAAGCCGTTGTGATTATATGATTATTCGGGACAGGTTTCTAGGGCCAATTGAACCCGTCTTGTTGTGTAATTGTTCGGGACAGGATATGATAGGTTTGATCGTTTAGTTGAACCCGTGTAGTTGATTTTGATGTTTGTATTGCACTGTATGTTTAAGGAATGAAAGTTTTTGAAAGTTGGTATTTTATCTCGCTTCCGCTGTCATGTTTTGCATATTTTCTTTTGTACAGGGTTAGATATCGCCTAGCTAGTGTGTTCGTTTAAGTTTGTCACCCGTTCGCTGTGACATGGTGCGTGTGCGGACTTTCTATTTCGTACACGTGTCGGGTCATAGTGTGGGGGTGTGGTGCCCCACCACTTGGGGTGCTACATCTTAAGTGGTAACAGAGCTACCAGGTTCAGAACCGGTGCTCTGGAGTCGTGTCGTGTCAGTCTAGGTCGTACGGCATAGGAATATGTGCGCATTGCATTTGTTTGACATGAAATTTTGATTTCCGTGCATGAACTTGTTTGAGCTTATGTGAATGTGTATATGCTATGACTATGATTCTCTACAATATATTTTATTAATGTACAATCAATCTTATAAATTTTGTGTTGCATCTATATTAACTAGGTGCTCTTATTTGCTTTCATTATTTGACATATTCACACACTAACCTATATGCATAGATATATATTTCATTTGTGAGTTGTAGGGTGTTGACAAGATACTAAAATCATAGTCGACCATTATGGGACTTCTCACTTTCTACCAAAGGATGACCAAAGATTACAAGGAGATACCAAGGATGCAAACTTGAACAGGAAATGGTAACCGCAGCCGATCAAGGATCTGAATATCCTTCGAGTTAGAGAAATCTGGCAACATTGACTCTCCTACCATGGTGAATGGTACACTAAGCATCCATGACACGAGCATACATGCATCCTATATTTGATTAATTCTTGTATCATGTGATATATCTGTCAATGGTGATACGTGTTGATTGCTGTGATTTTTTATTCTGCTTTTGTGCTCCAGTGAGGGGAAATTTAATTCTCTCTATTTACGTGCTAGGGAGATGCTGGATTCTCTCTAATTATGTGACAGAAAGACGATGGAGTCTTTCTGAGTTCTGTGCACGAGAGATATTGGATTCTCTTGTACTTAGGTATTCGAGGGATGCTGGATTCTCTTGGATTTAGGGTTTGAGAAATGCCGAATTTTCTCAAACTAGAATGTCTGGGAGGTGTGAAATCTGTCAGACTTAGGCTGAGAGACGGGGTTCTCTCAATTCTTTGTTTGAGAGACGGGGCTCTCTCAATTATGTGCTTGAGAGACGGGGTTTCTCTCTTTTGTGTGTGCTGAGGGATGGGGTTCTCTCACTTGCGTGTTGAGAGATGGGATTCTCTCTTATTTGTCGCAGTTGCGTTACGCGTGGCCTGACGACAGTCTGCAAGCAACGGGGATGCGACAGTATCGAGCTTTGGGTACAGTGGCCTAGTGGTGATCGAATGTGTTTGAAGTGATCAACGGTCAAGTGCTCAGTGGGACCTTAGTGACAACGAGACACTACGAAGGAAGTTGATGCCAACTAAGGGAGAAGTATCCTGCGGGGTTTGCAGTTCGCTTTGATCAGAGTTGTGCAGTGGAAGCTTGAAGTGGAATTAATTTCAGAGTCAATCAAGATCCTGCTCCCGGACCTGAGGACAGGTCCTTTTGAAGGAGGGGAGTTTGTAACATCTCGCTCATCCGACTTATAAGGTACGCCACATTTTAACCTTTTTGTGTGTTCAATTATGTGATTTTGTGCCTTGCCTTGCCCTCTTTTGAACTCTTTAAGAGTTTAGGGGACTTTTTGTAGTTTTCTCTCTTTTGGGGTTTTTCGGTCACTGCTTATTCAATCAAGATTTCGATATCTTGGACCCCTTTAACGCGTTCGGGGCATCGAGACGAGTCCGTAGACTCTGAGTTTGCCCAATTCTGACGTCGTTTGTCCCTCCTACCGATCGAATTGCACGCAAGGACCCGGGATAAAGCACCCGGATCCTCGTTTTTCACACCAGAACATCAGCAGCTCTCTCTCTCTCCTCTTTCTCTGTCTCCCTCACGCACCAACACACACACTCACTGTGTGTTTTCACACACTACTCAAACTCGCTCGTTTCTCCACGGAATTCGATGAATGAATAGTCCATTTCGAAGAGCTCGATGATGCGGTCACAACCGTACCAAGATCTCGACCAACCGGCGACCGACGGCGAAGTTATCACCGATTTACAGGCACGGCTGGAGGGCCCGCCACTTCGTCGGTCATTCGCGGTGCCTTCCGGCCACCTTCCGGCAACACGCGCCCTACACCTAGAAAGAAGAACTCCCGGCGCGTCGAATGGCATTGGTAGCGCGGCCATTGGCCACCGGGCGGTGGCTCACGCGCCGCCTGAAGTTCACGCTGCCATTGCGTGAACCGTGATACGGCGGCGCTCCGACGACTTTTTCCGACCAAGGTTAGTGTTTTCTAAGGTTTTCTGACCCCCTGAGACCGTTTCCCGCATCAATTTGAGCGAATTTTGGACGTAGGTGGTGGTTCCGGTGACTTGAGCGGCGGCAAAAACTTCGGAGGTTGACGGGGGCCCTTTTCGTCGATCTTTTGGCCACGGACTCTTCACGAAAGTTGTCACGAGAACTATCATCCCTTGATCACGCGACTCCCGATTTGGCCAATTGGCGACAGATCGTGGCGGCGCAGCGGTGCTGCAACGGCGGGGCTAGCTCCGGGGATATTTTCTGGCAACCACTGTGGGGGTTTCGAAGAGCTCGTCATGGGTAAGACAATGCCTCTTGTGGATCTCATTTTCGTTCACCGGTTTGGAAGTAATTTGATTTTGAAGATTTGAGGGTTTTCGTTTTCTTAGATCCAAAATTGGAGAAGATTAGCTTGAAATTTTCAAAAATTGATCGAGGAATTGGAGCGAGCACGAGGAGTACTTGCATGGTTGATTTTTCGGGATTTTTCCGAAGACCTTCGACGGTGGCCCGGCCAAATTCCGGCAGTTACAGTGGTGGCATTCCGGCGGCGTCCGGTCCGAATGTTCTTCTCGTAGTGGTGAGTTGAACGCCACTTTTCGTTCGTCAATCGGATGCCCGGTTGATTTGTTGTGATTTATTTTGTGTAATTTGAATATTTGAAATTAATTGTTTTAATTGCAATAAATTGTTAATTGTTTGATTTGTCGATCAATATGAATTCCAACGTATACGAAATCATGTATTAAATGAATTATGAAATATGTTGATGCTTTGATTTGCGATTTGAATCCCGTTTTTTCTAATTGAGCTATTTATCTAACTTGAGGGGATGTGTGTATACTTTTCTAAAATGTGTAAATTTGCATGATATGAATTAACCAAACCTTGTTAATTGAATCTGTTATGTATTATAGGAATTGTATGAAACTTATATGATTAAATTAGAAACTTTTACACGTAAGGAATAATACTTTCGTACGAATATGAGTTGGTTATTTAATATGGATTAATATGAATAATTTGAATTACTTTGCCTTTGTCTTTCTATTGTTTGCATTAATTGTGCACATGAACGTGTCCTAATTTGTAATATGATTTCTCTGAATTATATAATGATTTGCTTTGTAAGTAATTGATATGAATTTGAACCCGGTTTATGTGATTACATTTCTTAAATGTTTGAACATGTGTCGTGTGTCTCTGTGTGGTTGTTTGAGTCTGTCTGAGCTCTATGTTGTGCTTTGTGTGTCCAGTTGGTTCAGGTGCACCTGGGGTGGTGACAAGTGGGTCGTGCAGGTTCCAGGGTGGACCATTTGCTGTATCTTTGGCTCCGTTTGGTACCAGGTGAGGTTAGGATATAGTTATACCCTATTGTAACGTGCCCGTTTTCGAATGCATGCGGTTTATAAGCCTTATGTATATGTAGATATGTGCAAAGTATGTATTCTGCCAGTTTTGCCATATGATTTGATTTGAAAGTATAAACGCTATGTATGAGCCTATGTACGCTTAGCTTCAGTTTGATATGATTTTTAAGGTCTGCATGTGTGATATGTACGTACGATATGATAAGTACGATATGCATGAAATATGTCTGTCTGTCTGTAGCGGGTTATGAATTTTGAACTTAAGAACTTTCGAACAATTTGAACTAGGCCCCGGAGATTTGTACAAAGGAGCCCCGGGACGGTGTCGGGCAGTCGAGTCACTCTCGAGTATGGTCGCCACATTTAGGATCACCCCTGAACCCACCAGGAGGTTGGTGGGGGAAGGAGTCCTCGAGCGTGAGTGTCTTGAAACTCACGACCCATATTGTTTGATCGATGGTTAGGGTAGGTACCACCCTCCCATCACCCGGAGTAGAGGCAGGTATGTTAGAATTATTGTAGCACCCGAGACGCCGGGATGCCACACCCCCGCACTATAGCTCAGTCCACATACGAAATGGATGATCCGTATAATGCAAGAAACAATCTAGCTAGGCGGGACTAGACCCCAATTCAATTAAATCCAATACATGAAAATTCGAAAGCGGAAGTATAAACACTAACATTTCATTATCATATACCAAATATCCAAAAGCTCATCCTATTCTAGCTCATATATCAATACATTATCATCTCCAACATATTATACATAAGTCTCCAAAACTAATAGGAACCCTAACATGATAAAGGCGGAAATACAAGAACATGAAAATGCGATGCTAGACTCAGCTGAACAAAAGACACAACTCGGACTCCCGCCTAGCACACGACCATGAGTACCTCAAAAGTGTGGGTGTCAGTCTACCGAAGACTGAGTGAGGGGTTTAAATAAATATAAGCACAATTACCATGCAAGCTATAATCTCGGGTAAGTTTTCATAAAAGAAACAATATAAGTTCAAATGTTAAAGTAATTCTCGCCCGAGATTACAACTAATCAATTTAATAATTCAATCATTATCAATTCAATCCGTGGCCCGACGAGTGAGGGCAATTCTCCAACCTTTCACCAAAAGTGTACAATCATGAGTGTTTCAATTTATTAGGTTATCATGCAAGTAATTACGTGTGATCAATTAGCAGTTTCACAAACTCCTTCTTCCTCCTGGTGATGGTGGGCTTGCAAGACCCAACCATCCAATTATGGTGTACGTCGGGAACATGACTCCCACGCATGGGATTTCTTCCTCCACCAAACCTCCTGGTGGATTCAGAGGTGATCCCACATGGTGAGGATAGTGCGAGAGTTACCCGTTAGCCCTTGCTTTCCCAGTTGGCTCAATACACTACCCTCAGGCCCAACGTTAACATGCTTACTCACCCAATCAATCAATCAATCAATCAATCCGTTCAATACATTTCAGGAAATCACTTGAAAATCATAAGATTTGAAAACTATAGATATATAGATACTTTTTGTAACACCCGTGAGGATAGGCGCCACATCCCCCGTACTATGAGTCTAGTTCACACATGAAATGGATAATCCAAGCATGAACCGGACTCATAGCGAACGGGAGACAAAATAAAAACAACCTTGCTAGGCGGAATCTAACCCCATACCAAATAACTCAAGAAAAACCCAATATGCAATGCGAAAGCAATAACATATAATTCATACTTTTCAACAATTGCTGCAAGCCCAATAATTCCAACACACAATTTAAATCCATCATGCATCCTAACAACGGGTTCAGCTAACATGCAACCTGCCCCGAATCAATAATCAACAATGAATCAAAGTTAGCACACAGGCCCAATTACGTCAGGAGATATAATTATAACATATCAATATAAAATGTGACTCGAGTGTACAAGTGTGACTCGATCAAGAATGCAATGACTCGACTCCCGTCTACCCAAAACCTGCAAGAACTGAGAAGTGGGAAAGAGGGGTCAGTCTCTAGAAGACTGAGCGACCAGGAGCTATACATATATATAAAAACATGCACATGCAAGCCATAAATCTCGAGCAAAGTTTTATTTAAAGTTAGTTCCCACGAGGGCAATAAAAAGACTAAGCAATGCTCGGGTTTTACGACTAATTCAAATTAAATTCATTAAGTTCATAATTCATACATAAACATAATGGCTCGGCGAGTGAGCGTGCATAATCTCCAACCAAACTCTGACCGTGTACGATAAATATCATTAATACATTAAATACGTGATCCTAACAACGGGTTCAGCTAACATGCAACCTGCCCCGAATCAATAATCAACAATGAATCATAGTTAGCACATAGGCCCAATTACGTCAGGAGATATAATTATAACATATCAATATAAAATGTGACTCGAGTGTACAAGTGTGACTCGATCAAGAATGAAATGACTCGACTCCCGTCTAGCCAAAACCTGCAAGAACTGAGAAGTGGGAAAGAGGGGTCAGTCTCTAGAAGACTGAGCGACCAGGAGCTATACATATATATAAAAACATGCACATGCTAGCCATAAATCTCGAGCAAAGTTTTATTTAAAGTTAGTTCCCACGAGGGCAATAAAAAGACTAAGCAATGCTCGGGTTTTACGACTAATTCAAATTAAATTCATTAAGTTCATAATTCATACATAAACATAATGGCTCGGCGAGTGAGCGTGCATAATCTCCAACCAAACTCCGACCGTGTACGATAAATATCATTAATACATTAAATACGTGATCATGCAATATATATAATACACATAAGTCATATAACATAACATAAAACATAGTCGTTTGGGCAATCCGTGTCTCGGCCTTCCCGCACGGTGCATAACAATCATAACATAATCATAATCATAAAATAAGTTCCAACCTTCTTCCTCCGGGTGTTGGCTAGGTGATCGGCCCGAACCATCCATGCATGGACCAAAAGGGTTTCATGACTCCCCTAGTGGCACTCAGCGTCCATTCCTCGCTAACTCCTAACGAGGTCTGGTTACGCCGTTAATATAATTGGAACTAGTGAAAGGGATCACCGTCGGCCCACGCCTCCCCGAATAGCCTCTAACACCAAGTCCCTGGGCCCCATTGTGCATTCATTCATACATTTCTCGCCAAAACATTTGATTCATACTTAGGATACATACTATAAGAAACATACCTTACCGTGCAACTCGACATATGCTATACACGTACCTCTCCGTGTCATCCTAATCCGTAGCTAGCATGAAGACACACGGTTTGGAGCATAGCCTCGTTACAAAACCATTTTAAGCTTATATACACCCACACGTATAATTTCAGAAGAATTTACTCAATGACTCCATTTTGTAAAGATAACATACATATACATAAGGTTTTAGGCCAAAACTTGTCACATAAGGGTTATAGGGTTTTATACATAACTAGAACGAAAAACACCCTCACCTGGAAGAAGGCAATATGAGGATACAAGTTAGGTCGGGTGCCTATTGATCATGATATCTCCTCCCTGGAGATGAACTGTACAAGAGAAAGACATAATGTGTACTCGTGAGAAACGACTCAATATGAAACCAATTAGGACGCACGACATTAGCATGACGTGTTCGTGAAATGCTATGTCATGATTCAATATACAATAGATCATAAAATGTCATGAGTTGATGTGATCATGTTCATGCACACCATTAAGTTCATTTTAAACACATAAATAATTCAATCCATCAATCAATTCATAATAAATTACAATACATGTTAACAATGCATAAGGATCAATTAGGCATGTATATAATACATATAAGTCACATAAGGAGTCTAGGAGGTGCATGGAAGGTGATACAACGAGTTTAGGCCAAGTTTAGCAAAAGTTAGGAAAAGTTAACAATTTACGAAAATGCGCAAGCTGTAGAAAATTGGGTATAACTTGAGTTTGAGAAATTGGAATTAATTTTTGCTTGTTGGAGGTGAAACTAGACACATAGATGTTTTCAAGGATATGTGGCACGAATCATGGTTCAAAGCGAGGTGAAAATGGCATAGGTTTGCAGTTGGACGAACGTAGATTGTCGAAGAAGTGGCGACACCAAAATGAATTGATCATATCTCATAAATGGGAAAATATATTAAGATCATTCGAATTGGAGGATCTTCTAGACTTCAATAGGTTTCCGTGTGTTCAAAAATCAGGTCAATACGAGTTTGTATGAGGGAGAACGAAGCAAAACAATCTCAGGCCGAAATAGGGGAGGGTCCAAAGTTTCTACCTCAAATCCACCCCCGTGGATTTTTCCAAAAGGAAAAATCCACCCTCCCGGATTCAGAACAGGGGCCAAAAAAACGCTGAAAATGGGGCACAAACACGGGAGAAGACCAAAAATCACCAAAACACCTCAAAACTCAACCCAAATCACTTAAAACATGTAGTATACCAAGTAGGAACATCAAATGCAAATTTAGGCAAATTAAAACACCTAAATTCATAAACCCACATATATATACACGTATATACATACACCTTCTTGCCCCAAGAATATCAACAGTCAAGCTTAGGATTCAAAGATTATCATCTATTCATGCATATACACACAAGATTCAAGTTATAAAGCAAGAATTCTCCAACCCTAGTTATCACCCAACATACTCATATATATACACATATACCTTGGAGGAAAAGGATGGAGAAGAAGAAGAAATGGTTGGAGCTTGAATTCTTGGACCAAAGTTTGAAGAAATCTCTTGGCTCCTTGCTTGCTTGATGGATCGATCAAAGAGGGAGAAGAGGAAAGGAGTTGGGAGCCTTTGTTTTGATAGAAGAAATGAAAGAAGAAGAATGGATTTGGCGCCGGGGGGGGGGGGGGGGGTTTGATCGTGAATTAAAGGGAAGAAAAGAGGGAAAATCACACTTTGGTCCTTCTACAATTTAAGAGCTGCAATTGGGTCCCGAAAGTTTGGTTGGTGAATAATTGGTGTCCGAATCAAAGTTCGATTGAGTCCAAGGGTTTCATATAATTTCAAATAAGTGTATAAGTGAAATAAATATTTAATTGCCAAGTAAGCATGTTATAAACAAATTCAAATAACATAATCAAATAAGTCATCTAAGTCATATTAGTCATATGATAGCAATTTAGTTCACGAAATTAATATGTTAAACGATCACTTAACAATTAAAACACATAAATGTCACATAACTCTCAGTCTAAACCCACTCGTGACATCATACCTGTATGGCCGAAAAGTCGGGGCGTTACAACCTCTCCCCCTTAAGAAGGACCTGTCCCCAGGTCCACTGCTTTGATTCTGAACTTTGTGTAAACTTTCCCGTGTTCATCCCACGCGGGTTAGCAACTCCCCATCAGGAATTAGTTCGGAAAAGGTCTTCAAGCAACAAGGGGTCTTCAATTGTTGTTAAATCATGACCCTTAACTCACCGAAGCTTAAGCACTCGAAAGTCTAATCAGGTAGCTAGTAATGAAAGAGCCCCGTCTTTCGAACAACAAGGAGAGAACCCCGTCTCTCACAAGCAACAACGAGAGAACCCCGTTTCTCGAACAACAATGAGAGAACCCCGTCTCTCAAACAGACAAAGAATGAGAAACTCTCAAACTCTCAAAACAGCAATTAAATAAACAATCATGCCACAACCACACAAGAAACAAGTAGGAGTTATCAAATACATCGAGAATCAATCATACAAGAACAATTAATACAACAAGTAATCCAAGCACTTAGCATCATAAAATTATTCGAAATAAAGTTGTATGTATGTATATGCCATGGATATGTACCGTTCACCGATGCTCGAGAATCTTATATTGTAGTGATCCGACTCAACACTTGATTCCTTCCATAGTGTCAGGCATTACAATCCCCGATGTACTCAATACTTAAATAACCATCCGATCTTCGTCACATAATCTTTTCCCTTATCTTCTCTAAACACCATAGTCCGAAGATCTAATTTTTAGTGTGCACTTGATCTTAACCCAATTAGCTCGCTGTCCACCTTGATTAGTATTCGACCTTCTTAGTTGTTCAAGTTAGCCTTTAAATGCTTATGTTCTAACCTCCAACTTGAATACTTGATTTAATCTTTAGTAGCTCAATTTCCATTCTCCAATCCTAATAACTTCCCCCGATTAATCCTGGAAAAACGCCCGACGAGATGGTAACCCATCTTTCTTGTTGTGTGTTTTCCTTCTAAGTATTCCTCTTCCAAAGTAACTCTTATTTTCATCACTTGAGTTGATTCTAACTTCATCTATCATTGAATATGATGATCCGATTAGCTTCCCTTTTACCCAATACTTTTCTTGCCAATTCTTAAAATTCCTTCACGGTCCCATTCCAAGCTGAAGACATGTTATCCCATCTACGATCCTTTTAATCTTGGAAGATTTAACTTGTAAGTCTCATAACGAGAAATCAACGAGGTTGATTCTTCAACTGAAGTTGCCAACGATCATTCTTTTACCTTATCTTAATGCTTCAATTTCCAAGCACTCCTTAACTCCACATCTTCATCTCTTGGAGCACTAGTCTCTTCTAATACCATTTTCGAGACTTCATTCACCTTGGTCTTTGAAATTCCATTAAATGTTAGACCTTCCATTCCATCTCATATCGCCTTTGTAGACTCCCGTTACCTGTGGATTCTTGCATTTTCGTTGTTCCTTTTTGAAGTGACCTGTTCGAGCATAACCGTGGATTTAAATCATCTTCTGGGTCGGCTCTCCCCCTTAAGAGATTCTATCTCAACCCTTTGAACTTGTTCTATCACTTATGGAATATGGGATTCCCAACTTCTTAACTTCAGCTTCCTCGGTATAAAGGTCTTAGTCAAGCTACTTGTCTGGTGGCATTATTCATATTTACGTTGAAGTGATTTTGGTAGAGATAACTACCTACTTCTTCTATTCTACCCTCTAGCTCTATTTTCAGAGCCTCGATATTTCCTCTTTCCTTTTGTTCCACACACTTTGCAATCCAATAGTCCTCTTATCTCAATTTGGATGTGGCTCGATCGGAGTAACACTTGAGGAATGGAGTGGAGAAAGTTCCTATCAATTAAACACTAAACCATGCATGTTGGATTAAGATGCCAATACACATAGCCAACATATAAGGATGCAACACATTAGAGCAAGCACTTAATATAAAGATCTATGCACACATACAAAAATGTAGAAGAGTAAATAATTTAAAGCGATGTATGATGCATGTGCCATGGGTATATTAAACCTGTCACCGTGGGGGAAATCTTTAGCCCGGTGGATTAGTCCTTTAGTCTTGAATTCTTTAACCGCCGTTAGCTTATCCACGGTCTTCTAGCTTCCTTGATTTGCCTTGTATCCACCCATATTTTCTAAAATCCGAATGCGTTGCTTCGTTCCAATTCTTCTATACCCAAATCTCTCTACACCTTAAGTCCCCCAATATACCGATTTCGGAGTTCCCGTTACTCTCTTGCATGATCTAACAAACATTCGAATTCCTTTAATTTTCTTATATCAAGTTGTGTATTATCATGATCCAAGATTGTTACTCGCTCCCAAGTCTTCCACACCCGAGTGACTTAGTTCCATCGATCCTTTCCTTGAACCGATTTCTCGTTTGTCCTACTTCTCGTCGTAATTGTTGTCTTGTCTATATCCTCCTTGTCTAATACTTGGGGAATTCCATTGGTCGAGCAGCTTTACCTTCCGTGAGTGAGTATCTTGCTTGTCTCCCTTACTTCCCTATATATCTTATGCAACCCCACGACCTGAAGTGGTTACTTAAGCCCGATTCTTCTATATTTATGGAACCGATCTCTTGAGACTTTCCCCCAAATTTAATTCCAACTTCTAGAATTTCCACCATAGTTATATTATCACCTTGATAGTAGTCTATTCATTTTTTTTTTTTGAATTAAGTGAGCCTCTTGAACTTGATTAATCAATTCCGTTCTCGGTGTAGAAGTGTGTTTATTTTGTGGGTATAAACGCCACACCTTTGTACCGATACCTCAGTCATGCTCAATCTTCAAACATGATTCATTTCTTAACACGAACCGGAATCCCTTGTCATGAAAATCTCCATCTATCCGAATTTATCTTAACCCCAAAGTCTTCTTCAAATCGCCCGAGCCCAAAGAAGAGTTCTTGACAAATCGTTATGATCTTAGAAATTGGCCGCGGTTTGGTATTGTGGTAGTAACCTACAATTTCACAACTCAATTTGAATATAAATGAGTGTGGATTAGTGAATGCATATGTCACATAGTGAGCATAAAAAACACGTAATAATGAAGAATGCAACATATAATTCAATAAAATTTAAGTTAAACACATTTAACAATATATTTCCATATCAAGTTTCGATGATAAATGCTCATGATCAATGCGGTGCACACGTTGACACATTATTCCTAAGTCGTTCAACCTATACCTGACACGACACGACCCAAGGAACCCCGGTTTTGCAACCGAGGGCTCTGATACCACTTAAGGATGTAGCACCCGGGACGATAGGCGCGACATCCCCCGTACTATGAGTCTAGTCCACACATGAAATGGATAGTCCAAGCATGATTCGGACTCATAGCGAATGGGAGACAAAATAAAAACAACCTTGCTAGGCGGAATCTAACCCCATACCAAATAACTCAAGAAAAACCCAATGTGCAATGCGAAAGCAATAACATATAATTCATACTTTTCAACAATTGCTGCAAGCCCAATAATTCCAACACATAATTTAAATCCATCATGCATCCTAACAACGGGTTCAGCTAACATGCAACCTGCCCCGAATCAATAATCAACAATGAATCATAGTTAGCACACAGGCCCAATTACGTCAGGAGACATAATTATAACATATCAATATAAAATGTGACTCGAGTGTACAAGTGTGACTCGATTAAGAATGCAATGACTCGACTCCCGTCTAGCCAAAACTTGCAAGAACTGAGAAGTGGGAAAGAGGGGTCAGTCTCTAGAAGACTGAGCGACCAGGAGCTATACATATATATAAAAACATGCACATGCAAGCCATAAATCTCGAGCAAAGTTTTATTTAAAGTTAGTTCCCACGAGGGCAATAAAAAGACTAAGCAATGCTCGGGTTTTACGACTAATTCAAATTAAATTCATTAAGTTCATAATTCATACATAAACATAATGGCTCGGCGAGTGAGCGTGCTTAATCTCCAACCAAACTCCGACCGTGTACGACAAATATCATTAATACATTAAATACGTGATCATGCAATATATATAATACACACAAGTCATATAACATAACATAAGACATAGTCGTTTGGGCAATCCGTGTCTCGGCCTTCCCGCACGGTGCATAACAATCATAACATAATCATAATCATAAAATAAGTTCCAACCTTCTTCCTCCGGGTGATGGCTAGGTGATCGGCCCGAACCATCCATGCATGGACCAAAAGGGTTTCATGACTCCCCTAGTGGCACTCAGCGTCCATTCCTCGCTAACTCCTAACGAGGCCTGGTTACGCCGTTAATATAATTGGAACTAGTGAAAGGGATCACCGTCGGCCCACGCCTCCCCGAATAGCCTCTAACACCAAGTCCCTGGGCCCCATTGTGCATTCATTCTTACATTTCTCGCCAAAACAATTGATTCATACTTAAGATACACACTATAAGAAACATACCTTACCGTGCAACTCGACGTATGCTATACACGCACCTCTCCGTGTCATCCTAATCCGTAGCTAGCATGAAGACAAACGGTTTGGAGCATAGCCTCGTTACAAAACCATTTTAAGCTTATATACGCCCATACGTATAATTTCAGAAGAATTTACTCAATGACTCCAGTTTGTAAAGATAACATACATATACATAATGTTTTAGGCCAAAACGTGTCACATAAGGGTTATAGGGTTTTATACATAACTAGAACGAAAACACCCTCACCTGGAAGAAGGCAATACGAGGATACAAGCTAGGCCGGGTGCCTATTGATCATGATATCTCCTCCCTGGAGATGAACTGTACAAGAGAAAGACATAATGTGTACTCGTGAGAAACGACTCAATATGAAACCAATTAGGACGCACGGCATTAAAATGACGTGTTCGTGAAATGCTATGTCATGATTCAATATACAATGGATCATAAAATGTCATGAGTTGATGTGATCATGTTCATGCACACCATTAAGTTCATTTTAAACACATAAATAATTCAATCCATCAATCAATTCATAATAAATTACAATACATGTTAACAGTGCATAAGGATCAATTAGGCATGTATATAATGCATATAAGTCACATAAGGAGTCTAGGAGGTGCATGGAAGGTGATACAACGAGTTTAGGCCAAGTTTAGCAAAAGTTAGGAAAAGTTGACAATTTACGAAAATGCGCAAGCTATAGAAAATTTGGTATAACTTGAGTTTGAGAAATTGGAATTAAGTTTTGGTTGTTGGAGGTGAAACTAGACACATAGATGTTTTCAAGGATATGTAGCACGAATCATGGTTCAAAGCGAGGTGAAAATGGCATAGGTTTGCAGTTGGACGAATGCAGATTGTCGAAGAAGTGGCGACACCAAAATGAATTGATCATATCTCATAAATGGAAAAATATATTAAGATGATTCAAATTGAAGGATCTTCGAGACTTCAATAGGTTTCCGTGGATTAACAAATCAGGTCAATCCGAGTTCGTATGAGGGAGAACGAAGCAAAACAATCTCAGGCCGAAACAGGGGAGGGTCCAAAGTTTCTGCCTCAAATCCACCCCCGTGGATTTTTCCAAAAGGAAAAATCCACCCTCCCGGATTCAGAACAGGGGCCAAAAAAACGCTGAAAATGGGGCACAAACACGGGAGAAGACCAAAAATCACCAAAACACCTCAAAACTCAACCCAAATCACTTAAAACATGTAGTATACCAAGTAGGAACATCAAATGCAAATTTAGGCAAATTAAAACACCTAAATTCATAAACCCACATATATATACACATATATACATACACCTTCTTGCCCCAAGAATATCAACAGTCAAGCTTAGGATTCAAAGATTATCATCTATTCATGCATATACACACAAGATTCAAGTTATAAAGCAAGAATTCTCCAACCCTAGTTATCACCCAACATACTCATATATATACACATATACCTTGGAGGAAAAGGATGGAGAAGAAGAAGAAATGGTTGGAGCTTGAATTCTTGGACCAAAGTTTGAAGAAATCTCTTGGCTCCTTGCTTGCTTGATGGATCGATCAAAGAGGGAGAAGAGGAAAGGAGTTGGGAGCCTTTGTTTTGATAGAAGAAATGAAAGAAGAAGAATGGATTTGGCGCCGGGGGGGGGGGGGGGGTTTGATCGTGAATTAAAGGGAAGAAAAGAGGGAAAATCACACTTTGGTCCTTCTACAATTTAAGAGCTCCAATTGGGTCCCGAAAGTTTGGTTGGTGCATAATTGGTATCCGAATCAAAGTTCGATTGAGTCCAAGGATTTCATATAATTTCAAATAAGTGCATATGTGAAATAAATATTTAATTGGCAAGTAAGCATGTTATAAACAAATTCAAATAACATAATCAAATAAGTCATCTAAGTCATATTAGTCACATGATAGCAATTTAGTTCACGAAATTAATATGTTAAACGATCACTTAACAATTAAAACACATAAATGTCACATAACTCTCAGTCTAAACCCACTCGTGACATCATACCTGTATGGCCGAAAAGTCGGGGCGTTACACTTTTGGTTGAAAACAACACATAGGGTTATAAGGGTTCTATATAACTAGAAATTAAACCTCACCTGACGAGCGAGGGGACAAGACAAGGATACAAGAAAGTGCCCAAATGATCCATGATCTCCGCCCTGGAGAAAAACTGGACAAGAAAGGGAATAGTGGAAACTCGTGAGATGAGACTCAATATGAGACCAAGTATGACGCACGGCATTGCTCATGTAATTAAGTAAAACTAGCAATCAAGTGACACTTAGCATGTATGAGAACCAATTAACATCTAAGAGATGAAATAAATCTCAAGGAGTCACATGTTCATATCATTCAATCAATTCAAGTTCAATTCATGTAAGGCATGGAGTCACACAATCACGTTTGAGCAATTAGGTACCAAGAAGTGTCAAGTAGGAGCATACTTATCAATTAATCAAGTACATAAATCATATAATTCACATATGGGAGCCAAGAGAGTGAAAGAAATGCAATAAGAAAGGTTTTGGTGAAGTTTGGCAAAAATGGACAATTTTAGGAAACGTACATGCTGAGGGAAAACTGGAATATCTTTAATTATAGAAGTGGGAATTGAGTTTTGTTTGCTGGATATGAAACTAGACACAAATACCTTTTCGATGATATATGACTTGTTTTCTAGTTCAAAGCGAGGAGAAAATGGCATACGCTTGAAATTAGGCGAGTGCAGTTTGTCGGGAAAGTAGCGACACCTAAACGAATTGATCATATCTCACAACTTAGAAATGATATTGAGGTATATCTAAATGGAGGTTGTTTTCGACTTCAAGAGGTTTCCAACGGCTTAAAAATCAGGTCAATCGGAGTATGTATGAGAGAGAAATGCCCGTTTGAAAAATGAACTGAAAGTAGAAATGGGTGTTTGGAAGCACTCGGGTGATGCAGTAGGTTCCCACACGTGCGTTTGGTGTTATAACTAGGATCCCAAACGGGCATTTGGAAGAGATCTGGGCAAAAAATAGGGGAAAAACAGGGGCTATGCACGGGAATTGGCTCCCAAGCCTTCCCAACACAAAACCACATTAATTAAACACCTCAAAACTAACATATAACATGCATAAGTCTCATATATATCATTTAAGCCACAAAGAACTGAATAAAACATGCTTGATTCACCAAAATCATGTATGAAACCTTCAACATGGAAATATGATCACATAAGCTCAATACTTCAAGAACTTAAGCTATATATGCATGAAACCAACTCAAAATCACCACATATATTTCATACTAACTCATGAAAGCATAAGAATCAAAAAACCCTAATATTATACAAGAACTCATCAAGACAAATGCATTAGTTTACCTTGAAAAGGGGGAAGAAATGGAGGAGATGAAAAGAAGTGAGTGCAAGGCTTGATTCTTGTGAAGATAGATGAAGATTCTTGACTCCTAGCTTCCTTAGTTGGATCGAGATGATGAGGGGAAAAATGGAGATGTGTGTGTCTTGTATTTGTGTATAAGAATGAGGGAGAAATGTATGTATATGTGTGTATAAGTTATATGAGTCAATATATATATATATATATATATTGTATATCACTAAAGTTGGATGAAAAGTCTTGATATTAAAAGTTATTTGCACTTAAGTCCTTACCTCTTATGAATTTAGAAGTTAGAGATGCTTCACTTGGCATGCATGATTGATTATAAATACATATATATATATATATATATATATATATATATATATATATATATATATCATATTCCTTTTTGGAGCCTTATATATATATATATATATATATCATATTCCTTTTTGGAGCCTTATATATATATATATATATATATATATAAGGCTCCAAAAAGGAATATGATAAAATAGAGTTGAATATATGTTATGCTAAATCACTTAAATCATGCTCGGAGAATTAAATACACACTCACGAAATTGAAATCACGAAGTTATGATTTAAATCATAATTACAAGTATGCAAGTAAAGAAAATTAAATAACTTAAATCAATTAAATATGACTCATGCCATAAATTACAAGTTGATAAATTTTGATGTAGACACTTAGTAATATAATTCACATAATATCACGTAAGGTACAATCGTGAAAAACGGGGTGTTACAACTCTCTCCCCCTTAAGAGGACCTGGTCCCCAGGTCCAAACTCGAGTTCTAGATCTCTAAGCAAGCGGTGAGAGAGAGTCCCATCTCTCAAACAAGCAACGAGAGCACCCCGTCTCTCAAACAAACAATGAGAGAACCCCGTCTCTCTAACAAGAAATGAGAGAACTCCGTCTCTTAAACAAGCAATGAGAGAACCCCATCTCTCAAACAAGAAACACACAACCTAAGCTCAATTGAATAAACACTCACACATAACCCGCTTTATAAGGAGCAAGTATAAGAAGTTAGGTATTCCAATTAGTCATACAAACTATTAGCGAATACAAAGAACCATGGATGGTAATAACAAAATGCATAGTGCACGTGATATGCGTGTTTAAGTGTACCATTCACCGATGTAAAGAAATTTGAAATGGACAAATTTGCAGTATCGTTGCATAGTCTGATCCTTAATTGACCCGATTCCTCAACATGCCCACTGTATATATCAAATATCCTCTCAATCTTCATCCGACGATCGAACTCTCTATCTTTTCTCGATACGACAATCCGGAGTTTCAACTCTTGAATGTGCACTTGATAGTAATCCAACTCACTCTTTCTCCCCAAAAATTAAAGTTAACCTCCTCCGATGCCCGAGCTAATTATGGTAGCTCGAAGTTCGGTTTCTACCCTTATAATATTGTAGCACCTTTTTTATCGTTTCGCACAGATCTTGAATGACGATCGCCTTCCTTGTAGAATTCTTATTTACGATTAAAGTATGTTCACTCTACTTGTAGAAACCATTATCTCTCCCATTTGTCCTCAAATTTCTTTTTATTTCAGCTCGGCTTAAGGTATGCCTCCTTATGGCTTTAGAAATTTCCATTTGAAATCTTTAGGCGCATGAGCTTTAAGATATTGAAGACTTAGTTCGCATGGTTCGGATAGAAGGAAAGAAAGAACCACTTTTCTTGAAGTTTCCCTGCCGGCTCTCCCCCTTAAGGAAATAAAACATATATATATTCCATCTTACTTCTTGAACTTGTTCTACCCTTTCTCAAAGCAAAGAATCTCTTCTTTCTAATTTTCTTGAAGTACCTATCACTTCCGATCTTGTTCCCGAAAATTCCTTCACCCAAGTTGGAAATCAAGACGAGCACTAAATCTACCATCTTATCCCAAATACTCACCTCCGGTACTTGGAGCACCTAGCCTTCTCTGAAATTATTCTCACAAAATTTTTTATTCAAATCTTGAAGGTCATCAAGTGTCAAAGTCTTCTAATCCTTCCCCTTCTCCATTTCCAAGAAATCTCGTTGTTGGTGCCTCCCGTAGTTTTATTACTTTTATTGAAAGCAATCCATTTGAGCCAATCTATAAATTTGAAGTCTTTTCCCGGTCGACTCTCCCCCTTAAGAATGTCTATTCTTATCCGTTGGCTGATAACATCACTTCTTACTTTAGAGAGTCTCGACTTCTTCAACTCAACTTCCTTGATATAGATGGTTCCAACCTCGCCACTTGTCCGGAAATTTTATCTCTGTTAGGAATAGTGCCCTAGAAAACCGATTAGTCATAATCCGCTTTGGGACTTTCCTAGTATCACAGACAATCTTTGAATAAAATAACGAATTCAGGCAACACTTCTTTATATGCTCTTGTTTGGTATGTGTTTACTTTAGCTGTTCATGTATGAGAACTACCCTAATCCTGATGACTTTAGGACTCTACCATTTAGGTGAAATGGTTCATGAAACGAGCCCTATATCACATAAGTCATGATTAGTAAAATACTCTAAGCCGATGAGTCCTACAGACAGTGGGAGTGTCAACCTGACTCCTCTAAGGCTTGCTTGTGGGATCACGCCCTTAAGAAGGACCATCTTGTTTCATGGAGGTGCAAAGTGTATAGTTGATACGTGCGTGATACGTGCATGATACATGAGGGTGCTTACTTCAATAAGTAAGTTCACTGTGGTGCCCCGTGTGAGAAGATTCCTAAATGGGAAAGGAAGTTTCTATTTCAGGAAATGGAAACTTCCAGATTAGGAAATATCTCACGAGTTATTGATGTGATTAATTGATCCTTAGAGTTGAGGTTCCATGTCACTTTATGAGTTAACTCTGTAGTCTTTGGTATAAGCTTTAAAGGGTGTCTCCTTAGACAACTGATTCAAGGCTTATGCTGGGGCTGCACAAGTGACTCATGAAAGTGAATGAGAATCAAGAAAAGGACCTACACTTGCATATGCAAGGTGATCTCTTATTGTGTAAGTCATTCATATGCCATATGGAGTCCTTGGCCAAGGCAGTAGATCAAGACATCAAGAAAAGGGTTTCTCGGATTGAGATCAAATGGATATGAAATGCACTTAGCTTTAAGACCAGATTATTAGGGTTCTGATTATTCCCTTACCCTAGATCTTGGTTGAGAGATAGTAAGTAGGAGGATTGTATCTCACATGAATCAATGACCTAAAGGTTCTGTCGAATCCGAACATTCCAATTCAGCTAGGGGTTAAACACCTGTTGCTAGACTATGGCCGTTTAATCTGTGGACTGATTAATTAATTAGTGAATTAATTAATTAGGGTCACTGCTAATTGAATTGAGAACCTAGAGGGTCACACACAACAACTTGGTTACATGAGTTAAGGCTTGAAAATGATTAAACGAGTTAATCGGGCCTAGAGGGTTCCACACGTGTGAAACCACACGTGTGGGTCACGTGAGTGGACACGTGTCATTGTGACACGTGTGCCACACGTGATTATTTAATTATATATTAAATAATTAATTTGTTAATTATTTAATTAATTATTTAATAGACTTTGGTTTAATTTTGAATTAAAAAGAAAGTCTTATTTTGGAGAAAAATAATCTAGTTAATTAATTGTGAATTAATTAATTAGATAAAATAAGTTATTTATTTTAAATAAATAAAGTATAAAATTATCCAAAAATAGTTTGGATATTTTAGCTCTCTTGAAAGTTGATTTGAATTTGAATTCAAAGTCAAAGTCAAAATTACTTGATGATCAAGTAATAGGAGAGAGGGACCAAATCCTTAGTCCATAAGGACTAGGATTTTCGGCCACTCCCATCCTATATATAGGGGACCTCGAGCTCCCCTTAGAGCTAATCGAGAATTCTTTTGGTTCATGTGTTGAACACCATCCTTTCTTCAAGATAAACAAAACCCTAGGTTAGGCCTAAACACTAACTAGAGAACTAGCATCCTTACTAGTTAGATTGTAGCCAAGTTGGTGGACTATCTCTAGAGAGCTTCAAGTTAGAAGTTTTGAAGATTCGAGCTTTACCAAAAAGTGGGGATCAAGCAAAACGATCAGAATGGATGATGAAACGATTCTGAACCCAACAGAAAACTAGTGAAAAAATCGAACCAAAGAAGATGGCAAAAACCGTTCGTCCATATCCTGAAGGATGAATTTTTTCACGAGGGTTTTATGGCTGGCAGATTTCTACTTTCGTAAAACTGGTTTTCGAAGGGAGTTTCAATCATGCCTTTCTCGTTTCATGTTTCTTTCTTTATGTTATATTGTTAAGAACTTCCCTAACATGATTTGAATCCAGGTTAGGGTGGATTGTTATCCCTACAATGGATTCTGAAGTAGAAAGAGATTTTGAGGAACGGGTTGCCATTACCGCATGAAACACGTTTGAGGGCGGCTCAAAACGTGTCAAGAAAGCTACTACCCAAGTGAGTTTCTTGATCTCTATGAAATTTGATACACGATTACGAGTCCAAGATCCTTTTGTTGGAAAAATTTTTAAATTTCCTCTGCTTTCTGATTCCTGTTTTCCAACAAGTGGTATCAGAGCTACCTCGTTAATCGTGTTTCTGATTCGTCTCAATTAAACTGAATTTGGTAGAAATTCTTAGGCTTAGATGTTAATTGAGTATTCTTGAGTTGTTTTAGAAAGCCTGGATTACGAAACTGTATTTTTCCTAAAAAGGTTTCTGAAAAACGTTTTCGAAAATTTGATTGAAATTATTTTGGATCAAATACATTTAAATCGTGTTTTTAAATTTTGGATTGTTGTTGGTTTTGAACTGAAACACGAAAATCGCGTTACGAAAACGCGAGGCTAGGCGTGCTAGGGTGTCGCACGCCCAGGCCCGCGCGATCGCCCGCCATCGCCGTGCGCCTGTCCTAGGCGCGCCCGGAATGGCCCGCCAGCCCCTCCCGTAACCGCACGGGAGCGTCCCGCACCACAGCCCCGCAACCGCGCGGGGCCTTCAGCCATCGCCTCCCGCATCCGCGCGGGAGGGTGTCCGCGCATCGCCGGCCTGATGGCCAAGGCCCCTGCGCGCGATGCGCGTGAGAAGGCGCGGGCCAGGCGTGCGCAAGCCGTGTGCGCGCTCGCGGGTGATACGTGCGGGCGGCCTGGGTCGTTGGGCGGGCGTGGCGGGCTGTCCAATCCGTGGTTGTCTCGTTTTTCGTGTTTAGTCCAATCCAATCCCAATTTAATTTTCTGAAAAATTTTGTTTTATTAAATTTGAATTATTTTTGAAATAATTATTTAAATTGGGATTTTGAGAAATTAAAATCGATTTAAATTTTGGGAAAATTACAAACTTTATTTCATGAAAATATTGAAAGAATAAAATTGTTAATTTTCAGAAATTAATTGGAATTTTATTAGTTTATTGTTTTTTTGGGTTTTATTGAAAAGGCTCTTGAACAAGAATTGCATCTAAGTCGTGTTTTAGGCTATTAGAGCTTAAAGCGAGAATTTTAATTTATTGGTTAAATTTAAATTCTTGCAATTTAAGAATGTTAGGTGATCATGGGTTTAGACTTATGTATGGTTTTAATTTATGCACATGGATGGTTTAAATTGGGGTTGGAGCCCTATAGTTGCGTTTTTCAATTGAGGTTGAAGCCTCACTTATGTGCGTACTGTTATGTGATTTATTATGTGGCTTTCCATATTACTGTTTTGAGGCCGGGGTATGCCCCGTGTAATTGTCTAAGGCCAATATGAAGATTGAGCCTTATTACTTTATGTCTTTTTCCTTTTATTGTAATTTGAGAGTAGAGATAGGTGGTGAGGTTTTATTTTCATTTTGGAGACAATGCACCCATGGAGTAAGATAGACCACATTCAAGTAACAAGGAGGCCATAAGTGAAGACCCCTCAAAATGTTAGGGAGGGGAATCTCAATTGTAAAAATATAATAAAGATAGGGCTCGTATTTTGTTACCGCTTTCCCTTATGTGATTTAAACTGTTTATGTGGCATGTATGTTTGAACTTGTGATTGTGGAGTGGCTCCCACATATCACGCATAAGATAGGTAGAACCCATGATCATTACATGTTAGTATCATGCTAGAACATGTTATCTGTTTATGTGCTTGTTTGAAATGCATTTAAGTGTACTTGCATTAATCAAGACTAATAAAATTGGATAACATATATGTTGGTGAGGTCGAACCGAACAACTCTTCGGTTGATTCGAAAATTCCCATTAAATATTAAGCTCATTTCGAATAATAGGTATTTAATTCGAGATGTAAATTTTGAATTAAATTCCTAGCATTCCATCAATAGGTTTTAAGTTTAGTAAGTGAAGCTAGTTATTATCCGCGAGTCGTGGGATAGCTAGTGGAGCTTATTAGTTCTTAGTTACCTAATTGATCATTTTAAATGATCAATATTTCGTGGTTAATTTTGGCAAGGGCGATGTCCGCGAGTCGTGGGTCGTTCGAACTAAGTTTTAATCATGATCTTATGATTGATGGGTCTAGCTTAACGCCTAAGTAAATATGGATGTCGCACGAGTCGTGGGTCCAAATTGAAAGATAGGTGATGCAAAACAATTACTAAGAGTTCTAAAGGTGTTAGAATTGGTAAGTTGTACCTACCTAGGGTTTTACTTAGAATGACCACGAGTCGTGGGTTCGAGGTAAAATGCTTAGGATCTTAGTACCCATTGGGAAACGCGTTCCTCTTAGATCTTTGGGAATTATAGATCTTTGAAAAACAGTGGGAGCTACATTAGATTAAAGACCTTATCTTTTGTATATCGTTATAATTCAGCATGCTCACATTTTTCTCTGCTTAGCATGTAGGTTGCAGTTTTGTGATTCTCTACAATATGAAATGCAAACCCATTCGTATCCATCCTTAAGTCAAAAGAGTTGACTAAGTCCTAACTAACTCTAATTGGCTTCGGACCCTAAAATTCGTTTTAGATTCCGAATAGAGAAAGGTGTTCTCTAAAGGGCGAAGTTTTCAATTATGAAAATTCGACCCGGGCCAAAAGAGAAGCAATCTGAGGTGAATGAATTTCTCCAAACCACTTAAGAGCAATTGAACCACCTCATAAAAATGTTACAAGGTATAACATTGTGGAATTATTCAATATTCCAAATGAGGAAACAAGTGCACACGAACAAGGTCTAAAGATCTTATTTGAAGATCTTGTGGTCTCATTAACTGAGAAAAGAGTTCTCAATGCACTGATTGCTTACATTGCTTCCACCATCATTCAAACCCTTTATGCTCAACTAGAATGATACTAATATAGCCTAGTTAATCATTTAGTTGATAATGGTTGAGAGCATCCTTAAGAAGGAACAAAAGGTTGTGAAGGTTAATTCTTCTTCTAAACTCACTAAGTTAAAGGCTTGAAGGCCTAAAGAAGAAGAAACCCTTAAGAGCTCAATGGAGGGACATGTAAGGGGTATGCCCAAAAGACATTAGAGATCAAATTGGACGTTTGCTTCTGTGGTAGCAAATAAGGACTTTGAAAGGGAACTGCAAAGAGTATGAGTACTCTGAAATGTTACCTCGTTTAGTAATTCTACTAGGAATAGAATTCACAAGTCTTGAGTTGATTCTGCATAATCTGTTGTGCAAAGACTCAAAGCACTAATATTCTGAACGTGCAACGAGATAACAAAAGTAAGTGAGATGATAAAGCTTCAAATTACTTTGGAACGTTCAGACATAAAAGGATTAGCAAGTTAGACATCTTAGGATCATTTTACGAAAATGAACCTAGAGACTTAACTTCCTATGAATCCTATCTTAAAGGGAAACGTTCCCGAAACATGGTTTAGGTGAAACGTGGAACGTGCCAAAATTCTAGTGGATTTCGATCCATGCTGATGAGTGTAAGATGCTTAATGTAAGCACTAGATACAATCGTCAGTCTAATCATTATGAATGAATGTACTTGTTGAAGTAGAAATTCGAAACTTATATGAAATTCTTAGAATTTCAAAAGGAGGTTAGGAACCGAAGTAGTCATAAGTTATAGGTAAATCGATATGATCGAGATAGCCAATATCTTAGCAACTAATTCCTTAGTCATCTTAGAGATAATAGGATTATCTCTCAGTAAATTAATTCGAGAACACCTTAGTGTTTTCGAATGAGGGAATGAAACCTAATAGGATATGGTCCATTCCATAGAAAGCTTTACTGACTTATAATCATTCTAGGAATAAGCTCCTAGAATATGCTGTTAGAGATTTTGAATTTAGTGCCTTCCAAAATCAGTCCTTTAGTTGCACTATGCAATGTGGCATACTAAATTCCCTAATTATTCTTATCCAAGAATTTAGTGGAATCCTCTTAAGTAAAGAGGATAGTGGGAGATAAGCTTGAAATGAGTTCAAGTTTATACAACGATATCAGATATCGTTTCTGCGATTCCCTTAGACAAAAGGTTGTTTGTCTCAAGGAATGTATCTTTCTTAAGGAATCGTTCCTATAGAAGAAGAAAGGCAAGCAAGCAGACCTTAAAGAAATTTGAGGATAAATATCCACGCCACATATAGAAGAAACGAGCCCATCTGATAAAACTTAGCCAAATTTTAGAGTATGTACACGTATGAAACCCTTCTCTTAATACGTGTTTCGAATGCGTTCCGAGATAGCCGAGGAATTACCTAAAGTGGAGACACTATCAGATTTGGAATCTGAGTAGTGTAAGCAAGCCTTGAAATCCAATATGGATTCCATATACTCAAACCAAGTTTTGACCTTGGTTGATCCACTGATAGGATCAAGCTCGTGGAGCTTCGAGTGAATGAAAGCATTACAACCTTCTTGATGGTTGAAATGCAAAAGTCCATTTGGATTGTGTTTACCACATCCTCATATCCTGACTATGAGATATGATAAATGAATATGAGAACTATCTTGTTCAATATGAGATTGAAAGAGACTGAAATAAGGTATTTCTATAAATCTCATATTCAGTGGGAGTATGCATAAGGTATGCAAATCCCTAAGTCAATCTGTGGATAGATAAAGGCTTCTAGGAGTTAGACAATTCGATTCCACAGTCAAATCGTTTGACACAGATGGAAGTCGAACAAGTCTCAGAGTGTACATATGAAAGTTAGTGATGTAAGAGTCAATTACGGTTCTTTAGAAGACGACATCCTTCTCATTAGGAATGTCAAGGATGACGTGAAAGTTACCAATTCTTGTTTAAGAAACAATTTGACGTGAAAGATCTTAGTGCTTACCCTAAATTCTCAACATTCAAATCTATAGAAGATAGATCTAAGAGAATAAAAGGATTATCACAAAACGAGTACATAACCATAATACTAAAAGGAGTTTAGTATGGAAAATGGAACATCTCTTTTGAAGAGTATGTGTCCTAAGATAACTTTAAGAAAGTTAGAATATCCAAAATCCCTTTAAGTGAAAGGGTGCATAATGTATGAAATGTCATGTACTAGACTTGATATGGCGCAGCACTAAGCGTAGTGGGTCGAGTCCAATATGACCTCAGAGAAGGTCATTAGATTCCTGTAAAGGATGTCCTCAGAGTACTTGAGAAGAAATGAGGATATGTATTAGTTTACAGAGCCGAAAAGATCTTGTTGTTAGAAGGATATTTGATGTAACCGTTCATCAAACATAGATGATGATGAAAACATTGAAAGGATACAACTTCTACCAGAATGGTAATACAATGTGTTGGAAAGGGGTTCCAAGGACGGACATTGCAAAACTCGACTATCGTATTTGAGAACTTAGTCGTATTATATAACGCTAAGTTAAGTGTTTGGGTAAGAAACTCCATCTAACTTGTTAAATGAAGTTCCTAACATGAAACAACTCCTTTATCATATTGTATGATAAAATTGATGGTTGCTCAAGTAAGAGAACCAAGACCTCACCAAGAGACTGAACACGTGATTACGAATCACTTTATAAGGAAAAGGTGTTTCCTAACAGATGTGTAAATAAGAGGGTCACATCAACAGAGAATATGGCAGATCCACTTTGGAAACACCCAAAGTCAATAGGCTCTCAAAGTGCATCTTGAGAAAATGGGACTTAGAGTCCCTAAATGCCTTTTACGGGCAAGTGGGATATTGTTAGGAATAGTTCCCTAGAAAGCCGATTAGTCATAATCCGTTTTGGGACTTTCCTAGTATCACAGACAATCTTTGAATAAAATAACAAATTCAGGCAACACTTCTTTATATGCTCTTGCTTGGTACGCGTTTACTTTAGCTGTGCATGTATGAGAACTCCCCTAATCCTGATGACTTTAGGACACTACCATTTAGGTGAAATGGTTCATGAAACGAGCCCTATAGCACATAAGTCATGATTAGTAAAATACTCCAAGCCGATGAGTCCTACAGATAGTGGGAGTGTCAACCTGACTCCTCTAAGGCTTGCTTGTGGGATCACGCCCTTAAGAAGGACCACCTTGTTTCATGGAGGTGCAAAGTGTATAGTTGATACGTGCGTGATACATGAGGGTGCTTACTTCAATAAGTAAGTTCACTGAGGTGCCCCGTGTGAGAAGATTCCTAAATGGGAAAGGA
This sequence comes from Lantana camara, assembly GCA_037501455.1. NCBI lineage: Eukaryota > Viridiplantae > Streptophyta > Magnoliopsida > Lamiales > Verbenaceae > Lantana > Lantana camara. The sequence continues at coordinate 46,820,685 of CM074859.1, forward strand.
AGTTTCTATTTCCGGAAATGGAAACTTCCAGATTAGGAAATATCTCACTAGTTATTGATGTGATTAATTGATCCTTAGACTTGAGGTTCCATGTCACTTTATGAGTTAACTTTGTAGTCTTTGGTATAAGCTTTAAAGGGTGTCGCCTTAGACAACTGATTCAAGGCTTATGCTGGGGCTGCACAAGTGACTCATGAAAGTGAATGAGAATCAAGAAAAGGACCTACACTTGCATATGCAAGGTGATCTCTTATTGTGTAAGTCATTCATATGCCATATGGAGTCCTTGGCCAAGGCAGTAGATCAAGACATCAAGAAAAGGGTTTCTTGGATTGAGATCAAATGGATATGAAATGCACTTAACTTTAAGACCAGATTATTAGGGTTCTGATTATTCCCTTACCCTAGATCTTGGTTGAGAGATAGTAAGTAGGAGGATTGTATCTCACATGAATCAATGACTTAAAGGTTCTGTCGAATCCGAACATTCCAATTCAGCTAGGGGTTAAACACCTGTTGCTAGACTATGGTCGTTTAATCTGTGGACTGATTAATTAATTAGTGAATTAATTAATTAGGGTCACTGCTAATTGAATTGAGAACCTAGAGGGTCACACACAACAACTTGGTTACATGAGTTAAGGCTTGAAAATGATTAAACGAGTTAATCGGGCCTAGAGGGTTCCACACATGTGAAACCACACGTGTGGGTCACGTGAGTGGACACGTGTCATTGTGACACGTGTGCCACACGTGATTATTTAATTATATATTAAATAATTAATTTGTTAATTATTTAATTAATTATTTAATAGACTTTGGTTTAATTTTGAATTAAAAAGAAAGTCTTATTTTGGAGAAAAATAATCTAGTTAATTAATTGTGAATTAATTAATTAGATAAAATAAGTTATTTATTTTAAATAAATAAAGTATAAAATTATCCAAAAATAGTTTGGATATTTTAGCTCTCTTGAAAGTTGATTTGAATTTGAATTCAAAGTCAAAGTCAAAATTACTTGATGATCAAGTAATAGGAGAGAGGGACCAAATCCTTAGTCCTATGCCGTTCGACATAGACTCACAAGACCTGCAAATTATCAATTAATCCCGCCTAGCTTGTCGTTTTATTTTTAATATCACCCGTTCGTTATAGGTTGGTTCATGTACGGATTACCCGTTTCGTATGTGGATTGACCTATGGTGCGGGGGTGTGGCATCTCTATGTAAAGGGGTGCTACAATATGTGATACAAAAATATTACTTATAAATTATGTTATTATTTTTAAAGATTATCTAATATATGTTGTGATGGGGCACTTTGTTAATGCGCCACGTATCATCATGTGACCCCATAACTTTAAGGGATACGTAGACAGGTTCCGTCATGTGGATTGACACGTTATCAGAATGACATATCATTCCATTTGGCAGGTCCAGCCGCGTCGACCCAGATCCTTGCCCATTACTTTTAAGTCGACCACATCTCGCTCAACGAACCATCGGTTGGCCATGGCACTTAGGTACCTCGGAAAGTCAAAACACTTTGACTATAGCGTCATTTCTATCGTGGTTATCTTCTCAACCCGCAACCCTTATACAAGCTCTATGGCTCTAACTCCTATCAAGTTACAAAGTACAAGAGGAACAAGCTGACACATCCACTTTATCAGTTAAGGGCAATAGGGTTGGGTACGGGCTAATTTATGAGTAAAATGTCACCCGATCCAAAATATGCGGGTTCACAAAAATACAAACCGTAAATGTATAATAATTTTTTTTAAACTGAGCCATTCGGGGTTGAACGGGTAAGGATTTATTGCTAGTGGATTAGCGGTTTGACGAGGTTTAATTAAAATAAACCGCTAATCCTTTAATAAAATTTAATAATTTTTATGTATTTTTTTATTGATCGCAAACAATTGAAGTAAAGAAGTCCTAAAGGTACCCATAATAGAGTCTACATAAACCCGTCTAGCCCGCTTAATCCACTTAATTGAGCAGATCCGACCAAAATTCGCTGGTTTAAATTCTTTAAAATTTTACCGCGGTTGAAAAATATTGTAACCTACCACTTTTCGGTCGGGTGGTGGGTTTAAAAATTCAAAATCGCCTAAATCGTAACCCGCTATATGCATATTTATGTTTTATATACTGTGTAGCACCCGGAACGTTAGGTAGCCACATCCCCCGCACTATAGTTCAATCCTCATATGGAACGAGCACCCATACATGTATCAAGCCTATAGCGAACGGGAGACAATAAAAGAAAGACTCACTAGCTAGGCAGGACTAACCCTCAATTAAATACAAACATGCATAATCAATAAACAGAAGCATAATATACATTCATGTCCTTAACATCTTTCAAGGTCATTTCCATCATCCCCATATATATCATATCGATTTTTCAAACAAAAGTCATAATATACCTAAATACCAAGATACAAAACAACATATAAATATGCTGCACAAGTACATGAAAATGAGAAAGACAAGTGCTAGACCCAAAACATAAGACCAACTCAATCCCGCCTAGCACTCAACCTGTAAACCTGAAAATGTGAGGTGTTAGCCTATGAAAGACTGACTGAGGGGTTTATATATATAAGCACAATTACCATGCAAGCTATAATCTTGGGTAAGGTTTCATAAAAGAAACAATATAAGTTCAAGAATAGAATACTTTCTCGCCCGAGATTACAACTAATCCAATTTAACAATTTCAATCAATTCATTTCCATCAATCAGTGGCCCGGCGAGTGAGGACAATCTCCAACCTTTCTCCCAATAGTAAACAATACATGCTTTAGTTTACATTCAAGGGTGATCATGCAATTCATTACAGTGCACAAGTAGCAGTTTCATGAACCCTTTTTCCTCCGGCTGATGGTGGGCTTACAAGACTCAACCATCCAATCATGGTGTACGTTGGGAACATGACTTCCACGTACGGGATTTCTTCCTCCACCATAACCTCCTGGTGGATTCAGAGGTGATCCCAACATGGTGAGGATAGTTCAAGAGTTACCCTTCAGCCCTTGCTTTCCCGGTTGGCTCAATATAGTACCTTCGGGCCCAAAATGAACATGCTTTGCTCGCCCAATCAATCAATAAATCAATCACATGGCTTTCTTGAATCAATACAATAACATGGCTTGCTTGGAATCATTTTAGATTTGGAAAACTATAGATATATAGATACATTTTGGCCGAAAACATCACATAAGGGTTGTACAGGTTCTATATAACTAGAAAGTAAACCTCACCTGACGAGTAACGGAACAAAACAAGGATACAAGAAAGTACCCAAACGGTCAATGATCTCCGCCCTGGAGAAAAACTGGACAAGAAAGGAAATAACGGGAACTCGTGAGATGAGACTCAATATGAGCCCAAGTATGACGCACGACCATGCTCATGTAAATAAATAAACTAGCAATCAAGTGACATTTAGCATGTATTCAAACCAATTAACACCTAAGAGGTGAAATTAATATCAAGGAATCATGTATTCATATCATTCAATTATTTCAAATTCAATTTATATAAGACATGGAGTCACACAATCACGTTTGAGCAACTAAGTACCAAGAAGTGTCAAATAGGAGCATGATTAGCAATAAACCAAGTTTATAACTCATATAAGTCACATACGGGAGCCAAGGGAGTGAAAGGAATGCAATAAGAGAGGTTTTGGTGAAGTTGGGCAAAAGTCGACAATTTTCGGAAATGCACATACTGTAGAAAAACTGTAATAACTTGAGTTCTAGAAATTAGAATTGAGTTTTTCTTGTTGCGTATGAAACTAGACACAAATAAATTTCCGGTGATATATACCTCGTTTTCTAGTTCAAAGTGAGGAGGAAATGGCGTAAGCTTGAACTTAAGTGAATGCAGTTTATCGGTGAAGTGGCGACACCAAAAATAATTGATCATATCTCACAAATGAGAAGAGATAGTGAGTTGATTCCAATAGGATGTTGTTCTAGACTTCAATAGCCAACTTTCGAATTGTTGGTCGTGCTCACGAAACGGTCGCGGGCGCGACCTCCAATTTCAGTAGTGGCGAAAGGCTTCGCAAAAACAGGGCAAGTTTCGAATTTTGGCTCCCAATCCATACCAACACCAATTAGGATACAATTATTAATTAATCCTATGCTGTTCGAAGTAGTTGCAAATAGGATACAAGACCCGCAAATTATCAATTAATCCTATGCCGTTCGAAGTAGTTGCAGATAGGATACAAGACCCGCAAATTATCAATTAATCCAATGCCGTTCGAAGTAGACTCACAACACACGACACTAGAACCATGGTTTTGCAACCGGGCTCTATACCACCTAAGATGTAGCACCCGAGATGCCGAGATGCCACACCCCCGCACTATAGCTCAGTCCACATACGAAATGGACGATCCGTACCTGAAATAAGACTATAGCGAACGGGTGACAATGCAAGAAACAATCTAGCTAGGCGGGACTAGACCCCAATTCAATTAAATCCAATACATGAAAATTCAAAAATGGAAGTATAAACACTAACATTTCATTATCATATTCCAAATATCCAAAAGCTCATCCTATTCTAGCTCATATATCAATCTATTATCGTCTCCAACATATTATACATGCATAAGTCTCCAAAACTAATAGGAACGCTAACATGATAAAGGCGGAAATACAAGAACATGAAAATGAGATGCTAGACTCAGCTGAACAAAAGACACAACTCGGACTCCCGCCTAGCACACGACCGTGAGTACCTGAAAAGTGTGGGTGTCAGTCTACCGAAGACTGAATCAGGGGTTTAAATAAATATAAGCACAATTACCATGCAAGCTATAATCTCGGGTAAGTTTTCATAAAAGAAACAATATAAGTTCAAATGTTAAAGTAATTCTCGCTCGAGATTACAACTAATCACTTTAATAATTAAATCATTGTCAATTCAATCCGTGGCCCGGCGAGTGAGGGCAATTCTCCAACCTTTCACCAAAAGTGTACAATCATGAGTGTTTCAATTTATTAGTTTATCATGCAAGTAATTACGTGCGATCAATTAGCAGTTTCATGAACTCCTTTTTCCTCCGGGTGATGGTGGGCTTGCAAGACCCAACCATCCAATCATGGTGTATGTCGCGAACATGACTCCCACGCACGGGATTTCTTCCTCCACCAAACCTCCTGGTGGATTCAGAGGTGATCCCACATGGTGATGATAGTGCAAGAGTTACCCGTCAGCCCTTGCTTTCACGGTTAGCTCAATACACTACCCTCGAGCCCAACGTGAACATGCTTACTCACCCAATCAATCAATCAATCAATCCGTTCAATATATTTAAAGAAATCACTTGAAAATCATAAGATTTGAAAACTATAGATATATAGATACTTTTGGTCGAAAACAACACATAGGGTTATAAGGGTTCTATATAACTAGAAATTAAACCTCACCTGAAGAGCATCGGAACGAAACAAGGATATAAGAAAGTGCCCAAACGGTCAATGATCTCCGCCCTGGAGAAAAAGTGGGCAAGAAAGGACATAACGGGAACTCGTGAGACGAGACTCAATATAGCCGAAGTATGACGCACGGCCATGCTCATGTAAATAAATAAACTAGCAATCAAGTGACATTTAGCATGTATTCAAACCAATTAACACCTAAGAGGTGAAATTAATATAAAGGAATCATGTATTCATATCATTCAATTATTTCAAATTCAATTTATATAAGACATGGAGTCACACAATCAGCAACTAAGTACCAAGAAGTGTCCAGTACGAGCATGATTAGCAATAAACCAAGTTTATAACTCATATAAGTCATATACGGGAGCCAAGGGAGTGAAAGGAATGCAATAAGAGAGGTTTTGGTGAAGTTGGGCAAAAGTCGACAATTTTCGGAACACATTGTAGAAAAACTGTAATAACTTGAGTTCTTGAATTTAGAATTGAGTTTTTCTTGATGAGTATGAAACTAGACACAAATAACTTTCCGGTGATATATGGCTCGTTTTCTAGTTCAAAGTGAGGAGGAAACGGCGTAAGCTTGAACTTAAGTGAATGCAGTTTAACGGTGAAGTGGCGACACCACAAATAATTGATCATATCTCACAAATGAGAAGAGATATTGAGTTGATTCCAATTGGATATTGTTCTAGACTTCAATAGGTTTTCGTTGGTTCAAAACTCAGGTCAATCAGAGTTCGGATGAGAGTGTCGCGGCCGTGAAAACATTGTACTGAAAAGCAATCGCGGTCGCGACTGAAAATTAGCCAACTTTCGAATTGTTGGTCGTGCTCACGAAACGGTCGCGGGCGCGACCTCCAATTTCAGTAGTGGCGAAAGGCTTCGGAAAAACAGGGCAAGTTTCGAATTTTGGCTACCAATCCATACCAACACCAATTAGGATACAATTATTAATTAATCCTATGTTGTTCGAAGTAGTTGCAAATAGGATACAAGACCCGCAAATTATCAATTAATCCTATGCCGTTCGAAGTAGACTCACAAGACACGACACTAGAACCGTGGTTTTGCAACCGGGCTCTATACCACCTAAGATGTAGCACCCGAGATGCCGAGATGCCACAGCCCCGCACTATAGCTCAGTCCACATACGAAATGGACGATCCGTACATGAAATAAGACTATAGCGAACGGGTGCCAATGCAAGAAACAATCTAGCTAGGCGGGACTAGACCCCAATTCAATTAAATCCAATACATGAAAATTCGAAAATGGAAGTATAAACACTAACATTTCATTATCATATTCCAAATATCCAAAAGCTCATCCTATTCTAGCTCATATATCAATACAATATCGTCTCCAACATATTATACATGCATAAGTCTCCAAAACTAATAGGAACCCTAACATGATAAAGGCGAAAATACAAGAACATGAAAATGAGATGCTAGACTCAGCTGAACAAAAGACACAACTCGGACTCCCGCCTAGCACACGACCGTGAGTACCTGAAAAGTGTGGGTGTCAGTCTACCGAAGACTGAATCAGGGGTTTAAATAAATATAAGCACAATTACCATGCAAGCTATAATCTCGGGTAAGTTTTCATAAAAGAAACAATATAAGTTCAAATGTTAAAGTAATTCTCGCTCGAGATTACAACTAATCACTTTAATAATTAAATCATTATCAATTCAATCCGTGGCCCGGCGAGTGAGGGCAATTCTCCAACCTTTCACCAAAAGTGTACAATCATGAGTGTTTCAATTTATTAGTTTATCATGCAAGTAATTACGTGCGATCAATTAGCAGTTTCATGAACTCCTTCTTCCTCCGGGTGATGGTGGGCTTGCAAGACCCAACCATCCAATCATGGTGTACGTCGGGAACATGACTCCCACGCACGGGATTTCTTCCTCCACCAAACCTCCTGGTGGATTCAGAGGTGATCCCACATGGTGATGATAGTGCAAGAGTTACCCGTCAGCCCTTGCTTTCCTGGTTAGCTCAAAACACTACCCTTGGGCCCAACGTGAACATGCTTACTCGCCCAATCAATCAATCAATCAATCCGTTCAATACATTTAAGGAAATCACTTGAAAATCATAAGATTTGAAAACTATAGATATATAGATACTTTTGGTCGAAAACAACACATAGGGTTGTAAGGGTTCTATATAACTAGAAATTAAACCTCACCTGACGAGCGACGGGACAAGACAAAGATATAAGAAAGTGCCCAAATGATCCATGATCTCTACCCTGGAGAAAAACTGGACAAGAAAGGGAATAATGGAAACTCGTGAGATTAGACTCAATATGAGACCAAGTATGACGTACGACAATGCTCATGTAATTAAGTAAAACTAGGAATCAAGTGACACTTAGCATGTATGAGAACCAATTAACATCTAAGAGATGAAATAAATCTCAAGGAGTCACATGTTCATATCATTCAATCAATTCAAGTTCAATTCATGTAAGCCATGGAGTCACATAATCACGTTTGAGCAATTAGATACCAAGAAATGTCAAGTAGGAGCATGCTTATCAATTAATCAAGTACATATATCATATAATTCACATATGGGAGCCAAGAGAGTGAAAGAAACTCAATAAGAAAGGTTTTGGTGAAATTTGGCAAAAATGGACAATTTTAGGAAACATACATGCTGAGGGAAAACTGGAATATCTTTAATTATAGAAGTTGGAATTGAGTTTTGTTTGTTGGATATGAAACTAGACACAAAGAAATTTTTGATGATATATGGCTTGTTTTCTAGTTCAAAGTGAGGAGAAAATGGCATACGCTTGAAGTTAGGCGAGTTCATTTTGTCGGTAAAGTAGCGACACCTAAAAGAATTGATCATATCTCAAAACATAGAAATTATATTGAGGTAATTCCAAATGGAGGTTATTTTAGACTTGAAGAGGTTTCCAACGGCACAAAAATCAGGTCAATCAAAGTTCGTATGAGGGAGAAACGCTCGTTTGAAAAATGAACTGAAAGTAGAAACGGGCGTTTGGAAGCACTCGGGTGATGCAGTAAGTTCCCACACGGGCATTTGGTGTTATAACTAGGATCCCAAATGGGCGTTTGGAAGAGATCTGGGCAAAAAACAGGGGAAAAACAGGGGGCTATGCACGGGAATTGGCTCCCAAGCCTTCCCAACACAAAACCACATTAATTAAACACCTCAAAACTAACATATAACATGCATAAGTCTCATATATATCATTTAAGCCACAAAGAACTGAATAAAACATGCTTGTTTCACCAAAATCATGTATGAAACCTTCAACATGGAAATATGATCACATAAGCTCAATACTTCAAGAACTTAAGCTATATATGCATGAAACCAACTCAAAATCACTACATATATTTCATACTAACTCATGAAAGCATAAGAATCAATAAACCCTAATATTATACAAGAACTCATCAAGACATATACATGAGTTTACCTTGAAAAGGGGGAAAAAATGGAGGAGATGAACAAAAGTGAGTGCAAGGCTTGATTCTTGTGAAGATAGATGAATATTCTTGACTCCTAGCTTCCTTAGTTGGATCGAGATGATGAGGTGAAAAATGGAGATGTGTGTGTCTTGTATTTGCGTATAAGAATGAGGGAGAAATTTATGTATATGTGTGTATAAGTTATATGAGTCAATATATATATATATATATATATATACATTGTATATCATTAGAGTTTGATGAAAAGTCTTGATATTAGAAGTTATTTGCACATAAGTCCTTACCTCTTATGAATTTACAAGTTAGAGATGCTTCACTTGGCATGCATGATTGATTATAAATACATATATATATATATATATATATATATATATATATATATATATATAAGGCTCCAAAAATGAATATGATAAAATAGAGTTGAATATATGTTATGCTAAATCACTTAAATCATGCTCGGAGAATTAAATACACACTCACGAAATTGAATTCACGAAGTTATAATTTAAATCATAATTACAAGTATGCAAGCAAAGAAAATTAAATAATTTAAATCAATTAAATATGAATCATGCCATAAATTACAAGTTGATAAAATTTCATGTAGACACTTAGTAATATAATTCACATAATATCACGTAAGGTACAACCGTGAAAAAACTGGGCGTTACAATTATGCTTTCATTTGATTTATGATTCTGATTTTGATTTTGATTATGAGGAGTTTTGTTGGTTTGAACTCATACCCGTCAAGTGTTCTGTCTGTCTGTCATAAGTTCGTGAAACGGGGGTAGATTCTTAAATTATAATAAAATTTGGTATACTTTTAAGCTAATAAAATATACTCCGATGTATGTGCTAAGTCTGCATGAGTTTGAACGTATGTTTTGAGTTATGTTTAAGTTAAGTTTTGTTCGTTCTGTTTTGATAAGCCATCCTATATTTATATTATCACGAGAAAAATGTTTTGGGGTGCAAAAACTAATCCCGGATTCACGAACATTTAATTTGGAACGTGTTGTGCTCTATATATATGTAGGTGTGTGTGGGTAGCCCCTCGCTCAGTCTCTGGACTGACCCCTCCCCCTTATGTTTTTAGTTGCAGGTTCGGATCGTTGGAGTTCGTGCTAGGCGGCGGTGTGTCATGTCTGTTGTGTCTATGTCTGTTCATTTAAGTTTGTTCAGTATTTGTTCTGAATTATGATTCGTAAATTTTGTATAAGATATGTTTTGTGCAGGTTTGCATTTATGAATCGAATGTATGGAATTCGGGACAGGTTAGGGCAGGTGCTCGGATTAGATGAACCCGTTGTGATTGTATGATTATTCGGGACAGGTTTCTAGGGCCAATTGAACCCGTCTTGTTGTGTAATTATTCGGGACAGGATAGGGCAGGTTCGATCGTTTAGTTGAACCCGTGTAGTTGATTTTGATGTTTTTATTGCACTGTATGTTTAAGGAATGAAAGTTTTTGAAAGTTAGTATTTTGTTTGGCTTCGGCTATCATGTTTTGCATATTTTCTTTTGTACAGGGTTAGATACTGCCTAGCTAGTGTGTTCGTTTTAGTTTGTCACCCGTTCGCTGTGACTTGGTGCGTGTGCTGACTTTCTATTTTGTACACGTGTCGGGTCATAGTGCTGGGGTGTGGTGCCCCACCGCTTGGGGTGCTACATAGGGTTCATGAATTCTTGAGTTAAATGGTTTAATTGTTGTTAGAAATATGAATACATAATTTTACCTTGACTTTATGCATGAATTATTGAAGAATTTGAAGTTATATGATGAGTGGTGATATAAGCTTGAAGTTGATGATTTGAGATGATCAAGCATGAATTAAGTGTTTATATTTGTTCTTATTGTACCTTAGACATGAATACATGTTTCTAGCATAAATTATTGCATTTGGGATTGAATTATATGAGTTTTGATGAGATTTGGGAGTGGTTCGTGCATCCCCTGTTTCTACTGCTCTGTTTCTGTTTTTGCTGCATAACGGGAACGACCCTTCCCGTTCCCTTTGTATTTGGGAACGACCGTTCCCACATTTAAATGATTGCATGGCGGCGAGGATGGGAATGACCCTTCCTGTTTTGGCTTATAAGTCGGAACGGCCGTTCCCATCTTCGGGGAGCAGCTTCGGGGAGCTGGGAACGACCCTTCCCATTTTGAACTAAGGGCCGGACGGCCGTTCCCAGACCCCTGGAGAGGCAGAATGTTTCTGCATAAATTCCATTTTTCCAATTCCAATCCTATGCCTCTAAATAACCCAAACATGTTATTATATGATCAAGTACATGCAATAATATGATTATATTATGCTACATTGGATATTGCACGTCATTTAATTACTTGATCATCCCCTGCGTCGTATTTGGTACCATTATTGAGTTAAGTGTCTCACGAGTACACAATGTCCTGTTTCTTGTCCATTTATTCTCCAGGGCGGAGATTATTGATCGTGAGCACGTTCATGCATCCATGAGTGGTCGTGTCGCCTGTCAGGTGAGGTTTAATTTCTAGTTACATAGAACCTATACAACCCTTACGTGAGATTTCAGCCAAAATGTATTTATATCTATAATTTTCCTCGAAATTAACCACGATTTCAAGCAAGCCAAGTTTATTGAAAGCAAGTCATGTTCATTGCAATCAAGCCATGTTATTGTCATGAATCAAGCATGTTTGGCGAGTAAGCATGTTCACTTTGGGCCCGGGGGATAGTGTATGAGCCAACCGGGAAAGCATAGGGCTGACGGGTAACTCTGCCCTCCCCTCATCATGTGGGATCACCCCTGAATCCACCAGGAGGTTTGGTGGAGGAAGGAGTTCCGTACGTGGGAGTCATGTTCCTGACGTACACCATGTCGTGGATGGTGAAAACTAGCTAATTTCCCATCATTGGAGGGAGAAGGAGACTGGGGTCGGGTCCGGCACCAAGGGCTGTCCTCGGGTTACTGCATTGATTTCATTTATCGATTGTATTGATTGAATACACTACTGCACTACAGCACTGTAACTGAATTGCGTGATCACCTGTTAAATAATAAAGCAAGCATGTATTGTTCACTATTGGTGTAAGGTTGGAGATTTGCCCTCACTCGCCGAGCCACATATTGCATGACACTGAATGAAATAAAGTGTTAACTTGAATAGTTGTACTCTCGGGCGAAGGATATTATATTCTTGAACTTATATAATTTTCCTTTCTAAAACTTTACCCGAGAATATAACTTGCATGTTATGTGCGCTAATATTTATTTATACCCCTCACTCAGTCTTCATAGACTGACGCCTCCACCTTCCAGGTTCGTGCAGGTACACGCTAGGCGGGAAGTGAGTCAAGTCCAGTCCTTGCATTCGAGTCGTGCACGGTTCATTTATTTATTATTGCATATGAAACTATTGTTACTGTTATCGTTATGGATATGTATTATAAAAGATAATAATGTATCGATATGTGAGACATAGTTGGAAATAACATGTTTTGATAATTGGTATTTAATATTGGATATATTATGCTTTCGCTTTATTTCCGCTGCATTTATGAGTTAGTCCCGCCTAGCTAGTCGTTTTATTTTTAATGTCACCCGTTCGTTATAGGTTGGTTCATGTACGGATTACCCGTTTCGTATGTGGATTGACCTATGGTGCGGGGGTGTGGCATCTCTATGTAAAGGGGTGCTACAATATGTGATACAAAAATACTACTTATAAATTATGTTATTATTTTTAAAGATTATCTAATATATGTTGTGATGGGGCTCTTTGTTAATGCGCCACGTATCATCATGTGACCCCATAACTTTAAGGGATACGTAGACAGGTTCCGTCATGTGGATAGACACGTTATCAGAATGACATATCATTCCATTTGGCAGGTCCAGCCGTGTCGACCCAGATCCTTGCCCATTACTTATTAGTCGACCACATCTCGCTCAACGAACCATCGGTTGGCCATGGCACTTAGGTACCTCGCAAAGTCAAAACACTTTGATTATAGCGTCATTTCTACCGTGGTTATCTTCTCGACCCGCAACCCTTATACAAGCTCTATGGCTCGAACTCCTATCAAGTTACAAAGTACAAGAGGAACAAGCAAACACAACCACTTTATCAGTTAAGGGTTATAGGGTTGGGTACGGGCGAATTTATGAGTAAAATGTCACCTGATCCAAAATATGCGGGTTCACAAAAATACAAACCGTAAATGTATAATAATTTTTTTAAACTGAGCCATTCGGGGTTGAACGGGTAAGGATTTATTGCTAGTGGATTAGCGGTTTCATGAGGTTTAATTACAATAAACCACTAATCCTTTAATAAAATTTAATAATTTTTGTGTATTTTTTTATTGATCGCAAACAATTGAAGTAAAGAAGTCCTAAAGGTACCCATAATAGAGTCTACATAAACCCGTCTAGCCCCCTTAATCCACTTTAATTGAGCAGATCCGTCCGAAATTCGCTGGTTTAAATTCTTTAAAATTTTACCGCGGTTGAAAAATATTGTAACCTGCCACTTTTCGGTCGGGTGGTGGGTTTAAAAATTCAAAATTGCCTAAATCGTAAACCGCTATATGCATATTTATGTTTTATATAATGTGTAGCACCTGGAACGTTAGGTAGCCACATCCCCCACACTATAGTTCAATCCACATATGGAACGAGCACCCATACATGTATCAAGCCTATAGCGAACAGGAGACAATAAAAGAAAGACTCACTAGCTAGGCAAGACTAACCCTCAATTAAATACAAACATGCATAATCAATAAACAGAAGCATAATATACATTCATGTCCTTAACATCTTTCAAGGTCATTTCCATCATCCCCATATATATCATATCGATTTTTCAAACAAAAGTCATAATATACCTAGATACCAAGATACAAAACAACATAGAAATATGTTGCACAAGCACATGAAAATGAGAAAGACAAGTGCTAGACCCAAAACATAAGACCAACTCAATCCCGCCTAGCACTCAACCTGTAAAACTGAAAATATGAGGTGTCAGCCTATGAAAGACTGAGTGAGGGGTTTATATATATAAGCGCAATTACCATGCAAGCTATAATCTCGGATAAGGTTTTATAAAAGAAACAATATAAGTTCAAGAATAGAATACTTTCTCGCCCGAGATTACAACTAATCCAATTTAACAATTTCAATCAATTCAATTCCATCAATCAGTGGCCCGACGAGTGAGGACAATCTCCAACCTTTCTCCCAATAGTAAACAATACATGCTTTAGTTTACATTCAACGGTGATCATGCAATTCATTACAGTGCACAAGTAGCAGTTTCATGAACCCTTTTTCCTCCGGGTGATGGTGGGCTTGCAAGACCCAACCATCCAATCATGGTGTACATCGGGAACATGACTTCCACATACGGGATTTCTTCCTCCACCATAACCTCCTGGTGGATTCAGAGGTGATCCCAACATGGTGAGGATAGTGCAAGAGTTACCCATCAACCCTTGCTTTCCCCGTTAGCTGAATATAGTACCTTCGGGCCCAAAGTGAACATGCTTTACTCGCCCAATCAATCAATAAATCAATAACATGGCTTTCTTGATTCAATACAATAACATGGCTTGCTTGGAATCATTTTAGATTTGGAAAACTATAGATATGTAGATACATTTTGGCCGAAAACCTCACATAAGGGTTGTACAGGTTCTATATAACTAGAAATTAAACCTCACCTGACAAGTAACGGAACAAAACAAGGATACAAGAAAGTGCCCAAACGGTCAATGATCTCCGCCCTGGAGAAAAACTGGAAAAGAAAGGAAATAACGGGAACTCGTGAGATGAGACTCAATATGAGCCCAAGTATGACGCACGGCCATGCTCATGTCAATAAATAAACTAGAAATCAAGTGACATTTAGCATGTATTCAAACCAATTAACACCTAAGAGGTGAAATTAATATCAAGGAATCATGTATTCATATCATTCAATTATTTCAAATTCAATTTATATAAGACATGGAGTCACACAATCACGTTTGAGCAACTAAGTACCAAGAAGTGTCAAATAGGAGCATGATTTGCAATAAACCAAGTTTATAACTCATATAAGTCACATACGGGAGCCAAGGGAGTGAAAGGAATGCAATAAGAGAGGTTTTGGTGAAGTTGGGCAAAAGTCGACAATTTTTGGAAATGCATATACTGTAGAAAAACTGTAATAACTTGAGTTCTAGAAATTAGAATTGAGTTTTTCTTGTAGCGTATGAAACTAGACACAAATAACTTTCCGGTGATATATGGCTCGTTTTCTAGTTCAAAGTGAGGAGGAAATGGCGTAAGCTTGAACTTAAGTGAATTCAGTTTATCGGTGAAGTGGCGACAACAAAAATAATTGATCATATCTCACAAATGAGAAGAGATATTGAGTTGTTTCCAATTGGATGTTGTTCTAGACTTCAATAGGTTTTCGTTGGTTTAAAACTCAGGTCAATCAGAGTTCGGATGAGAGTGTCGCGGCCGTGAAAACATTGTACTGAAAAGTAATCGCGGCCGCGACTGAAAATTAGCCAACTTTCTAATTGTTGGTCGCGGTCACGAAACGGTCGCGGGCACGACCTCCAATTTCAGCAGTAGCGAAAGGCTTCGGAAGAACAGGGCAAATTTCGAAATTTGGCTCCCAATCCATACCAACACCAATCCAAGGCAAGAATCAACTCAAAACTAACATATAACATACCTATAACTCATATATATCAAGTAAGTACCATTTAATCCAAGGAAACATGCTTAAATCATCATGAACTTCATCATCAACCTAAGTATGAACTCATCATATGACTTCATAATTTCCAAAAATTCAAGCATCAATTCAATTGTAAGACATAGAATCATGCTTCCAACATCAAATAATCAAGTTAACATGCTCAATTCCTAAACCTAGCTTCAATTCATAATTCAAGAAATCCCCCAAATATCTCATCTATACCTTGAAATGAAGAAAGAGGAGAAGAGATGAAGTTGGATGATGATGATGCTTCAAAGTATGCAATTTTCCCCTTGAATCTAGCTTGAAAATTGATAAATCCTCTTCTTCTTCCTTTGGTGTTTGGACCGTGAGAATGGAAGAAATATATGTATGTGTGTATATAAGAAATATGGTGAAAATGAAATGTAAGAGATAACTTAGATATTTACATGATTCTTCCACTAAATAAGATGGCAAAGCACTTTTTGCACTTAGGTCCCTAATGTAGCGCCCCTTAACACTACAACCCCGCACCGTTGTACTTCCCGAGTGGATGTGAGTCCTAGCACTCTAGAAATACTCCGACGAACGGACAAGATTATACAATACCAGAGTATGAAATTTAAACGCAACGAAAAATAAACTTGAGCAATATAAGGGGACAATACATGACGAAACACATATCATTAAGTTGGATAAGTAATTACAGCGATAGATCTAATTTCATAGGAGAGTGCTTATTGAAATAGGTACATGCACTCTTAGTATAATCCTGATTGGCTAAGATATGACACCTTAAAGCTTCAAGATACCTCTAAGGCGTCACTCCGTGGATTCCTGAAATCATGCATTTTAAAACCAGGCGAGAGGGTTAGTCAAAGTGACTAAGTGAAGGGGGTGTAATAAATTATAGGTATAAGTATATGTATATATATTTATATAATCAAGAAGATCTTGATCAAAATATTGGCAATAGGATATAGCAAATAGGGAACGGTTCATAATATTTGTAAAAATAGGGATAGGGGTAACTTGGAATATTTGTAGAAATATGAACCGTTTGTAACAAGAACTTTAATGCCCGCAAGCCAGGCCTCTCCATCCGTAACTCCTTAGATCATGATAAAATAGTAACGGCGTTGATCAAGACACCGATACCTCAATAAAACCAATATGATAATAACTCCGCTACTCCTTGGTGTCAATAAGGAAGCCAACCCTAGAGACCATGAACTAGATTCGGGAGGCAGCTATCTCTCCCTCATCCCTTGGTGTGGAGTAACTAACCTCCAGTTAAACCACTACCAAGAGGTGGTGGCAGTCCGTAGCACCAGTAATACCCTCGGCCCGATACCTTCCGGGTAATTGCTCGCTATGGATACAGCCGGGGCCAATAACAGGAATCGAGAACAATATTTTGCTTGCATAACCCGGAATCAATGTTTTGATACAATGGACTTGAAATAATAATGTTCTAGTAAAACGTTGAATCCGGCAAGAAAATATTTTTCCCTTAAGAGGGATAGTGTAGTAAAGTAATATGTATGTAGGGTAATAAATCAAAATAGTAGGTAGGCTTGAAAATAGTTTTTATATAGATACATATATATAGCATGATTCCAGTTGAAAATAGTTTAACCCTCACCGAGTGTCTTGACGGTCTAGATAAAATCCTTGGGATTCCACTGTTCAATTATATCCTCGCCTGAAAGTAATAACTACTACTGGCTTAGAACTAGGTTCTAATATTCAAATTAATCAATCATACACACCATAAGGTACTCATCATGTAACAGCCCTACTCAGGGCCAAGTTGAGAAAGGTAAGTAAAGGGCAACTCAGGAAGCGTTTATAACCTCGATCCCTATTAACTCACTTCATGCATTGCATTTTATGTGACTTATGTGTTTTTATGTGTTACATTTTACTAAATGTTCATAGATTTAATTCTTTTAACTCGTGCCTTGAAACTCTTTTCATAAAATCCTAGAATTCTAGTAATCATTCCTTTCTAGCACCTAAAAACCCCTCATATGCTTCAAAACCCATTCCTACAGTTTAGGTTGGAAATTACGAAAATACCCCTACAGCCCAAAAATATTCCTACATCTCCCGAAACACTTTCACTACCCAATATTTTAACCAAAATAATCCTCACATTATTTCGAGGATCGTGATACTCTCCTTACACCATAATTCCCATCCTAACTCCTATAGTATCAAAAACCGGCAAAAACCCTAGCTTATGATTCGATCATCAGTAAAACCTTATTCATCTACCTTTTGATATTCAAAATTATAACCAAAACGACCCTCAAATTATTTCATGAATTTTCATGCATTTACCAAAAACTCGATTTCACCTATAGCATATTTATAAATATTTTCCTATTTAAAAATCATCATTTTATTTTCAAATAATTAGCTTTTATTCAATAGTCGGAATTATATTTATAACGATCCTTGAATTTCTCTCTACAACATAGTGATTTTTCCCAAACTTTAAACTTCATCCTAGCTTCGATTATATAATTTTCTCATGATTTTCATCATCTTTAATGTTCATAATTTGTAAACAAAAACTCTAAATATTTCATGTTTATAACTAAAACGAAGCTCATTTTTCACTCATTCTTCCATTAATTCACTACATCAAAATTTTACCTCTCGACTCTTGAATAAATTTTATATTATTTTTACATTTATGTTTATTCCAAATGACATCATCCATGACCTCATGCTCTTCTAGAAGAAATGAACAAATGAGCATAATTTCTCCACATTTCTTAGTTAATAACCTAGCATTTGTTCATCATGAAATTAAACCACATCTCCAATTTAATTACCAAGCATTTGTTGAAACCTTAGGCAACCACATCTCCCATAAACTCTCATTTATTGGTTAGAAACCCCTCATGACTACCTATAAATACCCCCCTTAAGCCTCATTTATACCTCACATTCAACACACAAAAATCACTCTCTCCCTCTCCCCAAAACCTCACGCCACTCTCCCTCTTTTCTCTCTAAGGTATGTTTTCTTCTATTATTTCATGTTTTATATAATGTTCTTAGTATAGAAATAATAGTAGTATGCCTAGGATTATTTAAATTATGTTTTAGGAATTTATTTTATGAAATATGTGCATAGTTGATAGTTTAAATATAATGTGAGCACATTATGGAATTTTATTTATTTATATGCATGAATTATGATATGATATAATGTCATTATGTATTTAAATGTTTATGATCTTGTTCATGCCAAGAATAATTTATTTAGAATTATTTTTCATAGAAAGTTCATATATTTTGCTATATTATACTTCAATCTTATGTTATGAATATGAATGTGATAGAACATGTTACACAACCTCTTTGAATATTCAAATAAGCTCAAGAACATGTTCATAATGTTCTTGAATATGTGTGTGTGCATGTGTGTGCCGTGATCAATGTGTGTGTGTGTGTGAATTTGATTTTGTGTTATAAAGTGTTTAATTCACATGAAATTGAATAGTAAATGTTTCCAATAGTAATTTTGACTTTTGGGTCAACCAAAATACCATTAATTTCGAAATTATTATAAAAATAATTATAAAATAAGTTTTGGAATTTTTAAAGAAATATTTTTCCCAAATCTTTCCAAAATCGGTAAACTACGTAATATTTTTCAAAAGATAACCTACATTGTCAAATTAAACCTTGAATTTCATTTCAAATCTTATAATTAGAATTATAGTATGGTTGATAAATATTTGATTAGTTAAAGATCCCATAAACCCTAAATTGTTAATCAAATTCCCTTAAACGGGTAAATTTAGGGTTTACCGGGAAATCTTTAACGCATTACATAACGTGTATCTTCTCTAATTATTTCATTGTAGTATTTTGTGTAATTAGTTAGTTAGGAACTAAGAACCTAGTTCTAAGCCAGTAGTAGTTATTAGTTTCAGGCGAACCTAGGATCGAAGAGTGGAATCCTCACAGTTCCACTTAAATCTCGGTACCGGTGAGGGTTTTAAATCTTTTCAACTGAAATCATGATAAAATACTTTACTTTATTTCTTGAACTTCCTTTGAAGTTATTCTTCCCTTTATGGGAAAATAATTCTTGTTAAATATTGAAAACATACATTTACCCGAAAAGTACTTAGTACTTTCTTACGGGTAAATATTCTCGTCTTGCAAGCAAAGTTATTGTTTTTCCTATGGGCCCGGTGGTCTTGGTAGAAGTAGTAGTCCGGGAGGCACGGGCCGAGGTCTACTATTATACCAGCCGCCAACTAGATCTTGGTGATGGTCTAACTGGAGGTTAGTTATTCCACACCAAGTGACGGGAAAAGGTACGTCCCTCCCAAATTCATGTATATCGTCACTAGGGGTAGCTCCCTGAGGTGACACCGGAGGAAGAAGGATGGTATTGTATTGTTGTATTTCTTTTTACTGAGTAACGACATCTTGATCAATGTCGTTACGAATATTCTTGGTTTTTAAGGAGTTAAGGTTGGAGACGCCTAGCTTGCGGGCATCAAAATCATTTTCAAAACGGTTCATAAGTTTTCCAAAAAGTATAGCCTATATTCCCCCTACTCCTATTGTTTCAAAACAATATGAACCGGATATTATTGTCATATATTTATTTGTTACTATATAGTATATACATTTCAAACCAAGACTTTCTTGGTCAAAACATTTCAAAAATCTTACTTATAATCCTAAATCCCAAACCCCCCGTCACTTAGTCATTTTGACTAACCCTCCTACTCTTTCCATTCATGATTTCAGGAATCTATACAGCGACGCCTTAGAGGTATCTTGAAGCTTTAAGGTGTCACATTCTAGTCAATTAGAGTAATCACGAGTGCATGTACATCTTACAATAAGCACTCTTCTCTAAAGTCAGAACTTTTGCTGTAAACACTTATCCAACTTAATAATATGTGCTTTGTTATGTATTGTCCCCTTTTATTGTTCAAGTTTTTTTTTTCCGTTGCATTTAAATTTCATACTCTGGTATTGCATAGTCTTGTTCGTTCGCCGGAGTATTTCTCGAGTGCTAGGTCTCACATCCACTCGGGGAGTGCTACGGTGCGGGGTTGTAGTGTTAAGGGGCGCTACAGCTAAGGTGGTATCAGAGCATCAGGTTTAGATAGAGAGAACTTAACTTGAACATTAGATAGAGAAAGTATTTTACTATAATTTCCTTGCTCTAATAATTTGTAAAGTGTTTTTCTAGAGTAATAATGGCTGGCTACGGTGAGTTTCCACATTCTGATAGCATGGAGTGGCTTGATCAGTATGAGCCTCCTAGGACCTTAGTGGTTACTCGTAGTGGGGGTCCTAGATACTATCCTTGGCAGAGGATTAGGCAGTATAGTCAGGATTCACGTCAGGAGGCCTTTCCCGGGTATGCCTACCCAAACAGAGCGGTTCACCTATTAGAGACCGAGAGGGATGCCTACTTTTATGAGTATCAGAGGACCGGTGAGTATCGATTGGAGGCTGAGAGGAACCGAGAGATGGCTAGACAGACAGCAGTAGACCGTGATCATGCTCGGGACCAGTTAGCCGCATCCCAGATTGCTATTTCCCAGCTAGCATCACGAGTGGTTGAGCTCAAGGAGGACGTGGTTAGTCTGACTCTGGACCGTGAGGCTTCTATAGTGATCCATGACCAGTACCGAGCCCAGATGAGGGGCCGTTTGGAGGATGCACTTCACCTGAATGATACTCAGGTTATGGAGCAGGTTTTAGATATGCAACCCGGACCCGCAGCAGCCCATTCCGGAGACAGCGAGGCTTCAGAGGCTGTAGCCCAGTCTGATGAGGACGAGGAGGAGGAGCTCCAGCAGGACGGTGAGATCGGTGATGATACTGATGGGTTACAGGTTGTTCCCGAGGAGGAAGACAGTGTTGAGCCCAGTGAGGAGTGGAGTCCTATTAGGGTTCCAGATTCAGACGATACAGTTGACCTCGAGGCAGGTAGTGCTACAGAGGATTGAGTTCAGACCGTGAGATATGAGGTACAGTATATAGGATAGTTATCTGGGGATATGTATATAGCGGCCAGTGGAGACACTCCCCATTTTTGCAGCAGTACATAGTAGCAGCAGCGGACAGTAGCAGCTTTGACTTACTAGGGGTGACGGTGACAGTACTTGTAGGGTGTAACTCGAGGTAGATCGGGTCCACCCCCCTCTTTTTGCTTTTACTTTTGTAGCTCTTGAAGCATATTAACCTTGATGCATATATATATGACGCATTTTGATCCTCTTACGCTGTTATTTCATGTTGCTTTACATTTTTGCATCATGAGTCTTAGAGTCGCTTCAAGATACCAGCAGGACCGTGAGTATTAATATTATTTCTTTCTGCACTTTATGTTTAATGATTGATGTTATTTGGTGATTGTTGTTCTGTGATGATCGTTGAAACATTCTTAACCCCACATGCATTATATTTCCTATATAATTGTGATTTCAGTATTCACAATGCCTCTACGAAGAACACCACGAAATAACTCCCCATCGCCACAAGATCCGCCCGGACACCCCGAACTTGTAGAAGCTTTAAGGCAGTTCGTTCGAACATGTACACCTGGGAATAACCCTACCAACGAGCGATCCTTAGAGAGGTTTCTCCGAATGAATCCCCCAAAATTCTTTGGAGAACCTAACGACCTGAAAGCTGAAAATTGGATAGCCAGTTTGGAAAAGATTTATGAGGCTATGG
Source organism: Lantana camara (assembly GCA_037501455.1). Classification (NCBI taxonomy): domain Eukaryota; kingdom Viridiplantae; phylum Streptophyta; class Magnoliopsida; order Lamiales; family Verbenaceae; genus Lantana; species Lantana camara. The sequence continues at coordinate 46,843,107 of CM074859.1, forward strand.
ATATATTTCCCGAGGAACGGGAACGAGTACAGTATGCAGCCTTTCTCCTAGAAGGACCTGCTTTGAGTTGGTGGAAGCACGTTCAGTTGACATGGATAGAAGATCGAACTGATTACAGTTGGGTGGAGTTTGTGAAGGAATTTCAGAATAAATATATTCCTCAAGTGGTAAGAGATACTCGAGAGGCTGAGTTTATGACTTTAACTCAGGGTTATATGTCAGTGGCTGAGTACGAGGCAAAGTTCGTGAGACTTATTCAGTATGCTCCACACATTCTGAATGATGAACGGAGAAAGACCAAGCGATTCATTGATGGATTAAAACCAGACCTTCGATGGGCTTTAGCCTCATTGGACATTGAAACTTATAATAAGGCAGTCGATAAAGCCCTGAAAACTGAAGCAGCTCACAAGAATATTCGTCAGGCAGCTAATCGCCCTGTTCCCCCTCAAAATAAGCCCTCTCAAGGAATGAAACGTCCCGCTGGACCATCTAACCAGAAATTTGGGAAGAAACCCACACCAGCCCAGCAAAAGCCTAAGTCAGTCCCGTCTAATTCACAAGAAGAGATCACTTGTGAATATTGTCACAAACCGGGACATACTGAACAAGATTTTCGAAAGAAAGCTGGCACTTGTTTGTGGTGTGGAGACCCTAACCATCAGTTTAATACATGCCCAAAGAGACCGGGATTTAAGGAAAAGGAGAAAGCCGTGGGAAAGTCCGGAAAACCACTTGTCAAGGGAAAAGCTTACGCGTTGGAAGGAAACGAGGATCCAGACCCTTCGGATGTTGTCGAAGGTACGGTACACATTCTAAACACGCCAGTTAAGGTCCTATATGACCCTGGTGCCTCGCATTCATTCATTGCATCAAATTTATGTGCGCGTTTAAATTTTCCCCTTGAATGTTCATCATATAATTTCGAGATAAGTTCCCCTTTGGGAGCTTGTTTAATAACGGATCGAGTATATAAACGCTGCCCTATACAAATCGGTGACCGTTACTACCCAATGGACCTCATCGAACTTCCGATAACAAGATATGGAATCATTCTGGGAATGGATTGGCTCTACAAATACCATGCTAAGTTGGATTGTTTCAAGAAAGAAATCATCTTAGGACAAGATGAAAGTTGGATTCCTGAAGATAAGAGATCAGTAGCAATGATTTCTATGACAGAGGCTAAGAAGTTGATTCAGAAGGGAGCCACAGGATTCATTGCCTATCTCCTAAATAGGCCAAAGGATCAACTTAAGGTTGAGGAGGTAGAAGTGGTAAATGAGTTTCTCGACGTTTTCCCAGAACATCTAAACTCGTTACCTCCAGACCGCGAGTTGGAATTTGTAATCGATACAATCCCTAGGGCAGAGCCTTTCTCTAAGACCCCTTATCGGATGGCCCCAGCTGAACTTCAGGAGTTGAGAAAACAACTTGATGACTTGCTCGAATCAAGATATATCCGTCTCAGTACATCACCTTGGGGAGCACCAGTATTGTTTGTAAAGAAGAAAGATGGGTCATTACGGATGTGCATCGACTACCGAGAACTTAACCGAATGACCATAAAGAATAAATACCCTCTTCCCCATATAGAGGAGTTATTCGATGTCCTTCAAGGATCTCGAGTCTATTCCAAGTTAGATCTAAGGCAAGGGTATTATCAATTAAAGATTAGGGAGGAGGATATCCCTAAAACAGCTTTCAATACCCGCTATGGACACTTTGAGTTCATAGTAATGCCTTTTGGATTGACCAATGCACCTGCGGCATTCATGGACATGATGCATCGAATATTCCGACCATGTCTGGGTAAATTTGTGGTCATTTTCATCGATGACATTCTGGTATTTTCCAAAACACCTGAGGAACATGCTGAACATCTTCGCATAGTGTTGAGTACTTTGCGAGATCATAAGCTATATGCTAAGTTCAGCAAATGTGAGTTCTGGATAGAAAAGTTGCATTCCTTGGACACATAATTTCGGGATCAGGTGTTGAAGTAGATCCTTCAAAGATTGAAGCAATTACAAATTGGAAAGTACCAAGGAACCCATCAGAGGTGAGAAGTTTCCTAGGACTTGCAGGCTATTATCGCAGGTTCGTAAAGGACTTCTCCAAGATAGCTGCACCTCTCACAAAGCTAACAAAGAAGGAAAGAAAATTTGAATGGACCAAACAGTGCGAACAAAGTTTTCAAGAATTAAAGCAACGATTGACTTCTGCACCAGTACTAACCTTACCTGAAGGGAAGGAAGGTTATACAGTTTATACTGATGCCTCTAAAGAAGGGCTAGGTTGTGTATTGATGCAGCACGGAAAAGTTATAGCCTATGCCTCAAGAAAGCTCAAACCCCACGAAGAGAACTACCCTACTCATGACTTGGAATTAGCAGCAATTGTGTTTGCTCTTACCAAGTGGAGACATTATCTTTACGGGGTAACTTCTGAAGTTTTCACTGATCATAAGAGCCTACGATATCTTTTTACTCAAAAAGAGTTGAATATGAAGCAAAGGAGATGGATGGAATTCCTGGAAGATTACGACTGTGTAATCCAGTACCATCCAGGAAAAGCTAACGTAGTGGCTGATGCTTTAAGTCGGAAGTCAAGCTTAGCATCACTCTCAAGAAAGCTTTCAAGTAACGTACGCAAATCTGTGAAAGTAATTTCAAGAGCTCGATTAGCAAATTTAGTGGTACTACCACCACTAAAGGAAAAGATAAAAGAAGCTCAGGCTCAGGATGAGTGGATTCAGAAATGTCTCAAATCCAAAGAAAAGGATCTTGAGGAAAAATTCAAAACCGATGATCAAGGGATTTTGAGATACAAGAATCGGGTCTGCGTGCCTAGTATCGTTCGAAAGGAAATATTGGACGAGGCACACAAAACTCGTTACTCAATACATCCTGGAGGAACTAAGATGTATCAAGACCTCAAAAGGCATTTCTGGTGGAACGGTATGAAAAGAGACATAGCCAATTACATCAAGAAATGTTTGACTTGTCAACGAGTTAAAGCAGAACATCAAAAACCTGGAGGATTGTTGCAACCATTATCTATCCCTATTTGGAAATGGGATCAGGTAACCATGGATTTTGTTTACGGATTACCCAAAGAAAAAGGAGGATTTGATGGTATTTGGGTTATCATCGATAGATTAACAAAATCCGCACATTTCTTACCTGTCAAAGCAACCGATAATGTTAACTCGTTAGCCAAGCTTTATCAAAAAGAAATTATTCGGTTGCATGGAGTACCTCTTGGAATAGTTTCAGACAGGGACCCAAAGTTCACCTCACAACTTTGGCAAAATATTCAAGAAATGATGGGTACCAAGTTAAACTTCAGCACAACAGCACATCCTCAAACTGATGGGCAGTCTGAAAGAACCATCAGATACCTGGAAGATATGTTAAGGGCTTGCGCCTTAGATTTCCAAGATAATTGGAAGGATTGCCTACCCCTTGTGGAGTTTGCATACAACAACAGTTATCAGGCCTCAATCCAAGCTGCACCTTATGAGGCTCTATATGGAAGAAAATGCAGATCTCCATTATACTGGGATATGGATGAAACCAAGGAAATTAAAAGGAAATCCCAAGGGAATATTCCTAAGAGTTGGGTAGAAGAAGCAACAGAGAAAGTTGAAATCATCAAACAAAGAATGAAAGCTGCCCAAGATCGGCAGAAAAGTTATGCTGATAATCGAAGAATGGACATAGAATTCGCAATAGGCGAAAAGGTATTCTTGAAAGCATCTCCAAAAAAAGGGTTTATACGAATTGGGAAAGGAGGAAAGCTAAACCCTCGATATATTGGACCTTTTGAAATACTGGAACGTATCGGTCCAACAGCCTATCGCCTAGACCTACCAGCAAGTCTTACTGGAATACATAACGTATTCCATGTGTCCCAACTCCGCAAGTACTTTGCTGATGATTCACATATCCTACCTGTTGAAGAAGTACCACTAGAACCCGACCTTACTTATGAAGTAAAGCCAGTCAGAATCTTGGATAGGAAATTCCAAGAGTTGAGAAACCGAAGAATTCCCCTCGTTAGAATCTTGTGGAAAAGAAATGGTACAGAAGAACAGACTTGGGAGACAGAGGAAAAGATGTTGAAACATTACCCAGGACTGTTCAAGGACAGTAATAGAATCTAAGGACAGATTCTTTTAAAGGGGGGAAGATTGTAACAGCCCTACTCAGGGCCAAGTTGAGAAAGGTAAGTAAAGGGCAACTCAGGAAGCGTTTATAACCTCGATCCCTATTAACTCACTTCATGCATTGCATTTTATGTGACTTATGTGTTTTTATGTGTTACATTTTACTAAATGTTCATAGATTTAATTCTTTTAACTCGTGCCTTGAAACTCTTTTCATAAAATCCTAGAATTCTAGTAATCATTCCTTTCTAGCACCTAAAAACCCCTCATATGCTTCAAAACCCATTCCTACAGTTTAGGTTGGAAATTACGAAAATACCCCTACAGCCCAAAAATATTCCTACATCTCCCGAAACACTTTCACTACCCAATATTTTAACCAAAATAATCCTCACATTATTTCGAGGATCGTGATACTCTCCTTACACCATAATTCCCATCCTAACTCCCGTAGTATCAAAAACCGGCAAAAACCCTAGCTTATGATTCGATCATCAATAAAACCTTATTCATCTACCTTTTGATATTCAAAATTATAACCAAAACGACCCTCAAATTATTTCATGAATTTTCATGCATTTACCAAAAACTCGATTTCACCTATAGCATATTTATAAATATTTTCCTATTTAAAAATCATCATTTTATTTTCAAATAATTAGCTTTTATTCAATAGTCGGAATTATATTTATAACGATCCTTGAATTTCTCTCTACAACATAGTGATTTTTCCCAAACTTTAAACTTCATCCTAGCTTCGATTATATAATTTTCTCATGATTTTCATCATCTTTAATGTTCATAATTTGTAAACAAAAACTCTAAATATTTCATGTTTATAACTAAAACGAAGCTCATTTTTCACTCATTCTTCCATTAATTCACTACATCAAAATTTTACCTCTCGACTCTTGAATAAATTTTATATTATTTTTACATTTATTTTTATTCCAAATGACATCATCCAGGACCTCATGCTCTTCTAGAAGAAATGAACAAATGAGCATAATTTCTCCACATTTCTTAGTTAATAACCTAGCAATTGTTCATCATGAAATTAAACCACATCTCCAATTTAATTACCAAGCATTTGTTGAAACCTTAGGCAACCACATCTCCCATAAACTCTCATTTATTGGTTAGAAACCCCTCATGACTACCTATAAATACCCCCCTTAAGCCTCATTTATACCTCACATTCAACACACAAAAATCACTCTCTCCCTCTCCCCAAAACCTCACGCCACTCTCCCTCTTTTCTCTCTAAGGTATGTTTTCTTCTATTATTTCATGTTTTATATAATGTTCTTAGTATAGAAATAATAGTAGTATGCCTAGGATTATTTAAATTATGCTTTAGGAATTTATTTTATGAAATATGTGCATAGTTGATAGTTTAAATATAATGTGAGCACATTATGGAATTTTATTTATTTATATGCATGAATTATGATATGATATAATGTGATTATGTATTTAAATGTTTATGATCTTGTTCATGCCAAGAATAATTTATTTAGAATTATTTTTCATAGAAAGTTCATATATTTTGCTATATTATACTTCAATCTTATGTTATGAATATGAATGTGATAGAACATGTTACACAACCTCTTTGAATATTCAAATAAGCTCAAGAACATGTTCATAATGTTCTTGAATATGTGTGTGTGCATGTGTGTGCCGTGATCAATGTGTGTGTGTGTGTGAATTTGATTTTGTGTTATAAAGTGTTTAATTCACATGAAATTGAATAGTAAATGTTTCCAATAGTAATTTTGACTTTTGGGTCAACCAAAATACCATTAATTTCGAAATTATTATAAAAATAATTATAAAATAAGTTTTGGAATTTTTAAAGAAATATTTTTCCCAAATCTTTCCAAAATCGGTAAACTATGTAATATTTTTCAAAAGATAACCTACATTGTCAAATTAAACCTTGAATTTCATTTCAAATCTTATAATTAGAATTATAGTATGGTTGATAAATATTTGATTAGTTAAAGATCCCATAAACCCTAAATTGTTAATCAAATTCCCTTAAACGGGTAAATTTAGGGTTTACCGGGAAATCTTTAACGCATTACATAACGTGTATCTTCTCTAATTATTTCATTGTAGTATTGTGTGTAATTAGTTAGTTAGGAACTAAGAACCTAGTTCTAAGCCAGTAGTAGTTATTACTTTCAGGCGAACCTAGGATCGAAGAGTGGAATCCTCACAGTTCCACTTAAATCTCGGTACCGGTGAGGGTTTTAAATCTTTTCAACTGAAATCATGATAAAATACTTTACTTTATTTCTTGAACTTCCTTTGAAGTTATTCTTCCCTTTATGGGAAAATAATTCTTGTTAAATATTGAAAACATACATTTACCCGAAAAGTACTTAGTACTTTCTTACGGGTAAATATTCTCGTCTTGCAAGCAAAGTTATTGTTTTTCCTATGGGCCCGGTGGTCTTGGTAGAAGTAGTAGTCCGGGAGGCACGGGCCGAGGTCTACTATTATACCAGCCGCCAACTAGATCTTGGTGATGGTCTAACTGGAGGTTAGTTATTCCACACCAAGTGACGGGAAAAGGTACGTCCCTCCCAAATTCATGTATATCGTCACTAGGGGTAGCTCCCTGAGGTGACACCGGAGGAAGAAGGATGGTATTGTATTGTTGTATTTCTTTTTACTGAGTAACGACATCTTGATCAATGTCGTTACGAATATTCTTGGTTTTTAAGGAGTTAAGGTTGGAGACGCCTAGCTTGCGGGCATCAAAATCATTTTCAAAACGGTTCATAAGTTTTCCAAAAAGTATAGCCTATATTCCCCCTACTCCTATTGTTTCAAAACAATATGAACCGGATATTATTGTCATATATTTATTTGTTACTATATAGTATATACATTTCAAACCAAGACTTTCTTGGTCAAAACATTTCAAAAATCTTACTTATAATCCTAAATCCCAAACCCCCCGTCACTTAGTCATTTTGACTAACCCTCCTACTCTTTCCATTCATGATTTCAGGAATCTATACAGCGACGCCTTAGAGGTATCTTGAAGCTTTAAGGTGTCACATTCCAGTCAATTAGAGTAATCACGAGTGCATGTACATCTTACAATAAGCACTCTTCTCTAAAGTCAGAACTTTTGCTGTAAACACTTATCCAACTTAATAATATGTGCTTTGTTATGTATTGTCCCCTTTTATTGCTCAAGTTTTTTTTTTCCGTTGCATTTAAATTTCATACTCTGGTATTGCATAGTCTTGTCCGTTCGCCGGAGTATTTCTCGAGTGCTAGGTCTCACATCCACTCGGGGAGTGCTACGGTGCGGGGTTGTAGTGTTAAGGGGCGCTACACATCATGTAATATGTTAAAGATTTCCCGGTAAACCCTAAATTTACCCGTTTAAGGGAATTTGATTAATAATTTAGGGTTTATGGGATCTTTAGCTAATCAAATATATATATATATATACCATATGATAATTATAATTATAAGATTTGAAATAAGATTTATGTTTAAATTTGACAATGTAGGTTATCTTTTGAAAATAGTACATAGTTTACCCATTTTTGGAAAATTTGGGAAAAATCTTTCTTTAAAAATTCCAAAACTAATTTTTATAATTATTTTTATTATAATTTCGAAATTAATTAATTTAATTTTGACCAAAAAGTCAAAATTACTATTAAAAACATTTACTATTCAATTTCTTATAAATTAAACACTTTATAACATAAAATCAAACTCACACACATACACACACTAGTCACGGCACACACATGCACACACACACATCCAAGAACATTAAGAACATGTTCTTGAGCTTATTTGATTATTCAAAGAGGGTGTGTAACATGTTCTATTATATTCATATTCATAACATAAGATTGAAGCATAATATAGCAAAATATATGAACTTTCTATGAAAAATAATTATAAATAATTTACTCTAGGCATGAATTTAATCAAACAAGATCATAAGCATTTAGATACATATTCACATTATATCTTATCATAATTCATGCATTTAATTAAATAAAATTCCATAATGTACACAAATTGTATTTAAACTAACAATTATGCACATATTTCATAAAATAAAATTTCTAAAGCATAATTTAATTAATCCTAGACATGCTACTATTATTATTATACTAAGAACATAATATAAAGCATGAAATAATAGAAGAAAACATACCTTGTAGAGAGAGAGAGGGTTGGGGCGTGAGCTAGAGAGAGAGGGAGTGATTTTGTGTGTTGATTTGTGAGGTATAAATGAGGCTTGAGGGGGGTATTTATAGGTAGTCATGAGGGGTTTTAGAGCAATTTCTAAGAGTTTAAGGGAGATGTGGATGTCTCCTAATTCATACAAATGCTTGGTGATTAATTAGGAGATGTGGTTAAATTATATTATGAACAAATGCTTGGTAATTACTTAGGAAATGTGGAGAAATTATGCTCATTTAATTAATCCTTCTAGAAGATCATGTGGTCATGGATGATGTCATTTTGAATAAAAATAATATAAAATTTATTCAAGAGTCGAGAGATAAAAACTTGAAGTAGTGAATTGATGAAAGAATGAGTGAAAAATGAGCTTTGTTTTGATTATAAATGTGGAATATTTAGAGCTTTCGTTTATAAATTATGAATATTAAAGATGATGAAAATCATAGGAAAATTATATAAACGAAGCTATGATAAAGTTTAAAGTTTGGAAAAATCACTATAATGCAGAGGAAAATTCAAGGATCGTTTCAAGTATAATTTCGACTATTGAATAAGAGCTAATTTGTTCAAAATAAAATGATGATTTTTAGAAAGAAAAATATTTATAAAATATGCTATGGTGAGATCGAGTTTTTGATAAATGCATGAAAATTCATAAAATAATTTAAGGATCGTTTTGGTTATAATATTGAATATCAAAAAGTGGATGTGTAAGGGTTTATTTATGATCGAATCATAAGCTAGGGTTTTCGCCGGTTTTTGATACAACTAGAGTTAGAATGGGAATTATGGTTCACATAGGTTATCACGATCCTCGAAATAATGTGAGGATTCTTTTGGTTACAATATTGGGTAGTGAAAGTGTTTCGGGAAACGTAGGAATATTTTTGAGCTATAGGGGTATTTTCGTAATTTCTAACCTAAAACTATAGGAACGAGTTTTGAAGCATATGAAGGGGTTTTAGGTGCTAGAAGGGAATGAATATTAGAATTCTAGGATTTTAGGGAAAGAGTTTCGAGATACAAGCTAAATAGAAGAAGGAATTAAATTCACAAACTTTTTATTAAACTATAGCATATTAAAGCACATAAGCCACATAAAATGCAATGCATGAGAGAATTAACAAGGATCGAGGCTATAAACGCTTCCTGAGTTACCCCTTTACTTACCTTTCTCGACTTGGCCCTGAGTAGGGCTATTACACCTAAGCTTTCTAAGTCATGCAATTAAATCATCACATTTAAATAAAGGATAAATTAGGGACACATATAAGCAATTAGTCACGTTCGACATTTAATTCACGTAACAATTAAATCCAATTTGTGCAAGAATTCTCAAATTGATATGATTTCATATAATTTCACGTCAACATGTTGAAATATAATTCATATTATTATCATGAAGTGTAGGAAATTAAGAAATGAAAGAATTAAAACAGATCCTAACACTCAAAACTCACACGTGGCGTGCGTACCTGAATAACTCGGAAATCGGGGTGTTACAATTCTCTCCCCCTTAAGAGGATCTGGTCCCTAGATCCACTGTCTCGAATTCCTAGAATTTTAGTAACTCTCTCGTGTTCATCCCAGGTGGGTTAGCAACTTCCCGTCAGGGATTAGTTCGGAAGATCTTCAATCAACAAAATTCTTCCAAGTGCTATTAAGTCACAACCCTCACTTACCGGAAGCTACACACTCGAAAGAAAATCTAATTTGTCGCTAGAACAAGTTTTAACAAGTAACAAATAATGATGAGAGAGCCCCGTCTCTCCAACAAGCAATGAGAGAACCCCGTCTCTCAACCAATGAGAGCTCCCTGTCTCTCGAACACCGATGAGAGAATCCCCGTCTCTCACGCAAATAAAATAAATAAATTCCAAAAGAACAATTAGATAATTATTCACTCAGTTATTACGTAAGGAGCAGATAGAAAATATCAATTACAATTTATATGGAAGCAATTAACAAATATCAAGAAATCATATACAGCAATTATAAAACACTTGATGCGCGTCATATGCATGGTTAAGTGTACCGTTCACCGTGGATTGAAATTCTTGCATTATAACAATTTGGTTTAATATTTGATTCCATTTTCAACCTCGGTTAAATTGACTCCCACGTCGTTCTCTTCCTTGTAGGGTTCTCACCTTTGACCAAAGTATACTTAATCAACTCGTAGAAGTCATTGTCTTACCCATTTTCATCAAATTTCTATTAATTTCAGCTTGGCTCCCAACACTCCTCCTTATGATTTTAGAAGTCCCCATTTTGAGAAACTTTGGATACACGAGACTTAAGATGTTGAGGACTTGTTTCACATGGTTCTGATAGAGGGTTCCCGAAAGAACCATTTTTTTTTTCTTGAAATTTTCAACTCTCCCAAGTGAGGTCCAAACATCGGCTTTAAGTTGATCCCCGACCTCTAATTTGTTCTTTCCTTCTTGGTCCACACTTTTCGATCCAATTATTTCCTTATTATACTTCGATTGTGTTTCGGTTGAAGTAATCCTTAATAAATGAAGTGGGGAGAGTTCCTATCAAGAAAACACTTAAAATGCATGGTGGGTTAAGATGCCGATGCACGTATCACACCTGTAATTAATTAAAGATACGACACATTGGAGCAATTATATTAATTAAAGATGTGCATATAAATAAAAGATATTTTAAATAATTTTTAACAATGTACTTAACACATCAAGTATGCAATCTCGGATAACAATTATGATAACACACATAAATAGGAGTCAAATTAAATTAATGTAACATATGATGCACGTGCTTATGAATGTATTGAACCTGCCACCATAGTTGTGGTAACTTATCCCGTCACTTATTCCTTGATTGTTGAAGTGCAAGCCCGTTTCGAATTGTTGCTCATCTCTCATTTTTCCACGGTTTTCTAAATTTTCAAAATTCCCCGGCATCAACTTATACATTTCCATGACTTGAATTTGAAATTTCTGAAACCTAATTCTTTCCCGATTATCGATGTCTAAGTGTTTCCCGACCTTCACCCCAACTAATTCCTTAATGTAAAACTTGTATGACTTTGTGGTTCAAGATTGTGATTCTTGGCCCCAATGAAGTTGGTATTTTATCTTTTCCCGAAGAGTCAATCTCAAAAATTTGTTCTAGTCCTCACTATAGTTGGTAATTTCATCAAAACATCCTCGATTCATACTTTCTAAGTTCAAGTAATCAAATGAACTCACCTTCCCATGGCTTACTCCTGACATGAAATTTTCCTCCTACCATTCTTTATCTTTCTTTATCGTTCCCATTTGTTATTTCATATTTTTCTAATTCAGCCCCACACTATGACAATTCCACTTGAATCTGGAAAAATTACTCCGTTTATTCTTTAGCTTGGCTTCTCGTAAACTTGAAATCATCGATTCTCTTTAACATCTACCAATTTCAACTTATTTCTTTTCTAAATCCCGAAGTATTTCAATTCACCCTTTCTTGGTATCTTTATCCTTTTTGCATCGATCTACCCCAAGCTTTAGTTATTCCCATCTTTTTCCTTCGCTTCTTTCCCCAATAAGATGATCTTCATTGTTATCAACTCGGAATCTAGCTTATCATGAATTCCCTTGAGAGTCATCGCTTCTTTAGTGTCCGAACCTCACATCTTACCACCTTCAAGATTTGCCATTCCATTCCCAGATTAAGTATTTTCATGGAATTCGGCTGACGAACCTTTGCGAAGTAGTCATACGTATTGGTCCTAAGTGTTGCAAACATACTACATCCTCCTTCTACCTCTTTGAATACTTACAAATTCCACAACCCTTTTTTTGTTTTTTTGAATAGATCATCTATTCCGAATTCAACCACTCGAATCGTAGTCCTGGTTAGAAAAGATCATGAATCCTAACTCCTGTATGTAATCCCGGTACATTTCCTACACCTTTCCACGGTTGAAAATAGGGCTGGAGAGGGATCATTATTGAGGTAGAAAGTGGCCGTGGTTTGATATCATCTTGGCAACCTATAAATTATAACTTATTTGGAAATAAATGCATGGGGCTAAAGCATGCTCATGTTACATAGTTGTCACCAACAACAGGAATTTGATGCAAAATGCAATAACTAATTCAACAAAATTGACAATAGAACACATTGGACATGTACATCTTCAAGCAATGTAAGGTCAATTAATCAACAATTATGGACAAGAATTAATACAATGCTCAAGTTATCAAGTAATCCAAGTAATTCAAAGGATTCAAGTAATCAGATAATTTCAAATAAAATGCAAGACTCTCAAGTTGATAATTAATTTCATATGCCGTACGACCTAGACTCACAAGACATGACACTAGAACCTTAGTTTTGCAACTGGGCTCTCATACCACCTTAGGATGTAGCACCCGGAACGCTAGGTAGCCACATCCCCCGCACTATAGTTCAATCCACATATGGAACGAGCACCCATACATGAATCAAGCCTATAGGGAACGGGCGACAATAAAAGAAAGACTCACTAGCTAGGCAAGACTAACCCTCAATTAAATACAAACATGCATAATCAATAAACGGAAGCGAAATATACATTCATGTCCTTAACATCTTTCAAGGTCATTTCCATCATCCCCATATATATCATATCGATTTTCCTAACAAAAGTCATAGTATACCTAGATACCAAGATACAAAACAACATATAAATATGCTGCACAAGTACATGAAAATGAGAAAGACAAGTGCTAGACCCAAAACATAAGACCAACTCAATCCCGCATAGCACTCAACCTGTAAAACTGAAAATGTGAGGTGTCAGTCTATGAAAGACTGAGTGAGGCGTTTATATATATAAGCGCAATTACCATCCAAGCTATAATCTCGGGTAAGGTTTTACAAAAGAAACAATATAAGTTCAAGAATAGAATACTTTCTTGCCCGAGATTACAACTAATCCAATTAAACAATTTCAATCAATTCAATTCCATCAATCAGTGGCCCGGCGAGTGAGGACAATCTCCAACCTTTCTCCCAATAGTAAACAATACATTCTTTAGTTTACATTCAAGGGTGATCATGCAATTCATGGCAGTGCACAAGTAGCAGTTTCAAGAACCCTTTTTCCTCCGGGTGATGGTGGGCTTGCAAGACCCAACCATCCAATCATGGTGTACGTCGCGAACATGACTTCCACGTACGGGATTTATTCCTCCACCATAACCTCCTGGTGGATTCAGAGGTGATCCCAACATGGTGAGGATAGTGCAAGAGTTACCCGTCATCCCTTGCTTTCCCGGTTGGCTCAATATAGTCCTTTGGGCCCAAAGTGAACATGCTTTACTCACCCAATCAATGAATAAATCAATAACATGGCTTTCTTGATTCAATACAATAACATGGCTTGCTTGCAATCATTTTAGATTTGGAAAACTATAGATATATAGACACATTTTGGCCGAAAACATCACATAAGGGTTGTACAGGTTCTATATAACTAGAAATTAAACCTCACCTGACGAGCAACGGAACGAAACAAGGATATAAAAAGTGCCCAAACGTCAATGATCTCCGCCCTGGAGAAAAACTGGACAAGAAAGGACATAACGGGAACTCGTGAGACGAGACTCAATATGAGCCCAAGTATGACGCACGACCATGCTCATGTAAATAAATAAACTAGCAATCAAGTGACATTTAGCATGTATTCAAAACAATTAACACCTAAGAGGTGAAATTAATATCAAGGAATCATGTATTCATATCATTCAATTATTTCAAATTCAATTTATATAAGACATGGAGTCACACAGTCACGTTTGAGCAACTAAGTACCAAGAAGTGTCCAATAGGAGCATGATTACCAATAAACCAAGTTTATAACTCATATAAGTCACATACGGGAGCCAAGGGAGTGAAAGAAATGAAATAAGAGAGGTTTTGGTGAAGTTGGGCAAAAGTCGACAATTTTCGGAAATGCACACACTGTAGAAAAACTGTAATAACTTGAGTTCTTGAAATTAGAATTGGGTTTTTCTTGTTGAGTATGAAACTAGACACAAATAACTTTCCGGTGATATATGGCTCGTTTTGTAGTTCAAAGTGAGGAGGAAATGGCGTAAGCTTGAACTTAAGTGAATGCAGTTTATCGGTGAAGTGGCGACACCAAAAATAATTGATCATATCTCACAAATGAGAAGAGATATTGAGTTGATTCCAATTCGATTTTGTTGTAAACTTCAATAGGTTTTTGTTGGTTAAAAAATCAGGTCAATCAGAGTTCAGATGAGAGTGTCGCGGATGTGAAAAAATTGTACTGAAAAGCAATCGCTGCCGCGACTGAAAATTAGCAAACTTTCGAATTGTTTGTCGCGGTCACGAAACGGTCGCGGGCGCGACCTCCAATTTCAGCAGTAGCGAAAGGCTTCGAAAAAACAGGGCAAGTTTCGAATTTTGGCTCCCAATCCATACCAACACCAATCCAAGGCAAGAATCAACTCAAAACTAACATATAACATACCTATAACTCATATATATCAAGTAAGTACCATTTAATCCAAGGAAACATGCTTAAATCATCATGAACTTCATCATCAACCAAGTATGAACTCATCATATGACTTCATAATTTCCAAAAATTCAAGCATCAATTCAATTGTAAGGCATAAAATCATGCTTCCAACATCAAATAATCAAGCTAACATGCTCAATTCCTAAACCTAGCTTCAATTCATAATTCGAGAAATCCCCCAAATATCTCATCTATACCTTGAAATGAAGAAAGAGGAGAAGAGATGAAGTTGGATGATGATGATGCTTCAAAGTATGCAATTTTCCCCTTGAATCTAGCTTGAAAATTGATAAATCCTCTTCTTCTTCCTTTGGTGTTTGGACCGTGAGAATGGAAGAAATATATGCATGTGTGTATATATGAAATATGGTGAAAATGAAATGTAGGAGACAACTTATATATTTGCATGATTCTTCCACTAAATAAGATGACAAGGAACATTTTGCACTTAGGTCCCTAAGCTTTCTAAGTCATGCAATAAATCATCACATTTAAATAAAGGATAAATTAGGGACACATATAAGCAATTAGTCACGTTCGGCATTTAATTCACGTAACAATTAAATCCAATTTGTGCAAGAATTCTCAAATTGATATGATTTCATATAATTTCCCGTCAACATGTTGAAATATAATTCATATTATTATCATGAAGTGTAGGAAATTAAGAAATGAAAGAACTAAAACAGATCCTAACACTCAAAACTCACACGTGGCGTACGTACCTGAATAACTTGAAAATCGGGGCGTTACAATTCTCTCCCCCTTAAGAGGATCTGGTCCCCAGATCCACTATCTCGAATTCCTGGAATTTTAGTAACTCTCCCGTGTTCATCCCAGGCGGGTTAGCAACTTCCCGTCAGGGATTAGTTCGGAAGATCTTCAATCAACAAAATTCCTCCAAGTGTTATTAAGTCACGACCCTCACTTACCGGAAGCTACACATTCGAAAGAAAATCTAATTTGCGCTAGAACAAGTTTCAACAAGTAACAAATAATGATGAGAGAGACCCGTCTCTCCAACAAGCAATGAGAGAACCCCGTCTCTCAACCAATGAGAGCACCCTGTCTCTCGAACACCGATGAGAGAATCCCCGTCTCTCACGCAAATAAAATAAATAAATTCCAAAAGAACAATTAGATAATTATTCACTCAGTTATTACGTAAGGAGCAGATAAAAAATATCAATTACCATTTATATGGAAGCAATTAACAAATATCTAGAAATCATATACAGTAATTATAAAACACTTGATGCGCGTGATATGCATGGTTAAGTGTACCGTTCACCGTGGATTGAAATTCTTGCATTATAACAATTTGGTTGAATATTTGATTCCATTTTCAACCTCGGTTAAATTGACTCCCACGTCGTTCTCTTCCTTGTAGGGTTCTCACCTTTGACCAAAATATACTTAATCAACTCGTAGAAGTCATTGTCTTACCCATTTTCATCAAATTTCTATTAATTTCAGCTTGGCTCCCAACACTCCTCCTTATGGTTTTAGAAGTCCCTATTTTGAGAAACTTTGGATGCACGAGACTTAAGATGTTGAGGACTTCTTTCACATGGTTCCTATAGAGGGTTCTCGAAAGAACCATTTTTTTTTTCTTGGAATTTTCAACTCTCACAAGTGAAGTACAAACATCGGCTTTAAGTTGATCCCCAGCCTCTAATTTGTTCTTTCCTTCTTGGTCCACACTTTTCGATCCAATTATTTCCTTATTATACTTCGATTGTGTTTCGGTTGAAGTAATGCTTGATAAATGAAGTGGGGAGAGTTCCTATCAAGAAAATACTTAAAATGCATGGTGGGTTAAGATGCCGATGCACGTATCACACTTGTAAGTAATTAAAGATGCGACACATTGGAGCAATTATATTAATTAAAGATGTACATATAAATAAAAGATGTTTTAAATAATTTTTAACAATGTACTTAACACATCAAGTATGCAATCTCGGATAACAATTACGATAACATACATAAATATGAGTCAAATTAAATTAATGTAAGATATGATGCACGTGCTTATGAATGTATTGAACCTGCCACCATAGTTGTGGTAACTTATCCCGTCACTTATTCCTTGATTGTTGAATTGCAAGCCCGTTTCGAATTGTTGCTCATCTCTCATTTTTCCACGGTCTTCTAAATTTTCAAAATTCCCCGGCATCAACTTATACATTTCCATGACTTGAATTTGAAATTTCTGAAACCCAATTCTTTCCCGATTATCGATGTCTAAGTGTTTCTCGACCTTCACCCCAACTAATTCCTTAATGTAAAACTTGTATGTCTTTGTGGTTCAAGATTGTGATTCTTGGCCCCAATGAAGTTGGTTTTTTTTTTTTTTTTTCCCGAAGAGTCAATCTCAAAAATTTGTTCTAGTCCTCACTATAGTTGGTAATTTCATCAAAACTTCCTCAATTCATCCTTTCTGAGTTCAAGTAATCAAATGAACTCACCTTCCCATGGCTTACTCCTGAGCATGAAATTTTCCTCCTACTATTTTTTATCTTTCTTTATCGTTCCCATTTGTTATTTCATATTTTTCTAATTCAAGCCCACACTATGACAATTCCACTTGAATCTGGAAAAATTACTCCGTTTATCTGAAGATAAAACCTCTAGTAGCTTGGCTTCCCGTAAACTTGAAATCATCGATTCTCTTTATCATCAATTCACTCTTTCTTAGTATCTTTATCCTTTTTGCATCGATCTACCCCGAGCTTTAGTTATTCCCATCTTTTTCCTTCGCTTCTTTCCCAAATTAGATGATCTTCATTGTTATCAACTCGGAATCTAGCTTACCATGAATTCCCTTGAGAGTCATCGCTTCTTTAGTGTCCGAACCTCACATCTAACCACCTTCAAGATTTTCCATTCCATTCCTAGATTAAGTATTTTCATGGAATTCGGCCGACTAACCTTTGCAAAGTAGTCATACGTATTGGTCCTAAGTGTTGCAAACATCCTACATCCTACTTCTACCTCTTTGAATACTTACAAATTCCACAACCCTTTTTTTTTTTTTTTGAATTGATCATCTATTCCGAATTCAACCACGCTAGCCGTAGTCTCGGTTAAAAATGATCATGAATCCTAATTCCTATAAGTAATCCCGGTACATTTCCTACACCTTTCCACGGTTGAAAATAGGGCTGGAGAGGGATCATTATTGAGGTAGAAAGTGGTCGTGGTTTGATATCATCTTTGCAACCTATAAATTATAACTCATTTGGAAATAAATGCATGGGGTTAAAGCATGCTCATATCACATAGTTGTCACCAACAACAGGAATTTGATGCAAAATGCAATAACTAATTCAACAAAATTGACAATAGAACACATTGGACATGTACATCTTTAAGCAATGTAAGGTCAATTAATCAACAATTATGGACAAGAATTAATACAATGCTCAAGTTATCAAGTAATCCAAGTAATTCAAAGGATTCAAGTAATCAGATAATTTCAAATAAAATGCAAGACTCTCAAGTTGATAATTAATTTCATATGCCTTACGACCTGGACTCACAAGACATGACACTAGAACCTTAGTTTTGCAACCGGGCTCTCATACCACCTTAGGATGTAGCACCCGGAACGCTAGGTAGCCACATCCCCCGCACTATAGTTCAATCCACATATGGAACGAGCACCCATACATGAATCAAGCCTATACCGAACGGAAGACAATAAAAGAAAGACTCACTAGCTAGACAGGCCTAACCCTCAATTAAATACAAACATGCATAACCAATAAACGGAAGCGTAATATACATTCATGTCCTTAACATCTTTCAAGGTCATTTCCATCATCCCCATATATATCATATCGATTTTCCAAACAAAAGTCATAATATACCTAGATACCAAGATACAAAACAACATATAAATATGCTGCATAAGTACATGAAAATGAGAAAGACAAGTGCTAGACCCAAAACATAAGACCAACTCAATCCCGCCTAGCACTCAACCTGTAAAACTGAAAATGTGAGGTGTCAGTCTATGAAAGACTGAGTGAGGGGTTCATATATATAAGCGCAATTACCATGCAAGCTTTAATCTCGGGTAAGGTTTTATAAAAGAAACAATATAAGTTCAAGAATAGAATATTTTCTCGCCCGAGATTACAACTAATCCAATTTAACAATTTCAATCAATTTAATTCCATCAATCAGTGGCCCGACGAGTGAGGACAATCTCCAACCTTTCTCCCAATAGTAAACAATATATACTTTAGTTTACATTTAAGGGTGATCATGCAATTCATTACAGTGCACAAGTAGCAGTTTCATGAACCCTTTTTCCTCCGGGTGATGGTGGGCTTGCAAGACCCAACCATCCAATCATGGTGTACGTCGGGAACATGACTTCCACGTACGGGATTTCTTCCTCCACCATAACCTCCTGGTGGATTCAGAGGTGATCCCAATATGGTGCGGATAGTGCAAGAGTTACTCGTCAACCCTTGCTTTCCTGGTTGGCTCAATATAGTACCTTCGGGCCCAAAGTGAACATGCTTTACTCGCCCAATCAATCAATAAATCAATAACATGGCTTTCTTGATTCAATACAATAACATGGCTTGCTTGCAATCATTTTAGATTTGGAAAACTATAGATATATAGATACATTTTGGCCGAAAACACCACATAAGGGTTGTACAGGTTCTATATAACTAGAAATTAAACCTCACCTGACGAGCAACGGAACGAAACAAGGATATAAAAAGTGCCCAAACGGTCAATGATCACCGCCCTGGAGAAAAACTGGACAAGAAAGGACATAACGGGAACTCGTGAGACGAGACTCAATATAGCCGAAGTATGACGCACGGCCATGCTCATGTAAATAAATAAACTAGCAATCAAGTGACATTTAGCATGTATTCATACCAATTAACACCTAAGAGGTGAAATTAATATCAAGGAATCATGTATTCATATCATTCAATTATTTCAAATTCAATTTATATAAGACATGGAGTCACACAATCACGTTTGAGCAACTAAGTACCAAGAAGTGTCCAATAGGAGCATGATTAGCAATAAACCAAGTTTATAACTCATATAAGTCACATACGGGAGCCAAGGGAGTGAAAGAAATGCAATAAGAGAGGTTTTGGTGAAGTTGGGCAAAATTCGACAATTTTCGGAAATGCACACACTGCAGAAAAACTGTAATAACTTGAGTTCTTGAAATTAGAATTGGGTTTTTCTTGTTGAGTATGAAATTAGACACAAATAACTTTCCGGTGATATATGGCTTGTTTTCTAGTTCAAAGTGAGGAGGAAATGGCGTAAGCTTGAACTTAAGTGAATGCAGTTTATCGGTGAAGTGGCGACACCAAAAATAATTGATCATATCTCACAAATGAGAAGAGATATTGAGTTGATTCCAATTGGATTTTGTTGTAAACTTCAATAGGTTTTTGTTGGTTAAAAAATCAGGTCAATCAGAGTTCGGATGAGAGTGTCGCGGATGTGAAAAAATTGTACTGAAAAGCAATCGCTGCCGCGACTGAAAATTAGCAAACTTTCGAATTGTCTATCGCCGTAACGAAACGGTCGCGGGCGCGACCTCCAATTTCAGCAGTAGCGAAAGGCTTCGGAAAAACAGGGCAAGTTTCGAATTTTGGCTCCCAATCTATACCAACACCAATCCAAGGCAAGAATCAACTCAAAACTAACATATAACGTACCTATAACTCATATATATCAAGTAAGTACCATTTAATCCAAGGAAACATGCTTAAATCATCATGAACTTCATCATCAACCAAGTATGAACTCATCATATGACTTCATAATTTCCAAAAATTCAAGCATCAATTCAATTGTAAGGCATAAAATCATGCTTCCAACATCAAATAATCAAGTTAACATGCTCAATTCCTAAACCTAGCTTCAATTCATAATTCGAGAAATCCCCCAAATATCTCATCTATACCTTGAAATGAAGAAAGAGGAGAAGAGTTGAAGTTGGATGATGATGATGCTTCAAAGTACGCAATTTTCCCCTTGAATCTAGCTTGAAAATTGATAAATCCTCTTCTTCTTCCTTTGGTGTTTGGACCGTGAGAATGGAAGAAATATATGCATGTGTGTATATATGAAATATGGTGAAAATGAAATGTAGGAGACAACTTATATATTTGCATGATTCTTCCACTAAATAAGATGACAAGGAACATTTTGCACTTAGGTCCCTAAGCTTTCTAAGTCATGCAATAAATCATCACATTTAAATAAAGGATAAATTAGGGACACATATAAGCAATTAGTCACGTTCGGCATTTAATTCACGTAACAATTAAATCCAATTTGTGCAAGAATTCTCAAATTGATATGATTTCATATAATTTCCCGTCAACATGTTGAAATATAATTCATATTATTATCATAAAGTGTAGGAAATTAAGAAATGAAAGAACTAAAACAGATCCTAACACTCAAAACTCACACGTGGCGTACGTACCTGAATAACTCGGAAATCGGGGCGTTACAATTCTCTCCCCCTTAAGAGGATCTGGTCCCCAGATCCACTATCTCGAATTCCTGGAATTTTAGTAACTCTCCCGTGTTCATCCCAGGCGGGTTAGCAACTTCCCGTCAGGGATTAGTTCGGAAGATCTTCAATCAACAAAATTCCTCCAACTGTTATTAAGTCACGACCCTCACTTACCGGAAGCTACACACTCGAAAGAAAATCTAATTTGCGCTAGAACAAGTTTCAACAAGTAACAAATAATGATGAGAGAGACCCGTCTCTCCAACAAGCAATGAGAGAACCCCGTCTCTCAACCAATGAGAGCACCCTGTCTCTCGAACACCGATGAGAGAATCCCCGTCTCTCACGCAAATAAAATAAATAAATTCCAAAAGAACAATTAGATAATTATTCACTCAGTTATTACGTAAGGAGCAGATAGAAAATATCAATTACCATTTATATGGAAGCAATTAACAAATATCAAGAAATCATATACAGTAATTATAAAACACTTGATGCGCGTGATATGCATGGTTAAGTGTACTGTTCACC
Source organism: Lantana camara (assembly GCA_037501455.1). NCBI lineage: Eukaryota > Viridiplantae > Streptophyta > Magnoliopsida > Lamiales > Verbenaceae > Lantana > Lantana camara. The sequence goes on from CM074859.1 coordinate 46,865,115, forward strand.
GTGGATTGAAATTCTTGCATTATAACAATTTGGTTGAATATTTGATTCCATTTTCAACCTCGGTTAAATTGACTCCCACGTCGTTCTTTTCCTTGTAGGGTTCTCACCTTTGACCAAAGTATACTTAATCAACTCGTAGAAGTCATTGTCTTACCCATTTTCATCAAATTTCTATTAATTTCAGCTTGGCTCCCAACACTCCTCCTTATGGTTTTAGAAGTCCCCATTTTGAGAAACTTTGGATGCACGAGACTTAAGATGTTGAGGACTTCTTTCACATGGTTCCTATAGAGGGTTCTCGAAAGAACCATTTTTTTTTTCTTGGAATTTTCAACTCTCCCAAGTGAGGTCCAAACATCGGCTTTAAGTTGATCCCCGGCCTCTAATTTGTTCTTTCCTTCTTGGTCCACACTTTTCGATCCAATTATTTCCTTATTATACTTCGATTGTGTTTCGGTTGAAGTAATGCTTGATAAATGAAGTGGGGAGAGTTCCTATCAAGAAAACACTTAAAATGCATGGTGGGTTAAGATGCCGATGCACGTATCACACTTGTAAGTAATTAAAGATGCGACACATTGGAGCAATTATATTAATTAAAGATATACATATAAATAAAAGATATTTTAAATAATTTTTAACAATGTACTTAACACATCAAGTATGCAATCTCGGATAACAATTATGATAACATACATAAATAGGAGTCAAATTAAATTAATGTAAGATATGATGCACGTGCTTATGAATGTATTGAACCTGCCACCATAGTTGTGGTAACTTATCCCGTCACTTATTCCTTGATTGTTGAATTGCAAGCCCGTTTCGAATTGTTGCTCATCTCTCATTTTTCCACGGTCTTCTAAATTTTCAAAATTCCCCGGCATCAACTTATACATTTCCATGACTTGAATTTGAAATTTCTGAAACCCAATTCTTTCCCGATTATCGATGTCTAAGTGTTTCCCGACCTTCACCCCAACTAATTCCTTAATGTAAAACTTGTATGTCTTTGTGGTTCAAGATTGTGATTCTTGGCCCCAATGAAGTTGGTTTTTTTTTTTTTCCCGAAGAGTCAATCTCAAAAATTTGTTCTAGTCCTCACTATAGTTGGTAATTTCATCAAAACTTCCTCGATTCATCCTTTCTGAGTTCAAGTAATCAAATGAACTCACCTTCCTATAGCTTACTCCTGAGCGTGAAATTTTCCTCCTACCATTTTTTATCTTTCTTTATCGTTCCCATTTGTTATTTCATATTTTTCTAATTCAGCCCCACACTATGACAATTCCACTTGAATCTGGAAAAATTACTCCGTTTATCTGAAGATAAAACCTCTAGTAGCTTCGCTTCCCGTAAACTTGAAATCATCGATTCTCTTTAACATCCGCCAATTTCAACTTATTTCTTTTCTAAATCCCGAAGTATTTCAATTCACTCTTTCTTAGTATCTTTATCCTTTTTGCATCGATCTACCCCGAGCTTTAGTTATTCCCATCTTTTTCCTTCGCTTCTTTCCCAAATTAGATGATCTTCATTGTTATCAACTCGGAATCTAGCTTACCATGAATTCCCTTGAGAGTCATCGCTTCTTTAGTGTCCGAACCTCACATCTAACCACCTTCAAGATTTCCCATTCCATTCCCAGATTAAGTATTTTCATGGAATTCGGCCGACTAACCTTTGCAAAGTAGTCATACGTATTGGTCCTAAGTGTTGCAAACATCCTACATCCTACTTCTACCTCTTTGAATACTTACAAATTCCACAACCCTTTTTTTTTTTTTTTGAATTGATCATCTATTCCGAATTCAACCACTCTAGCCGTAGTCCCGGTTAAAAAAGATCATGAATCCTAATTCCTATATGTAATCCCGGTACATTTCCTACACCTGTTTGATATCATATTTGCAACCTATAAATTATAACTCATTTGGAAATAAATGCATGGGGTTAAAGCATGCTCATATCACATAGTTGTCACCAACAACAGGAATTTGATGCAAAATGCAATAACTAATTCAACAAAATTGACAATAGAACACATTGGACATGTACATCTTTAAGCAATGTAAGGTCAATTAATCAACAATTATGGACAAGAATTAATACAATGCTCAAGTTATCAAGTAATCCAAGTAATTCAAAGGATTCAAGTAATCAGATAATTTCAAATAAAATGCAAGACTCTCAAGTTGATAATTAATTACATATGCCTTACGACCTGGACTCACAAGACATGACACTAGAACCTTAGTTTTGCAACCGGGCTCTCATACAACCTTAGGATGTAGCACCCGGAACGCTAGGTAGCCACATCCCCCGCACTATAGTTCAATCCACATATGGAACGAGCACCCATACATGAATCAAGCCTATACCGAACGGGAGACAATAAAAGAAAGACTCACTAGCTAGACAGGCCTAACCCTCAATTAAATACAAACATGCATAATTAATAAACGGAAGCGTAATATATATTCATGTCCTTAACATCTTTCAAGGTCATTTCCATCATCCCCATATATATCATATCGATTTTCCAAACAAAAGTCATAATATACCTAGATACCAAGATACAAAACAACATATAAATATGCTGCACAAGTACATGAAAATGAGAAAGACAAGTGCTAGACCCAAAACATAAGACCAACTCAATCCCGCCTAGCACTCAACCTGTAAAACTGAAAATGTGAGGTGTCAGTCTATGAAAGACTGAGTGAGGGGTTTATATATATAAGCGCAATTACCATGCAAGCTTTAATCTCGGGTAAGGTTTTATAAAAGAAACAATATAAGTTCAAGAATAGAATACTTTCTCGCCCGAGATTACAACTAATCCAATTTAAGAATTTCAATCAATTTAATTCCATCAATCAGTGGCCCGACGAGTGAGGACAATCTCCAACCTTTCTCCCAATAGTAAACAATATATGCTTTAGTTTACATTTAAGGGTGATCATGCAATTCATTACAGTGCACACGTAGCAGTTTCATGAACCCTTTTTCCTCCGGGTGATGGTGGGCTTGCAAGACCCAACCATCCAATCATCGTGTACGTTGGGAACATGACTTCCACGTACGGGATTTCTTCCTCCACCATAACCTCCTGGTGGATTCAGAGGTGATCCCAACATGGTGCGGATAGTGCAAGAGTTACTCATCAACCCTTGCTTTCCCGGTTGGCTCAATATAGTACCTTCGGGCCCAAAGTGAACATTTTTTACTCGCCCAATCAATCAATAAATCAATAACATGGCTTTCTTGATTTAATACAATAACATGGCTTGCTTGCAATCATTTTAGATTTGGAAAACTATAGATATATAGATACATTTTGGCCGAAAACACCACGTAAGGGTTGTACAGGTTCTATATAACTAGAAATTAAACCTCACCTGACGAGCAACGGAACAAAAGAAGGATACAAGAAAGTGCCCAAACGGTCAATGATATCTGCCCTGGAGAAAAACTGGATAAGAAAGGAAATAACGGGAACTCGTGAGACGAGACTCAATATGAGCCCAAGTATGAAGCACGACCATGCTCATGTAAATAAATAAATTAGCAATCAAGTGATATTTAGCATGTATTCAAACCAATTAACACCTAAGAGGTGAAATTAATATCAAGGAATTATGTATTCATATCATTCAATTATTTCAAATTCAATTCATATAGGGCATGGAGTCACAAATAACGTTTGAGCAACTAAGTACCAAGAAGTGTCAAATGGGAGCATGATTAGCAATAAACCAAGTTTATAACTCATATAAGTCACATACGGGAGCCAAGGGAGTGAAAGGAATGCAATAAGAGAGGTTTTGGTGAAGTTGGACAAAAGTCGACAATTTTCGGAAATGCACACACTGTAGAAAAACTAGAATAACTTGAGTTCTAGCAATTGTAATTGAGTTTTTCTTGTTGCTTATGAAACTAGATACAATGACCTTTCCGGTGATATATGGCTCGTTTTCTAGTTCAAAGTGAGGAGGAAATGGCGTAAGCTTGAACTTAAGTGAATGCAGTTTATCGGTGAAGTGACGACACCAAAATGAATTGATCATATCTCACAACTGAGAAGAGATATTGCGTTGATTCCAATTGGAGTTGTTCTGGACTTCAATAGGTTTCCGTTGGTTTAAAAATCAGTTCAATCGGAGTTCGAGTGAGGGTGTCGCGGCTGTGACAAAATTGTACTGCAAAGTAGTCGCGGCCGCGATTGAAAATTAACCAACATTTGAATTGTTGGTCGAGGCCGCAACCAAAAATGGTCACGAAACGGTGACGGGCGCGACCCCCAATTTCAGCAGTAGCGAAAGGCTTCAGAAAAATAGGGCAAGTTTTGAATTTTGGCTCCCAATCCATACCAACACCAATCCAAGGGAAGAATCAACTCAAAACTAACATATAACTTACCTATAACTCATATATATCAATTAAGTACCATTTAATCCAAGGAAACATGCTTAAATCATCATGAACTTCATCATCAACCCAAGTATGAACTCATCATATGACTTCATAATTTCTAAGAATTCAAGCATCAATTCAAGTGTAAGGCATAGAATCATGCTTCCAACATCAAATAATCAAGTTAACATGCTCAATTCCTAAACCTAGCTTCAATTCATAATTCAAGAAATCCCCCAAATATCTCATCTATTCCTTGAAATGAAGAAAGAGGAGAAGAGATGAAGTTGGATGATGATGAGGCTTCAAAGTATGCAATTTTCCCATTGAATCTAGCTTGAAAATTGATAAATCCTCTTCTTCTTCCTTTGGTGTTTGGACCGTGAGAATGGAAGAAATATATGTATGTGTGTATATATGAAATATGGGGAAAATGAAATGTAGGAGATAACTTAGATATTTACATGATTCTTCCACTAAATAAGATGACAAGGCACTTTTTGCACTTAGGTCCCTAAGCTTTCTAAGTCATGCAATTAAATCCTCACATTTAAATAAAGGATCAATTAGGGACACATATAAGCAATTAGTCACGTTCGGCATTTAATTCACGTAACAATTAAATCCAATTTGTGCAATAATTCTCAAATTGATATGATTTCATATAATTTCACGTCAACATGTTGAAATATAATTCATATAATTATGATGAAGTGTAGGAAATTAAGAAATGAAAGAATTAAAACAGATCCTAATACTTAAAACTCACACGTGGCGTGCGTACCTGAATAACTCAAAATTCGGGACATTAAAATTCTCTCCCCCTTAAGAGGATCTGGTCCCCAAATCCACTGTCTTGAATTCCTGGAATTTTAGTAACTCTCCCGTGTTCATCCCACGCAGGTTAGCAACTTCCAATCAGGGATTAGTTCGGAAGATCTTCAATCAACAAAATTCCTCCAAGTGCTATTAAGTCACGACCCTCACTTACCGAAAGCTACACACTCGAAAGAAAATCTAATCTGCCAATAGAACAAGTTTCAACAAGTAACAAGTAATGATGAGAGAGCCCCGTCTCTCCAACAAGCAGTGAGAGAACCCCGGCTCTCAATCAACGAGAGCTGTAATGCCCCTACCCGTACTGGAACATGAGGAGAGCGGTGTCTCAACCCCCGCACTGAAGCACCTCTCAAGTAATGGTGTGAGCCATCACTCAAGAAATACTCCAGCGAACGGTTGTCTATCTCGGAACTATACATGTATAACGATGTGGCTATGCAGCAGAAAAATCAGAGTATTTTAAAACTTTTCAAAACATGTGCGTGATGGCATGTAACAAGCAAGAACATATTGACCGTGCAAGAGAGACTTGGCATATTAGAACATATAACATATTCACATATAAGCACCGATATAGCAGAGTTCAAAATATCGGTTGCAGAGTAGCAGAAAGAGTATAATAAGGATAGTCAAGTATTCAGAAATATAAAGTGATGCATCCATAAAACATATGCAGGACACAACAAAGAGTAATACTAAGTCCTGACTGAAACAAAAATGATAATCTAGAGCTTCAAGATACCTCTAGACTGCGGCTGCACGACCTGAAACCACGAGGCAAGAAAACGGGAAAGGTATTAGTCAAAAGGAATAAGTGAGGGAATACTTTTAAAGAAAGTGCTGAGTGATAAAGAACTTGAAGTCTAGTTCAAAACTGTTAGTGCAAAGCTTTAAAGAAGAACTTGAAACAAATTCGATTGATAAAATTGTTTGAATGCAATGCTGTAAAAGAATATGAGTTTCAAAACTCTTTTTATGAATGCTATCACACTCGCACACATATGCTGTAGATGGTTCATAGTTCTTTCATAAAACGGGATAAGGGTAAAGTGAACTTTTCCAAAAATGAACCATCCTTTATGAAACAAAATTTTGCCCGCAAGCTAGGCTTCTCCATCCTTACTCCAGAAAACATGATTTCGTAGAGTATCGAACCGAGGTCAACAATAACTCCACACACAGTAGCGTATCGGACCAAGGTCAACAATACCCCACTCACATACAAACATGCACTATCCTCCACCGGTTGTCACTTCGGGGAGGTAGCCCTAGGCGACCTGCAAACATGTAATGGGAACAGATTTACTGTCCGTTCCCAGACAGATTGTCCTGACTTAACAAACCTCCTGTTAAAAGTCGGTGTCAATTGTCTAATTGTGGCGGCCGGTATTGGTGATGTCGTTGGCGCACACCTCCCGAACATCACCTCCACACATAATCGTCGGGCCCAAACCGTAAACTGTATGCTTGCATTTCAAGATTATCAATGACCAGAGTACCACTCCGGGTTCTAACTATAACACGTGAAACTGTCTGTAAACATATGATGCTGTCTGTAAAACATGTGATGCTGTCTGTAAAACATGTGAAACTATACTTTGAAAACATATGCAGATCATGTAACTGTCTTTGAACAAAAATGCAGAACCTTGGAAAACATATGCTGTAGATCAAGGTATACTATTAAAGTATGAATGATCCTGTCAAAAGAATTTCCCGATAACAGGGATAGTTCAAAACGAGGTTTAGCTTTGAATTTCAAAACATATGATATGATAGTATAATCGTCGTTCCAATTTGGAAACATTTTAACTTCACCTCACCTAATAGTAACAAAAGGTAGGTAGACAGATTACGCGGTGCCCTGGGGATCCCAGTGATCGACTACTCTTGTAGGTGGTGTACTAGAGTGAGCTTAAGAACTAAGACCCACTACTAACTAAGATGCACAAGAAATGCATGAAACATATGAACGAGGATCATATAACACAAGAGAGTAATACCATTTAAGGTATTCAAGAAAGGTAACACACAAAGGAATACGTTAAATTGAGTTACTCTTAATGTTGGACTATGATCTTACTATAATAGAGTAAGCTTTAGTCAATTTATGAATCCTATCTCAAACCTTAAGTTATGAAACAAGTCCTCGAAAGAAAACACATTTTAGACCCCGGATATGGAAACCCTAGGTGCAATTGTCTATTAAGAAAGCACAAGTTTTATTTCATTTTTACTATTCAAAAGCATTATTCAAAAGTACTATTCTAGATTACTATTCATAGTTACTATTCACATGTCGGGTCAAAGGGTCGGGTCAAACCCTTACTATAAAAACACACCCACACACACGACACATACACACACACCATGCACGTACACACATACACACACGGCATGCACACATACACACACCCTAATTAAATTATGATCTTGATTATAACCTATAGTTCCAAGTTCATGTCATTATAATCAAGTGTGATCTAGGTTAAAGGTATAACCTATGGCTAAGAGGTTCAATTAAGGCATAAGATCAAGTTATGAAACTCTATTCTATCTTAGGTTATAACATGTGACACTATTAAAGTGTATAACATATAATCAAGGCTCTAATCCATTAATCCATATCATATCATAAGCTCAAGTCATAATTCAAGAATCATGTAACCATATAAGAACATGTCTCAACATATATCATATCATATCATATATCATGTCATGAACCTTAGGCATGTAACATGTAATAATTTAATTCAATACCAACATGTAACAAGTTGTGACATAATTGAACATAGAATACTATTCCATTAGCTAACATGCAAGAATATAATCCAAATTCCATAATCATGCATCAATTATCATAATATAACAACCATATCACATGATCATAGCATATAATAGAGAATTCCATAACATATTCAAGCATATACTAAACAATTAAAACATATAAACATACATTCAAACATATCATGAAAACTATATAATAAATGCATAAAATAAAATCCTATATGGCTTAGGGAAGACCCTAAGACCCAACCTAAGCATAATATAAACATACCATAACGTAAAACATAAACTAAACTAAAACATAACATAAAACAAAACAACTAACGTAGCAAATGTGGGGGGTGGCCGACGGCCAAGAGGGGGAGAGAGGGAGAAGAAAGGGTGTTGTTAACACAACTTTGAGCAAGGAATGAAATGTATCTTGCCCTCTATTTAGTTGAAGAGAAGCCCCTCACATTGGAAATAAACTTGAGGTAAGGGTATGACAACAAAAGTGGGATATCTTCTCTTGGAAACTTTAGGCATATTAAAGCTAAAATGGGACTGTTGGGGGCGTATTTCGGTAATTCACCACCAAAACGTGAAGGTAAGTGTGTAACATCCCGACTGATCAGACTTTTCAGGTAACCTCTTATGTGCGCTATTTAATTATTATTTTAAGTGATTATGCGATATTTAATTGCTAACGTGGATTAATTGAAGTTATTTGAACTTAATTGCTTTGGTATGAATTTGTTTAACTTGAACGTTTAATTTTCCTTCACTTTGTATTTTGCTCGTTCTAGATTCGTATTTAATTCTGATTTTTGTGAATTCGTGATATGTGTTAATTATATGCTTTATGGACTCGGTTATGTGCTCGTTATATGTTTTGGCATTTGTTTTGGTTTCCTTTTTGGGTTCGTTTTGGAGTCGTGACCTAAAGGAGGCTAAAGAGCATTTAGCGCACCTTAGGTTCCGGGACGCGTACCTTGAGCTCGGGAATTCGGATTCGAATTCCGTCACCTCCGTTGAACTCGTTTCGACGATTTGGGTTTAATGGGACAAGCCTCCCATTTTTCTAAGCTCGTAACCTTCGAATTTCACCCGTAACGAGCCCCTTATGCTTGAGGGACATGTTTTGACCTAACCTAGCTTTGTGGGACCCTCTTAACCCAACCCAACCTTAACCTTGACATTGTATCCATGAGTTAAGCTCTCTCTTACCCTTTTTCTGCTGAAAATCGATCCATTCCCCCTCTCTCCCCCCCAAAACCGATCAGCCAAGCAAAGCAAGGAGGAAGAAGAAAACTCTTTATCCATTTTCTTGATTTTGAGCTCAAATCTTCACCCAAGCTTCTCAAATTTGAAAGGTGAGTTCATGGTTGTCATCTTCTCTCTTTTATGTGCTCTTAAGTTCATTTTCATGGTGGATTGATGAATTATGGCAAGCTTGTGAATAGTAGATGTTGGGAGATTTGTTGATCTTTGCTTCCATTCTTGTTTTCTTGAGATTTGTTGTTAATATTAGGCTCCTAGAACTTAATTCTTAGCATTTATTTCATTTCCTTGCTTGGTAGTTGGAGTATGAGTGTTTAGTTTAATTGGGGTTGCTGAGTTTGCCGTTTGTGCCGTCTTCGTTTTTCTGTACCGAGACACAGGGGTGTCTCGGCTTGCCCTTTGTTGGTGACACGGGCGTGTCACCTTTTGATTTCATTGTTCGTTTTCTGTACCGAGACACGGGGGTGTCTCGGTTTGCCTTTTCTTGGTGACACGGGCGTGTCACCTCCGGGTTTCTCTTGTTCGTTTTTCTGTACCGAGACACGGGGGTATCTCGGCTTGCCCTTCCAGGGGGGCACGGGCGTGTCCCCTAGGAACTCTAGTTTTTTGTCCGTCTTTGCTTGGTTTTGCTTCCTTTCCGTTGCTTCTTGTTGTTCCTTCTTGCCTCGTTTTGGTGTGTATGCATGACCAACTTGTTATATTTCGTGATAAGCCTTATGTTATGAATTTGTGCTTTGTTTTATCTCCTCGTTTATGATATATGACCGTATATGCATTGAATGCTCATAAATGATCTAAATGTGGATTCATTTCATATCATTTGCATCATAAACATACATACGCATGTACCGAACGTCAATGTGGTTCATATTGAGTCTAAGAGTGTTTCTTGTTGTTTGTCTTGTTCAGAGGATCTCCCTGTAGAGGACGAGCTTGCACCGTAGGTGTCCGGTTGTCACACTTTTGTCTCCACTTCGTTCGTTGACAAGGTGAGGTTTTGTTCTTTTAGTTAATCGGCCAACAACCCTACTTGATTTGAGGCCTCGCATGTGGATTGTAATGCCCCGATTTTCAGACAGTCAGGTACGCTCGACACGTGTGGGTTTCGAGCGTTAGGATTTTATTTTATTAATTTCGTTTAATTGATTTAAACGTGTTATATTAATTCTTATCAATTGTTTTCAACATGACTACGTGATAATTATGTGATATTCATTTCATTTTGAGAATCCTTGTGTGAATGGAATTTAATTGTTACATGAATTAATTGTCCAAGTTGATTTAATTGCCAAATTGTCCTTAATTGTTCAATTCCTTTTCTTTTGGGACCAAATTGCATGAAAGTTTTGTGGACCTAATTGCTCATTTTCCAAACTTGATACACTTAATTGCATAACTTATGAAGTTGGGGGATTAAATCATAAATATTGCATATTTCCCTAAATATACCGATATATGCATCTCCCTCTTTCTCACCATTTCATTCATCAAGAATCATCATCCTCTTTCTCTCGGTAATCACTCAAGGAAAAAGGGAAAAGGAGATTTCATCCTTTCAAGTCATGATCATGAAGGAGTTAGGAGTTTGGGAGTTTAATCATCCATTTCCATCATCTTCTCCCACTTATTTTCATCTCAAGGTATATATGTGATTCTTGATCATTTTTGAGATAGCTAGGGTTTGGGATTTATATGCTAGATGGATGAATGGAAGATGGAAGCATGATTATGTGATCCTAGGTTAAGTTATGGCATGATTTATTTATGAAATTCTTGAATATTTGAGCTTGAATGATCAATAGGAGCTTGAGCATGAAACTTGGAAATCTTGGTAGTATTGCATGGTTTACTTGTTTAAGTGTTATATTATCATTTCTTGAACATGGATGCATCATATTTCCAGAAATTAATAGCTTTGTTGGTCAAATTGGAATTCTTGTTGCTTTGTTGATCATTTCCGAGAGCTCCCCTGTTTTCTGCTCTGTTTTGAGCTTTCTGCTCAACGGGAACGGCCCTTCCCGTCCCCTTTGATTTCCCGGAATGGCCGTTCCCATCCTTTGAATGTTTTGGCCAGCGAGGCTGGGAACGGCCCTTCCCATTTTGGCCTAAAGCCGGAACGGCCGTTCCCGTCTTCAGCACTGTTACAGAAAATCACACAGCCAACTCTGCATTTATGTCATTCGTTCTAAATGACCGTTTACCCCTCAAACGTACTCGGATTGACCTGAATTTCGAACTGTAGAAACTAAATTGAGTATAAAGTATTCTCCAATTGGAATCACCTCAATATCATTTCTGGTTTATGAGATATATCCATTTTAATCTGGTGTCGCCACTCTACCGAAAATCTGCATTCACTCAACTTCGAGCTTACGCCATTTTCTCCTCACATGGAATTAGAATACGAGCCATATATCTTCGGAAAGGTGTATTTGTCTAGTTTTCTATCCAACAAACAAAACCCAATTCCAAATTCTATAACTCAAGATATTCCAGTTTTCCCACAGCTTGTACATTTCCGAAAACTGTCAACTTTCGCCAAACTTTGCCAAAACCTCTTTTCTCGCATTCCTTTCACTCTCTCGGCTCCCGTATGCGATTTATATGATTGGAATACTTGAATAATTGATGATTATATGGTTATTTGACATTTTATGGTCTTTTCTTACTTAAACTTAATTGTTAACTCCGTGCTTTATGTAAAACGAATTGGTATGATTGCATGCCTTAAATACGTGATCTCCGTGAAATTATTTGTCTTCTTGTAAATTGTTCCATTCCATTTATAAGTATCTATATGATCGGTATGTGCAAGTATACGTTTATTTCATACAAGAATATGTTCATGGTTACGCCGTGCGTCATATTTGGTACCATTGTCGAGTATTGTCTCACGAATGCATATATGTTCCCATTTCTTGTCCAGTTATTCTCCAGGGTGGAGATTGTGGATCATGAGCACGTTCACGCATTCACGAGTCATGTGTCGCCTGTCAGGTGAGGTTTAATTTCTAGTTATTTAGAACCCGTATAACCTTTACGTGGTTTTTGGCCAAAGGTATTTATATTTATAATTTCCTGAAACCTCTTATTATTCCAAGCATGTTATTGTTCATGAATCAAGCAAGTAGGTCATGTTAGTGTGCACCCAATCAAGCATGTCATGTCATGAAAGCATGTACCTGTGTTCTCCTGGCCAGGTTCTCCTTAGGGAGGGCGCTGGGCTGGTCTTCGGGCTGGTGGTTGTCCGTCCAACCACAGGAAGAACAATACCCTACCGTGTACCTGTGTTCTCCTGGCCAGGTTCTCCTTAGGGAGGGCGCTGGGCTGGTCTTCGGGCTGGTGATTGTCCGTCCAATCACAGGAAGAACAATACCGTATCGTGATCGTGTGTTCTCTTGGCCAGGTTCTCCCTAGTGAGGGCGCTGGGCTGGTCTTCGGGCTGGTGGTTGTCCGTCCAACCACAAGAAGAACAAAGACCTATCGTGTACCCGTATTCTCCTGGCCAGGTTCTCCTTAGGGAGGGCGCTGGGCTGGTTTTAGAGCTGGTGGTTGTCCGTCCAACCACAGGAGAAATAACCCTACCATGTTACAAGCCAGCCATGTAGTGATTGCATGCACTCCATTCCATGAACGTGTTATATGATTACACTACTGCATGATTGCACGATAATTGAATTGCGTGGTCACCTAATGATTAACAAACAAGTAAGCATGTTTATTGATTGCATGAAAAGGAACAAGTAATTAATATTGACCGTTGTATTCTCGGGCGAAGCTATATTGATATTGAACTCCTATATTTATCTTTTATAAATCTTTACCCGAGAATATGACGTGCATGTATCTGCGCTAATATGTATTTAAACCCCTCACTCGGTCTTCACAGACTGACACCTCCACCTTTCAGGTTACTACAGGCGCATGCTAGGCGGGAGTGGGTCGAGTCGAGTCCAGTTCATGTAGTCGTGTCCTCCGTGGTTCGTGCATTTAATTATTATTGTTATTGTTTAGTTGAAGATGATAATGTATTGATATGTAATTTTAGAATATATTTATTGGAAAAATGGAAATGGTTGGTAATAATAGTTTATGCTTCCGCTTTATTTTGTTACATTTAGTAGTAATCCCGCCTAGCCTATTGAATTATCGCATTGTCACCCGTTCGCTGTAGGTTGTTTCATGCACGGATCGCCCATTTCGTGTGTGGATTGACCTATAGTGCGGGGGTGTGGCACCTCCACGTGTCCGGGGTGCTACATCTGAGGTGGTATCAGAGCCCGGTTGCAAAACCGAGGTTCTCGTGTCGTGTCGTGCCAAGTCTAGGTCGTACGGCATAGGAATTACTTGACAAATTGAGAGTCTTGCATGTTACTTGAATGTCTTGATCTACTTGAACTCTCTGAATCGATTGAAATACTTGATAACTTGTACCTTGCATTAATTCATGCTATTGATTGCTAATTGGGTGACCTTGAATTGCTGGAAGTTTATGTGACCAACGTGGTTATATTAAATATTGATGAAATACTTGTTTCAATTTATATTAAATTCTTGTTATCAGCATCAATTATTTGCTCGACGTGTTTTATTCCAAGCATTGGTAAATTAATTGTTGTATTATATATTAAATTCTCGCTGGTATTAATTATATGACAATTACGTGACATGAACACGCTTCACCCACATGCATTTATTTGCAAAGCAAGTTGTGAGTGACAGGTCTTGGAAAGGTATGAATCAAGGCTGGAGGATTTGAAGACTTAAGAGACTGATCAACCGTTCGAACCAAGTTTGCAATTTGGTCAAACCAGGAATGGATACCGGAACCGAGCCCAACATTTCTGCGGTGCCAGGTTCTTCAATGCATTCATAAGCACGTGCATCAAAGCTATTAATTAATTGCTTCTCATTTGTAAATGTTGTTTTAATTGTATTTAAAACTTCCTACTTGATGTCTTGGATGCATGTTCAACTTATTTACATTATTTACCTTGCCTTACTTATAAGTATAGGTTCAAGTTGATATAATTGTTCTAATATGTTGCATTTTAAATTGATGGTAATATGAACATTGGCACTTTAATCATCATGCATTATTTATTGGTTATTGTCAATAGGCTTTCGGATGCTCTACACAATCTTTGCCCCTATTTCTACAACTTGAATTTAAAGAAGGGGTTTTGAAGTGTTGGGTATCAGGTTGGGATTGTGAGAAGTATTGGTTCGGAATTTAGTGGGAGCCGGGGTATGAAGTAAATATTGGGGAATTTTGGGAAACTGGAAATGGTGATAAGTTCAAGCAGATAAATGCTCAGTGGGTCTTTCAACCTTCAGGAATTTCTCAGCGTTTTGGGAATTCAGTAAGGGTAGGAGAAAGAACTTTCTTGTTTTGGATTAGGATGCTAGCTTGACAGATATCAACTTTAGAAGCAGTAGAGGGTAAATACACGACGCGGCATTTTCATGAATAGCAGAAGGGGTATAGGATATGGAAGAATTTTAAATATCAAATCAAAGTGGTGACAGTCAGGGAACTTCAAGTTGAATATGTTGATAACGGAAAGAATTAGAAGAGAATCATCAATCAAAATCTCGATTAATAACAAGTGGAACGAGAAAAAGGGGTACGGGAATCAAGTCAGCAGAGAAGCTTGCAAGTGAGAAAAGAACTTAGAAAATCTCCATTTTCTTAAGGGGGAGAGCCGGTCTGGAAGTAAACTTAAATCGGAAGCTAGGCAGCATTCAGAAGAGTTGGGAATTTTAAGAAAACCAATTCTTCCTGGAGTTCTCTATCGGAACCATGTGAAAGAAGTTTTCAATAATGGGGACCTTTCCTCCCTCTTACACAAAGAAAAGTCCCATCGTCAACAGTACCTTTGTGCCTTATTATCTTCCCGGAAGTAAGTACACCGTCCGCAGCTCTCCGATAGTCTCAGGATATCATTTGACTCAGTAAATAGAAAGGATTCACTTGGGTAATACTCGAAAGCGATCTTCAGTTTTAGTAGGTTAACTCCGACAAGAGTTTTCTTATGAAGTTATTACTTTTACCCTAGGGGTGCCTGTAAATGCACACCGTGCTTTCATCCGTGCTGTTGCCGTCGCCTCCATAAATATACCAGTTTACCATGAACACTTCAGAAAGATGGAAGACTGATTGATCCTCTCTTTCAAAACATTTCGTGGAACTGTGGGGCATGTTATCAAATTTCAGGGAGCAAAGGAAGACGTTTCGCTAGGACTTGATTTTTTTTCGGCATTTATGCAAGTGTGCTTGCTGAATTACTCCCACGGTATGACGACCTTGATTCCTCGATAGCAAAAATCCGCCTTGCCATTTACTAAGAGAATAAGAGCTCAACATTCGGATTTCAAATAAAGAGTGTAAGATCTTTGTTTCGGGAAAATGCTTCACTTCGATTACCAGGTCAAGGAAATAGAAAAATCTATTCTCTCTGTAAAACGGATCAAAGCTTGCTTGGAGCACAAAGATAGTCTTTTAAGCTTGAACGTACAATCATGACAGGAAACTCAGGGTTATTTTCATTTCAAGGTCTGAAAGTGAATGTGGAAATCAACCTAAGGAAAGTTCGGCCGGTAAATCTGAAATTCAGACGGGTATAAAGATGTGGTGATTAATGACGATTTACGGATTATGTTAGAAGATAGCACAAGGGCAGAGATGGTTATCAGAAATGGGAATATCAAATTGTAGTGGTACAAAGCGGGAAAATTTCAACTAAAGAATCTAGTATTTCACCGAATTAATCCAGTGCCAGAACTCCAATCCTCGGTGAACGGTACACCTAATCATGCATACCACGTGCATCATCATTTGATCATTATCATTATCTTGTTATTCTTGTACGTGATTCCTTGTTTATTATTAATTATTATTATTATTATTTCGTTGTTTTTGCATATGATTCCTTGATGGTTATTACTTGTTATGTGAACGATTATTTGCATAAGTGATAAATTTTATTTGATCCTTATGTGCTAATTGCAACTATTTATCTAAGTGCTCGCTTGAACTTTTATTTCGTGTGCGTGAGAGACGGGGATTCTCTCAGGGTTGTCAAGAGACGGGGCTCTCTTGTTATTTGCTCGGGAGACGGGGTTCTCTCGTTAATTGGTTGAGAGACGGGGCACTCTCGCCATTTTAATTACTTGGCAACTTGTTTTAGTGGAAGATTAGATTTTCTTACAAGTGTTTAGGCTCCGGAAAGTTGAGGGCCGTGATTTCACATCTTGGCGGATCTTGTGGATCAAAGACCTCTTTCAAACTAATCCCTGACGGGGAGTAACCCGCGTGGGATGAACATGTAAGAGCCAATTAAATTCCAGGAATTCAGGACAATGAATCCGAGGACGGATTCTCTTAAGGGGGAGAGAGTTGTAACGCCCCGATTTTCAGACAGTCAGGTACGCTCGACACGTGTGGGTTTCGAGCGTTAGGATTTTATTTTATTAATTTCGTTTAATTGATTTAAACGTGTTATATTAATTCTTATCAATTGTTTTCAACATGACTACGTGATAATTATGTGATATTCATTTCATTTTGAGAATCCTTGTGTGAATGGAATTTAATTGTTACATGAATTAATTGTCCAAGTTGATTTAATTGCCAAATTGTCCTTAATTGTTCAATTCCTTTTCTTTTGGGACCAAATTGCATGAAATTTTTGTGGACCTAATTGCTCATTTTCCAAACTTGATACACTTAATTGCATAACTTATGAAGTTGGGGGATTAAATCATAAATATTGCATATTTCCCTAAATATACCGATATATGCATCTCCCTCTTTCTCACCATTTCATTCATCAAGAATCATCATCCTCTTTCTCTCGGTAATCACTCAAGGAAAAAGGGAAAAGGAGATTTCATCCTTTCAAGTCATGATCATGAAGGAGTTAGGAGTTTGGGAGTTTAATCATCCATTTCCATCATCTTCTCCCACTTATTTTCATCTCAAGGTATATATGTGATTCTTGATCATTTTTGAGATAGCTAGGGTTTGGGATTTATATGCTAGATGGATGAATGGAAGATGGAAGCATGATTATATGATCCTAGGTTAAGTTATGGCATGATTTATTTATGAAATTCTTGAATATTTGAGCTTGAATGATCAATAGGAGCTTGAGTATGAAACTTGGAAATCTTGGTAGTATTGCATGGTTTACTTGTTTAAGTGTTATATTATCATTTCTTGAACATGGATGCATCATATTTCCAGAAATTAATAGCTTTGTTGGTCAAATTGGAATTCTTGTTGCTTTGTTGATCATTTCCGAGAGCTCCCCTGTTTTCTGCTCTGTTTTGAGCTTTCTGCTCAACGGGAACGACCCTTCCCGTCCCCTTTGATTTCCCGGAACGGCCGTTCCCATCCTTTGAATGTTTTGGCCAGCGAGGCTGGGAACGGCCCTTCCCATTTTGGCCTAAAGCCGGAACGGCCGTTCCCGTCTTCAGCACTGTTACAGAAAATCACACAGCCAACTCTGCATTTATGTCATTCGTTCTAAATGACCGTTTACCCCTCAAAGGTACTCGGATTGACCTGAATTTCGAACTGTAGAAACTACATTGAGTATAAAGTATTCTCCAATTGGAATCACCTCAATATCATTTCTGGTTTATGAGATATATCCATTTTAATCTGGTGTCGCCACTCTACCGAAAATCTGCATTCACTCAACTTCGAGCTTACGCCATTTTCTCCTCACATGGAATTAGAATACGAGCCATATATCTTCGGAAAGGTGTATTTGTCTAGTTTTCTATCCAACAAACAAAACCCAATTCCAACTTCTATAACTCAAGATATTCCAGTTTTCCCACAGCTTGTACATTTCCGAAAACTGTCAACTTTCGCCAAACTTTGCCAAAACCTCTTTTCTCGCATTCCTTTCACTCTCTCGGCTCCCGTATGCGATTTATATGATTGGAATACTTGAATAATTGATGATTATATGGTTATTTGACATTTTATGGTCTTTTCTTACTTAAAATTAATTGTTAACTCCGTGCTTTATGTAAAACGAATTGGTATGATTGCATGCCTTAAATACGTGATCTCCGTGAAATTATTTGTCTTCTTGTAAATTGTTCCATTCCATTTATAAGTATCTATATGATCGGTATGTGCAAGTATACGTTTATTTCATACAAGAATATGTTCATGGTTACGCCGTGCGTCATATTTGGTACCATTGTCGAGTATTGTCTCACGAATGCATGTATGTTCCCATTTCTTGTCCAGTTATTCTCCAGGGTGGAGATTGTGGATCATGAGCACGTTCACGCATTCACGAGTCATGTGTCGCCTGTCAGGTGAGGTTTAATTTCTAGTTATTTAGAACCCGTATAACCTTTACGTGGTTTTTGGCCAAAGGTATTTATATTTATAATTTCCTGAAACCTCTTATTATTCCAAGCATGTTATTGTTCATGAATCAAGCAAGTAGGTCATGTTAGTGTGCACCCAATCAAGCATGTCATGTCATGAAAGCATGTACCTGTGTTCTCCTGGCCAGGTTCTCCTTAGGGAGGGCGCTGGGCTGGTCTTCGGGCTGGTGGTTGTCCGTCCAACCACAGGAAGAACAATACCCTACCGTGTACCTGTGTTCTCCTGGCCAGGTTCTTCTTAGGGAGGGCGCTGGGCTGGTCTTCGGGCTGGTGATTGTCCGTCCAATCACAGGAAGAACAATACCGTATCGTGATCGTGTGTTCTCTTGGCCAGGTTCTCCCTAGTGAGGGCGCTGGGCTGGTCTTCGGGCTGGTGGTTGTCCGTCCAACCACAAGAAGAACAAAGACCTATCGTGTACCCGTATTCTCCTGGCCAGGTTCTCCTTAGGGAGGGCGCTGGGCTGGTTTTAGAGCTGGTGGTTGTCCGTCCAACCACAGGAGAAATAACCCTACCATGTTACATGCCAGCCATGTAGTGATTGCATGCACTCCATTCCATGAACGTGTTATATGATTACACTACTGCATGATTGCACGATAATTGAATTGCGTGGTCACCTAATGATTAACAAACAACTAAGCATGTTTATTGATTGCATGAAAAGGAACAAGTAATTAATATTGACCGTTGTATTCTCGGGCGAAGCTATATTGATATTGAACTCCTATATTTATCTTTTATAAATCTTTACCCGAGAATATGACGTGCATGTATCTGCGCTAATATGTATTTAAACCCCTCACTCGGTCTTCACAGACTGACACCTCCACCTTTCAGGTTACTACAGGCGCATGCTAGGCGGGAGTGGGTCAAGTCGAGTCCAGTTCATGTAGTCGTGTCCTCCGTGGTTCGTGCATTTAATTATTATTGTTATTGTTTAGTTGAAGATGATAATGTATTGATATGTAATTTTAGAATATATTTATTGGAAAAATGGAAATGGTTGGTAATAATAGTTTATGCTTCCGCTTTATTTTGTTACATTTAGTAGTAATCCCGCCTAGCCTATTGAATTATCGCATTGTCACCCGTTCGCTGTAGGTTGTTTCATGCACAGATCGCCCATTTCGTGTGTGGATTGACCTATAGTGCGGGGGTGTGGCACCTCCACGTGTCCGGGGTGCTACATGGATACGTATAATATATGGTAAATAAATGTATGATACTTATGTTGCGGGATTTGCCCCATTTGTTATAAGAGTTTCAAACGTTTTGTATAAGTATATAAGCTATTTTGCTTTTGTTTGAAAAGTTTAGTTTTTCGCAAGTGTGTGTGTGTGTAAGCGAGATGTGGCTTTGAAAGATAAGCTTTGAGATATGTTTGTGTGACTTTCGTGATATGTTTGGGCCCCGGAGTGTGGTATGGTAATCTCGGGACGGCCGAGGGGTCGCCGAGCTCTTCCATCAACACCTCCATTTGAGAGTCTCGCCCAACCTCGGGGAGGTTGAGGAAGGGTTTTTCTCTTGAGCCGGCAGAGGCAACCGCCGAAGGTTTCAAGGTAGTAATTAAACCTTGTCTCGTCTGTGTATGTGGATAGTGAGGGGCGATCAACCCTTCTATCAACCGGTGTTGGGGATGGATTCTGATTTGTTTTGTTTTGCTTTGATCTTTGTATTTGGAGGTTGGGTTTTGTATGACTCGTACTCGCCGAGTTGGTTTAGCTCCGTATGATCTATGGAACGAGAGTGGATTCTTAATTTACCTAAAACTTGGAGTTTGGCTTTTGGCCTTGTACCTTTGCTTTAACCTATTTATATCTATATCACGGGAATTATTTTGGCTTGCAAAAACCACTCTCGGTTCAAGGATTTTTTCGTTTTGATTAAATGCTTTGCTCTATATATATATATATATATCGGGTGCGTGAGTTAGCCCCCTCACTAGTCGCTAGGACTAACCCTCGTTGTTGTTTTTCCCCTTTTCCCTTTCTTTTGAGTTTGCAGGTTCTTCCGAGTCAAGCTAGGCGGTAAGTGTCTTTTGGGTTTACTTGTGGTATAGCTTGAGTCTTCATGCATCATAGTAGATTTCCTCTTCTTTTGCTTATGTAGTTTAAGATTATGTATTCGGTATATACTTATGCTCTTCTGGCCGTGATGGCATTGTATATTTTGTATATGATCGAGCTTGAATACTTAACCCTCCCCCATTTTGATATGTATATGTGATGATCTTGGGAATCATGTTTGGTATATGAATTGCTTCCGCTACTCTGATTTTAATTCTCGCAGTTCTTGAGGGTCTAGGCCGCCTAGCGAGGGTGTGAGTTTTGTGTGTCTCCCGTTCGCTATGGTTTGATACGGGTGCGAACTTCCATTTCGTTACTCGTGTTGGACCTTAGTGCGGGGGATGTGGCACCCTTCGCTCCAGGGGTGTTACATCCTTACGTGGTATCAGAGCCCTCGGTTGCAAAACCAGAGCTCTGGAGTCGTGTTGAGTCTGTCTAGGTCGTTCGGTATAGGAGTTTGTGATTATTTGCATTCATTTACATCTCTATGTGACTTAATTGTTTAAATTCTCGATAATTGATTTCATGATCATAAACTGAACCCCATGCATCGATATCTTCTTGATTTGCGAATTTTCAGGATGCCTCCAAGAAGGAGAGCAGATAGGGAGCAGACTCCTGATCTCAATCAACCCCCTCCACAAGTACCTCTACCTCCTCTGATGAATGCTGAGAATATCGTGCAGGCTCTTTTGAATCAGCTTCAGCAGAATCAAAGAGATAATCCACATTGGGAAGGACAAGGTGGGCAAGTAACTCTGGCCTTTAAGGAGTTCAGAAACAACAATCCACCTAAGTGGTATGGAGGAGATGATATCCAAGCCGAAGAGTGGTTGTCAGAAGTTGCGGGAATTTGGGAAATTTGCCCCGCTCCTTCGCATGAGAAAGCTGTTTGCACGGCCCGGTTTGTTCAAGGTCCCGCGTCCAATTGGCTCAAAGCTACAAGAGCCCGATTGGAAAGGAGTGGAGAAGAGTTTGATTGGGAAAGCTTTGTGAGAGAGTTTCGTCACAAGTATGTTCAACCAAGTGCTCGTGAGAGAAGACTTCAGCAATTTACAGAATTGAGGCAAGGGAACCATTCGGTTGAAGAGTATATTTTGGAATTTGAGAGACTTGCACCGTATGCTCCACATATCACCAATGAGGACACCTGGAAAGCCCGTAATTTCGTTCATGGCTTGAGATATGATATCCAAAACGCTCTTAAGGCTGCTACCGTGGATACGTGGGAAAAGGCTACGAGGAAGGCGATCAAAGTGGAAGCTAACAACACAAGATTGAGACCGACGTACTCTTCGGGCCAAGGTTCGAGCTCTAATTTGGGGAAGAGGCCTGCATCCTATGGTGGGCCTCCGGTCTTCAAACCCCAAGGTCCTACTACTTCAGTCAAGAAAGCTCGACCTCCGGTACCGGCGGCACCAGCTCTACCGGCCCCGATTCAATGTAGTTATTGCAAGGGTCCCAATCACACCGAGGAGAATTGCCGGAAGAAACTGAGAAGATGTTATAAATGTGGAGAGCCCGGTCATATGATTAACACTTGTCCTCAAGTGAGAGCACCTCAGCCTCGAGCCCCGCAGCCGTTGAATGTGATGCCTCCTAGAGCACCGATCCAAGCGAGAGCCTATGCTTTGGAGGGCGAGGAAGAGAATGTAGAGGTGGATGCCAACGCCGTGGTTGAAGGTACTATCCACATTCATGGCATTCCATTGCACGCATTGTTTGATCCGGGAGCAACGCATTCATTTATTGCTTCCCGGCTTGTTTCTACTCTTCCATTACCTGTTGTTTGCCTAGATGATTCTTTTATTGTTTCTTCTCCCCTTGGTGCTACTTTGGCTACGAATTGTGTTTACCGTGGTTGTCCGGTGGTTGTGGAAGATCAAGAGTATCCGGCATATTTGATCAAGATGCCGATCAAGAAGTATGGGGTGATTCTGGGAATGGACTGGTTGTACCGTTACCGAGCCATGATGGATTGTTTCGCTAAGAGAGTGACTTTGGGTTCTACAGTCTTTGCGGGTTAGAGGTTGAAGACCTGCCCGTTTATTTCCTTTATGGAAGCAAGTAGATTGTTCCGGGATGGTGCGTTGGGCTATGTGGCCTACCTTTTGAATAAGCCAAAGGATCAGGCCAAGCTCGAAGAGACGGAGATCGTGAAGGAATTCCCCGATGTGTTTTCGGAGAATTTGGGATCTTTACCTCCGGATCGGGACGTCGAGTTTGTAATAGATCTCTATCTCGGAGCAGAATCGTATGCGAAATCTCCCTATAGGATGGCTCCAGCCGAGTTGAAGGAGTTGAAGACGCAATTGGACGAGCTCTTAGAGTGTGGTTACATTCGCCCGAGCACTTCTCCGTGGGGTGCTCCGGTCCTGTTTGTAAAGAAGAAAGACGAGACTTTGCGAATGTGTATTGACTACCGTGAGCTGAACCGGTTAACGGTTAAGAACAAATACCCGCTTCCTCATATTGAAGAGTTGTTCGATCTCCTGCAAGGCTCGAGTGTTTATTCCAAGTTGGATTTAAGGCAAGGGTATTACCAATTGCGTATCCGGGAGGGAGATATACCAAAGACGGGTTTCAACACGAGATATGGGCATTTCGAGTTTGTGGTCATGCCTTTTGGTCTCACCAATGCCCCAGCCGCGTTTATGGATATGATGCACCGAATATTTCGGCCTTACCTCGATAAATTCGTGGTCA
The DNA here is from genome assembly GCA_037501455.1 of Lantana camara. Taxonomy (NCBI): domain Eukaryota; kingdom Viridiplantae; phylum Streptophyta; class Magnoliopsida; order Lamiales; family Verbenaceae; genus Lantana; species Lantana camara. The sequence continues at coordinate 46,888,608 of CM074859.1, forward strand.
TCTTTATAGATGATATTTTGGTGTATTCGAAGTCCGAGGAAGAGCACGCGGCATTTGAGTATTGTCTTGTCTACACTTCGGGAGCACAGATTGTTCGCCAAGTTCAGTAAGTGCGAGTTCTGGTTAGATCGAGTTTCCTTTTTGGGTCACTTCATTTCAGGGAATGGTATAGAAGTGGATCCGGCGAAGATCGAAACGGTTATGCTTTGGAAGCAACCTAAGAATGCCTCAGAAGTGAGAAGTTTTCTCGGGTTGGCAGGGTACTATAGGCTCATTGTGAAAGATTTCTCAAAGATTGCCTCCCCGTTGACCCGGTTAACTAAGAAAGAGGTGAAATTCGAGTGGGATGAGGCGTGTGAGAAGAGTTTCCAAACTCTTAAGGAGAGGTTGACTACTGCACCGGTTTTAACCCTACCCGAGGGTTCGGAAGGCTACTCAGTTTATACCGATGCTTCAAAGGAAGGTCTCGGTTGTGTTAATGCAGAATGGTAAGGTTGTAGCCTACGCCTCCAGGAAGTTAAAGGATCATGAGAAAAACTATCCCACTCATGACTTGGAACTCGCCGCGGTGGTGTTTGCTTTGATGAAATGGCGGCATTACCTTTATGGAGTTATTTTTGAAGTGTTCACCGACCACCAGAGTCTTAAGTATCTATTTACCCAGAAGGATTTGAACGTAAGACAGAGGAGATGGATGGAGACACTTGAGGATTATGATCGTAAGATTCAGTACCATCCGGGGAAAGCCAATGTGGTGGCGGATGCTTTGAGTAGGAAAGCGAATGTTTCAGGTTTGGAAGCAGGTTCTAGTAGACAAGGTTCAGTGATTCTGGTTTCAGAGGCTATTTTGGCTAATATCTCGGTTCAACCGGTTTTGAAGCAGAGATTGATAGAAGCTCAATCTGTGGATCCCGAGATTCAGAAATTGATAACTAAATCAAGGATTGATCCTGAAACCAAGTTTGGATTTGATGATTCAGGATTGTTCAGGTTCAAGGCTCGGGTTTGTGTTCCGGAAGATCTTAAGCAGTTGGTACTTGATGAAGCCCACAAGTCAGTGTATGCAGTACATCCCAGTACCACCAAAATGTACAAGGATCTAAGGACTTTATATTGGTGGAACGGCATGAAGAGAGACGTTGCTAACTATGTTAGAAGATGTCAAACATGCCAAGTGGTGAAAGCAAAACACCAGAAACCGGGAGGAACTCTCCAACCACTTCCAATACCCGAGTGAAAATGGGAGCAAGTGACAATGGACTTCGTGTCCGGCTTGCCAAGGACCAAAGGAGGTTCCGATGGAATTTGGGTGATCATTGATCGGTTGACGAAGTCGGCGCACTTTCTTAAGGTGAAGATGTCCGACAAGGTTCCTAAGTTGGCCCGGTTATATCGGAAGGAGATTGTTAGATTGCATGGTACTCCGGTCAGCATTGTTTCAGATAGAGATCCTCAGTTCACATCCAGTTTTTGGCAGGAATTACAGAAGTGTTTGGGGACGAAGCTTCAATTTAGTACTGCATTCCACCCACAGACGGATGGCCAGTCTGAAAGGCTAATAAGGTATCTCGAGGACATGCTTCGTGCTTGTGCCTTAGATTATCAGGATTCGTGGGATGAACAGTTGGATTTGATTGAGTATGCCTACAATAACAGCTTTCAGTCTTCTATCGGGATGGCACCGTATGAGGCTCTTTATGGAAGGAAGTGCCGATCCCCTCTCTTCTGGGATATAGATGAGTGAAGATGGACTAAAGATGGAAAGCTCGAGAGAGCTAAGAAGCCTAAGGAAATTTAAGATACCATTGAGAGGGTGAAAGTGATTAAACAGAGGTTGAAAGCAGCACAAGACCGGCAGAAAAGCTATGCAGATAGGAGAAGACGACCCTTAGAGTTTGAGAAAGGAGATAAGGTCTTTTTAAAGGCATCTCCTATAAAAGGGTATGCTCGGATTGGTAAAGGCGGGAAGCTTAACTCTCGCTACTTAGGCCCCTTTGAGATCCTTGATCGAGTTGGGGAAGTAGCCTACAGACTTGCTTTACCACCGAGTTTGACCGGGATTCACAATGTGTTTCATGTCTCTCAGCTTCGGAAACATTATCCCGATGAGTCTTCTATTCTTCCAGTTGAGAAATTTCAGTTAGAGCCGGATTTGACTTTTAAGAAGTATCCAGTTCAGGTGTTGGATCGGAAGATGCAAGAGTTGAGGAATAGACAGATCCCTCCTGTGAAAGTCTTGTGGCGTGATCAGGAATCCGAAGAAGCCACTTGGGAGACTGAGGCTAAGATGAAACAGTTGTATCCGGATCTTTTCAAGACCTCGCCTCGGACATGAGGACAGGTCCATTTGAAGGAGGGAGGTTTTTAATATCCCGACTGACCAGACTATTCAGGTAACCTCTTATGTGTGCTATTTAATTATTATTTTAAGTGATTATGCGATATTTAATTGCTAACGTGGATTAATTGAAGTTATTTGAACTTAATTGCTTTGGTATGAATTTGTTTAACTTGAACCTTTAATTTTCCTTCACTTTGTATTTTGCTCGTTCTAGATTCGTATTTAATTCAGATTTTTGTGAATTCGTGATATGTGTTAATTATATGCTTTGTGGACTCGGTTATGTGCTCGTTATATGTTTTGGTACTTGTTTTGGTTTCCTTTTTGGGTTCGTTTTGGAGTCGGGACCTAAAGGAGGCTAAAGAGCATTTAGCGCACCTTGGGTTCCGGGACGAGTATCTTGAGCTCGGGAATTCGGATTCGAATTCCGTCACCTCCGTTGAACTCGTTTTGACGATTTCGGTTTAATGGGACAAGCCTCACATTTTTCTAAGCTCGTTAAGACCTTCGAATTTCACCCGTAACGAGCCCCTTATGCTTGAGGGACATGTTTTGACCTAACCTAGCTTTGTGGGACCCTCTTAACTCAACCCAACCTTAACCTTGACATTATATCCACGAGTTAAGCTCTCTCTTACCCTTTTGCTGCTGAAAATCGATCCATTCCCCCTCTCTCTCTCTCCCAAAACCGATCAGCCAAGCAAAGCAAGGAGGAAGAAGAAAACTCTTTATCCATTTTCTTGATTTTGAGCTCAAATCTTCACCCAAGCTTCTCAAATTTGAAAGGTGAGTTCATGGTTGTCATCTTCTCTCTTTTATGTGCTCTTAAGTTCATTTTCATGGTGGATTGATGAATTATGGCAAGCTTGTGAATAGTAGATGTTGGGAGATTTGTTGATCTTTGCTTCCATTCTTGTTTTCTTGAGATTTGTTGTTAATATTAGGCTCCTAGAACTTAATTCTTAGCATTTATTTCATTTTCTTGCTTGGTAGTTGGAGTATGAGTGTTTAGTTTAATTGGGGTTGCTGAGTTTGCTGTTTGTGCCGTCTTCGTTTTTCTGTACCGAGACACGGGGGTGTCTCGGCTTGCCCTTTGTTGGTGACACGGGCGTGTCACCTTTTGACTTCGTTGTTCGTTTTCTGTACCAAGACACGGGGGTGTCTCGGTTTGCCTTTTCTTGGTGACACGGGCGTGTCACCTCCGGGTTTCTGTTGTTCGTTTTTCTGTACCGAGACACGGGGGTGTCTCGGCTTGCCCTTCCAGGGGGGCACGGGCGTGTCCCCTAGGAACTCTAGTTTTTCGTCCGTCTTTGCTTGGTTTTGCTTCCTTTCCGTTGCTTCTTGTTGTTCCTTCTTGCCTCGTTTTGGTGTGTATGCATGACCAACTTGTTATATTTCGTGTTAAAGCTTATGTTATGAGTTTGTGCTTTGTTTTATCTCCTCGTTTATGATATATGACCGTATATGCATTGAATGCTCATAAATGATCTAAATGTGGATTCATTTCATATCATTTGCATCATAAACATACATACGCATGTACCGAGCGTCAATGTGGTTCATATTGAGTCTAAGAGTGTTTCTTGTTGTTTGTCTTGTTCAAAGGATCTCCCTGTAGAGGACGAGCTTGCACCGTAGGTGTCCGGTTGTCACACTTTTGTCTCCACTTCGTTCGTTGACAAGGTGAGGTTTTGTTCTTTTAGTTATTCGACCTATAACCCTACTTGATTTGAGGCCTCGCATGTGGATACGTATAATATATGGTAAATAAATGTATGATACTTATGTTGCGGGATTTGCCCCATTTGTTGTAAGAGTTTCAAACGTTTTGTATAAGTATATAAGCTATTTTGCTTTTGTTTGAAAAGTTTAGTTTTCCGCAAGTGTGTGTGTGTGTAAGCGAGATGTGGCTTTGAAAGATAAGCTTTGAGATATGTTTGTGTGACTTTCGTGATATGTTTGGGCCCCGGAGTGTGGTATGGTAATCTCGGGACGGCCGAGGGATCGCCGAGCTCTTCCATCAACACCTCCATTTGAGAGTCTCGCCCAACCTCGGGGAGGTTGAGGAAGGGTGTTTCTCTTGAGCCGGCGGAGGCAACCGCAGAAGGTTTCAAGGTAGTAATTAAACCTTGTCTCGTCTGTGTATGTGGATAGTGAGGGGCGATCAACCCTTCTATCAACCGGTGTTGGGGATGGATTCTAATTTGTTTTGTTTTGCTTTGATCTTTGTATTTGGAGGTTGGGTTTTGTATAACTCGTACTCGCCGAGTTGGTTTAGCTCCGTATGATCTATGGAACGAGAGTGGATTCTTAATTTACCTAAAACTTGGAGTTTGGCTTTTGGCCTTGTACCTTTGCTTTAACCTATTTATATCTATATCACGGGAATTATTTTGGCTTGCAAAAACCACTCTCGGTTCAAGGATTTTTTCGTTTTGATTAAATGCTTTGCTCTATATATATATATATATATATATCGGGTGCGTGAGTTAGCCCCCTCACTAGTCGCTAGGACTAACCCTCGTTGTTGTTTTTCCCCTTTTCCCTTTCTTTTGAGTTTGCAGGTTCTTCCGAGTCAAGCTAGGCGGTAAGTGTCTTTTGGGTTTACTTGTGGTATAGCTTGAGTCTTCATGCATCGTAGTGGATTTCCTCTTCTTTTTCTTATGTAGTTTAAGATTATGTATCCGGTATACACTTATGCTCTTCTGGCCGTGATGGCATTGTATATTTTGTATATGATCGAGCTTGAATACTTGACCCTCCCCCATTTTGATATGTATATGTGATGATCTTGGGAATCATGTTTGGTATATGAATTGCTTCCGCTACTCTGATTTTAATTCTCGCAGTTCTTGAGGGTCTAGGCCGCATAACGAGGGTGTGAGTTTTGTGTGTCTCCCGTTCGCTATGGTTTGATACGGGTGCGAACTTCCATTTCGTTACTCATGTTGGACCTTAGTGCGGGGGATGTGGCACCCTTCGCTCCGGGGGTGTTACATCCTTGCGTGGTATCAGAGCCTTCGGTTGCAAAACCAGAGCTCTGGAGTCGTGTTGAGTCTGTCTAGGTCGTTCAATATAGGAGGTTGTGATTATTTGCATTCATTTACATCTCTATGTGACTTAATTGTTTAAATTCTCGATAATTGATTTCATGATCATAAACTGAACCCCATGCATCGATATCTTCTTGATTTGCGAATTTTCAGGATGCCTCCAAGAAGGAGAGCAGATAGGGAGCAGACTCCTGATCTCAATCAACCCCCTCCACAAGCACCTCCACCTACTCCGATGAATGCTGAGAATATCGTGCAAGCTCTTTTGAATCAGCTTCAGCAGAATCAAAGAGATAATCCACATTGGGAAGGACAAGGTGGGCAAGTAACTCCGGCCTTTAAGGAGTTCAGAAACAACAATCCACCTAAGTGGTATGGAGGAGATGATATCCAAGCCGAAGAGTGGTTGTCAGAAGTTGCGGGAATTTGGGAAATTTGCCCCGCTCCTTCGCATGAGAAAGTTGTTTGCACGGCCCGGTTTGTTCAAGGTCCCGCGTCCAATTGGCTCAAAGCTACAAGAGCCCGATTGGAAAGGAGTGGAGAAGAGTTTCTTTGGGAAAGCTTTGTGAGAGAGTTTCGTCACAAGTATGTTCCACCAAGTGCTCGTGAGAGAAGACTTCAGCAATTTACAGAATTGAGGCAAGGGAACCGTTCGGTCGAAGAGTATATTTTGGAATTTGAGAGACTTGCATCGTATGCTCCACATATCACCAATGATGACACCCAGAAAGCCCGTAATTTCGTTCATGGCTTGAGATATGATATCCAAAACGCTCTTAAGGCTGCGAGGAAGGCGATCAAAGTGGAAGCTAACAACACAAGATTGAGACCGACGTACTCTTCGGGCCAAGGTTCGAGCTCTAATTTGGGGAAGAGGCCTGCATCCTATGGTGGGCCTCCGGTCTTCAAACCCCAAGGTCCTACTACTTCAGTCAAGAAAGCTCGACCTCCGGTACCGGCGGCACCAGCTCTACCGGCCCCGATTCAATGTAGTTATTGCAAGGGTCCCAATCACACCGAGGAGAATTGCCGGAAGAAACTGAGAAGATGTTATAAATGTGGAGAGCCCGGTCATATGATTAACACTTGTCCTCAAGTGAGAGCACCTCAGCCTCGAGCCCCGCAGCCGTTGAATGTGATGCCTCCTAGAGCACCGATCCAAGCGAGAGCCTATGCTTTGGAGGGCGAGGAAGAGAATGTAGAGGTGGATGCCAACGCCGTGGTTGAAGGTACTATCCACATTCATGGCATTCCATTGCACGCATTGTTTGATCCGGGAGCAACGCATTCGTTTATTGCTTCTCGGCTTGTTTCTACTCTTCCATTGCCTGTTGCTTGCCTAGATGATTCCTTTATTGTTTCTTCTCCCCTTGGTGCTACATTGGCTACGAATTGTGTTTACCGTGGTTGTCCGGTGGTTGTGGAAGATCAAGAGTATCCTGCAGATTTGATCAAGGTGCCGATCAAGAAGTATGGGGTGATTCTGGGAATGGACTGGTTGTACCGTTACCGAGCCATGATGGATTGTTTCGCTGAGAGAGTGACTTTGGGTTCTACGGTCTTTGCGGGTCAGAGGTTGAAGACCTGCCCGTTTATTTCCTTTATGGAAGCAAGTAGATTGTTCTGGGACGGTGCGTCGGGCTATGTGGCCTACCTTTTGAATAAGCCAAAGGATCAGGCCAAGCTTGAAGAGACGGAGATCGTGAAGGAATTCCCCGATGTGTTTTCGGAGAATTTGGGATCTTTACCTCCGGATCGGGACGTCGAGTTTGTAATAGATCTCTATCCTGGAGCAGAATCGTATGTGAAATCTCCCTATAGGATGGCTCCAGCCGAGTTGAAGGAGTTGAAGACGCAATTGGACGAGCTCTTAGAGTGTGGTTACATTCGCCCGAGCACTTCTCCGTGGGGTGCTCCGGTCCTGTTTGTAAAGAAGAAAGACGGGACTTTGCGAATGTGTATAGACTACGGTGAGCTGAACCGGTTAACGGTTAAGAACAAATACCTGCTTCCTCACATTGAAGAGTTGTTCGATCTCCTGCAAGGCTCGAGTGTTTATTCCAAGTTGGATTTAAGTCAAGGGTATTACCAATTGCGTAACCGGGAGGGAGATATACCGAAGACGGGTTTCAACACGAGATATGGGCATTTCGAGTTTGTGGTCATGCCTTTTGGTCTCACCAATACCCCAACCGCGTTTATGGATATGATGCACCGAATATTTCGGCCTTACCTCGATAAATTTGTGGTCATCTTTATAGATGATATTTTGGTGTATTCGAAGTCCGAGGAAGAGCACGCGCGGCATTTGAGTATTGTCTTGTCTACACTTCGGGAGCACAGATTGTTCGCCAAGTTCAGTAAGTGCGAGTTCTGGTTAGATCGAGTTTCCTTTTTGGGTCACTTCATTTCAGGGAATGGTATAGAAGTGGATCCGGCGAATATCGAAACGGTTATGCTTTGGAAGCAACCTAAGAATGCCTCGGAAGTGAGAAGTTTTCTCGGGTTGGCAGGGTACTATAGGCTCTTTGTGAAAGATTTCTCAAAGATTGCCTCCCCGTTGACCCGGTTAACTAAGAAAGAGGTGAAATTCGAGTGGGATGAGGCGTGTGAGAAGAGTTTCCAAACTCTTAAGGAGAGGTTGACTACTGCACCGGTTTTAACCCTACCCGAGGGTTTGGAAGGCTACTCAGTTTATACCGATGCTTCAAAGGAAGGTCTCGGTTGTGTTAATGCAGAATGGTAAGGTTGTAGCCTACGCCTCCAGGAAATTAAAGGATCATGAGAAAAACTATCCCACTCATGACTTGGAACTCGCCGCGGTGGTGTTTGCTTTGATGAAATGGCGGCATTACCTTTATGGAGTTACTTTTGAAGTGTTCACCAACCACCAGAGTCTTAAGTATCTGTTTACCCAAAAGGATTTGAACGTAAGACAGAGGAGATGGATGGAGAAACTTGAGGATTATGATTGTAAGATTCAGTACCATCCGGGGAAAGCCAATGTGGTGGCGGATGCTTTGAGTAGGAAAGCGAATGTTTCAGGATTGGAAGCAGGTTCTAGTAGACAAGGTTCAGTGATTCTGGTTTCAGAGGCTCGTTTGGCTAATATCTCGGTTGAGCCGGTTTTGAAGCAGAGATTGATAGAAGCTCAATCTGTGGATCCCGAGATTCAAAAATTGATAACTAAATCAAGGATTGATCCTGAAACCAAGTTTGGATTTGATGATTCAAGATTGTTCAGGTTTAAGGCTCGGGTTTGTGTTCCGGAAGATCTTAAGCAATTGGTACTTGATGAAGCCCACAAGTCAGTGTATGCAGTACATCCCGGTACCACCAAAATGTACAAGGATCTAAGGACTTTATATTGGTGGAACGGCATGAAGAGAGACGTTGCTAACTATGTTAGAAGATGTCAAAAATGCCAAGTGGTGAAAGCAGAACACCAGAAACCGGGAGGAACTCTCCAACCACTTCCAATACCCGAGTGGAAATGGGAGCAAGTGACAATGGACTTCGTGTCTGGCTTGCCAAGGACCAAAGGAGGTTCCGATGGAATTTGGGTGATCATTGATCGATTGACGAAGTCGGCGCACTTTCTTAAGGTGAAGATGTCCGACAAGGTTCCTAAGTTGGCCCGATTATATCGGAAGGAGATTGTTAGATTGCATGGTACTCCGGTCAGCATTGTTTCAGATAGAGATCCTTGGTTCACATCAGTTTTTGGCAGGAATTACAGAAGTGTTTGGGGACGAAGCTTCAATTTAGTACTGCATTCCACCCACAGACGGATGGCCAGTCTGAAAGGCTAATAAGGTATCTCGAGGACATGCTTCGTGCTTGTGCCTTAGATTATCAGGATTCGTGGGATGAACAGTTGGATTTGATTGAGTATGCCTACAATAACAGCTTTCAGTCTTCTATCGGAATGGCACCGTATGAGGCTCTTTATGGAAGGAAGTGTCGATCCCCTCTCTTCTGGGATATAGATGAGTGGAGATGGACTAAAGATGGAAAGCTCGAGAGAGCTAAGAAGCCTAAGGAAATTCAAGATGCCATTGAGAGGGTGAAAGTGATTAAACAGAGGTTGAAAGCAGCACAAGACCGGCAGAAAAGCTATGCAGATAGGAGAAGACGACCCTTAGAGTTTGAGAAAGGAGATAAGGTCTTTTTAAAGGCATCTCCTAGAAAAGGGTATGCTCGGATTGGTAAAGGCGGGAAGCTTAACCCTCGCTACTTAGGCCCCTTTGAGATCCTTGATCGAGTTGGGGAAGTAGCCTACAGACTTGATTTACCACCGAGTTTGACCGGGATTTACAATGTGTTTCATGTCTCTCAGCTTCGGAAACATTATCCCGATGAGTCTTCTATTCTTCCAGTTGAGAAAGTTCAGTTAGAGCCGGATTTGACTTTTAAGAAGTATCCAGTTCAGGTGCTGGATCGGAAGATGCAAGATTTGAGGAATAGACAGATCCCTCTTGTGAAAGTCTTGTGGTGTGATCAGGAATCCGAAGAAGCCACTTGGGAGACTGAGGATAAGATGAAACAGTTGTATCCGGATCTTTTCAAGACCTCGCCTCGGAATTGAGGACAGGTCCATTTGAAGGAGGGAGGTTTGTAACATCCCGACGGATCAGACTTTTCAGGTAACCTCTTATGTGCGCTATTTAATTATTATTTTAAGTGATTATGCGATATTTAATTGCTAACGTGGATTAATTGAAGTTATTTGAACTTAATTGCTTTGGTATGAATATGTTTAACTTGAACGTTTAATTTTCCTTCACTTTGTATTTTGCTCGTTCTTGATTCGTATTTAATTCTGATTTTTGTGAATTCATGATATGTGTTAATTATATGCTTTATGGACTCGGTTATGTGCTCGTTATATGTTTTGGTAATTGTTTTGGTTTCCTTTTTGGGTTCGTTTTGGAGTCGGGACCTAAAGGAGGCTAAAGAGCATTTAGCGCACCTTGGGTTCCGGGATGCGTATCTTTAGTTCGGGAATTCGGATTCAAATTCCGTCACCTCCGTTGAACTCGTTTCGATGATTCGGGTTTAATGGGACAAGCCTCACATTTTTCTAAGCTCGTTAAGACCTTCGAATTTCACCCGTAACGAGCCCCTTATGCTTGAGGGACATGTTTTGACCTAACCTAGCTTTGTGGGACCCTCTTAACTCAACCCAACCTTAACCTTGACATTGTATCCATGAGTTAAGCTCTCTCTTACCCTTTTGATGCTGAAAATCGATCCATTCCCCCTCTCTCTCTCCCAAAACCGATCAGCCAAGCAAAGCAAGGAGGAAGAAGAAAACTCTTTATCCATTTTCTTGATTTTGAGCTCAAATCTTCACCCAAGCTTCTCAAATTTGAAAGGTGAGTTCATGGTTGTCATCTTCTCTCTTTTATGTGCTCTTAAGTTCATTTTCATGGTGGATTGATGAATTATGGCAAGCTTGAGAATAGTAGATGTTGGGAGATTTGTTGATCTTTGCTTCCATTCTTGTTTTCTTGAGATTTGTTGTTAATATTAGGCTCCTAGAACTTAATTCTTAGCATTTATTTCATTTCCTTGCTTGGTAGTTGGAGTATGAGTGTTTAGTTTAATTGGGGTTGCTGAGTTTGCTGTTTGTGTCGTCTTCGTTTTTCTGTACCGAGACACGGCGGTGTCTCGGCTTGCCCTTTGTTGGTGACACGGGCGTGTCACCTTTTGATTTCGTTGTTCGATTTCTGTACCGAGACACGGGGGTGTCTCGGTTTGCCTTTTCTTGGTGACACGGGCGTGTCACCTCCGAGTTTCTATTGTTCGTTTTTCTGTACCGAGACACGGGGGTGTCTCGGCTTGCCCTTCCAGGGGGGCACGGGCGTGTCCCCTAGGAACTCTAGTTTTTCGTCCGTCTTTGCTTGGTTTTCCTTCCTTTTCGTTGCTTCATGTTGTTCCTTCTTGCCTCGTTTTGGTGTGTATGCATGACCAACTTGTTATATTTCGTGTTAAGCCTTATGTTATGAATTTGTGCTTTGTTTTATCTCCTCGTTTATGATATATGACCGTATATGCATTGAATGCTCATAAATGATCTAAATGTGGATTCATTTCATATCATTTGCATCATAAACATACATACGCATGTACCGAGTGTCAATGTGGTTCATATTGAGTCTAAGAGTGTTTCTTGTTGTTTGTCTTGTTCAAAGGATCTCCCTGTAGAGGACGAGCTTGCACCGTAGGTGTCCGGTTGTCACACTTTTGTCTCCACTTCGTTCGTTGACAAGGTGAGGTTTTGTTCTTTTAGTTATTCGACCTATAACCCTACTTGATTTGAGGCCTCGCATGTGGATACGTATAATATATGGTAAATAAATGTATGATACTTATGTTGCGGGATTTGCCCCATTTGTTATAAGAGTTTCAAACGTTTTGTATAAGTATATAAGCTATTTTGCTTTTGTTTGAAAAGTTTAGTTTTCCGCAAGTGTGTGTGTGTAAGCGAGATGTGGCTTTGAAAGATAAGCTTTGAGATATGTTTGTGTGACTTTCGTGATATGTTTGGGCCCCGGAGTGTGGTATGGTAATCTCGGGACGGCCGAGGGGTCGCCGAGCTCTTCCATCAACACCTCCATTTGAGAGTCTCGCCCAACCTCGGGGAGGTTGAGGAAAGGTGTTTCTCTTGAGCCGGCGGAGGCAACCGCCGAAGGTTTCAAGGTAGTAATTAAACCTTGTCTCGTCTGTGTATGTGGATAGTGAGGGCCGATCAACCCTTCTATCAACCGGTGTTGGGGATGGATTCTGATTTGTTTTGTTTTGCTTTGATCTTTGTATTTGGAGGTTGGGTTGTGTATGACTCGTACTCGCCGAGTTGGTTTAGCTCCGTATGATCTATGGAACGAGAGTGGATTCTTAATTTACCTAAAACTTGGAGTTTGGCTTTTGGCCTTGTACCTTTGCTTTAACCTATTTATATCTATATCACGGGAATTATTTTGGCTTGCAAAAACCACTCTCGGTTCAAGGATTTTTCCGTTTTGATTAAATGCTTTGCTCTATATATATATATATATCGGGTGTGTGAGTTAGCCCCCACACTAGTCGCTAGGACTAACCCTCGTTGTTGTTTTTCCCCTTTTCCCTTTCTTTTGAGTTTGCAGGTTCTTCCGAGTCAAGCTAGGCGGCAAGTGTCTTTTGGGTTTACTTGTGGTATAGCTTGAGTCTTCATGCATCGTAGTGGATTTCCTCTTCTTTTGCTTATGTAGTTTAAGATTATGTATTCGGTATACACTTATGCTCTTCTGGCCGTGATGGCATTGTATATTTTGTATATGATCGAGCTTGAATACTTGACCCTCCCCCATTTTGATATGTATATGTGATGATCTTGGGAAGCATGTTTGGTATATGAATTGCTTCCGCTACTCTAATTTTAATTCTCGCAGTTCTTAAGGGTCTAGGCCGCCTAGCGAGGGTGTGAGTTTTGTGTGTCTCCCCGTTCGCTATGGTTTGATAAGGGTGCGAACTTCCATTTCGTTACTCGTGTTGGACCTTAGTGCGGGGGATGTGGCACCCTTCGCTCCGGGGGTGTTACAAAGTGGCTGGAAGTATAACCATTCCGTCCGGCCAAAAATTAGCTTCGAAACGCAAATTTATACGTCGAAATCGGATTTACCGTTTGAAAGATACATTAGTTTTAGTGAATAAAAGTTTTGAGCTCGAAACTCAACACGAGTGAAAAACGACTTTCTAGAATGATTTTCAAGTTCGGATTGTTTCCAAAATTCAAGAAATAAATCGAGAAGCGTTTTGAGTCCAATATCAACTATAAAACATTTTACCGTTAAAAAGTTGAAAACGTAGAATGAATAGTGAATTCTCACGTACGAACGTACGCTTCAAAATTTCAAGCTAGGGTTTGAATCAAGAGTTGTAAAACATCGTTAAAATCTTGAAATAGCTCAAGTAATGCAAATCTAGAGAGAAAACATTTTCCGAATGAAAAATGTTCGTAGAAGGAATAGTGAACTAGGGTTTTCGTAAACATTTTCAATAAAACAAAGTTTAGAATAGATTTACAAGTCAACAATGATTTCAGAAGACTCATCTCGACTCAAGGGTCGCTTTGACTGTAAATTCGGGTAGGAAAAGATATCAGAATCAAAAGCTCATTTTCTAGTAAATAGTAACTTTGGTCGGTAAATTCCAAAAATACCCTTATGGTTCAAGAAAGACTCTTTGAGCTCAGGAAACAAGTTCAAACGATATGGAAACATGTGTGGTGAACCTCTGGGTTTCGAGTAGCAATATGAACAAAGTAGGCTCAGGTTATGAATAGTAAACTGTATCAAAGGTCAAGAATTCCCCCTTAAAACATGTCAGATCATATACGAGCACAAAGTTCATGTAAGAATGCAATGCATGAAGGTTCAGAAAGCTGGATCACGGTCTATAAACGCTTTACCAATACCCTTAGCTTACCGTTTTCATCCAGGCCCTGTTTTTGGCTATTAAAATCACCCCTCCTTAAAGAGAATCTGTCCCTAGATTCTTCTGCTGTAACTGCAAACAACTCGGGGTGATGCTTCTGCATTTTCTCTTCTGTCTCCCAGGTTGCCTCTTCTGTCCCATGTCCCTTCCAAAGGACTTTAACCAGAGGAATTTTCATATTCCTCAGCTCTTCAAACTTCCTATCTAGAATCTTAGCGGGCTTCAAAACATAAGTCAAATCCGGTTTCAACGGTATCTCCTCTATCGGCACAACCTCTGTCTCATCTGAGAAACACTTGCGAAGCTGAGATACATGAAATACATTGTGGATTCCTGTTAAACCTACAGGCAAATCCAATCTATAAGGAGTCGGTCCGACTCTCTCCAGTATCTCATACAGTCCAACATATCTCGGGTTTAACTTTCCACCTTTCCCAATTCGGGAAAATCTTTTCCTTGGCGATGCCTTCAGAAATACCTTTTCAGCCACTGCGAATTCCGAATCCCTTCTTCGTCGATCAACATAACTCTTCTTCCGGTCCTGGGCAGCTTTCATTCTCTGGCGAATGATCTGAATCTTTTATGTTGCTTCTCTTATCCATTTAGCTGAATTCACTCTGATCTGTCCTTCCTCAGTATATCTTGCTTCATCCAAATCCCAATACAACGGGGATCTACATTTCCTCCCTTACAAAGCTTCATATGGAGCAGCTTTAATAGAAGCTTGATAACTATTGTTGTATGCAAACTCCACAAGAGGTAAACACTCTTTCCAACTTTCTTGGAAGTCCAAAGCGCAAGCTCTTAGCATATCTTCCAAGTATTTGATCATCCTTTCTGATTGTCCGTCCGTCTGAGGATGCGCTGCAGTACTGAAGTTCAACTTTGTTCCCATCAAAGTCTGAATCTCTTTCCATAATTGCGACGTGAATTTCGGATCTCTGTCCGACACTATGCTGTTTGGAACTCCATGTAGTCTGACAATCTCTTGTTGATACAGCTTTGCCAACGTGCTGACCTTATCTGTCGTCTTTACTGGAAAAAAGTGTGCTGACTTTGTCAATCGATCAATGATCACCCAGATACCATCTTGTCCTCCTCTGACTTTAGCTAATCCGGTGACAAAATCCATCGTGATTTGTTCCCATTTAATTGTCGAAATCAGTAATGGTTTCAACTTCCCACTCGGCTTCTGGTTCGCATCTTTAACTTTCTGACAAGTTAAACACTTCTTGACATAGTTGGCTATGTCTCTCTTCATTCCGTTCTACCAGAAATGCGTCTTAACATCTCGATACATCTTAGTACCTCCGGGATGTATCGTGTACTTAGTCTTATGCGCTTCGTCGAGAATCTCTTTCCTTAAAATAGTTGGTACCCATACTCGACCTTTGTACCTCAATATTCCATGTTCATCAACCCTGAACTTAGTCTCATCATCTTTCTCCTTAGATTCGAGATATTTCTTGATCCAATCGTCGTTCTTCTGAGCTTCCAACACTTGCTCTTTCAAGGGTTATATCATCACAACATTCGCGATTCGAGCTTGAGTTATCACCTCCATTGTTTCTCTTCGATCAATCTTGGGATTGGCAGAAATCTGTGCCAAATGAACTTTCCTGCTCAGTGCATCGGCTACAGCATTCGCCTTTCCTGGATGGTACTGAATAATGCAATCGTAGTCTTCCAGAAATTCCATCCATCTCCTCTGTCACATATTCAACTCCTTCTGAGTGAATAGATAGCGCAGGCTCTTATGATCAGTAAAGATCTCAAACGTAACCCCGTACAGGTAATGTCTCCACTTTCCAAGAGCAAAAATTATCGCTGCTAACTCCAAATCATGTGTCGGGTAGTTAACTTCATGCGTCTTGAGTTTCCTTGATGCATACGCAATCACTTTTCCCTTATGCATCAAAACTCCTCCTAGTCCTTCTTTCGAAGCATCGGTGTAGACAGTGTAACCTTCTCTTCCTTCTGGTAACGCTAACACGGGTGCAGTTGTTAGCATCTCCTTCAATCTTTGAAAACTTTGCTCACACTTCTCAGTCCATTCAAATTTCCTTTCTTTTTTTGTCAACTTAGTGAGAGGTGTAGCTATCTTCGAGAAATCTTTGACAAACCTTCGGTAGTAGCCAGCTAATCCCAGAAAACTCTTTACTTCTGAAGGATTCTTCGGTGACTTCCAAATCATGATCGTTTTGATCTTCGAGGGATCTACTTCGATTCCTGATCCTGATATGATGTGTCCGAGAAACGTAACTCTCTAAAGCCAGAACTCACATTTGCTGAACTTTGCATATAGCTTGTGATCCAGAAAAGTGCGTAACATGATTCGAAGATGTTCAGCATGTTCCTCAGGTGTCTTCGAAAACACCAATATATCGTCGATGAAGATCACTACAAACTTATTGAGAAACGGCTTGAATATACGGTGCATCATATCCATGAATGCAACTGGTACGTTTGTCAAACCAAACGGCATTACCACGAATTCATAATGTCCGTATCGGCTGTTGAAAGTAGTCTTCGGAATATCTGCTTCCCTGATCTTCAATTGATAATACCCTTGTCTTAGATCTAACTTAGAGTAGACCTTCGATCCTTGAAGTATATCGAACAGCTCTTCAATATGAGGGAGAGGATACTTACTCTTTATCGTCATCCTATTCAGCTCCCGATAGTCAATGCATAAATGCAATAATCTATCCTTCATCTTAACAAAAAGCACAGGCGCTCCCCACGGCGATGTGCTCGGTCGAACATATCCTGACTCAATCAGTTCGTCCAATTGCTTCCTCAGTTCTTCCAATTCAGCTGGAGCAATTCTGTAAGGTGTCTTGGCATACGACTCAGCTCCTGATATCGTCTCGATTGTAAATTCCAACTCTCGATCAGGAGGTAACAAATTCAAATGCTCAGGAAACACATCTAAGAATTCTTTCACCACTTCCACTT
Organism: Lantana camara; assembly: GCA_037501455.1. Classification (NCBI taxonomy): domain Eukaryota; kingdom Viridiplantae; phylum Streptophyta; class Magnoliopsida; order Lamiales; family Verbenaceae; genus Lantana; species Lantana camara. The sequence goes on from CM074859.1 coordinate 46,905,438, forward strand.
CTTCGATCTTAAGTTGATCTTTTGGTCTATTCAGAAGATAAGCAACAAATCCAATAGCTCCTTTCTGAATCAACTTCTTAGCTTCCATCGAAGAAACAACTGATAACTTCTCACCATTCCTTTCTGATGTCCGGCTCTCATCTTCTTCCAAGATGATCTCTTTCTTGTAACAATCCAACTTAGCTCGGTACTTAAACAACCAATCCAAACCAAGTATAACATCATATCTTGTCATTGGCAACTCAATAAGATCCGTCGGGTAACAACGGGTACCAATACATATAGGGCAGCGTTTATATACTTGATCCGTATCAAGGCAAGTTCCCAAAGGAGAACTCACTTCAAATTTATATGGCAAGTATTCAAGTGGAAACTGTAAATGCGCACATAATTTAGATGCAACAAATGAATGCGTGGCACCAGGGTCATACAAGACATTAATTGGCGTGTTAAGAATGTGCACAATACCTTCCACAACAGACGAAGGATCAACCTCCTCATTACCATCCAAAGCATATGCTCTGCCTTTGACCACCAGTTTATTCGTTGTACCCACCACCACTTTCCTTTATCCTGGACCCCAATTCTCTTAATCTTGTTTGGGCAGCTATCCATCTGGTGCTCAGGCGAACCACACACGAAACACTGTCCAGTTTTCTTGCGACAGTTCTCCTTAGTGTGTCCCGTTTGGCGACAATATCGACAAACAATTTCCTCTGGACCTGGCTGAGGTGCTCTCTGCTGTTGTGGCACCCTCTGGTACTGTTGTGGCGCTTTCTGCTTCTGTGCTTGCTGTCTCTGTGGAGCCTTCTACTGCTGAGGTTGTGGTGCTACCATTGGCTTCTTTCTGGTTCCTTGGGAAAAAGACCCAGATGGTCGCTTGTTCCCTTGATAAGGCTAAGGGTTAGAAGGTCCTTGACGTGCAGTAGTTATCTTGATCTCCTTGTGGGCGGCTTCAACCTTTAGTACCTTGTCAACGGCCCTGTTGTAGTTTTCAATATCTAAAGAAGCAAGTGTCCACCGAAGTTCGGGCTTCAGTCCATCAATAAACCTCTTCGTCTTGCGATGCTCATCATTTAGAATATGAGGCGCATACTTGATCAGCCTCACAAACCCAGCCTCATATTCCATCACATTCATAGTTCCCTGAACCAAACTCATAAACTCAGCCTCTCGTGTGTCACGAGTTACTTGAGGCGTGTACTTTTGCTGGAACTCTCCTATAAACTCATCCCAACTTCCTTCAATGTTATTCTCAATCCACATGAGCTGAACATGCTTCCACCAATTGTATGCAGCTCCTTTCATAAGAAAAGTAGCATACCTAACTCGTTCACGATCCTCTGGGTAGATTTCTATAGCCTCGAAAATTTTCTCAAGACTAGTAATCCAATTCTCAGCCTTTAGGTCGTTCGGTTCTCCATAGAACTTAGGTGGATTCATCCTCAGAAATTTTTCCAGTGACCTTTCATTATGAGGATTATCTCTCTGATTACAAGCTCTCATAAATTGTTGTAGCACATCCCTTAATTCTAGAGTTCCCTACCGTTCAAGGGGCGGCGTGACATCTCTTAGGGGTGGCATGACATCTCTTTGGGGTGGCAGTGGTGGTACAAGATTCTGGGGTGCTCTTCTTGGTGGCATGTTGTTACTGAATTCACAAGTATTCAGATATATATTCGATGCATGACATATAATGATTCACAGAATCCGTAACCACGTATTCACATTTCCACGCTGTCACGTATAAGTATGTGAATAATTCATTCCCACAACAACATGTCAGCAAAGATTCCAACATATCATATAATTAAGAACAGCTATCAGAAAACATGTAAACGGGAATAAAAGCTCGTGTAACATATCAACATATCAGAAACATGTATAACATATCCCGAAACATGATTAACATATAAACGAGAACAGAACATGTAGTGTCATATCAACCAGAACTGTAACATGATTAGAAGTATGATCAACATATCCAGAAGCGTATTCAACATATCAAGAATAATAGCATGCTATCAATAAATGAAATGGCATGATCCTACTATTGGCCCTAAGGGTATCTTGAAGCAACTCTTAAGACTTATGCAATGACAATTATGGAAAGCAGTAAACAGATATCCAACATAAAGCCGAAAGTGTTATAACTGTGCAAGGTTTGGTAAAATTACTACAGGCCATATGTTATCGGTATTAATTCAAAAATGGGGAGGACCCGATACTATCGAGTTGACTCCCATACAGGCCTTACCAATCTGTCCAACCATGATGAAAATAACCTACAGTAGGTACCAAGTCATCTGAACCGTCGTCCGTGGTGCCAAAATTCGGGGATCATCTATCATAGCTATACATCCCCTCATCCAAAAGTCAATCCTGAACTGTCCCGGCTTTACGCCCGCCATCCATAGATAGATATATATGCATCAGTACTATATACAGAAACCTCCATCAGCAATCAACCCTGGTAGTTGTGGTCCAAAGAACCCCTGGTGGTGTCATCAGAGATAGAAACGACCTCACCCTGTCCGTGTCCTACTGGGTCATCTCCGCTATCGTCATCATCATCATCCGATCCTCCATCACCTCCATCAGACCGCTCCTGCATAGGCTCGAGCTCCTGAGAGACCTGACTGATATCCTGACCCTCGACCTCCTCAACTGCCTGCTCATCGGACAAGTGATAGGTATCATACAGGCGAGCTCTTACACGTGCACGGTAGTGCTGGTAACGCTCCATAGAAGTGTCGCGGTCGATAGTCATTTGCATAAGATCTGCCTCCAACTCAGCAATACGAGCAGCCCTCTGATCAGCAATATGAGTCATCTCTGCAGCATGCTCACGAGCGATGTCCCTATCAATCTGGTACTGCAGTGATTGATCCTGATGGCGCATAGACTCCAACCTGAACTCACGGGACCTCTGATACTCCTGAAAGTAACCATCTCTCTCAGACTCGAGATAGTGCACAACTCTGTTAGGATAGGAATACCCAGGTCTGCCACTGTTCCTAGACCTGCGCCAGGTGTAGAAACGAGTGCCTCCACGGTGAGAAACTACCACAGTACGCGGGGCCTCAAACTGCTCAAGAAAGCCTCATCCATCTGTTAATTAGGATCCTGGTGTGGCTGAACTGCCATAGCTATACAGAAGATACCACATATATGAAATCCAGACAACAGAACCATGTAATCCCCAAATATCCTATCTCGATGCAATATGAGAATGATCCTGGATGCAATGCGAGAACAATCCATGATGCAACATGAGAGCAATCTAGGTTAAGTCTCTTCTTACTTAACCCGATGCTCTGATACCACCTTAGGCTGTAACGCCCCCACCCGTACTGGAACATGAGGAGAGCGGTGTCTCAACCCCCGCACTGAAGCACCTCTCAAGTAATGGTGTGAGCCATCACTCAAGAAATACTCCAGCGAACGGCTGTCTATCTCGGAACTATACATGTATAACGATGTGGCTATGCAGCGGAAAAATCAGAGTATTTTAAAACTTTTCAAAACATATGCGTGATGGCATGTAACAAGCAAGAACATATTGACCATGCAAGAGAGACTTGGCATATCAGAACATATAACATATTCACATATAAGCACCGATATAGCAGAGTTCAAAATATCGGTAACAGAGTAGCAGAAAGAGTATAACAAGGATACTCAAGTATTCAGAAATATAAAGTGATGCATCCATAAAACATATGCAGGACACAACAGAAAGTAATACTAAGTCCTGACTGAAACAAAAATGACAATCTAGAGCTTTAAGATACCTCTAGACTACGGCTGCAAGACCTGAAACCACGAGGTAAGAAAACGGGAAAGGTATTAGTCAAAAGGAATAAGTGAGGGAATACTTTTAAAGAAAGTGCTGAGTGATAAAGAACTTGAAGTGTAGTTCAAAACTGTTAGTGCAAAGCTTTAAAGAAGAACTTGAAACAAGTTCGATTGATAAAACTGTTTGAATGCAATGCTGTAAAAGAATATGAGTTTCAAAACTCTTTTCATGAATGCTATCACATGCGCACACATATGCTGTAGATGGTTCATAGTTCTTTCATAAAACGAGATAAGGGTAAAGTGAACTTTTCCAAATATGAACCATCCTTTATGAAACAGAATTTTGCCCGCAAGCTAGGCTTCTCCATCCTTACTCCAGAAAACATGATTTCGTAGAGTATCGGACCGAGGTCAACAATAACTCCACACACAGTAGAGTACCGGACCAAGGTCAACAATACCCCACTGACACACAAACATGCACCATCCTCCACCGGTTGTCACTTCGGGTAGCTAGCCCTAGGCGACCTGTAAACATGTAATGGGAACAGATTTGCTGTCCGTTCCCAGACAGATTGTCCTGACTTAACAAACCTCCTGTTAAAAGTCGGTGTCAATTGTCTAATTATGGCGGCCGGTATTGGTGATGTCGTTGGCGCACACCTCCCGAACATCACCTCCACACATAACCACCGGGCCCAAACTGTAAACTGTATGCTTGCATTTCAAGATTAGTAGTGACCAGAGTACCACTCCGGGTGCTAACTATAACATGTGAAACTGTCTGTAAACATATGATGTTGTCTGTAAAACATGTGATGCTGTCTGTAAAACATGTGATGCTGTCTGTAAAACATATGAAACTGTACTTTGAAAATATATGCAGATCATGTAACTGTCTTTGAACAAGAATGCAGAACTTTGGAAAACATGTGCTGTAGATCAAGGTATATTATTAAAGTATGAATGATCCTTTCAAAAGAATGTCCCGATAACAGGGATAGTTCAAAACGAGGTTTAGCTTTGAATTTCAAAACATATGATACGATAGTATAATCGTGGTTTCAGTTTGGAAACATTTTAACTTCACCTCACCTAATAGTAACAAAAGGTAGGTAGACAGATTACGCGGTGCCCTAGGGATCCCAGTGCTCGACTTTAACTCCTGTAGGTGGTGTACTAGAGTGAGCTTAAGAACTACGACCCACTACTAACCAAGATGCACAGGAAATGCATGAAACATATGAACGAGGATCATATAACACAAGAGAGTAATACCATTTAAGGTATTCAAGAAAGGTAACACACAAAGGAATACGTTAAAGTGAGTTACTCTTAACGTTGGACTATGATCTTACTATAACCGAGTAAGCTTTAGTCAATTTATGAATCCTATCACAAACATTAAGTTATGAAACAAGTCCTCGAAAGAAAACACATTTTAGACCGTGGATATGGAAACCCTAGGTGCAAATGTCTATTGAGAAAGCACAAGTTTTATTTCATTTTTACTATTTAAAAGCACTATTCAAAAGTACTATTCCAGATTATTATTCACAGTTACTATTCACATATCGGGTCAAAGGGTCGGGTCAAACCCTTACTATACACACACGACACATACACACACACACCATGCACGTACACACACACACATCATGCACACATATACACACCCTAATTAAATTATGATCTTGATTATAACCTACAGTTCCAAGTTCATGTCATTATAATCAAGTGTGATCTAGGTTAAAGGTATAACCTATGGTTAAGAGGTTCAATTAAGGTATAAGATCAAGTTATGAAACTCTATTCTATCTTAGATTATAACATGTGACACTATTAAAGTGTATAACATATGATCAAGGCTCTAATCCATTAATCCATATCATATCATAAGCTCAAGTCATAATTCAAGAATCATGTAACCATATAAGAACATGTCTCAACATATATCATTTCATATCATATATCATGTCATGAACCTTAGGCATGTAACATGTAACAATTTAATTCAATACCAACATGTAACAAGTTCTGACATAATTGAACATAGAATACTATTCCATTAGCTAACATGCAAGAATATAATTCAAATTCCATAATCATGCATCAATTCTCATAATATAACAACCATATCACATGATCATAGCATATACTAGAGCATTTCATAACATATTCAAACATATACTAAACAATTAAAACATATAAACATATATTCAAACATATCATGAAAACTATATAATATATACATAAAATAAAATCCTATATGGCTTAGGAAAGACCCTAAGACCCAACCTAAACATAATATAAACATACCATAACATAAAAATATAAACTAAACTAAAACATAACATAAAACAAAACAACTAACGTAGCAAATGTGGGGGTGGCCGACGGCCAAGAGGGGGAGAGAGGGAGAAGAAAGGGTGTTGTTAACACAACTTTGAGCAAGGAATGAAATGCCTCTTGCCCTGTATTTAGTTGAAGAGAAGCCCCTCACATTGGAAATAAACTTGAGGTAAGGGTATGAGAGCAAAAGTGGGATATCTTCTCTTGGAAGCTTTAGGCATATTGAAGCTAAAATGGGACTGCTGGGGGGGTATTTCGGTAATTCACCTCCAAAACGTGAAGATAAATGGCTGGAAGTATAACCATTCCGTCCGTCCAAAAATTAGCTTCGAAACGCATATTTATACGTCGAAATCGGATTTACCGTTTGAAAGATACATTAGTTTTAGTGAATAAAAGTTTTGAGCTCGAAACTCAACACCAGTGAAAAATGACTTTCTAGAATGATTTCAAGTCCGGATTGTTTCCAAAATTCAAAAAATAAGTCGAGAAACGTTTTGAGTCCAATATCGACTATAAAACATTTTACCGTTAAAAAGTTGAAAACGTAGAATGAATAGTGAATTCTCACGTACGAACGTACACTTCAAAATTTCAAGCTAGGGTTTGAATCAAGAGTTGTAAAACATCTTAAAAATCTTGAAATAGCTCAAGTAATGCAAATCCAGAGAGAAAATATTTTTCGAATGAAAACCATTCGTAGAAGGAATTGTGAACTAGGGTTTTCGTAAGCATTTTCAATAAAACAAAGTTCAGAATAGATTTCCAAGTCAAGAATGATTTCAAAAGACTCATCTCGACTCAAGGGTCGCTTTGACTGTAAATTCAGGTAGGAAAAGATATCATAATCAAAAGCTCATTTTCAAATGAATAGTAACTTTGGTCGGTAAGTTCCAAAAGTACCCTTATGGTTCAAGAAAGACTCTCTGAGCTCGGGAAACAAGTTCAAACGATAGGAAAAGTTGTGTGGTGAACTTCTGGGTTTCGAGTAGCAATATGAACAAAGTAGGCTCAGGTTATGAATAGTAAACTGTATCAAAGGTCAAGAATTCCCCCTTAAAACATGTCAGATCATATACGAGCACAAAGTTCATGTAAGAATGCAATGCATGAAGGTTCAAAAAGTTGGATCACAGTTTATAAAAGCATTACCAATGCCCTTAGCTTATCGTTTTCATCCAGGCCCTGTTTTGGGCTGTTACAAGAGCACCCCGTCTCTCGAACACCGATGAGAGAATCCCCGTCTCTCACGCAAATAAAATAAATAAATTCCAAAAGAACTATTATATAATTATTCACTCAGTTATTACGTAAGGAGTAGATAGAAAATATCAATTACCATTTATATGGAAGCAATTAACAAATATCAAGAAATCGTATACAACAATTATAAAAGAGTTGATGCGCGTGATATGCATGGTTAAGTGTACCGTTCACCGTGGATTGAAATTCTTGCATTATAACAATTTGGTTGAATATTTGATTCCATTTTCAACCTCGGTTAAATTGACTCCCACATCGTTCTCTTCCTTGTAGGGTTCTCACCTTTGACCAAAGTATGCTTAATCAACTCGTAGAAGTCATTGTCTTACCCATTTTCATCAAATTTCTTTTAATTTCAGCTCGGCTCCCAACACTCCTCCTTATGGTTTTAGAAATCCCCATTTTGAGAAACATATATATTTATGAAGTCATATTCTTTATTTAATAATATAAATAAAATATTATTTTTAACTTTTCATCTACTTAAAAATTATTATGTATTAGTGTTACAATTGGTTATAAATTAGAATAAGTTCAAGTACTCCTTATATATTTTTTATTATTGAATTAAAATTATAAGTAGAATTTTTTTTTTTATAAAATAAATACATAAAACTCATCAAGCCGCTAATCCACCCGCAATAAATCCTTACCCGTTCAACCCGAATCGCTCGGTTTAAAAAAATTATTATTTATTTACGGTTTGTACTTTTGTGAACCCGCATATTTTGGATCGGGTGATATTTTACTCATAAATTCGCCCGTACCCAACCCTATAACCCTTAACTGATAAAGTGGTTGTGTCAGCTTTTTCCTCTTGTACTTGTGTAATTGATAGGAGTTCGAGCCATAGAGCTTGTATAAGGGCTGCGGGTCGAGAAGATAACCACGATAGAAATGACACTATAGTCAAAGTGTTTTGACTTTGTGAGGTACCTAAGTGTCATGGCCAACCGATGGTTCGTCGAGCGAGATGTGGTCAACCAATAAGTAATGGGCAAGGATCTGGGTCGACGCGACTTAACCTGCCAAATTGAATGATATGTCATTCTGATAACGTGTCTATCCACATGACGGAACCTGTCTACGTATCCCTTAAAGTTATGGGGTCACATGATGATACGTGGCGCATTAACAAAGTGCCCCATCACAACATATATTAGATAATCTTTAAAAATAATAACATAATTTATAAGTAATATTTTTGTATCACATATTATATATACCATATTTAATTTTCAGTTTAATTTAATGTTTTTCATATCTAAATGCTAAATGGCTCTAAGTAAACGACCCGAATGACCTTTGACAGCCCAAAATTGATAATTGGACTACAGCAATCCATCCCAATCTAGAAAATGGAGGTAAGGCCACTAATGAGTAAAATGTATCATAACACGTGTCACTATTTAAACCAGGTAGCACAGAAATGAGTATAACCCTTTAGGTTAGAGACTTAAATTACTTCTCTTACAAAATTAAATGATGAAGAAAAGTTCGCCGACCATTTTGATATCAGAATTTCCTCTCCTCCGACGACTCTAACGGCTGACTCCCTCTCCTCCGCCGCCGAGAGCTCTATTACTTCCAAAGCTATTCTCTTCCCTAACTCCCGCCGCCACTACCACCACTAGTTGCGCTACCACGTCCCACCGCCACCGCCACTTGGCTGCTCTTGGCGCCACTACCTTTCTTTTCAACCTCCACCCCTAGCTAGTCTCGGCACCGCCACCACATAGCCGCCGCTGCTTGTATTTTCAACTGTCGAGATGCAACTGCTTCTCCGCCACAAAAGGTAACTTAACATTAGATATGAAAAGGGTGTATTTTGTAAACTGGTGTTTTAGTATTAATTTTGTAAGCTGAATTAGATGCTAAATGGAGATTAAATTAATTTATTTGTGGTCTTAATTAGTTATTATTCGGTCTGAGTTCATAAACTCAACTAGCTATTTATCTATTTATTATTTTTGGGGGGTCAGGAAGTTAGCTATTCAATTGTTATTTCATAACACTGATTGAAATGTTTTTTTCAGATTTGTGTTTTTGTTTGAAGTTCAATGTAGAGAGCAATCGAGCATGGTTGAATCGGCATTATACTCAACATTGGGATGTTGGTATTATATTTTGTAACAGCCCAGAACCACCTTCCTGTGAATATTGTCCGCTTTGCACACCCTTAATCGAAACGGCCTCCTGGTTTTGTCCCTGCGCCCACTGGAGAACCCAGCCATAGCGCAGAACGCGTCCACAGGGTGAGGTATCCATCTCCCCTTATAAGGAGAGATTTCGTTCTCCCTACTTCCGATGTGGGATATTACATCCATCCCCCCATAAGGGCCCAGCGTCCTCGCTGGCACATCGGCGGGCCCCGACTCTAATACCATATGTAACAGCCCAGAACCACCTTTCTGTGAATATTGTCCTCTTTGCACGCCCTTAATCGAAACGGCCTCACGTTTTGTTCCTGCGCCCATTGGAGAACCCAGTCGTAGCGCAGAACGCGTCCACAGGGTGAGGTATCCATCTCCCCTTATAAGGAGATATTTTGTTCTCCTCACTTCCGATGTGGGATATTACATATTTGATATGAACAGATAATATTTTCCTGTGGAAGAAAGCCCCATGATTCATACTTGTAGTGTATAGATAATAGAATAAAACAGTATTTTTGCCCTCGTGCTTGAGGTGGAGCTCACGAAACGAACAGGGACTACGATCCCTGGTTGATGCCGAACTTAACCCTGTTTTGTATAGGTTCATCAGGCCCTCAGGTCGGTGTTCGAGTTCGGGTTTATAATAATTGGCTTGAGCTCATGCCTAAGAAAAAAGGACAGGGCTCAATTTAGCTCGTTTGCATCCCTACTCTCACCAACCCTGATGTACAGGATTTTTACTAAATTTTACAGATATGATCTATTTTTTGTGTTTTTTCATCTTGTTATTTGGTGATTTTGATCATTTCCGCTGACGGTGAAAATGTTGTAATTAGGTTTAACACTTCGTGAAGCCATGAAAATTCCTATTCTTTTTTATTTTATTTGTGCTAAATATTCTTTTTTTCCTACTATAACCTGTTATCTATTTTTTATTTCTTCTTTGTTCCTTCTAGTGTACACTTATTGTTGATAATCCATGTTTCTAGTATTTTATTTTTTTGTTATTGTGTTGCTTGATTACCCTCTTTTTCAGTTGCTAATATTCTTTACATTCCCACTCTATTTGCTACACTGAAATCACATTTTTGTATTTCCGTAGTGAAGTTCTGGGCTCTCAACTAACTTGAACATGCACAACTAATCGTTGGCACCATTTGTTGATTCGTAATTGTAGTTTTCTTCCTTAGCTAGATTTCTACTAAAATGCTATATATGTATAATTATATTTTTTGTTGTTTGTATATATACCTACGATATCAATATTTCAAAGTTCAAATGTGGATTAATGTATGATTGGTTATATGCCAATCAATTCGGATTCAATTTGCACATGCACTTGTGGTATAGAAGATTTGGCAACAATTTACATGGACCTTTGTTATAGTCTTGATAATTTATTGATTCTGTTCTGATTCCAGGTTCCCTTGAGAATTTTTGGCATTTTTGGAAGTGAATGAATGTGAGCTTCTTTCCCTTGTTGAGGCTTCAAGGAATAAGCTACATTTTCTCTATTTATGAAGGAATCTATCTGTAACCCCGGACACCAAAGTGCAAGGGAATGGCTGAAATTTCTTCTCAAGCTAAATTTTCAGATATCTCAATGATTTTCTTAGGTAAGTGCTATTCGTGGCTATAAGTATTGCTCTTTTGATAATTTTGAAACTTCCCTGTCCTTCAATCATTAAATTTTCAATAACTTTTACCCAAATTTTAGTAATAATTGAATAATAAAATAACAATAGTAGTTGGAACAATAACAAAGATCATTTGAAACACACGCGCGCACATTTGATGCAAGGTGAAATAGTAAAGTACTTAAGAAACATATATAAGAGTGTTCACAAACTCTAAAAATAAGCACTTATGAGATAAGTGCTTATTTTCAGCAGTTTTGGAGTGTTTGGAAAACCAACTTCTGTTTTAAGTAGAAATAGGCTAGAATCCATGAGCAGCCTAGGACATGCTTTTGGATTCTGCTTATAAATTATACAGTTTTGTGCATTTATTTAAAATTATGTTTTGACAATAATATCTTTACTAAAATATTAATATTCCTAAATTAACCTTTTGATATAAATACAATTCTGGAGTTCAGATTTTTGTTACATCTTTTCTTTTTTCTTAAAATTTATAAATAAAGGTATATATAGAATAATTCTATGTTTGTTTAATTATGAATAATCTTATACAAAATTATAATAGTTTATAATAATTTATATTTCATATAATACTTAAATCATATTATACCACTCAAAAATGTTTCAAAGTATTTCAGGGTAAATTAGTAACTTTATAAAAGTTAAAAGTAATTATCTACTTTTCTATGTTTGATTAATTATCAATAATCTTATACAAAATTATAATAGTTTATAATAATTTATATTTAATATAATACTTAAATCATATTATACCACTAAAAAATGCTTCATAGTATTTCAGGGTAAATTAGTAACTTTATAAAAGTCAAAATTAATTATCTACTTTTCTCTACAAATTATTTTTCTACTTATCATTTTTTTTTTCGGAACACTCATTGCTTTTACTACTGCGATTTTTTTACAACTTCCTCACTCTTGCTTTAACTTCTTTTTATGGAGTAGAGTTTGCAAACACTCCCACAATATACTTAATTTTTAGGTCCGAGTAAAATAGACATATTCATGATAAATTAACTGAACATGGTCCGAGGGCTTTTGTTTCGAGAATTGTGAGAACTGGATTTTTTTTAGAAAAAATATATATTTTATTTATTTATTTAAGTATATTTTATTATAGTACTATTACTGGATAATGATATATTAACGGTTTAGAGATATTATAGAAGTGGGATTCCCACGATACAGAAAAGAAGTCTCACGACACAGAATAACCTAAAAGTAAGAGATATTTTAGACTCAAATTTAGATAATTTATCGTTATATTAGGATTTTTATTAGCCGTGATTAGGGTAATTAAGGGCATTAGGACTCTATTATTTGACCTATCAAACGAGGTTAAAGAATTATATTGGGTTTGTGATTCTTCTATACATATACATATGCTTGAATGTTTCTTTAGAAAACAATAGTTAGCAAACTGCTGAGTTCGACGCCAACCATTCCTCACCGTGTATTCTACGTCTCGGGAATTATAACTTTGAGGTAAGCTACCTCTATTTAAATTATCTTCTTGACTATAATTAGGGAAGACAATTAGAATATATTAGTTTCTGTCACTAGGCAACGGCATGGCTAACAGATTAAGTATCCGTGAATAACCATATAGCTGCATTCATATATTCAAATTGTTTAGATTTAATGGATATTTAATATTGGTTAGTTTATTAGTTAATTGTAGAGGCACCTTATATAAGAAAAGTAGTAATCATGACAATTTGGTTAGAAAAAGGTTGCTTGCTTCTTGGTTCACATCGGTAATTTCTTACAAGGAAATTGACTAATTAATTATAAGTTCTTTTAGTACCATTATGAGATCTAAATAAATTTAAGTTGGGATGCGAGATTAAATTTTATTTAGATAGAATTATGATTGATATATCTACTGTATATTTAGATTAAGCGTAATATTAAGTAGTCTTGGATATTTTAGTTTTGAATGTTAGCTAATTACAGTGCTAGACTATTACTAGAATCGTGTCCATCCGCTTAGAGCATTTTGCTACTTTTGACTTGCTAATAATTGGAGGAGTGAGGTAAGTAATTCTTAGGGATCTCTACTTTATTATATATTTTTTTATTAAATCGTTGCTATTGTTTCAAATAAACTGTTTTTATGAGAAAATGATCTTGAAATTATGAATTTTATGAAAATTAAGATCAAGAATATAAATAAAGTTATATTTTCCTTTATTTATGAAAATTGTATTTTTCATGAAAATATGAATATTGTGATTATTGTGATTGAGCTCATAGATTGATCGGATCATTGTTTTAGACCATTGGGTTATTTCTTAGCGCGCAAAACTAGTTCCATCATTATTTGGCCTCCCAGCGAGAGTACAGCTGGATTATTGTTTGGTTATTGTCCATGGATATCCATTAGGCCGACAACCCTGCATAGGAATAGAATGATGGTCTTATTATTATTCTTTGAGCTAATCTAAATTGTTTATTGACTCATTGTTTGGAAATGTTATAGCTTATTGATATGAAAATCCATATGATATTATTCGTATGAAATGGTAAGTATTTTTTTAAATATGCTTGATCGGGTAGAGAAAGTTTGGAATTACTTATTGGATATGCGGCTCACCCCTCGCTATTATTTTTCAGATTATTGATTGATTATCAGAGTAGAGGAAGATGAATTGAAGGACTTTATTCTGGCTAATTATTTGAATCTCATATGATCGAAGACCTTTTTGGAAGTTTTAATTTTGGTAGTTTACTTATTTGAGATTTCAGTTTTTGCTATAGTAATCTATCAACGACATTCTCACAGAGGTTGAGATGTTATATTTTGGGATTTTAGATGCTCTGTACCGTGAAGTCTTTAATTTTATTGAAGGATTTTGCACCTCTACTCATATATCTACATTAAGTATTTTCAAGTTCATGGTCTAAAAGGGCTTTGTGTTATCGGGATGCAACCGACAGCACGGCCGGTCAAGTCCTGATTTTTGGGGCGTGGCAGAAGTGGGATCAGAGCAATAGGTTATGATCCTTGGGGTAGGAGTATGTAAAGTTTCGGGATGAAACTTTTTATACGGAGAGGAGAATGTGAGACCCGGGTTTATTTTAGAAAATATATATATTTTATTTATTTATTTATGTAACGCCCCGATTTTCCATTTATGCAATATGTGCTATTATTATAATTTTCATATCATTATATTCATTTTATTTTCATAAACTTATGTGAAATTTCTGTTAAAGTGAAATTTACGTGAATTAATTACTAATGTGATTAAATGCTCTTATATGTTTACTTGATCATTTCATAAATTGTGAACTTAATTTTATAACATAAATGGATTTAAGTGATCTTTTGCCATGGAAATGAACTTGTTTGCATGCATTCAAATAATTGAGGGACCAACATGTAATAAGTGATGAGTTATGCCACATAGTGGAAGACTTTTGTATATAATATCATCTCTTCCATACCATTCCATTTCATTCCTCAACTTTTAACAAATTTCACATACTTACACACACATTCTCACGATTTGCACACCAAGAAGGGAAGGAAGGATTCATCTCTTTTTCAAGCAAGATTTTTGTAGGATTTGTGAAGCTAGAAGTATCATCACCATCATATCATCATCTCATCTTTTCTTTCTTCTATCTTGAGGTACAAATGGAGGAATTTCTTGAATTCTTGAATCACTCAAGAGTAGGGTCTGATGTGTAAGTTATAATTTCCTTGATTATAATTGATTAGGAGCATGTTAGGAGCTTTATACTTGAAGCTTGCATGATTTTTTGAGTTTAAATGAAAATTTGGATGATATGAGAATATATGGGGTTTTGAATGATTGCTTGATGATTGATGCATATTTGATGGTTTGTTTGATGCCTAATTGGTTTATATAAGTTATATGCATGATATATGATAGTTTGGAGTGATTTAATTGCATCGATTTGCTGTTGGAATGGCTTGGGAGCCAAATCCCGTGCCTATACCCTGTTTTCCCCTGTTTTACGTCTAGATTGCTTCCAAACGGGCGTTTGGTCCCTTGGTTATTTTACAAAACGCCCGTGCGAGATGTGTCTGCCTTACCCGAGTGCTTTCAAACGCCTGTTTCTGCTTTCAGTTTATTTTTCAAATGGACGTTTCTCCCTCATACGAACTCCAAATTACCTAATTTTTCAAGCTACAGAAACCTATGGAAGTCTAGAAGAACCTCCAACTAGAATCATATCAATCTAATTTCTAGTTTGAGAGTTATAATCAATTCGTTTAGGTGTCGCCACTTTCCCGGACAACTGCACTCACCTAACTTCAAGCTTACGCCATTTACTCCTCACTTTGAACTAGAAAATGAGCCACATATCATCGGAAAGTTATTTGTGTCTAGTTTCATATCTAACAAACAAAACTCAATTCCAAAGTATTGAACTAAAGATATTCCAGTTTTCCTATAGCATGTGCATTTCCTAAAATTGTCCGTTTTGGCCAAACTTCACAAAAACCTCTCTTATTGCATTCCTTTCACTTCTTTGGCTCCCGTATGTGAATTATATGAGTTATATACTTGGTTTACTGACAATTATACTCCTATTTGACATTCCTTAATTGTTATTGCATGACATATTGATCATAACTTTGCCGTGCGTCGTAAATGGTTCATGCGAGTCGTGTCTCACGAACACTTGTCCTTGTTGCACAGATCCTCTTCCCGGTGATGAGGAGCAAGCTCCTTAGTTGTATCCTTGTTGTTTTGTCGACACAGGTGAGGTTTAATTCTAGTTATACAGAACCCGTACAACCCTATGTGACTTTTGGGCCAAAACTTATATATATATATATATATATATATATATATATGTCTATAATTTTTCAAAAACCTTAAGCGATTGCAAATGATTATCTTGACTTAGTGAATTGATCGTGATATCGTGTATTGTTTGTGTTTTGGCGAGTAAAGCATGTTCACTTGGGCCCGAGGGTTAGTGTATGAGCCAACCGAGAAAACATGGACTGACGGGTAACTCTGCGCTCCCCTCACATTCTTGGGATGACCCCTGAATCCACTAGGAGATTAGTAGAGGAAGGAGTTCCGGGCATAGGGACTCATGAACCCTATGCTCACCGTGATTGGGTGGTGGGGGCTTGCAATCCCACCATCACCCAGAGGGAGAAGGAGATCGTGAAATTGCTACTTGTGCACCTTAATTGATTGCATGATCACTTAACCTATTCATAATTTAATCATTGTAATGATCACTAAAGGGGTAAAGGTTGGAGAATTGCCCTCACTCGCCGGGCCACTGATTGAATTGAAGTGATAATGATTATATTGTTAAATGGATTAGTTGTAATCTCGGGCGAGATCTATTCTAATATTAAACTTATAGTGTTTCTTTTATAAAACGTTACCCGAGACTATAACTTGCATGATACGTGTGCTAATATTTATTTAAACCCCTCACTCGGTCTTTCATAGACTGACACCTCACATTTTCAGTTTTTGCAGGATTGAGTGCTAGGTGGGATCGAGTCAAGTCTTTTATTGTTTTGGGTCTAGCACTTGTCATTTTCATTTCATGTATATTGTTGATACTTATGTTATTATGTTTTGCTCTTGAGAATTGGGTTGTAAATATTGAAATGTTGACTATGTACTCATAGATTGATAATGTATGTATGTATGTAGAGTATTATATTTTCGTTTTATGGCCTATGCATGGTGATACATTTTGAAGGTTAGTCCTACCTAGCTAGTGTTGTTTTTTCTTTTGTCACCCGTTCGCTATAGGTTGGTTCATGTACGAACTATCCATTTCCTATGTGGATCGACTTATAGTGCGGGGTGTGCCATCTCTATGTATAGGGGTGCCACAATTTAAGTATATTTTATTATAGTACTATTATTGGATAATGATATATTAACGGCTTAGAAATATTATAGAAGTGGGATTCCCATGATACAAAAAAGAAATCCCACGACACAAAATAACCTAAAAGTAAGAAATATTTTAGACTCAAATTTAGATAATTTATTGTTATATTAGGATTTTTATTAGCCGTGATTAGAGTAATTAGGGGTATTAGGACTCTATTATTTGACCTACCAAACGAGGTTAAAGAATTATATTGGGTTTGTGATTCTTCTATACATATACATATGCTTGAATGTTTCTTTAGAAAACAATAGTTAGCAAACTACTAAGTTCGATGCCAACCATTCCTCACTGTGTATTCTACGTCTCGGGAATTATAAATTTGAGGTAAGCTACCTCTATTTAAATTATCTTCTTGACTATAATTAGGGAAGACGATTATAATATATTAGTTTATGTCACTGGGCAATTGCATGGCTAATAGATTAAGTATCCGTGAATAACCATATAGCTGCATTCATATATTCAAATTACTTAGATTTAATGGATATTTAATATTGGTTAGTTTATTAGTTAATTGCAGAGGCACCTTATATAAGAAAAGTAGTAGTCATGACATTTTGGTTAGAAAAAGGCTGCTTGCTTCTCGGTTCACATCGGTAATTTACTACAAGGAAATTCACTAATCAATTATAAGTTCTTTCAGTGCCATTATGAGATCTAAATAAATTTACGTTGGGATGCGAGATTAAGTTTTATTTAGATAGAATTATGATTGATATATCTACTGTATATTTAGATTAACCGTAATATTAAGTATTCTAGGATATTTTAGTTTTGAATGTTAGCTAATTACAATGCTTGACTATTACTAGAATCGTGTCCATCCGCTTAGAACATTTTGCTACTTTTGACTTGCTAATAATCGGAGGAGTGAGGTAAGTAATTCTTAGGGATCTCTACTTTATTATATTTTTTTTATTAAATCATTGCTATTGTTTCAAATAAACTGTTTTGATGAGAAAATGATCTTGAAATTATAAATTTTATGAAAATTCAGATCAAGCATATAAATAAAGTTATTATTTCCCGTTATTTATGAAAATTGTATTTTTCATGAAAATATGAATATTGTGATTGAGCTCATAGATTGATCGGATCATTATTTTAGACCATTGGGTTATTTGTTGGCGCGCGGAACTAGTTCCATCATTGTTTGGCCGCCCTATGGGAGTACAGTTGGATTATTGTTTAGTTATTGTCCATGGATATCCATTAGGCCGGCAACCCTGCCTAGGAATAGAATGATGGTCTTATTAATATTCTTTGAGCTAATCTAAATTGTTTATTGACTCATTGTTTGGAAATGTTGTGGCTTATTGATATGAAGATCCATATGATATTATTCGTATGAAATGGTAAGTATTTTTTTAAATATGCTTGATCGGGTAGAGAAAGTTTGGAATTACTTACTGAGTATGCGGCTCACCCCTCGCTATTATTTTTCAGATTATTGATTGATTATCAGAGTAGATGAAGATGGATTGAAGGACTTTATTCTAGCTGATTATTTGAATCTCATAGGATCGAAGACCTTTTTGGAAGTTTTAATTTTGTTAGTTAGCTTATTTGAGATTTTAGTTTTTGTTATAGTAATCTATCAACGACATTCTCACAGAGGTTGAGATGTTATATTTTGGGATTTTAGATGCTCTGTACCGTGAAGTCTTTAATTTTATTGAAGGATTTTGCACCTCTACTCGTATATCTACATTAAGTATTTTCAAGTTCATGGTTTAAAAGGGCTTTGTGTTGTCGGGATGCAACCGACAGCACGGCCGGTCACATCCTGATTTTTTGGGCATGACAGAAGTGGGGTCAGAGCAATAGGTTGTGATCCTTGGGGTAGGAGTATGTAAAGTTTCGGGACGAAACTTTTTATAAAGAGAGGAGAATGTGAGAACCAGGTTTTTTTTTAGAAAATATATATATTTTATTTATTTATTTATGTAACGCCCAGGTTTTCCATTTATGCAATATGTGCTATTATTATAATTTTCATATCATTATATTCATTTTATTTTCATAAACTTATGTGAAATTTCTTTTAAAGTGAAATTTACTTGAATAAATTACTAATGTGATTAAATGCTCTTATATGTTTACTTGATCATTTCATAAATTGTGAACTTAATTTTATAACATAAATGGATTTAAGTGATCTTTTCCATGGAATTGAACTTGTTTGCATGCATTCAAATAATTGAGGGACTAACATGCAATAAGTGATGAGTCATACCATATAGTCGAAGACTTTTGTATCTAATATCATCTCTTCCATACCATTCCATTTCATTCCTCAACTTTTAACAAATTTCACATACTTACACACATATTCTCATGGTTTGCACACCAAGAAGGGAAGGAAGGATTCATCTCATTTTCAAGCAAGATTTTTGTAGGATTTGTGAAGCTAGAAGCATCATCACCATCATATCATCATCTCATCTTTTCTTTCTTCTATCTTGAGGTATAAATAGGGAAATTTCTTGAATTATTGAATAACTCAAGAGTAGGGTTTGATGTGTAAGTTATAATTACCTTGATTATAATTGATTAGGAGCATGTTATGAGCTTTATACTTGAAGCTTGCATGATTTCTTGAGTGTAAATGAAAACTTGGATGATATGAGAATATATGGGGTTTTTAATGATTGCTTGATGATTGATGCATATTTGATGGTTTGTTTGATGCCTAATTGGTATATATAAGTTATATGCATGATATATGATAGTTTGGAGTGATTTAATTGCATCGATTTGGTGTTGGAATGGCTTGGGAGCCAAATCCCGTGCCTATACCCTGTTTTTCCCCTGTTTTACGTCCAGATTGCTTCCAAACGGGCGTTTGGTCCCTTGGTTATTTTACAAAACGCCCGTGCGAGATGTGTCTGCCATACCCGAGAGCTTTCAAACGCCTGTTTCTGCTTTCAGTTTATTTTTCAAATGGACGTTTCTCCCTCATACGAACTCCAAATAACCTAATTTTTGAAGCCACCGAAACCTATTGAAGTCTAGAACAACCTCCAATTAGAATCATCTCAATCTATTTTTTAGTTTGAGAGTTATAATCAAGTCTTTTAGGTGTCGCCACTTTCCCGGACAACTGCACTCGCCTAACTTCAAGCTTACGCCATTTACTCCACACTTTGAACTAGAAAATGAGCCATATATCATCGGAAAGTTTTTTGTGTCTAGTTTCATATCTAACAAACAAAACTCAATTCCAAATTATTGAACTAAAGATATTCCAGTTTTCCTATAACATGTGCATTTCCTAAAATTGTCCGTTTTGGCCAAACTTCAACAAAACCTCTCTTATTGCATGCCTTTCACTTCTTTGGCTCCCGTAGGTGAATTATATGAGTTATATACTTGGTTTACTGACAATTATGCTCCTATTTGACATTCCTTAATTGTTATTGCAGGACATATTGATCATAACTTTGTCGTGCGTCGTAAATGGTTCATGCGAGTCGTGTCTCACGAACACTTGTCCTTGTTGCACAGATCGTCTTCCTGATGACGAGGAGCAAGCTCCTTAGCTGTATCCTTGTTGTTTTATCGGCACAGGTGAGGTTTAATTCTAGTTATACAGAACCCGTACAACCCTATGTGACTTTTGGGCCAAAACTTATATATATATATATATATATATATATATATATATATATGTCTATAATTTTTCAAAAACTTTAAGCGATTGCAAATGATTAACTTGACTTAGTGAATTGATCGTGATATTGTGTATTGTTTGTGTTTTGGCGGGTAAAGCATGTTCACTTGGGCCCGAGGGTTAGTGTATGAGCCAACCGAGAAAACATGGTGTAGCACCCCTTTACACGTAGAGGTACCACACCCCCGCACTATAGGTCAATCCACATACGAAACGGCCAATCCGTACCTGAACCAACCTATAGCGAACGGGTGACAATGCAATACATGACAAGCTAGGCGGGATTACTAATATATGCAACAAAATAAAGCGGAAGCATAAAGTAATCACTATCACTTATTTCCATTTATCATTCATGTCCTTTCTCGTTTACAAAATAAAATATATTCTAACTTATCATATCAATACATTATCCTCTTCAAGTAAAACAATAACAATAACTATAATTTCATAACTAACAATAAATAAGCAAATACGCGAACCATGGTTGACTCGACAACATGAACAGGACTCGACTCGACTCAACTCCCGCCTAGCGTGCACCTGCAATAACCTGAAAGGTGGAGGTGTCAGTCTTTGAAGACCGAGTGAGGGGTTTAAATACATATTAGCGCAGATAACATGCAAGTTATATTCTCGGGTAAAGATTTATAAAAGATAAATATATGAGTTCAACTATAGTGTAGCTTTGCCCGAGAATACAACTATCAATACTAAACACTTTTGTTCCCTTCCATGCAATCAATACATGGCGAACTCAAAATGTACATGAACATGCTTGCTTGATTATTAAACAATAAGTGATCATGCAATTCAGTTGTCGTGCAATCGTGCATGTATAATCATATAGCACGTTCATGGAATGGAAATCATGCAATCAATACATGGCTTGCTTGTAACACGATAGGGTTTGTTCCTCCTGTGGTTGGACGGACAACCACCAGCTCTAAAACCAGCCCAGCGCCCTCACTAAGGAGAACCTGGCCAGAAGAACACAGGTACACGATAAGGCTTTGTTCTTCTTGTGGTTGGATGGACAACCACCAGCCTGAAGACCAGTCCAGCGTCCTCACTAAGGAGGACCTGGCCAAGAGAACACACGTACACGATAGGGTATTATTCTTCCTGTGGTTGGACGGACAACCACCAGCCCGAAGACCAGCCCAGCGCCCTCACAAAGGAGGACCTGGCCAGGAGAACGCATTTACTTGCTTTCATGAACATGACATGCTTGATTCGTGAACAATAACATACTTGAAATAATAAGTGATTTCATGAAATTATAACTATAAATACCTTTGGCCAAAAATCACGTAAAGGTTATACGGGTTCTATATAACTAGAAATTAAACCTCACCTGACAGGCGACACACGACTCGTGAATGCGTAAACGTGCTCATGCTCGACAATCTCCGCCCTGGAGAATAACTGGACAAGAAACGGGACAATGTACGTGCATGAGACCTCAATTCAAGAATATTACTTCGTATAAGACGCACGACGTGATCAAGTCCGAGACATCGCGCAATAAACAATGTAGTATCTAAATATCACGTTTTGCTATGTAATCAATCATATAATTCACATATGGGAGCTAAGAGAATGAAAGGAATGCAATAATAGAGGTTTTGGTGAAGTTTGGCAAAACGGACAATTTTAGAAAATGTACATGTTGAGGGAAAACTGAAATATCTTTAATTCTAGAAGTGGGAATTTAGTTTTGTTTATTGGATATGAAACTAGACACAAATACCTTTCCAACACTATATGACACGTTTTCTAATTCAAACCGAGGTGAAAATGGCGTTGGTTCGAAGTTGGACAAAATGCAGTTTCTGGCGGGGGTCGCGGGCGCGACCAAAATCCTTCACAAAATGGTCGCGGCCGCGACCAAGTATTTTTCCAAATTTTTCATGAAATTTTCCAAAACTCGAAACTTGGCCAAATTGGGGTCGCGGGCACGACCTGTTTTATGTGTATTTCAGGTCGCGGGCGCGACCTTCAATTTCTGGAGAAAAACAGAGCAGAAAATAGGGGATCGTCTCGGCCCAAAGCAAAACCAACCCAAAACAAGAATTTCCAAGCTCTAAAATCCCATTTTTCTGGAAATTAGCATGCATATATGTTCATGATACAATAAAATTCCATAAAAACACATGAATCACACAAAATTATCAAAGATCACAAGCTTCAAGTTCTTGTATGAATTTATCATATGAGCTCAAATTCTTCAACAATTCATGCATCTCTTCAAGTTGTAATCACATATTCATACTTCAAACAACATATAATCCGTATATTCCATAATATCACTAACCCTAGCTTCTCAAAGATTAACAAGAATCATCCATACAAGCTCATACATATACCTTGAAGAAAGAGGTGAAAGAAGATGGGATGATGATGATGATGAAGCTTCAAGCTTTCATTTCCTTCAAGAATTATAGCTGAAAATAATGAAATTCCCTTTTCCTTTCTTGATGGTATGGCTCGGTGAGAGAAGGAAGCAATATGGTGTTTGTATGAAAGTGAAATTGATCATGGAAAATGATAGAAATATCCATTTTCATGAATCATCATTTTGAATTTGATGAAAAGCCATAATTTGCGATTTAGTCCCTCAAAATTATGAGTCATGCAAGCAAGTTTCATTCCTACAATTTTACTCACTTTGGTCCAAGAATTGTTTATGCAATTAAGGATGGATGGTTTTAAGAGTTGATCAATTAGGTCCATGAAAATCTATGCAATTTAGTCCTTAAATTTCAAAGAATGATCATATAAGGACAATTTAGCAATTAGATCACGTTCGGCAATTATTTCAGGTAACAAGTATTTTCACGTGAACACATTAAAATATAATCCATTTAATTTTCATGCAATCTAAGAATTTAGAAACGAAAGGATTAAAATAAATCCTAACTTTCAGAAAATCTCACGTGTCGTGCGTACCTGAACGTCTGGAAAATTGGGGCGTTACAATTCTCTCCCCCTTAAGAGAATGCGTCCTCGGATTCCATGTCCGAAATTCCTGGCATTTCATTGGCTCTTACGTGTTCATCCCACGCGGGTTAGCTACTCCCCGTCAGGGATTAGTTCGAAAGAGATCTTCAGTCCACAATATCCTCCCATGTGTGAAATCACGACCCTCAACTTTTCGGAGTCTAACACTCGAAAGAAAATCTAACCTTCCACTAAAACAAGTTGACAAATAGCTGAAAATACTGAGAGTGCCCCGTCTCTCAAACAATTAACGAGAGAACCCCGTCTCTCGAGCAAGCAACAAGAGAACCCCGTCTCTTGACAACCCCGAGAGAATCCCCGTCTCTCACGCCCCCGAATTAAAATTCAAGCAAGCATTTTGACAATTATTTGCAATTAACACGCAAGGATCAAATAAAATTTATCATGTATGTAGATAATCGTTCACATAACAAGTAATAATAAACAGGAATAACAAGACAATAATAATAAACACATAATAAAATAAGGGTGCACGTGGTATGCATGATTAAGTGTACCGTTCACCGCGGATTGAAGTTCTTGTATTGTAGTAATTCGGGGCAATACTTAATTCTCTAGTTGAGGTTTCTTCTTGTCTTGTACCACTATGGTTCGAAATTCCCATTCTTGATAGCCATTTCTGCCCTCGTGCTATTTTCTAACATAATCCGTAAATCATCATTAATCACCACCACTTCATACCCGTTTGAACCTTCAGGTTTACCGATTGAACTTTCCTTAGATTGATTCCCACATTCACCTTCCGGTTTTGGAATTGAAAGATACCCTGGATTTCTTGTCCTGAAGGGATTGTATATTCAAGCTTAATAGACCAGCTTTGTGCTCCAATCAACCCTTATCCAACACACAGAGAGAACAGGTTTTTCCATTTTTCCATATCTCGGTAGTCCAAGTAAAACATCTTTCTCAGACACAGATCTTAACTATTTATTTGGAATTCGAAAATTGAGCTCCTATTCCCTTAGCCAATAACACGACGGATATTTGATGCTGAAAAGAATCGAGGTCATTATCCCTTGCAAGTATCTCAACCAACACACCTGCTTAGAAACCGAAGGAATCAGGTCCTAGTGAAATGTTTTTCCTTGTAGGATTCTCATCTTTGATCAAAGTATGCTCAATCAATTCATAAGAGTCGTTGTCTTCCCCATTCCTATTGTTAACACTTGATCCGAAATTAATAACCTTTGTAACTCTACTTACTTGGTTATTCGCTTTCCTTTCTACTTCCCTTCCATTTATTGTAGACATTCTGATAGCAAGAGGAATTAAGATTCAAGATTTACTATCCAAATGTAGCCGGATCGGATCCCTTCTCCCACTTACTGAGTCAAATGATATCCTGAGACTATCGGAGAACTGCAGATGGTGTGCCCACATTCTTGAAACCGGTGATAAAGCAAAATACTGTCGATGATAGGACTTTTCTTGTGTAAGAGGGAGGAAAGGTTTAAGTTACTGAAAACTTCTTTCACATGGTTCTGATAGAGGACTCCAGAAAGAATCGATTTTCTTAAGGTTCCAACTCTCCCGAGTGTTATCTGACTTCAGACTTAAATTTATTCCCAGACCGGCTCTCCCCCTTAAGAAAATGGAAAATTTTCTAATTCTTTAAATTTGTTCTGTCCTTTCCCACTTGCAAGCTTCTCTACTGGCTCCAATCCCGTAAGCTTTTCCTCGTCCTACTCACAACTGTCCTCACTCTAACCTGATACTAAATTTTCCAACATCCTACACTCACCTAGTACTTCCAGAGAGTTGACATTTACAAGCTTAATACCATAATCTGAAGCAAGAAAAGTTCATTCACTTAATCCCATTGCGTCTCCGAAATACTAATTAATTTCTGAAGGTTGAAGAACCCACTAAACATTTATCTACGTGAACTTATCATCATTTCCCAGTTTCCAAAATTTTCCAATATTTATTTCATCCCCCTGCTCCTACTAATCCTGGATCAATAAATTCTCACAGTCCCAAAGCATTGCTAAATTTTCAAGCAGAATCGGATAACCCCATTACAAACATGATACCCGGTGATTCAACAATCTTTTCTTTAAATTCAAGTTGGTAAGAATAGGAGCAAGAATTGTGCAGGGCATAGGAAGAGCCTATTAACAACAAACACTAAATAATGCATGATGGTTAAAGTGTCAATGCACGTATTATCACCAGTTTAAAAATGCAATATATTAGAACAATTATATTAATTTAGAGAGATACTTAGAAGAAAAGTAATTTGAATACTTCAACTAATTTAAGCATATACTTAATGCATCAAGTAGACAATTTCAACAACATCTATACAATATTTATAAATGAGAAACAATTAATTAGTAAATGTGATGCACGTGTTTATGAATGCATTGAAGAACTTGTCACCGTAGTAGGGGAAATTTTATCCCGGCACCTTTCCTTGATTGTTGTAATATAACCTTGTCTCGAATGGTTGATTAGTTCTTGGTTCCCTCATGATCTTCTAAATTTCCAATTTCTCTGACCTTGCCTTATACTTTTCCCGGACTCAATTTTAGGTTTCCTTGAACCCAACTCCTCTTTATAGTTTCCATTTGTTGCTCCATATCTTCCAATTCAACCATATCCTAATTGGTAATCTTTGGAGTCACTTTCTTGTTAACTCTTCGAGAATACCTCTTCCTTGTTGCAAGAATTCCCGGCCTAAGCATTGTCGATTTTTCCAACCTCTCGAGTCTTATAAATGGTTCCCACGCTTGATTCGTCTCTTCCGGATCCCATCATTTTAATCTTCAACCCCAATAGAAAGAATATTGACATCCGAATCCTTCTATGAACTTTTCGGCACACTTTCTTATCCGTTCCAAAATTGGAGGGAGTTTTATAGCAAACTGGAGTTGCCGAACAAATGGTCGTGGTTTGATACCGTTTCCATAACCTGTCACTCACAACTTACTTTGAAATAAATGCATGTGGGTAAGACGTGCTCATGTCATATAGTTGTCACATAGTTGATACCAATAATGAGAATTTAATATAACATGCAACAAATAATTCATAAATGTTCGAACAAAACACGTTGTTCACATAGATTTCAAGCAATTCAAGATCATCTAATTGGCAACTATGGAGAAGAAGCAATGTAATGCTCAAATTATCCCACAATCCAAGTGTTCCAAGAAGTTCAAGTAGATCAGGAATTTCAAATAATATGCAAGACCCTCAAATCATCAAATAATTCCTATGCCGTACGACCTAGACTTGACTCGACACGACACTAGAACCTCGGTTTTGCCATCGGGCTCTGATACCACCTTAGATGTAGCACCCCTTTACATGTGGAGGTACCACACCCCTGCACTATAGGTCAATCCACATACGAAACGGCCAATCCGTACCTGAACCAACCTATAGCGAACGGGTAACAATGCCATACACGACAAGCTAGGCGGGATTACTAATATATGCAACAAAATAAAGCGGAAGCATAAAGTAAACACTATCACTTATTTCCATTTATCATTCATGTCCTTTCTCGTTTACCAAATAAAATATATTCTAACTTATCATATCAATACATTATCCTCTTCAAGTAAAACAATAACAATAACTATAATTTCATAACTAACAATAAATAAGCAAATACGCGAACCATGGTTGACTCGACAACATGAACAGGACTCGACTCGACTCAAACTCCCGCCTAGCGTGCACCTGCAATAACCTGAAAGGTGGAGGTGTCAGTCTTTGAAGACCGAGTGAGGGGTTTAAATACATATTAGCGCAGATAACATGCAAGTTATATTCTCGGGTAAAGATTTATAAAAGATAAATATATGAGTTCAACTATAGTATAGCTTTGCCCGAGAATACAACTATCAATATTAAACACTTTTGTTCCCTTCCATGCAATCAATACATGGCGAACTCAAAATGTACATGAACATGCTTGCTTGATTATTAAACAATAAGTGATCATGCAATTCAGTTGTCGTGCAATCGTGCATGTATAATCATATAGCACGTTCATGGAATGGAAATCATGCAATCAATACATGGCTTGCTTGTAACACGATAGGGTTTGTTCCTCCTGTGGTTGGATGGATAACCACCAGCTCTAAAACCAGACCAGCGCCCTCACTAAGGAGAACCTGGCCAGGAGAACACAGGTACACGATAAGGCTTTGTTCTTCTTGTGGTTGGACGGACAACCACCAGCGTGAAGACCAGTCCAGCGTCCTCACTAAGGAGGACCTGTCCAAGAGAACACACGTACACGATAGGGTATTGTTCTTCCTGTGGTTGGACGGACAACCACCAGCCCGAAGACCAGCCCAGCGCCCTCACTAAGGAGGACCTGGCCAGGAGAACGCATTTACTTGCTTTCATGAACATGACATGCTTGATTCGTGAACAATAACATACTTGAAATAATAAGTGATTTCATGAAATTATAACTATAAAAACCTTTGGCCAAAAATCACGTAAAGGTTATACGGGTTCTATATAACTAGAAATTAAACCTCACCTGACAGGCGACACACGACTCGTGAATGCGTGAACGTGCTCATGCTCGACAATCTTCACCCTGGAGAATAACTGGACAAGAAACGGGACAATGTACGTGCATGAGACCTCAATTCAAGAATATTAATTCGTATAAGACGCACGGCGTGATCAAGTCCGAGACATCGCGCAATAAACAATGTAGTATCTAAATATCACGTTTTGCTATGTAATCAATCATATAATTCACATATGGGAGCTAAGAGAGTGAAAGGAATGCAATAATAGGGGTTTTGGTGAAGTTTGGCAAAACGGACAATTTTAGAAAATGTACATGTTGAGGGAAAACTCAAATATCTTTAATTCTAGAAGTGGGAATTTAGTTTTGTTTATTGGATAAGAAACTAGACACAAAGACCTTTCCAACTCTATATGGCACGTTTTCTAATTCAAACCGAGGTGAAAATGGCGTTGGTTCGAAGTTTGACAAAATGCAGTTTCTGGCGGGGTCGCGGGCGCGACCAAAATCCTTCACAAAATGGTCGCGGGCGCGACCAAGTATTTTTCCGAATTTTTCATGAAATTTTCCAAAACTCGAAACTTGGCCAAATTGGGGTCGCGGGCGCGACCTGTTTTATGTGTATTTCAGGTCACGGGCGCGACCTTCAATTTCTGGAGAAAAACAGAGCAGAAAACAGGGGATCGTCTCGGCCCAAAGCAAAACCAACCCAAAACAAGAATTTCCAAGCTCTAAAATCCCATTTTTCTGGAAATTAGCATGCATATATGTTCATGATACAATAAAATTCCATAAAAACACATGAATCACACAAAATTATCAAAGATCACAAGCTTCAAGTTCTTGTATGAATTTATCATATGAGCTCAAATTCTTCAACAATTCATGCATCTCTTCAAGTTGTAATCACATATTCATACTTCAAACAACATATAATCCGTATATTCCATAATATCACTAACCCTAGCTTCTCAAAGATTAACAAGAATCATCCATACAAGCTCATACATATACCTTGAAGAAAGAGGTGAAAGAAGATGGGATGATGATGATGATGAAGCTTCAAGCTTTCATTTCCTTCAAGAATTATAGCTGAAAATAATGAAATTCCCTTTTCCTTTCTTGATGGTATGGCTCGGTGAGAGAAGAAAGCAATATGGTGTTTGTATGAAAGTGAAATTGATCATGGAAGATGATAGAAATATCCATTTTCATGAATCATCATTTTGAATTTGATGAAAAGCCATAATTTGCGATTTAGTCCCTCAAAATTATGAGTCATGCAAGCAAGTTTCATTCCTACAATTTTACTCACTTTGGTCCAAGAATTGTTTATGCAATTAAGGATGGATGGTTTTAAGAGTTGATAAATTAGGTCCATGAAAATCTATGCAATTTAGTCCTTAAATTTCAAAGAATGATCATATAAGGACAATTTAGCAATTAGATCACGTTCGGCAATTATTTCAGGTAACAAGTATTTTCACGTGAACATATTAAAATATAATCCATTTAATTTTCATGAAATCTAAGAATTTAATAAACGAAAGGATTAAAATAAATCCTAACTCTCAGAAAATCTCACGTGTCGTGCGTACCTGAACGTCTGGAAAATTGGGGCGTTACACATGGGCTGACGGGTAACTGTGCACTCCCCTCACATTCTTGGGATGACCCCTGAATCCACTAGGAGATTAGTGGAGGAAGGAGTTCTGGGCATAGGGACTCATGAACCCTATGCTCACCGTGATTGGGTGGTGGGGGCTTGCAATCCCACCATCACCCAGAGGGAGAAGGAGATCGTGAAATTGCTACTTGTGCACCTTAATTGATTGCATGATCACTTAACCTATTAATAATTTAATCATTGTAATGATCACTAAAGGAGTAAAGGTTGGAGAATTGCCGTCACTCGTCGGGCCACTGATTGAATTGAAGTGATAATGATTATATTGTTAAATGGATTAGTTGTAATCTCGGGCGAGATCTATTCTAATATTAAACTTATAGTGTTTCTTTTATAAAACGTTACCCGAGACTATAACTTGCATGATACGTGTGCTAATATTTATTTAAACCCCTCACTCGGTCTTTCATAGACTGACACCTCACATTTTCAGTTTTTGCAGGATTGAGCGCTAGGTGGGATCGAGTCAAGTCTTTTATTGTTTTGGGTCTAGCACTTGTCATTTTCATTTCATGTATATTGTTGATACTTATGGTATTATGTTTTGCTCTTGAGAATTAGGTTGTAAATATTGAAATGTTGACTATGTACTCATAGATTGATAATGTATATATGTATGTAGAGTATTATGTTTTCGTTTTATGGCCTATGCATGGTGATACATTTTGAGGGTTAGTCCTACCTAGCTAGTGTTGTTTTTTCTTTTGTCACCCTTTCGCTATAGGTTGGTTCATGTACGGACTATCCATTTCGTATGTGGATCGACTTATAGTGCGGGGTGTGCCATCTCTACGTATAGGGGTGCCACAATTTAAGTATATTTTATTATAGTACTACTATTGGATAATGATATATTAACGGCTTAGAAATATTATTGAAGTGGGATTCCCACGATACAAAAAAGAAATCTCACGACACAGAATAACCTAAAAGTAAGAAATATTTTAGACTCAAATTTAGATAATTTATTGTTATATTAGGATTTTTATTAGTCGTGATTAGAGTAATTAGGGGTATTAGGACTCTATTATTTGACCTACCAAACGAGGTTAAAGAATTATATTGGGTTTGTGATTCTTCTATACATATACATATGCTTGAATGTTTCTTTAGAAAACAATAGTTAGCAAACTACTGAGTTCGATGCCAACCATTCCTCACTGTGTATTCTACGTCTCGGGAATTATAAATTTGAGGTAAGCTACCTCTATTTAAATTATCTTCTTGACTATAATTAGGGAAGACAATTAGAATATATTAGTTTATGTCACTGGGCAATTGCATGGCTAATAGATTAAGTATCCGTGAATAACCATATAGCTGCATTCATATATTCAAATTACTTAGATTTAATGGATATTTAATATTGGTTAGTTTATTAGTTAATTGTAGAGGCACCTTATATAAGAAAAGTAGTAATCATGACATTTTGGTTAGAAAAAGGCTGCTTGCTTGAAAAGTAGTAATCATGACATTTTGGTTAGAAAAAGGCTGCTTGCTTCTCGGTTCACATCGGTAATTTACTACGAGGAAATTGACAAATTAATTATAAGTTCTTTTAGTGCCATTATGAGATCTAAATAAATTTACGTTGGGATGCGAGATTAAGTTTTATTTAGATAGAATTATGATTGATATGTAACGCCCTGATTTTCAGACAGTCAGGTACGCTCGACCGACACGTGTGGGTTTCGAGCGTTAGGATTTTATCTTATTATTTTCGTTTATTTAATTTAAACGCGCCATATTAATTTCTATAACTTGTTTTCAACATGATTACGTGGAAATTGTATGAAATTCATTTCATTTTGAGAATTATTGTATCAATGGAATTTAATTGTCACATGAATTAATTGTCCAATTTGTATTAATTGCTCAATCGTCCCTGAATGATTATTCTTGTAAATGTGAGGCCAAATTGCATGGTTATTTCTTGGACCTAATTGATCTTTTTCCATACCTTATGTACCTAGTTGCATAATTTATACAATTGAGGGATTGAATCACAAATATTACATATTTCCCTAAAATATCACAGTATAAGCATCTCTTCTCCATGCTTTCACTTCATTTTTCATAAAATTCATCCCCATATTTGCTCCCATCTCACCGAGCCAAACCCTAAGGAGGAGAAAGGAGAATTTATGAATTCCAAGTCATGATCATGAAGGAATTAGGAGCTTTGAATCATCATCATCTCATCTCATCTCTTTTTTTCTTCCTTCCAAGGTATATGATTGATATTTCATGATTCTTGAATTTATTAGATGAAGCTAGGGTTTATGGTTTGAGCTTGATGATTGGTGTATTGGTGCTAGAAGTATGATTACATGCTCAAGGCTTGAATTCCATGTGTAATTCTTGAAAATTAGGAGTTTATAGGATGAGTTCATGTATAGGCCAAAGTTGGTGATTATGGAGATTGAAGCATGAATTATGTGTTTATATTGAGTGTTATTGTCTCTCAAGCATGTTTACATATTATCCTTCATGAATTCTAGCTTGTGTAATTGATTTATGGGTTTTGGGAGCTTGGTACGTGCTTCCCCTGTTTTGCTGCTCTGTTTCTGCAGCTTCTGTAAAACGGGAACGGCCCTTCCCGTTCCCTTTGTAAATGGGGAACGGCCGTTCCCATTGTTTGAATAATGTGTCAGGCGGCGAGGACGGGAACGACCGTTCCCGCTTTGTCTCGCAGATGGGAACGGCCGTTCCCATCTTCGGGGAGCCCGACAGGCAGGAACGGCCATTCCCATTTTGAACTGAAACCTGGAACGGCCGTTCCTAGCTCTCTGGTAGTGCAGAAACTTTCTGCATAAAAATGGAATTTTGGGACGCCATTCTAACGACTTATTTGACCCCGAATTGCTATTATATGATCCAATATGTACTGAAATAACATGTTATCATGCTACATTGTGTATTGCTCGATGTCTCGTGTATGATCATGCCGTGCGTCATTATATGGAATAATGTCCTTGAATTATAGTCTCATGCACGTACATTGTCCCGTTTCTTGTCCAGTCATTCTCCAGGGCGGAGATTGTGGATCATGAGCACGTTCACGCATTCACGAGTCGTGTGTCGCCTGTCAGGTGAGGTTTAATTTCTAGTTATCTAGAACCCGTATAACCTTTACATGATTTTTGGCCAAAGGTATTTATATTTATAAGTTCATGAAATCACTTATTATTTCAAACATGTTAGTGTTCACGAATCAAGCATGCCATGTTCATGAAAGCAAGTACGTGCGTTCTCCTGGCCAGGCTCTCCTTAGTGAGGGTGCTGGGCTGGTCTTCGGGCTGGTGGTTGTCCGTCCAACCACAGGAAGAACAGTACCCTATCGTGTACGTGTGTTCTCTTGGCCAGGTCTTCCTTAGTGAGGGCGCTGGGCTAGTCTTCGGGCTGGTGGTTGTCCGTCCAACCACAAGAAGAACAAAGCCCTATCGTGTACCTGTGTTCTCCTAGTCAGGTTCTCCTTAGTGGGGGCGCTGGGCTAGTCTCAGGGCTGGTGGTTGTCCGTCCAACCACAGGAGGAACAAACCCTATCGTGTTACAAGCAAGCCATGTATTGATTGCATGATTTTCATTCCATGAATGTGCTAATTGAGTACACTATCGCACGATTGCACGATAATTGAATTGCGTGATCACCTATTAATTTATAATCAAGCAAGCATGTTTCATGTACATTTGGAAACTGCCCGCACTCGCCAGGGCCATGTATTGATTGCATGAAAATGAACAAGTATTTAATATTGATAGTTGTATTTTCGGGCGAAGCTATATTATTATTGAACTTGTATATTTATCTTTTACAAATCTTTACCCGAGAATATGACTTGCATGTTATCTGCGCTAATATATATACTTAAACCCCTCACTCGGTCTTCACAGACTGACACCTCCACCTTTCAGGTTACTGCAGGTGCACGCTAGGCGGGAGTTGAGTCGAGTCGAGTTCAGTTGATGTAGTCGAGTCCATCATGGTTCGTGTATTTGATTATTTATTGTTAGTTGTGAAATTATGTTAATGTTATTGTCTTATATTTAAAGATGATAATGTATTGATATGTAAGTTAGAATATATTTTATTCGGTAAATGGAAAATGTCATGCCCTGATAAATGGGAATATCTGTTAGTGATTAATGTATGCTTCCGCTTAATTTTGTTGCACGTATGAGTTAATCCCGCCTAGCTTGTCAGTTGTTGCATTGTCACCCGTTCGCTATAGGTTCGTCCATGTACGGATTGCCCGTTTCGTATGTGGATTGACCTATAGTGCGGGGGTGTGGCACCTTCACGTGTAAGGGGTGCTACATGATATATCTACTGTATATTTAGATTAAGCGTAATATTAAGTATTCTAGGATATTTTAGTTTTGAATGTTAGCTAATTACAATGCTTGACTATTACTAGAATCGTGTCCATCCGCTTAGAGCAATTTGCTACTTTTGACTTGCTAATAATCGGAGGAGTGAGGTAAGTAATTCTTAGGGATCTCTACTTTATTATATTTTTTTTATTAAATCATTGCTATTGTTTCAAATAAACTGTTTTGATGAGAAAATGATCTTGAAATTATGAATTTTATGAAAATTCAGATCAAGCATATAAATAAAGTTATTATTTCCCGTTATTTATGAAAATTGTATTTTTCATGAAAATATGAATATTGTGATTGAGCTCATAGATTGATCGGATCATTGTTTTAGACCATTGGGTTATTTGTTGGCGCGCGGAACTAGTTCCATCATTGTTTGGCCGCCCTGCGGGAGTACAGTTGGATTATTGTTTGGTTATTGTCCATGGATATCCATTAGACCGACAACCCTGCCTAGGAACAGAAAGATGGTCTTATTATTATTCTTTGAGCTAAACTAAATTGTTTATTGACTCATTGTTTGGAAATGTGATGGCTTATTGATATGAAAATCTATATGATATTATTCGTATGAAATGGTAAGTATTTTTTTAAATATGTTTGATCTGGTAGAGAAAGTTTGGAATTACTTTTTGAGTATGCGGCTCACCCCTCGCTATTATTTTTCAGATTATTGATTGTTATCAGAGTAGAGGAAGATGGATTGAAGGACTTTATTCTAGCTGATTATTTGAATCTCATAGGATCGAAGACCTTTTTGGAAGTTTTAATTTTATTAGTTAGCTTATTTGAGATTTTAGTTTTTGTTATAGTAATCTATCAACGACATTCTCACAGAGGTTGAGATGTTATATTTTGGGATTTTAGATGCTCTATACCGTGAAGTCTTTAATTTTATTGAAGGATTTTGCACCTCTACTCGTATATCTACATTAAGTATTTTCAAGTTCATGGTTTAAAAGGGCTTTGTGTTGTCAGGATGCAACCGACAGCACGGCCGGTCACTTCCTGATTTTTGGGGCATGACAGAAGTGGGGTCAGAGCAATAGGTTATGATCCTTGGGGTAGGAGTATGTAAAGTTTCGGGACAAAACTTTTTATAAAGAGAGGAGAATGTGAGACCCAGGTTTTTTTTTAGAAAATATATATATTTTATTTATGTAACGCCCCGGTTTTCAATTTATGCAATATGTGCTATTATTATAATTTTCATATCTTTATATTCATTTTATTTTCATAAACTTATGTGAAATTTCTTTTAAAGTGTTTACGTTAATTAATTACTAATGTGGTTAAATGCTCTTATATGGTTACTTGATCATTTCATAAATTGTGAACTTAATTTTATAACATAAATGGATTTAAGTGATCTTTTCCATGGAATTGAACTTGTTTGCATGCATTCAAATAATTGAGGGACTAACATGCAATAAGTGATGAGTCATACCATATAGTCGAAGACTTTTGTATCTAATATCATCTCTTCCGTACCATTCCATTTCATTCCTCAACTTTTAACAAATTTCACATACTTACACACATATTCTCATGGTTTGCACACTAAGAAGGGAAGGAAGGATTCATCTCATTTTCAAGCAAGATTTTTGTAGGATTTGTGAAGCTAGAAGCATCATCACCATCATATCATCATCTCATCTTTTCTTTCTTCTATCTTGAGGTATAAATAGAGAAATTTCTTGAATTATTGAATAACTTAAGAGTAGGGTTTGATGTGTAGGTTATACTTACCTTGATTATAATTGATTAGGAGCATGTTAGGAGCTTTATACTTGAAGCTTGCATGATTTTTTGAGTTTAAATGAAAATTTGGATGATATGAGAATATATGGGGTTTTGAATGATTGCTTGATGATTGATACATATTTGATGGTTTGTTTGATGCCTAATTGGTATATATAAGTTATATGCATGATATATGATAGTTTGGAGTGATTTAATTGCATCGATTTGGTGTTGGAATGGCTTGGGAGCCAAATCCCGTGCCTATACCCTGTTTTTCCCCTGTGTTTTGTCCAGTTTGCTTCCAAACGGGCGTTTAGTCCCTTAGTTATTTTACAAAACGCCCGTGTGAGATGTGTCTGCCTTACCCTAGAGCTTCCAAACGCCCATTTCTGCTTTCAGTTCATTTTTCAAATGGGCGTTTCTCCCACATACGAACTCCAAATAACTTGATGTTTGAACAAACGGAAACCACTTGAAGTCTAGAAGAACCTCCGATGCAAATCATCTCAATATATTTTCTATTTTGAGAGTTATAATCAATTCTTTTAGGTGTCGCCACTTTCCCGGACAACTGCACTCGCCTAACTTCAAGCTTGTGCCATTTTCTCCTCACTTTGAACTAGAAAACGAGCCATATATCATCGGAAAGGTCATTGTGTCTAGTTTAATATCCCACAAACAACACTCAATTCCAACTTATAGAACTCTAGATATTTCAGTTTTCCTATAGCATGCGGGTTTCCTAAAATTGTCCGTTTTGGCCAAACTTCACCAAAACATCTCTTATTGCATTCCTTTCACTTCTTTGGCTCCCGTATGTGAATTATATGTGTTATATACTTGGTTTAATAACAATTATGCTCCTATTTGACATTCCTTAATTGTTATTGCATGACATATTGATCATAACTTTTTCGTGCGTCGTAAATGGTTCATGCGAGTCGTGTCTCCCGAACACTTGTCCTTGTTGCACAGATCGTTTTCCCGGTGATGAGGAGCAAGCTCCTTAGCTGTATCCTTGTTATTTTGTCGACACAGGTGAGGTTTAATTCTAGTTATAAAGAACCCGTACAAACCTATGTGACTTTTGGGCCAAACCTTATATATATATATATATAATTTTTCCAAAACCTTAAGCGATTGCAAATGATTATCGTGACTTAGTGAATTGATCGTGATATCGTGTATTATTTGTATTTTGACGAGTAAAGCACGTTCACTTGGGCCCGAGGGTTAGTGTATGAGCCAACCGGGAAAGCATGGGCTGATGGGTAACTCTGCGCTCCCCTCACATTCTTAGCATGACCCCTGAATCCACTAGGAAATTAGTGGAGGAAGGAGTTCCGGGCATAGGGACTCATGAACCCTATGCTCACCGTGATTGGGTGGTGGGGCCTTGCAAACCCACCATCACCCGGTGGGAGAAGGAGATCGTGAAATAACTACTTGTGCACCTTAATTGATTGCATGATCACGTATCCTATTAATAATTTAATCATGGTAATAATCACTAAAGGAGTAAAGGTTGGAGAATTACCCTCACTCGCCGGGCCACTGAGTGAATTGAAGTGATAATGATTTTATTGTTAAATGGATTAATTGTAATCTCGGGCGAGATCTATTCTAATATTAAACTTATAGTGTTTCTTTTATAAAACCTTACCTGAGACTATAACTTGCATGATCGTGTGCTAATATTTATTTAAACCCCTCACCCAGTCTTTCATAGACTGACACCTCACATTTTCAGTTTTTGCAGGATTGAGTGCTAGGTGGTACCGACTCAAGTCTTTTATTGTTTTGGGTCTAGCACTTGTCATTTTCATTTCATGTATATTCTTGATACTTATGTTATTATGTTTTGCTCTTGAGAATTGGGTTGTAAATATTGAAATGTTGACTATGTACTCATAGACTGATAATGTATGTATGTATGTAGAGTATTATGTTTTCGTTTTATGGCCTATACATGGTGATATATTTTGAGGGTTAGTCCCACCTAGCTAGTGTTGTTTTTTCTTTTGTCATCCGTTTGCTATAGGTTGGTTCATGTATGGACTATCCATTTCGTATCTGGATCGACTTATAGTGCGGGGGTGTGGCATCTCTACGTATAGGGGTGCTACATCTTAAATGGTATCAGAGCCCGGTTGGAAAACCGCGGTTCTAGTGTAGTGTCTTGTGAGTCTAAGTCGTGCGACATATGATTATTTGCCAATTTGAGAGTCTTGCATCTTAATTGAACTTAGTTGCACTTATTTGACTTCACTTGAATTCTTTGAATTAATTGAGTTATGTGTTTTATTTGCATCTTATGACCTTAATTCTAATCATTTGCATCCACTAATCCAACATGCATATCTAGTGTCTTGATTTCAGGATGCCTCGAGGCCGTCCTCGCCGTGAACATTCTCCAGGTCATAGGAGACATCGTCGTGATCGATCCCCTAGGGTTCCTCCACATCCACCCCCTCTGGCTCAACCCCAAGATTTTCTTAATTCCATTGTTCGTCTAGTTGATCAAAGAATAAGGGACTATGTTCCACCAGCGCCACCGGCTCAAGCTCCACCACAACCAGCACCGATTTCGGCTATACTTCGGGAATTTCAGAATCAACAACCCCCAAAGTTCTTCAAGGGGAATGACATTCAAGCCGAGCAGTGGCTCAAGGAAGTTAAGAGGGTGTGGGAGCTTATTCCTTGCGAGTCTCAAGAGAAAGTCCGATGCACTCTTACTCTTGTTTAAGGAGAAGCTTATTCAAGGTGGGAGAGCACAAAGATTGTCTTGGATGCCGCCGAGGAGGAAGTGACATGGGAGTTTTTCGTTAGAGAGTTCAAGAATAAGTTTATTCATCCTTCATCTCGCACTAGAAGGCTCAAGGAATTCATGGAGCTTAAGCAAGGGGGTAAATCGGTTACCGAGTACATAGCAGGGTTTGAGAGATTGTCTAAGTATGCACCCAATACCGCAAGCGATGATTTTCATACGGCCATGTAATTCGTGCAGGGTTTGAGGCCGGACATACAACCAGCAATTGAAGCTGTCAATACTAGCACTTGGAGGAAGGCCACTTCAAAAGCTTTAAAAGTTGAGGATTCGGTAAATGCAAGGAGACTTATATCTAAGTCCGGACCGGATTTTAATAATGGGAAGAGGCCCATTTCTTACCATACATCGTCATCTCAAGAAGGATCTCAGAAAAAGAAGAACCGAACCACCGGATCGGGTTCGGGAGTTTCACATAACTCGGCTTCAACAACACCTTCGGGGAAGCCTCTTTGTACGTATTGCGGAAGAGACACCCATACTTACGACAGTTGTAGACGACGCTTGGGCTTATGCTTACGATGTGGGAGTCATGAACACCAAGTAGACACATTGCCGAAGCGACGAGAGCTAGCTACCGGAGATCAGAGACCACTTATTCGGGCTGGTGTGTGCGCGTTAGAGAGGGAGGTACGGGATGTAAACATGAGTCCGAACGTGATAGCAGAAGATATCAATTGCATGAATGGCTCAATCAACGGTGAACGGTGTAACGCCCCGGCTTTTCCATTTATGTGCTATTATTATAACTTTCATATCATGATATTCATTTTAATTTCACTTCAATGCATTTCCTATTATATACATAATTTATACTTTTCATCTTATAACATATTTTCATTTACATGTATATATATGTATATATATATGTACCTATTTATATATTTAAAC
Organism: Lantana camara; assembly: GCA_037501455.1. Classification (NCBI taxonomy): domain Eukaryota; kingdom Viridiplantae; phylum Streptophyta; class Magnoliopsida; order Lamiales; family Verbenaceae; genus Lantana; species Lantana camara. The sequence continues at coordinate 46,945,310 of CM074859.1, forward strand.
TTATTTTATGAGATTGTTATTTTTTCTAATCTCATTCACTCATGCAATTAATTATCAACATGCATTATATACATATATATATTCATGTATTCATGTTACCCTAATACACTCACACATTCATTATATATGTATATAATAATAAGAGCACTAAAGATTTATATACATATAATATACATAATATCTCCACTTTATTACTTTATACATATATACATTATATCTATAATTATATTACATATATTACATACATTCATCTCTCCCACATTTCATTCCATCAAAATAACTCCCACACATATACACACACTATATCATGTTTTTCACACCAAGGGAAGGGAAGGAAGAGATTTCATCACTTCAAGCTAGATTGTTGGAGGAATTTCATGTTTGGAAGCATCATCATCATCATACCATCATTTCTTCCCTTCTTTCTATCATTTTAAGGTATAGATGGATCATTTAATTGAATCTCTTGAATATATATATGATTAGGGTTTGTTGGTTATTTGATGATTTCTTGTGTATAAGTGATTAGAAGCATGCTTAGGATCATTAATCTTGAAAGCTTGCATGATTTCTTAAATAATATGGAAGTTGGAGTTCATGATTTTATATGGGTTTTTGATGGATGATTCCTTGATGATTTGAGCATGGTTTAATGGATTACTTGATTCATAATTGATATATATGAGTTATATACATGTTATATGATTGTTTGGAGCATTTTGGTTGAGTTTGCTTTGGGTTTTCATCCCTTTTCTTCCTCCCCCGAAGCTTCCCCTGTTTTACCCCTTTTTCCACCTCTGGAACAGTACCCGACCGGGTACTTTTTGTGCATAAAAAGTACCCAGGCGGGTAGTTTTCCCCCGAGAAGCTTCTGTACTGCTTACCCGGTGGGGGAATTTTTCCCTTGAATTTTACCAGGCCGGGTACTCCCTCATCCGAACTCCAAATGACCTGATTTTTTATTCTTTGGAAAGATATTGAAGTCTAGAACAACCTCCAATTGGAATCACCTCAATATCTGTTCCCATTTGGGAGATATTATCAATTATTTTTGGTGTCGCTGCCTTCCCGACAAACTGCACTCGCCTAACTTCAAGCTTACGCCATTTTCTCCTCGCTTTGAACTAGAAAACGAGCCATATACCATTTTAAAGGTCTACTTGTCTAGTTTCATTCCCAACAAGAAAAACTTAATTCCAACTTCTATATCTGAAGATATTCCAGTTTTCCCTCAGTTTTCCAAAAATTGTTGGTTTTGGCCAAACTTCACCAAAACCCTTCTTATCGTATCCTTTTCACTTCCTTGGCTCCCCTATGTGACTTATATGATAAATGTACTTGACTAATTGATAAGTATGCTCCTAATTGACATTCCTGGATGGTTATTGCATTATATATTGATCATGACTTTGTCGTGCGTCGTAAATGGTTCATAAGAGTCGTGTCTCACGAACACTTGTCCTTGTTATACAGATCATGTTCCCGGTGATGAGGAGCACGCTACTTAGGGTGTTTCCTTGCTTGTTTTGGTTGGTAAAGTAAAGGTGAGGTTTAATTTCTAGTTATATAGAACCCGTACAACACTTATGTGATGTTTTCGGCCAAAATGTATATATATATCTAGAGTTTTCCAAACCTATCGATTGCAAGCAAGTCACACTTATGCAAAGCAATGCATGTAGTGTGATTAGAACCATGATCATGCAAAGCAATGCATGTATCGTGGTTAGATCGTGACCTTATTGATTTTCAACTGATTTCATGGAATTAATTGATTGAGCTAAATGGATTGATTAATTGTTTTGGGTGAGTAAGCATGTTCACATTTGGGCCCGAGGGTAGTGTATTGAGCCAACCGAGAAAGCAAGGGCTGACGGGTAACTCTTGCACTATCCTCACTATTTTGGGATCACCTCTGAATCCACCAGGAGGTTTGGTGGAGGAAGAAATCCCGTACGTGGGAGTCATGTTCCCGACGAATGTAGCATGGATGGTTAGGGCCTTGCAAACCCACCATCACCCGGAGTAAAGGAGTGCATGAAATTGATACTTGTGCACTTTAATTAAATTGCATGATCACATGATAATTACAGAAGCATGTAATGTTCACTATTGGTGTAAGGTTGGAGAATTGCCCTCACTCGCCCGGGCTACGGATTAAATTGATAAATGATTGAATTGTTAAATTGAATAGTTGTAATCTCGGGCGAAGATTATTCCTTATTCAACCTATATTGTTTCATTTGTAAAAGCTTTATCCGGGATTATAACTTGCATGTTAATTGCGCTAATATTTACTCATAAACCCCTCGCTCAGTCGTTGGTAGACTGACACGTCAACATTTTCAGGTACTCACGGTCGTGTGCTAGGCGGGAGTTGAGTTGTGTCTTTTATTCAGTTGGGTCTAACACCGTCACATGTACCTTATTGATGCATATATAGATTGTTATGGTTTTGGTACTTATGTAGGTTACGTTAGGCTTTGAATATTTAAAGTGTATTTGTAAGTGATGAAGTTGAATTTGAAGAATGGTAATGAAAAGCATGTATATCCTATTCTCGTGTTATTGTTTATGCATGGTTGTGTCTAATTGAGGGTTAGTCCCGCCTAGCTAGTGAATACTTTTCTCTTGTCACCCGTTCGCTATAGTCTTAGTTCATGTACGGATTACTCATTTCGTATGTGGATTGAGCTATAGTGCGGGGGTGTGGCATCTCGGCGTTCCGGGTGCTACAAACGGTATACCTAACCATGCATATCACGTGCATCATGGATTCTATTGTTATTGTATTTAATTCTTGTTAGTTGCAATTTTGGTTGGATGTAAGCATTAGTTATGTGATTAACGTGATGCTACTTGCCTTATGTGACATATACGAGAATGTTTCTGCAATTTGCTTTCTTAAATCGTAGTTTTGGCGTATGTGTGAGAGAAAGGGTTCTCTCATTTCTTGTTTGAGAGACGGGGTTCTCTCGTTACGTGTTGGAGAGACGGGGTGCTCTCATTTCACGTTAGAGAGACGGGCCTCTTTCTATACTTGTTTGAGAGATGGGGCTCTCTCATGGCTTGTCTAAGAGATGGGGTTCTCTTATTGCTTGTGCATCATTTTAAAACTCGACAGTGGACCTGGGGACCAGGTCCTTTTAAGGGGGGAAGAATTGTAACGCCCCTGTTTTCCATTTATGCATTATGTGGTATTATTATAATTTTCATCTAATTATATTCATTTTATTTTCATAAACTTATGTGAAATTTCTTTTAAAGTGAAATTTACATGAATTAATTGCTAATGTGATTAAATGCACTTATATGTTTACTTGATCTTTTCATAAATTGTGAACTTAATTTTATAACATAAATGGATTTAAGTGATCTTTTGCCATGGAATTGAACTTGTTTGCATGAATTCAAATAATTGAGGGACTAACATGCAATAAGTGATGAGTCATGCCATATAGTGGAAGACTTTTGTATCTAATATCACCTCTTCTATACCATTCCATTTCATTCCTCAACTTTTAACAAATTTCTCATACTTACACACATTTTCACTTTTTGCACACCAAGAAGGGAAGGAAGGATTCATCTCTTTTTCAAGCAAGATTCCCTTGCTAAGAGATGGACAAATATATTTATTAAAAATAAATAAACATTATCCGATTACTTTATACTTTATTCATATATAATTTTTTTAAAGTTAATAGTTTTACCTTGCTAAAGTAATTAATTATTATATTTTTTTTGTTAAATTATTATTTTATTATTTTTATAAGATAAGGAAAATTTTTGGTCCAATTTGCTTTTACGTTAACTACTTCACTTTTCCACTCTTTTAATTGAATTATTTTTGTTTATTATTATTATTATTATTATTATTATTATTATTATTATTATTAATATTATTTGTTTATTTATTTTAACTAATAATTAATGTAGCACCTGGAACGCCGAGATGCCACACCCCTGCACTATAGCTCAGTCCACATACGAAATGGATAATCCGTACATGAACCAAAACAATAGCGAACGGGTGACAAAATAAAATAAACCACTAGCTAGGCGGGACTAACCCTCAATTAAATACCAACATGCATAAACAATAAGGCGGAAGCATACTGTACATTCACTTCATTTCATCATTCAAGTTTATTATCATCAACCATATATACATTATTCCAAAAGTATCAAAGTAAGTCATAGTTAATACATAGATACCAACTGATATAACAATACATATGTGCATCAATAATATACATAAGTACCAAAACTATAACAATCTATATATGCATCCGTAAAATACAAGAAAATGAGAAACACAAGTGCTAGACCCAAAACGAAAGACTCAATCCCGCCTAGCACGAACCCTGAAAACCTGAAAATGTGAGGTTTCAGTCTATGAAAGACTAAGTGAGGGGTTTAAATAAATATAAGCGCAATTACCATGCGAGCCATAATCTCGGGTAAGTTTTCGTAAAAGAAACAATATAAGTTCAATAATAAGTAGCACTCGCCCGAGATTACAACTAATCAATTTAATAATTCAATCCGTGGCCCGACGAGTGAGGGCAATTCTCCAACCCTTACACCAACATTGAGCAATCAATATTTAGGTTTCAATTCAATGGTTATCATGCAAGTTATTACAGTTCACAATTAGCAGTTTCATGAACCCTTCTTCCTCCGGGTGATGGTGGGCTTGCATGTAGCACTCGGAATGCCGAGATGCCACACCCCCGCACCATAACTCTAGCTCACACATGAAATGGGTAGTCCATATATGAACCGGACTCATGGCGAACGGGTGACAATAAAAAAAACCTGCACTAGCTAGGCGGGATACCCTCAAATAATACAACAATTCCAAATAAAAGCGGAAGCATAGAACTATACATGCATACCACTACTTATTCTATGTTCTCATTTAATATGCACATCACCAAGGATTCAAGTTGCAAGTATACTAGTACAAAATATACATAAAGGTACCAATACATACTCCCAAAATTTATAAACATTCAAGACATGCATTACAATGAAAGATCAATGCTAGACTCCCAAAAGTTGTAAAATGACTCAACCCCGCCTAGCACTCGATCTGCGCGACCTGAAAATTGTGAGGAGTCAGTCTACCATAGAATGAGTGAGGGGTTTAAATAAATATTAGCGCAGATAACATGCACGTCATATTCTCGGGTGAAGATTTATAAAAGATAAATATACAAGTTCACTAATAATATAGCTTCGCCCGAGAATACCACTATCAATATTAAACACTTGTTCATTTTCATGCAATCAATACATGGCGAACTCCAAATGTACATGAACATGCTTGCTTGCTTGTTAATCATTAGGTGATCATGCAATTCAATTATCGTGCAATCGTGCGATAGTGTAATCATGTAACACGTTCATGGAATGGAAATCATGCAATAACCCGAGGACAACCCGTGGTGCCGGATTCATCCCCAGTATCCTTCGGCTCATGATAGGGTTTTATTCCTCCTGTGGTTGGACGGACAACCACCAGCTCTAAGACCAGCCCAGCGCCCTCACTAACGAGAACCTGGCCAGGGGAACGCACGTACACGATAGGGCTTTGTTCTTCCTGTGGTTGGACGGATAACCACCAGCCCGAAGACCAGCCCAGCACCCTCACTAGGGAGGACCTGGCCAGGATAACACATTTACTAGATAGGGCATTGTTCTTCCTGTGATTGGACGGACAACCACCAGCCCGAAGACCAGCCCAGCGCCCTCACTAAGGAGGACCTGGCCAGGAGAACGCATTCACACGACAGGGCTTTCATGACATGACTTGCTTGATTCATGCACACTAACATAACCTACTTGCTTGATTCATGAACAATAACATGACTTGAAAGGATAAGTGCTTTCATGAAATTGTAATATAAATACCTTTGACCAAAAATCACGTAAAGGTTATACGGGTTCTATATAACTAGAAATTAAACCTCACCTGTGACGATCAAAACAAGGATATAACTATGGTGCTTGTCCCACGTCAATTGGAAGAAGATCTGTGCAACAAGGACAAGTGTACATGAGACTAGACTCAAATGAACCAATTAAGACGCACGACAAATTCATAATCAATATGTCACGCAATAACAATCAAGCAATGTTAATTATGAGAATAATTATCACTAAACCAAGTTTATAACTCATATAGATCACATACGAGAGCCAAAGAATTGAAAAGAATGCAATATGAAAGGTTTTGGTGAAGTTTAGCAAAAACAGACAATTTTAGAAAATGTACATGTTGAGGGAAAACTGGAATATCTTTAATTCTAGAAATGGGAATTGAGTTTTGTTTGTTGGATATGAAAGTAGACACATAGACCTTTCCAACGCTATGTGGCGCATTTTCTAATTCAAACCGAGGTGAAAATGGCATTGGTTTGAAGTTGGACAAAATGCAGTTTCTGGAGGGGTCGCAGGCGCGACCAAAAACCTTCACAAAATGGTCGCGGCCGCGACCAAGTATTTTTGGCCGAATTTTCTCCAATTTTTTCAAAACCCGAAACTTGGCTAAAATGGGGTCGCGGGCGCGACCAGTTTTATGCATATTTTTGGTCGCGCCCACGCAGCAGCAACAACACAGGGGAAAACAGGGCAAATCCGAACCAAAACCAACCAAAACAATTATAACACCAAGTTCCAACCATAACAATTATTTCATATCATCAAATACACATTATACTTCAACCATCTATCAAACTAACCAAGGATCATGCATCAAATTGTCAAGAATCAAGCTTAAAACCCATAACATACACATGCTTCCAATCTTCATGAAATCCAAGAATTTCATGCAAAGTTCACTCCAAATGATCATCAACATGCTCTCTACTCCAATCATGCAAGAATTCATCACTAAATCCCTAAATTCCTACTTGATCAAATATTCAAGAATTTCATGAAATTTCTAATATCTACCTTGAATCAAAGAAGAAATGGAAGAGATGATGTTATGATAATGTTGATGCTCCAACTTTTGCAACTTTCCTTCTTGAAATCAAGCTTGAAATGATGAAATTTACTTCCTTCCTTCCTTGGTGTTTCTCCCGTTTTTTTTTTAATGTGTGTGTGTGTGTACGATTTTGATAAAATGAATGGAAGAAATGAGATGCAATAGATATTTTAAAAGTCTTGCACTCAAATGCATGAATCATCACTTTTTGCAATTAAGTCCCTAGTCTATATGAATGAATGCAATGAAATCTCATCTCATGGAATATGATCACTTAACTCCAATTCATGTTATGCAATTAAGCCATTAAATTTATGAAATGGTTAAATAAGGTCACATAATATCAATTAGACACGGTATTAATTAATTCACGTAATTTTCACGTTAATGGAAGTTCATATAAACACATGAGAATATAAGGCATATAATGTTATGAAATTTAATATAAGGTACCATAATGCATGACTGAAAAATGGGGCGTTACATTGCAAGACCCAACCATCCATGAACGGTTGTACGTCAGGAACATGATTCCCACGCACGGGATTTCTTCCTCCACCAAACCACCTGGTGGATTCAGAGGTGATCCCAAAATTGGTGAGGATAGTGCAAGAGTTACCCGTCAGTCCTTGCTTCCCCGGTTGGCTAAATACACTACCCTCGGACCCAAAGTGAACATGCTTTACTCGCCCAATCAATCAATCAATCAATCCATTTCATGAAATCAGTTGAAAATCAATAAGGTTTGGAAAACAATAGATATATAAATATATTTTGGCCGAAAACATCACGTAGGGGTTTTATGGGTTCTATATATCTAGAATTAAACCTCACCTGTGCCGGCAATTAATAAGAATACAACTATGGAGTTTGGTCCTCGTCAACGGGAAGAAGATCTGTGCAACAAGGACAAGTGTTCGTGAGATAAGAAGAGTATGAACCATTTGCGACGCATGACAAAGTCATGGATTAATATATCATGCAATAACAATCAAGGAATGTCAAGTAGAAGCATAATTATTAATAAAACAAGTATATATATCATATAAGTAACATACGGGAGCCAAGGAAGTGAAAGGAATGCAATAAGAGAGGTTTTGGCAAAGTTTGGTAAAAGTCGACAATTTTCAGAAATGCGGATGCTGAGGGAAAACTGTAATATCTTAAATTCTAGAAGTGGGAATTGAGTTTTGTTTATTGGAAATGAAACTAGACACATAGGTCTTTCCAAGGATATATGTCTCGTTTTCTAGTTCAAAGCGAGGAGAAAATGGCATAAGCTTGAAGTTGGGTGAATGCAGTTTGTCGATAAAGTGGTGACACCAAAACGAATTGTTTGTATCTCACAAATGGGAAAATATATTGTGGTGATTCCAATTTTAGGTTGTTCTAGACTTCAATAGCTTTTTGTGGGTTAAAAAATCAGGTCAATCCGAGTTCAAACGAAGTCGGCACGGCCGTGCCAATATGTGTCAATATTGGCCTGGAAGCTGACACGACCGTGTCAGAATAAAAATTCCCACTCGAACTTCTAACACGGCCATGTTGAAAATGAACTAAGGTTGGACACGGCCGTGTTGAAGCAAATCTGGGCAAAAACAGGGGGAAAACAGGGGAAAAGCTCGGAAATTGGCTCCCAAAACAATCCCACACCAAACCAAGGTAAGAAACTAACCCAAAACTATCATATATCAAGCATATAACTCATATATACCAATTAGGCATCAAGTAATCCATGAAACATGCACCAAATCATCAAGAATTTGTCCACAAAACCCCATATATTTTCATGTCTTCCAACTCTCGTATTATGCAAGATTTCATGCAAGCTAGCAAATATAAAGAGCCTAAGCATGCTTCTAATCATTTACACACAAGAAATCATACCAAGATCATCAAACCCTACCTAATCAACACTTCAAGAATTCATACAAATCTCAATTCTACCTTGAATGAAGAAGAGATGGAAGAGATGATGGTATGATGATGTTGATGCTCCAAACTTATGCAATTTTCTTCCTTGAAATCAAGCTTGAAAAATGATGAAATCTCCTTCCTCTCTTGGTGGTGTTTTGATCGATGAAAGTGTGTGTGAGTGTGTGTGGTTCTTGTATGAAAAGAGATGAATAAAATGTAAGAGATAAAATGTATATGATATAATATGTATGTAATGTAATGTATAGATATATAACCTATATGTATAAAGTAAAAGTAGATATTATGTATATAATATATATAAATGTGTATGTGTATATATAATGAGAGTGTAAAAGTCTTGCATGATTGTGATTATTGCAACTAGACCCTTATTACTTATTTAATTACATGTTAGAAGTGAGTGGAATGAGGGTGTAAATGCAATTATATTATATAATGATCAAGTGGATGCACTTACATATATAAGTTGTAGAAATGTATAGTCAAGTATAAAATATCTATCTATGTATGCATGATTCGTTTATGTTATATTAATGCAATTAAGTCCACATTATGAAAATATATCAAGTAAGGTCACATATAAGCAATTAGACACGTTATCAATTAATTCACATAAATTTCACGTTAACGTTTATTTCACATAAGTCTATGTAAACATAATGCATATAATGTTATGAAAATTATAAAGTATCATATAATATCACATAATGATTGAATGAAAAAATCGGGGCGTTACAATTAAACTATTTGTATGGATAATATTGATTTATATATGTGCTAAAACATATTTTAATTGGGATTAGATTAATAACAATCATATTCTATGAAAATCTTTAATTCTTTTTAATGAAATTTTATATTATATTTACTAAAAATTATGTATTTGTTTAGGTGGTAAAATAAAATTTAATCGGTATATTCTTTTTTTTTTTTTTTATCTCTTATAGGTCGATAGTTTCAAAAGTTTTAAATTACTGTATCTAAATAATAGTTTCAAAAATTCTAAATTATTATATATAGAAGAATACGTCTACGTAAAACTCATTACGGAGATGGGGGATTTAGCTCTAAGACAATGAAAAACTTCCCTGAAATATATATAATTTTAATTCAATTATTTCATTAAAAAGAAGGAAGAAATTATAGGACATATTTAATATATAAAATAATTTAAAATAATTAAGTTTATGAACTATGCGTGTGCTTTGATAGTTAAATTCGTTGGAACCTCCTTAATATATATTAATTAATTAGAGACAATTGCATTTTTAGTCTCATAGGAAATAGGTCGATTTTTTTTTTTTTTGTCCAGTAGTTTTTAAATCGTCCCGCTCTTTTAATTTTTTGACAAATGTAGTTCCAAAGTGCAAAAAATTCAATATTACTCTCAATTCTTTTTCGTTAGTCACCATTTGCAATTTTAGATATTAAAATTTTAATATAATAATTCATTTTTCTAATATTTAAAAATATATATTTATAATATTTTTTCTTAAAAAATAAATATCAAATTTTAAGAAAAATTTAAAAGAATACCGACCATGATATTCATTTTATTTTTATAATAAATAATAAATTATTACAATTAAAAATATAAATATTACTTTAAAATTATAAAATAAAAAAAATAAAAACATTATACATAATAATATAATTAATAAAATAATATTCAATATTGCATTCAGTTAAAAATATGTAAAATACAAAATTGAAAATAATTAGTGTAGCACCCTTAACGCAAAGGCACCACATCCCCCGCACTATAGTTCAATCCACATATGGAACGAGCACCCATACATGAATTAAGCCTATAGCGAACGGGAGACAATAAAAAAAACACGACACTAGCTAGGCGGGCTAACCCTCATTCAATACAACAATGTATAAAGAAAAGAGGAAACATACTCATATACATACATTCCATTCATAACCTTGTTTATTGTTTCAAAAACATGCAATTCAAGTTCTTATCATCAAACCATAATATACAAACTTTCACATGTTTCTTAACTAAACAAGTACAAGATACCAAAATGAGAATGAGATGCTAGACTCGACCAAAAGACTCGAACCCGCCTAGCACTTCCCTGCAAAACCTGAAAATGTGAGGTGTCAGTCTACCACAGACTGAGTAAGGGGTTTAAATCAATATAAGCGCACGTATCATGCAAGCTATAATCTCGGGTAAGATTTTATAAGAAACGCAATATAAGTTCAAGGGTAAAAGGAATTCCCGCCCGAGATTACAACTAAATTACTTTAGCAATTTAATTAATTGTCAATTCAATCCGTGGCCCGACGAGTGAGGGCGTTCTCCAACATTACTCCAAAAGTGTACAATCATGAGCATTTCCATTTATCAAGTGAGCATGCAAGTTATTTAAGTGTAATTACGTATCAATTTCATGAACCCTTCTTCCTCCGGGTGAAGGTGGGCTTGCAAGACCCAACCTTCCAATCATGTTGTACGTCGGGAACATGACTCCCACGCACGGGATTTCTTCCTCCACCAAACCTCCTGGTGGATTCAGAGGTGATCCCAAATTGGTGAGGATAGTGTAATAGTTACCCGTCAGCCCTTGCTTGCCCGGTTAGCTCAATACACTACCCTCGGGCCCCATGTGAACATGCTTTACTCGCCCAATCAATCAATCCGTTCAATCATTTCATGAAATCATTTAAAATCCATAAATTTTGAAAGCTATAGATATATAGATACTTTTGGTTGGAAATGTCACGTAGGGTTATACGGGTTCTATATATATCTATAAAATAAACCTCACCTTTACCGAACAACCAAAAAGCAAGAAGAAACCCTAAGGAGTGTGCTCCTCGTCTCCCGGACCGTGATCTGTGCAACAAGGGACAAGTGTACGTAAGACTCAACTCGTATGGACCAATTAAGACGAACGACATGTTCACTTAGTGTTAATCATGTAATAATAATTAAGGAATGTTAATTTAAAAGAATAATTATCAATAACCATGTTTATAACTCATACAAGTCACATACGGAAGCCATAGAAGTGAAAAGAATGCAATATGAAAGGTTTTGGTGAAGTTTAGGAAAACTTGACAACTTTGGGAAAATGTACATGTTGTGGGAAAACTGGAATATCTTAAATTTCTAGAAGTGGGAATTGAGTTGTTTATTAGGTATGAAAGTAGACACAAAGACCTTTCCGACGGTATATGACACGTTTTCTAATTCAAACCAAGGTGAAAATGTCGTAGGTTCGAAGTTGGACAAAATGCAGTTTCTGGAGGGTGGTCGCGGGCGCGACCAAAAACCTTCACAAAATGGTCGCGGCCGCGACCAAGTATTTTTCTGAATTTTTGTCCAATTTTTTCAAAAGTCAAAAGTTGGCCAAAATGGGGTCGTGGGCGCGACCATTTTTACACTAAAATAGGTCGCGGGCGCGACCATATACGCAGCAGCAACAAAACAGGGCAAAACAGGGTAAAACCAAGCCAAAATCAACCAAAACAATTACAAATGCAAGTTCTACTCCATAACACTTATTGAAACACATTAAATACACATTATACTTCACTTATCCAACAAACAAACCAAGATTCACACATCAAAGCCTCAAGAATTCTCATGAAAACCCCATGTTATACACATGCTTCCAATCTTCATGAACTTTCATGTTTCCATGAAATTTCCATTCCTTTTCACTCCTAAGCTTGCCTCTAGTTCCAATATGCATGAATTCATCAACAAATCCCTAAACCCCTCATAATCACATATTCAAGAATTTCACAAAACCATCAAGTTCTACCTTGAATCAAAGAAGGGATGGATGATATGATGATATGTTGTTGATGATGATTCTAACTCTTCAATTCCTCAACTTTAGCTTGAATTTGAGATGAAATTTCCTTCCCCTTCTTGTGGTGTAAATATCGGTATTTACTAGGTGTAAATGTGTGTGTTCTTTTGCTCTCTTGGATGAATGGAACATAATGGAAGAATTTGGAGAAATTCATGATATATCCTAAGTCTAGCATGAAAATATGTGATTCCTCTCTTTTTGCACATAAGTCCCTCATCTATTTAAATTAATTCAATTAAGTTCTATCCCTACACAAAAGGTCACTTAGCTCCAAGTCATGAAATATAATTAAATCCAAGAATTTACACAAAAGATCAATCAAGGACATTCAATTCAATTAAGTCACTTAGTTCATATAATTCATATAAATGACGATTCATGTAAATGCATAGAAATCTTATGTATATAATATAACGAAAGGGCAATTAATTGAATGAAATACTTAAATTTAAACCTCCCAACTCCCGAAGACCCGCTCGTGGCGTGCTTACCTGAACTTCCGGAATTTGGGGCGTTACAATTAGCATTTATAATATTTAAATGTTTCTTTTATATATGTAACATTGTATTTATTTAAAATAATTAACATTGCATTTAATTAAAATTGAAAATAATTAAGCATTTATATACATATTTATTCAACAATATAATATTAATTATAAAAATTATAAAGTAATTAATAACCATACATTTTAATGAGAATTAAAAAATAACATCAAAATTTTAACATACTACAATAATATTATAACGTACAACTATATTTATACTATAATTATAATAGTTCATTAATATAATATTTAATTAAAATTAAATGTAAGTTTTAACAATATCATATTTAATTAAAAATAAAAGCTAATATCATAATTATCCGGCTTAAAATTGGTTTTGCTGAGTTGGGGGTCTAGCTGGCAATTTTGGGTCGATCAGTCAAGAATTTGTATACATGGGCTCTTTAATCGATCTAAAAACACTCAAGCACACGTGAGCTCAAAGGGCAAATTAGAGACTTGGGATTGGACCCAAGTTTGGCACTCCGACGCTCAAGTCAGTACAAGGTTTTTAGTGAGAGAAATAAATGCAAGAGAATACGAAATAAATGCTCATAAAAGCTTACAAACACTGTTCAAGGCATGGGTATTTATAGTCCTAAGCAATTAACACAGTAGTGCGTTTACCGCGGCCATGCATTAATTGCCCTGCAGGCGGTTAATTCGTTTGTCTGACGCCTGAGCAGGTAACTTAAGGTCGAATGTACCTTCTTTCTCTTTTTGGCATAGACACGTACCGCGGGCATTAAATGCACTGTAGCGCGTCTAGTCGTGGGGAATAAGGGAGCTACACGTGTCCCGATAAAGATGCTTTATGGCAACTTGATGCCGGGTGACGTAAGGGGTCGACCCGAGGGGTCGGGTCGTGGGGCTCATGACTGGAGCCCCATATATGGAGAGAGATGGGGATGTGTAGACTCGGAATGGGGGTCGACATCGACCCGGGTTTGGGGTCGTTTCGACCCGGTAGGCATCCAATACTTGGGCTTTGGTCCTGTGCTCAAGTCTATAAGAGGGATCGACATTGACCCAGATCGACATGGAGGCCGGACTACGAAGTCGATAGGGAGACCTGACCATGGGACCGACATGGAGACCCGACTTCGGGATCGCAAAGGAGACCCAGCTCCGGGATCGATGTGGTGCATCGGGTCGGATCGTCATACGGGCCTTGAGCCAGGATCGTCCTGTTGGAGACTTGGCTCCGAGATTGACATGGTACCAATTGGGATCAGCGTGCAACGAGACAGGGTCGAACTCGATCCGACGTGGCGTCTCACCCTCAAGCCAACGGCCAAGCCGAAGTAACCAACAGAACCATTCTCCAACATTTGAAGACCATGCTAGAAAGTAAGAAAAGTGAGTGGGCTGAGGAGTTGCAAGGAGCATTATGGGCCTACCGTACGACTCCCCGAGCGGCTACAGGAGAAATTCCTTTCGGCCTCGTTTATGGATCAGAAGCCATATGCGGAGATTGCACAAGAATCCGCCCGAGTCGCTTATTTCGAGCCTGAATCCAACGAGGGTAGAGCCCTTAAGTTGGATCTATTAGAAGGAAGAAGAGATGATGCATGGGCAAAAATGCACGAGTACAAAGCATCCGTGGCTCAACAGTACAACAAGCGTGTCAAGGAAAGAACATTCCTAATGGGGGACTTAGTCTTGAAGAAAGTGGAAGTATCCAAGCATGTGGGAAAATTGGATCCAAATTGGGAAGGACCCTTCAAGGTTATACAAGTCAGGGCCAATAACACCTATACGCTCGAAACCTTACAAGGCGAACGACTCCAGCGCCCTTGGAATGTATGCAATCTCAGGCGATTTTTTGTTTGACTCTATTCCAAATGTCTTTGTAAGAAAACCCACTCTCGGGTCCCGTGTATTATTTAAGGTAAATTTTAATGGATTTTCTTCAAAGTAGACTTATCTATCTGTAATTATGCAGGACGATATCTTCATACTCATTGAAGCCCATTAAACTATCCCTTCCTGTTCACGCTCGTACCTCTACGAGCTTTGGGGAGAATTCTCAAGAGGCTGATACTATTGCAAAGGGAACTTCAAGCAGCAGGAGCAACATCTTCCTCCAAATTCACTACTTCATGTTGAGCGGGCACATTGGGCTCTTGCGCTGGAAGGACGGGCACGTTTGAATCTTGAGCGACGGGAGGTTGCAGGATTGGCAGCTCGGCGTTCTCAACCGTTGGAACAGGGGCACTTTCATTAACCGAGACGGCAGGCTGGTCTTGTGGGGTGGTGGCAGCATCGTTGGCCCCCTCGTTCTGAGCATTTACAAGGGCCATTTCTGACGGAGGATGAGCGGCCATGTACGTATCTTGGGCAAGCTTGACTATGAAATCATACTCCGGCTCGCTAATGCTGGCCTCGGGGTCCTCTACGCCTTCCGCAGGCTCTCGGCAGTGTTCATCAAGGGCGAGTCCCATATGTAGTACCCGGACCACTAGGTAGACACATCCCCCGCACTATACCTCAGTCCACATACAAAATGTATACTTCATACATGAACCAAGAGTATAGCGAACGGGTAACAAAAGAAAAGAAACACTATCTAGGCAGGACTAACCCTCATTTAATACCAACATGCATAAATAATAAAACGGAAGCATAAGGTACATGCATTTCAGTATCACCCTTCAAGTTCAACTTCATTACTTACATATACAATTCAACCCTTCCAAAACCAAAACATACATAAGTACCAAAAGCTATAACAATCTATATATGCATCATTAATGTACAAGAAAATGAGAAAGACAAGTGCTAGACCCAACATGAAAGACTCTATCCCGCCTAGCACAAACCCTGCAACCTGAAAATGTGAGGCCTCAATCTATGAAAGACTGAGTGTGTAACGCCCCGATTTTTGGTTATTCAGGTATGCACGACACGTGTGCATTTCGAAAGTTAGGATTTATTTTATTTCCTTCAATTATTAAATTCTTATATTTCATTACAATTATATGAATTATATTTCTACCTGTTTAGTTGAAATACTTATCAACTTGAGAATTACTACGTTAATTGCATTTAATTGTTACGTGAAATAAATTGTCGAACGTGACTTAATTGCCTATGTGTCCTTAATTGACTATTCATTCAAATTAGTGGACTTAATTGCATTCATGTGAATTGGACTTAAGTGATTATATTTGATGAGTTAGAACTTATTTGCATCACTTAAGTTCTTAGAGGATTGTTGTGCAATTTCCTTCCTTTATCCCTCCCTCAATCACGATATAAGCCATATACATACATACATACATATCCCTTTCTTCTTCATTTTTTCATCCAAGAGACAATCCAAGATATATCTTTTCCTTCCCCTCTCACTATCGGTTGACCAAGGAAGCAAGGAGCTAAGATTTTCATCTAATTTCTTCATGGAATCAAGCACCATACCTTCATCTCTTCTTTTCCCTTCATTCCTTCTTTCATCCAAGGTAAGATCAAGCATGTATCTTTGTCAATTCATGAGGTTGATTAGGGTTTGTAACTCTTTTAGATTCCATGATTTAATATGAAGCTTGTATGATGGTTTGAGGAGATTTCCCACAATTATAACTTGAATTCATGAAGTTTGGAGCATGATTGACCATTTGATTGCATATTAGTTTCATGAATGATTTCTACGATCTAATCATGTTTCCTTGGATAAAATGTGGTCTAAATGATAGATTTGAACCGTATACATGTTATTTGATAGCTTGGAGTTGATTTCTTGCCTTAGTTTGGTGTTTGATTGGATTGGGAGCCAATTCCCGCGAACCCCTATTTTTCCCATGCTATTTTTCGGACAGAATACTCCCAAACGCCCGTGTGGCTTTCCAGTTCATGCACCAAACGCCCGTTTGGCACTGTTACAGGAGGTTTTCACACGCCCATTTCTGCTTTCAGATCAATTTTCAAAAGGGCGTTTCCCCCTCATAAAAACTCCGATTAACCTGATTGTTTAGGCCACGGAAACCTCTTGAAGTCTAGAACAACCTACAATTGGAATCATCGCAATATCTTTTCTAGTTTTTGAGATATAATCAATTATTTTAGGTGTCGCCACTTTCCTGACAAACTGCACTCGCCTAACTTCAAGCGTATGCCATTTTCTCCTCGCTTTGAACTAGAAAACGAGCCATATATCATCGGAAAGGTATTTATGTCTAATTTTATTCCCAATAAACAAAAAATAATTCATACTTCTAGAATTAAAGATATTCCAGTTTTCCTACAGCTTGTGCATTTCCGGAAATTGTCCGTTTTTGCCAAACTTCACCAAAACCTCTTTTCTTACATTCCTTTCACTCTCTTGGCTCCCATATGTGAATTATATGATATATATGCTTGATTAATTGATAATTATGCTCCTAATTGACACTTTTTGGTACTTAATTGCTCAAACGTGATTGCGTGACTCCATGCCATATATGAATTGAACTTGAAATAATTGAATGATATGAATACATGATTTCTTGATATTAATTTCACCTCTTAGGTGTTAATTGGTTTTCATACATGCTAAGTGTCACTTGATTGCTTATTTTATTTATTTACATGAGTATGGCCGTGCGTCATACTTGGTCTCATATTAAGTCTCGTCTCACGAGTTTCCACTATTCCCTTTATTGTCCAGTTTTTCTCCAGGATAGAGATCATGGATTGTTTGGGCACTTTTTGGTATCCTTGTCTTGTCCCGTCGCTCGTCACGTGAGGTTTAATTTCTAGGTATATAGAACCCGTACAAGCCTTAGGTGATATTTTCGGCCAAAATGTATCTATATATCTATAGTTTTCTAAATCTAAAATGATTGCAAGCAGGACATGTTATTGTATTAAATCAAGAAAGCCATGTTATTGATTTATTGGTGAGTAAAGCATGTTCGCTTTGGGCTCGAGGGTAGTGTATTGAGCCAATCGGGAAAGCAAGGGCTGACGGGTAACTTTTGCACTATCCTCACCAGTTCGGGATCACCTCTGAATCCACCAGGAGGTTTGGTGGAGGAAGAAATCCTGTGCGTGGGAGTCATATTCCCGACGTACACCATGATTGGATGGTTGGGTCTTGCAAGCCCACCATCACCCGGAGGAAAAAGGGTTCATGAAACTGCTACTTGTTGCACTGTAACGAATTGCATGATCACCCTTGAATGTAAACTAAAGCATGTATTGTTCACTATTGGAGAAAGGTTGGAGAATTGCCCTCACTCGCGGGCCACTGATCGATTGAATTGAAATGAATTGATTGAATTGATAAATTGGATAGTTATAATCTCGGGCGAGGGTTATCATATAATTGAACTTTATTGCTTCTTTTTATAAAACCTGACCCGAGATTATGGCTTGCATGTTAACTGCACTAATATTTATTTAAACCTCTCACTCAGTCTTTCGTAGACTGACACCTTATATTTTCAGGTTTTCAGGGTGTGTGCTAGGCGGGATTGAGTCAGGTCTTTATTTTCGGGTCTAGCACGTTCATCATACATTATTGATGCATATGTGTATAGTTATATCTTTTGGTATCTATGTATTAACTATGACTTACTTTGATACTTTTGGAAGAATGTATATATGGTTGATGATAATAAACTTAAATGATGAAATGAAATGAATGTACAGTATGCTTCCGTCTTATTGTTTATGGATGTTGGTATTTAATTGAGGTTTAGTCCCGCCTAACTAGTGGTTTATTTTCTTTTGTCACCCGTTCGCTATAGTCTTGGTTCTAGTACGGGTTATCCATTTCGTATGTGGACTGAGCTATAGTGCGGGGGTGTGGCATCTTGGCGTTCCGGGTGCTACAGAGTGAGCGGTTTAAATAAGTATAAGCGCACATATCATGAAAGCCATAATCTTGGGTAAGATTTTATAAAGAAAAACAATAGAAGGTGAATTATAAAATAAAACTCGCCCGAGATTACAACTAAATCCATTTAATAATACAATCATTAACACTTCAATTCAATCAGTGGCCCGACGAGTGAGGGCAATTCTCCAACCTTACTTCGATAGTGAACATTACCAATATTTAGATTGTCAATGGTTAAGTGAGCATGCAAGTTATTACAGTACACAATTAGCAGTTTCAATCTCTTTTTCCTCCGGTGATGGTGGGATTGCAAGGCCCCACCACCCAATCACACTGGGCATAGGGTTCATGAGTCCCTATGCCCGAAACTCCTTCCTCGACTAATCTCCTAGTGGATTCGGGGGTCATCCCAAAATTTGGTGAGGATAGTGCAAGAGTTACCCGCCAGCCCTTGCTTCCCCGGTTGGCTCAATACACTACCCTCGAGCCCATAGTGAACATGTTTACTCGCCCAATCAATCAATCAATTCCGTGAAATCAGTTGAAAATCAATAAGGTTTGGAAAACTATAGATATATAGATACATTTTGGCCGAAAACATCACATAAGGTTGTAAGGGTTCTATATATCTAGAATTAAACGTCACCTGTGCCGAAATTTAACAAGGATACGACTATAGAGCTTGCTCCTCATCAACGAGAAGATAATCTGTGCAACAAGGACAAGTGTTCGTGAGACACGACTCGTATGAACCATTTAAGACACACGGCAAAGTCATGGATTAATATATCATGTAATAAGAATCGAGGAATGTCAAGTAGGAGCATAATTATCAATAAAACAAGTATATATATTATATAAGTCACATAAGGGAGCCAAGGAAGTGAAAGGAATGCAATAAAAGAGGTTTTGGCAAAAGTGGGCAATTTTCAAAAATGCGCATGCTGAGGGAAAATTGGAATTGGGTTTTGTTTATTGGAAATGGAACTAGACAAGTATACCTTTAAAATGATATATGGATCGTTTTCTAGTTCAAAATGAGGAGAAAATGGCGTACGCTCGAAGTTAGGTGATTGCAGATTTCCGATAAAGTGGCGACACCAAAAAAAATTAATTATATCTCACAAATGAAAAAAGATGCTGAGATGATTCCAATTGGAGGTTATTCTAGACTTCAAGGGGTTTCCAACGGTTCAAAAATTAGGTCAATCGGAGTTCGTATGATGGAGAAACAGCCGTTTGAAAAATGGCCTGGAAACCCAAACGGGCGTTTGGGAGCTCTCGGGTGAGGCAGTAGGTTCCCACACGGGCGTTTGGTGTTATAACTAGGATCCCAAACGGGCGTTTGGAAGAGATCTGGGCAAAAAACAGGGAAAAATAGGGGCTATCCACGGGAATTGGCTCCCGAGCCTTCCCAACACAAAACCAAGACAAGAATCAACTCAAAACTAACATATAACATATATAACTCATATATTTTAAGTAGGTATCAATTAAACCATGGGAACATGAATAGATCATCAAGAATTCATCAACCAAACCCTATAAATTTATCATAGCTTAACTCCCAATAATCCATGAATTCATGCAAGCTTTCAAGTTCCATGCTCATAATCATACTTCTAACCACAAATAATCAAAGAATCTCATTATAGTTATCAAACCCTACTTCAAGCATAAATTCAAGAATTTAAACAAAGTCTCAATCTACCTTGAAAGAAAGAAAGAAAGGAGAAATGATGGTATGATGATGATGCTCCAACTTATGTAATTTCTTTCTTGAAATCAAGCTTGAAAAATGATGAAATCTTCTTCTCCTTCTTTGGTGTTTGGACCGTAATTTTGTGTATGTGTATGTGTGAGATTTTGATGAAATGAAATGGAATAGAATGGAATGGAAGAGATGAGATGATATACAAATGTCTTCCACTAATTACATGACTCAACACATTTTGCATTTAAGTCCTTGAAATATTTGAATTGATGCAATTAAGTTTCATTCCTTGGAAGATGATCATATAACTCCATTTATTTCATGCAACTAAATCGACACATTTATGAATGATCAAGTAAGGTCACATAATAGCAATTAGACACGTTGACAATTAATTCACGTAAATTTCACGTTAATGGAAATTCATATAAATACATGAAGATATAATACATATAATATTATGAAATGCCTAAGTAAAAACTGGGGCGTTACACCATATCTTCCCTCCCTTGCGAGGAAGTTCCAGTAAGGCCCAGGTGAAATAACTGCTCAATTGCCAAATTAAAGGCATTTTGGGCCTCGTCATAGCAATAGAGAGAAGCAACAAATGAGAAGGCCTTGGAATTATAGAACTTGACAATAGCATAATAACACAACCTTCGACTTGGACTTGGAAATTTATTATAACCTTGACTTTGATGTGGGCCTTACATATTGGATTGTACTGGATAATTCAAGTTGTTTCACGAATAATCTGATATTTGATAATACGTTTTAAATATTTATTGAAATTTATATAGTTGTTAGTAATAACACATACTTGAAATTTATTTTGACCCTTACTTTGATTTTAGTCTGGACATCCATAAATTGGAAGTATACTGGATATTAAAATTGTTTCTGATATACAATAACATTGATTAAATATATGTCGGGATTTGAATAATTGTTAATAACCTATAACGATAATTCTATATAGTTTCTTATTAACTGAATTATTATTAACTGCGTTAAGATTAAGTTGTTAGTTGTCAAACTTATTATTAGCTACCCTAAGATTAACTAACTGATGTCGGTGTGTCATAGATGTCGGTAAATTAGAAACTGTTAATAACGAATAATAAAAGATAAGCTTAGCCAATTACATTATCCTTATTAGGTGACTTAAAGAAACAACAAGCAAACAAGGAAATGCAACAACCCTGGCGGAAAGGTGCGAATAACCCCTTCTTGCTGGAGACAAAACACAACCCTCGTACCTTACTTTCTTTCTGTTTTGCTTCTTTTATTCTATGTGCTTCTATTCGTTCTATCTGCTTCTATTATTCTATCTGCATTTATTATTCTTCCTTGGCTTATCTTTTACACTACTCCTTGAACTATTCTGAATTACCTTCTGAATTGTTACTGATCTATTTTCTGAATTGTCTTCTAATAAACTATTTATTAATCTGTTACAAAACTGTTATTGTATTATCTACTGCATGTTCACTGCCTTGTGTTTTGAGCCTCTGATTGATAGCCATTTTTTGAACTGCTTTGTAAGCCTACCTAAACCTGATTCTGTAGCCGACTTCTGTAAACCGATATGGAGGAGACTAATGACTGCAGGAACCCCAAAGTTCATTAATTCCTTGGGTCTCACCCTTGTAATGACCATGTGTGCATCGCTGGTCTCTGTACTGCCACTGTGATACCCTAAACGGAGGGCACCACATCCCCCGCACCGTGAGTCCAATCCATCCATGAAATGGAAGTCCATACATGAACCAAGCTCACGGGGAACGGAGACAGAACAAGACCAACCTGTTAGGTGGGTCTAGACCCTATACCAATTAATTCAACAAAACAAAGAATGCGGAAGCAAGGCAATCATGCAAACATATTCAATATAACAATAGGAATGTGAATACGGGTTCAACTAAAACAGGAGCACCTGTCTTAACTTGTCCTGAGTCTCATATTAATATAATAATACAAAACAGGTTCAACTAGGGCCCTAGAATCCTATCCCGAGTTCAATAAAGCAATAAAGATACAATATGGCCTACAAAGCCCAATTCAATGTAGGAATTGAAAGCAGGGTACAATGTAGGGTGGACAATCCAAGACTTGAATAAAGACTTCAAAAGACTCCCGCCTAACGGTCACAGAACCTGTAAGACAGACACTAAAAACAATGAGAGGGAGGGGTCAGCCAACTAACTGAGTGAAGGGGTTAACACATGTGTATATATATAAACAGGTAGTCAGGCAGGCGAAATTCAACTATACGTGATTTTTTAATAAAAAAAAGAACAAGAAGCAGGATTCAATTAATACGTACGGGTGGAATTACGTCAAATCATGCAGTCAGGTAATCAGGATATACAATGCGTGTGTCGATATCCGTACGCCCTCTGTTGATGCCCATTTTACCTTAACCCTCCACGAACTCCAGTTGCTGCACAGGGACTGCGGCATGCTAGAGGTTACGAATATCTATGCAAATACATTTTAGGGAGCCCGGTGAGAACTGTGACGCCCCGTTTTCTCGAAGGGCGTCCTGACGACATTAACAAGTAAGTTTTTGCACTTATGTGTGTTTAATTTAAGAGTTTCTTGAGTTATGTGATTTAATGTAAATCCAACTTAATATGTGATCATTTGGATTATTCTAAGATTAATTGTCAAGTTGATTTTATATCCATCATGTTACTTAACTTGTTTAATTTCGGTTTACTTGAATTCCTTGAGATTAATTGTCAATCATGTGTTTATGAAGTGTTGTTAAATTGTACGAAAGGTTTCTAAAATTAAATTGAATTAAACTCTAATTGGTAAATCTCTCTCTTTCATTTTAGTTTATAAAATTAATTCGGAGCTTGAATGTTTATTCGTAACTTTACCAATTTTATTTACGATTATTTGTACGCGATATTACTCTTTGCTACGCGATAAGGATAACCGGTTGTATATAGCTTGTGCACAAGACACATTTCTCCCAATCTCCTCTTCTCTCTCTCTTGGTTTTCTCTCTCTCTCATTCCCGCACACACTACATCTAAAACACACACTAATCGTAACTTGGTCGTTTCTCGATGGAATTCGACGAATGAGTAGTCCATTTCGAAGAGCTCGACGAGAGGATCACGATGGCATAAAGATCTTGGCCAAATGACCAACGATGGAGGAGATATCTGCGATTTTCAGACGTAACTGCTCAAAGTTCGAAAAATCACGACTGCATTGCGATAGCAACTTCGACAACCTCGTTCGGCTTCCTCCGACATCTTAATCTAGCAAAATTGGTATGAAAATCGAACTTCTCGACGAGATCTACTACTTGAAAGTGGTGGCGCAGTCATTGGGTCAGCGGTGGTGCCACACGCGCCACCCGAAGCTCACGCCGCTGGGGGTGGATCTGGGCAAACTTCGCCGGCCGTTTTCGGCGATTCCGGCGGCGGTTTTGGGCGGATGAGGTACCGATCTGAAGGTCTTCTCACTGATAATCAATTCTGGTCTGGTGGCACGAGCATCGGAGTGGAGGTGGCGGCGCACGGGTCGCCTGAAGGCACGATGGCGACTGCACACAACTGTAGCAGTCGCGTTCGGTGTTTTTCGACCACTTTTTTCGGCATTCAACTTGGGGATTTCGAAGAGCTTGTCATGGGTAAGTCGATGCTTTTTACGGATTTCATTTTCGTTCACCGGATTGGAAGTAATTTGATTTTGAAGTTTTTGGGGTTTTCGTATTCTTGGATTTAAGATCTAGGACGATTGGCTTGGAATTTTCAAAAATTGATCAAGGATTTGGAACGAGCATGAAGACTACTTTCTCGGGTAATTTTTCGGGATTTTTTTGGCGACTTTGGACGGCGGCCCTGTGGCGGCCCAGCAGCTTTCCGGTGGCTCCGGTGGTGGCACTCCGGCGACTTTCAGACAGAATATCGGTCTCGACATGGTGAGTCCAACGTCGTTTTTCGTTCGTTAATCGGACATTCTGTTTATTTATTACGAATTATTTTGCATAATTATAATTATCTGAATTAATTGTTTTAAGTGCAAATGCATTGTTTATTGTTGGTCTGTTGATCGAGATATATTCCAATCGTATACGAAAACATGTATTGAATGAATTGTGATATGTATGAATGTTTCGATTTACAATTTGAATCCCGATGTGATAATTGAC
The DNA here is from genome assembly GCA_037501455.1 of Lantana camara. Taxonomy (NCBI): domain Eukaryota; kingdom Viridiplantae; phylum Streptophyta; class Magnoliopsida; order Lamiales; family Verbenaceae; genus Lantana; species Lantana camara. The sequence continues at coordinate 46,970,341 of CM074859.1, forward strand.
GCTATTTGTTAAGTACGAGGGCGGCGGCGGCCGGGGGGGGGGGGGGGGGTTAGTGTAATATTTAGAAACTAATCTTTCATGTGACTAAATGAACTTGAATGATATTTTAGAAGAACGAACATGTTGTGATTTCTCTATATGAATTTGAGACGTTCTCAATGCTATGTTTGTTGTAAATTGCGTTTCAAATATAAAATTGAGATACATGAAGGATGCTTGAACAACTTGAGACTTGATGCATGATAAGAGTTAGAATTGTAATGTCCTGATTTACTCTTATTACTCGAAAATGGTGTATTATGAATTACGATAAATTGATAATTATCATGTTTGTAAGTAATTAATTCCTAGTTGAATAATTGTATAAACACTTTAAACGAACAATTATGCTTAGTAATCAACTAAGGAGATGTATGTGTAATAATTCTAAACTTTTATTGTAGCACCCGAAGCGCAAAGATGCCACATCCCCGCACTATAGCTCAATCCACATATGAGATGGACGACCCATACATGAACTAAACTATAGCGAACGGGAGATAATAAAAAAAAATGAACACTAGCTAGGCGGGCTAACGCTCAATTAGTACAACAATACAATTAACTTAGAGCAATAGAAGCGGAAAAAATAATTCATTCATTACTAATAGGTACCATATTTACATATCACATATAAATACTAATAGGTACCAACATACATATCAATACAATATCATCTCCAAAACAATTCTGAGATAAGCTACAAAATAGATAATCATCAATACATGAACATGCTAAAGTGAAATAACAATGCTAGACCCAAAGTGATAGAACTTGACTTAATCCCGCCTAGCACTCAACCTGCAATACCTGAAAATGTGAGGTATCAGTCTATGAAAGACTGAGTGGGGGGTTTATAAATAAATATTAGCACAATTAACATGCAAGTTATAATCCCCTGTAAAGTTGTTACAAATGAAACAATATCGGTTTAATAAAGGAATACTCTTCGCCCGAGATTACAACTATTCAATTTAACAATACAATCAATTACAATTCATTTCAATCAGTGGCCTGGCGAGTGCGGGCAATTCTCCAACCAATCTCCGACAGTGTACAATAATTAGGTTTCTGTTGTAAAGGTGATCATGCAATTCAATCATTACTATACAGTGCAATAGTGCAATAGTGTTCACACCCATTACAGTCAATCAGTGCAATCAATCAGTAACCCCGAGGGCAGCCCGTGGTGCCGGACTCACCACCCAGTCTCCTTCTCCCTCCAATGATGGGGGATTGCAAGGCCCCGCCATCCAGTCTCATTGAGTATAGGGTTCATGATTCCCTATAGCCGGAACTCCTTCCTCCACTAATCTCCTAGTGGATTCAGGGGTCATCCCAAAATCGGTGAGGATAGTGCAAGAGTTACCTGTTAGCCCTTGCTTCCCCGGTTGGCTCAATACACTACCCTCGGGCCCAAAGTGAACATGTTTTACTCACCAAAACACAATCAATTCAATCGGTACAGTCAATTCGGTTCAGTAACAATATCAGCAATAATAATTCAGTACAATAGTAGTAATTATGTTGTAAACCATTTGAGGTTTATGGAAAACTATAGATATATTTATACATTTTGGCTGAAAGATCACATAAAGGTTGTACAGGTTCTATACGTATAACTTGAAATTAAACCTCACCTGTGATGACCAAAACAAGGATATAACTATGGTGCGTGCTCCTCGTCTCCGGGAATGTGATCTGTGTAACAAGGACAAGTGTACGTAAGACTCGACTCGCATGAACCATTTAAGACGCACGATAATGTCCTAATCAATATATCATGCAATAAAAATTAAGGATTGTCACTTAAGAGCATAACTATCACTAAACCAAGTTTATAACTCATATAAGCCACATACGGGAGCCAAAGAAGTGAAAAGAATGCAATATGAAAGGTTTTGGTGAAGTTTAGGAAAACTAACAATTTTTTGGGAAATGCACACCCTGTAGAAAACCCGGAATAACTTGAGTTCTAGAAGTTAGAATTGAGTTTTGTTTATTGGGTGTGAAACTAGACACAAAGAACTTTCAAAACGGTATATGGCACGTTCTCTAGTTCGAAGCGAGGCGAAAATGGCGTAGGTCCGAAATTGGACAAAATGCAGATTCTGGTGGGGTCGCGGGAGCGACCAAAACCCTTCACAAAATGGTCGCGGCCTATTTTTCCGAATTTTTCATGTAATTTTCCAAAAGTCAAAAGTTTGTCCAAATGGGGTCGCGAGCGCGACCAATTTTGTTCTATTTTTGGTTGCGGTCACGACCTGCTTCGTAGCAGCAGCAAAACAGGGGAAAAACAGGGGATTTCCACGCCAAAACCAACCGAAACAACAATCATACCAAGTTCCAACCATAACAATTATTTTAAATCATCAAATACACATTATACTTCATTTATTCATCAAACTAACCATGCAATGTACATCAAAGTCTCAAGAATTCACTATGAAAACCCCATATATGATCATGCTTCCAACTTCCATGAAATTCAATATATTCATGCAATTTCCATTCCTTTTCACTCCTAAGCATGCATCTAGCTCCCAACATGCATGAATTCATCATCAAATCCCTAAACCCTCCTTAATCACATATTCAAGAATTTCACAAAATCCCCAAGTTCTACCTTGAATCCAAGAAAAAATGGATGAAATGGAGATATGATGATGTTGATATCCTAGCTTCTCAATTCTTCAACTCTACCTTGAATTATGAAGAAATCTTTCCTTCCTCTTCTTGGTGTAAATGTCGGTTTTTAGTATGTGAGTGTGTGTGTGATTTTGCTCTTGGAATCAAATGGAATATGATGGAATAATATGGAAGAAATAAGATGATATAAGATATGCCACAAAGTCTTGCATGAAAGTGTGAGCTTCATCCCTATTTGCACATAAGTCCTCCATTTATTTGAATTAATGCAAGTGAGTTCTATCTCTACACAAAAGATCACTTAACCCCAATTCATAATATACAATTAAGTCCCTAATTACACAAAGGAGCCATTAAGGGCATGTAATGCAATTAAATCACTTACATCACTTAGTTCATATAATTCATGTTAAGGACAATTCATATAAACGCATATAAGTGTTGGAAAACACGAATCAGAAAGCAGCGGAATTTAAAAATTTTTCCAACAAAAAGATCTTGGACTCGCAATCGTGTAACCAAATTCGTAGAGATAGAAAACTTACTTTTCTTTTATTCTTTCTTGAAGCGTTTCAAGCCACCCAAGAACGCTCTTCTCGCGGCTTGACAACCCGTCCCTCGAAAGTCTCTTTCTACTTCAGAATCCATTGTCGGGATAGCAATCCACACCAACCTAGATTCAATTCATGTTAGAGATGTTCTTAACAATATAACATAAAGAAAGAAATATGAAACGAGAAAAGCAGGATTGAAACTCCCTTCGAAAACAGTTTTGCGAAAGTAGAAAACTGCCAGTCACAAAACCCTCGTGAAAAAATTCATCCTTCAGGATATGGACGAACGGTTTTCGCCATCTTCTTTGGTTCGATTTTTTCATTCGCTTCACGTCGGGTTCAGAATCGTTTCATCGTCCCTTCTGATCGTTTTTGCTTAATCCCCACTTTTGGTAAAGCTCGAATCTTCAAAACTTCTAACTTGAAGTCTCTAGAGATAGTCCACCAACTTGGCTACAATCTAACTAGTAAGGATGCTAGTTCTCTAGTTAGTGTTTAGGCTTAACCTAGGGTTTTATTTATCTTGGAGAAAGGATGGTGTTCAACACATGAACCAAAAGAATTCCATTAGCTCTAAAGGGAGCATGAGCTCCCCTATATATAAGAAAGGGGAGGAACGAAATTCCTAGTCCTTAATGGGCTAGGATTTTGGTCTCTCTCTCTCCTATTACTTGATCATCAAGTAATTTTGACTTTGACTTTGAATTCTAATTCAAATCAACTTTCAAGAGAGCTAAAAATATCCAAACTATTTTTGGATAATTTTATACTTTATTTATTTAAAATAAATAACTTATTTTATCTAATTAATTAATTCATAATTAAGTAACTAGATTATTTTTCTCCAAAATAAGACTTTCTTTTTAATTCAAAATTAAACCAAAGTCTATTAAATAATTAATCACATTAATTATTTAATACATAAATAAATATACACATATATTTATACACGTGTGTGACACGTGTCACAATGACACGTGTCACTCACGTGAGCCACACGTGTGGTTTCACACGTGTGGAACCCTCTTGGCTTGATTAACTCGTTTAATCATTTTAAAGCCTCAACTCATGTAACCAAGTTGTTGTGTGTGACCCTCTAGGTTCTCAATTCAATTAGCAGTGACCCTAATTAATTAATTCACTAATTAATTAATCAGTCCACAGATTAAACGACCATAGTCTAGCAACAGGTGTTTAACCCCTAGCTGAATTGGAATGTTCGGATTCGACAGAACCTTTAAGTCATTGATTCATGTGAGATACAATCCTCCTACTTACTATCTCTCAACCATGATCTAGGGTAAGGGAATAATTAGAACCCTAATAATCTGGTCTTAAAGCTAAGTGCATTTCATATCCATTTGATCTCACTCCAAGAAACCCTTTTCTTGATGTCTTGATCTACAGCCTTGGCCAAGGACTCCATATGGCATATGAATGACTTACACAATAAGAGATCACCTTGCAAATGCAAGTGTAGGTCCTTTCTTGATTCTCATTCACTTTCATGAGTCACTTGTGCAGCCCCAGCATAAGCCTTGAATCAGTTGTCTAAGGCGACACCCTTTAAAGCTTATACCAAAGACTACAGAGTTAACTCATAAAGTAACATAGAACCTCAAGTCTAAGGATCAATTAATCACATCAATGACTCGTGAGATGTTTCCTAATCTGGAAGTTTCCATTTCCTGAAATAGAAACTTCCTTTCCCATTTAGGAATGTTCTCACACGGGGCACCTCAGTGAACTTACTTATTAAAGTAAGCACCCTCATGTATCACGCACGTATCAACTATACACTTTGCACCTCCATGAAACAAGGTGGTCCTTCTTAAGGGCGTGATCCCACAAGCAAGCCTTAGAGGAGTCAGGTTGACACTCCCACTGTCTGTAGGACTCATCGGCTTGGAGTATTTTACTAATCATGACTTATGTGATATAGGGCTCGTTTCATGAACCATTTCACCTAAATGGTAGAGTCCTAAAGTCATCAGGATTAGGGGAGTTCTCATACATGCGCACGTAATGGAAACACACAAAACACGTATTGGCATATAAAGAAGTGTTTGCCTATAATCAGTCGTATATTATTCAAAGATTGTCTGTGATACAAGAGAAGTCCCAAAGCAGATTACGTCGAATCGACTTTCTAGGGCACTATTCCTAACAATCTCCCACTTGCCCGTAAAAGCCATTTAGGTATTCTAAGTCCCATCTTCTCAAGATGCACTTTGAGAGCCTATTGACTTTGGGCGTTTCCAAAGTGGATCTGCTATATTCTCTGCTGATGTAACCCTCTTGTTTACACATCTCTTAGGAAACACCTTTTCCTTATAAAGTGATTCGTAATCACTTGTTCAATCTCTTGGTGAGGTCTTGGTTCTCTTACTTGAGCAACCATCCATTTTATCATACAATATGATAAAGGAGTTGTTTCATGCTAGGAACTTCATCTAACTGGTTAGATGGAGTTTCTTACCCAAATACTTAACTTAGCGTTATATAATACGACTAAGTTCTCAACTACAACAGTCGAGTTTTGCAATGTCCGTCCTTGGAACCCTTTCCAACACATTGCATTACCATTCTGGTAGAAGTTGTATCCTTGCAATGATTTCATAATCATCCATGTTTGATGAACGGTTACATCAAATATCCTTCTAACAACAAGATCTTTTGGGCTTTGTAAACTAATACATATCCTCATTTCTTCTCAAGTACTCTGAGGACATCCTTTACAGAGATCTAATGACCTTCTCTGAGGTCATATTAGATTCGGCCTACCACGCTTAGTGTTGTGCCATATCTAATTTAGTACATAACTTTTCATACATTATGCACCCTTTCACTTAAAGGGATTTTGGACATTCTAACTTTCTCAAAGTTTATCTTAGGACACATACTCTTCAAAAGAGACGTTCCATTGTCCATACTAAACTCCTTTTAGTACCGTGGTTATGTACTCATTTTGTGATAATCCTTTTATTCTCTTAGATCTATCTTCTATAGATCTGAATGTCAAGAATATAGGATAATCACCAAGATCTTTCATGTCAAATTGTTTCTTAAACAAGAATTGGTAACTTTCACGTCATCCTTGACATTCCTAATGAGAAGGACATCGTCTTCTAAAGAACCAAAATTGACTCTTACATCACTAACTTTCATATGTACACTCTGAAACTTATTCGACTTCTATCTGTGTCAAACGATTTGACTGTGGAATCGAATTGTCTAACTCCTAGAAGCCTTTATCAATCCACAGATTGACTTTAGGGATTTGCATACCTTATGCATACTCCCACTGAATATGAGATTTATAGAAATACCTTATTTCAGTCTCTTTCAATCTCATATTGAACAAGATAGTTCTCATATTCATTTATCATATCTCATAGTCAGAATATGAGGATGTGGTAAACATAATCCAAATGGACTTTTGCATTTCAATCGTCAAGAAGGTTGTAATGCTTTCCATTTACTCGAAGCTCCACGAGCTTGATCCTATCAGGTGGATCAACCAAGGTCAAAACTTGGTTTGAGTATATGGAATCCATATTGGATTTCAAGGCTTGCTTACACTACTCAGATTCCAAATCTGACAGTGTCTCCTCTTCATGTAATTCCTTGGCTATCTAGGAACGCGTTCTAAACGCATCTTAAGAGAAGGGTTTCACACGTGTACATACTCTAAAATTTGGCTAAGTTTTATCAGATGGGCTCGTTTCTTCTATATGTGGCATGGATATTTTTCCTCAAATTTCTTTGAGGTCTGCTTGCTTGCCTTTCTTCTTCTGTAGGAACAATTCCTTAAGAAAGGTACATTCCTTTGGGACAAACAACCTTTGTGCAAGGGAATCGCAAAACTGATATCCAATATCATTGTATAGGGATTCACATAGGGTGTTTCTGAGCTATAATTCCCCTCGGTTCTCAGGCTCTATTGATGATGCCATTTTAGAAGGGTGGTTGACTCGTTTAGAAAGGATTTATGGAGTTCGGCAGTTTACCAAACAAGAAAGGGCTCAATTCGCCATATTCCAGCTTGATGGTAAAGCATATGATTGGTGGGAAAGAACGAGGGAGAAATTATAAGTTGAAGGGGAAGAAGTCACTTGGGAAGTTTTCAAAAGAGAGTTTCGGGAATGTTTTGTACCGGAAGTGGTTCGGGAAAGAAAAGAGCAAGAATTTATGGAGTTGAAGCAGGGTAATCGTTCTGTGGCTCAATATATTGTAGCTTTGAACAGACTTGGGAAGTATGCTCCACATATTACTCAGGATGAGAAGAGGAAGGCGAAAAAGTTTATTGTTGGGTTGAGACAGGATTTGAGACATGGTCAGGCGGGGCATAATTTTATATTTTTCTCAGACACGGTATAAAGGGCTTTGGAGCAAGAAGAGGAATATAGGAAGAAGGATTCGATTTTCAAAGCACCAATGGGACAAGGTAGAGGCTCGGCATCGGGATCAAGTATGAGATACAATCCGGGTAAGAGGCCTATGACTGCAGCAGCTCCTCCTCAAAAAGAATATTTCAAGAAGACTCGAACTGGAGGTCAGAATGTTCCTCAGGTTACTCGAGCACCTCCGGCTTTGCCAGCCCTTACGGGGAATCGCCGAGATGTACCTCCATGTACTCATTGCGGGGGACCAACTCATACTTATAACAATTGCCGAAGGAGGTTGGGATTATGCCTCATTTGTGGGAAAAGTGACCATATAGCGGATACTTGTCCCGATAAAGCTCCAGGGTTTCGAGGAGGTGTTCCGAGACCTATGATCCAGGCACGCGCTTATGCCCTTGAGGGCGAGGAGCAGGATGCTGAGGTGGATCCGATAGCCGTGGTGGAAGGTACCATATGCATTCACACCACGAACATTCATGCATTATTTGATCCGGGTGCTACCCATTCTTTCATATCTAGCGATCTATGTGCTTCTCTCTGCCTACCTGTTTTATGTGCCAATTCTTGTTATTTTGTGAGTTCTCCTCTTGGAGGAAATTTGCAGACGGATCAAGTGGTTCGGGGTTGTTCAGTTTTGATAGAAGGGAAAGATTATCCATCCGATTTCATCGTGATGCCTATGAAGAGATATGGGGTAATCTTTGGTATGGATTGGTTATACCGGCATCGGGCCGAGGTTGATTGCTTTAAGAAGAAGATTAAGTTGGGGGAAGAGGTGATTGGAGAAGTGGGATCAAAGAATGTACCTCTTTTATCTTTTATGGAAGCTCATAAGCTAATGAGAGAAGGGGCAATGGGATTTGTTGCTTATCTTCTCAATAAGCCGAAGGATCAAATTAAATTTGAGGAGACCGCCGTGGTTAAGGATTTTCCCGATGTGTTTCCAGAGAATTTGGGTTCGTTGCCACCGGATCGTGAGATAGAATTCGTTATAGACTTATATCCGGGATCAGAACTGTATTCCAAGACTCCGTATAGAATGGCTCCGACGGAGTTGAAGGAATTGAAAATTCAGCTTGAAGAATTACTTAAGATTGGATATATTCGGCCGAGTTCATCTCCGTGGTGTGCTCCGGTTCATTTTGTTAAGAAGAAAGATGGAACGTTGAGGATGTGTATAGATTACCGAGAGCTTAATCGGAGGACTATCAAGAATAAATATTCGTTACCCCACATCGAGGATTTGTTTGACATGTTACAAGGTTCAGGGGTTTATTCGAAATTGGATCTAAGGCAAGGTTACTATCAATTGAAAATTCGGGAAGAGGATATACCTAAGACAGAATTTAATACCCGGTATGGACATTACGAATTCGTAGTAATGCCTTTCGGATTAACTAATGCCCCTGTAGCATTCATGGATATGATGCATCGGACTTTTCGGCCTTATTTGGATAAATTCATGGTAATCTTCATCGACGATATTCTGGTTTATTCGAGGAATCCGGAAGATCATGCCAGGCACCTCAGATTGGTCTTGGAGACATTGAGAGAGCACCGGTTGTATGCGAAGTTTAGTAAGTGTGAGTTCTGGATCGACCGGGTTGCTTTTCTAGGTCATATTGTCTCGAGTAAGGGTTTGGAAGTTGATCCTTCAAAGATAGAGATGGTTATTCAATGGCAGAGTCCGAAGAATGCTTTCGAGGTCAGAAGTTTCTTGGGTTTGGCTGGATATTATCGAAGATTTGTTAAGGACTTCTCTAAGATTGCAGCTCCTTTGACTCGTTTGACAAAGAAGGAAGTCAAGTTTGATTGGGATGAGGCATGTGAGGCGAGTTTCCAACTCTTAAAGGAGAAGTTGACCACTGCACCGGTATTAGCACTCCCTGAAGGCTCTGAAGGATACCTGGTTTATACGGACGCCTCGAAAGAAGGATTGGGGTGTGTTTTGATGCAGAATGGTAGGGTGATAGCCTATGCCTCGAGGAAATTGAAGGATCATAAACAGAATTATCCCACTCACGATCTCGAACTAGCAGCAGTGATCTTTGCTTTGGGGAAGTGGAGACACTACTTATATGGAATTCCTTTCGAGATCTTTTCGGACCACAAGAGTCTTCAATATTTGTTATCACAGAAGGAGCTAAACAAGAGACAGAGGCGTTGGATGGAACTTTAGCGGATTATGAGTGTACAATCCGATACCATCCCGGAAAAGCTAATGTGGTCACGGATGCACTTAGCAAGAAGGCGAGTGTATCTAATGTGAAAGTGGAAGTTGGAGATGAATCTGAGTCTTTCAAGTTACGAGCAAGTATTTGGAATATTACGGTACAACCAGATCTTCAACAGAGGTTATTTGAAGCTCAGAGAAAAGATCCCGAGGTTCAGAAATTAGCTGAGAAAGCTAGAGTGGATCCCGAATGCCCATTTGGATTTGATGATACGGGACTCTTAAGGTTCAAGAATAGGGTAGTTGTGCCGGATGAATTGAAGAGAATTATTTTAGAAGAAGCTCACAGATCAGGGTATTCGATACATCCCGGAGGTAATAAGATGTATAAGGATTTGAAGCAGTTCTATTGGTGGAATGGACTTAAAAGGGATGTAATAAATTTTGTGAGACATTGTCTGACTTGCCAAACCGTGAAAGCTGAGCATCAAAAGCCATTGGGGCTACTTCAACCGTTACCTATTTCGGAATGGAAATGGCAACAGGTGGCAATGGATTTCGTTTCAGGTCTTCCTAGGGTAAAGGGTGGTCTTGATGGGATTTGGGTGATCGTGGATAGACTAACGAAATCGGCTCATTTTCTGGCTATTCGGATGTCGGATAAGGTACCTAAGTTGGAAAAGAAGTATGTTGATGAAATTGTTCGACTTCACGGTGTACCAGTCAGTATTGTATCAGATCGAGATCCGAGGTCTACTTCTAGGTTTTGGCAAGAATTACAAAGGAATCTGGGAACAAGGCTTCAATTCAGCACAGCTTTCCATCCTCAGACAGATGGCCAGTCGGAGAGGTTAATCAAATATTTGGAGGATATGCTGAGAGCATGTGCATTGGATTTCTCGACTTCGTGGAATGAACAGTTGCCTTTGATCGAATTCGCTTATAATAACAGTTTTCAAGATTCGATAGGAATGGCGCCTTATGAAGCTCTCTACGGACGAAAGTGTAGATCTCCCTTATTTTTCGACCTTGAGGAATGGAATTGGACAAAACAAGAGGGAGTGAAACGAGGGGAAAAGAAAGAGAAGCCTTCTAAGGCCGTACAAGCGGTGATCGATAAGGTTCAGATAATGCAGCAAAGAATGAAAGCAGCTCAAGATAGACAGAAGAGTTATGCAGATCGGCGAAGAAAGGATCTTAAGTTTGAGGTTGGTGATAGAGTATTTCTGAAAGCTTCGCCACGAAAGGGGTTTACGAGGATTGGAAAAGGAGGTAAATTGAATCCTCGTTATCTGGGTCCGTATGAGATTCTTGAGAAAATTGGAGATACGGCTTATCGCTTGAATCTACCTCCGAGTTTGACTGGAATCCACAATGTATTCCATGTCTCCCAGCTTCGCAAGTATTATCCGGATGAAGCCGAGATCCTACCCGAGGAAGAGGTAGAAATTGAGCCTAATCTCACCTTCGTTCAGAAGCCGGTTAAGATTTTGGATCGGAAATTTCAAGAATTAAGAAACCGGCAAATCCCACTAGTTAAAGTGTTATGGAGAAGTGATAAGACAGAAGAGGCTACGTGGGAGACGAAGGATAAAATGAGAAAGTTCCATCCCGAATTATTTCCGGGCAATCAGTGAATCCGAGGACGGATTCTTTTAAGGGGGAGAGGTTGTGACGCCCCGATATTTCAGCCGTACAGGTATGCTGTATGTGTTTACCAAATTGCGCGAATTAATTATTTATACGTGTTTTATATATTTAATTTCATTTTAAATATTAAAATATTAATTATTTATAACCTAAGTTATTTAATATTAATTATGCAATTTATCTCGTGGTTTGAATTTAATTCAAATAATTAGTGTGGATTGATTTAAAAGTTTAATTAATGCATGCATTATTATTTATAATATATATATATATGTATTTAATTTGTTTATTTTATTATTTGAAATGTTATGGATTTTGAATGCTTTGTGTATGAGTGTTATAAACGTGCTTCGTTTTTATATGATTTGATATCGAAATTTTGTGTAAATTTATTATGTTGGACTTATATGTGTTATGAATATGATTATATGATCGTTTCATGTTTTCGGGTTCGTTTGCATACGTTTCGAATTTATTTTGTTTGTTGGAATCCAAATCGGGGGCTAACGAGCAATTAGCACACCCTTGGTTCCGCATTTAATGTCTTGAGCTAGGAAACTCGGATTCGAGTTTCGTCAACTTCAATGAACTCGCAACGAAAATTCGAGTTTAGTGAACTTAGCCTTATATTTTTCCAAAACCATTTGAACCTTTGAAATTCAACCGAAACATGCAACGGGAACCCAATCTGCCACCTTTCACCAAATAAATCATAACTTATTCATTTGTTGACCAAATTAACCATGGTTTAAGTATTTGGAACCCTAACTCAACCCTTTATTCAGCCATTAACCCCCCAAACCGAGATAACCCTTCCCACTTGGAGTAAATTGGCCAAACATCCTCTGTTTTCCAGAAATCCCGTAGCTCAAGCCAATCCTTGGAGATTCAAGCTCAAATCTCTTCCAAACCTCCATTAATCCACAAGGTAAGCTTAAGGTTGTATTAGGCATCCATTATGAGTCATTTTGATTCATTTATCCCTAAATTTGAGCATGGTTTCATGAGTTTTGGCAGTGATGGATATATATTTAGGTTTTGAGCATTTTGGTGGATCTCTTTCAATTCTTGAGCTTTTTGAATGATTCCAAGCATGAAAATGATTGTTTTTATCTCCTCTTTACATTTATGGTGATGTATTAGCTGTTAGTTGAGGCATTTATGAGTCACCATTAATGAGTTATTGAAGCTTTGGCATGAATTGATCACTACACACTACATCTCACGTTTTAAGGTTTTGGGAGCATGATTGTGAGTTGTTTCTAAGTTGTTTCATTGGATTTTTGTTATCTTTTGTTGGCTGAATGTGTTGAGAAGGCTGTGCCTTGGTTGTGCCCTGTTTTTTCTCCTGTTTCTGCACCATTTTCTACTGTAACGCGCAGGGTCGCGGGCATGAAAATCAGTCGCGCCCGCGACTGATATTTGGGCTGCTCACGTATTCCGAAAATTGGATCAAAAATTCTAAATTTAATGGGTAGCGGCCGCTACCATTTCATGAAGAAAATGGGTCGCGGCCGCAACCCCTGTTCATTTCTGCAAAAAAAATTTCCGCTGTCAGTTGCATGCATGGCTTTTAATTTTTCTTAATTTCCTTCTTTGCATGGCTTTGGTTGATGTAATTGGTTGCATGAATAGGTAATGATTCCATTTGTTTTTAATACTAAATGCATGCAGGAATTGTAATTTAGTTGATTTAGTGCTTGCATGCATGGATTGTAAATTGCCAACTTAATATATACATGCATGTTATTCATGCACTACTTGCATTATTATATATATATATTAATATTAAATCTATGTAATGATATATATATATATATATATATATATATTTAATTATGGTTTGATTTGTTTTAAATTTTAGAATTTAATTGTTATCTATTTTATGTGAATTAATTTCCGAACATGGCTTGAATGTTTCTATTCGCCTAATTTCTAAGTGTAAACATGTTATGCTACTATGTGTTATATTCGTTATTTGAAATTCTTGATTCAAGTTGATTTAAATGTGAAGGTTATGTATTTGAATGATTTTAAATGATTCTTGTAATGAATGAAATGAACGTTTATATGTCTTTAAGACATTAATAGTGCACATGAACATGTTCATTTCATAACATACTCTTTTATGCATTCATATCATGATCATTTCATTATCGAGCGTCTTAAGTGGTCATTTTGAGTCTCACTTTGCCTTTCTTGCACAGATTTTGATCCTGTTGGAGACGAGGCCGGTCAGTGAGGCTTTCGTGTCTTCTTTTGTCGAGTTCAGGTGGGTTTCTCTTCTATTTAGATAAAACGACCCGATATATCTCCCTACGTGAAAAGTTTTAAGCCAAAGTAATATGATTATATATATATTGATTCTTTCCTCGAGTGAATGATTGCAAACGTATAACCCTTCTTTTATGAATCCTACCTTATCTTTTGGCGAGATATGATTGATATGATTGTTATGAATTCACGGGCCCTGGAACTTAATAGATGTGGCTATCCGGGGAGGCAAGGGCCGACGGTGATCCCATGTGTTAGTTCCAACCAACTACGGTGATACCGGACCCCGCTAGGAGATTAGCGGGGAATGGGAGCTGAGTGCCTTTGGGGGATTCATGTACCCCCTCTGGCCTATGTATGGACCGGTGGTCGGGTCCTGCAAACCTGTCCACCACTTGGAGGGAGAAGGTATATATGTATGATTATGAATCGTATGATTGTGCACAAATATGATATGTGTGATTACCAAGGAAACTATGAATATGAATACACAAGGTGTTGGTTGGAGATTATGCACGCTCACTCGCCGAGCTTGAAACCCTATGATTAATTATGAATGAATATGATCGTTATAAACCCATAGATGTCTTTCTTTGTTTTGCCCACTTGGGAAATCTTCTAAAAACTTCTTATGGGTTTATAGCTTGCATGTATATGTTTAAATCCTGCGATATTTATATACTATGCCTGTTTTATACCCACCAGTCCCTTTTGGACTGAACCCGTTTTTGTTTTCAGTGGTTTTTGTGCAGGTTAAGGTGTGCTAGGCGGGAATACAAGTCGTCTAGGTCTTGCATTAGCGTTTAGCACTCTTATTTTGTTACACTCGCACTCATGAGTCCCTTTTTGTATATGAATATGGTTATGGAGCGTTATGTGGATAGAACTTGAAACACTTGGCTGGATATTGTATATGAATTCTATTTTTTTTGGAGCTCGAATGCTCATGGTATATATATATATGATTGTTATTGCTTCCGCTTTATTGATGTCGCTCTGATTTATGGTTTAAGGGTTAGTCCCGCCTAGCCTAGAGAGTGTGTGTGTGTCCCCGTTCGCCGTGACTTAGCTCGTGTGTGGATTATCCATTTCATATGTGGGTCGGGTCTCGGTGCGGGGAATGTGGCACCTTGCGCTCGGGTGCTACATCTCGCTCTCAACACGACAATTCAACTTGATTCTGGAAAATGAACTCAATCCACCCGATTATAGATTCTCTAACATCCTAGCTTCCTATAAACGAATTATTTGATTCTTCTAACTCAATCAGGATTACTGGAATTGTTCCCTTCTCTTGCTTGGATTTTGCTTCCCACCAACCAAGTTTCTTAACTTGGCCACACTTCCAAGGCTTGAATAATTAGTTTCCCTCGATTCTTCCTTCACCTCATCCTTGAATAAACTAGACTTTCTTGCCCGACTGATGCACCATTTTTGAAGTAATATAAATTCCCGCAGTTGATTCTTTCATTCTGGATCTCATCCTTTGAGTCATACACCGATGGAAGAAGTTAATAACCCTTAGATCCGCATATAGATTTCCCCGCTCATTTCCTAACCTTCCCAAGATAAGGAAGTAGAACTTGTACTATACTGAGGTTGTCGTAAAGGTTGGCCGTGGTTGGATATCATTTCTACAACTTGTATTCACAACTTCCTTTGAAAAATAAATGCATGTGGGTAAGACATGTTCATGTCACACAATTGTCACATAATTGATGTCAAGATTTTAATATAAAATGCAACAGGTAATTCATCAATGTTTAAAATAAAACACGTTGAGCAAATAATTTCAAATAATTCAAGATCAATTAATTGGCAATTAACAGCATAATTCAACACAATGCTCAAATTATTCAATAACTCAAGAATTTCAAAAGATCCAAGTAATCAAATAATTTCAAACAAGATGTAAGACCCTCAAATTAGCAATTAATTCCTATGCCGTTCGACCTAGACTTGACACGACATGACACGACACTAGAACCTCGGTTTTGCAACCGGGCTCTGATACCACCTAAGATGTAGCACCCGAAGCGCAAAGATGCCACATCCCCGCACTATAGCTCAATCCACATATGAGATGGACGACCCATACATGAACTAAACTATAGCGAACGGGAGATAATAAAAAAAATGAACACTAGCTAGGCGGGCTAACCCTCAATTAGTACAACAATACAATTAACTCAGAGCAATAGAAGCGGAAGCAATAATTCATTCATTACTTATAGGTACCATATTTACATATCACATATAAATACTAATAGGTATCAACATACATATCAATACAATAACATCTCCAAAACAATTCTGAGATAAACTACAAAATAGAAAATCATCAATACATGAACATGCTAAAGTGAAATGACAATACTAGACCCAAAGTGATAGAACTTAACTCAATCCCACCTAGCACTCAACCTGCAATACCTTAAAATGTGAGGTGTCAGTCTATCAAAGACTGAGTGAGGGGTTTTTAAATAAATATTTGCACAATTAACATGCAAGTTATAATCCCCGGTAAAGTTGTTACAAATGAAACAATATAGGTTTAATAAAGGAATACACTTCACCCGAGATTACAACTATTCAATTTCGGTGAGGATAGTGCAAGAGTTACCCGTCAGCCCTTGCTTCCCCAGTTGGCTCAATACACTACCCTCGGGCCCAAAATGAACATGCTTTACTCGCCAAAACACAATCAATTCAATCGGTACAGTCAATTCGGTTCAGTAACAATATCGGCAACAATAATTCAGTACGATAGTAGTAATTAAGTTGTAAACCATTTGAGGTTTATGGAAAACTATAGATATATTTATACATTTTGGCCGAAAGATCACATAAGGGTTGTACGGGTTCTATACGTA
This sequence comes from Lantana camara, assembly GCA_037501455.1. Lineage (NCBI taxonomy): Eukaryota > Viridiplantae > Streptophyta > Magnoliopsida > Lamiales > Verbenaceae > Lantana > Lantana camara. Next base: position 46,986,959 of record CM074859.1, read on the forward strand.
TAACTAGAAATTAAACCTCACCTGTGACGACCAAAACAAGGATATAACTATGGTGTGTGCTCCTCGTCTCCGGGAATGTGATCTGTGTAACAAGGACAAGTGTACGTAAGACTCGACTCGCATAAACCATTTAAGACACACAACAATGTTCTAATCAATATATCATGCAATAACAATTAAGGATTGTCACTTAAGAGCATAATTATCACTAAACCAAGTTTATAACTCATATAAGTCACATACGGGAGCCAAAGAAGTGAAAAGAATGCAATATTAAAGGTTTTGGTGAAGTTTAGGAAAACTAACAATTTTTTGGAAAATGCACACCCTGTAGAAAACCCGGAATAACTTGAGTTCTAGAACTCAGAATTGAGTTTTGTTTATTGGGTGTGAAACTAGACACAAAGACCTTTCCAACGGTATATGACATGTTTTCTAGCTCAAAGCGACGTGAAAATGGCGTAGGTCCGAAATTGGACAAAATGCAGATTCTGATGGGGTCGCGGGCGCGACCAAAACCCTTCACAAAATGGTCGCGGCCACAACCAAGTATTTTTCCGAATTTTTCATGTAATTTTCCAAAAGTCGAAAGTTTACCAAAATGGGGTCGCGGGCGCGACCAATTTTGTTCTATTTTTGGTCGCGGTCGCGACTTGCTTCGCAGCAGCAGCAAAACAGGGGAAAAACAGGGGATTTCCACGCCAAAACCAACCAAAACAACAATCATACCAAGTTCCAACCATAACAATTATTTTAAATCATCAAATACACATTATACTTCATTTATTCATCAACCTAACCATGCAATATACATCAAAGTCTCAAGAATTCACTATGAAAACCCCATATTTGATCATGCTTCAAACTTCCATGAAATTCAATATATTCATGCAATTTCCATTCCTTTTCACTCCTAAGCATGCATCTAGCTCCCAACATGCATGAATTCATCATCAAATCCCTAACCCTCCTTAATCACATATTCAAGAATTTCACAAAATCCGTAAGTTCTACCTTGAATCCAAGAAAAAATGGATGAAATGGAGATATGATGATGTTGATGATCCTAGCTTCTCAATTCTTCAACTCTACCTTGAATTATGAAGAAATCTTTCCTTCCTCTTCTTGGTGTAAATGTCGGTTTTTAGCGTGTGAGTGTGTGTGTGATTTTGCTCTTGGAATAAAATGGAATTTGATGGAATAATATGGAAGAAATATGGTGATATAAGATATGCCACAAAGTCTTGCATGAAAGTGTGAGCTTCATCCCTATTTGCACATAAGTCCTCCATTTATTTGAATTAATGCAAGCGAGTTCTATCTCTACACAAAAGATCATTTAACCCCAATTCATAATATACAATTAAGTGCCTAATTACACAAAGGAGCCATTAAGGGCATGTAATGCAATTAAATCACTTACATCGCTTAGTTCATATAATTCATGTTAAGGACAATTCATATAAATGCATAGAGATAGGATGTATATATTATGATGAAAGTTGTAAAGTAACATATAATATCACATAATGATTGAATGGAAAAACGGGGCGTTACATTTATAAATGAGTTAGGGGATGTATGTGTAATATTTATCAAACTATGAATGTGACTTGAGCTTGTGTACCAAACATGTTGTGAAGTTGTAAAGTATGATCTTAAGTGAATTAAATGCACTCTTTATTTTTATCAAGTATGCCATCTACGTACAACAACTTTATATGTTTATATGATCAAGTTGCTCTTACTTATGCACTTTATAACTCGACATGAATTTGATGCTTAATTGTAATATTATAATTGAACCCTGTGACATTGGATGATTTAATATGCATTTTGTGAATATATTGACTTCCTAAATTGATCTTGCATCTTTGGGTGTGGAATTGCATGATGGTTGCTTGTAAATATGACCTTGTTTAGCATTGATATGCCTTGAATGACCACGACACCCTATCAAAGCACAACATGAACACTTATGCATAACCACGATCATGTTGAGCAACGTCGTGCGTCTTGTTTGGTCCATATAGAGTCTAAGTCCGGGCTTCTGTATGTTATGTTTCAGAGTTTGGTGGCGGTGGTGTGCCAGAGGTTTAGGAGTGTTTGTCCTTCACACTCTCAGACTCTACTTTCACGAGGTAAGGTTTAGGATTTTGTATAGTTATGCGACCAATGGCCTTTACATGCTGATTTCTACCCTTGCATGCGAGTATACCTTACTATAAATACGTATGTGTTGGATATGATATGTTTTGGGCCTTGTGGACGTGAGTTTTGCGTGGTTGGGTGCTTATGGGCTTAAATTCCATCGCGTAGGAATAAAAAAATTAAGTTTTGAGGCATATGTAAGCTATTTCTGAAAAATTCAGTTATGTTATGTTATCATCTGTTCTGTAGCGAGTTAGCCATGATATATGGTATCTGTTCTGTTCTGTTCTGTTATGGATCCGAGGAGCTATGGGTAAGGAATCCCTGGGACGGTATAGGGCCGCCAGGGCTCGGCCTGTGCATAGTCTCCATTTGAGATATCATCGCGCGACTCAGGGAGATAGGGAAGGCGTGATATCTTGAGCCTTCGGTGTACAGCCGGGGAGGACTCTTGTGGGTTCGCTACCCCTTGAGGGTTTGTCTGTTCTGGATGGTTTGGGGACGGTACATCTCCTCCATCATTGGTGTGACGGTTGGATTTGATTTTGTATTCTATGTTTTGATATGTTCTGAGGAGTAAAGGTTGGAAGCTCGTACTCGCCGAGCATGTGATATGTTTTGTCTGGGAATCATAAATCGAGATAGAGTTTCTGAAATATTTTCTAAAAACTTACATATCTATATTTTGGGGTACTTTGGAAATGTCTTTGGTATGCAACACCTATCTCCGGTTCATGAGTCCACCCTTCTGATATGTGTTGTGCTTTATATATATATATATTGGGTGTGCGTTAGCCCCCTCACTTAGTTAGTTGACTGACCCCCTCATTTAATCTTTTAGTTTGCAGGTTTCCTTCTGGCTTGAGCTAGGAAGAAGTGAGTCTTCTGAGTCACACTTATCGGTTTAGTTGGTGTTAAGATGCATTTGTCACATACTCTATTTATGTTATGTATTCTTATTTCGCTTTTGGAGATTATGTTTTATGCTCTACTTAGACTTAAACCCGTGTGGGGTTAGTATGCTAGCATTTGGATGTAATTAGCTATTTTGCTGATACTTATGTTGGTTTATTACGTGACGATGATTTGAGATTCGGGACTAGGTATATATGCTAGTTGAACCCGTCACCTGTTATGTATGCTGATATTCGGGACTAGGTATCTATGCTAGTTGAACCCGTCACTTATTTTGTACGTTGATTTAATTGCTTCCACTATCTGATGATAATTGTTTAAATTGCTTCCGTGCTCTGAGTCTGTCGAGTTAGATCCGCCTAGCCTAGTGTGTGAGTTGGTCTCTCGTTCGTTTTGATTCGGATTCGGGCATGGACTTTCCATTTCGTGATCGGGTCTGGGTCTTAGTACGGGGGATGTGGCATCCTCCGTTTGGGGTGTTACATCCTTAAGTGGTATCAGAGCTCTAGGTTGTAAAACCGAGCTCTAGTGTCGTGTTGTGTCTGTCTAGGTCGTACGGCATAGGAATAACTGTGCATTGCATTTGTTTCACTTGATACTTTGACCCTTCGGCATGAATTGTTTGTTGATTATATGATTTTATGCACATTATGACTTTAATTATGCAACATCTTATTTTATGTGCTTTATATGTTGGAAAACACGAATCAGAAAGCAGCGGAATTTAAAAAATTTTCCCAACAAAAGGACCTTGAACTCGCAATCGTGTAACCAAATTCGTAAAGATAGAAAACTTACTTTTCTTTTATTCTTTCTTGAAGCGTTTCAAGCCACCCAAGAACGCTCTTCTCGCGGCTTGATCCCCTCTCCTTGGTAAAGCTCGAATCTTCAAACTTCTAACTTGAAGTCTCTAGAGAAAGTCCACCAACTTGATCACAATCTAACTAGTAAGGATGCTAGTTCTCTAGTTAGTGTTTAGGCTTAACCTAGGGTTTAATTTAATCTTGGAGAAAGGAAGGTGTTCAACACATGAACCAAGAATTGTCAATTAGCTCTAAAGGGGAGCATGAGCTCCCCTATATATAGGAAAGGGGAGGGGCGGCCGAACCTAGTCCTAATGGACAAAGGATTTGGTCCCTCTCTCTCCTATTACTTGATGATCAAGTATTTTCCAACTTTGACTTTGAATTCTAATTCAAGTTAACTTTTAAGAGAGCTAAAAATATCCAAACTATTTTTGGATAATTTTATACTTTATTTATTATAAAATAAATAACCTATTTTTATCTAATTAATTAATTCGTAATTAATTAACTAGATTATTTTCTCCAAAATTAGACTTTCTTTTTAATTCAAAATTAAACCAAAGTCTATTAAATAATTAACTAATTAATTATTTAACATATATATATATATATACACACGTGTGTGACACGTGTCACAGTGACACGTGTCACTCACGTGAGCCACACGTGTGACTTCACACGTGTGGAACCCTCTTGGCCCGATTAACTCGTTTAATCATTTTCAAGCCTCAACTCATGTAACCAAGTTGTTGTGTGTGACCCTCTAGGTTCTCAATTCAATTAGCAGTGACCCTAATTAATTAATTCACTAATTAATTAATCAGTCCACAGATTAAACGACCATAGTCTAGCAACATGTGTTTAACCCCTAGCTGAATTGGAATGTTCGGATTCGACAGAACCTTTAAGTCATTGATTCATGTGAGATACAATCCTCCTACTTACTATCTCTCAACCAAGATCTAGGGCAAGGGAATAATCAGAACCCTAATAATCCGGTCTTAAAGCTAAGTGCATTTCATATCCATTTGATCTCAATCCAAGAAACCCTTTTCTTGATGTCTTGATCTACTGCCTTGGCCAAGGACTCCATATGGCATATGAATGACTTACACAATAAGAGATCACCTTGCATATGCAAGTGTAGGTCCTTTCTTGATTCTCATTCACTTTCATGAATCACTTGTGCAGCCCCAGCATAAGCCTTGAATCAGTTGTCTAAGGTGACACCCTTTAAAGCTTATACCAAAGACTACAGAGTTAATTCATAAAGTGACAAGGAACCTCAAGTCTAAGGATCTATTAATCACATCAATGACTCGTGAGATATTTCCTAATCTGGAAGTTTCCATTTCCTGAAATAGAAACTTCCTTTCCCATTTAGGAATGTTCTCACACGGGGCACCTCAGTGAACTTACTTATTAAAGTAAGCACCCTCATGTATCACGCACGTATCAACTATACACTTTGCACCTCCATGAAACAAGGTGGTCCTTCTTAAGGGCATGATCCCACAAGCAAGCCTTAGAGGAGTCAGGTTGACACTCCCACTGTCTGTAGGACTCATCGGCTTGGAGTATTTTACTAATCATGACTTATGTGATATAGGGCTCGTTTCATGAACCATTTCACCTAAATGGTAGAGTCCTAAAGTCATCAGGATTAGGGGAGTTCTCATACATGCACACATAATGGAAACACTCAAAACACGTATTGGCATATAAAGAAGTGTTTGCCTATAATCAATCGTATATTATTCAAAGATTGTCTGTGATACAAGAAAAGTCCCAAAGCAGATTACGTCGAATCGACTTTCTAGGGCACTATTCCTAACAATCTCCCACTTGCCCGTAAAAGCCATTTAGGTACTCTAAATCCCATCTCTCAAGATGCACTTAGAGACCCTATTGACTTTGGGCGTTTCCAAAGCGGATCTGCTATATTCTCTGCTGATGTGACCCTCTTGTTTACACATCTCTTAGGAAACACCTTTTCCTTATAATGTGATTCGTACTCACGTGTTCAGTCTCTTGGTGAGGTCTTGCTTCTCTTACTTGAGCAACCATCCTTTTTATCATACAATATGATAAAGGAGTTGTTTCATGCTAGGAACTTCATCTAACAAGTTAGATGGAGTTTCTTACCCAAACACTTAACTTAGCGTTATATAATACGACTAAGTTCTCAACTACGATAGTCGAGTTTTGCAATGTCCGTCCTTGGAACCCCTTTCCAACACATTGCATTACCATTCTGGTAGAAGTTGTATCCTTTCAATGATTTCATAATCATCTATGTTTGATGAACGGTTACATCAAATATCCTTCTAACAATAAGATCTGTTGGGCTCTGTAAACTAATACATATCCTCATATCTTCTCAAGTACTCTGAGGACATCCTTTACAGAGATCTAATGACCTTCTCTGAGGTCATATTAGATTCGGCCTACTACGCTTAGTGTTGCGCCATATCTAATTTAGTACATAACTTTTCATACATTATGCACCCTTTCACTTAAAGGGATTTTGGACATTCTAACTTTCTCAAAGTTATCTTAGGACACATACTCTTCAAAAGAGATGTTCCATTGTCCATACTAAACTCCTTTTAGTACCGTGGTTATGTACTCATTTTGTGATAATCCTTTTATTCTCTTAGATCTATCTTCTATAGATCTGAATGTCGAGAATATAGGATAATCACTAAGATCTTTCATGTCAAATTGTTTCTTAAACAAGAATTGGTAACTTTCACGTCGTCCTTGACATTCCTAATGAGAAGGATATCGTTTTCTAAAGAACCAAAAATTGACTCTTACATCACTAACTTTCCTATGTACACTTTGAGACTTATTCGACTTCCATCTGTGTCAAACGATTTGACTATCCTATGGAATCGAATTGTCTAATCCTAGAAGCCTTTATCAATCCACAGATTGACTTTAGGGATTTGCATACCTTATGCATACTCCCACTGAATATGAGATTTATAGAAATACCTTATTTCAGTCTCTTTCAATCTCATATTGAACAAGATAGTTCTCATATTGATTTATCATATCTCATAGTCAGAATATGAGGATATGGTAAACACAATCCAAATGGACTTTTGCATTTCAACCGCCAAGAAGGTTGTAATGCTTTCCATTTACTCGAAGCTCTAGGAGCTTGATCCTATCAGGTGGATCAACCAAGGTCAAAACTCGGTTTAAGTATATGGAATCCATATTGGATTTCAAGGCTTGCTTACACTACTCAGATTCCAAATCTGACAGTGTCTCCTCTTCAAGTAATTCCTTGGCTATCTAGGAACGCGTTCTAAAAGCATCTTAAGAGAAGGGTTTCACACGTGTACATACTCCAAAATTTGGCTAAGTTTTATCAGATGGGCTCGTTTCTTCTATATGTGGCGTGGATATTTATTCTCAAATTTCTTTGAGGTCTGCTTGCTTGTCTTTCTTCTTCTATAGGAACGATTCCTTAAGAAAGATACATTCCTTGAGACAAACAACCTTTGTCTAAGGGAATCGCAGAAATGATATCCAATATTGTTTGTATAAACTCGAACTCATTTCAAGCCTATCTCCCACTATCCTCTTTCCTTAAGAGGATTCCACTAAATTCTTGGAAAAGAATAATTAGGGAATTTAGTGTGCCACGTTGCATAGTGCATCTAAAGGACTGATTTTGGAAGGTGCAAAATTCAAAATCTCTAACTGCATATTCTGGGAGTTTATTCCTAGAATGATTATAAGTCTGTAAAGCTTGCTATGGAATGGACCATATCCTATAAGGTTTCATTCCCTCATTCGGAAACACTAAGGTGTTCTCGAATTAGCTTACTGAGAGATAATCCTATTATTTCTAAGATGACTAAGGAATTAGTTGATAAGATATTGGCTCTCGAACATATCGATTTGCCTATAACTTATGACTACTTCGGTTCCTAACCTCCTATTGAAATTCTAAGAATTTCATATAAGTTTCGAATTTGTACTTTAACAAGTACATTCATTCATAATGATTAAACTGACGATTGTATCTAGTGCTTACATTAAGCATCTTACACTCATCAGCATGGATCGAAATCCACTATAATTTTGGAACGTTCCACGTTTCTTATAAACGGGATTCAGGAACGCTTCCCTCATGACAGGATTCACAGGAAGTCAACACTATAGGTTCATTTTCATAGAATGATCCTAAGGTGTCTGACTTGCTAATCCTTTTATATCTCAACGTTCCAAAGTAATTCAAAGCTTTGTCATCTCACTTACTTTTGTTATCTCGTTGTATGTTCAGAACATTAGTGCCTTGAGTCTTTGCACAACGGCTTATGCAGAATTGACTTAAGACTAGTAAATTCTATTCCTAGTAGAATTACTAAACGAGGTAACATTTCAAAGTACTCATACTCTTTGCAGTTCCCTTTCAAAGTCCTTATTTGCTACCATAGAAGCAAACGTCCTATTTGATCTCTAGTGTCTTTTGGGCGTACCCCTTACATGCCCCTCCATTGGGCTCTTAAGGGTTTCTTCTTCTTTAGGCCTTCAAGCCTTTAACTTAGGGAGTTTTAGAAGAAGAATTAACCATCTCAACCTTTTATTCCTTCTTAAGGATGCTCTCAACCGTTATCAACTTAAATGATTAACTATGCTACATTAGCATCATTCTAGTTGAGCATAAAGGGTTTGATTGATAGTCGAAGCAATGTAAGCAATCAGTGCATTGAGAACTCTTTTCTCAGTTGATGACCGAGACCATAAGATCTTCAAATAAGATCTTTAGACCTTGATCGTGAGCACTTGTTTCCTCATTTGGAATATTGAATAATTCCATAATGTTATACCTTGTAACGTTTTTATGAGGTGGTTCAATTGCTTTTAAGTGGTTTGGAAAAATCCATTCACCTCAGATTGCTTCTCTTTTGGCCCGGGTCGACTTTTCACAATTGAAAACTTCGCCCTTTAGAGAACGCCTTTCTCTAGTCGGATTCTAAAATGAATTTTAGGATCCGAAGCCATTTAGAGTTAGTCAGGACTTAGTCAACTTATTTGACTTAAGGATGGATACGAATGGGTTTGCATTTCATATTATAGAGAATCACAGAACTACAACCTAAATGCTAAGCAGAGAAAATGTGGGCATGCTGAATTATAACGATATACAAAAGATAAGGTCTTTAATCTAATGTAGCTCCCACTGTTTTTTAAAGATCTATAATTCACAAAGATCTAAGAGGAACACGTTTCCCAATGGGTACTAAGATCCTAGGCATTTTACCTCGAACCCACGACTCGCGGACATTCTAAGTAAGAACCCTAGGTAGGTACAACTTACCAATTCTAACACCTTTAGAACTCTTAGTAATTGTTTTTGCATCACCTATCTTTCAATATGGACCCACGACTCGTGCGACATCCATATTTACTTAGGTGTTAAGCTAGACCCATCAATCATAAGATCATGACCAAAACTTAGTTCGAACGACCCACGACTCACGGACATCGCCCTTGCTAAAATTGACCACGAAATATTGACCATTTAAAATGATTAATTAGGTAACTAAGAACTAATAAGCTCCACTAGCTATCCCACGACTCGCGGACAATAACTAGCTTTACTTACTAAACTTAAAACCTATTGATGGAATGCTAGGAATTTAATTCAAAATGTGCATCTCGAATTAAACACCTATTTGTTCGAAATTAGCTTAATATTTAATGGGAATTTTCGAATCAACCGGAGAGTTGTCCGGTACGACCTTACCAACATATATGTTATCCAATTTTATTAGTCTTGATTAATGCAAGTACACTTAAATGCATTTCAAACAAGCACATAAACAGATAACATGTCCTAGCATGATACTAACATGTAATGATCATGGGTTCTACCTATCTTATGCGTGATATGTGGGAGCCACTCCACAATCACAAGTTCTAACATACATGCCACATAAACAGTTCAAATCACATAAGGGAAAGCGGTAACAAAATACGAGCCCTATCTCTATTACATTTAACAATTGAGATTCCCCTCCCTAACATTTTGAGGGGTCTTCACTTATGGCCTCCTTGTTACTTGAATGTGGTCCATCTTACTCCATGGGTGCATTGTCTCCAAAATGAAAATAAAACCTCACCACCTATCTCTACTCTCAAATTACAATAAAAGGAAAAAGACATAAAGTAATAAGGCTCAATCTTCATATTGGCCTTAGACAATTACACGGGGCATACCCCGGCCTCAAAAACAGTAATATGGAAAGCCACATAATAAATCACATAACAGTACGCACATAAGTGAGGCTCCAACCTCAATTGAAAAACGCAACTATAGGGCTCCAACCCCAATTTAAACCATCCATGTGCATAAATTAAAACCATACATAGATCTAAACCCATGATCACCTAACATGCTTTTGCAAGAATTTAAATTTAACCAATAAATTAAAATTCTCGCTTCAAGTCCTAATGACTCAAAACACGACTTGATGCGAGTCTTATTTATAAAAGTTTTCAATAAATCCCAAATTACCAAAACAAATAAAATTCCAATTAATTTCTGAAAATTAATAATTTTATCAAAGATTGTATTTTCCCAAAATATAAACCGTTTCAATTTCTCAAAAATCCCAATTTTAAGTTTTATTCAAAAATTAAAATAAATATTCAAAAAATAAAATTTTAAAATTAAAATAAAAATTGGGACTGGATTGCACGAAACACGAAAACGGATTACGAAAACAACGGGGCCCGTACGCGAAAGGGACCGCACGCACAGCGGTGCGCGAGAGTGCGCGCGATGCCGCGCGCAGTCCTATCGCCCAGCTTGCGGGAGGCTGGCCGGTCTGTCCCGGCCAGGTTTGGGCGGTGACGGGCGGGAGCGCCTAGGCGCGCCCGGGAGGCTCCCGCACAGGCGTGCGGGAGGTGCTGGGCGGTTGCCCTTGCGCACGCCTAGCACAGGTGGGCGGCGGCGCGCGAAGCCCGCCCGCGCGACTCCTTCGCGCGCGGGGTTTCGCGTGTTCGTCGTAATCCAGGTTTTCGTTTCGTGTTTTCGTTCAAAAGCAAAACCAATCCAAGAAATCCAAAAACAGTTTATACAGTTTCAAATCTAAAATAGTTTTCAAAAATTAAATTTTGCAAAAACCAATTTTCAGAAACTTTCAGGAAAAAAATACAGTTTCGTAATTCAGGCTTTCTAAAACAATTACAAATACTCAATCGCATCAAGCCTAAGAATTTCTACCAAATTTCAGTATAATTGAGACGAATCAGAAACACGATTAACGAGGTGGCTCTGATACCACTTGTTGGAAAACACGAATCAGAAAGCAGCGGAATTTAAAAAATTTTCCCAACAAAAGGACCTTGAACTCGCAATCGTGTAACCAAATTCGTAAAGATAGAAAACTTACTTTTCTTTTATTCTTTCTTGAAGCGTTTCAAGCCACCCAAGAACGCTCTTCTCGCGGCTTGATCCCCTCTCCTTGGTAAAGCTCGAATCTTCAAACTTCTAACTTGAAGTCTCTAGAGAAAGTCCACCAACTTGATCACAATCTAACTAGTAAGGATGCTAGTTCTCTAGTTAGTGTTTAGGCTTAACCTAGGGTTTAATTTAATCTTGGAGAAAGGAAGGTGTTCAACACATGAACCAAGAATTGTCAATTAGCTCTAAAGGGGAGCATGAGCTCCCCTATATATAGGAAAGGGGAGGGGCGGCCGAACCTAGTCCTAATGGACAAAGGATTTGGTCCCTCTCTCTCCTATTACTTGATGATCAAGTATTTTCCAACTTTGACTTTGAATTCTAATTCAAGTCAACTTTTAAGAGAACTAAAAATATCCAAACTATTTTTGGATAATTTTATACTTTATTTATTATAAAATAAATAACTTATTTTTATCTAATTAATTAATTCGTAATTAATTAACTAGATTATTTTCTCCAAAATTAGACTTTCTTTTTAATTCAAAATTAAACCAAAGTCTATTAAATAATTAACTAATTAATTATTTAACATATATATATATATATACACACGTGTGACTTCACACGTGTGGAACCCTCTTGGCCCGATTAACTCGTTTAATCATTTTCAAGCCTCAACTCATGTAACCAAGTTGTTGTGTGTGACCCTCTAGGTTCTCAATTCAATTAGCAGTGACCCTAATTAATTAATTCACTAATTAATTAATCAGTCCACAGATTAAACGACCATAGTCTAGCAACAGGTGTTTAACCCCTAGCTGAATTGGAATGTTCGGATTCGACAGAACCTTTAAGTCATTGATTCATGTGAGATACAATCCTCCTACTTACTATCTCTCAACCAAGATCTAGGGCAAGGGAATAATCAGAACCCTAATAATCCGGTCTTAAAGCTAAGTGCATTTCATATCCATTTGATCTCAATCCAAGAAACCCTTTTCTTGATGTCTTGATCTACTACCTTGGCCAAGGACTCCATATGGCATATGAATGACTTACACAATAAGAGATCACCTTGTATATGCAAGTGTAGGTCCTTTCTTGATTCTCATTCACTTTCATGAATCACTTGTGCAGCCCCAGCATAAGCCTTGAATCAGTTGTCTAAGGCGACACCCTTTAAAGCTTATACCAAAGACTACAGAGTTAATTCATAAAGTGACAAGGAACCTCAAGTCTAAGGATCAATTAATCACATCAATGACTCGTGAGATATTTCCTAATCTGGAAGTTTCCATTTCCTGAAATAGAAACTTCCTTTCCCATTTAGGAATGTTCTCACACGGGGCACCTCAGTGAACTTACTTATTAAAGTAAGCACCCTCATGTATCACGCACGTATCAACTATACACTTTGCACCTCCATGAAACAAGGTGGTCCTTCTTAAGGGCGTGATCCCACAAGCAAGCCTTAGAGGAGTCAGGTTGACACTCCTACTGTCTGTAGGACTCATCGGCTTGGAGTATTTTACTAATCATGACTTATGTGATATAGGGCTCGTTTCATGAACCATTTCACCTAAATGGTAGAGTCCTAAAGTCATCAGGATTAGGGGAGTCTCATACATGCACACATAATGGAAACACTCAAAACACGTATTGGCATATAAAGAAGTGTTTGTCTATAATCAATCGTATATTATTCAAAGATTGTCTGTGATACAAGAAAAGTCCCAAAGCAGATTACGTCGAATCGGCTTTCTAGGGCACTATTCCTAACATTATAAATTACAACTAATTGTTGCATTTACGTGATATACTTGTTACATTTCATTTGCATCCTAATCCGCATGCATCAAATTTAGTGTTTAAATTTCAGGGTGCCGTATGAGTCAACACTAAGATTTTCCTCCGTCAACACTACCTATTGGTACTACAACGAAAATACACCATAATTCAAAGATGAAAGGATTCTTTACCAAGACCAATGTTCATAAAAAGGTTCAGAGTTGAAGGAATGAGATTTGCTATATTGACTTACTATCTTAAAGTCAATTGAAAGATGAAGTTTAACGAATTTTAACCTTGAGGATTCGTTTATTTGGAAGTAGTCACCTTGTTGAGGAAATGAGTCAATGGAGGAGAATCCGATCAAGTAGAACCGTTTTGAAGGAGTTTGATGAGCTTTCACCTTGATGATTCGTTTATTTGGGAGTAGTCACCTTGTTGATGGTAACGAGTTAATGTAGAAGAATCCGGAAATAAGATCCGATCAAGTTCAAGGGATGTGGATAGGTAACCATGTTACTTAAGCAACGAGCTACAAACCACCAGTGAGTGTTGAAGGTTTTGGTGCCGTTTAGAGTTAACGAACGACAAGGCAAGATTGGTTGATAGCTCTTTGGGTGTTTCTTCAAGATGAGATGGAAGACATTGTTGATGTAGGAATATAACACTTAGATGCCGAAAGACTTTATCCAAGTTTCAGAATCATATACTGTGGATTGCTTTGGGAAGTGCTTAGCACCACGATCATCCAACGAAACTCTGAGGTAAATATCTAATTGACAAATGAATCATGGACAACTCCTTGAAGATGAGCAGACTAAGATTTAACACATAAATGAGAATTCTTGGGAGAAACTGAGGATGATTCTAGTTGAGCAAGGATTACGGTCTAGTAAGGGGTTCGGTGATAAACAAACTTTGTTGAGTTACCACTTTACGAAAAGACTTAAGACAAAGAAGTTCAGATGAAGAGGGTTGCATCATTGTCGGCTTAATCAACTCCTACTGCTTCATCTTGACTTTCTTGTCAAGATTTTTACACTTTAGTACGGTACGCCAAGCATTCATGGCATTTGCATACATGCATCGCTTAAATACTCTTACCTTGTTTTGCTTGATGTGGGTGACGACCATTGTTATTTTAATTATGGTAACTTGGATACTTGATCTAGTATTTGTAACTTGAAATCTCTACTTGTTATGAACCGTTGCTGAAATAAATGAGTTATGTACTTATGTGAACTATTCATGCCTATGTGATTTAAAACTCTTTTGATTGCTCACTAACTTTTCATATAACATACATACATACTTTAACCATGTTTCACAGGGACTCCATCGCGATATCCCCCTTGAGTTGAGGTATGAGCGTTGATTCTATACTCAAGGGACACCGATATCAGTTGTATAAGGTACACCAAACATGCATCGCATACTTTTCGTTAAGTGTTACTATGATGTGTGTATGTATGAATAACTGATCAGTGGATTTAAGTGCAAGAGAGACCTTAGGTTCCCTCTTTTTACGTGTTGGAGAGATGTAGGATTCTCTCTATTTATGTGGTAGAAAGATGTTGGATTCTTTCTAAGTTTTGTGCATGAGAATTGTTGGATTCTCTTGTACTTAGATATTCAGAGATGCTGGATTCTCTTGAATTTAGGGGGTTTGAGGAATGCTGGATTTTCTCAAACTAGAATGTTGGGAGATGTTGGAATCTGCCCGACTTAGGTTGAGAGACGGGGTTCTCTCAATTATGTGCTTGAGAGACGGGGTTCTCTCTTTTATATGTGCTCGAGAGACGGGGTTCTCTCTCTTGTGGGTGCTGAGGGACGGGGCTCTCTCACTTACGTGTTGAGAGATGGGATTCTCTCTTATTTGTTGTGGTTGCGTTACGCGTTGTTTTGACGACGGGTTGCAATTGGCGAGTTGAGACGACATCGAGGTTGGGTGCAGTTGCAGCTATCCGATCATGGGAATGACCGACCGAGTTCAAAACAACTAACGGATCAAGTACTCGCACGGACCTCAACTATAACAAGACATCTTAAAGGAGATTCGGTGTAGATGACAGGAGTAAGGCTCACCATTAGAGTTAGGATCTTACGCGAGTTCCGGAGAAGGGTTGGAGCACTATAACTCGAGGATCTACATTTTAGCAGTGGAACCTGGGGACCAGGTTCTCTTAAGGGGGGAAGGTTGTGACGCCCCGTATTCTCGAAGGGCGTCCTGATGACATTAACAAGTAAGTCTCTGCGCTTGTGTGTGTTTAATTTAAGAGTTTCTTGAGTTATGTGATTTAATGTAAATCCAATTTAATATGTGATCATTTGGATTATTCTAAGATTAATTGTCAAGTTGATTTTATATCCATCATGTTATTTAACTTGTTTAATTTTGGTTTACTTGAATTCCTTGAGATTAATTGTCAATCATGTGTTTACGAAGTGTTGTTAAATTGTACGAAAGGTTTCTAAAATTAAATTGAATTAAACACTAATTGGTAAATCTCTCTCTTTCATTTTAATTTATAAAATTAATTCGGAGCTTGAATGTTTATTCGTAACTTTACCAATTTTATTTACGATTATTTGTATGCGCTATTACTCTTTGCTACGTGATAAGGATAACCGGTTGTATATAGCTTGTGCACAAGACACGTTTCTCCCAATCTCCTCTTCTCTCTCTCTTGGTTTTCTCTCTCTCTCTCATTCCCACACATACACTACACCTAAAACACACACTAGACGTAACTTGGCCGTTTCTCGACGGAATTCGACGAATGAGTAGTCCATTTCGAAGATCTTGACGAGAGGATCACGATGGTACAAAGATCTTGGCCAAACAACCAATGATGGAGGAGATATCTGCGATTTTCAGATGTAACTGCTCAAAGTTAGGAAAATCATGACTACATTGCGACAGCAACTTCGACAGCCTCGTTCGGCTTCCTTCAAAATCGGAATCTAGCAAAATTCATATGCAAATCGAACGTCTCGATGAGATCTACAACTTGGAAGTGGTGGCGCAGTCATTGGGGCAGCGGTGGCGTCACACTCGCCTCCCGAAGCTCACACCGCTGGGGGTGGATCTGGGAAAACTTCGCCGGCCGTTTCCGGCGATTCCGGCGGTGGTTTTGGGTGGACAAGGTACCGATCTGAAGGTCTTCTCACTGAGAATCAATTCTGGGCTGGTGGCGCGAGCATCGGAGTGGAGGTGGCTGTTAGGAATAGTGCCCTAGAAAGCCGATTGTATATCCGCTTTGTGCTTTTCCTTATTGTAATCACAGACAATCTTTGAATGAAATAACGAATTGAGGCAACACTTCTTTATATGCTCTTGTTTGGTATGCGTTTACTTTAGCTGTGCATGTATGAGAACTCCCCTAATCCTGATGACTTTAGGACTCTACCATTTAGGTGAAATGGTTCATGAAACGAGCCCTATATCACATAAGTCATGATTAGTAAAATACTCCAAGCCGATGAGTCCTACAGACAGTGGGAGTGTCAACCTGACTCCTCTAAGGCTTGCTTGTGGGATCACGCCCTTAAGAAGGACCACCTTGTTTCATGGAGGTGCAAAGTGTATAGTTGATACGTGCGTGATACATGAGGGTGCTTACTTTAATAAGTAAGTTCACTGAGGTGCCCCGTGTGAGAACATTCCTAAATGGGAAAGGAAGTTTCTATTTCAGGAAATGGAAACTTCCAGATTAGGAAATATCTCACGAGTCATTGATGTGATTAATTGATCCTTAGACTTGAGGTTCCTTGTCACTTTATGAGTTAACTCTGTAGTCTTAGGTATAAGCTTTAAAGGGTGTCGCCTTAGACAACTGATTCAAGGCTTATGCTGGGGCTGCACAAGTGACTCATGAAAGTGAATGAGAATCAAGATAGGACCTACACTTGCATTTGCAAGGTGATCTCTTATTGTGTAAGTCATTCATATGCCATATGGAGTCCTTGGCCAAGGCAGTAGATCAAGACATCAAGAAAAGGGTTTCTTGGATTGAGATCAAATGGATATGAAATGCACTTAGCTTTAAGACCGGATTATTAGGGTTCTGATTATTCCCTTGCCCTAGATCTTGGTTGAGAGATAGTAAGTAGGAGGATTGTATCTCACATGATTCAATGACTTAAAGGTTCTGTCGAATCCGAACATTCCAATTCAGCTAGGGGTTAAACACCTGTTGCTAGACTATGGTCGTTTAATCTGTGGACTGATTAATTAATTAGTGAATTAATTAATTGGGGTCACTGCTAATTGAATTGAGAACCTAGAGGGTCACACACAACAACTTGGTTACATGAGTTGAGGCTTGAAAATGATTAAACGAGTTAATCGGACCAAGAGGGTTCCACACGTGTGAATTCACACGTGTGGCTCGCGTGAGTGACACGTGTCACTGTGACACGTGTCACACACGTGTGATTATATATATATATGTTAAATAATTAATTAGTTAATTATTTAATAGACTTTGGTTTAATTTTGAATTAAAAAGAAAGTCTAATTTTGGAGAAAATAATCTAGTTAATTAATTATGAATTAATTAATTAGATAAAATAAGTTATTTATTTTATAATAAATAAAGTATAAAATTATCCAAAAATAGTTTGGATATTTTTTAAGCTCTCTTCAAAGTTGACTAGAATTAGAATTCAAAGTCAAGGTTGAAAATACTTGATCCTCAAGTAATAGGAGAGAGGGACCAAAATCCTAGCCCATAAAGGACTAGGAATTTCGGCACCCCCTTGCCTATATATAGGGGAGCTCGAGCTCCCCTTTAGAGCTAATAGACAATTCTTGGTTCATGTGTTGAACACCTTCCTTTCTCCAAGATTAAATTAAACCCTAGGTTAAGCCTAAACACTAACTAGAGAACTAGCATCCTTACTAGTTAGATTGTGATCAAGTTGGTGGACTTTCTCTAGAGACTTCAAGTTAGAAGTTTGAAGATTCGAGCTTTACCAAAGGAGAGGGGATCAAGCCGCGTGAAGAGCGTTCTTGGGTGGCTTGAAACGCTTCAAGAAAGAATAAAAGAAAAGTAAGTTTTCTATCTTTACGAATTTGGTTACACGATTGCGAGTTCAAGGTCCTTTTGTTGGGAAAATTTTTAAATTCCGCTGCTTTCTGATTCGTATTTTCCAACAAGTGGTATCAGAGCCACCTCGTTAATCGTGTTTCTGATTCGTCTCAATTATACTGAATTTGGTAGAAATTCTTAGGCTTGATGCGATTGAGTATTTGTAATTGTTTTAGAAAGCCTGAATTACGAAACTGTATTTTTTCCTGAAAGTTTCTGAAAATTGGTTTTTGTAAAATTTAATTTTGAAAAACAATTTTAGATTTGAAACTGTATAAACTGTTTTTGGATTTCTTGGATTGGTTTTACTTTTGAACGAAAACACGAAACGAAAGCCCGGAACACGATGAACACGCGAAACCCCGCGCGCGAAGGAGTCGCGCGCGCGGGCTTCGCGCACCACCCTCCCGCAACCGCGCGGGAGGCCCTCCCGCATGCCGTCCGCCCGTCGCCGCCCAGGCCTGGCCGGGACAGACCGGCCAGCCTTCCAGCTCCTCCCGCACGCCTGTGCGGGAGCCTTCCGGGCGCGCCTAGGCGCGCCCGCCCAGGGCGGCCGAGACTGGCCGCCCACCGCCTAGCACAGCACGCGCGCGCGAGGCGCGCGGTATGCGCGCGCAGTGCGCGCACTCGCCTGGCCTTGGCCGGGCGCTGTGCGCGCCTGCCGTGCGCGTCCGCGCGCGCTTGCGACGCTGTGCCTCGTTTCGCGCACGGGCCCCGTTTTCGTGATCCGGCCCCTTTCGTGTTTCGTGCAATCCAGTCCCAATTTTATTTTAATTTTAAAATTTTATTTTTGAATATTTATTTTAATTTTTGAATTAAAACTTAAAATTGGGATTTTTGAGAAATTGAAACGGTTTACATTTTGGGAAATTACATCTTGATAAAATTATTAATTTTCAGAAATTAATTGGAATTTTATTTGTTTTGGTAATTTGGGATTTATTGAAAACTTTTATAAATAAGACTCGCATCAAGTCGTGTTTTAAGCTATTAGAGCTTAAAGCGAGAATTTTAATTTATTGGTTAAATTTAAATTCTTGCAAAAGCATGTTAGGTGATCATGGGTTTAGATCTATGTATGGTTTTAATTTATGCACATGGATGGTTTAAATTGGGGTTGGAGCCCTATAGTTGCGTTTTTCAATTGAGGTTGGAGCCTCACTTATGTGCGTACTGTTATGTGATTTATTATGTGGCTTTCCATATTACTGTTTTTGAGGCCGGGGTATGCCCCGTGTAATTGTCTAAGGCCAATATGAAGATTGAGCCTTATTACTTTATGTCTTTTTCTTTTTATTGTAATTTGAGAGTAGAGATAGGTGGTGAGGTTTTTATTTTCATTTTGGAGACAATGCACCCATGGAGTAAGATGGACCACATTCAAGTAACAAGGAGGCCATAAGTGAAGACCCCTCAAAATGTTAGGGAGGGGAATCTCAATTGTTAAATGTAATAGAGATAGGGCTCGTATTTTGTTACCGCTTTCCCTTATGTGATTTGAACTGTTTATGTGGCATGTATGTTAGAACTTGTGATTGTGGAGTGGCTCCCACATATCACGCATAAGATAGGTAGAACCCATGATCATTACATGTTAGTATCATGCTAGGACATGTTATCTGTTTATGTGCTTGTTTGAAATGCATTTAAGTGTACTTGCATTAATCAAGACTAATAAAATTGGATAACATATATGTTGGTGAGGTCGAACCGGACAACTCTCCGGTTGATTCGAAAATTCCCATTAAATATTAAGCTAATTTCGAACAAATAGGTGTTTAATTCGAGATGCAAATTTTGAATTAAATTCCTAGCATTCCATCAATAGGTTTTAAGTTTAGTAAGTAAAGCTAGTTATTGTCCGCGAGTCGTGGGATAGCTAGTGGAGCTTATTAGTTCTTAGTTACCTAATTGATCATTTTAAATGATCAATATTTCGTGGTCAATTTTAGCAAGGGCGATGTCCGCGAGTCGTGGGTCGTTCGAACTAAGTTTTGGTCATGATCTTATGATTGATGGGTCTAGCTTAACGCCTAAGTAAATATGGATGTCGCACGAGTCGTGGGTCCATATTGAAAGATAGGTGATGCAAAAACAATTACTAAGAGTTCTAAAGGTGTTAGAATTGGTAAGTTGTACCTACCTAGGGTTCTTGCTAAGAATGTCCGCGAGTCGTGGGTTCGAGGTAAAATGCCTAGGATCTTAGTACCCATTGGGAAACGTGTTCCTCTTAGATCTTTGGGAATTCTAGATCTTTGAAAAACAGTGGGAGCTACAATAGATTAAAGACCTTATCTTTTGTATATCGTTATAATTCAGCATGCTCACTAGTTCTCTGTTTTACCATTTAGGTCGTAGATTCTGTGATTCTCTACGTGTTTTGAAATGGCAACCAAAAACCCTCTTGTATCGATCCTCGAGTCAAACAAGTTGACTGGTCCCAACTATTCTGATTGGCTGAGGAATCTAAAAATCATTTTAGATTCTGAGAAGAGAACTTATGTTCTCTTCGAAGGGGAGCCTACTCCTGAAGGGGAGGCTCCCACTCGGGCCGAGCGGGACGCGATTCAGAAGTGGAAGGATGATAATCTCCAAGCCCGTTGCCTTATGTTGGCTAACATGTCTCCGGACTTGCAAAGACAACATGAGGCCATGGAATTTGCTTGGGAGATTTACGACCACTTAGAGCAACTTTACCGCCCTCATGAACGTGTTACAAGGTATAACACTTCAAAGGAATTATTCCACTTGAGAATGAGGGAAGGTTCAAGTGTCCATGAATATGGACTCAAGTTTCTTGCCCTTACTGAGAAACTTGCTTCCATGGACATGCCACTGAAAGATGAACTTTCAGTGGATTTGTTGCTAGCTTCGCTCCCACCATCATTCAACCCATTTGTCCTTAACTTCAACATGAATCATGCTGGTGCTACTGTAGCTGAGCTGATTAGTCAGCTTGTGACTGCTGAAAGCACGATCAAGAAGGACAATAAGGTTTTGATGGTGAATGCTCCATCTTCCTCTTCTGGGCCTTCTAAAGGTAAGGGCAAGAAAGCCCAAAAGAAGAAGAAGAAACCCCTTAGGCCCACTGGTGGCATTTCGAAGGGGAAGGCCCAAAAGAAGAAGCGTGATCAGAAAGAGGATGTTTGCTTCCATTGTGGCAAAGCGGGACATTGGAGGAGAAACTGCCCAGAGTACAAGGCTACTCTAAAGAAAGGTATCTTTCTCGTTGAAGTAAATCTTTCTATTAATTCTAGTTCTTGGGTACTTGATACCGGTTGTGGAACTCATATCTGTAATGATGTACAGATGCTAAGTGAAGTCCAACAACTCAAAGAAGGAGAATGTGTCTTGAAGATCGGCGATGGCTCAAACGTTGAAGCTCGAGCTTTAGGCACAATTAGATTAGATTTAGGTAGTTTTGAGTTAGTATTAAACAAAGTCCTTTATGTACCGAGCATTATTCGTAATATAATTTCAGTTCCAATATTAGATTGCGAAGGTTATGAAACTTATATTAAGAATGGTAAATACTTTATCAAACGGAACAACTCTTCCGTTCATATCGGTACTCTAAGTAATGGACTTTACCTAACTCAAAATATCAATATTATGAATATACAACGAGAAACAAAGCGTAAGAGAGATGACAAAGTTTCAGCTCCCTTATGGCACGCTAGATTAGGACACATTTCCAAGAACAGAATTAGCAAGATAAACACTTTAGGATCATTCTCTGAAAATGATCTCAAAGAGTTAACTTCTTGCGAATCCTGTCTCAAAGGAAAAATGTCCAAAGTTCCTTTTAAAGGAACTGTGGAACGTGCCACTAAGGTTCTGGATTTGATCCATACTGATGTTTGTGGACCGCTTAGTGTAAGCACGAGAAACAATCATCAGTATTTCATAACCTTCACTGACGACTTTAGTCGGTATGGTTATGTATACTTAATGAAGTATAAATCTGAAGCTTTTGAGAAATTCTTAGAATTTCAAAAGGTGGTTGAGAACCAAACTGGTCACAAGATCAAAGCACTTCGATCTGATCGAGGAGGCGAATATCTTAGTGAAGAATTCCTTAATCATCTCAAGGATAATGGGATTATCTCTCAGTGGACTCCTCCGGGAACTCCTCAGCTTAATGGAGTTTCTGAGAGAAGGAATCGAACCCTACTTGATATGGTTCGTTCCATGATGAGTTTCACTGACTTACCACCTTCTTTCTGGGGTTATGCCCTAGAAAGTGCAGCAAAGATTTTGAATCTTGTTCCCTCTAAGTCAGTCCCTAAAACGCCCTATGAAATGTGGCATGGTAAAATCCCTAGTTATTCTTACTTAAGAATTTGGGGTTGTCCTGCTTACGTGAAGAGGACAGTGGGAGATAAGTTAGAATCTCGTTCTAACTTATGCTACTTTGTAGGTTATCCTAAGGAATCCATAGGATACTACTTCTATGATCAATCTGAGCAAAAGGTGTTTGTTTCCAGAAATGCCACTTTTCTTGAGGAACCGTTCCTTAAAGAAAAGAAAGGCAAGATCATAGAATTAGAAGAAGTACAAAGTGACCCCATACCACCCACTGAAGAAACGTCCCACTCTGATCAACTGCAACCAATCACGAATTTCGATACACATTTGAATCCTCCTCTAAGGCGTTCTGAACGTACTCCTAGACAGCCGGAGAGATGGTATGGATTCTTCCATGAAATCTCTCAAAAGGATAATGATCCTTTGACATATGAGGAGGCACTTTCAGATTCTGACTCTGAACAGTGGATAGAAGCCATGAAATCCGAAATGGATTCCATGAACTCCAACCAAGTTTGGACCTTGGTAGATTTGCCTGATGGGGTCAAACCCATAGGTTGCAAATGGATCTTTAAGAGAAAGCTTGGAGTTGATGGAAGCATTGCAGCCTACAAAGCAAGACTGGTTGCAAAAGGATTCACTCAAAGACCCGGAGTGGACTTTGACGAAACCTTTTCACCAGTTGCAATGCAAAAGTCCATTCGAATCATGCTTGCCATTGCTGCATATTATGACTATGAGATATGGCAAATGGATGTGAAAACTGCCTTTCTCAATGGTGACATTGACAAAGACATTTATATGGAGCAACCCATAGGTTTCACATTCAGTGGGAGTGAGCAAAAGGTTTGCAAACTCCAAAGATCAATCTATGGATTGAAACAGGCTTCTAGGAATTGGAACATTCGATTTGATGAATCAGTCAAAGCGTTTGGCTTTATTCAAATTTCGAATGAGTCCTGTGTGTATAGAAAGGAATTGGAGACCTCAGTGCAATTCTTAGTACTTTATGTTGATGACATCCTTCTTATTGGGAATTCGAAGGATGACATGAAAGTGACTAAGTTATGGTTATCGAACCAATTCGAGATGAAAGATCTTGGTGATGCGTCCTATATCCTTGGAATTAAAATCTATAGAGATAGATCTAGAAGGTTAATAGGACTATCACAGTCGATGTACATTGACAAAGTATTGAAGAGATTCAATATGGAGTCAGCAAAGGTTAAGAACCTTCCTATGAGTGTAGGAACATGTCTTTCAAAGAAGATGTGTCCTAAGACTAACCTTGAGAAGGAAAGAATGACTCATACACCTTATGCATCAGCAATAGGTAGCATAATGTATGCAATGTTATGTACTCGACCGGATGTGGCTTATGCACTTAGTGTGACAAGTCGTTTCCAAACTGACCCTGGAGATGGTCACTGGGCTGCCGTGAAGAATATTCTTAAGTACTTGAAAAGTACTAAAGATTTATTCTTAGTTTACGGAGGTCAGAAAGATCTTACTGTCGAAGGATACTGCGATGCAAGCTTTGCATCTGACTTAGATGATTTTAAGTCAATGTCAGGATACATTTTCTGCCTAAACGGCGGAGCAGTGAGTTGGAAGAGTTCCAAGCAAACAACCACTGCTGATTCGACCACTGAGGCCGAATACTTAGCTGCAAATGATGCAGCTAAGGAAGGTGTTTGGATTAGAAACTTCATTCAAGAGTTGAATGTTGTTCCTAGCATGAAAGACCCCATTACTGTGTTTTGTGACAACACTGGGGCGGTTGCTCAAGCAAGAGAACCAAGATCTCACCAACGGACCAAGCACATTATGAGGAAGTATCACCTAATCCGTGATATTATCAAAAGAGGAGATGTGCAAATTGAGAGGGTCACATCAGCAGAGAACGTGGCAGATCCACTTACTAAACCCCTTAGTCGAGAAGCTTTCCAAGGTCATCTTCAGAAGATGGGACTTAGAGTAGCTTTAGAATGGCTTTGACGGGCAAGTGGGAGATTGTTAGGAATAGTGCCCTAGAAAGCCGATTGTATATCCGCTTTGTGCTTTTCCTTATTGTAATCACAGACAATCTTTGAATGAAATAACGAATTGAGGTAACACTTCTTTATATGCTCTTGTTTGGTATGCGTTTACTTTAGCTGTGCATGTATGAGAACTCCCCTAATCCTGATGACTTTAGGACTCTACCATTTAGGTGAAATGGTTCATGAAACGAGCCCTATATCACATAAGTCATGATTAGTAAAATACTCCAAGCCGATGAGTCCTACAGACAGTGGGAGTGTCAACCTGACTCCTCTAAGGCTTGCTTGTGGGATCACGCCCTTAAGAAGGACCACCTTGTTTCATGGAGGTGCAAAGTGTATAGTTGATACGTGCGTGATACATGAGGGTGCTTACTTTAATAAGTAAGTTCACTGAGGTGCCCCGTGTGAGAACATTCCTAAATGGGAAAGGAAGTTTCTATTTCAGGAAATGGAAACTTCCAGATTAGGAAATATCTCACGAGTCATTGATGTGATTAATTGATCCTTAGACTTGAGGTTCCTTGTCACTTTATGAGTTAACTCTGTAGTCTTAGGTATAAGCTTTAAAGGGTGTCGCCTTAGACAACTGATTCAAGGCTTATGCTGGGGCTGCACAAGTGACTCATGAAAGTGAATGAGAATCAAGATAGGACCTACACTTGCATTTGCAAGGTGATCTCTTATTGTGTAAGTCATTCATATGCCATATGGAGTCCTTGGCCAAGGCAGTAGATCAAGACATCAAGAAAAGGGTTTCTTGGATTGAGATCAAATGGATATGAAATGCACTTAGCTTTAAGACCGGATTATTAGGGTTCTGATTATTCCCTTGCCCTAGATCTTGGTTGAGAGATAGTAAGTAGGAGGATTGTATCTCACATGATTCAATGACTTAAAGGTTCTGTCGAATCCGAACATTCCAATTCAGCTAGGGGTTAAACACCTGTTGCTAGACTATGGTCGTTTAATCTGTGGACTGATTAATTAATTAGTGAATTAATTAATTGGGGTCACTGCTAATTGAATTGAGAACCTAGAGGGTCACACACAACAACTTGGTTACATGAGTTGAGGCTTGAAAATGATTAAACGAGTTAATCGGACCAAGAGGGTTCCACACGTGTGAATTCACACGTGTGGCTCGCGTGAGTGACACGTGTCACTGTGACACGTGTCACACACGTGTGATTATATATATATATGTTAAATAATTAATTAGTTAATTATTTAATAGACTTTGGTTTAATTTTGAATTAAAAAGAAAGTCTAATTTTGGAGAAAATAATCTAGTTAATTAATTATGAATTAATTAATTAGATAAAATAAGTTATTTATTTTATAATAAATAAAGTATAAAATTATCCAAAAATAGTTTGGATATTTTTTAAGCTCTCTTCAAAGTTGACTAGAATTAGAATTCAAAGTCAAGGTTGAAAATACTTGATCCTCAAGTAATAGGAGAGAGGGACCAAAATCCTAGCCCATAAAGGACTAGGAATTTCGGCACCCCCTTGCCTATATATAGGGGAGCTCGAGCTCCCCTTTAGAGCTAATAGACAATTCTTGGTTC
Source organism: Lantana camara (assembly GCA_037501455.1). NCBI lineage: Eukaryota > Viridiplantae > Streptophyta > Magnoliopsida > Lamiales > Verbenaceae > Lantana > Lantana camara. Next base: position 47,013,070 of record CM074859.1, read on the forward strand.
ATGTGTTGAACACCTTCCTTTCTCCAAGATTAAATTAAACCCTAGGTTAAGCCTAAACACTAACTAGAGAACTAGCATCCTTACTAGTTAGATTGTGATCAAGTTGGTGGACTTTCTCTAGAGACTTCAAGTTAGAAGTTTGAAGATTCGAGCTTTACCAAAGGAGAGGGGATCAAGCCGCGTGAAGAGCGTTCTTGGGTGGCTTGAAACGCTTCAAGAAAGAATAAAAGAAAAGTAAGTTTTCTATCTTTACGAATTTGGTTACACGATTGCGAGTTCAAGGTCCTTTTGTTGGGAAAATTTTTAAATTCCGCTGCTTTCTGATTCGTATTTTCCAACAGTGGCGGCGCACGGGCCGCCTGAAGGCACAGCGGCGGCGGCACGCAACTGTAGTAGTCGCGTTCGGTATTTTTCGGCCACTTTTCCCGGAATTCAACTTGGGGGTTTCGAAGAGCTTGTCATGGGTAAGTCGATGCTTTTTACGGATTTCATTTTCGTTCACCGGATTAGAAGTAATTTGATTTTGAAGTTTTTGGGGTTTTCGTATTCTTGGATTTAAGATCTAGGACGATTGACTTGGAATTTTCAGACATTGATCAAGGAGTTGGAAAGAGCATGAAGACTACAATCTCGGGTAATTTTTCGGGATTTTTTCGGCGACTTTGGGACAGAATATCGGTCTCGACGCGGTGAGTCCAACCCCGCTTTCCGTTCATTAATCGGACACTCGGTTTATTTATTACGAATCATTTTGCATAATTATAATTATTTGAATTAATTGTTTTAAGTGCAAATGCATTGTTTATTGTTGGTTTGTTGATCGAGATGTATTCCAATCGTATACGAAAACATGTATTGAATGAATGTTTCGATTTACAATTTGAATCCCGATGTGATAATTTACGCTATTTGTTAAGTACGAGGGGTTGTTAGTGTAATATTTAGAAACTAATCTTTTATGTAACTAAATGAACTTGAATGATATTTTAGAAGAACGAACATGTTATGATTTCTCTATATGAATTTCAGACGTTCTCAATGTTATGTTTGTTGTAAATTGTGTTTCAAATATAAAATTTAGATACATGAAGGATGCTTGAACAACTTAAGACTTGATGCATGATAGGAGTTAGAATTGTAATATCTTGATTTACTCTTACTACTCGAAAATTGTATATTATGAATTACGATAAATTGATAATTGTCATGTTTGTAAGTAATTAATTCCTAATTAAACAATTGTATAAACACTTTAAATGAACAATTATGCTTAGTAATCAACTAAGGAGATGTATGTGTAATAATTCGAAACTTTTATAAATGACTTAGGGGATGTAAGTGTAATATTTATGAAACTATGAATGTGACTTGAGCTTGTGTACCAAACATGTTGTGAAGTTGTAAAGTATGATCTTAAGTGAATTAAATGCACTCTTTATTTGTATCAAGTATGCCATCTACGTACAACAACTTCGTATGTTTATATGATCAAGTTGCTCTTACTTATGCGCTTTATAACTCGACATGAACTTGATGCTTAATTGTAATATTATAATTGAACCCTGTGACATTGGATGTTTTAATATGCATTTTGTGAATACATTGACTTCCTAAATTTATCTTGCATCTTTGGATTTGGAATTGCATGATGGTTGCTAGTAAATATGACCTTGTTGAGCATTGATATGCCTTGAATGACCACGACACCCTATCAAAGCATAACATGAACACTTATGCATAACCACGATCATGTTGAGCAACGCCGTGCGTCTTGTTTGGTCCATATAGAGTCTAAGTCCGGGCTTCTGTATGTTCTGTTTCAGAGTTTGGTGGCGGTGGTGTGCCAGAGGTTTAGGAGTGTTTGTCCTTCACACTCTCAGACTCTACTTTCACGAGGTAAGGTTTAGGATTTTGAATAGTTATGCGACCTATGACCTTTACATGCTGATTTCTACCTTGCATGCGAGTATACCTTACTATAAATACGTATGTGTTGGATATGATATGTTTATGGCCTTGTGGACGTGAGTTCAGCGTGGATGGGTGCTTACGGGCTTAAATTCCATCGCGTGGGAATAAAAAAATTATGTTTTGAGGCATATGTAAGCTATTTTTGAAAAATTCAGTTATGTTATGTGATGATCTGCTCTGTAGCGAGTTAGCCATGATATTTGGTATTTGTTCTGTTCTGTTCTGTTATGGATCCGAGGAGCTATGGGTAAGGAATCCTTGGGACGGTATAGGGCCGTCAGGGCTCGGCCTGTTCATAGTCTCCATTTGAGATATCATCGCGCGACTCAGGGAGATAGGGGAGGCGTGATATCTTGAGCCTTCAGTGTACAGCCGGGGAGGACTCTTGTGGGTTCGCTACCCCTTGAGGGTTTGTTTGTTCTGGATGGTTTGGGGACGGTACATCTCCTCCATCATTGGTGTGACGGTTGGATTTGATTTTGTATTCTATGTTTTGATATGTTCTGAGGAGTAAAGGTTGGAAGCTAGTACTTGCCGAGCATGTGATTTGTAGCACCCCGCACGGGAGGCACCACATCCCCCGCACTAAGGCTCAACACGAGTAACGAAATTTTAAATCCGCACCCGTATCAAACCCTAGCGAACGGGAGACAAACATAAAAACCTTCCTAAGCCAGGCGGAGCTAGACCCTGCAATGAAAACCAATCCCCGAAATATAATGCATTGCACAGCCAAAGTTCAATCATACAAACCATAAACGGAATTTGGGCTCTTCAGGCCTCTTTTAAATCATAGCAAAACCCAGTAAGGTCAATTCAATAACAGTTACATAAATATTCAAGATCGGAACTACAGAATCGAATCAAACATAAATCAAGTACATGAGTGAGTGCAAAGACTCTCCTAACCTAACTCGATCAACTTAAAGACTCCAAACACCTCCGCCTAGCCCGAAACTCCACAGTCAAACCTGCACACTAAAAGATTGGGGAGGGAGAGGGTCAGTCTCTAGAAGACTGAGTGAGCAGGAGCGATACATATATATAAACATGCACATGCAAGTCATAAATCCCGAGCAAGGTTTTATTTGCATTTAGTTCTCGAAAAGGCCAAGAAGATAGATAGACAATGCTCGACCTTTACGACTAATTCATATTAAATTCATTACATTCATAAATCATACATAAATATAAGGCTCGGCGAGTGAGCGTGCACAATCTCCAACCAAACTCCGACCGTGTACGACAAATATCAATAATATATTGATTAGGCGATCATGCGATATATCATAATACACACAGACCATAAATCATAAATCATAAATATATTCGTTTGGGCAATCCGTGTCCCGGCCTTCCCGCACGGTGCATAAACATAACAAAATCATAACATAAGTCATAAATCATATCCAACCTTCTTCCTCCGGGTGGTGGACGGGCTTGCAAGACCCGACCACCTCAATCATGGGCCAATGGGGTTTCATGACTCCCCCAAGGGCACTCAGCTCCCATTCCCCGCTAAACCTCCCAGCGAGGGCCGGTATCACCGTAGTTGGTTGGAACTAGTATATGGGATCCCCGTCAGCCCTTGCTTCCTCGGTTAGCCACATATACTAAGTCCCGGGGCCCGTTCAGTCATAAGTCATAAATGTGTCTCGCCAAAACATATCAATCATAAGTACATACCATAATTCATAAATCTTTTGAAAAGGGTTTACTCGATCAATACATACTATAAGAAATCATACCTTACCGTGTGATTCGACATATGCTATATACGTACCTCTCCGTGTCATCCTATTCCGTAGCTAGCTTGAAGACACACGGTTTGGAGCATAGTCTCATCACAAAACCATTTTTTAAGTTTAAATACGCTCATACGCATAATTCAGAAGGATTTACTCGATAACTTCATTTGAAAATCATATATATATAATCATAAGGTTTTGGCCAAAGCTTTTCACGTAAGGGTTGTAGGGTTTGTTACATAGCTAAAACAAAAACCACCCTCACCTGAACCGTGAAGTTACAAGGACCGAGCACCAAGTGCCTGAACGATCAAAAGCTCTCCACCCTGGAGACAAACTGTACAAAAGACCACAAGACGTGTTCGTGAGACTCAAGACTCTAAATGAACCATATATGACGCACGGCAATGCACAAGCATGATATGAAGGCATAAAGATCATATTAAGTCATGAAAATCATATAACCAATTCATTCACTTGTTCGATCATAAATCACTCAAATTCTTCAATTCATATGTCCAATCAATTTATTTCAAGAACTCACATAGGAGCATAGAACATATTCAAGCTCTCCCAACAAGCTACTATATACCTCATATTACATAAGATAGCATATTTCCAAGGTTTGACAACAAGAAGAAATCATATGATATGGAAAATAAGTTATGCGATTCATAAACGACGTAAAAACACACATAAACGGCCTTACGTAAAAGCATGCCTATAACACATCCAAAAGCCATGAAATTACACCATATTACTCCTAAAATATAGTAAAACAAGTTCATAGTTCAACACAAAAGGAGATAAAGTCATTCAAGAGGTGAAACAAATCAAAAACCGAAAAGGAAGCAACACGGACTGCACAGGGGAAGGGACACGGGGGTGTCACCAACCCTAGCCAAACTGAGCCACGGGCGTGGCTCAGTACAGAGCTGCCCAGAAGTTGTGACACGCCCGTGTCTCACTCTTATGAGTAAATGAGACACGGGGGTGTCACGGTACAGAACTTATCCACACACAAAGTTTTTCCGACAAAACTGATCTCATACCAAATCAATCCAAAAACATACCAAATGAACTCCAAATGCTCTGAAACTTAATATACAACATATTTAGCATGTTATGAACATTTTTCATTTAGAGTGCAAAGGCTAAATCACACGTTAAGATCATCGAATCCATGCAACAAAACTGGGTCGCCAAAATCGCACATATGAACCCTAATGATTCTATCATGCCTTGATCAAGTACTTAGGGCTTGAATTTGGATCTGAAACTTTGGAGAATTCATGCTAACATGCTAAACAACTAATATACATCATATATATGCAAAATGGCACAATTTAAAGCACATTAGGGTGACCAACAACCACACATAGGCAACAGCAACAAATCTGTCATGGAGCATGCATAAAAACAGGCCATGTATTTCGGTTTTGAGACTTCAAATGGAACCAAATACTTAAAGCATGAATGTTAACATGTAGAACAATAAGTGTACATCAACTCCATGCATTTTCACACGAAATGAAGGCCATATGATCAAGCTACAACACATAAATTCACACAGCAGTTCAAAAACAGGGGAATCAATTATATCATCAAGTTTGGAGCTCCATATCTCAAAATTTCATTAAAGGGTCAAGAGATGAAATCCTCCTAATATCATATACTATCAGTTAGGAAAGAAATGGGTCAAGAAACAAGCTCATATGATCATGTACAAGCAAGAAAATCAGCCACACAAGCAAATAGGTTACTAGAACAAAAATCCCTAAAAGTTCATACCAAACTCATAATTCAAACCCTAATCAAATCTGATCCAAATCATGTTGTAAATAGATGAAATCAAGCATAATAGAGTAGAGAAGACATAAATATTCATACCTTGAAGATTTGATGAAAGAAGGAAGTGATTTGAGCTCAAAATCACAAAGGATGGCCAAGGGTTTTCTTCCTTTCTTCTCTTCTCCTCTCTCGTTCAGTTCCAGCTGCAAGAGGAGCTATTTTGCTCGGTTTTTCAGAGGTAAAGGGGTAGGAGAAGGCTTAACCCAAGGTGTAAAAGTCATGGTTAATCTTTGGTTAGGTTTGGTTAAGTAAAAAGGGTCCCACCAAGGAGACTAGTCAACAAAAGGAGCTCTTCTTGCACGAGTTGTCCGTTACGGTTGGATTTCGAAGGTCTTAATGATTTCAAAAAGGTATGAGGCTTGTTCCATTGTCTCCGAATCGTCGATACGAAGGCAACGGAGGTGTCGGAATTCGAATCCGAATTCCCGAGCTCAAGATATCACGTACGGGACCAAGGGTGCGCTAATTGCTCGTTAGCCCCCAATTTGGTTCCACAATCAAAATTAAATTCATAAACACGTCAATTGAATCCGAAAACATAAACCGAGCACATAGGCATGTTCATAACACACATATATACGACATACTAAATTTCCATACCAATCCGATATCATTACATAGATGAACGAAGCACAAATAGAACACTCATGCGCATGAACGAATTCATATTGTTATAAATAATTTACTAAAACTTAAATACCATATTAATTAAATTAAAACCAACTAATAACATGTTGAAATTAATTAACGAAATTACCGAAATAGTTAAGGTAACATGAAACCTTAATTAAGAAATTAAACACTGAATATCAAAGTAAGATAAAATGAATTAAATTAGAGTAACAAGAGTTTACAGTTTAAATCAAATAAAAACACTTATAAACAATTAATCATATAATTAAATAATTAATTTGAGCCATTTATAAACAAATACGCCACATTATTATAAACTGAAAAACTGGGGCGTTACAATCTCTCCCCCTTAAAAAGAATCCGTCCTCGGATTCAAAACACGTTTGAAATCAAACAATGAGAGATTCCCCGTCTCTCACAAACAACAAGGAGAGAGCCCCGTCTCTCGAGCAGCAATGAGAGAACCCCGTCTCTCCAACAACAATGAGAGAACCCCGTCTCTCGCAAGCAAAGAGAGTACCCCGTCTCTCAAACAAAAATAAGAGAAGCCCCGTCTCTTAGAAACAACGAGAGCACCCCGTCTCTCAACCGAAAATAAAACAAGGAAGTCTCCAATACTCCCAAGCAACTCACGCGAAACCAAAAATGAAAATCACGGAAGTCACCTAAAGCAGGTAGTAAACGTCGCCCATATTGATAGTCAATTACTCCAAGTAATTTAACACAGTGCAGAACAAAGCACTTAACATAAAATTTATAAACGTTAAATTTGCATGGATGCATGTATCATGAATGCTATAAGTACCGTTCACCGTAGTTGCAAAAATTTAAGTTGTGAATTGTCGTTGTCCAAGGTATGCTCTGTCCTGAATGTAGCTCAGTGTCCAGCTTGTCTTATACCTCTTCAGGGTACCCCGGTAAAGCAATTGATGAATCCTTTTTAAGGACCCTACTCTTAGACCCCTTTTTGACTTGTACCGCTTCCAGTTTTCACCATTTCCCCCAATCCTCATTCGCCCAACCAACTCTTTTTAATTAACCGAATTTGACTTCCCGAATGCCCTTAGACCACCCGTCTCGAAGTTAGGTCCATAGCTACTATCTTACTCATATCGAAGTTTAAAATACCCTCGAGAATAACTACCCCTGACCACCTTGACGATTCAATCCCAACCTTGAGGTATTTGTCAATAGGATCTACCTTAACACGAATCCTTTTTTTTTTTTTTTCATCCTCCGTGCATATTATCCATTCATTCCCTTTGACCCCTTAGGGTTATATTTGGCATCTAGCTCCACATTTCTTGAATCGAAGATAAAATGTTCTTGATGCGTTTTGAAGTTTGATGTAAATCCTCCAATGATCATCTTTTCCGGTTTGGTTTCTTCGTGGATTTCCTTCCGGATCACCTTTGATAGAACCGATAAATTAATAATGTTGTCTCGGATCCCTTAATACTTCTAGTAAATAAATCTTGGTCGACAACATCCCCTCATATAATGGATTGATCAAATTTTCTTTTAGTTAATTCCATCTTAGGAGGTCACCAAAAATTCCCATATAATTTCATCACTCCCAATTCGGAATTCCAGACATAGAGTCGTTGAATAACTCTCTTCCTTATATCTCGAAAAATCTTCCCCCGAATTTGGCATTGTCACTTCTCTCTTAACAACTTAACCATTACCATCCTCTTATCCATTTCCAATGGCCACCATTAGGATATCCGGATTCTCCTTAATTTGCATCCCCGTTGTTGCTATTGACATATTTATTCGAGCACTACTTCCATCCTCCATTTTATCTCTCGGTCGTGCTCTCCCCCTTAAAATTTTGCTCTTTCATCGAACTCCCTCAAAGATGAATCTAATCTGACTTTCCTTCGGAGGTCCTTTCCACTAACCTATCCCTTACCTAAAGTTCTTTATTTCCCAATTGTCTTTCTTGTCATGTGCCACACCATTATTTCCTTTCCCTTAACTCAGATATGGTTAAAGCGAGGATATACTTGACAATTGAGGTGCCAGATTTTCCTATCAAGTAAACACTAAAATGCATGTCGGGTAAAGATGGCAATGCATGTGTCACGCTTACACCAAGCAATTATACCACACATTAGCACAACAAAACCAATTAAAAATGTACGAATAACATAAGATCAAGAGAATAAATAATTAATGCAAAATATGATGCACGTGCTATGAATGCTTTGAAACCTGTCACCAATGGGGTAAGTAGTTAGCTCGACAGCTTTTCCTTGCTATTCCAAGTCCCGCGGTTACTTTGACTTGGTAATTATTCCTTGCCTTTCCCACGGTCTTCGAGATTCCCATGCATCTTTATAAATCAACTTGTATCTTCCACTTCCAAGGAGTTAGCATCCACACTTCTCTTCGCAATTCGACCTTTACTTCTAATCGTCACCTTACTCAAGAATCCCGTGCCTATCCCTTGTGAGCTCAATTCACCTCCAACTGCTTACATTGGAGCGCATGATTTCCTTTCTTTACCATTTCCATTTGTTGCTTCATATCTTCCATTTTACTTCACAACATGGCGATTCAGCTTGGTTTTGGGAGAACGAACTCATATCCCAATCAACACCTTGATCAAGATTCCCGTGACTATTGTTTATGAGTTTCATATCACGATCGAAATCCAGAGCACCCAAGTCCAACTCTTCCCGGTCTTAACTTCGACAGACTTGATTTCAATTCACTAGGCTTAATCAGAAATCCTTCTTGTCGACCCCAGGTACACTGCTCCTACCGGGCCCATTTTATCTGAGTCTCTCCTAACTATTGAGACCTCTTCAACGATCTCATCCGGGATCAAAATATCTTCAAGGCTCGTTCACTTCATTCTTTAGGTTGACAGATCTTGCTGAATCCAATTAAAACACTCCAAGTAGCAGATTCTCATAATTTAGTCTTTTGAGTCCCAACAATCCCATGATTATCTCCTATTCCGATTTCACCAAATGTCTCTCTGCCATCGCATCTCTAGATTCAATCTTCCCATTCCGAATCCTCATCCTTGACTCTAGCTCCATTTGGGAAGTCTCACATCTCTAATTCTCTACATTCTTCCCAGAGTATCCTACTCATCTTCCATGTCTCAGAAAAGTTTGCAATCGATCTTCTTTATCGTCGAACTTGGCCGTGGTTTGATATTATCTCCATAACCTATAAATCATAGCTTACTTCAAGAATAGATGCATGCGATTAGTGCATGCTCATGACACATTTTCAACAATTAATGTAAGGATCCTTAGGTAATTGCAACAGATAGTCTAGCAAAATTCAAAAAGGAAAGCCAAATTCATGTTCAAGATCAATGCAATGCGCACATTGTCATATAGTCCCTAAGCCGTACGACCTAGACTGACTCACACATGACACGAGAACACCGGTTTTGCAACCGGGCTCTGATACCACTTAAGGATGTAGCACCCCGCACGGGAGGCACCACATCCCCCGCACTAAGGCTCAACACGAGTAACGAAATTTTAAATCCGCACCCGTATCAAACCCTAGCGAACGGGAGACAAACATAAAAACCTTCCTAAGCCAGGCGGAGCTAGACCCTACAATGACAGAAACGTACGCCTTGGCCTACTTGACAAAAGCCCTCAACCAATTTCAGAAATTACCAAGCACACCAGATTTCTTTGACGAAAAACCGAACTAAAATCCTAGTACGAAAACTGAAATTAAATACAAACCGCTAAACGAAAACAAAATCCAGACATACCGTAGGAAAGCCCGTAGCGAGGCCTTCGAAAGTCCCTAACCAAATTACCAGAAAAGTCACCGGAAAATCAGACCGCCGGTCCAGAGCCGGTTCGCCGCCGCCAGCCGGTTCTCGAGTCGGGGCCAACACCATCCGCTACAGTAACGGGCGCCGCCGCCGCGAGCTTCAGGCGGCGCGTGCGGCCCAACCACCGCCCTGATGGCGGCGCCGCCTACGTCATGACGATGAAGCGCCGCGAGTCCTTCTTTCTGGGTGTATGGCGCGTGTTGCCGGAAAAAGGCCGGAAGCCTCCGCGAAAGGGCGGCGAAGTGGCGGCTCTAAGCCACGCCACCTGCTACTCGCCGTAGCTCCACCACCGCTGATTTAACCTCCGATTTTGTACCATCGTGTCGGGCTCGTCGAGTTGATAAATTTCCACTACTAAAACTTCGAATTCCGTCGAGAAACGAACGAGAACGGACATGTGTGTGAAAATACACCGTGAGTGTATGTGAACAGTGCTGAATCGAGGGATAAGAGAGAGAGACTGAAGTCTGCTGCGATTTGGCACGTTAAACGAGAATCCGGGTATATATCTAGGGTCCTCGTACGCAAAAACGGTCGGAAGAACGGGCTAACGAAGTCATAATGGGGCAAACTCAGAGTCTACGGACTCGTCTCGATGCCCCGAACGCGTTGAAGGGTTCGAAAAGGTCGAAAACTCGATCGAACGAGAAATGACCAAAAAACCCCTAAAAAGAGAAAATTATAAAGGGCCCCCTAAACTCTAAAAGAGTTCAAAATAGGGCCATGAAAAATATAAAATCACATAATTAAACACATAAAAGGGTTGAAACGTGGCATACCTCATAAATCGGACGAGCGGGATGTTACACAACCTATATTTCCCTATGTTTCATTTTGTTCTCCAGAATGTATAGATAGAGGATGCTACCTGGAAATGGAAAGTGAGCTAAGAGGGACTTTATGCATAGTGCCCATAGACTGGTTTGGATAAACTAGTGACTAAATCTTAGGTGAGAATATGCTAGCTAAGATGAGTTAGCCGATCTGGAGTATCGAATAGTGTTATTATACTTTTAAAATTAGACAAGAGTGTCCTATATAAGTGTGTTATCTTTGAATATCCTTAGTATTATATACTTGTAAATTAGACATAACTTTTGTATTAGTGTTTACACAAGTTTCGAAGAGTGACTGGTATCACTTGATGCCTGGGCCTGTGGGTATATGGAGGCCCCGGGTCGGGCCGCCACAGTGGCCCTCCAATTCATTCATATAAAACGTTGCACCTTAAAACTAGGGGTGACAAAATGCAACCCGACCTACCAGACTAAATATCAGGTTAGGTTTTGGTTTTCTGGTCGGGTCGGACCCGAAATTGACCCGAATATGAGAGAGAAATTTCGGGTGGGTTACGGGTCGACCCGGGTTGATCCGAAAAATATCTCGGGTGTAGGGATGACAATGAGCCGAGCTGGCTCGTGAACCTTGCGAGCCGGCTCACGAGAAGTTCGCGCTCAGGTTCGTGTCCAGCGAGCCAAGCCCGAGCTAGGAACTTTTTGTTGGTTGGCTCGCGAGTTGGCTCGCGAACCATGGAAATTTAAAAAAAAAATTTGTATATAATATATATATAGATATGTATGTATATATATTAGTTTCTATATATATATATATATATATATATAAATATATATACACAATACACATTTTATATTTCCAGTTTTATATAATATTAGTTTTAAAATCTTAAAACTATATTAATTAACTCAAAATCTCAAACCCTAAACATTTTGAGAAATAAAATCTGAGAAAGAGCAGTTGCAGCAGCATTTATAGCGTCGTCCACCTTCACACCCTTTTAGACCCCAATCTCTCTTCCTTTTCAGATCTTAATCTCTCTCTCTCAATCCCCACTCCAGCCTCTCATTCTCACCCCCACGCTCTATCAATCTCGTATGAAGCTTTGCAGGTCAGCAGCAACCATCGCACGCCCCACCGCCGCACAGCATCTCATGCCCCACCGCCGAACTTCCCCAGCCCATCGCACCCCATGCCACACCCCTTCCCCTCTCAGCATATCCCACACCGCTACAATAGATTTATGTGATTTCTTGCCCAAAGCCGCTCCACCGCCACACCGCACGCCACCCTTAATCCTTTACAGGTATATTTCATTTTCTTTTTTATTTTTTGTGCAATATTATTATTAGATTGAGAAATAATTTTAGTCTATGAATTTTAGATTTGTTGGATTTCATTTATTTTTTTCCTTAAATTGGATTTACAGATTTTACAGTTTTTTTGTTTGATTTTGCAGGCCTATCACCATATCTGATTTTTACTTAATTCAGTTTGCTGGATAAATATTCATCGGCTAATGTGATGGATGGATTTTTGCAAGTTTGGTTTTTATATATGAAGTTTGTAATTTGAAATTTTCAATGTAAAATTGCAAAGGAATGGTATGTTTCAGTTTTGTGTTTCTGGGATTCTGAAATTTCTGGAATAAATGAATGAATGTGTATGCCCTGGCTCGTGAGCCGAGCCGAGCCAGCCCGAGCCAATGTTCGAGCCAAACCCGAGCCAGGAAACCTTAGCTCGGTGGCTCGCGAACCTGGTTCGATACCCATATTTTTAGTGCGAGCACGAGCCCGAACCTTGAAAAAATACCAAGGCTCGGCTCGTTGCTATCCCTACTCGGGCGACCCTATAACTCGAAACCCACCCGACCCACTCGACCCAACCCGCATGAAATGGATACTATAAAATCAAAAACCCTAATCCTGATACACAATTTCCTCATTTCCATTTTTCAGATTTGGAAGCAGCGTCGCTGCTCTTCATGGTGTCTTCACCGTGCAGCCACTGCTCTTCACCGTGTTGCGCCGCTCTTCACTATCTTGCTCTTGATAACAGGTAAGATATTGTCTTGCTTTCTTCTTCTCCTTTTTTTTACTTTATTTTTTTTAATTTTCTAAAAGATTTGCTCTTAGACTTGGAAGCAGGCCCGCTGCTCTTCATCATGTCTTCTCTTCACTGTCTTGCTCTTGATAATAGGTAAGATATTCAAGGTCTTGCTCTCTTCTTCTTCTCTTTTTTTTTCTTTTTAATTTTCTAAAAGATTTTCTCTCAGATTTGGAAGCAGTGCTACTGCTCTTCGTGTCTTCTCTTCACTGTCTTGCTCTTGATAGGTAAGATATTCAAGGTCTTGCTCTCTTCTTCTCCTCTTGTTCCTTTTTTTTTTTAAATTTTCTAAAAGATTTGCAAGGGCTCTGTTTATTATGAGTGAGTGGTGGCGAAGATAAGCCAGGGTGATCCTGAAGAAAAAGAATAATAAGAGGGTTTTTAATTTGTTTTAGTTTTCTAAATAATTGTTTCAATTAGTTGAAATTGGGATTTCAGTATCTTGGCTTTAATTTCGGGCTAATTCCAATTATTCAAACCATACGCACAATAATAGTATCTAAGTCTGTTGAAGATAGGATTAAAACATATCTTTAACTAGATGCTAATTCCAGCCATTTATATCAGGTATCTAAGTTGATATAGACACAATTTGAAATGTATTTTACTCAAATGCTAATAGTAATTTATTCTAATTCCAACAGTTCCTACCCTGTCACAAATTAGAACTCTTTAACATACTGGATTATGATTTGTATTTGTTGAAAAAATTTGAGCCCCCAAAGTTGAGCCAATTAGAAGATCCAGGAGAGAATTCTCGAAACAAAAGCCCTCGGACCATGTTTGGTTAATTTATCATGAATATGTCTACCTTACTCGGACCTAAAAATTAAGTATATAATGAGAGTGTTTGCAAACTCTACTCCATAAAAAGAAGTTAAAGCAAAAGTGAGGAAGTTTTAAAAAAATCGCAGTAGTAAAAGCAATGAATGTTCGGAAAAAAAGTGATAAGTAGAAAAATAATTTGTAGAGAAAAGTAGATAATTACTTTTGACTTTTATAAAGTTACTAATTTACCCCTGAAATACTATGAAGCATTTTTTAGTGGTATAATATGATTTAAGTATTATATTAAATATAAATTATTATAAACTATTATAATTTTGTATAAGATTATTCATAATTAACCAAACATAGAAAAGTAGATAATTACTTTTAACTTTTATAAAGTTACTAATTTACCCTGAAATACTTTGAAACATTTTTGAGTGGTATAATATGATTTAAGTATTATATGAAATATAAATTATTATAAACTATTATAATTTTGTATAAGATTATTCATAATTAAACAAACATAGAATTATTCTATATATACCTTTATTTATAAATTTTAAGAAAAAAGAAAAGATGTAACAAACATCTGAACTCTAGAATTGTATTATCTAAAAAGTTAATTTAGGAATGTTAATATTTTAGTAAAGATATTATTGTCAAAACATAATTTTAAATAAATGCACAAAACCGTATAATCTATAAGCAGAATCCAAAAGCATGTCCTAGGCTGCTCATGGATTCTAGCCTATTTCTACTTAAAACAAAAGTTGGTTTTCCAAACACTCCAAAACTGCTGAAAATAAGCACTTATCTCATAAGTGCTTATTTTTAGAGTTTGCGAACACTCTTATATATGTTTCTTAAGTACTTTACTATTGCACATTGCATCAAATGTGCGCGCGTGTGTTTCAAATGATCTTTGTTATTGTTCCAACTACTATTGTTATTTTATCATTCAATTACTACTAAAATTTGGGTAAAAGTTATTGAAAATTTTATGATTCAAGGACAGGGAAGTTTCAAAATTATCAAAAGAGTAATACTTATACCCACAAAAAGCACTTACCCAAGAAAATCATTGAGATATCTGAAAATTTAGTTTGAGAAGAAATTTCAGCCATTCCTTTGCACTTTGGTGTCCGGGGTTATAGATAGACTCCTTCATGAATAGAGAAAATGTAGCTTATTCCTTGAAGCCTCAACAAGGGAAAGAAGCTCAGATTCATTCACTTCCAGAAATGCCAAAAATTCTCAAGGGAACCTGGAATTAGAACAAAATAAATAGATTATCAAGACTATAACAAAGGTCCACTTAAATTGTTGCCAAATCTTCTATACCACAAGTACAGGTGCAAATTGAGTCCGGATTGATTGGCATATCACCAATCATATATCAATCCACATTTGAACTTTGAAATATTGATATCGTAGGTATATATACAAAAAAAATATATATATATATAATTATACATATATAGAATTTTTGTAGAAATCTAACAAAGGAAGAAAACTACAATTACGAAACAACAAATAGTGTCAATGATTAGATGTGCATGTTCAGGTTAGTGGAGAGCCCAGAACCTCACTACGAAAATACAAAAATGTGATTTCAGTGTAGCAAATAGAGTGGGAATGTAAAGAATATTAGCAGCTGAAAAAGAGGGTAATCAAGCAACACAATAACAAGAAAATAAAATACTAGAAACATGGATTATCAACAATAAGTGTACACTAGAAGGAACAGATAAAAATAAAAAAATAGGTAACAGGTTATAGTAGGAAAAAAAGAATATTTAGCACTAATAAAATAAAAAAGAATAGGAATTTTCATGGCGTCAAGAAGTTTTAAACCTAATTACAACATTTTCACCATCAGTGCAAATGATCAAAATCACCAAATAACAAGATGAAAAAACACAAAAAAATAGATCATATCTATAAAATTCAGTAAAAATCCGGTACATCAGGGTTGGTGAAAGTTGGGATGCAAACGAGCCAAATTGAGCCCTGCCCCTTTTTTCTCAAGCATGAGCTCAAGCTAACTATTACAAACCCGAACTCGAACACCAACCTGAGGGCCTGATGTACCTATACAAAACAGGGTTAAGTTCGGCTATAACCACGGATCGTAGTCCCTGTTCGTTTCGTGAGCTCTAACTCAAGCTCGAGGGCAAAAATACTATTTTATACAAGTATCTGTACAGTACAAGTATGATTCATGGAGCTTTCTTCCATAGGAAAAGATTATCTGTTCATATCAAATATAATACCAACATCCCAATTTATTCTTTGTTGAGTATAATGCCGATTCAACCATACTCGATTACTCTCTAAATTGAACTTCAAACAAAAACATAAATCTGAAAAAAACATTTCAATCAGTGCTATGAAATAACAATTAAATAGCTAACTTCCTGACCTCCCCCCCCCCCTAAAAAAAAAAAAAAAGATAAATAGCTAGTTGAGTTTATAAGCTCCGACCGAATAACAACTAATTAACACCACAAAAAAATTAATTTAATCTCCATTTAGCATCTAATTCAGCTTACAAAATTAATACTAAAACACCAGTTTATAAAATACACCCTTTTGCATGTCTAATGTTGAGTTACCTTTTGTGGCGGAGAAGCAGTTGCGGCTCGACGGTTGAAAATACAAGTAGTGGCGGCTCTGTGGTGGCACTACCGAGACTAGCGAAGGGTGGAGATTGAAAAGAAAGGTAGTGGCGACAAGAGTAGCCAAGTGGCTGTGGCGGTGGGATGTAGTGGCGCAGCTAGTGGTGGTAGTGGCGGCGTGAGTTAGGGAAGAGAACAGCTTTGGAAGTAATAGAGCTCTCGGCGGCGGAGGATAGGGAGTCAGCCATTAGAGTCGTCGGAGTAGAGGAAGTTCTGATATCAAAATGGTCGGTGAACTTTTCTTTACCATTTAATTTTGTAAGAGAAGTAATTTAAGTCTCTAACCGAAAGGGTTATACTCATTTCTGTGCTACCTGGTTTAAATAGTGACACGTGTTATGTTACATTTTACTCATTAGTGGCCTTACCTGCATTTTCTAGATTGGGCTGGATTGTTGTAGTCCAATTATCAATTTTGGGCTGTCAAAGGTCATTCGGGTCGGATACTTAGAGCCATTTAGCATTTAGATATGAAAAACATTAAATTAAACTGAAAAGTAAATATGGTATATATAATATGTGATACAAAAATATTACTTATAAATTATGTTATTATTTTTAAAGATTATCTGATATATGTTGTGATGGGGCACTTTGTTAATGCGCCACGTATCATCATGTGACCCCATAACTTTAAGGGATACGTAGACAGGTTCCGTCATGTGGATAGACACGTTATCAGAATGACATATCATTCCATTTGGCAGGTTGAGTCGCGTCGACCCAGATCCTTGCCTATTACTTATTGGTCGACCACATCTCGCTCGATGAACCATCGGTTGGCCATGGCACTTAGGTACCTCACAAAGTCAAGACACTTTGACTATAGTGTTATTTCTGTCGTGGTTATCTTCTCAACCCGCATCCCTTATACAAGCTCTATGGCTCGAACTCCTATCAATTACACAAGTACAATAGGAACAAGCTGACACAACCAGTTTATCAGTTAAGGGTTATAGGGTTGGGTACAGGCGAATTTATGAGTAAAATGTCACCCGATCCAAAATATGCGGCTTCACAAGAATACAAACCGTAAATGCATAATAATTTTTTTAAACCGAGCGATTCGGGTTGAACGGGTAAGGATCTATTGCGGGTGGATTAGCGGTTTGATGAGTTTTATGTATTTATTTTAAAAAAAAAAAAAATTCTACTTATAATTTTAATTCAATAATAAAAAATATATAAGGAGTACTTGAACTTATTCTAATTTATAACCTATTGCAACACTAATACATAATAATATTATATTTATATTATTAAATGAAGAATATAATTTCATAAATATAAATGTTATATAATTTTCTAGTTTATTAAACAACATATATAATATCAGCTTAACACATAAATATATTATATATATGTGTGTGTAATATGTATGTATGTATAATTTGTAAGATACGCGTATAATAATTATCATATGCAATATATAAAACATAAATATGCATATATAGGGTTACGATTTAGGCGATTTCGAATTTTTAGACCCACCACCCGACCGAAAAGTGGCGGGTTACAATATTGTTCAACCGTGGTAAAATTTTAAAGAATTTCAACCAGTGAATTTCGGACGGATCTGCTCAATCAGGGCGGATTAAGCGGGCTAGGAGGGTTTATGTACACCCTATTATGGGTACCTTTAGGACTTCTTTACTTCAATTGTTTGCGATTAATAAAAAAAATTAGATTAATTCAATACCATGTGTATAAGTTGGAATTGATTGACTTCAGATTCAATTGCGCAGATATAGTACTAGTGGTGAAAATTAAAGAGTTTTGACTTTTATCTACTTGTAAATTTAAAAATAAATTTCCTAATTCAGGATATTAATTTCGTCACCAATTAAACTCAAAATTTTCCCTTTGAATATAATTACAAAGTAATAATAAATATATAGTCGTACTGCATACTTCACTATTTATTATTGTGAATTTTAACAATTAACGAGCTTGAATTAACATTTTTAGTTCAAAAACACAATTTAAAATAAAATAAAACACTTTACTCCTTTAATAATTTTGTGGGATTAAAATCCATTATTTTAAGTTAGAAATCTGGTCAGAAATACCGGCCCCTGGATGGCTGGATTTAGAGATAATGGTACTATATAGTCTATATATGTATGTATATATATATATATATGTTTAGTACACTTTTATTATACCTACCTGTGGTTTTAAGTAGGGCTGTCAATTCGGGTGGCTCGGGTTGGGGTAGAGGTATTAGCCAAAAAAGCTCAACCCGAACCCAACCCTAACCCAAAATAAACCCAAAACCCCCAACCCTAACCTGAACTTATTAGGTTCGGGTTGGACTCGGGTTGACCTGATTTTTTTCAGGTCACCCGATGACCCGACCCACCTGATGCAACCCGACATGACCCGAATTGATTACAGACTGCAGCCCACAATAGAAGCCCACAATAGGGGGGAAAAAAAATTTACAGCCCATGAAATAAAAATACACAAGATAAAGATTGGCCCAATGGAAATTGAAAATGAAAAAAGGCCAACACACAACAAAAATAAGCCCCATCCGGTAGAAATTTGAATGTTGGCTACTGATCTCTTGCTTATTTTTTTATTGATCGCAAACAATTGAAGTAAAAAAGTCCTAAAGGTACCCATAATAGGGTGTACATAAACCCGCCTAGCCCGCTTAATCCGCCCTGATTGAGCAGATCCGTCCGAAATTCGCTGGTTGAAATTCTTTAAAATTTTACCGCGGTTGAAAAATATTGTAACCCGCCACTTTTCGGTCGGGTGGTGGGTCTAAAAATTCAAAATCGCCCAAATCGTAACCCGCTGTATGCATATTTATGTTTTATATATTGCATAAGATAGTTATTATACGTGTATCTTACAAATTATACATACATACATATTATATACACATATATATATATAATATATTTATGTGTTAAACTGATATTATATATGTTATTTAATAAACTAGAAAATTATATAACATTTATATTTATGAAATCATATTCTTCATTTAATAATATAAATATAATATTATTTTTAACTTTTCATCTACTTAAAAATTATTATGTATTAGTGTTGCAATAGGTTATAAATTAGAATAAGTTCAAGTAGTCCTTATATATTTTTTATTATTGAATTAAAATTATAAGTAGAAATTAATTTTTTTTATAAAATAAATACATAAAACTCATCAAACTGCTAATCCACCCGCAATAAATCCTTACCTGTAGCACCCCGCACGTGAGGCGCCACATCCCCCGCACTAAGGCTCAACACGAGTAACGAAATAGTAAATCCGCACCCGTATCAAACCCTAGCGAACGGGAGACAAACACAAAAACCTCCTAAGCTAGGCGGAACTAGACCCTGCAATGATAACCAATCAACAAAATATATTGCATAGCGAAGCCAAAGTTCAATCATACAAGCCATAAACGGAATTTGGGCTCTTCAGGCCTCTTTTAAATCATAGCAAAACCCAGTAAAGCCAATTTCATAATATAACTGAAATGAATTATACATAATTCCAATACAGATGAGAATGCAGAGACTCTCCTAGCCTAACTCGACCCACTTAAAGACTCCAGACCTCCGCCTAGCTCGAAACTCCAAAGCCAAACCTGCACACTAAAGTGTTGGGGAGGGAGAGGGTCAGTCTCTAGAAGACTGAGTGAGCAGGAGCGATATATATATATAAAACATGCACATGCAAGTCATAAATCCCGAGCAAGGTTTTGTTTGCGATTAGTTCCCTAAAAGGGCGAGAGAATGATTAATCAATGCTCGGGTTTTATGACTAATTCATATTAAATTCATTACATTCATAAATCATACATAAATATAAGGCTCGGCGAGTGAGCGTGCACAATCTCCAACCAAACTCCGACCGTGTATGACAAATATCAATAATATATTGAATAGGCGATCATGCAATATATCATAATACACACAGACCATAAATCATATCATAAACATATTCGTTTGGGCGATCCGGATCCCGACATTCCCGCACGGTGCATAATCATATCATAACCAACCTTCTTCCTCCGGGTGGTGGATGGCTTGCAAGACCCGGCCACCGGAACATACATAATGGCTAGTGAGGTACATGAATCCTCAAAAGCCCGACCTGCGTTTCCTCGTCAAAACTCCTAACGAGGTCCGTACGTCGTAAATTTGGTTGGAACTAGTATATGGGATCCCCGTCAGCCCTTGCTTCCTCGGTTAGCCACATATACTAAGTCCCTGGGCCCGTGAACATATCATATTTGCATAATCTCGCCAAAACATATCAATACATACATATGATACATATTATAAGAAATCATACCTTACCGTGTAACTCGGCATATGCTATATACGTACCTCTCCGTGTCATCCTAATCCATAGCTAGCATGAAGACACACGGTTTGGAGCATAGCCTCATTACAAAACCATTTTTAAGCTTATATACGCTCATACGTATAATTCAGAAGAATTTACTCGATAACTTCATTTGAAAACCATATATATATATAATCATAAGGTTTTGGCCAAAGCTTTTCACATAAGGGTTGTAGGGTTTAATACGTAGCTAAAACAAAACCACCCTCACCTGAACCGTGAAGTTACAAGGATCGAGCACCAAGTGCTTGAACGATCAAAAGCTCTCCACCCTGGAGACAAACTGTACAAAAGACCACAAGACGTGTTTGTGAGACTCAAGACTCTAAATGAACCATATACGACGCACGGCAATGCTCACACATAAAATCATGTCATGAAAATGTTCATGTGCATTATTAAGGCGTTTAACTCATATATCCACGTCATTCAATCATTCATTCATTATCATTCAATTCATATTTCCAATCAATTTATTTCAAGAACTCAAATAGGAGCATAGAACATATTCAAGCTCTTCCATAATGCTACCACATACTTCATATTACATAAGATAGCATATTTCCAAGGTTTGACAACAAGAAGAAGTCATATGATATAGAAAATAAGTGATGCGATTCATAAACGACATATAAACACACATAAACGGCATTAAGAAAAAGCATGCCTATAACACATTCAAATGCCATGAAATTAAACCACAATACTCCTAACACATAGTAAAACAAGTTCATAGTTCAACACAAAAGGAGATAAAGTCATTCAAGAGGTGAAACGAATCAAAAACCGAAAAGGAAGTAACACGGACTGCACAGGGGAAGGGACACGGGGGTGTCACCTTCCTTAGCCAAACTGAGCCACGGGCATGGCTCAGTACAGAGCTGCCCAGAAGGTGTGACACGCCCGTGTCTCACTCTTATGAGTAAATGAGACACGGGGGTGTCACGGTACAGAATTAAAACCGTTCACAAAGTTAAACCGGCAAAACTGATCCCTTACAAACTCAATCCAAAAGCATACCAAACCAACTCAAAATGCTATGAAACTTGGTATAAAACATATTTGGCATGTTATGAACATTTTTCATTTAGAGTGCAAAGGCTAAATCACACGTTAAGATCATCGAATCCATGCAACAAAACTGGGTCGCCAAAATCGCACATATGAGCCCTAATGATTCCATCATGCCTTGATCAAGTACTTAGGGGTTGAATTTGGATCTGAAACTTTGGGGAATGCATGCTAACATACTAAAAAACTAATATACATCATATATATGCAAAATGGCACAATTTAAAGCACATTAGGGTGACCAACAACCACACATAGGCAACAGCAACAAATCTGTCATGGAGCATGCATAAAAACAGGCCATGTATTTCGGTTTTGAGGCTTCAAATGGATCCAAATACTTGAAACATGAATGCTAACATATATAACAATGAGTGTACATCAACTCCAAGCAATTTCACACGAAATGGAGACCATTTGATCAAGCATCAACACAATATTTCACACAGCAGTTCGAAAACAGGGGAATCAATTAGATCATCAAGTTTGGAGTTCCATATCTCAAAATTTTATAAAAGGAGCAAGAGATGAAATCCTTATAACATCATATACTATCAGTTAGGAAAGAAATAAGCCAAGAAACAAGCTCATATACTCATTTACAAGCAAGGAAATCAGCTACACAAGCAAATAGGTCACAAGAGCAAAAATCCCTAAAAGTTCATATAAAACTCATCCCTCAAACCCTAACCAAATCTGACCCAAATCATGATGTAAGTAGATGAAATCAAGTATAATAGAGTAGAGAAGACATAAATATTCATACCTTGAAGATTTGGGAGAGAAGGGTGGTGGTTTGAGCTCCAAAACCACAAAAATGGCCAAGGGTTTCTCTCTTCTCCTCTTCTCCCCTCTCTCGTTTTAGTTGCAGCTGGAAATGGAGATATGTGGTTCGGTTTTCAGAGCTAAAGAGGAGAGAAAGGGCTTAACTCAAGGTAGATAAGTCATGGTTAGGGTATGGTTAGGTTAAGAGGTGTTATGGGGTCCCACCATGAAGACTAGTCAACCAAAAGGAGCTCTTCTTGCACGAGTCGCCCGTTACGGTTGGATTTCGGAGGTCTTAATGATCTCAAAAAGGTATGAGGCTTGTTCCATTGTCTCCGGATCGTCGATACGAAGGCAACGGAGTTGACGGAATTTGAATCCGAATTCCCGAGCTCAAGATATCACGCACGGAACCAAGGGTGCGCTAATTGCTCGTTAGCCCCCGATTTGGTTCCACAATCAAAATTAAATTCATAAACACGTCAAATGAATCCGAAAACACAAACCGAGCATACAGGCATGTTCGCAACACACATATATACGACATACTAAATTTCCATACCAATCCGATATCATTACATATATGAACGAAACACAAATAGAACGCTCATGCCATGAACGAATTCATATTGTTATAAATGATTTACTAAAACTTAAATTCCATATTAATTAAATTAAAACCAACTAATAACATGTTGAAATTAATTAACGAAATTACCGAAATAGTTAAGGTAACACAAAACCTTAATTGAGAATTTAACACTAAATATCAAAGTAGAAATAAAATGAATTAAATTAAATATTAATAGTTTATAGTTTAAATCAAATAAAACACTTATGAACAAGTAATCATATAATTAAATAATTGAATCGCGCAATTTATAAACAAATACGCCACATTATTTAAACTGAAAAACGGGGGCGTTACAATCTCTCCCCCTTAAAAAGAATCCGTCCTCGGATTCAAAACACGCTTGAAATCAAACAATGAGAGATTCCCCGTCTCTCACAAACAACAAGGAGAGAGCCCCGTCTCTCAAGCAGCAATGAGAGAACCCCGTCTCTCCAACATTAATGAGAGAACCCCGTCTCTCGCAAGCAAAGAGAGTACCCCGTCTCTCAAACAAAAATAAGAGAATCCCCGTCTCTTAACCGAAAATAAAGCAAGGAAGTCTCCAATACTCCCAAGCAACTCACGCAAAACCAAATTTAAAATCACGTAAGGCACCCAAAGCAAGTAACAAATGTCGCCCACATTGATATCCAATTACTCCAAGTAATTTAACACAATACAAGATTAAAGCACCTAACATAAAAATTATATAAGTTAAAATTGCATGGATGCATGTATCATGAATGCTATAAGTACCGTTCACCGAAGTTTCAAAGTTTAGAACTGAGAGTTGTCGTTGTCCAGTGTAGGATCCATCCTGAAGATAGCTCAGTGGTCAGCTTGTCTTGAACCTCTTCAAGGTTCCTCGGTGAAGCTATTGATAAATCCTTTAAGGATCATACTCTTGGATCCGTTCTGACTTGTACTATTTCCAGTCTTCACCATTTCCCACAATCTTCGTTCGACCATCCAATTCTTTTTAATTAACCACGCTTGGCCTCCCGAATACCCTTAGATCATCTGTCTCGAAGTTAGACCTATAGCTTCTATCTTACTCATACCAAAGTTTAAAATTTCCTCAAGAATAACTACTCCTGACAATCTTGACGATTCGATCCCTACCTTGGGGTATTCGTCATTAGGATCTACCTTAACAAATCCATTCATTCCCTTTGACCCCTTCAGGTTATATTTGGCATCTAGCTCCATATTTCTTGAATCGAAGATAGAGTGTTCTTGATGACTCTTGAAGTTCGATGTAAATCCTCCAATGATCATCTTCTCCGGTTTGGTTTCTTCGTGGATTTCCTTCCGGATCACCTTTGATAGAACCGATAACTTAATAATGTTGTCTCGGATCCCTTAATACTTCTACTAAATAAATCTTGGTCGACAACATCACCTCATCTAATAGATTGATCCAATTTTCCTTTAGTTAATTCCATCTTAGGAGGTCACAGAAACTCCCTTATAATTTCATCACTCCCAAATTCGGAATTCCAGGCATAGAGTCGTTTAGTAAACTTTCTTCTTTATATCTCGAAAAATCTTTCCCCGAATTTGGCATCGTCACTTCTCTCTTAACAACTTAACCATTACCGTCCTCTTATTCATTTCCAATGGCCACCATTAGGATTTCCGGATTCTCCTTAATTTGCATCCCCATTGTTGCTATTGACATATTTATTCGAGCACTACTTCCATCCTCCATTTTATCTCTCGGTCGTGCTCACCCCCTTAAAATTTTGCTCTTGCATATCGAACTCCCTCAATCTTTCTTCCCTATTCTTATTCGATCCGAACACCCCAAAGATGAATCTAATCTGACTTTCCTTCGGGGTCCTTTCCACTAACCTATCCCTTACCTAAAGTTCTTTATTTCCCAAATTCACCTTCCTCATAAGTCAGATGCGGCTCAATTGTACTGATACTTGATAGCTGAGGCGGAAGGACTTCCTATCAAGTAAACACTAAAATGCATGTTGGGTTAAAATGACCATGCATGTGTCACGTTTACATCAAGCAATTATACAATACCTTAGCGCAACGAAACCAATTAGAAATGCACGGATAAAATAAGGTTAAAAGAATAAATAATTAATGTAGAATATGATGCACGTGCTATGAATGCTTTGGAACCTGTCACCGATGTGGGAAGTTATTAGCTCGGTAGCTTTCCTCGTTCTTCCGATCCCAAGGTCACTTGACCTGGCAATTATTCCTTGTCTTTCCCACGGTCTTCGAGATTCCCATGCATCTTTGTAAATCAACGTGTATCCTCCACTGTCCGAGATTGCAATTTCTTGATCCCTAATTCTTCCACGTTCACAGAGTTAGTATCCAAACTTCTCCACGAAATTCGACCTTTACTTCTAATCGTCACCTTAATCAAGAATTCCGCGTTTATCCTTTGTGAATTTAATTCACCTCCAATTGCTTATACTTGAGCGCATGATTTCCTTTCTTTCCCGTTTCCATTTGTTGTTCCATATCTTCCAATTTAACCTCACAACATGACAATTCAGCTGGGATTTGGAAAAATGAACTCAAATCCTGTTCTCCATCTCGCCACCTTCCCTCTATTTGCGTTTACCCAAATGCTTATCTTCTAGAACCCGACTTCTAATCACTAGGTTTAGTTCGAAGTCCTTCTTTGTAGACCCTTGATGCATAACCTCTACCGGACCCCTGTTATCTCTACTCCTCTTAATTACTAGTACCTCTTCCATGATCCAAATCCGGAACCAATATATCTTCAAGGTTTTGTTCCCTTCATTCCTTAGGTTGCAAGATCCTGTTGAATCCAATTAAAACACTCCAAGTAGCAGATTCTCATAATTTGGTCTTTTGAGTCCCAACAATCCCATGATTAACTCCTATTCCGATTTCACCAAATGTCTCTCTGCCATCGCATCTCTAGATTCAATCTTCCCATTCCGAATCCTCATCCTTGACTCTAGCTCCATTTGGGAAGTCTCACATCTCTAATTCTCTACATTCTTCCCAGAGTATCCTGCCATCTTCCATGTCTCAGAAAAGTTTGCAATCGATCTTCTTTATCGTCGAACTTGGCCGTGGTTTGATATTATCTCCATAACCTATAAATAATAGCTTACTTCAAGAGTAGATGCATGCGATTAGTGCATGCTCATGACACATTTTCAACAATTAATGCAAGGATCCTTATGTAAATGCAACAGATAGTCTAGCCAAATTCAAAAGGAAAGCCAAATTCATGTTCAAGATCAATGCAATGCACACATTGCCATATAGTCCCTAAGCCGTACGACCTAGACTGACTCACACACGACACGAGAACACCGGTTTTGCAACCGGGCTCTGATACCACTTAAGGATGTAGCACCCCGCACGTGAGGCGCCACATCCCCCGCACTAAGGCTCAACACGAGTAACGAAATAGTAAATCCGCACCCGTATCAAACCCTAGCGAACGGGAGACAAACACAAAAACCTCCTAAGCTAGGCGGAACTAGACCCTGCAATGATAACCAATCAACAAAATATATTGCATAGCGAAGCCAAAGTTCAATCATACAAGCCATAAACGGAATTTGGGCTCTTCAGGCCTCTTTTAAATCATAGCAAAACCCAGTAAAGCCAATTTCATAATATAACTGAAATGAATTATACATAATTCCAATACAGATGAGAATGCAGAGACTCTCCTAGCCTAACTCGACCCACTTAAAGACTCTAGACCTCCGCCTAGCTCGAAACTCCAAAGCCAAACCTGCACACTAAAGTGTTGGGGAGGGAGAGGGTCAGTCTCTAGAAGACTGAGTGAGCAGGAGCGATATATATATATAAAACATGCACATGCAAGTCATAAATCCCGAGCAAGGTTTTGTTTGCGATTAGTTCCCTAAAAGGGCGAGAGAATGATTAATCAATGCTCGGGTTTTATGACTAATTCATATTAAATTCATTACATTCATAAATCATACATAAATATAAGGCTCGGCGAGTGAGCGTGCACAATCTCCAACCAAACTCCGACCGTGTACGACAAATATCAATAATATATTGAATAGGCGATCATGCAATATATCATAATACACACAGACCATAAATCATATCATAAACATATTCGTTTGGGCGATCCGGATCCCGACATTCCCGCACGGTGCATAATCATATCATAACCAACCTTCTTCCTCCGGGTGGTGGATGGCTTGCAAGACCCGGCCACCGGAACATACATAATGGCTAGTGAGGTACATGAATCCTCAAAAGCCCGACCTGCATTTCCTCGTCAAAACTCCTAACGAGGTCCGTACGTCGTAAATTTGGTTGGAACTAGTATATGGGATCCCCGTCAGCCCTTGCTTCCTCGGTTAGCCACATATACTAAGTCCCTGGGCCCGTGAACATATCATATTTGCATAATCTCGCCAAAACATATCAATACATACATATGATACATATTATAAGAAATCATACCTTACCGTGTAACTCGGCATATGCTATATACGTACCTCTCCGTGTCATCCTAATCCATAGCTAGCATGAAGACACACGGTTTGGAGCATAGCCTCATTACAAAACCATTTTTAAGCTTATATACGCTCATACGTATAATTCAGAAGAATTTACTCGATAACTTCATTTGAAAACCATATATATATATAATCATAAGGTTTTGGCCAAAGCTTTTCACATAAGGGTTGTAGGGTTTAATACGTAGCTAAAACAAAACCACCCTCACCTGAACCGTGAAGTTACAAGGATCGAGCACCAAGTGCTTGAACGATCAAAAGCTCTCCACCCTGGAGACAAACTGTACAAAAGACCACAAGACGTGTTTGTGAGACTCAAGACTCTAAATGAACCATATACGACGCACGGCAATGCTCACACATAAAATCATGTCATGAAAATGTTCATGTGCATTATTAAGGCGTTTAACTCATATATCCACGTCATTCAATCATTCATTCATTATCATTCAATTCATATTTCCAATCAATTTATTTCAAGAACTCAAATAGGAGCATAGAACATATTCAAGCTCTTCCATAATGCTACCACATACTTCATATTACATAATATAGCATATTTCCAAGGTTTGACAACAAGAAGAAGTCATATGATATAGAAAATAAGTGATGCGATTCATAAACGACATATAAACACACATAAACGGCATTAAGAAAAAGCATGCCTATAACACATCCAAATGCCATGAAATTAAACCACAATACTCCTAACACATATTAAAACAAGTTCATAGTTCAACACAAAAGGAGATAAAGTCATTCAAGAGGTGAAACGAATCAAAAACCGAAAAGGAAGCAACACGGACTGCACAGGGGAAGGGACACGGGGGTGTCACCTTCCTTAGCCAAACTGAGCCACGGGCGTGGCTCAGTACAGAGCTGCCCAGAAGGTGTGACACGCCCGTGTCTCACTCTTATGAGTAAATGAGACACGGGGGTGTCACGGTACAGAACTAAAACCGTTCACAAAGTTAAACCGGCAAAACTGATCCCTTACAAACTCAATCCAAAAGCATACCAAACCAACTCAAAATGCTATGAAACTTGGTATACAACATATTTGGCATGTTATGAACATTTTTCATTTAGAGTGCAAAGGATAAATCACACGTTAAGATCATCGAATCCATGCAACAAAACTGGGTCGCCAAAATCGCACATATGAGCCCTAATGATTCCATCATGCCTTGATCAAGTACTTAGGGGTTGAATTTGGATCTGAAACTTTGGGGAATGCATGCTAACATACTAAAAAACTAATATACATCATATATATGCAAAATGGCACAATTTAAAGCACATTAGGGTGACCAACAACCACACATAGGCAACAGCAACAAATCTGTCATGGAGCATGCATAAAAACAGGCCATGTATTTCGGTTTTGAGGCTTCA
Source organism: Lantana camara (assembly GCA_037501455.1). Lineage (NCBI taxonomy): Eukaryota > Viridiplantae > Streptophyta > Magnoliopsida > Lamiales > Verbenaceae > Lantana > Lantana camara. The sequence continues at coordinate 47,042,179 of CM074859.1, forward strand.
AATGGATCCAAATACTTGAAACATGAATGCTAACATATATAACAATGAGTGTACATCAACTCCAAGCAATTTCACACGAAATGGAGACCATTTGATCAAGCATCAACACAATATTTCACACAGCAGTTCGAAAACAGGGGAATCAATTAGATCATCAAGTTTGGAGTTCCATATCTCAAAATTTTATAAAAGGAGCAAGAGATGAAATCCTTATAACATCATATACTATCAGTTAGGAAAGAAATAAGCCAAGAAACAAGCTCATATACTCATTTACAAGCAAGGAAATCAGCTACACAAGCAAATAGGTCAAAAGAGCAAAAATCCCTAAAAGTTCATATAAAACTCATCCCTCAAACCCTAACCAAATCTGACCCAAATCATGATGTAAGTAGATGAAATCAAGTATAATAGAGTAGAGAAGACATAAAGATTCATACCTTGAAGATTTGGGAGAGAAGGGTGGTGGTTTGAGCTCCAAAACCACAAAAATGGCCAAGGGTTTCTCTCTTCTCCTCTTCTCCCCTCTCTCGTTTTAGTTGCAGCTGGAAATGGAGATATGTGGTTCGGTTTTCAGAGCTAAAGAGGAGAGAAAGGGCTTAACTCAAGGTAGATAAGTCATGGTTAGGGTATGGTTAGGTTAAGAGGTGTTATGGGGTCCCACCATGAAGACTAGTCAACCAAAAGGAGCTCTTCTTGCACGAGTCGCCCGTTACGGTTGGATTTCGGAGGTCTTAATGATCTCAAAAAGGTATGAGGCTTGTTCCATTGTCTCCGGATCGTCGATACGAAGGCAACGGAGTTGATGGAATTCGAATCCGAATTCCCGAGCTCAAGATATCACGTACGGAACCAAGGGTGCGCTAATTGCTCGTTAGCCCCCGATTTGGTTCCACAATCAAAATTAAATTCATAAACACGTCAAATGAATCCGAAAACACAAACCGAGCATATAGGCATGTTCGCAACACACATATATACGACATACTAAATTTCCATACCAATCCGATATCATTACATATATGAACGAAACACAAATAGAACGCTCATGCCTTGAACGAATTCATATTGTTATAAATGATTTACTAAAACTTAAATTCCATATTAATTAAATTAAAACCAACTAATAACATGTTGAAATTAATTAACGAAATTACCGAAATAGTTAAGGTAACACAAAACCTTAATTGAGAATTTAACACTAAATATCAAAGTAGAAATAAAATGAATTAAATTAAATATTAATAGTTTATAGTTTAAATCAAATAAAACACTTATGAACAAGTAATCATATAATTAAATAATTGAATCGCGCAATTTATAAACAAATACGCCACATTATTTAAACTGAAAAACGGGGGCGTTACATTACCCGTTCAACCCGAATCGCTCGGTTTAAAAAAATTATTATGCATTTACAGTTTGAATTTTTGTGAACCCGCATATTTTGGATCGGGTGACATTTTACTCATAAATTCGTCTGTACCCAACCCTATAACCCGTAATTGATAAAGTGGTTGTGTCAGCTTGTTCCTCTTGTATAAGGGTTGCGGGTCGAGAAGGTAACCACGATAGAAATGACACTATAGTCAAAGTGTTTTGACTTTGTGAGGTACCTAAGTGCCATGGCCAACCGATGGTTCGTCGAGCGAGATGTGGTCGACCAATAAGTAATGGGCAAGGATATGGGTCGACGCGACTCAACCTGCCAAATGGAATGATATGTCATTCTGATAACGTGCCTATCCACATGACGAAACCTGTCTACGTATCCCTTAAAGTCATGATGATACGTGGCCCATTAACAAAGTGCCCCATCACAACATATATCAGATAATCTTTAAAAATAATAACATAATTTGTAAGTAATATTTTTGTATCACATATTATATATACCATATTTACTTTTCAGTTTAATTTAATGTTTTTCATATCTAAATGCTAAATGGCTCTAAGTATCCGACCCGAATGACCTTTGACAGCCCAAAATTGATAATTGGACTACAGCAATCCAGCCCAATCTACAAAATGCAGGTAATTACACTACTAGAAAAACGGGTTTTTGTGACGTCGAAAAGCGTCATTATAGGTTGGTTTTTGTGACGCTTTCGATGTTGTGACGCTGTCGAAAAGGGTCGCGTACGTAGGCGTGACAATAGGTTATTGTGACGCTAATATTGCGACAGTTTGCAGTGTCATTAAAGAAGCGATATTGTGACGCTTTACAGCGTCATGTTAAAGCCTATTGTGACGCTTTTCGGCGTCATATGTGATATATAACTACTATAACTACCTGTTAATAGGACGCCTAAAAGCGTCGCAATAGGCCTTAATATGACGCAATAAAGCGTCACAATAGACCTTAACATGATGCTGTAAATGCGTCACAATAGGCCTTAATATGACGCAATAAAGTGTCATAATAAAGTGTGATATGATGGTGCAAGTCGTCACAATAAACCGTATTATGACAAAAAATAGAGTCACGATAAAGTGTATTATGACGCAATAAAGCGTCATCACAAATTTTGTAATGACAAAAGATAGCCTCACAATAAGGTATGTTATGATGCAATAAAACGTCACAATAGGTTATGTTACGACGGAATAAAGCGTCATAATAAATTGTATTATGCTGAAATAAATGTCATTAAAACTTACGTTATGACAAAAAAAAGCATCATGATAAAGTACATTATGGCGGAATAAAATGTCATGATAACATATATATAAATAATATTATGCAATTAATAATAAAATCATAATTAAATAAAACCAAATCAAGTAACATAGTATTAATATGTTCACGAAATTTCCAATCCAAAATAATATTAGTTACAATAATGTGTGTCTAATATATGATATTGGTCATATCAACAAAAATGACAAAAGGTTAAGTGTCTATGCCGGCCACTTACAATACATACTTAAGAGTCATTTGAGTATTAAAATAAAACAAACGAAGTCTCACAAATTGTGTCAATCTTGAGCCACAACCTATATAAACAAATAATTATTGTAGTTAATATTAAATCCATACGAATTAAATTTTCAAGAGCTAATGAATGATCCTTACCAAATTTTTTGGCCATGCAACAACCTCCCCAGCTGCATCGCCAATAGTTTTGAAATATGATGTGGGGCGAATTAAATCTTCATCCCCTTCCACGGCAACAATGATAACCACCTCAAACCAATTATTTCCCAACAATACTTGCCCCACTCTTTTTGATGGATCTAAACTTTGAAGACAACCAATCGCCACGGTTTTAGATGAATCAAATATACTTTTTAATAACACTTTTGATCCAACCTACACAATTTAGACCAAAAAGAACAATAGGATCAACAACTGTCTTGACAAACAACCACAAAATATTCAAGAATGTGTCCTGGAGTTTAACTTGAAATTTACTCAAAATATTCGTAAATATTCATACAAAATAGTGTTGAGAAATTCAAACATTTAACAACTTTTCTGAAGCCTTTCTTCCAGCCGAGAAAACATGGGACTGTTATGATGAACATGTGTACAAGAACGTGTATGGTTGTACTAAAATTCATAGCTCTCTTATAAAAAGTTAAGTTTATTTCTCATTTTTCCATCCTAACTCAATATTTATACTCATTCAACCTACCCACAAAGTGGAAAAAATAGACAAGAGTTGAGGAATAATGCCATATTCTTTTGTAGCCGAAAAAATGGTGTCCAATAAACATAAAATTTAATAGACTCAACCCTTAACACACTAGTAATATCCAGTTAAAACAGTTTATAAATCGGAGATTGTACGAGTTCAGAATGTATATCTGAATTTTCTGCACACATGCTGTCACAGTTTGGGTTATGAATTCAACACTCTTGATCATGCAATACTCATCCAAAAACATCAAAACTCATGATCCAACTTTGCCTACAATGTTCCTAAACATATTTAACACGTAAACACTCAGGTTTCAATACTTCAATACAGTCCAATCAGCATTTCAATCAAAATTTCTTCATATCCTGTTTTCAAGCAAATTCAAGGTGATAAACTCAACGAAATTATATCACTACCACTCAGAATATATAAATCCATCATAAGAAATTAGAATATAAAAACATCTCTTATTACATGTTTAAGCTAAGAACTCATGATAAAACAAGCCTACATAACTCCAAAGGATCCGAGAAGAACACACATTCTAAATCATCAACAACTGAAATCCAAAGGATCAAGAATAGGGAAAATGTACCTGTAGAGCTGTAATGTTCATTGACGACGATGTGGATGGGCGAAATGTTATTTCATGAAATCGAGACGATGGCGATGAAGGGACTCTAGGTGTTTCGGAAGGAGAGGTGTCTGCTGCTCGTTGCATGTTCATTATCAGTAGTTCTTGTATTTGTCTATTTTGTTCTAGTACAATTTGCTTCAATTCATCAATATCTTTCTTGTAACTCATGTGCATCCGAGACGACTTACCTCCAACGTGGATATCACCATATACATCTATAGTAGAGATCCCATAGCCATACATTCGTACTCTTCCCCATTTGTCTTCTCCAACAACTTGAGAAAATATATCACTAGGCCCAACATCTTTCGAATTAGGAGCGAGCTCCTTTTTTTTCTCTTGTAATTTTTCCTATCAATTACAACATAAACATGCTTTTAATGTTGATGTAAAGATTAAGACTTTATAATCAGATAATACTCACTAAAAGTAAGGGAAATCATAATAAGAAATGTTTTCTTACCAACGTATTTGCTACAGTAGAATTAGAAGTCTGTCCATCTTTTGTATAACATTTTTCAAATAGGTCGATCCTAATAAGATCATCAGTTTGTTTATTGTCTCCATTTCCTTCACCATCACCACAATCCGCATATCTTAAGGCCTTTGCATCTTTCTGAGGAAAAAATATCAAACGGATTAAGAATTAAAGTAAGATAATCTATACGATAAAGTTAACAAAAATGGAACAAAGAAACCTTCATTTCATCTCGGATTTGGGAGAAAGTCTTTTTTCCTGTGACATGCATCATTGTCTTTTGTGCCCTGTTGTCTTTGTTTTGAGCACTAACTTTCTAAATGCAAATAAAAGAATGATAGACAATTCATTAATATATAAATATGGAGCTTAACTAGAATTCATGACAAACTATCTTCCTCGAGCTTTATCACTGCTCCAACGGATAACAAGATTCTTCTACTAATCGGGAAGAACTCTTTCATCATTTGTATTAGGCCGCTTCCTCAAGTTTTCCTCCATTGACAAGTTTAGATCAAAGTATTTACTCTTCACTCTATTCTTCCACGTTCTCCAACTTTTACATAAAGTATCCCAAGATACGTTCTCAAAGTCAAATGCTCCACGGAATTTCTCCTAAAATATGGAATCATTTTAGTTAGTACCAAAATACCAAAAATTAACAAATCATGTACGTAACATAACATTGCCTTGAACATCATGGTTTACACTATCACCTTTATCAGCTCGATCAAGTTCTTCTTAATAGATATAGGTACTTTATGCCAATCTTCATAGTCTAGTGGAATCAATGATCCATATCTAACTAAAGTACCAATAAACTCAACATATTCACTTTTGTGAGGACCTATTGTCTTCCCAAGACTATCAAACTCCACTTCAACTTGGTTTTTTCTTACCCATACATGTGGTATTTTAGTTGGTCCACGAGTTTTTACCTTAACCATATTTCCTACAACATAAGTTAAAAAAATCAAAACACAAAACACCACAATTATAAAATGTGCAAAATATTATACTTCAAGCATACCTCCATTGTTAGTCAAGTCTGCATCCACATCATTTAAATGAAGATTACATGGATTGGTTTCAGTAGCAAGTCTGCCACGTTTAGTGAGCCTAGCATCATCTGACACTATATAATATGGAAGAAATTTTGGATTATGGTATAAGAGACATAAAAGCTAGCTTTGTATGTAGTGGATATCTTCAACAGATGTTTCAATTTTATTTTTCTGATTCAAACAATAAAGAAATCGATCGGAGATGTTACTTTTCATAACCCAAGTGCATTTGATGCATGTTAATTTTCATAGCTTGTATAGGTAGATTGTTATAATCAATAAAGTGTAACAGTTCTTTTTATTATGGAGCAGTCAGACCACCACAGATTTTGAAGCACATGTTTATGTACTTATTTCAACACATGTAGGTTTAAGATTCTCAGAAGATTTGTATTATAGAGCAGCACATTTCCATTGACAACAACTGGGAAACTGAGGAGGGACCAGCCCAGAGCTAAAGTTATTTCTAATACCATCAAATTTATGGCAAGCAAACTATAATTTATGTACCACAAATGTTATTTTCTATCAGTTGAAAGGGACTGCACAGAATTTGTGGTAATGTAGCTTTTAGAAGGGGTCTATTTGTAATTTTCCAAACTCAACTTCATTCCTCAAAATAAAATAAAAAAAAATCTCAACTTCAGCATAATAATGCAAGAATTTAAATAATAATCACTCCATTTTCTAGATAGAAGTTAATATGTACAAAATTACCAATATTCTCATCTTGTTCATGGTGCACATTCGTTGATTGCGATTGGCATTCCTGGAAGTTGTCACGACCGACTTTACCACGCTTAGATTGCCTCATATCTACAAAAATAAAAACAGCCATGACCAGGAAAACCAGAAAAAATAGTATAATAAACATGTAAAAGAATACAAATTAAGTAAATAAATAAACCAGTACTAATTTTGTAACATAATTTCAGCCCAATTTTTCATCGAACTCATTTTCATGCAAAGCATCCACAGAAATTCGGGATGGACCTTCACGAATCCAATCAATTGCTTCTTGTAATGTCCCACATCGGAGGAAGAGGAGAACTCAGCCTTCCTTATAAGGGGGTGGATAACCTCTTCCCTATAGAGGCCTTTTCCTAGGTGGGTGCCTTTGGTTTAAATTCCACTGGGAAGAACAAAACCGTGAGGTTATGCCGACTTATGGATAGCAAAACCGACAATATCTACAGGCGGGTAATATGGTATCAACCCTATCACTAGTCAAGTCTCCTCTATCATCAAACCTATCCCTAGCTTTTGTTTTAACCACAACTTTCCAATCCTTCTCAGTGGGATCGTCTACATAGAATACTTGCTCAACTTGACTTGCAAGAGCAAAAGGCTCATTTTGGCGCTTAATATTTGAAAATTTCATCAGCGTAAATCCATCATTGTCTTCTTTGAGTTTACTTCCCTTAGAAACCCAATCACACTCAAACAAAATAACTTTTCTACCACCTGTATAATCTAGCTCAATTATATCTCTTACAGTTCCATAATACGTCATCTCTTGAAGGATAGGTCGCATATCCTTTTTGCTTGCAAAACGTGTTGTACTTGCATTAACCATCACTCCACTATTTTGTGTTTTTCTTTTCCTCTCTATTTCCTTAGTATGGAATCGAAAACCATTCACCTTAAAGCCTTTATATTGTGTACCAACAGGTATCGGTCCCCTTCCAAGCCTTTTGTTATCAATTAACTTTGGATCATTTTCATCGGAAGTAAGTTCTTCAACCTTCATAAATAAATTATTACAAAAATATGTAAGAAATTACAATCATTGAAGGTCATTGTATATAATTTAAGACATCACTTACTCGGCCCTTAAACGAAGTAGCAAAAGAATCACTATAGATTCGCTTGATTTCATGCTCCCTCGAGCGATGCTTCTTTCGTCTAACTTGAGCCTTCGTGGTCCCTGGAAAAACAAAAAATGAGTTGTAGTACCATATAATTGAAGAATGTCAAATAAACAAAACGATATTAACAAGATAAATTACAGTGTTAAGAAACTTACACCCTATATTGTTGAATGTCATCACAACTGAATAAGACATACCGGTGAGCTTTTGTTAGTTGGTCATTATTCAAAACAATTGGCTTTCCTTTCCATAATGAAGCTCCAGTACTCGAGAAAACATCAATACTTGACATGCTGCCCGCACACCCACCATCATCATTATGCGTTGCCCAATTACGCCTTGATTTAATTTTTTCATCAATGTATAAAGAGCAAAAGGATAGGCATTCCTCTACCAAGTATCCTTCTGCAATCGAGCCTTTCGGACGACCTCTGTTACGAACGTAGGATTTTAATGTACCCAAGTACCTAGAGAGGTTAAAATATGAATAATTATGTGATTAAAATGACTAACATAACAATAAAACATTAACAAGAACTAATGTATAAATATTTAGCCTAAAGGCCTACCTTTCAATAGGGTACATCCACCGATATTGAACTGGCCCAGCTAGTTTTGCCTCAGTGACCAAGTGAACAGTCAAATGTACCATGGTATCAAAGAATGAAGGTGGAAAGATTTTCTCCAACTGACAAAGTATGATAGCAATCTCTTTTTCCATTCGGGATAAATCTGTAGGATGAAGTGTCTTAGAACACAATTCTGTAAAATAACGACTCAAATGAATCAAGGATTTGCGAATTGGCCTTGGAAGAAGTTTACGCAGAGCGAGCGGTAACAGTTGTTGCATCAACACGTGACTATCATGACTCTTGCGGCCAAATATCTTGGGCGGTTTAATATGAACACACCTTGACACATTTGAAGCATAGCCATCTGGAACTTTAACACTCTTCAATATCCAGCAAAATCTTTCCTTCTCAGTTTTATCCAGTGCAAAGGATGCCGCTGGCAGCCATTCTTGTCCAAGCTCATCAAGAAAAGGATGAAGTTTTGATCTTATCCCCATAATTTGCAAATCTAAACGAGCATTGTAATTATCTTTTGACGTGTAACACCCCGGTTTTCCATTTATGCATTATGTGTTATTATTATAATTTTCATATCATTATATTCGTTTTATTTTCATAAACTTATGTGAAATTTCTTTTAACGTGAAATCTACGTGAATTAATTACTAATGTGATTAAATTCAATTATTTCATTCATTTATTATAAGTTTCATCATATTATATGCATCACATTTCTATGCATTTATATGAATTGTCATTTATGTTAATTATATGAGGTAAGTGATTTAATTGTATTATATGACATTTATTGCTTCTTTGTGTAAATTTATGGACTTAATTGCCTAATATGGATTGGAGCTAAGTGGTCTTTTGTGTAAAGATGGTACTTAATTGCATGAATTTAACTTAGAGAAGGACTTAGTTGCAAATTGTGGTGATTCATCATAGTTAGTGGAAGAGATATAACATTGTATGTATACATTCATCTCATATACTTGATCATGACATTTTCATCAAACTTCCACACACTTTCACACACAAGAAATCGGTATTTACACCTCAAGAAAGGAAGGAAGAATTTTACCATCATCCAAGCCATGATTTGAAGGATTTGGGGAGCTAGCATCATCATCTTCATCATCTTGCCATTTCATACCATTTCTAGTTCATCTCAAGATCACGTTCCCGGTGACGAGGAGCACGCTCCTTAAGGTGTTTCCTTGCTTCTTTTGGTTGGTAAAGTAAAGTTGAGGTTTAATTACTAGATATATAGAACCCGTATAACCCTACGTGATGTTTCGATCAAAATGTATATATATGTATATATCTTTCTCAAAACCTTTACCGGTTACAAGTGATTTCTCGTAACATATGGAACTTATCGTGATTGATTGATTTTTGGCAAGTAAAGTATGTTCACTTGGGCCCGAGGGTAGTGTATTGAGCCAACCGAGGAAGCAAGGGCTGACGGGTAACTCTTGCACTATCCTCACCAATTTTGGGATCACCTCTGAATCCACCAGGAGGTTTGGTGGAGGAAGAAATCCGGTGCGTGGGAGTCATGTTCCCGACGTACACCGTTCATGGATGGTGGGTCCTTGCAATCCCACCATCACCGGAGGAAGAAGGAGTTCATGAAATTGCTAACTGTGCACTGTAACAACTTGCATGATAACCATTCAATTGAAACCTAAATATTGATTGTTCACTGTTGGTGTAAAGGTTGGAGAATTGCCCTCGCTCGTCGGGCCATGAAATTGGGAGTTTATACATGAACCAAGCTCACGGCGAACGGATGTGACACCCTAAGCGAAGGGCACCACATCCCCCGCACCGAGAGCCTGGTCCACCCATGAAATTGAGAGTCCATACATGAACCAAGCTCACGGCGAACTGAGACAGAATAAAAAAAAATCAACCTGTTAGGCTGGGACTAGACCTTGTACCAATCAATTCAATAAAACAAAGAATGCGGAAGCAATGTATACAATCACTATCCAATATAAAATTTCAATTCATACAAGAATGTAAATACGGGTTCAACTAGTTCAAGATCCTGTCCTAACCTGTCCCGAATCAATACAGTGTAATAACATATAAACGGGTTCAACTAGGGCCCTACAAACCTGTCCCGAGTTCAATAAAGTAATAACAATATAGAGTGGCTTACATAGCCCAGTTACAAGTAGGAAATAAAGGTACGGTATGATGCAGTGCAAACAGGACCAAGACTCGATCAAAGACTTCAAAAGACTCCCGCCTAACGACCACAGAGCCTGCAAGAAAGACACTAAAAACAACGAGAGGGAGGGGTCAGCCAACTGACTGAGTGAAGGGGGTACTCACACATATATATATATATATATAGACAGGTAATCAGGCAGGCATGACTCCACTGTACGTTATTAGTTATAAGAACAGGAGACAGGAATCAGAAGTAATTAATACGTACGGGTGGAATTATGTTCAAGCATGCAGGTCAGGCAAACAGGATATACAATGCATGTGTCGATATCCGTACGCCCTCTGTTGATGCCCATTTTACCTTAACGATCCATGAGCTCCGGTGTTGTACAGGGACTGGGGGCATGCCAGAGGTTACGGATATCTATGCTTAATATTTTAGGGGACCCGACGAGAATGGGTATTCAATCCATCCTGGACTCCTCTTTTCACTTATTAAATGACAGGTAAAAGCAGGTAATCAGGAAACAAGCAGGAAACAGGAGTTATAATTATTACAAGCGGGAAAACAAGTAAAAGTAACCTCCTTCTTCAGTGGTGGTCCGGGTAGCTAACCCTCGCCATCCAGGCAGGAATGATCTGTAGGTTCATGACTCCCCAGATCTGGAGCTCCTTCTTCCACTAAACCTCCTGGTGGATATCAGGATAGTCCAACAGGATGGGACTTGCGCAAGAGGTCACCGTCGGCTCGATACCTCCCCGGTTCACTCAAGACACAAGCCCCTGGGCCCCAGGAACAGGAACAGAAACCACTCCGGCTAGTCCAGCGCTAGAAGAGCCGGGGGCACAAGCAGGATCTCGCAAAACAGGCTCAAGATTAACACTACACAATCTATAAATCATTTCCGATACATAGCCGGTATATAAGATATGGCAAGGTTTTATATGAAAATCATTTGGTTTGTTTAGAGCATGCAAGGTTATAGGTCATTTATAAAAGAAAACCCTCACCTCTGTGTGCAAGAAAGAAGTAGGAGAAGGACCACAAAGCTTGAAAGTCTCCACTGAGGAGAACACTGAACAAGAAAGGAAACATGGTGTACTCGTGAGACACGACTGAATAATGAAACCAAGTAAGACGCACGGCGATGTTCATGAAGTGGTGCATCATGTTATGGCATGATTCAATAAGTATTAAATCATAAATAAGTCATGAAATGGTGTGATCGTGTTCATGAGCACAAGTAATGTCATTTAGACACATAAACAATTTAATCATTCAATTAGGCATGTAAACAATTCATGTAAGTCAAATAAGAGGTCGAGGAGGTGAAAAGAAGGCGATAAAACGGTTTTTGGCAAAGTTTGGCAAAAGCTAACAGTTTTCGGAAATGCGCAAGTGGAAGGAAAAGTGGAATATCTCGACTTAGCTCCCTCGGTGTAAATGATCCTAGCTAAGCTATATGTCCGTTGATCTTAGTTAAATTCACTTTCAAGGAATTAGTATGGATAACCATCTCATTCATTTATTCTAAAATTTGGTTCTACTTTTCCGATCCGTATTTCTTCCTTTCCTTTAATCCACAATTTACAACCCAAAATTCCTCCTTAGCTCGATTCGAATATGGCTCGGTTAAAGTAGCATTCGATGAATGAAGTAGGGGAAAATTCCCTATCAAATAAACACTAAACCATGCACGTTGTATTAAGATGCCAATGCAGGTACCATTTAATTATGCAACACATTAGGGCAATCAGGGCAAATAGAGATGCACAACGCATATAATTAAGGAAGAGTAAAAATAATTCAAAATGATGTATGATGCACGTGCCATGAATGGTTTGAACCTGTCACCGTTATGGTAAGTTTTGAACTCAGCAGCTTGTCCTTATTTCTCTAGTCACGGCTTGCTTGGACTTGTCGATCATTTCTTGTTTTCCCACGGTCTTCAAGATTTCTATGGATCTCCTTGCATCAACTTTTATAACTCTATGGTCCGAGATCACGACCTCTTGAACCCAAATTCTTCTACGTCCATGGTTTTAGTGTCTTGACTTCTTCCTAATAATTGTTCTTCCACTCAATGTCCCGAATCTTTCTCCTAGTGTCACCTCGAATGAAGTCCCCTTGATTTCCCATTATGAATTCGAATCGATAGTAGAACTTGTCATTTACTTGCTTACACTTGAGCACGTAATCTCCTTCTAAGGATTCTTTGTCTTTCTTTATTGTTTCCGTTTGGTGCTCTATATTTCCCACTTCGACCTCGCAACACGACAATTCAGCTTGGATTCGGAAGATGAACTCAAATACTGTCCTGAGCATTGTCACCTTCTAAGAACTTGTATTTACCACATTACTTGGCTTTCTCTAATCCTTTCCCGACTTATTTCCATCTTAGTCGAAATCCAAACCATCTCAGGCCAAACTCTTTCTTACTCGAAACCCGAAGTACCACAAATCACCTCTTCTTTTCCCACAAGTCCAAACTTAACTTCCTCCTTGACGATCCCTATTGTTCACCATTCACGATCCTTGTTATATCTTGAATCTTCTATACCGGCTAGAATTCAAATAACTTGATTCACTTGGAAGCTCCTCTTCGACGTCCTTTGTTTCTTATCTCTCATCAACCGATTTTACTTTGTGTTCTCTTGATTATCACCGCTTCTTCACTAATTCGAACCTTGAACTAAAGTACCTTCGTGATTTTCTTCATTTCTCTCTTGTACGAATGATCTTAGGGGATTCGGTTGACTAACTTCTATAATATGAGCGTAGGTGTCGATTCTTGTAAAACATCACTTCACCCCGAATTCACCATCACCAATAGAATATGCAAGCTTTTACTTATACATCGGTCTCCAGTTCCGGATTCTACCTCTGAGCCGTAGCTTAATCGGAGAAGGTCTTGAATCTAGGATTCCTGTATATACTCCCCGGTACGTTCCATATTATTTCCATGCCTGAGAATCGAGCTTATGATAAACCATTGTTTTCATAGAGATTGGCCGTGGTTTGATTTATCTTCATACCTATAAATTATAACTCATTCCAAGAATATATGCATGCGTTTAGTGCATGCTTATGTCATATTTTCAACACGAAAGGTATGAATCCAATGCAATAAGTAGAAATTAATTCAACAAGGTTCAAAAAGGAATGCAATTCCGTGCTCAAGGTTAATGCAATATTCACGTTACCAAGTAGTTCCTAAGCCGTACTACCTAGACTCGACAGGACACGACACTAGAAGTCCGGTTTTGCAACCTGGGGCTCTGATACAACCTAAGATGTAGCACTCGGAACACTGAGATGCCACACCCCCTGTAACTCCCCAATTTCCGGCTTTCCAGATACTCGAATTAATTGCCGAATATTCCTTAATTGTTATATGTCCTTAATTGATCATTATTTTAAATTAGTGGACTTAATTGCACATATATTCTTGGACTTAATTGATCCTTCCCCAAACTTTCTATACTTAATTGCATAACTTATACATTTGAGGGACTTAATTACAATTTGTACCATTTCATCAATTTCAAGAGATGAATCACGTTAAATGTTTCTTCATGCTTCCATTTCATTAACATCTTTCATTTTATACAAGATATACACACCATATTGCTTCCATTTTTTCACGATCAACCATCCAAAGAGGGAAAAGAGGATTTCATCCATATGAAGCTAATATTTCGGAGGAATTGAGAGTCTTGGAGCATCATCATCATCATCTCAACTTCATTTCATCTTCTAAGTTCTTCAAAGGAAGAGAGGGAAGTATACATGATTTCTTGAAATTTATATATGAAGCTAGGGTTAGGATTTGTATGAAATAGCTTGTGTTTTAGTTGTTAGAACCATGAATCCATGCTTTTCCCTTGAATTTCATGCCTAAATCTTGAAGATTATGGAGTGGTATGCTAGATTGGTATTTGAGCTTAAAATGATAATTGTGATGATCAAAGCATGAAATACATGGTTAGATTGGATTTTATTATATATTTAGTATGCTAGCATGTTCCTTTTATGAATTGTGTAGTTAGAGATTGAAATATGAGTGTTTATGGAGCTTCGTTGTTGAATTGGAGCGTCCCCTGTTTCGTCCCCTGTTCTTCTGCATAATGGGAATGGCCCTTCCCGTTCCCTTTGTATTTGGGGAACGGCCGTTCCCATAGTTTGAATAGTGTGCATGGCGGCAAGGACGGGAACGGCCCTTCCCGTTTTGGCTTGTAAGCCGGAACGACCGTTCCCATCTTCGGGAGTCACTTCGGGTAGCTGGGAACGGCCCTTCCCATTTTGAACTAGGGTCTGGAACGACCGTTCCCAGGCCTCTGGAAGTGCAGAAAATTTCTGCATACAATGGAGAATTCCATATCCTTTTTTTTACCTTTAATTAACCCTAATATGCTATTATATGATCACTAGCATGTCATAATATGAGTATATTATACTACATTGTTCATTGCATGCTATCTCGTTACTTGAACATGTCATGTGTTTTATCTGATAGTGTTATCATGTTATGGTCTAATGAGGGTACAATTGTTCTATTTCTTGCCCAGTGTACTCCAGAACGGAGATCGTGATCAATACGCGCGTTCATACATTCTTAAATTATCGTGTCACTCGCTAGCAAGCAAGTCAGGTCATGCCAAGCCATGCATGTACCGTGATTATCGTGTCATTGTCAAGATCATGCAAAGCAATTCGGCTATCGTGTACAAGCGTTCTCCTGGCCAGGTCCTCCTTAGTGAGGGCGCTAGGATGGTCTTCGGGCTGGTGGTTGTCCGTCCAACCACAGGAAGAACAAAGCCCTATCGTGTACCTGTGTTCTCCTGGCCAGGTCGTCCTTAGTGAGGGCGTTGGGCTGGTCTTTGGGCTGGTGGTTGTCCGTCCAACCACAGGAAGAACAAAGCCTTATCGTGTTATCGTGTTATCGTGAATGGTGAAGGCTCGCTACCTTCCCATTGTCGTGTTATCGTGATTGGACTGATGGAGGTTCTTGGAGTGATGGATGGAATGGGAATTGGAGTGATGGAGTGATTGGAGATTGCTGTGATTGGAGTGATGGTGTGTAATGGAGTGACGTGGTTATTCGTGAAATCAATATACATGCAATATTCGTACAGGTACATTCTAGGCGAGAATTGAGCTAAGTCGAGCCCCTGCAGTTCAGCCGCACGGTGCATCTGTTTATTTATCACTTCAAAGAAATTATTGTTAATGTTATTTGTTAGGTATTTAGGAGATGATAATGTATTGATATGTAAAGTCCAAATATACACTATTGGATAAATGATCGATAGTATATTATGCTTTCGCTTTGTTCTCTTGCGCGTATGAATTAGTCCCGTCTAGCTAGTTGATCTCTTTGCATTGTCACCCGTTCGCTGCACGTTGATTCATGTACGGACCACCCATTTTGTGTGTGGATCGACCTGTAGTGCGGGGGTGTGGCATCTCTACGTGTAGGGGTGCTACATCTTAAGTGGTATCAGAGCCCGGTTGCAAAACCGAGGTTTTAGTGTCGTGTCAAGTTTAGGTGAAGTGGCGTAGGGATTATTTGCTAATTCATGCATTGCATTTATTTACGACATTACATGCCCGCAAGTGAATCCGAGGATGGATTCTTTTGAAAGGGGGGAGAATTGTAATGCCCCAATTTCCGGCTTCCCAGGTACGCAAATTAATTGCCGAATATGGCTTAATTGTTATGTGTCCTTAATTGATCATTATTTTAAATTAGTGGACTTAATTCCACATATATTCTTGGACTTAATTGATCCTTCCCCAAACTTTCTACACTTAATTGCATAACTTATACATTTGAGGGACTTAATTACAATCTGTACCATTTCATCAATTTCAAGAGATGAATCACGTTAAATGTTTCTTCATGCTTCCATTTCATTAACATCTTTCATTTTATACAAGATATACACACCATATTGCTTCCATTTTTTCACGATCAACCATCCAAAGAGGGAAAAGAGGATTTCATCCATATGAAGCTAATATTTCGGAGGAATTGAGAGTCTTGGAGCATCATCATCATCATCTCAACTTCATTTCATCTTCTAAGTTCTTCAAAGGAAGAGAGGGAAGTATACATGATTTCTTGAAATTTATATATGAAGCTAGGGTTAGGATTTGTATGAAATAGCTTGTGTTTTAGTTGTTAGAACCATGAATCCATGCTTTTCCCTTGAATTTCATGCCTAAATCTTGAAGATTATGGAGTGGTATGCTAGATTGGTATTTGAGCTTAAAATGATAATTGTGATGATCAAAGCATGAAATACATGGTTAGATTGGATTTTATTGTATATTTAGTATGCTAGCATGTTCCTTTTATGAATTGTGTAGTTAGAGATTGAAATATGAGTGTTTATGGAGCTTCGTTGTTGAATTGGAGCATCCCCTGTTTCGTCCCCTGTTCTTCTGCATCTTCTGCATAATGGGAATGGCCCTTCCCGTTCCCTTTGTATTTGGGGAACGGCCGTTCCCATAGTTTGAATAGTGTGCATGGCGGCAAGGACGGGAACGGCCCTTCCCGTTTTGGCTTGTAAGCCGGAACGACCGTTCCCATCTTCGGGAGTCACTTCGGGTAGCTGGGAACGGCCCTTCCCATTTTGAACTAGGGTCTGGAACGACCGTTCCCAGGCCTCTGGAAGTGCAGAAAGTTTCTGCATACAATGGAGAATTCCATATCCTTTTTTTTACCTTTAATTAACCGTAATATGCTATTATATGATCAATAGCATGTCATAATTTGAGTATATTATACTACATTGTTCATTGCATGCTATCTCGTTACTTGAACATGTCATGTGTTTTATCTGATAGTGTTATCATGTTATGGTCTAATGAGGGTACAATTGTTCTATTTCTTGCCCAGTGTACTCCAGAACGGAGATCGTGATCAATACGCGCGTTCATACATTCTTGAATTGTCGTGTCACTCGCTAGCAAGCAAGTCAGGTCATGCCAAGCCATGCACGTACCGTGATTATCGTGTCATTGTCAAGATCATGCAAAGCAATTCGGCTATCGTGTACAAGCGTTCTCCTGGCCAGGTCCTCCTTAGTGAGGGCGCTGGGCTGGTCTTCGGGCTGGTAGTTGTCCGTCCAACCACAGGAAGAACAAAGCCCTATCGTGTACCTGTGTTCTCCTGGCCAGGTCGTCCTTAGTGAGGGTGCTGGGCTGGTCTTTGGGCTGGTGGTTGTCCATCAAACCACAGGAAGAACAAAGCCTTATCGTGTTATCGTGAATGGTGAAGGCTCGCTACCTTCCCATTGTTGTGTTATCGTGATTGGAGTGATGGAGGTTCTTGGAGTGATGGATGGAATGGGAATTGGAGTGATGGAGTGATTGGAGATTGGTGTGATTGGAGTGATGGTGTGTAATGGAGTGACGTGGTTATTCGTGAAATCAATATACATGCAATATTCGTGCAGGTACATTCTAGGCGAGAATCGAGCTAAGTCGAGCCCCTGCAGTTCAGCCGCACGGTGGATCTGTTTATTTATCACTTCAAAGAAATTATTGTTAATGTTATTTGTTAGGTATTTAGGAGATGATAATGTATTGATATGTAAAGTCCAAATATACATTATTGGATAAATGATCGATAGTATATTATGCTTTCGCTTTGTTCTATTGCACGTACGAATTAGTCCCGTCTAGCTAGTTGATCTCTTTGCATTGTCACCCGTTCGCTGCAGGTTGATTTATGTAAGGACCACCCATTTTGTGTGTGGATCGACCTGCAGTGCGGGGGTGCAGCATCTCTACGTGTAGGGGTGCTACATCTTAAGTGGTATCAGAGCCCGGTTGCAAAACCGAGGTTTTAGTGTCGTGTCAAGTTTAGGTCAAGTGGCGTAGGGATTATTTGCTAATTCATGCATTGCATTTATTTACTACATTACATGCCTGCAAGTGAATCCGAGGACGGATTCTTTTGAAAGGGGGGAGAATTGTAACGCCCCAATTTCCGGCTTCCCAGGTACGCGAATTAATTGCCGAATATGGCTTAATTTTTATGTGTCCTTAATTGATCATTATTTTAAATTAGTGGACTTAATTCCACATATATTCTTGGACTTAATTGATCCTTCCCCAAACTTTCTATACTTAATTGCATAACTTATACATTTGAGGGACTTAATTACAATTTGTACCATTTCATCAATTTCAAGAGATGAATCACCTTAAATGTTTCTTCATGCTTCCATTTCATTAACATCTTTCATTTTATACAAGATATACACACCATATTGCTTCCATTTTTTCACGATCAACCTCCAAAGAGGGAAAAGAGGATTTCATCCATATGAAGCTAATATTTCGGAGGAATTGAGAGTCTTGGAGCGTCATCATCATCATCCCAACTTCATTTCATCTTCTAAGTTCTTCAAAGGAAGAGAGGGAAGTATACATGATTTCTTGAAATTTATATATGAAGCTAGGGTTAGGATTTGTATGAAATAGCTTGTGTTTTAGTTGTTAGAACCATGAATCCATGTTTTTCCCTTGAATTTCATGCCTAAATCTTGAAGATTATGGAGTGGTATGCTAGATTGGTATTTGAGCTTAAAATGATAATTGTGATGATCAAAGCATGACATACATGGTTAGATTGGATCTTATTGTATATTTAGTATGCTAGCATGTTCCTTTTATGAATTGTGTAGTTAGAGATTGAAATATGAGTGTTTATGGAGCTTCGTTGTTGAATTGGAGCGTCCCCTATTTCATCCCCTGTTCTTCTGCATCTTCTGCATAATGGGAATGGCCCTTCCCGTTCCCTTTGTATTTGGGGAACGGCCGTTCCCATAGTTTGAATAGTGTGCATGGCGGCAAGGACGGGAACGGCCCTTCCCGTTTTGGCTTGTAAGCCGGAACGGCCATTCCCATCTTCGGGAGTCACTTCGGGTAGCTGGGAACGACCCTTCCCATTTTGAACTAGGGTCTGGAACGACCGTTCCCAGGCCTCTGGAAGTGCAGAAAGTTTCTGCATACAATGGAGAATTCCAGATCCTTTTTTTTTACCTTTAATTAACCCTAATATGCTATTATATGATCACTAGCATGTCATAATATGAGTATATTTTACTACATTGTTCATTGCATGCTATCTCGTTACTTGAACATGTCATGTGTTTTATCTGATAGTGTTATCATGTTATGGTCTAATGAGGGTACAATTGTTCTATTTCTTGCCCAGTGTACTCCAGAACGGAGATCGTGATCAATACGCGCGTTCATACATTCTTGAATTGTCGTGTCACTCGCTAGCAAGCAAGTCAGGTCATGCCAAGCCATGCACGTACCGTGATTATCGTGTCATTGTCAAGATCATGCAAAGCAATTCGGCTATCATGTACAAGCGTTCTCCTGGCCAGGTCCTCCTTAGTGAGGGCGCTGGGCTGGTCTTCGGGCTGGTGGTTGTCCGTCCAACCACAGGAAGAACAAAGCCCTATCGTGTACCTGTGTTCTCCTGGCCAGGTCGTCCTTAGTGAGGGCGCTGGGCTGGTCTTTGGGCTGGTGGTTGTCCGTCCAACCACAGGAAGAACAAAGCCTTATCGTGTTATCGTGAATGGTGAAGGCTCGCTACCTTCCCATTGTCGTGTTATCGTGATTGGAGTGATGGAGGTTCTTGGAGTGATGGATGGAATGGGAATTGGAGTGATGGAGTGATTGGAGATTTGTGTGATTGGAGTGATGGTGTGTAATGGAGTGACGTGGTTATTCGTGAAATCAATATACATGCAATATTCGTGCAGGTACATTCTAGGCGAGAATCGAGCTAAGTCGAGACCCTGCATTTCAGCCGCAAGGTGCATCTGTTTATTTATCACTTCCAAGAAATTATTGTTAATGTTATTTGTTAGGTATTTAGGAGATGATAATGTATTGATATGTAAAGTCCAAATATACATTATTGGATAAATGATCGATAGTATATTATGCTTTCGCTTTGTTCTCTTGCACGTATGAATTAGTCCCGTCTAGCTAGTTGATCTCTTTGCATTGTCACCCGTTCGCTGCAGGTTGATTCATGTACGGACCACCCATTTTGTGTGTGGATCGACCTGTAGTGCGGGGGTGTGGCATCTCTACGTGTAGGGGTGCTACATCTTAAGTGGTATCAGAGCCCGGTTGCAAAACCGAGGTTTTAGTGTCGTATCAAGTTTAGGTCAAGTGGCGTAGGGATTATTTGCTAATTTATGCATTGCATTTATTTACGACATTACATGCCCGCAAGTGAATCCAGGGACGGATTCTTTTGAAAGGGGGGAGAATTGTAACGCCCCAATTTCTGGCTTCCCAGGTACGCGAATTAATTGCCAAATATGGCTTAATTGTTATGTGTCCTTAATTGATCATTATTTTAAATTAGTGGACTTAATTCCACATATATTCTTGGACTTAATTGATCCTTCCCCAAACTTTCTATACTTAATTGCATAACTTATACATTTGAGGGACTTAATTGCAATTTGTACCATTTCATCCATTTCAAGAGATGAATCACGTTAAATGTTTCTTCATGCTTCCATTTCATTATCATCTTTCATTTTATACAAGATATACACACTATATTGCTTCCATTTTTTCACGATCAAACATCCAAAGAGGGAAAAGAGGATTTCATCCATATGAAGCTAATATATCGGAGGAATTGAGAGTCTTGGAGCATCATCATCATCATGTCAACTTCATTTCATCTTCTAGGTTCTTCAAAGGAAGAGAGGGAAGTATACATGATTTCTTGAAATTTATATATGAAGCTAGGGTTATGATTTGTATGAAATAACTTGTGTTTTAGTTGTTAGAAACATGAATCCATGCTTTTCCCTTGAATTTCATGCCTAAATCTTGAAGATTATGGAGTGGTGTGCTAGATTGGTATTTGAGCTTGAAATGATAATTGTGATGATCAAAGCATGAAATACATGGTTAGATTGGATTTTATTGTATATTTAGTATGCTATCATGTTCCTTTTATGAATTGTGTAGTTAGAGATTGAAATATGAGTGTTTATGGAGCTTTGTTGTTGAATTGGAGCATCCCCTGTTTCGTCCCCTGTTCTTCTGCATCTTCTGCATAATGGGAACGGCCCTTCCCGTCCCCTTTGTATTTGAGGAACGGCCGTTCCCATAGTTTGAATAGTGTGCATGGCGGCAAGGACGGGAACGACCCTTCCCGTTTTGGCTTGTAAGCCGGAACGGCCGTTCCCATCTTCGGGAGTCACTTCGGGTAGCTGGGAACGGCCCTTCCCATTTTGAACTAGGGTCTGGAAAGGCCGTTCCCAGGCCTCTGGAAGTGTAGAAAGTTTCTGCATAAAATGGAGAATTCAAAATCCTTTTCTTTACCTTTAATTAACCCTAATATGCTATTATATGATCACTAGCATGTCATAATATGAGTATATTATACTACATTGTTCATTGCATGCTATCTCGTTACTTGAACATGTCTTGTGTTTTATCTGATAGTGTTATCACGTTATGGTATAATGAGGGTACAATTGTTCTATTTCTTGCCCAGTGTACTCCAGAACGGAGATCGTGATCAATACACGCGTTCATACATTCTTGAATTGTCGTGTCACTCGCTAACAAGCAAGTCAGGTCATGCCAAGCCATGCACGTACCGTGATTATCGTGTCATTGTCAAGATCATGCAAAGCAATTCGGCTATCGTGTACAAGCGTTCTCCTGGCCAGGTCCTCCTTAGTGATGGCGCTGGGCTGGTCTTCGGGCTGGTGGTTGTCCGTCCAACCACAGGAAGAACAAAGCCCTATCGTGTACCTGTGTTCTCTTTGCCAGGTCGTCCTTAGTGAGGGCGCTGGGCTGGTCTTTGGGCTGGTGGTTGTCCGTCCAACCACAGGAAGAACAAAGCCTTATCGTGTTATCGTGAATGGTGAAGGCTCGCTACCTTCCCATTATCGTGTTATCGTGATTGGAGTGATGGAGGTTCTTGGAGTGATGGATGGAATGGGAATTGGAGTGATGGAGTGAATGGAGATTGGTGTGATTGGAGTGATGGTGTTTAATGGAGTGACGTGGTTATTCGTGAAATCAATATACATGCAATATTCGTGCAGGTACATTCTAGGTGAGAATCGAGCTAAGTCGAGCCCCTGCAATTCAGTTCCACGGTGCATCTGTTTATTTATCACTTCAAAGAAATTATTGTTCATGTTATTTGTTAGGTATTTCGGAGATGATAATGTATTGATGTGTAAAGTCCAAATATACATTATTGGATAAATGATCGATAGTATATTATGCTTCCGCTTTGTTCTATTGCACGTATGAATTAGTCCCATCTAGCTAGTTGATCTCTTTGCATTGTCACCCGTTCGCTGCAGGTTGATTCATGTACGGACCACCCATTTTGTGTGTGGATCGACCTGTAGTGCGGGGGTGTGGCATCTCTACGTGTAGGGGTGCTACATCTTAAGTGGTATCAGAGCCCGATTGCAAAACCGAGGTTTTAGTGTCGTGTCAAGTTTAGGTCAAGTGGCGTAGGGATTATTTGCTAATTTATGCATTGCATTTATTTACGACATTACATGCCTGCAAGTGAATCCGGGGCCGGATTCTTTTGAAAGGGGGGAGAATTGTAACGCCCCAATTTTCGGCTTCCCAGGTACGCGAATTAATTGCCAAATATGCCTTAATTGTTATATGTCCTTAATTGATCAATATTTTAAATTAGTGGACTTAATTGCACATATATTCTTGGACTTAATTGATCCTTCCCCAAACTTTCTATACTTAATTGCATAACTTATACATTTGAGGGACTTAATTGCAAATTTGTACCATTTCATCAATTTCAAGAGATGAATCACGTTAAATGTTTCTTCATGCTTCCATTTCATTATCATCTTTCATTTTATACAAGATATACACACTATATTGCTTCCATTTTTTCACGATCAACCATCCAAAGAGGGAAAAGAGGATTTCATCCATATGAAGCTAATATTTCGGAGGAATTGAGAGTCTTGGAGCATCATCATCATCATCTCAACTTCATTTCATCTTCTAAGTTCTTCAAAGGAAGAGAGGGAAGTATACATGATTTCATGAAATTTATATATGAAGCTAGGGTTAGGATTTGTATGAAATAGCTTGTGTTTTAGTTGTTAGAACCATGAATCCATGCTTTTCCCTTGAATTTCGTGCCTAAATCTTGAAGATTATGGAGTGGTATGCTAGATTGGTATTTGAGCTTGAAATGATAATTGTGATCATCATAGCATGAAATACATGGTTAGATTGGATTTTATTGTATATTTTGTATGCTAGCATGTTCCTTTTATGAATTATGTAGTTAGAGATTGAAATATGAGTGTTTATGGAGCTTTGTTGTTGAATTGGAGCATCCCCTGTTTCGTCCCCTGTTCTTCTGCATCTTCTGCATAATGGGAACGGCCCTTCCCGTTCCCTTTGTATTTGGGGAACGGCCGTTCCCATAGTTTGAATAGTGTGCATGGCGGCAAGGACGGGAACGACCCTTCCCGTTTTGGCTTGTAAGCCGGAACGGCCATTCCCATCTTCGGGAGTCACTTCGGGTAGCTGGGAACGGCCCTTCGCGTCTAGCTAGTTGATCTCTTTGCATTGTCACCCGTTCGCTGCAGGTTGATTCATGTACGAACCACCCATTTTGTGTGTGGATCGACCTGTAGTGCGTGGGTGTGGCATCTCTACGTGTAGGGGTGCTACACCCCCGCACCATAAGTCTAGCTCACACATGAAATGGGTAGTCCATATATGAACCAGACTCATGGCGAACGGGTGACAATAAAAAAAACGACACACTAGCTGGGCGGGACTAACCCTCAATTAAATACGATCATGCATAATCAATAAAACGGAAGCATGATATACATTCATGACTTTAACATCTCTCAAGGTCATTTCCATTATCTTCATATGTACAATATCAATTTCGAAAGACAAATCATAATATACAAGATTATCAAGATAATTCATATGCATCAATAATATATATGACATTATGCTAGACTCGAACTTAAAGACTTGACTCGATCCCGCCTAGCATGCCACCTGTAGACTTGAAAATGTGAGGGTGTCAGTCAACCGAAGATTGAGTGAGGGGTTTAAATAAATATAAGCGCAATTACCATGCAAGCTATAATCTCGGGTAAGTTTTCATTAAAGAGACAATATAAGTTCAAATATTATAGTAATCCTCGCCCGAGATTACAACTAATCAATTTAATAATTCAATCATTATCAATTCAATCTGTGGCCCGGCGAGTAAGGGTAATTCTCCAACCTTTACACCAACAGTGAACAATCAATATTTAGGTTTCAATTCAATGGTTATCATGCAAGTTATTACAGTGCACAGTTATCAATTTCATGAACTCCTTCTTCCTCCGGTGATGGTGGGATTGCAAGGCCCAACCATCCATGAACGGTGTACGTCGGGAACATGACTCCCACGCATGGGGATTTCTTCCTCCACCAAACCTCCTGGTGGATTTAGAGGTAATCCCAAAATTGGTGAGGATAGTGCAAGAGTTACCCGTCAGCCCTTGCTTCCTCGGTTGGCTCAATACACTACCCTCGGGCCCAAGTGAACATGCTTTACTCGCCAAAAATCAATCAATCATGATAAGTTCCATATGTCACGAGAAATCACTTGTAATCGATAAAGGTTTTGAGAAAGATATATACATATATATACATTTTGGCCGAAACATCACGTAGGGTTATACGGGTTCTATATATCTAGTAATTAAACCTCACCTTTACTTTACCAACCAAAAGAAGCAAGGAAACACCCTAAGGAGCGTGCTCCTTGTCACCGGGGAACGTGATCTTGAGATGAACTAGAAATGGTATGAAATGGCAAGATGATGAAGATCATGATGCTAGCTCCTCAAATCCTTCAAATCATGGCTTGGATGATGGTAAAATTCTTCCTTCCTTTCTTGAGGTGTAAATACCGATTTCTTGTGTGTGAAAGTGTGTGGAAGTTTGATGAAAATGTCATGATCAAGTATATGAGATGAATGTATACATACAATGTTATATCTCTTCCACTAACTATGATGAATCACCACAATTTGCAACTAAGTCCTTCTCTAAGTTAAATTCATGCAATTAAGTACCATCTCTACACAAAAGACCACTTAGCTCCAATCCATATTAGGCAATTAAGTCCATAAATTTACACAAAGAAGCAATAAATGTCATGTAATACAATTAAATCACTTACCTCATATAATTAACATAAATGACAATTCATATAAATGCATAGAAATGTGATGCATATAATATGATGAAACTTATAATAAATGAATGAAATAATTGAATTTAATCACATTAGTAATTAATTCACGTAGATTTCACGTTAAAAGAAATTTCACATAAGTTTATGAAAATAAAATGAATATAATGATATGAAAATTATAATAATAACACATAATGCATAAATGGAAAACCGAGGCATTACAGTCCGAGTCCAACAATGTATATAAGACCTTGTCACAGACATTCTTCTCTATGTGCATAACATCAAGATTGTGCCTCACTAGATTCGATTCCCAATACGGGAGATCGAAGAAAATACTCTTCTTCTTCCAATTATATGGTAATTTCTGGTCACCCACCTCTTCCCCAAATTTTTTTCAATATGCTTCACTTAATCAAATACCACAGATGCTTTCAAATATGGGGTTGCTTTTCAGTGCTCTTTAGTTCCATCAAACAAACTTTTGTCCCTCCGAGAAGGATGATCCTCAGGTAAGAATATACGATGACACATGTAACAAAACTTGCGAGATTTATCCAACCATACTGAATTTGTGAACTTATGACAAATTGGACATGCAAATTCTCCTTTGGAACTCCAACCTGATACAGCTTCATGGCCTGGAAAATCACTGATGGTCCAAAATAAAGCGGCGCACAATTGAAAGTTTTCCTTGGCTGATGCATCATAAGTAGTTATTCCCTCTTCCCACATTTCTTTTATTTCTGCAATAGCTAGCTGTAGAAATATATCGATGTTATTTCCCGGTCCAGATGACCCAGGTATAAGCAAGGACAACATCAAGTATGACTTTTTCATAGAGTCTCCAAGGGGAAAATTATACGGTATTAAGATCACTGGTCATGTACTATGATTGACATTCATAGTTCTAAATGGATTGAAACCATCTGTAGCCAAGCCCAACCTAACATTGCGAGGATCTTTTGCAAACTCTGGGTGAAGGAAGTCAAGAGTTTTCCAAGCCGGAGAATCTGCAGGATACCTCATTACTCCACCTTTGATGTGTTCTGTTTCATACCACGTCATAAGAGATGCCGTTTCCTTATTCATAAAAAGTCTTTGTAACCTTGGCTATAGCGGGAAGTGTCATACCATCTTCGCAGCAATCTTCGTGTAGCACCTAACCAGCACTACAACCCCGCACCGCAATACTCCCTGAGTGGAGGTTAGACCCAACACTCAGGAAATACTACGGCGAACGGTCAGGATAATATATGAATGGAGTATATGTCACAGTGCAGCGGAAGATAAAGAGATTCAACTTTACCAATAAACGGGGAGGATGACGTACAATGAGTAAGGATTATCATTATTGATCAAAGTAGTTCGCTAAAGAGTACAACAGGTTAACATGCAAGGACAAAGTATGAGATAGTTTGTTTCTACAGAGAGTAGGCTCAAGACAGTGTACTCTTAGGATCGGATCCCACCTATGGTTGTACTGCTTCAAGATACCTCTAGTTGTAGTTCATTGATTCCTGAAAATCATGCATTTTAAAATAAGCAAGAGGGTTAGTCAAAGTGACTAAGTGAAGGGGTGTAATAACTTATAGATATATGTATATGTATATATATTTATATGATCAAGAAGATCTTGATCAAAATATTGGCAATAGGATATAGCAAATAGGAAACGGTTCGTAATAATTGTTGAAATAGGGATAGGGGTAATTGGGAATCTTTGTAGAAATATGAACCGTCTGTAACAAGAACTTTAATGCCCGCAAGCTAGGCCCCATCCTTAACTCCTTAAATCATGATAAAATAGTAACGGCGTTGATCAAGACACCGATACTACAATAAAACCAAGAACAATATTAACTCTACTACTCCTTGATGTCAATAGGGAATCAAACCCTAGAGACCACGAACACGATTCGGGAGGCAGCTATCTCTCCCTCATCCCTTGGCGTGGAGAGAATTAGAAGATCCTGATAAACTTGATAAACTTGAAAGAAGATCCTGATAAACTTGAGCCCCCAAAGTTGAGCCAATTAGAAGATCCAGGAGAGAATTCTCGAAACAAAAGCCCTCGGACCATGTTCAGTTAATTTATCATGAATATGTCTACCTTACTCGGACCTAAAAATTAATTATATTATGGGAGTGTTTGCAAACTCTACTCCATAAAAAGAAGTTAAAGCTGTAAAAAAAATCACAGTAGTAAAAGCAATGAGTGTTCGGAAAAAAAATGATAAGTCGAAAAATAATTTGTAGAGAAAAGTAGATAATTAATTTTGACTTTTATAAAGTTACTAATTTACCCTGAAATACTATGAAGCATTTTTTAGTGGTATAATATGATTTAAGTATTATATTAAATATAAATTATTATAAACTACTATAATTTTGTATAAGATTATTCATAATTAATCAAACATAGAAAAGTAGATAATTACTTTTAACTTTTATAAAGTTACTAATTTACCCTGAAATACTTTGAAACATTTTTGAGTGGTACAATATGATTTAAGTATTATATGAAATATAAATTATTATAAACTATTATAATTTTGTATAAGATTATTAATAATTAAACAAACATGGAATTATTCTATATATACCTTTATTTATAAATTTTAAGAAAAAAGAAAAGGTGTAACAAACATCTGAACTCTAGAATTATATTATCTAAAAGGTTAATTTAGGAATATTAATATTTTAGTAAAGATATTATTGTCAAAACATAATTTTAAATAAATGCACAAAACCGTATAATCTATAAGCAGGATCCAAAAGCATGTCCTAGGCTGCTCAAAGATTCTAGTGTAACGCCCCAATTTTCGGAAGTTGAGGTAAGCACGCCACGTGTGGGTCTTCGGGAGTTTGGGGTTTTATTTAATTATTTCATTCTTCGACTTATCACCTTCATAACATATTATAAGCATTATACATTTTATGTATCTATATGAATTAGCATTATTGTGAATTTATGTATAATAAGTGATAATGTGTCTAATTGTATTATATGACTTTAATTGATCATTTCATAAATTTAGAGACCTAATTGCATAACATGAGTTGGGAGTTTTATGATTATTTGGTTAGGAATACAACTTGCTTGCATTCATTCAAATATTTGAGGGACTTTTATGTAAAATGTGATGATTCTTTTGAGTTAGTGGATGAATTTTTATATAACATATACATTGTATCTCTTGCATTTCATTCATGATATTTCATCCAACAATTACACACACACACACACACACCCCCTATAGTTCGATCAAACCACCAAGGGAGAAGGAGGGAACATTTCATCACAAATCAAGTTAGAGTTTGAAGGTTTTGCGGAGCTAGGAGAAGCATCATTAGCATACCATCATCTCCTTCCATCTTTCATTCATTTTAGAGGTATATCGTGAAGTTGTTGGAATTCTTGAATCTTGAGAGAAGGGTTTGATGTTTATATGATGAACTTTTGCTCATTTATAGTTAGAAGCATGTTTAAGGTCTTTGATCTTCATTATTTACTTGAAACATGAAGTTGTATGAAAGTTGGCTAACATGAGTTTTTATGGGGTTTTGGTACCAAATTCTTGATGATTTGATGCATATTTCTTGGGTTGATTGTTGTATAATTGTAGTATAAGGTGTATATGACATGTTTAATCATTTCTCATGGATTGAATTTGGTTTTATGGTTGTTTTTGCATGAGTTTGAACAGCCCCTGCCGCTGCCCTGTTTTTCGGGTAACGGATCCCGATCGGGATCCTTTTTCCACTAAAATAAGTCCCGGTCGGGATAACAAGGCAGTTAGTGTAAAACCCTTCCCGACCGGGATAGCTGTGTTGGGATTAATGCCCTGAAAATCCAATTATATTGTAAATATTTTGGATTAATAAAACTGAAATTAAAGCAAGTTATGAGTATTTTACAAATTTAATAATTAATGACGTGTGATGGTATTTTTATATGAAATGTATTTCATAGGAAAATACTTTAAATACCGGAAGTCACGTGTCATTAAAGTTCTAGTCAGTATGATAAGAAGATGTTCTTATCAAGACTATAATGTGTTATATAAGATGATTAGTCTTTCGTCATAGGGAAATGGAGTTTCCAATTATAAGACATTGATGATTTTCAATGAGATTGGAAGCATCGAACTGGACCACTGAGATTGTTCATTTTATACTGCTATCTAAAATGAACAAAATCTCGGAAGCATTAGACTCTTAATCCTGGCAGTGTTTCTACTTTAGGCATGTAGTGTTAATCATTGTGATGTACTCAGAAGTGAGGTCTCGGTAACGGGTGGCCAAAATACTTTGTACGTTCGGTAATTGCATGAAATGTGATAGAGATAAATATTGATCGAGGAATCTGTAGCCTTGCTGGAAGGTTAAAGATATCCCTGAAATAGATTTGCAAAGTTCAATTAAAACTTTGGCCAAAGTACTTCGTGTGTGCGTCACCGAAGTTGTATGTTGAATGTGTTTCACATACAGGGAATTTGAACTTAAGGCGAATCAAGAAATTTCAGATTGAAAGTGAAAAATAAATGATAGTAGTATTGATTTATTTTTCATGGATATATGTACAGAGGAGTAAAATGCAAAATTATTCTAGATCGAGAAATTCGTGAATAATTTAATTAATTTTAGAGTGCAACAATATTTATTTAGTGGAATTAAATATTGTTAAACGGTAATCAATTATTGTCATGGGATGATAATAGATTGACTCGTTTGGAGCTAAGATTAATTATTCCTGCAGGTCCCCCCGCAAGCCCCAACGAAGATCAAAGAGAAAATATTAAAAGGAGAGAGAGAAATAGTTTTTCAAAGAGTTTGAAAATAGCCAATGAATTTATTTTGAGAAAATAAATTAAATTCCAAAGAGTTGGAAATGTCCGAAATTTTATTTTGGAGAAAATAAAATTTTTCGAAAAAAAAAAGAAAAAAGTTTTTTGATGACGTGGCAGAAATGCTGACGTGCCAGGTGACGTGTCACGCCACGTCAGCGGGTCAGCGCCAAATGGTGCTGACTGGGCGCCACATGGCACGCCGCGTGGACGACCAGGATTGCGCCACGTCAGTGCGAAGGAGCGGCCCAGATTCGTTTTGGAAACGGGTCGGATGGTCCAAGTCAACCAGGGTCGAATCGGGTCAAAGGGGTAGGGTCGGACCTTACATGGATAGGGCCGGATCCGGACACGTGGCACAATCTGGTGCCATGACGCGTGGAATGCACGCGCCAGCACACAGCCGCCATGTGGTGGCGCGTGGGGGCGCGTGCGGCGCCTGATTGGCCCGTGCTCGGCGGCGGCTGGTTCGTCTCGACCTGCTCTTCCACGTGGCTTTCTTTGATTCGTGGTCTGAACTTAGAGCGCACGACTGAAATGCGGGAAAAACGTTTTTGCCCCTTAAAAACCTTGGAGTGCACCCAAATTAAAAGGCTTGGGCAGTACGTTTATTTCCTCAGAATTGGCAATCAGTCCTTATTTGAGGCCTATAAATAGGACATGCCTCCATTCAATTTATTCATGGAATTTCAGGAGTTAGGCAGCCATTTTACAAAGCCTTTCGGTTATCTCTCTCTATTCATTATTTAATTAATCCTTTTTATTAAGGATTAGTTAATTAATTAGGTGGTTATATAATTAATATATAATCCACTTAATTATTAGAAAATAGGGATTTTCAGGTTTTAGAAAAAAGGGTTTTTCTGAAAAATATTTTTTCAAAGTATTTAGCGAAATACTGCCGGAGCCCACACTCCAATTTCTTAATCGGGGATATTGCGGGGAAGCTCTGCCGGTTTCACGAGAAGATATCGAGGTGCTGGAAAAGTGCCGTTGATAGCCAAATTTGCAGTACGGTAATACCGTTATGCTGCCCAAATTGATATTTGCATATTATGATTATATGCTAGATGATTTAAAATTATGTTATCGATGCCTGTATATATTAGAGTTATGCTGCCCGATTTATTCCGCTGCTTTATTAAAATATTTTGAAAATATTTTGATAACGAGGTTATGGCGAAATTTTTTAAAATATTCCGCTGTACCGTCACTCTGCTTCGGGCCCGCCACAACACCAATAACTGGTATCAGAGCGGGGCTCTGATTGTATACTCGCATTGATAAAGCATAAGATGCATAATTTTAAATCTGATACTGTGCGCGTAAATTCTGTCTAAGAAGGCTGGGTTTTAAGTTGGACCGTTGTGACCCCTCCAGTGTTTCTGGGAGTTTGCGTGGAATGGTAATTTTCTGGGAATTGATTTCAATAATCTTCCTGGTTAATTACCGAATCAGTAAATATGATTTAAATTATGTGATAATTTAAAACATATTTATTTAAGGGACCATTAAAAATTTAAAGCGTGATAATTATGTGATAATTATTTGCAAGCATGCTTTTAAAAATGGCATGATAATATATGATATTATGTTGTTTTAATTATGCATGATTTATTTAATGTGATTAGATAAATAATATTTAATAGAGATTAAATACGATGCATAATTGGATTAATATTTTTTGGCTTAAATTAATAAAGAGTTATTAAAGCCTTAGAATATTATTATGATTATTTAATAATCCTAGTGGGAGCATATTAATTAGATTAATTACTTCCAAAATTAATAAGACGCCAAAAGTGATTATTTAATAATCAAAGATAATCCACAAATTTTATAAAATTCAAGTGGGAGCGAGATGAAAAGAGTTGGATTCTCACGGCCTCCATTACCCGTCTATAGTATAGTGGATATATACTACTTCCTTCGGCGGGTATGTATTCGCGGTATACAAGATTAGACTTCTTCGGATAGAATGAAATACGGGGAAAGTCAGCTCGACCACGCCTCCGTGGAGTGTCTGATCTACTCGTACGAATTTCTAGGTAATGGTATACGCTTGACTAAGTAATGTATTAACCTCCCTTCGGAGCTATGTTACATTCACTTAGAGGCTAAAGGTTAACGTGGTGGATTAACATAGTTTGGTAAGAGTTACCTAGATGGCATGTTAATTAAGATTAATTCTTACTTTTCTAAGCGGTTTTCGACCTCGCTTCCGGGGACTCAACTGCGGTTAGATAAGTCACCATTGCGTAAACCAAAAATGCTTACGTGGATTTCATTTATTGGTTAGACACAAAAGATGTCAAATACAGAATCATAACTTGCACCTTTTAAAATATTTCAGTTTTAAAACAATGACGACCGCTAGCCCGCTCCAATCGATCCTAAAGGAAAATAGGCTTGAAGGGTCTAACTATGCTGACTGGAAAATGAATCTTGACATCGTGTTTGGTCACGAGAATCTGAAACAAATGCTCATTGAACCTTGTCCGGGGGTACCGGAAACTACAGCCAATCAGGATATGAGAAATGCTTACGCCAATTGGATCAAGTCCAATGATTTGGCTAGGTCTTATATCCTGGCATCTGTCTCCAATGTTCTCAAGCATCAAATGCATGAGATGCCAACTGCTAGGAACATGATGGATCATCTCCATCAAATGTTTGGAGGACAGAATCGAGCCAACAGGCTCGAATTGATGCGGAGGCTGTTAGTTACCAAGATGTCTGAGGGATCACCTGTTCAGGATCATGTTATGAACATGATGGCTTGCCTGAACGAAATTGAAAGCCTTGGTGCTAAATTTGATGATCTCAGCAAACAGGATATGATCCTATGTTCTCTGCCAAAGTCGTTCGATACATTCAGGCAAAATTATTCTATGATCAAATTGGATTTTTCTCTGCCTGAATTGATGAACGAACTTAAAGTGGCAGAGGGAGTGATGAAAGCTAAGGGAACGGTTCTCCTGGCTCAGGCATCGACTTCCACGGCTGCAAAAGGCCAACAAGTGGAAAAAAGGAAAGGGAAAGATTCCCAGTCCCAAGAAAAAGGTTCAGAAGAAGAAAGGCAAACCCAGCAAGGGAAAATGTTTCCACTGCGGTGAAAATGGGCACTGGAAGAGGAATTGTCCAAAATACTTAGCAAGTCTTTCTACTAAGCCATCTGGACAAGGTATATTGATATCTTGTTTAATTGAATTATGTTTAGTTGGAAGTCCACCAGATTCCTGGTGTGTGGACTCGGGTTCAACTAATCATATTTGCAATTCGTTGCAGGGGTTCAAGCTAACCAGAAAGCTTGAAGATGGCGAGATGCAGCTACTGCTCGGGGATAATACAAGTATATATGTATTAGCAGTAGGGACTGTAAATTTCTATTTTGGTGATAGGGTTTTGGTACTAAAAGACATTCTGTATATACCGTGTGTTCGCAGATATCTGGTTTCTGTGAGTTGTTTAATAAATAATGGTTTCAATGTTTGTTTTGAACAAAATTTTACCATTAAGCAAAACAAAAAGTTTATTTGCTCTGGCACGGTATAAGATGGTCTTTTCTTGTTATGCCCCGATAAAAACCCTAATTCCGAACTTAACACTACTACTCTTGACTTACCATCCAAAAGAAAAACTCATATGCCTAGCGAGGCATACAAGTGGCATGATTAGTAAAATACTCCAAGCCGATGAGTCCTACAGACAGTGTGAGTGTCAACCTGACTCCTCTAAGGCTTGCTTGTGGGATCACGCCCTTAAGAAGGACCACCTTGTTTCATGGAGGTGCAAAGTGTATAATTGATACGTGCGTGATACATGAGGGTGCTTACTTCAATAAGTAAGTTCACCGAGGTGCCCCGTGTGCGAAGATTCCTAAATGGGAAAGGAAGTTTCTATTTCAGGAAATGGAAACTTCCAGATTAGTAAATATCTCACGAGTCATTGATGTGATTAATTGATCCTTAGACTTGAGGTTCCATGTCACTTTATAAGTTAACTCTGTAGTCTTAGGTATAAGCTTTAAAGGGTGTCGCCTTAGATAACTGATTCAAGGCTTATGTTGGGGTTGCACAAGTGACTCATGCAAGTGAATGAGAATCAAGAAAGGACCTACACTTGCATTTGCAAGGTGATCTCTTATTGTGTAAGTCATTCATATGCCATATGGAGTCCTTGACCAAGGCAATAGATCAAGACATCAAGAAAAGGGTTTCTTGGATTGAGATCAAATGGATATGAAATGCACTTAGCTTTAAGACCGGACTATTAGGGTTCTGATTATTCCCTTGCCCTAGATCTTGGTTGAGAGATAGTAAGTAGGAGGACTGTATCTCACATGAATCAATGACTTAAAGGTTCTGTCGAATCCGAACATTCCAATTCAGCTAGGGGTTAAACACCTGTTGCTAGACTATGGTCGTTTAATCTGTGGACTAATTAATTAATTAGTGAATTAATTAATTAGGGTCACTGCTAATTGAATTGAGAACCTAGAGGGTCACACACAACAACTTGGTTACATGAGTTGAGGCTTTAAAATGATTAAACGAGTTAATCGGGCCAAGAGGGTTCCACACGTGTGAAGCCACACGTGTGGGTCACGTGAGTGACACGTGTCCTTGTGACACGTGTCACACACGTGAATATATATATATATATATATATATATATTGTATATATATATTAAATAATTAATTTGTTAATTTTTTAATAGACTTTGGTTTAATTTTGAATTAAAAAGAAAGCCTTATTTTGGAGAAAAATAATCTAGTTAATTAATTACGAATTAATTAATTAGATAAAATAAGTTATTTATTTTAAATAAATAAAGTATAAAATTATCCAAAAATAGTTTGGATATTTTTAGCTCTCTTGAAAGTTGATTTGAATTAGAATTCAAAGTCAAAGTCAAAATTACTTGATGATCAACTAATAGGAGAGAGAGAGACCAAAATCCTAGCCCATTAAGGACTAGGAATTTCGGCACTCCCCTCTATATAAATAGGAGAGCTCGAGCTCCTTATGGAGCTAATTGGCAATTCTTTTGGTTCATGTGTTGAGCACCATCCTTTCTCCAAGATAAACAAAACCCTAGGTTAAGCCTAAACACTAACTAGAGAACTAGCATCCTTACTAGTTAGATTGTGATCAAGTTGGTGGACTATCTCTAGAGAGCTTCAAGTTAGAAGTTTGAAGATTTGAGCTTTACCAAGGAGAGGGGATCAAGCCGCGAGAAGAGTGTTCTTGGGTAGCTTGAAACGCTTCAAGAAAGAATAAAAGAAAAGTAAGTTTTCTATCTCTACGAATTTGGTTGCACGATTGCGAGTTCAAGATCCTTTTGTTGGAAAATTTTTTTAAATTCCGCTGCTTTCTGATTCGTGTTTTTCAACAAGTGGTATCAGAGCCACCTCGTTAATCGTGTTTCTAATTCGTCTCAATTAAACTGAATTTTGAGAAATTCTTGAATCTGAGTTACAGTTAGGTATTCTTGAACTTGTATCGTAATCTGAGCTTTTGAATCTGAGAGGTTTCCTGATAAATTGAGAAAATCGTTTTCTGAAAAAAGGTTTTATTTTAGATTTATCAAAATCGCGATTTTGATTCCCGAATCGAGACGAAAATTTTTCTGAAAATTTTGTACGGAAAAACGGTGCGGGACGACGAGGACCAAGCGAGTTTGTCGCTCGTCGTCGCCGCACGCCGACGGGTCCGGACGAGGCCGGAATAGCCTATGCGGGATCGCCCGCACACCCATGTGCGGGACTGCCTACACGCGTCTGCCCAGCCCTGTGCGGGACTGCCCGCACGCATCCGGAACAGCCTGTGCGGG
Organism: Lantana camara; assembly: GCA_037501455.1. NCBI lineage: Eukaryota > Viridiplantae > Streptophyta > Magnoliopsida > Lamiales > Verbenaceae > Lantana > Lantana camara. The sequence continues at coordinate 47,078,605 of CM074859.1, forward strand.
ATCGTCCGCACACCCCTGTGCGGGACTGCCCGCACGCGTCCGGAACAGCCTGTGCGGGATCGCCCGCACACTCCTGTGCGGGCACGCGTCTGCGCGGGGCTGTGCGGGATCGCCCGTACACCCCTGTGCGGGACTGCCCGCACACCCCTTTGCGGGATCACCCGCAAGCGTCCGCCCATTCTGTGCGATCTCCCGCACGCTTGCGGGCGGATGTGACGCGATGCGACTTTTCGTGTTTTTTGCTCAAATTTTATTTTAAAATTATTTAAAAAAAAAAATTCTGAAAAATTTTAATTTTGAAATAAAATTATAATTTGGTAATTTCGGGAATCAAAGTCAATTTTAATTTTTCAGGAAAAGTATAATTATTGTTTTTGAAATAATGATTTTAATAAAATTGTTAATTTTTGAATTAACTTGAATTTCATCAGATTCTAGCTTTTGATTTTTGAAATTATTCTTGAACAAGAAACTGTTTTTCAGATTACTTTGAGTTAGTCAAACTTAAAGTTAAAGGAATTTTAAATTTATTGGCTAAATTTAAATTCTCGCAAAAGCATATTAGGTGATCATGGGTGTAGACTTATGTATGGTTTTAATTTATGCACATGGACGGTTTAAATTGGGGTTGGAGCCCTATAGTTGCGTTTTTCAATTGAGGTTGGAGCCTCACTTATGTGCGTACTGTTATGTGATTTATTATGTGGCTTTCCATATTACTGTTTTTGAGGCCGGGGTATGCCCCGTGTATTTGTCTAAGGCCAATATGAAGATTGAGCCTTATTACTTTATGTCTTTTTCTTTTTATTGTAATTTGAGAGTAGAGATAGGTGGTGAGGTTTTATTTTCATTTTGGAGACAATGCACCCATGGAGTAAGATGGACCACATTCAAGTAACAAGGTGTTCATAAGTGAAGACCCCTCAAAATGTTAGGGAGGGGAATCTCAATTGTAAAAATGTAATAGAGTTATGGCTCGTATTTTGTTACCGCTTTCCCTTATGTGATTTAAACTGTTTATGTGGCATGTATGTTAGAACTTGTGATTGTGGAGTGGCTCCCACATATCACGCATAAGATAGGTAGAACCCATGATCATTACATGTTAGTATCACGCTAGGACATGTTATCTGTTTATGTGCTTGTTTGAAATGCATTTAAGTTGTACTTGCATTAATCAAGACTAATTAAATTGGATAACATATATGTTGGTGAGGTCGAACCGAATAACTCTTCGGTTGATTCGAAAAATTCCCATTAAATATTAAGCTCATTTCGAATAATAGGTATTTAATTCGAGATGCAAATTTTGAATTAAATTCCTAGCATTACATCAATTGGTTTTAAGTTTAGTAAGTGAAGCTAGTTATTGTCTGCGAGTCGTGGGATAGCTAGTGGAGCTTATTAGTTCTTAGTTACCTAATTGATCATTTTAAATGATCAATATTTCGTGGTCAATTTTGGCAAGGGCGATGTCCGCGAGTCGTGGGTCGTTCGAACTAAGTTTTGATCATGATCTTATGATTGATGGGTCTAGCTTAACGCCTAAGTAAATATGGATGTCGCACGAATCGTGGGTCCATATTGAAAGATAGGTGATGCAAAAACAATTACTAAGAGTTCTAAAGGTGTTAGAATTGGTAAGTTGTATTTACCTAGGATTTTAGTTAGAATGTCCGCGAGTCGTGGGTTCGAGGTAAAATGCTTAGGATCTTAGTACCCGTTGAGAAACGTGTTCCTCTTAGATCTTTGGGAATTATAGATCTTTGAAAAACAGTGGGAGCTACATTAGATTAAAGACCTTATCTTATGTATATCGTTATTATTCAGCATGCTCACCTAGTTCTCTGCTTAACATTTAGGTTGTAGTTCTGTGATTCTCTACAATATGAAATGCAAACCCATTCGTATCCATCCTTAAGTCAAACAAGTTGACTAAGTCCTAACTAACTCTAAAATGGCTTCGGATCCTAAAATTCATTTTAGAATTCGAAAAGAGAAATTGTTCCCTATAAGGCGAGATTTTCATTTACTTGAAAATTCGACCCGGGCCAAAAGAGAAGCAACCTGAGGTGAATGGATTTTTCCAAACCACTTAAGAGCAATTGAACCATCTCATAAAAATGTTACAAGATATAACATTATAGAATTATTCAATATTCCAAATGTGGAAACAAGTGCACACGAACAAGGTCTAAAGATCTTATTTGAAGATCTTATGGTCTCGATCATCAACTGAGAAAAGAGTTCTCAATGCACTGATTGCTTACATTGCTTCCACCATCATTAAAACCCTTTATGCTCAACTAGAATGATGCTAATGTAGCGTAGTTAATCATTTAGTTGATAATAGTTTAAAGCATCCTTAAGAAGGAATAAAAGGTTGTGATGGTTAATTCTTCTTCTAAACTCACTAAGTTAAAGGCTTAAAGGCCTAAAGAAGAAGAAACCCTTAAGAGCCCATTAGAGGGTCATGTAAGGGGTACGCCCAAAAGACACTAGAGATCAAATAGGACGTTTGCTTCTACGGTAGCAAATAAGGACTTTGAAAGGGAACTGCAAAGAGTATGAGTACTCTGAAATGTTACCTCGTTTAGTAATTCTACTAGGAATAGAATTCACAAGTCTTGAGTTGATTCTGCATAATCTGTTATACAAAGACTCACAACACTAATGTTCTGAACATACAACGAGATAACAAAAGTAAGTGAGATGACAAAGCTTCGAATTACTTTGGAACGTTGAGACATAAAAGGATTAGCAAGTTTGACATCTTAGGATCGTTTTTCAAAAATGAACCTAGAGAGTTAACTTCCTATGAATCCTATCTTAAAGGGAAACGTTACCGAAACATGGTTTAGGTGAAACGTGGAACGTGCCAAAAATTCTAGTGGATTTCGATCCATGCTGATGAGTGTAAGATGCTTAATGTAAGCACTAGATACAATCGTCAGTTTAATCATTATGAATGAATGTACTTGTTGAAGTACAAATTCGAAACTTATATGAAATTCTTAGAATTTCAAAAGGAAGTTAGGAACCGAAGTAGTCATAATTTATAGGTAAATCGATATGATCGAGATAGCCAATATCTTAGCAACTAATTCCTTAGTCATCTTAGAGATAAAAGGATTATCTCTCAGTAAACTAATTCGAGAACACCTTAGTGTTTCCGAATGAGGGAATTAAACCTAATAGGATATGGTTCATTCCATAGTAAGCTTTACCGACTTATAATCATTCTAGGAATAAACTCCTAGAATATGCAGTTCGAGATTTTGAATTTAGTACCTTCCAAAATCAGTCCTTTAGTTGCACTATGCAATGTGGCATATTAAATTCCCTAATTATTCTTATCCAATAATTTAATGGAATCCTCTTAAGTAAATAGGATAGTGGGAGATAAGCTTGAAACGAGTTCAAGTTTATATAACAATATAGGATATCGTTTCTGTGATTCCCTTGGACAAAAGTTGTTTTTCTCAAGGAATGTACCTTTCTTAAGGAATCATTCCTATAGAAAAAGAAAGGCAAGTAAGCAGACCTCAAAGAAATTTGAGAATAAATATCTACGCCACATATAGAAGAAACGAGCCCATCTGATAAAACTTAGCCAAATTTTAGAGTATGTACACGTGTGAAACCCTTCTCTTAAGACGCGTTTAGAACGTGTTCCAAGATAGCAAAGGAATTACTTGAAGAGGAGACACTGTCAGATTTGGAATCTGAGTAGTGTAAGCAAGCCTTGAAATCCAATATGGATTCCATATACTCAAACCAAGTTTTGACCTTGGTTGATCCAACTGACAGGATCAAGCTCGTGGAGCTTCGAGTGAATGAAAGCATTACAACCTTCTTGACGATTGAAATGCAAAAGTCCATTTGGATTGTGTTTGCCACATCCACATATTCTGACTATGAGATATGATAAATGAATATGAGAACTATCTTGTTCAATATGAGATTGCAAGAGACTGAAATAAGGTATTTCTATAAATCTCATATTTAGTGGGAGTATGCATAAGGTATGCAAATCCCTAAAGTCAATCTGTGGATTGATAAAGGCTTCTAGGAGTTAGACAATTCGATTCTATAGGATAGTCAAATCGTTTGACACAGATGGAAGTCGAATAAGTCTCAAAAGTGTACATATGATAATTAGTGATGTAAGAGTCAATTTTGGTTCTTTAGAAGACGATGTCCTTTTCATTAGGAATGTCAAAGATAAAGTGAAAGTTACCAATTCTTGTTTAAGAAACAATTTGACATGAAAGATCTAAGTGATTATCCTAAATTCTCGACATTGAGATCTATGGAAGATAGATCTAAGAGAATAAAAGGATTATCACAAAAGAGTGCATAAACAAAGGTACTAAAAGGAGTTTAGTATGGACAATGGAATATCTCTTTTGAAGAGTATGTGTCCTAAGATAACTTTAAGAATGTTAGAATGTCCGAAATCCCTTTAAGTGAAAGGGTGCATAATGTATGAAAAGTTATGTACTAAATTAGATATGGCGCAACACTAAGCGTAGTAGGCCGAATCTAATATGACCTCAGAGAAGGTCATTAGATCTCTGTAAAGGATGTCCTCAGAGTACTTGAGAAGAAATGAGGATATGTATTAGTTTACAGAGCCCAAAAGATCTTATCATTGAAAGGATATTTTGATGTAATTGTTGCATCAAACATAGATGATTGTAAATCATTGAAAGGATGCAATTTTTTTTTTGCCTCAATGGCAAAGCAACGTGTTGGAAACATTCCAAGGACGGACATTACAAAACTCGACTATCGTAGTTGAGAACTTAGTCGTATTATATAACGCTAAGTTAAGTGTTTGGGTAAGAAACTCCATCTAACTGGTTAGATGAAGTTCCTAGCATGAAACAACTCCTTTATCATATTGTATGATAAAATGGATGGTTGCTCAAGTAAGAGAACCAAGACCTCACCAAGAGACTGAACACGTGATTACGAATCACTTTATAAGGAAAAGGTGTTTCCTAAGAGATGTGTAAACAAGAGGGTCACATCAGCAGAGAATATAGCAGATCCACTTTGGAAACGCCCAAAATCAATAGGCTCTCAAAGTACATCTTGAGAAGATGGGACTTAGAGTACCTAAATGGCTTTTACGGGCAAGTGGGAGATTGTTAGGAATAGTGCCCTAGAAAGCCGATTCGATGTAATCTGCTTTGGGACTTTTCTTATATCACAGACAATCTTTGAATAATATACGATTGATTACAATCATAGGCAAACACTTCTTTATATGCTCTTGTTTGGTATGCGTTTACTTTAGCTGTGCATGTATTAGAACTCCCCTAATCCTGATGACTTTAGGACTCTACCATTTAGGTGAAATGGTTCATGAAATGAGCCCTATTTCACATAAGTCATGATTAGTAAAATACTCCAAGCCGATGAGTCCTACAGACAGTGCGAGTGTCAACCTGACTCCTCTAAGGCTTGCTTGTGGGATCACGCCCTTAAGAAGGACCACCTTGTTTCATGGAGGTGCAAAGTTTATAGTTGATACGTGCGTGATACATGAGGGTGCTTACTTCAATAAGTAAGTTCACTGAGGTGCCCCGTGTGAGAAGATTCCTAAATGGCAAAGGAAGTTTCTATTTCAGGAAATGGAAACTTCAAGATTAGTAAATATCTCACGAGTCATTGATGTGATTAATTGATCCTTAGACTTGAGGTTCCATGTCACTTTAAAAGTTCACTCTGTAGTCTTAGGTATAAGCTTTAAAGGTTGTCGCCTTAGACAACTGATTCAAGGCTTATGTTGGGGCTGCACAAGTGACTCATGAAAGTGAATGAGAATCAAGAAAGGACCTACACTTGCCTTTTCAAGGTGATCTCTTATTGTGTAAGTCATTCATATGCCATATGGAGTCCTTGGCCAAGGCAATAGATCAAGACATCAAGAAAAGGGTTTCTTGGATTGAGATCAAATGGATATGAAATGCACTTAGCTTTAAGACCGGATTATTAGGGTTCTGATTATTCCCTTGCCCTAGATCTTGGTTGAGAGATAGTAAGTAGGAGGACTGTATCTCACATGAATCAATGACTTAAAGGTTCTGTCGAATCCGAACATTCCAATTCAGCTAGGGGTTAAACACCTGTTGCGAGACTATGGTCATTTAATCTGTGGACTAATTAATTAATTAGTGAATTAATTAATTAGGGTCACTGCTAATTGAATTGAGAACCTAGAGGGTCACACACAACAACTTGGTTACATGAGTTGAGGCTTTAAAATGATTAAACGAGTTAATCGGGCCAAGAGGGTTCCACACGTGTGAAGCCACACGTGTGGGTCGTATATATATATTGTATATATATATTAAATAATTAATTTGTTAATTATTTAATAGACTTTGGTTTACTTCTGAAATAAAAAGAAAGTCTTATTTTGGAGAAAAATAATCTAGTTAATTAATTACGAATTAATTAATTAGATAAAATAAGTTATTTATTTTAAATAAATAAAGTATAAAATTATCCAAAAATAGTTTGGATATTTTTAGCTCTCTTGAAAGTTGATTTGAATTAGAATTCAAAGTCAAAGTCAAAATTACTTGATGATCAAGTAATAGGAGAGAGAGAGACCAAAATCCTAGCCCATTAAGGACTAGGAATTTCGGCACTCCCCTGTATATAAATAGGAGAGCTCGAGCTCCTTATGGAGCTAATTGGCAATTCTTTTGGTTCATGTGTTGAACACCATCCTTTCTCCAAGATAAACAAAACCCTAGGTTAAGCCTAAACACTAACTAGAGAACTAGCATCCTTACTAGTTAGATTGTGATCAAGTTGGTGGACTATCTCTAGAGAGCTTCAAGTTAGAAGTTTGAAGATTCGAGCTTTACCAAGGAGAGGGGATCAAGCCGCGAGAAGAGCGTTCTTAGGTGGCTTGAAACGCTTCAAGAAAGAATAAAAGAAAAGTAAGTTTTCTATCTCTACGAATTTGGTTGCACGATTGCGAGTTCAAGATCCTTTTGTTGGAAAATTTTTTTAAATTTCGCTACTTTCTGATTCGTGTTTTCCAACAGTTTAAGTAGATATTAGCGCAAATAACATGCAAGTCGTAATCTCGGGTAAGGTTTTACTAGAAGAAACAAAATAAGTTCAATAATAGAAAAGATCTCGCCCGAGACTACAACTAATCTATTTAACAACTCAATAAATTAACAAATCAATCCGTGGCACGGCGAGTGAGGGCAATTCTCCAACCTTTCCCCAACAGTGTACAATAATTCAATTATTAAGTGATTAGGTGATCAAGCAATCAATTACAGTGCACAATTAGCAGTTTCAATACCCTTCTTCCTCCGGGTGATGGTGGGATTGCAAGGCCCCACCACCCAATCAATCTGGGCATAGGGTTCATGAGTCCCTACGCCCGGTGGGCTCCTTCCTCCACCAAACCTCCTGGTGGATTCAGGGGTGACCCCAACAATAGGTGAGGATAGTGCAAGAGATCACCGTCGGCCCGATGCCTTCCCGAATTTCTCAATAAACTACCCTCGGGCCCAAAGTGAACATGCTTTACTCGCCCAATCAATCAATCAATCACAATAAGTTCAATTTGTTACGAGAAATCATTTGCAATCAATAAAGATTTTGAGAAACATATATATATACATTTTGGCCGAAAGATCACATAGGGTTGTAAGGGTTCTATATATCTAGAAATTAAACCTCACCTATGCCGAAAAAATAATAAGGATATGGCTATAGAGCTTGTTCCTTGTCAACGGGAAGACAATCTGTGTAAAAAGGCACAAGTGTTCATGAGAACGACTCGTATGAACCATTTAAGACGCATGGCAAAGTCATGATCAATATGTCATGCAATAACAACTAAGGAATGTCAAATAAAAGAATAATTATCACTAAACCAAGTATATATCTCATATAATGCACATACGGGAGCCAAAGAAGTGAAAGGAATGCAAGAAGAGAGGGTTTGGTCATGTTTGGCAACAATGGATAATTTTCGGAAATGCGCACACTGAGGAAAAACTAGAATATCTTAAATTCTAGGAGTGGGAATTGAGTTTTGTTTGTTGTGAATGAAACTAGACAAGTATGCCTTTAAAATGATATATAGCTCGTTTTCTAGTTCAAAGCGAGGAGGAAATGGCGGAAGCTTGAAGTTAAGCTAGTGCAGTTTGTCGGGAAAATAGCGATACCTAAAAGAATGGATTATATCTCACAAACTAGAAACTATATTGAGGTGATTGTAATTATAGTTTGTTCTAGACTTCAAGATCTTTCCGTTGGTTCAAGAATCAGATCAATCGGAGTTCGTTTGAGGGGTAAACGGAACAAAACAAACCCAGTCTGAAAATAGGGAAAGATCCACGGCCGTGGATTTCTCCATGTACAAAAATCCACGCCCGTGGATTCTCTATGCCGAAAAACCAAGTTTTCTGGACTCAAATCCACGACCGTGGACAAAAATCCACGCCCAGGGATCATGTTACAGCAGCAATACGAAAGGAAAACAGCGGAAGGTTCGAAATTTGGCTCCCAAATCAATACAACACCAAACCAAGGCAATTAAATCACTCCAAACCAACCTATATCATGCATATAACTCATATATATCAATTAGGCATCATATAATCCATGGAAACATGTATGGATCATCAAGAATTCATCGAATAAACCCATATATATCATGGCTTCTAAATCTCAAATATTCCATGAATTCATGCAAGCTTTCAAGTTCCATGCTACTAATCATACTTCTAACCCCAAATAATCAAGGAATCACATCAAGATTCTCAAACCCTACTTCAATCATGGATTCACGAAATCAATCAAATTCTCATAATACCTTAAAATGGAAGAAAGAATACAAAGAAATGAAGGAATGATGATGATGCTTCACTTATGCAAATCCTCCTTGAATTCTAGGTTGGAATATGATGAAATCCCTCTTCCTCCTTCCTTGGTGTTTTGATCGGTTTTTAGTGTGTGAGTATGTGTGCTCTTGATGAAAATATGAGGAATGTAAGGCTAGAGATGATATGTACATGTTATATTATAAAAACCTCCACTATAATGCATGAATCACCCTTTTTTGCAATTAAGTCCCTCAAATATTTAAACTAATGCAAACAAGTTTCATTCCATGGAAAATGATCAAGTAAGGTCATATATGAACAATTACTCGCATTATCAATTAATTTATATAAATCTCATATTAACAATAATTTCATATAAGTTTATGAAAACTTAATCCATATAATGTTATGAAAATTATAATTTAACATATAATGATTGAATCAAAAAATCGGGGCGTTACATAACAATTGGAAACTTTCATGATTGTACACTTTTGGAGAAAGGTTGGAGAAAGCCCTCACTCACCCGGCCACGGATTAAATTGATAATTGATTGTATTGTTAAATTAGATTAATTGTAGCCTCGGGCGAGAATTTATTCTATTTTGAACTTATATTATTTTCTCGTATAAAAACTTACCCGAGACTATGATATACATGGTAACTGCGCTTTTAAATTATAAACCCCTCACTCAGTCTTTCATAGACTGACACCTCACAATTTCAGTTTTGTAGGTTGAGTGCTAGGCGGGTCTTGAGCCTTTACTTTGAGTCTAGCACTTGTTAGTTCATGTTCTTGCGTTGTATTGATGCATATATGTATTATCTTGATTTTTTGATACTTACGGTTTGAGCTTTTCGAAATATTGTATATGTAAGGATAAATGAGTATATAGTGAAATGAATGTATGTACATTATGCTTCCGTTATGGATTAATGCATGTTGTAATTTGAGGGCTAGTCCCCCCTAGCTTTAGAGTTGTTTTTTTTTATTATTGTCTCCCGTTCGCTATAGGCTTGATTCATGTATGGGTAATCTTTCCATATGTGGATTGAACTATAGTGCGGGGGATGTGGCTACCTAGCGTTCCGGGTGCTACATCCCAAGGTGGTATCAGAGCCCGGTTGCAAAACCACAGTTCTCGTGTCGGGTCTTGTGAGTCTAAGTCGCACGACATAGGGTTATTTGATAATGTGAGAGTCTTGCACTCTATTTGAACCTATTTGAATTACTTGGCTTATATGATTACGTGGTTTATTCGCATTGTGTGTTTTAATTACACTCATTTGCACTTGTTAATCAAACATGCATGTACAGTGTTTGATTTTCAGGATGCCTCGTGGAAGACCTCGTAGAGAGCATTCTCCAGGTCATAGGCACCACCGCCATGAGCATTCTCCTCCACCTCCACCCCCTCAAGCTCAGCCCCAGGACTTTTTGAACTCTATGGTACAGCTTATAGATCAGAGGTTGCGAAATTATGTGCCTCCGACACCACCAGCTCCTCCACCACCACCACCTGTACCTATTTCAGCTATACTACGGGAATTCCAGAACCAACATCCACCAAGGTTCTTCAAGGGAAACGATATCCAAGCCGAGCAATGGCTTAAAATGGTTGAACGGGTATGGGAACTCATTCCTCGTGAGTCCCGAGAGAAGGCTAGATGTACCCTAACATTGATTCAAGGGGAAGCTTACTCTTGGTGGGAAAGCACCAAGATCATCTTGGATGCCGCCGAGGAAGTAGTTACATGTGAGGTTTTCATGAAGGAATCTAACAATAAGTTTATTCCTCCCTCATCTCACACTAGAAGGCTTAAGGAATTTACGGAGCTTACGGAATCTAACAATAAGTTTATTCCTCCCTCCCTCGTGAGTATATAGCTGAGTTCGAGAGATTGTCTAAGCATGCACCTAACATCGCAAGCGAAGATTTCCATAAGGCTATGCAACTCATGCAAGGTTTGAGGCCGGACATTCAAGCGGTGATTGAAGCGGTCAACATGAGTACATGGAAGAAGGCTACTACCAAAGCTCTCAAAGTTGAAGATTCAGTTAATGCTAGGAGATCCTCATACAGATCGGGATAAGGTTCGGCTTCGGGATCAAGGTTAAATTATAATTCTGGGAAAAGGCCGATGGTTTATGATACAACTCCTGCACAACCCAAGGGTCCCGGGAAGAAACCCAAACCACAAGTGCCACAAGGACCAATCCAGAAAGCTACCCGTACTGCACCTGCTGTGCCACCACCCATCGGGAAGTCGGGTTGCTCCTTTTGTGGATGGCCTACCCATACTTATGAGAATTATCGACATCGTTTGGGCCTTTGCTTGATTTATGGGAGTCCCGATCACATGTTAGACGGGTGTCCAGATAGAAACGATCCACCACTTGGGGGTCAGAGGCCGCTCGTCAGAGCTCGAGCTTATGCCTTGGAAGGCGAGGAAGGGGATGCAGATGTAGATCCTGCCGCTGTTGTTGAAGGTACCATTTGCATTCATGGCACAAACATACACACTTTGTTTGATCCAGGAGCTACTCACTCCTTCATTTCTTGCGATGTTTCTATTAAATTGCCTCTATGTGTTATTTATTCTGATGCATGTTACTTGGTTAGTACTCCTTTTGGTGGTAGTGTAAAATCTAACCCGGTTTTTTGAGAGGTGCCGCTGAGTATTGAGGGTCGTCTTTTCTCAACGGATTTCATTGAATTACCTATGTCTCGGTATGGATCTATCTTGGGTATGGACTGGCTCTACAAGCATTGCGCCACCATTGATTGTCGGGCTAAGAGAGTTCAGTTGGGCTCAGAAGTGGTTACGGGTTGGAGTTCTAAGTCAGTGCCTTTGTTATCATTCTCCGAAGCTCAGAAATGGGTTCGAGATGGGGCTATGGGATTCATAGCTCATATTCTGAATCAGCCTAAGGATCAGATGACATTGGAAGAAACTGAAGTAGTAAAAGAGTTTCCCGAGGTGTTCCCAGAAAAGTTGGATTCGTTGCCACCGGAGAGGGAGATAGAGTTTGTTATTGATTTATATCCAGTTGCCGAGCCTTATTCTAAAACTCCATATAGGATGGCTCCGACGGAATTGAAAGAATTGAAAGTTCAGTTAGATGGTCTTTTGGAAGTTGGGTATATAAGACCGAGTTCGTCGCCGTGGGGTGCTCCAGTTTTATTTGTGAAGAAGAAGGATGGTACTCTACGGATGTGCATTGATTACCAGGAATTGAATAGGATTACCATTAAGAATAAATATCCACTTCCACATATTGAAGAGTTGTTTGACATACTTTAAGGATCCAAAGTTTATTCGAAGCTTGACTTGAGACAGGGTTATTATCAACTAAGGATCCGAGCCGAGGATATTCCGAAGATAGGCTTCAAATACGAGATACGGGCATTATGAATTTGTGGTTATGCCCTTTGGATTGATGAATGCTCCCGCCGCTTTCACGGATATGATGCATAGGATTTTTCGGCCATTTCTTGATAAGTTCGTTGTAATCTTTATTGATGACATTCTGGTTTTCTCAAAGTTGGCTGAGGAACATGCAAGACATCTTAAGTTGGTCTTGAAGACATTGAAAGAGCATCAATTATTCGCGAAGTTTAGTAAATGCAAATTTTGGATTGACCGGGTTTCTTTCTTGGGTCAAATAATCTCGGGTAATGGATTAGAAGTCGATTCTTCGAAAATTGAGGCCGTTTTAAATTGGGAGAAACCAAAGAATGCGTCCGAGATTAGAAGTTTCTTGGGATTGGCGGGATATTATAGAAGGTTTGTGCAAGATTTATCGAAGATCGCCGCTCCTTTGACGCGATTAACAAAGAATGATGTGAAATACGTGTGGGATGATAAGTGAGAGAAGAGCTTTAAGGCTTTGAAGGAGAAATTGGTTTCAACTCCGGTGTTAACTCTTCTGGAGGGTCCTGAAGGATACTCAATGTATACGGATGCATCTAAAGAAGGTTTGGGGTGTGTTCTAACTCAGAATGGTAAAGTTATTGCTTATGCTTCCCGGAAGTTGAAGGAGTATGAAAAGAACTACCCAACACATGATATTGAGCTTGCCGCAGAGGTTTTCGCACTCGGGAAATGGAGGCATTATTTGTATGGAGTGTCATTCGAGATCTTCACCTATCATAAGAGCCTTCAATATCTTTTCACATAAAAGGATCTTAATATGAGGCAAAGAAGATGGATGGAACGACTAGACGATTATGATTGTGTTATAGAGTATCATCCCGGGAAAGCTAATATAGTTGCTGACGCTTTAAGTAGGAAAGTGGGTGTTTCGAACTTGGAGGTTGGCGAGAGTAAGGAGTTGAGCCTATTGTGATTAGAGTTCGGGTTGCTGATATCTCCATCCAACCGGAGTTAAAGTACAAAATGTTTGAGGCTCAAAATACGGATCCGGAAGTGCAGAAGTTGGTTTCTAAGGCAAAAGAGGATCCGGAAAGTCTATTCAGGTTCGATGAAACTGGTCTTCTTCATTTCAAGAACCGAGTGCTAGTACCCGAGGAATTGAAAAGGGTCTTGCTCGAGGAAGCTCACAAGTCGGTGTATTCAGTCCATCCCGGAGGGAATAAAATGTAAAAGGATTTAAAGCAATACTATTGGTAGCATGGACTAAAGAAGGATGTGGCCGAGTTCGTGAAGTGTTGTTTGACGTTCCAGAAAGTTAAAGCCGAGCACCAAAAGCCCGAGGGAATTCTACAGCCGTTATCCATTCCCGAGTGGAAGTGGGAACAAGTGACGATGAATTTTGTATCCGGGTTACCGAGAGTGAAAGGTGGGTACGATGGCATTTGGGTTATTGTAGATAGATTGACGAAGTCTGCTCATTTTCTACCGGTTAAAATGTCTTACAAAATTTGCAAGTTGGCAGAGATCTATAATAGAGAGATTATTCGACTTCATGTAATTCCGGTGAGTATTGTTTCTAATAGAGATCCCCCCTTTACTTCAAAGTTATGGCGAGAACTTCAAGGAATTTTGGCTACTAAGCTCCAATTCAGTACGGCTTTTCATCCACAAACAAATGGTCAATCCGAGAGGGTTATTCGATACTTGGAAGATTTGCTTCGGGTATATGCCTTGGATTTCCAAATATCTTGGCACGAGCAACTCCCATTGATAGAGTTCGCGTACAATAATAGTTACCAAGCTTCAATTGGTATGGCTCCCTATGAATTACTTTATGGGCGAAAATGTCTGTCACCTTTGTTCTTTGATTTAGAAGAATGGAAATGGATGAAGCAGGAAGGGCTAAAGAAGGGCGAGAAGCTTGAGAAACCTTCTAAAGCCGTGAGGGCTATGATTGATAAGGTTCAACAAATACAGCAAAGGATGAAAGCTGCAAAAGATAGACAGAAGAGTTATGCCGATATTCGCCGGAGAGATCTTCAATTTGAAGTAGGGGACCGAGTTTTCTTAAAGGTATCTCAACGTAAAGGGTTTTCTCGCATTGGAAGGGGAGGAAAGTTGAATCCCAGATTTTTGGGTCCGTTTGAAGTTCTTGAGAGAATTAGGGAAGTGGCTTACAGATTGAATCTACCGCCGAATCTTACCGGAATTCACAATGTTTTTCATGTATCTCAGGTCAGAAAGTATTATCCGGATGAAATAGAGATTCTCCCCGTTGAAGAAGTTGAATTGGAACCGAGTTTATCCTTCGTTCAGAAATCGATCAAAATATTAGAAAGAAAGTTTCAAGAGTTGAGGAATCGAAGTATTCCTATGGTCAAGGTATTGTGGCTAAGTGATAAATCCGAAGAGATGACTTGGGAGCCGGAAGAGAAGATGAAACGTTTCCACCCGGAGTTATTCTCTTTCAATCAGTGAATCTGAGGACCACATTCTTATGGGGGGGGGGGGGGGGGGAGAGTAGTAACGCCCCAATTTCTGGAAGTTCAGGTAAGCACGCTACGTACGGGTCTTCGGGAGTTTGGGGTTTAATTTAATTATTTCATTCTTCTAATTATCACCTTCATAACATATTATGTGCATTATACATTCTTATGTATCTATATGAATTAGCATTAATGTGAATTTATGTATAATAATTGATAATGTGTCTAATTGTATTATATGACTTTAATTGATCATTTCATAAATTTAGAGACCTAATTGCATAACATGAGTTGGGAGTTTTATGATTATTTGGTTAGGAATACAACTTGCTTGCATTCATTCAAATATTTGAGGGACTTTTATGCAAAATGTGATGATTCTTTTGAGTTAGTGGATGAATTTTTATATAACATATACATTGTATCTCTTACATTTCATTCATGAAATTTATCCAACAAATTACACACACACACACCATAGTTCGATCAAAACACCAAGGGAGAAGGAAGGAAGATTTCATCACAAATCAAGTTAGAGTTTGAAGGTTTTGTGGAGCTAGGAGAAGCATCATTAGCATACCATCATCTCCTTCCATCTTTCATTCATTTTAGAGGTATATCATGAAGTTGTTGGAATTCTTGAATCTTGAGAGTAGGTTTTGATGTTTATATGATGAACTTTTGCTCATTTATAGTTAGAAGCATGTTTAAGGTCTTTGATCTTCATTATTTACTTGAAACATGAAGTTGTATGAAAGTTTGCTAACATGAGTTTTTATGGGGTTTTGGTGCCAAATTCTTGATGATTGGATGCATATTTCTTGGGTTGATTGTTGTATAATTGTAGTATAAGGTGTATATGACATGTTTAATCAATTCTCATGGATTGAATTTGGTTTTATGGTTGTTTTTGCATGAGTTTGAACCGCCCCTGCCGCTGCCCTGTTTTTCGGGTAATGGATCCCGACCGGGATCCTTTTTCCACTAAAATAAGTCCCGGTCGGGATAACAAGGCAGTAGGACTACCTGCCTGTGATCCCGGCCAAGATTTTTTTCAGTGTAAAACCCTTCCCGGCCGGGGCACCTTTCCTTCTAAAACCAATCCCGGCCGGGATTACTCGTTGCAGTGGAGGTTTTTGTAATTTTTCCAAACTTTACAATTTGAATTGCATGCTTCGGTCTTCACTCTTTATTGGTTATTTTGGACTCGTTTATGACTTTCAATGATTATAATGACCTGATTGACATTACATAACATTGCCGTTTGTCTTAAGTGGTTCATACGAGTCGAGTCTTACGTACATTTGTCCTTGTTACATAGATCACGGTCCTGCAGACGAGGAGCACGCTCCATAGGGTGTTCTCGTTGTTTTGGTTGGTAAAGGTGAGGTTTAATTTCTGGATATAGAACCCTTACAACCCTATGTGACTTTTCGGTCAAAAGTATTTATATATCTATAGATTTCAAACTTAATGATTTTCAAATGATTTCATAAAATGGATTAAACAAGATTGATTGATTGTTTTTGGCGAGTAACTATTGTTCACGTTGGGCCCGAGGGTAGTGTATTGAGTCAATCGGGAAAGCTTGGGCTGGCGAGTAACTCATGCGCTATCCTCACCAGTTTGGGATCATGTAGCACCCGGGACGATAGGCACCACACCCCCTGCACCACAAGTCTAGTCCACGCATGAAATTGATGATCTAGCATGAACCGGACTCATAGCGAACGGGTGACAAAATAAAAACAACTCCCTGGCTAGGCGGAATCTAATCCTGTACCAATTAATGCAACAACCTGACGAGTGCAATGCGGAAGCAATGATACCAATAATAAAATTCAGTAATGGCTACAAGCCCAACAATTCCAGTACATAAATTAAAATCATCATGCATCCTAAAAACGGGTTCAACTACGCAAGCAACCTGTCCCGAATTAATAATCAACAATAATTCATAATTGGCACATAGGCCTAACTACATAAAGAGATTTCCATTAAATCATACAATGTAAAATGTGACTCTAGTGCACAAGTGACTCGACAAGGAGAATAAAACTCGACCTTCGCCTTGCAAGACCTGCAAGAACTGAAAAGTGGAGAAGATGGGTCAGTCTCTAGAAGACTGAGTGAGCAAGCTGTATATATATATAGAAACATGCGCATACAAGTCATAAATCCCGAGCAACGTTTTAAGTGAGGTTAGTTCCCATGAAGGGCAAGAAAATAGATAAGCAATGCTCGGACTTTACGACTAATTCGTATTTAATTCATTAAGTTCATAAATCATGAATAATCATAATGGCTCGACGAGTGAGCGTGCATAATTCTCCAACCAAACTCCGACTGTGTACAATGAACATGATTTAATATGTTTTAAAAACGTGATCATGCAATACATAATAATACAGGCGAGACATAAACATGAGACATGAGCGTTTGGGCAATCCGTGTCCCGGCCTTCTCGCACTGTGCATAGTCATAATAACATAATCATAATCATAATCATAAAATAATTTCCAACCTTCTCCCTCCATAATGGCCGGGCCTTCAGACCCGAACCATTTAATAATAACAGCATTGAGATGGGGACTCATGACTCCTACCCACTCCTTCGATGGGTTAACCATCGGCTCAAGAATAACTCACCTTCCATACTACACGGTCGTGTGAGAGATTCTCAATGGGTACTTTGTGCAATGGCTTAGCTATACGTCGGCCCGATGCCGAACCGGTCTCCAATCACACATTTCCCCGGGGCCCAATAACATGTGCATGATCGTTGTGCATAATCTCGCCAAAATATTTCAAGTCATGAGAATCATAATACATTTCATAATCCTTGAAAAAGGTTTACTCGATAAGAATTTACTCGATGACTCCACTTTGAAAAAGATATATATATACATAAGATTTTTTGCCAAAACTTGTCATATAAGGTTGTAGGGTTGGATACATAGCTAGAACGTAAACATCCTCACCTGGAATAACCCGAGACAAGAAACATGATTGATACGGGTACCTAGTCAATCCGGAAGTCTCCGCCCTGGAGATGGACTGTACAAGAGAAAGTAACAGTGTGTACTCGTGAGAGGAGACTCAATATGATACCAAACAGGACGCACGTGTAACATCCCGCTCGTCCGATTTATAAGGTACACCATGTTTCGACCTTTTTACGTGTTTAATTGTGTGATATTGTGTTTGGCGTTGCCCTATTTTGAACTCTTTTAGAGTTTAGGGGCCCCTTTGTAATTTTCTCTTTTTAGGGGTTTTTCGGTCAGTGCTCGTTCGATCGAGTTTTTGTTAGGAATAGTGCCCTAGAAAGCCGATTGTATATCCGCTTTGTGCTTTTCCTTATTGTAATCACAGACAATCTTTGAATGAAATAACGAATTGAGGCAACACTTCTTTATATGCTCTTGTTTGGTATGCGTTTACTTTATCTGTGCATGTATGAGAACTCCCCTAATCCTGATGACTTTAGGACTCTACCATTTAGGTGAAATGGTTCATGAAACGAGCCCTATATCACATAAGTCATGATTAGTAAAATACTCCAAGCTGATGAGTCCTACAGACAGTGGGAGTGTCAACCTGACTCCTCTAAGGCTTGCTTGTGGGATCATGCCCTTAAGAAGGACCACCTTGTTTCATGGAGGTGCAAAGTGTATTGTTGATACGTGTGTCATACATGAGGGTGCTTACTTCAATAAATAAGTTCACTGAGGTGCCCCGTGTGAGAACATTCCTAAATGGGAAAGGAAATTTCTATTTCAGGAAATAGAAACTTCCAGATTAGGAAATATCTCACGAGTCATTGATGTGATTAATTGATCCTTAGACTTGAGGTTACTTGTCACTTTATGAGTTAACTCTGTAGTCTTAGGTATAAGCTTTAAAGGGTGTCGCCTTCGACAACTGATTCAAGGCTTATGCTGGGGCTGCACAAGTGATTCATGAAAGTGAATGAGAATCAAGAAAGGACCTACACTTGCATTTGCAAGGTGATCTCTTATTGTACAAGTCATTCATATGCCATATGGAGTCCTTGGCCAAGGCAGCAGATCAAGACATCAAGAAAAGGGTTTCTTGGATTGAGCTCAAATGGATATGAAATGCACTTAGCTTTAAGACCGGATTATTAGGGTTCTGATTATTCCCTTACCTTAGATCTTGGTTGAGAGATAGTAAGTAGGAGGATTGTATCTCACATTAATCAATGACTTAAAGGTTCTGTCGAATTCGAACATTCCAATTCAGCTAGGGGTTAAACACATATTGCTAGACTATAGTCGTTTAATCTGTGGACTGATTAATTAATTAGTGAATTAATTAATTAGGGTCACTACTAATTGAATTAAGAACCTAGAGGGTCACACACAACAACTTGGTTACATGAGTTGAGGCTTTAAAATGATTAAACGACTTAATCGGGCCAAAGGGTTCCACACGTGTGAAATCACACGTGTGGGTCACGTGCGTGACACGTGTCCTTCATGGACACGTGTGCATGTGCGTGAATAATCGTTTGGTGCTTAAATAATTAATTTGTTAATTATTTAATAGACTTTGGTTTAATTTTGAATTAAAAAGAAAGTCTTATTTTGGAGAAAAATAATCTAGTTAATTAATTATGAATTAATTAATTAGATAAAATAAGTTATTTATTTTAAATAAATAAAGTATAAAATTATGCAAAAATAGTTTGAATATTTTTAGCTCTCTTAAAGTTGATTTGAATTAGAATTCAAAGTCAAAGTTGGAAAATACTTGATGATCAAGTAATAGGAGAGAGAGGGACCAAATCCTTGCCCAAGAAGGATTGGGTTCGGCGTCCCTCTCCCTTATCTATATATAGGGGAGCTCAAGCTCCCCTTTAGAGCTAATTGGCAGTTCTTTTGGTTCATGTATTGAACACCTTCCTTTCTCCAAGATCAAATAAACCCTAGGTTAAGCCTAAACACTAACTAGAGAACTAGCATCGTTACTAGTTAGATTGTGATCAAGTTGGTGGACTATCTGTAGAGAGCCTCAAGTTAGAAGTTTGAAGATTCGAGCTTTACCAAGGAGAGGGGATAAAGCCGCGAGAAGAGCGTTCTTGGGTGGCTTGAAACGCTTCAAGAAAGAATAAAAGAAAAGTAAGTTTTCTAACTCTACGAATTTGGATACACGATTGCGAGTCCAAGATCCTTTTGTTGGAAAAATTTTTTAAATTTCGCTGATTTCTGATTCGTGTTTTCCAACAAGTGGTATCAGAGCCACCTCGTTAATTGTGTTTCTGATTCGTCTCAATTATTCTGAATTTGGTAGAAATTCTTAGGCTTAGATGCGAATTAGGTATTCATGAGTTCTTTTAGAAAGCCTGAAATACGAAACTGTAACTTTTCCTGAATTTCTAAAACTATTTTCTCAAATCGTGTTTTTGAAAATTGTTTTAGTTGAAATTTATCTAAATCGAATTTTAATTGAAACGGGTTTTGGAGAAACCTAAAAAATACGAAACGAACACGATATAGGACGAGCCTAGGCGTGCTAGCAAGTCGCACGCCCAGCCCGTCGCCACAGCCCAGCCCTCCCGCCCGCGCCTAGGCGCGCCCACACCGTCCCGCAACAGAGCGGGACGCCCTGGCCGAGACCGCCCGCCATCGGGCGGGCAATGCTGCTCGCGACAAGCGCACGAGCCGCGCGCCCAGCGCGAGCACGCGAGAGGCAATTGCCGCGCTGCGATGCCCTCCCTTGGGCGGGTGTTTTCGGGCCAATCTTCGTGTTTCGTGTTTCGCATTTTCGGTCCTTGAAAATCCCGATTTAATTTAATTTTAATTTTATCTTTTAAAATCAGTTTTGCTAAAATAAAATTATTTTAAAAATTTTGATTAAATTGGGATTTTTGAGAAATTAAAGCGATTTGGATTTTGGGAAAATTATGAACTTTATTTTCTGAAAATAATGAAAGAATAAAATTATTAATTTTGGAAATTAATTGAAATTTTATTGGTTTATTGTTTTTCGGGTTTTATTGAAAAGGCTCTTGAACAAGAATTGCGTCTAAGTCGTGTTTTAAGTCATTAGGACTTGAAACGAGAATTTTAATTTATTGGCTAAATTTAAATTCTCGCAAGAGCATGTTAGGTGATCATGGGTTTAGACTTATGTATGGTTTTAATTTATGCACATGGATGGTTTAAACTGGGGTTGGAGCCCTATAGTTGCGTTTTTCAATTGAGGTTAGAGCCTATGTGATTTATTATGTGGCTTTGCATATTACTGTTTTTGAGGCCGGGGTATGCCCCGTGTAATTGTCTAAGGCCAATATGAAGATTGAGCCTTATTACTTTATGTCTTTTTCTTTTTATTGTAATTTGAGAGTAGAGATAGGTGGTGAGGTTTTATTTTCATTTTGGAGACAATGCACCCATGGAGTAAGATGGACCACATTCAAATAACAAGGAGGCCATAAGTGAAGACCCCTCAAAATGTTAGGGAGGGGAATCTCAATTGTAAAAATGTAATAGAGATAGGGCTCGTATTTTGTTACCGCTTTCCCTTATGTGATTTAAACTATTTATGTGGCATGTATGTTAGAACTTGTGATTGTGGAGTGGCTCCCACATATCACACATAAGATAGGTAGAACCCATGATCATTACATGTTAGTATCATGCTAGGACATGTTATCTGTTTATGTGCTTGTTTGAAATGCATTTAAGTGTACTTGCATTAATCAAGACTAACAAATTTGGATAACATATATGTTGGTGAGGTCGAACCGGACAACTCTCCAGTTGATTCGAAAATTCCCATTAAATATTAAGCTAATTTCGAACAAATAGGTATTTAATTCGAGATGCAAATTTTGAATTAAATTCCTAGCATTCCATCAATAGGTTTTAAGTTTAGTAAGTGAAGCTAGTTATTGTCCGCGAGTCGTGGGATAGCTAGTGGAGCTTATTAGTTCTTAGTTACCTAATTGATCATTTTAAAATGGTCAATATTTCGTGGTCAATTTTGGCAAGGGCGATGTCCGCGAGTCGTGGGTCGTTCGAACTAAGTTTTGATCATGATCTTATGATTGATGGGTCTAGCTTAAACGCCTAAGTAAATATGGATGTCGCACGAGTCGTGGGTCCATATTGAAAGATAGGTGATGCAAAAATAATTACTAAGAGTTCTAAAGGTGTTAGAATTGGTAAGTTGTACCTACCTAGGGTTCTTACTTAGAATGTCCGCGAGTCGTGGGTTCGAGGTAAAATGCCTAGGATCTTAGTACCCATTGGGAAACGTGTTCCTCTTAGATCTTTGGGAATTATAGATCTTTGAAAAACAGTGGGAGCTACATTAGATTAAAGACCTTATCTTTTGTATATGGTTATAATTCAGCATGCTCACTAGTTCTCTGTTTTACCATTTAGGTCGTAGATTCTGTGATTCTCTACGTGTTTTGAAATGGCAACCAAAAACCCTCTTGTATCGACCCTCGAGTCAAACAAGTTGACTGGTCCCAACTATTCTGATTGGCTGAGGAATCTAAAAATCATTTTAGATTCTGAGAAGAGAATTTATGTTCTCTTCGAAGGGGAGCCTAGTCTCGAAGGAGAGGCTCCCACTCGGGCCGAGCGGGGCGCGATTCAGAAGTGGAAGGATGATAATCTCCAAGCCCATTGCCTTATGTGGGCTAACATGTCTCCGGACTTGCAAAGGCGACATGAGGCCATGGAATTCGCTTGGGAGATTTACGACCACTTAGAGCAACTTTACCGCCCTCATGAACGTGTTACAAGGTATAACACTTCAAAGGAATTGTTCCACTTGAGACTGAGGGAAGGTTCAAGTGTCCATGAATATGGACTCAAGTTTCTTGCCCTTACTGAGAAACTTGCCTCCATGGACATGCCACTAAAAGATGAGCTTTCAGTGGATTTGTTGCTAGCTTCGCTCCCACCATCATTCAACCCATTTGTCCTTAACTTCAACATTAATCATGTTGGTGCTACTGTAGCGGAGCTGATTAGTCAGCTTGTGACTGCTGAAAGCACGATCAAGAAGGACAATAAGGTTTTGATGGTGAATGCTCCATCTTCCTCTTCTGGGCCTTCTAAAGGTAAGGGCAAGAAAGCCCGAAAGAAGAAGAAGAAACCCCTTAGGCCCACTGGTGGCGTTTCGAAGGGGAAGGCCCAAAAGAAGAAGCGTGATCAGAAAGAGGATGTTTGCTTCCATTGTGGCAAAGCGGGACATTGGAGGAGAAACTGCCCAGAGTACAAGGCTACTCTAAAGAAAGGTATCTTTCTTATTGAAATAAATCTTTCTATTAATTCTAGTTCTTGGGTACTTGATACCGGTTGTGGAACTCATATCTGTAATGATGTACAGATGCTCAGTGAAGTCCAACAACTCAAAGATGGAGAATGTGTCTTGAAGATCGGGGATGGCTCAAACGTTGAAGCTCGAGCTTTAGGCACAATTAGATTAGATTTAGGTAGTTTTGAGTTAGTCTTAAATAAAGTCCTTTATGTACCGAGCATTATTCGTAATATAATTTTTGTTCCAATTTTAGATTGTGAAGGTTATGAAACTTATATTAAGAGTGGTAAATATTTTATCAAACGGAAAAACTCTTCCGTTCACATCAGTACTCTAAGTAATGGACTTTATCTAACTCAGAATATCAATATCATGAATATACAACGAGAAACGAAGCGTAAGAGAGATGACAAAGTTTCAGCTCCCTTATGGCACTCTAGATTAGGACACATTTCCAAGAACAGAATTAGCAAGATAAAAACTTTAGGATCATTCTCTGAAAATGATCTTAAGGAGTTAACTTCTTGCGAATCCTATCTCAAAGGAAAAATGTCCAAAGTTCCTTTTAAAGGAACTGTGGCCATTAAGGTTTTGGATTTGATCCATACTGATGTTTGTGGACCGCTTAGTGTAAGCACAAGAAACAATCATCAGTATTTCATAACCTTTACTTGTAACTTCAGTCGGTATGGTTATGTATACTTAATGAAGTATAAATCTGAAGCTTCTGAGAAATTCTTAGAATTTCAAAAGGAGGTTGAGAACCAAACTGGTCACAAGATCAAAGCACTTCGATCTGATCGAGGAGGCGAGTATCTTAGTGAAGAATTCCTTAATCATCTCAAAGATAAAGGGATTGTCTCTCAGTGGACTCCTCAGGGAACTCCTCAGCTTAATGGAGTTTCTGAGAGAAGGAATCGAACCTTACTTGATATGGTTCGTTCCATGATGAGTTTCATTGACTTACCACCTTCTTTCTGGGGTTATGCCCTAGAAAGTGCAGCAAAGATTTTGAATCTAGTTCCCTCTAAGTCAGTCCCTAAAACGCCCTATGAAATGTGGCATGGTAAAATCCCTAGCTATTCTTACTTAAGAATTTTGGGTTGTCCTGCTTACGTGAAGAGGACAGTGGGAGATGAGTTAGAATCTCGTTCTAACTTATGCTACTTTGTAGGTTATCCTAAGGAATCCATAGGATATTACTTCTATGATCAATCTGAGCAAAAGGTGTTTGTTTCCAGAAATGCCACCTTTTCTTGAGGAACCGTTCCTTAAAGAAAAGAAAGCCAAGATCATAGAATTAGAAGAAGTACAAAGTGATCCCACACCACCCACGGAAGAAGCGTACCCTTCTGATCAACAACAACCAATCAAGAATTTTGATACACATGAAAATCCTCCTCTAAGGCGTTCTGAACGCACTCCTAGACAGCCGGAGAGATGGTATGGATTCTTCCATGAAATCTCTCAAAAGGATAATGATCCTTTAACATATGAGGAGGCACTTTCAGATTCTGACTCTGAACAGTGGATAGAAGCCATGAAATCCAAAATGGACTCCATGAACTCCAACCAAGTTTGGACCTTGGTAGATTTGCCTGATGGGGTCAAACCCATAGGTTGCAAATGGATCTTTAAGAGAAAGCTTGGAGTTGATGGAAGCATTGCAGCCTACAGAGCAAGACTGGTTGCAAAAGGATTCACTCAAAGACCCGGCGTGGACTTTGATGAAACTTTTTCGCCAGTTGCAATGCAAAAGTCTATTCGGATCATGTTTGCCATTGCTGCGTATTATGACTACGAGATATGGAAAATGGATGTGAAAACTGCCTTTCTCAATGGTGACGTTGATAAAGACATTTATATGGAGCAACCCATAGGTTTCACATTTAGTGGGAGTGAGCAAAAGTTTTGCAAACTCCAAAGATCAATCTATGGATTGAAACAGGCTTCTAGGAATTGGAACATTTGATTTGATGAATCAGTCAAAGCGTTTGGCTTCATTCAAATTTTGAATGAATCCTGTGTGTATAGAAAGGAATTGGAGACCTCAGTGCAATTCTTAGTGCTTTATGTTGATGACATCCTTCTTATTGGGAATTTAAAGGATGACATGAAAGTAACTAAGTTATGGTTATCAAACCAATTCGAGATGAAAGATCTTGGTGATGCGTCCTATATCCTTGGAATTAAAATCTATAGAGATAGATCTAGAAGGTTAATAGGACTATCACAGTCGATGTACATTAACAAAGTATTGAAGAGATTCAATATGGAGTCAGCAAAGGTTAAGAACCTTCCTATGAGTGTAGGAACATGTCTTTCAAAGAAGATGTGTCCTAAGACTAACCTTGAGAAGGAAAGAATGAGTCATACACCTTATGCATCAGCAATAGGTAGCATAATGTATGCAATGTTATGTACTCGACCGGATGTGGCTTATGCACTTAGTGTAACAAGTTATTTCCAATCTGACCCTGGAGATGGTCACTGGGCTGCCGTGAAGAATATTCTTAAGTACTTGAAAAGTACTAAAGATTTATTCTTAGTTTACGGAGGTTTGAAAGATCTTACTGTCGAAGGATACTACGATGCAAGCTTTGCATCTGACTTAGATGATTTTAAGTCAATGTCAGGATACATTTTCTACCTAAACGGCGGAGCAGTGAGTTGGAAGAGTTCCAAGCAAACAACCACTGCAGATTCGACCACTGAGGCCGAATACTTAGCTGCAAATGATGCAGCTAAGGAAGGTGTTTGGATTAGAAACTTCATTCAAGAGTTGAATGTTGTTCCTAGCATGAAAGACCCCATTACTGTGTTTTGTGACAACACTGGGGCGGTTGCTCAAGCAAGAGAACCAAGATCTCACCAACGGACCAAGCACATTATGAGGAAGTATCACCTAATCCGTGATATTATCAAAAGAGGAGATGTGCAAATTGAGAGGGTCACATCAGCAGAGAACGTGGCAGATTCACTTACTAAACCCCTTAGTCGAGAAGCTTTCCAAGGTCATCTTCAGAAGATGGGACTTAGAGTAGCTTTAGAATGGCTTTGACGGGTAAGTGGGAGATTGTTAGGAATAGTGCCCTAGAAAGCCGATTGTATATCCGCTTTGTGCTTTTCCTTATTGTAATCACAGACAATCTTTGAATGAAATAACGAATTGAGGCAACACTTCTTTATATGCTCTTGTTTGGTATGCGTTTACTTTATCTGTGCATGTATGAGAACTCCCCTAATCCTGATGACTTTAGGACTCTACCATTTAGGTGAAATAGTTCATGAAACGAGCCCTATATCACATAAGTCATGATTAGTAAAATACTCCAAGCCGATGAGTCCTACAGACAGTGGGAGTGTCAACCTGACTCCTCTAAGGCTTGCTTGTGGGATCATGCCCTTAAGAAGGACCACCTTGTTTCATGGAGGTGCAAAGTGTATAGTTGATACGTGCGTGATACATGTGGGTGCTTACTTCAATAAGTAAGTTCACTGAGGTGCCCCATGTGAGAACATTCCTAAATGGGAAAGGAAGTTTCTATTTCAAGAAATAGAAACTTCCTGATTAGGAAATGTCTCACGAGTCATTGATGTGATTAATTGATCCTTAGACTTGAAGTTCCTTGTCACTTTATGAGTTAACTCTGTAGTCTTAGGTATAAGCTTTAAAGGGTGTCGCCTTAGACAACTGATTCAAGGCTTATGCTGGGGCTGCACAAGTGATTCATGAAAGTGAATGAGAATCAAAAAAGGACCTACACTTGCATTTGCAAGGTGATCTCTTATTGTGTAAGTCATTCATATGCCATATGGAGTCCTTGGCCAAGGCAGTAGATCAAGATATCAAGAAAAGGGTTTCTTGGATTGAGATCAAATGGATATGAAATGCACTTAGCTTTAAGACCGGATTATTAGGGTTCTGATTATTCCCTTACCCTAGATCTTGGTTGAGAGATAGTAAGTAGGAGGATTGTATCTCACATTAATCAATGACTTAAAGATTCTGTCGAATCCGAACATTCCAATTCAGCTAGGGGTTAAACACCTGTTGCTAGACTATGGTCGTTTAATCTGTGGACTGATTAATTAATTAGTGAATTAATTAATTAGGCTCACTGCTAATTGAATTGAGAACCTAGAGGGTCACACACAACAACTTGGTTACATGAGTTGAGGCTTTAAAATGAATAAACGAGTTAATCGGGCCAAAGGGTTCCACACGTGTGAAATCACACGTGTGGGTCACGTGCCTGACACGTGTCCTTCATGGACACGTGTGCAAGTGCGTGAATAATTGTTTGGTGCTTACATAATTAATTTGTTAATTATTTAATAGACTTTGGTTTAATTTTGAATTAAAAAGAAAGTCCTATTTTGGAGAAAAATAATCTAGTTAATTAATTATGAATTAATTAATTAGATAAAATAAGTTATTTATTTTAAATAAATAAAGTATAAAATTATCCAAAAATAGTTTGGATATTTTTAGCTCTCTTAAAGTTGATTTGAATTAGAATTCAAAGTCAAAGTTGGAAAATACTTGATGATCAAGTAATAGGAGAGAGAGGGACCAAATCCTTGCCCAACAAGGATTGGGTTCGGCATCCCTCTCCCTTATCTATATATAGGGGAGCTGAAGCTCCCCTTTAGAGCTAATTGGCAATTCTTTTGGTTCATGTGTTGAACACCTTCCTTTCTCCAAGATCAAATAAACCCTAGGTTAAGCCTAAATACTAACTAGAGAACTAGCATCGTTACTAGTTAGATTGTGATCAAGTTGGTGGACTATCTGTAGAGAGCCTCAAGTTAGAAGTTTGAAGATTCGAGCTTTACCAAGGAGAGGGGATCAAGCCGCGAGAAGAGCGTTCTTGGGTGGCTTGAAACGCTTCAAGAAAGAATAAAAGAAAAGTAAGTTTTCTAACTCTACGAATTTGGATACACGATTGCGAGTCCAAGATCCTTTTGTTGGAAATTTTTTTAAAATTCTGCTGCTTTCTGATTCGTGTTTTCCAACAGTTTTGACCTCTTTGACCCCTTTAACGCGTTCGGGGTATCGAAATGAGTCCACAGACTCTGAGTTTGCCCTATTCTGACGTCGTTAGCCTCTCCTACCGATCGTTTTGCACGAGAGAACCCGGGATAAAACACCCGAATTCCCGTTAAACGTATCAGAACATCAACAACCCTCTCTCTCTCCCCCAGGCGAATCACGACACCCACACACACTCGAGGTCTGATTTCATGCACACCCCGGAACTCGCTCGTTTCTCGACAGAATTCGACGAATGAATAGTCCATTTCGATGAGCTCGACGACGTGGTCACAACCGTACCAATATCTCGACCAACCAACGAGCGATGGCGGAGATATCACTGATTTTCAGGCGCGCAGGCAGATGGCGGCGGACCATGGCTTCCCCGCCCATTCGAAGCGGCTTCCGGCCGCTATTTCGGGACACGCGCCCCAGACCCAGATAGGAGGACTCTCGGAGCTTTTTCCTATGTAGGCGGAGGCGCCATCAGGGCGGCGGTTGGGCCGCACGCGCCGGCCAAAGTTCACGCCGCGGCGGCGTGCTACTATAGCGGCGAGTTTCCCTGCCTTCCGGTGGCTTTTTCCGATGACTCAGGATGGTTTCAGAGTTTTTCCGACCCCCCGGTCTCATTTCCCACCTTGGTTTGGCTTAATTCGCGGCGTAGGTGGTGGTTCCGGCGATTGGAGTGGCGGCAGAAACTTTGGCAATCAACGGGGGCCTTTACCGTCGATCTTTTGGCCTCGGGCTCTTCACGAAAGTTGTTCGGAATAGCGAGAACTATTAGCCTTTGATCACGTGACTCCAGATTTAGCCAATTGGCGGCGGATCGCGGCTGCACCGTAGCGGCGCTACGGCGGGACTGGCTCCAGGGATTTTCTTCGGCAACCACCTTAGGGGTTTCGAAGAGCTCATCTCGGGTAAGACAATGTTTCTTTCGAATTCGATTTTGGTTCACCGGTTTGGAAGTAATTTGGATTTGAAGATTTTAGGTTTTTCGTATTCTTGGATTTGAAATTGGAGACAATTGGCTTGGAATTTTCAGAAATTGATCGGGGAATTGGAATGAGCACGAGGAATCCTTACACGTGTGAATTTTTGGTTATTTTCCGACACGTTCCGGCGGCGGCCGAACGGCGACTGGCCACTGTTCCGGCAGCTCCGGCGACCTTCGGACAGCTTGTCCGCTTCGTCGTGGAGAGTCCAACACCACTTTCCTTTCGTCAATCGGACACTCGGTTTATTTTCTACGAATTTATTTGTGTTTTTGGGACATATTTGAATTAATTGTTTAAATGCGAATTAATTTCTATATGTTTGAATTGTCAATCGAAACGTACTCCTATGTGTATGAAATTACGTATGGTATGAAATATGATAAGTATGGATTTTGTAATTTGTAAATTGAATCCCGATTTATTGAATTTATGCTAATTGATTAGATTAGATGGGGTGTTTGTGTAATTTTGAAACGAGATGAATTTCTCTGATTTAATTAGTTCAACCTTGCTAATTGAATCCATTATGTAACATACGAATTGGGCATGCCACATATGAACTTAGTATGATTGGAATTTGATATGTAACCTCGTAAGATTTATATAAAATTCGAAGCATGCTATTACGATTTGCTTAGCTTTGTAATACGTGTAAATTTGTATGAAATGTAATATGTAAACTTGCGTGATTTGAATTAATTAAAGTTTAACTTGTCACTTGGTAAATAAATATGTTAATCACGAATATGTTAAAGAAATTATTATGTCTAACATTGAAACTTTGAATTAAGGTTTAATCATGTAAATTGGAATTTAATCTATTATGTAATATCTATGAATTTGTTATGCATCGGAAAAATTATATGAGAACTTCAATGATTATGTGACTTAGTTGGAAGTTGCTTAGGACCTCGTGGATTTAAATGAATTCGTAGCATGTTATTATATGATTTATTTGGCCTTGTAATATGTGCAAGTTTATGAAATGTTATATGTGAATTTGATTTGATTGCTTTGTAAATGTGCAATATATGAATTGATATGAGATAATGTGAATTCCATTGCCTTTCAAGTTCCCTTAATTGCATTAATTATGCATATGAACATGTCTTAATGTTTCGTTTTGCTTGAAATTAATATGAATTTGAATCTTGCTTATGTGATTGCATCCCTTGTGTGCTTGAGCATGTGCCGTGCGTCTCTGTGTAGGTGTTTGAGTCTGAGTCTGAGTTCTGTGTTATGTTTTGTGTGTTCAGTTGGTTCAGGTGGATCTGGGGTGGTGACAAGTGGGTCGTGCAGGTTCCGGGGTGGACCATTTGCTGTGTTTTCAGCTTTGTCTAGTACCAGGTGAGGTTAGGATATAGTTATACCCTATTGAAATGTGCCGGTTTTCGAATGCATGCGATTTATAAGCCTTTATGTATATGTGGATATGTGTAAGATACGTATTTTGTTGGCTTTGCTATAAGTTTGAAAGTATGAAGCTATGTATAAGCCTATGTGTAACAGCCCGAAAACCTGCCTGTCGATATTGTCTCCTTTGGTGGGCTAAGCGACACCACCCTCACGGTTTTGTTCTTCCCGGTGGAATTTAAGCCCAAAGGCGCCCACCCAGGAAAAGGCCTCAACAAGGGAAAGGTATCCACCCCCTTATAAAGGAGGCTTTGTTCCCCTCTCCAACCGATGTGGGACAAGCACCTTAGGCTATTACAGTCCACCCCCCTAAGAGGGCCCAGCGTCCTCGCTGGCACACCGGGCCGGGCCCCGGCTCTGATACCATTTGTAACAGCCCGAAAACCCGCCTGTCGATATTGTCCGCTTTGGTGGGCTAAGCGACACCACCCTCACGGTTTTGTTCTTCCCGGTGGAATTTAAGCCTAAAGGCGCCCACCTAGGAAAAGGCCTCAACAAGGGAAAGGTATCCACCCCCTTATAAAGGAGGCTTTGTTCCCCTCTCCAACCGATGTGGGACAAGCACCTTAGCCTATTACACTATGTATGCTTAGCTTTGATTTCGTTACGATTTTGAGGTCGGCGTGATATGTACGTATGATATGATAAGTATGATATGCATGTGCTTTGTATAAGTGTAAGTCTAACGGGTTTAAGCTTCCGATTTTCGTGATAAGTGTAAGTGTATGTTTGGGCCCTGAAGTTGTGTGGTTCGGGAGACCCGGGACGACCATCGGGGTCGCCGGTTGCTACCCCAGGACACTTCTCCACTATTAGGATCAACCCGAAACCCACTCGGAGGGAGGTGGGGGACGGAGTCCTTGGGAAGTGAGTGTCGCGAAACTCACTACCCTGACCATCAGGGTGGATGGTAAGGGGTGTATAACCCTTCCATCACCCGGAGTAAGGAGGTATATGTATTTTGATTTCGTGTGCTTAAGTCTATGTGTGTTATGAAGGAGTTGGTCGGATGTGTACTCGTACCCACCGAGTTTCGTTATGTTTATCGGTTATAAGTTCGTGAAACGGGGTTAGACTCTTATGTTAAGATAAAATTTGATATACTTTTAAGCTAATAAAATATGCTCCGTTATATGTACTAAGTCTGCATGAATCTGAGTTTATACTTTAAGAAACGTTTGAGTTAAGATTTGTTTGTTGGGTTTTAAGTCTCCCTATATGTATACTATCACGGGTAAATGTTTTGGCGTGCAAAAACTAACCCCGGGTTAACGAATAATGCTTCTACTTTGTGCTGTGCTCTATATATATATAGCGTGTGTGTGTTAACCCCTCGCTCAGTCTTTGGGGTTCGTTGGTGCTAGGCTGCGGTGTGTCGAGTCTGTTGAGTCGGTGTCTATTCATTTAAGTTTGTTAAGTATTTTGTTCTGATTTATGATTCGTAAATTTTGTATAAGATTTATTTTGTACATGTTTGCAATTTATAAATTGAATGTTTGGAATTTCGGGATAGGTTAGGACAAGTGCTTGGATTAGTTGAACCCGTTTCGTGTATGATTGTTCGGGACACGATAGGACAGGTTCTATCATCTAGCTGAACCCGTGTAGTTGATTTTGATGTGTGCTGGATGCTATCATTCTTTTTGTATGAAAAGTTTTTGAAAAGTGGGCATTTCGTTCTGCTCTCGTTATCTTGTTTTGCATTCTTTCATTCGTACAGGGTTAGGAACCGCCTAGCTTAGGCCTAGAGTTTTGTTTTGTTTCCCGTTCGCTATGACTTGGTGCGTGTGCGGAATCTTCATTTCGTGACACGTGTCGGGTTATAGTGCGGGGGTGTGGTGCCCACCGCTTGGGGCGCTACATCTTAAGTGGTATCAGAGCTACTAGGTTCAAAACCGGTGCTCTCGAGTCATGTCTTGTAAGTCTAGGTCGTACGGCATAGGAATATGTGTGCATTGCATATGTTTGATGTGAAATTTTATCTTCTTTGCATGAATTTGTTTGAGCTTATGTAACTGTGTGCACACTATGACTATGATTTTTGCATAATTTTTATTGTTATGCTTTAAATTTTATAAATTTTGTATTGCATTTATATTAACTAGGTGCTCTTATTTGTTTTCCTTATCTGACATATTCACGCACTAACCTACATGCATAGACATCTATTTCATTTGTAAGTTGTAGGGGTTGATGAGAAACTAAAATCATAGTTGACCATTATGGGACTTCTCACTTTCTACCAAAGGATGACCAAGGATTACAAGGAAATGCCAAGGATACAAACTTGAACAGGAAATTGTAACCGTAGCCGATCAAGGATCTGAATATCCTTCGAGTTAGAGAAATTTGGCAACATTGACTCTCCTATCATGGTGAACGGTACACTAAACATTCATGGCACGAGCATACATGTATCCTTCATTTGATTAATTCTTGTTATTATGTGATATTTGTCAAGTGCGCTATGTGTTAATTGTTGTGATACCTGATTCTGCTTATGTGCTTGATTGAAAGGGAGATTTGATTCTCTCTGTTTACGTGTTAGGGGGAAAGTTAATTCTTCCTATTTGTGTGTTAGAGAGATGCTGGATTCTCTCTAATTATGTGACAGAAAGATGCTGGATTCTTTCTGATTTTGTGCACGAGAGATGTTGGATTCTCTTGTACTTAGGTATTCGAGGGATGCTGGATTCCCTTGGATTTAGGGGTTTGAGAAATGCCGGATTTTCTCAAACTAGAATCTCTAGGAGATGTGGAATCTGTCGGATTTAGGCTGAGAGACGGCGTTCTCTCAGTTCTGTGTTTGAGAGACAGGGCTCTCTCAATTCTGTGCCTGAGAGACGGGGTTCTCTCTTTTGTATGCTGAGAGACGGGGTGCTCTCACTTGCGTGTTAAGAGATGGGATTCTCTCTTGTTTGTCGTAGTTGAGTTTCACGTGGCCTGACGACAGTCTGCAAGCAACGAGGATGCGACAGTATCGAGCATCTGGTGCAGGGGCTTAGTGGTGATCGAATGAGTTTGAAGTGACCAACGGTCAAGTGCTCAGTGGGACCTCAATAACAACGAGTCACTATAGAGGGAGTGGTGCCAACTAAGAGAGAAGTACCCTGCAGAAATTGCAGTTCGCCTAGATCAGAGTTACGCAGCGGAAGCTTGAAGTGGAATTCGTTTCAGTGTCGTTCAAGATCCGACCATAGGACCTGAGGACAGGTCCTTTTGAAGGAGGGGAGTTTGTAACATCCCGCTCGTCCGATTTATAAGGTACGCCACGTGTCGACCTTTTTACGTGTTTAATTGTGTGATATTATGTTTTGCGTGGCCCTATTTTGAACTCTTTTAGAGTTTAGGGGCCTCTTTGTAATTTTCTCTTCTTAGAGGTTTTTCGGTCACTGCTCGTTCGATCGATTTTTGACCTCTTTGACCGCTTTAAAGCGTTCGGGGCATCGAAATGAGTACGTAGACTCTGAGTTTGCCCTATTCTGATGTCGTTAGCCTCTCTTGCCGATCGTTTTGCGCGCGAGAACCCGGGATAAAACACCCGAATTCTCGTTAAACATGCCAGAACATCAGCAGCTCTCTCTCTCTCTCTCTCCCCCAAGTGAATCACGACACCCACACACACTCGAGGTGTGATTTCATGCACAACCCGGAACTCACTCATTTCTCGATGGAATTCGACGAATGAATAGTCCATTTCGATGAGCTCGACGGCACGGTCACAACCGTACCAAGATCTCGACCAACCGACGAGCGATGGCAGAGATATCGCCGATTTCAGGCGTGCAGGCGGGTGGCGGCGGACCGCGGCTTCACCGTCCATTCACGGCGACTTCGGGCCGTGATTTCGGGACACGCGCCCCATACCCAGATAAGAGGACTCCCGGTGCTTTTTCCTACGTAGGCGGTGCTGCCATCAGGGCGGCGGTTGGGCCGCACGCGCCGGCCAAAGTTCACGCCGCGGCGGCGTGCTACTGTAGTGGCGAGTTTCACCGCCTTCCGGTGGCTTTTTCTGACGACTCAGGATGGTTTCCAAGGTTTTCCGACCCCCCGGTCTCATTTCCGACCTCGGTTTGGCTCAATTCGCGGCGTAGGTGGTGGTTCCGACGATTGGAGTGGCGGCAGAAACTTCGGCAGTCAACGGGGGCCTTTTTCGTCGATCTTTTGGCCTTGGGCTCTTCACGAAAGTTGTTCGGAACGGCGAGAACTATTAGCCTTTGATCACACGACTCCAGATTTGGCCAATTGGCGGCGGATCGCGGTGGCACAGTGGCGGCGCTACGACGGGACTAGGTCCGGGGATTTTCTCCGGCAACCACCATAGGGGTTTCGAAGAGCTCGTCTCAGGTAAGACAATGCTTCTTTCGGATTCGATTTTGGTTCACCGGTTTGGAAGTAATTTGGATTTGAAGATTTTAGGGTTTTCGTATTCTTGGATTTGAAATTGGAGACAATTGGTTTGGAATTTTCAGAAATTGATTGGAATGAGCACGAGGAATCCTTACACGGGTGAATTTTTGGGTTTTTTCCGGCACGTTCCGGCGGCGGCCGAACGGCGGCCGGCCACTGTTCCGGCAGCTCCGGCGGCGGCGCTCCGGCGACCTTCGGACAACTTATCCGCTTCGTCGTGGTGAGTCCAACACCACTTTCCATTCGTCAATCGGACACTCGGTTTATTTTCTAAGAATTTGTTTGTGTATTTGGGACATATTTGAATTAATTGTTTAAATGCGAATTAATTTCTATATGTTTGAATTGTCAATCGATATGTACTCCTATGTGTATGAAATTACGTATGGTATGAAATATGATAAGTATGGATTTTGTAATTTGTAAATTGAATCCCGATTTATTGAATTTATGCTAATTGATTAGATTAGATGGGGTGTTTGTGTAATTTTGAAACGAGATGAATTTCTCTGATTTAATTAGTTCAACCTTGCTAATTGAATCCATTATGTAACATACGAATTGGGCATGCCACATATGAACTTAGTATGATTGGAATTTGATATGTAACCTCGTAAGATTTATATAAAATTCGAAGCATGCTATTACGATTTGCTTAGCTTTGTAATACGTGTAAATTTGTATGAAATGTAATATGTAAACTTGCGTGATTTGAATTAATTAAAGTTTAACTTGTCACTTGGTAAATAAATATGTTAATCACGAATATGTTAAAGAAATTATTATGTCTAACATTGAAACTTTGAATTAAGGTTTAATCACGTAAATTGGAATTTAATCTATTATGTAATATCTATGAATTTGTTATGCCTCGGAAAAATTATATGAGAACTTCAACGATTATGTGACTTAGTTGGAAGTTGCTTAGGACCTCGTGGATTTAATGAATTCGTAGCATGTTATTATATGATTTATTTGGCCTTGTAATACGTGCAAGTTTATGAAATGTTATATGTGAATTTGATTTGATTGCTTTGTAAATGTGCAATATATGAATTGATATGAGATAATGTGAATTCCATTGCCTTTCAAGTTCCTTTAATTGCATTAATTGTGCACATGAACATGTCTTAATGTTTCATTTTGCTTGAAATTAATATGAATTTGAATCCTGCTTATGTGATTGCATCCCTTGTGTGCTTGAGCATGTGCCGTGCGTCTCTGTGTAGGTGTTTGAGTCTGAGTCTGAGTTCTGTGTTATGTTTTGTGTGTTCAGTTGGTTCAGGTGCACCCGGGGTGGTGACAAGTGGGTCGTGCAGGTTCCGGGGTGGACCATTTGCTGTGTTTTCAGCTTTGTCTAGTACTAGGTGAGGTTAGGATATAGTTATACCCTATTGAAATGTGCCGGTTTTCGAATGCATGCGACTTATAAGCCTTTACGTATATGTAGATATGTGTAAGATATGTATTTTGTTGGCTTTGCTATAAGTTTGAAAGTATGAAGCTATGTATAAGCCTATGTATGCTTAGCTTTGATTTCGTTACGATTTTGAGGTCGGCGTGATACGTACGAACGATATGATAAGTACGATATGCATGTGCTTTGTATAAGTGTAAGTCCAGCGGGTTTAAGCTTCCGATTTTCGTGGTAAGTGTAAGTGTAAGTTTGGGCCCCGGAGTTGTGTGGTTCGGGAGACCTGGGATGACCATCGGGGTCGCCGGTTGCAACCCCAGGAAACTTCTCCACTATTAGGATCAACCCGAAACCCACTCGGAGGGAGGTGGGGGACGGAGTCCTTGGGAAGTGAGTGTCGCAAAACTCACTACCCTGATCGTCAGCGTGGATGGTAAGGGGTGTACAACCCTTCCATCACCCGGAGTAAGGAGGTATGTGTATTTTGATTTCGTGTGCTTAAGTCTATGTGTGTTATGAAGGAGTTGGTTGGTTGTGTACTCGTACCCACCGAGTTTCGTTATGTTTATCGGTTATAAGTTCGTGAAACGGGGTTAGACTCTTAAGTTAAGATAAAATTTGATATACTTTTAAGCTAATAAAATATGCTCCGTTATGTGTGTTAAGCCTGCATGAATCTGAGTTTATACTTTAAGAAACGTTTGAGTTAAGATTTTTTTGTTGGGTTTTAAGTCTCCCTATATATATACTATCACGGGTGAATGTTTTGGCGTGCAAAAACTAACCCCGGGTTCACGAATAATGCTTCTACTTTGTGTTGTGCTCTATATATATATAGTGTGTGTTAACCCCTCGCTTAGTCTTTGGACTGGCCCCTCTCCTTTTATGTTTTAGTTTGTAGGTTTTGCTTTGGGGTTCGTTGGTGCTAGGCGGCGGTGTGTCGAGTCTGTTAAGTCGGTGTCTATTCATTTAAGTTTGTTAAGTATTTTGTTCTGATTTATGATTCGTAAATTTTGTATAAGATTTATTTTGTACATGTTTGCAATTTATGAATTGAATGTTTAGAATTTCGGGACAGGTTAGGACAGGTGCTTGGATTAGTTGAACCCGTTTCGTGTATGATTGTTTGGGACAGGATAGGACAGGTTCTATCATCTAGCTGAACCTGTGTAGTTGATTTTGATGTGTGCTAGATGTTGTCATTCTTTTTGTATGAAAAGTTTTTGAAAAGTGGGAATTTCGTTCTGCTCTCGTTTTCTTGTTTTGCATTCTTTCATTCATACAGGGTTAGGTACCGCCTAGCTTAGGCCTGGAGTTTTGTTTTGTTTCCCGTTCGCTATGACTTGGTGCCTGTGCGGAGTCTTCGTTTCGTGACACGTGTCGGGTTATAGTGCGGGGGGTGTGGTGCGCTACAGAACGACAATGCTTATAAAGTGGTATATCATGTGTGACATTCAATTAACATATAGGAATCGCAATTACACTCAAAGAGGTCATGTATTCATGCCATTTAATCAAATGAATTCATTTCATGTAAGGCACGGAGTTAATAATCAAGTTTAAACAATTAAAGATCAAAGAGTGTCAAATAAGAGCACAATTATCAATTAAGCAAACATATAATTCATATAAGTCACATACGGGAGCCAAGGAAGTGAAAGGAATGCAATAAGAGGGGTTTTAGCGAAGTTTGGCAGAAGTTGACAATGTTCAGAAATGTACAATCTGTAGGAATATGGAAATATCTTAAGTTGTAGAAGTTGGAATTGGGTTTTGTTTGTTGGATATGAAAGTCGACATGTAGACCTTTAAAATGATATATGGCTCGTATTCTAGTTCAAAACGAGGAGTAAATGGCCTAGGTTCGAAGTTGAAGGAATGCAGATTGTCGGTGAAGTGGCGACACCAAAAAAGGATTGATTATATCTCACAAATGGCAAAATATATTGAGGTGATTTCAATTGTAGAATATTCTAGACTTCAAGAGGTTTCCGTGGGTTTAAAAGTCAGGTCAATCAGAGTTCGTGTGAGGGAGAACGAAGCAAAACAAACTCGGACAGAAAACAAAGGAGGATCCACGGCCGTGGGTCAAAAATCCACGGCCGTGGGAAGACCTCCAGGTCTCTGGACACAAATCCACGGCCGTGGGTCAAAATCCACGGGCGTGGATTCACTCCAGGGCCGAAAAAATGCAGGAAAAACAGGGCATACACTCGGGAATGGCTCCAAAACCACTCCAACACAAACC
Organism: Lantana camara; assembly: GCA_037501455.1. Taxonomy (NCBI): domain Eukaryota; kingdom Viridiplantae; phylum Streptophyta; class Magnoliopsida; order Lamiales; family Verbenaceae; genus Lantana; species Lantana camara. The sequence goes on from CM074859.1 coordinate 47,117,161, forward strand.
ACAACAAATAAACACTTCAAAACTAACATATAACATGCATATAACTGACATATGTCATTTAGGCAACATATAACACAAGTTGGGACTAAAGATTAAACCAATCAATCCATATAAATCCTCCAAGTTACAAATATGTACAAGTCATTCAAGTTACAAGGAAACAAGGCTAAGAACTCAAGGATATATACATATAAAGTCACAAATTCATGCTAGAAACATGTAAACACCATCAAGTTACCAAACCCTAACTATTCATCAATCAATCTCATGAAAGAAAAAAACCAACCTTAGAGATAAAGAAATGGGATGAAGATGATGAAATGGAGGAGATGATCTTGATGAGGATGATGCTTCTTGATGGATGATCTTCTTCCTTCTCCTTCTTGCTTGATGATCGATGTGATGAAGGTGAGGATGAGTGTGTGTAATTGGTGTGGTAGAGATTATGTGTATGTTTGTGTCTTGCAAATTAGATACAAGGTATAAGTAATATATGTATAGATATATGACATATATGTATAAAGTTTAGATATTATCTATATAATATGTATATAATCATATTAGTGCTTTATTATTATACACAAATATAATGAATGTGAGTGTGAAAGTGTATAAGAGTTATTTATGAATATATATGTATATTACATGCTAATGATCAATTACATGAATTGAATGATATTAGAAATATAAATCTTATGAAGTTTAGTTCAAGTATAAATAAATATATATATATATATATATATATATATATATATATATATATATATATATAAACGAAATTATGTTATGATATGTATGAGTGAATCATGCGTATATATATATGCATATATAAAATTACATGTCTCTTGCATGAGTGAATAATACAAATAAAATGTTTTGTAATGGAATTACAATTAAAATGAACACATAGACAAATAGGCAATTAATCACATAACCCACTTAGTCCCCTAATGCAATTAAGCACTCTTAACAAATCTAACTCCCAAACTCACACGTGTGGCGTGTGTACCTGAATAATTTGAACATGCAGGGCGTTACAACCTCTCCCCCTTAAAATGGACCTGTCCTCAGGTCCCCCACCTCGAGTTCTGGACTTTTAAGCAACTCTCCCGTGTTCATCCGTCGCGGGTTAGCAACTCACCATCCGAAATTAGTTCGGAAAGGTCTTGAAGCAACGAAGGGTCTTCAATTGTTGTGAAGTCACGACCCTTAACTCACCAGAATTCACCCACTCATAAAACTAAACTACGCGAGAGCAAGTTAAACACGTAACAAACAACAACAAGAGAGCCCCGTCTCTCAAACAAGCAACGAGAGAGCCCCATCTCCCGAACAAACAACGAGAGAACCCCGTCTCTCAAACACAAAGAAAGAGAAACTCTAAACCAAACACAAAAGGCTCAACACCCCAAGGCACAACGCAAGTAACAACACACAAAATACAGTCACGTTATACAACAAGCACACAAGAAGCAATTAATACAATTAATAATCAAAGCACCAATCGTCATAAAATATAAAATCATGTTATGTGTATGCATATGCCATGAATGCTTGATGTACTGTTCACCGTTGATCGGGAATCTTCCATGGTAGTGATCTGAATCAACACTCGAATTGTTCTTGGAGATCCGTCTACCTTTAGTGTTACTCCTCGAAATGCTCGATGGATTTGACACTTCAATGTCCACCTGAGGTTTACTCCACGATCAACTTTCCTTTCCTTACGAATCCCATGGTCGGAAGTTCCATTCTTGAGTGGACACTTGATCTTAATTCAATCCACTCATCCTTTACTACGGACTATACTCAGCCTTCTCGGATACAAGAGCTACTCTCAAATCCTAAAAGTATTCCTGGTTCATTATGGAAAACCACTGACGAATCGGTATTCTATCTTGTTCATGTTATATTGCCTCATAGATTATTTACTTCCTTCGCTCGGTTGAATTAAATCTCACTTTGTTCCTTTTTGAGATTTGATAATTTAATCGGCTTTTCTTATCCAATATCTTTTTTACAAATCCTTGCCAATTTCTTCTCGATCCCAACATCTTCACGGTATACTGTACATTATACAAATCACCATCCTTTTAATCTTGGAAGATTAAGTTGGTAGATGTCCTATAATAAGAAACTCACGGCATTGATCTTGCAATCGAGGTTACCATCAATCATCCCTTTCTCCTTCTTGTCCTCTTTAGCTCTTAATTTCCTTTGCATCCAAATCTTCATCTCTCAAAGTATCTAGATATTATTCTCGAAGTCTCATCCTTTCCGGGTTTGGGATTGCATCGAATGCTAGAACTTCCATCTCAACTCTTACCACCTTTATTGAATTCTTGTTACCTATTACCTCCTAAATTTCTGTCGTTCCGCCAACCCGACCCAATGGAGCATGATCGTGATTTAATTTATTCTCTGGTTAGGCTCTTCCCCTTAAAAGCTCTATTCCCAATTCTTTGAACTTATTTTATCGCCCAGGGGATAGAAAATCCCTAACTCCTTTAGCTTTGCCTTCTCGATCCGGTGATCTCACTTACAATCACTTTAGAATGATTAGCGGGGATAATAACTCACTTTAACTTCCATCGAACCTTAAACTTAAACACCGATCCAAATATCTTGCTTATCCCCTTGAAGAATTCAAAAGTTGAATGGTTTCTTAATTCACCTTGATCCATCTTCTAATATCAAAAATCTTTATTCTTCACCCCAAACTGAATTCCTGATTATAACTTCAACCTCGAGAATTTTCTTTTAGCCTCTTCATTCCCATAACTCGACCTTAAATCTAACTACTTAAAGATCTTCATCTTGATTATAGATGGAAACCTTGAATCTTAATATCTTCAAGGTCTTTCCTTCACTTCTTCCTTGAGTTAAACGGCCTCTTGAACTTGGTTGATCTACTCCGTTTACGGGATAGGAGTGTGTGTTTATTGGAGAGTTAAAACATCACACGCTCGTACCATTACCTCAACCATAACCATCTCCTTACATAATTTAATTCTTACCTCGGTCTTGAATTCCTTAGCTAAAGCCCCGTCATAGGAACTACCAATTACCCGAATTCTAGTTAACACTCGGAGCCTTCTTCAAATCACCCATATCCATAAGGAATACATGTAGTATATAACAGTTATCTCGAAAATTTGGCCATGGTTTGATGCTAAGATATCAACCTAAAATCACAACTCTATTCGAATATAAATGCATGTGAGTTATTGAATGCATATGTCACATAATTAACACCAAAAACACATAAGGATGCAAAATGCAACACAAAATTCAACAAAATTTAAATTTCAACATAAAAATCTTCAAACTTTCCAATAATACATGTTCATGATCAATGCGGTGCAAACGTTGACACGTTGTTCCTAAGCCGTTCGACCTATACTTGGCAAGATACGACGTTAAAGACCCCAGTTTTGCAAACCGGGCTCTGATACCACCTTAACATGTAGCACCCGGGACGATAGGCACCACATCCCCCGCACTACAAGTCTAGTCCACGCATGAAATTGATGATCCAACATGAACCGGACTCATAGCGAACGGGTGACAAAATAAAAACAACTCCCTGGCTAGGCGGAATCTAACCCTGTACCAATTAATGCAACAACCTGACGAGTGCAATACGGAAACAATGATACCAACAATGAAATTCAGTAATGACTACAAGCCCAACAATTCCAATACATAAATTAAAATCATCATGCATCCTAACAACGGGTTCAACTACGCATGTAACCAGTCCCGAATCAGTAATCAACAATAATTCATAATTGGCACACAGGCCCAAATACATAAAGAGATTTCCATTAAATCATATAATGTAAAATGTGACTCGAGTGCACAAGTGACTCGACAAGGAAAATAAAACTCGACCTCCCCCTAGCAAGACCTGCAAGAACTGAAAAATGGAGAAGAGGGGTCAGTCTCTAGAAGACTGAGTGAGCAAGAGCTGCACATATATATATAGAAACATGCGCATACAAGTCATAAATCCCGAGCAACGTTTTAAGTGAGGTTAGTTCCCATGAAGGGCAAGAAAATAGATAAGCAATGCTCGGACTTTACGACTAATTCGTATTTAATTCATTAAGTTCATAAATCATGAATAATCATAATGGCTCGACGAGTGAGTGTGCATAATTCTCCAACCAAACTCCGACTGTGTACAATGAACATGATTTAATATGTTTTTAATACGTGATCATGCAATACATAATAATACAGGCGAGACATAAACATGAGACATGAGCGTTTGGGAAATCCGTGACCCGGCCTTCCCGCACTGTGCATAATCATAATAACATAATCATAATCATAATCATAATCATAAAATAATTTCCAACCTTCTCCCTCCATAATGGCCGGGCCTGCAGACCCGAACCATTTAATATTAACAACATTGAGACGGGGGCTCATGACTCCTACCCGCTCATTCGATGGGTTAACCATCGACTCAAGAATAACTCACCTTCCACACTACATGGTCGCGTGAGAGATTCTCAATGGGTACTTTAATTTGTGCAATGGCTTAATAACATGTGCTAGTACTATATCTGGGCAATTGAATATGAAGTCAATCAATTCCAACTTATACACATGGTATCGGCATCCTATAGCAACCCTACTTAATTGAATTAAGCTAATTTTTTTAATTAATCGCAAACAATTGAAGTAAAGAAGTCCTAAAGGTACCCATAATAGGGTGTACATAAACCCGCCTAGCCCACTTAATCCGTCCTGATTGAGCAGATCCATCCGAAATTCACTGGTTGAAATTCTTTAAAATTTTACAGCGGTTCAAAAATATTGTAACCCACCACTTTTCGGTCGGGTGGTGGGTCTAAAAATTCAAAATCGCCTAAATCGTAACCCGCTATATGCATATTTATGTTTTATATATTGCATAAGATAATTATTATACGCTTATCTTACAAATTATACATACATACATATTACACACACATATATATAATATATTTTATGTGTTAAACTGATATTATATATGTTGTTTAATAAACTAGAAAATTATATAACATTTATATTTATGAAATCATATTCTTCATTTAATAATATAAATATAATATTATTTTTAACTTTTCATCTACTTAAAAATTATTATGTATTAGTGTTGCAATAGGTTATAAATTAGAATAAGTTCCAGTACTCCCTATATATTTTTTATTATTGAATTAAAATTATAAGTAGAAATATTTTTTTGTAAAATAAATATATAAAACTCATCAAACCGCTAATCCGCTCGCAATAAATCGTTATCCGTTTAACCCGAATCGCTCGGTTTAAAAAAATTATTTATGCATTTACGGTTTGTATTTTTGTGAACCCTCATATTTTGGATTGGGTGACATTTTACTCATAAATTCGCCCGTACCCAAACCTATAACCCTTAATTGATAAAGTGTTTGTCTCAGCTTGTTCCTCTTGTACTTATGTAATTGATAGGAGTTCGAGCCATAGAGCTTGTATAAGGGCTGCGGGTCGAGAAGATAACCACGATAGAAATGACACTATAGTCACTACAAGGGGAAAATTCCGAGGGAAACACTCCGTCGGACTTTCGTCGGTAATTCCGAGGGAATTCCGACGGTAATCCGATGGACTTCGATTATTTTTTATAAAATTAAAAATTAAATAATTCCGACGGGATTTCCTCGGAATCCCGTCGTTCTTTTTAAAATCAAATATTTAAAATTAATATTAAATAATTCCGACGGGATTCCGAGGGAAGTCCCGTCGGTTTTATTAAAATACAAATTATAAGAATAGAAAATAAATATTTTCGACGGGAATCCCCTCGGAATCCCGTCGGTTTTTTAAATATAAATTTTAAAAATAATAATAAAGGATTTCGACGGATTTCCGAGGGGAATCCAATCAGAATTTAAAAAAAAATTGAAAAAATCAATACCGACGGGCTATACCCATCGGTTGTCCGTCGTTTTTTTTTTTTTTAATTTAGCAACAATCAAAATAAAAATCTTTAGGTTATAACGCGTGAATCCGTGATTGAAACCCAAAATTTTTCCCCATTTCTTTTTCACCCTTCTCAGCGAGGATGCATCTTCCCCAGCTTGCATCGCCATCGCGCGCTACGCTCGCACCGCCACCTCTCCGCTTCCGCCTCCGTCCCCGCTTGCATGGTCTCCGTGCGCTATGCCCGCACCGCTACCGCTCTGCCTCCGCCTCCACCATAGTCGCTCACCTCCGCCAGCCATGAATTTGGGATCCTGCCCCATTTTCCCTTTTTCTTCCAAGTTTTGGTAAACCCTTAATGCCATTTTCCTTTTTTTTTTCCAATTAAATCTGGTGATTGTTGCTATCATGTGTATTGATTGAAATAGGTGTATGATTAACTTGTCCGTTGGTTGAATTACAGTCTCTTTGCAGATTAGATTAGGGCTGGTGGTTTAAATTATACTAAATTAGTCTCTTCTTGAATCGGAATCATTGAAAGTATGCTTCATAATTTGATTCATAGTGTTAGGCCTGGAAAGTATTCAACTTTGTGTTGTTTTGTTTAATGGGCAGCTTAACCTGAGAAATGGGAGTTTATTTCGTGGTTTTGTAGCAAATTATGGTGAAAATTGGCTTGATAATTAGGGAATAGACAATTGTTTTGTCTGCTCCATTTTCTTGATTTTGTTAGTTCTGACTTTTGTTTTGTCTAACTGAGGCATAGTACTTATCAGTGTATGTTCGCAAGTTGCTGATTGATAATAGGGTGTGTGAGATATTGGATATTTGGTTCATTAAAGACGAATTGGTTTTGGTTGTATACAAGGAAGTTGTCCAAACCAAAAAAATATGATATTTATGGCCAAGGAAGAAAAAGTTGGATACATAAGGATTGATGGTGGCATAGCATCAGAATCAAGACAAGCTTTAGTAAATGAATTTCAGGAAAAAGATTCAGTGAAGGCTGCAGTGGTATTGCTTCTGTTTGTTTTGGTTTTGATATATTATTAGTTTACTTTGTTCCTTCCATATGATATACTCTTTGATTATGTCTTTGTAGTTGTCCATCAAAGTTGGAGGGGTTGGTTTAACATTAACTGCAGCAAGCACTGTGATATTTGCAGAGTTATATTGGACTCCAGGGGACATCACTCAAGAAGAACCTCGTGCTCATAGAATTGGTCAGGTAACTTCTTTAGCATACTAGAACTATATATGCTGCATATGTCTTGAGCTAGTCACTCAAAACATTTGGCTAGCAAGTGCAAGCCATCTCTGTTACACTGATATTTTTTAGCTTTGAACCTTTTCTTTCTATATGTTGTAAAGCTTTTAAATAAATATTGATTTCTATGTTTATGGTTAAACTGGCCAACATCATCGGAGCTCCCAGGGAATCATGTAAAGCTTTTAAACTTAATACATGATTCCCTGGGAGCTCCGATGATGTTGGCCCCCCTAATTTTCACATAGTCTTCACATTTTATCAACATATTTATGGTTTTGGTTTTGACATTTTAGTTGGAAATTTGGTACTTAAAACTGATCCAAACCATGTTAGCAAACCAATTATATGAAACTTGAAGCGTGATTTTAAAACAGAGCATGACCTTTTGCTTGATTTCGATAACTCTTGATGGATTAAATCATGAACTACTGAATGTGTGTTTAATTTTAAAGGTTAGGAAATGTTATAGGTATGTTTTTGCATGAGTTTTTATGGTTTTAGCTGAGTTCTTGCATGCTTATTGTTAGGGAATGTATCTAACAAAAACTGACAGCTTGTATGCAGCAACTTCAGATGCAAATTCCGAGTTCATACGAAATCGATTATAAAAACTGTTTTAACTGTGTATTTCTATTATATCAAGGTTTATGTCTGCCAAATTTCATGTTCATCCGTGTCCGTTTGATACCCAGAAAAAATTCCAAAACGATATAGCTTTTCACTATTTCTGATCTGCACTAACAGCTCGTTTAGAGGGGGCAAACCTTTGAATTTTGTAAAACTGTTTTATAGAGTTATTCCTACATGTATTTAGAGTATGTCCATAAAATTTCAGCTTAATTCGAGTTCGTTTGATATGGTAAAATTATTTTTCTTTGAAATGTGTGCTGTATTGATATTCCTGTTTTTCTTCAACTTCACACTAAAATCTGTATTTCCTCAGGAAGATCTAATATTTGAGACTTATGCCGTTTGAAAGATATGTTTGTCTAGTTTATTAGGAATTTTACGGTTCATTAAAATTCATTCTAAGCAAAGAGTTATGGTCGTTTTTCTACAATGTGTCAGTTTAAAATGTTTCTACACAACTATGCCTATGTGAATACTTGGTGAATGTTGCTGTGGAGTTTTCCTAATCCGTTCTCGTGCCTTTCCTTCGTATCTTTCCAAGTTTCAAGACTTATACTTTGTAAAATGTATGAATACTTGAATTAGCTTGTATAAGGCTCATTAATGCCAATTTGTGGTCTTTATTAACCTAGTATGTTATACTTGAACCTGTTATGCTAGAATTAAACTATGATATTGTTGATTATCTGAATTCTTTAGTTAATGCCAATTTGTGATCATGTCCGACACTATGCTGTTTGGAACTCCATGTAGTCTGATAATCTCTTGTTAATACAGCTTTGCCAACGTGCTGACCTTATCCGTCGTCTTTACTGGAAAAAAGTGTGCTGACTTTGTCAATCGATCAATGATCACCCAGATACTATCTTGTCCTCCTCTGACTTTGGGTAATCCGGTGACAAAATTCATTGTGATTTGCTCCCATTTCCAGATCGGAATCGGTAATGGTTGCAACTTCCCACTCGGCTTCTGGTGCTCAGCTTTAACTTTCTGACAAGTTAAACACTTCTTGACATAGTTGGCTATGTCTCTCTTCATTCCGCTCCACCAGAAATGCATCTTAACATCTTGATACATCTTAGTACCTCCGGGATGTATCGTGTACTTAGTCTTATGCACTTCGTCGAGAATCTCTTTCCTTAAAACAGTTGGTACGCATACTCTACCTTTGTACCTCAATATTCCATGTTCATGAACCCTAAACTTAGTCTCATCATCTTTCTCCTTAGATTCGAGACATTTCTTGATCTATTCGTCGTTCTTCTGAGCTTCCAACACTTGCTCTTTCAAGGGTGATATCATCACAACATTCGCGATTCGAGCTTTAGTTATCACCTCCATTCTTTCTCTTCGATCAATCTCGGGATTGGCAGAAATCTGTGCCAAACGAACTTTCCTGCTCAGTGAATCGGCAACAACATTCGCCTTTCCTGGATGGTACTGAATAATGCAATCGTAGTCTTCCTGAAATTCCATCCATCTCCTCTGTCGCATATTCAACTCCTTCTGAGTGAATAGATAGCGCAGGCTCTTATGATCAATAAAGATCTCAAACGTAACCCCGTACAGGTAGTGTCTCCACTTTCCAAGAGCAAAAATTATCGCTGCTAACTCCAAATCATGTGTCGGGTAGTTAACTTCATGCGTCTTGAGTTTCCTTGATGCATACGCAATCACTTTTCCATTCTGCATCAAAACTCCTCCTAGTCCTTCTTTCGAAGCATCGGTGTAGACAGTGTAACCTTCTCTTCCTTCTGGTAACGCTAACACGGGTGCAGTTTTTAGTATCTCCTTCAATCTTTGAAAACTTTGCTCACACTTCTCAATCCATTCAAATTTCCCTTCTTTCTTTGTCAACTTAGTGAGAGGTGTAGCTATCTTCTAGAAATCTTTGACAAACCTTCGGTAGTAGCCAGCTAATCCTAGAAAACTCCTTACTTCTGAAGGATTCTTTGGTGACTTCCAATCCATGATCGTTTCAATCTTCGAGGGATCTACTTCGATTCCAGATCCTGATATGATGTGTATGAGAAACGTAACTCTCTCAAGCCAGAACTCACATTTGCTGAACTTTGCATATAGCTTGTGATCCAGCAAAGTGCGTAACACGATTCGAAGATGTTCAGCATGTTCCTCCGGTGTCTTTGAAAACACCAATATATCGTCGATGAAGATTACTAAAACCTTGTTGAGAAACGGCTTGAATATACGGTGCATCATATCCATGAATGCAGATGGTGCATTCATCAAATCAAACGGCATTACTACAAACTCATAATGTTCGTATCGGCTGTTGAAAGCAGTCTTCGGAATATCTACTTTCCTGATCTTCAATTGATAATATCCTTGTCTCAGATCTAACTTAGAGTAGACCTTCGATCCTTGAAGTTTATCGAACAGCTTTTCGATATGAGGGAGAGGATACTTATTCTTGATCATCATCCTATTCAATTCCCGATAGTCAATGCATAAACGCAATGATCCATCCTTCTTCTTAACGAAAAGCACAGGCACTCCCCACGGTGATGTGCTCGGTCGAACATATCCAGACTCTATCAGTCCGTCCAATTACTTCCTTAGTTCTTCCAATTCAGCTGGAGCCATTCTATAAGGTGTCTTTGAGTATGGTTCAGCTCCCGCTATTGTTTCGATTGTAAACTCCAACTCTCGGTCAGGAGGTAACGAATTCAAATGCTCAGGAAACACATCTAAGAATTCGTTCACCACTTCCACTTCTTCGATCTTAAGTTGATCTTTCGGTCTATTCAAAAGATAAACAACAAATCCGCTAGCTCCTTTCTGAATCAACTTCTTAGCTTCCATCGAAGAAACAACTGATGACTTCTCAACTTTCCCTTTTGATGTCCCACTTTTATCTTCTTCCAAGATGATCTCTTTCTTGTAACAATACAACTTAGCGCGGTACTTAAACAGCCAATCCATACCGAGTATAATCTCGTATCTTGTCATCGGTAACTCAATAAGATCTGTCGGGTAACAACGGGTACCAATACATATAGGGCAGCGTTTATATACTTGATCCGTAACAAGGCAAGTTCCCAAAGGTGAACTCACTTCAAATTTATATGGCAAGTATTCAAGTGGAAACTGTAAATACGCATATAATTTAGATGCAACAAATGAATGCGTGGCACCAGGGTCATACAAGATCTTAACTGGCGTGTTAAGAATGTGCACAATTCCTTCCACATCAGACGAAGGAGCAACCTCCTCATTACCATCCAAAGCATAAGCTCTGCCTTTGACCACCGGTTTGTTCATCGTACCCACCCCCGCTTTTCCTTTATCCTGGACCCCAAATCTCCTGATCTTGTACGGGCAGCTATCCATCTGGTGCTCAGGCGAACCACACACGAAACACTGTCCGGTTTTCTTACGATAATTCTCCTCAGTGTGTCCCGTTCGGCAACAGTATCGGCAAATAATTTCCTCTTGAACCTGTTGGGGTGCTTTCTGTTGCTGCTGTGGCGCCCTCTGATACTGTTGTGGCGCCTTCTGCTTCTATTCTTGCTGTTTCTGTGGAGCCTTCTGCTGCTAATGTTGTGGTGCTACCATTGGCTTCTTTCCGGTTCCTTGGAGAAAAGATCCGAATGATCGCTTGTTCCCTTGATAAGGCTTAGGGTTAGAAGGTCCTTGACGTGCAGTAGTTATCTTGATCTCCTTGTGTGCAGCTTCAACCCTTAGTGCTCTATCAACAACCCGGTTGTAGGTCTCAATGTCCAAAGAAGCAAGTGCCCACCGAAGTTCGGGCTTCAGTTCATCGATAAACCTCTTCGTCTTGCGACGCTCATCGTTCAGAATATGAGGCGCATACTTGATCAGCCTCACAAACCTAGCCTCATACTCCATCACATTCATAGTTCCCTGCACCAAACTCATACACTCAGCCTCTCGTGCATCACGAGTTGCTTGAGGTATGTACTTCTGCTGAAACTCTCCGATTAACCCATCCCAACCTCCTTCAACGTTGTTCTCAATCCACATGTGTTGAACGTGTTTCTACCAATTGTATGCAGCTCCTTCCATAAGAAAAGTAGCATACCGAACTCGTGCACGATCCTCTGGAATGATTTCCATAGCCTCGAAAATCTTCTCAAGACTAGTAATCCAATTCTCAGCCTTTAGGTCGTTCGGTTCTCCATAGAACTTAGGTGGATTCATCCTCAGAAACTTTTCCAGTGACCTTTCATTATGAGGATTATCTCTCTGATTACAAGCTCTTGCGAATTGTCGTATCACATCCCTTAATTCTGGAGTTCCCTCCCGTTCAAGGGGTAGCGTGACATCTCTTTGGGGTGGCGGTGGTGGTACACGATTCCGGGGTGCTCTTCTCGGTGGCATGTTGTTATTGAATTCACAAGCATTCAGATACATATTCGATGCATGACATATAATGATTCATAGAATCCGTAACCACGTATTCACATTCCCACGTAGTCACATGTAAGTATGAGAACAACACATTCCCATATCAACATATCAGTAAAGATTCAAGATCTCCACACAAATCATACTATCAGACAACAACTATCAGACAACATGTAAACGGGAACAGAAGCTCGTGTAACATATCAACATATCAGAAACATGTATAACATATCCCAAAGCATGATCAACATGTAAACGGGAACAGAACGTGTACTGTCATATCAACCAGAACTGTAATACGTGTAACATGATCAGAAGCATGATCAACATATCCAGAATAATAGTATGCTAACAATAAATGAAATGGCATGATCCTATCAACGGTCCTAATTGTATCTTGAAGCAACTCTAAGACTCATGCAATGACAGTTATGGAAAGCAGTTCTAAGACTCATGCAATGAAAGTTATCCGAAAATCTGCTTTCGCCCAACTTCAAGTTTACGGCATTTTCACCTCGCTTTGAACCGTGATTCGAGCCATATACCATTTTAAAGGTATATGTAACACCCCAGTTTTTCGGAAGTTCAGGTAAGCACGCCACATGTGGGTCTTCGGGAGTTGGGGGTTTAATTTAATTATCTCATTCTTATAATTATAATTTTCATTACATTACCATGCATCATACTTTTATACATTTACATGAAATTACAATTAATGTGTAATTGGGTGAATTAATTGTTAAATAACTAAGTGATTCATATGTGTACTTCATTGATTTACTTGATCACTTATTTAATTATATGGACTTAATTGTATCATGAATTGGGAGTTAGTTGATCACTTGACTAGGGATGGAACTTGTTTGCTTGAATTTAAATACTTGAAGGACTTATATGCAAAAGGTGATGATTCATCTTGGTTAGTGGAGGATATAATATATCTTAGGTATATCATCTCTCCCATATTTCATTCCATACATTTTCATCATATATACACACACCCACACCCACATATTTCGATCCAAACACACCAAGAAGGGAAGGAAGAATTCATCTATTTTTCAAGCAAGATTCTTGGAGGATTTGTGAAGCTAGAAGCATCATCTTCATCATTTCATCCATTTCTTCTTCCATTTTGAGGTATATGGAGAATTTGATTGAATCCCTTGATGTATATTTGAGTAGGGCTTGATGATTGGGTAATGTTTTCATGACCATTTATGGATAGAAGCATGTTTAGGGTCATTATAATTCAAAGTTTACATGAAAACATGAATTTCTTGGAAGGTTGAAAGGCATGAAATACTTTGGGGTTTTGAATGATAATTTTTGATGATTTGAGCAAGCTTGGATGGATTACTTGATGCCTAATTGGTGTATATGAGTTATATGTATGATATATGATGGTTTGTAGTGATTTAATTGCCTTGGTTTGATGTTGAATGGTTTGGGAGTCATTTCCCGCGAACCCCCTATTTTTCCCTGTTTTTCACCCATAATTTGCTTCAACACGGCCGTGTCCAACCTTAGTTCATTTTCAACACGGCCGTGTTGGAGATCCGAGTTGGAAATTTTTTATTCCGGCACGGCCGTGTCAGTTTCCAGGCCAATATTGATATGGCCGTGCCGACTTCATTTGATCTCCGATTGGCCTGATTTTTGAACCCACTGAAATATCTTGAAGTCTAGAAAAACTTCCAATTAGAATCACCTCATTATCTTTTGTGATTTGTGAGATATAATCAATTCTTTTCGGTGTCACCACTTTACCAACAAACTGCAATCACCCCACTTCAAGCTTATTCCATTTTCTCCTTGATTTGAACTAAAAACTGAGCCATATATCCTTGGAAATCCCTTTGTGTCTAGTTTAATTTCCAATAAACAAAACTCAATTCCAACTTCTACAACTCAAGATATTTCCATTTTCCTACAGGTTGTACGTTTCCGAAAATTGTCCACTTTTTCTAACTTTTGCCAAACTTCACCAAAACCTCTCTTCTTACATTCCTTTCACTTCCTTGGCTCCCGTATGCGACTTATATGATTTATATGCTTGCTTAATTGATAATTATGCTCCTATTTGATACTTCTTGATACTTTATTTGGGAATTTGCGTACATTCATGATATTTATTTATTGTAAAGGCATAATTGACATCGCATGATTTTGTCGTTCGTCTTAAATGGTTCATACGAGTCGAGTCTCACGTACACTTGTCCTTGTTATACAGATCACATTCCCAGTGACGAGGAGCACGCTCCTTAGTGTTAGGAAACACGAATCAGAAAGCAGCGGAATTTAAAAATTTTCCCAACAAAAGGATCTTGGACTTGCAATCGTGTATCCAAATTCGTAGAGATAAGAAACTTACTTTTCTTTTATTCTTTCTTGAAGCATTTCAAGCCACCCAAGAACGCTCTTCTCGCGGCTTGATCCCCTCTCCTTGGTAAAGCTCGAATCTTCAAACTTCTAACTTGAAGCTCTCTAGAGATAGTCCACAAACTTGACTACAATCTAACTGGTAAGGATGCTAGTTCTCTAGTTAGTGTTTAGGCTTAACCTAAAGTTTCGTTTATCTTGGAGAAAGGATGGTGTTCCACACATGAACCAAAAGAATTGCCAATTAGCTCTAAGGGGAGCTCAAGCTCCCCTGTTTATATTAAGGGGAGGACCGAAAATCCTAGTCCTTATGGGTTAGGGTTTTGGTCTCTCTCTCCTATTACTTGATCATCAAGTAATTTTGACTTTGACTTTGAATTCAAATTCAAATCAACTTTCAAGAGAGCTAAAATATCCAAACTATTTTTGGATAATTTTATACTTTATTTATTTAAAATAAATAACTTGTTTTATCTAATTAATTAATTCATAATTAATTAACTAGATTATTTTTCTCCAAAATTCGACTTTCTTTTTAATTCAAAATTAAACCAAAGTCTATTAAACAATTAACACATTTAATTATTTAATATATATATATACAATATATATATTTACACGTGTGGGACACGTGTCACTCACGTGACCCACATGTGTGGTTTCACACGTGTGGAACCCTCTTGGCCCGATTAACTCGTTTAATCATTTTAAAGCCTCAACTCATGTAACCAAGTTGTTGTGTGTGACCCTCTAGGTTCTCAATTCAATTAGCAGTGACCCTAATTAATTAATTCACTAATTAATTAATTAATCAGTCCACAGATTAAACGACCATAATCTAGCAACTGGTGTTTAACCCCTAGCTGAATTGGAATGTTCGGATTCGACAGAGCCTTTAAGTCATTGATTAATGTGAGATACAATCCTCCTACTTACTATCTCTCAACCAAGATCTAGGGTAAGGGAATAATCAGAGCCCTAATAATCCGGTCTTAAAGCTAAGTGCATTTCATATCCATTTGATCTCAATCCAAGAAACCCTTTTCTTGATGTCTTGATCTACTGCCTTGGCCAAGGACTCCATATGGAATATGAATGACTTACACAATAAGAGATCACCTTGCTAATGCAAGTGTAGGTCCTTTCTTGATTCTCATTCACTTTCATGAATCACTTGAGCAGCCCCAACATAGGCCTTGAATCAATTGTCTAAGGCGACACCCTTTAAAGCTTATACCTAAGACTACAGAGTTAACTCATAAAATGACAAGGAACCTCAAGTCTTAAGGATCAATTAATCACATCAATGACTCGTGAGATATTTTCTAATCTGGAAGTTTCCATTTCCTGAAATAGAAACTTCCTTTCCCATTTAGGAATGTTCTCACGCGGGGCACCTCAGTGAACTTACTTATCGAAGTAAGGACCCTCATGTATCACGCACGTATCAACTATACACTTTGCACCTCCATGAAACAAGGCGGTCCTTCTTAAGGGCGTGATCCCACAAGCAAGCCTTAGAGGAGTCAGGTTGACACTTCCACTATCGGTAGAACTCATCGGCTTGGAGTATTTTACTAATCATGACTTATGTGATATAGGGCTCGTTTCATGAACCATTTCACCTAAATGGTAGAGTCCTAAAGTCATCAGGATTAGGGGAGTTCTCATACATGCACAGCTAAAGTAAACGCATACCAAACAAGAGCATATAAAGAAGTGTTGCCTCAATTCGTTATTTCATTCAAAGATTGTCTGTGATTACAATAAGGAAAAGCACAAAGCGGATATACAATCGGCTTTCTAGGGAACTTTTCTTAACAATCTCCCACTTGCCCGTCAAAGCCATTCTAAAGCTACTCTAAGTCCCATCTTCTGAAGATGACCTTGGAAAGCTTCTCGACTAAGGGGTTTAGTAAGTGGATCTGCCATGTTCTCTGCTGATGTGACCCTCTCAATTAGCACATCTCCTCTTTTGATAATATCACAGATTAGGTGATACTTCCGCATAATGTGCTTGGTCCGTTGGTGAGATCTTGGTTCTCTTGCTTGAGCAACCGCCCCAGTGTTGTCACAAAACACAGAAATGGGGTCTTTCATGCTAGGAACAACATTCAACTCTTGAATGAAGTTTCTAATCCAAACACCTTCCTTAGCTGCATCATTTGCAGCTAAGTATTCGGCCTCAGTGGTCGAATCTGCAGTGGTAGTTTGTTTGGAACTCTTCCAACTCACTGCTCCACCGTTTAGGCAGAAAATGTATCCTGACATTGACTTAAAATCATCTAAGCCAGATGCAAAGCTTGCATCGCAGTATCCTTCGATAGTAAGATCTTTCTGACCTCCGTAAACCAAGAATAAATGTTTAGTACTTTTCAAGTACTTAAGAATATTCTTCATGGCAGCCCAGTGACCATCTCCAGGGTCAGATTGGAAACGACTTGTAACACTAAGTGCATAAGCCACATCTGGTCGAGTACATAACATTGCATACATTATGCTACCTATTGCTGATGCATAAGGTGTATGAGTCATTCTTTCCTTCTCAAGGTTAGTCTTAGGACACATCTTCTTTGAAAGACATGTTCCTACACTCATAGGCAGGTTCTTAACCTTTGCTGACTCCATATTGAATCTCTTCAATACTTTGTCAATGTACATCGACTGTGATAGTCCTATTAACCTTGTAGATCTATCTCGATAGATTTTAATTCCAAGGATATAGGACGCATCACCAAGATCTTTCATCTCGAATTGGTTCGATAACCATAACTTAGTCACTTTCATGTCATCCTTCGAATTCCCAATAAGAAGGATGTCATCAACATAAAGTACTAAGAATTGCACTGAGGTCTCCAATTCCTTTCTATACACACATGATTCATTCGAAATTTGAATGAAGCCAAATGCTTTGACTGATTCATCAAATCGAATGTTCCAATTCCTAGAAGCCTGTTTCAATCCATAGATTGATCTTTGGAGTTTGCAAACCTTTTGTTCACTCCCACTGAATGTGAAACCTATGGGTTACTCCATATAAATGTGTTTATCAATGTCACCACTGAGAAAGACAGTTTTCACATCCATTTGCCATATCTCGTAGTCATAATACGCAGCAATGGCAAACATGATCCGAATAGACTTTTGCATTGTAACTGGTGAAAAGGTTTCATCAAAGTCCACGCCGGGTCTTTGAGTGAATCCTTTTACAACCAGTCTTGCTTTGTAGGCTGCAATACTTCCATCAACTCCAAGCTTTCTCTTAAAGATCCATTTGCAACCTATGGGTTTGACCCCATCAGGCAAATCTACCAAGGTCCAAACTTGGTTGGAGTTCATGGAATCCATTTCGGATTTCATGGCTTCTATCCACTGCTCAGAGTCAGAATCTGAAAGTGCCTCCTCATATGTTAAAGGATCATTATCCTTTTGAGAGATTTCATGGAAGAATCCATACCATCTCTCCGGCTGTCTAGGAGTGCATTCAGAACGCCTTAGAGGAGGATTTTCATGTATATCGAAATTCGTGATTGGTTGTAGTTGACCAGGATGAGACGTTTCTTCAGTGGGAGGCGTGGGCTCACTTTGTACTTCCTCTAATTCTATGATCTTTCCTTTCTTTTCTTTAAGGAACGGTTCCTCCAGAAAAGTGGCATTTCTGGAAACAAACACCTTTTGCTCAGATTGATCATAGAAGTAGTATCCTATGGATTCCTTAGGATAACCTACAAAGTAGCATAAGTTAGAACGAGATTCTAACTTATCTCCCACTGTCCTCTTCACGTAAGCAGGACAACCCCAAATTCTTAAGTAAGAATAACTAGGGATTTTACCATGCCACATTTCATAGGGCGTTTTAGGGACTGACTTAGAGGGAACTAGATTCAAAATCTTTGCTGCACTTTCTAGGGCATAACCCCAGAAAGAAGTTGGTAAGTCAGTGAAACTCATCATGGAACGAACCATATCTAGTAGGGTTCAATTCCTTCTCTTAGAAACTCCATTAAGCTGAGGAGTTCCCGGAGGAGTCCACTGAGAGATAATCTCATTATCTTTGAGATGATTAAGGAATTCTTCACTAAGATACTCGCCTCCTCGATCAGATCGAAGTGTTTTGATCTTGTGACCAGTTTTGGTCTCAACCTCCTTTTGAAATTCTAAGAATTTCTTAAAAGCTTCAGATTTATACTTCATTAAGTATACATAACCATATCGACTAAAGTCATCGGTAAAGGTTATGAAATACTGATGATTGTTTCTGGTGCTTACACTAAGCGGTCCACAAACATTAGTATGGATCAAATCCAAAACCTTAATGGCACGTTCCACAGTTCCTTTAAAAGGGACTTTGGACATTTTTTCCTTTGAGACAGGATTCGCAAGAAGTTAACTCCTTAAGATCATTTTCAGAGAATGATCCTAAAGTGTTTAACTTGCTAATTCTGTTCTTGGAAATATGTCCTAATCTAGCGTGCCATAAGGGAGCTGAAACTTTGTCATCTCTCTTACGTTTCATTTCTCATTGTATATTCATAATATTGATATTCTGAGTTAGATAAAGTCCATTACTTAGAGTACCGATGTGAACGGAAGAGTTGTTCCGTTTGTATAAGTTTCATAACCTTCATAATCTAAAATTGGAACATAAATTATATTACGAATAATGCTCGGTAAATAAAGGACTTTATTTAAGACTAACTCAAAATTACCTAAATTTAATCTAATTGTGCTTAAAGCTCGAGCTTCAACATTTGAGCCATCGTCGAGCTTCAAGACACATTCTTCTTCTTTGAGTTGTTGGACTTCACTTAGCATCTGCACATCATTACAGATATGAGTTCCTCAACCGGTATCTAGTACCCAAGAACTAGAATTAATAGAAAGATTTATTTCAACGAGAAAGACACCTTTCTTTAGAGTAGCCTTGTACTCTGGGCAGTTTCTCCTCCAATGTCCCGCTTTGCCACAATGGAAGCAAACATCCTCTTTCTGATCTCACTTCTTCTTTTGGGCCTTCCCTTTCGAAACGCCACCAGTGGGCCTAAGGGGTTTCTTCTTCTTCTTTTGGGCTTTCTTTCCCTTACCTTTAGAAGGCCCAGAAGAGGAAGATGGAGCATTCACCATCAAAACCTTATTATCCTTCTTGATCGTGCTTTCAGCAGTCACAAGCTGACTAATCAGCTCAGCTACAGTAGCACCAGCATGATTCATATTGAAGTTAAGGGCAAATGGGCTGAATGATGGTGGGAGCGAAGCTAGCAACAAATCCACTGAAAGCTCATCTTTCAGTGGCATGTCCATGGAGGCAAGTTTCTCAGTAAGGGTGAGAAACTTGAGTCCATATTCATGGACACTTGAACCTTCCCTCATTCTCAAGTGGAATAATTCCTTTGAAGTGTTATACCTTATAACTCGTTCATGAGGGCGGTAAAGTTGCTCTAAGTGGTTGTAAATCTCCCAAGCGAATTCCATGGCCTCATGTTGCCATTGCAAGTCTGGAGACATGTTAGCCAACATAAGGCAACGGGCTTTGAGATTATCATCCTTCCACTTCTGAATCACGTCCCGCTCGGCCCGAGTGGGAGCCTCCCCTTCGGGACTAACCTCCCCTTCGGGACTAGGCTCCCCTTCGAAGAGAACATAAGTTCTCTTCTCAGAATCTAAAATGATTTTTAGATTCCTCAGCCAATCAGAATAGTTGGGACCAGCCAACTTGTTTGACTCGAGGATCGATACAAGAGGGTTTTTAGTTGCCATTTCAAAACACGTAGAGAATCACAGAATCTACGACCTAAATGGTAAAACAGAGAACTAGTGAGCATGTTGAATTATAACGATATACAAAAGATAAGGTCTTTAATCTAATGTAGCTCCCACTGTTTTTCAAAGATCTAGAATTCCCAAAGATCTAAGAGGAACACGTTTCCCAATGGGTACTAAGATCCTAGGCATTTTACCTCGAACCCACGACTCGCGGACATTCTAAGTAAAACCCTAGGTAGGTACAACTTACCAATTCTAACACCTTTAGAACTCTTAGTAATTGTTTTTGCATCACCTATCTTTCAATATGGACCCACGACTCCTGCGACATCCATATTTACTTAGGTGTGAAGCTAGACCCATCAATCATAAGATCATGATCAAAACTTAGTTCGAACGACCAACGACTCATGGACATCGCCCTTGCCAAAATTGACTACGAAATATTGACCATTTAAAATGATCAATTAGGTAACTAAGAACTAATAAGCTCCACTAGCTATCCCACGACTCGCGGACAATAACTAGTTTCACTTACTAAACTTAAAACCTATTGATGAATTGCTAGGAATTTAATTCAAAATTTGCATCTCGAATTAAATACCTATTTGTTCGAAATTAGCTTAATATTTAATGGGAATTTTTGAATCAACCGGAGAGTTGTCCGGTTCAACCTCACCAACATATATGTTATCCAATTTTATTAGTCTTGATTAATGCAAGTACACTTAAATGCATTTCAAACAAGCACATAAATAGATAACATGTCCTAGCATGATACTAACATGTAATGATCATGGGTCTACCTATCTCATGCGTGATATGTGGGAGCCACTCCACAATCACAAGTTCTAACATACATGCCACATAAACAGTTTAAATCACATAAGGGAAAGCGGTAACAAAATACGAGCCCTATCTCTATTACATTTTTACAATTGAGATTCCCCTCCCTAACATTTTGAGGGGTCTTCACTTATGGCCTCCTTGTTACTTGAATGTGGTCCATCTTACTCCATGGGTGCATTGTCTCCAAAATGAAAACAAAAACCTCACCACCTATCTCTACTCTCAAATTACAATAAAAAGAAAAAGACATAAAGTAATAAGGCTCAATCTTCATATTGGCCTTAGACAATTACACGGGGCATACCCCGGCCTCAAAAACAGTAATATGCAAAGCCACATAAAAAATCACATAACACTACGCACATAAGTGAGGCTCCAACCTCAATTGAAAAAAGCCAACTATAGGGCTTTAACCCCAATTTAAACCATCCATGTGCATAAATTAAAACCATACATAGATCTAAACCCATGATCACCTAACATGCTTTTGCGAGAATTTAAATTTAGCCAATAAATTAAAATTCTCGTTTCAAGTCCTAATGACTTAAAACACGACTTGATGCGAGTCTTATTTATAAAAGTATTCAATAAATCCCAAATTAACAAAAAAAATATAATTCCAATTAATTTCTGAAAAAAATTAATAATTTTATTAATGATGTATTTTCCCAAAATATAAACCATTTCTACTTCTCAAAAAAAAATCCCAATTTTAAGTTTTATTCAAAATTTAAAATAAATATTCAAAAATAAAAATTTAAAAGTAAAATTAAAAATTGGGACTGGATTGCACGAAATACGAAAACACGGATTACGAAAAAACAAACGGGGCCCTTGCACGAGAAGGGCTGCACGTCGCAGGCGTGCGCGCTGGGCGTGCACGCCGCGCGCTCCTGCGCGCGGCCCTTCTCGGCAAGGATGGCGGGCGGCCTGGGCGAGCTATCCCGCACGCCTTGCGGGATTCTCGCCCAGCCTGGGAGGGCGGTGTCGGCAGCCCTAGGCGCGCCCGGAACGCCTCCCGCGCAGTTGCGGGAGGGAGTAGGCGCACAGCCTGCGCACACCTAGGACAGGCGGGCGACGGCGCGCGGGGTTTCGTGTGTTCGTAATCCAGGCTTTTCGTTTCGTGTTTTCGTTCAAAAGTAAAACCAATCTAAGAAATCCAAAAACAGTTTATACAGTTTCAAATCTAAAATTGTTTTCAAAAATTAAATTTTGTAAAAACTAATTTTCAGAAACTTTCTGGAAAAAATACAGTTTTGTAATTCAGGCTTTCTAAAATAATTACAAATACTCAATCGCATCAAGCCTAAGAATTTCTACCAAATTCAGTATAATTGAGACGAATCAGAAACACGATTAACGAGGTGGCTCTAATACCACTTGTTGGAAAACACGAATAAGAAAGCAGCGGAATTTAAAAATTTTCCCAACAAAAGGATCTTGGACTCGCAATCGTGTATCCAAATTCGTAGAGATAAGAAACTTACTTTTCTTTTATTCTTTCTTGAAGCGTTTCAAGCCACCCAAGAACGCTCTTCTCGCGGCTTGATCCCCTCTCCTTGGTAAGGCTCGAATCTGCAAACTTCTAACTTGAAGATCTCTAGAGATAGTCCACCTACTTGACTACAATCTAACTGGTAAGGATGCTAGTTCTCTAGATAGTGTTTAGGCTTAACCTAGGGTTTCGTTTATCTTGGAGAAAGGATGGTGTTCAACACATGAACCAAAAGAATTGCCAATTAGCTCTCGAGCTCCCCTATTTATATTAAGGGGAGGACCGAAAATCCTAGTCTTTATGGGCTAGGGTTTTGGTCTCTCTCTCCTATTGCTTGATCATCAAGTAATTTTGACTTTGACTTTGAATTCAAATTCAAATCAACTTTCAAGAGAGCTAAAATATCCAAACTATTTTTGGATAATTTTATACTTTATTTATTTAAAATAAATAACTTGTTTTATCTAATTAATTAATTCATAATTAATTAACCAGATTATTTTTCTCCAAAATTCGACTTTCTTTTTAATTCAAAATTAAACCAAAGTCTATTAAACAATTAACACATTTAATTATTTAATATATATATATACAATATATATATTTACACGTGTGGGACACGTGTCACAAGGACACCTGTCACTCACGTGACCCACACGTGTGGTTTCACACGTGTGGAACCCTCTTGGCCCGATTAACTCGTTTAATCATTTTAAAGCCTCTACTTATGTAACCAAGTTGTTGTGTGTGACCCTCTAGGTTCTCAATTCAATTAGCAGTGACCCTAATTAATTAATTTACTAATTAATTAATCAGTCCATAGATTAAACGACCATAGTCTAACAACTGGTGTTTAACCCCTAGCTGAATTGGAATGTTCGGATTCGACAGAACCTTTAAGTCATTGATTCATGTGAGATACAATCCTCCTACTTACTATCTCTCAACCAAGATCTAGGGTAAGGGAATAATCAGAACCCTAATAATCCGGTCTTAAAGCTAAGTGCATTTCATATCCATTTGATCTCAATCCAAGAAACCCTTTTCTTGATGTCTTGATCTACTGCCTTGGCCAAGGACTCCATATGGCACATGAATGACTTACACAATAAGAGATCACCTTGCTAATGCAAGTGTAGGTCCTTTCTTGATTCTCATTCACTTTCATGAATCACTTGTGCAGCCCCAGCATAAGCCTTGAATCAGTTGTCTAAGGCGACACCCTTTAAAGCTTATACCTAAGACTACAGAGTTAACTCATAAAGTGACAAGGAACCTCAAGTCTAAGGATCAATTAATCACATCAATGACTCGTGAGATATTTCCTAGGCGTGCGCAGGGCATCCGCCCAACACCTCCCGCACGCCTGTGCGGGAGCCTTCCGGGCGCGCCTAGGCGCGCCCGCCCAGGGCGGCCGAGAATGGCCGGCCATCGCCCACCGTCGCCCGACAGGGCGCGCGCGCGCGCGGCATGGGCGCGCAGTGCGCGCACTCGCCCGGCCTTCGCTGGGAGCTGTGCGCGCCTGCCGTGCGCGTCCGCGCGCGCTTGCGACGCGTGCGCCCCATTTCGCGTATGGGCCCCGTTTTCCTGATCCGATTTTTCGTATTTCGTGCAATCCAGTCCCAATTTTTATTTTAATTTTAAAATTTTGTTTTTTGAATATTTATTTTAATTTTGAATAAAACTTAAAATTGGGATTTTTTAAGAAATTGAAACGGTTTATATTTTGGGAAAATACAATCTTTGATAAAATTATTAATTTTCAGAAATTAATTGGAATTTTATTTGTTTTGGTAATTTGGGATTTATTGAAAACTTTTATAAATAAGACTCGCATCAAGTCGTGTTTTAAGTCATTAGGACTTGAAACGAGAATTTTAATTTATTGGCTAAATTTAAATTCTCGCAAGAGCATGTTAGGTGATCATCGGTTTAGATCTATGTATGGTTTTAATTTATGCACATGGATGGTTTAAATTGGGGTTGGAGCCCTATAGTTGCATTTTTCAATTGAGGTTGGAGCCTCACTTATGTGCGTACTGTTATGTGATTTATTATGTGGCTTTCCATATTACTGTTTTTGAGGCCGGGGTATGCCCCGTGTAATTGTCGAAGGCCAATATGAAGATTGAGCCTTATTACTTTATGTCTTTTTCTTTTTATTGTAATTTGAGAGTAGAGATAGGTGGTGAGGTTTTATTTTCATTTTGGAGACAATGCACCCATGGAGTAAGATGGACCACATTCAAGTAACAAGGAGGCCATAAGTGAAGACCCCTCAAAATGTTAGGGAGGGGAATCTCAATTGTTAAATGTAATAGAGATAGGGCTCGTATTTTGTTACCGCTTTCCCTTATGTGATTTAAACTGTTTATGTGGCATGTATGTTAGAACTTGTGATTGTGGAGTGGCTCCCACATATCACGCATAAGATAGGTAGAACCCATGATCATTACATGTTAGTATCATGCTAGGACATGTTATCTGTTTATGTGCTTGTTTGATATGCATTTAAGTGTACTTGCATTAATCAAGACTAATAAAATTGGATAACATATATGTTGGTGAGGTCGAACCGGACAACTCTCCGGTTGATTCGAAAATTCCCATTAAATATTAAGCTAATTTCGAACAAATAGGTGTTTAATTCGAGATGCAAGTTTTGAATTAAATTCCTAGCATTCCATCAATAGGTTTTAAGTTTAGTAAGTAAAGCTAGTTATTGTCCGCGAGTCGTGGGATAGGTAGTGGAGCTTATTAGTACTTAGTTACCTAATTAATCATTTTAAATGATCAATATTTCGTGGTCAATTTTAGCAAGGGCGATGTCCGCGAGTCGTGGGTCGTTCGAACTAAGTTTTGGTCATGATCTTATGATTGATGGGTCTAGCTTAACGCCTAAGTAAATATGGATGTCGCACGAGTCGTGGGTCCATATTGAAAGATAGGTGATGCAAAAACAATTACTAAGAGTTCTAAAGGTGTTAGAATTGGTAAGTTGTACCTACCTAGGGTTCTTACTAAGAATGTCCGCGAGTCGTAGGTTCGAGGTAAAATGCCTAGGATCTTAGTACCCATTGGGA
Source organism: Lantana camara (assembly GCA_037501455.1). Taxonomy (NCBI): domain Eukaryota; kingdom Viridiplantae; phylum Streptophyta; class Magnoliopsida; order Lamiales; family Verbenaceae; genus Lantana; species Lantana camara. The sequence goes on from CM074859.1 coordinate 47,142,974, forward strand.
AACGTGTTCCTCTTAGATCTTTGGGAATTATAGATCTTTGAAAAACAGTGGGAGCTACAATAGATTAAAGACCTTATCTTTTGTATATCGTTATAATTCAGCATGCTCACTAGTTCTCTGTTTTACCATTTAGGTCGTAGATTCTGTGATTCTCTACGTGTTTTGAAATGGCAACCAAAAACCCTCTTGTATCGATCCTCGAGTCAAACAAGTTGACTGGTCCCAACTATTCTGATTGGCTGAGGAATCTAAAAATCATTTTAGATTCTGAGAAGAGAACTTATGTTCTCTTCGAAGGGGAGCCTAGTCCCGAAGGCGAGGCTCCCACTCGGGCCGAGCGGGACGCGATTCAGAAGTGGAAGGATGATAATCTCCAAGCCCGTTGCCTTATGTTGGCTAACATGTCTCCGGACTTGCAAAGGCAACATGAGGCCATGGAATTTGCTTGGGAGATTTACGACCACTTAGAGCAACTTTACCGCCCTCATGAACGTGTTACAAGGTATAACACTTCAAAGGAATTGTTCCACTTGAGAATGAGGGAAGGTTCAAGTGTCCATGAATATGGACTCAAGTTTCTTGCCCTTACTGAGAAACTTGCTTCCATGGACATGCCGCTGAAAGATGAGCTTTCAGTGGATTTGTTGCTAGCTTCGCTCCCACCATCATTCAACCCATTTGTCCTTAGCTTCAACATGAATCATGCTGGTGCTACTGTAGCTGAGCTGATTAGTCAGCTTGTGACTGCTGAAAGCACGATCAAGAAGGACAATAAGGTTTTGATGGTGAATGCTCCATCTTCCTCTTCTGGGCCTTCTAAAGGTAAGGGCAAGAAAGCCCAAAAGAAGAAGAAGAAACCCCTTAGGCCCACTGGTGGCATTTTGAAGGGGAAAGCCCAAAAGAAGAAGCGTGATCAGAAAGAGGATGTTTGATTCCATTGTGGCAAAGCGGGACATTGGAGGAGAAACTGCCCAGAGTACAAGGCTACTCTAAAGAAAGGTATCTTTCTCGTTGAAGTAAATCTTTCTATTAATTCTAGTTCTTGGGTACTTGATACCGGTTGTGGAACTCATATCTGTAATGATGTATAGATGCTAAGTGAGGTCCAACAACTCAAAGAAGGAGAATGTGTCTTGAAGATCGGTGATGGCTCAAACGTTGAAGCTCGAGCTTTAGGCACAATTAGATTATATTTAGGTAGTTTTGAGTTAGTATTAAATAAAGTCCTTTATGTACCGAGCATTATTAGTAATATAATTTCAGTTCCAATATTAGATTGCGAAGGTTATGAAACTTATATTAAGAATGGTAAATACTTTATCAAACGGAACAACTCTTCCGTTCATATCGGTACTCTAAGTAATGGACTTTACCTAACTCAAAATATCAATATTATGAATATACAACGAGAAACAAAGCGTAAGAGAGATGACAAAGTTTCAGCTCCCTTATGGCACGCTAGATTAGGACACATTTCCAAGAACAGAATTAGCAAGATAAACACTTTAGGATCATTCTCTGAAAATGATCTTAAGGAGTTAACTTCTTGCCAATCCTGTCTCAAAGGAAAAATGTCCAAAGTCCCTTTTAAAGGAACTGTGGAACGTGCCACTAAGGTTTTGGATTTGATCCATACTGATGTTTGTGGACCGCTTAGTGTAAGCACTAGAAACAATCATCAGTATTTCATAACCTTTACTGATGACTTTAGTCGGTATGGTTATGTATACTTAATGAAGTATAAATCTGAAGCTTTTGAGAAATTCTTAGAATTTCAAAAGGAGGTTGAGAACCAAACTGGTCACAAGATCAAAGCACTTCGATCTGATCTAGGAGGCGAGTATCTTAGTGAAGAATTCCTTAATCATCTCAAAGATAATGGGATTATCTCTCAGTGGACTCCTCCGGGAACTCCTCAGCTTAGTGGAGTTTCTGAGAGAAGGAATCGAACCCTACTTGATATGGTTCGTTCCATGATGAGTTTCACTGACTTACCACCTTCTTTCTGGGGTTATGCCCTAGAAAGTGCAGCAAAGATTCTGAATCTAGTTCCCTCTAAGTCAGTCCCCAAAACGCCCTATGAAATGTGGCATGGTAAAATCCCTAGTTATTCTTACTTAAGAATTTGGGGTTGTCCTGCTTACATGAAGAGGACAGTGGGAGATAAGTTAGAATCTCGTTCTAACTTATGCTACTTTGTATGTTATCCTAAGGAATCCATAGGATACTATTTCTATGATCAATCTGAACAAAAGGTGTTTGTTTCCAGAAATGCTACTTTTCTGGAGGAACCGTTCCTTAAAGAAAATAAAGGCAAGATCATAGAATTAGAAGAAGTACAAGGTGACCCCAAACCACCCACTGAAGAAACGTCCCACTCTGATCAACTACAACCAATCACGAATTTCGATACACACGAAAACCCTCCTCTAAGGCGTTCTGAACGCACTCCTAGACAGCCGGAGAGATAGTATGGATTCTTCCATGAAATCTCTCAAAAGGATAATGATCCTTTGACATAAGAGGAGGCACTTTCAGATTCTGACTCTGAACAGTGGATAGAAGCCATGAAATCCGAAATGGACTCCATGAACTCCAACCAAGTTTGGACCTTGGTAGATTTGCCTGATGGGGTCAAACCCATAGGTTGCAAATAGATCTTTAAGAGAAAGCTTGGAGTTGATGGAAGCATTGCAGCCTACAAAGCAAGACTGGTTGCAAAAGGATTCACTCAAAGACCCGGCGTGGACTTTGACGAAACCTTTTCACCAGTTGCAATGCAAAAGTCCATTCGAATCATGCTTGCCATTGCTGCATATTATGACTATGAGATATGGCAAATGGATGTGAAAACTGCCTTTCTCAATGGTGACATTGACAAAGACATTTATATGGAGTAACCCATAGGTTTCACATTCAGTGGGAGTGAGCAAAAGGTTTGCAAACTCCAAAGATCAATCTATGGATTGAAACAGGCTTCTAGGAATTGGAACATTCGATTTGATGAATCGGTCAAAGCGTTTGGCTTCATTCAAATTTTGAATGAATCATGTGTGTATAGAAAAGAATCGGAGACCTCAGTGCAATTCTTAGTACTTTATGTTGATGACATCTTTCTCATTGGGAATTCGAAGGATGACATGAAAGTGACTAAGTTATGGTTATCGAACCAATTCGAGATGAAAGATCTTGGTAATGCATCCTATATCCTTGGAATTAAAATCTATAGAGATATATCTAGAAGGTTAATAGGACTATCACAGTCGATGTACATTGACAAAATATTGAAGAGATTCAATATGGAGTCAGCAAAGGTTAAGAACCTTCCTATGAGTGTAGGAACATGTCTTTCAAAGAAGATGTGTCCTAAGACTAACCTTGAGAAGGAGAGAATGACTCATACACCTTATGCGTCAGCAATAGGTAGCATAATGTATGCAATGTTATGTACTCGACCGGATGTGGCTTATGCACTTAGTGTAACAAGTCGTTTCCAATCTGACCCTGGAGATGGTCACTGGGCTGCCGTGAAGAATATTCTTAAGTACTTGAAAAGTACTAAAGATTTATTCTTAGTTTACGTAGGTCAGAAAGATCTTACTGTTGAAGGATACTGCGATGCAAGCTTTGCATCAGACTTAGATGATTTTAAGTCAATGTCAGGATACATTTTCTACCTAAACGGCGGAGCAGTGAGTTGGAAGAGTTCCAAGCAAACAACCACTGCAGATTCGACCACTGAGGCCGAATACTTAGCTGCAAATGATGCAACTAAGGAAGGTGTTTGGATTAGAAACTTCATTCAAGAGTTCAATGTTGTTCCTAGCATGAAAGACCCCATTACTGTGTTTTGTGACAACACTGGGGCGGTTGCTCAAGCAAGAGAACCAAGATCTCACCAACAGACCAAGCACATTATGAGGAAGTATCACCTAATCCGTGATATTATCAAAAGAGGAGATGTGCTAATTGAGAGGGTCACATCAGCAAAGAACATGGCAGATCCACTTACTAAACCCCTTAGTCGAGAAGCTTTCCAAGGTCATCTTCAGAAGATGGGACTTAGAGTAGCTTTAGAATGGCTTTGACGGGCAAGTGGGAGATTGTTAGGAATAGTGCCCTAGAAAGCCGATTGCATATCCGCTTTGTACTTTTCCTTATTGTAATCACAGACAATCTTTGAATGAAATAACGAATTGAGGCAACACTTCTTTATATGCTCTTGTTTGGTATGCGTTTACTTTAGCTGTGCATGTATGAGAACTCCCCTAATCCTGATGACTTTAGGACTCTACCATTTAGGTGAACTGGTTCATGAAACGAGCCCTATATCACATAAGTCATGATTAGTAAAATACTCCAAGCCGATGAGTCCTACAGACAGTGGGAGTGTCAACCTGACTCCTCTAAGGCTTGCTTGTGGGATCACGCCCTTAAGAAGGACCACCTTGTTTCATGGAGGTGCAAAGTGTATAGTTGATACGTGCGTGATACATGAGGATGCTTACTTTAATAAGTAAGTTCACTGAGGTGCCCCGTGTGAGAACATTCCTAAATGGGAAAGGAAGTTTCTATTTCAGGAAATGGAAACTTCCAGATTAGGAAATATCTCACGAGTCATTGATGTGATTAATTGATCCTTAGACTTGAGGTTCCTTGTCACTTTATGAGTTAACTCTGTAGTCTTAGGTATAAGCTTTAAAGGGTGTCGCCTTAGACAACTGATTCAAGGCTTATGCTGGGGCTGCACAAGTGATTCATGAAAGTGAATGAGAATCAAGAAAGGACCTACACTTGCATCTCACATGAATCAATGACTTAAAGGTTCTGTCGAATCCGAACATTCCAATTCAGCTAGGGGTTAAACACCTGTTGCTAGACTATGGTCGTTTAATCTGTGGACTAATTAATTAATTAGTGAATTAATTAATTAGGGTCTCTGCTAATTGAATTGAGAACCTAGAGGGTCACACACAACAACTTGGTTACATGAGTTGAGGCTTTAAAATGATTAAACGAGTTAATCGGGCCAAGAGGGTTCCACACGTGTGAAATCACACGTGTAGCTCAGGTGAGTGACACGTGTCACACACGTGTGTATATATATATATTATAAATAATTAATTAGTTAATTATTTAATAGACTTTGGTTTAATTTTGAATTAAAAAGAAAGTCTAATTTTGGAGAAAATAATCTAGTTAATTAATTATGAATTAATTAATTAGATAAAAATAAGTTATTTATTTTATAATAAATAAAGTATAAAATTATCCAAAAATAGTTTGGATATTTTTAGCTCTCTTAAAAGTTGACTTGAATTAGAATTCAAAGTCAAAGTTGGAAATTACTTGAAGATCAAGTAATAGGAGATAGAGGAACCGAATCCTTGCCCAACAAGGATTAGGATCGGCGCCCCTCTCCCTTTCCTATATATAGGGGAGCTCATGCTCCCCTTTAGAGCTAATTGACAATTCTTTTGGTTCATGTGTTGAACACCTTCCTTTCTCCAAGATTAAATTAAACCCTAGGTTAAGCCTAAACACTAACTAGAGAACTAGCATCCTTACTAGTTAGATTGTGATCAAGTTGGTGGACTTTCTCTAGAGACTTCAAGTTAGAAGTTTGAAGATTCGAGCTTTACCAAGGAGAGGGGATCAAGTCGCGAGAAGAGCGTTCTTGGGTGGCTTGAAACGCTTCAAGAAAGAACAAAAGAAAAGTAAGTTTTCTATCTTTACGAATTTGGTTACACGATTACGAGTTCAAGATCCTTTTGTTGGGAAATTTTTTTTAAATTCCGCTGCTTTCTGATTCGTGTTTTCCAACAAATATATTCTATTCTTAAATTGTTATTATTTCTTTATAAAATCTTACCCGAAATTATGGCTTACTTGGTAATTGCGCTTATAATTATAAACCCCTCACCCAGTCTTTCATAGACTGACACCTTACATTTCCAGTTTTGCAGGTTGAGTGCTAGGCGGGAGTTGGTCATTATTTTGGGTCTTTCATGTTGAGTCTAGCATTCCCTTTTCATGTTAATATATGTATGACTTATGAATTGTTTTGGTACCTATGTATATCATAACTTGTTATGGAAGATGGTTGTATATAGTGATGTGATCGACCCGAATATGATAATGAATGAATGTAAATTATTTTGCTTCCGTTTTATTGTTATGCATGTTTGTATTCATTTGAGGGTAAGTCCCACCTAGCTAGTGAGTCTTTTTTTTTCTGTCTCCCGTTAGCTTTATGCTTGATTCGTGTATGGATCGTCCATTCCATATGTGGATTGAACTGTAGTGCGGGGGATGTGGCTACCTAGCGTTCCGGGTGCTACATCCCAAGGTGGTATCAGAGCCCGATTGTAAAACCGCAATTCTAGTGTCGTGTCTTGTGAGTCTAAGTCGTACGACATAGGATTATTTGATTAATTGTGAGTCTTGCATCTTATTTGAATTATTTTAACTTAATTGAATTACTTGAACTACTTGATTTATGTGATTTGGGTGTGTTATGAATTTTATTGCACTTATTTGCACTTGTTAATCAAACATGCATATAATTTTTCAAGGGCAATGATATACAAGCCGAACAATGGCTAAAGGAAGTTGAACGAGTTTGGGAACTCATACCTTGCGAGTCTTGGGAAAAGGCTCGGTGCACTCTTACTCTCATTCAGGGAGAAGCATACTTTTGGTGGGAAGCACCAAAATTGTTTTAGATGCCGCCAAAGAGGAGGTTACTTGGGAGGTTTTCTTGAGAGAATTCAAGAACAAATTTATTCCTCCTTCTTCTCGCACGCGAAGGCTCAAGGAATTCACGGAGCTCAAATAAGGAGGAAGATCTGTTGCGGAGTATATAGCCGAGTTTGAGAGGCTGTCAAAGTATGCACCCAACATTGCAAGTGATGATTTTCATAAGGCCATGCAATTTGTGCAAGGTTTGAGGCCGGATATACAAGCAGCAATCGAAGCAGTCAATACTAGCACTTGGAAGAAGGCTACCACCAAAGCTCTTAAGGTTGAGGATTCGGTAAATGCTCGGAGATCTACCTACAGATCGGGTCAGGGCTCCGGTTCAGGGTCGAGGTCAAATTATAACCCCGGGAAAAGGCCAATAGCATATGATACAGCTCCACCACAGCCTAAGGGTTCCGGGAATAAACCCAAACCACAAGTGCCTCAAGGATCGGTCCAGAAAGCTTTCCGGGCTACACCTGCTGTACCACCACCTACCGGGAAGCCGGGCTATTCTTTTTGTGGATGGCCTACCCACACTTATGAGAATTGTCGACGTCGCTTGGACCTTTATCTGATTTGTGGGAGTGCAGATCACATGGTAGATGGGTGTCCAGATAGAAAGGATCCGTCACCTGGGGGTCAGAGGCCGCTTGTTAGAGCCCGAGCATATGCCTTGGAAGGCGAAGAACAGCATGCAGAGGTGGACCCTGCAGCAGTTGTTGAAGGTATCATTTGTATTCATGGCGCAAACATACATACTTTATTTGATCCGGGAGCTACCCACTCCTTTATTTCTCGTGATGTTTCTGTTAAATTGCCTTTATGTGTTATTTATTCTGATGCATGCTACGTGGTTATTACTCCCTTTGGTGGTAGTCCGTGAGTATTGAGGGTCGGGTTTTCTCAACGGATTTCATTGATTTGCCAATGTCTCGCTATGGTTCTATCTTAGGTATGGACTGGTTATACAAGCACTATGCCACCATTGATTTTTGGGGCCAAGAGAATTTAGTTGGGTTCAGAAGTTGTTACGAGACGGAGTTCTAAAACGGTGCCTTCGTTATCTTTTTTGGAAGCTCAGAAATTGGTTTGAGATGGGGCTACAGGATTCATAGCCTATATCCTTAATCAACCCAAGGATTAGAGGAAGTTAGAAGAAACTGAAGTAGTGAAAGAATTTCCCGAGGTTTTTCTCGAGAAGTTAGATTCATTGCCGCCGGATAGGGAGATAGAATTTGTTATTGATTTGTATCCGAATGTCGAGCCGTACTCTAAAACTCCATATCGGATGGCTCCGGCGGAATTGAAAGAGTTGAAGGTGTAACTTGATGGTCTCTCGGAAGTCGGGTATATTAGGCCAAGCTCATCGCCGTGGGGTGCACCGGTATTGTTTGTAAAGAAGAAAGACGGTACCTTAAGAATGTGTATTGACTACCGGGAGCTAAATCGGATGACCATCAAGAATAAATATCCTCTTCCACACATTGAGGAGTTGTTTGACATACTCCAAGGGTCCAAAGTGTATTCAAAACTTGATCTAAGATAAGGGTATTATCAGTTATGGATTCGAGCCGAGGATATTCCGAAGACGGGCTTCAATACTAGATATGGGCATTATGAATTTGTGGTTATGCCTTTTGGTTTAACGAATGCTCCGGCTGCTTTTGTAGATATGATGCATAGAATCTTTCGATCGTTTCTTGATAAGTTCGTTATAATTTTCATTGATGATATTTTGGTCTTCTCTAAATCTGTCGAGGAACATGCAAGACATCTCAAGCTTGTGTTGAAAACTTTGAAGGAGCATCAATTATTTGCCAAGTTTATCAAATGCGAGTTTTGGATTGACCGGGTGTCTTTCTTAGGTCATATTATTTCAGGGAATGGATTCGAGGTCGATCCTTCGAAGATTGAAGCGGTGTTGAAGTGGGAGAAGCCAAAGAATACCTCCAAGATTAGAAGCTTCTTGGGATTTGAGGGATATTATAGGAGGTTCGTGCAAGATTTTTCAAAGATCGCCGCTCCCTTAACCCGGTTAACGAAGAAGGATGTTAAATATATGTGGGATAAGAAATGTGAACAAAGTTTCAATTGCTTGAAGGAGAAATTGGTTTCAGCTTCGGTATTAACTCTTCCAAAGGGTTCGGAGGGATATGCGGTTTATACGGACGCGTCGAATGAGGGATTAGGGTGTGTTTTAACCCAAAATGGGAAGGTGATTGCGCATGCTTCCCGGAAGTTGAAGGATTATGAAAAGAATTACCCGACACATGATCTTGAACTTGCAGCGGTGGTATTTGCACTCGGAAAATGGAGACATTACTTGTATAGAGTGTCGTTTAAGATTTTCACCGATCATAAAAGTCTCCAATACTTGTTCACTCAAAAGGATCTTAACATTGGGCAATGGAGATGGATGGAATGGTTAGAGGACTATGATTGTGTTCTCAAGTACCATCCCGGGAAGGCTAATGTAGTTGCCGATGCTTTAAGTAGAAAGGTTGGTGTGACAAATTTGGAAGTTGGGGAAAGTAGTGGAATTGAGCCTATAGTGGTGAAAGCTCGAGTTTCTAATATCTCCATTCAACCGGAATTGAAGCATAGAATATTTGAGGCTCAAAATAACGATCCAGAAGTTCAGAAGTTGGTTGCTAAGGCAAGAGAGGATCCGGAAAGTCCATTCGGGTTCGATGAAACGGGTCTTCTTCGTTTCAAGAACCGAGTGGTAGTACCCGAAGAATTGTAATGGGTATTGCTTGGAGAAGCCCACAAGTCGACTTATTCGGTTCATCCTGGAGGAAATAAAATGTACAAGGATCTTAAGCAATATTATTGGTGGCGTGGATTAAAGAAGGATGTACGAGTTCGTGAAACATTGTCTAACTTGTCAGAGAGTAAAAGCTGAGCATCAAAAGCCCGGGGGTCTTCTACAACCGTTACCTATTCCCAAGTGGAAGTGGGAACAGGTGACAATGGATTTTCTATCCGGGTTACCGAAGATGAAGGGTGGTTATGACGGCATTTGGGTGATTGTAGATCGGTTAACGAAGTCTGCACATTTTCTACCGGTACGAATGTCTTACAAGATCCGGAAATTGGCTGAGATTTATAATAGAGAAATTGTTCGACTTCATGGGATTCCGGTGAGTATTGTTTCAGATAGAGATCCCTGATTTACTTCTAAATTGTGGCAAGAGTTACAAGGAATTCTGGGTACAAAGCTTCAGTTCAGTACGACTTTCCATCCTCAAACTGACGGTCAGTCCGAGAGAGTTATACAGTATTTAGAAGACTTGCTCTGAGCTTGTGCCTTGGATTTTCAAACTTCTTGGCACGAGAAACTTCCGTTGATTGAGTTCGCTTATAACAATAGTTATCAAGCTTCGATCGGTATGGCTCCTTATGAGTTGTTTTATGAGCAAAAATGTTGATCACCGTTATTCTTCAATTTAGAAGAATGGAAATGGACGAAACAGGAAGGTGTGAAGAAGGGAGAGAAACTTGAGAAACCTTCCAAAACTGTGAGGGCTATGATTGAGAAAGTCCAACAGATACAGCAACAGATGAAAGCTACACAACATAGACAGAAAAGTTATGCCGATATTCGCCGGAGGGATCTCAAATTTCAAGTGGGGGACCGGGTTTTCTTGAAGGTATCTCCACGAAAAGGGTTTTCTAGTATTGGAACAGGATGAAAGCTTAATCCTTGTTATCTGGGTCCGTTTGAAGTTCTTGAGAGAATTGGGAAAGTGTTTTATCGATTGGATTTACCACCGAATCTTACAGGAATTCATAATGTGTTTCATGTATCTCAACTAAGGAAATATTATCCGGTTGAAACTAAAATTCTCCCCGTTGAAGAAGTGGAATTGGAACCAAATCTATCATTTGTTCAGAAGTCGGTTAAAATTTTGGACAGAAAGTATCAAGAGTTGAGAAACCGGAATAATCCTATGGTCAAGGTGTTGTGGAGAAGTGATAACACTGAAGAAATGACTTGGGAGCCAGAAGAGAAGATGAAACGATTTCACCCGGAGTTGTTTTCTTCCAATCAGTGAATCTGGGGACCAGATTCTTCTAAGGGGGGAGAGTTGTAACAACCTAGTTTTCCGGAAGTTCAGGTAAGCACTCCATGTACTGGTCTTCGGGAGTTGGGGGTTTAATTTAATTATCTCATTCTTATAATTATAATTTTCATTACATTAACATGCATCATACTTTTTTACATTTACATGAAATTACCATTAATGTGTAATTAGGTGAATTAATTGCTATATAACTAAGTGATTCATATGTGTACTTCATTGATTTACTTGATCATTTATTTAATTATATGGACTTAATTGTATCATGAATTGGGAGTTAGTTGATCACTTGGCTAGAGATGGAACTTGTTTGCTTGAATTTAAATACTTGAAGGACTTATATGCAAAAGGTGATGATTCATCTTGGTTAGTGGAGGATATAATATATCTTAGGTATATCATCTCTCCCACATTTCATTCCATACATTTTCATCATATATACACACACTCACACCCACATATATCGATCCAAACACACCAAGAAGGGAAGGAAGAATTCATTTCTTTTTCAAGCAAGATTCTTGGAGGATTTGTGAAGCTAGAAGCATCATCTTCATCATCTCATCATTTCATCCATTTCTTCTTCCATTTTGAGGTATATGGAGAATTTGATTGAATCCCTTGATGTATATTTGAGTAGGGTTTGATGATTGGGTGATGTTTTCATGACCATTTATGGATAGAAGCATGTTTAGGGTCATTATAATTCAAAGTTTACATGAAAACATGAATTTCTTGGAAGGTTGAAAGGCATGAAATACTTTGGGGTTTTGAATGATAATTCTTGATGATTTGGGCAAGCTTGGATGGATTACTTGATGCCTAATTGGTATATATGAGTTATATGCATGATATGTTATGGTTTGTAGTGATTTAATTGCCTTGGTTTGGTGTTGAATGGTTTGGGAGTCATTTCCCGTGAACCCCCCTGTTTTTCACCCAGAATTTTCTTCAACACGGCCATGTCCAACCTTAGTTCATTTTCAACACGGCCGTGTTGGAGGTTTGAGTTGGAATTTTTTTATTCCGACACGGCCGTGTCAGTTTCCAGGACAATATTGACATGGCCGTGCCGACTTCGTTTGAACTCCGATTGACCTGATTTTTGAACCCACGGAAAGATCTTGAAAGCTACAACAACTTCCAATTGGAATAACGTCATTATATTTTGTCATTTGTGAGATATAATCAATTCTTATTGGTGTCGCCACTTTAGCGACAAACTGCATTCACCCAACTTCAAGCTTATGCCATTTTCTCCTCGCTTTGAACTAAAAAACGTGTCATATATCCTTCGAAATCCCTACGTGTCTAGTTTCATTTTCAATAAACAAAACCCAATTCCAACTTCTACAACTCAAGATATTTCCATTTTCCTACAGCTTGTATGTTTTCGAAAACTGTCAACTTTTTCTAACTTTTGCCAAACTTCACCGAAACCTCTCTTCTTGCATTCCTTTCAGTTCCTTGGCTCCCGTATGTGACTTATATGATTTATATGATTGATTAGTTGATAATTATGCTCCTATTTGATACTTCTTGATACTTTATTTGGGAATTTGGGCACATTCATGATATTTATTGATTGTAAAGGCATTATTGACATCGCATGACTTTGTCGTTCGTCTTAAATGGTTCATATGAGTCGAGTCTCACGTACACTTGTCCTTGTTATACTGATCACATTCCCAGTGACGAGGAGCACGCTCCTTAGGGTGTTTCCTTATTTCTTTTGGTTGGTAGAGTAAAGGTGAGGTTTAATTCTACATATATAGAACCTCTATAACCCTATGTGATGTTTTCGGTCAAAATGTATTTATATATCTATAGTTTTCAAACCTTAATGATTTTTAACGGATTTCATGAAACCGATTGAATGATTGATTTGACGAGTAATTGTATTGCACTGTGGGCTAGAGGGTAGTGTATTGAGCCAACCGAGAAAGCAAGGGCTGACGGGTAACTCTTGCACTATCCTCACCATGTTGGGATCACCTCTAAATCCACCACGAGGTTTGGTGGAGGAAGAAATCCCGTGCGTGGGAGTCATGTTCCTGATGTACACCATGATTGGATGGTTGGGTCTTGCAAGCCCACCATCACCCGGAGGAAGAAGGGTTCATGAAACTGCTAATTGATCACACGTAATAACTTGCATGATCACTTAATAAATTGAAACATTCATGATTGTTCACTTTTGGGAGAAAGGTTGGAGATTGCCCTCACTCGCCGGGCCACGGACTTAATTGATAATGATTGATTGCTAAATTGACTTAGTTGTAATTTCAGGCGAGAATATATTCTATTCTTAAATTGTTATTATTTCTTTATAAAATCTTACCCGAAATTATGGCTTGCTTGGTAATTGTGCTTATAATTATAAACCCCTCACTCAGTCTTCCATAGACTGACACCTCACATTTTCAGTTTTGCAGGTTGAGTGCTAGGCAGGAGTTGGTCTTTATTTTGGGTCTTTCATGTTGAGTCTAGCATTCCCTTTTCATGTTAATATATGTATAACTTATGAATTGTTTTGGTACCTATGTATATCATAACTTGTTATGGAAGATGATTGTATACAATGAAGTGATCGACCCGAATATGATAATGAATGAATGTAAATTATTTTGCTTCCGCTTTATTGTTATGCATGTTTGTATTCATTTGAGGGTTAGTCCCGCCTAGCTAGTGAGTCGTTTTTTTTTTTTTTTTGTCTCCCGTTCGCTATAGGCTTGATTCGTGTATGGATCATCCATTCCATATGTGGATTGAACTATAGTGCGGGGGATTTGGCTACCTAGCGTTTCGCGTGCTACAGTATACATGTCTAGTTTCATATCCAATAAACAAAACCCAATTCCAACTTCTCTAACTCGAGATATTCCCCTTTTCTTCAGCTTGCGCATTTCCGAAAATTGACAGCTTTTCCTAAACTTCACCAAAACCTTTCTTATTGCGCTCCTTTCACCCTTTTGGCTCCCCGTATGTGATTTATATGAATTATATGCTTGATTCATTGATAATTATGTTATTATTTGACACTCCTTGGTCTTTTCTTGCTTAAACTTGATTGTTTGAACTCGTGTTTATATATTAATTGAATTCGTTTAAGTAATTAAGCATATAAACACGATCACACCATTTCATGAAATATTTATGGTTTATTTCATATTGAATCATGCCATGACATGTTACACCACTCCATGAGCATTTGTCGGGCGTCCTACTTGGTTTCATTTTTGAGTCGTGAATCACAAGTACACAGTGTTTCCTTTCTTGTACAGTGTTGTCTCCGGTGGAGACTTCCAAGCCCTGTAGTCCTTCTCTTGGTATTTCTTGCACTTGAAGGTGAGGGTTTTCCTTTATAAATGACCGATAACAGAAAATTCTTTATAAACTGTGTAGTGTTCACCCTGAGCTTGTTTTGCGAGATATTGATTGCCCCCAGCTCTCCGAGCGCTGGGTTAGCCGGTGTGGATTATTGTTACCGATTGTGGGCCCTGGGGTTGTGCATTGAGAGAACTGGGGAGGCATCGGCCGACAACCATCCATTGCACGAGTCCCACATTGTTGAACTTTCCGGATATCCACCAGGAGGTGGGGTGGACGATGGGGGTTCCGATCTGAGGGAGTCATGAACCCGAAGATCATACTGATTCACGGATGTGGGGGTTAGCTTCCAGCCACATTGCACCCGGAGAAAGGAGGGTAATTTGTACTTGTTTTCCCGCCTGATAATTATTAAACTATTGATCCTGCTTGCCTGACTATTTAATTGCTCCTGTTCTTGTCATGTTATAACTGAGAAGTGGAGTCCAGGATGGATTAAATACCCGTTCTCGTCGGGTTCCCTAAAATGTAATTACATAGATATCCGTAACCTCTAGCATGCCCCGGTCCCTGTGCAGCAGCTGGAGTTCGTGGAGGGTTAATGTAAAATGGGACTCAGGACAGGTTAGGACAGGTGCTCCTGTTTTAGTTGAACCCGTATTTACATTCCTATTGTTATATTGAATATATTTGCATGATTGCCTTGCTTCCGCATTATTCGTTTTGTTGAATTAATAGGTACAGGGTCTAGTCCCGCCTAACAGGTTGGTCTTGTTCTTTCTCCGTTCGCTATGAGCTTGGTTCATATATGGACTTCCATTTCATGGATGGATCGGACTCACGGTGCAGGGGATGTGGTGCCCTCCGTTTAGGGTGTCACAGTGGCAGTACAGAGACCGGCGATGCAGACATGGTCATTACAAGGGCGTGACCCAAGGAATTAACGAACTTTGGGGTTCTTGCAGTCGTTAGTCTCCTCCCTGTCGGTTTACAGAAATCGGTTACAGAATCAGGTTTAGATAGGCTTAGGGTAGGCTTACAAAGCAGTTCAAAAAATGGCTATCAATCAGAGGCTCAAAACACAAGGCAGTGAACATGCAGTAGACAGTACAATAACAGTTTTGTAACAGATTAATAAATAGTTTAGAAGACAATTCAAAAAATAGATCAGTAACAATTCAGAATGTAATTCAAAATAGTTCAAGGAGTAGTGCAAAAGATAAGCCAAGGAACAGTCCAAGAATAATAAATGCAGATAGAATAATAGAAGCAGATAGAACGAATAGAAGCACATAGAATAAAAGAAGCAAAACAGAAAGAAAGTAGGGTACGAGGGTTGTGTTTTGTCTCCAGCAAGAAGGGGTTATTCCCACCTTTCCGCCAGGGTTGTTGCATTTCCTTATTTGCTTGTTGTTGCTTTAAGTTACCTAGCAAGAATAATGTAATTGGCTAAGCTTATATTTTATTATTCGTTATTAACAGTTTCTAAGTTACCAACACCTATGACACACCGACATCAGTTAGTTAATGTTAGGGTAGCTAATTTTGACAATTAATAACTTAATCTTAACACAGTTAATAATAATTCAGTTAATAAGAAACTATATAGAATTATCGTTATAGGTTATTAACAATTATACAAATCCCGACATATATTTAATCAGTGTTATTGTATATCAGAAGCAATTTTAATATCCAGTGTACTTCCAATTTATGGATGTCCAGACTAAAATCAAAAAATTAAGGGTCAAAATAAATTTCAAGTATGTGTTATTACTAACAACTATATAAATTTCAGATTATTCGCGAAACAACTTGAATTATCCAGTACAACCCAATATGTAAGGCCCACATCAAAGTCAAGGTAATAATAAATTTCCAAGTCATGTCAAAGTCAAGGTTATAATAAATTTCCAAGTCCAAGTCCAAGGTTGTGTTATTATGTTGTTGTCAAGTTCTATAATTCCAAGGCCTTCTCATTTGTTGCTTCTCTCTATTGCTATGACGAGGCCCAGAATGCCTTTAATTTGGCAATCGAGCAGTTAATTCACCTAGGCCTTACTGGCACT
Source organism: Lantana camara (assembly GCA_037501455.1). Classification (NCBI taxonomy): domain Eukaryota; kingdom Viridiplantae; phylum Streptophyta; class Magnoliopsida; order Lamiales; family Verbenaceae; genus Lantana; species Lantana camara. The sequence continues at coordinate 47,159,202 of CM074859.1, forward strand.
TCCTTGCGAGGGAGGGAGGATATGGGACTCGCCCTTGATGAACACTACCGAGAGCCTGCGGAAGGGGTAGCGGACCCCGAGGCCAGCATTAGTGAGCCGGAGTATGATTTCATTGTCAAGCTTGCCCAAGATGCGTACATGGCCGCTCATCCTCCGTCAGAAATGGCCCTTGTAAATGCTCAGAACGAGGGGACCAATGATGCTGCCACCGCCCTATAAGACCAGCCTGCTGCCTCGGTTAATGAAAGTGCCCCTGTTCCAACGGTTGAGAACGCCGAGCCGCCAATCCTGCAACCTCTCGTCGCTCAAGATTCAAACGTGCCCGTCTTTCCAGCACAAGAGCCCAATGTACCCGCTCAACATGAAGTAGTGAATTTGGAGGAAGATGTTGCTCCTGCTGCTTGAAGTTCCCTTTGCAATAGTATCATTTCCTTTGTAATTTCATGCTACTTTCTGATAAATTGTCCAGGCCAAAGAGCTTTAACGTTTTGTAATCTTCAAGCCTTCATTAATGAAACTCCCTTTCGTTTGCATACTTTGCCATGATTCTTTAATTTGTGCTAATTTTTATCAAAGTCTTGCAATAATAAGACCCTGAGTAATAAGCCAGATGAAAGGTATAAAACTTGAAAATTTTACTAAGTCTTTTGATAAATACGAGGGTTTTATCTTGAACTACCCTCGTTCCAGACTTGTGAAAATTTGTTTAAGCATTATGGCGAGTTTGTGTTGAGTCTTGGATGAGCACAAGGGTTCTGCTACGAGGGTAACCTGGTCAAAGACTTGTAGAAATCTGTTAAAAAATTTCCTTGGTTGCCTTATTGTATCCTACACGAACGCCCTTGTAGAGGTGACGGTCGCGCTCTAAAGGTTCCTTTTGCCTAGTCTTTGTGGAAACTTGTCAAAAAGTTTCTTAGTTATTCCACGGGGTATGTGGGTCACCGGTCGAGGGTGCCCATCAGCTAGTTCTTTCCTTCATAAACTTATACAAAAGTTTCTTCTTATTAGGGGATGAGATTAATCCCTCGCTCGTAGCTTCGATCATAGGGACCCCCCATCGCGAGCTCTCTAGCCACCTTTTGAAGTTGGCCCAGGTGCTCCGCTAGAGGTGACCTTGGGCTACTTAGGGTAATCTTGTGTGCATATCGGCCTCTTGAGAATTCTCCCCAGAGCTCGTAGTGGTACGAGTGTTACCAGGAAGGGATAGTTTAATGGGCTTCATTGAGTATGAAGATATCATCCTGCATAATTACAGATAGACAAGTCTACTTTGAAAAAAATCCATTAAAATTTACCTTAAATAATACACGGGACTCGAGAGTGGGTTTTCTTACAAAGACATTTGGAATAGAGTCAAACATAAAATCGCCTGAGAATGCATACATTCCAAGAGCGCGGGAGTCGTTCGCGTTGTAAGGTTTCAAGCGTATAGGTGTTATTGGCCCTGACTAGTATAGCCTTGAAGGGTCCTTCCCAATTTGGATCCAATTTTCCCACATGTTTGGATACTTCCACTTTCTTCAAGACTAAGTCCCCCATTTTGAATGTTCTTTCCTTGACACGCTGGTTGTACTGTTGAGCCACGAATGCTTTGTACTTGTGCATTTTTTCCCATGCATCATCTCTTCTTCCTTCTAATAGTTCCAACTCAAGGGCTCTATTACCCTCGTTGGATTCAGGCTCGAAATAAGCGACTCGGGCGGATTCTTGCGCAATCTCCGCAGGTATCATGGCTTCTGATCCTTAAAGGAGGGCGAAAGGAGTTTCTCCTGTAGCCGCTCGGGGAGTCATACGGTAGGCCCATAATGCTCCTTGAAACTCCCCAGCCCACTCACTTTTCTTACTTTCTAGCATGGTCTTCAAATGTTGGAGAATGGTTCTGTTGGTTACTTCGGCTTGACCGTTGGCTTGAGGGTGAGACGCCACGTCGGATCGAGTTCGACCCCGTCTCGTTGCACGCTGATCCCAAATGGTACCATGTCAATCGCGGAGTAAGTCTCCAACGGGACGATCCTAGCTCAAGGCTCGTATGTCGATCCGACCCGATGTACCACATCGATCCCAGAGCCAGGTCTCCTTTGCGATCCCGGAGTCGGGTCTCCATGTCGGTCCCATGGCCGGGTCTCCTTATCGACTTCGAAGTTCGGCCTCCGTGTCGATCTGGGTCAATGTCGATCCCTTTTATGGACTTGAGCACAGGACCAAAGCCCAAGTATTGGATACCTACCGGGTCGAAACGACCCCAAACCCGGGTCGACGTCGACCCCCATTCCGGGTCTAAAAAATCTCTCTCCATATATGGGGCTTCAGTCGTGAGCCCCACGACCCGACCCCTCGGGTAGACCCCTTACGTCACCCGACATCAAGTTGCCAGAAAGCATCTTTGTCAGGACACGTGTAGCGCTCTTATTCCCCACGACTAGACGCGCTACTGTGCATTTAATACCCGTGGTACGTGTCTGTGCCAAAAAGGGAAAGAAGGTATATTCGAACTCAAGTCACCTGCTCAGGCGTACGACAAACGGATCAACCGCCTGCAGGGCGATTAATACATGGCCGCGGTAAACGCACTACTATGTTAATTGCTTAGGACTATAAATACCCATGCCTTAAACAGTGTTTGTAAGCTTTTATGAGCATTTATTTCGCATTCTCTTGCATTTATTTCTCTCACTAAAAACCCTGTACTGACTTGAGCGTCGGAGTGCCAAACTTGGGTCCAACCCCAAGTCCCCGATTTGGCCCTTGAGCTCACATGTGTTTGAGTGTTTTCAGATCAATTAAAGAGCCCACGTATACAAATTCTTGACTGATCGACCCGAAATTGCCAGCTAGACCCCCAACTCAGCAAAACCAATTTTGAGCAGGATAATTACGATATTAGCTTTTATTTTTAATTAAATATGATATTGTTAAAAACTTACATTTAATTTTAATTAAATATTATATTAATGAACTATTATAATTATAGTATAAATATAGTTGTATGTTATATTATTATAGTGTGTTAAAATTTTGATGTTATTTTTTAATTCTCATTAAAATGTATGGTTATTAATTACTTTATAATTTTTATAACTAATATTATATTGTTGAATAAATATGTATATAAATGCTTAATTATTTTCAATTTTAAATAAATGCAATGTTAATTATTTTAAATAAATACAATGTTATATATATATATATATAAGAAATATTTAAATATTATAAATACTAATTATTTTCAATTTTTTATTTTACATATTTTTAACTGAATGCAATATTGAATATTATTTTATTAATTATATTATTATGTATAATGTTTTTATTTTTTTATTTTATAATTTTAAAGTAATATTTATATTTTTAATTGTAATAATTTATTATTTATTATAAAAATAAAAGGAATATCATGGTCGGTATTCTTTTAAATTTTTCTTAAAATTTGATATGTATTTTTTAAGAAAAAATATTATAAATATATATTTTTAAATATTAGAAAAATGAATTATTATATTAAAATTTTAATATCTAAAATCGCAAACGGTGACTAACGAAAAAGAATTGAGAGTAATATTGAATTTTTTGCACTTTGGAACTACATTTGTCAAAAAATTAAAAGAGCGGGACGATTTAAAAACTACTGGACAAAAAAAAAAATCGACCTATTTCCTATGAGACTGAAAATACAATTTTATTTAATTAATTAATATATATTAAGGAGGTTCCAATGAATTTAACTATCAAAGCACATGCATAGTTCATAAACTTAATTATTTTAAATTATTTTATAGATTAAATATGTCCTATAATTTCTTCCTTCTTTTTAATGAAATAATTGAATTCAAATTATATATATTTCAGGGAAGTTTTTCATTGTCTTAGAGCTAAATCCCCCATCTCCGCAACGAGTTTTACATAGATGTATTCTTCTATATATAATAATTTAGAATTTTTGAAACTATTATTTAGATATAGTAATTTAAAACTTTTGAAACTATCGACCTATAAGAGATAAAAAAAAAAAGGAATATACCGATTAAATTTTATTTTACCACCTAAACAAATACATAATTTTTAGTAAATATAATATAAAATTTCATTAAAGAGAATTAAGGATTTTCATAGAATATGATTGTTATTAATCTAATCCCAATTAAAATATGTTTTAGCACATATATAAATCAATATTATCCATAAAAATAGTTTAATTATTAGTTAAAATAAATAAACAAATAATAATAATAAACAAAAATAATTCAATTAAAAGAGTGGAAAAGTGAAGAAGTCAACGTAAAAGCAATTTGGACCAAAAATTTTCCTTATCTTATAAAAATAATAAAATAATAATTTAAAAAAATATAATAATTAATTACTTTAGCAAGGTAAAAATATTATCTTAAAAAAATTATATATGAATAAAGTATAAAGTAATAAGATAATATTTATTTATTTTTAATAAATATATTTGTCCATCTCTTAGCAAGGGAATTCAACTAGTACATAAGCTAACATATTGAAGGGTCAACAAGTTGATTCAGGTTACATAGTGAAACCTCGAATTCCTCCGACTATTAGAGAATGCATATGTTAAAAAGAAAAGGTAACATTTAGAAGCCAAAAAAAAAATAAAAAAATAAAAAAATATTATTATATTAAATATACATCTTTGCCAACACTTGCAAGTGTACCATCTGCAGTAGAAACCTTATAGCTTTCAACAGAACAACTGACAGAGACGATTTCAACAATAATGTAACCAAAACTTCGAATAATTTAGAGCCTGTGGACCTGTGGTTATATGTATGAATACCAGACCATATAATGTAGATAACATTCGTAAGACAAGTTCTCTAAATCCTATGCTAGTTTACAAATTCACATGTATACTGATATACATGGCGGAGGTCGATTGCGGCGATGACAATTGCATCTGCCGCATGCACCGCTGCAATTCATGCTCAGTGGCTGGCCATCAATTTCCCGCACCAACAGATTGGATTCGTCAAGAACACGTTTGCTGAGATGAACAATGATCTGATGCAGTTCATGCTTAGGGGCTGGCCTGAACAACTTCAATTGAATAAGTGGATTCGTGATCACTAATCTACTGCATATCTCTTGAGCCGGTTGGACGTGATTCCACCAAAAATCAGACAATGTCATTTTTAAAACATCCCAATATTCCTTATCGCGATATATTCTAAACAAACTACTACCCAAATTACTATGGTTACGAGTCCACATGTACAGGTGCATCCAATCAAGGTCGAGGATTTCCATCAAACCTTGAGCCTGAGAGATATAGTACAGAGGGATCCGTTTCCATGGCTTGACTTTCATATCATAAGTACCAGGATATTGACATTTAATTTCAAGAACACCATGAGGGGACAAGTAATCGTAGTTCTGAACAATTCCATCAGGGGAAGCTGCAAGCCAATTATCTTCAGGGCTATTTTTCAGGTAAATTTGGAATTCAGGATGAGATACAGAATTTCTTGTCATTAGTTTATATCTTTGGAGAGCTGCTTCTCCATAAATGATGCTCCAACATGTAGCATCATTGCCAGGAAATGGCTCAATTAATCCAAGCTTCTCTAGCCATAACCTGGCACGTCCCCGGGGCCAGAAACCAACCGCTAAAGCAAAAGTACTTGCTGTTAGTTTATTTTTTCTTAAGTGTTGCCAATCCTTGAACCGATGTTGAAGCCCCTCTGATTGATAAAAAGGATTATTTCCGTTAGAAAAGAGATCTGGAGAAATACGAGATGGACTGCTGCTGCTAGTGTACCTCCTGCTGCTATTGTAGAACTGAGAGATTATTGGCTTCAGATATCCAACAGAAGATATAGATTGTTTCAAATTCTTCTTCACTGCACAAGATAGGCATTAACAAGGAAGTAAGTATTGAACACCCAAATGACAGTTTACATCAAACACCTCCTCTAAAAACTTGAAAGAAATAACAAACATCTCTATAAATGATAATGGTGCTCTAATATTTTCAATTTCAAGAGTACACTTCGATTTTTTAATCTTTTAATTCGGGATTAAAATGGGAAAACAATAAATAATATCATGAGAGTTAAAAAGCTTACTCAAATGGGCAGCAGGGAGGAAACAAGTAGTGTGTAACGCCCCGATTTTTCGGCCGTACAGGTATGATGTCACGAGTGGGTTTAGACCAAGTGTTAGGTGATTTTATTTATGTTTTAATTGCTATGTGAGTGTTTAATCAATAATTTCGTGAACTAATTGCTTTTATGTGATGTGTATGACTTATATGATTTAATTGATTGTTCTATTTAAATTCGTTTCTAACGTGTTTACTTGTTAATTGAATGTTTTATTTCACTTATGCACTTATTTGAATTTATATGAAATCCTTGGACTCAACCGAACATCGAAATTGGACCCCAATTGGCCACCTATCAAACCTTGGGCCCTAGTTGGGACATTTAAATTATTCAAGGACCAAAGTGCAATTTCCTCTTTTCTTCTCCCCTTATCACACGATATATACACACACACCCCTTCTTGTTCTTCATTTTTCTTTCCCAACACAAAAGAGAAGAACTCTCCACTCTCTCTTCCTCTCCACTTCGATCCAAGCAAGACAAGCAAAGAGGCAAGGGATTCAAGCTCTATTCTTCTCCATTCAAGACAAGAACTCAAGCTTTCATCATCTTCTTCTTCTCCTTCCATTTCCTCCAAGGTATTATGTGGATTTCTATATATGTCAATTAAGATAGGGTTTGAGATTCTTTGAGTTTGAAGCATGAATTTGTATGTCTTTGGTACTCTAATACTTGAATACATTAATTTTATGCTTGGTTTTTTGAATCCTTGGAGCAAAATTGGTGTATCTATTGGTGTATATATATGTGTAAATTTAGATATAAAAATGGTGGATTGGTTTCGTGTACATTTCATGCCATTTTGCTAGGCTATTACGATAGAGCATGTATGTGTGAGTTTATACCTTGAATTTGATTGCTTTTAGTTGAGCTTTGAAGTGGCTTTTGCTTCCTTATCTCTCCCCTTCGAGTAACCCCTGTTTTTGAGCCTTTTCCCAGCCCTGGTAGACTACCCGGGTAGGTACTTTTTGTGCCTAAAAAGTACCCGGGCGGGTACTCTTGTCCAGAAGACTTCGGCATAAGTTTTCCCCGGCCGGGTGGATTTTGCCTTGTATTTTCCCCGGCCCGGTACTACCTCATAAGAACTCCGAATGACCTAATTTTTGAACCGTTGGAAAACCCTTGAAGTCTACTAACAACTCCAATTTGAATCACCTTAATATATTTTCTTATTTATCAGTTATGTTCGTTTGAAAATTGTGTCGCTGCTTCGCCAATACACTGCACTCACCCAACTTCGGACCTTCGCCATTTCCACATCGCTTTGAACCACGATTCGGGCCATATATCATTTGAAAGGTCTATGTGTCTAGTTTCATTCCCAACATACAAAACTCCATTCCAAATTCTAGAACTCAAGATATGTTCAATTCTTTACAGCTTGAGCATTACTAAAACTGTCAGCTCTCACTAAAAGCTTGCCCAATCCGTTTTCTTGCTTTCCCTCCACTTCTCGGACTCCATATGTGGTTTGAATGTATTGTATGCTTGGTTAATTGATTATATGTGATATATCTTGATATGTTTATGAATTTTATGCTATGAATTCAATGCATATACGTGAAATGACAACATGAACGTTATGTGCTACTCTTATGCATGCATCAATGGTTTGCTCCGTTTAATTGTTTTGTATGTTGTGTTTAGCTTCTTCCATGACTTGTATATTTTTTTAATATGTTATGTTATGTGATAACTTGTATATTATGAGATCATAATGTAATTTTGTTAATACATTTTGTAAATTATGATCCAATATGCCTTCAAATGCTCTCTAGCTTGCATGCATGAATTGTTCCTCCATTTATTGGCCTCATATGATAACTTCCCGCTTCATTTACAACTCACATACATTATAAATACGTTACAGTATGAGTTATGATTAATGTATGAAGCTTATGGCTCGATTTGATACAAAATATGAGAGATATGAAACACATGAATATGAAACCACTATGTATTGAATATTTGGAATAAATCACTTGATTATATGACATCATAACATGATTTATGCTCTTTATGCATCTCATATCATGTACATCACATGCCGTGCGTCTATGTGGTTTCATATTGAGTCAATTCTCACGAGTACACATTGTTCCCTTTCTTGTACAGATCATCTCCAAGGCGAAGATATCGGGATCATTAAGCACACGGCCTAGCTTGTATCCTTGTATTGTCGCCATGTTCCAGGTGAGGGTGTTTTTGTTCTAGTTACGTACTAAACCCTACAACCTTATGTGACAAGTTTGGCCAAAACCTTATGTATATATATATGCTACTTCTAAAGTAGAGTAATCGAATAAATGTTGATCGAGTAAATCTTTTTCAAATGAATTATGGATTATGTTATTCTTCTTATGAATTGAAATGTTTTGGCGAGATTATGCATGTATGTTATGTTCACGGGCACAGGAATTTAGTACATGTGGCTATCCGAGGAGGCAAGGGCCGACGGTGATCCCATGTGCTGATTTCATTTATGTTTAACGGCGAAACGGACCTCGTTAAGGAGTTTTTGATGAGAAAACGCTAACCGGGCTTTGAGGACTCATGAACCTCAATTGCCACATTGATATGTTTAGGTGGTCGGGCCATGCAAACCCGTCCACCACCCAGAGGAAAAAGGTTGGAACTTATTTTATGATTATGTTTATGTTATGATATGATTATGCACCGTGCGGGAAGGCCGGGATATGGATTGCCGAAACGACTATGTCTTATGTTATGCCTTGCATGTATTATAATGTATTGCATGATCGCGTATTCAATATATTATTGAAATGTGTCGTACACGGTCGGAGTTTGGTCGGAGATGATGCACGCTCACTAGCCGAGCCTTAATGATTATGTATGAATTATGAACCTAATGAAATTTAATATGAATAAGTCATAAAGTTCGAGCATTGTTTATTTATTTTCTTCCCCTTCGTGGGAACTAACATCCAATAAAACCTTTGCTCGGGATTTATGGCTTGCATGTGCAAGTTTCTACATTTATGTATCGCTCCTGCTCACTCAGTCTTCTAGAGACTGACCCCTCCTTCCCACTTCTCAGTATCTTGCAGGTTTTGCTAGGCGGAGGTCAAGTTTAATTCTCTTGTTGAGTCACACCTGTACGCTCAAGTCACATGTTATATTGTTATGATTTAATTGTAATTCCTTTATGTATTTGGGCCTGTGAGCCAATTATGAATTATTATTAATATGGATTCGGGACAGGTTGCATGCATAGTTGAACCCGTGGTTAGGATGCTTGATGGATTCAATTTATATATTGGAATTTTTGGACTTGTTTCCATGGTTGTAATGTACGATTTACACGTTGTTGTTTCCGCATGGCACTCTTGGTCATTTTGATTTAATTGGTACAGGGTTAGTTTCCGCCTAGCTAGGATACTTTTTATTTTGTCTCCCGTTCGCTATGAGTCCGGTTCATGCTTCGATTAACCATTTCACGTGTGGACTAAACTTGTAGTGCGGGGGATATGGTGCCTATCGTTGTGGGTGCTACATCCTTAAGTGGTATCAGAGCTACCAGCTTCAGAACCGGTGCTCTGGAGTCGTGTCTTGTCATGTATAGGTCGAGCGGCTTAGGAACAACCTGTCAACGTGTGCACCGCATTGATCATGGGCTTTGTTATTGAAATTTGACATGGAATTATATTATTAAATGTGCTTAACCTAAATTTTGTTAACTCATGTGTTGCATTTCGAATTAAATATGTGTTTTGATGTTAATTATGTGGCATATGCACTCACTAACCAACATGCATTAATATTGGAGATAAGTTGTGATTGTAGGATATTCTTGCAACATCGAACCACGGCCAATTCTCACAACTACAACAACTTGCTATGGGTTTTCTTTCAAGTGTGGGTGATTGAAGAACACTTCAGGGACTTAGAAGAACTCGGGCAATTAGTGATCCTTATAACAAGACTGTAGGTTGAAAGTTTAGGCTTGAGATAGGAGCTAAATTTTAGGAGAAGACTTGGCACGGGTAAGACGGCATACTCATTAAGGCAACGAAGTGATTTAAAGATTTATGGGGAAGCCAAGAGAGATGGATGGAGCATTATTCTTCAAGGCACAAAATACTGTTGGATGGCGATGGAGACTTCATGGGCTTTTGGTTCTACCACTAAGATTATTACTACTTTAATCGATACCTATGATAAATTGATCAGTAAATACACTTATGAAATGGCCAATTGGGACCACCTGATTCACAAAAGAAGTAGAGGCAAACCTTGAAGGTGCTTTGATTTGAGGTTCGGATCAATGAAGAGGTGATGATAATCTACAGGACTCGAAGTAAAATCAATTGTCGAGAGATAAGTAACAAAGGCGATGGAGGATGAGTTTCCAAGTGAACCAAGCTAATTGGTTTCAAGTTCAGGTAGAAGGTTCGGCATATACTAAGATATGTGAATGGCGAGCGAGGCAAATTGGCAAAGCAGAACTTCCGAATAAATCAAGTTTCAGAAACCGAGTTAGGGAAGAAGCTGGATTTGAAAAGAGTTAAAGAAAATCGATCCAACACGATGAATGAAAACCTATGGGAGGTTAAATTGGGAGATATGGATCAACAAATGGAAATGATAGGAAAATTATGTGCTCAAGTGTAAGCAATTGGATGAGGAGTTCATCCAGTCATTGAACTCATGAAGAATCATTAAGGGAACTTCGAACAAAGTGACAACTAGGAGTAGGATTTGGAACAACATTTGGGGATCAATCTTTGCAGGGAGTCAAAACATCAATCCCATGGGCGTAGAAGAATTTGGGTTCAAGAAATTACAATCTTGGACCATGGAAATATAAGCGTATACAAGAAGACTTCAAAGATTTGAAAACCGTGGTAACACGAGAAATGAACAACAACTCGAGGTAAGTTGTAATTGGAGGAATGAACAACAAGTTGTCGGGCTAAAACTTCTACCATGGTGACAGGTTCAATGCATTCATAGCACATGCATCATACATTGTAATTAATTCCTTAAATTCTTACTGTATGCATTTTAATATTATAATTGTTAACTTATTGTTGCATATTTCTTTGTTGAATTATGTGTTTTGTTGCTATAATCGATGATTTGATGTTTCATCTCCTTTGTTGAAAATATGCGCTATATGCATTTAACATCTTAACCCAACACGCATCATTTTAATGTTTACTTGTTAGGAATCCATCCTTGTTTGATACTTCAACTACTGATTTAATCAAAGTCCTATCGAATCGAATTAAAGAAGAGTATTTTGAAAATAGGGTTCAGGCAGAGATAGAAGTAAAGTTTTAGGGAAAGGTGTTGAAGCTGATTTCGGGGTTGTACAAAATGGATAAGAAAAGAAATTTGATGTTCCATGTTTCAAAGGGTTAATAGAGAAATTGGGAAGTAAAGGCATAGGACCGTTTTTCCGATCAACAATTTTGATTAAAGAAGGATGAATAGTATTCGCATATAAGAGCAAAAATCGTTAAGGGGGATAGCATGACCGAGAAACACACCTCCATTCAAGGTTGTGCTCGAAGAAGATGCCTTTAGTAAAAACGACAGAAATGCAAGTCTCGGTAGGCATGAAAGTCCTAATGACAGTGATAGAAGAAGGAATGAAACGATTTTATTAGTAAACCTTCAAAGTGGGCATTAAGCTACCAAACTCAGAGTGAAGATCGTTACGGGTTAATGAAGGGATTGGCTCGATCGACATATATTCGAATGGAATTCGGATCCTAAAGATGATGGAATTATAAAGAAGTTTATGTGGAACTTTTAGGATTATTCTAGAGAAAGAAAACCGGATCAGAGTATTATATTCCGGGATGATGACAATCAAGGTAAATTCAACTAAGTATTGGAAGGGATTAAACATCAAGAATCATCAAAGAGGTTTTAGTTTTGGTTAAAGAATTGAATGGATTGGGACTGAAGGCACGCTTAAAGACTTGAAGACGATGAAGGTTCCACGGAAAGATCGAGTTAAAATTTGGGAACCGATAGTCTCAACCCGATTTGGAAGGAATTGGGAGAAAGACGGTTACCGTTATTATGAAGGTATATTTGAATTTCAAGAGCTTTAACAAATTAAAGAAAATAACAGTGGAAGAGGATCAGAATGGAAATCGAGAATTGGGGTCAAACAAGGGTTCATCTACCCTTCTATTCAAGCACACACTAATGAATGAGAGATGAGTAAGAAAGAGGTCCACCTAGAAGATCAGATCATCCAACCGCATCACCAACTACCAACTTCCAATCTTATGACTACAGTGAATGGTACATCAAACATTTATGGCACATGCATATATGTAACTTCTGTTTGAATAACTTCATGATACTATGTGTGTTTTGATAGCTTGTTGTATTACCTGCTCTTGTACGTTCGATACTTGATATAATTGATATTTCTTACATGTTCCTTGTGTGTTAATTACGTTTTTGTTTATTTATTTGTTCTCTCTTGTTGTTGTTTGAGAGACGGGGTTCTCTCATTGTTGTTTGAGAGACGGGGTTCTCTCGTTGCTGCTTGTGAGAGACAGGGTTCTCTCCTTCTTGCTTGAAAGATAGGGTTTTTTCATCGTTGCTTACTACCTGCTTAGACTTTTGAGTGTTTAGGCTTTGGTGAGTTAAGGGTCGTGACTTAGCAGTAATTGAAGACCCCTTGTTGCTTGAAGACCTTTTCCGAACTAATTCCTGACGGGGAGTTGTTAACCCGCGTGGGATGAACACGGGAAAGTTTACTCAGAGTTCAGGTTCAAGACAGTGGACCTGGGGACCAGGTCCTCTTAAGGGGGAGAGGTTGTAACGCCCCGATTTGTCGGCCGTACAGGTATGATGTCACGAGTGGGTTTAGACCAAGTGTTAGGTGATTTTATTTATGTTTTAATTGCTATGTAATTAATAATTTCGTGAACTAATTGCTTTTATGTGACGTGTATAACTTATATGATTTAATTGACTGTTCTATTTAAATTCGTTTCTAACGTGTTTACTTGTCAATTGAATGTTTTATTTCACTTGTGCACTTATTTGAATTTATATGAAATCCTTGGACTCAACCGAACATCGAAATTGGACCCCAATTGGCCACCTATCAAACCTTGGGCCCTAGTTGGGACATTTAAATTATTCAAGGACCAAAGTGCAATTTCCTCTTTTCTTCTCCCCTTATCACACGATATATACACACACACCCCTTCTTGTTCTTCATTTTTCTTTCCCAACACAAAAGAGAAGAACTCTCCACTCTCTCTTCCTCTCCACTTCGATCCAAGCAAGACAAGCAAAGAGGCAAGGGATTCAAGCTCTATTCTTCTCCATTCAAGACAAGAACTCAAGCTTTCATCAGCTTCTTCTTCTCCTTCCATTTCCTCCAAGGTATTATGTGGATTTCTATATATGTGAATTAAGATAGGGTTTGAGATTCTTTGAGTTTGAAGCATGAATTTGTATGTCTTTGGTACTCTAATACTTGAATCCATGAATTTTATGCTTGGTTGTTTGAATCCTTGGAGCAAAATTGGTGTATCTATATGTGTATATATATGTGTAAATTTAGATATAAAAATGGTGGATTGGTTTCGTGCACATTTCATGCCATTTTGCTAGGCTATTATGATAGAGCATGTATGTGTGAGTTTATACCTTGAATTTGATTGCTTTTAGTTGAGCTTTGAAGTGGTTTTTGCTTCCTTATCTCTCCCCTTCGAGCAACCCCTGTTTTTTAGCCTTTTTCCAGCCCTGGTAGACTACCAGGGCGGGTACTTTTTGTGCCTAAAAAGTACCCGGGCGAGTATTCTTGTCCAGAAGACTTCGGTACAAGTTTTCCCCGGCCGGGTGGATTTGGCCTTGTTTTTTCCCCGGCCAGGTACTCCCTCATCCGAACTCCGAATGACCTAATTATTGAGCCGTTGGAAACCCCTTGAAGTCTACTAACACATCCAATTGAAATCACCTTAATATATTTTCTCATTTATGAGTTATGATCGTTTGAAAATTGTGTCGCTGCTTCGCCGAAACACTGCACTCACCCAACTTCGGACCTTCGCCATTTCCACATCGCTTTGAATCACGATTTAGGCCATATATCATTTGAAAGGTCTATGTGTCTAGTTTCATTCCCAACATACAAAACTCCATTCCAAATTCTAGAACTCAAGATATGTTCAATTCTTTACAGCTTGTGCATTACTAAAAACTGTCAGCTCTCACTAAAAGCTTACCCAATCCGTTTTCTTGCTTTCCCTCCACTTCCTCGGACTCCATATGTGGTTTGAATGTATTGTATGCTTGGTTAATTGATTATATGTGATATATGTTGATATTTTTATGAATTTTATGCTATGAATTCATTGCATATACGTGAAATGACAACATGAACGTTATGTGCTACTCTTATGCATACATCAATGGTTTGCTCCGTTTAATTGTTTTGTATGTTGTGTTTAGCTTCTTCCATGACTTGTATATTTTTTTAATATGTTATGTTATGTGATAACTTGTATATTATGAGATCATAATGTAATTTTGTTAACACATTTTGTAAATTATGATCCAATATGCCTTCAAATGCTCTCTAGCTTGCATGCATGAATTGTTCCTCCATTTATTGGCCTCATATGATAACTTCCCGCTTCATTTATAACTCACATACATTATAAATATGTTATAGTATGAGTTATGATTAATGTATGAAGCTTATGGCTCGATTTGATACAAAATATGAAAGATATGAAACACATGAATATGAAACCACTATGTATTGAATATTTGGAATAAATCACTTGATTATATGACAGCATAACATGATTTATGCTCTTTGTGCATCTCATATCATGTACATCACATGCCGTGTGTCTATGTGGTTTCATATTGAGTCAATTCTCACGAGTACACATTGTTCCCTTTCTTGTACAGATCATCTCCAGGGCGAAGATATCGGGATCATTAAGCACACGGCCTAGCTTGTATCCTTGTATTGTCGCCATGTTCCAGGTGAGGGTGTTTTCGTTCTAGTTACGTACTAAACCCTACAACCTTATGTGACAAGTTTTGTCAAAACCTTATGTATATATATATGCTACTTTTAAAGTAGAGTCATCGAATAAATGTTGATCGAGTAAACCCTTTTCAAATGAATTGTGGATTATGTCATGCTTCTTATGAATTGAAATGTTTTGGCGAGATTATGCATGTATGTTATGTTCACGGGTCCAGGAATTTAGTACATGTGGCTATCCGGGGAGGCAAGGGCCGACGGTGATCCCATGTGCTGATTTCATTTATGTTTAACGGCGAAACGGACCTCGTTGAGGAGTTTTTGATGAGAAAACGCTAACCGGGCTTTGAGGACTCATGAACCTCAATTGCCACATTGATATGTTTAGGTGGTCGGGCCATGCAAACCCGTCCACCACCCGGAGGAAGAAGGTTGGAACTTATTTTATGATTATGTTTATATTATGATATGATTATGCACCGTGTGGGAAGGCCGGGACATGGATTGCCCAAACGAGTATGTCTTATGTTATGACTTGCATGTATTATAATGTATTGCATGATCGCGTATACAACATATTATTGAAATGTGTCGTACACGGTCGGAGTTTGGTTGGAGATGATGCACGCTCACTCGCCGAGCCTTAATGATTATGTATGAATTATGAACCTAATGAAATTTAATATGAATGAGTCGTAAAGTTTGAGCATTGTTTATTTATTTTCTTCCCCTTCGTGGGAACTAACATCCAATAAAACCTTTGCTCGGGATTTATGGCTTGCATGTGCAAGTTTCTATATTAGAGTATCGCTCCTGCTCACTCAGTCTTCTAGAGACTGACCCCTCTTTCCCACTTCTCAGTATCTTGCAGGTTTTGCTAGGCGGAGCTCAAGTTTAATTCTCTTGTTGAGTCACACCTGTACACTCGAGTCACATGTTACATTGTTTTGATTTAATTGTAATTCCTTTATGTATTTGGGTCTGTGAGCCAATTATGAATTATTATTAATATGGATTCGGGACAGGTTGCATACGTAGTTGAACCCGTGGTTAGGATGCTTGATGGATTCAATTTATATATTGGAATTTTTGGACTTGTTTCCGTGGTTGTAATGTACGATTTACACGTTGTTGTTTCCGCATAGCACTCTTGGTCATTTTGATTTAATTGGTACAGGGTTAGTTTCCGCCTAGCTAGGATACTTTTTATTTTGTCTCCCGTTCGCTATGAGTCCGGTTCATGCTTCGATTAACCATTTCACGTGTGGACTAGACTTTTAGTGCAGGGGATGTGGTGCCTATCGTTGTGGGTGCTACATCCTTAAGTGGTATTAGAGCTACCAGGTTCAGAACCGGTGCTCTGGAGTCGTGTCTTGTCATGTATAGGTCGAGTGGCTTAGGAACAACATGTCAACGTGTGCACCGCATTGATCATGGGCTTTGTTATTGAAATTTTACATTATTATTAAATGTGCTTAACCTAAA
Source organism: Lantana camara (assembly GCA_037501455.1). NCBI lineage: Eukaryota > Viridiplantae > Streptophyta > Magnoliopsida > Lamiales > Verbenaceae > Lantana > Lantana camara. Next base: position 47,175,813 of record CM074859.1, read on the forward strand.
TTTTGTTAACTGATGTGTTGCATTTCGAATTAAATATGTGTTTTGATGTTAATTATGTGGCATATGCACTCACTAACCAACATGCATTAATATTGGAGATAAGTTGTGATTGTAGGATATTCTTGCAACATCGAACCACGGCCAATTCTCACAACTACAACAACTTGCTATGGGTTTTCTTTCAAGTGTGGGTGATTGAAGAACACTTCAGGGACTTAGAAGAACTCGGGCAATTAGTGATCCTTATAACAAGACTGTAGGTTGAAAGTTTAGGCTTGAGATAGGAGCTAAATTTTAGGAGAAGACTTGGCACGGGTAAGACGGCATACTCATTAAGGCAACGAAGTGATTTAGAGATTTATGGGGAAGCCAAGAGAGATGCATGGAGCATTATTCTTCAAGGCACAAAATACTGTTGGATGGCGATGGAGACTTCATGGGCTTTTGGTTCTACGACTAAGATTATTACTACTTTAATCGATACCTACGATAAATTGATCAGTAAATACACTTATGCAATGGCCAATTGGGACCACCTGATTCACGAAAGAAGTAGAGGCAAACCTTAAAGGTGCTTTGATTTGAGGTTCGGATCAATGAAGAGGTGATGATAATCTAGAGGAGTCGAAGTAAAATCAATTGTCGAGAGATAAGTAACAAAGGCGATCGAGGATGAGTTTCCAAGTGAACCAAGCTAATTGGTTTCAAGTTCAGGTAGAAGGTTCGGCATATACTAAGATATGTGAATGGCGAGCGAGGCAAATTGGCAAAGCAGAACTTCCGAATAAATCAAGTTTCAGAAACCGAGTTAGGGAAGAAGCTGGATTTGAAAAGAGTTAAAGAAAATCGATCCAACACGATGAATGAAAACCTATGGGAGGTTAAATTGGGAGATATGGATCAACAAATGGAAATGATAGGGAAATTATGTGCTCAAGTGTAAACAATTGGAGGAGGAGTTCATCCAGTCGTTGAACTCATGAAGAATCATTAAGGGAACTTCGAACAAAGTGGCAACTAGGAGTAGGATTTGGAACAACATTTGGGGATCAATCTTTGCAGGGAGTCAAAACATCGATCCCATGGGCGTAGAAGAATTTGGGTTCAAGAAATTACAATCTTAGACCATGGAAATAAAAGCGTATACAAGAAGACTTCAAAGATTTGAAAACCGTGGTAACACGAGAAATGAACAACAACTCGAGGTAAGTTGTAATTGGAGGAATGAAGAACAAGTTGTCGGGCTAAAACTTCTACCATGGTTACAGGTTCATTGCATTCATAGCACATGCATCATACATTGTAATTAATTCCTTAAATACTTACTATATGCATTTTAATTTTATAATTGTTAACTTATTGTTGCATATTTCTTTGTTGAATTATGTGTTTTGTTGCTATAATCGATGATTTGATGTTTCATCTCCTTTGTTGAAAATATACGCTATATGCATTTAACATCTTAACCCAACACGCATCATTTTAATGTTTACCTGTTAGGAATCCATCCTTGTTTGATACTTCAACTACTGATTTAATCAAAGTCCTATCGAATCGAATTAAAGAAGAGTATTTTGAAAATAGGGTTCAGGCAGAGATAAAAGTAAAGTTTTAGGGAAAGGTGTTGAAGCTGATTTCGGGGTTGTACAAAATGGATAAGAAAAGAAATTTGAGGTTCCAGGTTTCAAAGGGTTAATAGAGAAATTGGGAAGTAAAGGCATAGGACAGTGTTTCCGATCAAGAATTTTGATTAAAGAAGGATGAATAGTATTCGCATATAAGAGCAAAAATCGTTAAGGGGGATAGCATGACCGAGAAACACACCTCCATTCAAGGTTGTGCTCGAAGAAGATGCCTTTAGTAAAAACGACAGAAATACAAGTCTCGGTAGGCATGAAAGTCCTAATGACAGTGATAGAAAAAGGAATGAAACGATTTTATTAGTAAACCTTCAAAGTGGGCGTTAAGCTACCAAACTCAGAGTGAAGATCGTTACGGGTTAATGAAGGGATTGGCTCGATCGACATTTATTCAAATGAAATTCGGATCCTGAAGATGATGGAATTATAAAGAAGTTTCTGTGGAACTTTTAGGATTGTTCTAGAGAAAGAAAACCGGATCAGAGTATTATATTCCGGGATGATGACAATCAAGGTAAATTCAACTAAGTATTGGAAGGGATTAAACTTCAAGAATCATCAAAGCGGTTTTAGTTTTGGTTAAAGAATTGAATGGATTGGGACTGAAGGCACGCTTAAAGACTTGAAGACGATGAAGCTTCCACGGAAAGATCGAGTTAAAATTTGGGAACCGATAGTCTCAACCCGACTTGGAAGGAATTGGGAGAAAGACGGTTACCGTTATTATGAAGGTATATTTGAATTTCAAGAGCTTTACCAAATTAAAGAAAATAACCGTGGAAGAGGATCAGAATGGAAATTGAGAATTGGGGTCAAACAAGGGTTCGTCTTCCCTTCTATTCAAGCACACACTAATGAATGAGAGATGAGTAAGAAAGAGATCCACCTAGAAGATCAGATCATCCAACCGCATCACCAACTACCAACTTCCAATCTTATGACTACAGTGAATGGTACATCAAACATTTATGGCACATGCATATATGTAACTTCTGTTTGAATAACTTCATGATACTATGTGTGTTTTGATAGCTTGTTGTATTACCTGCTCTTGTGCGTTCGATACTTGATATAATTGATATTTCTTACATGTTCCTTGTGTGGTAATTACGTGTTTGTTTATATATTTGTTCTCTCTTGTTGTTGTTTGAGAGACGGGATTCTCTCATTGTTGTTTGAGAGACGGGGTTCTCTTATTGTTGTTTGAGAGATGGGGTTCTCTCGTTGCTGCTTGTGAGAGACGGGGTTCTCTCCTTCTTGTTTGAAAGACAGGGTTTTTTCATCGTTGCTTACTACCTGCTTAGACTTTCGAGGGTTTAGGCTTTGGTGAGTTAAGGGTCGTGACTTAGCAGTAATTGAAGACCCCTTGTTGCTTGAAGACCTTTTCCGAACTAATTCCTGACGGGGAGTTGCTAACCCACGTGGGATGAACACGGGAAAGCTTACTCAGAATTCAGATTCAAGCAGTGGACCTGGGGACCAGGTCCTCTTAAGGGGGAGAGGTTGTAACGCCCCGATTTGTCGGCCGTACAGGTATGATGTCACGAGTGGGTTTAGACCAAGTGTTATGTGATTTTATTTATGTTTTAATTGCTATGTAAGTGTTTAATTAATAATTTCGTGAACTAATTGCTTTTATGTGACGTGTATGACTTATATGATTTAATTGACTGTTCTATTTAAATTCGTTTCTAACGTGTTTACTTGTTAATTGAATGCTTTATTTCACTTGTGCACCTATTTGAATCTATATGAAATCCTTGGACTCAACCGAACATCGAAATTGGACCCCAATTGTCCACCTATCAAACCTTGGGCCCTAGTTGGGACATTTAAATTATTCAAGGACCAAAGTGCAATTTCCTCTTTTCTTCTCCCCTTATCACACGATATATACGCACACACCCCTTCTTGTTCTTTATTTTTCTTTCCCAACACAAAAGAGAAGAACTCTCCACTCTCTCTTCCTCTCCACTTCGAAAAGAAAGACAAGCAAAGAGGCAAGGGATTCAAGCTCTATTCTTCTCCGTTCAAGACAAGAACTCAAGCTTTCATCATCATCTTCTTCTCCTTCCATTTCCTCCAAGGTATTATGTGGATTTCTATATATGTCAATTAAGATAGGGTTTGAGATTTTTTGAGTTTGAAGCATGAATTTGTATGTTTTTGGTACTGCAATACTTGAATCCATGAATTTTATGCTTGGTTTTTTGAATCCTTGGAGCAAAATTGGTGTATCTATATGTGTATATATATGTGTAAATTTAGATATAAAAATGGTGGATTGGTTTCGTGTACATTTCATGCCATTTTGCTAGGCTATTACGAAAGAGCATGTATGTGTGAGTTTATACCTTGAATTTGATTGCTTTTAGTTGAGCTTTGAAGTGGTTTTTGCTTCCTTATCTCTCCCCTTCGAGCAACCCCTGTTTTTGATCCTTTTTCCAGCCCTAGTAGACTACCCGGGCAGGTACTTTTTGTGCCTAAAAAGTACCCGGGCGGGTTCTCTTGTCCAGAAAACTTCGGCACAAGTTTTCCCCGTCCAGAACTCCGAATGACCTAATGTTTGAGCCTTTGGAAACCCCTTGAAGTCTAATAACACCTCCAATTGGAATCACCTTAATATATTTTCTCATTTATGAGTTATGATCGTTTGAAAATTGTGTCGCTGCTTCACCGAAACACTGCACTCACCCAACTTCGGACCTTCGCCATTTCCACATCGCTTTGAACCACGATTCGGGCCATATATCATTTGAAAGGTCTATGTGTCTAGTTTCATTCCCAACATACAAAACTCTATTCAAAATTCTATAACTCAAGATATGTTAAATTCTTTACAGCTTGTGCATTACTAAAAACTGTCAGCTCTCACTAAAAGCTTGCCCAATCCGTTTTCTTGCTTTCCCTCCACTTCCTCGGACTCCTTATGTGGTTTGAATGTATTGTATGCTTGGTTAATTGATTATATGTGATATATCTTGTTATTTTTATGAATTTTATGCTGTGAATTCAATGCATATACGTGAAATGACAACATGAACGTTATGTGCTACTCTTATGCATGCATGAATGGTTTGCACCATTTAATTGCTTTGTATGTTGTGTTTAGCTTCTTACATGACTTGTTTATTTTGTTAATATGTTATGTTATGTGATAACTTGTAAATTATGATATCATAATGTAATTTTGTTAACACATTTTGTAAATTATGATCCAATATGCCTTCAAATGCTCTCTAGCTTGCATGCATGAATTGTTCCTCCATTTATTGGCCTCATATGATAACTTCCCGCTTCATTTATAACTCACATACATTATAAATATGTTATAGTATGAGTTATGATTAATGTATGAAGCTTATGGCTCGATTTGATACAAAATATGGAAGATATGAAACACATGAATATGAAACCACTATGTATTGAATATTTGGAATAAATCACTTGATTATATGACATCATAACATGATTTATGCTCTTTATGCATCTCATATCATGTACATCACATGTCGTGCGTCTATGTGGTTTCATATTGAGTCAATTCTCACGAGTACACATTGTTCCCATTCTTGTACAATTCATCTCCACGGCAGAGATATCGGGATCATTAAGCACACGGCCTAGCTTGTATCCTTGTATTGTCACCATGTTCCAGGTGAGGGTGTTTTCGTTCTAGTTACGTACTAAACCCTACAACCTTATGTGACAAGTTTGGCCAAAACTTATGTATATATATATGCTATTTTTAAAGTAGAGTCATCGAGTAAATGTTGATCTAGTAAACCCTTTTCAAATGAATTATGGATTATGTTATTCTTCTTATGAATTGAAATGTTTTGGCGAGATTATGCATGTATGTTATGTTCACGGGCCCAGGAATTTAGTACATGTGGCTATCCGGGGACGCAAGGGCCGACGGTGATCCCATGTGCTGATTTCATTTATGTTTAACGGCGAAACGGACCTCGTTAAGGAGTTTTTGACGAGAAAACGCTAACCGCGCTTTGAGGACTCATGAACCTCAATTGCCACATTGATATTTTTAGGTGGTCGGGCCTTGCAAACCCGTCCACCACCCGGAGGATGAAGGCTGAAACTTATTTTATGATTATGTTTATGTTATGATATGATTATGCACCGTGTGGGAAGGCCGGGACATGGATTGCCCAAACGACTATGTCTTATGTTATGATTTGCATGTATTATAATGTATTGCATGATCGCGTATTCAACATATTATTGAAATGTGTCGTACACGGTCGGAGTTTGGTTGGAGATGATGCACGCTCACTCGCCGAGCCTTAATGATTATGTATAAATTATGAACCTAATGAAATTTAATATGAATGAGTCGTAATGTTCGAGCATTGTTTATTTATTTTCTTGCCCTTCGTGGGAACTAACATCCAATAAAACCTTTGCTCAGGGTTTATGGCTTGCATGTGCAAGTTTCTAAATTTATGTATCGCTCCTGCTCACTCAGTCTTCTAGAGACTGACCCCTCTTTCCCACTTCTCAGTATCTTGCAGGTTTTGCTAGGGGGAGGTCAAGTTTAATTCTCTTGTTGAGTCACACCTGTACACTCGAGTCACATGTTACATTGTTTTGATTTAATTGTAATTCCTTTATGTATTTGGGCCTGTGAGCCAATTATGAATTATTATTAATATGGATTCGGGACAGGTTGCATGCGTAGTTGAACCCGTGGTTAGGATGCTTGATGGATTCAATTTATATATTGGAATTTTTGGACTTGTTTCCATGGTTGTAATGTACGATTTACACGTTGTTGTTTCCGCACAGCACTCTTGGTCATTTTGATTTAATTGGTACAGGGTTAGTTTCCGCCTAGCTAGGATACTTTTTATTTTGTCTCTCGTTCGCTATGAGTCCGGTTCATGCTTCGATTAACCATTTCACGTGTGGACTAGACTTGTTGTGCGGGGGATGTGGTGCCTATCGTTGTGGGTGCTACATAGTGGGAGGCTAGACTACTACTCCCCGATGCTGCAAAACGAGAAAAAAGGGTTTAAGACTATCACCAGTGGAAAAGGCTGAGGAAGTGAAAAAAGATCCTAACAAACTTGAGCCCCCAAATTTGAGCCAATTAGAAGATCCGGGAGAGAATTCTCGAAACAAAAGCCCTCGGACCATGTTCAGTTAATTTATCATGAATATGCCTACCTTCCTCGGACCTAAAAATTAAGTATATTTTGGGAGTGTTTGCAAACTCTACTCCATAAAAAGAAGTTAAAGCAAAAGTGAGGAAGCTTTAAAAAAATTGCAGTAGTAAAAGCAATGAGTGTTCGGAAAAAAAATGATAAGTAGAAAAATAATTTGTAGAGAAAATAGATAATTAATTTTGACTTTTATAAAGTTACTAATTTACCCTGAAATACTATGAAGCATTTTTTAGTGGCATAATATTATTTAAATATTATATTAAATATAAATTATTATAAACTATTATAATTTTGGATAAGATTATTCATAATTAATCAAACATAGAAAAGTAGATAATTACTTTTAACTTTTATAAAGTTACTAATTTACCTTGAAATACTTTGAAACATTTTCGAGTGGTATAAAATGATTTAAGTATTATATGAAATATAAATTATTATAAACTATTACAATTTTGTATAGGTTTATTCATCATTAAACAAACATAGAATTATTCTATATATACCCTTATTTATGAATTTTAAGAAAAAAGAAAAGATGTAACAAACATCTGAACTCTAGAATTGTATTTATATCTAAAAGGTTAATTTAAGAATATTAATATTTTAGTAAAGATATTATTGTCAAAACATAATTTTAAATAAATGCACAAAACCGTATAATCTATAAGCAGAATCCAAAAACATGTCCTAGGCTGCTCATGGATTCTAGCCTGTTTCTACTTAAAAGAGAAGTTGGTTTTCCAAACACTCCAAAACTGCTGAAAATAAGCACTTATCTCATAAGTGCTTATTTTTAGAGTTTGCGAACACTCTTATATATGCTTCTTAAGTACTTCACTATTCCACCTTGCATCAAATGTGCGCGCGTATGTTTCAAATGATCTTTGTTATTGTTCCAACCACTATTGTTATTTTATCATTCAATTATTACTAAAATTTGGATAAAAGTTATTGAAAATTTTATGATTGAAGGACAGGGAAGTTTCAAAATTATCACAAGAACTATACTTATACCCACGAAAAGCACCTACCCAAGAAAATCATTGAGATATTTGAAAATTTAGCTTGAGAAGAAATTTCAGCCATTCCCTTGCACTTTGGTGTCCGGGGTTACAGATAGATTCCTTCATGAATAGTGAAAATGTAGCTTATTCCTTGAAGCCTCAACAAGGGAAAGAAGCTCAGATTCATTCACTTCCAGAAATGCCAAAAATTCTCAAGGGAACCTGGAATCAAAACAGAATCAATAGATTATCAAGACTATAACAAATGTAACATCCCAAACGGAGGATGCCACATCCCCCGCACTAAGACCCAGACCCGGTCACGAAATGGAAAGTCCATGCCCGAATCAGAATCAAAGCGAACGGGAGACCAACTCACACACTAGGCTAGGCGGATCTAACTCGACAGACTCAGAGCGCGGAAGTAATTTAAACAATTATCATCAGATAGCGGAAGCAATTAAATCAACGTACAAAATAAGTGACGGGTTCAACTAGCATAGATACCTAGTCCCGAATATCAACATACATAACAGGTGACGGGTTCAACTAGCATAGGTACCTAGTCCCGAATCTCAAATCATTGCAACATAATAAACCAACATAAGTATCAGCAGAATAGCTAATTACATCTAAATGCTAGCATACTAACCCCACACGGGTTTAAGTCTAAGTAGAGCATAAAACATAATCTGCAAAAGTGAAATAAGAATACATAACAGAAATAGAGTATGTGACAAATGCATCTTAACACCAACTAAACCGACAAGTGTGACCCAGAAGACTCACATCCGCCTAGCTCAAGCCAAAAGGAAACTTGCAACTAAAAGATAAAATGAGGTGTCAGTCAACTGACTGAGTGAGGGGGCTAACGCACACCCACTGTATATATATAGAGCATAGCACATATCAGAAGGGTGGACTCATGAACCGGAGATAGGTGTTGCATACCAAAACATTTCCAAAAGTACCCAAAAGATAGTTATAAGTATAAGTTTTAGAAAACATTTCAGAAACTCTATCTCGATTCATGATTCCCAGACAGAACAGATCACGTGCTCGGCGAGTACGAGCTTCCAACCGTTACTCCTCAGAACATATCAAATCATAGAATAGAAAAATCAATCCAACCGTCACACCAATGATGGAGGAGATGTACCGTTCCCAAACCATCCATAACAGACAAACCCTCAAGGGGTAGCGAACGCACAAGAGTCCTCCCCGGTTGTACACCGAAGGCTCAAGATATCACACCTCCCCTATCTCCCTGAGTCGCGCGATGATATCTCAAATGGAGACTATGCACAGGTCGAGCCCTGACGGCCCTATACCGTCCCAGGGATTCCTTACCCATAGCTCCTCGGATACATAACAGAACAGAACAGAACAGATACCATATATCATGGCTAACTCGCTACAGAACAAATCATAACATAACATAACTTTTCAAAACAGCTTACATATGCTTTCATATCTAATTTTCCAAAACCGAGCTGATTCACAAGGTCATAAACATATCATATCCAACACATACGTATTTATAATAGATATACTCGCATGCAAGGGTTGAAATCAGCATATTAAGGCCATAGGTCGCATAACTATACAAAATACTAAACCTCGCCTCGTGAAAGTAGAGTCTGAGAGTGTGAAGGGCCAAACACTCTAAACCTCTGGCCCACCGGCACCACCAAACTCTGTGACAAGACATACAGAAGCCCAGACTCAGACTCTATATGAACCAAACAAGACGCACGGCGTTGCTCAACATGATCGTGGTTATGCATAAGTGTTCATGTTGTGCTTGGATAAGGTGTCATGGTCATTCAAGGCATATCAATGCTCAACAAGGTCATATTTACAAGCAACCAACATGCACTTCCATATCCAAAGATGCAAGATCAATTTAGGAAGCCAATGTATTCACAAAATGAATATTAAATCATCCAATGTCACAGGGTTCAATTATAGTATTAGAATTAAGCATCAAGTTCATGTCGAGTTATAAAGTGCATAAGTAAGAGCAACTTGATCATATAAACATACAAAGTTGTTGTACGTAGATGGCATGCTTGATACAAATAAAGAGTACATTTAATTCACTTAAGATCATACTTTACAACTTCACAACATGTTTGGTATACAAGCTCAAGTCACATTCATAGTTTCATAAATATTACACTTACATCCCCAAAGTTATTTATAAAAGTTTAGAATTATTACACATACATCCCCTTAGTTGATTACTAAGCATAATTGTTCGTTTAAAGTGTTTATACAATTATTCAACTAGGAATTAATTACTTACAAACATGACAATTATCAATTTATAGTAATTCATAATATACCATTTTCAAGTAGTAAGAGTAAATCAAGATATTACAATTCTAACTCCTATCATGCATCAAGTCTCAAGTTGTTCAAGCATCCTTCATGTATCTCAATTTTATATTTGAAACACAATTTAAAACAAACATAACATGGAGAACGTCTCAAATTCATATAGAGAAATTACAATATGTTCGTTCTTCTAAAATATCATTCACGTTCATTTAGTCAGATAAGAGATTAGTTTCTAGATATTACACTAACACCCCTTCGTACTTAACAAATAGCGTAAATTTATCACATCGGAATTCAAATTGTAAATCGAAACATTCATGCATATCACAATCAATTCAATACATGTTTTCGTATATGATTGGAATACATCTCGATCAACAAACCAACAATAACCAATTTATTTGCACTTAAAACAATTAATTCAAGTAATCATAATTACGCAAAATAATTCGTAATAAATAGATCGAGTGTCCGATTAACGAACGAAAAGTGGCGTTGAACTCACCACAACGAGATGAACATTCTGACCAGATGCCGCGGGAACGCCACCACTATAGCTGCCGGAATTTGGCCGGGCCGCCGTCGAAGGTCGCCGGAAAATTCCCGAAAAATCAGTCCTGAATGAAGTCTTCGTGCCCGTTCCGAATCCTCGATCAATTTCTGAAAATTCCAAGTCAATCTCCTCCAATTTCAGATCTAAGAACACGAAAACCCTAAAATCTTCAAAATCAAATTGCTTCCAAACCGGTGAACCAAAATGCAATCCGAAAGAGGCGTTGTCTTACCCATGACGAGCTCTTCGAAAGCCCTAAGGTAGCTCACCGGAAAAATCCTCGGAGCTAGTGCCGCCGCGATCCGCCGCCAATTGGCTAAATCTGGAGTCGCGTGATCGCACACTACTAGTTCTCGTCGTTCCGAACAACTTTCGTGAAGAGCCCGAGGCCAAAAGATGGCCGGAAAAGGCCCCCGTTGGCCGCCGAATAATCTGCCGCCACCCACATTACCGGAACCACCACCTAAGGCCAAGATCTGGTGAAATTGATGCCGGAAATGAACTCAGGAGGTCGAACAACCTTGGAAACCATCAAGACCCGTCGAAAACCACCGCAGGAAGCAGCGAAATCACGCCGCTACAAGAACGGGCGCCGCCGCCTTGAGCTTCGGGCGGCGCGTGCGGCGCCGTCGCGGCTCCGATGGCCGTGCAGCCGATGTCAAACGGTGCGCTGGGAAGTGTAGTTTCTGGGCATGGTGCGCGTGCATCGAGGGGATGGCCGAAAACCGCCGCGAAGGCCGAAGAAGTGGCGGTGGTCTGACACCTCCGCCGTTGCTACTGAAATCCGGTCATAACTCCACCACCGTTCATCGTTAGACCGTGAAATTGGTACTCTTGCGTACGTCTCGCCGAGATAATCGAAATGGACTATTCGTTTGTTGAATTCCATCGAGAAACGATCGAGTTAAGGGCTCGTAACCGAAGCCGCGCATAGTGGCCGCGGGAGAGAGAGTGGGAGAGTGGGAGAGAGAGAGAAGAGAGAGAGAGGGAGAAAGGAGATTGGGAGAAGTGTGTCTTGTACACAAGCTATATACAACCGGGTATCCTTATCGCATAGCAAAGAGAAATATCGCGTACAAATAATCGTAAATAAAATTGGTAAAGTTACGAATAAACATTCAAGCTCCGAATAAATTTTATAAATCAAAATGAAAGAGAGAGATTTACCAATTAGAGTTTAATTCAATTTAATTTTAGAAACCTTTCGTACAATTTAACGACACTTCGTAAACACATGATTGACAATTAATCTCAAGGAATTCAAGTAAACCGAAATTAAACAATTTAAGCAACATGATGGATTTAAAAGCAACTTGACAATTATTTCATGGAATAAATTTGAATTAAATCAAATTAGACAGTTAGGGTTAAATATGCGCATAATTAATCAAGTTGACAATTAATCTTAGAATAATTCGAATGAACACATATTAAATTGAATTTACAATAAATCACATAATTCAAGAACTCTTAAATTAAACACACACAAGTGTAGAGACTTACTTGTTAATATCGTCAGGACGCCCTTCGAGAATACGGTGCGTCACAACCTTCCCCCCTTAAGAGAACCTGGTCCCCAGGTTCCACTGCAAAAATGTAGATCCTCGAGTAGTAGTGCTCCAACCCTTCTCCGGAACTCACGTAAGATCATAACTCAAATGGTGAGGCTTACTCTTGTCATCTACACCGAACCTCCTTTAGGATGTCTTGTTATCGTCGAGGTCCGTACGAGTACTTGATTCGTTTGTTGTTTCGAACTCGGTCAGTCATTCCCATGATCGGATAGCTGCAACTGCACCCAACCTCGATGTCATCTCAGACACGCCACTTGCTACCCGTAGTCAAATTAACGCGTAACGCAACAACAACAAACAAGAGAGAATCCCATTTCTCAACACGAAAGTGAGAGAGCCACGTCCTTCAGCACCCACAAGAGAGAGAACCCCGTCTCTCGAGCACACATAAAAGAGAGAACCCCGTCTCTCAACCTAAGTCGGGCAGATTCCAACATCTCCCAACATTCTAGTTTGAGAAAATCCAGCATTCCTCAAACCCCTAGATTCAAGAGAATCTAGCATCCCTGAATATCTAATACAAGAGAATCCAACATCTCTCGTGCACAAAACTTAGAAAGATTCCAACATCTTTCTACCACATAAATAGAGAGAATCCTACATCTCTCCAACACGTAAAAAGAGGGAACCTAAGGTCTCTCTTACACATAAATCCACTGATCTGTTATTCATACATACACACATCATAGTAACACTTGACGAAAAGTATGCGATGCATGTTTGGTGTACCTTATACAACTGATATCGGTGTCCCTTGAGTATAGATTCAACGTTCATACCTCAACTCAAGGGGGATATCGCGATGGAATCCCTATAAAACAGGGTTACAGTATGTATGTATGTTATATGAGAAGTTAGTGAGCAATCAAAAGAGTTTTAAATCACATAAGCATGAATAGTTCACATAAGTACATAACTCATTCATTTCAGCAACAGTTCATAAAAAGTAGAAATTTCAATTTACAAATACTAGATCAGGTATCCAAGTTATCACAATTAAAATAGCAATAGTCATCACCCACATCAAGCAAAACAAGGTAAGAGTATTTAAATGATGCATGTATGCAAATTCCATGAATGCTTGGCGTACCGTTAACCAAAGTGTAAAAATCTTGACAAGAAAGTCGAGATGAAGCAGTAGGCGTTGATTAAGCCGACAATGATACAACCCTCGTCATCTGAACCTCTTTGTCTTGAGTCTTTTCATAAAGTGGTAACTCAGCAAAGCTCGTGTAACACCCCCAGAGCGAAGGGCGCCACATCCCCCGCACTAAGGTTCAACACGAGTAACGAAATGGAAGTTCGCACCCGTATCAAACCATAGCGAACGGGAGACACACAAAACTCACACCCTCGCTAGGCGGCCTAGACCCTCAGGAACTGCGAGAATTAAAATCAGAGTAGCGGAAGCAAATCAAATACCAAACATGATTCCCAAGATCATCACATATACATATCAAAATGGGGGAGGGTCAAGTATTCCAAATTCACAAGTTAGCTTACATACAAATGTACAATGCCATCACGGCCAAAAATAACATAAGCGTAATCATAAGTACGTAAACCAAAATACAACAGTAAGAGTAAAAGTAGTCCACTACGAATGCATGAAGACTCAAGCTAAACCACAAGTAAACTCCAAAAGACACTTGCCGCCTAGCTTGACTCGGAAGAACCTGCAACTCACAAGAAAGGAAAAAAAAGAAAAAAAAACAACAACGAGGGTTAGTCCTAGCGACTAGTGAGGGGGCTAACTCACGCACCCGATATATATATATATAGAGCAAAGCATTTAATCAAAACTGAAGGATCCTTGAACCGAGAGTGGTTTTTGCAAGCTAAATTAATTCCCGTAATATATATATATATACATAAAGTAAAAGAAGTCAAAAGGAGATATTGCTAAATTTTAAGTACTTAGAAATCCACTCTCGTTTCATAGATCATACAAAGCTAAACCAACTCGGCGAGTACGAGTCTCACACTAAACTCCCAACTTCCATATACAAAGATCAGAGCAAAACAAAACAAATCAGAATCCATCCCCAACACCGGTTGATAGAAGGGTTGATCGGCCCTAACTATCCACACATAGAAACGAGACAAGGTTTAATTACTACCTTGAAACCTTCGGCGGTTGCCTCCGCCGGCTCAAGAGAAACACCCTTCCTCAACCTCCCAAGGTTGGGCGAGACTCTCAAAGGGAGGTGTTGATGGAAGAGCTCGGCGACCCCTCGGCCGTCCCGAGATTACCATACCACACTCCGGGGCCCAAACATATCACGAAAGTCACACAAACATATCTCAAAGCTTATCTTTCAAAGCCACAACTCGCGCACACACACACACTTGCACAAAACTAAACTTTTCCAAACCAAAGCAAAATAGCTTATATACTTATACAAAACGTTTGAAACTCTTATAACAAATGGGATAAATCCCGCAACATAAGTATTATACACTTATTTACCATATATTATACGTATCCACATGCGAGGCTTCAAATCAAGTAGGGTTATAGGTCGAATAACTAAAAGAATAAAACCTCACCTTGTCGACGAACGAAGTGGAGTCAAAAACAGGAAACCGGACACCTACGGAGCAAGCTCGTCCTCTACGGGAAGATCCGCTGAACAAGGCAAATAACAAAGAACACTCTTAGACTCAATATGAACCATATTGACGCTCGGTACATGCGCATGTATGCTTATGATGCCAACGATATGAAATGAATTCACATTAAGGCCAATTACAAGCAAACAATTCATATAAGAGCATATATCAAAAACGAGGAGATAAAACAAAGCACAAACTCATAACATAAAGCCTAACACGTCAAAATACAAGTCACTTATGCATACACATCACAAACGGGGCAAGAAAGACCAACAAGAAACAACGGAAAGAAAAGCAAAACCAAACAAAGACGAACGAAGAACTGAAGTTCCTAGGAGACACGCCCGTGTCCCCCTGGAAGGGCAAGCTGAGACACCCCCGTGTCTCAGTACAGAAAACGAACAACAGAATCCCGGAGGTGACACGCCCGTGTCACCAAGAAAAGCCAAACCGTGACACCCCCGTGTCACGGTACAGAAAATCGAAAACGAAAGGTGACACGCCCGTGTCACCGGCAAAGGGCAAACCGTGACACCCCCGTGTCACGGTACAGAAAAACGAAAACGGGCGAACAGCAACTCAGCAACCCCAAACCCAAAACCAAACACTCATGCTCCAACTACCAAGCAAGGAAATGCAATAAATGCTAGGAAACAAGTCCTAAGAGCACACTAACAACAACAAAACTCAAGGAAACAAGAAAGGAGCAAGAATCAAACAAATTCTCCAAACATCAACTATTCACATGCTATCCAAAACTCATGAATCAATCATGGGGAAGAGCTAAAAATCACATAAAAGAGAGAAGGAGGAGTGAAGATGACAACCATGGACTTACCTTACAATTTGGAGAAGCTTAGAAGTTGATTTGAGCTCAAAATCAAAGATATGGCCAAAAGGTTTTCTTCCTTCTTCCTTCTTGCTTGGCTGATCGGTATAGAGGGGAGAGAGAGAGAGAATGGATCGGTTTTGGGGGGTTTAGGGGCTGAAATGGTTAGCTAACTCAAGTATAACCCAAGGTTTAGGCTTAGATAAGGTTTAAGTGGGGTCCACAAAGTCTCATGAGGTCAAAAGATGTCTCTCAAGCATAAGGGGCTCGTTACGGTTGAAATACGGAGGTCTTAACGAGCTTAGAAAAATGAGAGGTTTGTCCCATTAAACCCGAATCGTCGAAACGAGTTCAATGGAGGTGACGGAATTCGAATCCGAATTCCCGAGCTCAAAATACGCGTCTCGGAACCCAAGGTGCGCTAAGTGCTCTTTAGCCTCCTTTAGGTCCCGTCTCCAAAACGAACTCAAAAAGGCAATCAAAACAAATACCAAAACATATAACGGGCACATAAACGAGTCCATAAAGCATATACTTAACACATATCACGAATTCACGGAAATCAGAATCCAATACAAACCCGAAACGAATAAAATACCAAACAAGAAAAGTTAAACGTTCAAGGGTCACCGAATTCATATTAGAGCAAATAAGTTCAAATAACTTTAATAATTCACGTTAGAAATTAAATAGCGCACATAAGAGGTTACCTGAAAAGTCTGATCAGTCGGGATGTTACAGCTCGTCTATCACCAAACCCCCTACTAGACCATAATCCTTGCTCAACTAGAATCATCTTCAGTTTCTCCCAAGAGTTCTCATTTATGTGTTAAATCTTAGTCTGCTTATCTTCAAGGAGTTGTCCATGATTCCTTTGTCAATTAGATATTCACCTCAGAGTTTCGTTGGTTGATCGTGGTGTTAAGAACTTCCCAAAGCAATCCATGGTATATGGTTCTGAAACTTGGATAAAGTCTTTCTTCATCTAGGTGTTCTATTCCCACATCAGCAATGTCTTCCATCCCATCTTGAAGAAACACCCAAAGAGCTAACAACCAATCTTGCCTTGTCGTTCGTTAACTCTAAACGGCACCAAAAGCTTTAACACTCACCGATGGTTTGTAGCTCGTTGCTTATGTAACATGGTTACCTATCCACATCCCTTGAACTCGATGAGATCTTATTTGATCGGATTCTTCTACATTAACTCGTTTCCATCAACATGGTGACTACTCCCAAATAAATGAATCATCAAGGCGAAAGCTCATCAAACTCCTTCAAAACGGTTCTACTTGATCAGATTCTCCTCCATTGACTCATTTCCTCAGCAAGGTGACTACTTCCAAATAAACGAATCCTCAAGGTTAAAATTCCTCAAACTTCATCTTTCAATTAACTTTAAGATAGTAATTCAATATAGCAAATCTCATTCCTTCAACTCTGAACCTTTTCATGAACATTGATCTTGGCAAAGAATCCTTTCATCTTCGAATTATGGTGTGTTTTCGTTGTAGTACCAATAGGTAGTGTTGACGGAGGGAAATGTCAGTGTTGACTCATAGGGCACCCTGAAATTCAAACACTAAATTCGATGCATTCGGGTTAAAGATGCAAATGAAATGTAACACGCATATTACGTAAAAGCAACAATTAGATGTAATTTATAAAGAACATAAAACAAGATGTTGCATAATCAAAGTCATAATGTGCACACAATCATATAATCACGAAATAATTTATGTCGAAGGATCAAAATATCAAGTCAAACAAATGCAATGCGCAGTTATTCCTATGTCGTACGACCTAGACAGACTCAACACGACTCAAGAGCTCGGTTTTGCAACCTAGAGCTCTGATACCACTTAAGGATGTAACACCCAAAACGGAGGATGCCACATCCCCCGCACTAAGACCCAGACCCGGTCACGAAATGAAAAGTCCATGCCTGAATCCGAATCAAAGCGAACGGGAGACCAACTCACACACTAGGCTAGGCGGATATAACTCGACAAACTCATAGCGCGGAAGCAATTTAAACAATTATCATCAGATAGCGGAAGCAATTAAATCAACGTACAAAATAAGTGACGGGTTCAACTAGCATAGATTCCCAATCCCGAATATCAACATACATAACAGGTGACGGGTTCAACTAGCATAGGTACCTAGTCCCGAATCTCAAATCATTGCAACATAATAAACCAACATAAGTATCAGAAGAATAGCTAATTACATCCAAATGCTAGCATACTAACCCCACACGGGTTTAAGTCTAAGTAGAGCATAAAACATAATCTGCAAAAGTGAAATAAGAATACATAACATAAATAGAGTATGTGACAAATGCATCTTAACACCAACTAAACCGACAAGTGTGACCCAGAAGACTCACATCCGCCTAGCTCAAGCCAAAAGGAAACCTGTAACTAAAATATAAAATGAGGTGTCAGTCAACTGACTAAGTGAGGGGGCCAACTCACACCCACTGTATATATATAGAGCATAGCACATATCAGAAGGGTGGACTCATGAACCGGAGATAGGTGTTGCATACCAAAACATTTCCAAAAGTACCCAAAAGATAGTTATAAGTATAAGTTTTAGAAAACATTTCAGAAACTCTATCTCGATTCATGATTCCCAGACAGAACAGATCACATGCTCGGCGAGTACAAGCTTCCAACCGTTACTCCTCAGAACATATCAAATCATAGAATACAAAAATCAATCCAACCGTCACACCAATGATAGAGGAGATGTACCGTCCCCAAACCATCCATAACAGACAAACCCTCAAGGGGTAGCGAACCCACAAGAGTCCTCCCCGGCTGTACACCGAAGGCTCAAGATATCACGCCTCCCCTATCTCCCTGAGTCGTGCGAAGATATCTCAAATGGAGACTATGTACAGGTCGAGCCCTGACGGCCCTATACCGTTCCAGGGATTCCTTACCCATAGCTTCTCGGATCTATAACCGAACAGAACAGAACAGAGACCATATTTCATGGCTAACTCGCTACAGGACAAATCATAACATAACATAACTTTTCAAAACTGCTTACATATGTTTTCATATCTAATTTTCCAAAACAGAGCTGATTCACAAGGGCATAAACATATCATATCCAACACATACGTATTTATAATAGATATACTCGCATGCAAGGGTTGAAATCAGCATATTAAGGCCATAGGTCGCATAACTATACAAAATCCTAAACCTCACCTCGTGAAAGTAGAGTCTGAGAGTGTGAAGGGCCAAACACTCTAAACCTCTGGCCCACCGGCACCACCAAACTCTGTGACAAGACATACAGAAGCCCAGACTTAGACTCTATATGAACTAAACAAGACGCACGGCGTTGCTCAACATGATCGTAGTTATGCATAAGTGTTCATGTTGTGCTTGGATAAGGTGTCGTGGTCATTCAAGGCATATCAATGCTCAACAAGGTCATATTTACAAGCAACCAACATGCAATTCCATATCCAAAGATGCAAGACCAATTTAGGAAGCCAATGTATTCACAAAATGCATATTAAATCATCCAATGTCACAGGGTTCAATTATAGTATTAGAATTAAGCATCAAGTTCATGTCGAGTTATAAAGTACATAAGTAAGAGCAACTTGATCATATAAACATACAAAGTTGTTGTACGTAGATGGCATGCTTGATACAAATAAAGAGTACATTTAATTCACTTAAGATCATACTTTACAACTTCACAACATGCTTGGTATACAAGCTCAAGTCATATTCATAGTTTCATAAATATTACACTTACATCCCCTAAGTTATTTATAAAAGTTTAGAATTATTACACATACATCCCCTTAGTTGATTACTAAGCATAATTGTTCGTTTAAAGTGTTTATACAATTATTCAACTAGGAATTAATTACTTACAAACATGACAATTATCAATTTATAGTAATTCATAATATACCATTTTCAAATAGTAAGAGTAAATCAAGATATTACAATTCTAACTCCTATCATGCATCAAGTCTCAAGTTGTTCAAGCATCCTTCATGTATCTCAATTTTATATTTGAAACACAATTTAAAACAAACATAACATGGAGAACGTCTCAAATTCATATAGAGAAATCACAATATGTTCGTTCTTCTAAAATATCATTCAAGTTCATTTAGTCACATAAGAGATTAGTTTCTAGATATTACACTAACACCCCTTCGTACTTAACAAATAGCGTAAATTTATCACATCGGAATTCAAATTGTAAATGGAAACATTCATGCATATCACAATCAATTCAATACATGTTTTCGTATATGATTGGAATACATCTCGATCAACAAACCAACAATAACCAATTTATTTGCACTTAAAACAATTAATTCAAATAATCATAATTACGCAAAATAATTCGTAATAAATAGATCGAGTGTCCGATTAACGAACGGAAAGTGGCGCTGAACTCACCAAAACGAGACGAACATTCTGACCAGACGCCGCCGGAACGCCACCACTGTAGCAGTCGGAATTTGGCCGGGCCGCCGTGTTGGAAAACACGAATCAGAAAGCAATTGAATTTAAAAAATTTTCCCAACAAAAGGATCTTGGACTCGCAATCGTGTATCCAAATTCGTAAAGATAAGAAACTTACTTTTCTTTTATTCTTTCTTGAAGCGTTTCAAGCCACCCAAGAACGCTCTTCTCGCAGCTTGATCCCCTTTCCTTGGTAAAGCTCGAATCTTCAAACTTCTAACTTGAAGCTCTTTAGAGATAGTCCACCAACTTGATCACAATCTAACTAGTAAGGATGCTAGTTCTCTAGTTAGTGTTTAGGCTTAACCTAGGGTTTTGTTTATCTTGGAGAAAGGATGGTGTTCAACACATGAACCAAAAGAATTGCCCATTAGCTCTAAGGGGAGCTCGAGCTCCCCTATTTATATATGGGGAAGGACCGAAAATCCTAGTCCTTTATGGTCTAGGATTTTGGTCTCTCTCTCTCCTATTATTTGATCATCAAGTAATTTTGACTTTGACTTTGAATTCAAATTCAAATCAACTTTCAAGAGAGCTAAAAATATCCAAACTATTTTTGGATAATTTTATACTTTATTTATTAAAAATAAATAACTTATTTTATCTAATTAATTAATTCATAATTAATTAACTAGATTATTTTTCTCCAAAATAAGACGTTCTTTTTAATTCAAAAATTAAACCAAAGTCTATTAAATAATTAACACATTTAATTATTTAATATATATATCATATATATACATATACACGTGTGAGGTACGTATCCCAAGGACTCGTGCTCCTCACGTGACCCACACGTGTGGAACCCCTTTGGCCCGATTAACTCGTTTAATCATTTTAAAGCCTCAACTCATGTAACCAAGTTGTTGTGTGTGACCCTCTAGGTTCTCAATTCAATTAGCAGTGACCCTAATTAATTAATTCACTAATTAATTAATCAGTCCACAGATTAAACGACCATAGTCTAGCAACAGGTGTTTAACCCCTAGCTGAATTGGAATGTTCGGATTCGACAGAACCTTTAAGTCATTGATTCATGTGAGATACAATCCTCCTACTTACTATCTCTCAACCAAGATCTAGGGTAAGGGAATAATCAGAACCCTAATAATCCGGTCTTAAAGCTAAGTGCATTTCATATCCATTTGATCTCAATCCAAGAAACCCTTTTCTTGATGTCTTGATCTACTGCCTTGGCCAAGGACTCCATATGGCATATGAATGACTTACACAATAAGAGATCACCTTGTAAATGCAAGTCTAGGTCCTTTCTTGATTCTCATTCACTTTCATGAATCACTTGTGCAACCCCAGCATAAGCCTTGAATCAGTTGTCTAAGGTGACACCCTTTAAAGCTTATACCTAAGACTACAGAGTTAACTCAAAAAGTGACAAGGAACCTCAAGTCTAAGGATCAATTAATCACATCAATGACTCGTGAGATATTTCCT
Source organism: Lantana camara (assembly GCA_037501455.1). Taxonomy (NCBI): domain Eukaryota; kingdom Viridiplantae; phylum Streptophyta; class Magnoliopsida; order Lamiales; family Verbenaceae; genus Lantana; species Lantana camara. The sequence goes on from CM074859.1 coordinate 47,197,530, forward strand.
AATCTGGAAGTTTCCATTTCCTGAAATAGAAACTTCTTTTCCCATTTAGGAATCTTCTCACACGGGGTACCTCAGTGAACTTACTTATTGAAATAAGCACCCTCGTGTATCACGCACGTATCAACTATACACTTTGCACCTCCATGAAACAAGGTGGTCCTTTTTAAGGGCGTGATCCCACAAGCAAGCCTTAGAGGAGTCAGGTTGACACTCCCACTGTCTGTAGGACTCATCGGCTTGGAGTATTTTACTAATCATGACTTATGTGATATAGGGCTCGTTTCATGAACCATTTCACCTAAATGACAGAGTCTTAAAGTCATCAGGATTAGGGGAGTTCTCATACATGCACAGATAAAGTAAACGCATACCAAACAAGAGCATATAAAGAAGTGTTGCCTCAATTCGTTATTTCATTCAAAGATTGTCTGTGATTACAATAAGGAAAAGCACAAAGCGGATATACAATCGGCTTTCTAGGGAACTATTCCTAACACACCGCCGAAGGTCTCCGGAAAAATCCCAAAAAATCAGTCCTGAATGAAGTCTTCGTGCCCGTTCCGAATCCTCGATCAATTTCTGAAAATTCCAAGTCAATCTCCTCCAATTTCAGATCTAAGAACACGAAAACCCTAAAATCTTCAAAATCAATTTACTTCCAAACCGGTGAACCAAAATGCGATCCGAAAGAGGCGTTGTCTTACCCATGACGAGCTCTTCGAAAGCCCTAAGGTAGCTCACCGGAAAAATCCTCGGAGCTAGCGCCGCCGCGATCCTCCGCCAATTGGCCAAATCTGCAGTCGTGTTATTACAGACTACTAGTTCTCGTCGTTCCGAACAACTTTCGTGAAGAGCCCGAGGCCAAAAGATGGCCGAAAAAGGCCCCCGTTGGCCGCCGAATAATCTGCCGCCGCCCACGTCGCCGGAACCACCACCTACGGCCAAGATCTGGTGAAATTGATGCCGGAAATGAACTCAGGTGGTCGAAAAACCTTGGAAACCATTAAGCCCCGTCGAAAACCACTGCCAGAAGCGGCGAAATCACGCCGCTACTGGAACGGGCGCCGCTATCGTGAGCTTCAGGCGGCGCGCGCGGCGCCGTCGCGGCTCCGATGGCCGCGCAGCCAATGTCAAACGGTGCGCTGGGAAGTGTAGTTTCTGGGCATGGGGCGCGTGCATCGAGGGGATGGCCGAAAACCGCCGCGAAGACCGACGAAGTGGCGGTGGTCTGACACCTCCGCCGTTGCTACTGAAATCCGGCCATAACTCCACCACCGTTCGTTGTTAGACCATGAAATTGGTACTCTTGTGTACGTCTCGCCAAGATAATCGAAATGGACTATTCGTTTGTTGAATTCCGTCGAGAAACGATCGAGTTAAGGGCTCGTAACCGAAGCCGCGCATAGTGACCGCGGGAGAGAGAGTGGGAGAGGAGAGAGAGAGAGGGAGAAAGGAGATTGGGAGAAATGTGTCTTGTACACAAGCTATATACAACCGGGTATCCTTATCGCGTAGCAAAGAGAAATATCACGTACAAATAATCGTAAATAAAATTGGTAAAGTTACGAATAAACATTCAAGCTCCGAATAAATTTTATAAATTAAAATGAAAGAGAGAGATTTACCAATTAGAGTTTAATTCAATTTAATTTTAGAAACCTTTCGTACAATTTAACGACACTTCGTAAACACATGATTGACAATTAATCTCAAGGAATTCAAGTAAACCGAAATTAAACAAGTTCAGCAACATGATGGATTTAAAAGCAACTTGACAATTATTTCATGGAATAAATTTGAATTAAATCAAATTAGACATTTAGGGTTAAATATGCGCGTAATTAATCAAGTTGACAATTAATCTTAGAATAATTCGAATGAACACATATTAAATTGAATTTACATTAAATCTCATAATTCAAGAACTCTTAAATTAAACACACACAAGTGTAGAGACTTACTTGTTAATATCGTCAGGACGCCCTTTGAGAATACGGGGCGTCACAACCTTTCCCCCTTAAGAGAACCTGGTCCCCAGGTTCCACTGCAAAAATGTAGATCCTCGAGTAGTAATGCTCCAACCCTTCTCCGGAACTCACGTAAGATCATAACTCAAATGGTGAGGCTTACTCCTGTCATCTACACCGAACCTCCTTTAGGATGTCTTGTTATCGTCGAGGTCCGTGTGAGTACTTGATCCGTTTGTTGTTTCAAACTCGGTCAGTCATTCCCATGATCGGATAGCTGCAACTGCACCCAACCTCGATGTCGTCTCAGACTCGCCACTTGCTACCCGTAGTCAAATTAACGCGTAACGCAACAACAACAAACAAGAGAGAATCCCATTTCTTAACACGAAAGTGAGAGAGCCCCGTCCCTCAGCACCGATAAGAGAGAGAACGCCGTCTCTCGAGCACACATAAAAGAGAGAACAACCTAAGTCGGGCAGATTCCAACATCTCCCAACATTCTAGTTTGAGAAAATCCAGCATTCCTCAAACCCCTAGATTCAAAAGAATCTAGCATCCCTGAATATCTAAATACAAGAGAATCCAACATCTCTCGCGCACAAAACTTAGAAAGTTTCCAACATCTTTCTACCACATAAATAGAGAGAATCCTACATCTCTCCAACACGTAAAAAGAGGGAACCTAAGGTCTCTCTTACACATAAATCCACTGATCAGTTATTCATACATACACACATCATAGTAACACTTGACGAAAAGTATGCGATGCATGTTTGGTGTACCTTATACAACTGATATCGGTGTCCCTTGAGTATAGATTCAACGCTCATACTTCAATTCAAGAGGGATATCGCGATGAAATCCCTATAAAACAGGGTTACAGTATGTATGTATGTTATATGAGAAGTTAGTGAGCAATCAAAAGAGTTTTAAATCACATAAGCATGAATAGTTCAAATAAGTACATAACTCATTCATTTCAGCAACAGTTCATAACAAGTAGAAATTTCAATTTACAAATACTAGATCAGGTATCCAAGTTATCACAATTAAAATAGCAATAGTTATCACCCACATCAAGCAAAATAAGGTAAGAGTATTTAAACGATGCATGTATGCAAATGCCATGAATGCTTGGCGTACCGTTAACCAAAGTGTAAAAATCTTGACAAGAAAGTCGAGATGAACCAGTAGGAGTTGATTAAGCCGACAATGATGCAACCCTCGTCATCTGAACCTCTTTGTCTTGAGTCTTTTCATAAAGTGGTAACTCAGCAAAGCTCGTCTATCACCAAACCCCTTACTAGACCGTAATCCTTGCTCAACTAGAATCATCTTCAGTTTCTCCCAAGAGTTCTCATTTATGTGTTAAATCTTAGTCTGCTTATCTTCAAGGAGTTGTCCATGATTCCTTTGTCAATTAGATATTCACCTCAGAGTTTCGTTGGTTGATCGTGGTGTTAAGAACTTCCCAAAGCAATCCATGGTATATGGTTCTGAAACTTGGATAAAGTCTTTCTTCATCTAGGTGTTCTATTCCCACATCAGCAATGTCTTCCATCCCATCTTGAAGAAACACCCAAAGAGCTAACAACCAATCTTGCCTTGTCGTTCGTTAACTCTAAACGGCACCAAAAGTTTTAACACTCACTGATGGTTTGTAGCTCGTTGCTTATGTAACATGGTTACCTATCCACATCCCTTGAACTCGATCGGATCTTATTTGATCGGATTCTTCTACATTAACTCGTTTCCATCAACATGGTGACTACTCCCAAATAAATGAATCATCAAGGCGAAAGCTCATCAAACTCCTTCAAAACGGTTCTACTTGATCAGATTCTCCTCCATTGACTCATTTCCTCAGCAAGGTGACTACTTCCAAATAAACGAATCCTCAAGGTTAAAATTCCTCAAACTTCATCTTTCAATTAACTTTAAGATAGTAATTCAATATAGCAAATCTCATTCCTTCAACTCTGAACCTTTTCATGAACATTGATCTTGGCAAAGAATCCTTTCATCTTCGAATTATGGTGTGTTTTCGTTGTAGTACCAATAGGTAGTGTTGACGGAGGGAAATCTCACTGTTGACTCATAGGGCACCCTGAAATTCAAACACAAAATTCGAAGCATGCGGGTTAAAGATGCAAATGAAATGTAACACGCATATTACGTAAAAGCAACAATTAGATGTAATTTATAAAGCACATAAAACAAGATGTTGCATAATCAAAGTCACAATGTGCACACAATCATATAATCACGAAATAATTTATGTCGAAGGATCAAAATATCAAGTCAAACAAATGCAATACGCAGTTATTCCTATGTCGTACGACCTAGACAGACTCAACACGACTCAAGAGCTCGGTTTTGCAACCTAGAGCTCTGATACCACTTAAGGATGTAACACCCAAAACGGAGGATGCCACATCCCCCGCACTAAGACCCAGACCCGGCCACGAAATGAAAAGTCCATGCCTGAATCCGAATCAAAGCGAACGGGAGACCAACTCACACACTAGGCTAGGCGGATATAACTCGACAAACTCATAGCGCGGAAGCAATTTAAACAATTATCATCAGATAGCGGAAGCAATTAAATCAACGTACAAAATAAGTGACGGGTTCAACTAGCATAGATTCCCAGTCCCGAATATCAACATACATAACAGGTGACGGGTTCAACTAGCATAGGTACCTAGTCCCGAATCTCAAATCATTGCAACATAATAAGCCAACATAAGTATCTGAAGAATAGCTAATTACATCCAAATGCTAGCATACTAACCCCACACGGGTTTAAGTCTAAGTAGAGCATAAAACATAATCTGCAAAAGTGAAATAAGAATACATAACATAAATAGAGTATGTGACAAATGCATCTTAACACCACCTAAACCGACAAGTGTGACCCAGAAGACTCACATCCGCCTAGCTCAAGCCAAAAGGAAACCTGCAACTAAAATATAAAATGAGGTGTCAGTCAACTGACTAAGTGAGGGGGCCAACTCACACCCACTGTATATATATAGAGCATAGCACATATCAGAAGGGTGGACTCATGAACCGGAGATAGGTGTTGCATACCAAAACATTTCCAAAAGTACCCAAAAGATAGTTATAAGTATAAGTTTTAGAAAACATTTCAGAAATTCTATCTCGATTCATGATTCCCAGACAGAACAGATCACATGCTCGGCGAGTACAAGCTTCCAACCGTTACTCCTCAGAACATATCAAATCATAGAATACAAAAATCAATCCAACCGTCACACCAATGATAGAGGAGATGTACCGTCCCCAAACCATCCATAACAGATAAACCCTCAAGGGGTAGCGAACCCACAAGAGTCCTCCCCGGCTGTACACCGAAGGCTCAAGATATCACGCTTCCCCTATCTCCCTGAGTCGTACGATGATATCTCAAATGGAGACTATGTACAGGTCGAGCCCTGACGGCCCTATACCGTCCCAAGGATTCCTTACCCATAGCTTCTCGGATCCATAACCGAACAGAACAGAACAGATACCATATATCATGGCTAACTCGCTACAGAACAAATCATAACGTAACATAACTTTTCAAAACTGCTTACATATGTTTTCATATCTAATTTTCCAAAACAGAGCTGATTCACAAGGGCATAAACATATCATATCCAACACATACGTATTTATAATAGATATACTCGCATGCAAGGGTTGAAATCAGCATATTAAGGCCATAGGTCGCATAACTATACAAAATCCTAAACCTCACCTCGTGAAAGTAGAGTCTGAGAGTGTGAAGGGCCAAACACTCTAAACCTCTGGCCCACCGGCACCACCAAACTCTGTGACAAGACATACAGAAGCCCAGACTTAGACTCTATATGAACCAAACAAGACGCACGGCGTTGCTCAACATGATCGTGGTTATGCATAAGTGTTCATGTTGTACTTGGATAAGGTGTCGTGGTCATTCAAGGCATATCAATGCTCAACAAGGTCATATTTACAAGCAACCAAAATGCAATTCCATATCCAAATATGCAAGACCAATTTAGGAAGCCAACGTATTCACAAAATGCATATTAAATCATCCAATGTCACAGGGTTCAATTATAGTATTAGAATTAAGCATCAAGTTCATGTCGAGTTATAAAGTACATAAGTAAGAGCAACTTGATCATATAAACATACAAAGTTGTTGTACGTAGATGGCATGCTTGATACAAATAAAGAGTACATTTAATTCACTTAAGATCATACTTTACAACTTCACAACATGCTTGGTATACAAGCTCAAGTCATATTCATAGTTTCATAAATATTACACTTACATCCCCTAAGTTATTTATAAAAGTTTAGAATTATTACACATACATCCCCTTAGTTGATTACTAAGCGTAATTGTTCGTTTAAAGTGTTTATACAATTATTCAACTAGGAATTAATTACTTACAAACATGACAATTATCAATTTATAGTAATTCATAATATACCATTTTCAAATAGTAAGAGTAAATCAAGATATTACAATTCTAACTCCTATCATGCATCAAGTCTCAAGTTGTTCAAGCATCCTTCATGTATCTTAATTTTATATTTGAAACACAATTTAAAACAAACATAACATGGAGAACGTCTCAAATTCATATAGAGAAATCACAATATGTTCGTTCTTCTAAAATATCATTCAAGTTCATTTAGTCACATAAGAGATTAGTTTCTAGATATTACACTAACACCCCTTCGTACTTAACAAATAGCGTAAATTTATCACATCGGAATTCAAATTGTAAATTGAAACATTCATGCATATCACAATCAATTCAATACATGTTTTCGTATATGATTGAAATACATCTCGATCAACAAACCAACAATAACCAATTTATTTGCACTTAAAACAATTAATTCAAATAATCATAATTACGCAAAATAATTCGTAATAAATAGATCGATTGTCCGATTAACGAACGGAAAGTGGCGCTGAACTCACCACAACGAGACGAACATTCTGACCATACGCCGCCGGAACGCCACCATTGTAGCAGTCGGAATTTGGCCGGGCCGCCGTGTTGGAAAACACGAATCAGAAAGCAATTGAATTTAAAAAATTTTCCCAACAAAAGGATCTTGGACTCGCAATCGTGTATCCAAATTCGTAAAGATAAGAAACTTACTTTTCTTTTATTCTTTCTTGAAGCGTTTCAAGCCACCCAAGAACGCTCTTCTCGCGGCTTGATCCCCTTTCCTTGGTAAAGCTCGAATCTTCAAACTTCTAACTTGAAGCTCTTTAGAGATAGTCCACCAACTTGATCACAATCTAACTAGTAAGGATGCTAGTTCTCTAGTTAGTGTTTAGGCTTAACCTAGGGTTTTGTTTATCTTGGAGAAAGGATGGTGTTCAACACATGAACCAAAAGAATTGCCCATTAGCTCTAAGGGGAGCTCGAGCTCCCCTATTTATATATGGGGAAGGACCGAAAATCCTAGTCCTTTATGGTCTAGGATTTTGGTCTCTCTCTCTCCTATTATTTGATCATCAAGTAATTTTGACTTTGACTTTGAATTCAAATTCAAATCAACTTTCAAGAGAGCTAAAAATATCCAAACTATTTTTGGATAATTTTATACTTTATTTATTAAAAATAAATAACTTATTTTATCTAATTAATTAATTCATAATTAATTAACTAGATTATTTTTCTCCAAAATAAGACGTTCTTTTTAATTCAAAAATTAAACCAAAGTCTATTAAATAATTAACACATTTAATTATTTAATATATATATCATATATATACATATACACGTGTGAGGTACGTATCCCAAGGACACGTGCTCCTCACGTGACCCACACGTGTGGTTTCACACGTGTGGAACCCCTTTGGCCCGATTAACTCGTTTAATCATTTTAAAGCCTCAACTCATGTAACCAAGTTGTTGTGTGTGACCCTCTAGGTTCTCAATTCAATTAGCAGTGACCCTAATTAATTAATTCACTAATTAATTAATCAGTCCACAGATTAAACGACCATAGTCTAGCAACAGGTGTTTAACCCCTAGCTGAATTGGAATGTTCGGATTCGACAGAACCTTTAAGTCATTGATTCATGTGAGATACAATCCTCCTACTTACTATCTCTCAACCAAGATCTAGGGTAAGGGAATAATCAGAACCCTAATAATCCGGTCTTAAAGCTAAGTGCATTTCATATCCATTTGATCTCAATCCAAGAAACCCTTTTCTTGATGTCTTGATCTACTGCCTTGGCCAAGGACTCCATATGGCATATGAATGACTTACACAATAAGAGATCACCTTGCAAATGCAAGTGTAGGTCCTTTCTTGATTCTCATTCACTTTCATGAATCACTTGTGCAACCCCAGCATAAGCCTTGAATCAGTTGTCTAAGGTGACACCCTTTAAAGCTTATACCTAAGACTACAGAGTTAACTCAAAAAGTGACAAGGAACCTCAAGTCTAAGGATCAATTAATCACATCAATGACTCGTGAGATATTTCCTAATCTGGAAGTTTCCATTTCCTGAAATAGAAACTTCCTTTCCCATTTAGGAATCTTCTCACACGGGGCACCTCAGTGAACTTACTTATTGAAGTAAGCACCCTCATGTATCACGCACGTATCAACTATACACTTTGCACCTCCATGAAACAAGGTGGTCCTTCTTAAGGGCGTGATCCCACAAGCAAGCCTTAGAGGAGTCAGGTTGACACTCCCACTGTCTGTAGGACTCATCGGCTTGGAGTATTTTACTAATCATGACTTATATGATATAGGGCTCGTTTCATGAACCATTTCACCTAAATGGTAGAGTCCTAAAGTCATCAGGATTAGGGGAGTTCTCATACATGCACAGATAAAGTAAACGCATACCAAACAAGAGCATATAAAGAAGTGTTGCCTCAATTCGTTATTTTATTCAAAGATTGTCTGTGATTACAATAAGGAAAAGCACAAAGCGGATATACAATCGGCTTTCTAGGGCACTATTCCTAACAATCTCCCACTTGCCCGTCAAAGCCATTCTAAAGCTACTCTAAGTCCCGTCTTCTGAAGATGACCTTGGAAAGCTTCTCGACTAAGGGGTTTAGTAAGTGGATCTGCCACGTTCTCTGCTGATGTGACCCTCTCAATTTGCACATCTCCTCTTTTGATAATATCACGGATTAGGTGATACTTCCTCATAATGTGCTGGTGAGATCTTGGTTCTCTTGCTTGAGCAACCGCCCCAGTGTTGTCACAAAACACAGAAATGGGGTCTTTCATGCTAGGAACAACATTCAACTCTTGAATGAAGTTTCTAATCCAAACACCTTCCTTAGTTGCATCATTTGCAGCTAAGTATTCGGCCTCAGTGGTCGAATCTGCAGTGGTTGTTTGCTTGGAACTCTTCCAACTCACTGCTCCGCCGTTTAGGCAGAAAATGTATCCTGACATTGACTTAAAATCATCTAAGTCAGATGCAAAGCTTGCATCGCAGTATCCTTCGACAGTAAGATCTTTCTGACCTCCGTAAACTACGAATAAATCTTTAGTACTTTTCAAGTACTTAAGAATATTCTTCACGGCAGCACAGTGACCATCTCCAGGGTCAGATTGGAAACGACTTGTTACACTAAGTACATAAGCCACATCCGGTCGAGTACATAACATTGCATACATTATGCTACCTATTGCTGATGCATAAGGTTTATGAGTCATTCTTTCCTTCTCAAAGTTAGTCTTAGGACACATCTTCTTGGAAAGACATGTTCCTACACTCATAGGAAGGTTCTTAATCTTTGCTGACTCCATATTGAATCTCTTCAATACTTTGTCAATGTACATCGACTGTGATAGTCCTATTAACCTTCTAGATCTATCTCTATAGATTTTAATTCCAAGGATATAGGACGCATCACCAAGATCTTTCATCTCGAATTGGTTCGATAACCATAACTTAGTTACTTTCATGTCATCCTTCGAATTCCCAATAAGAAGGATGTCATCAACATAAAGCACTAAGAATTGCACTGAGGTCTCCAATTCCTTTCTATACACACAGGATTCATTCGAAATTTGAATGAAGCCAAACGCTTTGACTGATTCATCAAATCGAATGTTCCAATTCCTAGAAGTTTGTTTCAATCCATAGATTGATCTTTTGAGTTTGCAAACCTTTTGCTCACTCCCACTGAATGTGAAACCTATGGGTTGCTCCATATAAATGTCTTTATCAATGTCACCATTGAGAAAGGCAATTTTCACATCCATTTTCCATATCTCGTAGTCATAATACGCAGCAATAGCAAGCATGATCCGAATAGACTTTTGCATTGCAACTGGCAAAAAAGTTTCATCAAAGTCCACGCCGGGTCTTTGAGTGAATCCTTTTGCAACCAGTCTTGCTTTGTAGGCTGCAATGCTTCCATCAACTCCAAGCTTTCTCTTAAAGATCCATTTGCAACCTATGGGTTGGACCCCATCAGGCAAATCTACCAAGGTCCAAACTTGGTTGGAGTTCATGGAGTCTATTTCGGATTTCATGGCTTCTATCCACTGTTCAGAGTCAGAATCTGAAAGTGCCTCCTCATATGTTAAAGGATCATTATCCTTTTGAGAGATTTCATGGAAGAATCCATACCATCTCTCCGGCTGTCTAGGAGTGCGTTCAAAAAGCCTTAGAGGAGGATTTTCATGTGTATCGAAATTCGTGATTGGTTGTGGTTGATCAGAAGGAGACGTTTCTTCAGTGGGTGGTGTGGGATCACTTTGTACTTCTTCTGATTCTATGATCTTGCCTTTCTTTTCTTTAAGGAACGGTTCCTCAAGAAAAGTGGCATTTCTGGAAACAAACATCTTTTGCTCAGATTGATCATAGAAGTAGTATCCTATGGATTCCTTAGGATAACCTACAAAGTAGCATAAGTTAGAACGAGATTCTAACTTATCTCCCACTGTCCTCTTCACGTAAGCAGGACAACCCCAAATTCTTATGTAAGAATAGCTAGGGTTTTTACCATGCCACATTTCATAGGGCGTTTTAGGGACTGACTTAGAGGGAACTAGATTCAAAATCTTTGCTGCACTTTCTAGGGCATAACCCCAGAAAGAAGGTGGTAAGTCAGTGAAACTCATCATGGAACGAACCATATCAACTAAGGTTCGATTCCTTCTCTCAGAAACTCCATTAATCTGAGGAGTTCTCGGAGGAGTCTACTGAGAGATAATCCCATTATCTTTGAGATGATTAAGGAATTCTTCACTAAGATACTCGCCTCCTCGATCAGATCGAAGTGCTTTGATCTTATGACCAGTTTGGTTCTCAACCTCCTTTTGAAATTCTAAGAATTTCATAAAAGCTTCAGATTTATACTTCATTAAGTATACATAACCATACCGACTAAAGTCATCAGTAAAGGTTATGAAATACTGATGATTGTTTCTAGTGCTTACACTAAGCGGTCCACAAACATCAGTATGGATCAAATCCAAAACCTTAATGGCACGTTCCACAGTTCCTTTAAAAGGGACTTTGGACATTTTTCCTTTGAGACAGGATTCGCAAGAAGTTAACTCCTTAAGATCATTTTCAGAGAATGATCCTAAAGTGTTTATCTTGCTAATTCTGTTCTTGGAAATGTGTCCTAATCTAGCGTGCCATAAGGGAGCTGAAACTTTGTCATCTCTCTTACGCTTCGTTTCTCGTTGTATATTCATAATATTGATATTCTGAGTTAGATAAAGTCCATTACTTAGAGTACCGATGTGAACGGAAAAGTTGTTCCGTTTGATAAAGTATTTACCATTCTTAATATAAGTTTCATAACCTTCACAATCTAAAATTGGAACAGAAATTATATTACGAATAATGCTCGGTACATAAAGGACTTTATTTAAGACTAACTCAAAACTACCTAAATCTAATCTAATTGTGCCTAAAGCTCGAGCTTCAACGTTTGGGCCATCGCCGATCTTCAAGACACATTCTCCTTCTTTGAGTTGTTGGACTTCACTTAGCATCTGTACATCATTATAGATATGAGTTCCACAACCGGTATCAAGTACCCAAGAACTAGAATTAATAGAAAGATTTATTTCAACAAGAAAGATACCTTTCTTTAGAGTAGCCTTGTACTCTGGGTAGTTTCTCCTCCAATGTCCCGCTTTGCCACAATGGAAGCAAACATCCTCTTTCTGATCACGCTTCTTCTTTTGGGCCTTCCCCTTCGAAACGCCACCAGTGGGCCTAAGGGGTTTCTTCTTCTTCCTTTGGGCTTTGTTGCCCTTACCTTTAGAAGGCCCAGAAGAGGAAGATTTAGCATTCACCATCAAAACCTTATTGTCCTTCTTGATCGTGCTTTCAGCAGTCACAAGCTGACTAATCAGCTCAGCTACTGTAGCACCAGCATGATTCATGTTGAAGTTAAGGACAAATGGGTTGAATGATGGTGGGAGCGAAGCTAGCAACAAATCCACTGAAAGCTCATCTTTCAGTGGCATGTCCATGGAGGCAAGTTTCTCAGTAAGGGCAAGAAACTTGAGTCCATATTCATGGACACTTGAACCTTCCCTCATTCTCAAGTGGAACAATTCCTTTGAAGTGTTATACCTTGTAACACGTTCATGAGGGCTGTAAAGTTGCTCTAAGTGGTCGTAAATCTCCCAAGCGAATTCCATGGCCTCATGTTGCCTTTGCAGGTCCAGAGACATGTTAGCCAACATAAGGCAACGGGCTTGGAGATTATCATCCTTCCACTTCTGAATCGCGTCCCGCTCGGCCCGAGTGGGAGCCTCCCCTTTGGGACTAGGCTCCCCTTCGAAGAGAACATAAGTTCTCTTCTCAGAATCTAAAATGATTTTTAGATTCCTCAGCCAATCAGAATAGTTGGGACCAGTCAACTTGTTTGACTCGAGGATCGATACAAGAGGGTGGTTTTTGGTTGCCATTTCAAAACACTAGAGAATCACAGAATCTACGACCTAAATGGTAAAACAGAGAACTAGTGAGCATGCTGAATTATAACGATATACAAAAGATAAGGTCTTTAATCTAATGTAGCTCCCACTGTTTTTCAAAGATCTAGAATTCCCAAAGATCTTAGAGGAACACGTTTCCCAATGGGTACCAAGATCCTAGGCATTTTACCTCGAACCCACGACTCGCGGACATTCTAAGTAAGAACCCTAGGTAGGTACAATTTACCAATTCTAACACCTTTAGAACTCTTAGTAATTATTTTTGCATCACCTATCTTTCAATATGGACCCACGACTCGTGCGACATCCATATTTACTTAGGCGCTAAGCTAGACCCATCAATCATAAGATCATGATCAAAACATAGTTTGAACGACCCACGACTCGCGGACATCGCCCTTGCTAAAATTGACCATGAAATATTGATCATTTAAAATGATCAATTAGGTACTAAGAACTAATAAGCTCCACTAGTTATCCCAATACTCGCGGACAATAACTAGTTTCACTTACTAAACTTAAAACCTATTGATGGAATGCTAGGAATTTAATTCGAAATTTGCATCTCGAATTAAATACCTATTTGTTCGAAATTAGCTTAATATTTAATGGGAATTTTCGAATCAACCGGAGAGTTGTCCGGTTCGACCTCACCAACATATATATTATCCAATTTTATTAGTCTTGATTAATGCAAGTACACTTAAATGCATTTCAAACAAGCACATAAACAGATAACATGTCCTAGCATGATACTAACATGTAATGATCATGGGTTCTACCTATCTTATCCGTGATATGTGGGAGCCACTCCACAATCACAAGTTCTAACATACATGCCGCATAAACAGTTTAAATCACATAAGGGAAAGCGGTAACAAAATACGAGCCCTATCTCTATTACATTTTTACAATTGAGATTCCCCTCCCTAACATTTTGAGGGGTCTTCACTTATGGCCTCCTTGTTACTTGAATGTGGTCCATCTTACTCCATGGGTGCATTGTCTCCAAAATGAAAATAAAACCTCACCACCTATCTCTACTCTCAAATTACAATAAAAAGAAAAAGACATAAAGTAATAAGGCTCAATCTTCATATTGGCCTTAGACAATTACATGGGGCATACCCCGGCCTCAAAAACAGTAATATGGAAAGCCACATAATAAATCACATAACAGTACTCACATAAGTGAGGCTCCAACCTCAATTGAAAAACGCAACTATAGGGCTCCAATCCCAATTTAAACCATCCATGTGCATAAATTAAAACCATACATAGATCTAAACCCATGATCACCTAACATGCTTTTGCGAGAATTTAAATTTAGCCTATAACTTAAAATTCTCGTTTCAAGTCCTAATGACTTAAAACACGACTTGATGCGAGTCTTGTTTATAAAAGTTTTCAATAAATCCCAAATTAACAAAAACAAATAAAATTCCAATTAATTTCTGAAAATTAATAATTTTATCAAGAATGCAATTTCCCAAAATATAAACCGCTTCTATTTCTCAAAATTCCCAATTTTAAGTTTTATTCAAAAATTAAAAATAAATATTTAAAAATAAAATTTTAAAATTAAAATAAAAAAAAAATTGGGACTGGATTGCACGAAACACGAAAAGGCCTGATCACAAAAATCAGGGTCGAGCACGAAAAGGGCTGCGTCTCAGGCATGCGCGCGCGCGTGACTGGTGCGCACAGCGCGCGGCCAAGGCCGTGCGAGTGCGCGCGCGGCCCTTCTCGGCCAGATGGCGGACGATGGGCGGCCAGTCTCGGCCACCCTGGGCTAGGCGCGCCCAGAAGGCTCCTGCACGGCGTGCGGGAGGTGCTGGGCGGGACGCCCTGCGCGCACCTAGGCCAGGCGGGCGGTGCTGCGCGAAGCCCGCACGCACGACGCCTTCGCGCGCGGGGTTTCGCGTGTTCGTCGTAATCCGGGTTTTCGTTTCGTGTTTTCGTTCAAAAGCAAAACCAATCCAAGAAATCCAAAAACAGTTTATACAGTTTCAAATCTAAAATAGTTTTCAAAATTAAATTTTTGCAAAACCAATTTTCAGAAACTTTCAGGAAAAATTACAGTTTCGTAATTCAGGCTTTCAAAAACAATTACAAATACTCAATCGCATCAAGCCTAAGAATTTCTACCAAATTCAGAACAATTGAGACGAATCAGAAACACGATTTACGAGGTGGCTCTGATACCACTTGTTGGAAAACAGGGATCAGAAAGCAGCGGAATTTAAAAAAATTTCCCAACAAAAGGATCTTGGACCCGCAATCGTGTATCCAAATTCGTAAAGATAAGAAACTTACTTTTCTTTTATTCTTTCTTGAAGCGTTTCAAGCCGCCTAAGAACGCTCTTCTCGCGGCTTGATCCCCTCTCCTTGGTAAAGCTCGAATGTTCAAACTTCTAACTTGAAGCTCTCTAGAGATAGTCCACCAATTTTATCACAATCTAACTAGTAAGGATGCTAGCTCTCTAGTTAGTGTTTAGGCTTAACCTGGGGTTTCGTTTATCTTGGAAAAAGGATGGTGTTCAACACATGAACCAAAAGAATTGCCCATTACCTCTAAGGGGAGCTCGAGCTCCCTTATTTATATATGGGGAAGGACCGAAAATCCTAGTCCTTTATGGGCTAGGATTTTGGTCTCTCTCTCTCCTATTACTTGATCATCAAGTAATTTTGACTTTGACTTTGAATTCAAATTCAAATCAACTTTCAAGAGAGCTAAAAATATCCAAACTATTTTTGGATAATTTTATACTTTATTTATTTAAAATAAATAACTTATTTTATCTAATTAATTAATTCATAATTAATTAACTAGATTATTTTTCTCCAAAATAAGACTTTCTTTTTAATTCAAAAATTGAACCAAAGTCTATTAAATAATTAACACATTTAATTATTTAATATATATATCATATATATATATATACACACGTATGAGGTACGTGTCCCAAGGACACGTGCTCCTCACGTGACCCACACGTGTGGTTTCACACGTGTGGAACCCCTTTGGCCCGATTAACTAGTTTAATCATTTTAAAGCCTCAACTCATGTAACCAAGTTGTTGTGTGTGACCCTCTAGGTTCTCAATTCAATTAGCAGTGACCCTAATTAATTAATTCACTAATTAATTAATCAGTCCACAGATTAAACGACCATAGCCTAGCAACAGGTGTTTAACCCCTAGCTGAATTGGAATGTTCGGATTCGACAGAACCTTTAAGTCATTGATTCATGTGAGATACAATCCTCCTACTTACTATCTCTCAACCAAGATCTAGGGTAAGGGAATAATCAGAACCCTAATAATCCGGTCTTAAAGCTAAGTGCATTTCATATCCATTTGATCTCAATCCAAGAAACCCTTTTCTTGATGTCTTGATCTACTGCCTTGGCCAAGGACTCCATATGGCATATGAATGACTTACACAATAAGAGATCACCTTGCAAATGCAAGTGTAGGTCCTTTCTTGATTCTCATTCACTTTCATGAATCACTTGTGCAACCCCAGCATAAGCCTTGAATCAGTTGTCTAAGGTGACACCCTTTAAAGCTTATACCTAAGACTACAGAGTTAACTCAAAAAGTGACAAGGAACCTCAAGTCTAAGGATCAATTAATCACATCAATGACTCGTGAGATATTTCCTAATCTGGAAGTTTCCATTTCCTGAAATAGAAACTTCCTTTCCCATTTAGGAATCTTCTCACACGGGGCACCTCAGTGAACTTACTTATTGAAGTAAGCACCCTCATGTATCACGCACGTATCAACTATACACTTTGCACCTCCATGAAACAAGGTGGTCCTTCTTAAGGGCGTGATCCCACAAGCAAGCCTTAGAGGAGTCAGGTTGACACTCCCACTGTCTGTAGGACTCATCGGCTTGGAGTATTTTACTAATCATGACTTATATGATATAGGGCTCGTTTCATGAACCATTTCACCTAAATGGTAGAGTCCTAAAGTCATCAGGATTAGGGGAGTTCTCATACATGCACAGATAAAGTAAACGCATACCAAACAAGAGCATATAAAGAAGTGTTGCCTCAATTCGTTATTTCATTCAAAGATTGTCTGTGATTACAATAAGGAAAAGCACAAAGCGGATATACAATCGGCTTTCTAGGGCACTATTCCTAACACACCGCCGAAGGTCGCCGGAAAAATCCCGAAAAATCAGTCCTGAATGAAGTCTTCGTGCCCGTTCCGAATCCTCGATCAATTTCTGAAAATTCCAAGTCAATCTCCTCCAATTTCAGATCTAAGAACACGAAAACCCTAAAATCTTCAAAATCAATTTACTTCCAAACCGGTGAACCAAAATGCTATCCGAAAGAGGCGTTGTCTTACCCATGACGAGCTCTTCGAAAGCCCTAAGGTAGCTCACCGGAAAAATCCTCGGAGCTAGCGCCGCCGCGATCCGCCACTAATTGGCCAAATCTGGAGTCGTGTGATTACAGACTACTAGTTCTCGTCGTTCCGAACAACTTTCGTGAAGAGCCCGAGGCCAAAAGATGGCCGAAAAAGGCCCCCGTTGGCCGCCGAATAATCTGCCGCCGCCCACGTCGCCGGAACCACCACCTACGGCCAAGATCTGGTGAAATTGATGCCGGAAATGAACTCAGGAGGTCGAATAACCTTGGAAACCATTAAGCCCCGTCGAAAACCACTGCCAGAAGCGGCGAAATCACGCCGCTACAGGAACGGGCGCCGCCGCCGTGAGCTTCAGGCGGCGCGCGCAGCGCCGTCGCGGCTCCGATGGCCGCGCAGCCAACGTCAAACGATGCGCTGGGAAGTGTAGTTTCTGGGCATGGGGCGCGTGCATCGAGGGGATGGCCGAAAACCGCCACGAAGACCGACGAAGTGGCGGTGGTCTGACACCTCCGCCGTTGCTACTGAAATCCGGCCATAACTCCACCACCGTTCGTTGTTAGACCATGAAATTGGTACTCTTGCGTACGTCTCGCCAAGATAATCGAAATGGACTATTCGTTTGTTGAATTCCGTCGAGAAACGATCGAGTTAAGGGCTCGTAACCGAAGTCGCGCATAGTGACCGCGGGAGAGAGAGTGGGAGAGGAGAGAGAGAGAGGGAGAAAGGAGATTGGGAGAAATGTGTCTTGTACACAAGCTATATACAACCGGGTATCCTTATCGCGTAGCAAAGAGAAATATCACGTACAAATAATCTTAAATAAAATTGGTAAAGTTACGAATAAACATTCAAGCTCCGAATAAATTTTATAAATTAAAATGAAAGAGAGAGATTTACCAATTAGAGTTTAATTCAATTTAATTTTAGAAACCTTTCGTACAATTTAACGACACTTCGTAAACACATGATTGACAATTAATCTCAAGGAATTCAAGTAAACCGAAATTAAACAAGTTCAGCAACATGATGGATTTAAAAGCAACTTGACAATTATTTCATGGAATAAATTTGAATTAAATCAAATTAGACATTTAGGATTAAATATGCTCGTAATTAATCAAGTTGACAATTAATCTTAGAATAATTCGAATGAACACATATTAAATTGAATTTACATTAAATCACATAATTCAAGAACTCTTAAATTAAACACACACAAGTGTAGAGACTTACTTGTTAATATCGTCAGGACGCCCTTTGAGAATACGGGGCGTCACAACCTTTCCCCCTTAAGAGAACCTGGTCCCCAGGTTCCACTGCAAAAATGTAGATCCTCGAGTAGTAGTGCTCCAACCCTTCTCCGGAACTCACGTAAGATCATAACTCAAATGGTGAGGCTTACTCCTGTCATCTACACCGAACCTCCTTTAGGATGTCTTGTTATCGTCGAGGTCCGTGTGAGTACTTGATCCGTTTGTTGTTTCAAACTCGGTCAGTCATTCCCATGATCGGATAGCTGCAACTGCACCCAACGTCGATGTTGTCTCAGACTCGCCACTTGCTACCCGTAGTCAAATTAACGCGTAACGCAACAACAACAAACAAGAGAGAATCCCATTTCTCAACACGAAAGTGAGAGAGCCCCGTCCCTCAGCACCGACAAGAGAGGGAACCCCATCTCTCGAGCACACATAAAAGAGAGAACCCCGTCTCTCAAGCACATAATTGAGAGAACCCCGTCTCTCAACCTAAGTCGGGCAGATTCCAACATCTCCCAACATTCTAGTTTGAGAAAATCCAGCATTCCTCAAACCCCTAGATTCAAGAGAATCTAGCATCCCTGAATATCTAAATACAAGAGAATCCAACATCTCTCGCGCACAAAACTTAGAAAGTTTCCAACATCTTTCTACCAAATAAATAGAGAGAATCCTACATCTCTTCAACACGTAAAAAGAGGGAACCTAAGGTCTCTCTTACACATAAATCCACTGATCAGTTATTCATACATACACACATCATAGTAACACTTGACGAAAAGTATGCGATGCATGTTTGGTGTACCTTATACAACTGATATCGGTGTCCCTTGAGTATAGATTCAACGCTCATACCTCAATTCAAGAGGGATATCGCGATGAAATCCCTGTAAAACAGGGTTACAGTATGTATGTATGTTATATGAGAAGTTAGTGAGCAATCAAAAGAGTTTTAAATCACATAAGCATGAATAGTTCACATAAGTACATAACTCATTCATTTCAGCAACAGTTCATAACAAGTAGAAATTTCAATTTACAAATACTAGATCAGGTATCCAAGTTATCACAATTAAAATAGCAATAGTTATCACCCACATCAAGCAAAACAAGGTAAGAGTATTTAAACGATGCATGTATGCAAATGCCATGAATGCTTGTTGTACCGTTAACCAAAGTGTAAAAATCTTGACAAGAAAGTCGAGATGAAGCAGTAGGAGTTGATTAAGCCGACAATGATGCAACCCTCGTCATCTGAACCTCTTTGTCTTGAGTCTTTTCATAAAGTGGTAACTCAGCAAAGCTTGTCTATCACCAAACCCCTTACTAGACCGTAATCCTTGCTCAACTAGAATCATCTTCAGTTTCTCCCAAGAGTTCTCATTTACATGTTAAATCTTAGTCTGCTTATCTTCAAGGAGTTGTCCATGATTCGTTTGTCAATTAGATATTCACCTCAGAGTTTCGTTGGTTGATCGTGGTGTTAAGCACTTCCCAAAGCAATCCATGGTATATGGTTCTGAAACTTGGATAAAGTCTTTCTTCATCTAGGTGTTCTATTCCCACATCAGCAATGTCTTCCATCCCATCTTGAAGAAACACCCAAAGAGCTAACAACCAATCTTGCCTTGTCGTTCGTGAACTCTAAACGGCACCAAAACCTTTAACACTCACTGATGGTTTGTAGCTCGTTGCTTATGTAACATGGTTACCTATCCACATCCCTTGAACTTGATCGGATCTTATTTGATCGGATTCTTCTACATTAACTCGTTTCCATCAACATGGTGACTACTCCCAAATAAATGAATCATCAAGGCGAAAGCTCATCAAACTCCTTCAAAACATTTCTACTTGATCAGATTCTCCTCCATTGACTCATTTCCTCAGCAAGCTGACTACTTCCAAATAAACGAATCCTCAAGGTTAAAATTCGTCAAACTTCATCTTTCAATTGACTTTAAGATAGTAAGTCACTATAGCAAATCTCATTCCTTCAACTCTGAACCTTTTCATGAACATTGATCTTGGTAAAGAATCCTTTCATCTTCGAATTATGGTGTGTTTTCGTTGTAGTACCAATAGGTAGTGTTGACGGAGGGAAATCTCAGTGTTGACTCATAGGGCACCCTGAAATTCAAACACTAAATTCGATGCATGCGGGTTAAAGATGCAAATGAAATGTAACACGCATATTACGTAAAAGCAACAATTAGTTGTGATTTATAAAGCACATAAAACAAGATGTTGCATAATCGAAGTCACAATGTGCAGACAATCATATAATCACGAAATAATTCATGTCGAAGGATCAAAATATCAAGTCAAACAAATTCAATGTGCAGTTATTCCTATGTCGTACAACCTAGACAGACTCAACACGACTCAAGAGCTCGGTTTTGCAACCTAGAGCTCTGATACCACTTAAGGATGTAACACCCCAAACGGAGGATGCCACATCCCCCGCACTAAGACCCAGACCCGGTCACGAAATGAAAATTCCATGGCCGAATCCGAATCAAAGGGAACGGGAGACCAACTCCCACACTTGGCTAGGCGGATCTAACTCGACAAACTCAGAGAAAGGAAGTAATTTAAACAATTATCATCAGATAGCGGAAGCAATTAAATCAACGTACAAAATAAGTGACGGGTTTAACTAGCATAGATTCCCAGTCCCGAATATCAACATACATAACAGGTGACGGGTTCAACTAGCATAGGTACCTAGTCCCGAATCTCAAATCATTGCAACATAATAAACCAACATAAGTATCAGCAGAATAGCTAATTACATCCAAATGCTAGCATACTAACCCCACACGGGTTTAAGTCTAAGTAGAGCATAAAACATAATCTGCAAAAGTGAAATAAGAATACATAACATAAATAGAGTATGTGACAAATGCATCTTAACACCAACTAAACCGACAAGTGTGACCCAGAAGACTCACATCCGCCTAGCTCAAGCCAAAAGGAAACCTGCAACTAAAAGATAAAATGAGGTGTCAGTCAACTGACTAAGTGAGGGGGCTAACTCACACCCACTGTATAAATATAGAGTATAGCACATATCAGAAGGGTGGACTCATGAACCGGAGATAGGTGTTGCATACCAAAACATTTCCAAAAGTACCCAAAAGATAGTTATAAGTATAAGTTTTAGAAAACATTTCAGAAACTCTATCTCGATTCATGATTCCCAGACAGAACAGATCACATTCTCGGTGAGTACAAGCTTCCAACCGTTACTCTTCAGAACATATCAAATCATAGAATACAAAAATCAATCCAACCGTCACACCAATGATGGAGGAGATGTACCATCCCCAAACCATCCATAACAGACAAACCCTCAAGGGGTAGCGAACCCACAAGAGTCCTCCCCGGCTGTACACCGAAGGCTCAAGATATCACGCCTCCCCTATCTCCCTGAGTCGCGCGATGATATCTCAAATGGAGACTATGCACAGGCCGAGCCCTGACGGCCCTATACCGTCCCAGGGATTCCTTACCCATAGCTCCTCGGATCCATAACAGAACAGAACAAAACAGATACCGTATATCATGGCTAACTCGCTACAGAACAAATCATAACATAACATAACTTTTCAAAACAACTTACATATGTTTTCATATCTAATTTTCCAAAACAGAGCTGATTCACAAGGTCATAAACATATCATATCCAACACATACGTATTTATAATAGATATACTCGCATGCAAGGGGTGAAATCAGCATATTAAGGCCATAGGTCGCATAACTATACAAAATCCTAAACCTCACCTCGTGAAAGTAGAGTCTGAGAGTGTGAAGGGCCAAACACTCTAAACCTCTGGCCCACCGGCACCACCAAACTCTGTGACAAGACATACAGAAGCCCAGACTTAGACTCTATATGAACCAAACAAGACGCACGGCGTTGCTCAACATGATCGTGGTTATGCATAAGTGTTCATGTTGTGCTTGGATAAGGTGTCGTGGTCATTCAAGGCATATCAATGCTCAACAAGGTCATATTTACAAGCAACCAACATGCAATTCCACATCCAAAGATGCAAGATCAATTTAGGAAGCCAATGTATTCACAAAATGCATATTAAATCATCCAATGTCACAGGGTTCAATTATAGTATTAGAATTAAGCATCAAGTTCATGTCGAGTTATAAAGTACATAAGTAAGAGCAACTTGATCATATAAACATACAAAGTTGTTGTACGTAGATGGCATGCTTGATACAAATAAAGAGTACATTTAATTCACTTAAGATCATACTTTACAACTTCACAACATGTTTGGTATACAAGCTCAAGTCACATTTATAGTTTCATAAATATTACACTTACATCCCCTAAGTTATTTATAAAAGTTTAGAATTATTACACATACATCCCCTTAGTTGATTACTAAGCATAATTGTTTGTTTAAAGTGTTTATACAATTATTCAATTAGGAATTAATTAATTACAAACATGACAATTATCAATTTATAGTAATTCATAATATACCATTTTCAACTAGTAAGAGTAAATCAAGATATTACAATTCTAACTCCTATCATGCATCAAGTCTCAAGTTGTTCAAGCATCCTTCATGTATCTCAATTTTATATTTGAAACATAATTTAAAACAAACATAACATGGAGAACGTCTCAAATTTATATAGAGAAATCACAATATGTTCGTTCTTCTAAAATATCATTCAAGTTCATTTAGTCACATAAGAGATTAGTTTCTAGATATTACACTAACACCCCTTCGTACTTAACAAATAGCGTAAATTTATCACATCGGAATTCAAATTGTAAATCGAAACATTCATGCATATCACAATCAATTCAATACATGTTTTCGTATATGATTGGAATACATCTCGATCAACAAACCAACAATAACCAATTTATTTGCACTTAAAACAATTAATTCAAATAATCATAATTACGCAAAATAATTTGTAATAAATAGATCGAGTGTCCGATTAACGAACGGAAAGTGGCGTTGAACTCACCACAACGAGACGAACATCCTAACCAGACGCCGCCGGAACGCCACCACTGTAGCTGCCGGAATTTGGCCGGGCCGCTGTGTTGGAAAACACGAATCAAAAAGCATCGGAATTTAAAAAAATTTCCCAACAAAAGGATCTTGGACTCGCAATCGTGTATCCAAATTCGTAAAGATAAGAAACTTACTTTTCTTTTATTCTTTCTTGAAGCGTTTCAAGCCACCCAAGAACGCTCTTCTCGCGGCTTGATCCCCTCTCCTTGGTAAAGCTCGAATCTTCAAACTTCTAACTTGAAGCTCTTTAGAGATAGTCCACCAACTTGATCACAATCTAACTAGTAAGGATGCTAGTTCTCTAGTTAGTGTTTAGACTTAACCTAAGGTAGCTCACTGGAAAAATCCTCGGAGCTAGCGCCGCCGCGATCCGCGACCAATTGGCCAAATTTGGAGTCGCGTGATCACAGACTACTAGTTCTCGTCGTTCCGAACAACTTTTGTGAAGAGCCCGAGGCCAAAAGATGGCCGGAAAAGGCCCCCGTTGGCCGCCGAATAATCTGCCGCCGCCCACGTCACCGGAACCACCACCTATGGCCAAGATCTGGTGAAATTGATGCCGGAAATGAACTCAGGAGGTCGAACAACCTTGGAAACCATCAAGCCCCGTCGAAAACCACCGCCGGAAGCGGCAAAATCACGCCGCTATAGGAACGGGTGCCGCCGCAAGCTTCAGGCGGCGCGTGCGGCGCCGTCGCGGCTCCGATGGCCACACCGCCGACGTCAAACAGTGCGCCGGGAAGTGTAGTGAAGGGCATGGGGCGCGTGCATCGAGGGGATGGCCGGAAACCGCCGCGAAGGCCGTCGAAGTGGCGGCGGTCTGATACCTCCGCCGCTGCTACTGAAATCCGGCCATAACTCCACCACCGTTCGTCATTTGAACGTGAAATTGGTACTCTTTCGTACGCCTAGCCGAGATAATCGAAATGGACTATTCGTTTGTTGAATTCCATCGAGAAACGATCGAGTTAAGGGCTCGTAACCGAAGCCGCGCATAGTGACCGCGGGAGAGAGAGTGGGAGAGGAGAGAGAGAGAAGAGAGAGAGAGGGAGAAAGGAGATTGGGAGAAATGTGTCTTGTACACAAGCTATATGCAACCGGGTATCCTTATCGCGTAGCAAAGAGAAATATCGCGTACAAATAATCGTAAATAAAATTGGTAAAGTTACGAATAAACATTCAAGCTCCGAATAAATTTTATAAATTAAAATGAAAGAGAGAGATTTACCAATTAGAGTTTAATTCAATTTAATTTTGGAAACCTTTCGTACAATTTAACGACACTTCGTAAACACATGATTGACAATTAATCTCAAGGAATCCAAGTAAACCGAAATTAAACAAGTTAAGCAACATGATGGATTTAAAAGCAACTTGGCAATTATTTCATGGAATAAATTTGAATTAAATCAAATTAGACAGTTAGGGTTAAATATGCACGTAATTAATCAAGTTGACAATTAATCTTAGAATAATTCGAATGAACACATATTAAATTGAATTTACATTAAATCACATAATTCAAGAACTCTTAAATTAAACACACACAAGTGTAGAGACTTACTTGTTAATATCGTCAGGACGCCCTTCGAGAATACGGGGCGTGACAACAAAGGTCCATGTAAATTGTTGCCAAATCTTCTATACCACAAGTACAGGTGCAAATTGATTTCGAATTGATTGGCATCTTACCAATCATACATTAATCCACATTTGAACTTTGAAATATTGATATTGTAGGTATATATACAAATAACAAAAAATATAATTATACATATATAGCATTTTAGTAGAAATTTAACTAAAGAAGAAAACTACAATTAAGAATCAACAAATAGTGCCAATGATTAGTTATGCATGTTCAGGTTAGTTGAGAGCCCAGAACCTCACTACGGAAATACAAAAATGTGATTTCAGTGTAGCAAATAGAGTGGGAATGTAAAGAATAATAGGAACTGAAAAAAAGGGTAATCAAGCAACACAATAACAAGAAAATAAAATACTAGAAACATGGATTATCAACAATAAGTGTACACTAGAAGGAACAGAGAAGAAATAAAAAATAGGTAACAGGTTACAGTAGGAAAAAAAGAATATTTACCACTAATAAAATAAAAAAGAATAGGAATTTTCATGGCGTCATGAAGTTTTAAACCTAATTACAGTATTTTCACCATCAGCGCAATTGATCAAAATCACAAAATAACAAGATGAAAAAACACAAAAAATAGATCATATCTGTAAAATTCAGTAAAAATCCTATACATCAGGGTTGGTGAGAGTAGGGATGCAAACGAGCCAAATTGAGCCCTGTCCTTTTTTCTCAGGCATGAGCTCAAGCCAATTATTACAAACCCAAACTCGAACACCGACCTGAGGGCCTGATGAACCTATACAAAACAGGGTTAAGTTCGGCTACAACGAGGGATCGTAGTCCCTGTTCGTTTCTTGAGCTCCAACTCAAGCTCGAGGGCAAAAATACTGTTTTATACTAGTATCTGTACAGTACAAGTATGAATCATGGAGCTTTCTTCCACAGGAACAGATTATCTGTTTATATCAAATATAATACCAACATCCCAATATATTCTTTGTTGAGTATAATGCTGATTCAACCATGCTCGATTGCTCTCTAAATTGAACTTCAAACAAAAACATAAATCTAAAAAAAACATTTCAATCAGTGTTATGAAATAACAATTAAATAGCTAACTTCTTTAATCACCCCCCCCCCCCCCCCCGCCCCCCCCAAAAAAAATAATAAATAGATAAATAGCTAGTTGAGTTTATAAACTCCGATCGAATAACAACTAATTAACACCATAAACAAATTAATTTAACCTCCATTTACCATCTAATTCAGCTTACAAAATTAATACTAAAACACCAGTTTACAAAATACACCCTTTTGCATGTCTAATGTTGAGTTACCTTTTGTGGCGGAGAAGCAGTTGCGGCTCGGCGGTTGAAAATACAAGCAGCGGCGGCTCTGTGGTGGCGGTGCCGAGACTAGCTAGGGATGGAGGTTGAAAAGAAAGGTAGTGGCGCCAAGAGCAGCCAAGTGGCGATGGCGGTGGGACGTGGTGGCGCAGCTACTGGTGGTAGTGGCGGCGTGAGTTAGGGAAGTGAACAGCTTTGGAAGTAATAGAGCTCTCGTCGGCGGAGGAGAGGAAGTCAACCGTTAGAGTCGTCGGAGGAGAGGATGTTCTGATATCAAAATGGTCGGCGAACTTTTCTTCACCACTTAATTTTGTAAGAGTAGTAATTTAAGTCTCTAACCTAAAGGGTTATACTCATTTCTGTGCTACCTGGTTTAAATAGTGACACGTGTTATGTTACATTTTACTCATTAGTGGCCTTACCTATATTTTCTAGATTGGGCTGGATTGTTGTAGTCCAATTATCAATTTTGGGCTGTCAAAGGTCATTTGGGTCGGATACTTGGAGCCATTTAGCATTTAGATATGAAAAACATTAAATTAAAGTGAATTCGCATCTAGTTAAAGATATGTTTTAATCTCTTCAACAAACTTAGATACCATTATTGTGCATATGGTTGGAATAATTGGAATTAGCCCGAAATTAAAGCCAAGATATTGAAATCCCAATTTCAACTAATTGAAACAATTATCTAGAAAACTAAAACAGATTAAAAACCCTCTTATTATTCTTTTTCTTCAGGATCACCCTGGCTTATGCTCGTCACCACTCACTCATAATAAACAGAGCACTTGCAAATATTTTAGAAAATAAAATAAAAAAAAAGGAAAAAGAGGAGAAGAAGAGAGCAAGACCTTGAATATCTTACCTATCAAGAGCAAGACAGTGAAGAGAAGACACGACGAGCAGCGGCACTGCTTCCAAATCTAAGAGCAAATCTTTTAGAAAATTAATAAAAAAAAAAAAAGAGAAGAAGAAGAGAGCAAGACCTTGAATATCTTACCTATTTTCAAGAGCAAGACAGTGAAGAGAAGACACGATGAAGAGCAGCGGGCCTGCTTCCAAATCTGAGAGCAAATCTTTTAGAAAATTAAAAAAAAAAAAAGAAAAAGGAGAAGAAGAGAGCAAGACAATATCTTACCTGTTATCAAGAGCAAGATACTGAAGAGCGGCGCAACATGGTGAAGAGCAGCGGCTACACGGTGAAGACACGATGAAGAGTAGCGGCGCTGCTTCCAAATCTTAAAAATGGAAATGAGGAAATTGTGTATCAGGGTTAGGGTTTTTGATTTTATCGTATCCATTTCATGCGGGTCGGGTCGAGTGGGCCGGGTGGGTTTCGAGTTGTAGGGTCACCCGAGTAGGGATGGCAACGAGTCGAGCCGAGCCTTAGCATTTTGTCAAGGTTCAGGCTCGGGCTCGCACTAAAAATATGGGTATCGAACCAGGTTCGCGAGCCAGCGAGTCAAGATTTCCTGGCTCGGGCTGGCTCGGCTCGACTCGCGAGCTAGGGCATACACATTCATTCATTCATTCTAGAAATTTCAGAATCCCAGAAACACAAAACTGAAACATACCATTCCTTTGCAATTTTAGATTGAAAATTTCAAATTACAAACTTCAAATATAAAAACCAAACTTGCAAAAATCCATCACATTTGTAGCACCCCCATACGTAGAGATGCCACACCCCCGCACTATAAGTCGATCCACATACGAAATGGATAGTCCGTACATGAACCAACCTATATCGAACGGGTAACAAATAAAATAAATCAACTAGCTAGGCGGGACTAACCCTCAATCAATTACCATAATGTATAAGAAATAAAGCGGAAGCCTGGTATATGGTCGAGCACTTGTCAAGTAAACCATATTCCAATCTCACATATCAATACGTTATCATCTCCTAAATACATAACAAATATCAATAACAATAGTTCATGTGCAACAATAAATAAATGAACCGTGCTTGACTCAAATGCAAGGTCTAGACTCGACTCAATTCCCGCCTAGCTTGCACCTGCAAGAACCTGAAAGGTGGAGGCGTCAGTCTTACGGAAGACTGAGTGAGGGGCATAAATAAATATTAGCGCAGATAACATGCAAGTTATAATCTCGGGTAAGGTTTTTATAACTGAAAGTAATATAAGTTCAAGATGTAATACACTTTGCCCGAGATTACAACTATCAATATTAAACACTTTAATCACTTTAACGCTTTCAATCAGTAGCCCTGGCGAGTAAGGGCAATTAGTTCACATAGCAACCAATTCCAAATCATGCAATATTTCTCAAATTGTCACGAATTTCATATATTTTCATGTGAACACATTGAAATATAATCCATATAATTTTCATGAAATGTAAGAATTTAATAAACGACAGGATTAAAGTAAATCCTAACTCTCAAAATCACACGTGTGACACGCATACCTGAACGTCTGGAAAAATTAGGGCGTTACAACATTAGCTGATGAATATTTATCCAACAAACTGAATTAAGTAAAAATCAGATATGGTGATAGACCTGCAAAATCAAACAAAAAAACTGTAAAATCTGTAAATCCAATTTAGGGAAAAAAAATAAAATCCAACAAATCTAAAATTCATAGACTAAAATTATTTCTCAATCTAATAATAATATTCCACAAAAAATAAAAAAGAAAATGAAATATACCTGTAAAGGATTAAGGGTGGCGTGCGGTGTGGCGGTGGAGCGGCTTTGGGCCAGAAATCACATAAATCTATTGTAGCGGCGTAGGATATGCTGAGAGGGGAAGGGGTGTGGTGTGGGGGGCGATGGGCAGGGGACGTTCGGCGGTGGGGCATGAGATGCTGTGCGGCGGTGGGGTGTGCGACGGTTGCTGCTGACCTGCAAAGCTTCATACGAGATTGATAGAGCGTGAGGGTGAGAATGAGAGGCTAGAGTGGAGATTGAGAGAGAGAGATTAAGATCTGAAAAGGAAGAGAGATTGGGATCTAAAAGGGTGTAAAGGTGGACGGCGCTATAAATGCTGCTGCAACTGCTCTTTCTCAGATTTTATTTCTCAAAATGTTTAGGGTTTGAGACTTTGAGTTAATTAATATAGTTTTAAGTTTTCAAAACTAATATTATTTAAAACTGAAAATATAAAATGTATATTGTATATATATATATATATATAAACTATTATACATACATACATGTATATATATATATATATTATATATAATTTTTTTTTTTTTAAATTGCATAATTCGCGAGCCAGCGAACAAAAAGTTCCTGGCTCGGGCTTGGCTCATTGGACACGAACCCGAGCGCGAACTTCTGCCGAGCTGACTCGCAAGGCTCGTGAGCCAGCTCGGCTCATTGCCATCCCTACACCCGAGATATTTTTCGGGTCAACCCGGGTCGACCCGTAACCCACCCGAAATTTCTCTCTCATCTTCAGGTCAATTTCGGGTTCGACCCGACCCGAAAACCCCATACCCTAACCTAATATTTAGTCGGGTGGGTCGGGTCGGGTTGCATTTTGACACACCTAGTTTTAAGGTGTAAACTTTTATATGAATGGATTGGAGGGCCATTGTGGTGCCCCGACCCGGGGCCTCCATATACCCACAGGCCCAGGTGTCAAGTGATACCAGTCACACTGCGAAACCTGTGTAAACACTAATACAAAAGTTATGTCTAATTTACAAGTATATAATACTAAGGATATTCAAAGATAACACACTTATATAGGAAACTCTTGTCTAATTTTAAAAGTATAATAACACTATTCGATACTCCAGATCGGCTAGCTCATCTCAGCTAGCATATTCTCACCTAAGATTTAGTCGCTAGTTTATCCAAACCAGTCTATGGGCACTATGCATAAAGTCCCTCTTAGCTCACTTTCCATTTCCAAGTAGCATCCTCTATCTATACATTCTGGAGAACAAAACGAAACATAGGGAAATATAAGATGAGTCAAATGACTCAGTGGGAATTATCACAATAATCAAGAACAGAAAGATAGTAGAGCAAATCAGAAGAATAACGGTAACAATGATTACAAAAATAAAGAATATGATAAATAGATAATGTTCATTGGGGTCAAGTGTTATAGGTCCCGCCTTCTATCGCCTTTCCAGATGATCAGTTCAGGTAATAGTCAGTGGGTAGTGGCTTTGACACCCCGTTTCTCCGGCAAGCCAGGTATGAGGTCACGTGAGAGTTTAATTCATTATTTGTGTGTTTTACGTGACGTCACATGTTTACGTGTCAACGTGTAGCTATGTTTTAATTACGTGCGCCTTAGAATTTATTTAAATGGCTTCGGACTCAATTGTCTAATATTTGCTCGTTAAGGACCTAATTATAATTAGGGTATTTTGGGGCCGTTTGTGGCTACCTTGAGTTCGGGATTCGAATTCGAATTCCAACCTTAACATTGAGTTCATTTTGATAATTCAGATTCAATGAATTAACCTTTTAAACTTTTAAAGCCATTTGATCACCTTACCGTTTTAAAATCCGATCAAAATAGACCGGATACCGTTTAACCCTACCCCGTATAGTCTGACCCATTTAACTCAGCCCTAAAAAGGGCCAAGTCTTCATCTCTCTCCCTCATTCCCACGTACAAGCCAAGGAAGAAGAGAAGGAGAAGAATTCTTCCCCTTTTTGGCCATGAACCCTTGAGCTCGGGTTTTCGAGATCCAACCGTTCGATCAACGACCTAGGGTAAGATTTGTATTCCTCTCGTTACATGCTTTAATTCTACATATATCTTGTGACTTGAATCCTTGCCTAATTGCCTTTGTGGAGAAGATGATGAATAGTGTAAGAATATAAATATTTGATCTCTTGCTCTCATACTTGAATTAAACGCTCCAAGATTGATATATATTGTTTCTTTGAGCTTCCTTGTTGCATATTTGTAAGAATTCTTGATGTTGGTTGTGTATTGCATGAAACTCTATTGTTGGAGCTTAAATGAGCTTTAATAGCAACTTTGTTACTAGCTTGATTCATGCCTTCAATTTGAGATATGTGATAGAACATGTGTATATGAACTTATGTCTTGAATTTGAGGTGATTTGGTTGAGTTTTGCTTGTGTTTTGATGACTTTTGGTTCTCTCCTGCGAAGTGCCTTGTTTTACTGTGTATTTTAGCCCTGGAATGAATCCACGGTCATGGATTTTTATGCCTCGTGAAATCCACGGTCATGGATTTGAGGCAGGGACTTGTTTTCTGTTCGACAGAGAATCCACGGTCATGGATCCTCCCCTGCTTTCTGTCTGAGTTTATTTTGTTCCGTTCACCCCTCAAACGTGCTTCGATTGACTGGAATTTTTAACCACAAAAGCCTTTTGAAGTCTAGAGTATTTCTAATTGGAATCACCTCAATATCTTTTCTGGTTTATGAGATCTAATAAATCCATTTTGGTGTCGCTACTTCGTCGAAAATCTGCTTTCGCCCAACTTCAAGCCTACGCCATTTTCACCTCGCTTTCAACCGTGATTCGAGCCATATACCATTTTAAAGGTATACATGTCTAGTTTCATATCCAATAAACAAAACCCAATTCCAACTTCTCTAACTCAAGATATTCCCCTTTTTCTTCAGCTTGCGCATTTTCAAAAATTGTCAACTTTTTCTAAACTTCACCAAAACCTTTCTTATTGTGCTCCTTTCACCCCTTTGGCTCCCGTATGTGATTTATATGAATTATATGCTTGATTAATTGAGAATTATGTTATTATTTGACACTCCTTGGTCCTTACTTGCTTAAACTTGATTGTATGAACTCGTGTTTATATATGAATTGAATTCCTTTGACTAATTGCTCATATAAACATGATCACACCATTTTATGAAATATTTATGGTTTATTTTATATTGAATCATGCCATGACATGTTACACCACTCCATGAGCATTTTTCGGGCGTCCTACTTAGTTTCATTTTTGAGTCGTGTCTCACAAGTACACCGTGTTTCCTTTTTTGTACAGTGTTCTCCCCCGTGGAGACTTCCAAGCCCTGTAGTACTTCTCTTGGTCTTTCTTACACTTGGAGGTGAGGGTTTTCCTTTCTAAATGACCTATAACCGAAAATGATTTATAAACTATGTAGTGTTCACCCTGAGCCTGTTTTGCGAGATACTGATTGCCCCCAGCTCTCCTAGTGCTGGGTTAGCCGGTGTGGATTATTGTTACCGATCGTGGGCCCTAGGGCCATTGAGAGAACTGGGGAGGCATCGGGCCGACAACCATCCATTGCACGAGTCCCACATTGTTGAACTTTTCGGATATCCACCAGGAGGTGGGGTGGAAGATGAGGGTTCCGATCTGAGGGAGTCATGAACCCGAAGATCATACTGATGCACGGATGTGGGGGTTAGCTACCATCCACATTGTACCCGGAGAAAAGAGGTTAATTTGTACTTGTTTTCTCGCCTGATAATTATTAAACTATTGATCCTGCTTGCCTGACTATTTAATTGCTCCTGTTCTTGTCATGTTATAACTGAGAAGTGGAGTCCAGGATGGATTAAATACTCGTTCTCGCCAAGTTCCCTAAAATGTAATTGCATAGATATCCGTAACCTCTAGCTTGGGCCGGTCCCTGTGCAGTAGCTGGAGTTCGTGAAGGGTTAATGTAAAATGGGCATCAACAGAGGGCATACGAATATCGACACAAGCATTTTATATCCTGATTACCTGACTGTATGACTTGACGTAATTCCACCCGTACGTGTTAATTTAATCCTGCTTCTTGTTCCCTGTTTTATTAACGAATCACGTATAGTGGAATTTCGCCTGCCTGACTACCTGTTTATATACATACGCATATGTTAACCCCTTCACTCAGTTAGTTGGCTGACCCCTCCCTCTCATTGTTTTTAGTGTCTGTCTTGCAGGTTTTGTGGTCATTAGGCGGGAGTCTTTTGAAGTCTTTATTCGAGTCTTGGCTTGTCCGCCCTATATTGTACCCTGCTTTCAATTCCTGCATTGAATTGGGCCTTGTACGCCATATTGTATCTTTATTGCTTTATTGAACTCGGGACAGGATCCTAGGGCCCTAGTTGAACTTGTTTTGTATTATTGTATTAATATGAGACTCGGGACAGGTTAGGACAGGTGCTCCTGTTTTAGTTGAACCCGTATTTACATTCCTATTGTTATATTGAATATGTTTGCATGATTTCCTTGCTTCCGCATTCTTTATTTTGTTAAATTAATTGGTACAGGGTCTAGTGCCGCCTAACAGGTTGGTCTTGTTCTGTCTCCGTTCGCCGTGAGCTTGGTTCATGTATGGACTTCCATTTCATGGATGGATCGAACTCACGGTGCGGGGGATGTGGTACCCTCCGTTTAGGGTGTCACAGTGGCAGTGCAGAGACCAGCGATGCACACATGGTCATTACAAGGACGCGACCCAAGGAATTAACGAACTTTAGGGTTCCTGCAGTCGTTAGTCTTCACCATATCGGTTTACAAAAATCGGTTACAGAATCAGGTTTAGGTAGGCTTAGGGTAGGCTTACAAAGCAGTTCAAAAAATGGTTATCAATCAGAGGCTCAAAACACAAGGCAGTGAACATATAGTAGACAGTACAATAACAGTTTTGTAATAGATTAATAAATAGTTTAGAAGACAATTCAGAAAATAGATCAGTAACAATTCAGAAGGTAATTCAGAATAGTTCAAAGAGTAGTGTAAAAGATAAGCCAAGGAACAGTCCAAGAATAATAAATGCAGATAGAATAATAGAAGCACATAGAATAAAAGAAGCAAAACAGAAAGAAAGTAGGGTACGAGGGTTGTGTTTTGTCTCCAGCAAGAAGGGGCTATTCCCACCTTTCCGCCCGGGTTGTTGCATTTCCTTGTTTGCTTGTTGTTGCTTTAAGTTACCTAAAAAGAATAATGTAATTGACTAAGCTTATAATTTATTATTCGTTACTAACAGTTTCTAAGTTACCGACATCTATGACACACCGACATCAGTTAGTTAATGTTAGGGTAGCTAATAATAAGTTTGACAATTAACAACTTAATCTTAACGCAGTTAATAATAATTCAGTTAATAAGAAACTATATAGAATTATCATTATAGGTTATTAACAATTATACAAATCCCGACATATATTTAATCAGTGTTATTGTATATTAGAAACAATTTTAATATCCAGTATACTTCCAATTTATGGATGTCCAAACTAAAATCAAAGTAAGGGTCAAAATAAATTTCAAGTATGTGTTATTACTAAAAACTATATAAATTTCGATAAATATTTAAAACGTATTATCAAATATCAGATTATTCGCGAAACAACTTGAATTATCCAGTACAATCCAATATGTAAGGCCCACGTCAAAGTCAAGGTTATAGTAAATTTCCAAGTCCAAGTCCAAGGTTGTGTTATTATATTGTTGTCAAGTTCTATAATTCCAAGGCCTTCTCATTGGTTGCTTCTCTCTATTGCTATGACGAGGCCCAGAATGCCTTTAATTTGGCAATCGAGCAGTTAATTCGCCTGGGCCACACTGGTACTTTCTCGCGAGGGAGGGAGGTTATGGGACTCGCCCTTGATGAACACTACCGAGAGCCTGTGGAAGGCGTAGAGGACCCCGAGGCCAGCATTAGCGAGCCGGAGTATGATTTCATAGTCAAGCTTGCCAAAATGCGTACATAGCCGCTCATCCTCCGTCAGAAATGGCCCTTGTAAACGCTCAGAACGAGGGGACCAATGATGCTGCCACCGCCCCACAAGACCAGCCTGTCGCCTCGGTTAATGAAAGTGCCCCTATTCCAACGTATGAGAATGCCAAGCCGCCAATCCTGCAACCTCCCATCGCTCAAGATTCGAACGTGCCCGTCCTTCCAGCGCAAGAGCCCAATGTGCGCGCTCAACATGAAGTAGTGAATTTGGAGGAAGATGTTGCTCCTGCTGCTTGAAGTTCTCTCTGCAATAGTATCATTTCCTTTGTAATTTCAAGCTACTTTCTGATAAATTGTCCAGGCCAAAGAGCTTTAATGTTTTGTAATCTTCAAGCCTTCATTAATGAAAACTCCCTTTCGTTTGCATACTTTGCCATGATTCTTTAATTTGTGCTAATTTTTATCAAAGTCTTGCAATAATAAGACCCTGGGTAATAAGCCAGATGAAAGGTATAAAACTTAAAAATTTTGCTAAGTCTTTTGATAAATATGAGGGTCTTATCTTGAAATAACCTCGTTCAAGACTTGTGAAAATTTGTTTAAGCATTATGGCGAGTTTATGCTGAGTCTTGGATGAGCGCTACTGTTCTGCTACGAGGGTAACCAGGTCAAAGACTTGTAGAAATCTGTTAAAAAATTTCCTTGGTTACCTTATTGCATGCTAGACGGACGCCCTTGTAGAGGTGACAGTCGCGCTCTAAAGGTTTCTTTTCCTAGTCTTTGTGGAAACTTGTCAAAAAGTTTCTTAGTTATTCCACGGGTATGTGGGTCACCAGTCGAGGGTGCCCATCACTTGGTTCTTTCCTTCAGAAACTTATACAAAAGTTTCTTCTTATTAGGGGATGAGGTTAATCCCTCGCTCGTAGCTTCGATCACGGGGAACCCCCGTCGCGAGCTCTCTGGCCACCTTTTGAAGTTGGCCCATGGTACGTTAGGAGCCCTTTTCTCGAGCACCAGGTACTCCGCTAGAGGCGACCTTGGGCTACTTAGGGTAATCCTGTGTGCATATCGGCCTCTTAAGAATTCTCCCCAGAGCTCGTAGTGGTACGAGCGTGACCAGGAAGGGATAGTTTAATGGGCTTCAATGAGTATGAAGATATCATCCTGCATAATTATAGATAGATAAGTTTACTTTGAAGAAAATCCATTAAAATTTACCTTAAATAATACACGGGACCCGAGGGTGGGTTTTCTTACAAAGTTATTTGGAATAGAGTCAAACATAAAATCGCCTGAGATTGCATGCATTCCAAGGGCGCGGGAGTCGTTCTCTTTGTAAGGTTTCGAGCGTATAGGTGTTATTGGCCCTGACTTGTATAACCTTGAAGGGTCCTTCCCAATTTGGATCCAATTTTCCCACATGCTTGGATACTTCCACTTTCTTCAAGACTAAGTCCCCCATTTGGAATGTTCTTTCCTTGACACGATTGTTTTACTGTTGAGCCACGGATGCTTTGTACTTGAGCATTTTTGCCCATGCATCATTTCTTTTTCCTTCTAATAGATCCTGTTGGAAAACACGAATCAGAAAGCAGCGGAATTTAAAAAATTTTCCCAACAAAAGGACCTTGAACTCGCAATCGTGTAACCAAATTCGTAAAGATAGAAAACTTACTTTTCTTTTATTCTTTCTTGAAGCGTTTCAAGCCACCCAAGAACGCTTTTCTCGCGGCTTGATCCCCTCTCCTTGGTAAAGCTCGAATCTTCAAACTTCTAACTTGAAGTCTCTAGAGAAAGTCCACCAACTTGATCACAATCTAACTAGTAAGGATGCTAGTTCTCTAGTTAGTGTTTAGGCTTAACCTAGGGTT
Source organism: Lantana camara (assembly GCA_037501455.1). NCBI lineage: Eukaryota > Viridiplantae > Streptophyta > Magnoliopsida > Lamiales > Verbenaceae > Lantana > Lantana camara. The sequence continues at coordinate 47,234,640 of CM074859.1, forward strand.
TAATTTAATCTTGGAGAAAGGAAGGTGTTCAACACATGAACCAAGAATTGTCAATTAGCTCCATAAGGAGCTCGAGCTCCCCTATTTATAGGGAGGGGGTTGCCGAAATTCCTAGTCCTTTATGGGCTAGGATTTTGGTCCCTCTCTCCTATTACTTGATCATCAAGTATTTTCCAACTTTGACTTTGAATTCTAATTCAAGTCAACTTTTAAGAGAGCTAAAAATATCCAAACTATTTTTGGATAATTTTATACTTTATTTATTATAAAATAAATAACTTATTTTTATCTAATTAATTAATTCGTAATTAATTAACTAGATTATTTTCTCCAAAATTAGACTTTCTTTTTAATTCAAATTTAAATCAAAGTCTATTAAATAATTAACTAATTAATTATTTAATATATATATAATATATATATATACACACGTGTGTGACACGTGTCACAGTGACACGTGTCACTCACGTGAGCCACACGTGTGACTTCACACGTGTGGAACCCTCTTGGCCCGATTAACTCGTTTAATCATTTTCAAGCCTCAACTCATGTAACCAAGTTGTTGTGTGTGACCCTCTAGGTTCTCAATTCAATTAGCAGTGACCCTAATTAATTAATTCACTAATTAATTAATCAGTCCACAGATTAAACGACCATAGTCTAGCAACAGGTGTTTAACCCCTAGCTGAATTGGAATGTTCGGATTCGACAGAACCTTTAAGTCATTGATTCATGTGAGATACAATCCTCCTACTTACTATCTCTCAACCAAGATCTAGGGCAAGGGAATAATCAGAACCCTAATAATCCGGTCTTAAAGCTAAGTGCATTTCATATCCATTTGATCTCAATCCAAGAAACCCTTTTCTTGATGTCTTGATCTACTGCCTTGGCCAAGGACTCCATATGGCATATGAATGACTTACACAATAAGAGATCACCTTGCATATGCAAGTGTAGGTCCTTTCTTGATTCTCATTCACTTTCATGAATCACTTGTGCAGCCCCAGCATAAGCCTTGAATCAGTTGTCTAAGGCGACACCCTTTAAAGCTTATACCAAAGACTACAGAGTTAACTCATAAAGTAACATGAAACCTCAAGTCTAAGGATCAATTAATCACATCAATGACTCGTGAGATATTTCCTAATCTGGAAGTTTCCATTTCCTGAAATAGAAACTTCCTTTCCCATTTAGGAATGTTCTCACACGGGGCACCTCAGTGAACTTACTTATTAAAGCAAGCACCCTCATGTATCACGCACGTATCAACTATACACTTTCCACCTCCATGAAACAAGGTGGTCCTTCTTAAGGGCATGATCCCACAAGCAAGCCTTAGAGGAGTCAGGTTGACACTCCCACTGTCTGTAGGACTCATCGGCTTGGAGTATTTTACTAATCATGACTTATGTGATATAGGGCTCGTTTCATGAACCATTTCACCTAAATGGTAGAGTCCTAAAGTCATCAGGATTAGGGGAGTTCTCATATATGCACAGCTAAAGTAAACGCATACCAAACAAGAGCATATAAAGAAGTGTTGCCTCAATTCGTTATTTCATTCAAAGATTGTCTGTGATTACAATAAGGAAAAGCACAAAGCGGATATACAATCGGCTTTCTAGGGCACTATTCCTAACAATCTCCCACTTGCCCGTCAAAGCCATTCTAAAGCTACTCTAAGTCCCATCTTCTGAAGATGACCTTGGAAAGCTTCTCGACTAAGGGGTTTAGTAAGTGGATCTGCCACGTTCTCTGCTGATGTGACCCTCTCAATTTGCACATCTCCTCTTTTGATAATATCACTGATTAGGTGATACTTCCTCATAATGTGTTTGGTCCGTTGGTGAGATCTTGGTTCTCTTGCTTGAGCAACCGCCCCAGTGTTGTCACAAAACACAGTAATGGGGTCTTTCATGCTAGGAACAACATTCAACTCTTGAATGAAGTTTCTAATCCAAACACCTTCCTTAGCTGCATCATTTGCAGCTAAGTATTCGGCCTCAGTGGTCGAATCCGCAGTGGTAGTTTGCTTGGAACTCTTCCAACTCACTGCTCCGCCGTTTAGGCAGAAAATGTATCCTGACATTGACTTAAAATCATCTAAGTCAGATGCAAAGCTTGCATCGCAGTATCCTTCGACAGTAAGATCTTTCTGACCTCCGTAAACTAAGAATAAATCTTTAGTACTTTTCAAGTACTTAAGAATATTCTTCACGGCAGCCCAGTGACCATCTCCAGGGTCAGTTTGGAAACGACTCGTTACACTAAGTGCATAAGCCACATCCGGTCGAGTACATAACATTGCATACATTATGCTACCTATTGCTGACGCATAAGGTGTATGAGTCATTCTCTCCTTCTCAAGGTTAGTCTTAGGACACATCTTCTTTGAAAGACATGTTCCTACACTCATAGGAAGATTCTTAACCTTTGCTGACTCCATATTGAATCTCTTCAATACTTTGTCAATGTACATCGACTGTGATAGTCCTATTAACCTTCTAGATCTATCTCTATAGATTTTGATTCCGAGGATATAGGACGCATCACCAAGATCTTTCATCTCGAATTGGTTCGATAACCATAACTTAGTCACTTTCATGTCATCCTTCGAATTCCCAATAAGAAGGATGTCATCAACATAAAGTACTAAGAATTGCACTGAGGTCTCCAATTCCTTTCTATACACACATGATTCATTCAAAATTTGGATGAAGCCAAACGCTTTGACCGATTCATCAAATCAAATGTTCCAATTCCTAGAAGCCTGTTTCAATCCATAGATTGATCTTTGGAGTTTGCAAACCTTTTGCTCACTCCCACTGAATGTGAAACCTATGGGTTGCTCCATATAAATGTCTTTGTCAATGTCACCATTGAGAAAGGCAGTTTTCACATCCATTTGCCATATCTCATAGTCATAATATGCAGCAATGGCAAGCATGATTCGAATGGACTTTTGCATTGCAACTGGTGAAAAGGTTTCGTCAAAGTCCACGCCGGGTCTTTGAGTGAATCCTTTTGCAACCAGTCTTGCTTTGTAGGCTGCAATGCTTCCATCAACTCCAAGCTTTCTCTTAAAGATCCATTTGCAACCTATGGGTTTGACCCCATCTGGCAAATCTACCAAGGTCCAAACTTGGTTGGAGTTCATGGAATCCATTTCGGATTTCATGGCTTCTATCCACTGTTCAGAGTCAGAATCTGAAAGTGCCTCCTCATATGTTAAAGGATCATTATCCTTTTGAGAGATTTCATGGAAGAATCCATACCATCTCTCCGGCTGTCTAGGAGTGCGTTCAGAACGCCTTAGAGGAGGATTTTCGTGTGTATCGAAATTCGTGATTGGTTGTGGTTGATCAGAGTGGGACGTTTCTTCAGTGGGTGATGTGGGGTCATTTTGTACTTCTTCTAATTCTATGATCTTGCCTTTCTTTTCTTTAAGGAACGGTTCCTCCAGAAAAGTAGCATTTCTGGAAACAAACACCTTTTGCTCAGATTGATCATAGAAATAGTATCCTATGGATTCCTTAGGATAACCTACAAAGTAGCATAAGTTAGAACGAGATTCTAACTTATCTCCCACTATCCTCTTCACGTAAGCAGGACAACCCCAAATTCTTAAGTAAGAATAACTAGGGATTTTACCATGCCACATTTCATAGGGCGTCTTGGGGACTGACTTAGAGGGAACTAGATTCAGAATCTTTGCTGCACTTTCTAGGGCATAACCCCAGAAAGAAGGTGGTAAGTCAGTGAAACTCATCATGGAACGAACCAAATCAAGTAGGGTTCTATTCCTTCTCTCAGAAACTCCATTAAGCTGAGGAGTTCCCGGAGGAGTCCACTGAGAGATAATCCCATTATTCTTGAGATGATTAAGGAATTCTTCACTAAGATATTCGCCTCCTCGATCAGATCGAAGTGCTTTGATCTTGTGACCAGTTTGGTTCTCAACCTCCTTTTGAAATTCTAAGAATTTCTCAAAAGCTTCAGATTTATACTTCATTAAGTATACATAACCATACCGACTAAAGTCATCAGTAAAGGTTATGAAATACTGATGATTGCTTATAGTGCTTACACTAAGCGGTCCACAAACATCAGTATGGATCAAATCCAAAACCTTAGTGGCACGTTCCACAGTTCCTTTAAAAGGGACTTTTGACATTTTTCCTTTGAGACAGGATTCGCAAGAAGTTAACTCTTTGAGATCATTTTCAGAGAATGATCCTAAAGTGTTTATCTTGCTAATTCCGTTCTTGGAAATGTGTCCTAATCTAGCGTGCCATAAGGGAGCTGAAACTTTGTCATCTCTCTTACGCTTTGTTTCTCGTTGTATATTCATAATATTGATATTTTGAGTTAGGTAAAGTCCATTACTTAGAGTACCGATGTGAACGGAAGAGTTGTTCCGTTTGATAAAATATTTACCATTCTTAATATAAGTTTCATAACCTTCACAATCTAATATTGGAACTGAAATTATATTACGAATAATGCTCGATACATAAAGGACTTTGTTTAATACTAACTCAAAACTACCTAAATCTAATCTAATTGTACCTAAAGCTCGAGCTTCAACGTTTGAGCCATCGCCGATCTTCAAGACACATTCTCCTTCTTTGAGTTGTTGGACCTCACTTAGCATCTGTACATCATTACAGATATGAGTTCCACAACCGGTATGAAGTACCCAAGAACTAGAATTAATAGAAAGATTTACTTCAACGAGAAAGATACCTTTCTTTAGAGTAGCCTTGTACTCTGGGCAGTTTCTCCTCCAATGTCCCGCTTTGCCACAATGGAAGCAAACATCCTCTTTCTGATCACGCTTCTTCTTTTGGGCCTTCCCCTTCGAAATGCCACCAGTGGGCCTAAGGGGTTTCTTCTTCTTCTTTTGGGCTTTCTTGCCCTTACCTTTAGAAGGCCCAGAAGAGGAAGATGGAGCATTCACCATCAAAACCTTATTGTCCTTCTTGATCGTGCTTTCAGCAGTCACAAGCTGACAAATGAGCTCAGCTACAGTAGCACCAGTATGATTCATGTTGAAGTTAAGGACAAATGGGTTGAATGATGGTGGGAGCGAAGCTAGCAACAAATCCACTGAAAGCTCATCTTTCAGTGGCATGTCCATGGAAGCAAGTTTCTCAGTAAGGGCAAGAAACTTGAGTCCATATTCATGGACACTTGAACCTTCCCTCATTCTCAAGTGGAACAATTCCTTTGAAGTGTTATACCTTGTAACACGTTCATGAGGGCGGTAAAGTTGCTCTAAGTGGTCGTAAATCTCCCAAGCAAATTCCATGGCCTCATGTTGCCTTTGCAAGTCCGGAGACATGTTAGCCAACTTAAGGCAACGGGCTTGGAGATTATCATCCTTCCACTTCTAAATCGCGTCCCGCTCGGCCCGAGTGGGAGCCTCCCCTTCGGGACTAGGCTCCCCTTCGAAGAGAACATATGTTCTCTTCTCAGAATCTAAAATGATTTTTAGATTCCTCAGCCAATCAGAATAGTTGGGACCAGTCAACTTGTTTGACTCGAGGATCGATACAAGAGGGTTTTTGGTTGCCATTTCAAAACACGTAGAGAATCACAGAATCTACGACCTAAGTGGTAAAACAGAGAACTAGTGAGCATGCTGAATTATAACGATATACAAAAGATAAGGTCTTTAATCTAATGTAGCTCCCACTGTTTTTCAAAGATCTAGAATTCCCAAAGATCTAAGAGGAACACGTTACCCAATGGGTACTAAGATCCTAGGCATTTTACCTCGAACCCACGACTCGCGGACATTCTAAGTAAGAACCCTAGGTAGGTACAACTTACCAATTCTAACACCTTTAGAATTCTTAGTAATTGTTTTTGCATCACCTATCTTTCAATATGGACCCACGACTCGTGCGACATCCATATTTACTTAGGAGTTAAGCTAGACCCATCAATCATAAGATCATGACCAAAACTTAGTTCGAACGACCCACGACTCGCGGACATCGCCCTTGCTAAAATTGACCACGAAATATTGACCATTTAAAATGATTAATTAGGTAACTAAGAACTAATAAGCTCCACTAGCTATCCCACGACTCGCGGACAATAACTAGCTTTACTTACTAAACTTAAAACCTATTGATGGAATGCTAGGAATTTAATTCAAAATTTGCATCTCGAATTAAATACCTATTTGTTGGAAATTAGCTTAATATTTAATGGGAATTTTCGAATCAACCGGAGAGTTGTCCGGTTCGACCTCACCAACATATATGTTATCCAATTTTATTAGTCTTGATTAATGCAAGTACACTTAAATGCATATCAAACAAGCACATAAACAGATAACATGTCCTAGCATGATACTAACATGTAATGATCATGGGTTCTACCTATCTTATGCGTGATATGTGGGAGCCACTCCACAATCACAAGTTCTAACATACATGCCACATAAACAGTTTAAATCACATAAGGAAATGCGGTAACAAAATACGAGCCCTATCTCTATTACATTTAACAATTGAGATTCCCCTCCCTAACATTTTGAGGGGTCTTCACTTATGGCCTCCTTGTTACTTGAATGTGGTCCATCTTACTCCATGGGTGCATTGTCTCCAAAATGAAAATAAAACCTCACCACCTATCTCTACTCTCAAATTACAATAAAAAGAAAAAGACATAAAGTAATAAGGCTCAATCTTCATATTGGCCTTAGACAATTACACGGGGCATACCCCGGCCTCAAAAACAGTAATATGGAAAGCCACATAATAAATCACATAACAGTACGCACATAAGTGAGGCTCCAACCTCAATTGAAAAACGCAACTATAGGGCTCCAACCCCAATTTAAACCATCCATGTGCATAAATTAAAACCATACATAGATCTAAACCCATGATCACCTAACATGCTTTTGCAAGAATTTAAATTTAACCAATAAATTAAAATTCTCGTTTTAAGCTCTAATAGCTTAAAACACGACTTAGATGCAATTCATGTTCAAGAGCCTTTTCTATAAAACCCGAAAAACAATAAACCAATAAAATTCCAATTAATTTCTGAAAATTAATAATTTTATTCTTTCAATATTTTCAGAAAACAAAGATTGTAATTTTTCCAAAATTCAAATCGCTCAAAATTTTCAAAATCCCAATTTAAACAATTATTTCAAAAATAATTCAATTTTAATAAAAAAAAAAATTTTTTTTTAGAAAAATTAAATCGGGATTGGATTGGACTAAACACGAAAATCAAGATCGCGAAACAAAGGCCCCGGGTTCGCCCGCGCACCCAGCCCAGGCCGGAGCATGCATCGCGCGCCAGCGCGCGCGCACCGCGTCGCACACGCCAGTAGCAGGGCTGCCGGCACGCGCGCGCAGCGCGCACGCCTTCTCGAGCGCAAGGCGCGCGCCGCGCCTAGGCGGTAGGCAGGCGGGCGGCGGAAAGGCTCCCGCACGGTTGCGGGAGGTGCTGGCGGGCGCGCCTAGGCGCTGGCGGGCAGTCCCGCGCGGTTGCGGGACTGCTGGGCGGGTGGTCGCGCGAGCCTGGCGTGCTACGCCTTAGCACGTCCAGGCTCGCGTTTTCGTAACGCGATTTCGTGTTTCGTATTTTTAGTTCAAAAACCAAAACAATCCAAATTCAAAAACACGATTTAAATCAATTTCTATCAAAACGGTTTTCCAAAAACACAATTTAAGAAAACAGTTTCAGAAATTCAAGAAAAATTACTGTTTCGTATTTCAGGCTTTCTAAAAGAACTCATGAATACCTAATTCGCATCTAAGCCTAAGAATTTCTACCAAATTCAGAATAATTGAGACGAATCAGAAACACGATTAACGAGGTGGCTCTGATACCACTTGTTGGAAAATACGAATCAGAAAGCAGCGGAATTTAAAAAATTTTCCCAACAAAAGGACCTTGAACTCGCAATCGTGTAACCAAATTCGTAAAGATAGAAAACTTACTTTTCTTTTATTCTTTCTTGAAGTTTTTCAAGCCACCCAAGAACGCTCTTCTCGCGGCTTGATCCCCTCTCCTTGGTAAAGCTCGAATCTTCAAACTTCTAACTTGAAGTCTCTAGAGAAAGTCCACCAACTTGATCACAATCTAACTAGTAAGGATGCTAGTTCTCTAGTTAGTGTTTAGGCTTAACCTAGGGTTTAATTTAATCTTGGAGAAAGGAAGGTGTTCAACACATGAACCAAGAATTGTCAATTAGCTCCATAAGGAGCTCGAGCTCCCCTATTTATAGGGAGGGGGTTGCCGAAATTCCTAGTCCTTGATGGGCTAGGATTTTGGTCCCTCTCTCCTATTACTTGATCATCAAGTATTTTCCAACTTTGACTTTGAATTCTAATTCAAGTCAACTTTTAAGAGAGCTAAAAATATCCAAACTATTTTTGGATAATTTTATACTTTATTTATTATAAAATAAATAACTTATTTTTATCTAATTAATTAATTCGTAATTAATTAACTAGATTATTTTCTCCAAAATTAGACTTTCTTTTTAATTCAAAATTAAACCAAAGTCTATTAAATAATTAACTAATTAATTATTTAATATATATATAATATATATATATACACACGTGTGTGACACGTGTCACAGTGACACGTGTCACTCACGTGAGCCACACGTGTGACTTCACACGTGTGGAACCCTCTTGGCCCGATTAACTCGTTTAATCATTTTCAAGCCTCAACTCATGTAACCAAGTTGTTGTGTGTGACCCTCTAGGTTCTCAATTCAATTAGCAGTGACCCTAATTAATTAATTCACTAATTAATTAATCAGTCCACAGATTAAACGACCATAGTCTAGCAACAGGTGTTTAACCCCTAGCTGAATTGGAATGTTCGGATTCGACAGAACCTTTAAGTCATTGATTCATGTGAGATACAATCCTCCTACTTACTATCTCTCAACCAAGATCTAGGGCAAGGGAATAATCAGAACCCTAATAATCCGGTCTTAAACTTAAGTGCATTTCATATCCATTTGATCTCAATCCAAGAAACCCTTTTCTTGATGTCTTGATCTACTGCCTTGGCCAAGGACTCCATATGGCATATGAATGACTTACACAATAAGAGATCACCTTGCATATGCAAGTGTAGGTCCTTTCTTGACTCTCATTCACTTTCATGAATCACTTGTGCAGCCCCAGCATAAGCCTTGAATCAGTTGTCTAAGGCGACACCCTTTAAAGCTTATACCAAAGACTACAGAGTTAACTCATAAAGTAACATGAAACCTCAAGTCTAAGGATCAATTAATCACATCAATGACTCGTGAGATATTTCCTAATCTGGAAGTTTCCATTTCCTGAAATAGAAACTTCCTTTCCCATTTAGGAATGTTCTCACACGGGGCACCTCAGTGAACTTACTTATTAAAGCAAGCACCCTCATGTATCACGCACGTATCAACTATACACTTTCCACCTCCATGAAACAAGGTGGTCCTTCTTAAGGGCGTGATCCCACAAGCAAGCCTTAGAGGAGTCAGGTTGACACTCCCACTGTCTGTAGGACTCATCAGCTTGTAGTATTTTACTAATCATGACTTATGTGATATAGGGCTCGTTTCATGAACCATTTCACCTAAATGGTAGAGTCCTAAAGTCATCAGGATTAGGGGAGTTCTCATATATGCACAGCTAAAGTAAACGCATACCAAACAAGAGCATATAAAGAAGTGTTGCCTCAATTCGTTATTTCATTCAAAGATTGTCTGTGATTACAATAAGGAAAAGCACAAAGCGGATATACATTCGGCTTTCTAGGGCACTATTCCTAACAGATCCAACTCAAGGGCTCTATTTCCCTCGTTGGATTCAGGCTCGAAATAAGCGACTCGGGCGGATTCTTGTGCAATCTCCACAGGTATCATGGCTTCTGATCCATAAACGAGGGCGAAAGGAGTTTCTCCTATAGCCGCTCGGGGAGTCGTACGGTAGGCCCATAATGCTCCTTGCAACTCCTCAGCCCACTCACTTTTCTTACTTTCTAGCATGGTCTTCAAATGTTGGAGAATAGTTCTGTTGGTTACTTCGGCTTGACCGTTGGCTTGAGGGTGAGATGCCACGTCGGATCGAGTTCGACCCCGTCTCGTTGCACGTTGATCCCAAGTGGTACCATGTCAATCCCGGAGCCAAGTCTCCAACGGGATGATCCTGGCTCAAGGCCCGTATGTTGATCCGACCCGATGCACCACATCAATCCTGGAGCCGGGTCTCCTTTGCGATCCCGGAGTCGGGTCTCCATGTCGGTCCCATGGCCAGGTCTCACTATCGACTTCGTAGTCCGGCCTCCGTGTTGATATGGGTCAATGTCGATTCCTTTTATGGACTTGAGCACGGGACCAAAGCCCAACTATTGGATGCCTACCGGGTCGAAACGACCCCAAACCCGGGTCGATGTCGACCCCCATTCCGGGTCTACACATCCCCATCTCTCTCCATATATGGGGCTTCAGTCGTGAGCCCCACGACCCGACCCCTCGGGTCGACCCCTTACGTCACCCGGCATCAAGTCTCCATAAAGCATCTTTATCGGGACATGTGTAGCTCCCTTGTTCCCCACGACTAGATACGCTACAGTGCATTTAATGCCCGCGGTACGTGTCTACGCCAAAAATGGAAATAAGGTACATTCGACCTCAAGTCACCTGCTCAGGCGTCCGACAAACGGATCAACCGCCTGCGGGGCAATTAATGCATGGCCGCGGTAAATGCACTACTGTGTTAATTGCTTAGGACTATAAATACCCATGCCTTGAACAGTCTTTGCAAGCTTTTATGAGCATTTATTTCGCATTCTCTTGCATTTATTTCTCTCACTAAAAACCCTGTACTTACTTGAGCGTCGGAGTTCCAAACTTGGGTCGAACCCCAAGTCCCCAATTTCGCCTTTGAGCACACGTGTGTTTGAGTGTTTTTAGATCGATTAAAGAGCCCACGTATACAAATTCTTGATTGATCGACCCAAAATTTCCAGCTAGATTTTTAATTAAATCTGATATTGTTAAAACTTACATTTAATTTTAATTAAATATTATATTAATGAACTAATATAATTATAGTATAAACATAGTTGTACGTTATATTATTATAGTGTGTTAAAATTTTGATGTTATTTTTTAATTCTCATTAAAATGGATGGTTATTAATTACTTTATAATTTTTATAATTAATATTATATTGTTGAATAAATATGTATATAAATGCTTAATTATTTTCAATTTTAATTAAATGCAATGTTATTTATTTTAAATAAATACAATGATATATATATATAAGAAATATTTAAATATTATAAATACTAATTATTTTCAATTTTTTATTTTATATATTTTTAACTGAATGCAATATTGAATATTATTTTATTAATTATATTATTATGTATAATGTTTTTATTTTTTTATTTTATAATTTTAAAGTATTATATAAATATTTAATTGTAATAATTTATTATTTATTATAAAAATAAAATGAATATCATGGTCGGTATTCTTTTAAATTTTTCTTAAAATTTGATATGTATTTTTTAAGAAAAAATATTATAAATATATATTTTTAAATATTAGAAAAATGAATTATTATATTTAAATTTTAATATCTAAAATCGCAAACGGTGACTAACGAAAAAGAATCGAGAGTAATATTGAATTTTTTGCACTTTGGAACTACATTTGTCAAAAAATTAAAAGAGCGGGACGATTTAAAAACTACTGGACAAAAAAAAAAAAAAAAAAAATCGACCTATTTCCTATGAGACTAAAAATGCAATTTTCTCTAATTAATTAATATATATTAAGGAGGTTCCAATGAATTTAACTATCAAAGCACACACATAGTTCATAAACTTAATTATTTTAAATTATTTTATATATTAAATATGTCCTATAATTTCTTCCTTCTTTTTAATGAAATAATTGAATTAAAATTATATATATTTCAGGGAAGTTTTTCATTATCTTAGAGCAAAATCCCCCACCTCCGCAACGAGTTTTACGTAGATGTATTTTTCTATATATAATAATTTAGAATTTTTGAAACTATTATTTAGATATAGTAATTTAAAACTTTTGAAACTATCGACCTATAAGAGATAAAAAAAAAAAAAAAAAAAAAAAGGAATATACCGATTAAATTTTATTTTACCACCTAAACAAATACATAATTTTTAGTAAATATAATATAAAATTTCATTAAAAAGAATTAAAGACTTTCATAGAATATGATTGTTATTAATCTAATCCCAATTAAAATATGTTTTAGCACATATAGAAATCAATATAATCCATACCAATAGTTTAATTATTAGTTAAAATAAATAAACAAATAATAATAATAATAATAAAAATAATAATAATAAACAAAAATAATTCAATTAAAAGAGTGGAAAAGTGAAGCAGTCAACGTAAAAGCAAATTGGACCAAAAATTTTTCTTATCTTATAAAAATAATAAAATAATGATTTAACAAAAAAAATATAATAATTAATTACTTTAGCAAGGTAAAAATATTATCTTTAAAAAATTATATATGAATAAAGTATAAAGTAATAAGATAATATTTATTTATTTTTAATAAATATATTTGTCCATCTCTTAGCAAGGGAATTCAACTAATAAATACATAAGCTAACATATTGAAGGGTCAACAAGTTGATTCAAGTTACATAGTGAATCCTCGAATTCCTCCGACTATTAGAGAATGCATATGTTAAAAAGAAAAGGTAAAATTTAGAAGCCAAAAAAAAAAAAAAAACCATATTATTAATTATACATCTTTGCCAACAGTTGCAAGTGTACCATCTGCAATAGAAAACCTTATACCTTTCAATAGAACAACTGACAGAGATGATTTCAACAATAATGTAACCAAAACATATAATGTAGATAACATTCTTAAGACAAGTTCTTAAGACAAGTTCTCTAAAGGCATGTGGACCTGTGGTTATATGTATGAATACCAGAACATATAATGTAGATAACATTCTTAAGACAAGTTCTCTAAATCCTAAGCTAGTTTACATATTCACATGTATACTGATCTATATGGCGGAGGTCGATTACGGCGATGACAATTGCATCTGTCGCATGCACCGCTGCAATTCATGCTCAATGGTTGACCATCAATTTCCCACACCAATAGATTGGATTCGTCAAGAACACGTTTGCTGAGATGAACAATGATCTGACGCAGTTCATGCTTAGGGGCTGGCCTGAACAACTTCAATTCAATAAGTGGATTCGTGATCACTGATCTACTGCATATCTCTTGAGCCGGTTGGACGTGATTCCACCAAAAATCAGATAATGCCATTTTTAAAACATCCCAATATTCCTTATAGCGATATATTCTAAACAAACTACTACCCAAATTACTATGGTTACGAGTCCACATGTACAGGTGCATCCAATCAAGGTCGAGGATTTCCATCAAACCTTGAGCCTGAGGGATATAGTACAGAGGGATCCGTTTCCATGGCTTGACTTTCATATCACAATTACCACGATATTGACATTTAATTTCAAGAACACCATGAGGGGACAAGTAATCGGAGTTGTGAAAAATTCCATCAGGGGAAGCTGCAAGCCAATTATCTTCAGGGCTATTTTGCCGGTAAATTTGGAATTCAGGATGAGATACAGAATTTCTTGTCATTAGTTTATATCTTTGGAGAGCTGCTTCTTCATTAATGATGCTCCAACATGTAGCATTATTTCCAGGAAATGGCTCAATTAATCCAAGTTTCTCTAGCCATAACCTGGCACGTCCCCGAGGCCAGAAACCAGTCTATTTTTTCTTAAGTGTTGCCAATCTTTGAACCGATGCTGAAGCCTCTCTGATTGATAAAAAGGATTATTTCCGTTAGAAAAGAGATCTGGAGAAATACGAGATGGACTGCTGTTGCTAGTGTACCTCCTGTTGCTGCTGTAGAACAGAGAGATTATTGGCTTCAGATATCCAACAGAAGATATAGATTGTTTTAAATTCTTCTTCACTGCACAAGATAGGCATTAACAAGGAAGTAAGTATTGAACACCCAAATGACAGTTTACATCAAACACCTCCTCTAAAAACTTGAAAGAAATAACAAACATCTCCATAAATGATAACGGTGTTCTAATGTTTTCAATTTCAAAAGTACACTTCGATTTTCTAATCGGTTAATTCGGGATTAAAATGGGAAAACAATAAATAATATCATGAGAGTTAAAAAGCTTACTCAAATGGGCAGCAGGGAGAAAACAAGTAGTGGGAGGCTAGACTACTACTCCCAGATGCTGCAAAACGAGAAAAAAGGGTTTAGGACTATAACCAGTGGAAAAGGCTGAGGAAGTGAAAGAAGATCCTGACAAACATGAGCCCCAAGTTGAGCCAATTAGAAGATCCGGGAGAGAATTCTCAAAACAAAAGCCCTCGGACCATGTTCAGTTAATTTATCATGAATATGTCTACATTACTCGTACCTAAAAATTAAGTATATTATGGGAGTGTTTGCAAACTCTACTCCATAAAAAGAAGTTAAAGCAAAAGTGAGGAAGCTGTAAAAAAATCGCAGTAGTAAAAGCAATGAGTGTTCGGAAAAAAAATGATAAGTAGAAAAATAATTTGTAGAGAAAAGTAGATAATTAATTTTGACTTTTATAAAGTTACTAATTTCCCCTGAAATACTATGAAGCATTTTTGAGTGGTATAATATGATTTAAGTATTATATTAAATATAAATTATTATAAACTATTATAATTTTGTATAAGATTATTCATAATTAATCAAACATAGAAAAGTAGATAATTACTTTTAACTTTTATAAAGTTACTAATTTACCCTGAAATACTTTGAAACATTTTTTAGTGGTATAATATGATTTAAGTATTATATGAAATATAAATTATTATAAACTATTATAATTTTGTATAAGATTATTCATAATTAAACAAACATAGAATTATTCTATATATACCCTTATTTATAAATTTTAAGAAAAAAGAAAAGATGTAACAAACATCTGAACTCTAGAATTGTATTTATATCTAAAAGGTTAAATTAGGAATATTAATATTTTAGTAAAGATATTATTGTCAAAACATAATTTTAAATAAATGCACAAAACCGTATAATCTATAAGCAGAATCCAAAAGCAAGTCCTTGGCTGCTCATGGATTCTAGCCTGTTTCTACTTAAAACAGAAGTTGGTTTTCCAAACACTCCAAAACTGCTGAAAATAAGCACTTATCTCATAAGTGCTTATTTTTAGAGTTTGCGAACACTCTTATATATGTTTCTTAAGTACTTTACTATTCCACCTTGCATCAAATGTGTGCGCGTGTGTTTCAAATGATCTTTGTTATTGTTCCAACCACTATTGTTATTTTATCATTCAATTATTACTAAAATTTGGGTAAAAGTTATTGAAAATTTTATGATTGAAAGAAAGGGAAGTTTCAAAATTATCAAAAGAGCAATACTTATAACCATAAAAAGCACTTACCCAAGAAAATCATTGACATATCTGAAAATTTAGCTTCAGAAGAAATTTCAGTCATTCCCTTGCACTTTGGTATCCGGGGGTTACAGATAGATTCCTTTATGAATAGAGAAAATGTAGCTTATTCCTTGAAGCCTAAACAAGGGAAAGAAGCTCAGATTCATTCACTTCCAGAAATGCCAAAAATTCACAAGGGAACCTGGAATCAGAACATAATCAATAGATTATCAAGACTATAACAAAGGTCCATGTAAATTGTTGCCAAATCTTCTATACCACAAGTACAGGTGCAAATTGAGTCCGAATTGATTGGCGTATTACCAATCATAAATTAATCCACATTTGAACTTTGAAATATTGATATCGTACGTATATATACAAACAACAAAAAATATAATTATACATATATAGCATTTTAGTAGAAATCTAACTAAGGAAGAAAACTAAAATTACGAATCAACAAATAGTGTCAATGATTCGTTGTGCATGTTCAGGTTAGTTGAGAGCCCAGAACCTCACTACGGAAATACAAAAATGTGATTTCAGTGTAGCAAATAGAGTGGGAATGTAAAGAATATTAGCAGCTGAAAAAGAGGGTAATCAAGCAACACAATGACAAGAAAATAAAATACTAGAAACATGGATTATCAACAATAAGTGTACACTAGAAGGAACAGAGAAGAAATAAAAAATAGGTAACAGGTTACAGTAGGAAAAAAAGAATATTCAGCACTAATAAAATAAAAAAGAATAGGAATTTTCATGGCGTCACAAAGTTTTAAACCTAATTACAAAATTTTCACCATCAGCGCAAATGATCAAACTCACCAAATAACAAGATGAAAAAACACAAAAAATAGATCATATCAGTAAAATTTAGTAAAAAATCCTGTACATCAGGGTTGGTGAGAGTAGGGATGCAAACGAGCCAAATTGAGTCCTGCCCTTTTTTCTCAGCCATGAGCTCAAGCCAATTATTACAAACCCGAACTCGAACACCGACCTGAGGGCCTGAGGAAACTATACAAAATAGGTTTAAGTTCGGCTACAACCAGGGATCGTAGTCCCTATTCGTTTCGTGAGCTCCAACTCAAGCTCGAGGGCAAAAATGTTGTTTTATACTAGTATCTGTACAGTACAAGTATGAATCATGGAGCTTTCTTCCACAGGAAAAGATTATCTGTTCATATCAAATATAATACCAACATCCCAATTTATTCTTTGTTGAGTATAATACCGATTCAACCATGCTCGATTGCTCTCTTAATTGAACTTCAAACAAAAACATAAATCTGAAAAAAACATTTCAATCAGTGTAATGAAATAACAATTAAATAGCTAACTTCCTGACCCCCCCAAAAATAATAAACAGATAAATAGCTAGTTGAGTTTATAAACTCCGACCGAATAACAACTAATTAACACCACAAACAAATTAATTTAATCTCCATTTAGCATCTAATTCAGCTTACAAAATTAATACTAAAACACCAGTTTACAAAATACACCCTTTTGCATGTCTAATGTTGAGTTACCTTTTATGGCGGAGAAGCAGTTGCGGCTCGGCTGTTGAAAATACAAGCAGCGGCGGCTCTGTGGTGGCGGTGCCGAGACTAGCTAGGGGTGGAGGTTGAAAAGAAAGGTAGTGGTGCCAAAAGCAGCCAAGTGGCGGTGGCGGTGGGACGTGGTGGCGCAGCTACTGGTGGTAGTGGCGGCGTGAGTTAGGGAAGAGAACAGCTTTGGAAGTAATAGAGCTCTCGGCGGCGGAGGAAAGGGAGTTAGCCGTTAGAGTCGTCGGAGGAGAGGAAGTTCCGATATCAAAATGGTCGGCGAACTTTTCTTCACCATTTAATTTTGTAAGAGAAGTAATTTAAGTCTCTAACCTAAAGGGTTATACTCATTTCTGTGCTACCTGGTTTAAATAGTGACACGTGTTATGTTACATTTTACTCATTAGTGGCCTTACATGCAATTTTTAGATTGGGCTGGATTGCTGTAGTCCAATTATAAATTTTGGGCTATCAAAGTTCATTCGGGTCGGATACTTAGAGCCATTTAGCATTTAGATATGAAAAACATTAAATTAAACTGAAAAGTAAATATGGTATATATAATATGTGATACAAAAATATTACTTATAAATTATGTTATTATTTTTAAAGATTATCTAATATATGTTGTGATGGGGCACTTTGTTAATGCGCCACCTATCATCATGTGACCCCATAACTTTGAGGGTTACGTAGACAGGTTCCGTCATGTGGATAGATACGTTATCAGAATGACATATCATTCCATTTGGCAGGTTGAGTCGCTTCGACCCAGATCCTTGCCCATTACTTATTGGTCGACCACATCTTGCTCGATGAACCATCGGTTGGCCATGGCACTCAGGTACCTCACAAAGTCAAAACACTTTGACTATAGTGTCATTTCTATTGTGGTTATCTTCTCGACCCGCAGCCCTTATACAAGCTCTATGGCTCGAACTCCTATCAATTACACAAGTACAAGAGGAACAAGCTGACACAACCACTTTATCAATTAAGGGTTATAGGGTTGGGTATGGGCAAATTTATGAGTAAATGTCACCCGATCCTGTAACATCCCGCATCTCTGTAGCACAACCCGATGACGTTTATGGGTAAGTCCTTCTACTTGAATGTTTAATTTATTAATTATGTGACTTATATGATTAATTGTGAATTCAATTTGGTATGCTAATCTTTTCGAATTAAATATCATTAATTGTTAATTTAAATTATTACGTACGTAAACCTCAACCTTGTAATTTAATTCAAGTATATTTCATGAATAACTCCTAAAATTGATTTTTAATACCTTACGTTATGCAATTTGTTTAATTTGAATTTATTCGAATTCTTCGTAAATTAATTGCTAACTAATTATTTTTGAAGCATCGTTAATTTGTACGAAAGGTTTTCTAAATTTAAATTTGAGTTAGCACTAATTGGTAATTCTTTCTCGATTTAATTCGTAAAATTATTTCGCAATTTGTGAGCTTATTTTATTGTACTCGGGTTTTATTTTATGGTTTTTCAACGCGTCGGATTCGGGTTAAGTATACGAGATCGTACGTGAACCGGTCATAACCCCTTTTTCTCTCTCTCTCTCTTCTCTCTCTCTCCTCTCCCACTCTCTCTCCCGTGGCACTATACGCGGCTTCGGTTATGAGCCCGTAACTCGGTCGTTTCTCGATCAAATTCGATGAATGAATAGTCCATTTCGAAGATCTCGACGATGCAGTCACAAACGTACTAAGATCTCGACCAACAGACAAGTGGAGGTAGCCCGTTTCACCGATTTACAATCACGGCTGGAAGGAGTGGCGGAGCCACCAGTTCGCCGGCCATTTTCGACGGCTTACGGCGGTGCTTTTGGGAACACGCGTCCTAGAACCAGAAAGAAGATCTCCCGGTGCATCGAATGGTGTTGGCGGCTTGGCTATTGGCCACCGGACGGCGGCTCACGCTCCGCTTGAGGCTCGCGGCGGCGGCGTGAACAGTGGCACGGCGGCGATCCAGCGACTTTTTTTTACCAAGGTTAGTGTTTTCTAAGGTTTTATGATCCCCAGAGTCCATTTTCGGCATCAATTTGAGTGAATTTTGGCCGTAGGTGGTGGTTCCAGTGAGGCGATCGGTGGTAGAAACTTCGACGGCCAACGATGGCCTTTTTCGTCGATTTTTTGACCACGGGCTCTTCACGAAAGTTGTTCGGAACGACGAGAACTATCTTCCCTTGATCACGCGACTCCAGATTCGGCTAATTGGCGGCAGATCTCGACGGAGAAACGGCGGTGCAACGGCGGGGCTAGCTCCGGGGATATTTTTCGGCGACCACTATAGGGGTTTCGAAGAGCTCGTCACGGGTAAGGCAATGCCTCTTACGGATTCGATTTTCGTTCACCAGTTTGGAAGTAATTGGATTTTGAAGATTTGAGGGTTTTCGTGTTCTTAGATCTGAAATTGGAGAAGATTGGCTTGGAATTTTCAGAAATTGATCGAGGAATTGAAACGAGCATGAGGAGTACTTGCACGGTTGATTTTTTGGGATTTTTTCGTCGATCGTCGTCGGCGGTCCGACCAAATTCCGGTAACTACAGCGGTGGCATTCCGGCGGCATGCGGCCAGAATGTTCTTTCTCATTGTGGTGAGTTCAACGCCACTTTTCGTTCGTCAATCGGATGTCCGGTTAATTTGTTGTGATTTATTTTGTGTAATTTGAATATTTGAATTAATTGTTTTAATTGCAATAAATTGTTAATTGCTTGATTTGTCGATCAATATGAATTTGAGCATATACGAAACCATGTATTAAATGAATTATGAAATATGTTGATGATTTGATTTGCAATTCGAATCCCGTTTTGTCTAATTGAGCTAATTGTCCAACTTGAAGGGGTGTATGTGTAATTTTGGAAACGATATGAATTTGTTTGATTTAATTAAGTAAACCTTGTCAATTGAATCCATTCTGTGATATACGAATTGGGTATGCCATGTATGAATTATATGAACTTAGTATGGTTGGGATTTGATAGGTAACCTCGTGTGATTTATATGAAACTCGAAGCATGCTATTATGTGATTTGGTTGTTCATGTACTACGTGCTTCTATATGAAATGTGATATGTTTTGATTTGCAGTGTGAGTCCCAGCATGTTAAATTTGTTAATTGTTTAACCTAGAGGGGAGGTTTATGTAATTTTCTGAAATGTGTAAATTTGCATGATTGAATTACTTAAACCTCGTTAATTGAATTTGTTGTGTAATAAATGAATTGTTTGTGTGACAAATGAAATGATATGATTTGCCTTGCCTTTCAGTTCTATTATTTGCATTAAGTGTGCACATGAACATGCCTTAATATTTTATTATGCATATAATTAATATGAATTTGAACCCTGCTTACGTGATTGCATCCCTTAAGTGTTAGAGCATGTGCAGTGCATCTCTGTGTGGTTGTTTGAGTCTGAGTCTGAGTCTGAGCCCTGTGTTGTGTTTTGTGTGTCCAGTTAGTTCAGGCGCACCCGGGGTGGTGACTTTTGGTCGTGCAGGTTACGGGGTGGACCATTTGCGGTGTCTTCAGCTTTGTCTGGTACCAGGTGAGGTTAGGATATAGTTATACCCTAATGAAATGTGCCGTTTTTCAAATGCATGCGACTTATAAGTCTTTATATATATGTAGATATGTGTAGGATACGTATTTTGTTGGCTTTGCTATAAATTTGAAAGTATGAAGCTATGTATAAGCCTATGTACGCTTAGCTTTGATTTCGTTATGATTTTGAGGTCGGCGTGATATGTACGTACGATATGATAAGTACGATATGCATGTGCTATGTGTAAGTGTAAGTCTAGCGGGTTTAAGCTTTCGATTTTCGTGATAAGTGTAAGTGTAAGTGTAAGTTTGGGCCCTAGAGTTGTGGGTAAGGGAGACCCGGGACGGCTATGGGGTCGCCGGTTGCAACCCCGTGCACTTCTCCATTTTATAGGATCAACCCGGAACCCACTAGGAGGTTAGTGGGGGATGGAGTCCTTGGGCTTGAGTGTCATGAAACTCACGACCCTGATATATCAGCGCGGATGGTTTGGGAATGTACAACCCATCCATCAACCGGTGTAAGTGGAGGTATGTGTATTTTGATTTCGTGTGCTTAAGTCTATGTGTGTTACGAAGGAGTTGTTGGATGTGTACTCGTACCCGTCGAGTTACGTTATGTTTGTCGGTTATAAGTTCATGAAACGGGGGTAGACTCTTAAGTTAAGATAAAATTGGATTTGCTATTAACCTAATAAGTTATGTTCCGATATGTGTGCTAAGTCTGCATGAGTTTTAACGTATGTTTTGAGTTATGTATAAGCTAAGTTTTGTTCGTTCTGTTTTGATAAGTCATCCTATACATATACTATCACGGGAAACTATTTTGGCGTGCAAAAACTAACCCCGGGTTCACGAACATTGCTTTTACTACGTGTTGTGCTCTATATATATGTAGGTGTGTGTGGGTAGCCCCTCGCTCAGTCTTTGGACTGACCCCTCCCCCTTTATGTTTTTAGTTGCAGGTTCAGGTCGTTGGAGTTCGTGCTAGGCGGCGGTGTGTCGTGTCTGTTGAGTCTGTGTCGGTTTGTTTAAGTTTGTTAAGTGTTTTGTTCTGATTTATGATTCGAAAATTTTGTATAAGATCTATTTTGTACACGTTTGCAATTATGATTCGAATGTTTGGAATTTCGAGACAGGTTAGGACAGGTGCTTGGATTAGTTGAACCCGTTTCGTTGTATGATTGTTCGGGACAGGATAGGATAGGTTCTATACTTTAGTTGAACCCGTGTAGTTGATTTTGATGTGTGCTTGATGCAGTCATCCTTTTGTATGAGAAGTTTTCGAAAAGTTGGCTTTTCGTTCTGCTCTGGCTGTCTTGTTTTGCATTATTTCTTTCGTACAGGGTTAGGTACCGCCTAGCTTAGGCCCTGGAGTTTTGTTTTGTTTCCCGTTCGCTATGACTTGGCATGTGTGCGGTGTCTTCATTTCGTGACACTTGTCAGGTTATAGTGCGGGGGTGTGGTGCCCACCGCTTGGGCCGCTACATATCCAAAATATGTAGGTTCACAAAAATACAAACCTTAAATGCATAATAATTTTTTTAAACCGAGCGATTCGGGTTGAACGGGTAAGGATTTATTGCGGGTGGATTAGCGGTTTGATGAGTTTTATGTATTTATTTTATAAAAAAAAAATTCTACTTATAATTTTAATTCAATAATAAAAAATATATAAGGAGTACTTGAACTTATTCTAATTTATAACCTATGGCAACACTAATACATAATAATTTTTAAGTAGATGAAAAGATAAAAATAATATTATATTTACATTATTAAATGAAGAATATGATTTCATAAATATAAATGTTATATAATTTTCTAGTTTATTAAACAACATATATAATATCAGTTTAACACATAAATATATTATATATATGTGTGTATAATATGTATGTATGTATGTATAATTTGTAAGATACGCGTATAATAATTATCTTATGCAATATATAAAACATAAATATGCATATAGCGGGTTACGATTTAGGCGATTTTAAATTTTTAGACCCACCACCCGACCGAAAAGTGGCGGGTTACAATATTTTTCAACCGCAGTTAAATTTTAAAGAATTTCAACCAGCGAATTTCGGACGGATCTGCTTAATCACGGCGGATTAAGCGGGCTAGGCGAGTTTATGTACACCCTATTATGGTTACCTTTAGGACTTCTTTACTTCAATTGTTTGCGATTAATAAAAATATAAGCAAGGGATCAGCAACCAACATTCAAGCTTCTGCCGGATAGGGCTTATTTTTGTTGTGTGTGGGCCTTTTTCATTTCCAATTTCCCTTGGGCCAATCTTTATCTTGTGTATTTTTATTTCATGGGCTGTAAATATTTTTTTTTCCCTATTGTGGGTTGCAGTCTGTAATCAATTTGGGTCGGGTCGGGTCGGGTCGGGTTGCATCAGGTGGGTCAAAATCAGGTCAACCCGAATCCAACCCGAACCTGATAAGTTCAGGTTAGGGTTGGGGGTTTCGGGTTTATTTCGGGTTAGGGTTAGATTCGGGTTGAGCTTTTTTGGTAATACCCCTACCCCAACCCGACCCGACCCACCCGAATTGACAGCCCTACTTAAAACCACAGATAGGTATAATAAAAGTGTGCAAAACATATATATATATATATATATATATATATATATACATATATAGACTATATATTACCATTATCTCTAAATCCAGCCATCCAGGTGCCGATATTTCTGACCGGATTTCTAACTTAAAATAATGGATTTTAATCCCATAAAATTATTAAAGGGGTAAAGTGTTTTATTATATTTTAAATTGTGTTTTTGAACTAAAAATGTTAATTCAAGCTCGTTAATTGTTAAAATTCACAATAATAAATAGTGAAGAATGCAGTACGACAATATATTTATTATTACTTTGTAATTATATTCAAAGGGAAATTTTTGAGTTTAATTGGTGACGAAATTAATATCCTGAATTAGGAAATTTATTTTTAGATTTACAAGTAGATAAAAGTCAAAACTCTTTAATTTTCACCGCTAGTACTATGTCTACGCAATTGAATTTGAAGTCAATCAATTCCAACTTATACACATGGTATCGGCACCCTATACCAACCCCTACTTAATTGAATTAAGCTAATTTTTTTATTAAGTGCAAACAATTGAAGTAAAGAAGTCCTAAAGGTACCCATAATAGGGTGTACATAAACCCGCCTAACCCGCTTAATCCGCCCTGATTGAGCAGATCCGCCCGAAATTCGCTGGTTGAAATTCTTTAAAATTTTACCGCGGTTGAAAAATATCGTAACCCGCCACTTTTCGGTCGGGTGGTGGGTCTAAAAATTCAAAATCGCCTAAATCGTAACCCGCTATATGCATATTTATGTTTTATATATTGCATAAGATAATCATTATACGCGTATCTTACAAATTATATATACATACATATTACACACACACATATATAATATATTTATGTGTTAAACTGATATTATATATGTTGTTTAATAAACTAGAAAATTATATAACATTTATATTTATGAAATCATATTCTTCATTTAATAATATAAATATAATATTATTTTTAACTTTTCATCTACTTAAAAATTATTATGTATTAGTGTTGCAATAGGTTATAAATTAGAATAAGTTCAAGTACTCCTTATATATTTTTTATTATTGGATTAAAATTATAAGTAGAATTTTTTTTTTTATATAAAATAAATACATAAAACTCATCAAACCGCTAATCCACCCGCAATAAATCCTTACCAGTTCAACCCGAATCGCTCGGTTTAAAAAAATTATTATGCATTTACGGTTTGTATTTTTGTGAACCTGCATATTTTGGATAGGGTGACATTTTACTCATAAATTCGCCCGTACCCAACCCTATAACCCTTAACTGATAAAGTGGTTGTGTCAGCTTGTTCCTCTTGTACTTGTGTAATTGATAAGAGTTCGAGCCATAGAGCTTGTGTAAGGGATGCGGGTCGAGAAGATAACCACGATAGAAATGACACTATAGTCAAAGTGTTTTGACTTTGTGAGGTACCTAAGTGCCATGGCCAACCGATGGTTCGTCGAGCGAGATGTGGTCGACCAATAAGTAATGGGCAAGGATCTGGGTCGACGCGACTCAACCTGCCAAATGGAATGATATGTCATTCTGATAACGTGTCTATCCACATAACGGAACCTATCTACATATCCCTTAAAGTTATGGGGTCACATGATGATACGTGGCGCATTAACAAAGTGTCCCATCACAACATATATTAGATAATCTTTAAAAATAATAACATAATTTATAAGTAATATTTTTGTATCACATATTATATATACCATATTTAATTTTCAGTTTAATTTAATATTTTTCATATCTAAATGCTAAATAGCTCTAAGTATCCGACCCGAATGACCTTTGATAGCCCAAAATTGATAATTGGACTACAGCAATCCAGCCCAATCTAGAAAATTCAGGTAAGGCCACTAATGAGTAAAATGTAACATAACACGTGTCACTATTTAAACCAGGTAGCACAGAAATAAGTATAACCCTTTAGGTTAGAGACTTAAATTACTTTTCTTACAAAATTAAATGGTGAAGAAAAGTTCGCCGACCATTTTGATATCGGAACTTCCTCTCCTTCGATGACTCTAACGGCTGACTTCCTCTCCTCCGCCGCCGAGAGCTCTATTACTTTCAAAGCTGTTCACTTCCCTAACTCACGCCGCCACTACCACCACTAGCTGCGCCACCACGTCCCACCGCCACCGCCACTTGGCTGCTCTTGGCGCCACTACCTTTCTTTTCAACCTCCACCCCTAGCTAGTCTCGGCACCCCCACCACAGTGTCGCCGCTACTTGTATTTTCAACCGCCGAGCCGCAACTGCTTCTCCGCCACAAAAGGTAACTCAACATTAGACATGCAAAATGGAGTATTTTGTAAACTGGTGTTTTAGTATTAATTTTGTAAGCTGAATTAGATGCTAAATGGAGATTAAATTAATTAGTTTGCGGTGTTAATTAGTTCTTATTCGGTCGGAGTTTATAAACTCAACTAGCTATTTATCTATTTATTATTTGAGAGGGGTGGGGGGTTCAGGAAGTTAGCTATTTAATTGTTATTTCGTAACACTGATTGAAATGTTTTTTTCAGATTTATGTTTTTGTTTGAAGTTCAATTAAGAGAGCAATCGAGCATGGTTGAATCGGCATTATACTCAACAAAGAATAAATTGGGATGTTGGTATTATATTTGATATGAACAGATAATCTTTTCCTGTGGAAGAAAGCTCCATGATTCATACTTGTACTGTACAGATACTAGTATAAAATAATATTTTTGCCCTCGAGCTTGAGTTAGAGCTCACTAAACGAACAGGGACTACGATCCCTGGCTATAGCCGAACTTAACCCTGTTTTGTATAGGTTCATCAGGCCCTCAGGTCGGTGTTCGAGTTTGGGTTTGTAATAATTGGCTTGAGCTCATGCCTGAGAAAAAAGGGCAAGGCTCAATTTGGCTCGTTTGCATCCCTACTCTCACCAACCCTGATGTACAGGATTTTTACTGAATTTTACAGATATGATCTATTTTTTGTGTTTTTTCATCTTGTTATTTGGTGATTTTGATCATTTGCGCTGATGGCGAAAATGCTGTAATTAGGTTTAAAACTTCGTGACGCCATGAAAATTCCTATTGTTTTTTATTTTATTAGTGCTAAATTGTAACGCCCCAATTTCCAATTTTACATTACATGATATTATGTGATATTATATCACTAATTGTTTACATGAAATTATTGTTAACGTGAGAATTTATTGTTAATGTGAGAATTTATGTGAATTAGTTGCCGAACATGTCTTATTTGATTAATTGTCCTTAATTGGTCATTTCCCATAACTTGAGAATTATTACATGATTTATTTCTAATTGAGACGTGAATTAATTGCCAAATGTGACTTATTTGCTTATACAACCTTACTTGATCCATTTCTATAATTAGAGGGCTAGATTGCATGAGAATTTCTTGGACTTAATTGATCATTCCTTCCTAGCTTACCCTTAATTGCATGAATTAGAATAGCTTAGGGACTTAAGTGCAAAAAGTGCTTTGTCATCTCAATTCTTGGAAGAAACATGAATATATCTATATCTTATATTTCATTCATGACATTTTATACATACACACACATATTTGCTTCCATTCTCACGATCCAACCCTCAAGAGATAGAAGAAGGAGATTTCATCATTTCAAGCTTGATTTCAAGGGGGAAATTATATAACTTTGAAGCGTCATCATCCCAACATCATTCCTTCTCTTATTCCTTTCATTCAAGGTACAAATTAAGATTATGGTTGAATTCTTGAATCCATTATTGAAGTAGGGTTTGAAAATTATGATATGCTTTCTTGTTTAATTGTGATTAGAAGCATGATTATGATCTTTAGACTTGGAAACTTGCATGAAATCTTGATGGATATGAAGGTTGGATGATATGAAATTATATAGGGTTTGGTTGAAGAATTCTTGATGATCTATACATGTTTTTCATGGATTAAATGGTGCCTAATTGAGATATGTGAACCATATGCATGAGATGTGATAGTTTTTGGGTTGTTTGCTAACCTTGATTTGGTGTGGATCGTTTGGGAGCCAAAATCCCATTTATTACCCCTGTTTCCCCTGTTTTCGAACTGCTGTCTGAGGTGGGATCCCGGCCGGGATCCATTTTAGGCCGAAAACAATCCCGGCCGGGACACTTGTGCAGAAAATCTGCTGCTTCCCCATCCCTGCCGTGAGACTTTTTAATCCCGGACGGGATACCCTAAACTGTTCCAATTGCCCTGATATTTCTACTGTAGAAACTATTTGAAGTGTAGAGTATTCTCCAACTGGAGTCACCTCAATATCTATTTTCGTTTGTGAGATATGGCCGTTTTAATTTGGTGCCGCCAATCTGTCGCGAATCTGCATTTACCCAGCTTTGGACCTAAGCCATTTCATTCCACTTTGAACTAAAATACGAGCCATATATCCTCGGAAAGGGCTTTGTCTCTAGTTTCATACCCAACAAGAAAAACTCAATTCCAACTTCTAGAACTCAAGATATTACAGTTTTCCTACAGCGTGTACGTTTCCTAAAATTGTCCGTTTTTGCCAAACTTCACCAAAACCTCTCTTATATGCTTGACACTTCTTGGTACTTAATTACTTAAACGTGATTGTGTGACTCCATGCCTTATATGAATTGAACTTGAAATAATTGAATGATATGAATACTTGATATTAATTTCACCTCTTAGGTGTTAATTGTTTTTCATACATGCTAAGTGTCACTTGATTGCTTGTTTTATTTATTTACATGAGCATGAACATACATCATACTTGGTCTCATATTGAGTCTCGTCTCACGAGTTTCTACTATTCCCTTTCTTGTCCAGTTTTTCTCCAGGGCGGAGATCATGGATCGTTTGGGCACTTTCTTGTATCCTTGTCTTGTCCCGTCGCCCGTCAGGTGAGGTTTAATTCTAGATATATAGAACCCTTACAACCCCTATGTGATGTTTTCGGCCAAAATATATCTATATATCTATAGTTTTCCAAACTTAAATGATTTTCAACTGATTTCATGGAACGGATTGATTGATTTATTTATTTATTGTTTTGGCGAGTAAAGCATGTTCACGTTGGGCCTCGAGGGTAGTGTATTGAGCCAACCGGGAAAGCAAGGGCTGACGGGTAACTCTTGCACTATCCTCACCATGTGGGATCACCTCTGAATCCACCAGGAGGTTTGGTGGAGGAAGAAATCCTGTGCGTGGGAGTCATATTCCCGACATACACCATGATTGGATGGTTGGGTCTTGGATGTAACACCCCAGAGCGAAGGGTGCCACATCCCCCACACTAAGGTCTAGCACGAGTAACGAAATGGAGAATCCGCACCTGTATCAAACCATAGCGAACGGCAGACACACAAAACACACACCCTCGCTAGGCGGCCTAGACCCTCAAAAACTGCGCAAATCAAAATCAGAGTAGTGGAAGTAGAGATCAAACAAGCAAAAATCCCAAGATCACATATATACATATCCAAAAAGGAGAGTCAAGTAACAAGTTAGCTGAACTAGATCATATACAAACTATACAATGCGCACCGAGGCCAAAATTAATAACATAAGTATCCAATAATACATAATCCGAAAAGTGCAGAAATAAAACCACTACGATGCATGACGACTCAAGCTACACGACAAGTAAGACCCAATCGACACTTGCCGCCTAGCTTGACTCGGAAGTACCTGTAACTCAAAAGAAGGGGAAAAAAGGAAACAACAACGAGGGTTAGTCCTAATGACTAGTGAGGGGGGTTAACTCACACACCCGATATACATATAGAGCAAAGCAATTAATCAAATCGAAAAGATCCATGGACCGAGAATGGTTTTTGCAAGCCAAAGTGTTTCCCGTGATATATATAAATATATAGAGGAAAAAGAGGGCCGAAGGCCAAATCTCAAGTTTTAGGTATTTAAAAGTCCACTCTCGTTCCTTAGATCATACAAACTTAACCAACTCGGCGAGTACGAGTCACACTTCCCAACTTCCATATACGAAGGAACATATCAAAACAAAATGAAAATCATAATCCATCCTCACACCGGGTGATAGAAGGGTTGACGGCCCTAACTATCCATATACACACGAGACAAGGTTTAATCATGACCTTGAAACCTTCGACGGTTATCTGCGTCGGCTCAAGAGAAACACCCTTCCTCGATCCTCCCAAGGTTGGATGAGACTCTCAAATGGAGGTGTTGCTGCAAGAGCTTGGCGACCCCTCGGCCGTCCCAAGATTACCATACCACACTTCGGGGCCCAAACTTATCACAAAGATCACACGCATAACATAAAGCTTATATTTCAAAGCCACATCTCGCTTATACACACACACTTGCACAAAGCTAAAGTTTTCCAAACAAAAGCAAAATAGCTTATATACTTATATAAAACGTTTTCAAAATCTTATAACAAACGAGGAAGCCCTCAACATACGTATCATACACTTATTTAACATATATTATACATAATCGCATGCGAGGCTTCAAATCAAGTAGGGTTATAGGTCAAATAGCTAAAAGAACAAAACCTCACCTTATCAACGTGCGTAGTGGAGACAAAAGTGAAAATCGGACACTAAGGAGCAAGCTCGTCCACAACGGGAAGGTCCTCTGAACAAAACAAACAACAAGGGACACACTTAGACTTAATATGAGCCACATTGATGCTCGGTAAATGCATATGTATGCTTATGATGCAAATGATATGAAATGAATCCACATTAGGTCATTTAAGAGCATTCAACGCATCTTAAACGAGCCAAGAAAGGCCAACGAAAAGCAACAAAATGGACACGGGCTAAAGTATATAAGCTATTTTGCTTTTGTTTTACATAATATAAAACGTTTTGTTTTACATAATATACTTATATACTTATATAAAACGTTTTGTAGCTCCATAAAACAAATCACAAATTCACAACATGAGGCTTAACACATAATATAACAAGTTAATCAAACATACAAGTCATAAACGAGCCAAGAAAGGCCAACGAAAAGCAACAAAATGGCGAAAGAAACCTCCCCGGGCGCCACCATGATGGACACGGCCGTGTCCACAATACAAAGGGAATGGACGAGGCCGTGTCCAATTTAATTAAATTCAGGGGGCATAAGTCGAACCCTCAACACGGCCGTGTCCATTTCCTCTTGTTTCATGATACAGCCGTGTCATGAATTCGGCCCCGAAAAAAAACGCAGCAGCTTCGGTTTTTGAAGAGCAAAACAGGGCATATCGGTTTCAAGCCTTAGGGAGTCTCTTAGGCCATCAAAAGCACATACAACATGCATGAAATTAACACCAATTCATCAAATAATCATGCCATAACAAGAAGCAACAAGTTCAGCTCCAAAAATGCACGAAAACAAGGCAAGAAAGGAGGGGAAATCATCAAGCTATATCATCCAATTCTCAAGAGTTCATTAATGGCCAATCACTTATATCTCAACTACCATGTAAAATCATGCAATAAATACTTAGAATCATGTTCCAAGAGCAACATATCATCATCATGGCTCAAGAAATTCAAGAATGGAAGCAAGAATCATCAAATTCACCCAATTTCTACTATTCAACAACCTAGCCATATCTCTTCAATCCACCATGGAAATAAACTCAAAAGCAAATAAAAGAAAGAATAAAGCATGTAGATTACCAATATAAACTTACCTTTCAAATTTGAGAAGATATGGATGTGATTGGAGCTCAAAATCACCAAAAATAGACAAAGGGTTTCTTTCTTCTCTTCCTTCTCTTCTTGGAGCTGATCGTGGTTTGATGTGAGAGAGGAATGGCTCCATTTCCTTGGGGTTAAGGGGCTGAGGTGAGTGTTAACTCAAGCTACAAGTCAAGGTTTAGGTTGGGTTAAGTTTAGGAGGGGTCCACAAGATATGGTTAGGTCAAAAGATGTCTCTTAGGCGTAAAGGGCTTGTTTCGGTTGAATTTTGAGGGTCTTAATGAACTTAGAAAAATATGAGGTTTGTCCCATTGAACCTAAATCGTCGAAATGAGTTCAACAGAGGTGACAGAATTCGAATCCGAATTCCCGAGCCCGAGATACGCGACCCGGAACCCAAGGTGCGCTAAGTGCCCTTTAGCCTCCTTTGGGTCCCGTCTCCAAAATGAACCAAAAAGGTAAACAAAACAAATACCAAAACATAAAATGAGCACATATACGAGTCCATAAATCACATAATTAGCACATATCAAGAATTCACAAATATCAAAATTAAATTCGGATACAAGAAGGGCAAAATACGAAACAAGAAAGTTAAACGTTCTAAATTATCAAACTCGTATCAAGGCAATTAAGTTCAAAAAAATTCAAATACTCATGTTAGCATTTAAATATCATATAATCACATAAGAGAAATAATTAAATCGCGCACATATTAGATTACCTGAAAGTCCGATCAGTCGGGATGTTACATTGCAAGCCCACCATCACCCGGAGGAAAAAGGGTCCATGAAACTACTAATTGATCGCACGTAATTACTTGCATGATAACCTAATAAATTGAAACAGTCATGACTGTACACTTTTGGAGAAAGGTTGGAGAATTTCCCTCACTCGTCGGGCCACGTATTGAATTGATCTTGATTGAATTATTAATTGATTAGTTGTAATCTCGGGCGAGTTCTACTTTATTATTGAACTTATATTGCCTTCTTTTATGTAACGCCCTGGTTTTTCCATTCAATCATTATGTGTTAATTTATAAATTTCATGACATTAGATTCTTAATAATTCCATGAAATTATATGAATTAATTGTTACTGTGAATATTTTCTCATATATGACCCTAATTGCTCAATTATCTTAATATGTAGATTTAATTGCATAATTTGAATGTTTTGCTTCCTATGTATATCATAACTTGTTATGGAAGATGGTTGTATATATTGAAATGCTCGACCCGAATATGATAATGAATGTATAGTACTTTGCTTCCGCTTTATTGTTATGCATGGTTGTATTTAATTGAGGGTTAGTCCCGCCTAGCTAGTGAGTCAATTTTTTTTTATTGTCTGTCGTTCACTATAGGCTTAATTCATATATGGATTGTCCATTCCATATGTGGATTAAACTATAGTGCGGGGGATGTGGCTACCTAGCGTTCCGGGTGCTACATCCCAAGGTGGAAAAAGTTCTTTATCGTTCTTTACTCTTGTCACCCGTTCGCTATAGTCTTAGTTCATGTACGGATTTTTCCATTTCGTATGTGGATTGAGCTATAGTGCGGGGGTGTGGCATCTCGGCATTCCGGGTACTACATCTTAGGTGGTATCAGAGCCCGATTTCAAAACCGCGGTTCTAGTTTCGAGTCTAGCACGGTTCATATACATTATTGACGCATATGTATTTTATAACTAGAGCTTGGTATACTTGAAATTGTGTATATTGAATCATGGGAAATGAACTTGAAGGATAATGGTATAGACTTATATTATGCTTTTCTTTGATTGTTATGCATTGTTGTATATAATTGAGGTTAGTCCCGTCTAGCTAGTGTTTCTTTTCTCTTGTCACCCGTTCGCTATAGTCTTAGTTCATGTACGGATTTTTCCATTTCGTATGTGGACTGAGCTATAGTGCGGGGGTGTGGCATCTCGGCGTTCCGGGTGCTACATTTTATAAAACCTTACCAGAGATTATAGCTTGCATGGTAATTGTGCTTATATTTATTTAAACCCCTCACTCAGCCTTTCATAGACTGACACCTCACATTTTCAGGTTTGCAGGGTGCATGCTAGGCGGGATTGAGTAGGTCTTTTACTTTGGGTCTAGCACTTGTCCTTCTCACTTTCATATATTTATTGATGCATATCTATTGCTTATGAATTGTTTTGGGTATCTATGTATGAAGTATGATTAATATTTGATAATTTTGGGAAATTGTATAGATGTAAATGATGGAAAGGATTATGTAATGAAATGAACGTAGACTACTATGCTTCCGTTTTATTGTTATGCATGTTGGTAATTAATTGAGGGTTCATCCCTTCTAGCTAGAGTGCTGTTTTTTTTTTTATTATCTCCCGTTCGCTGTAGGCTTGATTCATGTATGGATCGTCCATTCCATATGTGGATTGGAAACTATAGTGCGGGGGATGTGGCTACCTCGCGTTCCGGGTGCTACATAAATATTCTTTTTTTCCTACTGTAACGTGTTACCTATTTTTTTATTTCTTCTCTGTTCCTTCTAGTGTACACTTATTGTTGATAATCCATGTTTCTAGTATTTTATTTTCTTGTTATTGTGCTGCTTGATTACCCTCTTTTTCAGCTACTAATATTCTTTACATTCCCACTCTATTTGCTACACTGAAATCACATTTTTTTATTTCCGTAGTGAGGTTCTGGGCTCTCAACTAAGAACATGCACATCTAATCATTGGCACTATTTTGTTGATTCGTAATTGTAGTTTTCTTCCTTAGTTAGATTTCTACTAAACTGCTATATATGTATAATTATATTTTTTGTTGTTTGTATATATACCTACGATATCAATATTTCAAAGTTCAAATGTGGATTGATGTATGATTGGTAATATGCCAATCAATCCGGACTCAATTTGCACCTGTACTTGTGGTATAGAAGATTTGGCAACAATTTACATGGACCTTTGTTATAGTCTTGATAATCTATTGATTATGTTTTGATTCCAGGTTCCCTTGAGAATTTTTAGCATTTCTGAAAGTGAATGAATCTGAGCTTCTTTTCCTTGTTGA
Organism: Lantana camara; assembly: GCA_037501455.1. Classification (NCBI taxonomy): domain Eukaryota; kingdom Viridiplantae; phylum Streptophyta; class Magnoliopsida; order Lamiales; family Verbenaceae; genus Lantana; species Lantana camara. The sequence goes on from CM074859.1 coordinate 47,268,618, forward strand.
GGCTTCAAGCAATAAGCTACATTTTCTCTATTCATGAAGGAATCTATCTGTAACCCCGGACACCAAAGTGCAAAGGAATGGCTGAAATTTCTTCTCAAGCGAAATTTTTAGATATCTCAATGATTTTCTTAGGTAAGTGCTTTTCGTGGGTATAAGTATTGCTCTTTTGATAATTTTGAAACTTCCCTGTCCTTCAATCATAAAATTTTCAATAACTTTTACCCAAATTTTAGTAATAATTGAATGATAAAATAACAATAATAGTTGGAACAATAACAAAGATCGTTTGAAACACACGCGCGCACATTTGATGCAAGGTGGAATAGTAAAGTACTTAAGAAACATATATAAGAGTGTTCGCAAACTCTAAAAATAAGCACTTATGAGATAAGTGCTTATTTTCAGCAGTTTTGGAGTGTTTGGAAAACCAACTTCTGTTTTAAGTAGAAATAGACTAGAATCCATGAGCAGCTTAGGACATGCTTTTGGATTCTGCTTATAGATTATACGGTTTTGTGCATTTATTTAAAATTATGTTTTGACAATAATATCTTTACTAAAATATTAGTATTCCTAAATTAACCTTTTAGATAATACAATTCTCGAGTTCAGATGTTTGTTACATCTTAAAATTTATAAATAAAGGTATATATAGAATAATTCTATGGTTGTTTAATTATGAATAATCTTATATAAAATTATAATAGTTTATAATAATTTATATTTCATATAATACTTAAATCATATTATACCACTAAAAAATGTTTCAAAGTATTTCAGGGTAAATTAGTAACTTTATAAAAGTTAAAAGTAATTATCTACTTTTCTATGTTTGATTAATTATGAATAATCTTATACAAAATTATAATAGTTTATAATAATTTATATTTAATATAATACTTAAATCATATTATACCACTCAAAAATGTTTCATAGTATTTCAGGGTAAATTAGTAACTTTATAAAAGTCAAAAGTAATTATCTACTTTTCTCTACAAATTATTTTTCTACTTATCACTTTTTTTCCGAACACTCATTGTTTTTACAGCTTCCTCACTTTTGCTTTTTCTTTTTATGGAGTAGAGTTTGCAAACACTCCCATAATATACTTAATTTTTAAGTCCGAGTAAGGTAGACATATTCATGATAAATTAACTGAACATGGTCCGAGGGCTTTTGTTTCGAGAATTCTCTCCCGGATCTTCTAATTGGCTCAACTTTAGGGGCTCAAGTTTTTTCAACAAATACAAATCATAATCCAATATGTTAAAGAGTTCTAATTTGTGAAAAGAATTAGAATAAATTACTATTAGCATTTGAGTAAAATACGTTTCAAATTGTATCTATATCAACTTAGATACCTGATACAAATGGCTGGAATTAGCATCTAGTTAAAGATATGTTTTAATCCTATCTTCAACAAACTTAGATACTATTATTGTGCATATGGTAGGAATAACTGGAATTAGCCCGAAATTAAAGCCAAGATACTAAAATCCCAATTTCAACTGATTGAAACAATTATTTAGAAAACTAAAACAAATTAAAAACCCTCTTATTATTCTTTTTCTTCAGGATCACCCTGGCTTTTCCTCGTCACCACTCACTCATAATAAACAGAGCACTTGCAAATATTTTAGAAAATTTAAAAAAAAAAGGAAAAAGAGGAGAAAAAGAGAGTAAGACCTTGAATATCTTACCTATCAAGAGCAAGACAATGAAGAGAAGACACGAAGAGCAGCGGCACTGCTTCCAAATCTGAGAGCAAATCTTTTAGAAAATTAAAAAAAAAGAGGAAGAAGAGAGCAAGACCTTGAATATCTTACCTATTATCAAGAGCAAGACAGTGAAGAGAAGACACGATGAAGAGCAGCGGGCCTGCTTCCAAATCTGAGAGCAAATCTTTTAGAAAATTAAAAAAAAAAAAAAGAAAAAAAAAAGGAGAAGAAGAGAGCAAGACAATATCTTACCTGTTATCAAGAGTAAGATAGTGAAGAGCAGCGCAACACGGTGAAGAGCAGCGGCTACACGGTGAAGACATGATGAAGAGCAGCGGCGCTGGTTCCAAATCTGAAAAATGGAAATGAGGAAATTGTATATCAGGGTTAGGGTTTTTGATTTTATAGTATCCATTTCATGCTGGTCGGGTCGAGTGGGTTGGGTGGGTTTCGGGTTGTAAGGTCACCCGAGTAGGGATGGCAACGAGCCAAGCCGAGCCGAGCCTTGGCATTTTTTCAAGGTTTGGGCTCGGGCTCGCACTAAAAATATGGGTATCGAACCAGGTTCGCGAGCCAACGAGCCAAGATTCCCTGGCTCGGGCTTGGCTCGAACATTGGCTCAGGATGGCTCGGCTCGGCTCGGCTCGCGAGCCAGGGCATACACATTCATTCATTCATTCCAAAAATTTCAGAATCCCAGAAACACAAAACTGAAACATACCATTCCTTTGCAATTTTAGATTGAAAATTTCAAATTACAAACTTCAAATATAAAAACCAAACTTGCAAAAATCCATCACATTAGCCGATGAATATTTATCCAACAAACTGAATTAAGTAAAAATCAGATATGGTGATAGACCTGCAAAATCAAACAAAAAAACTATAAAATCTGTAAATCCAATTTAGGGAAAAAAAATGAAATCCAACAAATCTAAAATTCATAGACTAAAATTATTTCTCAATCTAATAATAATATTGCACAAAAAATAAAAAAGAAAATGAAATATACCTGTAAAGGATTAAGGGTGGCGTGCGGTGTGGTGGTGGAGCTGCTTTGGGCCAGAAATCACAGAAATCTATTGTGGCGGCGTGGGATATGCTGAGAGGGGAATGGGTGTACCGTGGGGTGTAATGGGCCGGTGGTGTTCGGCGGTGGGGCGAGAGATGCTGTGCGGCGGTGGGGCGTGCAGCGGTTGCTGCTGACCTGCGAAGCTGCATACGAGATTGATAGAGCGTGAGGTTGAGGGTGAGAATGAGAGGCTAGAGTGGGGATTGAGAGAGAGAGATTAAGATCTGAAAAGGAAGAGAGATTGGGATCTAAAAAGATGTGAAGGTGGACGGCGCTATGAATGCTGCTGCAACTGCTCTTTCTCATATTTTATTTCTCAAAATGTTTAGGGTTTGAGACTTTGAGTTAATTAATATAGTTTTAAGTTTTCAAAACTAATATTATATAAAACTGAAAATATAAAATGTATATTATATATATATATATATATTATATTTAAATTTTTTTTAAAAATTTCCATGGTTCGTGAGCCAACGAACAATAAGTTCCTGGCTCAGGCTTGGCTCGCTAGACACGAACCCGAGCGCGAACTTCTGCCAAGCAGGCTCGCAAGGCTCGCGAGCCAGCTCGGCTCATTGTCATCCCTACACTCGAGATATTTTCCGGGTCAACGCCATAACCCACCCAAAATTTCTCTCATCTTCGGGGTCAATTTTGGGTCCGACCCGATTTCGACCGGACCCGAAAACCCCAGACCCTAACCTGATATTTAGTCGGGTGGGTCGGATCGGGTTGCATTTTGACACCCCTAGGTTTAAGATGCAAACTTTTATATGAATGGATTGGAGGGCCATTGTGGCACCCCGACCCGAGGCCTCCATATACCCACAGGCCCAGGCGTCAAGTGATACCAGTCACTCTTTGAAACCTGTGTAAACACTAATACAAAAGTTATGTCTAATTTACAAGTATTTAATACTAAGGATATTCAAAGATAACACACTTATATAGGACACTCTTGTCTAATTTTAAAAGTATAATATCACTATTCGGTACTCCAGATCGGCTAGCTCATCTCAGCTAGCATATTCTCACCTAAGATTTAGTCGCTAGTTTATCCAAACCAGTCTATGGGCACTATGCATAAAGTCCCTCTTAGCACACTTTCCATTTCCAGGTAGCATCCTCTATTTATACATTCTGGAGAACAAAACGAAACATAGGGAAATATAGGGTGAGTCAAATGACTCAATGGGAATTATCACAATAATTAAGAACAGAAAGATAGCAAAGCAAATCAGAAGAATAACGGTAACAATGATAACAAAAATAAAGAATATGATAAATAGATAATGTTCACTGAGGGTCAAGTGTTATAGGTTCCGCCTTGTATCGCCTTTCCAGATGATCAGTCCAGGTAATAGTCAGTGGGCAGTGGCTTTGATACCCCGTTTCTCCGGCAAGCCAGGTATGAGGTCACGTGAGAGTTTAATTCATTATTTGTGTGTTTTACGTGACATCACATGTTTACGTCTCAACGTGTAGCTCTATTTTAATTACGTGCGCCTTAGAATTTATTTAAATTGCTTCGGACTCAATTGTCTAATATTTGCTCGTTAAGGACCTAATTATAATTAGGGTATTTTGGGGCCGTTTGTGGCTACCTTGAGTTCGGGATTCAAATTCGAATTCCAACCTTAACATTGAGTTCGTTTTGATAATTCGGATTCAATGAATTAACCTTTTAAACTTTTAAAGCCATTTGATCACCCTACCTGTAGCTCCCGGAACGCCGAAATGCCACACCCCCGCACTATAGCTCAGTCCACATACGAAATGGATAATCCGTATATGAACCAAAACTATAGCGAACGGGTGACAAAAGAAAATAAATCTCTAGCTAGGCAGGACTAACCCTCAATTATATACAACATGCATAACCATCAAAGAAAAACATAATATAAGTCTACACCATCATCTTTGAAGTTCATTCCCATGATTCAATATACACTATTTCAAGTATACCAAGTTTTAGTTATAAAATACATAAGCATCAATAATATACATGAACCGTGCTAGACTCGAAATAAAGACCACTTGACTTAACTCGACTCTCGCCTAGCGCCAACCCTTGAAAACCTAAAAAGTGTGAGGGGTCAGTCTATGAAAGACTGAGCAAGGGGCTTATAAATTAATATTAGCGCAATTACCATGCAGGTCATAGTCTCGGGTAAGGTTTTATAAAAAGGGAAGCAATATAAGTTCTAGAATAGAATATTTAGAACTCGCCCGAGATTACAACTATCAGATTAGACACTATAATCAATTTCAATCAGTCAATCAGTGGCCCGGTGAGTGAGGGTAATTCACCAACCTTACTCCAACAGTGTACAATCATTCAGTTATTAAGTGATTAGGTGATCAAGCAATCAATTTACAGTGCACAAGTAGCAGTTTCATGACCCTTTTTCCCTCCAATGACGGGAAGGTTGCTAGCCTTCAACCATCCACGCACTGTGTACATTAGGAGCATGACTCCCACGTACGGGATTTCTTCCTCCACCAAACCTCCTGGTGGATTCAAAGGTGATCCCAAAACACTGAGGATAGTGCAAGATTTACCCGTCAGCCATTGCTTCCTCGGTTGGCTCAATACACTACCCTCGGGCCCAAGTGAACACTACATGCTTACTCGCCAAAATATGATCAATCACGATAACACGATTATTCAATAGATCACGAAATCATTTGCAATCATGAGAGGTTTTGAGAAAGATATTTAAATAAATATGTATATTTACATTTTGGCCAAAAACATCACATAAGGGTTGTACAGGTTCTATATATCTAATAATTAAACCTCACCTGTGCCGGTAATACAACAAGGATACACCCTACGGAGCGAGCTCCTCATCACCGGGACAGTGATCTGTGTAACAAGGACAAGTGTACATAAGACTTGACTCGTATGAACCATTTAAGACGAACGACAAAGTCATGCGATGTCAATCATGCATTTACAATTAAGGAATATCAAATAAGAGCATAATTATCAATTAAGTAAGCATATAATTCATATAAGTCACATACGGGAGCCAAGGAAGTGAAAGGAATGCAATAAGAAGGGTTTTGGTGAAGTTTGGCAAAAATGGACAATTTTGGAAAATGCACACCCTTTAGATAACCCGGAATAACTTGAGTTCTAGAAGTTAGAATTTAGTTTTGTTTAATGGATATGAAACAAGACACATAGACCTTTCCAACGGTATATGGCACGTTTTCTAGTTCAAAGCGAGGTGAAAATGGCGTAGGTCCGAAGTTGGACAAAATGCAGATTCTAAAGGGGTCGCGCCCCTTCATAAAATGGTCGCGGCTATTTTCCCGAATTTTTCATGTAATTTTCCAAAATTCGAAAGTTGGCCAAAATGGGGTTGTGGGAGCGACCAATTTTACACATAAATCAGGTCGCGGACGCGACCTAGTACGCAGCAGCAGCAGCAAAACAGGGGAAAACAGGGGATTTCATTCCAAAACACCACAAAACATCATCTAAGGCGAAGTCAATCCATAACAATTAATTCAAACACATCAAATACACACTATACTACAAGCATACACCAAACAAACCATGAAATATGCATCAACCTTCAAGGAATCATCAATTAAAACCCATATAATATCATGTTATTAACTTCTCATTTAAACCAAGAATTCATGCAAGCCTTGAAGATTAAAGACCATGATCAAGTTTCTAATCATTTGTACACAAGTTATCACATAATACTCATCAAGCCCTACACATATAACATTCAAGAGTTCAAAGCAATTTATCCATTTATACCTTGAATGAAAGAAGATGGAATGAAATGATGAGATGAGTATGATGCCTCCACTTATGCAATTTATCTTCCTTGAATTTAGCTTGATAAATGATGAAATCCTTCCCTTCCCTTCTCTTGGTGATTTGATCGATATTGTGTGTGTGTGTGTGTGTGTATCTTGTATGAAAGGGATGAATGAAATGTGGGAGAGATATGATATGTATAAGATATAATATATATCTTCCACTATAATGCATGAGTCACCATATTTTGTTATTTAGTCCCTCATTTATGTGAATGGATGCAAACAAGTATTGTCTCATGGAAAATGTTCAATTAACTCCAAATCATATTATGCAATTAAATCCACATATTAAGAAAATTGAGCAATTAGGGTCATATATGAGAAAATATCCACATTACCAATTACTTCATATAATTGCATGAATATATAGTGCATATAATATTAGGAAGATTAATATAATAACACATAACACATGAATGGAAAAATCGGGGCGTTACACTACCGTTTTAAAATCCGATCCAAATGGATTGGATACCGTTTGACCCTACCCGTATAGTCCGACCCATTTAACTCAGCCCTAAAGAGGGCCGAGTCTTCATCTCTCTCCCTCATTCCCACGTACAAGCCAAGGAAGAAGAGAAGGAGAAGAATTCTTCCCCTTTTTTGCCATGAACCCTTGAGCTCGGGTTTTCTAGATCCAACCGTCCGATCAACGACCTAAGGTAAGATTTGTATTCCTCTCGTTACGTGCTTTAATTCTATATATATCTTATGACTTGAATCCTTGCCTAATTGCCTTTGTGGGGAAGATGATGAATAGTGTAAGTATATGAATATTTGATCTCTTGCTCTCATACTTGAATTAAATGCTCCAAGATTGATATATATTGTTTCTTTGAGCTTCCTTGTTGCATATTTGTAAGAATTCTTGATGTTGGTTGTATATGGCATGAAACTCCACTGTTGGAGCTTAAATGAGCTTTAATGGCAACTTTGTTACTAGCTTGATTCATGCCTTCAATTTGAGATATGTGATAGAACATTTATATATGAACTTATATGTCTTAAATTTGAGGTGATTTGGTTGGGTTTTGCTTGTGTTTTGATGACTTTTGGTTCTCTCCCGAGAAGTGCCCTGTTTTACTATGTATTTTGGCCCTGGAATGAATCCACGGTCGTGGATTTTTATGCCTCATGAAATCCACGGTCGTGGATTTGAGGCAGGGACTTGTTTTCTGTTCGACAGAGGATCCACGGTCATGGATCCTCTGCTTCTTTCTGTCTGAGTTTATTTTGTTCCGTTCACCCCTCAAACGTGCTCCGATTGACTTGAATTTTTAACCACAAAAGCCTTTTGAAGTCTAGAGTATTCTTCAATTGGAATCACCTCAATATCTTTTCTGGTTTGTGAGATCTAATAAATCCATTTTGGTGTCACTACTTCGCCGAAAATCTGCTTTCGCCCAACTTCAAGCCAACGCCATTTTCACCGTCGCTTTGAACCGTGATTCGAGCCATATACCATTTTAAAGGTATAAATGTCTAGTTTCATATCCAATAAAAAAAACCCAATTCCAACTTCTCTAACTTGAGATATTCCCCTTTTTCTTCAGCTTGCGCATTTTCGAAAATTGTCAACTTTTCCTAAACTTCACCAAAACCTTTCTTATTGCGCTCCTTTCATCCCTTTAGCTCCCGTATGTGATTTATATGAATTATATGCTTGATTAATTGATAATTATGTTATTATTTGACACTCCTTGGTCCTTACTTGCTTAAACTTGATTGTTTGAACCCGTGCTTATATATGAATTGAATTCGTTTGAGTAATTGAGCATATAAACACGATCACACCATTTCATGAAATATTTATGGTTTATTTCATATTGAATCATGCCATGACATGTTACACCACTCCATGAGCATTTGTCGGGCGTCCTACTTGGTTTCATTTTTGAGTCGTGTCTCACAAGTACACCGTGTTTCCTTTCTTGTACAGTGTTCTCCCCGGTGGAGACTTCCAAGCCCTATAGTCCTTCTCTTGGTCTTTCTTGCACTTGGAGGTGAGGTTTTTCCTTTATAAATGACCTATAACCGAAAATGCTTTATAAACTGTGTAGTGTTCACCCTGAGCCTGTTTTGCGAGATATTGATTGCCCCCAGCTCTCCTAGCGCTGGGTTAGCCGGTGTGGATTATTATTCCCGATCATGGGCCCTAGGGCTTGTGCATTGAGAGAACTGGGGAGGCATCGGGCCGACAACCACCCATTGCACGAGTCCCACATTGTTGAACTTTCCGGATATCCACCAGTAGGTGGGGTGAAAGATGGGGGTTCTGATCTGAGGGAGTCATGAACCCGAAGATCATACTGATACGCTGATGTGGGGGTTAGCTACCAGCCACATTGCACCCGGAGAAAGGAGGTTAATTTGTACTTGTTTTCTCGCCTGATAATTATTAAACTATTGATCCTGCTTGTCAGACTGTTTAATTGCTCCTGTTCCTGTCATGTCATAACTGAGAAGGGGATCCAAGATGGATTAAATACATGTTCTCGCCAGGTTCCCTAAAATGTAATTACATAGATATTTGTAACCTCTAGCATGCCCCGGTCCCTGTGCAGCAGCTGGAGTTCGTTGAGGGTTAATGTAAAATGGGCATCAACAGAGGGCGTACGGTTATCGACACACGCACTGTATGTCCTGATTACCTGACTGTATGACTTGACGTAATTCCACCCGTACATGTTAATTGAATCCTGCTTCTTATTCCCTGTTTTATTAACGAATCACGTATAGTGGAATTTCGCCTGCCTGACTACCTGTTTATATATATACGCATGTGTTAACCCCTTCACTCAGTTAGTTGGCTGACCCCTCCCTCTCATTGTTTTTAGTGTCTGTCTTGCAGGTTTTGTGGTCGTTAGGTGGGAGTCTTTTGAAGTCTTTATTCGAGTCTTAGCTCGTCCACCCTACATTGTACCCTGCTTTCAATTCCTGCATTGAATTGGGCCTTGTAGGCCATATTGTATCTTTATTGCTTTATTGAACTCGGGATAGGATTCTAGGGCCCTAGTTGAACCCGTTTTTTATTTTTGTATTAATATGAGATTCGGGACAGGTTAGGACAGGTGCTCCTGTTTTAGTTGAACCCGTATTTACATTCCTGTTGTTATATTGAATATGTTTGCATGATTGCCTTGCTTCCGCATTCTTTGTTTTGTTGAATTAATTGGTAAAGGGTCTAGTCCCGCCTAACAGGTTGGTCTTATTCTGTCTCCGTTCGCCGTGAGCTTGGTTCATGTATGGATTTCCATTTCATGGATGGATTGGACTCACGGTGCGGGGGATGTGGTGCCCTCTGTTTAGGGTGTCACAGTGGCAGTACAGAGACCAGCGATGCACACATAGTCATTAGAAGGGCGCGACCCAAGGAATTAACGAACTTTGGGGTTCCTGCAGTCGTTAGTCTCCTCAATATCAGTTTATAGAAATCGGTTACAGAATCAGGTTTAGGTAGGCATAGGGTAGGCTTACAAAGCAGTTCAAAAAATGGCTATCAATCAGAGGCTCAAAACACAAGGTAGTGAATATGCAGTAGACAGTACAATAACAGTTTTGTAACAGATTAATAAATAGTTTAGAAGACAATTCAAAAAATAGATCAGTAACAATTCAGAAGGTAATTCAGAATAGTTGAAGGAGTAGTGCAAAAGATAAGCCAAGGAACGGTCCAAGAATAATAAATGCAGATAGAACAATAGAAGCAGATAGAACGAATAGAAGCACATAGAATAAAAGAAGCAAAACAAAAAGAAAGTAGGGTACGAGGGTTGTGTTTTGTCTCCAGCAAGAAGGGGTTATTCCCACCTTTCCGCCAGGGTTGTTGCATTTCCTTGTTTGCTTGTTGTTGCTTTAAGTTACCTAACAAGAGTAATGTAATTGGCTAAGCTTATATTTTATTATTCGTTATTAACAGTTTCTAAGTTATCGACATCTATGACACACCGACATCAGTTAGTTAATCTTAGGGTAGCTAATAATAAGTTTGACAATTAATAACTTAATCTTAACACAGTTAATAAGAAACTATATAGAATTATCGTTATAGGTTATTAACAATTATACAAATCCCGATATATATTTAATCAGTGTTATTGTATATCAGAAACAATTTTAATATCCAATATACTTCCAATTTATGGATGTCCAGACTAAAATCAAAGTAAGGGTCAAAATAAATTTCAAGTATGTGTTATTACTAACAACTATATAAATTTCGATAAATATTTAAAATGTATTATCAAATATCAGATTATTCGCGAAATAACTTGAATTATCCAATACAATCCAATATGTAAGGCCCACGTCAAAGTCAAGGTTATAATAAATTTTCAAGTCCAAGTCCAAGGTTGTGTTATTATGCTGTTGTCAAGTTCTATAATTCCAAGGCCTTCTCATTTGCTGCTTCTCTCTATTGTTATGACGAGGCCCAGAATGCCTTTAATTTGGCAATCGAGCAGTTAATTCACCTGGGCCTTACTGGCACTTCCTCGCGAGGGAGGGAGGATAAGGGACTCGCCCTTGATGAACACTGCCGAGAGCCTACGGAAGGCGTAGAGGACCCCGAAGGCCAGCATTAGCGAGCCGGAGTATGATTTCATAGTCAAGCTTGCCCAAGATGCGTACATGGCCGCTCATCCTCCATCAGAAATGGCCCTCGTAAACGCTCAAAACGAGGGGACCAATGATGCTGCCACCACCCCACAAGACCAGCCTACCGCCTCGGTTAATGAAAGTACCCCTATTCCAACGGTTGAGAATGCCGAGCCACCAATCCTGCAACCTCCCGTCGCTCAAGATTCAAATGTGCCCGTCCTTCCAGCATAAGAGCCCAATGTGCCCGCTCAACATGAAGTAGTGAATTTGGAGGAAGATGTTGCTCCTGCTGCTTGAAGTTCCCTTTGCAATAGTATCATTTCCTTTGTAATTTCATGCTACTTTCTGATAAATTGTCCAGGCCGAAGAGCTTTAATGTTTTGTAATCTTCAAGCCTTCAGTAATGAAAACTCCCTTTCGTTTGCATACTTTGCCATGATTCTTTAATTTTTGCTAATTTTTATCAAAGTCTTGCAATAATAAGACCCTGAGTAATAAGCCAGATGAAAGGTATAAAACTTGAAAATTTGGCTAAGTCTTTTGATAAATACGAGGGTCTTATCTTGAAATACCCTCGTTCAAGACTTGTGAAAATTTGTTTAAGCATTATGGCGAGTTTGTGCTGAGTCTTGGATGAGCGCGAGGGTTCTGCTACGAGGGTACCCTGGTCAAAGACTTGTAGAAATATGTTAAAAAATTTCCTTGGTTGCCTTATTGCATGCTAGACAGACGCCCTTGTAGAGGTGACGGTCGCGCTCTAAAGGTTCCTTTGCCTAGTCTTTGTGGAAACTTGTCAAAAAGTTTCTTAGTTATTCCACGAGTATGTGGGTCACCGGTCGAGGGTGCCCATCACCTGGTTCTTTCCTTCAGAAACTTATATAAAAGTTTCTTCTTATTAGGGGATGAGATTAATCCCTCGCTTTAGAAACCTTCGATCATTGGAACCCCCATCGCGAGCTCTCTGGCCACCTTTTGAAGTTGGCCCATGGTACGCTAGGAGCCCTTTTCTCGAGTGCCAGGTGCTCCGCTAGAGGTGACCTTGGGCTAATTAGGGTAATCCTGTGTGCATATCAGCCACTTGAGAATTCTCCCCAGAGCTCGTAGTGGTACGAGCGTGACCAGGAAGGGATAATTTAATGGGCTTCAATGAGTATGAAGATATCATTCTCCATAAGTACAGATAGATAAATCTACTTTGAAGAAAGTCCATTAAAATTTACCTTAAATAATACACGGGACCCGAGAGTGGGTTTTCTTACAAAGACATTTGGAATAGAGTCAAACATAAAATCGCCTGAGATTGCATGCATTCCAAGGGCGCGGGAGTCGTTCGCCTGGTAAGGTTTCGAGCGTTTAGGTGTTATTGGCCCTGACTTGTATAACGTTGAAGGGTTCTTCCCAATTTAGATCCAATTTTCCCACATGCTTGGATACTTCCACTTTCTTCAAGACTAAGTCCCCCATTTGGAATGTTCTTTCCTTGACACGCTTGTTGTACTGTTGAGCCACGGATGCTTTGTACTTGTGCATTTTTGCCCATACATCATCTCTTCTTCCTTCTAATAGATCCAACTCAAGGGCTCTATTACCCTCGTTGGATTCAGGCTCGAAATAAGTGATTCGGGCAGATTCTTGCACAATCTCCGCAGGTATCATGGCTTCTGATCCATAAAGGAGAGCGAAAGGAGTTTCTCCTGTAGCCGCTCGGGGAGTCGTACGGTAGGCCCATAATGCTCCTTGCAACTCCTCATCCCACTCACTTTTCTTAATTTCTAGCATGGTCTTCAAATGTTGGAGAATGGTTCTGTTGGTTACTTCGGCTTGACCGTTGGCTTGAGGGTGAGACGCCACGTCGGATCGAGTTTGACCCCGTCTCGTTGCACGCTGATCCCAAGTGGTACCATGTCAATCCCGGAGCCAAGTCTCCAACGGGACGATCCTGGCTCAAGGCCCCGTATGTCGATCCGACCCGATACACCACATCGATCCTGGAGCCGGGTCTCCTTTGCGATCCCGGAGTCGGGTCTCCATGTCGGTCCCATGGCCGAGTCTCCCTATCGACTTCGTAGTCCGGCCTCCGTGTCGATCTGGGTCAATGTCGATCCCTTTTATGGACTAGAGAACGGGACCAAAGCCCAAGTATTGGATGCCTACCGGGTCGAAACAACCCCAAACCCGGGTCGACGTCGACCCCCATTCCGGGTCTACACATCCCCATCTCTCTCAATCTATGGGGCTTCAGTCGTGAGCCCCACGACCCGACCCCTCGAGTCGACCCCTTACATCACCCGGCATCAAGTTACCATAAAGCATCTTTGTCGGGACACGTGTAGCTCCCTTATTCCCCACGACTAGACGCGCTACAGTGCATTTAATGCTCGCGGTACGTGTCTACGCTAAAAAGGGAAAGAAGGTACATTCGACCTCAAGTCACCTGCTCAGGCGTTCGACAAACGGATCAACCGCCTGCAGGGCAATTAATGCATGACAGTGGTAAACGCACTACTGTGTTAATTGCTTAGGACTATAAATACCCATGTCTTGAACAGTGTTTGTAAGCTTTTATGAGCATTTATTTCGCATTCTCTTGTATTTATTTCTCTCACTAAAAACCCTGTACTGACTTGAGCATCGGAGTGGCAAACTTGGGTCCAACCCTAAGGCCCCAATTTGGCCTTTGAGCTCACGTGTGTTTGAGTGTTTTCAGATCTATTAAAGACCCCACGTATACAAATTCTTGACTGATCGACCTGAAATTGCCAGCTGGACCCCCAAACTCAGCAAAACCAATTTTGAGTCGGATAATTATGATATTAGCTTTTATTTTTAATTAAATTCGATATTGTTAAAACTTAGATTTAATTTTAATTAAATATTATATTAATGAACTATTATAATTATAGTATAAATATAGTTGTACGTTATATTATTATAGTGTGTTAAAATTTTGATGTTATTTTTTAATTCTCATTAAAATGTATGGTTATTAATTACTTTATAATTTTTATAATTAATATTATATTGTTGAATAAATATGTATATAAATGCTTAATTATTTTCAATTTTAATTAAATGCAATGTTTAATTATTTTAAATAAATACAATGTTATATATATATAAGAAATATTTAAATATTATAAATACTAATTATTTTCAATTTTTTATTTTACATATTTTTAACTGAATGCAATATTGAATATTATTTTATTAATTATATTATTATGTATAATGTTTTTATTTTTTTATTTTATAATTTTAAAGTAATATTTATGTTTTTAATTGTAATAATTTATTATTTATTATAAAAATAAAATGAATATCATGGTCGGTATTCTTTTAAAGTTTTCTTAAAATTTGATATGTATTTTTTAAGAAAAAATATTATAAATATATGTTTTTAAATATTAGAAAAATGAATTATTATATTAAAAATTTAATATCTGAAATCGCAAACGGTGACTAACGAAAAAGAATTGAGAGTAATATTGAATTTTTTGCACTTTGGAACTACATTTGTCAAAAAAATTAAAAGAGCGGGAAGATTTAAAAACTACTGGACAAAAAAAAAATCGACCTATTTCCTATGAGACTAAAAATGTAATTTTCTCTAATTAATTAATATATATTAAGGAGGTTCCAACGAATTTAACTATCAAAGCACACATATAGTTCATAAACTTAATTATTTTAAATTAGTTTATATATTAAATATGTCCTATAATTTCTTCCTTTCTTTTAATGAAATAATTGAATTTAAATTATATATATTTCAGGGAAGTTTTTCATTGTCTTCGAGCTAAATCCCCCATCTCCGCAACGAGTTTTACGTAGATGTATTCTTCTATATATAATAATTTAAAATTTTTGAAACTATTATTTAGATATAGTAATTTAAAACTTTTGAAACTATCGACCTATAAGAGATAAAAAATAAAAAAATAATAAAAAAAAAGATATACCGATTAAATTTTATTTTACCACCTAAACAAATACATAATTTTTAGTAAATATAATATAAAATTTCATTAAAAAGAATTAAAGATTTTCATAGAATATGATTTTTATTAATCTAATCCCAATTAAAATATGTTTTAGCACATATATAAATCAATATTATCCATACAAATAGTTTAATTATTAGTTAAAATAAATAAAGAAATAATAATAATAATAATAATAATAATAATAATAATAATAATAATAATAATAATAATAATAATAATAATAATAATAATAATAATAAAGAAAAATAATTCAATTAAAAGAGTGGAAAAGTGAAGCAGCCAACGTAAAAGCAAATTGGACCAAAAATTTTCCTTATCTTATAAAAATAATAAAATAATAATTTAACAAAAAAAAATATAATAATTAATTACTTTAGCAAGGTAAAAATATTATCTTAAAAAAATTATATATGAATAAAGTATAAAGTAATAAAATAATATTTATTTATTTTTAATAAATATATTTGTCCATCTCTTAGCAAGGGAATTCAACTAGTAAATACATAAGCTAACAAATTGAAGGGTCAACAAGTTGATTCAGGTTGCATAGTGAATCCTTAAATTCCTCCGACTATTAGAGAATGTATATGTTAAAAAGAAAAGGTAACATTTAGAAGCCAAAACAAAAAAAAAAAAAAAAAAAAAACATATTATTAAATATACATCTTTGCCAACACTTGCAAGTGTACCATCTGCAATAGAAACCTTATAGCTTTCAACAGAACAACTGACAGAGATGATTTCAACAATAATGTAACCAAAACTGTGAATAATTTAGAGCCTGTGGACCTGTGGTTATATGTATAAATACCAGACCATATAATGTAGATAACATTCTTAGGACAAGTTCTTTAAATCCTAAGCTAGTTGACATATTCACATGTATACTGATCTATATGGTGGAGGTCGATTGCGGCGATGACAATTGCGTCTGTTGCATGCACCGCTGTAATTCATGCTCAGTGGCTGGCCATCAATTTCCCACACCAACAGATTGGATTCGTCAAGAACACATTTGCTGATATGAACAATGATCTGACGCAGTTCATGCTTAGGGGCTGGCCTGAACAACTTCAATTCAATAAGTGGATTCGTGATCACTGATCTACTGCATATCTCTTGAGCCGATTGGACATGATTCCACCAAAAATCAGATAATGCTATTTTTAAATCATCCCAATATTCCTTATCGCGATATATTCTAAACAAACTACTACCCAAATTACTATGGTTACGAGTCCACATGTACAGGTGCACCCAATCAAGGTCGAGGATTTCCATCAAACCTTGAGCCTGAGGGATATAGTACAGAGGGATCCGTTTCCATGGCTTGACTTTCATATCACAATTACCAGGATATTAACATTTATTTTCAAGAACACCATGAGAGGACAAGTAATCGGAGCTGTGAACAATTCCATCAGGGGAAGCTGCAAGCCAATTATCTTCAGGGCTATTTTGCCGGTAAATTTGGAATTCAGGGTGAGATACAGAATTTCTTGTCATTAGTTTATATCTTTGGAGAGCCATTTCTTCACTAATGATGCTCCAACACGTAGCATCATTTTCAAGAAATGGCTCAATTGATCCAAGCTTCTCTAGCCATAACCTGACACGTCCCCGGGGCCAGAAACCAACCGCTCAAGCAAAAGTACTTGTTGTTAGTTTATTTTTTCTTAAGTGTTGCCAATCCTTGAACCGATGTTGAAGCCCCTCTGATTGATAAAAAGGATTATTTCCATTAGAAAAGAGATCTGGGGAAATACGAGATGGACTGCTGCTGCTAGTGTACCTCCTGCTGCTGCTGTAGAACAGAGAGATTATTGGCTTCAGATATCCAACAGAAGATATAGATTGTTTCAAATTCTTCTTCACTGCACAAGATAGGCATTAACAAGGAAGTAAGTATTGAACACCCAAATGACAGTTTACATCAAACACCTCCTCTAAAAACTTGAAAGAAATAACAAACATCTCCATAAATGATAACGGTGTTCTAATGTTTTCAATTTCAAGTGTACACTTCGATTTTTTTAATCGGTTAATTCGGGATTAAAATGGAAAAACAATAAATAATATCATGAGAGTTAAAAAGCTTACTCAAATGGGCAGCAGGGAGGAAACAAGTAGTGGGAGGAACAAATGGTACACCGTACATCTATTACACTATCCTATAACAACAAACATGAGAAGTGCTCTTGTATCTCGGTTATGCTTTAATGATTGGGTGTGAACTTACAGCTTCTGTACAGCCAAATAAGAAGCTCACTAAAATCTTCCACTGCAGAAATGCCCTATCTGCATATTTTTGCACAGTACCTATGTTAATAAAACAATACTTTTATGAATGTATATATACATTCAAGCTTTTTATTATCAGGGAAATACATGTTTATGATTAAGGAAGAGAACAAACAGAGGAGCTCTTTATTTACTTTTCAAGGTAAATAACTTAAAAGGTGAATCTCAAATCACAAATAGAAGAGAAACATGATTATACTAGCATGTTCAATATGAGGCTAATCTGCATAAGCATTAATAGAAACTTTACATTACTAGCCTTTTTGACTTAAAAAATGACTTAACAGTCTCAAGCTTAAATAAAAAGGGACTAAAACATGAGACTTTGATTCCCCATTCGATGTACATAAGCATACAAATCAAAAATAAAACTGATAATGACTTCCCCAAATAACTCATCTCTTCTTCTGATAATTTGACAAACCGCTCTTCCTTTTGCTCCCATCTCCGAACAATTACCTGCCAACCATATCGATATATAGGGTTAGTCTTGTATGCATGTTTTCTCATCAGAAGACTGGTACTGGTGAATATTTTCAAAAATAAAGAGAAACCGATTATCTCAGTCCATGTCAACAAACAAATCATAGGAGAAAAGGGAAAACAAGAATAATAACTCATTCTGAAAGTATCACTTGGACCAGGTTCTCCCATTGCCATGCTCTCCAAGTATGCGACCATATATATGAAGGAGGCATGATGTCACTCCAATTTCATTAAACAAGGTTTACTCGACTTGTTTCGGTAAATGGTAAAACGAAAACTAGTTCAGCAAAATATTATGATTGAATTAAAGCCAAAATTAGTAGATCTCTTTGGGCTTATTCTACACTAGAGTCTGCATAAACCACCTTGACCTTCATATTCCGAGTTATGTACAAAACGCTAAACAGCATATCACCATATAATCATCGGATTTCCAATCTTACAGAAACAAACAATAGATCTGAACATTGGATTTTTTAAGTAACAATCAACTAACACCGGAGCACCAGCCGTACTGAGAAAAGCTAAAACAAAAAATCAAAATGATACGGAATCGCAAAACCGCATCTTGGAAATCACTCAATGTTGCGACCACTGGATGCTCTTAATATTAATCTCATTCTTAAAATTATGCAGCATTCCAGACAACAAAATACAACACAAGTTCATATCCAAAAGAATATTCGTCTACGTAATCGTCAAAATCCTTCACTGAAACACAATGACACCAAAAGAACACCAATAAACCCAATGCCCAACAACATTACGAACCAATCAACATGGAGAATAAACAATGAATAACGATTCACACAACATAATGGTGGCACAAGGAACGATTCCATAAAAAACACTTTTACCAACATAATAGACTCTAAGGCCTTATTACCTCCTCGGCTGCGGTTTTAAGGTTGTGGGCCGTCACCTAATTCCCGAAATCCTGCGAATAGCACCAACCATAAAACATTCAGATGCGAACCTTAAACGCTTGTGAATTTCTAAATCTCGAAATCGAATGAAATTTACTAATCTCAACCTCTATACCTGAGATGCGCACAAAAATTTTGAGAACAATGATCTTCGGAGAGTCCCGCGCGCTGAAGCCTCGATCCCCAAAGTTGCAAGCCCTACAACCAAAATCTGAAAATGAAATCGGAAGTGTACAAAAACCGATATCAAGGGCAGTAATTGTCAACAAATATTTGTGTACAGTGACTGCCAAACCCAATGCAACTTAAAAACAACAAAAAACTGATATGACTTAGCAGACTTAATTCATGAATATTGATGAACAGTTCAGGGCCCTAGCCGGGCCGAATATTAAACTCTCTTGGCCCGGAAAGCTTATACACGATACTAAACAAAAAATTAGGCTTCCTTGCTCATATCTACACAGCCTAATAACCATACCAAACGGCTTCTTATCTAATTAGCTGGGGTATCGGTATCGCGAGGTGGTTGATTGTCGAGATCCAACGTCGCGTGGCTGGAATCCACCACCACGGAGGCGGCGGTGTTAGGGTTCCACAAATACGGAAGCGACGGTAGCGGCAACTAACAAGGATTTGCTAAACTAGGTTTTACGATAATTACCGTAACTAAATTCAATTAACATATAACTGAAACTAAACAGTAATCAACAATTGAACATGCTCAATCATTTGTAAAATAATTAAAATATAATTATTGTAATTAGTATGCTCAAGAATTTGCAGAATAATTAACAAATAATTATTGTACCGATAAGTAATTGGCATGTATATTAGATAAGCATAATCTTCAATAATAGATATGTAGATATAATATGGCAACAACGGATTTGCAGATTAATACAGAATTAACCTAAAAAATCTCATACAATCACAACAGATTTCGAGATATCATATAATTTCATACGATATATAATCTCAAATCTAGGGCATGAGATATTTAATGAACGACATGAGAACATATTTCATACAATCCCATTAGAAAATTAACACCTAATTTTGTTCGACAGTTTTGATAACAGAGGCCTAAAACGGGCAATTTAGGCTCTGATACCACTGTAGGTATACAAGTAATGGACTAACCTTTTGCGGAAGAGAATTGATTGTTGCCTTAAGCCCACTGTTATCTCGACTGTAATCTTCTCTTTAGGTGGCTACTAGAGTCTGTTGGGAAAACACGAAAGAAACGCAGCGAAAATTTAAAATTTTTTCCAACTAAGCAAGAATCAGAACTTACAATTCTTATTCCCAGATTCGTAGACATCAAGAAACTCACTTAGGTAGTAGCTTTCTTGACATGTTCTAGCCGCCCAAGAACGCTCTTCACGAGGCTTGATCCCCAAAAGCTCTTTCGAATCTTTCAAGACTCCACGATAGCAGCCCTCTAGAGAAATAGTCCACCAACCGCGACCACGATCCGAATAGGGAGGATTCTAGTTCTATATTCAGTGTTTAGGCTCCTAAGGGTTAGTGTATAATTATGGAGAAGGAGAATTTTTGTATCATCATCCCATGGGGTTCGAACCCCTGTATTTATAGGGCTAGTGTTCGAACCTCTGGTCCTCTTTGGAAGAGGATTCCAAACTCCTTTTGGAAAGGGATATCTTGGTTGGAGACTAAGTCTCATACTTTGACCAAAAATCTTCATTTTGTTCAACTTGGAAAGCAAGACTAACATCTAACTCTCTTAGATATTTTATTTTACAATAAATAACTTGAAGACTAATAATATAATTAATTCATAATTAATTATTTATTAGACTTTATTTCTCCAAAATTGAACTTTAATATTAATTCAGAATTAAATTAAAGTCCATTAAATAATTAACACATTAATTATTCAATATACGAATCACTTATTACACGTGTCATACACGTGTGACTCACACGTGTGGACCCCACCATTCATTTAATAGTTCTATCAACTCGTTTAATCGATTCAAACCTTAACCCACGTGACCGTTTAGGTTCTTAATTCGATTAGCAGTGACCCTGATTAATTAATTCCCTAATCAATTAATCAGTCCACAAATCAAACGACCATAGTCTAGCAACAGGTGTTTGACCCCTAGCTGAATAAGAATGTCTCGATTCGACAGAACCTTTAAGTCATTGATTTATGTGAAATACAATCCTCCTACATCCCATGTCTCAACCACGATCTAGGGTAAGGGAATAATCAGAACCCTAATAATCTCGATCTTAATATTAAGTGCATTTCATATCCATTTGATCTCAATCCAAGAAACTATTTTCTTGATGTCTTGATCCACTGCCTTGGCCAAGGACTCCTACATGGCATATGAATGACTTACAAAATAAGAGATCATCTTGCTCGCGCAAGTGTAGGTCCTTTATTGATTCTCATATACTTTCATGTGCCACTTGTGCAACCCCAGCATAAGCCTTGAATCAGTTGTCTAAGGCGACACCCTTTAAAGCTCACACCTAAGACTACAGAGTTAGTGTGACACCCCGACTCCGCGACCGTACAGGTATGACGTATGTGCGCAATTTAATTTATTTTAATTTCATTTTTAATTGTTGCATTTAATTGATTTATATTTTATTATTTGAAATTCTTATATGAATTATTTGAATTATATGAAATATTTGAATTATATGTCGAAATTTGCCTCAAGTGATTATGATATGAATTTTATGAATTTATGATATGTGAATTTAATTCCCGAACAAGCTAATTTTGTGAATTATGTGATTTATATGAATTAAGGACTTAATTGTGCAATTTTAATTAATATTGGACTTAATCGAAAAGTTGAATTGGACTTATTTGACACTTTTTAATAGTATTGGACTTAATTGAAAAATAACCTTTTTAATAAAAATTTGACTTATTTTAATTCGTTAAAAAATTTTGTTTTATTTTATTTATTTATTTTATTTTAATTTATTTATTAATTCTTGAATTTTGAATTTCATTATTGGAATGACATGCTCTTTTGTTGAAATGTGATGCGTTCGTGTTCGATTTGAGATCGAAATTTCGTGCCGTTTTAATATGTTGGAGTTTTATGAGTCGTGAACTTGAATATGTGCTCGTTATGTGTTTTCGGGTTTATTTGTTGGGTTTTCGGGACTCGTTTTGTTGGAGTAACCTAAAGGAGGCTAACATGTACTTAGCGCACCTTGGGTTCCGGGTAGTGTAACTTGAGCTCGGGAATTCGAATTCGAATTCCGTCACCTCCGCTGAACTCGTTTCGACGATTCGAGTGCAATGGATCAGGCCTTGTAATTTTTCGACCTCATTTGATACACCGAAATCAGCCCGTAACTTCGTCTCGCGCTCATATGACCACCTTTCACCATTTTGCACATAAGTCCCTCAATTCTTGGCCAATTGCCCTCAAACCTGGACCCACACTCCACTAACTCAGTCCTTTATGACTTTTTGCTGCCTTAATCTCGATCCATACACAAGAAAGGAGAGGAAAATCTGAACTTTGGAGCAGCAGCAGTGAATTCCCGTCACTATTCACACCTTGAAGAGATTGAGCTCTAATCTTCATTTTCCTTCATCATCTTCAAGGGGTAAGCTTGTAATTGATATGTACATGATTAAGTGGTCATTTTAATCTAAGAAATTCTGATTTTCATCCATGTTTGATATAGTTTTGATTCAAGACATGAATAGTTAGGTTTTATTGCCATTTTTGAATTCCATCTCATTCCTTGGTGTTTTGCTTGAATTGGAGCTGGATTATTGATCATTTGTGCTTCATTTATTGTTGATTATAGCTGACTTGGGTGGTAGTTGTGATTTGGGTGAGATACCTTTAATATACTTGAGTTTTTGTTGAGTTATAAGCATGAGTTGGTGCCATTTCCTTTCCTCAACTGTTGCTGTTCGTTTTCAGATGGTATGATGATGTTTTTGTGCTGATATGCTGCCATATTTGCTGCCTTTTCATGCCTTGTTGTTGTGGTTGAGATCTGGTATGAGAAGCAGGGCATAACAGGGCTGAAATTACCTCTTTTCTGCGTCTGAACTGTCTCCCCTGGGCGGGGAGGTGACTCTGCAACCGAAGTGTTTTAAATTGTTTCCCAGCTTTGCATGAATTATAATAACTGGTTGTTGCATGCTGTACGTGACCTTAATACTTGGATTTTTGCATGATGCATGGATTGTTTCCAATGGTCCTATTTTTGCATGATAATTGATGGAAGTGCAGGGTGGTTAACGTGAGCAATGTATGGCCTAACTTAATGGAACTTTGCATGGACTTTACATGCATGAGAAGGATTTTAATTGTTTGTTTTTGGGGCTGCAATACGTGTATATATATTTAGATAGATATATATATATATTATGATATATATATTATGTTATTTGATTTATTAAATGAATTTAAATGATTTAATTTGAGGTTTTAAATTAAATATGGCTCTATGAATTCTTATGTATGACATGTGTAATCTAAATTTGATTTTATGATTTAAATTATTTGTTATATTTTAGGAATTACATTTATGAATTTATTGGATATGGTTCGTACGTGGTTTGAATTTAAATGACCTAAATGATTCATTTTTACATTTCATATGCATTCATTTCATACATATGCATTTCCGAGCGTCTAAGTAGTACATATTTGAGTCTAAGTCTCGGGTCTTGCGTTCTTTTGTTTCAGAGCCTCTTCAAGAAGTTAAAGAGCCCGAGGTTTAGGTCCAGTTGCTTCCTTTGTCCGATTTTCACTCCGCTTCCACTTCAAGGTGAGGGTTAGGATCTTTTCTTTTAGATAAGTGACCTATGGCCTTTATGTTATTGATTTCCTATCCCGCATGTGACTATATATGTATTATATGGTTAAATACGAATGCTTATGATACGTTTATGATTTTATGAATCCCCTTTTTCGAATTTATGAAAACGGTATAAGTATGGGCATATATGAGCTTATGATTTTGAATCCTTTGTACGTTTCCTTTATGATTCAGCGAGTTGTGCCCTGAAAGATGGGTTATTGGCATGTTTCTTATGAATCCGGGCCCAGGGATTGTGGGTAAGGACCCCCGGTACGGCAAGGGCCGTCGGGTTAAGCCTGTGCACATCCCATTTGAGGTGGTGGCGTGCGACTCTTGGAGGTTGAGAAGGCGCTATTACCTTGAGCCCTCGGTGAATAACCGGGGAAGGCATATCGTGGGTTAGCTACCCCGTATGTATATAGAATCCATATGGGTTGAGAGGGTTTGATTCCCGATCACCAAGGCGTTGAGGAGTTATGAATTTATGAATTCTTATGTATTTATGATTTGTATGAGGAGTTGAGGAGGTCCGTACTCGCCGGACGTTTATGTTTCTTTTATGCTTTGGTGGTTGTGAAACGAGTTAGGATTTCCTTGGTATTATATGTATGTTTTAAAAATGATTTGGTATGAAAAACCCCAACTCGGTTCATGATCGACCCCTTTTGATTTTATGCTATGCTCTCTACATATTTATGGTGTGGGTGTGCGTTAGCCCCCCCTCACTCAGTCGAGTTTTGACTGACCCCTTCCGTTTAACACTTTAGTTGCAGGTTTCTCGAGCTAGGCGGGGAAGTGCGTCGGTCGTGTCGTACTTTCGGGTTTAGGTCGAGTCGGCATATTTACCTGCTGCATTTTGATCAATTTTATGAATTGTATTTGAATTCTAATTATGTCTTATGGAGAATTATGAACTTTTGATGTATATACTTGACCTATTTTGGGCCATCAGGCCGTTATATATGTTAGTATAGAGCTCTTTTTCGATCCTTTTGTTGTTCCTTCCGCATTCTTATCTGTTTGTTTTGCGCGCTCTGTTCGAGTTTTAGCCCCGCTTAGCCTAGTGTGTGAGTGTAGGTTCCCGTTCGCTTAGACTTGGGCTCATGTATGGAAATCCATTTCATATGTGGGTTCGGGTTTAGGTGCGGGGGATGTGGTGGCCCACCGTTCCGGGCGCTACAGTTAGCTCATAAAGTATCAATGGAATCTCAAGTTTAAGGATCACTTATTCACATCAATGACTCGTGAGATATTTTCTAATCTGGAAGTTTCTATTTCCATAGATAGAAATTTCCTTTCCCATTTAGGAATCTTCTCACACGGGACACCTCAGTGTACCTACTAAGAATAAGTAAGCACCCTCATGTATCACGCACGTATTAACTATACACTTTGCACCCCATGAAACAAGATGGCCCTTCTTAAGGGCGTGATCACACGAGCAAGCCTCGAACGAGTCAAGTTGCTCCCACTGTCTTTCGGACTCATTGGCTTGGAGTGATTTCTAATCATGACTTATGTGATATAGGGCTCATCTCATGAACCACTTCGCCTAAATGGTTGAGTCCTATAAGTCATATTGATTAGGGGAGTTTTAATACATACGTAGTTAAAGTAATCATACAATCAAACAAGAGCATATAAAGAAGTGTTACCTCAATTCGTATTATTCAAAGATTGTATGTGATTTACATAAGGAAAGTAATAAAATAGACTATTACATCGGCTTTCAGGGCACTATTCCCAACAATCTCCCACTTGCCCGTCAAAGCCATGCAGGAGCTAATCTAAGTCCCATCTTCGCAAGATGACCTTCGGAAGCTTCTTGACTAAGGGGTTTAGTAAGCGGGTCTGCCACGTTCTCTACTGATGTGACCCTCTCGATTTGCACATCACCTCGTTTGATGATATCACGGATTAGGTGATACTTCCTCATAATGTGCTTGGTCTGTTGGTGAGATCTTGGTTCTCTTGCTTGAGTAACCACACCAGTGTTATCACAAAACACAGTAATAGGGTCTTTCATGCTAGGAACAACATTTAATTCTTGAATGAAGTTTCTAATCCAAACACTTTCCTTAGATGTATCGTTTGCAGCCAAGTATTCGGCCTCAGTGGTCGACTACTTGGAACTTTTCCAACTCATTGCTCCGCCGTTTAGGCACAATATGTATCCTGGCATTGACTTAAAATCATCTAAGTCAGATGCAAAGCTTGCATCGCAGTATCCTTTGATTACTAGATCTTGCTGTCCTCCGTATACCAAGAATAAATCCTTAGTGCTTCGTAAGTACTTTAGGATATTCTTCATGGCAGTCTAGTGATCTTCTCCAGGGTCTGACTGGAAACGACTCGTTATAGTGAGTGCATAAGCCACATCCGGTCGAGTACACAGCATTGCATACATTATGCTACCTATTGCCGAGGCATAAGGCACATGAGTCATCCTTTCTTTCTCAAGGTTCGTCTTAGAACACATCTTCTTCGAAAGAGATGTTCCTACACTCATGGGAAGAACTTTATTCTTCGCATCCTCCATACTAAATCGTTTCAGTACTTTGTCTATGTACATCGATTGTGATAGTCCCATCAATCTCTTAGATCTATCCCTATAGATCTTAATGCCGAGAATATAGGACGCATCACCAAGATCTTTCATCTTGAATTGGTTCGATAACCATGACTTGGTAACTTTCATGTCATCCTTCGAATTCCCAATCAGAAGGATGTCATCAACATAAAGCACTAAGAATTACGCTGAAGTCTCCAATTCTTTTCTATACATACAGGACTCATTCGAATTTTGAACGAAGCCAAACGCTTTGACTGTTTCATCAAAACGAATGTTCCAATTCCTAGAAGCCTATTTCAATCCGTAGATTGATCTTTGGAGTTTGCGAACCTTTTGCTCACTCCCACTGAATGTGAAACCTATGGGTTGATCCATATAAATGTCTTTATCAATGTCTCTATTGAGAATGCCAGATTTTACATCCATTTGCCATATCTCATAGTCGTAATATGCAGCTATGGATAGCATGATTCGAATGGACTTTTGCATTGCAACTAGTGAGAAGGTTTCATCAAAGTCCACGCCGGGTCTTTGACTGAAGCCTTTGGTAACGAGCCTTGCCTTATCAGCTGCAACGTTTCCATCTACACCGAGCTTTCTCTTAAAGATCCATTTGCACTCCATCAGGCAAATCAACTAAGGTCCAAACTTAGTTGGAGTACATGGAATCCATTTCGGATTTCATGGCTTGTTTTCACTTATCAGAATCCGAGTCTGACAGTGCCTCCTCATATGTTAGAGGATCAGTATCCTCTTGAGAGATTTCATGGAGAAAACCATACCATCTCTCAGGTAGTCTAGAAGTGCGTTCAGATCGCCTTAGAGGAGGATTTTCATGTGTATCGAGGTACATGGTTGGCTGTGGGATGTCTGAATGGGACGTGTCTTGTGTGGGTGGCATGGGGTCACCTCGAATTTCTTTGAGTTCCGTGATCTTGCCTTTCTTTTCTTCTAGGAACGGTTCCTCAAGAAAAGTTGCATTTCTTGAAACAAACACCTTTTGTTCAGTTTGATCGTAGAAATAGTATCCTATGGATTCCTTAGGATAGCCAACAAAGTACCATAAGTTAGAACGAGCTTCTAACTTATCTCCCACTGTCCTCTTCACATAAGCAGGACAGCCCCAAATTCTTAAGTAAGAATAACTAGGGATTTTACCATGCCACATTTCATAGGGCATTGTTAGGAATAGTGCCCTAGAAAGCCGATTGTATATCCGCTTTGTGCTTTTCCTTATTGTAATCACAGACAATCTTTGAATAAAATAACGAATTGAGGCAACACTTCTTTATATGCTCTTGTTTGGTATGCGTTTACTTTAGCTGTGCATGTATGAGAACTCCCCTAATCCTGATGACTTTAGGACTCTACCATTTAGGTGAAATGGTTCATGAAACGAGCCCTATATCACATAAGTCATGATTAGTAAAATACTCCAAGCCGATGAGTCCTACAGACAGTGGGAGTGTCAACCTGACTCCTCTAAGGCTTGCTTGTGGGATCACGCCCTTAAGAAGGACCACCTTGTTTCATGGAGGTGCAAAGTGTATAGTTGATACGTGCGTGATACATGAGGGTGCTTACTTTAATAAGTAAGTTCACTGAGGTGCCCCGTGTGAGAACATTCCTAAATGGGAAAGGAAGTTTCTATTTCAGGAAATGGAAACTTCCAGATTAGGAAATATCTCACGAGTCATTGATGTGATTAATTGATCCTTAGACTTGAGGTTCCTTGTCACTTTATGAGTTAACTCTGTAGTCTTAGGTATAAGCTTTAAAGGGTGTCGCCTTAGACAACTGATTCAAGGCTTATGCTGGGGCTGCACAAGTGACTCATGAAAGTGAATGAGAATCAAGAAAGGACCTACACTTGCATTTGCAAGGTGATCTCTTATTGTGTAAGTCATTCATATGCCATATGGAGTCCTTGGCCAAGGCAGTAGATCAAGACATCAAGAAAAGGGTTTCTTGGATTGAGATCAAATGGATATGAAATGCACTTAGCTTTAAGACCGGATTATTAGGGTTCTGATTATTCCCTTGCCCTAGATCTTGGTTGAGAGATAGTAAGTAGGAGGATTGTATCTCACATGATTCAATGACTTAAAGGTTCTGTCGAATCCGAACATTCCAATTCAGCTAGGGGTTAAACACCTGTTGCTAGACTATGGTCGTTTAATCTGTGGACTGATTAATTAATTAGTGAATTAATTAATTGGGGTCACTGCTAATTGAATTGAGAACCTAGAGGGTCACACACAACAACTTGGTTACATGAGTTGAGGCTTGAAAATGATTAAACGAGTTAATCGGACCAAGAGGGTTCCACACGTGTGAATTCACACGTGTGGCTCGCGTGAGTGACACGTGTCACTGTGACACGTGTCACACACGCGTGATAATATATATATATGTTAAATAATTAATTAGTTAATTATTTAATAGACTTTGGTTTAATTTTGAATTAAAAAGAAAGTCTAATTTTGGAGAAAATAATCTAGTTAATTAATTATGAATTAATTAATTAGATAAAATAAGTTATTTATTTTATAATAAATAAAGTATAAAATTATCCAAAAATAGTTTGGATATTTTTTAAGCTCTCTTCAAAGTTGACTAGAATTAGAATTCAAAGTCAAGGTTGAAAATACTTGATCCTCAAGTAATAGGAGAGAGGGACCAAAATCCTAGCCCATAAAGGACTAGGAATTTCGGCACCCCCTTGCCTATATATAGGGGAGCTCGAGCTCCCCTTTAGAGCTAATAGACAATTCTTGGTTCATGTGTTGAACACCTTCCTTTCTCCAAGATTAAATTAAACCCTAGGTTAAGCCTAAACACTAACTAGAGAACTAGCATCCTTACTAGTTAGATTGTGATCAAGTTGGTGGACTTTCTCTAGAGACTTCAAGTTAGAAGTTTGAAGATTCGAGCTTTACCAAAGGAGAGGGGATCAAGCCGCGTGAAGAGCGTTCTTGGGTGGCTTGAAACGCTTCAAGAAAGAATAAAAGAAAAGTAAGTTTTCTATCTTTACGAATTTGGTTACACGATTGCGAGTTCAAGGTCCTTTTGTTGGGAAAATTTTTTAAATTCCGCTGCTTTCTGATTCGTATTTTCCAACAAGTGGTATCAGAGCCACCTCGTTAATCGTGTTTCTGATTCGTCTCAATTATACTGAATTTGGTAGAAATTCTTAGGCTTGATGCGATTGAGTATTTGTAATTGTTTTAGAAAGCCTGAATTACGAAACTGTATTTTTTCCTGAAAGTTTCTGAAAATTGGTTTTTGTAAAATTTAATTTTGAAAAACAATTTTAGATTTGAAACTGTATAAACTGTTTTTGGATTTCTTGGATTGGTTTTACTTTTGAACGAAAACACGAAACGAAAGCCCGGAACACGATGAACACGCGAAACCCCGCGCGCGAAGGAGTCGCGCGCGCGGGCTTCGCGCACCACCCTCCCGCAACCGCGCGGGAGGCCCTCCCGCATGCCGTCCGCCCGTCGCCGCCCAGGCCTGGCCGGGACAGACCGGCCAGCCTTCCAGCTCCTCCCGCACGCCTGTGCGGGAGCCTTCCGGGCGCGCCTAGGCGCGCCCGCCCAGGGCGGCCGAGACTGGCCGCCCACCGCCTAGCACAGCACGCGCGCGCGAGGCGCGCGGTATGCGCGCGCAGTGCGCGCACTCGCCTGGCCTTGGCCGGGCGCTGTGCGCGCCTGCCGTGCGCGTCCGCGCGCGCTTGCGACGCTGTGCCTCGTTTCGCGCACGGGCCCCGTTTTCGTGATCCGGCCCCTTTCGTGTTTCGTGCAATCCAGTCCCAATTTTATTTTAATTTTAAAATTTTATTTTTGAATATTTATTTTAATTTTTGAATTAAAACTTAAAATTGGGATTTTTGAGAAATTGAAACGGTTTACATTTTGGGAAATTACATCTTGATAAAATTATTAATTTTCAGAAATTAATTGGAATTTTATTTGTTTTGGTAATTTGGGATTTATTGAAAACTTTTATAAATAAGACTCGCATCAAGTCGTGTTTTAAGCTATTAGAGCTTAAAGCGAGAATTTTAATTTATTGGTTAAATTTAAATTCTTGCAAAAGCATGTTAGGTGATCATGGGTTTAGATCTATGTATGGTTTTAATTTATGCACATGGATGGTTTAAATTGGGGTTGGAGCCCTATAGTTGCGTTTTTTCAATTGAGGTTGGAGCCTCACTTATGTGCGTACTGTTATGTGATTTATTATGTGGCTTTCCATATTACTGTTTTTGAGGCCGGGGTATGCCCCGTGTAATTGTCTAAGGCCAATATGAAGATTGAGCCTTATTACTTTATGTCTTTTTCTTTTTATTGTAATTTGAGAGTAGAGATAGGTGGTGAGGTTTTATTTTCATTTTGGAGACAATGCACCCATGGAGTAAGATGGACCACATTCAAGTAACAAGGAGGCCATAAGTGAAGACCCCTCAAAATGTTAGGGAGGGGAATCTCAATTGTTAAATGTAATAGAGATAGGGCTCGTATTTTGTTACTGCTTTCCCTTATATGATTTGAACTGTTTATGTGGCATGTATGTTAGAACTTGTGATTGTGGAGTGGCTCCCACATATCACGCATAAGATAGGTAGAACCCATGATCATTACATGTTAGTATCATGCTAGGACATGTTATCTGTTTATGTGCTTGTTTGAAATGCATTTAAGTGTACTTGCATTAATCAAGACTAATAAAATTGGATAACATATATGTTGGTGAGGTCGAACCGGACAACTCTCCGGTTGATTCGAAAATTCCCATTAAATATTAAGCTAATTTCGAACAAATAGGTGTTTAATTCGAGATGCAAGTTTTGAATTAAATTCCTAGCATTCCATCAATAGGTTTTAAGTTTAGTAAGTAAAGCTAGTTGTTGTCCGCGAGTCGTGGGATAGCTAGTGGAGCTTATTAGTTCTTAGTTACCTAATTGATCATTTTTTTATCAATATTTCGTGGTCAATTTTAGCAAGGGCGATGTCCGCGAGTCGTGGGTCGTTCGAACTAAGTTTTGGTCATGATCTTATGATTGATGGGTCTAGCTTAACGCCTAAGTAAATATGGATGTCGCACGAGTCGTGGGTCCATATTGAAAGATAGGTGATGCAAAAACAATTACTAAGAGTTCTAAAGGTGTTAGAATTGGTAAGTTGTACCTACCTAGGGTTCTTGCTAAGAATGTCCGCGAGTCGTGGGTTCGAGGTAAAATGCCTAGGATCTTAGTACCCATTGGGAAACGTGTTCCTCTTAGATCTTTGGGAATTCTAGATCTTTGAAAAACAGTGGGAGCTACAATAGATTAAAGACCTTATCTTTTGTATATCGTTATAATTCAGCATGCTCACTAGTTCTCTGTTTTACCATTTAGGTCGTAGATTCTGTGATTCTCTACGTGTTTTGAAATGGCAACCAAAAACCCTCTTGTATCGATCCTCGAGTCAAACAAGTTGACTGGTCCCAACTATTCTGATTGGCTGAGGAATCTAAAAATCATTTTAGATTCTGAGAAGAGAACTTATGTTCTCTTCGAAGGGGAGCCTACTCCTGAAGGGGAGGCTCCCACTCGGGCCGAGCGGGACGCGATTCAGAAGTGGAAGGATGATAATCTCCAAGCCCGTTGCCTTATGTTGGCTAACATGTCTCCGGACTTGCAAAGACAACATGAGGCCATGGAATTTGCTTGGGAGATTTACGACCACTTAGAGCAACTTTACCGCCCTCATGAACGTGTTACAAGGTATAACACTTCAAAGGAATTATTCCACTTGAGAATGAGGGAAGGTTCAAGTGTCCATGAATATGGACTCAAGTTTCTTGCCCTTACTGAGAAACTTGCTTCCATGGACATGCCACTGAAAGATGAACTTTCAGTGGATTTGTTGCTAGCTTCGCTCCCACCATCATTCAACCCATTTGTCCTTAACTTCAACATGAATCATGCTGGTGCTACTGTAGCTGAGCTGATTAGTCAGCTTGTGACTGCTGAAAGCACGATCAAGAAGGACAATAAGGTTTTGATGGTGAATGCTCCATCTTCCTCTTCTGGGCCTTCTAAAGGTAAGGGCAAGAAAGCCCAAAAGAAGAAGAAGAAACCCCTTAGGCCCACTGGTGGCATTTCGAAGGGGAAGGCCCAAAAGAAGAAGCGTGATCAGAAAGAGGATGTTTGCTTCCATTGTGGCAAAGCGGGACATTGGAGGAGAAACTGCCCAGAGTACAAGGCTACTCTAAAGAAAGGTATCTTTCTCGTTGAAGTAAATCTTTCTATTAATTCTAGTTCTTGGGTACTTGATACCGGTTGTGGAACTCATATCTGTAATGATGTACAGATGCTAAGTGAAGTCCAACAACTCAAAGAAGGAGAATGTGTCTTGAAGATCGGCGATGGCTCAAACGTTGAAGCTCGAGCTTTAGGCACAATTAGATTAGATTTAGGTAGTTTTGAGTTAGTATTAAACAAAGTCCTTTATGTACCGAGCATTATTCGTAATATAATTTCAGTTCCAATATTAGATTGCGAAGGTTATGAAACTTATATTAAGAATGGTAAATACTTTATCAAACGGAACAACTCTTCCGTTCATATCGGTACTCTAAGTAATGGACTTTACCTAACTCAAAATATCAATATTATGAATATACAACGAGAAACAAAGCGTAAGAGAGATGACAAAGTTTCAGCTCCCTTATGGCACGCTAGATTAGGACACATTTCCAAGAACAGAATTAGCAAGATAAACACTTTAGGATCATTCTCTGAAAATGATCTCAAAGAGTTAACTTCTTGCGAATCCTGTCTCAAAGGAAAAATGTCCAAGGTTCCTTTTAAAGGAACTGTGGAACGTGCCACTAAGGTTCTGGATTTGATCCATACTGATGTTTGTGGACCGCTTAGTGTAAGCACGAGAAACAATCATCAGTATTTCATAACCTTCACTGACGACTTTAGTCGGTATGGTTATGTATACTTAATGAAGTATAAATCTGAAGCTTTTGAGAAATTCTTAGAATTTCAAAAGGTGGTTGAGAACCAAACTGGTCACAAGATCAAAGCACTTCGATCTGATCGAGGAGGCGAATATCTTAGTGAAGAATTCCTTAATCATCTCAAGGATAATGGGATTATCTCTCAGTGGACTCCTCCGGGAACTCCTCAGCTTAATGGAGTTTCTGAGAGAAGGAATCGAACCCTACTTGATATGGTTCGTTCCATGATGAGTTTCACTGACTTACCACCTTCTTTCTGGGGTTATGCCCTAGAAAGTGCAGCAAAGATTTTGAATCTTGTTCCCTCTAAGTCAGTCCCTAAAACGCCCTATGAAATGTGGCATGGTAAAATCCCTAGTTATTCTTACTTAAGAATTTGGGGTTGTCCTGCTTACGTGAAGAGGACAGTGGGAGATAAGTTAGAATCTCGTTCTAACTTATGCTACTTTGTAGGTTATCCTAAGGAATCCATAGGATACTACTTCTATGATCAATCTGAGCAAAAGGTGTTTGTTTCCAGAAATGCCACTTTTCTTGAGGAACCGTTCCTTAAAGAAAAGAAAGGCAAGATCATGGAATTAGAAGAAGTACAAAGTGACCCCATACCACCCACTGAAGAAACGTCCCACTCTGATCAACTGCAACCAATCACGAATTTCGATACACATTTGAATCCTCCTCTAAGGCGTTCTGAACGTACTCCTAGACAGCCGGAGAGATGGTATGGATTCTTCCATGAAATCTCTCAAAAAGATAATGATCCTTTGACATATGAGGAGGCACTTTCAGATTCTGACTCTGAACAGTGGATAGAAGCCATGAAATCCGAAATGGATTCCATGAACTCCAACCAAGTTTGGACCTTGGTAGATTTGCCTGATGGGGTCAAACCCATAGGTTGCAAATGGATCTTTAAGAGAAAGCTTGGAGTTGATGGAAGCATTGCAGCCTACAAAGCAAGACTGGTTGCAAAAGGATTCACTCAAAGACCCGGAGTGGACTTTGACGAAACCTTTTCACCAGTTGCAATGCAAAAGTCCATTCGAATCATGCTTGCCATTGCTGCATATTATGACTATGAGATATGGCAAATGGATGTGAAAACTGCCTTTCTCAATGGTGACATTGACAAAGACATTTATATGGAGCAACCCATAGGTTTCACATTCAGTGGGAGTGAGCAAAAGGTTTGCAAACTCCAAAGATCAATCTATGGATTGAAACAGGCTTCTAGGAATTGGAACATTCGATTTGATGAATCAGTCAAAGCGTTTGGCTTTATTCAAATTTCGAATGAGTCCTGTGTGTATAGAAAGGAATTGGAGACCTCAGTGCAATTCTTAGTACTTTATGTTGATGACATCCTTCTTATTGGGAATTCGAAGGATGACATGAAAGTGACTAAGTTATGGTTATCGAACCAATTCGAGATGAAAGATCTTGGTGATGCGTCCTATATCCTTGGAATTAAAATCTATAGAGATAGATCTAGAAGGTTAATAGGACTATCACAGTCGATGTACATTGACAAAGTATTGAAGAGATTCAATATGGAGTCAGCAAAGGTTAAGAACCTTCCTATGAGTGTAGGAACATGTCTTTCAAAGAAGATGTGTCCTAAGACTAACCTTGAGAAGGAAAGAATGACTCATACACCTTATGCATCAGCAATAGGTAGCATAATGTATGCAATGTTATGTACTCGACCGGATGTGGCTTATGCACTTAGTGTGACAAGTCGTTTCCAATCTGACCCTGGAGATGGTCACTGGGCTGCCGTGAAGAATATTCTTAAGTACTTGAAAAGTACTAAAGATTTATTCTTAGTTTACGGAGGTCAGAAAGATCTTACTGTCGAAGGATACTGCGATGCAAGCTTTGCATCTGACTTAGATGATTTTAAGTCAATGTCAGGATACATTTTCTGCCTAAACGGCGGAGCAGTGAGTTGGAAGAGTTCCAAGCAAACAACCACTGCTGATTCGACCACTGAGGCCGAATACTTAGCTGCAAATGATGCAGCTAAGGAAGGTGTTTGGATTAGAAACTTCATTCAAGAGTTGAATGTTGTTCCTAGCATGAAAGACCCCATTACTGTGTTTTGTGACAACACTGGGGCGGTTGCTCAAGCAAGAGAACCAAGATCTCACCAACGGACCAAGCACATTATGAGGAAGTATCACCTAATCCGTGATATTATCAAAAGAGGAGATGTGCAAATTGAGAGGGTCACATCAGCAGAGAACGTGGCAGATCCACTTACTAAACCCCTTAGTCGAGAAGCTTTCCAAGGTCATCTTCAGAAGATGGGACTTAGAGTAGCTTTAGAATGGCTTTGACGGGCAAGTGGGAGATTGTTAGGAATAGTGCCCTAGAAAGCCGATTGTATATCCGCTTTGTGCTTTTCCTTATTGTAATCACAGACAATCTTTGAATAAAATAACGAATTGAGGCAACACTTCTTTATATGCTCTTGTTTGGTATGCGTTTACTTTAGCTGTGCATGTATGAGAACTCCCCTAATCCTGATGACTTTAGGACTCTACCATTTAGGTGAAATGGTTCATGAAACGAGCCCTATATCACATAAGTCATGATTAGTAAAATACTCCAAGCCGATGAGTCCTACAGACAGTGGGAGTGTCAACCTGACTCCTCTAAGGCTTGCTTGTGGGATCACGCCCTTAAGAAGGACCACCTTGTTTCATGGAGGTGCAAAGTGTATAGTTGATACGTGCGTGATACATGAGGGTGCTTACTTTAATAAGTAAGTTCACTGAGGTGCCCCGTGTGAGAACATTCCTAAATGGGAAAGGAAGTTTCTATTTCAGGAAATGGAAACTTCCAGATTAGGAAATATCTCACGAGTCATTGATGTGATTAATTGATCCTTAGACTTGAGGTTCCTTGTCACTTTATGAGTTAACTCTGTAGTCTTAGGTATAAGCTTTAAAGGGTGTCGCCTTAGACAACTGATTCAAGGCTTATGCTGGGGCTGCACAAGTGACTCATGAAAGTGAATGAGAATCAAGAAAGGACCTACACTTGCATTTGCAAGGTGATCTCTTATTGTGTAAGTCATTCATATGCCATATGGAGTCCTTGGCCAAGGCAGTAGATCAAGACATCAAGAAAAGGGTTTCTTGGATTGAGATCAAATGGATATGAAATGCACTTAGCTTTAAGACCGGATTATTAGGGTTCTGATTATTCCCTTGCCCTAGATCTTGGTTGAGAGATAGTAAGTAGGAGGATTGTATCTCACATGATTCAATGACTTAAAGGTTCTGTCGAATCCGAACATTCCAATTCAGCTAGGGGTTAAACACCTGTTGCTAGACTATGGTCGTTTAATCTGTGGACTGATTAATTAATTAGTGAATTAATTAATTGGGGTCACTGCTAATTGAATTGAGAACCTAGAGGGTCACACACAACAACTTGGTTACATGAGTTGAGGCTTGAAAATGATTAAACGAGTTAATCGGACCAAGAGGGTTCCACACGTGTGAATTCACACGTGTGGCTCGCGTGAGTGACACGTGTCACTGTGACACGTGTCACACACGCGTGATAATATATATATATGTTAAATAATTAATTAGTTAATTATTTAATAGACTTTGGTTTAATTTTGAATTAAAAAGAAAGTCTAATTTTGGAGAAAATAATCTAGTTAATTAATTATGAATTAATTAATTAGATAAAATAAGTTATTTATTTTATAATAAATAAAGTATAAAATTATCCAAAAATAGTTTGGATATTTTTTAAGCTCTCTTCAAAGTTGACTAGAATTAGAATTCAAAGTCAAGGTTGAAAATACTTGATCCTCAAGTAATAGGAGAGAGGGACCAAAATCCTAGCCCATAAAGGACTAGGAATTTCGGCACCCCCTTGCCTATATATAGGGGAGCTCGAGCTCCCCTTTAGAGCTAATAGACAATTCTTGGTTCATGTGTTGAACACCTTCCTTTCTCCAAGATTAAATTAAACCCTAGGTTAAGCCTAAACACTAACTAGAGAACTAGCATCCTTACTAGTTAGATTGTGATCAAGTTGGTGGACTTTCTCTAGAGACTTCAAGTTAGAAGTTTGAAGATTCGAGCTTTACCAAAGGAGAGGGGATCAAGCCGCGTGAAGAGCGTTCTTGGGTGGCTTGAAACGCTTCAAGAAAGAATAAAAGAAAAGTAAGTTTTCTATCTTTACGAATTTGGTTACACGATTGCGAGTTCAAGGTCCTTTTGTTGGGAAAATTTTTTAAATTCCGCTGCTTTCTGATTCGTATTTTCCAACAGTTTTAGGGACTGACTTGGAAGGAACAAGATTCAAAATCTTGGATGCACTTTCTAGAGCATAACCCCAGAAAGAAGGTGGTAAGTCAGTGAAACTCATCATGGAACGAACCATATCTAGTAAGGTTCGATTCCTTCTCTCAGAAACTCCGTTAAGTTGAGGAGTTCCCGGTGGGATCCACTGAGAGATAATACCATTATCTCTGAGATGATTAAGGAATTCTTCACTAAGATACTCGCCTCCTCAATCAGATCAAAATGTCTTGATCTTGTGACCAGTTTGGTTCTCAACCTCCTTTTGAACTTCTATGAATTTCTCAAAAGCCTCAGATTTGTACTTCATTAAGTACACATAACTATAACGGCTAAAGTCGTCAGTAAAGGTTATAAAGTACTGATGATTGTTTCGAGTGCTTACACTAAGCGGTCCACAAACATTAGAATGGATCAAATCCAAGGTCTTTGTGGCTTGTTCCACACTTCCTTTGAAAGAAGTTTTGGACATCTTTCCTTTGAGACAGGATTCACAGGAAGTTAACTGTTTAAGGTCATTTTCAGAGAATTTCCCTAAGTTAGTTAACTTGCTAATTCTATTCTTGGAAATATGGACTAATCTAGCGTGCCACAAAGAAGCTGAGACTTCATCATCTCTCTTAAGTTTTGTTTCTCGTTGTATATTCAAATTATTACTGTTCTGAGTTAGATAAAGTCCATTGTTTAATGTACCAAGATGAATTGAAAAATTATTCTTTTTAAGGAAAAGGTTACCGTTCTTAATGTTAATTTCATAACCTTCGCAATCAGTATTGGAACTGAAATAATATTACGAATAATGTCTGGTACATAAAGAACTTTATTTAAAACTAAAACAGAATGACCTAAATCTAATCTAATTGTGCCTAAAGCTTGAGCTTCGATCGTTGAGCCGTCCCCAATCTTCAAGACACATTCTCCTCCTTTAAGCTACCGGATCTCACTTAGCATCTGTACATCATTACAGATATGAGATCCACAACCGGTATCAAGTACCCAAAAGTTAGAATTAATAGAGAGATTTACTTCAACGAGAAACATACCTTTCTTCAGAGTAGCCTTGTACTCTTGGCAGTTTCTCCTCCAATACCCCGATTTGCCACAATGGAAGCAAACGTCCTCTTTCTGATCACGTTTCTTCTTTTGGACTTTTCCCTTCGTGATGCCTCCATTGGGCCTAAGGGTCTTCTTCTTCTTTTGGGCTTTCTTGTCGTTGCTTTTAGAAGGCCTAGAAGAAGATGGAGCAGTTACCATCATAACCTTATTGTGCTTCTTAATCGTGCTTTCAGTAGTCACAAGCTGACTAATCAGCTCAGCTACACTAGCATTTGCATGATTCATATTAAAGTTAAGGACAAAAGGATTAAATGATGGTGGGAGCGAGGCTAGCAACAAATCCACTGAAAGTCATCTCTCAGTGGCATGTCCACAGAAGCAAGTTTCTCAGTGAGAGCAAGAAGCTTGAGTCTATATTCATGGACACTTGTACCCTCCTTCATTCTCAAATGGAACAATTCCTTTGAGGTGTTATACCTTGTAACACGTTCATGAGGGTGGTAAAGTTGCTCTAAGTGGTCGTAAATCTCCCAAGCAAATTCCATAGACTCATGCTGTCTTTGCATGTCCTGTTAGGAATAGTGCCCTAGAAAGCCGATTGTATATCCGCTTTGTGCTTTTCCTTATTGTAATCACAGACAATCTTTGAATAAAATAACGAATTGAGGCAACACTTCTTTATATGCTCTTGTTTGGTATGCGTTTACTTTTGCTGTGCATGTATGAGAACTCCCCTAATCCTGATGACTTTTAGGACTCTACCATTTAGGTGAAATGGTTCATGAAACGAGCCCTATATCACATAAGTCATGATTAGTAAAATACTCCAAGCCGATGAGTCCTACAGACAGTGGGAGTGTCAACCTGACTCCTCTAAGGCTTGCTTGTGGGATCACGCCCTTAAGAAGGACCACCTTGTTTCATGGAGGTGCAAAGTGTATAGTTGATACGTGCGTGATACATGAGGGTGCTTACTTTAATAAGTAAGTTCACTGAGGTGCCCCGTGTGAGAACATTCCTAAATGGGAAAGGAAGTTTCTATTTCAGGAAATGGAAACTTCCAGATTAGGAAATATCTCACGAGTCATTGATGTGATTAATTGATCCTTAGACTTGAGGTTCCTTGTCACTTTATGAGTTAACTCTGTAGTCTTAGGCATAAGCTTTAAAGGGTGTCGCCTTAGACAACTGATTCAAGGCTTATGCTGGGGCTGCACAAGTGACTCATGAGAGTGAATGAGAATCAAGAAAGGACCTACACTTGCATTTGCAAGGTGATCTCTTATTGTGTAAGTCATTCATATGCCATATGGAGTCCTTGGCCAAGGCAGTAGATCAAGACATCAAGAAAAGGGTTTCTTGGATTGAGATCAAATGGATATGAAATGCACTTAGCTTTAAGACCGGATTATTAGGGTTCTGATTATTCCCTTGCCCTAGATCTTGGTTGAGAGATAGTAAGTAGGAGGATTGTATCTCACATGATTCAATGACTTAAAGGTTCTGTCGAATCCGAACATTCCAATTCAGCTAGGGGTTAAACACCTGTTGCTAGACTATGGTCGTTTAATCTGTGGACTGATTAATTAATTAGTGAATTAATTAATTGGGGTCACTGCTAATTGAATTGAGAACCTAGAGGGTCACACACAACAACTTGGTTACATGAGTTGAGGCTTGAAAATGATTAAACGAGTTAATCGGACCAAGAGGGTTCCACACGTGTGAATTCACACGTGTGGCTCGCGTGAGTGACACGTGTCACTGTGACACGTGTCACACACGTGTGATAATATATATGTTAAATAATTAATTGGTTAATTATTTAATAGACTTTGGTTTAATTTTGAATTAAAAGGAAAGTCTAATTTTGGAGAAAATAATCTAGTTAATTAATTATGAATTAATTAATTAGATAAAATAAGTTATTTATTTTATAATAAATAAAGTATAAAATTATCCAAAAATAGTTTGGATATTTTTAAGCTCTCTTAAAAGTTGACTAGAAATAGAATTCAAAGTCAAAGTTGGAAAATACTTGATCATCAAGTAATAGGAGAGAGAGGAACCAAATCCTAGTCCAATAAGGACTAGGTTCGGCCGTCCCTCCCCTTTCATATATATAGGGGAGCTCATGCTCCCCTTTAGAGCTAATAGACAATTCTTGGTTCATGTGTTGAACACCTTCCTTTCTCCAAGATTAAATTAAACCCTAGGTTAAGCCTAAACACTAACTAGAGAACTAGCATCCTTACTAGTTAGATTGTGATCAAGTTGGTGGACTTTCTCTAGAGACTTCAAGTTAGAAGTTTGAAGATTCGAGCTTTACCAAAGGAGAGGGGATCAAGCCGCGTGAAGAGCGTTCTTGGGTGGCTTGAAACGCTTCAAGAAAGAATAAAAGAAAAGTAAGTTTTCTATCTTTACGAATTTGGTTACACGATTGCGAGTTCAAGGTCCTTTTGTTGGGAAAATTTTTTTAAATTCCGCTGCTTTCTGATTCGTATTTTCCAACAAGTGGTATCAGAGCCACCTCGTTAATCGTGTTTCTGATTCGTCTCAATTATACTGAATTTGGTAGAAATTCTTAGGCTTGATGCGATTGAGTATTTGTAATTGTTTTAGAAAGCCTGAATTACGAAACTGTATTTTTTCCTGAAAGTTTCTGAAAATTGGTTTTTATAAAATTTAATTTTGAAAAACAATTTTAGATTTGAAACTGTATAAACTGTTTTTGGATTTCTTGGATTGGTTTTGCTTTTGAACGAAAACACGAAACGAAAGCCCGGAACACGATGAACACGCGAAACCCCGCGCGCGAAGGAGTCGCGCGCGCGGGCTTCGCGCACCACCCTCCCGCAACCGCGCGGGAGGCCCTCCCGCATGCCGTCCGCCCGTCGCCGCCCAGGCCTGGCCGGGACAGACCGGCCAGCCTTCCAGCTCCTCCCGCACGCCTGTGCGGGAGCTTCCCGGGCGCGCCTAGGTGCGCCCGCCCAGGGCGGCCGAGACTGGCCGCCCACCGCCTAGCAGGGCACGCGCGCGCGAGGCGCGCGGAATGCGCGCGCAGTGCGCGCACTCGCCTGGCCTTGGCCGGGCGCTGTGCGCGCCTGCCGTGCGCGTCCGCGCGCGCTTGCGACGCTGTGCCTCGTTTCGCGCACGGGCCCCGTTTTCGTGATCCGGCCCCTTTCGTGTTTCGTGCAATCCAGTCCCAATTTTATTTTAATTTTAAAATTTTATTTTTGAATATTTATTTTAATTTTTGAATTAAAACTTAAAATTGGGATTTTTGAGAAATTGAAACGGTTTACATTTTGGGAAATTACATCTTGATAAAATTATTAATTTTCAGAAATTAATTGGAATTTTATTTGTTTTGGTAATTTGGGATTTATTGAAAACTTTTATAAATAAGACTCGCATCAAGTCGTGTTTTAAGCTATTAGAGCTTAAAGCGAGAATTTTAATTTATTGGTTAAATTTAAATTCTTGCAAAAGCATGTTAAGTGATCATGGGTTTAGATCTATGTATGGTTTTAATTTATGCACATGGATGGTTTAAATTGGGGTTGGAGCCCTATAGTTGCGTTTTTCAATTGAGGTTGGAGCCTCACTTATGTGCGTACTGTTATGTGATTTATTATGTGGCTTTCCATATTACTGTTTTTGAGGCCGGGGTATGCCCCGTGTAATTGTCTAAGGCCAATATGAAGATTGAGCCTTATTACTTTATGTCTTTTTCTTTTTATTGTAATTTGAGAGTAGAGATAGGTGGTGAGGTTTTATTTTCATTTTGGAGACAATGCACCCATGGAGTAAGATGGACCACATTCAAGTAACAAGGAGGCCATAAGTGAAGACCCCTCAAAATGTTAGGGAGGGGAATCTCAATTGTTAAATGTAATAGAGATAGGGCTCGTATTTTGTTACTGCTTTCCCTTATATGATTTGAACTGTTTATGTGGCATGTATGTTAGAACTTGTGATTGTGGAGTGGCTCCCACATATCACGCATAAGATAGGTAGAACCCATGATCATTACATGTTAGTATCATGCTAGGACATGTTATCTGTTTATGTGCTTGTTTGAAATGCATTTAAGTGTACTTGCATTAATCAAGACTAATAAAATTGGATAACATATATGTTGGTGAGGTCGAACCGGACAACTCTCCGGTTGATTCGAAAATTCCCATTAAATATTAAGCTAATTTCGAACAAATAGGTGTTTAATTCGAGATGCAAGTTTTGAATTAAATTCCTAGCATTCCATCAATAGGTTTTAAGTTTAGTAAGTAAAGCTAGTTGTTGTCCGCGAGTCGTGGGATAGCTAGTGGAGCTTATTAGTTCTTAGTTACCTAATTGATCATTTTTGATCAATATTTCGTGGTCAATTTTAGCAAGGGCGATGTCCGCGAGTCGTGGGTCGTTCGAAGTAAGTTTTGGTCATGATCTTATGATTGATGGGTCTAGCTTAACGCCTAAGTAAATATGGATGTCGCACGAGTCGTGGGTCCATATTGAAAGATAGGTGATGCAAAAACAATTACTAAGAGTTCTAAAGGTGTTAGAATTGGTAAGTTGTACCTACCTAGGGTTCTTGCTAAGAATGTCCGCGAGTCGTGGGTTCGAGGTAAAATGCCTAGGATCTTAGTACCCATTGGGAAACGTGTTCCTCTTAGATCTTTGGGAATTCTAGATCTTTGAAAAACAGTGGGAGCTACAATAGATTAAAGACCTTATCTTTTGTATATCGTTATAATTCAGCATGCTCACTAGTTCTCTGTTTTACCATTTAGGTCGTAGATTCTGTGATTCTCTACGTGTTTTGAAATGGCAACCAAAAACCCTCTTGTATCGATCCTCGAGTCAAACAAGTTGACTGGTCCCAACTATTCTGATTGGCTGAGGAATCTAAAAATCATTTTAGATTCTGAGAAGAGAACTTATGTTCTCTTCGAATGGGAGCCTACTCCTGAAGGGGAGGCTCCCACTCGGGCCGAGCGGGACGCGATTCAGAAGTGGAAGGATGATAATCTCCAAGCCCGTTGCCTTATGTTGGCTAACATGTCTCCGGACTTGCAAAGACAACATGAGGCCATGGAATTTGCTTGGGAGATTTACGACCACTTAGAGCAACTTTACCGCCCTCATGAACGTGTTACAAGGTATAACACTTCAAAGGAATTATTCCACTTGAGAATGAGGGAAGGTTCAAGTGTCCATGAATATGGACTCAAGTTTCTTGCCCTTACTGAGAAACTTGCTTCCATGGACATGCCACTGAAAGATGAACTTTCAGTGGATTTGTTGCTAG
Organism: Lantana camara; assembly: GCA_037501455.1. NCBI lineage: Eukaryota > Viridiplantae > Streptophyta > Magnoliopsida > Lamiales > Verbenaceae > Lantana > Lantana camara. Next base: position 47,312,684 of record CM074859.1, read on the forward strand.
CTTCGCTCCCACCATCATTCAACCCATTTGTCCTTAACTTCAACATGAATCATGCTGGTGCTACTGTAGCTGAGCTGATTAGTCAGCTTGTGACTGCTGAAAGCACGATCAAGAAGGACAATAAGGTTTTGATGGTGAATGCTCCATCTTCCTCTTCTGGGCCTTCTAAAGGTAAGGGCAAGAAAGCCCAAAAGAAGAAGAAGAAACCCCTTAGGCCCACTGGTGGCATTTCGAAGGGGAAGGCCCAAAAGAAGAAGCGTGATCAGAAAGAGGATGTTTGCTTCCATTGTGGCAAAGCGGGACATTGGAGGAGAAACTGCCCAGAGTACAAGGCTACTCTAAAGAAAGGTATCTTTCTCGTTGAAGTAAATCTTTCTATTAATTCTAGTTCTTGGGTACTTGATACCGGTTGTGGAACTCATATCTGTAATGATGTACAGATGCTAAGTGAAGTCCAACAACTCAAAGAAGGAGAATGTGTCTTGAAGATCGGCGATGGCTCAAACGTTGAAGCTCGAGCTTTAGGCACAATTAGATTAGATTTAGGTAGTTTTGAGTTAGTATTAAACAAAGTCCTTTATGTACCGAGCATTATTCGTAATATAATTTCAGTTCCAATATTAGATTGCGAAGGTTATGAAACTTATATTAAGAATGGTAAATACTTTATCAAACGGAACAACTCTTCCGTTCATATCGGTACTCTAAGTAATGGACTTTACCTAACTCAAAATATCAATATTATGAATATACAACGAGAAACAAAGCGTAAGAGAGATGACAAAGTTTCAGCTCCCTTATGGCACGCTAGATTAGGACACATTTCCAAGAACAGAATTAGCAAGATAAACACTTTAGGATCATTCTCTGAAAATGATCTCAAAGAGTTAACTTCTTGCGAATCCTGTCTCAAAGGAAAAATGTCCAAAGTTCCTTTTAAAGGAACTGTGGAACGTGCCACTAAGGTTCTGGATTTGATCCATACTGATGTTTGTGGACCGCTTAGTGTAAGCACGAGAAACAATCATCAGTATTTCATAACCTTCACTGACGACTTTAGTCGGTATGGTTATGTATACTTAATGAAGTATAAATCTGAAGCTTTTGAGAAATTCTTAGAATTTCAAAAGGTGGTTGAGAACCAAACTGGTCACAAGATCAAAGCACTTCGATCTGATCGAGGAGGCGAATATCTTAGTGAAGAATTCCTTAATCATCTCAAGGATAATGGGATTATCTCTCAGTGGACTCCTCCGGGAACTCCTCAGCTTAATGGAGTTTCTGAGAGAAGGAATCGAACCCTACTTGATATGGTTCGTTCCATGATGAGTTTCACTGACTTACCACCTTCTTTCTGGGGTTATGCCCTAGAAAGTGCAGCAAAGATTTTGAATCTTGTTCCCTCTAAGTCAGTCCCTAAAACGCCCTATGAAATGTGGCATGGTAAAATCCCTAGTTATTCTTACTTAAGAATTTGGGGTTGTCCTGCTTACGTGAAGAGGACAGTGGGAGATAAGTTAGAATCTCGTTCTAACTTATGCTACTTTGTAGGCTATCCTAAGGAATCCATAGGATACTACTTCTATGATCAATCTGAACAAAAGGTGTTTGTTTCCAGAAATGCCACTTTTCTTGAGGAACCGTTCCTTAAAGAAAAGAAAGGCAAGATCATAGAATTAGAAGAAGTACAAAGTGACCCCATACCACCCACTGAAGAAACGTCCCACTCTGATCAACTGCAACCAATCACGAATTTCGATACACATTTGAATCCTCCTCTAAGGCGTTCTGAACGTACTCCTAGACAGCCGGAGAGATGGTATGGATTCTTCCATGAAATCTCTCAAAAGGATAATGATCCTTTGACATATGAGGAGGCACTGTCAGATTCTGACTCTGAACAGTGGATAGAAGCCATGAAATCCGAAATGGATTCCATGAACTCCAACCAAGTTTGGACCTTGGTAGATTTGCCTGATGGGGTCAAACCCATAGGTTGCAAATGGATCTTTAAGAGAAAGCTTGGAGTTGATGGAAGCATTGCAGCCTACAAAGCAAGACTGGTTGCAAAAGGATTCACTCAAAGACCCGGAGTGGACTTTGACGAAACCTTTTCACCAGTTGCAATGCAAAAGTCCATTCGAATCATGCTTGCCATTGCTGTATATTATGACTATGAGATATGGCAAATGGATGTGAAAACTGCCTTTCTCAATGGTGACATTGACAAAGACATTTATATGGAGCAACCCAGAGGTTTCACATTCAGTGGGAGTGAGCAAAAGGTTTGCAAACTCCAAAGATCAATCTATGGATTGAAACAGGCTTCTAGGAATTGGAACATTCGATTTGATGAATCAGTCAAAGCGTTTGGCTTTATTCAAATTTCGAATGAGTCCTGTGTGTATAGAAAGGAATTGGAGACCTCAGTGCAATTCTTAGTACTTTATGTTGATGACATCCTTCTTATTGGGAATTCGAAGGATGACATGAAAGTGACTAAGTTATGGTTATCGAACCAATTCGAGATGAAAGATCTTGGTGATGCGTCCTATATCCTTGGAATTAAAATCTATAGAGATAGATCTAGAAGGTTAATAGGACTATCACAGTCGATGTACATTGACAAAGTATTGAAGAGATTCAATATGGAGTCAGCAAAGGTTAAGAACCTTCCTATGAGTGTAGGAACATGTCTTTCAAAGAAGATGTGTCCTAAGACTAACCTTGAGAAGGAAAGAATGACTCATACACCTTATGCATCAGCAATAGGTAGCATAATGTATGCAATGTTATGTACTCGACCGGATGTGGCTTATGCACTTAGTGTGACAAGTCGTTTCCAATCTGACCCTGGAGATGGTCACTGGGCTGCCGTGAAGAATATTCTTAAGTACTTGAAAAGTACTAAAGATTTATTCTTAGTTTACGGAGGTCAGAAAGATCTTACTGTCGAAGGATACTGCGATGCAAGCTTTGCATCTGACTTAGATGATTTTAAGTCAATGTCAGGATACATTTTCTGCCTAAACGGCGGAGCAGTGAGTTGGAAGAGTTCCAAGCAAACAACCACTGCTGATTCGACCACTGAGGCCGAATACTTAGCTGCAAATGATGCAGCTAAGGAAGGTGTTTGGATTAGAAACTTCATTCAAGAGTTGAATGTTGTTCCTAGCATGAAAGACCCCATTACTGTGTTTTGTGACAACACTGGGGCGGTTGCTCAAGCAAGAGAACCAAGATCTCACCAACGGACCAAGCACATTATGAGGAAGTATCACCTAATCCGTGATATTATCAAAAGAGGAGATGTGCAAATTGAGAGGGTCACATCAGCAGAGAACGTGGCAGATCCACTTACTAAACCCCTTAGTCGAGAAGCTTTCCAAGGTCATCTTCAGAAGATGGGACTTAGAGTAGCTTTAGAATGGCTTTGACGGGCAAGTGGGAGATTGTTAGGAATAGTGCCCTAGAAAGCCGATTGTATATCCGCTTTGTGCTTTTCCTTATTGTAATCACAGACAATCTTTGAATAAAATAACGAATTGAGGCAACACTTCTTTATATGCTCTTGTTTGGTATGCGTTTACTTTTGCTGTGCATGTATGAGAACTCCCCTAATCCTGATGACTTTTAGGACTCTACCATTTAGGTGAAATGGTTCATGAAACGAGCCCTATATCACATAAGTCATGATTAGTAAAATACTCCAAGCCGATGAGTCCTACAGACAGTGGGAGTGTCAACCTGACTCCTCTAAGGCTTGCTTGTGGGATCACGCCCTTAAGAAGGACCACCTTGTTTCATGGAGGTGCAAAGTGTATAGTTGATACGTGCGTGATACATGAGGGTGCTTACTTTAATAAGTAAGTTCACTGAGGTGCCCCGTGTGAGAACATTCCTAAATGGGAAAGGAAGTTTCTATTTCAGGAAATGGAAACTTCCAGATTAGGAAATATCTCACGAGTCATTGATGTGATTAATTGATCCTTAGACTTGAGGTTCCTTGTCACTTTATGAGTTAACTCTGTAGTCTTAGGCATAAGCTTTAAAGGGTGTCGCCTTAGACAACTGATTCAAGGCTTATGCTGGGGCTGCACAAGTGACTCATGAGAGTGAATGAGAATCAAGAAAGGACCTACACTTGCATTTGCAAGGTGATCTCTTATTGTGTAAGTCATTCATATGCCATATGGAGTCCTTGGCCAAGGCAGTAGATCAAGACATCAAGAAAAGGGTTTCTTGGATTGAGATCAAATGGATATGAAATGCACTTAGCTTTAAGACCGGATTATTAGGGTTCTGATTATTCCCTTGCCCTAGATCTTGGTTGAGAGATAGTAAGTAGGAGGATTGTATCTCACATGATTCAATGACTTAAAGGTTCTGTCGAATCCGAACATTCCAATTCAGCTAGGGGTTAAACACCTGTTGCTAGACTATGGTCGTTTAATCTGTGGACTGATTAATTAATTAGTGAATTAATTAATTGGGGTCACTGCTAATTGAATTGAGAACCTAGAGGGTCACACACAACAACTTGGTTACATGAGTTGAGGCTTGAAAATGATTAAACGAGTTAATCGGACCAAGAGGGTTCCACACGTGTGAATTCACACGTGTGGCTCGCGTGAGTGACACGTGTCACTGTGACACGTGTCACACACGTGTGATAATATATATGTTAAATAATTAATTGGTTAATTATTTAATAGACTTTGGTTTAATTTTGAATTAAAAGGAAAGTCTAATTTTGGAGAAAATAATCTAGTTAATTAATTATGAATTAATTAATTAGATAAAATAAGTTATTTATTTTATAATAAATAAAGTATAAAATTATCCAAAAATAGTTTGGATATTTTTAAGCTCTCTTAAAAGTTGACTAGAAATAGAATTCAAAGTCAAAGTTGGAAAATACTTGATCATCAAGTAATAGGAGAGAGAGGAACCAAATCCTAGTCCAATAAGGACTAGGTTCGGCCGTCCCTCCCCTTTCATATATATAGGGGAGCTCATGCTCCCCTTTAGAGCTAATAGACAATTCTTGGTTCATGTGTTGAACACCTTCCTTTCTCCAAGATTAAATTAAACCCTAGGTTAAGCCTAAACACTAACTAGAGAACTAGCATCCTTACTAGTTAGATTGTGATCAAGTTGGTGGACTTTCTCTAGAGACTTCAAGTTAGAAGTTTGAAGATTCGAGCTTTACCAAAGGAGAGGGGATCAAGCCGCGTGAAGAGCGTTCTTGGGTGGCTTGAAACGCTTCAAGAAAGAATAAAAGAAAAGTAAGTTTTCTATCTTTACGAATTTGGTTACACGATTGCGAGTTCAAGGTCCTTTTGTTGGGAAAATTTTTTTAAATTCCGCTGCTTTCTGATTCGTATTTTCCAACATGTCCGGAGACATGTTAGCAAGCATGAGAAAATGGGCTTGGAGATTATCATCCTTCCACTTCTGGATCGCTTTCCGCTCAGTCCGGGTCGGAGTGTCCCCTTCGTAGAGAACATAAGTTCTCTTCTCGGAATCTAGAACGATTTTTAGATTCCTAAGCCAATCAGAATAGTTGGGACCAGTCAACTTATTTGACTCGAGGATCGATACTAGAGGGTTTTTGGTTGCCATTTCAAAACATGTAGAGAATCATAGAATCTACGACCTAAATGGAAAAACAGAGAACTAATATGAGCATGCTGAATAATAATGATATACATGAGATTAGGTCTTTAATCTATGTAGCTCCCACTGTTTTTAAAAGATCTATAATTCCCAAAGATCTTAGAGGATACTTGTTATCCCAGTAGGTACTAAGATCCCAAGCACTTTATCTTGAACCCACGACTCGCGGACATTCTCAATAAAGCCTAAGGTAGGCACGCTTTACCAATTCCAACACTGTGGAATTCCTAATAATATTTTTGCATCACCCATCTTTCAATATGGACCCACGACTCGTGCGACATCCATATTTACTTAGGTGTTAAGCTAGACCTATCAATCATAAGATCAAGATCAAAACTTAGTTTGAACAACCCACGACTCGCGGACAACGCCCTCCCCAAAATTGATCTCGAAATATCGATCATTTAAATGATCAATTAGGAAACTAAGAACTAATAGATTTCACATAGTCACCCCACGACTCATGGACAACAACTAGCTTCCTCTACTAAACTTAAATCCTATTGATAGAATGCTAGTAATTTAATTCAAAGTTTGCACCTCGAATTAGACACCTGTTTTTCGAAATTAGCTTAATATTTAATGGGAATTTTCGATGTAACCGGAGAGTTGTCCGGTTCGACCTCACCAACATATATGTTATCCAATTTTAATCAGTCTTGATTAATGCAAGTACAACTTAAATGCATTTCACACAAACACTTAGCAGATAACACGTCCTAGCATGATACTAACATGTGATGATCATGGGTTCTACCTATCTTATACGTGATATGTGGGAGCCACTCCACAATCACAAGTTCTAACATACATGCCACATAAACAGTTTAAATCACATATGGGAATTGGAAATAAAACGATGCCCTATCTATTACAATAATAGAAATCCTCTCTAACATTTCGAGAGGTCTTCACTTATGGCCTCCATCTTGTTACTTGTTGTGTGGATCCATCTTACTCCATGGGTGCATTGTCTCCAAAATGAAAGAAAAAGACCTCACCACGTATCTCTACTCTCAAATTACAATTAAAAAAAAAAGGACACAAAGTAATAAGGCTCAATCTTCATATTGGCCTTAGACAATTACACAAGGGGCATACCCCGGCCTCAAAAACAGTAGTATGGAAAGCCACATTATAAAAAACATAACAGTACGCACATAAATGGGGCACCGACCCAATTGAAAAATGCAACTATGGGGCTCCAACCCCAATTTAAACCATCCATGTGCATAAATTAAAACCATTCATAAGACTAAACCCATGATCATCTAACATGCATAAAAAGCAAGAATTTAAATTTAACCATTAGATTAAAATTCTCGCTTTAAGCTCTAATAGCTTAAAACACGACTTAGATGCAATTTTTGTTCAAGAATCTTTTCTATAAAACCCGAAAAACAATAAACTAATAAAATTTTAATTAATTTCTGAAAATTAATAATTTTATTCCTTTATTATTTTCATAAAATAAATTTTGTAATTTTCCCAAAAATTTAAATTGCTTTAATTTCTCAAAATCCCAATTTAAACAATTATTTCATAAATAACCAAATATTCCACTCGAATAGAGATGCATGTAGATTAGCATATGCTTATGGCACATATTTAGATCAATCAGGACACATAGAATGCAAATGCAGCACCTAAGGCAACGAAATTGCTAGTAGATCACATATATCAAGAAATTTCAAGTAATTAATAACAACTTAACCATGGAAATTCAATGCAATGCACACATTGACAAGTTGTTCCTATGTTGTACGACCTAAACTAACTCAAACACGACACGGGAACCCGGGTTTTGCAACCCTAGGCTCTGATACCACTTAAGGATGTGGCGCCCCAACGGAGGGCCCCACATCCCCCGCACCGGGACCCGACCCGCATATGAAATGGAGAGTCCATACACGAGCCGAATCACAGCGAACGGGGACTTACTCACACACTAGGCTAGGCGTGAGCTAGAACTTGAAACCAAACAAACAAAACTCACGAATCAAATGCAAGTGCGGAAGCATAACATATAATCAATCACGAGGTTATCGGAAACGATCACAAACCTGAGTACCTAATCTCGACAACTTAAAACATAAATCATAATCTTTAATACACGGGTTCCAATATCCTTAGAAGTCTGTCCCGAAACAATATCATATAATCATAACAATCCATATGCAATTCTATAACTTAACACTTACAAAATGCATAAAAAAAATAGAAACCAACTCGATCAAGGGACTCAACAGACTCGACTCCCCGCCTAGCACACCAAAACCTGCAAAAGCACTGAAAACAAAGCCGGGTTCAGTCTACAAAAGACTGTTGGGTATAAAACAAGGCATAACATATATAATATCGCAGAATTTAAACACTCACACATGCAAGCTATAATCCCGTGCGAGGTTTTTAAGATATTTCCCAAATGGGTAAAACAAAGGAAAACAACGCTTGGGATTACAACCATCAAATTCGTACATTCCATTCATAGGGTTTCATGGCCCGGCGAGAGGGCGTGCATAATCTCCAACCTTCTCCTCATGTGTGCATATCAATTCAATCTTTTCATTAGTGATCATTCACATTCATACATATTCGTTCATAATCATAGTCATAATCATAATCATATCATGCATATTCATAATCATAAACACTTACACCTTTTTCCTCCGGGTGGTGGACGGGATTGTAAGGCCCGGCCACCTAATCATATCAATGTGGCTATGAGGTTCATGAGTCCTCAAAGCCCGGTTAGCGTTTCCTCGTCAAAAACTCCTTGACGAGGTCCGTTTTACCGTAGTTCATTATGGAACTAGCATATGGGATCCCCGTCGGCCCGATGCCTCCCCAGATAGCCACATGTACTAAATTCCTGGGCCCATGTTCAGTTCATATCATGCACTCGCCAAAATCATAGGTAGGGTTCATAAATAAAAGGGGTCATACGTTTGAAATCAATTACTCAAAATGACTCGATATATAAATATACTATTTTGGCTTAAAACCTTTCACGTAAGGGATATATCGGGTCGTTTTAGCTATTAGAAGAGAAACCCACCTGATACCAGAAGGAGGTAAGAACCAATACAACTCTGGCTACCCTTACCGATAATACCAAAAAAAAAAAAGAAAGACTTGAGGTGTCCTATGAACCCAGCTTCTCCGTCTTGGAGAAAACTGTACAAAGACAACATAGTGTATACGTGAGACTCAAGACTCCATATGAACCATATACGACGCACGGCATGTTATGCACATGATATGAGATGCATACGAGGCATAAATCATGTTAAGAAGCCAAACTGCCAAGTATTTCATTCAACATGTTCCTTACATGAAAGTTTCATATTCAAGCATTTCATAATTCATAGCAATTCAAGTCATGAATTTCATATAACAATTAAAACTCAAATATATCAAGTTTACAATTATAAATTAAATAAAACAAAGGCATTCAAATCATTTAAATATGTAAAACATAAAATAGATAACAATCTATTCCACGAATTAAGGTCATGAGTCATAACATAAATTTCCACAATTAAAAGGTTACATTTCATGAAATAATATTACTATTATAGTCTCATAAATTCATTTCAAATTCATATCTTCGCATTTTATATCAAGTGAATCCAAGAATTTCATATAATGATCGTAACACGTATTATTTCACGGTCATACGTTCCATAATTCATAAATCATATGTTTTACATTACTAATCATATATATCAATTCAATGTTCAATAGCTCAATGTATTATCATAAAATAAATGAAATAAGACACATAATCCAATTTAGACATTTAATGTACACATTTACAATTTCATCAAATTCATACATATTTAAAATATAAAAATATAAAATATAAAATATAAAATACATACATATATATATATATATATATATGTATAATACACGATTAATATAATTATACATATATCACACAACTGCATGCATGCATATACTATAAATACATAAATACATATTCATACGTACTAATGCATGCAAAACATTAAAACACATACAATATATATATACACCTACGTGCCTCAATCGTGCATGCACTAATAACACTAACTAATATATTATCTATATACATGCACACACTATATATTACATATTTATATCTCTAAGTATATTCACGTACACATCACCCAACATGCATTTATATAATTTATCTACATGCCAAAGTCATTAATTACATGCATATATATGTTACAAATATATTAGACATGCACCACACAAAGCAACACACACACAGGCACACATTACATGAAGAGAAGAATGGCAGCAACAACAGTAGTTCGGAATCAGTCTCCCCGCCCGGGGAGATTTTGCACACAAAAGTCCCCGCCCGGGGACTTTCATGCAGCGGAGGTTGTGCACAAAGGCTCCCCGGCCGGGTACATTCATGCTCAAAATCTCCCCGGTCGGGGAGAAGCAACACAGACGCAACGCAGCAGCAACACAAAGCTTATGTCTCTGTTTCAATTGCAAGAAATTACAGCAGCAAATAGCAAACAAATAAGGCAATAGCTCAGCAGCAAAAAGGCAACAAAAGCTCCCACAAATGACCAATAAAGAACAGCAGTTAAGCAAGGAAAGATGAGCAGCAGATGACCGCCACAAATCGCAACAAAAAAACAGGGACAAAACCGGGGAAAACTCCACAAAACTTCGACCAACCTTAAACTAACAAGATCAAGTATGAAAGAGCAATGAAGGATCAACAATTGAAAACAAAATTAGTCCCAAACGTAGCAACATCAGTACAACACGTGAGGAAGGAAAATTCAGTTCAAGTTTCATGCATTTCTTAGCCAGTTCATTAATGATATCACACTAAACTCTCAACTACCACAAAATCAATGATCATAAATGAGAAAAGGGAGTTAAGACAACCATATTCATGCTTTGAATCAACCAAAACCATCAAGGAATGAAAGAGATCAACATATATGCTTATAACCTAACTATTCACTAAGTCAGCCATAAACCCATGAAAACATGCTCAAAATTGGGAAGGAATGGATCAAAATGACTCATAATGAATGTATATTACGAACCTAAGCTTACCTTGTGGATTGGATGAAGTATGGAAGAGATTTGAGCTTTGAATCTCCAAGGTGCACAAGGGTTACGGGAAAACTGGAAGTCAGGAGGTTTTGGCTGAATTTCCTCTTTGTATGAGGTATGGTTCGAAACGGCGTTGGTTAGGGCTGATAGAGGGTTAAGTCAGGGTTCCAAAAAGTCCAACCATGGTTAATTTGGTTAAGTATGGTGAGAGTTATGATTAAAATGGTAAAGTGTGGCAGTTTTGCGGCCGTTTCGTTTCTCGGTTGAATTTCGAAGTTGACGGAACTCGAATCCGAGTTCCCGAGCTCAAGATATCACATACGGAACCAAGGGTGCGCTAATTGCCCGTTAGCCCCCGATTAGGTTCCACAAATCAAAATAAATTCGTTACCACGTCAAACGAAGTCGAAAACATAAAACGAGCATATAAACATGTTCATAACACATAAATCTATAACATACTAGAGTTTCACGAAATTACGATATCAAATCATATAAGAACGACGCACGATTAAAACACTCATGCGCAAACGTAACAATTTCATAACATTTCAATTTAAATAATAAAAGTCAAATTCTATTTTTAAATTAAATAAAGTCAACGATTTAAATGATAAAATTAATTAGTATAAGTAAAGACATAATTAATTAACATTAACTCTTAATTATCAATTAAATGAATTAATTAACGAAATAACATTATAAAATAAAATAAAATAAACTAATAACAATTTATATTAAAATTAAATATGTAAAACAGTTATAAACAATTAATCACATAGTTAAATAATTTAATTGTGCAATTTATAACAATTACGACATATTAGTATAAATGAAAAACCGGGGTGTTGCACTTCTCAACACACAATCAGGGAGGTCAATGTCCCCATCACTAGAATTGAGCGCAAGACAAACTAAAAGATGCGCCACTTTGTTACCATCCCTGCGAACAAAAGAGAAAGACACATTTGAGGTATAAGCGAGTGCATTGTTAATATCGTTAATAGTTGTTCCGTGCTTGACCAATCCAATTCAGAAGAGTTAAGTTTATTTATCAGGCCTAAGTAATCTGACTCCAACACTACTCGCTAAAATCCCTTCCTTTTAGCTAACATGGCTGCTTCTTTGAGTGCTAGAGCTTTTATTATCTCCACTTCAAAACCACCAGTACATCTGCTACTAGCCCAGGCCAAACATTCGCCTTCCTGATTCCTAGCCACCATACCTAAACCAAACTCTGATGCTTTAGCAAAAACTGCCCATTGATTTTCACATATCCCTCTGAAGGAGTATGCCACAGAGACTGATGCAAATCAGGAGTACTAGTGCTGCTTCCAGCAACACCTAATCTTCCTCAATTGTAAAAATATTGACCAAAGTTTTTCAAGCTGTAAGCATCCTTCTCTCCTTCTCCGATCATTCCTTGTTTCGGTTCCACCACAATGCCCAAGCATAAGTAAAACGATCCCTTTCTCCATCACAATCGAGCTCGACACCCCTCTAACCCAAGCATCTCCCCCTCTCCAATTTTCCACAACAATCCAAGGTATATTAGTAAGTGCCCAGTGCTACCTAGAAACTGGACACAAAAGAATAACATGCTTAAGAGATTTCGGCGACTCCTGATTCCAAGGACAGACCACTTTGAGCGAGCTTTGCTGTTTCTCCAATGCCTTACCACATGGTAAAAGTTCACGACATAATCTCCATAAGAAAACCTTGATTTTTGGCGCCACTTTTCTACCCCAAATCACCTTCTATCCTTGATTATTCGACCTTGACTTGTACAAACTTTTCACCGAGAACCTCCTGTTTTTACTATGTGACCCGTCTGTCTAGATTGAAACAGTTTCCCAATGGTATAGCTAAGACCTCCTCCGCATCCAACGCCAAAAAACACTCTCGCACTAACTCAGAATCCCAACTACCATCCTCTTTTACGAGCTGACTAACATATACTAAACAGTTGTTACCTGTTGGATTGAGCAATAGTTTGAAACTTGTTGGTCGAGGCAACCATCTGTCCTTTTAAATATTGATGCACATTCCATTCCCTAGTCTCCATCTAACTCCTAACTCAAGCAAAGCCCTTGCCGATAATATACTTCTCTAAGTAAGTGAAGGTTGCGTTCCTAGACGAGCATTGAAGAAATCGTCCCCTGCAAAATACTTAGCTTGAAGAAGTCTTGACAAAAGGGAATTAGGTTGAGTGATCAATCTCCACCCTTGTTTTGCTAATAAAGTCATATTGAAAGACCTCAAATTCTGGAATCCCATCACCCCTTCTTCTTTGGATTGACACAATTTTCCCCAACTTTCCCAATGTATTTTGCTCTCCTTAACTACGCTCCACCAAAAATTTGCTAACAACAAAGAGATCTCTTGAGAAAATATGTGTTGGTAATCTAAGTTTATGACTTTGTGAAACGATTATAGATTTTGAAAACTATAAGTATAAGTATATGTAAGCTTAAAAGTTTTGCAACGAGACTATGCTTCAAACCGTGTTCCTTTAAAGAAAGCTAAGGACTACCTCAACACGATATGGAATGGATTAACACGGAGAGGTACGTTTAAGAATATACCAAGTTGCAAGGCAAGGTATGGATGACAAGGTACTTTAAATTATGATATGTTATGAGCGAGTTGAGCCTTGAAATATAGGCATATGTAATGGTAAGGTATGTTGGGCCCCAGAGACTATGAGTTGGGCAATTCGGTACAATAGCGGGCCGTCAAGTAAACCTCGAGCATAGTTTCCATTTGAGGTATCACGCACGACTCAGGGAGTTAGGAGAGGCATGGTATTCTTGAACCTTCAGTGTAAAAGCTAGGAAGGACCGCATAATAGCTACCCATCGAGGTTAAGTAATGTTACGGTTGGTTAGGAGTTGAGGATAGATATGTTATGATTTAATTTCTTTTTATGTACGTTATGAGGTGTGAAGGACGGAGATGCTCGTACTAGCCGAGCTTGTGTATGTTATGTTAGATTATAAAACGGGATAGGATTTTAAAGTTAAGTTATGTTATGTTAAGAATATGTTATGTATACATTGTTACGGAAATGGTTTTGGTATGAAAAACCACCCTATTCCCGGTTTATAATCTTTTCTTTTAATAAGTGCTTTGCTCTATATTATGTAGTGTGTTGGTGTGTGTTAGTCCCCTCACTAGTTGGTGCACTCATCCTCTCCTTGCAACTTTTTGTTTGCAGATTTGCCCAAGTTAGGTGGGGATTTCAGTCGGTCAAGTTTTTCATGTCTTTCTAGGTCGAGGATTTCGTTTTGTAGGTCTTGCATACATTTGGACTGGTGTATTGCTATGTAATGTTTCTTTATGTACTTTTGGATAATTGTAGCCATGCCGACAAGTCGTTTAAATTACTCCTTGTCAAACTTAGATGGTTTTATGTTTCTCTGCTTTTGTTATTATGTTAATTGTTTGTTCATGCACGCTCTGAGTTCATCATAGCTCCGCCTAACCTAGTGTGTGTGTTGGTCTCCCGTTCGCTTTGACTTGGTCACGTATATGGATTTTCCATTTCATACATAGGCTTGGATTTTAGTGTGGGGGATGTGGTGACCCATCGTATCGGGCGCTACAAGCTCGACCTCCAAACTAGGCCCGTTTAGTCTTGGCTTACGAAAGCTATACAGTATTGATCTCACCTTAAGAATCAACCTCCAAGGCGGCCAAGGACTAGGCCTAATCTGCCTCGACCACAGACTCGACCTGGGGTCCATGGTTCTGCCAAGTGCGTCCAAATGGCGTTCGATGTGCCGGCCAAGTTGGCTCTAGGGTATGTGAAGCTTCTCTCAGAGAGTGCCACGTAGCGCACTATAAAATTTCATGTCAATATGTTAAATAAATATATATTAATTAAAATATGCACAACTTGGATATATTAAGTTATTTAAAATTCTTATTTTAAAAACACATGGACAATAATTCATAGCGATCGCGAAAAACGCGAGTAGGGGGTACTCATTGTCTCGATTTTGTAATCTTTCGATATGCATGAATTATAGGTATTATTTTTTAATATAATTTAAATATAATCTAATAATTGTCCCTTCAATCTATAAATGTTAACGAGCTCTTAACATTTAATATATAACAAAATAGTTTTTGGGGTATTTTCGACAATACATAAATATTAATATATCTCAAAAGGGTATTTTAAAAAAAATTATAAAAAAATAGCGGATTATTAGTAAAATATAGGGAATACATAAGGAACATAATGGTTAGGATTATATAGTAAAAAGCAAAAGAATAAGGATTGAGTTGTAATTAAGTCTAAATTGAGGGTAATTATATGTAATTCTCCCTTAATTGGAAATACTATGGTTTCTCTTTTTGTGTTTGGGCGCGAGCGTGATAAACATACACAATTTTTGGCTTTGAGCGGTATTTGGTAATGGAGGAATGCCAATACAAATTTACTAAACCTTACAAAACATGAAACAAAAGATATGAAAAGGATGCGGAAATGAATATGACAACTTCTATCAAGCAATTGCAAATGGAAGGATTACCTCGAGGACTCACAACCTGCCTGTACACAGGATTTAAAAGAGCAATTCGCAAAAGTTATAGCTCACCTAATTTCTGGTCTACAACGTGAGTAAGCGTGATACAAAATAAAAATATAAGAGAGCATGAAAACTAAAAGTACTGAGAGCGGTTCTACAACTACGAGCGCAGTGTAGGGGTTTGGATAGTGTGGTGAAAACCAAAAACAAAAAATGTAATTAAGATGTGAGTTCTTTATAGATAACCGCTCGTCTTTGATTTCCAAAAGCTATCAAAACTCCAAAACCTATCGGCCTCTTCACGCTCATTGCATTTGAACGCTCGAGAGATCTCTATCAACCCGAGGACTCCTCCTCGATCTTGCTTGACCGAGTGAAAATCTTAGCCTTCTTCCTGATATGGCCTCGAACCTCCTTATTATATAAGAAGGTATACATACATAATTTAATTAACACACCAAAACCCTCAAGTTTCTTGTGAGGCTATGACCAATATTATCATTTGAACGTATAAAGATCTTAATTTCTACCGACTCTTAGTGCCAATAAATGCGGATAAATCAGTTATGGTATAGTTCTAGGAGTTCTTTTCTAGTATATATTTGAAACTGAGATATTATCCCATGTAACGGTAGTTGGAGATAAGTATCTCCCAACTATCCCCCATTTTCCTCTCCCATCTCTCAACTCCCCTAAAAGATGGGAAGAGCCCTAGCTAATTAAAAAAGTCGTGTACGTATCTTTAAAAGGAGAGATACTTTCTGTACTAAAACACTTTTCATCTTACGCCAGAAAAATACAAAGACAGTCTTTCATTCTCTCATTCTCATAGCATTATCGGAAATCCATCGTCTTCCCTTAAGTTCATTTGGAGAGACGATAAGCTTACTTTCTTGCTTTACTTAATTTATTCTCGTGATTATTCATTTATCTTTTCTATCATATCGCTATTCTTTGCTTTATAAGTTGGTTTATTTTCTGTTTATACTATTTAGTTCTATATCACGATAATTTAATCCCTCGTTCGCAGGCTTTCTTTGCTTCGTATTAACCATTTTTGCAGGAAATAAAGATCTTAATTGCTCTGTATTCCCGTATAAATAGGGTGGTGCAGATTTTAGGGAACCCCCAAGACTCAGGAGATGCTATAAAGAAGTAGGATTTCTTCCAGTTTCGAGGAAAACGAGAAAGGTCCAGGAAGGAAGCACCATCCCGCGGGCTAAAATAAAACAAACCAGGCTCGTACAGCTTGGCGAAGAAGTATCGTCGAAAAGATTTAGCAGATAACTCTTCCCCGAGGAAGCTAAACAACACCCCAAACCCTGCTAGTAATCTCATCGCATTAGGAGTCAGTTGGTTCAAAGGGATTTTGAAGAGGTTGGATACATCCTTATAAAATTAAGGAATGGGAAAACGCATGCCCGCTTCCACCTGAGCCGTATAGAAACACAAGAAGCCGGCAGGAGGATAATGAGGACGCTCGGCACGACCGAGAAGCCTAATTGGCCAATCAGAAGGAATCCCCACTCCAGACTGTAAATCACTCAAACCTTCTGCTGAAAGCCCCGAAGCAAACTTCTGATAATAAGCAGGACCCACTAAACCTCCTGAAGGTGGCTCCTCTGAATCCCCTGTGGATTCCTGATCATCGACAGACCTACCACCCTGAGAGGGAGCGGGCCAAGAGTGGCGAGAGCAAGAGGAACCTGAAGAAACTGAGATTGCGACAAATGTACCATGGATGCCCGAATGTCTAGAAGAATCAAACTCGCTCCCTGAGGAGAAGTCCAAACCAGCCCCCGGATGAAGCGAATGGCTTGGCTCAGCGGACATCCTACGGAGAAGGAGCCGGGTGAATACAAGCGACAAAGCAAGCTCCAACCGTCAACCAACACAAAAATAGTGCATACAAATGATGATGCCAAAAGATCACACATATCAAATAAAAGAAGCAACAACAAAGGAAAATTAAATGCATGACTACGGGTAAGGATCAGTCAGTGAGCAATATGCTAAGGAAGCCCATGAGGACGCAACCCCATGGTCAAACATGTCATCGAGGCAAATAAAATCTAAGGCGCAGTGGTACGTTATACTATTTCAAATTACGATTGATACCTGTTGAATTGTTGACTATATGCTAGCTAAGATAGAGAGGTGCAGTAATCAATCCATATGTGCACGAATGGTGTAATCCGAGTCATGCATCCCCTGATTATTTCTCTAAGAAAGACTTGATGAAGTTCAATATTCTTGTTTATTTACATTTTTCGAAACCAAAATACAACTGACCAGTAGAATGTAGAATGACTTTGTGGGTTCCTAAAAAGCATGAGATATCATATTAACTCTCTCTAGAAACCTTGGCGGTGTTGTTTTTTTTTTCTTACACTAGGGCAACCGCAAATCCAAGAGGCAAACGGTAATCCCACTTGCTGTGTAGGGAAACATGCTTTGACATCGCTTATATGAGTAATCATGAAGCACTGTATTTATTAGATTCAAATTCTCTTAGTCACATGCTTGGATTTTGACATTATTAGGCAAAAAGAATAATAAAACGTAGCACAACAGCACCTCACCTAATCAACAACCATCATTTTCATTCCTTTTCGTCTTAAACAAATTAAAGGGGAAAGGGTTTACATATTTTAAGTCTTAGTGCTAGTCACTTTTAGTGGCAAGAATGGGAGTAATAAATTGAGACCTATGCAAAGGTTAACCTATTCTTCATAAGAAAACAAGCACGAGGGATCTCGCGATCCATGTAAGCCTACGCTATAAATAACCAAAACACTCACTTTTTGTCAAGAAAATATACCTTCAGGTTGGATGGAGGAAGAAGTTAAAGATGGTTGATGTGGAGTGAAGAACCAGCGGCGACACTGAGGAAAAATTGTTGAGGAACAATGCTTGAGAAGAAATAATGGTAACGTTGTAGGGCTTATGCTTGAAAATAGGCTAGATACAAAGAAGCTAGAAAGCCTTCCTGGAGGGGAATACCAAGAGACGTGATATGATAAGAACTCTTTTCTCAGAAAAGATTTCTTTTTCCAAAGTTATAATCACCTTCGTAAATTTTAATTAAGAGACGTGATATCCTCTCTCTTTTTAAAAGTTATCTTGTCTTCAGATGTATTTTTAAATAGGTTCTAATCCCACAAATCCCTCAAAATTTAATTATTTTAATTTCTCTCCTAGTGTTATTATTTAATATCCCAGGAAGTCATTCAAAGAGCCTTCTGCTGGGAAAGCCGATAAAGTTGATGAAAAGTTACTTTGAACAAAGGCCGAGCTCGCTAAAGAGGAAGGAAGCCGTGAAATATTTGCTTGGAGGCTACCCTTCCTACTCTCTTGGCCCAAATTCCATTTGAACTAAGAGAGTGTGGGGGAATTATGATACGTCCCATTTTCAACACTCCCGGCCCACAGCCCACTTGGGAATAAGCCCAGGGAAGAGAGGCCTCGAGAGAGAGAGTGGGCCGCCCCCACGAGTTCAAGCTCATCAAGAAGGTCTACATGTGTGAAGATTAGGTGGGAACGTAAGGCAAAGAAATTATTCCTACAGAGGAATCCAAAGGAAGCCAGAAGATCAGTCAAAACAAATTTCTACCGACTCTTAGTGCCAATAAATGAGGATAAATCAGTTATGGTATAGTTCTAGGAGTTCTTTTCTAGTATATATTTGAAACTGAGAGATTATCCCATGTAATGGTAGTTGGAGATAAGTATCTCCCAACTATCCCCCATTTTCCTCTCCCATCTCTCAACTCCCCTAAAAGATAGGAAGAGCCCTAGCTAATTAAAAAAGCCGTGTACGTATCTTTAAAAGGAGAGATACTTTCTGTACCAAAACACTTTTCATCTTACGCCAGAAAAATACAAAGGCAGTCTTTCATTCTCTCATTCTCAGAGCATTATCGGAAATCCATCGTCTTCCCTTAAGTTCATTTGGAGAGACGATAAGCTTACTTTCTTGCTTTACTTAATTTATTCTCGTGATTATTCATTTATCTTTTCTATCATATCGCTATTCTTTGCTTTATAAGTTGGTTTATTTTCCGTTTATACTATTTAGTTCTATATCACGATAATTTAATCCCTCGTTCGCAGGCTTTCTTTGCTTCGTATTAACCATTTTTGCAGGAAATAAAGATCTTAATTTCTCGGTATTCCCGTATAAATAGGGTGGTGCAGATTTTGAGACGCATCAATTATATATCCGAGAGACCCAAATAGTAATTGCTTTGATCTCTTGGTGTTCTTTTTTTTTTTTTTTTTAATTTATTTATCTTTTATCCGTTTTATTCTCTTGCGTTCTTCTATCTTCTTTTCTTTTTAATTATTTTATTTATTTTATTACTCTAACAATATTTTCTTAACTTATATTTTCTCTCATCTTACTTTATTTTTTTCTTTTCTTTTTTATATAATTTACTTTTTTCCAAAGATAGTATTATTTAGTATTTTATTGTTTATTCTATTTATTTATTTATTTATTTTAATTTAATAATTATGTTAAAAATAATTATAATATATATATTAATATAAAAATTAATATATTTAATTAATAAAAATTTTTAATATGTACACGCAACGAGTGTGCCAAAATTACTAGTAATATATTAAGTTAGAGAGACAAACAAAAACTATTTTGGTTTCTGGGTGTTCTTTTTTCTTTTCCTTATTTATTTATTTATTTATTTATACTACTTTCATAACGTGTTCGTTAATTCACACTCTTCATGCTGCAAAAACGTGTTAAGTCCCCTTTTCTCTTACCTCACTTTAATAATTCTTTTATATTCATTTATCTTTTTTCCTCATATTTTATATTTTATAATCTATATTTTAATTATTATTTGTAATAATATAGTATTTATAATTTATAATTTAATAATTATATTAAAAATAATTATAAAAATATATTACTATGAAAGTTTTAATTTCAAAAAACTTAAATTATAATAATTATTATATAAGAAGGCATGCATATATAATCGAATTAACGCACCAAAACCGTCCACCTTCTAGGCTGTGTTTACATTTCACGTTGTGTTATTGAAGTTTATGATTTCTCATGTTTGTGATAGATCACAAACACGTGTTTACAAGCTATTTTGATAACGTGTTAAGGCATGTGCATTTTCTATTTGTTATTTATTTTTTATATACTAATTTGACATAATTATTAACTTTTTACCATAATGATCCTCAGGAAGTACCTTCTAGCCTCAGCATACCCACAATAGGAACAATTCAACAGCCCCATTTTTTTAGCTCCAATCTCCCTAATATGCAAACTCGGCAAACAGGGAAAAGAGAACCCAAGTTTTCTTCTTGCTCTAAAACCGCAAATTCTTTGAGAATTTTTCTTTCACCAAATATGTTTGAAGACTTCTCTTTGCAGAATAATTGTTGTTGTCGGCAATTCCAGAAAAAAGAATGCTAAACCCTCGATCTGCACCAGTGTTTCTGCAAGTTCAACTTTTTTTGTTTGTTATACTAAATAAATTGTATTTTGCATGCCATCTTTTGTTAATATTGATCTGTTAATTTTTTTTTTTTTAAGTGCAAAAGGTGGGTTATGCGAAAAGATGGGGGAAAGTTCATTAAGAAAAATGGGGGAAATTGATAGTTCTTGTTAGTGGCAAATCGTCGTAATTACGACTGACTTTTGAGCATACAAGTAATTTGTCATCTCATGTTAAATTTTATGTTTCTCAAACACGCCAAAAAGGCGTGTGATCTATCAACTACAAGAACACGCCATTCACACGGGCTGAGGGTTTTACTACAGGCCCCGCCACATGATTAGTAAACAGCTGATTTTGCATGATGTTGACCAAAAACATGCTTTAACTGCCTTTGTAAACGCGGCCCTATAGTTTTTTTCCCCTGGAGTTCCCAACAGTGTGAACTCCTCACTAAAAAGCGATATATATATATATATATATATATATATCAAATACACACTCGAAATGACCAGAAAAATTTGAACTCAGGTTATTAACTTCGAGCCTCAACTTTCGAACCACTCCGAGACATAATCTTGGAACTACTTTTTTTTTATATATATTTTTTTATTTTACACACACACACCCCAAGTGACTAAAAGAATTTGAATCCGAATCATTACCTTCGGAATGAACCTTTAAACTACTTGGTCAACCCTTGTTGGTTAATCTTGGAACTACTAAAATCAAACCCCGTTGGCCGAAAAGCGCGATATATGATAGGTCATAGGTGCATTCCACAATATTTCCCATCTTCTGAAAATTGTGACTCAGATAACACCACCGTTTCCCTAACCACCCAAATCTTCCCAACCGTTATCTTTCCCTCCCTCTCTCTCTCTCCCTCTCCCTCTCTCTCTCACACACACCCAACGCAATCGCAGTGAGCAATCCGACCACCGCCATGGCCGTTCACGCGGCGGCGGTAAGTTCTCTAGTAACAAGGTTTCCATCTCCAACCACCTCGTGCTCTTTCGAAATCTCTAATCAGCAAAGCCCCTTTTTATCTCTTTCCTCCGCTTCTCCTCCTTCACTAAAACTCGCTACAGTGAGCGCAGCTCATTGCTATAAGAAGAGTGCTATCAGTGCAAAAGCCACTAAATCTGATTCAGGAGTGGACCCAAAGCTTGGGGTTGCAGTTTACAAGCCCAAATCCTATGAAGTTCTTGTATCAGATGCCGCCAACTCTCTTTTCTATGCTCTCCAAGATGGGAAAACCCGTCTCGAAATTGAATTCCCGTACGCTAAATTTCTCTACCCTTTTCAATTCTTGAATAAATGTAGTTGGTGCTTTTCTAGCAGTTGCAGATTTGCAATGTTGTCTTATGGATGGAATTTTCGATTCAAGTGATTTGGGGCTTAGATTATGGTTGAAAGTGTGCAATAACTATTGGAGAGGGGTGTGATTCATGAATGCATGTTGTTTGAATTGTGATGGCGCAATCAATGAAGGAGTTAGAATTTTTTGTTTCAGGGCATTGAGGTTCAGAAAATATAAAAAGAAAATTATATTATTTTGAGTGGTGGTAAAAATACATAGCCTGCATGCTCATGCGTCTCCATTTATGTGTAAGGCTGCTTGTTCTTGTAGCTTTAAAGGGGGACCAAAACATGTTGTTTGTGTCTCATTAAGTACCTAGTTTTTTAAATATTAGTCCCATTAGTTATGGGATTCTGGTAATTTATGTCTTCTCAATTTTTGATCCGAGAGTAGTTTTCCATCAAATCCCTTTGGTAGGGGGTTTTCATTGAAAACAACCGTTGGACCTAAAGTAGTCGAGAATAGAGCAAACATTACTCTTATGGGGACGTCAAACTGCAACTTTCCCTTCTTAAGGCATCAAATTCTAGTTCTTGTATTCTACTCTTGAGGTTGCTACTAGAGTCTCGAGTGAGCTACCATTAACTGTACTAACTCTATTAACTTCTTCTTTTTGGGTCGATGCTCTGCCTGGTGCATCACTAGTCCGTTGCCGACCAGCATTTCTTCTTATAAGGTATCTCTTAGTCATTAATATTAAATCATTAGTTTATTATTAATTGCCTATAGAGCTTATTCATCACATGATACTCCCTAAAAAATGTAAAACGTGAAGGGCTCATCGGATGAGTTCAGTGATGCCAACATTCAACTTGCATTAGCTGTTGTGAGAAAGCTACAAGAGAAGCAAGAAACAAGAGCATGCATAGTAAGAAAACATTTTTGTTGTTTTTTCTTCTCGTTTTTCATTAACTTGGAGGAAATTATGAGATATGTAACTGTTTTCTTCAAGGTATTTCCTGATAAGCCAGAAAAGCGTAGGGCATCGGAACTGTTCAAAGCAGCTCTCGATTCGGTAATTAATTTCACTCTGTCAGATCCTTCTTTTTTTTTGGATGTTTTAGTTATTACTTGTAGTTAGTATCAAGAAATGGCCTTTCTTTAGCTATTAACATTAATCTTGTTAATGCTGGACGATTTCTAATTTATGTTGAAAAATGACCTATAAAACAACAATGGAGAACATTATATATCAAAGTCCATCGGGTTTTTCATGTCGTTGAATGTTTGATTAATTTGAATTTCTACTTTCAGACCGTTGGTATAAGTGTAGGATCCTTGGACGATGTTCCTGGTGGTGCTGTCACAAATTTTTTCAAATCCATTATAGACACACTGGATTTCGACTTTGTGGATGAAAATGAAGGTTGGTTCCAAAAACTTGACCGCTTCAATTGTGCTTTCTAAAATTCATAAAAAAAGCGGATATGCTATAATTTCTTTCTGTAGTAATTTCATAAGAGTTTATTACCAAGATGGTTTACTCCTCCTGCAGGTCGTTGGCAATCTGAAACACCACCATCACTTTACATTTTCATCAATAGTAGCACAAGGGATCTCGCTGTTATAGAGAAGTATGTGGTATGATGTCCGGCTTCTAGTCTATTACATTTCCCTGAAATGTCGTCAATGAATTAATTGTTTTGTTTCTTTCTAAACTAAATTATAGAGAATTCAAATTTCCATTTTAGAAATGTTTACTTTCGGTACTCTAATTATGCAGACATGAGTGAACATCATAAATACTTGGGTTAGTTTTTGCAAAACTTGTGCTTTTGGAAAGTTAAGGTTTTAGCAAAAGCTATATAAAGTTGGCAAGATAGTTCAAGAGCACTTATAACTAATAGAAAAAAGAACCTAGGAGCTGGAAAACCACCTCCGAGTGTTTGCAAAACTTGTGCTTTTGGAGAAGTTAAGTTTGTAGCAGATGTTATAATTCAGTTGGCAAGAAAATTTAAAAGCACTTAACTAATGGAAAAAAGAACCTAGAAGCTGGAAAACCACTTCCGATGGTGCTTCTAACTTTTTAAGATTATTTAAGCAAAAGCAGCAAGACTGGTTCTCTTTTCCTGATTTACTTGCGTCGTCAGTCGTCAACTTTGAACTTAGTTGAATTTGGGTATGCAGGAGAAATTTGCTTCTTCCACCCCAACTGTTCTCTTTAACTTGGAACTCGACACCTTACGGTCTGTGAAAACTATCAAGTTATATAATTTATTAATTTTCCCTTTTTTTCTTGTCTCTACCATTCACTTCTCTAACAACATTTACCTGCAGTGCTGATCTGGGACTTCTAGGATTTCCCAGCAAAGACTTACATTATCGGTTTCTTTCTCAATTTGTTCCAGTTTTCTACATTCGAACAAGAGATTACTCAAAGGTAACCCCCCCGATCTTCAAATTTCCCTTAGAAATTTCAAGTTTTTCATATTTTTTGGATTTGTAGCTGGAATGATATAATATTCTTAACTATGAAAGACAGTTGCAGCGGCACCATATGTGGTGAATTACAGTGGAGCATTATTCCGTCAATATCCAGGTCAGTAACAAACCGTTGCTCAGTTTAATTACCCCTTCTTCTTCCTTCTTTGTTTTTCCTCTATTCTATTTTCGTTCATTGTTTTTCCTTTAATCTAAATGTTTTCTTGTCATTATGCTACTCAGGCCCTTGGCAAGTGATGTTGAAGCAAGGAGATGGTTCCTACGCATGTGTAGCAGAGAGTGCAACTCGTTTCACTCTCTTTGATGTAAGTATACTTCTACCAAAGTGAATCGCCATTACATTATATGCATGGAAGACAAAAACCTTAAACTTTATTTTTCTTTAATATGCTCAGACAAAGGAAGAACTGCTGAGAGTCCTTGGACTCCAGGAGGAAGAAGGAAGCTCGTTGGAGTTCCTTCGAAGAGGTTACAAGGTTGTTTTTCCTCTCACTATCCAATATATTCTCATTTTTGAGAGAAAACCCATAAGTTGAAACTAGAAGTTGGTCCATAATAACTTACAACGTTTAGTTTATTTCTGCTTAAACAGATGCTGATCGAAACATGAAAATAATTTTAAACTTGTTTACCTCTTAGATGCTTCTAACTTCGAGTTTC
The DNA here is from genome assembly GCA_037501455.1 of Lantana camara. Taxonomy (NCBI): domain Eukaryota; kingdom Viridiplantae; phylum Streptophyta; class Magnoliopsida; order Lamiales; family Verbenaceae; genus Lantana; species Lantana camara. The sequence continues at coordinate 47,337,919 of CM074859.1, forward strand.
TTTGTGTTTAATATAAGCATAAGCTGATAAAAACATGAAAATAAATTTTAAATAAGTTTTTACCTTCGGACGCGATGCATCATGAATCAAAAAACCTGATATTCTTGCAGAGTGCCACTTGGTGGGAGGAAGCCGTTGAGATAGAACAATCTTCTGCATGGCGTAGTTGAACCTCCGATGGACAAATTATTATATGCAGAATACAAGTGTAAAAATCCCCCAAAACAACGCTGATTCTTTGTCAATAACAAAATGATGTGAGATTGATCCTTGAAAAGGTTAAGAAGATCCACGAGGCAAGAGGAGCAACTTGTAAGGTAATATATGAGCAAAAACTTGTTTGTAAAGTCTATGTACTAAATATAGATATTGTTTCACTGCTAGTTTCTGCTGATTAATATCTATCTTCCCAAATTTTTATTGCAAAGTTTGTTTTTGGAGTTCAGTTACTTCAAATGTTAATTTTATAGAATTATGAAGATTTCTGGTAATCAGTGTCTAAAATGATCTAGGTGATTAAGTGGGTGTTAAGAGTTGTCTTGAAGAGGTTAAGAGGATATCTATGCATATTCTTGATATCCAAGCAATTTCAAACTAAAAAATCCCATTTTATTTTGGGTAAGTCCCATTATATTTCAGTATTTGCTTATGGCTTTTGTGTGGAGCTAAATTAAGTTGTACCTTTTGTCATGGATACGGATATGGAGACGCAGAATTTTCAAAAATTACACGGCTCAAAACGGCTGATCTAATGCGAATATTAAATTAGAAAGGGTTAATTTTTATTTGCACCCCAATCTTTGGGGTGTTTTACACTTTAGCACCCAACCTTTGAATTCTTACATTTTAGTACTCAACTTTTGAATTTTGTTGCACTTAAGTGCCCAATATCGATATGTCATTTTCTTATCTGTTTGTTGGGTTACATGTGTCATTTTCTTATTGGTTGGGGGCACTTAAGTGCAATAAAATTCAAAGATTGGGTACTAAAATATAAAAATTCGAAGGTTGGGTACTAAAGTGCAAAACATCCCAAAGATTGGGGTGCAAACAAAAATTAACCCAATTAGAAAATATGAAGCATTCATGAACATCCCTAACTAGAAAATAAATAAATTGAAGTATGATAAAAATTATAGTAAGATAAAAATATGCGTATTGATTATTGTGTTCGACATATTTTAATCTAATTTATGATTCAGGGAATTCCCGAAAAATCCTCAAATGGGGACTCAAATTTTTGTTTGCTCCCCATTTTCAAAATTATTCCTCTTCACTCCCCAGATGAGAATCATAATTTTCGTTTACTCCTTATTTTGTGTAGTATGTATATAAAAACTCAAGAATCACGTACTTAAATCCCTAATTGTTATATCTTTTTCGCAATATGTTGTATGTGTATAAAAACTCAAGAATCACGTAACTAAATTCTCAAATGTTGTATATTTTTCGCAATATGTCGTATGTGCTGGCCAAAATGGGGAGTAAACGAAAATTATGATTCTCATCCGGGGAAGTGAAGAGGAATAATTTTGAAAATGGGGAGCAAACAAAAAAAATTTCAACTCATGGGGAGTTTTCAAAAAAGACCCTTTTATGATAATGATACTCATAATATTGTGACAAAAATTCAACAAATAAAATAAAAATGAATTTAAATTTAAATTGATATAATACAATATTTTATGAATTTACAAATTTATCATTTTTCCCCTGAAGGGTTACAAGCCTGCCTTAAAACCAACATTCTTATTAGGACAAAAAGGGATGTAGATAAGCCATAACAAGAAAGCAAGAAGGCTTTGAAACTGAGAGGAAGAATAATAAAGACAAATGAAATTTAAAATTAAAAGGAAATATAAGAAAAGAATAATTACAGTGACATGCTCTGAGATGAACCTAACTACACAAACTTTATTGTGATCTGAGGATTACAAGAACAGTCATGCTATCATAATTATGAATTAGTGTCGAGGACAAAATAAAGTATCTACAAAATAATCAGACATTGTCATCAAAACTCATCGTGTCACATGTAATAAGAATTTCTTGATAGGGAAGTATGTGTAATTTCTCAAACCTCGGGAAAAGTTTCGTGTAATTTTGCTCAGGGTGTATCAGTGTACGATCCCAGTAGTAAACTGTTGAGTCACATGTAATGAGAATTTCTTGATAGGGGAAGTATGTGTAATTTCTCAAACCTCAGTAAAAGTTTCGTGTAATTTGGCTCAGGGTTTATCAGTGTACGCCCCCAATAGTAAACTGTCAGTAGCAGAGTCAGAATCTGAAGATTGGAGAGTATTTGTTTGTAATTCACCTTCTTACACAATTTTCTATGTTAGGGAATCAACCCGCACAATCGGCCTTCAACGTGGCTCCATCAGTATGAGTTAAACTTTCATCATTCTCTCCTTTCTCCTCATTGCTCACGACGTTTGCCACTTTTGACCACATTAACCTTCCCACCCCCTAACCCATTACCTTTCTTTACATTCCTCGCAACTTTCGTATCCCCTCTTCCTTTCTTTGCATGAACGGGTTCTTCTAAGAGCTTCCTTAACGAAGGGTTGTCACGTATTCCAGCAGACATCATCTCAAAGTAAAATTCTCTAGCTTTAGCAATCAATCCACAATTCACCAACCCTTCCACCAAAACATTGTAATGCACATGATTCGCCTTCACATCATACTCCTTCATTTCCAACCATATCTTCAGTGCATTTTCCCATTGACCCGTTTTGAAGAAATTATCAAGCATAATGACAAAAGTATCCCCATTCGGACCCAAACTGGCTTTCCTCATATGATTTAGCAATCCAAGAACTCCTGCCAAATTTTCACCTTTCATCAATGCATGATGAGTGTCAATAGTCGGAATGACTCTGTCTCCCAACATTCTCACCAACACGTTTCTTGCCTTTTCGAATTTCCCAGCCTCGCAAAGTGGACGTATAATAAGATTATAAGTGGTCGAGGTGGGTCCCACACCTTTCTCTCTCATTCCATCTACAATCTTGAGAGCATCACTAAGGCAATTCTCGCGAGTTAGTATATAAATCAATGAATGATAGACTCCCACCCCCGGGACCCACCCCCGTTTCTTCATCTCATCATAAAGTCTTAAGGAATCAAATAGATTGCCGACATTTGAATAGCAGGAAATTAAGTGCGTATAGGAAGCCTCGTTTGGCTCGATGCAACATTTGGACATTTCCCTCCAAACTCTCTTGGCTTCGGTTATGTCTATGGATATGTTGCACCAGCTATTGAGAATTATGTTGAAGCTCTCTGTTTCTAAGGGGAAGAACTTCTTATTGAGATACATAAACTCTTCAGCCTCTTCGACATTTCCGTGTTTGCAGAGGATGTTTATAAAGATGAAGTATGATTTTTGTTCGGGAGAGAATTTGAACTTTTGCATTATGTGGAATGTATGTATAGCCTTGTCTGGATTATTTGCAGCAGCGTATCTGTCAATTAGGAAAACAAAAAAAGGAAACGAAAAGATAAGGAATAGATGGAAATTTGACTCAAGCGGAAGCTGCAGCTCAGATATTCAAGCTAAAAGGTACTCCAATGCAAACAAAAAATAATTTAAATTTCCCCATGATGCACATCACATATTCTTCTAGAAAGCAATATAATCAATTAAGGCACAGATGCCATAATTATCCATAAAACCAAAAAGAACCAAAAACTTTATGGCGTCTACACCTCTTTGGAGATTGACATATTACACATAATCCTTACAAGTTTGACGAAACTACAAACCACTCCCTCAAGTTCTTCAAATTTACACAAACCACCTCTGTATAATAAAAATTACAAACTCAAGGGGTAGTTTATGCAATTATAGAACACTTAGGAAGCAGTAAGCAGTTTTCCCAAATTCGTGAGGACCGTCATATCGTAATCTCCAAATGGGTATAGATGTAAACAAGTGACACTCTGACAGACAATCCACTAAGCTTCACAGAACAAATGAAAATGTCCCAGGAGTTTTACAAAAATACAGTAGATGTTAATAACTAGGAAGAACAGCGGACTACTGGTAGCCACTAGTGTAACTTAAATAAGGAATCCGAGAATTAAAAGATCAAGGATGTTTCTGCTTAAAATTTCAATATACCAATTAAAGATCTTGCACATCCTACATAATTTCACAGCTAAATCTTCCCCATCAATGAATCATCAATATATAGTGTATGCTTGAGGTCATTCTCACAAAATAGAAGAATCTAAATGTAGGAAATAACAGTTATTCTTCGGCCATCTAATATCTCATACAATGTAAACCAGAAGTTTGATTGTCTGAAAACAAGAATACATGAACAATGGCGATCATAGTTGCATTAAAAGAGGATTAAACGAAATAAAACAAATAAGAGCATACTGAAGCAAAAGATCAAATTTCACCTGTCAATCATAACGAGCATTGCTTGTTGGGTGTCCTTTGAAGCCTGATAAAGCTCATGAATTAGAGTCCAAGCAGTGCTGAACTTTTTATGGTTACCCAATAACCATATCATCAAACACCAAGTCTTTTCAACTACACAATCCCATTTCTCACCCCATTTAAACACTAAGTACGCAAGTTTCCACTCTTCTCTCAGAGCCCAAATCACCGAAAAGATGAAATCTTTATCGGCCTTGACACCAGAATTATCGAGAAAAGCTATGGCGTCATCACCGGAAGCAAAGTCCTTCGCCTTCTGAACCCGTTCGAGAAATTCGCCAAGGCCCAGTTGAATATCTTCATGGGCTTCGTCTACATATTCATCGAAGTCGATAATCTGGTAAAGACTCTGGTCTCGGGCGTGGTCAAAGCCGCCGAAATGAGGAGTATGCTCCGACTGCCGGTAGGGTGTTCGATGAAATGCTTGGGAGGAAGAAATTGACGGTGGGGGGATTGTAAATGAAGTGAATTGGAGAACGAGAGGATGTGAAGATTGAGAGAAACATGCGACAGGAGTAAGTCTATGGAACCGAAGCCTCCTAATGATGGAAAGCAATGCCATGAGTTAGTTTTTTGATCCATTTTATGCTTCCATCTCCGCTGCTTCTTCACAGGTGTTTCGTAATGTGTGTGTCTTTAAATCCTTTTGAGGGTGGGTGGAGTGTGGACAAGTCACAACTGAACTTGCTGGTTATCGGGAATGAGAGATTATCTATGCTACAAACAAAATTTTAAAAATATCATTTTGCATTCTTATATCGTGTTAAATATTCATATAAAATATCGTATCTGATACTCTTTACGTAGAATATATAAAAAAAAATCGATATCATTATATCCATATCGTATGGTGTTTATTTCGTCCTATTCATGTCAGGAGATTATAAGATATAGAGGATATATACTTTTTTTTTTTTTTTTTTTAGAGGATATATACATGATTGTGACAATTCTAGGTAAAAAATCCAAAAATGAAAAATTCAATTAATCACGTGATAATGTATTTCTTAAAATTGAATTCTATCTGTAACAAAATAAATATATAATTTTTAATAAGTATATCATTTGTTATACAACTTTATCTCAAACAAATCTATACTATAATATATAGGAAGGGTGTGTTTGACCCTAATTAAATTGATTTTGACTTAATGGAATTTTGTGGTTTTTTTGAGATTTTTAATACAAATTAAAAATTGTGATTGGTTGATGCTTATTAAATTATTTTATTTATTTAGCAATTTTACATGTGCCTTGATTTTTGTAAGTTGTCCTTAATTAAAGTATCAATTTATGGTAAAATTTATTTTGAAATCATAAGTTTAGAAAATTTTATTTTAATTTAAATTAAAAAGTAATGCTCAAATTTTAAATAAAACTCATGAAATGTAACATTTATTTTTTATTTTTTGAAATATTTTAATTCTAATAAAAAAAAGTTCACTGATTTATATTATTTATAAATATGTTATTAAAAAAATCCAATAAATATCTCTAGGCGGATGTTATCTATCTATATCTATTATTTTAAAAAAATCATTAATTTATTTTAATTAATAAATAATATCAATTGAGTTTTATATTAAATGTTTGTATTTTTTATTTTCCTAATATATATTTAAGATTATGTCTTGTAACGCCCCAAATTCCGGAAGTTCAGGTAAGCACGCCACGTGCGGGTCTTCGGGAGTTGGGAGTTTAAGTTTATACATTTACTTGCTTATTATGATTTCATTATAATATTGTGTGCATTATACAATTCTCTATATTTATATGAATTAATTTTAATGTGAAATTCATGAATTAAGTGATAGTGTGCTTAATTGTATTATGTGACTTTAATTGATCATTTCATGAAATTATGGACTTAATTGCATAACTTGGTTTGGAGCTAATGGATCTTTTAGGTAGGGATAATACTTGATTGCATTCATTTAAATAACCTAGGGACTTGTTTGCAAATTGGGGACATATGTTTAGATAGTGGATGATATAATATATATCTAGTATATGCATCTCTTCCAACACTCTCATACATTACATACACACAAGAACCTCACATATACACACACTAAGGATCGATCAAAACACCTTCAAGAGAGGAGGAGAAGAATTCATCTCATAATCCCAAGCTACTTTGAAGAACTTTGGAGCTAGAAGCATCAACATCTTCATCTCTTCATCTCATCTCATTCTTCTTTCATTTCAAGGTATAAAATGAGAATGGATTGAATTTCTTGATTGGCTACATGGGTAGGGTTTGATGTTAGCTTGATGCTTTCTTGGTTATTCTTGTATAGAAGCATGTTTAGGTCCTTTTTCCCTTCATTCTTGTATAATACATGAGGTTATGTGATGGTTGGTGTATATGAATAATTATGGGGTTTTGGGGCTTGATTCTTGGAGATTTGATGCATATTTATTGGTTTGATTGTTGAATACTTGAAGTATGATGCATGTATGAGGTGTTTTAACAATTGTTTTGGTTGGTGTTTGGGATTTATTTGGTTTGGAGTTGGTTTTGCATGGAAACCCCTGTTTTCTCCCCTGTTTTTCTGTCACGCACAGGTGACACGGGCGTGTCACCTTTGCTTTGTTTTGCGTGACACGGGGGTGCGGGTTGGCTGGGGCGGTTTTTCTGTACCGTGACACGGGGGTGTCACGGTTTGCCTTGTTTTGGTGACACGGGCGTGTCACCTTGTTTTGCAAGCTTTTGGCCCGCTGTACCGTGACACGGGGGTGTCACGGCTTAGTGTAATTTTGAGACACGGGCGTGTCACTCCCTGTTTTCTTGCATATTGTTTTGCATGCTTGGATGTACGTGTATGTGTTATATACTTGGGTTATTGACATCATGCTCGTATTTGACATTCATTAAATAATTATTGCATAACATATTGGTGCATGATTTTGCCGTTCGTCATACTTGGTTCATTCGAGTCGAGTCTTACTTCACACTTGTCCTTGTTGCACAGATCACGGTCCCGGTTTTGAGGAGCCCGCTCAGTAGGGTGCTCTCTTGCTTTCTTTTGGTCGTCTGGTCAGGTGAGGTTTAAATTCTAGATAAATAGAACCCTTACAACCCCTATGTGACTATTTCGGCCAAAATGTATATATATATATATCTATAGTTTGCGAACCTTATGACTTTCAAATGATTTGATAAAATGGATTGATTGATTGACGGATTGATTGTATTGGGCGAGTATTGAATGGCACTGTGGGCCCGAGGATAGTGGCTCGAGCCAACCGGGAAAGCATGGGCTGACGTGTAACTCGAGTGCTATCCTCACCAAATGGGATGACCCCTGAACCCCCTAGGAGATTAGGGGAGGAAGGAGTTCCGGGCTTAGGGATTCATGTACCCTCTGCCCAGACTGATTGGATGGTGGGGCCTTGCAATCCCACCATCACCCGGAGGAAGAAGGATGGACTGAAACTGCTAATTGTGCACAATAGATAATTGCTTGATCACCTAATCACCTAATAAATTGATTGATTGTACACGGTCGGAGCAAGGTTGGAGAATTGCCCTCACTCGCCGGGCCACATATTGATTATATTGAACTGAATTAATTGATAAATTGAATTAGTGGTAATCTCGGGCGATATTATCTCTTCTTTTCTAAATCGTGTTGTTATTTTCCAAAATTATTACCCGAGATTATAACTTGCATGTATGTGCGCATATATTTATTTATACCCCTCGCTCAGTCCTTTTGGACTGACACCTCAATTTCTCAGTTTTGCAGGTTCGTGCTAGGCGGGAATTAGGGTCTCGTGTCTTTTATTCGGGTCTAGCACTGCACCTTCATACATTGTACTTGTGTTGATACTTGTTATGTTGTAATGAATCTTGAATTACTTGGATGGATATTGTAATGGTATGTTTTGTCGGTACCTATAAGTAAATATGTAAATATGGTATCTATAGGTATTGAATGCTTTTGCTTCCGCTATTTTATTGCTCTGAGTTGTTTTGGTTTTAATTGAGGGTACCCGCCTAGCCTTGTGTTTTTTTGATTGTCTCCCGTTCGCTATAGTTTCGGTTCATGTATGAATTGCCCGTTTCATATGTGGATTGAGCCTATAGTGCGGGGGATATGGCGCCTAGCGTTCCGGGTGCTACATCCCAAGGTGGTATCAGAGCCCGGTTGCAAAACCGCGGCTCTAGTGTCGTGTCTGGTGAGTCTAAGTCGCACGGCCTAGGATTAATTGATTATTTGAGAGTCTTGCAACCTATTTGAACTTATTTGATTCTATTTGAAGTGCTTGGATTATGTGACTATGTGGTTGGATTACATTGTGTGTTGTAATTACACTCATTGCACTTGTTAATCAAACATGCATGTAAAGTGTTCGAGTTTCAGGATGGCTCGTGACCGACATCACCGGGATCGATCTCCTCGACATCGACGTCGTCACCGGCGTGATCGAACCCCTCCTCCTCCACCTCCAGCTCAACCCCAAGATTTCTTAAATTCAATGGTGCAACTCATGGATCAGAGGCTAAGGGATTATGTGCCTCCAGCACCGCCAGCTCCTCCACCGCCACAACAAGCCCCTATTTCCGTTATTTTAAGGGAATTCCAGAATCAACATCCGCCGAGATTCCAAAAGGGGAACGATATTCAAGCCGAGCAATGGCTTAAAGAAGTTGAACGGGTGTGGGAACTTATTCCATGTGAGTCTCGGGAAAAGGCCCGGTGTACTCTTACCCTCATCCAGGGAGAAGCATATTCATGGTGGGAGAGTACCAAAATTGTCTTGGATGCCACCGAGGAGCAAATTACATGGGAGGTATTCGAAAGAGAGTTCAAGAATAAGTTTATTCCGCCATCTTCGCGCACTAGAAGACTTAAAGAGTTTACTGAGCTTAAACAAGGAGGAAGATCAGTTTCAGAGTATATAGCCGAGTTTGAGAGGTTGTCCAAATACGCCCCTAACATTGCTAGCGACGACTTCCACAAGACTATGCAATTCGTACAAGGTTTGAGGCCGGATATTCAAGCGGCGATTGAAGCGGTTAACACAAGCACTTGGAAGAAGGCCACTACCAAAGCTCTTAAGGTTGAAGACTCGGTTGTTGCACGGAGGTCTTCCTTTAGGACGGGACAGGGTTCAGGTTCCGGGTCAAGATCGGGTTACAATGCCGGCAAGAGGCCGATGGTTTATGATACCGCTCCTCCTCAGTTTAAGGGCCCTATGAAGAAGTTTAAACCACAAGGGCCAGTCCAGAAGGCTCCTCAGCCGACAGTTATGCCGCCACCACCGGAGAAGCCTAAGTGCACTTTTTGCGGGCAACCTACACATCATTATGATAATTGTCGAAGGCGTCTAGGGTTATGCCTAATTTGTGGGGCTGCCGATCACATGGTGGATACTTGTCCGGATCGACGTAATCCGCCGCCTGGAGGGCAGAGGCCGATGATTCGGGCCCGTGCTTATGCCTTGGAAGGCGAGGAACATGATGCAGACGTGGACCCGGCTGCCGTTGTTGAAGGTATCATTTGCATTCATGGCATCAACATACACACTTTATTTGATCCGGGAGCCACTCACTCCTTCATTTCTTGTGATGTTTCTATTAAATTGCCCTTGTGTGTTACTTATTCTGATGCATGCTACGTGGTTAGTACTCCTTTTGGTGGTAGTATAGAAACTAACCGGGTTTTTCGAGAGGTGCCGGTGAGTATTGAGGGTCGAGTTTTCTCAACGGATTTCATTGAGTTGCCTATGTCTCGGTATGGTTCTATCTTGGGTATGGATTGGTTGTACAAGCACTACGCCACTGTTGATTGTCGGACCAAGAGAGTTAGTTTGGGTTCTGAATTGGTTACGGGTCAAAGTTCGAAGACGGTGCCTTTATTATCTTTTTCAGAAGCTCAGAGATTGGTTCGTGATGGGGCTACAGGGTTTATAGCCTATATTCTTAATCAACCAAAGGATCAAGTGAAGTTAGAGGAAACCGAGGTAGTTAAAGAGTTTCCCGAAGTGTTTCCCGACAGGTTGGATCCGTTACCGCCGGAAAGGGAGATAGAGTTTATGATTGATTTGTATCCGGATGCCGAACCTTATTCTAAGACTCCATATAGGATGGCACCGGCGGAATTGAAGGAATTAAAAGTACAACTGGATGGTCTTTTGGAAGTTGGGTATGTGAGACCGAGCTCGTCACCATGGGGTGCTCCAGTTTTATTCGTGAAGAAGAAGGACGGTACTTTAAGAATGTGTATTGATTACCGGGAGCTTAATCGGATGACTGTTAAGAATAAATATCCTCTTCCACATATTGAAGAGCTGTTTGATATACTCCAAGGGTCTAAGGTATATTCGAAGCTTGATTTAAGACAAGGGTATTATCAACTACGGGTCCGAGCCGAGGATATTCCAAAGACGGGTTTTAACACCAGATATGGGCATTATGAATTCGTGGTCATGCCTTTTGGATTGACAAATGCTCCCGCAGCTTTTATGGACATGATGCATAGAATTTTCCAGCCGTTTCTTGACTAGTTCGTTGTAATCTTCATTGATGATATACTGGTTTTCTCTAAATCAGCCGAGGAACATGCAAGACATCTCAGATTGGTTTTAAGGACGTTGAAAGAGCATCAATTATTTGCGAAGTTTAGCAAGTGTGAGTTTTGGATCGATCGGGTTTCATTCTTGGGTCATATTATTTCGGGGAATGGATTAGAGGTTGACCCATCGAAGATTGAAGCGGTGTTGAAGTGGGAGAAGCCAAAGAACGCCTCCGAGATCAGAAGTTTCTTGGGATTGGCGGGTTATTATAGAAGATTCGTGCAAGATTTCTCTAAGATCGCTGCTCCTTTGACTCGGTTAACTAAGAAGGATGTGAAATTTGGTTGGGATGAGATATGTGAGAGAAGCTTCAATGTTTTGAGAGAGAGATTAGTTTCTTCTCCAGTGTTAACTCTTCCAGAGGGTTCAGAGGGATATGCTGTGTACACTGACGCGTCGAAGGAGGGTTTGGGAAGTGTTTTAACCCAGAAGGGCAAGGTTGTCGCTTATGCCTCACGGAAGTTGAAGGATCATGAGAAGAACTACCCGACACATGATCTAGAGCTTGCTGCCGTGATTTTCGCACTCGGGAAGTGGAGACATTACTTGTATGGAGTGTCGTTTGAGATTTTCACCGATCATAAGAGTCTCCAATATCTTTTCACCCAAAAGGAACTCAATATGAGGCAACGGAGATGGATGGAGCGACTAGAAGATTATGATTGTGTTATCAAATATCATCCCGGGAAAGCTAATGTAGTTGCCGACGCTTTAAGTAGGAAAGTGGGTGTTTCGAACTTGGAAATAGGTACAAGTAAGGTAGTTGAGCCTATTGTGATTAGAGCTCGAGTTTCCAATATCTCCATTTATCCGGATTTGAAATACAGAATGTTCGAGGCTCAAGGAAAAGATCCGGGAGTTCAGAGATTGGTCTCTAAGGTTAGAGAGGATCCGGAGAGTCCATTTGGGTTCGATGAAACCGGTCTTCTTCGTTTCAAGAACCGAGTAGTAGTACCCGATGATTTGAAAAGGGTATTGCTCGAGGAAGCTCACAAGTCGGCTTATTCAATTCACCCTGGAGGGAATAAGATGTACAGAGATCTCAAGCAGTTTTACTGGTGGCGTGGATTGAAAAAGGATGTAGCAGAGTTTGTGAAGCACTGCCTCACTTGTCAGAAAGTAAAAGCCGAGCACCAGAAACCGGGAGGTCTTCTTCAGCCGTTACCTATTCCTGAGTGGAAGTGGGAACAGGTGACGATGGATTTTATATCCGGGTTACCTAGAGTGAAGGGTGGATTCGATGGTATTTGGGTGATTGTGGATCGTCTGACAAAATCTGCTCATTTTCTACCGGTCAGAATGTCTTTCAAGATTCGGAAGTTGGCTGAGATTTACAACCGGGAGATTGTACGACTTCATGGTATTCCGGTGAGTATTGTTTCGGATCGAGATCCCCGTTTCACTTCGAAGTTATGGAAAGAGTTACAAGAGTTGTTGGGTACAAAGCTTCAATTCAGTACGGCATTTCATCCACAAACTGATGGGCAATCGGAGAGGGTTATTCGGTATTTGGAAGATCTACTTCGAGCTTGTGCCTTGGATTTCCAAACCTCGTGGCACGATCAACTTCCTTTGGTAGAGTTCGCTTACAACAATAGCTTTCAGGCAACGATTGATATGGCTCCGTATGAATTGTTATATGGGCGAAAATGTAGATCGCCATTATTCTTTGATTTGGAAGAGTGGAAATGGTCAAAACAGGAAGGAGTCAAGAAAGGGAAAAAGCTGGAGAAATCTTCGAAGGCTGTGGAAGCCATGATTGAGAAAGTTCGGATTATACAACAACGGATGAAAGCTGCACAAGATAGACAAAAGAGTTATGCCGATATTCGCCGGAGGGATCTTAAATTTGAAGTGGGGGACCGGGTTTTCTTGAAGGTATCTCCTCGAAAGGGATTTTCTAGAATTGGAAAGGGAGGGAAGTTGAATCCCCGTTACCTAGGTCCGTTTGAAGTTATTGAGAGAATCGGAGAAGTAGCTTATCGAGTGGACCTACCTCCTAATCTTACCGGAATTCACAATGTTTTTCATGTATCTCAACTCAGGAAGTATTACCCAGATGAAACCGAAATTCTCCCTGTGGAAGAAGTGGAGTTGGAACCGAATTTATCTTTTGTGCAGAAGCCGGTCAGAATATTGGACAGAAAGTATCAAGAGTTGAGGAATCGGAATATTTCTATGGTGAAGGTGTTATGGCGAAGTGACAAATCTGAGGTGATGACTTGGGAACCGGAAGAGAAGATGAAGAAATTTCACCCGGAGTTATTTTCATCCGATCAATGAATCTGGGGACCAGATTCTTCTAAGGAGGGGAGAGTTGTAACGCCCCAGATTCCGGAAGTTCAGGTAAGCACGCCACGTGCGGGTCTTCGGGAGTTGGGAGTTTAAGTTTATACATTTACTTGCTTATTATGATTTCATTATAATATTGTGTGCATTATACAATTCTCTATATTTATATGAATTAATTTTAATGTGAAATTCATGAATTAAGTGATAGTGTGCTTAATTGTATTATGTGACTTTAATTGATCATTTCATGAAATTATGGACTTAATTGCATAACTTGGTTTGGAGCTAATGGATCTTTTAGGTAGGGATAATACTTGATTGCATTCATTTAAATAACCTAGGGACTTGTTTGCAAATTGGGGACATATGTTTAGATAGTGGATGATATAATATATATCTAGTATATGCATCTCTTCCAACACTCTCATACATTACATACACACAAGAACCTCACATATACACACACTAAGGATCGATCAAAACACCTTCAAGAGAGGAGGAGAAGAATTCATCTCATAATCCCAAGCTACTTTGAAGAACTTTGGAGCTAGAAGCATCAACATCTTCATCTCTTCATCTCATCTCATTCTTCTTTCATTTCAAGGTATAAAATGAGAATGGATTGAATTTCTTGATTGGCTACATGGGTAGGGTTTGATGTTAGCTTGATGCTTTCTTGGTTATTCTTGTATAGAAGCATGTTTAGGTCCTTTTTCCCTTCATTCTTGTATAATACATGAGGTTATGTGATGGTTGGTGTATATGAATAATTATGGGGTTTTGGGGCTTGATTCTTGGAGATTTGATGCATATTTATTGGTTTGATTGTTGAATACTTGAAGTATGATGCATGTATGAGGTGTTTTAACAATTGTTTTGGTTGGTGTTTGGGATTTATTTGGTTTGGAGTTGGTTTTGCATGGAAACCCCTGTTTTCTCCCCTGTTTTTCTGTCACGCACAGGTGACACGGGCGTGTCACCTTTGCTTTGTTTTGCGTGACACGGGGGTGCGGGTTGGCTGGGGCGGTTTTTCTGTACCGTGACACGGGGGTGTCACGGTTTGCCTTGTTTTGGTGACACGGGCGTGTCACCTTGTTTTGCAAGCTTTTGGCCCGCTGTACCGTGACACGGGGGTGTCACGGCTTAGTGTAATTTTGAGACACGGGCGTGTCACTCCCTGTTTTCTTGCATATTGTTTTGCATGCTTGGATGTACGTGTATGTGTTATATACTTGGGTTATTGACATCATGCTCGTATTTGACATTCATTAAATAATTATTGCATAACATATTGGTGCATGATTTTGCCGTTCGTCATACTTGGTTCATTCGAGTCGAGTCTTACTGCACACTTGTCCTTGTTGCACAGATCACGGTCCCGGTTTTGAGGAGCCCGCTCAGTAGGGTGCTCTCTTGCTTTCTTTTGGTCGTCTGGTCAGGTGAGGTTTAAATTCTAGATAAATAGAACCCTTACAACCCCTATGTGACTATTTCGGCCAAAATGTATATATATATATATCTATAGTTTGCGAACCTTATGACTTTCAAATGATTTGATAAAATGGATTGATTGATTGACGGATTGATTGTATTGGGCGAGTATTGAATGGCACTGTGGGCCCGAGGATAGTGGCTCGAGCCAACCGGGAAAGCATGGGCTGACGTGTAACTCGAGTGCTATCCTCACCAAATGGGATGACCCCTGAACCCCCTAGGAGATTAGGGGAGGAAGGAGTTCCGGGCTTAGGGATTCATGTACCCTCTGCCCAGACTGATTGGATGGTGGGGCCTTGCAATCCCACCATCACCCGGAGGAAGAAGGATGGACTGAAACTGCTAATTGTGCACAATAGATAATTGCTTGATCACCTAATCACCTAATAAATTGATTGATTGTACACGGTCGGAGCAAGGTTGGAGAATTGCCCTCACTCGCCGGGCCACATATTGATTATATTGAACTGAATTAATTGATAAATTGAATTAGTGGTAATCTCGGGCGATATTATCTCTTCTTTTCTAAATCGTGTTGTTATTTTCCAAAATTATTACCCGAGATTATAACTTGCATGTATGTGCGCATATATTTATTTATACCCCTCGCTCAGTCCTTTTGGACTGACACCTCAATTTCTCAGTTTTGCAGGTTCGTGCTAGGCGGGAATTAGGGTCTCGTGTCTTTTATTCGGGTCTAGCACTGCACCTTCATACATTGTACTTGTGTTGATACTTGTTATGTTGTAATGAATCTTGAATTACTTGGATGGATATTGTAATGGTAAGTTTTGTCGGTACCTATAAGTAAATATGTAAATATGGTATCTATAGGTATTGAATGCTTTTGCTTCCGCTATTTTATTGCTCTGAGTTGTTTTGGTTTTAATTGAGGGTACCCGCCTAGCCTTGTGTTTTTTTGATTGTCTCCCGTTCGCTATAGTTTCGGTTCATGTATGAATTGCCCGTTTCATATGTGGATTGAGCCTATAGTGCGGGGGATATGGCGCCTAGCGTTCCGGGTGCTACATCCCAAGGTGGTATCAGAGCCCGGTTGCAAAACCGCGGCTCTAGTGTCGTGTCTGGTGAGTCTAAGTCGCACGGCCTAGGATTAATTGATTATTTGAGAGTCTTGCAACCTATTTGAACTTATTTGATTCTATTTGAAGTGCTTGGATTATGTGACTATGTGGTTGGATTACATTGTGTGTTGTAATTACACTCATTGCACTTGTTAATCAAACATGCATGTAAAGTGTTCGAGTTTCAGGATGGCTCGTGACCGACATCACCGGGATCGATCTCCTCGACATCGACGTCGTCACCGGCGTGATCGAACCCCTCCTCCTCCACCTCCAGCTCAACCCCAAGATTTCTTAAATTCAATGGTGCAACTCATGGATCAGAGGCTAAGGGATTATGTGCCTCCAGCACCGCCAGCTCCTCCACCGCCACAACAAGCCCCTATTTCCGTTATTTTAAGGGAATTCCAGAATCAACATCCGCCGAGATTCCAAAAGGGGAACGATATTCAAGCCGAGCAATGGCTTAAAGAAGTTGAACGGGTGTGGGAACTTATTCCATGTGAGTCTCGGGAAAAGGCCCGGTGTACTCTTACCCTCATCCAGGGAGAAGTATATTCATGGTGGGAGAGTACCAAAATTGTCTTGGATGCCACCGAGGAGCAAATTACATGGGAGGTATTCGAAAGAGAGTTCAAGAATAAGTTTATTCCGCCATCTTCGCGCACTAGAAGACTTAAAGAGTTTACTGAGCTTAAACAAGGAGGAAGATCAGTTTCAGAGTATATAGCCGAGTTTGAGAGGTTGTCCAAATACGCCCCTAACATTGCTAGCGACGACTTCCACAAGGCTATGCAATTCGTACAAGGTTTGAGGCCGGATATTCAAGCGGCGATTGAAGCGGTTAACACAAGCACTTGGAGGAAGGCCACTACCAAAGCTCTTAAGGCTGAAGACTCGGTTGTTGCACGGAGGTCTTCCTTTAGGACGGGACAGGGTTCAGGTTCCGGGTCAAGATCGGGTTACAATGCCGGCAAGAGGCCGATGGTTTATGATACCGCTCCTCCTCAGTTTAAGGGCCCTATGAAGAAGTTTAAACCACAAGGGCCAGTCCAGAAGGCTCCTCAGCCAACAGTTATGCCGCCACCACCGGAGAAGCCTAAGTGCACTTTTTACGGGCAACTTACACATCATTATGATAATTGTCGAAGGCGTCTAGGGTTATGCCTAATTTGTGGGGCTGCCGATCACATGGTGGATACTTGTCCGGATCGACGTAATCCGCCGCCTGGAGGGCAGAGGCCGATGATTCGGGCCCGTGCTTATGCCTTGGAAGGCGAGGAACATGATGCAGACGTGGACCCGGCTGCCGTTGTTGAAGGTATCATTTGCATTCATGGCATCAACATACACACTTTATTTGATCCGGGAGCCACTCACTCCTTCATTTCTTGTGATGTTTCTATTAAATTGCCCTTGTGTGTTACTTATTCTGATGCATGCTACGTGGTTAGTACTCCTTTTGGTGGTAGTATAGAAACTAACCGGGTTTTTCGAGAGGTGCCGGTGAGTATTGAGGGTCGAGTTTTCTCAACGGATTTCATTGAGTTGCCTATGTCTCGGTATGGTTCTATCTTGGGTATGGATTGGTTGTACAAGCACTACGCCACTGTTGATTGTCGGACCAAGAGAGTTAGTTTGGGTTCTGAATTGGTTACGGGTCAAAGTTCGAAGACGGTGCCTTTATTATCTTTTTCAGAAGCTCAGAGATTGGTTCGTGATGGGGCTACAGGGTTTATAGCCTATATTCTTAATCAACCAAAGGATCAAGTGAAGTTAGAGGAAACCGAGGTAGTTAAAGAGTTTCCCGAAGTGTTTCCCGAGAGGTTGGATTCGTTACCGCCGGAAAGGGAGATAGAGTTTATGATTGATTTGTATCCGGATGCCGAACCTTATTCTAAGACTCCATATAGGATGGCACCGGCGGAATTGAAGGAATTAAAAGTACAACTGGATGGTCTTTTGGAAGTTGGGTATGTGAGACCGAGCTCGTCACCATGGGGTGCTCCAGTTTTATTCGTGAAGAAGAAGGACGGTACTTTAAGAATGTGTATTGATTACCGGGAGCTTAATCGGATGACTGTTAAGAATAAATATCCTCTTCCACATATTGAAGAGCTGTTTGATATACTCCAAGGGTCTAAGGTATATTCGAAGCTTGATTTAAGACAAGGGTATTATCAACTACGGATCCGAGCCGAGGATATTCCAAAGACGGGTTTTAACGCCAGATATGGGCATTATGAATTCGTGGTCATGCCTTTTGGATTGACAAATGCTCCCGCAGCTTTTATGGACATGATGCATAGAATTTTCCAGCCGTTTCTTGACCAGTTCGTTGTAATCTTCATTGATGATATACTGGTTTTCTCTAAATCAGCCGAGGAACATGCAAGACATCTCAGATTGGTTTTAAGGACGTTGAAAGAGCATCAATTATTTGCGAAGTTTAGCAAGTGTGAGTTTTGGATCGATCGGGTTTCATTCTTGGGTCATATTATTTCGGGGAATGGATTAGAGGTTGACCCATCGAAGATTGAAGCGGTGTTGAAGTGGGAGAAGACAAAGAACGCCTCCGAGATCAGAAGTTTCTTGGGATTGGCGGGTTATTATAGAAGATTCGTGCAAGATTTCTCTAAGATCGCTGCTCCTTTGACTCGGTTAACTAAGAAGGATGTGAAATTTGGTTGGGATGAGATATGTGAGAGAAGCTTCAATGTTTTGAGAGAGAGATTAGTTTCTTCTCCAGTGTTAACTCTTCCAGAGGGTTCAGAGGGATATGCTGTGTACACTGACGCGTCGAAGGAGGGTTTGGGAAGTGTATTAACCCAGAAGGGCAAGGTTGTCGCTTATGCCTCACGGAAGTTGAAGGATCATGAGAAGAACTACCCGACACATGATCTAGAGCTTGCTGCCGTGATTTTCGCACTCGGGAAGTGGAGACATTACTTGTATGGAGTGTCGTTTGAGATTTTCACCGATCATAAGAGTCTCCAATATCTTTTCACCCAAAAGGAACTCAATATGAGGCAACGGAGATGGATGGAGCGACTAGAAGATTATGATTGTGTTATCAAATATCATCCCGGGAAAGCTAATGTAGTTGCCGACGCTTTAAGTAGGAAAGTGGGTGTTTCGAACTTGGAAATAGGTACAAGTAAGGTAGTTGAGCCTATTGTGATTAGAGCTCGAGTTTCCAATATCTCCATTTATCCGGATTTGAAATACAGAATGTTCGAGGCTCAAGGAAAAGATCCGGGAGTTCAGAGATTGGTCTCTAAGGTTAGAGAGGATCCGGAGAGTCCATTTGGGTTCGATGAAACCGGTCTTCTTCATTTCAAGAACCGAGTAGTAGTACCCGATGATTTGAAAAGGGTATTGCTCGAGGAAGCTCACAAGTCGGCTTATTCAATTCACCCTGGAGGGAATAAGATGTACAGAGATCTCAAGCAGTTTTACTGGTGGCGTGGATTGAAAAAGGATGTAGCAGAGTTTGTGAAGCACTGCCTCACTTGTCAGAAAGTAAAAGCCGAGCACCAGAAACCGGGAGGTCTTCTTCAGCCGTTACCTATTCCTGAGTGGAAGTGGGAACAGGTGACGATGGATTTTATATCCGGGTTACCTAGAGTGAAGGGTGGATTCGATGGTATTTGGGTGATTGTGGATCGTCTGACAAAATCTGCTCATTTTCTACCGGTCAGAATGTCTTTCAAGATTCGGAAGTTGGCTGAGATTTACAACCGGGAGATTGTACGACTTCATGGTATTCCGGTGAGTATTGTTTCGGATCGAGATCCCCGTTTCACTTCGAAGTTATGGAAAGAGTTACAAGAGTTGTTGGGTACAAAGCTTCAGTTCAGTACGGCGTTTCATCCACAAACTGATGGGCAATCGGAGAGGGTTATTCGGTATTTGGAAGATCTACTTCGAGCTTGTGCCTTGGATTTCCAAACCTCGTGGCACGATCAACTTCCTTTGGTAGAGTTCGCTTACAATAATAGCTTTCAGGCAACGATTGATATGGCTCCGTATGAATTGTTATATGGGCGAAAATGTAGATCGCCATTATTCTTTGATTTGGAAGAGTGGAAATGGTCAAAACAGGAAGGAGTCAAGAAAGGGAAAAAGCTGGAGAAATCTTCGAAGGCTGTGGAAGCCATGATTGAGAAAGTTCGGATTATACAACAACGGATGAAAGCTGCACAAGATAGACAAAAGAGTTATGCCGATATTCGCCGGAGGGATCTTAAATTTGAAGTGGGGGACCGGGTTTTCTTGAAGGTATCTCCTCGAAAGGGATTTTCTAGAATTGGAAAGGGAGGGAAGTTGAATCCCCGTTACCTAGGTCCGTTTGAAGTTATTGAGAGAATCGGAGAAGTAGCTTATCGAGTGGACCTACCTCCTAATCTTACCGGAATTCACAATGTTTTTCATGTATCTCAACTCAGGAAGTATTACCCAGATGAAACCGAAATTCTCCCTGTGGAAGAAGTGGAGTTGGAACCGAATTTATCTTTTGTGCAGAAGCCGGTCAGAATATTGGACAGAAAGTATCAAGAGTTGAGGAATCGGAATATTTCTATGGTGAAGGTGTTATGGCGAAGTGACAAATCTGAGGAGATGACTTGGGAACCGGAAGAGAAGATGAAGAAATTTCACCCGGAGTTATTTTCATCCGATCAATGAATCTGGGGACCAGATTCTTCTAAGGAGGGGAGAGTTGTAACGCCCCAGATTCCGGAAGTTCAGGTAAGCACGCCACGTGCGGGTCTTCGGGAGTTGGGAGTTTAAGTTTATACATTTACTTGCTTATTATGATTTCATTATAATATTGTGTGCATTATACAATTCTCTATATTTATATGAATTAATTTTAATGTGAAATTCATGAATTAAGTGATAGTGTGCTTAATTGTATTATGTGACTTTAATTGATCATTTCATGAAATTATGGACTTAATTGCATAACTTGGTTTGGAGCTAATGGATCTTTTAGGTAGGGATAATACTTGATTGCATTCATTTAAATAACCTAGGGACTTGTTTGCAAATTGGGGACATATGTTTAGATAGTGGATGATATAATATATATCTAGTATATGCATCTCTTCCAACACTCTCATACATTACATACACACAAGAACCTCACATATACACACACTAAGGATCGATCAAAACACCTTCAAGAGAGGAGGAGAAGAATTCATCTCATAATCCCAAGCTACTTTGAAGAACTTTGGAGCTAGAAGCATCAACATCTTCATCTCTTCATCTCATCTCATTCTTCTTTCATTTCAAGGTATAAAATGAGAATGGATTGAATTTCTTGATTGGCTACATGGGTAGGGTTTGATGTTAGCTTGATGCTTTCTTGGTTATTCTTGTATAGAAGCATGTTTAGGTCCTTTTTCCCTTCATTCTTGCATAATACATGAGGTTATGTGATGGTTGGTGTATATGAATAATTATGGGGTTTTGGGGCTTGATTCTTGGAGATTTGATGCATATTTATTGGTTTGATTGTTGAATACTTGAAGTATGATGCATGTATGAGGTGTTTTAACAATTGTTTTGGTTGGTGTTTGGGATTTATTTGGTTTGGAGTTGGTTTTGCATGGAAACCCCTGTTTTCTCCCCTGTTTTTCTGTCACGCACAGGTGACACGGGCGTGTCACCTTTGCTTTGTTTTGCGTGACACGGGGGTGCGGGTTGGCTGGGGCGGTTTTTCTGTACTGTGACACGGGGGTGTCACGGTTTGCCTTGTTTTGGTGACACGGGCGTGTCACCTTGTTTTGCAAGCTTTTGGCCCGCTGTACCGTGACACGGGGGTGTCACGGCTTAGTGTAATTTTGAGACACGGGCGTGTCACTCCCTGTTTTCTTGCATATTGTTTTGCATGCTTGGATGTACGTGTATGTGTTATATACTTGGGTTATTGACATCATGCTCGTATTTGACATTCATTAAATAATTATTGCATAACATATTGGTGCATGATTTTGCCGTTCGTCATACTTGGTTCATTCGAGTCGAGTCTTACTTCACACTTGTCCTTGTTGCACAGATCACGGTCCCGGTTTTGAGGAGCCCGCTCAGTAGGGTGCTCTCTTGCTTTCTTTTGGTCGTCTGGTCAGGTGAGGTTTAAATTCTAGATAAATAGAACCCTTACAACCCCTATGTGACTATTTCGGCCAAAATGTATATATATATATCTATAGTTTGCGAACCTTATGACTTTCAAATGATTTGATAAAATGGATTGATTGATTGACGGATTGATTGTATTGGGCGAGTATTGAATGGCACTGTGGGCCCGAGGATAGTGGCTCGAGCTAACCGGGAAAGCATGGGCTGACGGGTAACTCGAGTGTTATCCTCACCAAATGGGATGACCCCTGAACCCCCTAGGAGATTAGGGGAGGAAGGAGTTCCGGGCTTAGGGATTCATGTACCCTCTGCCCAGACTGATTGGATGGTGGGGCCTTGCAATCCCGCCATCACCCGGAGGAAGAAGGATGGACTGAAACTGCTAATTGTGCACAATAGATAATTGCTTGATCACCTAATCACCTAATAAATTGATTGATTGTACACGGTCGGAGCAAGGTTGAAGAATTGCCCTCACTCGCCGGGCCACATATTGATTATATTGAACTGAATTAATTGATAAATTGAATTAGTGGTAATCTCGGGCGATATTATCTCTTCTTTTCTAAATCGTGTTGTTATTTTCCAAAATTATTACCCGAGATTATAACTTGCATGTATGTGCGCATATATTTATTTATACCCCTCGCTCAGTCCTTTTGGACTGACACCTCAATTTCTCAGTTTTGCAGGTTCGTGCTAGGCGGGAATTAGGGTCTCGTGTCTTTTATTCGGGTCTAGCACTGCGCCTTCATACATTGTACTTGTGTTGATACTTGTTATGTTGTAATGAATCTTGAATTACTTGGATGGATATTGTAATGGTATGTTTTGTCGGTACCTATAAGTAAATATGTAAATATGGTATCTATAGGTATTGAATGCTTTTGCTTCCGCTATTTTATTGCTATTTTATTGCTCTGAGTTGTTTTGGTTTTAATTGAGGGTACCCGCCTAGCCTTGTGTTTTTTTGATTGTCTCCCGTTCGCTATAGTTTCGGTTCATGTATGAATTGCCCGTTTCATATGTCGATTGAGCCTATAGTGCGGGGGATGTGGCGCCTAGCGTTCCGGGTGCTACATGTCTAATGGAGTTTTAGTGGCAAATTATGTCAATTATGGATAAATTTGTAAAAAAATCCTTAATTATATTAGAACACCATTATGTAGGATGTAATTTCCATGAAATCCCATTAACTTTTTAAATTCAAATTCAAATCTATCTATTCTATATCTATACTATAATATATAGGACGGGGTATGTTTGACCAAGTATATTCAATTTTGACTCAATATTTTTTTTTCCTATTTTTTGAAAATTTTTATTTCTTTAAAAAATATTTGATTGGTCAATTAACTTTCCAAAATATTTGATATTTTGAAAACTTTAATTAGTCATCAAATTACGTTATTTTACTTATTCATATCACAAATTTATGTAATGTCCAATTAAATACACAATTTCTAATCTTTTAGGACTTTGATTATTTAACAAATCATATTAATTAATTTGTTAATCTAATGAATATAGTATAGATTTATATCAAATGATTAATTGATTTACACGGATTTTGAAATTTCTTAATTAATGAATTGATTGCAAATTTACAATTAATTGGAAATAAACCTCCAATTAAGGGGATTGAGTTGCTTAAAATATACCCAAAATTATGTATTCTATATTTCGATCTACCATTTATAAGTTTTGAAAGAAAAATACTCACTTAATATATATAGATTTTTAAAGAAATCAATCGAATTTAATTAAATTGAATATTTCCATCGATTGATTTCCTTATTTATAAAAATTAACCGTAATTATCTATGGATTAATATTAAAACCCTACATTTATTCTTGAGATACTTCATCTCATGATGAGGTTTGACGTAATAAACAGCATGATGTTCTTTTGAGTGCAGAAAGATCTCTGCACTTTGCTTCATGGCTCCCCTCCCTCTGTGGGGGTAAGACCAATACTCCCATCACAATTCCAAATAAGAGGCTTCCAAAACCAAATATGAGTACTAGCAAGGTCACCAAAGGCCATTCTCAACTTTGAGATGTTTTATCTCATTCTCTAACTAGCAAATATGTATGGTTGAGCTTCATTATTACGTAACTGATTTTGACTTTTTTACTTAACTTGTGCTTTTAGATTTATGCTCTCATTAATTCTTGTGTTTTTCATATTTTTCGTTTTGTGTTTTTCTCATATATATCTCACTTCTTAAAAAATTGAACAATATATATGTTCTAATTATTTTTGTTTATTATTGTGCAGTTTTTTCTAGACTTTGATTGTATACACGTGTGACATGATTATACATCATCTCTAATGACTATAAACTATTAGGTAATTTTTATTTTTTTTCATCAACTATGATCCATCTAATTTTTATGTAAAATGTTTTATTTTAAAGTTTTTTTCCTCCATCATTCTATTCATATTTTGAAAATATTTTATATTTCTTTAATTAATTGGATTTTTTTTATTTCTCTTACATTAATAATAGTAAAGTCTCATTATTTATTTCAGGTGATGCGAGTATTCATCCCATATAATTATATGTATATGTTTGGTGAGTTTCAGTTCTTAGCAATTTATACTTTTTATCAATTTTTTTTTTCAAATCACAAGTAAATGTTCTTTTTTTTTTTAATGTCTTTCGTTGTGTTTTTCTTTCAATTGATTTATCATCTCGATTATTTGATACATTTTAATATATAATCAATTATTTTCAATATTTATCATTTTTGTTAACTTTTCATTTTAGTTATCGATTATAATTGATTCTTAATTTTTATATAGGTTGATCCACAGTTTGTTCTTAATTTTTCTGTATTTAATACAATAACTAATCTAATGTTCTCCCAATATCCATTTTAATTGTAATTAAATCCTAATTTTTACCTTAATATTTTAGTTTCTTACTAAAATCGTGCATAGCATGGGATATACATAGCTGAATATTAAAAGGTAGTGTTTTTTTTTTTTTTTTTCTCTTAGCAAATAAGTTAATAATTTTTTTTTTTAATATCATATCAAAGGTAAGTCACACCAAATTGTTCTATAGTTTTGGTCCAATATGATCATAATTTATGAAATTTGGAAGCAACGAAAGCAAATTTAAAAAAATATAAAAGGAGAAAGTGATGAAACAATATCATTTTATCCTTTTATTTATGTGGAATAACATTAAAAATATTATTCAGATTTAAAAAAAAAAAATTCTAAGGTAAATAATACGTAAATATATTGTGATATTTTTATATTTATTTATCTCATAACCTAAATACTTTATGTACCTCAATCAGTTTTTCTACATTATTTTATATATAGTTTGTGTATGTATATCATTGACTATTTTTATGCATAATAATACAATTTCAATATATTTTAAAAATTAAAGTTGAATTTTCAATTAATATTATTATGAGCTACTATGTAATATCAAACATTAATATGATTTGCATTGTATAGCTATTACTAAAATTTCTTGATTTTTAGATATAATCATTTATCTATTAACATTGCATTTGTGTAGTATTTATGTTTTTTTATACTTTGGATCATTATAAATATCTATATACTATTAATTATTCTGTGCAACGCACAGGGTTTAGGCTAGTAAAGATTAGTAGAGGGATGATTATTATTAAAATTTAATTAAAAAAACTTTACTTCAAGGGTTAATCACATTTAGATCCCTTGGGAGTATATAAAACTATAATTTAGTACCTTTTATTAAAAAAAATTACACTTACACTCTCTCACAAATTTAATAATTACATATAACACCCAATATTTATAAGAATCTGTTAAAAATCTAACAGAATATTTCGTGAAAGTCTCGTTAATATCGTAAGAAGTTTTTCTCGTCATCACCAACCTCCAAATGGTGGATTAAGCTTCCAAAAAATCAATTTTTAGAAATTTTTTGTTGGTCAAGGAGGTGGGAACACAAAAGGTTTCATGTAGTTTGTTGAAGGTGAGAGGGAGTGTTGAAAGAGAAAAATAACACTCTTTTTACACTATGTAAAGTGAGCCAAAATAAGGGGTATTTTAGTCATTTGCAAATAAATTTTTTATATAATTAAAATTAGTTCAGTTTTAGCAGGATCATAGCGGGACTTTCACAATTTTAAGTAATATTCTGTTAGATTTTTAATCGATTCTTACAATATTGGGTGTTATATGTAATTATTAAATCCATAAGGGGGTGTAAGTATAACTTTTTGACTAAGAGATACCAAATTGCAGTTTTATATATTTTCATGGGGTCTAAATGTAATTAACCCTTACTTTAATAATGAAAAATCTTGGAGCACTTAATATTTTCATTTAAAAGAACAAAATAACTCAATTTAATTAAATCAAAGGATATTCTTGTCTTTTCAAATTTTCTTCCCACTAAAACTATATATCATTAATAAAGATCTTAACAAATAAAATATTAATTTAGTGAGCAAAGTGTTCTAAGATTGCTCACTTAAAATGTTTTTAATTAACGTAGGCGACAAACTGCTCTAAAATTTTTCGTTATTAAAGTGTTTTTAATTGAGCTTCAGAACGTATTATGCTAAACTAAATAACTGAAGTGGACAAGACTACTAAGACTCTGAGAAGGTTTTGGGGTTGAAGTTTTCTTGGGGAGAGCTAGGTTTCATAGACCGAATTCTCCACGATATGGATGATCGAGGGATGTACACCCTCGGCATCAACGGCGTAACGGATGGATTGATTTGAACTTATTTAGTTCAACAAGTAAGGATGGAGTGCTCGTTCTCGCCGAGCCGGTTATTTATGTGGTTTATGATCCGTTTTGATTAAACTTGCATTATTCTCGAAAAACTCAACCGGATCATGAACACCTTTCATTCGACCATGCATTGAACCTTCTTATGTCAATTATTTTATGTATACTCCTCCTCACCGATTCCTTTTGAGCTGATCTCCTTTACCTTTTGTGTCCGCAGGTTGCGTTTTGGAGTCAATCTAGGTGAGGTTTGTCTTGAGAGTCTTGCCTTTGAGTCTAGTTTGTACTGGTTATGCTTGTAGCATACTTTATGACTTATGTTTATGCTTTCGGATTCACTTATAGATTAATATGTATGGGGTTGATGATGTTACCTTATTAGATGGACCGTGGTGGTCTCCAGGATGATTTACATTTCTGTATTTTGAGCATTATGTGCTGGACCGTGTTGGTCACTTAATTGATGGATTAATCTTTATCATCTTGTGTTATTTGACTTGAGAAGGACTGAAGTGCATGTATTGATATTGAACTCTTATGCATGTGGTATGTTTTAAGCTTCCGCGTATTTATGTTTGTTTTAATTCGGTTGTTGTGCATCTAGTACCGTCTAGCTAGGTTATCCGTTTGTCACCGCTTGCTTCGAGTTTGGCAGGTATATGGATGGCAATTCTATATACAAACTAGGTCCATAGCCCGGGATAGGCGTGGATGCCCTCATTGGGGTGTTACATTATCCCTCTTCTCTTCAAGCAACTCTAACTCGAGCGCTCTATTTTCTTCGTTGGTGTTAGGTTTCGAAGTAAGCAACGCGTGCGGACTCCTGAGAAATCTCTGCAGGTATCATAGCTTCAGAACCGTACATGAGGGAATAGGGAGTTTCACCCGTAGCCGCTCGAGGTATTGTGCGATAGGCCCATAAGGCCCCCTGCAGCTCTTCAGTCCATTCACCTTTCTTGCTTTCGAGCATTGTCTTCAAATGTTGTAAGATGATCCTATTAGTAACTTCAGCTTGAAGGTTGGCTTGAGGATGCCCTATGGAAATGAATCGTTGTTCAATACCTAATTCCGAGCACCACTCACAGGTATCTGCTGCAATGAATTGAGATCCGTTATCTGAAATCAATACCCTTGGAATACCGTATCTGCAGATAATATTCTTCCATATGAAATCCCTGACCACTCAAAAGGTTATCTTGGCAACCTCTTCTGCCTCAGCCCACTTGGTGAAGTAATCTACCGCCAAGATAACAAATTTCTTCTGCCCTACAGCGATAGGCAGGGGCCCCATAATGTCAATACACCACTGATCAAAAAGCCAGGCCACATCTATGGGGGTCATTTGAGCCGCAAGCAACTGTGAAATATTGGAATGGAACTGACATTTGGGGCACTTTTTGGAGAAAGCGATTGCATCTTGTAAGACCGTAGGCCAATAGAAGCCGCTCCTCAGTATTTTCTTGGCGAGGATACGCCCGCTAGAGTGATTCCCACAACTTCCACTATGAATATGCTCCAGGGCTTCTTTGGCTTGCGAGGGCCATAAACTCTTTAGCGGAGGACCCTGATATGACTGCTTGAAGAGTTTCCCCTCCTGGTCGAGGGAAAACCGAAGGGCTTTCTTCTTGATTTTCCTTGATTCCACCTTGTCCGTAGGGCAAACACCATCCCTGATGAGTCTTATGATATCATCGAGCTAGCAAGGCTCGGATGGGTCAATCATTGTTATCTCCTGAGGGCGTGCCTTTTCTTTTATCAAGGGCTCCCGCACCCTTAGAAAAGTAACGTAGTGCTCGCACGATCCCTCGACGGCTGAAGCGAACTTAGAGAGGGCGTCAGCTCGTTCATTTTCCGCCCACGGGACCTATAACAGGTGAAATTCTTTAAACTTGCTGATGATTTCCTTTGCCTTTTTCAAATACTGTACCATGGTGGCTACTCGGGTTTCATATGTTCCTTTAATTTGGCTCGCGATCAGTTGGGAATCAACGTAGCCAGTGATTCGAAATGCCCCATTTGGAAGAGCAATCTTCAACCCTTGGATGAGGCCTCATATTCTGCCTCATTGTTGGTGACTTGGAAATCCAATCTGATCGTGAAATCTATTTCAGCTCCGTCGGGGGGTCCCTAAGGGTTACCCCTGCTCTCTCCCCCCCTCCCTGAGAGGTCGAGGAGCCATCTGTGTGCAAGAGTCATAAACCATTGCTTTCCGTAGGCATGGGCTTCAGGCTAAAGCGCTCGACTAGCAAATCGGCCACTACCTGCACTTGTATGGCCGTCCTCGGCTCGTAGCTGATGTCAAACTGGCTTAGCTCAATCACCCATTTAATTAACCTTCCTGAAACATCAGGTTTTGATAAGACTTGCTGCAATGGTTGGTCCGTGAGCACTGTGATGGAATGATCCTGGAAATACGGTCTCAGCCTTCACGATGAATTCACGAAGGCGAATGCGAACTTCTCAATTTCCAGGTATTTCTTCTCAGCGCCTGCAGAGTTTTGCTCCAATAATAGACTGGTAGGTGCTTGCGCTCGCGTACAGCCACGAGGATCGCACTCATTGCTTATTGGGGAACCGAGAGGTAAATGAAGAGGCTTTCATTCTCGAAGGGCTTTGTTAGCAGTGGCACGCAAGAGAGATAGGCTTTCATATCTTGCAATGCCTTTTCGCATTGCTCTATCCAAGCAAAGTTTCTGGCATTACGCAATATTTTGAAGAACGGTAAATTCCTATCCGCTGAGCGTGATATGAATCTGTTCAAGGGGATTATCTTTCCCACCAAGACCTTCACTTCTCTAACGTTCCGAGGGGAGGGGATTTCCATGATGGCTTTGATCTTTTTAGGATTAGCCTCGATTCCAGATTGGCTAACCACGTATCCCAAAAATTTGCCTCCTAGGACTCCAAATGTACATTTGGAGGGGTTTAGCTTCATGCCGTACTAGTGCACTATACTAAAGGTTCGCTTCAAGTCCTCCAGGTGGGAACGCTCGCGCTCGCTTTTAACGATCATGTCATCCATGTAGACCTCCATGGAACCGCCTATCTCACGCTCAAACATTTTATTAACAAGGCGCTGATATGTTGCTCCTGCATTCACTAACCCGAACGGCATGACCAGGAAATAGTACACTCCCATATGCACCACAAAATACGTCTTTGGGCGATCCTCGGGGGCCATGAAAATCTGATAATACCCCTGAAAGGCCTCCATCATGCTCATTAATTCACAACCGGCTGTTGAATCCACTAATTGGTCAATTCGAGGCAACATATACGGATCCTTGGGGAAGGCTTTGTTGAGGTCCATGAAATCATTGCACATTTGCCATTTATTGGAGCTTTTTGGCACGAGAACAACATTACATAGCCACTCTGGATATAAGATTGGCTCAATGTATTGAGCCTCGAGGAGCTTGTTTACTTCTTTCTCGATAATCTTTTGCCGAAATCCATTGGCATCTCTCTTTTTCTGTTTGATGGACTTGAAGGCAGGGTCCACGTTGAGCCTATGGACAATGATACTGGGGTCAATCCCAGTGAGATCTGATGTTTTCCATGCAAAAACATCAATATTTTCCCTCAAAAACTCGATCATCATGATCTGTGAGGGTCCTGTGAGGCTCGAACCAATCTGCGCCGTTTTTTCTTTGTTGCCAGGATCCAATTCAATGGTCAAAAATTTTTCAGTAGGCTCTATCCGTACCTCAGGGCGGGGAATTTCGAGCGCTCTTTTCTTTCCTGTGAGGCGGTTATCCCTACCCTCGGATTCACCCTCATTTGTTTCCTCTTCTGAGAAGGAGGCTTCCACTGCCCCTGGGGGGCCTCCCTCGGGTTGATCTTTTCCATGCGAGCCCTTCTTCTTATATTTCTTCTTGTAGAGCTTTGCCCTCTTTCTCGTCGGGCCGTCCTCGTCTAAGTGGGAAAAGTCTACAGACTTCTTGATGGACCCAACCTGGAATGCTTTTTCAGTCTTTGGCTTCCTGAGGGATAACATGTAGCATTCCCATGCTTCCATGACGTTGCACAAGATCTCACCTGTTCCCTCGAGAGTGGGGAACTTGATTTTCTGGTGGTAGGTGGAGATAATCGCCTTAAAATCAACAAGGGCCGAACGCCCCATAATGATGTTGTAAGGGATTTCGATCTCTACCACTGCGTATGTGACCATCAAAGTCTTTCGCTGTGGGGCGCAACCAAAAGAGGTGGCCAAGAGAATTTGTCCACGAGGGACAACCTCAGAGCCCCCAAAGCCGATGAGGGCTGTTTTGAGGGGTTCGAGGGGAATGTTGGTGATATTCATTTTTTGGAATGTAGAGTACAGGAGAACATTTACAGAGCTTTCACTATCAACCAGACCCCTCTTTACAACATGGTTATGCACATCTAGGCTAACCACCATGGGGCAGTCAAAGGTTTCACTGACCCTGTGGGGTGTTACAATGTGTCTTAGGTCCCTGTCACTAAACTCTATCACTTCATTCTCCTTTGAACTGGGAGTGCTCGACTCCTTGATGGCATATACTTGTTTGGGCACCGAGGGCCGCTGATCATAGCGGTCGCGAGAGGCATTGGAGTCTCCTCCCGAGGAGCCTCCAACAATCATGTGGATGACCACGAATAGTACATTCTCCAACTCAGGCACCTTTTTCTTGCCTCGGGTGCTGCTATCCGGCTGACGGCCTCGAGGCCTTCTTGATCGTGATGGGCTCCTTCTCCTGTTCTTGGCCCGCTCGCTGCAGTGCTCGTCATACCTCTCAAAGTTCTTGACAAACTCTTTCAAATGCCCCCCCCAGCAATGAGCCTTTGTATCTCGTTCTCCAGCTGACCGCACTCATATGTGTTGTGCCCTTTCTGCTTGTGGAAGGCGCAATACTTCCCCGAGAATTTCTGGATCTCTGTCTCCCTCAACTTCTAAGGCCTCTTGAAGAGTTTTTTGTCCGAGAGAGAAATAAACCTCTGAGATAGGCCTGCTGAGGGGAATGCGCTCGCGTCTGCCAGGAGGAGATGACTTTCGAGGGAGAGGAGATGGTTTACGGCGTTTGTTATGGGTATCATCTCGCCCTCGGTCGATCTTGTGATGACTTGGCGGTTGGGGGGCATTTGATCTGTACATGTCTTCGAGCGCGAAGAAAGGCTCCGCGATTTCTCTCATCGCCATAAGGGAAGCAGGCCTTTTCTTGACAACAGCCTCGGCAAACTCATTGCTTTCATAATGCTTATGGTTCATGGCCTTGAAGAGTACGTGGATGAGAAAGTCCATCGAGGGTCTCTCCACAAGCAACACTTCCTTGTTGAATTGAGTGAAGAATGAGTGAAGGGATTCATTCTCGCCCTGGACCAAGTTGTACAAGGTCGTGAGCGCAGTGACTGGAGCTTTGAGTGAGTTGAAGTGATTCAGAAATGCATTGGCGAGATCATCGTACCCCCTGATCGAGTGGGGCGGAAATCGTTTGTACCATTCTTGGGCTATCCCCACGAGGGAGGTAACAAAGACTTTGGCCCAGTAATGGCTAAAGTGCTCATACAAATGAATCAAATGTAAAAAATGGTCTAAATGTTCTGCAGGGTTGGTGGTTCCATCTTAGCGGTTTATGGAAGTGGGGACTTTGCCCATACTATCTTGGGCCATCAAAACTTCTTCAACGAGGGGAAAGCCCCTCGCCAGGGGATGGTGGTATCCCCCCTCGTCATAATTCTCATAATTTTCCTCTTCCTACTGGTGTCACGGAGCGTGGTTTCGGTTGATTAGGCGGCGAGCGTCTCTAGCCCTGGCTCTCTCACCCCCGGCATGGGCGACTTGAGACCGTACTTGAGAGAGCTGCTCTACCATATCCTGCAAACCTTGTAGCCGGTCTTGCACGGCCACGAGTAGGTTTGGCTCTTCTCTATCTACTTTGCTACCTCTCTTTGAGGCCTACAAGTGTTCCTTAGCATCAACATCGATTTTTTCCGTAGGTTCTTTACCTTTGTCAGCCTGTGGACATTCCTGTGCTCCCCTCATTAGGGCTTCTCTTGTATTGACTGGCGGCGACGGTGGAGGCCGTGCTTGTAATACGGCTTGTGCGGCCATCCGAGGATGAACTTGCCTTCCTCCTATGAGAGGGGCAATCTAAGTGGCCTGGCCCGCTGGGAAATAGGTAGCGATGAAGTTCTTCCAAGCATTCTGGGCAGCTTGAACCTCACACTGTGTATTAACGGCCTGGAGCTGTCTTGGATTCATGGGGGGTATCTCCACCCCCTCAATTTCTTTGGGAACCACGACGGGGAGTTGTATCTGTCCCGCGTGGTAAGGTTGGATGACGGGCATCACGTTGGGTGACGCCAGCATATAGCCTGGAGGCGGTAACATCACGGAATAGCCGCCCGCTTTGGTGGTGGTGGCGGATGGCTGGTTGAGGGGGACGTTGGAGCCTAATCCCACTGTTCCCCCGGTAGTGGAAAACTCTTAGGGGTTCCCCTGATTTGGTCCATTTGATCCTCCCAACGGCACGACCACTCCGGTTTGAGGTCCCGCACCTGTAACGTCGGCGATGGGCACGTTGTTATCGCCTCCGCCCCTAACTTCTCCAACTCTCGTGGTAACCATGATGAAATAAGTGTTTATTTCTCAACTAGAT
Source organism: Lantana camara (assembly GCA_037501455.1). Lineage (NCBI taxonomy): Eukaryota > Viridiplantae > Streptophyta > Magnoliopsida > Lamiales > Verbenaceae > Lantana > Lantana camara. The sequence goes on from CM074859.1 coordinate 47,371,352, forward strand.
GGTTTCTCACAGACCGCACCAAAAATGATGGGGTTTAATCCAATGTGGCTACCTCCAACACTTTAGAATTTGTTTGTGTAGGGAAAATGTGGTGAATACTCAGGCAAGGGTCGCCGGAGGTGAGAGGGGTTCTACCTGCTAGGACAAACACACAATAGGTCAGAAGGCCAAGCTGGAGGATGGGGGGGTGATTCCTAGTTTGGCTCTCCGACGCTCAAGTCAGAACTTTGTTGAAGAAGATGAAATAAGTAAAATAGAGCTTCAAGTATGAGAGCTTGCTTACAGATTATGTATGAGATTTGAGTATTTATAGTTGAGGGTCAAGGCCCTTTTGGTAATTGTTACCATGTGATCCTGCATTAATGTTGCCCTAGACACGTGGCGCAATGAGGAGTCTCAGAAAGGGATCTCCTACAAAAGCCTGTGAAAAGGTTGGTGGCGGCAACAGTGGCGGTGTGCGGGCATGTACTTTGTGTCAGAGAGCCTTTTGGGGTTATTACCGAGGGCCAATCACGCTCGGGTTTGGATAATGACCTTGAGGCTCGCAGGTCCGAGGGGCACCTGGGCTCGAGGCGTAACTATGAGGGGAATGGTCCGAGGACCAGCTTGAGAGCAGCCTCGAGAGTTGTGTGGTGCCCGTATCTGAAGCCTTGTTCGTATGCTCGGGAAGGCTAAGGACCATTGTGAAGATGGGGCGGCCATTTCCTCGAGGGGAATACCTAATCGCGAGGGAGGATTTGAAATGTCCTTAAGACGCCACACTATGATGCGAGGATTGGGCCACGTGTCGTTTACGTGTTACGAGCGTAATTTAGCCTCATCACCTCATTTACATGATATTTACAAACCGCTATCCCCGTCTAGTTTTAAGTGGTTTTTTAGATTTTAAGTGATTTTTCAGTATTTTTATACCTCACATGCAATGTACACATGTTTTTAATAAAGTTAAATTAATTTTTTTATTATTTCGGTCATTCTTTAAATTTTAATATGATAGAAGACAATGATAACTCTTATTTTCTCATTCCTTTTATCACTTAACTTAGAGATAATATTTTTTCATTTCTAATCAAACTTCTTATCACTTGACTCAAAGATATTATATTGAAAAGATATATGTAATTATAAATTATTGAACGTTCCAATTTTAAAAAAATAAATTATTTATTGGATATATTCTAGTTTGGAAAGTTTTTATTTCAATTATACATATTGTGGTTCATAAATTTTTCATGTTATTAAAATTTTCCTAGTTAATGATGGATATAATACATTTATAAATATATAAAATAAACATAACAATTTCTTACCATTAATAGCTTTGTCTTGAGGGGAAAAAAATGAAAAAGAACGAAAAAAAATGAAAATAGAAGAATAAAGATTAAATCATCTTACAAAGATGCAGATAGATCAAATAATTTTGGATTAATTACATTTAGATCACGTGGGAGTATATAAAACTACAATCTGCTACCTCTTAGTTAAGAAATTATACTTACATCCTCTCACAAATTTAATAATTACATATAACACCCAATATTATAAAAATTTGTTAAACATCTAACAAAATATTTCTTAAAATTGTGAAAGTCCCGTTAATATTGTAAGAAGGTTTCCTCGTCACCACCAACCTCCAGACGGTGGATTAATTTCCAAAAAATCAATTTTTAGAGATTTTTTGTTGGTCACGTAGGTGGGAACACAAAAGGTTTTATAGTGTTCTGATGAAGGTAGGAGGGAGTGTTGAAAGAGAAAAATGACACTATTTTTACACGATGTAAAGTGAGTCAAAACAAAGGGTATTTTAGTTATTTGCAAATAAATTTTTTATATAATTAAAATTAGTTCAGTTTTAGCAGGGACATAATGGGACTTTCACAATTTTAAGGAATATTCTGTTAAATTTTTAATCAATTCTTGTATATTGGGTGTTATATGTAATAATTAAATTCGTGAGGGATGTAAGGGTAATTTTTTGACTAAAAGGTATCATATTGTGGTTTTATATACTCTCATGGGGTCTAAATGTAATTAACCCAATAATTTTAACACAAAATTGGATAGATTAAATAATTTAAAATTTTATAAGGATTATTGTATTTGACGATCTTGAGAAAAGAAAATTTGAGATATTTTCAACCCTAATTCACCAACTATAAAACCCTAATTTGTTAAACAATAACTAAGATAATAAAAATATTAATTTACTTTTATTAAAAAACGTATACATCACGTGTGGGGTATTCAGACATTGAAAACCAGTATTCCAGTGTTGAAAACCAGTTCTGTATTCAAACATTGAAAACTACTTAAAATTGAACAAGGGATGATAGTCTTATAAAAATTGTGACACCCCGTCAGTCCGCACGTACAGGTTTGTACCACGTGTGAGTTTAATTTCCAATTTTGCACTTATTTGCATATTACTTGGAGCATTTATATTCCTTTTATTCATTTCTTATTTGAACTATTTGCTACGAATTTGACTTACATGAATCCATGATATGAATTCTTGTCATACGTGTAAGTTTTGGATTTCGGATTTAAATCCCGAGTATGCTACCTTCGTGAATTATGTGACGTATATGATTCTTGGACTTAGTTGCAAGCTTTAAACTTGTTTTGGACTTGAATGAACTTTAGAGGACTCAATTGCTCTTTGATTTAACTTTTGGGGCCATTTTGCAAATTCGCCATTCTTTAGTCTTTAACTCGTAACTTGAGCTCGGGAACTCGGAATCGAGTTGTAGCACCCCAAGCGGTGGGCACCACACCCCCCGCACTATAACCTAGCATGTGTAACGAAATAAGAACTCCGCACACGTATCGAGCCATAGCGAACAGAGACAAACAAAACCAAAACCTAAGCTGGGTGGAACGTAGACCCTGCACAAAACCGTACATAACAAAATATGCGAAAGCGTAATCATGCCATACGAAAATTTGAAACAACAAAAGCAGGTGAAGGGTTCAACTAGCATAAATTCCTAATCCCAAAAATCAAAACATAACGTAACCATTCATGCAAACGGGTTCATACTAGCCCTAGACGACTGTCCCGAATTCAAATCATAATTAAACGAATCATGTTATACAAACGTGTGATCCTATCATACAAACATAATCCGAATATGAAATACAAAATGCGAAATGCAGGCTATACGAAAGACCGACTCGAAACGGACTCCACAAACTGACAGGCTCCGCCTAGCTCGAACCTCCAAAGCAAAACTGCAAGGCTAAAAACTTAAAGAGGGAGGGGTCATTCACACTGACTGAGTAAGGGGTTAACACACGCACACTATACATATATACAGGGCAAAGCATATTCAAAATTAAATTTTCGTGAATCCGGGATTAGTTTTTTCATGCCAAAACATTTGCCCGTAATAATATATATATATATAGGGTGACTTATCAAAACAGAACAAACGTAACTTAACTTATACATATATCAAAGCATGTTTTTTTAGATTAATAATTTACCAAACTTTATCTTAATTTATGAATTTACCCCCATTTCACGAATTTAAAACAAACATAACAAGACTCGGTGGGCACGAGTGCAAATCTCCCAAGACAAAACTTGTAAAACAACGAAATAAACAAAACAATACATACCAAGTGAATCAAGACGTGACAAACCTCTATAGTGTGATGGAAGGGTTGCGCGACCCTAGCCATACAAAAACGGATGAGGGGAGTGCTCAATGCACCTCAAACCCTCAGGACTCCATCCCTAAACCAACGCTCTGGTGTGTTCCGGTACATCCTTAGCAAATCACGTACAAGGCAAAACAAGTCCTAAGCCCGCTACAAAAGTGCATAACAAGATATATTGTGCGTGGAAAAAGCATATGTATCATATACACACACATACTGTTGGAAAACAGGAATCAGAAAGCAGCAGAAATTTAAAATTTTCCAACAAAAGGATCGAAACTCGCAATCGTGAATCCGAATTCGTAGAGATTAGAAACTTACTTTTCAATAATCTTTCTTGAAGCGTTTCAAGCCACCCAAGAACGCTCTTCTCGCGGCTTGATCCCCCCTCCTTGGTAAAGCTCGAATCTTTAAAAACTTCTAACTTGAAGCTCTCTAGAGATCGTCCACCAACTTGACTACAATCTAACTAGTAAGGATGCTAGTTCTCTAGTTAGTGTTTAGGCTTAAACAAGGGTTTATTTGATCTTGGAGAAAGGATGGTGTTCAACATATGAACCAAAAGAATTCATCAATTACTCTCTAAGGGGAGCTCGAGCTCCCCTATATATAGGAAGGGAGGGGCGGCCGAAACTTAGTCCTATTGGACTAAGGATTTGGTCCCTCTCTTATTACTTGATCATCAAGTAATTCCAAACTTTGACTTTGAATTCTAATTCAAATCAACTTTTAAGAGAGCTAAAATTATCCAAACTCCTTTTGGATAATATTATACTTTATTTATTAATAAATAAATAACTTATTTATCTAATTAATTAATTCATAATTAATTAAATAGATTAATTTCTCCAAAATAAGACTTTCATTTTAATTCAAAATTAAACCAAAGTCTATTAACTAATTAACACATTAATTATTTAATACATAAATAAACATACACGCACGGTGCACACGTGTCCATATGGGACACGTGTCACGCACGTGACCCACACGTGTGCTTCACACGTGTGGAACCCTTTTGGCTCGATTAACTCGTTTAATCATTTCAAAGCCCCAACTCATGTAACCAAGTTGTTGTGTGTGACCCTCTAAGTTCTCAATTCAATTAGCAATGACCCTAATTAATTAATTCACTAATTAATTAATCAGTCCACAGATTAAACGACCATAGTCTAGCAACAGGTGTTTAACCCCTAGCTGAATTGGAATGTCTCGATTCGACAGAACCTTTAAGTCATTGATTCATGTGAGATACAATCCTCCTACTTACTATCTCTCAACCAAGATCTAGGGCAAGGGAATAATCAGAACTCCAATAATCTGGTCTTAAAGCTAAGTGCATTTCATATCCATTTGATCTCAATCTAACAAACCCTTTTCTTGATGTCTTGATCTACTGCCTTGGCCAAGGACTCCATATGGCATATGAATGACTTACACAATAAGAGATCACCTTGCATATGCAAGTGTAGGTCTTTTCTTGATTCTCATTCACTTTCATGGGTTACTTGTGCAACCCCAGCATAAGCCTTGAATCAGTTGTCTAAGGCGACACCCTTTAAAGCTTACACCCTAAGACTACAGAGTTAACTCATAAAGTGACATGGAACCTCAAGTCTAAGGATCAATTAATCACATCAATGACTCATGAGATATTTCCTAATCTGGAAGTTTCCATTTCCTGAAATAGAAACTTCCTTTCCCATTTAGGAATCTTCTCACACGGGGCACCTCAGTGAACTTACTTATGGAAGTAAGCACCCTTATGTATCACGCACGTATCAACTATACACTTTGTACCTCCATGAAACAAGGTGGTCCTCCTTAAGGGCGTGATCCCACAAGCAAGCCTTAGAGGAGTCAGGTTGACACTCCCACTATCTGTAGGACTCATTGTCTTGGAGTATTTTACTAATCATGACTTATGTGATATAGGGCTTGTTTCATGAATCATTTCACCTAAATGGTAGAGTGCTGAAGTCATCAGGATTAGGGGAGTTCTCATACATGCACAACTAAAGTAAACACATACCAAACAAGAGCATATAAAGAAGTGTTGCCTCAATTCGTTATTTTATTCAAAGATTGTCTGTGATTACAATAAGGAAAAGTACAAAGCGGATATACAATCGGCTTTCTAGGGCACTATTCCTAACAATCTCCCACTTGCCCGTCAAAGCCATTCTAAAGCTACTCTAAGTCCCATCTTCTGAAGATGACCTTGGAAAGCTTCTCGACTAAGGGGTTTAGTAAGTGGATCTGCCACGTTCTCTGCTGCTGCGACCCTCTCAATTTGCACATCTCCTCTTTTGATAATATCACGGATTAGGTGATACTTGCTCATAATGTGCTTGGTCCGTTGGTGAGATCTTGCTTCTCTTGCTTGAGCAACCGCCCCAGTGTTGTCACAAAATACAACAATGGGGTCTTTCATCCTAGGAACTGTTGGGAATGGTGCCCTGAAAATTCAATTTATTGAATTAATAAAACTGAATTTACAGCGAGTTGTGAGTATTTCACATATTAATAATTAATGACGTGTGGTGGTATTCTCATATGAAATGTGTTTCATAGGAAAAGACTTTGAATGCCGAAATCACGTGTCATTAAAGTTCTAGTCGGTAAGATAAGAATATGTTCTTATCAAGACTATAACGTGGTTATATAAGAAGATTAGTCTTTCTTCATAGGGAATGGTGATTCTAATTATAACACGTTGATGATTTTCAATAGGATTGGAAACATCGAACTGGACCACTGAGATAATTCATTTTATACTGCTATCTAAAATGAATAAAATCTCAGGAAGCATTATACTCTTAATCCTGATAATATTTCGGCTTTAGGAATGTAGTGTTAATCAATGTGACATACTCGAAGTGAGGTCTCGGTAACGAGTGGCCAAAATACTTTGTATGTTCGATGATTATATGAAATGCGCTAAAGAGTTATATTGATCGAGGAATCTGTGGCCTTGCTGGAAGGTAAGAGATATCCTTGAAATAGATTTGCAAAAGTTCGAATTAAGACTTTGGCGAAAGCACTTCGCGTGATAACATCACCGAAGTTGTATGTTAAATGTGTTTCACATACAGAGAATTTGAACTTAAGGCGAATCAATAAATTTCAAATTAGAGATGAAAAATAAATGATAGTACTTGCAATTTATTTTTCATGGATATCTACACGGAGGAGTAAAATGCGAAATTATTCTAGATCGAGAAATTCGTGAATAATTTAATTAATTTTAGAGTGCAACAATATTTATTTAGTGGAATTAAATGTTGTTAAACGGCAATTAATTATTATCATGGGATGATAATATATTAATCCGTTTGGAGCTAAAATTAATTAGTCCTGCAGGTCCCCCTGCAAGCCCTAATTGAAAAACCCAAAGAGAAAATATTAAAAGGAGAAAGAGAAATGAATTTTCAAAGTGTTTGAAAATGGCCAAGGAATTTATTTTAAGAAAATAAATTGAAGTTCCAAAGAGTTGGAAATGCCCGTAATTTTATTTTGGAGAAAATAAAATTTTTATCAAAAAAAAAAATATATATCGGTGATGACGTGGCAGCTGACGTGGCAGTCCACGTGGGGCCCAATTGGCACTGACAGGGCACCGCGTGGCACGCCATGTGGATGGCTGAGATTGTGCCACGTCATCGAGCATGAACGGCCCAGATTTGATTTGGACCGGGCGGGTCAAACGAGTCGGTCAACGGATAGGGCCGATCTGTTTTCGGATAGGGTCGGGCCGGGTTCGATTTCGGGTCGGACCGATCCGGACACGTGGCCGAATGAGAATCGGCCACGTCATCCCCAAACCCTAGGCCGCGGGTGAAATACACGCGCCGCCTTGTGGCGGCACGTGAGGACGCGTCCGGCGTCGGAACGGCGCGTGGTCGGCGGCGCTGGATTCGTGGCGACGAGACCTTGAATGTGGTCACCTCGGTTTTCATGTCCAAGTTGGCTACGCAAGTGGGGATGTGAAATGACCATTTTGCCCTTGCTTTTATATCTAAAATGACCGTTTTGCCCTCGGGATTTTTCCTATAAATAGGCTTACCCCCTCGCTCATTTCCCATTCAGTTTTGGGATGGTTTTGGCCAAACTTTGGCTTTGAAATCAAATCCCATTTTTCTCCTAGTTAATTCCGATTTATTTTGGAATTAATTTTAATTAGGTGTTTGTATAAAACGCCTAATTTCGGGAGAATAAACCCTGAAAAGGGTTTCCTAGTTTAAAGTTTTATTTTCTCTAAGTATTTAGAGAAATACTTTCGGAGCCCACACTCCGAGGGTGTCCCTGGGGTTATTGCAGGGAAGCTCTGCCGATCTCACGAGTCGGATAGGAGCTGGAAAAATGCCGTTAGATAGCCATGATTGCAGTACGGTAATATTTTATAGTTGTTCTATTTTAAGCATGATAAATTATGTGCTCTTAAGTGTTAATTGCATGTTAGATATTTATCTGCTTAAGTGATTTAAAATTTATTATCAATTGCATGTATATGCTTGAGTAGATCCGGCTAAGTCTTCCGCTATTGTATTAAAATGTTTTAGAAATATTTTAATACTTGTATTATAATAAAAAAATTTTAAAATATGGTCCCGGACTGCTACTGTTCTGGGCCCGCCTCCCAGCAACTGGTATCAGAGCCGTGCTCTAGTTATATACATGCATTGATATGATGCATGCGATGCATAATTTTAAATCTGATACTGTGTACGTAAATTCTGTCAAAGGAGGCTGGTTTTTAAGTGGGACCGTTTGTGACCCCTCCAGTGTTTCCTGGGAATTTACGTGGAATGGTAATTTTATAGGAATCGATTTCAATAATCTTCCTAGTTAATTACCGAATCAGTAAACATGATTTAAATTATGAGATAATTTATTTATAACATGTTTACTTTATGCCATTTATTTTAAGCATGATAATTATGTGATAATTATACCAGCATGCTTAATTGATTTAATTTATGGCATATTTATTTTGTGTCATTTAAAATTTTAAGCATGATAATTATGTGATAATTATATGAAAGCATGCTTAATTATTTTATTTTATGGCATGATCATGATAATATGAGATGTTATGATATTTCAATTATGCATATTTTATTTAATGTGATTAAATAGTATTGTTTAATAGAGATTAGACGCGATGCATAATTAAACTAATATTTTTTGGCCTAATTAATAAATAGTTATTAAATTGCCTTAAAATATTATTATTGGGATTTTAAATATGATTTAGTAATCCTAGTGGGAGGGTATTAATTAGATTAATTACTTCCAACAATAAGACTCCAAAAGTGATTATTAAATAATCAAAAGATAATCCACACCTTTTAAAAATTCAAGTGGGAGCGAGATGAAAAGAGTTGGATTCTCACGGCCTCCATTACCCGTCTATAGTATAGTGGATGTATACTACTCCCTTCGGTGGGTATATATTCGCGGTATACAAGATTAGACTTCTAAGGATAGAATGAAATACGGGGAAATCAGCTCGACCACGCCTCCGTGGAGTGTCATGGCCGACTCGTACGGACTTCTAGGTAATGGTACACACTTGACTAAGTAATGTATTAACCTCCCTTCGGAGCTCTGTTACACTTACTTAGAGACCAAGGGTTGACGTAGTGGATTAACATTGTTTGGTAAGAGTTACCTAGATGACATGTTAATAAAGAATAGTTCTTGCTTTTCTAAGCGGTTTTCGACCTCGCCTCCGGGGAGTCAACTGCAGTTAGTTAAGTCACCATTGCGTAAATCAAAATGCTTACGTGGATTTCATTTATTGGTTGGACGCAGAAGAAGGTGAAACACATAATCATAACTTGCATTTATTTATTTAATTAAGTTTTATAATTACGATCTCTCTTAGCCCACTCCAAACTATTTGTCTATAATGTAATAGGCTAGTAAGGGTTCAACTATGCTGATTAGGAAATGAATCTTGACATCGTGTTGAGACACGAAAGTTTACATACTCACTGTACCTTATCCGAAAATTTCGGAAACTACAACCAGTCAGGATTAGAAAGACGCTTATTCTAAATGGATCAAGTGTGATGATCTGGCTAGTCTTATATCCTGACATCTGTTTTAGATGTTCTTGAGCATCAGATGCATGAGATGTCCACTGATAAGAACATGTTTTGAAGACAGAATCGTACGAATGTACGAGCCAATAAGAAGGTTGTTAGTTATGAAGATGTTTGAAGGATCACTGGCTTAGAATCATATTATGAATATGATAACTAATTTAAACGAGATTGAAAGCCTCTGTGCTTAAAGAGACAATCTTAACAGACAGGATACGATCCTATGCTCTCTGTCCAAGTCATTTGAGCGTTCAAGATTATTTTAAATAAATTTTTTAAAAACCAATGAACGACCTCAATATGGCAGAAAGGGTAAGGGAAATGTTCTCTTAAGTCAGACATCAATATCCACGGCCTAGAAAGGCAGTGAGTGGAAGGAAAAGAAAAGGAAAAGTTCCCAATCTAAGGTTCAGAAATAGAAAGTCAAATCCGATAATGGAAAAGTGTTTCTATTTCGGTGGTAACGGGTATTGAAAAAGAAGTTATCCAAAATACTTAGTCTGTTTGTTTGCTAAGCCGTTTAGATAAGATATGAAGATATCTTACTCGTTGATAATATGTTTAGTTGGAAATTCACTAGACTCCTGGTGTGTGAACTTGAGATCAACTAATCATATTTGCAAGTCGATTGCGAAGATTCAAACTAACCAGAAAGTTTGAAAAAAAAAAACGGCTAACACACAACTACTGCTCGGGGATAATACAAGTCTAATTGTATTAGCAGTAAGGACTATAAAGTCATATTTTGGCAATAGGGTTTTATATTACGCGTGCCGTATAAACAGAAATTTAATTTCTGTGAGTTATTTGATAACTAATAGTTTAACTGTTTGCTTTGAACAAAAGTTTACTGCTAAGCAAAATAAAAGGTTTATTTGCTCTAGCACAATAAAAGATGGTCTTTTATACCCCAATGAAAACCTTAATTCAAGTTTAACATTAAGACGATTGACTTACCATCTGAGAGGAAAAACTTCAACGTGGCACCTATCTATTGGTCAATTGAATCTGAATAGGATCCAAAGACTGATTGTTGAGTCTTATTGACTTGAAAACAGTATCAATCTACGAATCCTATTTAGAAGGTTAAAATGACCAAAAAGAATCCTTTTGAGACAAAAGGTATTAAGCCATGAACTTGCTTAAGTTAGTTCATACGGACATATGATACTATGAATGTTCAAGCAAGAGAAAGTTTTTGGGTACTTCATCATTCATTTGAATGAATACTCTAGATACAGATATGTTTATTTAATGAGACTTAAGTCTGTAATTTTGAAGAGTTCAAAGAATATAAGACTGAAGTCAAAGAGTCAAATTAGAAAACATATCAAGGCACTTCGATTAGATCGAAGTAGTGATAAGTATCTAAGTTCAGAGTTAAATAGAATTTCTCAAATGAGATTAGATCTCAACCATACATATGAAATACGTCTTAGCAAAGATGTATTGCAGAAAGGAGAAATAGAACTCTGATAATGATGGTAAGATCCATGAAGAGTCATGCTACCCTATAAATTTCGTTTTGGGGTCTTGCACACAAAACGACAAACCTAGTTCTATCTAAGTCGGTTCCTAAGACACTGATGGATCTGTAGCTAGGGTAAAAACCCTGTATCTTTTATCTTCGGATTTAAGGTAGCCTGGTCCATGAGTTAAGGATGGATCCTGACAAGTTAGAATAAAGAACAAAGGTTTACTTGTTCTAAGGTTATCCTAGAAGAACAAGAGGTGGTATATTTTGTAATTTGAGAAATCACAAAAGATGTTTGTGAATATTTCAAAGATAATTACATAGATAACCACAAAGGGTGGAAGCAAAGTAGTGTTAAAAGAAATAACAGTATTAGACACTAATTTCCATAAACCCGTGATAATTGAAAATATATGAGATACATGTGATGTACCAAATACAACATGTGATGTAGAGACGTGTACACGAGAGCATCATTGTAGTGGGAGGATTGTCAGGACACCTGACAAGATACCTAAGATTAACCCAAGTGGTTGAATCTAACATATCTGATCCTATCACGTGTAATGAAGCTGTAGAAGATATAGACGCTGACCGTTTGGGCAATATCCATGGAATCTAAGTTAGAATATTTGTATTCTAACAAAGTCTTGAACTTGTAGAGGCGCATGAAGGCATTAAACCCTATTAGATACAATTGGGTTCTGCAAGATGATAAAAGGAGAAATGGACGAAAAAGTAGAGACTTTAGAGCAAACTTATGGCAAGGGATTTTACCCAGAAAGAAGAAATCATTTATGAGGCCTTCTCGCCTATAGAAATGCTTAAGTCCATTATCCTCTCATTTTTATCTCATTATTGATTATGAGATTAGATAAATGGATGTAAAGACTATGTTTTTGAACGGGCAACTTCAAGAAGAAGAGATACATGGTACAACCTGAAGGCTTCACAGCCAGAAATCAGGTGCATATAATGCAAGCTTGATAGATCGATTTATGATCCTAAGCAAGCGTCTAGATTAAGGAGCATCAGAAATATAAGGCAATTTAGATTCTTTGGATTTGTATAATTGTCTGATGAACCATGAAGTGTACAAAATGACATCATGATAGCGTTTTAACATTTTTACTTTGTACGTAATTAATATTCTGCTCATTAGGAATAATGCAAGAATTTTGTTAGTAGTCAATATTTGGACGTCAAATCATTTTGACAAGAAAAGACCTATGTGAGACCAATGTTATTCCAAGGATCAGACTTTTGTCGTGATCATAGGAATAAGGAGATTGGTTTATCACAAGAAGCATATATGAATAAGATGTTGGCAAGGTATAATATGACAAATTCCAAGAAAGGTTCGTTACCTTTTAGATATGGAATTTATCTATCTCGGGATCAGTGTCCTGAGACAACTGAAGAGATAGAAGACATGATTAGAGTTCCGCAGCGGAAGCTTTATGTATGTCATATTATGTACAGGGCCAGATGTCTATTATGAATTAGGTCTAAGTCAGCGGATATTAGTCAAACCCTAGAATCTGACACTCGGTAGTAGTGAAAGCATATATTGGAGTACTTGAGAAGGACTTGAGATTATATGCTTGTCTACCACAGTGGTGGTCTCGTTTCAATAGAGTGCACAGATTCTGATTTACAATCTGATTTGTATTCTAGATGTTTGACATCAGAATACGTGTTTACTCTAGAAAGAGCAACTGTTAATTGGAGAATGTTAAGCAGACTTGTATTGCTTACACCGCCATGGAAGTCAAATACATGGTAGCTTGAGAAACAGCCAGTTAGATGTATTGGATTTATGATTTCCTAGTTGTTGGCTCTGAGAAACATCTGATAGATTCCTTCACTAAAGCATTGGGGCAAAAGAGTGCAAAACGGGTTTTGACACTCATGTGAAAGGAATAGGACTTAGATGTATAGCCAAATTGAATTTAGGGTAAGTGGGAGATTGTTGGGAATGGTGCCCTGAAAATTCAATTTATTGAATTAATAAAATTGAATTTACAGCGAGTTGTGAGTATTTCACATATTAATAATTAATGACGTGTGGTGGCATTCTCATATGAAATGTGTTTCATAGGAAAAGACTTTTAATACCGAAATCACGTGTCATTAAAGTTCTAGTCGGTAAGATAAGAATATGTTCTTATCAAGACTATAACGTGGTTATATAAGAAGATTAGACTTTCGTCATAGGGAATGGTGATTCCAATTATAACACGTTGATGATTTTCAATAGGATTGGAAACATCGAACTGGACCACTGAGATAATTCATTTTATACTGCTATCTAACATGAATAAAATCTCAGGAAGCATTATACTCTTAATCCTGATAATATTTCGGCTTTAGGCATGTAGTGTTAGTCACTGTGACATACTCGAAGTGAGGTCTCGGTAACGAGTGGCCAAAATACTTTGTATGTTCGGTGATTATATGAAATGCGCTAAAGAGTTATATTGATCGAGGAATCTGTGGCCTTGCTGGAAGGTAAGAGGTATCCTTGAAATAGATTTGCAAAAGTTCGAATTAAGACTTTGGCCAAAGCACTTCGCGTGATAACGTCACCGAAGTTGTATGTTGAATGTGTTTCACATACAGAGAATTTGAACTTAAGGCGAATCAATAAATTTCAAATTAGAGATGAAAAATAAATGATAGTAGCTGTAATTTATTTTTCATGGATATCTACACGGAGGAGTAAAATGCGAAATTATTCTAGATCGAGAAATTCATGAATAATTTAATTAATTTTAGAGTGCAACAATATTTATTTAGTGGAATTAAATGTTGTTAAACGGTAATTAATTATTATCATGGGATGATAATATATTAATCTGTTTGGAGCTAAAATTAATTAGTCCTGCAGGTCCCCTTGCAAGCCCCAATTGAAAAACCCAAAGAGAAAATATTAAAAGGAGAAAGAGAAATGAATTTTCAAAGTGTTTGAAAATGGCCAAGGAATTTATTTTAAGAAATAAATTAAAGTTCCAAAGAGTTGGAAATGCCCGGAATTTTATTTTGGAGAAAATAAAATTTTTATCAAAAAAAAAAAAATATATCGGTGATGACGTAGCAGCTGAGTGGCAGTCCACGTGGCATGCCACGTCAGCAGGTGGGGCCCAGTTGGCGCTGACAGGGCGCCACGTGGCACACCATGTGGATGGTTGAGATTGTGCCACGTCATCGAGCATGAACGGCCCAGATTTGATTTGGGCTGGGCGGGTCAAAAGGGTCGGTCAACGGATAGGGCCGATCGGTTTTCGGATAGGGTCGTGCCGGGTTCGGTTCCGGGTCCAGATTCTATGATCTTGCCTTTCTTTTCTATAAAGAACGGTTCCTCCAGAAAAGTGGCATTTCTGGAAACAAACACCTTTTTCTCAGATTGATCATAGTAGTATCCTATGGATTCCTTAGGATAACCTACGAAGTAGCATAAGTTAGAACGAGATTCTAACTTATCGCTCACTGTCCTCTTCATGTAAGCAGGACAACCCCAAATTCTTAAGTAAGAATAACTAGGGATTTTACCGTGCCACATTTCATAGGGCGTTTTAGGGACTGACTTAGAGGGAACTAGATTCAAAATCTTTGTTGCACTTTCTAGGGCATAACCCCAGAAAGAAGGTGGTAAGTTAGTGAAACTCATCATGGAACGAACCATATCGAGTAGGGTTCGATTCCTTCTCTCAGAAACTCCATTGAGTTGAGGAGTTCCCGGAGGAGTCCACTGAGAGATAATCTCATTATCTTTGAGATGATTAAAGAATTCTTCACTAAGATACTCGCCTCCTCGATTAGATCGAAGTGCTTTGATCTTCTGACCAGTTTGGTTCTCAACCTCCTTTTGAAATTCTAGAAATTTCTTAAAAGCTTAAGATTTATACTTCAATAAGTATACATAACCATACCGACTAAAGTCATCGATAAAGGTTATGAAATACTGATGATTGTTTCTTGTGCTTACACTAAGCGGTCCACAAACATCAGAATGGATCAAATCCAAGACCTTAGTGGCACGTTCCACAGTTCCTTTAAAAGGAACTTTGGACATCTTTCCTTTGAGATAGGACTTGCAAGAAGCTAACTCTTTGAGATAATTTTCAGAGAATGATCCTAAAGTGTTTATCTTGCTAATTCTGTTCTTGGAAATATGTCCTAATCTAGCGTGCCATAAGGGAGCTGAAACTTTGTCATCTCTCTTATGTTTCGTTTCTTGTTGTATATTTATAATATTGATATTCTGAGTTAGATAAAGTCCATTACTTAGAGTACCGATGTGAACGGAAGAGTTGTTCCGTTTGATAAAGTATTTACCATTCTTAATATAAGTTTCATAACCTTCACAATCTAAAATTGGAACTAAAATTATATTACGAATAATGCTCTATACATAAAGGACTTTATTTAAAATTAACTCAAAACTACCTAAATCTAATCTAATTATGCCTAAAGCTCGAGCATCAACATTTGAGCCATCGCCGATCTTCAAGACACATTCTCCTTCTCTGAGTTGTTGAACTTCATTTAGCATCTATACATCATTACAGATATGAGCTCCACAACCGATATCAAGTACCAAAGAACTAGAATTAATACAAAGATTTACTTCAACGAGAAACATACCTTTCTTTAGAGTAGCCTTGTACTCTGGGCAGTTTCTCCTCCAATGTCCCGCTTTGCCACAATAGAAGCAAACATCCTCTTTCTGATCACGCTTCTTCTTTTGGCCCTTCCCCTTCGAAATGCCACCAGTGGGCCTAAAGGGTTTCTTCTTCTTCTTTTTGGGCTTTCTTGCCCTTACCTTTAGAAGGCCCAGAAGAGGAAGATGGAGCATTCACCATCAGAACCTTATTGTCCTTCTTCATCGTGCTTTCAGCAGTCACAAGCTGACTAATCAGCTCAGCTACAGTAGCACCAGCATGATTCATATTGAAGTTAAGGACAAATAGATTGAATGATGGTGGGAGCGAGGCTAGCAACAAGTCCACTGAAAGCTCATCTTTCAGTGGCATGTCCATGGAAGCAAGTTTCTCAGTAAGGGCGAGAAACTTGAGTCCATATTCATGGACACTTGAACCTTCCCTCATTCTCAAATGGAATAATTCCTTTGAAGTGTTATACCTTGTAACACGTTCATGAGGGCGGTAAAGTTGCTCTAAGTGGTCGTAAATCTCCCAAACAAATTCCATGGCCTCATGTTGCCTTTGCAAGTCTGGAGAAATGTTAGCCAACATAAGGCAACGGGCTTGGAGATTATCATCCTTCCACTTCTGGATCGCGTCCCGCTTGGCCCGAGTGGGAGCTTCCCCTTCGGGACTAGGCTCCCCTTCGAAGAGAACATAAGTTCTCTTCTCAGAATCTAAAATGATTTTTAGATTCCTCAGCCAATCAGAAAAGTTGGGACCAGTCAACTTGTTTGACTCGAGGATCGATAGAAGAGGGTTTTTGGTTGCCATTTCAAAACACGTAAAGAATCACAGAATCTACGACCTAAATGGTAAAACAGAGAACTAGTCAGCATGCTGAATTATAATGATATACAAAAGATAAGGTCTTTAATCTAATGTAGCTCCCACTGTTTTTCAAAGATCTATAATTCCCAAAGATCTAAGAGGAACACATTTCCCAATGGGTACTAAGATCCTAAGCATTTTACCTCGAACCCATGACTCGCGGACATTCTAAATAAAACCTTGGGTAGGTACAACTTAGCAATTCTAACATCTTTAGAACTCTTAGTAATTATTTTTGCATCACCTATCTTTCAATATGGACCCACGACTCGTGCGACATCCATATTTATTTAGGCGTTAAGCTAGACCCATCAATCATAAGATCATGATCAAAACTTAGTTCGAACGACCCACAACTCGCGGACATCGCCCTTGCTAAAATTGACTACAAAATATTGATCATTTAAAATGATCAATTAGGTAACTAAGAACTAATAAGCTCCACTAGCTATCCCACGACTCGCGGACAATAACTAGCTTCACTTACTAAACTTAAAACCTATTGATGGAATGCTAGGAATTTAATTCAAAATTTGTATCTCGAATTAAACACCTATTGTTCGAAATTAGCTTAATATTTAATGGGAATTTTCGAATCAATCGGAGAGTTGTCCCGTTCGACCTCACCAACATATATGTTATCCAATTTTAATTAGTCTTGATTAATGCAAGTACAACTTAAAAGCATTTCACACAAGCACTTAGCAGATAACATGTCCTAGCATGATACTAACATGTGATGATTATGGGTTCTACCTATCTTAAGCGTGATATGTGGGAGCCACTCCACAATCACAAGTTCTAACATACACGCCACATAAACAGTTTAAATCACATAAGGGAAAGCAGTAACAAAATACGAGCCCTATTTTTATTACATTTTCAATTGAGATTTCCCTCCCTAACATTTTGAGGGGTCTTCACTTATGGCCTCCTTGTTACTCGAATGTGGTCCATCTTACTCCATGGGTGCATTGTCTCCAAAATGAAAATAAAACCTCACCACCTATTCTACTCTCAAACAAATGAAAAAGTACTGAAAAGTAATAAGGCTCAATCTTCATATTGGCCTTAGACAAATACACGGGGCATACCCCGGTCTCAAAATAGTAATATGGAAAGCCATATAATAAATCACATAACAGTACGTACATAAGTGACGCTCCAACCTCAATTGAAAAACGCAACTATAGGGCTCCAACCCCAATTTAAACCATCCATGTGCATAAATTAAAACCATACATAAGTCTACACCCATGATCACCTAACATGCTTCTTGCGAGAATTTAAATTTAGCCAATAAATTAAAATTCCCGTCTCAAATCCTAATGACTTGGAACACGACTTGATGCGAGTCTTGTTCATCAAAGTTTTCAATAAATCCCAAATTACTAAAACTAATAAAATTCCAATTAATTTCTGAAAATTAATAATTTTAACAAAGATGTAGTTTCCCAAAAATTATAAACCGTTTCTATTTCTCAAAAATCCCAATTTTAAATTCTATTAAAATTAAATATTAATAAAATAAAATTTTTAATAATAAAAATAAAATTAAAATCGGGACTGGATTGCACGAAATATGAAAACGGATTACGAGGAAAACGGGGCCCGTACGTGAAGAGGGATGCACGCGCGCGCGCGGCCCTCTCGGCCGATTGCGGGCGGGCCTGGGCGAGAGATCCAGCACACCTTGCGGGATTCTCGCCCCAGCCGCGCCCGGAACGCCTCCCGCGCGGTTGCGGGAGGGAGCCCTTACGCGCGCCTAGCGCGCTCGGTGGCGCGGTAAGCCCGCGTACATGGGGTTTCGCGTGTTCGTAATCCAGGCTTTTCGTTTCGTGTTTTCGTTCAAAAGCAAAACCAATCCAAGAAATCCAAAACAGCTTATACAGTTTCAAATCTAAAATAGTTTCTAAAAACAAATTTTAACAAAACAGTTTTCAGAAACTTTCAGGAAAAATACAGTTTCGTAATTCAGGCTTTCTAAAATAGTTAAAATACTCAGTCGCATCAAGCCTAAGAATTTCTACCAAATTCAGAATAATTGAGACGAATCAGAAACACGATTAATGAGGTGGCTCTGATACCACTTGTTGGAAAACAGGAATCAGAAAGCAGCGGAAATTTAAAATTTTCCAACAAAAGGATCGAAACTCGCAATCGTGAATCCGAATTCGTAGAGATTAGAAACTTACTTTTCAATAATCTTTCTTGAAGCATTTCAAGCCACCCATGACCGCTCTTCTCGCGGCTTGATCCCCTTTCCTTGGTAAAGCTCGAATCTTTAAAAATTTCTAACTTGAAGCTCTCTAGAGATCGTCCACCAACTTGACTACAATCTAACTAGTAAGGATGCTAGTTCTCTAGTTAGTGTTTAGGCTTAACCTAGGGTTTATTTGATCTTGGAGAAAGGATGGTGTTTAACACATGAACCAAAAGAATTCATCAATTACTCTCTAAGGGGAGCTCGAGCTCCCCTATATATAGGAAGGGAGGGGCGGCCGAAACTTAGTCCTATTGGACTAAGGATTTGGTCCCTCTCTCTTATTACTTGATCATCAAGTAATTGCAAACTTTGACTTTGAATACTAATTCAAATTAACTTTTAAGAGAGCTAAAATTATCCAAACTCCTTTTGGATAATATTATACTTTATTTATCTAATCAATTAATTCATAATTAATTAAATAGATTAATTTCTCCAAAACAAGACTTTCATTTTAATTCAAAATTAAACCAAAGTCTATTAAATAATTAACACATTAATTATTTAATACATAAATAAACATACACGCACGGTGTACACGTGTCCATATGGGACACGTATCACGCATGTGACCCACACGTGTGCTTCACACGTGTGCTTCACACATGTGGAATCCTTTTGGCTCGATTAACTCGTTTAATCATTTCAAAGCCCCAACTCATGTAACCAAGTTGTTGTGTGTGACCCTCTAGGTTCTCAATTCAATTAGCAGTGACCCTAATTAATTAATTCACTAATTAATTATCAGTCCACAGATTAAACGACCATAGTCTAGCAACAGGTGTTTAACCCCTAGCTGAATTGGAATGTCTCGATTCGACAAAACCTTTAAGTCATTGATTCATGTGAGATACAATCCTCCTACTTACTATCTCTCAACCAAGATCTAGGGCAAGGGAATAATCAGAACCCCAATATTCTGGTCTTAAAGCTAAATGCATTTCATATCCATTTGATCTCAATCCAAGAAACCCTTTTCTTGATGTCTTGATCTACTGCCTTGGCCAAGGACTCCATATGACATATGAATTACTTACACAATAAGAGATCACCTTGCAAATGCAAGTGTAGGTCCTTTCTTGATTCTCATTCACTTTCATGGGTCACTTGTGCAGGCCCAGCATAAGCCTTGAATCAGTTGTCTAAGGCGACACCCTTTAAAGCTTACACCTAAGACTACAGAGTTAACTCATAAAGTGACATGGAACCTCAAGTCTAAGGATCAATTAGTCACATCAATGACTCGTGAGATATTTCCTAATCTGGAAGTTTCCATTTCCTGAAATAGAAACTTCCTTTCCCATTTAGGAATCTTCTCACACGGGGCACCTCAGTGAGCTTACTTATGGAAGTAAGCACCCTTATGTATCACGCACGTATCAACTATACACTTTGCACTTCCATGAAACAAGGTGGTCCTTCTTAGGGGCGTGATCCCACAAGCAAGCCTTAGAGGTGTCAGGTTGACACTCCCACTGTCTGTAGGACTCATCGTCTTGGAGTATTTTACTAATCATGACTTATGTGATATAGGGCTCATTTCATGAACCATTTCACCTAAATGGTAGAGTCCTAAAGTCATCAGGATTAGGGGAGTTCTCATATATGCACAACTAAAGTAAACGCATACCAAACAAGAGCATATAAAGAAGTGTTGCCTCAATTCGTTATTTTATTCAAAGATTGTCTGTGATTACAATAAGGAAAAGTACAAAGCGGATATACAATCGGCTTTCTAGGGAACTATTCCTAACATATACGTACATATTCCGTGCATACATGCTATACATACATAAAAGCGTACTAAGCCCAAAACAAGCATACATAGGCTTTTACATAGCGTTCATACTTCCAAACGTATAACAAAGTCATCAAGATATGTAATTCGCACATATTTACATATACATAGGGCTTATAAGTCGCATGCATTCAAAACGAGCACGTTGTATTAGGGTATAACTATATCCTAACCTCACCTGTTACCAAATGGAGATGAAGACAAGCGCTTGATTCACACCGGAATCAATAGGGCCAACAAAACACCACCCCAGGTGCACCTGAACAAACTGGAGACAAAAGACAAGACTTAGGCTCAAGCTTATGATTTACTTAAGGATATCTCAAATATAGGTTTTAAAGCTTATGATTTACTTAAGGTAAATAGAGCCCTAAGTAACTTGGGAACACAAAGACTCTCCTCTCCAGCAATTAGTACAGGTAAAAGTCCATTAACCGAAAGTAATTCTAAGGGCATTTCTGTAATTCACCATACGTCTGGAGAATCCACAGATGCCACGAGCACTCAAGATTCAGGCACCTCTGGAGAATCCACTGATGCCACACGCTTTCAAGACTCAGGAAATTCTGGAGAATCCTTTGACACCATGCGCTCTCAAGATTCTGGAAGCAATCCAAAGTATGTTCTTGTCAATCCTCCGCCTACTAAGAAATCTTTCGCTGATCTTTTCCAAAATAACAAGAATGCTTCTAGACATTTTTCTATTAAAAAAATTGAGGTTAATCGCCATGGTGTTCACTTCATTGAAGGAGACCTCAAACCTGCTAATGAAACATGGGGGCACTGTCTCATTGGCTGTTTTACTGGACGCTTCCCTGGCATGCAGCTTATTGAAGAGTTGAAATCATTGAATGTATAGGTTGAAATCATTGAATGTATAGGTTAAAATCATCCCACACTTTAGAGGTTGGATCGTTTTCAAGTTTAACAACATTGAATATTACGATAAAATCCTTCAAGGAGGTCCTTACTCTTTCGGTATTGTCTCTCTTGTTCTCAAAAAGCCTGACAAAGGTTTTTGCTTTTGACAAAAATGACTTCTTGAAGAAGCCTATTTGGATTAAGGTTGAGCAAATTCCGCCCTCCTTGTGGCATGAAAGAGGGCTTAGCATGATAGCTTCTTGCCTTGGTAATCCTATTTGTTCAGATGAAGTCACGGATAAAGGAGAAAGATACAACTTTGCTCGCTTTCTGGTTGAAATTGACGACGGAAATTCCTTTACATCATGTCAACTGTTTTCTGCCTTGTGGAAAAACTCTCAAATTACCAGTCACGTATAAGTCCTACCCCAGTTACTGCTATTTTTGCGAGAAACATGGCCATAATGCTTGGCAATGCTTCACCGATGAGGATGGTAACTGTTACACCCCAACTTTCAGACCGTACAGATATGACGTATGTGCGTAATTTATTTTATTTAAATTCTTATTCTTTATTCTTTTAATTCTTATTTCAAATATTTCTTATGGATTTGAATGAATTTTATATGATTATGAATGCTATTTGTTAAGATTTGATTCGTTCATGTTTGAATTGAATCCGGAATTTTCTGTTGTTTTAGTATGATAGAGAATTACGTGTTATGAACTTGGATATATGCTCGTTATATGTTTTTGAATCTATTTGTTGAGCTTTTGAATTAATTGCTAAGTTCGGAACCTAAAGGAGGTTAAAACGCTTTTAGTGCACCTTGGGTTCCAATATGTGTAATTCAAATTCCGTCACCACCGTGGAACTCGTTTCGACGATTCGGGTTTGATGGACTAAGCCTTATAACCTTTTAAGCTCATTTGGTAATCCGAACTCTGACCGGAAACTTACCTCGCTCTTATATGACTATCTTTCACCTATTTGTACTTTGGTCCCTCAACTCTTGACATATTACCCTCAAGCTTGACCCCACATTCCACCAAAACAATGCATAACCATCTCTCTCCCTCTCTTAATCGGTATACACAAGGGAAAAGAGAGAAAAGTGCAGCAACTTTGGAGTTCAAGCTCAAAACCCGTCACTATTCACCCTTGGGAGAGATTGAGCTCTAATCTCCATTTTCTTCCAACATCTTCAAGGGGTAAGATATTATTTGATATGTACATGATTATATGGTCATTTTGAGCTATTAATTCCATGCTTTGGGCTATGTTTGATACACATATGGAACATGACATGAATTTTAAGGGTTTGATGATCACCTTGGGTTCTTGGACTTAAGCTTTAGTTTGAAGTTATATATATGATCTCTTATGACTCTAATATGCTTATATGATCTCCCTTTTCAATATGGTTGAGCATGGTGGAAGTTGCCATTGATGAAATTTGAATTCTTGCATGAGAATTCTTGAAATATATGATAATTTTTTAGCTTTTGGGATGTTTGGATGATTGTATGTTAATTAGGGAGTGATTTTCCTTCATTTGCATGAGTTTGATGGCTTGAGGTTGTTGCTTGTTGTTGCTGCGTGCTCCCCTGCTTCCTTGCTCTGTTTTTTCACGCAGAGTTACTGTTGCTGCTGCTATTTTTTTTCGAAGACGATAGGCCAACACGGCCGTGTCATCTTTATGCATGTTTTGGACACGGCCGTGTCAGCCTCTCGACTTGGAGCAATTTATTTTTTAAAACCGGACACGGCCGTGTCCATTTTGTACTGAAACTCAACACGGTCGTGTCAGCCTCTCGAATTAAGCTCCTGAATTTATTTTAACCGGACACGGCCGTGTCCATTTTGAACTAAAACCCAACACGGCCGTGTCATTTGAAAATATGGCGCCGACAATTGCTCGTTTATTTGCTTCGTTGCTTTTCTTTGTGTTTTCTTTCCTCGTTTATGACGTGTATGCAAGGTTAGCTTGTTATATTACGCATTATGTGCCTTGTTTTGAACTTATGATCTCATTTTCTATGAATTGTGTGAATATGATTTGGTAGGGTTCATTTGTCATGATTATGTATTTCATTTGCTTTAATTGCATTCCTAAGCATTTCCGAGCATCTAATTGGCACATATTTGAGTCTAAGTCTCGGGTCTTGCGTTCTTTTGTTTCAGAGCCTCTTCACGAAGTTAAAGAGCCCGAGGTTTAGGTGTTCGGTTGCTTCTTTTGTCCGATTTTCACTCCGCTTCCACTTCAAGGTGAGGGTTAGGATCTTTTCTTATAGATAAACGACCTATGGCCTTTATGTTATTGATTTCGTATCCTGCATGTGGCTATATATGTATTATATAGTTAAATACGAATGCTTATGATACGTTTTTGGTTTTATGAATCCCTTTTCGAATTTATGAAAATGATATAAGTATGGGCATATATGAGCTTATGATTTTGAATCCCCTGTACGTTTCCTTTATGATTCCGCGAGAGGTACCCTGAAAGATGGGATTATTGGTATGTTTCTTATGAATTCGGGCCCAGGGATTGTGGGTAAGGACCCCCGGTACGGCAAGGGCCGTCGGGTTAAGCCTGTGCACATCCCATTTGAGGTTATGGCGTGCGACTCTTGGAGGTTGAGAAGGCACTCGTACCTTGAGCCCTCGGTGAATAACCGGGGAAGACATATCGTGGGTTAGCTACCCCGTATGTATATAGAATCCATATGGGTGGAGAGGGTTTGATTCCCGATCACCAAGGCGTTGAGGAGTTATGAATTTATGAATTCTTATGTATTTATGATTTGTATGAGGAGTGGAGGAGGTCCGTACTCGCCGGACATCTATGTTTCGTTTATGCTTTGGTGGTTGTGAAACGGGGTTGGGATTTCCTTTGCATTATATATATATATGTTTTAAAAGGATTTGGTGTGGAATACCCTAACTCGGTTCATGATCGACCCCTTTTGATTATATGCTATGCTCTATATGTAGTTATGGTGTGGGTGTGCGTTAGCCCCCTCACTCAGTCGAGTTTGACTGACCCCTTCCTTTTAACACTTTAGTTGCAGGTTTCTCGAGCTAGGCGGGGAAGTGCATCGGTCGTGTCGTACTTTCGAGTTTAGGTCGAGTCGGCATATTTACCTGATGCATTTTGATTACTTTTATGAATTGTACCCGAATTCTAATGAGAAACTTTTGATGTATATACTTGACCTAATTTTGGGCCGGCAGGCCATTGTATATGTTAGTATAGAGCTTCTTCGCGATCCTTATGTTATTGCTTCCGCATTCTTCTCTGTTTGTTTTGCGCGCTTTGTTCGAGTTTTAGCCCCGCTTAGCCTAGTGGGTGAGTGTAGGTTCCCGTTCGCTTAGGCTTGGACTCATGTATGGAAATCCATTTCATATGTGGGTTCAGGTTTAAGTGCGGGGGATGTGGTGGCCCACCGTTCCGGGCGCTACATCTTAAAGTGGTATCAGAGCTCTCGGTTGCAAAACCGAAGCTCTACAGTCGTGATTGAGTTTGTCTAGGTCGTTTGGATTAAGACAATGTGGTTATGTGCATTTATGTGCCTCATTTACTTGAATTTCTATGAATTGTGCACATGATCATGTACTAACCGTACGCATGTGTATTGGAACTCTTTGGATGTTATAGTATGCCTCCGAGAAGAGATCATCATCGTGACAGGTCTCCGGGCCATAGACATCACCGGAATCGTTCCCCACAAGCTGAGAACAACATGGAACCTGAGGGATTCATGGCGAGATTATGTGCATATTTGGATACCCGATATCGCCAGAATACACCTCCGGTTGTCAATCATGAAGGAGGGCAAGTCACTCACATTTTATGGGAGTTCAGGAACCAGAATCCCCCCAAGTTTGAAGGTGGAAATGATACTCAAGCTGAGGAGTGGCTAATCCAAATAGAAAGAATTTGGGAGTTGATACCGTGTGAAACCGTTGAGAAGGCAAGGTGCACCCTCACAATGGTGCAAGGCCAAGCTTACAGTTGGTGGACTAGCATCCGAGCCCGTTTGGATGCCGCCGGTGATGAGATTAATTGGGAAACATTCACTCGGGAGTTTCGTAACAAGTACATTCCAATTGCCGCTAGGGATCGAAGACTCCAAGAGTTCATGGACTTGAAACAAGGTGAGAAGACGGTCACCGAATACATTGATGAGTTCGACCGTTTGTCAAGGTATGCTCCCAACATTGCCAATGACGACCGCCACAAGGCTTTGAAGTTTCTTCGAGGGTTAAGAGAAGATATGAAGGATGCACTAGAAGCTGTTGATACCGACACTTGGGCGTTAGTTACCGAGAAGGCTTTGAAAGTGGAGGATCGAGTGGTTGCTAGGAGGAGGAGGACTTCTCAGGCTGTACAAGGTTCTAGCTCCGGAGGTCAGAATAAATATGGAAAAAGGCCAGCTTATCAAGCTTTTACACCGGCAAAGCCTCAAAACAAGCAATTTAAGCCAACAGGACAAAAGGCTCAACCTCTAGCATTACCAGCACCACCTCAAGTCCAGTGCAAATATTGCAAGGGTAACCATCTTGTTGAAAATTGCTTCAAACTTCATAAGAGGTGCTACGGTTGTGGTTCGCCGGATCACATGCTTAATCAATGCCCGAACAAAAGGCCAGGACAGGCAGCGGGGAATAATCAGAGGCCTGCAATTCAGGCTAGAGCTTATGCACTCGGGGCCGAGGAAGAGGAAGCTGCAGATCTTGATCCTAATGCCGTGATTGAAGGTACTGTAAGCATTCATGGCACTACATTTCATGCATTGTTCGATCCCGGGGCATCTCATTCCTTTATTTCTCGGGATCTTGCTTCTTCGTTGTGCTTGCCTGTTACCCTCTGTGCGTATGATTATGTGGTTAGTTCGCCTCTTGGCGGTAGTCTTGTTACTTGCAGGATTTATCGGGGTTGTCTAGTGAGTTTTGAAGACAGGGTTTTCCTCGCCGATTTGATTGAAATGCCGATGAAGAGATATGACGTAATCCTCGGAATGGATTGGTTGTCTGAACATGGGGCTCAGATGGATTGTCGGGAGAAGAAGGTTTCTTTTGGTTCAGTGGTGTTTAAGGGCGAGAAGGTGAAGTCAAGCCCGTTTATTTCTTTCGTTGAGGCGAGTAAACTGGTCCGGGACGGTACGACAGGTTTCGTAGCCTATCTTTTGAATAGACCGAAGGATCAGGCTAAACTTGAAGAGTCGGAAGTCGTGCGGGAGTATGCCGATGTATTCCCTGAGACATTGGGTTCTTTGCCACCCGATAGGGACATCGAGTTCGTAATCGACCTTTATCCCGGAACAGAGCCTTTTTCGAAGACTCCCTATAGAATGGCTCCTGCAGAGTTAAAGGAGTTAAAAACGCAGCTTGATGAACTTCTAGCTTGCGGTTACATTCGTCCGAGCATTTCTCCGTGGGGTGCTCCCGTTCTATTTGTAAAGAAGAAAGACGGAACGCTACGAATGTGTATAGACTACCGTGAGTTGAACAGGATGACCGTGAAGAACAAATACCCTTTGCCTCACATTGAGGAGTTATTTGATATTCTACAAGGCTCGAAGGTCTACTCCAAGTTAGATTTGAGGCAGGGCTACTATCAGTTGCGAATTAGGGAGGAGGATATTCCGAAGACTGGTTTTAATACCAGATATGGGCACTTTGAATTTGTTGTCATGCCGTTTGGATTAACTAATGCTCCAGCTGTATTTATGGATATGATGCACCGACTGTTTAGGCCTTTTCTTGACAAGTTCGTGGTGATCTTTATAGATGACATTCTGGTGTATTCTAGGTCGGCTGAAGAGCATGCTCAACATCTACGGATCGTTTTGGAAACTTTGAGGGAACATAAGTTGTATGAAAAGTTCAGCAAGTGTGAATTTTGGATCGACCGAGTTATGTTTTTGGGACATATAATTTCAGGTGATGGGATTGAAGTTGATCCATCTAAGGTTGAGTCCGTGCTTCGTTGGTAGAGACCGAAAAATGTCTCAGAGATTCGGAGTTTTCTTGGGTTGGCCGGTTATTACCGCAGATTTGTTAAGGATTTCTCTAAAATTGCCGCCCCGTTGACTCGCTTAACTAAGAAGGAAGTGAAATTTGAATGGGATGATAAGTGTGAGGCGAGTTTTCAGACTTTGAAGGTGAAGTTAACTTCAGCACCAGTTCTTACCCTACCCGAGGGTACAGAGGGTTATGCAGTTTATACAGATGCTTCGAAAGAGGGTCTTGGTTGTGTTTTGATGCAGCACGGTAGAGTGGTAGCTTATGCTTCAAGAAAGTTGAAGGAGCATGAGAAGAATTACCCTACCCACGATCTTGAATTAGCTGCGGTTGTGTTCGCTTTGATGAAGTGGCGACACTATCTCTACGGTGCAACGTTCGAGGTGTTTACAGATCACCAAAGCCTCAAGTATCTCTTTTCTCAGAAAGATCTGAATGTAAGACAGAGGCGTTGGATGGAGTTATTAGAGGACTACGATTGCACCATTCAATACCATCCGGGTAAAGCGAATGTGGTCGCCGATGCCTTGAGTAGAAAGGCGAGTGTGGTTAATTTGGAAGTTGGTTCTTCAAGTTCAGGTTCAGAGATCTTGGTTTCAGGAACTTGGTTGGCGAATCTTACGATAATACAGGATTTGAAACAGCAGTTGTTGGAAGCTCAGGCTACGGATGCTGAGATTCAGAGGTTGGTAACCCATTCCAGAGATGATCCGAATTCTAAGTTTGGGATTGATGATTTCGGTCTGTTAAGGTTCGAAGCGAGAATATGTGTCCCAGAAGAGCTCAAGAGGATTATACTTGAGGAGGCACATCGCTCGAGGTACTCGATTCATCCGGGAGGTACTAAGATGTATCGGGACCTGAAAGAGAAATTCTGGTGGAATGGCATGAAAAGGGACGTCGCGAACTTCGTGAAGCGATGTCTAACATGTCAAAAGGTGAAGGTAGAGCACCAGAAGCCGGGAGGAACTCTCCAACCACTTCCTATTCCCGAGTGGAAGTGGGAGCAAGTGACGATGGACTTCGTGCCCGGCTTGCCTAGAGTTAAAGGAGGGTTTGATGGAATATGGGTAATTGTCGACAGATTGACTAAGTCTGCCCATTTCCTCAAGGTTCGGATGACTGAGAAAGTTCCTAAGCTAGCCGAATTGTATGTTCGGGAGATTGTAAGGTTACATGGAGTTCCGGCTAGTATTGTTTCGGATCGGGATCCACGGTTTACTTCGATCTTTTGGCAGAATCTTCAGAAGTGTTTGGGCACCAAGCTCAAGTTTAGCACAGCTTTGCATCCTCAGACGGACGGCCAATCTGAAAGGCTAATTCAATATTTAGAGGATATGCTTAGAGCATGTGCTTTGGACTTCCAAGATAAGTGGGATGAGCACCTACCTTTGGTTGAGTTTGCTTATAACAACAGCTATCAGGGTTCGATTAAGATGGCTCCGTACAAGGCACTTTATGGAAGAAAGTGCAGGTCTCCTCTATTTTGGGATATCGAGGATTGGAGGTGGACCGAAGAGAATAAGCTCGAGAGAGCCGAGTCTAAGGGAAAGATTGTCGATACCATTGAAAAAGTTCATAAGATTCGACAAAGGATGAGAGCAGCTCAAGCCCGTCAAAAGAGTTACGCTGATAAGAGAAGAAGGCCCTTGGAGTTCGAAGTCGGAGATAGAGTCTTTTTGAAGGCGTCTCCTAGAAAAGGATTCACTCGTATAGGTAAAGGTGGAAAGCTTAGTCCTCGTTACCTTGGGTCGTTTGAAATTTTGGAAAGAATCGGAGAAACAGCGTATAGATTGGATTTACCGCCGAGTATGACCGGGATACACAATGTGTTTCATGTCTCTCAACTCCGTAAGTATTATCCCGATGAGTCAACAATTCTCCCAGTTGAAGAGGTTCAGTTAGAGCCGGATTTAACAATAGAAAAGCTTCCGATTGCAATTCAGGATAGGAAGATGCAAGAACTGAGAAACCGGCAGATTCCTTTGGTTAGGGTACTTTGGAGGGATCAGAAATCCGAAGAATCGACTTGGGAAACTGAGGACAAAATGAGAAGGTTATATCCGGAGTTGTTTGAGAACTCGGTTCGGACTTGAGGACAAGTCCTTTTTAAGGGGGAAGGATTGTGACACCCCGACTTTCAGACCGTACAGGTATGACGTATGTGCGTAATTTATTTTATTTAAATTCTTATTCTTTATTCTTTTAATTCTTATTTCAAATATTTCTTTTGGATTTGAATGAATTTTATATGATTATGAATGCTATTTGTTAAGATTTGATTCGTTCATGCTTGAATTGAATCCGGAATTTTCTGTTGTTTTAGTATGATAGAGAATTACGTGTTATGAACTTGGATATATGCTCGTTATATGTTTTCGAATCTATTTGTTGAGCTTTTGAATTAATTGCTAAGTTCGGAACCTAAAGGAGGTTAAAACGCTTTTAGCGCACCTTGGGTTCCACTACAAGAAATCCTGCGAATTCCGACGGAACGACCCGTCGGATTTCCCTCGGAATTCCGTCGGATTTCACTGTTTCCGACGGAATTCCGAGGGAAATCTGACGGGAAACAGTCCGTAGGAAAAACCTCTCTCGGAATTCAAAAACCGACGGAAAACCGACAGAATTCCGAAGGAAAACTAAAACCAAAAAAATAAATAAAATAAAATAATTCCGACGGGATTCCGAGGGAAATCCCGTCGGAATGGTCGAAATTTGAAAAAGGAATAAATTAATTCCGACGGGCTTTCCCTCGGAAAATTTGAAATTTTAAATTAATTAATTCCGACGGGATTTCCCTCGGAATTCCGTCGATTTTTGTTATAATTGGAAAAAAAATTAAATATTTCCGAAGGAATTCCGAGGGGAATTCCATCGGTTTTTGTTATAATTGAAAAAAAAAAAATTAATTCCGACGGGATTCCCCTCGGAATCCCGTCAGTTTCTATTAAAAATATATAAAAAAAATTAATTATTTTATACCTATTAAAAAATACTTATTTACAACCAATTCATCAATAACATTACAAATATACACACTAATTCATACAACAAAATAATCCATAATCTATTACAAATTTAATTTTAAAAAAATTTACTAAAGCCTTACAGAAAAGTATCATAAGACTAACTATCTTGAGTTGCATAACTATCTTCATAAAATATTGAATGGTCCAATCCTAAACAAGATCATTGGTAAATATTGAATGGTCCAATACTATACGAGATCATTGGCTATTTGACAATTATAAAGGAGTGATATGTTATCACCTATTGGAACCACAACTTGCAGCTTCATTGCCCTTGTTTCTACAAACTTGAAATCAAATATAACCGTTGCTTCTAGAATCCGATGGATATTGTAGTGCTTTATCCAAGAGCTTAAACAAACTGAATAGACTGGAACTGAAACAATAACATCAACAATCCCATCTCAAAATAATAATAATAATAACAGCAACAATGCATTTGCTCTTCATCGAAAAGATCCCAAATAGAATGGTCGGCATCCAACTAAATACACCAGCTGAATATTAAAGATTGAACACTTTTGCATCAAAACAATTGAACCTGAGTTTAAAATAAAGAAAGTGAAAATCCATATTTCAAGGAACAAGATTCGACAAATCCCCACATGTTTTATTCTTACAAATATGGGCATTATTAGATAAAGTCTGCTTAGAATATTAAACAAAAATCGAGTAATTGATCATAAGACTCACCTCAAATGTTGCTTGAGCACATAAGCAATTTAGAATTCTGAATCCTACACAAATTAACATTAACGAATCCTTTCCAAAAATGAACACATAACAGCTATTACACTGACTCTAACTTCAGGGAATAGGGCATGTTGCAACAGTTTATGGAAATTAGCCATCTATGTAATATTTAGGTAACAAATCGAAATGTATAAACACCAAATCGAAAACCAAGTCAAACTACTCCACAATTCATTTAGATACAATTTAATGTGTATGTCGATAGTCAGATACATATTTTTACGGAAGGAAAACATGATAGTATCACATACCTGTCAAACTTAATCGAATATCCAAGTCCAGTATTCCAACTACAAGCTCTTAAACTTCCTCCATCGAACCTGCAACAAGTTTTTCAACAGTAAGGACTCAAGTATGATAATATGTTTTTATCCTATTTCTATTTAACCATATCAACTTGACATTAAAATCACATAAGAAGAAAGAAGAGACAAAGCTGAATGATATTTTCTAACATCAGAATTTAATAAACTCATAACAAGGAGCCTAGAAATATTTTACATATTTGTTGTATTCCAAAAGTCAATTCTAGCTCTAGCTAAATGATACTATAACTGCAAAAGGAAAAATTCATGAAACCATACAAAAACAAAATTTAAGTCTCAACATCAAAAGAATTATCTTATTTCTATTTAACCATATCAACGTGCCACATTAAAATCACATAAGAAGCAAGAAGAGACAAAGCTGAATGATGTTTTCTAACATCAGAATTTAATAAACTCATAACAAGGAGCCTAGAAATATTTTACATATTTGTTGTATTCCAAAGGTCAATTCCAGCTCTAGCTAAATGATACTATAACTGCAAAAGGAAAAATTCATGAGACCCATACAAAAACAACATTTAAGTCTCAACATCAAAAGAATTAAAGCAAATGCACAAGTTAAGTTTATCTTCTAATAAAAGATCAAATGAATACACTCCAGGAATGTTAAAAAAAAAAAAAAAGAGAATGGAATAGTTTACAAAGACATAACAATAATTCACTAAATCAGCTTGAAATTGACTAAATCAGGCTTAACATCATGCATTTAAATAAGTAATCACTCATAGAACTATCAAGTAATAGTAAAATATAAACTTCTTTAAATATTGACATCTGACAACATTCTTGATTACTATTACACCTCAAGGTCAATGCATCATCTAGAAATTTTGCATTAAAATCTACGGAATTTCCTTAAGTTTGATTTTTGGATTTGTCCATTAATGCTGAATATGAAGATTTATACTTCAGGGCATCAGAACATAATAAGTTTTAGCCTTCACAGCTAAGGTGGAACTTGTTTGTAATATTATCACTCATGAACTTCACAGAGGGAGTGAGAAGAAAAGGGAAGTGGATTTTACATGATTTATTAATGAGAAACATTGTTAGGGCTAATAGGTTTTTGTAAGCAAATTGCAAGAGACATTTAAGCCTAGAGCTTTAACTAATCTATGCCTTCAAATCAGAAATAACTATAATCATGTAACCACTAAAATGAATGTTTGAAATCGAGCACCTTGAATAGTTTATCACTTTGATCAATGACAAAGAGATTTTACTTGTATTAGGCAGATAACTGAACAAAAACAAAAGGAAGATAGGAATTTTACCTGTATTAAACAAGGAAATCTACAAGACATGAAATCCATGATTAGTTACATGATAAAGTTAGACTATATAAAATAGTATCATAACACCCACAAAACCAACACATTATAAAACCCAAATAGATAGGAAGATAAAGGTCTAGTTAGTAAGGAATTAAAAAAAAATTAATGATAAGTGTAAGCTTCAATAAATTAATTTAAAATCGAACAGATCATGCTGCTTATAGTGAGGCAAGTAATTTTCCCCTGCCAAGCAAATACGATAAAAACAATCAGCCATCTCTTTCCAGCCACGAACGGGGAACCGAACACAACCAGCCATCTCTTTCCCAAAGTAAAAACTAAAATTCTAAATCAATAACCAAACAACAGAAACGTATCAATCATAATTATGGCACTGATTTTTCCAGCGATATTTTCCCTATCCGGCGAAAACCCACAAACAAACATAAAAAGACAACCCTAATAAACAAAATACAATCAGAAATGGGTGAATAAAATGAGCGAGCTCGATGTGGGCGGAGGCGGAGCGGTGGCAGTGCAGATGTAGGCGCGCGGCGGCGGTGCAAGCGGGGGGCGGAGGCGTAGGAGAAAAAAGGGGTTTTTCAGCCCTTGTACAGTGGGCGGTGAATAATGAAACGAGTGGCGGGCGTTGCCGGAGGCCGACGGCGACGGGCACTGTAAGCGGCGGGCTCTGTTGAGGAAAGGGGAAAAGGGTTTGGGTTTTTACTTTTTAGGCGTATATCAGAAAAGGGTGAAATAGAAATGGGGAAAAGGATTTTCACGCGGTTTGTACTTAAGGTTTTTTATTTATGTTGTTTTCAAATTTGTTAAATAAAACCGATTGACAACCGACGGGTATACCAGTCGGTCTCTTTTTCTAAATTTTATTTTAAAAATTCCGACGGGGTTATCGAAAATATCTTATTTCTATTTTTATATTTTGTATTTTAATAAAACCGACGGGATTTCCCTCGGAATTCCGTCGGTTTATTTAAAATAAGATATTTAAAAATAATATTAAATAATTCCGACGGAATTCCGAGGGAAATCCAGTCGGAATTATTTAATTTTTATTTTTTTTAAAAAAATTAAATCCCGTCGGAATTCCCTCGGTATTCCCTTGGATTTTCCGACGGAATTCCGACGGAACCTTTCCCTCGGAATTTTCCGTCGGAATTCGCAGGATTTCTTGTAGTGTTCCAATATGTGTAATTTGAGCTCGGGAATTCGGATTCGAATTCCGTCACCACCGTGGAACTCGTTTCGACGATTCGGGTTCGATGGACTAAGCCTTATAACTTTTTAAGCTCATTTGGTAATCCGAACTCTGACCGGAAACTTACCTCGCTCTTATATGACTACCTTTCACCTATTTGTACTTTGGTCCCTCAACTCTTGACATATTACCCTCAAGCTTGACCCCACATCCACCAAAACAATGCATAACCATCTCTCTCCCTCTCTTAATCGGTATACACAAGGGAAAAGAGAGAAAAGTGCAGCAACTTTGGAGTTCAAGCTCAAAACCCGTCACTATTCACCCTTGGGAGAGATTGAGCTCTAATCTCCATTTTCTTCCAACATCTTCAAGGGGTAAGATATTATTTGATATGTACATGATTATATGGTCATTTTGAGCTATTAATTCCATGCTTTGGGCTATGTTTGATACACATATGGAACATGACATGAATTTTAAGGGTTTGATGATCACCTTGGGTTCTTTGACTTAAGCTTTAGTTTGAAGTTATATATATGATCTCTTATGACTCTAATATGCTTATATGATCTCCCTTTTCAATATGGTTGAGCATGGTTGAAGTTTCCATTGATGAAATTTGAATTCTTGCATGAGAATTCTTGAAATATATGATAATTTTTGAGCTTTTGGGATGTTTGGATGATTGTATGTTAATTAGGGAGTGATTTTCCTTCATTTGCATGAGTTTGGTGGCTTGAGGTTGTTGCTTGTTGTTGCTGCGTGCTCCCCTGCTTCCTTGCTCTGTTTTTTCACGCAGAGTTACTGTTGCTACTGCTATTTTTTTTCGAAGACGATAGGCCAACACGGCCGTGTCATCTTTATGCATGTCTTGGACACGGCCGTGTCAGCCTCTCGACTTGGAGCAATTTATTTTTTAAAACCGGACACGGCCGTGTCCATTTTGTACTGAAACTCAACACGGCCGTGTCAGCCTCTCGAATTAAGCTCCTGAATTTATTTTAACCGGACACGGCCGTGTCCATTTTGAACTAAAACCCAACACGGCCGTGTCATTTGAAAATATGGCGGCGACAATTGCTCGTTTATTCGCTTCGTTGCTTTTCTTTATGTTTTCTTTCCTCGTTTATGACGTGTATGCGAGGTTAGCTTGTTATATTACGCATTATGTGCCTTGTTTTGAACTTATGATCTCATTTTCTATGAATTGTGTGAATAAGATTTGGTAGGGTTCATTTGTCATGATTATGTATTTTATTTGCTTTAATTGCATTCCCAAGCATTTTCGAGCGTCTAATTGGTACATATTTGAGTCTAAGTCTCGGGTCTTGCTTTCTTTTGTGTCAGAGCCTCTTCACGAAGTTAAAGAGCCCGAGGTTTAGGTGTTCGGTTGCTTCTTTTGTTCGATTTTCACTCCGCTTCCACTTCAAGGTGAGGGTTAGGATCTTTTCTTATAGATAAACGACCTATGGCCTTTATGCTATTGATTTCGTATCCCGCATGTGGCTATATATGTATTATATAGTTAAACACGAATGCTTATGATACGTTTATGATTTTATGAATCCCTTTTCGAATTTATGAAAATGATATAAGTATGGGCATATATGAGCTTATGATTTTGAATCCCCTGTACGTTTCCTTTATGATTCCGCGAGAGGTACCCTGAAAGATGGGATTATTGGTATGTTTCTTATGAATTCGGGCCCAGGGATTGTGGGTAAGCACCCCCGGTATGGCAAGGGCCGTCGGGTTAAGCCTGTGCACATCCCATTTGAGGTTATGGCGTGCGACTCTTGGAGGTTGAGAAGGCGCTCGTACCTTGAGCCCTCGGTGAATAACCGGGGAAGGCATATCGTGGGTTAGCTACCCCGTATGTATATAGAATCCATATGGGTGGAGAGGGTTTGATTCCCGATCACCAAGGCATTGAGGAGTTATGAATTTATGAATTCTTATGTATTTATGATTTGTATGAGGAGTGGAGGAGGTCCGTACTCGCCGGACATCTATGTTTCATTTATGCTTTGGTGGTTGTGAAATGGGTTGGGATTTCCTTTGCATTATATATATATATGTTTTAAAAGGATTTGGTGTGAAAAACCCTAACTCGGTTCATGATCGACCCCTTTTGATTATATGCTATGCTCTATATGTAGTTATGGTGTGGGTGTTCGTTAGCCCCCTCACTCAGTCGAGTTTGACTGACCCCTTCCTTTTAACACTTTAGTTGCAGGT
Source organism: Lantana camara (assembly GCA_037501455.1). Classification (NCBI taxonomy): domain Eukaryota; kingdom Viridiplantae; phylum Streptophyta; class Magnoliopsida; order Lamiales; family Verbenaceae; genus Lantana; species Lantana camara. The sequence goes on from CM074859.1 coordinate 47,407,937, forward strand.
TTCTCGAGCTAGGCGGGGAAGTGCGTCGGTCGTGTCGTACTTTCGAGTTTAGGTCGAGTCGGCATATTTACCTGATGCATTTTGATTACTTTTATGAATTGTACCCGAATTCTAATGAGAAACTTTTGATGTATATACTTGACCTAATTTTGGGCCGGCAGGCCATTGTATATGTTAGTATAGAGCTTCTTAGCGATCCTTATGTTATTGCTTCCGCATTCTTCTCTGTTTGTTTTGCGCGCTCTGTTCGAGTTTTAGTCCCGCTTAGCCTAGTGGGTGAGTGTAGGTTCCCGTTCGCTTAGGCTTGGACTCATGTATGGAAATCCATTTCATATGTGGGTTCGGGTTTAAGTACGGGGGATGTGGTGGCCCACCGTTCCGGGTGCTACAGTAACCTAGCCCCCCTAATGTCCCGACGTGTCCCACAAAAATCTGCCATCCCACCTAGAAAGAACTCACCAGTGCCTAGCACTGGCTTGCAGCAAAACACGACAGCTCTTAGAACAATTGGGTGGATAAACTCAGTAGTGCCTAGAATAGCTGGGCGACAACTCCAGCATGCGCCTAGAACAGGCGCGCAGCCCCAGCAACGTCTTTCAAAAGTTGTTAACAAAGGCAAATTTAGCCTTCCGAAACCAGCTCTTGATAAGATGTACAAACCCTCTAACACTCATACCTAGTTTGATGATACTGGAGTAGCTATCAATAAAACAAACAACTCTCTTCATACTCATATCTGGTACGAAGAGGAGTTCTTGCATTCGAATAATGAAGAAAATTTACTTTTGGAACCTCCAAACAAAGAACAAAGGGCTATTGAGACTGCGATTATCAGGAGCGATTGAGGCGCCGGTACCTCCTTGGTTGCCTCATGAATTTTCTTACCTGGAACGTAATGGGTTTGAATCGCACCCAAAAGCAACAAGCGGTTTCTAGTCTCATCCGTCAACACAATTGTCATGTTTATTATCTTCTTGAAACCAGAGCTTCCCTTGCTACCTTTAACTTCTTCATGCGCAGTCAACTACCCACCTGGAACTTTGTTCATAATTTCGATATTATTGACAATGGACGAATTGCGTTGTTGGAACGATTCCTTTGTTTCTTGCACTATTGTTGAAATTTCTGCTCAGTTTATTCATGCCGTTATCAAATGCCGGACTTCTCATATTGAATTTCATGTCTCCTTTATATGTGGTCTTTACTCTGTGTCGGCGAGAGGGGCTCTTTGGAATAAGCTGATCAACCTTAATGTCCCATCTTCCATGCCTTGGCTCATTGCTGGGGACCTAAATTGTGTCACTGCTACTAATAAAAGAATTGACATGACTCCTACAGCTTACTCTATACGAGACTTATTAAATTTCCGTAGCTCTTTGGGGTTCACTGATGCTCCCTTTTCTGGAGATACTTTCACTTGGAGAAGGGGTAACAAACTTGCTAAACTGGACAGAGTCATGATCAATCAAAAGTGGGTCGTTTTTGGTATTTTCTGTCGTGCAAATTTCCTCCCAATGTTGCCTGAATCTGATCACTGTCCTTCTGTTACTAGCTGTTTCAAAACAGTAAATCAGGGAAATAAAGTCTTTAAATTCTTTGATATGTGGATGAAGCACCCGGATTTCTCTTTTATTGTGAATTATCATTGGAGTTCTTCCAGATTCTATGGTCGTCATTCATACATTCTTTGCAAAAAGTTACATGCTCTTAAGGAACCTCTCAGAAAACTCAATGCAAAGGATTTTAGTCACTTTTTCTCTCGTGTTAAATCTGCGGTTAAGGAGTTTCAAACCAAGTACCAAAATCTGCTTGTTGATCCTCCTAATGAATCATTGTCTGACTTGGTTAACTCTTCCAGAAAGAAATCTAACTTCCTTCAAGAGGTTGAGCGTATCTTTCTCCAGCAAAAAGCGAAGGCTAAACATATCATGGAGCAAGACAAATCAACTGCCTATTTTCATGCTATCATTAAGAAAAACCAAGTTAGAAACGCTATCACACATATAGTCAAACCTGATGGCTCCCTTACCAGTTCTATCCCTAAAGTTGGGGAATGCTTTGTGGAGTATTTTAAAAATATGTTTGGAAACAGCTCTTGTACAGCTCCTCTGGATCCTCTTGTTATCTCTCAAGGCAAGATCATCACGCAAGAGCAAGCTCTGCCCCTTACAGCATCTCTAACTGACAATGAAATCAAGCAAGCTCTCTTCTCTATTGGCAACGATAAGGCCCCAGGTCCTGATGGTTTTTCAGCTGGTTTCTTCAAACATTGTTGGCACATCATTCAGCCGGATTTCACTTATGCTATTCGGGAATTCTTTTCTAATGGCTGCTTGCTCAAGCAAATCAACGACACTGTAGTTAGCCTCATCCCTAAGAAAATTGGTGCTTCGGATGTTAAAGACTTTAGACCTATTTCTTGCCTTAATGTTACCTACAAGGTTACCTCCAAAATCCTGGCCAAATGTCTCAAATCTGTGCTAACTGAAATCATTAATCCGGCGTAGGCTGCTTTTGTCCCGGGGCATAAAATGAAAGACAACATCTTCCTTGCTCAAGAACTTCTTCGTGGTTATAATATCAAAAGGAGTACCCCACGGATTATGATTCAACTTGATCTCACGAAAGCCTTTGACACTATTTCATGGAAGTTTCTTGAAAATCTGCTCATTTTCTTGGGCTTTCCGGTGTTGTTTGTTCAATGGATCATGCAATGTGTTTCCACTGCCTCTTTCTCTATTGCTTTACATGGAAATTTGCACGGTAAATTTGATTTCCATGCCAAATGTCAGAAGCTGGGCATCACCCACCTTGCCTTTGCTGATGATCTCATGTTTTTTTGGAGAGGCGACAATAATTCTGTCCAAATCCTTATGGACGTGCTTCAAGACTTCCAGCTTGTCTTCAAACTTACGGTTAACCCTGATAAATCCTGTATTTACATGACTGGTCTTAAGCCTCTTGAAATTAATGACATTCTGCTCATTGCTCCTTTCAAAAAGGGTACTTTTCCTACTCGTTACTTGGGTATTCCTCTTGCCCCACAAAAGATCTCAGTTGCATAATACCAGCCCCTCATTTCGTCGATTGAAAATTACTTAAACTCCTGTAAGGTTTCCTCTTTGTCATATGCGGCTAAATTGGAGCTTATCAAATCTTTGGTGCAAGGCGTCGAGTCTTTTTGGTTACAAGCTTTTCCCATCCCAGCCACAATCATTGAGAAGATCAACTCACTTTGTCGTAACTTCCTCTGGAGTGGTAAGAAAGCAAAGGTTGCATGGAAGGATATTTGTAAACCCATTGATGAAGGTGGCCTAGGTATTAAAAATGCTTCTGTTTGGAATCTTGCGCTTTTATCAAGCAATATTTGGGACTTCCACCGCTTGAAAGACTCTTTGTGGGTTAAGTGGATCCATTCTCATTTTCTAGAAAATGTATCTATTTGGGACTGGAAACCAAAAGTTCGAGACTCACCTCTCTTGAAGAAACTGACGCAAATCCGTGACCTCTTCCTTCAAAAATTTGGTGGTACACCGCAGGCTATTGAAGGACTTAACAAGCTTGTAGTGGAAAATGAACTTAAATCCAGCTGTATTTATGATCTCCTTAGGGACGTTGGCCAAAAACTGCGCTGGATACCGCTGATCTGGAAAAGCTACATCCCTCCCAAACTTAGCTTCATCTCTAGGTTGGCTTACAAAGAGAGATTACCAACAAAAGATAACCTGCATTACTTGAACATCACTCGTAACTGCCCCTTTTGCAATCATCACCTGGAGACTTCGCAATACCTTTTTTTCGGCTACCCCTTTACAAGCCAAATTTGGAAGGATGTTCGAGCATGGATGAATGTCCCCTTTGATATGAACTCACTTAACAGTTCTGTTCGTACTATTAAGAGTCGATACTCTGGAGCAAGACCAAAATCAAAGATTATTTGACTTACTCTTTGCAGCACCATCTTTGCCATTTGGGAAGGAAGAAACAAACTGGTAATCGAAAATGCAACTGTCCAAGCCCGCGACATTTTGGCAAGAATCCAGCGTCTTATTTTTACGATTCTCTACAAGTTGTATCCGGTGGAGTTCATTGCAAATTTTCTGAGCTCTTAGGACTTTGTAATGTTGGCTTTTGCTTGGATTTTTTGGCTGCTTTTAGCTCTATATTTATGTTAGCCGTTGCACTTGCTCTCAACTTTTGAGTTGCTTTGTTGCTCTTCTGAGGGTTGTTTGCCCTTGTCACACCTCACACTTGTACATTTGTTTTTTCGCGTTGAATAATATTTTTTACCTTTTCCCTAAAAAATGCATATAAAGACTAAATACATACTCATAAGCAAGATAAAACAAGTTAGGAACAAGTTTGGAGGTGGCAAGGTGCAAGAAAAATGGAAGAAAAGCGTAAGAAATGGTTCCGTGCAAAAATAGGCAAAAGCTGAAAATTTTTGGAAACGGACAAGTTGTAGGAAAATGATCATAACATGAGTTTGAGAAATAGGAATTAAGTTTTGTTTCTTGGAAATAAAACTAGACACAAAGAGATTTCTAATGGTATGTGGCTCGAATCATGGTTCAAAGCGATGTGAAAATGGCGTAGGTTTGAATTTAAATGAAAGTAGATTTCCAGCGAAGTGACGACACAAATTTCAAACGGTTATATCCCCCCAAACCACAACCAATTTTAAGGTGATTCCAATTGGAGAATGTTCTAGACTTAAAAGGCTTCTTGTGTCGAAAATTCAGGTCAATCGGAGTTCGTTAGAGTCCGGTTTGGGGTCGGAGAAAAACATAAATCAAATATGTGAAACAAAACAACACACATACGCATTCAAAAAGGGGGAGACACGCCCATGTCTCCCCTAAAGCACAAAATGTGACATGGGCGTGTCTGCAGTCAGTAGTATCATCCGAGGGAAACACGGGGGTGTCTCAATTTCTTCATTGGGGGTGACAAGGGCGTGTCACACCCCTGCGTCCAAGCTCCAAGAGCTGCAAAAATAACGAAAAAGGAAGGGGGAAAGGGGGAAATTCGTCCGGCATTATCACAACCACGAAAATCACTCAATTTTCACATTAACATGCATATATTCACACACTTAACAACCTAAACACACTTAAATCTCAAGAATCGAACTAATGACAAGAAGCCATAAAAAATTTTCAAAGCACAACAATGGAGGTTCGGGAAAATAAGCAAGCAACGAGAAAAATCTCAACAAAGAAACGATGAAGGAACTCATATGAACAACATACTCTAATCTTAGCTCATCTAAATCACGTATAAAGACATTGGGAGCAAATTTTTACATAGAGGCACTATTTACCATCTTCTTCATAAGCATGGATACAAGTGAAAGAAATGAAATTCAATCGGGAAAAAACGACGTACTCGAAGAGAGGAACACATTGCTTACCTTGGATCGTTGATCGGACAAACGGGGGCGGAGTTCTTGAGCTTGAAAGGGTTGGATGGGGGTTTTCTCTTCTTTCCTTCTTCTTCTCTTTACTTCCTTGTTTTCAATGTGAGAAAGGAGGAGGGGGAAATGGCTGATTTTCAGCCATTTTTAGGGCCAAAAAAGCGGGTAGGGTTAAGTGAAACGGGTCGGGTCAAAGGATCCGGTCCATTTGGATCGGATTTTAAAACGGTAGAGCTATCAAACGGCTTAGAAAAATACAAGCTAAATTTTATTTGATCCGATTCATCAAAATGAATCCAATGGTATGGTTGGAATTTGAATTCGAATTCCCGAGCTCAAGATAGCCACGAAGGCCGAAAATACCCTAGTTACAATTAGGTCCCTAATCTTTCAAATATTGGGCATTCGAGCCCAAACATTTTAATTAAATTCTAAAGCGCATATAACTTAAATAAATTACACGTTGACACATAAAGCGTGCGAATCATATAATTCACAAAAGTACTGAATTAAACTCTCCCGTGACACCGTACCTGGAATGCCGAAGAATCGGATGTTACACGAGTTTCGTCTTCGTCATTGGACTCAAATAGATGATTCGGAGCTAATGGAATAAGCCTTGTTCTTTTTTAATACCGTTTTAACCCCTAACGATGTGATTTTGACTCTATGTACCGAAAATGCCCCTATAGCCACTTGTTTGCTAGACACTCATTACCTTGTACTCTCCTTGACTTATTCAACCCAAGAGATCAGCTCCATCATTCTCTCCCAAGCCTAATTTTCGAACCAAAGAGAGAAGGAAAGAGGAAGAAGAAAAGTCCAAGAGAAAATCTCCATTTTTGCTCCCTTAAGCTATTTCTTGCTCAATCCTTGAAGGTAAGCCAAGATTCTTGTTCTCCTTGATCTTGTGATCATTATGCACTCCTTGAATCATGTTTATATGTTTGAGAATCATGGATTTTGTATACTTGATGAATAGTTAGGTATTTGAAGTTTTGATGGCTTTATATGCATCTCTTGCCTATTTGTTGATTTAGAGGTTGCTATGATGAGCATGATGGAGTATTAATTGCATATCTTAAGTCTTATTTAATTCTAGATGTTACGTTGTTGGGTAGCCACTAATATGCAAGTTCTTGGAGGAATTGGATCTCATTTCATGCCCACACTTGACTCCTACTTATGTTTTCTTTTCTTGATCGTTTGTGGCTCATTTTGTGGAGTTTTATGCATGAATTCTTACCTAATTGAAGTCTTAGCATGCCCTTATATGTTGCTTGAAGGTTGTGGTGTTTTGGAGTGAGTTTCAAGGGTGTTGAGGGATGGAATTTGCTCTCATTTCGGTCCCAGAGGCATTAACGCCCGTTAGGGCAAACATGTACTCCGAAGGGTAACGGCCGTTACCCCTACCACCCTTGGCCCCTGACCCTGGTAATAGGCGTTAGCCCCTTGTAGGCTTACAGGGGGTAACGACCATTAGTCCTAGGTCAGAGTTTCTGACCTTGGTAACGGTCGTTAGGGTGTTTGTATGTGTTAGGGGCTAACGGGCTTTAGCCCCTCTGTTGTGTGTCCGTGTGTTGTTTGCTTGATTTCTTGCTTTGTATACTCATTCCTTTACCTCGTACTTGTTATATATGCTTTGTATACTTGTTGAATTAATTGTTTTGAGTTTCATTTTGGGTTTATGGTTTGATGTGATACGTTATTTGCAAGTTATGAGCATGAATGACCTAAGTGTTGCATTTTTGCACTTCTTGCGCATACCTTGCACTCATGAGCATTGTCAGGAGTCTATTTGGTATATTTTTTAGTCTAAGTCTTGGGTGTTGTGTTCTTTTGTTTTAGAACCTCTTCCGGAAGCCAATGAACCTGAGGTTTAGGTGGTTGTTTGCCCGTTTTGGCCCTTCTGCTTTTGCTCTTTTGCTTCAAGATGAGGTTTAGGAAGTTTTCTTTTAGCTATGAATCTTATGACCTTTATGTGTTGATTTCCCAACCCGCATGCGACTATATATCTATTATGTAGTAAATATGAATGCTTAAGCTATGATTATGATCTTATGAATACACTTCGGATTTATGAAAATGGTATAAGTATGAGCATACGTAAGCTTGTGTTTTGAACTCTTTTGTATGTTTATGTTTGGTATGAGCGAGGTATGCCTTGAAAGAAGGGAAATTGGTATGTTGGGCCCCGGGAATGATGGGTAAGGAATTCCCGGGATGGCAAGGGCCATCGGGTTTGGCCTATGCAAGATTCCCTTTGAAGTATTCACGCGAGACTCTTCGGGGTAGGGAAGGCGTGGAACTTTGAGCCCTCGATGGATAACCGGGGAAGGCATAGTATGGGTTCGCTACCCCGTATGTATTGGTATTGCAGGTGGAGAGGGTTTGATTCCCGAAACACCATTGATGTGGGGATGGATTGGTATTTGTGATTTATGTATTTGACGTTATGTTATGTTATGAGGAGTTGTTGGAGGTTCGTACTCGCCGGACTTATGTTGTAACGCCCCATGTTTTCACACGTGCAAGTAAGTGTTACGTGCGCATTTACATTTAATTATATGAGTTATAATTGGATTTATTAATTGAATTTGTTTATAATTTAAATTATCTGTCTAAATTTCATATGAATGCCAATGCGAGCTATGAATATATGAATGAAATTGTGGAAATGTGAATTCGTGAATTTGGTGGTAATTGAATGAAATTATGTGTTTCGTGTGATCCGAGGGTTTAATTGTAACTTATTTGAATGTTTTGGACTCAATTGAAAACTGAGTTTGGGCTTAATTGCCACTTTTTGAAAGTTTAGGGACCTATTTGAATAATAGGCAACCCTGAACGGTTTTCGCGATATCTTGAGCTCCGGACCTCGAAATCGAGATTCGTCTTCGGCATTGAACTTGTTTTGACGATACCTATTCTTTAAACTTGACCTTATACCTTTTCGATATTATTTGAACCCTCGACGATGAACCTTTCCATAGCCTCGACGTTTATAACTTACTTGAACCATTTTCTTAAACGAACCGAACCTGGATCGACCCGAATCCTACCCTAATGCCTCTAAATATCAGCAATTCTTCCATTTCCTTCTCCATATTTCCATTCTCATCGGTCCATCATCTCCACAAGAAGCAAGAAGAAAAACCCCATTTTTTATCATTCACACCTTGAGCTCAAGATCAACCAATCTTCCATCTTCTTTCAAGGTAATTAGTGATTTGTAATCTCCATCTTCTCCTCTATATTTTCATCTAAGTGAAGCATGATAGAAGTTGGGGAATTCATATTGTTGGAATGAAAGCATGAATCGGGGTTTGCTCTTGATCATTGGATTTCATGATTTAAATTGAGATTTGAGGCATGGAAATTGTTGCTTGAAGCTTCCTCATCATTTCTATATCTTTAAATTTCATGTTGATTGATTGTTGTATGAATTGCCATTGAAGAAGCTTGAAGCTTCCATGGTTCAAAGCTTGGAATTTGGATGATCTTTTGCCAATTTTGAGTATGAATTCTTGTAAATATGAATGAGTTGCATGATTTGCTTGAGTTTGGTGTTAGAATTACATGTATAAAGTGTACCTAAGAGCTTCCTTGTTGCTGCCCTGTTCTTTAAGCTTTTCCCTCGCAGAAACAGAGCTTATGCTCTGTTTTTCATCTCAAGACGACGAGCTGACACGGCCGTGTCAGCTTTGAACTGAAAACGGACACGGCCATGTTGGGCGTTCGACTTGGGAAAAATATTTTCAGAAAATCGGACACGTTCGTGTCCAAATGCTTTGAAAACTCAACACGGTCGTGTCAAGCTCTCGACTTGGGAATTTTATTTTCTAAAATTCAGACACGACCGTGTCCAAATCCTTTGAAAATGTAACACGGCCGTGTCATTTGAGTTGGCAGCCTTGGGAAACTCTTTCGTTGCTCGTATTGTGTGTATTGTTCGTATTGTGAAGTATATGCAATGTGAATCCATTTAAGCTTTGAATTGTGATTGATTTATAACCTTGAAAACCATATGAATGTAAGAATGAAAGTATGAAAGCTATGAACGGGAATGAATACGGTTTTGCCGTATATTGAACGAAACTTGGTGCATTATATATTTAATTGAATTCTATGGCATTCATTGTCATATTTGGACATATTAATTACGTTTCAAGCATCTCATAGCATGTTATTGCATAGCCGAGCATCAAATGTGGTCATATTTGAGTCTCACACTACCTTTGTCACACAGATATTGATCTAGTGGGAGACGAGGCCGGACGGTAGGGTCTTTGTTGGGTTCTTTTGTCTACCAGGTGGGTTTTTCTTCTATTAGTTAAAAGATATGACCCAATATACCTAATGTGCAAGATTTTGGCCAAAGATATATATATATATATATATATATCTATATCGAGTTTTACAACGAGTCAATGTTTTCAACGTTAAGCCTTTATTTTATAAATCCTACCAAAAGTTTTGGCGAGAAATGAATGTTCACAATGAATGAGGGCCCGGGACTTGGTGTATTTGGTGAACTAGGGAAGCTTGGGCTGACGGGGATCCACATATACTAGTTCCATCAATTTCGGTAACCTGGACTTCACTAGGAGGTTAGTAAATGTAACACCCGAGCGCAAGGTGCCACATCCCCCGCACCGAGACCCGACCCGCATATGAAATGGCTAATCCACACACGAGCTAAGTTACGATGAACGGGGACACACACACACACTCTCTAGGCTAGGCGGGACTAACCCTTAAACCATAAATCAGAGTAACATCAATAAAGCGGAAGCAATAACGGTCATATATATATATATATATGTACCATGAGCATTCAAGCCCCAAAAATAGAGTTCATATACAAAATCCAACCAAGTATTTCAAGTTCTAACAACATAACGCTCCATAACCATATTCATATACAAAATGATATCATGAGTGCGAGTGTAACAAAATCAGAGGGCTAAACACTAATGCAAGACCTAGACGACTTGTATTCCCGCCTAGCACTCCTTAACCTGCACAAAAACCACTGAAAACAAACCGGGTTCAGTCCAAAAGGAACTGGTGGGTATAAAAACAGGCATAGTATATAAATATCGCAGAATTTAACATATACATGCAAGCTATAAACCCATATGAAGTTTTTTGAAGGTTTCCCAAGTGGGTAAAACAAAGAAGGACATCTACGGGTTTACAACATTCATATTCATTCTTAATTAATCATAGGGTTTCAAGCTCGGCGAGTGAGCGTGCATAATCTCCAACCAACACCTTGTGTATTCATATTTATAGTTTCATTGATTATCATACATATCATATTTGTGCACAATCATACGATTCATAATCATACATATACACCTTTTCCCTCCAAGTGGTGGACGGGTTTGCAGGACCCGACCACCGGTCCATACATAGGCCAGAGGGGGTACATGAATCCCCCAAAGGCACTCAGCTCCCATTCCCCACTAATCTCCTAGCGAGGGCCGGTATCACCATAGTTTAGTTGGAACTAGTACATGGGATCCCCGTCGGCCCTTGCCTCCCCGGATAGCCACATATACTAAGTCCCTGGGCCCGTGTAATTTCAATCATATCATGCACTCACCAAAATCATAAGGTAGGGTTCATAAATAAAGGGTCATACGTTTGAAATCATTTACCCAAAATGACTCAATTTACATATATATACTAATTTAGCTCAAATCTTTCACATAAAGGATATATTGGGTTGTCATAGCTATTAGAAGAGAAACCCACCTCAAACCGACAAAAGAAGACACGAAAGCCTCACTGACCGGCCTCGTCTCCAACCGGATCAAAATCTATGCAAGAAAGGTGAAGTGAGACTTAAAATGACCAATTAAGACGTTCGGCAATGAAATGACTATGATGTGAATGCATAAAAGAGTATATCATGTGATGAACACGTTCATGTGCACTATTAATGTCTTAAAGACATATAAACATTCAATTCATTCATTCAATGAAGCACTCGTACTCAAACGAGTTCATATCTTTCACATTTCACGTCAAATGAATCCATAAATTTAATAAAATGCTCAAAACACTCCATTTAACATATTAATAATTCATAAATATCATAAAGGAATAAAGGAAATATAAAACCAATCAATTAGACAACATATTAATAATGCATTACAAATAGAGAGCAAAAAAGTCATCCTTCACGTGTGTGCATAAAAATTCTCATTAAAATTCAAGGCATGGAGTGTAACAGGTACAACAGAAATTAAACAACATATATAAGACGTAAAGGAGACCAAAGAATCAAATAAAAGGCAAAGAAAGACAAGGCAAAGACGCAACAGCAGCAGCAGCTCGTGAACGGCGGTTTGTTCTTCATCTTTGCAGCTGAAACCTGACCCAAAACTAAGGCACCACAAGGGATACACATAGAGCAACATATATACTACAATTACATGCCATAACACACGAAAAGGAACACAAAGAACCCATCAATTAGTCCCCAAAACGTGACAGCAGCTGGACAAGGAAGAGCAGATTATTTTCTGCACATTTCTTCAAGTTTTCATGAAAATCAACAATGGTAATTCATGCTAGGCTCAAGTACCATGAAAGATAAAGCAAATACTGAAGTTAAGGAGTTCAAAAGCTCAACAAACATGCATCAATTCAGCTCATAAAGCAAGCAACATCATGGATTCAAGAAATGAAGCCTAACCTAACTATTCATTCATCGTCTTCAAAACTCATGAAAACATGCTCAAAATTGGGGATGAATGGATCAAAATGACTCATAATGGATGTATATTACAATCCTAAGCTTACCTTGTGGATTGGATGAAGGTTGGAGGAGATTTGAGCTTGAATCTCCAAGGAGGGCTTGAGTTACGGGATTTTCTGGAAAGCAGGGGATGTTGAGCTGATTTTCTCCAAGTGAGGGTGTTTGGTTCGGTTAAGGTGAGTATGATCAGCTAGATGGTTGAGTTAGGATTCCATAGGTTCAAACCATGGTTAATTTGGTCAAGATTTGAATAAGTTATGGCTATTTTAGTAAAACATGGCAGTTTTAGGCGTCCGTTGCGTGTTTCGGTTGAATTTCGGAGGTTCAAATAATTTTGGAAAAATATAAGGCTAAGTTCACCAAACTTGAATTTTCGATACGAGTTCAACGAAGTTGACGAAACTCGAATCCGAGTTTCCTAGCTCAAGTTATCACATAAGGAACCAATGGTGCGCTAATTGCTCGTTAGCCCCCGTTTTGGATTCCGAACCAAATTAAATTCCAAAACTCAATCAAACGAATCCGAAAACATAAAGCGAGCATATAACCATATTCATAACACATATAAGTCCAACATATTAAACTTGCACGAAGTTTCGAATTCATTTCACGTAGGAACGGCAAGCAAACAATTCTTTCAAGCGCAAATAGTTCAAAGAAAATTCATATAAATTCAAATTCAAATATTTTCAAATAATTAAATATCTCACTAATTTAATATAATACAAAATAAAGAAATTAATAGAGCAATTAAAATAAATAAAATACGCACGTAATTATCACATAATTCGTACCTGAATGATTTGGAAAAATCGGGGCGTTACAACCTCTCCCCCTTAAAAAGAATCCGTCCTCGGATTCACTGATTGCTCGGAAACAGCTCAGAATGGAACCTTCTCATCTTATCCTCCGTTTCCCACATGGCCTCTTCCGATTTATCACTTCTCCATAAGACTTTAACTAGTGGGATTTGCCGGTTTCTTGATTCTTGAAATTTCCGTTCCAAAATCTTAACCGACTTCTGAACGAAGGTGAGATTAGGCTCAATTTCTACCTCTTCCTCAGGTAGGATCTCGGCTTCATCCAGATAATACTTGCGAAGTTGTGAGACATGAAATACGTTGTGGATTCCGGTCAAACTCGGAGGTAGATTTAAGCGATAAGTCGTATCTCCAATTTTCTCCAAAACCTCATACGGACCTAGATAACGAGGATTCAACTTACCTCCTTTTCCAATCCTCGAAAATCCTTTTCGTGGCGAAGCTTTCAGAAATACCCTATCACCAACTTCAAACTTAAGATCCTTTCTTCGCCGATCCGCATAACTCTTCTGTCTATCTTGAGCTGCTTTCATTCTTTGTTGAATTATCTGAACCTTATCAATCGCCGCTTGTACGGCCTTAGAAGGCTTCTCTTTCTGCTCCCCTCATTTCACTCCCTCCTGTTTAGTCCAGTTCCGTTCCTCAAGGTCGAAAAATAAGGGAGATCTACACTTTCGTCCGTAGAGAGCTTCATAAGGTGCCATTCCTATCGAAGCTTGAAAACTGTTATTATAAGCGAATTCAATCAAAGATAACTGCTCATTCCACGAACTCGAGAAATCCAATGCACAAGCCCTCAACATATCCTCCAAATATTTGATTAACCTCTCCGACTATCCATCTGTCTGAGGATGGAAAGCTGTGCTGAATTGAAGCCTTGTTCCCAAATTCCTTTGCAATTCTTGCCAAAACCTAGAAGTAAACCTCGGATCTCGATCTGATACAATACTGACCGGTACCCCGTGAAGTCGGACAATTACATCAACATACTTCTTAGCTAACTTATTCACCTTATCCGACATCCGAATGGCCAGAAAATGTGCCGATTTCGTCAATCTATCCACGATTACCCAGATTCCATCAAAACCACCCTTCACTCTAGGAAGACCCGAAACAAAATCCATCGCCACTTGTTGCCATTTCCATTCTGGGATAGGTAGCGGTTGAAGTAGCCCCGATGGCTTCTGATGCTCAGCTTTCACAGTTTGGCAAGTCAAACAATGTCTCACGATATTTGTTACATCCCTTTTAAGTCCATTCCACCAATAGAACTGCTTCAAATCCTTATACATTTTATTACCTCTGGGATGTATCGAATACCCTGATCTGTGAGCCTCTTCCAAAATAATTCTCTTCAACTCATTCGGAACAATAATCCTGTTCTTAAACCTTAAGAGTCCCGTATCATCAAATCCAAAAAGGCACTCAGGATCCACTCTAGCTTTTTCAGCTAATTTCTGAACCTCAAAATCCTTTCTCTGAGCCTCAAATAACCTCTGCTGAAGATCTGGTTGTACCGTAATATTCCGAATACTTGATCTTAGCTTGAAAGACTCAAATTCGTCTCCAACATCCACTTTCACATTAGACACACTTGCCTTCCTGCTAATTGCATCCCCGACCACATTAGCTTTTCCGGGATGGTATTGGATTGTACACTCATAATCCGCTAAAGTCTCCATCCATCGCCTTTGTCTCTTGTTTAACTCCTTCTGAGAAAACAAATACTGAAGACTCTTGTGGTCAGAAAAGATTTCGAAAGGAATTCCATATAAGTAGTGTCTCCACTTCCCCAAAGCAAAGATCACTGCCGCTAGCTCGAGATTGTGAGTGGGATAATTTTGTTCATGATCCTTCAATTTCCTCGAGGCATAGGCTATTACCCTACCATTCTGCATCAAAACACACCCCAATCCTTCTTTCGAGGCGTCCATATAAACCATGTATCCTTCAGTGCCTTCAGGGAGTGCTAACACCGGTGCAGTGGTTAACTTCTCCTTCAAGAGCTGAAAACTCGCCTCACATGCCTCGTCCCAATCAAACTTAACTTCCTTCTTTGTCAACCGAGTTAAAGGAGCGGCAATCTTAGAGAAGTCCTTGACAAATCTTCGGTAATACCCAGCCAAACCCAAGAAACTTCTGACCTCGGAAGCATTCTTCGGACTCCGCCACTGAATAACCGTCTCGATCTTCGAAGGATCTACTTCCAAACCCTTACTCGAGACAATATGACCTAGAAAAGCAACCCGGTCGATCCAAAACTCACACTTACTAAACTTCGCATACAACCGATGCTCTCTCAATGTCTCCAAAACCAATCTGAGATGCCTGGCATGATCTTCCGGATTCCTCGAATAAACCAGAATATCATCGATGAAGATTACCACACGAATGAATAAATGAATGATTAATGAATTTCGCACAAAAGTTTGCACAAAATGAATGATTAATGAGTTTAATTCAAAACTTGCACAAAATGAATGATCTTCCGGATTCCTCGAATAAACCAGAATATCATCGATGAGATGCCTGGCGTTTTGCACAAAATTTATTCGATGAAGATTCGAGATGCAAATTTTGAACAAAAATTTTACACAAAATTTGCATCTCAAATCTTCATCGAATGATTAATAAATAAATGTCTCTCAACGGCGGTTTGCTCGTGAACGAATGAATAAATGAATGATTAATGAATTACACGAGGTGGTGGTTGGAGATAATGCACGCCCCCTCGCCGGGCCACAAAGGACCTAATGAATGAAATGAATTGTTATAATCCTATTCGTTGTATTTTACTTCCTGCTTGGGGAAATTATTCTAAAACCTCGAATAGGGATTATAACTCGCATGTATGTGTTTAAATTCCGCCATATTATGATATTAAGCCTGTTTTATAACCACCAGTCTGTCTAAGACTGAACCCCGGAGTTGTTTCAGTTCTTTTGTAGGAAGGGATGCTAGGCGGGATACAAGTCTGGGAGAGTCTTGCATAGTGTCTAGCATTTTTTTTGTCTTACACGCATATGTTTATACCTTGTGATCGTTTTGGATATTGTATATGAATTTCGAGCGTACATGTATATGGTATTTGTATTGATCTTACTTGAACATAAATGTTGGTACCTAGAGCATATAGCTCAATATATGGAATATGAATTATTACTTCCGCTGTTCTGATACTTTGATTGTTGGTGGGGTTTAAGTTATAGGTTAGTCCCGCCTAGCTTAGCGAGTGTGTATGTCCCCATTCGCTATGATTTGGCACGTGTATGGAAATCCATTTCATATACGGGTCAGGTCATGGTGCGGGGGATGTGACTTCTCACGCTCGGGCGTTACATATGTTTATATTTGCATTGATGGATTATGAATCGGGATAGGATTTCTTTACGTATTATAAATTTGTTTCGAAAATGTTTTGGTATGCAAAACCCTAGCCCGGTTCATGCCCATCCCTTTTGTAATTGCTATGCTCTATACTTATTTATGTGTGTGGGTGTGGGTTAGCCCCCTCACTCAGTCGAGTTGTAGACTAATCCTCTCCTTTACCCTTTCAGGTTGCTCGAGCTAAGCGGGGAAGTACGTCGTGTCTAGTCGTACTTGCTAGTATAGGTCGAGTCTTCATACTATATGTTGCATTTTGATCACTCTTACTCTTTTTATGTTATGATTATGAATTGTAATATGGGATACTTATCAATACTCGATCTTATTTTGGGTCGTGTGGCCATTGTTTATGATAGTAAGTTTTATCGAACTCTTTTACGGATCCTGTATGTTGCTTCCACTTATATGTTAACTGTTTGGCGCGCTTTGTTGTGTCTTAGCCCCGTTTAGCCTAGTGTGTGCGTGTAGGTCCCCGTTCGCTTAGACTTGGGCTTATGTATGGAAATTCATTTCATATGTGGGTTCAGGTCTAGGTGCGATGGATATGGTGACCCGTCGTTCTGGGTACTACAAAAAACATATAGATGAAATAACGGTTTATAAAAATCATGAAATTGGAATCACGATTTCATAAAGATTATGTCAATAGGATGACAACTTACAACAAAAATAAGAAGTGTAAAAATGAATATACTTGAAATAGTAAAAAATACTTACCCATAAAACAAATTGAAAAGATCAAAGAGGTTAGTCTTTGAATCCGGAGATTAATATAATAGTGAAGTAGCCTAAGTATTGAAAATAGACTCAAGTTAAACACCTTCCAATAATAATCTTCTCAGCTGCACAGTTGAAAATGAGAAATGTACTTAGGGCTGTTTGCAAACTCTACTCTATAAGTAGAAGTTAAAAAAAAAAAAAGCAAAAAGGTATTAATGGTGCAGGAATCTGGAAATCCTAAAATCACCAACACTTTAAGATTTGTTTGAGGAAGGGAAGACCATCACAGGCGTTTGAGCCTCAGGAATTGGGTATTTGTTTGAGGAAGGGAAGACCATCACAGGCATTTGAGCCTCAGGAATTGGGTTTCCAAAGATGTGTGGGTTCTTCCAGCTAGGATAACACCAGAGATGATGAAATGTAATGAGCTTGGGAAAGACAAAGATCTAGAGGGAAAATGTCCAGTTCAATATGCAGTCTCTGTGTGTATTTTGTGCAGGAAGTATCACTTAGAGAATGTGAGTTGAATTCTCCTATTTATATGTTGAGGGTAGGGGTGTTTTGGTAAAATGACCATGTGGTCCCAAACCCAGTGTTGCCCTGGACACGTGGCGACGTGTGATGGTGTGAGAGTGACTTCCCTGAAAGTTTGTGGCGCGTCAGGTATGAGGTGGGCACTATCACTGTGTCAGAGGTGGTTACAGAGCGGCGACCGAGCGTGGAGGTACTCAACAAGGCTCCTCATGTATCTGGGTGTGCCCTCGAGAGGAACCCTTCATCAAGGGGGAAGTTAGCCTCTGGGAGATGAGTGTCCTCGATGATGGATCCGAGCGCTGGGAACGCTCGAGAGAGATTCCTCTGGCGGATGGGGACGAGCATTGGACCACTCGAGTGGTGAGTGCATACGACCGCGAGCGCCCTCGCAGCGGGTCCCCCTGGTGATGCTCTGGGTGGAGAGCGTCCCGTGGGACCGCAGTGCGAGCGTCAGATGGGATTGCTAAGCAGATCCCATGCTCGTAACTTGGGCCGAGACGCGCAAGTCTGGCTCAGTGAGATAATGATGGAATGGGCTGGGTTAATTTCGCGAGCCCATCATCACGAGTGTCCATATTCTGGAGCTTTCAGGTAGCTTAGACGAGTCGTTCAGATTGTGACACGTGCTCGGTGTTGATCTGAGCGTGATTTGGGCCCATCATTTCCCCCCCCCCCCCCAAAAAAATTCTGTAGTTGCACTTGAGTGAACTGTAGAATTTCAACATTCGAGCGTCATCCTCACATATTCGTGGGTTAAGCTACTGGAGGGAAGCGGTGCTGACTGTGTTTCACAGGGGACAATCCCGGACAATTCATTAAATGCCATCAGGTTGTTCTGGCGCTCGAGTAAATTCGTATTAAATGCTGAGTGGGAGGATGGCTGCACGTTTCCAAGAAACGGCGCGTGGACCTGGGTTACCGTGTGACGATTGCCAAAAGTGGGGAGTTTCCAAGGCGAGAATGATTGCAATTTTGAATTCCCAACCCTAATTACTTGGACATCCTTTCCCTATAAATAGGGATCTGCAAAGCCTTTTCACCCTTTACACTTCCAAAACTTTCAAAGCAAAACAGCAAAACTTTTCTTTGCGATTCCTTGCGATTTCCGGCGAGTTTTCAAGCAAACTACCTTTTTCAACTCAGGTAAACTGTTGCGACTTTCGTACTATTCCTAGATTTAGGTTGTGTTGACCGTCGCCCTTGTGTGAGGAAGCTTCCTGAGCAATCGTTACCGTACAGAGGTTTCTTTTTTCTGTTAAATCTCCCTGTGAAAACTTCATCTTCAAGAACAAAGATCAGCAATGGCGGATGAAATTGTAAACCCGATTGTGAGGGAGATAGATGAGATAACCAATGCAAGCCCTTCTCCTCAAGGCGATATTCCACTTGCTATTCCGATAGGGGGAGCCCCAGGAAGGGCCGAGGATGAGGAACTGGATGCTGTCGTTCAAGGGATGAACGAGCGTAATCCAGAGGGAGTGGACCAGCATTTTGAATAAATGAACCTTTCACTGCTTATGCAAAGCCAAGGTGAGAGGGTATTCCCTATGCTAAACAGTGCCGTTAGGCCCCAAGACCACCGAGTCACTGTGGCTATTGTTGGCCCTTAGGGAGTAGTGGGGACTTCCGAGCGTCGGGAAGATAGAGAGGCTCCACGTAAACGCCATCAAAAGGGAAGGAACCGACAACTCAAGTAAGGAAGTCTAACGCTCATCAAACAGACAGAGCACCAGATGAAATTGAGAGCACCCTGACTCTCGCGGAGCTAGCCACTTTAAAGACTCAAGTTTACTGGGATGACGTTTATACAACCCGTCTCCCTGCCGATCGATAACGAGCCAATCATCCACCTCCGGGAATGATGACCGTCTACAGAGACGCAGTACTGGCAGGGGGTTTGAGGTTTTCGATTCCGGTCCCGATCGTCAATCTGTTGAATTCCTTGAACCTATGCCCTTCATAGATTCTACCCAATGGAATAGCCCTAATGAACACATTTGTGATATTGATGAGGGCCACAGGCCACGCGCCCTCGATCGACAACTTCAACAGCTTGATCCAGGTGACCCGTTCTCCGCGCTCATCCCCGAGGGATGGCTTCTACTACGCCCAGGCCAAATCAGGCCTGAGGATGATTGACTCACCCTCAACTTCTTATGGAGAGAACTGGAAGGAGAAGTTCTTCTACGTGGGGGCGCCTAGTGGGGTTTTTGGAGTTTTCTGAGAGTGGGTAATACACGGAGAGGGGCCCATTGTGAAGCATAGATCTGGAGATATACTGTTTGAGCAGGGGGCAAAGAGTCTGGCCCTCGTGATGAAGAATGAAAAGAGGCTGATTAAAGCCAAGGACTTGATGCGCAATGAGGAAATGTTATTCCGGTATGGGCTTGTGAGTCCTCCAGTTATGATAGTCAACCCTCCAGCTCAAACGATGAACCGCGATGGTTAGATTCTAGGAACTAACTCTTTAAACTTTGTTGCACTGTATAAGCTGATCTGACGCTTGTTTTCCTCTCCGTATGCAGATATAGATATACTAATGGCAGGAGCAACTGAGAATGTTGCGGCTATGATGCGCGCATGCAGAGCAGGCAACGCTCAGCAACAGCAATAACAGAGGGTTCCCCGAGGGGGCCATAGTGCCGGGAGAGGCGAAAGCGGCCGGGGTGATGGTCGTAGGGCTGGAAGTGGTAGTTGCGGGGACGGTCAAGTTGCAGATACATCGAGTGGGAACGCTCGCGGTGCCACCCCCCGGGCGGTTTTATTCCTGCACCCGCTGAGGAAAGTGTGCAGGTGGGCGCCAATGTTCCTCGCCGCAATCTCTCGGGGGTAATCCTCAGAGACCTGGTTGGGGATGGATCCCAGCCCTCAAGGAAGAGAAAAAGACTTGATGATTCCATCCCGATTTCCGGCAAGGGGAAGGAGGTGGTAGTGGGAGATCCTGGTGATGATGGTAACACCTCATCCTCCGAGAATGAGAGTTTCTGGAGATTTGAGCGCGAGGGGGATGCGCACTTCAAGCGCTCGACGGAAGACGACCCCGTGCTCCTAAACGATTCCCCTTCTACTCGCAATGTCATTTCTGGATTGGTCCACCGTATGCAATTCTCCAGGGATCACCAGCAGTTGAATAGGCAGACTGCGGCGGAGGTGGCGGCAGACGCTTGCTATGCCCTCATGGCGGTAAGTATACGAGCGCTCTTTTTAATATCTGGAATTTCCCGAGTAATCTTGTACTTAGAATAATTTTTGTTATATGTGCAGGGAGTGATTCCCAAGCTGAAGAATTTGCAGTGACGCTCAGAGACACACTCTGAGCGTAAGGCCAAATACAAGAAGTTATTGTGTATCACGGACCCTGGCCAGCTGAAAGAGGATTATGATACGATCTCTGCCCAGTACACATCTCTTGGGCTCGAGCACGAGAAAGGGAAGAAGACGCTCGAGGAGCGGGAGGCTGCCTGGGAAAGGTTGGACGAGCGGTACAAGAAGTTGAAGGCGGAGCGGAACAAGCTAAAGGATGACAACAAGGACCTCACCAAAGAGCTGAACGAGCACGATCGAAAAATGGAGTCAGCGAGGAAAGAGCTTGCTGACCTCTAAGGGCAAGTTGCAAACCTGGAAAAGAGGGTAGCCTGGGATGCGGTCCTCAAATTCGTAAGCTCAAAGGCCTTTAACTTCACTGCCAACCTCCACTGTTTTGCCAAAGCTAAACGGTTCTTCTGGAAGTCAGTGGGCCAGCTGATTAAATTGGGAATGGTGCCCCCCAACGCTCGCACGGACGATCGCCTGCGTATGGATCTGGATGAGAATTTGGAACCGATCATTGGGACTGGGGACCCTTCTGACAATTTGAGGGAGCCGGAGTACAATGACTTGGTCATTATGCTCCAGGATGAATTCATGCCGGCCAATCCCATAGATCCAGAGCCCATGACAATAGATGAGGGTGCCCATGAAGACGCTCAAGCTGAAGCTAGTCAAGGTGGCGCTCAACCAGGGGACCCTCAAGTGTTCAAGCCTGTTCCCATATCAACTGCCCCTCCTGAGCCCGAGAATCAGCCTTTATGAAATCTTTCTCTGTCCAATTGTTATTTTGAATTGTTGTAACAGACTCCTTTTACCAACTTCTCCTCCTTATAATGTAATCTTGTTTTTTAGGCATTGTAACTTTCTATTCCTTGGCAAATGAATCTGACTTTGATCCTTTCAATATTATAATGCTTTGAATGTTGCTTGTTGCTTTCTTTTTTATGCTCAAAGTTTTATAGAATGTGAATATATAGGCGCGAGGGTGTTCCATACAGGGGGTACCCTGGCCATATTCAACATAGAATTTGAACTTTAGGAGAAACAACATTGACGAAGATTATTCTAAGTTTTGGATAGTAAAAAGGGTAAACTTGAACTTAGAAATCACCAAAGGGATTTTTTAAGTGTTTACCCTTTAAGAGCATACGTATATTCAATGAGATGAGGATCTCTAAGGGGTTTACGAGCGCGAACTAGAATGAGTAGTATCTAGTCGGTGTAGTTAAGCATATAACAACCTCGATTTTGACCCGTTCGTTTTAGGAAGGGTTTACGCGCTTACGATCATCAAGCTGTTCAATGTGGAGTGCCCTCGACACACTGATAGCGTTGATCTGAAAAAAGGGGTTCGCTGGTTTAAGAGAGACCCGTACGAGAGTGGATATCAAGCCATTCGATGTGGAGTATCCTCGACACGGAGTGGGCATTGGTGTAATTGATGATGTAAATTATCATAAATTAAATCAAGTAAATGATAAATAATGCATGAAAAATGCTTACTGATGTATTTGTATTTCTGTCAAAAGAAGATACAAAGCGCCTCGAGGGGGCGTTTACAATGTTTGCAATTATACATAGAACCTTCTGAGGTTGCACGCATTCCATAGACAAGGGAGATGCTCGCCTTGCAAAGTCTCCAGCAGGTAGGTATTGTTCGCTCGTACCTGAGTGACTTTGAAGGGGCCTTCCCAATTGGGGTCTAATTTACCCACGTGCTTGGACACTTCAACTTTTTTGAGGACTAGGTCACCTAATTGGCAGGTCCTCTCCTTGACACATTTGGTATGTTAGGAATAGTGCCCTAGAAAGTCGATTGTATATCCGCTTTGTGCTTTTCCTTATTATAATCACAGATAATCTTTGAATGAAATAACGAATTGAGGAAACAATTCTTTATATGCTCTTATTTGGTATGCGTTTACTTTATCTGTGCATGTATGAGAACTCCCCTAATCCTGATGACTTTAGGACTCTACCATTTAGGTGAAATGGTTCATGAAACGAGCCCTATATCACATAAGTCATGATTAGTAAAATACTCCAAGCCGATGAGTCCTACCGACAGTGGGAGTGTCAACCTGACTCCTGTAAGGCTTGCTTGTGGGATCACGCCCTTAAGAAGGACCACCTTGTTTCATGGAGGTGCAAAGTGTATAGTTGATACGTACGTGATACATGAGGGTGCTTACTTCAATAAGTAAGTTCACTGAGGTGCCCCGTGTGAGAACATTCCTGAATGGGAAAGGAAGTTTCTATTTCAGGAAATGGAAACTTCCAGATTAGGAAATATCTCACGAGTCATTGATGTGATTAATTGATCCTTAGACTTGAGGTTCCTTGTCACTTTATGAGTTAACTCTGTAGTCTTAGGTATAAGCTTTAAAGGGTGTCGCCTTAGACAACTGATTCAAGGCTTATGCTGGGGCTGCACAAGTGATTCATAAAAGTGAATGAGAATCAAGAAAGGACCTACACTTGCATTTCCAAGGTGATCTCTTGTTGTGTAAGTCATTCATATGCCATATGGAGTCCTTGGCCAAGGTAGTAGATCAAGACATCAAGAAAAGGGTTTCTTGGATTGAGATCAAATGGATATGAAATGCACTTAGCTTTAAGATCGGATTATTAGGGTTCTGACTATTCCCTTACCCTAGATCTTGGTTGAGAGATAGTAAGTAGAAGGATTGTATCTCACATGAATCAATGACTTAAAGGTTCTATCTGAACATTCCAATTCAGCTAGGGGTTAAACACCTGTTGCTAGACTATGGTCGTTTAATCTGTGGACCGATTCATTAATTAGTGAATTAATTAATTGGGGTCACTGCTAATTGAATTGAGAACCTAGAGGGTCACACACAACAACTTGGTTACATGAGTTGAGGCTTTAAAATGATTAAACGAGTTAATCGGGCCGAGAGGGTTCCACACGTGTGAAACCACACGTGTGGGTCACGTGAGTGACACGTGTCATTATGACACGTGTCTCACGTGAATATATATATATTGTATATATATTAAATAATTAATTTGTTAATTATTTAATATACTTTGGTTTAATTTTGAATTAAAAAGAAAGTCTAATTTTGGAGAAAAATAATCTAATTAATTAATTACGAATTAATTAATTAGATAAAATAAGTTATTTATTTAAATAAATAAAGTATAAAATTATCCAGAAATAGTTTGGATATTTTTAGCTCTCTTGAAAGTTGATTTGAATTTGAATTCAAAGTCAAAGTCAAAATTACTTGATGATCAAGTAATAGGAGAGAGGGACCAATAGCCCATAAGGACTAGGATTTTCGGTCCTCCCCTTCCTATATATAGGGCAGCTCGAGCTCCCCTTAGAGCTAATCGAGAATTCTTTTGGTTCATGTGTTGAACACCATCCTTTCTCCAAGATAAACAAAACCTTAGGTTAAGCCTAAACACTAACTAGAGAACTAGCATCCTTTGTAACGCCCCAGTTTTTCAGTAATATTAATGTGGCGTATTTGTTTATAAATTGGGTAAATTAATTATTTAATTATATGACTAATTGTTTATAAATGTTCATATTTAATTTAAACTATAAACTATTTCTATTTTAATTTAATTCATTTTATTTTACCTTGTTACTTAGTGTTTAAATTCTCAATTAGGGTTTCTTGTTACCTTAAATATTTCGGTAATTTCGTTAATTAATTTTAACATGTTATTAGTTGGTTTTAATTTATTTAATATGGAATTTAAGTTTAGTAATTTATTTATAACAATATGAATTCGTTCATGCGCTTGAGTGTTCTATTTCTACTTCGTTCTTATATGTAATGATATCGGATTGGTGTGAAAATTTAATATGTCGTAAATATGTGTGTTATGAACATGCCTATATGCTCGGTTTATGTTTTCGGATTTATTTGACGTGTTTACGAATTTATATTGATTTGTGGAACCAAGTCGGGGGCTAACGAGCAATTAGCGCACCCTTGGTTCGGTATGTGATATCTTGAGCTCGGGAATTCGGATTCGAATTTCGACACCTCCGTTGCCTTCGTATCGACGATTCGGAGACAATGGAACAAGCCTCATACCTTTTTGAAATCATTAAGACCTCCGAAATCCAACCGTAACGGACAACTCGTGCAAGAAGAGCTCTTTATGTTGACTAGTCTTCATGGTGGGACCCCATAACACCTCTTAACCTAACCATACCTTAACCATGACTTATCTACCTTGAGTTAAGCCCTTTCTCTCCTCTTTAGCTCTGAAAACCGAACCACATATCCCCATTTCCAGCTGCAACTGAAACGAGAGAGGGAAGAAGAGGAGAAGGAAGAAACCCTTGGCCATCCTTTGTGATTTTGAGCTCAAATCACCATTTTTCTTCACCAAATCTTTAAGGTATGAATATTTATGCCTTCTCTACTCTATTATACTTGATTTCATCTCCTTATATCATGATTTGGATCAGAATTGATTAGGGTTTGAGTGATGAGTTTGGTATGAGCTTTTAGGGATTTTTGCTCTTGTGACCTATTTGCTTATGTAGCTGATTTCCTTGCTTGTAAATGAGTATATGAGCTTGTTTCTTGGCTTATTTCTTTCCTAACTGATAGTATATGATGTTAGGAGGATTTATTCTCTTGCTCCTTTTATAAAATTTTGAGATATGGAGCTCCAAACTTGATGATCTAATTGATTCCCCTGTTTTTCGAACTGCTGTGTGAAATTTTGTGTTGTTGCTTGATCAAATGGTCTCCATTTCGTGTGAAATTGCTTGGAGTTGATGTACACTTATTGCTCTACATGTTAACATTCATGCTTTAAGTATTTGGTTCCATTTGAAGCCTCAAAATCGAAGTACATGGCCTGTTCTTATGCATGATCTTTGACAGACTTGTTGCTGTTTCGTTTTGCAACTTGTTGGTCATTCTAATGTGCTTTAAATTGTACCATTTTGCATATATATGAAGTATTTTAGTTTATTAGTATGTTAGCATGCTTTCCCCAAAGTTTCAGATCCAAATTCAAGCCCTAAGTACTTGATCAAGGCATGATAGAATCATTAGGGTTCATATGTGCGATTTTGGCGACCCAGTTTTGTTGCATGGATTCGATGATCTTAACGTGTGATTTAGCCTTTGCACTCTAAATGAAAAATGTTCATAACATGCCAAATATGTTGTATATTAAGTTTCAGAGCATTTGGAGTTCATTTGGTATGTTTTTGGATTGAGTTTGTAAGGGATCAGTTTTGCCGGTTTAACGTTGTGAACGGTTTTAATTCTGTACCGTGACACCCCCGTGTCTCATTTACTCATAAGAGTGAGACACGGGCGTGTCACACCTTCTGGGCAGCTCTGTACTGAGCCACGCCCGTGGCTCAGTTTGGCTAAGGAAGGTGACACCCCCGTGTCCCTTCCCCTGTGCAGTCCGTGTTGCTTCCTTTTCGGTTTTTGATTCTTTTCACCTCTTGAATGGCTTTATCTCCTTTTGTGTTGAACTATGAACTTGTTTTACTATATGTTAGGAGTATTATGGTGTAATTTCATGGCTTTTGGATGTGTTATAGGCATGCTTTTACGTAATGCCGTTTATGTGTGTTTATATGTCGCTTATGAATCGCATCACTTATTTTCTATATCATATGACTTCTTCTTGTTGTCAAACCTTGGATATATGCTATGTTATGTAATATGAAGTATGTGGTAGCATTATGGAAGAGCTTGAACATGTTCTATGCTCCTATTTGAGTTCTTGAAATAAATTGATTGGGAATATGAATTGAATGATAATGAATGAATGAGTGAATGACTTGGATATATGAGTTAAATGCCTTAATAATGCACATGAATATTTCATGACTTAATATGATCCTTATGCCTTCATATCATGCTTGAGCATTGCCGTGCGTCATATATGGTTCATTTAGAGTCTTGAGTCTCACGAACACGTCTTGTGGTCTTTTGTACAGTTTGTCTCCAGGGTGGAGAGCTTTTGATCGTTCAGGCACTTAGTGCTCGATCCTTGTTTCATCACGGTTCAGGTGAGGGTGGTTTTTGTTTTAGCTATGTAACAAACCCTACAACCCTTATGTGAAAAGCTTTGGCCAAAAACTTATGATTATATGTATATGGTTTTCAAATGAAGTTATCGAGTAAATCCTTCTGAATTATACGTATGAGCGTATATAAGCTTGAAAATGGTTTTGTAATGAGGCTATGCTCCAAACCGTGTGTCTTCATGCTAGCTATGGATTAGGATGACACGGAGAGGTACGTATATAGCATATGCCGAATTACACGGTAAGGTATTTACGAATTATGTTATGTATTTATGAATTATGTTATGTACTTATGAATTGATATGTTTTGGCGAGACACATTTATAACTTATTATTGAACGGGCCCCGGGACTTAGTATATGTGGCTAACCGAGGAAGCAAGGGCTGACGGGGATCTCATATACTAGTCCCAACCAAACTACGGTGATACCGGCCCTCGCTAGGAGGTTTAGCGGGGAATGGGAGCTGAGTGCCCTTGGGGGAGTCATGAAACCCCATTGGCCTATGATTGAGGTGGTCGGGTCTTGCAAGCCCGTCTACCACCCGGAGGAAGAAGGTTGGTTAGGATTTACGCCTCTTCTTATGTATATGTTTTGATAGAATTATGCACCGTGCGGGAATGCCGGGACACGGATTGCCCAAACGCATATGTTTATGCTATGATTTATGGTCTGTGTGTATTATGATATATTGCCTGATCGCCTAATCAATATATTACTGATATTTATGTACACGGTCGGAGTTTGGATGGAGGTTGTGCACGCTCACTCGCTGAGCCTTATATTTATGTATGATTTATGAATGGAATGAATTTAATATGAATTAGTCGTAAAAGTCGAGCATTGTTTATCTATTTTCTTGTCTTTTTGGGAACTAAATTCAAATAAAACTTTGCTCGGGATTTATGACTTGCATGTGCATGTTTTATATATATGTATCGCTCCTGCTCACTCAGTCTTCTAGAGACTGACCCCTCTCCCTCCCCAAATCTTTTTAGTGTGCAGGGTTGATCTTTGGAGTTTCGGGCTAGGCGGAGGTGTTGGAGTTTTAAGTTGGTCGAGTTAGGTTAGGAGAGTCTTTGCACTCACTCATGTATTGAATTTATGTCTGTATCGACTCTATGGTATCATGAACTTGAATACTTATGTAATCATAATTAAATTGTTTTATTGGACTGTATTTATGAGTTTAAAAGAGGCCTGAAGAGCCAAATTCCGTTTATGGTTGGTATGATTGAACTCTGGCTTTGCTATGCTTTTACCTTGTGGATTGGTATTCGTTGCAGGGTCTAGCTCCGCCTGGCTTAGGAAGGTTTTTATGTTTGTCTCCCGTTCGCTAGGGTTTGATACGGGTACGGATTTACAATTTCGTTACTCGTGTTGAGCCTTAGTGCGGGGGATGTGGTGCCTCACGTGCGGGGTGCTACATCCTTACTAGTTAGATTGTAGTCAAGTTGGTGGACTATCTCTAGAGAGCTTCAAGTTAGAAGTTTGAAGATTCGAGCTTTACCAAGGAGAGGGGATCAAGCCGCGAGAAGAGCGTTCTTGGGTGGCTTGAAACGCTTCAAGAAAGATAATTAAGAAAGTAAGTTTCTAATCCCTACGAATTTGGTTACACGATTGCGAGTCCTAGATCCTTTTGTTGGAAAAATTTTAAAGTTCCGCTGCTTTCTGATTCGTGTTTTCCAACAAGTGGTATCAAAGCCACCTCGTTAATCGTGTTTCTGATTCGTCTCAATTATACTGAACTTGTTAGAAATTCTTAGTCTTGATGCGATTGAGTATTTGTGATTGTTTTAGAAAGCCTGAATTACGAAACTGTATTTTTTCCTGAATGTTTCTGAAAATTGGTTTTTACAAAATTTAATTTTTTGAAAACTATTTTAGATTTGAAACTGTATAAACTGTTTTTGGATTTCTTGGATTGGTTTTGCTTTTGAACGAAAACACGAAACGAAAAGCCTGGATCACGAACATGCGAAACCCCGCGTTCGCTCGCCGCCGCCCTCCTGTCCTAGGCGTGCGCGGGCCGTGCGCCTACTCCCTCCCGCAACCGCTTGGGAGGCGTTCCGGACGCACCTAGCCCAGCGCTGCCGACACCGCCCGCCATCATATCACGCATAAGATAGGTAGAACCCATGATCATTACATGTTAGTATCATGCTAGGACATGTTATCTGTCTATGTGCTTGTTTGAAATGCATTTAAGTGTACTTGCATTAATCAAGACTAATAAAATTGGATAACATATATGTTGGTGAGGTCGAACCGGACAACTCTCCGGTTGATTTGAAAATTCCCATTAAATATTAAGCTAATTTCGAACAAATAGGTATTTAATTTGAGATGCAAATTTTGAATTAAATTCCTGGCATTCCATCAATAGGTTTTAAGTTTAGTAAGTGAAGCTAATTATTGTCCGCGAGTCATGGGATAGCTAGTGGATCTTATTAGTTCTTAGTTACCTAATTAATCATTTTAAATGGTATATATTTCGTGGTCAATTTTGGCAAGGGCGATGTCCGCGAGTCGTGGGTCGTTCGAACTAAGTTTTGATCATGATCTTATGATTGATGGGTCTAGCTTAACGCCTAAGTAAATATGGATGTCGCACGAGTCGTGGGTCCATATTGAAAGATAGGTGATGCAAAAAACAATTACTAAGAGTTCTAAAGGTGTTAGAATTGGTAAGTTGTACCTACCTGAGGTTCTTACTAAGAATGTCCGCGAGTCGTGGGTTCGAGGTAAAATGCCTAGGATCTTAGTACCCATTGGGAAACGTGTTCCTCTTAGATCTTTGGGAATTATAGATCTTTGAAAAACAGTGGGAGCTACATTAGATTAAAGACCTTATCTTTTGTATATCGTTATAATTCAGTATGCTCACTAGTTCTCTGTTTTACCATTTAGGTCGTAGATTCTATGATTCTCTACGTGTTTTGAAATGGCAACCAAAAACCCTCTTGTATCGATCCTCGAGTCAAACAAGTTGACTGGTCCCAACTTCGAAGGGGAGCCTAGTCCCGAAGGGGAGGCTCCCACTCGGGCCAAGCGGGAAGCGATCCAGAAGTGGAAGGATGATAATCTCCAAGCCCATTGCCTTATATGTTGGCTAACATGTCTCCGGACTTGTAAAGGCAACATGAGGCCATGGAATTTTCTTGGGAGATTTACAACCACTTAGAGCAACTTTACCGCCCTCATGAACGTGTTACAAGGTATAACACTTCAAAGGAATTGTTCCACTTGAGAATGAGGGAAGGTTCTAGTGTCCATGAGTATGGACTCAAGTTTCTCACCCTTACTGAGAAACTTGCTTCCATGGACATGCCACTGAAAGATGAGCTTTCAGTGGACTTGTTGCTAGCCTCGCTCCCACCATCATTCAATCCATTTGTCCTTAACTTCAATATGAATCATGATGGTGCTACTGTAGCTGAGCTGATTAGTCAGCTTGTGACTGCTGAAAGCACGATCAAGAAGGACAATAAGGTTTTGATGGTGAATGCTCCATCTTCCTCTTCTGGGCCTTCTAAAGGTAAGGGCAAGAAAGCCCAAAGGAAGAAGAAGAAAACCCTTAGGCCCACTGGTGTCGTTTCGAAGGGGAAGGCCCAAAAGAAAAAGCGTGATCAGAAAGAGGATGTTCGCTTCCATTGTGGCAAAGCGGGACATTGGAGGAGAAACTGCCCAGAGTACAAGGCCACTCTAAAGAAAGGTATGTTTCTCGTTGAAATAAATCTTTCTATTAATTCTAGTTCTTGGGTACTTGATACCAGTTGTGGAACTCATATCTGTAATGATGTACAGATGTTAAGTGAAGTCCAACAACTCAAAGAAGGAGAATGTGTCTTGAAGATCCGCGATGGCTCAAACGTTGAAGCTTGAGCTTTAGGCACAATTAGATTAGATTTAGGTAGTTTTGAGTTAGTCTTAAATAAAGTCCTTTATGTACCGAGCATTATTCGAAATATAATTTCAGTTCCAATTTTAGATTGTGAAGGTTATGAAGCTTATATTAAGAATGGTAAATGCTTTATCAAACGGAACAACTCTTCCGTTCACATCGGTACTCTAATTTATGGACTTTATCTAACTCAGAATATCAATATTATGAATATACAACGAGAAACTAAATGTAAGAGAGATGACAAAGTTTCAGCTCCCTTATGGCACGCTAGATTAGGACACATTTCCAAGAACAGAATTAGCAAGATAAACACTTTAGGATCATTCTCTGAAAATGATCTCAAAGAGTTGACTTCTTGCGAATCCTGTCTCAAAGGAAAAATGTCCAAAGTTCCTTTTAAAGGAAATGTGGAACGTGCCACTAAGGTCTTGGATTTGATCCATACTGATGTTTCTGGACCGCTTAGTGTAAGCACTAGAAACAATCATCAGTATTTCATAACCTTTATCGACGACCTTAGTCGATATGGTTATATGTACTTAATGAAGTATAAATCTGAAGCTTTTAAGAAATTCTTAGAATTTCAAAAGGAGGTTGAGAACCAAACTGGTCACAAGATCAAAGTACTTCGATCTGATCGAGGAGGCGAGTATCTTAGTGATGAATTCCTTAATCATCTCAAAGATAATGGGATTGTCTCTCAGTGGACTCCTCCGGGAACTCCTCAGCTTAATGGAGTTTCTGAGAGAAGGAATCGAACCTTACTTGATATGGTTCGTTCCATGATGAGTTTCACTGACTTACCACCTTCTTTCTGGGGTTATGCCCTAGAAAGTGCAGCAAAGATTTTGAATCTAGTTCCCTCTAAGTCAGTCCCTAAAACGCCCTATGAAATGTGGCATGGTAAAATCCCTAGCTATTCTTACTTAAGAATTTGGGGTTGTCCTGCTTACGTGAAGAGGACAGTGGGAGATGAGTTAGAATCTCGTTCTAACTTATGCTACTTTGTAGGTTATCCTAAGGAATCCATAGGATACTACTTCTATGATCAATCTGAGCAAAAGGTGTTTGTTTCCAGAAATGCCACCTTTTCTTGAGGAACCGTTCCTTAAAGAAAAGAAAGGCAAGATCATAGAATTAGAAGAAGTACAAAGTGATCCCACACCACCCACTGAAGAAGCGTACCCTTCTGATCAACAACAACCAATCACGAATTTCGATACACATGAAAATCCTCCTCTAAGGCGTTCTGAACGCACTCCTAGACAGCCGGAGAGATGGTATGGATTCTTCCATGAAATCTCTCAAAAGGATAATGATCCTTTAACATATGAGGAGGCACTTTCAGATTCTGACTCTGAACAGTGGATAGAAGCCATGAAATCCAAAATGGACTCCATGAACTCCAACCAAGTTTGGACCTTGGTAGATTTGCCTGATGGGGTCAAACCCATAGGTTGCAAATGGATCTTTAAGAGAAAGCTTGGAGTTGATGGAAGCATTGCAGCCTACAAAGCAAGACTGGTTGCAAAAGGATTCACTCAAAGACCCGGCGTGGACTTTGATGAAACTTTTTCGCCAGTTGCAATGCAAAAGTCTATTCGGATCATGTTTGCCATTGCTGCGTATTATGACTACGAGATATGGCAAATGGATGTGAAAACTATCTTTCTCAATGGTGACATTGATAAAGACATTTATATGGAGCAACCCGTATGTTTCACATTCAGTGGGAGTGAGCAAAAGGTTTGCAAACTCCAAAGATCAATCTATGGATTAAAATAGGCTTCTAGGAATTGGAATATTCGATTTGATGAATCAGTCAAAGCGTTTGGCTTCATTCAAATTTCGAATGAATCATGTGTGTATAGAAAGGAATTGGAGACCTCAGTGCAATTCTTAGTACTTTATGTTGATGACATCCTTCTTATTGGGAATTCGAAGGATGACATGAAAGTGACTTAGTTATGGTTATCGAACCAATTCGAGATGAAAGATCTAGGTGATGCGTCCTATATCCTTGGAATTAAAATCTATAGGAATAGATCTAGAAGGTTAATAGGACTATCACAATCGATGTACATTGACAAAGTATTGAAGAGATTCAATACGGAGTCAGCAAAGGTTAAGAACCTTCCTATGAGTGTAGGAACATGTCTTTCAAAGAAGATGTGTCTTAAGACTAACCTTGAGAAGGAAAGAATGACTCATACACTATATGCATCAGCAATAGGTAGCATAATGTATGCAATGTTATGTGCTCGACTAGATATGGCTTATGCACTTAGTGTAACAAGTCGTTTCCAATCTGACCCTGGAGATGGTCACTGGGCTGCCGTGAAGAATACTCTTAAGTACTTGAAAAGTACTAAAGATTTATTCTTAGTTTATGGAGGTCAGAAAGATCTTACTGTCGAAGGATACTGCGTTGCAAGCTTTGCATCAGACTTAGATGATTTTAAGTCAATGTCAGGATACATTTTCTGCCTAAACGGCGGAGCAGTGAGTTGGAAGAGTTCCAAGCAAACTACCACTGCAGATTCGACCACTGAGGCCGAATACTTGGCTGCAAATGATGTAGCTAAGGAAGGTGTTTGGATTAGAAACTTCATTCAAGAGTTGAATGTTGTTCCTAGCATGAAAGACCCCACTACTGTGTATTGTCACAACACTGGGGCGGTTGCTCAAGCAAGAGAACCAAGATCTCACCAACGGACCAAGCACATCATGAGGAAGTATCACCTAATCCGTGATATTATCACAAGAGTAGATGTGCAAATTGAGAGGGTCACATCAGTAGAGAACATGGCAGGTCCACTTACTAAACCCCTTAGTCGAGAAGCTTTCCAAGGTCATCTTCAGAAGATGGGACTTAGAGTAGCTGTAGAATGGCTTTGACGGGCAAGTGGGAGATTGTTAGGAATAGTGCCCTAGAAAGCCGATTGTATATCCGCTTTGTGCTTTTCCTTATTGTAATCACAGACAATCTTTGAATGAAATAACTAATTGAGGCAACACTTCTTTATATGCTCTTGTTTGGTATGCGTTTACTTTATCTGTGCATGTATGAGAACTCCCGTAATCCTGAAGACTTTAGGACTCTACCATTTAGGTGAAATGGTTCATGAAACGAGCCCTATATCACATAAGTCATGATTAGTAAAATACTCCAAGCCGATGAGTCCTACCGACAGTGGGAGTGTCAACCTGACTCCTCTAAGGCTTGCTTGTGGGATCACGCCCTTAAGAAGGACCACCTTGTTTCATGGAGGTGCAAAGTGTATAGTTGATACGTGCGTGATACATGAGGGTGCTTACTTCAATAAGTAAGTTCACTGAGGTGTCCCGTGTGAGAACATTCCTAAATGGGAAAGGAAGTTTCTATTTTAGGAAATGGAAACTTCCAGATTAGGAAATATCTCAAGAGTCATTGATGTGATTAATTGATCCTTAGACTTGAGGTTCCTTGTCACTTTATGAGTTAACTCTGTAGTCTTAGGTATAAGCTTTAAAAGGTGTCGTCTTAGACAACTGATTCAAGGCTTATGCTGGGGCTGCACAAGTGACTCATGAAAGTGAATGAGAATCAAGAAAGGACCTACACTTGCATTTGCAAGGTGATCTCTTGTTGTGTAAGTCATTGATATGCCATATGGAGTCCTTGGCCAAGGCAGTAGATCAAGACATCAAGAAAAGGGTTTCTTGGATTGAGATCAAATGGATATGAAATGCACTTAGCTTTAAGACCGGATTATTAGGGTTCTGATTATTCCCTTACCCTAGATCTTGGTTGAGAGATAGTAAGTAGAAGGATTGTATCTCACATGAATCAATGACTTAAAGGTTCTGTCGAATCTGAACATTCCAATTCAGCTAGGGGTTAAACACCTGTTGCTAGACTATGGTCGTTTAATCTGTGGACCGATTAATTAATTAGTGAATTAATTAATTGGGATCACTGCTAATTGAATTGAGAACCAAGAGGGTCACACACAACAACTTGGTTACATGAGTTGAGGCTTTAAATTGATTAAACGAGTTAATCGGGCCGAGAGGGTTCCACACGTGTGAAACCACACGCGTGGGTCACGTGAGTGACACGTGTCATTATGACACGTGTCTCACGTGAATATATATATATTGTATATATATTAAATAATTAATTTGTTAATTATTTAATATACTTTGGTTTAATTTTGAATTAAAAAGAAAGTCTAATTTTGGAGAAAAATAATCTAATTAATTAATTAATTAGATAAAATAAGTTATTTATTTAAATAAATAAAGTATAAAATTATCCAGAAATAGTTTGGATATTTTTAGCTCTCTTGAAAGTTGATTTGAATTTGAATTCAAAGTCAAAGCCAAAATTACATGATGATCAAGTAATAGGAGAGAGGGACCAATAGCCCATAAGGACTAGGATTTTCGGTCCTCCCCTTCCTATATATAGGGCAGCTCGAGCTCCCCTTAGAGCTAATCGAGAATTCTTTTGGTTCATGTGTTGAACACCATCCTTTCTCCAAGATAAACAAAACCTTAGGTTAAGCCTAAACACTAACTAGAGAACTAGCATCCTTACTAGTTAGATTGTAGTCAAGTTGGTGGACTATCTCTAGAGAGCTTCAAGTTAGAAGTTTGAAGATTCGAGTTTTACCAAGGAGAGGGGATCAAGCCGCGAAAAGAGCGTTCTTGGGCGGCTTGAAACGCTTCAAGAAAGACAATTAAGAAAGTAAGTTTCTAATCCCTACGAATTTGGTTACACGATTGCGAGTCCTAGATCCTTTTATTGGAAAATTTTTAAATTTCCACTGCTTTCTGATTCGTGTTTTCCAACATGTTGTACTGATGGGCCCCCGCTATTTTGTACTTACGGATCCGGGCCCAAGCAGTGTCTCTCTTTTCGTCTAGTAGGTCTAATTCGAGCGCCCGGTTACTCTCATTAGCTGCAGGCTCGAAGTAAACGACGCGTGCGGACTCTTGAGCGATTTTCGAAGGTATCGTGGCCTCGGAACCTTAAACGAGAGAGTAAGGGGTCTCACCGGTTGTCGCTCGCGAGGTAGTACGATACGCCCACAGGGCTCCATGGAGGTCTTCAGCCCATTCATCCTTTTTACTCTCAAGCATCGTTTTTAGATACTGGAGTATGGTTCTGTTTGTGAATTCGGCTTGACCGTTGGCCTGAGGGTGGCCCATGGAAGTGAAGCGTTGCTCAATGCCCAGCTCAGAGCACCATTCTCAAGTGTCAGCAGTGATGAATTGAGAGCCATTGTCTGAAATTAGCACCCTCGGGGATGCCATATCTGAATATGATATTTTTCCAAATGAAGTCTCTTACTACTCTGAACGTTATTTTTGCGACAGCCTCGACCTCTGCCCACTTGGTAAAGTAGTCCCCCGCGAGCATCACGAACTTCTTTTGTCCAACCGCCATTGGTAGGGGTCCCACTATATCGATGCCCCACTGGTCAAAGGGCCAGGAAACGTCAATGGGGATCATTTGGGCTGCTGGCAATTGAGGGATGTTGGAGTGCAATAGACACTTAGGGTATTTCTTGGAGTGATTAATGGCATCCTACAATACCGAGGGCCAATAGAATCCGCTCCTTAATACCTTTTTAGCTACAATCCGACCGCCAGAATGATTCCCACAGCTTTCATTATGCACATGTTCGAGTGCCCCCTTAGCTTGCGAGGGTCTCAGGCATCTTAATGGCGGGCCTTGGAAAGACCGTTTGAAGAGCGTACCCTCATTGTCGAGTGAAAAGCGAGGGGCCTTACTCCTGATTTTCCTTGCTTCCATTTTATCGGTGGGACAAACTTCATCCCTCAGAAATCTGACGATGTCATCAAGCCAGCAAGGCTCGGACGGATCAATCATACTCACCTCTCCCGAGGGTTTCTTTTCTCTTATCAATGGTTCCTCCGTCCTGAGGAACGTGACTGTGCGCTCGCAGGAACCTTCCAGAGCGGATGCAAACTTTGAGAGGGCATCAGCACGCTCGTTTTCCACTCGTGGAACCTGCAGTAAATGGAACTCCTTGAATTTGGCAATGATTTTGTAGCACCCGAGCGCAAGGTACCACATTCCCTGTACCGAGACCCGACCCGAATATGAAATGGACAATCCATACCCGAGCTAAATCACGATGAACGGGGACATACACACTCGCTATGCTAGGCGGGAGCTAACTTTCGCTACCAAAGAAGCATTCCAACCGAAATAAAACCAGTGCGGAAGCAAAGTACATTCAAAAATAACAAGATAAGCAAAGAGTAACGGGTTCAACTAGCATAGATTCCTAATCCCAAAATTCAATAAAATCTTAAAACATCAATTACGGATTCTTTCTATTCCTATAAGCTTATCTCGAACTCATGATGGTAGTAATAATCAATACAAATCATACATTCTTCATAACTCCAACAATTCATGGTACACTATGCATATGAACAGACCCTGACTCGACCGAAAGACTTAACAGACTTGACTTCCCGCCTAGCACTCCAAACCTGCAAGAAAACTGAAAACAATCCGGGTTCAGTCTATATGAGACTGGTGGGTATAAAATGAAGCATAAGTATAGTATAAGACGATATTTAAACATTCACATGCAAGTTATAATCCCAAGTTTTCCCTAAGTGGGCGAGATAAAGAATCATCAAAAGGGATTATAACATTCATTTTCATTCTTTAGGTCTTTCGTGGCCCGGCGAGTGGACGTGCATTATCTCCAACCAACACCTTGTGTAATTCATTAAACATTCTTTCTTTCTTTCTTTTTATGCATTACTTTCTTTCGTGCACATTCATGATCATTTACACCTTCTTCCTCCGGTTGGTGGACGGGTTAGCAAGACCCGGCCACCTCCTTCATTGACCAAAAGGGGTTACATGACTCCCCAGATGGCACTCAGCGTCCATTCCTCGCTAACTCCTAACGAGGTCCGGTTACACCGTTCATTGGTTGGAGCTAGCATGAGGGATCACCGTCGGCCCATGCCTCCCCGGATAGCCACTCACACTAAGTCCCTGGGCCCCATTCTGTGCATTCATTCATTCTTTCTCACCAAAACATTTGGTAGGGTTCATAAAATAAAGGTTTTACGTTGCAAACATTTACCCTTGAAACAACTCTATATACATATATTAGTTTTGGCCGAAAGCTTTACACATTGAAGGTATATAGGGTCATTTAGCTAGATAGTAGAGAAACCCACCTGTACAACTCTTACCGAACAATACCAGAAGAAAAGGAGACTTGTGAGTGTCCTATGAACCCGACAAGTCTCCGCCCTGGAGAAACTATACAAGAAACAATATAACATGCTTGTGAGCCTCAAGATACCAAATGAACTATATATGACGCACGATAATGAAATGATCATGATATAAATGTATAAAAGATCATATTATGTAATGAACACGTTCATGTGCACTATTAATGTCTTAAAGACATACAAACATTCATTCCATTCTTTTCATGAAGCGTTTAAAGCCGTTCAAGTTCATAAACTTCACATTTAAATCAAACTGATCCAAGAATTTCAAATACCGATCATAACACATAGTATAACATGTTTACAATTAGGAAATAGGTAAATAGTCACATTCAAGTCATGTTCGGAAATTAAATAACACAAAATAGATAACAATTAAATTCTAAAATTTAAATAAATTAAACAATGATTAAATATATATAACATTAAACATGCATTAAATATATATTTATATATCCTACGCACAATATGCATGCATATATTAAAACAAACAAATTAAAATCGTAGCATGCATATACTAAAACAAACAATTAAAATCATAGCATGCATGCATGCAAGGATTGGGAATTAAAAGACAAAAATAAAACCAAGCCATGCATTTAAAACAATTTCGGCAGAAAAGGTAAGGGTCGCGGCCGTGACCCATTTTCTTCATGAAATGGTAGCGGCCGCTACCCCATAAATTCAGAATTTTCCCCCAAGAACAAGAATACGTGAGCAGCCTCAAAATCAGTCGCGGTCGCGACATGAAACACATGCAAATCAGGTCGCGGGCGCGACCCTGATCATACTAGCAAAATGACGAAGCAAAACAACATGAAAACAGAGCAGCAACAATTTAAATCTTCAACCAACATGATCAGGTAAGGTAAGGCAACAAATATGCAGCAAAACAACTCCAAATCAACATCTAAACATGCTCTCCAAGTGATCAAACGTGAGGAAGGGAAGAAGGTGATCCTTTCATGTCATTTCTTCAAATAACCATTAATGACAACTCATGAATGCTTCAACTACCACATAATACATCACCATAAATGCAAAGAAGGAGTCAAGACAACCATATTCATGCTTTGAATCAACCAAATTCATCAAGAAATGAAAGAGATCAACATATGTATCCATAACCTAACTATTTCATCCTCTCAGCCATAAACCCATGAAAGCATGCTCAAAATTGGGGATAAATGGATCAAAATGACTCATAATGAATGTATAATATAACCCTAAGCTTACCTTGTGGATTGGATGAAGTTTGGAGGAGATTTGAGCTTGAATCTCCAAGGTTGGCAAGAGCTATGGGATTTTCTGGAACAGGGGATTTTTGGCTGAATTTCTCCAAGTGATGAGAGTTGATTCGGTTAGGGGAGTAAGAGAAGGTAGGTGGTTGAGTTAGGATTCCAAGGGCTCACACCATGGTTAATTTGGTCAAGGTTTGAATGAGATATGGCTCTTTTGGTAAAAGGTGGCAGTTTTAGCTTCCGTTGCATGTTTCGGTTGAATTTCAGAGGTTCAAGTAACTTTGGAAAAATATAAGGCTAAGTTCATTAAACTCGAATTTTCGTTGCGAGTTCAGCTAAGTTGACGAAACTCGAATCCGAGTTTCCTAGCTCAAGATATCACATAAGGAACCAATGGTGCGCTAATTGCTCGTTAACCCCCGTTTTGGATTCCAAAATCAAAATAAATTCGAAACTCATGCAAACGAACCCGAAAACATGAAACAAACATATATTCATATTCATATCACGTATATCTCCGACATTAAATTTTCACGAAATTTCGATATCAAATCATATAAGAACGAAGCACGTTCATAGCACTCATAAGCCTTGCATTTAAAAATCCAAACATTTCTGAATAAATAACAAAAATTAAACTCATTTGTTTAAATATAAACCAAAGTGCACTAATTAAATAAAATTTAAAATCAAAGTGCACTAATTAATTTAATTCTAATATTAATAAACTTAAAATATAAATAATTAACATTTTAATAGTTAATATAAAATTAAATATACAAAACACTTATAAACAATTAATTCGCGTAATTTGGTAAACACATACGTCATACAAGAATACGAAAAAGTTGGGCCGTTATAGATTTCCTAACCTTCGCCAGATATTACACCATGGTGGTTTCTCGAGCCTCATAAGTATCGTCGATCTGACTTGCAATCAATTGAGAGTCAACATAAGCTTTGACCCGAGAGGCCCCATTCCGAAGGGCAATTCTGAGCCCTTGGATGAGAGCTTCATATTCAGCTTCGTTGTTGGTAACTTGAAACGCTAGTTTGATTACATAATCAACCTCGACTCCATGAGGGTCTTTGAGGGTCACCCCGGCTCCTCTCCCCTGAGAGGTCGAGGAACCATCAGTGTGCAAGACACACAGGCCTTTATCCAACGAGGGTGTGGGCTCCAGACCAAACCGCTCAACCAAAAGATCCGCCACTGCTTGAGCCTGTATAGTTGTTGTAGGCTCGAAACTGATGTCAAACTGGCTGAGTTCTATTGACCATTTTATTAACCTTCCTGAGACGTCCGATTTCGAGAGGATCTGCCTGAGCGGTTGATCTGTGAGCCTCAGCCTCCTGGAGGCATTGACGAGGGCAAAAGCAAATTTCTCTATTTCCATGTATCTCTTCTCTACCCCCTGCAAAGTTTTGCTTAAGTAATATACTAGCAGATGCTTACGCTCGCGAACTGCTACGAGGACCGCGCTTGTGGCTTCCACGAAAACGGATAGATAAATGAACAAGTTCTCTCTTGGGACCGATTTCGTCAAGGGTGCGCACCGAGGAGCTTATTGACTTCATCCTCAATAACTTGTCTCCTGAAACCATGGACATCTCTTTTCTTTTGCTTGACCGGTTTGAAAGTTGGGTCAACATTCAGCCTGTGGACTATGACGCTCGGATCTATTCCAGTCAGGTCAGACGCTTTCCATGCGAACACATCAAGGTTCTCTCTTAGAAAATCGATCATCATGATCTGGGATGGACCGTCGAGATTGGAGCCGATCTGGGTGGTCTTATCTGGATTTCCAGGCGCCAGTTCGATGGTCAGAAAATTTTCGGTGGGCTCAATCCGTACCTCTGGTCTTGGGGTTTGGAGCGCCCTTTTCTTACCTGTCAGCCTGTCACTGGCTTCCTTGGAGGGTTCATTGCCGTCTCTTTCCGAGGATGACCCTTCCACGGCCCCTGGGGGACCGTCACCCTCGCCATGGGTGGCGGTCGTCCCTATTTTCTTGTTTTTCTTCTTGTAAAGCTTGGCCCGTTTTCGCTCGGGGCCATCCCCATCCATCTTGGGGAAATCCACATATTTCTTGGTGGATCCCGCTCGGACTGCCTGCTTAGGCTTGTGAAGTGATAAAATATAGCATTCTCAAGCTTTTTTGATGTTGCACAGCACCTCTCCTGTTCCCTCGGGAGTAGGAAACTTAACTTTCTGGTGATAAGTGGAGATCACCGCTTTGAAGTCCACGAGGGCTGGACGTCCGATGATGATGTTGTATGGGAGATCTACCTCGACCACTGCATAAAGGACGCTCAACGTTTTTCAATGTGGGGCACGACCAAATGAGGTGGCCAAGCGAATTTGTCCGCGAGGGACGATCTCGGAACCCCCAAAGCCAACGAGGGCTGTTCTGAGGGGTTCGAGGGGAATGTTTGTTATATTCATCTTTTGAAACGTTGAGTAAGGGAGAACATTCACAGAGCTTCCACTATCAATTAAGACCCTCTTTACAACATGATTGTGAACATCTAAGCTAACCACCATGGGGCAGTCAGAGGTTTCACCGACCCCATGGGGTGTTACAATGTGCTCTAGGTCTTTTTCAGTGAACCCTACAATCTCGTTCTCCTTCGAGCGTGAGGATTCCTCCAAAGAATACACCGGTTTAGGCCGTGAGGACCTCTGATCATAGCTACGGACATGGTGACGACGAGAGGCATTGGAGTCTCCTCCCGAGGGTCCGCCAGCGATCATGTGGATGACGGTGAAAGGTTGGTTCTCCATTTCGGCAACTTTCTGTTTGCCACGATCGCTGTTCTCGGGGTGATTGTGGCAAGGGCTTCTTGAGCGTGAACGGCTTCTTCCTCTCGCCCTGGCACGCTCGGCGCAGTGTTCGTCATACCTTTCCAGCATCTTCACAAACTCCTTGAGGTGCCCCCCAGCAATAAGCCTCTGGATCTCGCTTACCAGTTAGCGGCACTTGTTGGTATCGTGCCCCTTTTGTTTGTAGAAGGTACAGTACTTCCCCGAGCACTTCTGAGCCTCGGTTTCCCTCATCTTAGGCGGTCTCTTGAACAGTTTTTTGTCCGCCATGGAATAGACCTCAGCAATAGGTCTGTTGAGGGGGATGTGCTCAAACCTTCGAGGGGGTGGAGAGTTTCTCCGAGTGGGTGCAGGGCTGCGGCAGCGGTTCCTATTGGATTCTCCCCTGTCCTCCAGGTCTTTATCAGTGCGAGAGGCATTGGCAAGTTTTTGTGCCCTCGCAATGTACATGTCTTCGAGAGTGAAGAAGGAGTCGGCTATTTCTCTGATTTCCATTAAGGAGCAAGGCTTTTTCTTCGCCACTTCCTCCGCAAACTCCTTGTTGACGTAGTTTTTCATGTTGATCGGCCCAAATAGCACATGTCTCAGGAAATCCATTAGGGCTTCTCCACCAGCAGGATCTCCTTGTTAAACCTCCCCAGAAAGGATCTGAAGGTCTCGTTTGGCCCTTGCACCAAGCTGTAGAGATCTGTGGCTGCGAGCGCTGGTGCCTTCAGAGAATTGAAATGATTTAGGAAGGCATCCGTTAAATCCTCATACCCTCGAATGGAGCGAGGAGACAGCTTTTTGTACCATTCTTGTGCCATTCCCACGAGGGAAGTGACAAAAACTTTGGTCCTGTAATGACTGGAATGCTCATAAAGGTGCATCATGTGCACAAAGTGATTCAGATGCTCGGCTGGATCAGTGGTTCCGTTGTACCGGTTGACGGACTTGGGGATCTTGCCCAATCCTGCACGAGCCATTAAAACTTCCTCCACGAGGGGTGAACCGCCTGTCAAAGGCCTGTGGTTCCCGCCCTCGTGGTCATGCTCCTCATAATCTTCCCCCCTCTAGCGGCGAGGGACCTGGTTCCGTGGGTTACGAGCGTCTCTGGCCTTGGACCTCTCGTCCCCAGCATGGGGGACTTGAGACCGCGCTCGAGAGAGCTGCTCCACCATTTGCTGCAGTCCTTCGAGTTGATTCTGGACTGCAGCCAACCGAGGGTCGTTTCCTTCCCTCCTACTTGATCTCCCGGAAGCCCTGGATTGGACCTCCTCTTCTACATCCACCCTCGTCTGAGGGGCTTTCTCCTTCTCTACGGGGCGTTGTTCTTGGTCAGCCCTCGGGGGAGCGTCTTTCCCCTATGCTGGTGGCGGTGGTGGTGGTTGAGCCCTCAATACATTATGGGCGACCGTTAGGGGATGAACTTGTAAACCTCCAATTAGAGGGGCTATCTGAGCGCCCATTCCCGAGGGGAAGTAGGGGGAAGTAAAATGCTTCCAGGCATTTTGGGCAGCCTATACTTCACACTAGGCGTAGAGCGCCTGGAGTTGCTGCGGCGTCATTTGTGCCATCTCCACTCCTTGAATTTCCTTGGGAATGGAAACTGGGAGTTGCAACGTGCCCACTTTCTAGGGTTGTACCATGGGCACCATGCCCGGCACCATTCCGGGCATCGCGTTAGGCTGCATGTACATATACCCCGGTGGGGGCATCGCCATGGGGTATG
The DNA here is from genome assembly GCA_037501455.1 of Lantana camara. Classification (NCBI taxonomy): domain Eukaryota; kingdom Viridiplantae; phylum Streptophyta; class Magnoliopsida; order Lamiales; family Verbenaceae; genus Lantana; species Lantana camara. The sequence goes on from CM074859.1 coordinate 47,451,908, forward strand.
CGACGGGGTTGGTGATGGTGGCGGCGAGCACGAGCGCTGCAGGTGGAGTAGCAGAACCTCCAGCCTCCATCCTAGTAACTGGGAGAGATCCCATCAAGGCTTCCTTGCCTTTGTTTCCTACATTGGCAGCAAGAAGAGTGTTCCCATCCACCGGGGTGTTTCCGGTTTGTGCGGCGGCGATGTTAACGATTCCGGCCCCGCCACCTAGGTTCCCCTCGTTCACGGGAGAAAGAACCCCTCTGCTGTCCAAGGCACCTGATCTCGTTGTTGTCACCATGATTCAGACTGTTGGTGTTATATCTCAACTAGCTTAAAGAGGAAGAATCAGATGAAGATGAAGAAGATGATGGTTTCCCAAAGGGCGCAAAAAATGATGGTGCAGGAATCTGGAAATCCTAAAATCACCAACAATTTAAGATTTGTTTGAGGAAGGGAAGACCATCACAGGCGTTAGAGCCTCAGGAACTGGGTTTCCAAAGATGTGTGGGTTCTTCCAACTAGGATAACACCAAAGATGATGAAATGTAATGAGCTTGGGAAAGACGAAGATCTAGAGGAAAAATGTCTAGTTCAATATGCAGCGTCTGTGTGTATTTTGTGCAGGAAGTATCACTTACAGAATGTAAGTTGAATTCTCCTATTTATATGTTGAGGGCAGGGGTGTTTTGGTAAAGTGACCATGTGGTCCCAAACCCAGTGTTGCCCTGGACACGTGGCGACGTGTGATGGTGTGAGAGTGACTTCCCTGAAAGTTTGTGGCGCGTCAGGTACGAGGTGGGCACTACCACTGTGTCAGAGGTGGTTACAGAGCGGCGACCGAGCGCGGAGGTACTCAACAAGGCTCCTCATGTATCTGGGTGTGCCCTCGAGAGGAACCCTTCATCAAGGGGGAAGTTAGCCTCTGGGAGATGGGTGTCCTCGATGATGGATCCGAGCGCTGGGAACGCTTGAGAGAGATTCCTCTGGCGGATGGGGACGAGCGTTGGACCACTCGAGCGGTGAGTGCATACGACCGCGAGCGCTCTCGCAGCGGGTCCCCCTGGTGCGGAAGGGATGCTCTGGGTGGAGAGCGTCCCGTGGGACCACAGTGCGAGCGTCAAATGGGATTGGTAAGCAGATCCCACGCTCGTGACTTGGATCGAGGCGCGCAAGTCTGGATCAGTGAGATAATAATGGAACGGGCTGGGTTTATTCCGCGAGCCCATCATCGCGAGCGTCCATATTCTGGAGCTTTCAGGTAGCTTAGACGAGCCGTTCAGATTGTGGCACGTGTTCGGTGTTGATCTGAGCGTTGGGTCCATCATTTATAAAAAATTACAATAGTAAAAGCAGTGAGTGTTTAAAAAAAGAAAAAAGTGAAGCAAAAAAATAATGAGTTAAAGACTTTAAAGGGAAAAGTTGATAATCACTTTTAACTTTTATAAACTTATTAATTTGCCTTGAATACTTTAAAATATCTTTGGGTATTATAATATGACTTAAGTATTATATTAATTAAAATTTATTATAAATTATTATAGTTTTGTACAAGATTACATATAATTTTATTTATAAATTTATAAAAATTACAAAAAAAAAAAGATTTAACCGATAATTGCAGATTTTTTCAGTAGTGAGATTTTTTGAGATTAGAAATTTTTATTGGAGGAGAAAAGTAAAAAATTGAGGGAGTAGAAAAAAATGCAATGAACATATAAACTTATATTTGTATGTAAAGGTTAATTTATCTATACTCTATTATTAAGCGCGAGACCCAATTGTGGTCTCTTGGTGTCCTCTTTTCTTATTTTTAAATTTTTCTTTTTTTTTCTTTGTTTATATTTATCCGTTTTCTTCTCTCACGTTCTTTTCTCTTTTTTTTTTCTCTATTTGTTTATTTTATCCCTTCAAAAATATACTTCTAACTTATCTTTTCTCTTATCTCATTTTAATTTTTTTTTTCTTTTATATATAATTTTTATCTTTTTTTAAAGATAATGTTGTTTGGTAATTGGTATATTATCTTTTCATGCTATTTATTTATTATAATTTAATAAATATATTAAAAATAATTATAAAATATATATTAATATAAAAATTATTTTTAATATATTTAAATAAAAATAAAATAATTTGCACACGCAACAATTACTAGTGTATATTAATGTTTTATTAAGGATATTAAAGTAAAAATAAAATAAATCTAAAAAACCGTATAAGTAGAAACAAAATACAAAAACATGTAAGCATGTTTCTAAATTTTAGCTTATTTCTACTTAAATTAAACAGTTGTTTTTAGATTTTGTAATCAGAATATATTATCAATTGCCTATCTCCAATTTTACAGCGATGATGGAGACTAAACCACATTAGGCAATTGCAAAACATATTGCTGGGACAAAAAGTAAAATATTATTGGTTTTGTACAATTAAAACGAGAAAGCAAAAAGTTACAGCTGCCGCATTTACCTATAATGCACGAACACATACACGGTACGAACACAGTGAAAAACTTTTTCTTCAAAAATTCATCACATACTATTTGTCCAATGTCCGCCCCAAGCGACTGACACGGGGTGCAACAAGACAAAAAGAAGTGCAATTTTTTTGAAGTGTCATAGGAGGATATATCCATCTTCTACAGAGGCATCAATCTTCTATACTTGAAAAACCACAAAAAAGTGGAAAAAATGATGGCTCCACAAACTCCAGTGATTATTAGGACCCATTTGAACGCACCTTTATCATTAAACATTGGTATTTCGAAATTCATGCCAAATATTCCAGCCACCACACCAAAAATCGCTACAACAAATGTTGCAGTAGTCAGCAACAGCTCAAACTGTATCAGCTGGTTACGAACATTATCCTGCACACAGATTGCAATATTCAAGAACATCACCAATATATTCTTCACATTTCAATTCATACAACAAACTCCAAGCACTTTTGAGGGGCATTCTTGGCCAATCACACTGATATAGATTGTCAATGGGGCAGATCTTAATCCGAACCCGATTTTTAGAGCGGTCTGGTCCATTAAGGACCTGAATCCCATTTTATATCATTTTTATTGAATTAATAATCTCAAATATAAGGAATATTAATCAAGATGTTTAAAAATAAAAAACGTTTCAACATATGCAACATTGTATTTAGTAATACACGATAACCCTACCATTATCGCATCAAGAATTTAGCCAAATTTACAATAACATATTCATTTTACAATTTTAAAGTATAATATTCTGATGTGGATAAGGAAACATAATACACATCAGAGTAAAACATTTCTGATGTATACAAGGAAACATAATACATCAGAATAAAATATTTCAGATGTATATAAGGAAACATAATACATAATCCTTCACATGTTATTTTTGTGTCCTTGTTCACTCTCATTTTTATTTGATTTTAAATTTTAAGTTATTATTATTCAGGTGAGGGGTTGGATTTCCTATTGGGCTATCGGATTTTATCAAATTCGGATACGGATCGGATCCTATAAGATCTCTGGCCGGATTTAGATTTCAAAAATCTGGCCCAAACACAACCTTTTGACAACTAACACAAAATACATCTTTCTCCAACAATGAAGAAGAAAAGGAATAAGAGAATCATACCAGTTGAATGTTGATGAAGTCTTCAGTATCATCAATATACTCCTTTAGCTGAAATTACACAAACTCGGACAATAAAATTATCACAGTTGACGGAATAATGAGACAAACTGAAAATTCTAGGTTACGGATAATACCGAAGTCAATTTATTGAGGGTGCTATCAATGACAACAAAATAGGCCTCCAACAACATTTCTAGCTCTTCTATATTTTCTGCAACGCTTTCCGAGCTCCTCATACTCTCGTGTCTGCTTCTTGCTATGCTCAAGCTTTTCTCCAGCCTTTTGTTTTCAGGAGGTGAAGAAACCGGAGAAACAGGAGCTGATACAGAAAATGCACCATCAGTTGATCGGTATCCCAACAGAGATTGTTCACCATAAAATGATGATTCCATGTGCTTCTTCTTCTCAGTGAGATACATTTCAGCCATGTCACCATCATCGTCCATTAGCTGTTCTATCTCATCTCTGACCTAGAAGAAAATAATAATAAAGCTTTATTGGAAGTGAATATCAGAGAGAAATGGTGTGGGGGCCAGATAAGATGGTCAAATCTTATGACTAATTGGGATAAACACTGTTAACCATCCAACTACTACCATTTTTGCACTGGGCCAACTACATTGGTTTTTTTTTTCCCTTCTTCTATTTTTTATTTTATCTCCTCAACCATATACATTGGTGCACGTTGATGCCTCGTGCCTATTTTTGGGGAAAATATATACTAAATCCCAAGTAAACAAAATAAACGTAGAATACGTGCAAAATTATGACGTGTTTATTAGGCAAAATTTCCAATGAAAAATAGGTTACAGGTGGTAATGTGGCAAAATCATGCAAGTTGAGGAGGGGAAGTGTAAAAACTATTCTTTTACTTGGTGAAGTGTGGAAAATGGGCGTCGTTTGCATGACAAGATGTTTGACCCTAATTAGTTACATACCTTCTGAACTCTCCGTGTTAATGCAACCAGTCTGCTTTTTAGTCTACGAACTCGTTCCAGATTCAATGTGCTGATCTTTGATGTGAGCTCATCCAACAGTGGATATGCCTCAATCTCTAATTCTGCAGCCTGAACATCAATTCAAACATTTTCCAACTACAAGTTTAATTAGTGGATGTATTTCGAAACAAACAATTGTTCAAAAATAATCACAGGAACCAATATGTTTTAAGTTGGAAGATATCTCAATATAGAAATCATCTAGCACCAGTACCACTTAGTGTCTTTGGCGTCTTTCTAGCACTCTCATTCCTCTCCCCTATTCTCTCTTACTTAAACAGTAGTATTTTTCTCCTCTCTTGCATATCTTTTGTTTTCTCTCACATCAATTTTATTGACTTTTTTCTACCCTCTACCCAGACCTGTCTCTCTTGGCCACGTTCTATCTTCTCTTTTTTGTTTCTCCTTTTTATAATGAATTTTATCATATATCAAATTGATGTTTATGAATTAGGGGAGGTTTACTTCACTTTTTAGAATGGTTATTTGGTTAGAAATGTAAACTAGTAAATATTAATTTAGTTAAATAACATAATGTTTACATCACCATTTAAAATAGTGTCTTATTTAACTTAAAATTGGGTTGTAGCTTACTTCATAGTTCACAAACCATTAGTTTTTGTTGAAATGTCCACACTACCCCTAACTTATTTTTGTTATTGATTCTAAATTATATACTTCAGTCATTAGAAACATATATATATATATATATATAGAAAGTGATTTGCTTGTAGTGAAAAGTTAACCGAATACCCAATAATAAATTTTACTTTTTCTTCTTTCCTTTTTTGGTACAATAACAAATTTTGTTTTTTATCTACATCCTACTAATTTATTGTTCTTTTTTTTTTATACTAATTTACTGTTCATGTATTTGCTCATGTGAGATTGCAACGATGTGAGAACGACGAATTATCAATGGGATCAAAAATAAATTAGAGATTTTTGAAAATAAATTTTCACAAAATATTTTTAAACCAAATTTTGTACTAGCACATATTTTTGTTTACTTGAGCAAATAAAAAATTATATTATCTAAATATATATAATTAATTATTTATCTTAATATAAATTTAATATTTATATATTAATAAAAAATAGTTAAAATATAAATTAAAAAATATGAGAAAAAAATAAAAAGAACATAGAAAAGGGAAATACAATTGAGATTAATAAATAAATAATAAAATAAATACAGACTAAATCCAAGAAACTATAAATGGGTATCTAGCTTAAGCTTAAAAATATCATTCTACACGAACAAATAGACAAAATAAGATTCCCTCCCAATGCTATTTCACGTAAATTAATAGATGAAATGGACAAAAGAGTAAAAGCATTAGACAAATATTTGGGTGGTTTAGCTAAAACCTGTAGATTTGATGGGCTACAATCAATGCCCACAAGAGGTCAGATGTACAGGCTGAACAGTTAAAGGCGGACTTGGAAACTGTAAAAGTAAATGACCTAAACTGGGGGTTTATATAACTTGAATGGAGTTAAACGGGCATGTAAACGCGCCCTTACAAGCTTGATTTACATGTAATTATATCTAAAAGTCGGCCCCACTTGTAGTTTCTTACGTTCCTGTGGAGATTAAAGTGCAAATAATATATATGTTTAAATGATCTAATTTTAGTAGTAATTAACTCTGTACCAAAAAAAAAAAAGTAGTAATTAACTTGCAGTTTTACTAGTAACTTGCACACGCGTCAACCAATCCTCGCTCCTAGTTTTGATAATCAAACCACTCGACACATAAATAACAACCACCAAAAGAACACAAGAAATCGATCTTAACAGCACACGTACCTGAGAATCCAAAAAAGTGCACGCAGCCTCCAAAGCAACTTCAAGAGCCCTAAACTCAAATGGCAAGTAATCAGGAGATGCATTTAACATATTGTCAAAATTTCTATTTCCCCTCCTCCATAATTCTGGGCCTTCTTCAGGCTGCCAAACTTCACCTCCAGCAGCTTGTAACCGCCTCTGAAGCTCCACAACATACTGAAGCACATAGCTATCAAGCGAGTTCAAGAGCAAAACCTCATCTGCAGTTATTATGCACCGAATCTGTTCAAGATTCACGACAATTGCCTTCTCTCTTCCAAGAATAGTGGATGGGTACACGAATAATGGATCTAACAATCTCAGATCGCGTGCAGGAAGATCACAACGCCTCATCATTGTGAACTTATCAACTTCAATCACTTGAGAATTCCCATTTACATCGACACGTATCCATGATCGAAGGCCTTGACCACGTTTTTTCAGGCCGGAAACATCTACACCATGGAACGGGAGGCGACCGGAGGGAGAAGGTCTTTGCGAAGAGTCTCTGAGATTTAGAGCTGATTGAGGTTTAGGTGGAAGCAGGCGTTCTTTGAGGTCTCCCATCAAGTTAAAGCAGTTTCAGGACTGAAAGAGAGAAGATTAAGCGAACGGTGAATGCAACTTACAACAAATGGAAAAAGAGGAAATTAAACATGCATTTCAGTGTTGTTCGCAAACTCTAAAAAAAAAAATTTTTTTCCAACTTTTAGCTCTAGTGAGGAAGAAATGGAGCATTTGTTTTGCTGTTTCTGCTTAAGATAAGCGGCACACTACAAGTAACCTTCAGTTGCTATTTTCAGCTTTTAAGTTCTTTTGGGAGTGTATGCAAACTCTGAAAAAAGAATGCTTGTGCACTTTTTGCTTTCATTAAGCGCTTAGGGAGTGTTTGGAAAATAATTTCCTGCTTATATTGAAAGAAATAAGCTAGAAGCATCTACACTACACACCACCTTCTAACTTCTCGATTATTTTCGTGAATAAGTAGAAGTTTGTGTAGTCTGAAAAAAGTGCTCAACGTTTTCCAGACAAACAATTAACTGCTTCTTTTTTAACTTTAGTTTTGTTTTTTTTTTCAAAACATTCACAACTTTCACTACTCTTCATAAAACTTCAGCTTCTACTACTCCAGATACAAATTTTTGTTCTAACACCACCTTTGTCGACAACTTAAAATTGTTTTCATAATTTCCATGTCCAAACACCCCGAACCTTTTCTACCGCAACTTCTGAAAACTTAACCTTTGCTTTAACATCTAAAACCAAAAACATAAGTTTTAGCAAACACCCATTTGGCAAACTGCTGCAGAATGAAATGTTAATCACCACAATCTCCGACAACATTCGGAATAATAGTAACTCCAACAACAGCCCACGAACAGAAATTTACAGAAATTACCATCCGGAGGGAACAAAAGCTAGGGTTTCTCCACTCCAGACATGAACTGCCTGTTAAACCAAATTGAACTCGAGTCACACATCATTCAGCTAAAATCCACAGAGCATAAACACCAATATATAGTATTTTGGCGTCGAATTTGGGGTTAACACTAGGGATTGGCGGTTACCTGAACCTTGAAGCAATCGCCGATGAGAGAGGCGGCTGCAAAGCGGCGTCAAAGTGAGAGAGCACGAAACCTAGAAACAATCGAATCAATGATGAGATACAGATTACGGGGAAGTCAAGATCCGTTGAAGTAATCTTACTGTTGACTGTAATTGTGAACCTGTGGTAAGGAGGGAATTTGGTCCCAAGCGACACCAAACTCCTTTTTTTTTAGGGATATAACCCTCAATATCTTTTCCCCTTTTTCTTCTCGTTCTTTCTCGTCTATTATCTGATGTGGTAAGTTTAAATCATAAATCAAATATAATTAGCTTGATTTGTAAAAGAAGAAATCTTTGGGGTCATTTTGCAAAATATAATAAATGTATAAGTTGTACACAAAAACCCTAATTCTCTTCATTTTCCTCTCTTCTCTCATTCTTCATCGGAGCCGCCGCAAAATTTAATAAGTTCCATTCACTTTATTTATAACTGTAACGCCCGAGCGTAAGGCGCCACATCCCCCGCACCAAGACCCGACCCGCATAGGAAATGGAAAATCCCTACACGCGTCAAATCACGGCGAACGAGGACACAACACACACGCTAAGCTAGGCAGGAGCTAACCCTTAAACCAAACAATATCCAACTAGAATTAAAAGCGAGAAACAAGAGTAATAGCGGAAGCAATAAACATAAGTATTCACATTGAGCATCCAAGCTCCAAAAATAGATCAACCTATACAATAAGTGGTAGTAATGCCCTCACGACTCAAAATAACATAATTCGCTCCATACAAATCCAAAATACAAAATAGGAGTGCAAATGAGTGTAAAGGAAATGCTAGACACAAATACAAGACCTAGACGACTCGAATTCCCGGCTAGCACCTCCAAACCTGCACGAAACAACTGAAAACAACCGGGTTCAATCTAAAAGAGACTGGTGGGTATAAAAGCGGGGCATAAATATAAATATTGCAGAATTGAAACATATACATGCAAGCCCTAATCCCATAGAAGTTTGATAAGAAATTTCCCAAGTGGGCAAAGCAAATAAAACATCAATGGGATTACGACTATCATATTCATTCATAATTAACATAGGGTTTAAGGCCCGGCGAGGGGGCGTGCATCATCTCCAACCTTCTCCTCGTGTAAACATATTCATAATTTCATAAGTTATCATGCATAACATATGTGCACATACATAATGATCATCTTCCTCCGGTGGTGGACGAGTTTGCAAGACTCGACCACCTCATACATAATGGCTAGTGAGGTACATGAATCCTCAAAAGCCCGACTAGCGTTTTCTCGTCAAAACTCCTGACGAGATCCGTTTCGACGTAAAATGGTTGGAACTAGTACACGGGTTCACCGTCGGCCCTTGCCTCCCCGGTTTACCACGATACACTAAGCTCCGGGGCCTGTGATCATAACATACATGCAATCTCGCCAAAACATAAGGTAGGTTTTCATAAGGAAGGGCTTAACAATCGAAAATCATAAGACTCTTTAAAAGACTCGATAATTATAAGTATAGCTTTTGGCTTAAAATGGTCACATAAGGGTTATATTGGGACAAGATAACTATTAGTAGAGAAACCCACCTCGAACCGACAAAAGAAGACACGAAAGCCTCAAGGACCGGCCTCGTCTCCAACGGGATCGAAATCTGTGCAAGAAAGTGACGTGAGACTCAAAATGACCAATTAAGACGCTCGGCAATGAAATGAACATGCTATGAATATGTAAAAGAGTATGTTATGTAATGAACATATCCAAGTGCACTATCAAGGAATTCAAATCATATAATCAAAACATATGTAAATATATATACACATGCATACATACACAACACGCTAGAAAACACAAGATGCAAGAAAACAGAAGGTGACACGCCCGTGTCACCAACACAAAGCAATCCGTGACACACCCGTGTCACGGTACAGACAGAACAAGAATCAGAGGGTGACACGCCCGTGTCACCACTACAAAGCAAACAGTGACACCCCCGTGTCACGGTACAGCGGAACCAAGCAAAACTGCACCCCCGTGTCACGCAAAAGAAGAAAGGCGTGACACGCCCGTGGCACGCACGCAACAGAGAAAAAAAACATGCAGAAACAGGGCATAACCAAAATACAACATCTCAACACATTCAATCAACAAAAGACAACCAAGATGCAATGAAACCACTTAAAAACAACTCCCAATCATGCTCTCAAAACCTTGAAACGTGAGATGTAGTGTGTGTGACCAAATCATACCAAAACTCCAAAACTCATTAATGGTGGCTCATAAATACCTCAACTAACAACTTATACATCACCATAAATGTAAAGAAGAGATCAAAGCAATCATTTTCATTCTTGGAATCATTCAAAGGGTTCAAGGATTGAAAGAGATCAACTAAAATGCACCAAACCTAACTATATACACATCTATGCCAAAACTCATGAAACCATGCTTAAATTTAGGGATCAATGAATGAAAATGACTCATATTGAATGTACATAACATATCCAAGCTTACCTTGTGGATTAATGGAGGTTTGAAAGGAGATTTGAGCTTGAATCTCAAGGTTTGGCTTGAGTGACGGGATTTCTGAAATGCAGAGGATGTTTGGCCAAATAACTCCAAGTGAAAAGGGTTATCTAGGTTTGAGGGGTTAAGGGCTGAGTAAAGGGTTGAGTTAGGGTTCCATAGGGTCTAACCATGGTTAATTTGGTCAACAAAAGAATAAGTTAAGGTCATTTTAGTGCAGCAAGGTCAGTTTAGGCGTCTGTTGTGTGTTTCGGTATAAATTCGGGAGTTCAAATGGCCTTGGAAAAATATAAGGCTAAGCTCATCAAACTCGAATCTTCGATACGAGTTCAACGAAGTTGACGAAACTCGAATCCAAGTTTCCTAGCTCAAGTTATCAAATAAGGAACCAATGGTGCGTAATTGCTCGTTAGCCCCCCGTTTTGGATTCCGAAACAAAATAAATTCAAAAACTAAATCAAACAAACCCGAAAACATAAAACAAGCATATAAACATATTCATAACACATATAAGTCCAACATCTTAAATTCGCACGAAATTCCGAAATCATTTCACGTAGAAACGACAAGCAGATAATTCTTTCAAGCCCAAATAGTTCAAAGAAAATTCATATAAATTCAAATTCAAATATTTCAAATAATTAAATATTTCTCTAATTAATATAATATAAGATAAGGAAATGGAATAGCGTAATTAAAATAAATTAAACGCGCACGTAATTATCACATAATTCATACCTGAACGATTTGGAAAAAATCGGGGCGTCACAACCTCTCCCCCTTAAAAAGAATCCGTCCTCGGATTCATTGATTGCTCGGAAACAACTCAGGATGAAACTTCTTCATCTTATCCTCCGTTTCCCACGTGGCCTCTTCCGTCTTGTCACTCCTCCATAAAACCTTAACCAGTGGGATTCGCCGGTTTCTTAATTCTTGAAACTTTCGATCCAAAATCTTAACCGGTTTCTGAACGAAGGTGAGATTAGGCTCAATTTCTACCTCTTCCTCGGGTAGGATCTCGGTTTCATCCGGATAATATTTGCGAAGTTGGGAGACATGAAATACGTTGTGGATTCCCGTCAAACTCGGAGGTAGATTCAACCGATAAGCCGTATCTCCAATTTTCTCAAGAATCTCATACGGACCCAGATAGCGAGGATTTAATTTACCTCCTTTTCCAATCCTCGTAAATCCCTTTCGTGGTGAAGCTTTCAGAAATACCCTATCACCAACCTCAAACTTAAGATCCTTTCTTCGTCGATCCGCATAACTCTTCTGTCTATCTTGGGCGGCTTTCATTCTTTGCTGAATTATCTGAACCTTGTCAATCGCCGCCTGCACGGCTTTAGAAGGCTTCTCTTTCTTTTCCCCTCGTTTTACTCCCTCTTGTTTTGTCCAATTCAATTCCTCAAGGTCGAAGAATAAGGGAGATCTACACTTTCGTCCGTAAAGGGCTTCATAAGGTGCCATTTCTATCGAAGCTTGAAAACTGTTATTATAGGCAAACTCAATTAAAGGCAGCTGCTCGTTCCATGAACTCAAAAAGTCCAATGCACACGCTCTCAACATATCCTCCAAATACTTGATTAATCTTTCCGACTGGCCATCTGTCTGAGGATGGAAAGCTGTGCTGAATTGAAGCCTTGTTCCCAGGTTCCTTTGCAATTCTTGCCAAAACCTAGAAGTAAACCTCGGATCTCGATCTGACATAATACTGACCGGCACACCATGAAGTCGAACAATCTCATCAACATACTTCTTTGCCAACTTAGGTACCTTATCCGACATCCGAACAGCCAGAAAATGTGCCGATTTCGTTAATCTATCCACAATTACCCAAATCCCATCAAGACCACCCCTCACTCTAGGAAGGCCTGAAACGAAATCCATCGCCACCTGTTGCCACTTCCATTCTGGAATAGGTAACGGTTGAAGCAGCCCTGATGGCTTCTGATGCTCGGCTTTCACGGTTTGACAAGTCAAACAATGCCTCACGAAATTTATTACATCCCTTTTAAGCCCATTCCACCAATAAAATTGCTTCAAATCCTTATACATTTTATTACCTCCGGGATGTATCGAATACCCTGAACGGTGAGCTTCTTCCAAAATAATCCTCTTCAATTCATCTGGAACCACAATCCTGTTCTTAAATCTTAGAAGTCCCGTGTCATCGAATCCAAACGGACACTCGGGATCCACCCTAGCTTTCTCAGCTACTTTCTGAACCTCGGGATCCTTTCTCTGAGCCTCAAATAACCTCTGCTGCAGATCTGGTTGTACTGAAATATTCCGAATACTGGCTCTTAGCTTGAAAGACTCAGATTCTTCTCCAACTTCTACTTTCACATTAGACACACTCGCCTTCCTGCTAAGTGCATCTGCGACCACATTAGCTTTTCCAGGATGGTATCGGATCGTACACTCATAATCCGCTAAAGTCTCCATCCAACGCCTTTGTCTCTTGTTTAGCTCCTTCTGAGAAAACAAATATTGAAGACTCTTGTGGTCAGAAAAGATCTCGAAAGGAATTCCATATAAGTAGTGTCTCCACTTCCCCAAAGCAAAGATCACTGCTTCTAACTCGAGATCGTGAGTGGGATAATTCTGTTCATGATCCTTTAACTTCCTCGAAGCATAGGCTATCACCCTACCATTCTGCATCAAAACACATCCCAACCCTTCTTTCGAGGCGTCCGTATAAACCATGTATCCTTCAGTGCCTTCAGGAAGTGCTAGTACCGGTGCAGTGGTCCACTTCTCCTTCAAGAGTTGAAAATTCGCCTCACATGCCTCGTCTCACTCAAACTTAACTTCCTTCTTCGTCAACCGCGTTAAAGGAGCTGCAATCTTAGAGAAATCCTTGACAAATCTTCGATAGTATCCAGCCAAACCCAAGAAACTCCTGATCTCGGAAGCATTCTTCGGACTCTGCCACTGAATAACCGTCTCTATCTTTGAAAGATCAACTTCCAAGCCCTTACTCGAGACAATATGACCTAGAAAAGCAACCCGGTCGATCCAGAACTCACACTTACTAAACTTCGCATACAACCGGTACTCTCTCAATGTCTCCAATACCAATCTGAGATGCCTTGCATGATCCTCCGGATTCCTCGAATAGACCAGAATATCATCGATAAAGATTACTACGAATTTGTTCAAATAAGGCCGAAAAGTCCGATGCATCATATCCATGAATGTTGCGGGAGCATTAGTTAAACCGAAAGGCAACACAGTGAATTCATAATGTCCATACCGGGTATTGAATCCTGTCTTAGGTATGTCCTCTTCCCGGATTTTCAACTGATAATAGCCTTGCCTGAGATCCAATTTCGAATAAACCCCCGAACCTTGCAACATGTCAAATAAATCCTCAATGTGGGGTAATGGATATTTATTCTTGATAGTCCTTCGATTAAGCTCCCGGTAATCTATACACATTCTTAACGATCCATCTTTCTTTTTAACAAAGAGAACCGGAGCACCCCACGGAGATGAACTCGGCCGAATATATCCAATCTTAAGTAATTCCTCTAGCTGAATTTTCAATTCCTTCAACTCCGCCGGAGCCATTCTGTATGGAGTTTTAGAATACGGTTCTGATCCCGGATATAAATCTATAACGAACTCAATCTCACGATCCGGTGGCAATGAACCCAAATTCTCCGAAAACACATCGCGAAAATCCTTAACCACTGCGGTTTCCTCAAATTTAATTTGATCCTTCGGCTTATTGAGAAGATAAGCAACGAATCTCATAGCCCCTTCTCTCATTACCTTACGAGCGTCCATAAAAGATAAGAGGGGCATATTCTTCACTCCCACTTCACCAATCACCTCTTTCCCCAACTTAATCTTCTTCTTAAAGCAATCAACCTCGGCCCGATGCCGGTATAACCAGTCCATCCCAAAGATTACCCCATATCTCTTCATAGACATTACAATGAAATCCGCTGGATAATCTTTCCCTTCTATCAAAACCGAACAACCCCGAACCACTTGATCCGTCTGCAAATTTCCTCCAAGAGGAGAACTTACAAAATAACAAGAATTGGCACATAAAACAGGTAGACACAGAGAAGCACATAGATCACGAGATAAGAAAGAATGGGTAGCACCCGGATCAAATAATGCATGGATGCTCGTGTTATGAATGCAAACGGTACCTTCCACCACGGCGTTGGGATCAACTTCTGCATTTTGTTCCTCACCCTCGAGGGCATAAGCACAAGCTCGAATCATACGCTTTGGAGCCCCGTTCTGAAATCCAGGGTTCTTGTCAGGACACGTATTCGCCATGTGATCCGCTTTTCCACAAATGATACATAAGCCCAATCTTTTCCAATAATTGTAGAAGTTGTGGGTAGGACCTCCGCAATACGTACATGGCGCCTTAGACAGTCGATCCTCACTCAAAGTCTGCTGAGTTTTAGGAGCTATCACTCGAGGCTGAGCATTCTGAGAAACTTGCCCTCCAAACTTAGGTTTCTTGAGAAGACCTTGTGTAGGTGGAGCGGCTTGTACCATAGGCCTCTTTCCATACCCCGATCCTCGTCCCATAGGAGCCTTAAAAATTGGATCTTTCTTCTTGAATTCCTCTTCTTGTTCCAAAGCTCTCTGTACCATATCAGCAAAAGATAGGTAATTATGTCCAGCTTGGCCGTGCCTTAGATCCTGTCTAAGTCCGGCAATAAACTTCTTCGCCTTTCTCTTTTCATCTCTCGTGATATGAGGTGCATACTTTCCAAGTCGATTGAAAATAGCGATGTACTGAGCCACCGAACGGCTACCCTGCTTCAAGTTCATGAATTCTTGCTCTTTTCTCTCTCTTACCACCTCGGGCACAAAACACTCTCGAAACTCTCTTTTGAAGACTTCCCAAGTAATCTCCTCTTCATCAACCTCTAACTTCTCCCTCGACCTTTCCCACCAATCATAAGCTTCGCCATCCAACTGAAATACGGCGAACTGAACTTTCTCTTGGGTGGTAAATTGTCGAACCCCAAATATCCTCTCTATCCTCTTCAGCCATCCCTCCGATATCTCATCATCAATTGAGCCGGAAAACCGTGGAGGGTTGTAACTTAGAAATATCCCATGAGGATCTCTATGATTGCTGTTATTTAATGGAGCCGGTTGCTCAACGGGTTGTGGTGGGGGAGCTTGAGCCCGTCGATGTTCCACATAATTAAAGACCGCTTCCATAAAGTTTCCCATGTCCATCGGAGGCGGTTGCTGTTGTCCTTGTGGTGTAGGGGAACGATCACGGTGTCTACGTTGCCCCGGTGATCTCTCACGATGTCTTCGTGGAGGCATCCTGTTCAGAAAACACTGAAGTGCATGCTATCTTTAGTTAATGCATGAAAATGCAATTAGTTCAGTCAAGATCAAAGTATAGAGCACATAAGCACGTATAGAATGCATAAGAGATGCATATGCAATCACATTGTCAATTAGTCCTAAAGCCGAACGACCTTGACTGACTCACACGACACTAGAGCCCGGGTTTTGCAACCCTTGGCTCTGATACCACTTAAAGGATGTAACGCCCGAGCGTAAGGCGCCACATCCCCCGCACCGAGACCCGACCCGCATAGGAAATGGAAAATCCCTACACGCGTCAAATCACGGCGAACGAGGACACAACACACACGCTAAGCTAGGCGGGAGCTAACCCTTAAACCAAACAATATCCAACTAGAATTAAAACCGAGAAACAAGAGTAATAGCGGAAGCAATAAACATAAGTATTCACATTGAGCATCCAAGCTCCAAAAATAGATCAACCTATACAATAAGTGGTAGTAATGCCCTCACGGCTCAAAATAACATAATTCGCTCCATACAAATCCAAAATACAAAATAGGAGTGCAAATGAGTGTAAAGGAAATGCTAGACACAAATACAAGACCTAGACGACTCGAATTCCCGCCTAGCACCTCCAAACCTGCACGAAACAACTGAAAATAACCGGGTTCAGTCTAAAAGAGACTGGTGGGTATAAAAGCGGGGCATAAATATAAATATTGCAGAATTGAAACATATACATGCAAGCCCTAATCCCATAGAAGTTTGATAAGAAATTTCCCAAGTGGGCAAAGCAAATAAAACATCAATGGGATTACGACTATCATATTCATTCATAATTAACATAGGGTTTAAGGCCCGGCGAGGGGGCATGCATCATCTCCAACCTTCTCCTCGTGTAAACATATTCATAATTTCATAAGTTATCATGCATAAGATATGTGCACATACATAATGATCATAATCATTCATATACACCTTCTTCCTCCGGTGGTGGACGAGTTTGCAAGACTCGACCACCTCATACATAATGGCTAGTGAGGTACATAAATCCTCAAAAGCCCGACTAGCGTTTTCTCGTCAAAACTCCTGACGAGATCCGTTTCGACGTAAAAGGGTTGGAACTAGTGCACGGGTTCACCGTCGGCCCTTGCCTCCCCGGTTTACCACGATACATTAAGCTCCGGGGCCCGTGATCATAACATACATGCAATCTCGCCAAAATATAAGGTACGTTTTCATAAGGAAGGGCTTAACAATCGAAAATCATAAGACTCTTTAAAAGACTCGATAATTATAAGTATAGCTTTTGGCTTAAAATGGTCACATAAGGGTTATATTGGGACAAGATAACTATTAGTAGAGAAACCCACCTCGAACCGACAAAAGAAGACACGAAAGCCTCAAGGACCGGCCTCGTCTCCAACGGGATCGAAATCTGTGCAAGAAAGTGACGTGAGACTCAAAATGACCAATTAAGACGCTCGGCAATGAAATGAACATGCTATGAATATGTAAAAGAGTATGTTATGTAATGAACATATCCAAGTGCACTATCAAGGAATTCAAATCATATAATCAAAACATATGTAAATATATATACACATGCATACATACACAACACGCTAGAAAACACAAGATGCAAGAAAACAGAAGGTGACACGCCCGTGTCACCAACACAAAGCAATCCGTGACACACCCGTGTCACGGTACAGACAGAACAAGAAATCAGAGGGTGACACGCCCGTGTCACCACTACAAGGCAAACCGTGACACCCCCGTGTCACGGTACAGCGGAACCAAGCAAAACTGCACCCCCGTGTCACGCAAAAGAAGAAAGGCGTGACACGCCCGTGGCACGCACGCAGCAGAGAAAAAAAACATGCAGAAACAGGGCATAACCAAAATACAACATCTCAACACATTCAATCAACAAAAGACAACCAAGATGCAATGAAACCACTTAAAAACAACTCCCAATCATGCTCTCAAAACCTTGAAACGTGAGATGTAGTGTGTGTGACCAAATCATACCAAAACTCCAAAACTCATTAATGGTGGCTCATAAATACCTCAACTAACAACTTATACATCACCATAAATGTAAAGAAGAGATCAAAGCAGTCATTTTCATGCTTGGAATCATTCAAAAGGTTCAAGGATTGAAAGAGATCAACTAAAATGCACCAAACCTAACTATATACACATCTATGCCAAAACTCATGAAACCATGCTTAAATTTAGGGATGAATGAATGAAAATGACTCATATTGAATGTACATAACATATCCAAGCTTACCTTGTGGATTAATGGAGGTTTGGAAGGAGATTTGAGCTTGAATCTCAAGGTTAGTGCAGTAAGGTCAGTTTAGGCGTCTGTTGTGTGTTTCGGTATAAATTCGGGAGTTCAAATGGCCTTGGAAAAATATAAGGCTAAGCTCATCAAACTCGAATCTTCAATATGAGTTCAACGAAGTTGACGAAACTCGAATCCGAGTTTCCTAGCTCAAGTTAGCAAATAAGGAACCAATGGTGCGCTAATTGCTCGTTAGCCCCCCGTTTTGGATTCCGAAACAAAATAAATTCCAAAACTAAATCAAACAAACCCGAAAACATAAAACAAGCATATAACCATATTCATAACACATATAAGTCCAACATCTTAAATTCGCACGAAATTCCGAAATCATTTCACGTAGAAACGGCAAACAGATAATTCGTTCAAGCCCAAATAGTTCAAAGAAAATTCATATAAATTCAAATTCAAATATTTCAAATAATTAAATATTTCTCTAATTAATATAATATAAGATAAGGAAATGGAATAACGTAATTAAAATAAATTAAACGCGCACGTAATTATCACATAATTCATACCTGAACGATTTGGAAAAAATCGGGGCGTCACAACAACTCCATAGCCATGATCCAACAACAAACGAAACCCTAATTTTTCTTTCTTCTTCATACTTCTCGCCGCCGCCCTCTAACTTATTCCACCAGATCTCCTCTCCGGCTGCCAGTGTGTCTTATCTCTAGATAGTAACATGCTGCTTCGTAATTTTTGCACACAATTCCACATAAATTTTGATCAAAAATTACGAAGCGCATGTTACTTTCTAGAGCAATGACAAAATTCTGGTCTCTCGTCGCCGCCGCTGCTGCTTTGAAAAACGTTTGGAATAGTCTGCAAAACTTTAAATAATAATGCTGGTATTGATGGTTTTGTGTTTGTATTGACGAAAAGTGTTTATTTAGCCGAGTTTGAACCAATCTGCAAATGCCTCCCTTGTGGCCATTCAGAAAACGTAGTGCCTCGCCTGTGGCCAATCTGCAAACATTATGGAGAAATCGAAAACCTGGTCCAAGATCTAGAAATCGAAACCCTGCTAGAATCGAGTTCTAGATTCATGCAATCTAGTACTCGATCCTTATGAGTCTAGTACTAGATTATAATAATCTAGTACTAGATCAGTACTTGAAACGAATTTCACTTATTTTTTTCAACCTATTATTTGTTGGGGTAAGTAATATGTGTAATGTAGCAGTGTTATTTCTTGTTTACCTTTTAAAATCCTTATTTCATTCCAGTAATGAATAATATAGTACTAGATCAGTTACTTGTAAGGAATAATCTAGTACTAGATTCTGAATCTAGTACTAGATCAATCACTTGAAACGAATTTCCTTTATTTTTTGAACTCATTATTCGTTGGCGTACGTAATTTGTGTAATCTAGCAGTGATATTAATTGTTTTACCTTTTAAAATCCATATTTTAAGTCATTAACGAATAATCTAGTACTAGATCAGCCACTTGTAGCAGATAATCTAGTACTAGATTAGATTAATCTAGTACTAGATTAGTCTTTTGTAAAGAATAATCTAGTACTAGATTAATCAGTTGAAAAGAATTTCCCATATTTTTTTGAACCTAGTACTAGATTCATGAATGCAGAGATTCATTATCCATCTCTTTAATAACAGTAAGGTGACTTATTGAGATTCAAGAAGCCCAATACTTAAATGCCGAATCCAAGCTCTAAACCGGTCAATTATTTTCGTCGTCTGCACCTCTTTAATCAGTCGGATTTTATTAAAATATGGTTGGGCCAGAAAAGGAGTAGAGCTTGAAGATGAAATATCGAGGATTGAAATAGATTAATGATCTTATTGAGCTTCATGAACCACAATCCTCGACATCCATCCAAGCTCCAGTCCGAAACTGACTTTTTTTTGCGTTCGTCTGCCTCTCTTGAACAAGAAGAAGAAAGAAAGATAAAAGAAAAAACGAAGGAGAGAGAAAGCAGCGAAGGTTTTCTTTTGCTTTTGCTTGAAAGTGTGAGGATGAGCTTGGTCATTGGACAATTTACAGAAAAAAAATTAGTGCTACATGCATCCAATTAGCCAGAATAGGCGTGGAGCTTGAAGATGAAATATCCAGGATTGGGGTTCAAAAATAAGGTGACTTATTGAGCTTTATGAACCCCAATCTTAGATATCTATCTCCAAGCTCCACTCCAACACTGGGGTCACCTTCACGTTCGTCTGCCTCTCTTGAAGAAGAAGGAGAACAGAAAGAAAGAAGGAGAAAGCGACTAGGGTTACTGCAATACTTGTTGTTGAATTGAAGCATTTATAAGAAAAAATTACGTCTAGTTTGTTTCCTAAATGCATTAAATTCAGTTGGTTGGCAGATGCATTATATTCAATTCGGTGGCAGATGTAATTCTCATAATTCAAATGTAACATACATAGGTAAATCGATCGCATTCAAATATTTATTATTATAATTACTAAACCCTAAACCCTAAACCATAAACCCGAAACCATAAAACCGAAACCATAAGGTGCCACTGAATTAGTTAAAAAGATGATTGCACCCTCTCCGTAGTTTGACCGATCAATATTGAAGAGGTGAAACAACGAAGGGGTGCAACGATATGTTTCTACTTTCCTTCATAATACCTAATCACCTGTATTTATATCTTGCCTTCTTCTCAATCTCTCCCATATTTCATAAATGTAACGCCCCAGTTTTCCACTCGTTCAGGTACGTGCGCCACTCGTTTGAGTTTTGAGATTTAGGATTTGTTTTAATTCTTTTTCGTTATTTAATTGTGCTGTTCAATTTATTTAATGTGAATTCTTGTGATTATATGATTTCTAATTTCTGCTTTCGTGAATTTTGTTACGTGAATTATATGTCTAATTCTTTCTAATTGGAAATTATATGTGTAATTGGTTCTAATTGCAACATTTTAAATCTTGTGGACCTAATTGACTAATTGATAAGGATCTAATTGTAACTTTCTTAAATTGTATACTTGATTGCATTCATTTAGTTTCACAAGGATTTGGTTGAAATTCTTCCCCTTTCCTCCCCTCTTTTTACGATCAGCACACACACACAAAACACACTTGCACATTTCTTCATTCCTTCTTGCAAGAACAAGCCAAACCCTCTTCTTCATTTTCCTCTTCCAACCAAGCCATTCAAGGGGAGAAAGAGCTAAGGAATTCTTCCATTTTCTTCAAGGAAACCGCCACAAGACTTCATCTCTTTCTTTCCCCTTCCTCTCCTCCATCTTCAAGGTAAGTTCATACATAATTTCTTTGAGGAATCATGAGCTATTGTTAGGGTTTTAGTTCTTAAGAAATTCTATGACTCGGTATGCAATATGTATGATGATTTTGAGTTGGATTCTTGTGCATATAACTTTGTTTCATCGAGGTATAAATATATTAAATCATAATTCCATACTAAAGGTTTCATGAATGATTTTGAAGAATCAAAGCATGTTTCATGGATTAAATGTTCCTTAATTGATATATATGATCATATACATGTTATATGTTAGTTTGGAGTTGATTTCTAGCATTGGTTTGGTGTGAAAGTGGATTGGGAGCCAAAATTCGAGCTTGCCCTGTTTTTCCTGAAGCTTTTGCTACTGCTGGAGTGGTGGTCGTGCCAGTGACCATTTCGAGACCATTTTTGGTCGCGGCCGCGACCAACAACTCGAAAACTGGTCATTTTTCAGTCGCGGCCTTGATTGATTCTCAATGCAATTTTGTCAAGGCCGCGACTCCCTCGTCCGAACTTTGTTTGACCTGATTTTTGAACCCACGGAAACCTCTTGAAGTCTAGAATATTCTCCAATTTGAATTACTTAATTATATTTTTTAGTTTGTGAGATATGATCAATTCTTTTTGGTGTCGCCACTTTACCTGAAAACTGCTTTCACCCAACTTTGGGCGTAC
The DNA here is from genome assembly GCA_037501455.1 of Lantana camara. Classification (NCBI taxonomy): domain Eukaryota; kingdom Viridiplantae; phylum Streptophyta; class Magnoliopsida; order Lamiales; family Verbenaceae; genus Lantana; species Lantana camara. The sequence continues at coordinate 47,474,008 of CM074859.1, forward strand.
GCCATTTTCACCTCGCTTTGAACCAGAAAACGAGCCATATATCACCGGAAAGGTCTTTGAGTCTAGTTTCATACCCAATGAGAAAAACTCAATTCCAACTTCTATAACTCAAGATATTCCAGTTTTCCTACAGCGTGTATGTTTCCAAATATTGTCGTGTTTTGCCCAACTTCACCAAAACCTCTCTTCTTGCTTTCCTTTCACTCTCTTGGCTCCCATATGTGAATTACATGATATATAGGCTTGATTAATTGATAATATATGATATATTTTTCTAAATTTATGAATTTTATATTATGAATTCATTGTGAAAACTTGAAAAGAAAGTGTAAACGGTTAAGTGCTACAATGTGACTCTCTTTGCAACAAATGCTTTGTTAAAATGTGTTATGAATATGTTGTATTATGTAATACCTTTTGCTATGAAAATCTAATATGGATATGATTTATACGTACATGAATTGCATTTCTTATTTACATGAACATAGAATGAATTGAACATTGAACGAATAAACGATAATGAATGAAAGAATGATAATGAATGAGCATAATTTATTCATGCATGGAGTAATTGAATCATTTATATATCTAAGTGGCTTTATTTGTGCATATGAACATCCGCATGAGATATTGTTAACTCTTACGCATGTCATACCACGCCAATGCATCGCCGTGTGTCATATGTGGTTCATTTAGAGTCTTGAGTCTCACAAATGCACCGTGTTGTCTTTTGTACAGTTTTCTCCAGGACGGAGACGTATCGGGTTCATAGGACACTTTCAAGTCTTCTTGTCTTCTTGGTTTTGTTTGGTAAGAGGCGTACAGGTGGGTTTCTCTACTATTTAGTTAAATGACCCTATATACTTCCAACGTGTAAAGATTTCAGCCAAAATTTATTATATGTATATAGAGTCATTTCAAGAGTAAATGATTGCAACGTAAAGCCTTTATTTTATGAACCCTACCCAATGTTTTGGTGAGAATGAATGAATGAATGCACATAATGGGGCCCAGGGACTTAGGGTGAGTGGCTATCCGGGGAGGCATGGGCCGACGATGATCCCTCACACTAGTTCCAACCAATGTACGGTGTAACCGGACCTCGTTAGGAGTTAGCGAGGAATGGAAGCTGAGCGCCATCTGGGGAGTCATTTAACCCCTTTTGGTCAATGAAGGAGGTGGTCGGGTCTTACTAACCCGTCCACCAACCGGAGGAAGAAGGTGTAAGTGATCATGATTGTGCACAAAGAAAGAAATTAATGCATGAAAAGAAAGAAAGAAAGAATGTTTAAAGAATTACACAAGGTGTTGGTTGGAGATAATGCAGGCCCACTCGTCGGGCCAAGAAAGACCTAATGGAAATTGGTTGTTATAATCCCCTTTGATGATTTATTTAAAGGATCTAGATCTAGTGCTAGATCTTCATATCTGGAGCCCTTAAATATACTGCTAGATCATGTAAACCGAGTGCTAGATCCTGCGTGCAGTCCTTTAAATCTAGTGCTAGAGCCTTTCAATCTAGTGATAGAACCTTTAAATCATGTGAATGAGGATGACGACGAAAAGATGCATCTTTGTTAGTATGAAAATGGAGTGCTAGATCCTACGTGAAACCCTGGATCTAGTGCTAGATCCTTTATACAAAAATTTATTTAAAGGATCTAGATCTAGTGCTAGATCTTCATATCTGGAGCCCTTAAATATATAGCTAGATCATGTAAACCGAGTGCTAGATCCTGCGTGCAGTCCTTTAAATCTAGTGCTAGAGCCTCTGAATCTAGTAATAGATCACTTAAATCGAGTGCTAGATCCTGCGTGCACTCCTTTATCTAGTGATAAATCCTTTAAATCTAGTGATAGATCCTTTGAGTCTAATGCATAATAAACAAAATATGGCCAACTCCGATTAAGTTGGAAGACAAATTGCAATGTAATGGAAGTTTATACAGAATGAAAGAAATAAATTAATGGGAAAAATACAAATTATCTATCACTGGATTACATAATCAACTTTCTTTGATTAATTATTCATTTCCTCGACTCCCTGGTCAGACGTAGTTCTTTTGTGTCCCTTTCCTCCACACTTTGAACAAGTATTGTATCTTTTCCTTCCCTCAAATCTGGAGCCCTTAAATATACTGCTAGATCATGTAAACCGAGTGCTAGATCCTGCGTGCAGTCCTTTAAATCTAATGCTAGAGCCTCTGAATCTAGTAACACTTAAATCGAGTGCTAGATCCTGCATGCACTCCTTTATCTAGTGATAGATCCTTTAAATCTAGTGATAGATCCTTTGAGTCTAATGCATAATAAAAAAAATATGGCAGACTCTGATTAAGTTGGAAGACAAATTGCAATGTAATGGAAGTTTATACAGAATGAAAGAAATAAATTAATTGGAAAAATACAAATTATCTATCACTGGATTACATAATCAACTTTCTTTGATTAATTATTCATTTCCTCGACTCCCTGGTCAGACGTAGTTCTTTTGTGTCCCTTTCCTCCACACTTTGAACAAGTATTATATCTTTTCCTTCCCTTATAAGGTGCCAGGAATCGCGTCATCCTTTTTCTTCCGACGCGAGACTTCAGTGGTGGTGGTTTTACTTGTTTTATCCCTGTGTCTTCAGGCAAATCCCACTCGAACTCTGGAGGTGTAGGGAATATTGTCTCCGAATATGCAAGTATGTAATAATCAACTGTGTAAAATTCGGAGCATACATCATATATTCTTTGTCCAAACTATTCTTCGTTGTGCTGCTTTAACGCCGATAATGCATGTGGGTAGGGGATCTTCTCCACCTGGAAGACACCACATGTGCATGTTATATTGTTCAAGTCAACCATAACCGGATCTCCAAGGCCGCGGACAGAAAATTCATGAGCGGTGAACTATTGTGCAACGCAACCTTTAGATTTGTCCAAATTAATCCGTAGAACTTTCTCTTTTGATGGCACCAGGATTGTTCTGCTCTTCAACATACCCGTTCGCCGATCGTGGAACCATTTTCCCAAAATTCGTATGACAGACTCGATCAAAGAATGGATAGGATACTCTCTTTCAGATCGCATTCTAGAATTAATGGTCTCGGCGATGTTGCTAGTCAGGACATCAAACCTGTTTGATTTAGAATGTACCAGGCTCCATAACTCAAAACCAACCTCATCCTTCAAGTATTCCGCTGCACGTTTGTGAAGACGTTCTATCTCTTTGTAATGGTCCATGAAATCTCCGACAGTGTATGCTTTTACTGCCCTAAAAAATGGCTCAAGGATCGCACTTTTTTTAAACCATTGTTTCAAGTTCTCCGATAAGTGCTTTGTACAAAATCCATGGTGCGTAGTAGGATAAACCTTAGCAATCGCATTTTTTATGGAAACGGGTCTATCAGAAATTATACAGAGATCGTCACCATATGGTACTATGCTTTTTAAATTGTTAAAAAACCATTCCCATGATGCATTATTCTCTGAATCGACCACTGACCATGCAAGAGGAAACGTATGGTTCTGACTATCTTATGCAGTAGCCACAAGCATAGTACTATCATATTTACCCTTCAAAAAGCAACCGTCAACAGCTACCACCTTGCGCATGTATTTAAAACCCCGTATGCAAGGGCCAAATGCAACACAAAAATGGAGAAACCTGCCTTCGTTGTCAAGAACCAAATCAGTGATGCTTCCTTCATTCGTTCTTGTGAGCATATACCATATGCATCTATTATTTCATATCCATGCTCCGGTGAGCCTCTGACAATATTCTTAGTATGATTTCTGCCCATCCAACACTTCCAGTAGCTAACCTTGACCCCTAATTGAAGTTCGATGTGCTTTTTAATATCGCCTGGTGTGGGATCTTTCCCGTTAAGAAACATATGCTACACTAACTCCCCTATCATTTTTGCGGTTACCTGATGATGATGATTAGATATCTCTTCCAACCCACAATTGTGAATTCGAATATACTTTCGGAGGATAAATCTGTCAGAGTTGGGATATTTAACACACCGAACCCACCATTTGCAATCATTGGAACAACATCGCAGAACAAGAAGGGACTTTGTTGATTTTAGTGTTCGGAATTGGAAGCTTCCCTTACATGCAACTATGTTGAGCTTCATAACGGCTTCTTGTTTGTTTTTAAACTCTCCGTCATCCTTAAAACCTGAACCATCAGCCCACGCATGACTTTCAATCCCGACCTCTGGATTATAATAACAGATGATGGCTTCTTCCTCATTAATATATTGATTGGGCACTGCTTCCTCAGGGGGATGTGGAAGAACTGCTTCTCTACCACAATTGACAATTTCTTCGTTTACGCCATCAGGACGAGAGACGTCTTCATCGTTGTTATCAGGAAGAGTCCAGTCTTCATCATTGTTATCACGAAGAGTCCAGTCTTCATCGTTGTTATCAGGAAGGGTGAAATCCTCATAATGATGTTCGTATTGATCATTATCATCCTGAGTAGTAAACACGGTTGTCTCAACCTGTTCGGATTCTATTTGACTCTCCCTCCTATCAAAAGAAACATTCAAGATCGGCCTCCATCCCTGAGGAGAGATATCGGCGAAGTAAACTTGAAGGTCGCGATCAGACTTTATTTCAGTTGGATGACTGGTTGGAGGTGCACTTGTAAGAAAATATTTCACATGTACAGCATCATGGGAGCAAGCAAGTCCTGATTGTTCAAGAACATCACTTATCAACATTCGAAATGTAGTCTGCTTGGTCACAATAAGAGCAGTCGTATGCTTTTTGTCCGCAACCCAATTCCAACAAGTGGATTCTTCTTGCCACACTCCAAATTCAACTCCAACAACAAATGTCATGTACACAGTCGGAAAGAATATTTAATTATCCATACATGCATAAGAACTTAAAAAAAAAAAACAAAAGGATCGAGTGGTAGATATATATAATCGAGTGCGAGATACATGATCTATCACTAGAATATCATGGTCAAGCACTAGATATATATCAATCCAGCACGCCATCAAATGAATCATGGGCTATTGAATTAAGAAAACCCTATGGAAACACGTTGCATGGAAAAAATAAACCATGCATGCAGTAAAAAAATAAGAAAAAAAAAAAAATCTATTACTCGACGTTGTATGATCTATCAATAGATGCCATTAATCTAGTAGTCGACCACTGTTAACAGAATGAAGAAAACCTAAAATCATGTTTTCATGGTGAATCAATCAAAGATGAGTTAAGTTACGACATGGACATGTTGTATTGGCGTCCAAAATAGGTTAGAAAGATAACAAAGCCAAACCCAGGTGGGTAAAGAATGATTCTTGATTTTTCAGTGAAAACGCAGAATAGGGTTCCGAAAACACTTCGTACTAACCGAAATCTTTCTTAACTTTGATTGTCGTCGTTTGCCATTGTCCGTGTAATTAGATAGAGGTGTTGATACTTTAGGGCTCTTCGAATAATCAAACGAACAGCACAGATCGGAGAAGAAATTACAAAAAAATAGGGGTTTGGCCTAGTTTTTTCATCGCAGAGCCAGCAGAAGAGAAGATTAGGTTGAATGTGATTTGGAGTCAGATTCTGATTTTGTATAAATTTTGGGGTCAAAATGAAACTCTAAAAAAATGACGTGGCAATGGTTTAATTAGGCTGAGTACTTAACTAAGCCTTAATTATACCCTAATGAAGCCAAGGGTTATATACCCAATTCTTTAGAAACTAGGGGTTACATAACTAAAAAAAGTCTTGCGGGGGTTATTTAGTAAACTCCCCCCTGTGGTAAGTGGTAACCAAACACAACAAAGCAGGAACACGAGAAATGAGAAAAAGTAGTAGTTTATTATTATAATTTAATCATATTATAATTTCTCTTCTTTCTTGAGACCCTATAATTATATTTAATTTATTTAATTTTCTCTATTATTTTCTTTTTCGATTATATTTATTATGAGTTTTAGTGGATCCGGAGGTGGTGGTACAATATTAAGGATCATCCTATGTGAAATTTGATTTTGGATTGTCGGTCTTTGTTGAGGAAGCCTTGGGAAGTTACTTTCAAACACATTTCGAGAACGAGCAATAGGAGTGCGGATAGATTTGCTAGAAGAGGGTACTCTCTTATGGATAGCTTGGTGGTCTGGGAGATTCCTAAGCTTGAGGACAGTGATGAGTGTGGTTAGTGCTCCGTAACCTCTGCACGGGTTTTGCTTCGTTTAAGATAATTAAATAATAATAATAATAATGAGTTTGAGTTGTTCGAATAACTATATATAAAGTTTTCATTCTACGAATAGCTGATAGCTGGTTAACTAGAAAGTCCAATACGAGATCTCTAATTATACGAGCATAATAAAAAAAATCAACTAAAAAGTGTGACAAATATAATTTTTTTTGAAAGGTGATAAATTTAATTATTAGAATTAGCTTTTGTTGAAAGTTTATATATAAATCGCATTTTAAGTTCTATTTATTTGTTAGACTTTAAGTCTTTAACATATGCTTCTTTTGGTCAAAAGTATTATTCTTTTCTTTCTTCTATATACCTAAATTCTTTTTTTTTTTATACAATTATTTATAAATCCTTGTACACACTTTTGTGCTAGTTTTAGTGTACCTCCGTTTGTTCTTTCTCTTAATTCTTTCTCTCATGCTATACATTCTACAAACATTGGGATTTGAAAGGTTAGAAGGATACTAGTAGCCAAGAGTCGAGATGGACTCAACCTAAAATGATTTAAAAACTATTGAAAAGGTTAAACTAGTAAGACAACGAATAAATGCTGCACAAAATTAAGAAAAACACTATGTTGACAAGAGGAGAAAAGATTTAGATTTTGATATTAGAGATAAAGCTTTTCTGAAAATATCACCAAAAAGGAATTTATTACAATAAAAAAGCGAATAAAATTACAATAGATCATTTGAAATTTTTGGGGCCCAATTTGTCAGTCCCGAGGAATTGACTGTGTAGGGCAGCTCCAATAAGATTCGGAGGTGGCCTGGAAGTAAATCGGTGATTTTTTCGATCGACAAACTCATGGAACTTATAAGAATGATGGAAATTGTGATCCTTAAAGGCAAGCTAACAATCTCATCAACGGACGAGCTTCTAGGAATTTTAAAACGATAGATGACTAAGGATTATCAGGAATATTCTTATAAACTCTAGATAAAACAGTATCTCTTAGGATAAAAACAAATTTCACTGACGTGGCAAATTTCGTCATGCCACGAGTCGGGCTGATCTAGCTGCTACGTGGAAGAATGGAGCTATTTAGGTGGGCCTGTGCTCCATCCCTTCAATAATATCGAGGGGATTACTCGACTCATTTGAGAAGGGCTTAGGACCCTAATAGCGCCAAGCAAAATCTAAGACCCTCAAAGGCACTCCTACAGTCGAAGACCTCTTCACGGGACACACTCATCAAAGGTATCGAGGAGTTAGGAAAACGGGATCCCCTCCTCGCTCCTTTTAAGGGTTGAGGGTCTATAAGGTGCACTCCTTCTAGCACAGTAAGGGGGGCTCCAATCACTTAAAAAGTCTAGTTCTCTCATCGTCCTCGGCCTTAAAGGGCCCCACCATCCTTGAGGTCGAGGTGCATGAGGCCACCATAAAAGGACAATCTTTCGTACTAAGGCTCCCCATCATCACTAGACCACCCCTGAGGGCCATGCATGTAACGTCCCGATTTTCAGACAGTCAGGTAAGCTCGACACGTGTGAGTTTCGAGCATTAGGATTTTATTTATTATTTTTGTTTATTCAATTTATACGTGCTATATTAATTTCCTAAATTGTATTTCAACATGATTACGTGAAAATATGTGAATTATGTGTTAAATTGAGAATTATGGTTACGCGAGTTAATTGCCAAATGTGTTTGAATTGCTCAATTGTCCTAAATAGATCATTTATTCAAATTAAATGACCAAATTGCATGAAAACCTTTTGGACCTAATTGACCATTTCCAAACCTTTGATACTCAATTGCATAACTTATAGAACTTGGAGGATTTAATTGCAAATATTACATTTTCCCCCAAAAATATAACGATATATGTTTCTTCATTCTTCTTCCATCTTCATTCCATTTCCAAGACATACAATCATCATCATCTCTCTCTCGGCAAGCTTCCACAAGAGGAAGAGATGGTTTCATCTTATTCAAGTTAAATTATCAAGAATTTAGGAGCTTTGAAGCATCATCATCCCCATAACTTCATCTTTCATCTTCTCTTTTCATTCCAAGGTATATATGAGCATATATGTGATTTCTTGAATTAATAGGTGAAGCTCGGGTTTATGATTCAAGCTTGATAATTTGTGTATTTGAAGTTAGGAGCATGATTAGGAGCTTTGAGAATTAATTAGAGCAAGAAATCATGAGTTTTATGGAAATATTGGATAAATTCATATTTGGGTTCAAAGTGGAAATTCTTGATGTTCAAGCATGATTTATGTGTTTTGATTGCATATTAGTGCATATTGAACATGTATATATGTTAATCTTCAGAATTCTTGCATATTATGAATGAAAGCATGAAGTTTGGAGTGATTTTGGCCATGGTTCGAAGGTCCCCTGTTTCGTCCCCTGCTTCTGTATCTTCTGTAAAACGGGAACGGCCCTTCCCATTCCCTTTGTAACTGGGGAACGACTGTTCCCATAGATTTGAATAATGTGCAAGCGGCGAGAACGGGAATGACCATGTTGGAAAACAGGAATCAGAAAGCAGTGGAAATTTAAAATTTTTTCCAACAAAAGGATCTTGAACTCGCAATCGTGTATCCAAATTCGTAGAGATCAAGAAACTCACTTGGGTAGTAGCTTTCTTGACACGTTTTGAGCCGCCCTCAAACGCGCTTCATGCTGTAATGGCAACCCGTTCCTCGAAAATCTCTTTCTACTTCAGAATCCATTGTAGGGATAACAATCCACACCAACCTAGATTCAAATCATGTTAGGGAAGTTCTTAACAATATAACATAAAGAAAGAAACATGAAACGAGAAAGGCATGATTGAAACTCCCTTCGAAAACCAGTTTTCCGAAAGTAGAAATCTGCCAGCCATAAAACCCTCGTGAAAAAATTCATCCTTCAGGATATCGACGAACGGTTTTCACCATCTTCTTTGGTTCGATTTTTTCACTCGTTTTCTGTTGGGTTCAGAATCGTTTCATCATCCCTTCTGATCTTTTTGCTTGATCCCCACTTTTGGTAAAACTCGAATCTTCAAAACTTCTAACTTGAAGCTCTCTAGAGATAGTCCACCAACTTGGCTGCAATCTAACTAGTAAGGATGCTAGTTCTCTAGTTAGTGTTTAGGCTTAACCTAGGGTTTTGTTTATCTTGGAGAAAGGATGGTGTTCAACACATGAACCAAAAGAATTCTCGATTAGCTCTAAGGGGAGCTCGAGCTCCCCTATATATAGGAAGGGAGGACCGAAAATCCTACTTCTTATGGGCTAAGGATTTTGGTCCCTCTCTCCTATTACTTGATCATCAAGTAATTTTGACTTTGACTTTGAATTCAAATTCAAATCAACTTTCAAGAGAGCTAAAAATATCCAAACTATTTTTGGATAATTTTATACTTTATTTATTTAAAATAAATAACTTATTTTTATCTAATTAATTAATTCACAATTAATTAACTAGATTATTTTTCTCCAAAATAAGACTTTCTTTTTAATTCAAAATTAAACCAAAGTCTATTAAATAATTAATCACATTAATTATTTAACACATAAATAAATATACACATATATTTACACACGTGTGAGACACGTGTCACAAGGACACGTGTGACTCACGTGAGCCACACGTGTGGTTCACACGTGTGGAACCTTCTTGGCCCGATTAACTCGTTTAATCATTTTCAAGCCTCAACTCATGTAACCAAGTTGTTGTGTGTGACCCTCTAGGTTCTCAATTCAATTAGCAGTGACCCTAATTAATTAATTCACTAATTAATTAATCAGTCCACAGATTAAACGACCATAGTCTAGCAATACGTGTTTAACCCCTAGCTGAATTGGAATGTTCGGATATGATAGAACCTTTAAGTCATTGATTCATGTGAGATACAATCCTCCTACTTACTATCTCTCAACCAAGATCTAGGGTAAGGGAATAATTAGAACCCTAATAATCCGGTCTTAAAGCTAAGTGCATTTCATATCCATTTGATCTCAATCCAAGAAACCCTTTTCTTGATGTCTTGATCTACTGCCTTGGCCAAGGACTCCATATGGCATATGAATGACTTACACAATAAGAGATCACCTTGCAAACGCAAGTGTAGGTCCTTTCTTGATTCTCATTCACTTTCATGAATCACTTGTGCAGCCCCAGCATAAGCCTTGAATCAGTTGTCTAAGGCGACACCCTTTAAAGCTTATACCTAAGACTACAGAGTTAACTCATAAAGTGGCATGGAACCTCAAGTCTAAGGATCAATTAATCACATCAATGACTCGTCAGATATTTCCTAATCTGGAAGTTTCCATTTCCTGAAATAGAAACTTCCTTTCCCATTTAGGAATGTTCTCACACGGGGCACCTCAGTGAACTTATTTATTAAAGTAAGCACCCTCATGTATCACGCACATATCAACTATACACTTTGCACCTACATGAAATAAGGTGGTCCTTCTTAAGGGCGTGATCCACCAAGCAAGCCTTAGAGGAGTCAGGTTGACACTCCCACTATCTGTAGGACTCATCGGCTTGGAGTATTTTACTAATCATGACTTATGTGATATAGGGCTCGTTTCATGAACCATTTCACCTAAATGGTAGAGTCCTAAAGTCATCAGGATTAGGGGAGTTCTCATACATGCACAGCTAAAGTAAACGCATACCAAACAAGAGCATATAAAGAAGTGTTTGCCTATGATATTAATCAATCGTATATTATTCAAAGATTGTCTGTGATACTAGGAAAGTCCCAAAACGGATTATGACTAATCGGCTTTCTAGGGCACTATTCTTAACAATCTCCCACTTGCCCGTAAAAGCCATTTAGGTACTCTAAGTCCCATCTTCTCAAGATGCACTTTGAGAGCCTATTGACTTTGGGCGTTTCCAAAGTGGATCTACTATATTCTCTGCTGATGTGACCCTCTTGTTTACACATCTTTTAGGAAACACCTTTTCCTTATAAAGTGATTCGTAATCACGTGTTCAGTCTCTTGGTGAGGTCTTGGTTCTCTTACTTGAGAAACCATCCATTTTATCATACAATATGATAAAGGAGTTGTTTCATGCTAGGAACTTCATCTAGCAAGTTAGATGGAGTTTCTTACCCAAACACTTAACTTAGCGTTATATAATACGACTAAGTTCTCAACTACGATAGTCGAGTTTTGCAATGTCCATCCTCATTTCTTCTCAAGTACTCTGAGGACATCCTTTACAGAAATCTAATGACCTTCTCTGAGGTCATATTAGATTCGACCCACTACGCTTAGTGTTGTGCCATATCAAGTCTAGTGCATAACATTTCATACATTATGCACCCTTTCACTTAAAGGGAATTTGGACATTCTAACTTTCTTAAAGTTATCTTAGGACATATACTCTTCAAAAGAGATGTTCCATTGTCCATACTAAACTCCTTTTAGTATTATGGTTATGTACTCGTTTTGTGATAATCCATTTATGTTCTTAGATCTATCTTCCATAGATCTCAATGCCGAGAATTTAGGAAAATCACTAAGATATTTCATGTCAAATTGTTTCTTAAACAAGAATTGGTAACTTTCACGTCATCCTTGACATTCCTAATGAGAAGGACGTCGTCTTCTAAAGAACCATAATTGACTCTTACATCACTAACTTTCATATGTACACTCTGAGACTTGTTCGACTTCCATCTGTGTCAAACGATTTGACTGTGGAATCGAATTGTCTAACTCCTAGAAGCCTTTATCTATCCACAGATTGACTTAGGGATTTGCATACCTTATGCATACTCCCACTGAATATGAGATTTATAGAAATACATTATTTCAGTCTCTTTCAATCACATATTTAACAAGATAGTTCTCATATTCATTTATCATATCTCATAGTCAGAATATGAGGATGTGGTAAACACAATCCAAATGGACCTTTGCATTTCAACCGTCAAGAAGGTTGTAATGCTTTCATTCACTCGAAGCTCCACGAGCTTGATCCTATCAGGTAGACCAAGGTCAAAACTTGGTTTGAGTATATGGAATCCATATTGGATTTTAAGGCTTGCTTACACTACTCAGATTCCAAATTTAACAGTGTCTCCTCTTCAAGTAATTCCTTGGACATCTAGGAACGCGTTCTAAACGCGTTTTAAGAGAAAGGTTTCACACGTGTACATACTCTAAAATTTGGCTAAGTTTTATCAGATAGGCTCGTTTCTTCTATATGTGGCATGGATATTTATCCTCAAATTTCTTTGAGGTCTGCTTGCTTGCCTTTCTTCTTCTATAGGAACGATTCCTTAAGAAAGATACATTCCTTGAGAAGAACAACCTTTGTCCAAGGGAATCGCAGAAACGATATCCTATATTGTTGTATAAACTTGAACTCGTTTCAAACTTATCTCCCACTATCCTCTTCACTTAAGAGGATTCCATTAAATTCTTGGATAAGAATAATTAGGGAATTTAGTATGCCACATTGCATAGTGCAACTAAAGGACTGAATTTGGAAGGTACTAAATTCAAAATCTCTAACTGTATATTCTGGGAGTTTATTCCTAGAATGATTATAAGTCAGTAAAGCTTACTATGGAATGGACTATATCCTATTAGGTTTCATTCCCTCATTCGGAAACACTAAGGTGTTCTCGAATTAGTTCACTGAGAGATAATCCTATTATCTCTAAGATGACAAGGAATTAGTTGATAAGATATTGGCTATCTCGATCATATCGATTTGCCTATAACTTATGACTACTTCGGTTCCTAACCTCCTTTTGAAATTCTAACAATTTCATATAAGTTTCGAATTTATACTTTAACAAGTACATTCATTCATAATGATTAAACTGACGATTGTATCTAGTGCTTACATTAAGCATCTTACACTCATCAGCATGGATCGAAATCCACTATAATTTTGGAATGTTCCATGTTTCACCTAAACAATGTTCCGGGAACGTTTTCTCTTTGAGATAGGATTCACAGGAAGTCAACTCTATAGGTTCATTTTCATAGAATGATCCTAAGGTGTCTGACTTGCTAATCCTTTTATATCTCAACGTTCCAAAGTAATTCGAAGCTTTGTCATCTCACTTACTTTTGTTATCTCGTTGTATGTTCAGAACATTAGTGCCTTGAGTCTTTGCACAACGGATTATGCAGAATTGACTCAAGACTAGTGAATTCTATTCCTAGTAGAATTACTAAACGAGGTAACATTTCAGAGTACTCATACTCTTCGCAGTTCCCTTTCAAAGTCCTTATTTGCTACCATAGAAGCAAACGTCCAATTTGATCTCTAGTGTCTTTTGGGCGTACCCCTTACATGCCCCTCCATTGGGCTCTTAAGGGTTTCTTCTTCTTTAGGCCTTCAAGCCTTTAACTTAGTGAGTCTAGAAGAAGAATTAACCATCACAACCTTTTGTTCCTTCTTAAGGATACTCTCAACCATTATCAACTAAATGATTAACTATGCTACATTAGCATCATTCTAGTTGAGCATAAAGGGTTTGAATGATGGTGGAAGCAATGTAAGCAATCAGTGCATTGAGAACTCTTTTCTCGGTTAATGATCGAGACCACAAGATCTTCAGACCTTGTTCGTGTGCACTTGTTTCCTCATTTGGATTATTGAATAATTCCATAATGTTATACCTTGTAACATTTTTATGAGGTGGTTCAATTACTCTTAAGTGGTTGGAAAAAATCCATTCGCCTTAGATTGCTTCTCTTTTGGCCCGGGTCGAATTTTCACAATTGAAAATCTCGCCTTATAGAGAACAATTTCTCTTTTCGGATTCTAAAAATGAATTTTAGGATCCGAAGCCATTTTAGAGTTAGTTAGGACTTAGTCAACTTGTTTGACTTAAGGATGGATACTAATGGGTTTGCATTTCATATTGTAGAGAATCACAGGACTACAACCTAAATGCTAAGCAGAGAAAATGTGAGCATGCTGAATTATAACGATATACAAAAGATAAGGTCTTTAATCTAATGTAGCTCCCACTGTTTTTCAAAGATCTATAATTCCCAAAGATCTAAGAGGAACACGTTTCCCAATGGGTACTAAGATCCTAAACATTTTACCTCGAACCCACGACTCGCGGACATTCTAAGTAAAATCCTAGGTAGGTACAACTTACCAATTCTAACACCTTTAGAACTCTTAGTAATTGTTTTTGCATCACCTATCTTTCAATATGGACCCACGACTCGTGCGACATCCATATTTACTTAGGCGTTAAGCTAGACCCATCAATCATAAGATCATGATCAAAACTTAGTTCGAACGACCCACGACTCGCGGACATCGCCCTTGCCAAAATTAACCACGAAATATTGATCATTTAAAATGATCAATCAGGTAACTAGGAACTAATAAGCTCCACTAGCTATCCCACGACTCGCGGACAATAACTAGCTTTACTTACTAAACTTAAAACCTATTGATGGAATGCTAGGAATTTAATTCAAAATTTGCATCTCGAATTAAATACCTATTATTCGAAATGAGCTTAATATTTAATGGGAATTTTCGAATCAACCGAAGAGTTGTTCGGTTCGACCTCACCAACATATATGTTATCCAATTTTATTAGTCTTGATTAATGCAAGTACACTTAAATGCATTTCAAACAAGCACATAAACAGATAACATGTCATAGCATGATACTAACATGTGATGATCATGGGTTCTACCTATCTTATGCGTGATATGTGGGAGCCACTCCACAATCACAAGTTCTAACATACATACCACATAAACAGTTTAAATCACATAAGGGAAAACGGTAACAAAATTCGAGCCCTATCTCTATTACATTTTACAATTGAGATTCCCCTCCCTAACATTTTGAGGGGTCTTCACTTATGGCCTCCTTGTTACTTGAATGTGGTCCATCTTACTCCATGGGTGCATTGTCTCCAAAATGAAAATAAAACCTCACCACCTATCTCTACTCTCAAATTACAATAAAAAGAAAAAGACATAAAGTAATAAGGCTCAATCTTCATATTGGCCTTAGACAATTACACGGGGCATACCCCGGCCTCAAAAACAGTAATATGGAAAGCCACATAATAAATCACATAACAGTACGCACATAAGTGAGGCTCCAACCTCAATTGAAAAACGCAACTATAGGGCTCCAACCCCAATTTAAACCATCCATGTGCATAAATTAAAACCATACATAAGTCTAAACCCATGATCACCTAACATGCTTAAATTGCAAGAATTTAAATTTAACCAATAAATTAAAATTCTCGCTTTAAGCTCTAATAGCTTAAAACACGACTTAGATGCAATTCTTGTTCAAGAGCCTTTTCAATAAAAACCAAAAAACAATAAACTAATAAAATTCCAATTAATTTCTGAAAATTAACAATTTTATTCTTTCAATATTTTCATAAAATAAAGTTTGCAATTTTCCCAAAATTTAAATCGCTTAATTTTTTAAAATCCCAATTTAAACAATTATTTCAAAATAATTCAAATTTAATAAAATAAAATTTTTCAGGAAAAATTAAATCGGGATTGGATTGGACTAAACACGAAAATCAAGATCGCGAAACGAACGGCCCGGAATGCCCGGACTGTCCGCCCGCACACAGCGCGACATCGGTCGCTAGGCGCGCACGCCAGCACCGCGCGAGACCGGCAGCAGAAGGCTGCCAGGGCGCGCGCGCGCATCGTGCGCAGTAGCAGGCGGGCGTGCCGGGCGAGGCTCCCGCGCGGTTGCGGGAGGCGAGCAGGCGGGCCTAGGCGCGGGCCTAGGCGCAGGCGAGCAGCAGGGCCGGGCAGTCCCGCGCGGTTGCGGGACTGCTGGGCGGACGGGCACGCGGGCCTAAACGTGCTACGCCTTAGCACGTTTAGGCTTGCGTTCTCGTGACGCGATTTCGTGTTTCGTACTTTTAGTTAAAAAACCAACAACAATACAAAATTTAAAACACGATTTAAATATATTTGATCCAAATAATTTCACTCAAATTTTCGAAAACGTTTTTCAGAAACTTTTAGGAAAAATACAGTTTCGTAATTCAGGCTTTCTAAAAGAACTCGAGAATACTCAATTCGCATCTAAGCCTAAGAATTTCTACCAAATTCAGTTAAGTGGAGACGAATCAGAAACACGATTAACGAGGTGGCTCTGATACCACTTGTTGGAAAACAGGAATCAGAAAGCAGCGGAAATTTAAAATTTTTTCCAACAAAAGGATCTTGAACTCGCAATCGTGTATCCAAATTTGTAGAGATCAAGAAACTCACTTGGGTAGTAGCTTTCTTGACACGTTTTGAGCCGCCCTCAAACGCGCTTCATGCGGTAATGGCAACCCGTTCCTCGAAAGTCTCTTTCTACTTCAGAATCCATTGTAGGGATAACAATCCACACCAACCTAGATTCAAATCATGTTAGGGAAGTTCTTAACAATATAACATAAAGAAAGAAATATGAAACGAGAAAGGCATGATTGAAACTCTCTTCGAAAACCAGTTTTGCGAAAGAAGAAATCTGCCAGCCATAAAACCCTCGTGAAAAAATTCATCCTTCAGGATATCGACGAACGGTTTTTGCCATCTTCTTTGGTTCGATTTTTTCACTCGTTTTCTGTTGGGTTCAGAATCGTTTCATCATCCCTTCTGATCTTTTTGCTTGATCCCCACTTTTGGTAAAACTCGAATCTTCAAAACTTCTAACTTGAAGCTCTCTAGAGATAGTCCACCAACTTGGCTACAATCTAACTAGTAAGGATGCTAGTTCTCTAGTTAGTGTTTAGGCTTAACCTAGGGTTTTGTTTATCTTGGAGAAAGGATGGTGTTCAACACATGAACCAAAAGAATTCTCGATTAGCTCTAAGGGGAGCTCGAGCTCCCCTATATATAGGAAGGGAGGACCGAAAATCCTACTTCTTATGGGCTAAGGATTTTGGTCCCTCTCTCCTATTACTTGATCATCAAGTAATTTTGACTTTGACTTTGAATTCAAATTCAAATCAACTTTCAAGAGAGCTAAAAATATCCAAACTATTTTTGGATAATTTTATACTTTATTTATTTAAAATAAATAACTTATTTTTATCTAATTAATTAATTCACAATTAATTAACTAGATTATTTTTCTCCAAAATAAGACTTTCTTTTTAATTCAAAATTAAACCAAAGTCTATTAAATAATTAATCACATTAATTATTTAACACATAAATAAATATACATATATATTTACACACGTGTGAGACACGTGTCACAAGGACACGTGTCACTCACGTGAGCCACACGTGTGGTTCACACGTGTGGAACCTTCTTGGCCCGATTAACTCGTTTAATCATTTTCAAGCCTCAACTCATGTAACCAAGTTGTTGTGTGTGACCCTCTAGGTTCTCAATTCAATTAGAAGTGACCCTAATTAATTAATTCACTAATTAATTAATCAGTCCACAGATTAAACGACCATAGTCTAGCAACAGGTGTTTAACCCCTAGATGAATTGGAATGTTCGGATCCGACAGAACCTTTAAGTTATTGATTCATGTGAGATACAATCCTCCTACTTACTATCTCTCAACCAAGATCTAGGGTAAGGGAATAATTAGAACCCTAATAATCCGGTCTTAAAGCTAAGTGCATTTCATATCCATTTGATCTCAATCCAAGAAACCCTTTTCTTGATGTCTTGATCTACTGCCTTGGCCAAGGACTCCATATGGCATATGAATGACTTACACAATAAGAGATCACCTTGCAAACGCAAGTGTAGGTCCTTTCTTGATTCTCATTCACTTTCATAAATCACTTGTGCAGCCCCAGCATAAGCCTTGAATCAATTGTCTAAGGCGACACCTTTAAAGCTTATACCTAAGACTACAGAGTTAACTCATAAAGTGACATGGAACCTCAAGTCTAAGGATCAATTAATCACATCAATGACTCGTGAGATATTTCCTAATCTGGAAGTTTCCATTTCCTGAAATAGAAACTTCCTTTCCCATTTAGGAATGTTCTCACACGGGTCACCTCAGTGAACTTACTTATTAAAGTAAGCACCCTCATGTATCATGCACGTATCAACTATACACTTTGCACCTACATGAAACAAGGTGGTCCTTCTTAAGGGCGTGATCCCACAAGCAAGCCTTAGAGGAGTCAGGTTGACACTCCCACTGTCTGTAGGACTCATCGGCTTGGAGTATTTTACTAATCATGACTTATGTGATATAGGGCTCGTTTCATGAACCATTTCACCTAAATGGTAGAGTCCTAAAGTCATCAGGATTAGGGGAGTTCTCATACATGCACAGCTAAAGTAAACGCATACCAAACAAGAGCATATAAAGAAGTGTTTGCCTATGATATTAATCAATCGTATATTATTCAAAGATTGTCTGTGATACTGGGAAAGTCCCAAAACGGATTATGACTAATCGGCTTTCTAGGGCACTATTCCTAACAGACCGTTCCCACTTTATCTCACAGACGGGAACGGCCGTTCCCATCTTCGGGGAGCAGTTTCGGGAGTGGGGGAACGACCCTTCCCATTTTGTACTAAAACCTGGAACGGCCGTTCCCAGGCTTCTGGAAGTGCAGAAACATTCTGCATAAAATTGTAATTTTGGATCTTAATTCCAATGATTTATTTAACCCCAAATTGTTATTATATGATTGATTACATGCCAAAACGTGATATTTATATGCCACATTGTTCATTGCACGATGTCTCGTTACTTGACCATGTCGTGCGTCATATTTGGTACCATTGTCGAGTATTGTCTCACGAATACATGTATGTTCGCGTTTCTTGCTCAGTTACTCTCCAGGGAGGAGATGGTCGAGCACGAGCACGAGCACGTTCACGTGTCCACAAGTCGTTGTGTCGCCTGTCGGGTGAGGTTTAATTGTTAGTTATATAGAACTCGTATTACCCTTATGTGTTCTTTCGGCCAAAGGTATTTATAGCTATAATTTTATAAAATCACTTATCATTTCAAGCAAGCCATGTTCATGAAAAGCAAGTAAGCAAGCCATATATCGTGCATGTTTTAGGCGAGTAGCATAACCGTCACGTTGGGCCCGAGGGTAGTGAGTAGAGCCAACCGGGAAAGCAAGGGCTGACGGGTAACTTTGGCACTATCCTCACCACATTTGGGATGACCCCTGATTCCGCTAGGAGATTAGTGGAGGAAGGAGTTCCGGGCTTAGGGATTCTTGTACCCTCTGCTCAACACGTCGTGGATGGTGAAGGCTAGCTACCTTCCCATCATTGGAGGGGGAAGGAGACTGGGAACGGGTCCGGCACCACGGATTGTCCTCGGGTTATTGCATGATTTCCATTCCATGAATGTGTTAATTGACTACACTATCGCACGATTGCACGGTAAATTGAATTGCATGATCACCTATGAATTAACAATCAAGCAAGCATGTTTCATGTACAAATGGAGTAAGGTTGGAGACCGCCCTCACTAGCCGGGGCCATGTATTGATTGCATGAAAATGAACAAGTATTTAATATTGATAGTTGTATTCTCAGGCGAAGAGTACATTCTTGAACTTATACGTTATCTTTTATAAACCTTTACCCGAGAATATAACTTGCATGTTATTTGTGCTAATATGTATTTAAACCCCTCACTCGGTCTTCACAGACTGATACCTCCACCTTTCAGGTTATTGCAGGTGCACGCTAGGCGGGAGTTGAGTCGAGTCGAGTCGAGTCCTGTTCATATAGTCGAGTCAAACACGGTCCGTATATTTAATTATTGTCGTTACATACCAAGTTTTGATTAATGTTATTGTTTTAGGTTTAGAGACGATAATGTATTGATATGTAAAATTAGACTATATTTTATTTGGTAAATAAGAAATGACGTGACATGATAAATGGAAATATTTGATAGTGATTACTTTATGCTTTTGCTAATTTCGTTGCACGTATAAATTAATCCCGCCTAGCTTGTCAGTTATTGCATTGTCACCCGTTCGCTATAGGTTAGTTCATGTACGGATTGGCCGTTTCGTGTGTGGATTGACCTATGGTGCGGGGGTGTGGCACCTCCACGTGTACGGGGTGCTACATCTAAGGTGGTATCAGAGCCCGGTTGCAAAACCGAGGGTCTAGTGTCGTGTCGTGTCAAGTCTAGGTCGTACGACATAGGAATTACTTGACAAATTGAGAGTCTTGCATATTATTTGAATGTCTTGGTTTATTTGAATTCTTTGAATTAATTGAAATACTTGATAATTTGTGTTTTACATTGATTTATGCTATTAAATGCCAATTGATTGATTTTGAATTGTTTGAAATTTATGTGATTGATGTATTTCAATTTATTCGCTGGTAAACTACTTGTTGCATTTATATTAAATTCTTCTCGCTGGCATCAATTATGTGGCAACTATGTGACATTAGCACGACTTATCTACATGCATTTAGTTTTAAAAAGAGCTGTGAGTGACGGGTTTTGGAAATGTATGAATCAAGACCGGAAGATTTAAGAGACTGTAGGAAAACTGGAGATGGATCTACCGTTCGAACCAAGTTTGCCATTTGGTTAACAAGGAACGAACACAGGAACCGAGCTTAACATTTTCATGGTGACAGGTTCTTCAATGCATTCATAAACACGTGCATCATAATTGTTAGTAAATTGTTTCTCAATTATAAATGTTGTATAGACGTTATTGAGATGATTTATTTGATGCATTAAGTATATGCTTAAATTAGTTGAAGTATTCAAATTGCTTTACTTACAAGTGTATCTTTAAGTTAATACAAATGTTCCAACGTGTTGCATTTTAAATTGTTAGTAGGTATATTATGTGCATTGACACTTTAATCGTCATGCATTATTTAGTGTTTATTGTTAATAGGTTCTCCCTATGCTCTGTACAATCCTTACTCCTATTTCTACCAACTTGAATTTAAAGAAGAGATTTCTGAATCGTTTGGTATCATGTTTGTCACCGGCTCATCCGATTTGGCCTGAAGTCTATCAGTATTTGGGATTGTGAGAATTATTGGTCCAGGATGTAGTAGGAGCAGGAGGTATGCTATAGATGTTGGAAAAAAAATAATTTGGGAACCAGGAAAATGATGATAAGTTCAAGCAGATAAATGTTCAGTAGATTCTTCGACCTTCAGAAATTAATCAGTATTTCGGAAATACCATGGAATAAGAGAATGAACTTTTCTTGCTTTAGATTATGGGGTCGATCTTGCAAATATCAACCCTCTGGAAGCATTAGGTGACCGTCGGGGAACTTCAAGTTGAACATGTCCTTAATAGCAAGTAGGGCAGGGAAAAGTTACGGGATTGAACCAACAGAGAAGCTTGCAAGTGGAAAGGACAGAACAAATTTAAAGAATTAGAAAATTTCTATTTTCTTAAGGGGGAGAGCCGGTCTGGGAATAAATTTAAATCGGAAGCTAGACAGCATTCAGGAGAGTTGGAATCTTAATAAAACCGATTCTTCCTGAAATCCTCTATCAGAACCATGTGAAAGAAGTTTTCCATAATTTAAAATCTTTCCCCTCTTACCTAAAGAAAGTCCCATCATCGACAGTGCCTTTGATTTATTATTATTCTCAGAGTGTGGATGGTTCGAGAAGTGTGTGTAGTCTCGGGATATCAATTGACTCAGTAAATAGAAAAGGATTCAATTTAGGTAATACTCGGAATCAATCTCAAGTTTTGGTAGGTTAACTCCGACAAGACTTTTCTTACGAAGTTATTATTTATAACCTAGAGATGCCTGTAAATGCACACCGCTTTTTCATCCGTGCTGTCGGCGTCGCTTCCATGAACATACTAGTTGTCGTGAACACCTCAGAGAAGATTGAAGATTGATTGATCCTCTCCTTCAAGATATTTCGCAGAGTGGTTGAGTATGTCAGCAAATTTCAGGGATCAAATGGAAGACGTTTCGCTAGGACCTGATTCCTTCGGTTTCTATGCAAGTGTACTTGCTGAAGTACTCTCACGGGATGACGACCTTGATTTCGTCCTTCACCAAATATTCGCCGTGTTACTTGTTAAGGGGATTGGAGTTCAACTTCCGGATTTCAAATAAAGAGTTTAAGATCTCTGCTTCGGGAAATGTTTTACTTGGATTATGAAGGTTGAGAAAATGGTAAAGCCTGTTCTCTCTGTTGATCGGATAAGGCCTTGCTTGGAACACAAAGTCAGTCTTTTAAGCTTGAATGTGCAATTACTCTCTAACAAGAAACCCAGGGTTACTTTCAATTCCAAAACCGGAAGGTGAATGTGGGAATCGATTTAAGAATAATTCAACCAGTAAATCTGAGATTCAAACGGGTATGAAGATGTGGTGGTTAATGATGATTTACGGATTATGTTAGAAAATAGCACAAGGGCAGAGATGGTTATCAGAAATGGGAATGTCGAACCGTAATGGTGGTTATCAGTAACGGTAACCGTAATGGTGGTTAATAAATGCTTTGCTCTATATGTATATCGGGTGCGTGAGTTACCCCCCTCACTAGTTACTAGGACTAACCCTCGTTGTTGTTTCCTTTTTTCCTTTCTTTTGAGTTTGCAGGTTCTTCTGAGTCAAGCTAGGAGGCAAGTGTCTTTTGGAGTTTACTTGTGGTTTAGCTTGAGTCTTCATGCATCGTAGTGGATTACTTCCTCTCTCACTTATGTATTCTGTATACACTTATGTTATTTTGGCCGTGATGGCTTTGTACATTTGTATATAAGCTAGCTTGGTGGTTGGAATACTTGACCCTTCCCCATTTTATTATCTATATATGTGATGATCTTGGGATATATGTTTATTGCTTAAATTGCTTCCGCTACTCCGATTTTAATTTGCGCAGTTTCTGAGGGTCTAGGCCGCCTAGCGAGGGTGTGAGTTTTGTGTGTCTCCCGTTCGCTATGGTTTGACGTGGGTGCGAACTCCCTATTTCGTTACTCGTGTTAGACCTTAGTGCGGGGGATGTAGCACCCTTCGCTCCGGGGGTGTTACATCCTTGCGTGGTATCAGAGCTCTCGGTTACAAAACCGGAGCTCTGGAGTCGTGTTGAGTCTGTCTAGGTCGTTCGGTTTAGGAGTATGTGGTTATTTGCATTCATCTACATCTTTACGTGACTTAATTGTTTTAAATTCATGGTAATTGACTTCATGATCATGAACTGAACCCCATGCATCGATATTTCTTGATTTGTGTATTCTCAGGATGCCTCCAAGAAGGAGAGAAGATAGGGAGCAGACTCCTGATCTTAATCAACCCCCTCCACAAGCACCTCCACCTCCTCCGATGAATGCTGAGAATATTGTGCAGGCTCTTCTTAATTAACTTCAGCAGAATCAAAGGGATAATCCTCCATGGGAAGGACAAGGTGGACAAGTGACTCCGGCCTTCAAGGAGTTCAGAAACAACAATCCACCTAAGTGGTATGGAGGAGATGACATACAAGCAAAAGAGTGGCTGTCAGAGGTTGCGGGAATTTGGGAAATTTGCCCCGCTCCTTCGCATGAGAAAGCTGTTTCCACGGCCAGGTTTGTTCAAGGTCCCGCATCCAATTGACTCAAGGCTATGAGAGCTCGATTGGAGAGGAATGGAGAGGAGTTTGATTGGGAAAGCTTTGTAAGAGAGTTTCGTCACAAGTATGTTCCACCTAGTACTCGCGAGAGAAGACTTCAGCAATTTACAGAATTGAGACAAGGGAATCGATCGGTTGAAGAGTATATCTTGGAATTTGAAAGACTTGCACCATATGCTCCACATATCACCAATGATGACACTCAGAAGGCCCGGAATTTTGTTCATGGTTTGAGATATGATATCCAAAATGCTCTTAAGGCGGCTACTGTGGATACGTGGGAGAAGGCTACGAGGAAGGCGATTAAGGTGGAAGCCAACAACACAAGATTGAGGCCGACTTACTCTTCGGGCCAAGGTTGGAGCTCTAATTTGGGGAAGAGGTCTGCATCCTATAGTGGGCCTCTGGTTTTCAAACCCCAAGGCCCTACTTCTTCAGTTAAGAAAGCTCGACCTCCGGTACCTGCAGCACCAGCTCTACCTGCCCCAATACAATGTAGTTATTGCAAGGGTCCCAATCACACCGAGGAGTCATGCCGGAAGAAATTGAGAAGATGTTATAAGTGTGGAGAGCCCGGTTATTTGATTAGCACTTGTCCTCAAGTGAGAGCACCTCAGACTAGAGCTCCTCAGCCGTTGAATGTGATGCCTCCGAGAGCACCGATCCAAGCGAGAGCCTATGCTTTGGAGGGCGAGGAAGAGAATGTGGAAGTGGATGCCAACGCTGTTGTTGAAGGTACTATCCACATTCATGGCATTCCATTGCATGCATTGTTTAATCCGGGGGCAACACATTCATTTATTGCTTCCCGGCTTGCTTCTACTCTTCCATTGCCTGTTGCTTGCCTAGATGATTCCTTTATTGTTTCTTCTCCCCTTGGTGGTGTTTTATCTACGAATTGTGTTTACCGTGGTTGTCCGGTGGTTGTGGAAGAACAAGAGTATCTGGCGGATTTGATCAAGATGCCTATCAAGAATTATGAGGTGATTCTAGGTATGGACTGGTTGTACCGTTATCGGGCTATGATGGATTGTTTTGCCAAGAAGGTGACTTTGGGTTCTACGGTCTTTGCGGGTCAGAAGTTGAAGACCTGCCCGTTTATTTCCTTCATGGAAGCAAGTAGATTGTTCTGGGAAGGTGCGACGGGCTACGTGGCCTATCATTTAAATAAGCCAAAGGATCAGGCCAAGCTCGAAGAGACGGAGATCGTGAAGGAATTCCCCGATGTGTTTCCAGAGAATTTGGGATCTTTACCTCCGGATCGGGACGTCGAATTTGTAATAGATCTCTATCCCGGAGCAGAACCGTACGCGAAATCTCCCTATAGGATGGCCCCAACCGAGTTAAAGGAGTTGAAGACGCAATTGGACGAGCTCTTAGAATGTGGTTACATTCGCCCGAGCACTTCTCGGTGGGGTGCTCCGGTCCTCTTTGTAAAGAAGAAAGACGGGACTTTGCGAATGTGTGTTGACTACCGTGAGCTAAACCGGTTAACGGTTAAGAACAAATACCCGCTTCCTCACATTGAAGAGTTGTTCGATCTCCTACAAGGTTCAAGTGTATATTCTAAGTTGGATCTCCGGCAAGGGTATTACCAGTTGCGTATCCGGGAGGGAGATATACCGAAGACGGGTTTTAACACAAGATATGGGCATTTTGAGTTTGTGGTCATGCCTTTTGGTCTTACCAATGCCCCAGCTGCGTTTATGGATATGATGCACCGAATATTTCGGCCTTACCTCGATAAATTCGTGGTCATCTTAGATGATATTCTGGTGTATTCGAGGTCTGAGGAAGAGCACGCGCGGCATTTGAGTATTGTCTTTTCTACACTTCGGGAGCACAGATTGTTAGTCAAGTTCAGTAAGTGCGAGCTCTGGTTGGATCGAGTTTCCTTTTTGGGTCACTTCATTTCAGGGAATGGTATAGAAGTGGATCCGGCGAAGATTGAGACGGTTATGCTTTGGAAACAACCGAAGAATACCTCGGAAGTGAGAAGTTTTCTCGGGTTAGCAGGGTATTATAGGTGCTTTGTGAAAGACTTCTCGAAGATTGCCTCCTCGTTGACCCGGTTAACTAAGAAATAGGTTAAATTCGAGTGGGATGAGACGTGTGAGAAGAGTTTCCAAAAGCTTAAGGAGAGATTGACTACTGCACCGGTTTTAACCCTACCCGAGGGTTCAGAAGGCTACTCAGTTTACACCGATGCTTCGAAAGAAGGTCTCGGTTGTGTGTTGATGCAGAATGGTAAGGTTGTAGCCTACGCCTCAAGGAAGTTAAAGGATCACGAGAAAAACTATCCCACTCATGACTTGGAACTAGCCGCAGTGGTGTTTGCTTTGATGAAATGGCGACATTACCTTTTTGAAGTCACTTTTGAAGTGTTCACTGACCACCAGAGTCTTAAGTATCTGTTTACTCAGAAGGAGTTAAATGTAAGGCAGAGAAGGTGGATGGAGCTACTCGAGGACTATGATTGTAAGATCCAATACCATCCGGGTAAAGCCAATATGGTGGCCGATGCTTTGAGTAGGAAGGCTAGTATTTCAGGTTTGGAAACAGGTTTTAGTGGATAGGGTTCGGTGGTTCTGGTTTCAGAGGCTCGCTTAGCTAATATCTCGGTTCAGCCGGTTTTGAAACAGAGATTGATAGAAGCTCAATCTGTGGATCCCGAGATTCAGAAATTGGTAGTTAAGTCAAGGATTGATCCGGAAACTAAATTTGGATTGGATGATTCAGGGTTGTTTAGGTTCAAAGCTCGGGTTTGTATTCCAAAAGAACTTAAGCAGCTGGTACTTGATGAAGCCCACAAGTCAGCATATGCAGTACATCCCGGTACCACCAAAATGTACAAGGATTTGAGGACTTTATATTGGTGGAACGGCATGAAGAAAGACGTCGCTAACTATGTTAGAAGATGTCAAACATGTCAAGTGGTGAAAGCAGAACACCAGAAGCCGGGAGGAACTCTCCAACCACTTCCAATACCCGAGTGGAAGTGGGAGCAAGTGACAATGGACTTCGTGTCCGGCTTGCCAAGGACCAAAGGAGGTTCTGATGGAATTTGGGTGATTGTTGATCGGTTGACGAAGTCGGCGCATTTCCTTAAGGTAAAGATATCCGATAAGGTTCCTAAGTTGGCCCGGTTATATCGGAAAGAGATTGTTAGACTACATGGGGCACCGGTCAGCATTGTCTCAGATAGGGATCCTCGGTTCACATCCAGTTTTTGGCAGGAGTTGCAGAAGTGTTTGGGGACGAAGCTTCAATTTAGTACTGCATTTAACCCACAAACGGATGGCCAGTCTGAAAGGCTAATAAGGTATCTCGAGGACATGCTTCGTGCTTGTGCCTTAGATTATCAAGATTCGTGGGATGAGCAGTTGGATTTGATTGAGTATGCCTACAATAACAACTTTCAGTCTTCTATTGGCATGGCACCGTATGAGGCTCTTTATGGAAGGAAATGTCGATCCCCTCTCTTTTGGGATATTGACAAGTGGAGATGGACTAAAGATGGAAAGCTCAAAAGGGCTAAGAAACCTAAGGAGATTCAGGACGCCATCGAGAGGGTGAAAGTTATTCGGCAAAGGTTGAAGGCGACACAAGACCGGCAGAAAAGTTATGCAGATAAGAGAAGACGACCCTTAGAGTTTGAGAAAGGAGATAAGGTCTTTTTAAAGGCATCTCCTAGAAAAGGGTATACTCGGATTGGTAAAGGCGGGAAGCTTAACCCATGCTACTTTGACCCCTTTGAGATCCTTGATCGAGTTGGGGAAGTAGCCTACAGACTTGATTTACCACCGAGTTTGACCGGGATTCACAATGTATTCCATGTCTCGCAGCTTCGAAAATATTATCCCGATGAGTCTTCTATCCTTCCAGTTGAGAAAGTTTAGTTAGAACCGGATTTGACTATTAAGAAGTACCCAGTTTAGGTGTTGGACCAAAAGATGCAAAAGTTGAGAAATAGAAAAATCCCTCTTGTGAAGGTCTTGTGGCGTGATCAAGAATCTGAGGAAGCCACTTGGGAGACCGAGGATAAGATGAAACAGTTGTATCCGGAACTTTTCAAGACCTCGCCTCGGACCTGAGGACAGGTCCTTTTGAAGGAGGGAGGTTTGTAACATCCCGACTGATCAGACTTTCAGGTAACCTATTATGTGCGCTATTTAATTATTTCATTAAGTGATTACGTGATATTTAATTGCTAACGTGGATTAATTGAAGTTATTTGATTTTAATTGCTTTGGTATGAAATTGTTTAACTTGAACGTTTAACTTTCCTTGCTTTATATTTTGCTCGTTTTGGTTCCGTATTTAATTCTGATTTTTGTGAATTCATGATATGTGTTAATTATATGCTATATGGACTCGGTTATATGCTCATTATGTGTTTTGGTATTTTTTTTGATTGCCTTTTTGGGTTTGTTTTGGAGACGGGACCTAAAGGAGGCTAAAGAGCATTTAGCGCACCTTGGGTTCCGGGATACGTATCTTGAGCTCGGGAATTCGGATTCAAATTCTGTCAATTCCGTTGAACTCGTTTCGACAATTCGGGTTTAATGGGACAAGCCTCATATTTTTCTAAGTTCATTAAGACCTTCAAATTTCAACCGAAACGAGCCTCTTACGCTTGGAAAGTTATCTTTTGACCTAATATGAGTTGTGGACCCCACTTAAAACTTAACCAAGCCTTAACCATGATTTGTGCCTTGAGTTAACTTACCATTTCAGCCCTTAAACCCCAAAAATACCGATCCATTTCCTCTCTCCCCAACAAGAACGATCAACAACCAAGGAAGCAAGAAGAGAAAGAAACCCCTTTGTCCAACTTTGTGATTTTGAGCTCAAATCAACTCCTTAGCTTCTCAAATTTGAAAGGTAAGTTCATGGTTATCTTCTACACTCCCTATTCTCTCTTTTATGTGATCTTGAGTTGGTTTCCATGGTGGATTCATGAAATATGGCAAGCATGTGAATAGTAGGTGTTGGGAGAAATTTGTTGATTTTTTTGCTTCCATCCTTGTTTCCTTGAAATATGATGATGATTTATTGCTTCTAAGTCATGATTCTTGATATTTATTGCATCTACTTTCATGGTTGTTGAGATATGATTAATTTGCCATTAATGAGTTCTTGGAGAATTGGATGATATACTTGATGCATTCCTTCCTCACTCATGCCTTGAATTGCTTACATTTTTGGAGCTGAAATTGTGGCTACTTGTTGGGCTTGAAATGTTGATGAATTGATGTTATTTTGATGCTTGATATTTGTGTTTTGAAAGGCATAAGAGTCTCCTTGAAGCCCCCAGCTGAAATGCCTTGTTTTTGCCTCCATTTTCGGACTTGTTTCGCCAAAAAATTTTCCATGCCGGAGGCCTGACACGGCCGCATCAGTTTACAAAGGAAAATGGACACGGCCGTTTTGAGCCCTCGGAAATGTTTTTTTTCGAATTTATTTGCCTGACACGGCCGTGTCCGTTTCCCTTTGTTTTCTGACACGGCCGTGTCCAACAGGGCGGCTTCCGGGGAGATTTCTTTCGCCTTTTCGTTGCTTCTTATTGGTCCTTCTTGGCTCGTTTTTGGTATGTGTGCACGACTAACTTGTCTTATGATGTGCTAAGCCTTATGTGGTGAATTTGTGATTTGATTTACAACCTCGTTTATGATATATGCTCTTATATGAATTATTTGCTCGTAAATGGCCTTAATGTGAACTCATTTCATATCATTTACATCATAATCATACATATTCATGTACCGAGCATCAATGTGGTTCATATTGAGTCTAAATGAGTCCCTTGTTGGATCTTCCTGTAGAGGACGAGCTTGCTCCGTAGGTGTCCGGTTTCCCTTTTTTGTTTCCACTTCGTGCGTTGACAAGGTGAGGTTTTGTTCTTTTAGTTAATTGACCTACGACCCTAATTGGTTTCAGACCTCGCATGCGAATACGTATAATATATGGTAAATATGTGTATGATACATATGTTGCGGGTTTGTCCCATTTGTTATAAGAATTTGAAAACGTTTTGTATAAATATGTAAGCTATTTTACTTTCGTTGAAAAGTTTAGTTTTGTGCAAGTGTGTGTGTGTAAGCGAGATGTGGCTTTGAAAGATAAGCTTTGCACTATGTTTGTGTGACTTTCGTGATCTGTTTGGGCCCCGGAGTGTGGTATGGTAATCTCGGGACGACCGAGGGGTCGCCGAGCTCTTCCATCAACACCTCCATTTGAGAGTTTCACCCAACCTTGGGAGGTTGAGGAAGGGTGTTTCTCTTGAGCCAGCGGAAGCAACCGTCGAAGGTTTCAAGGTAGTAATTAAACCTTGTCTCGTCTGTGTATGTGGATAGTTAGGGCCGATCAACCCTTCTATCAACCGGTGTTGGGGATGGATTCTGATTTGTTTTGCTCTACTTTGTTTTTCGTGTATGGAAGTTGGAGTGTAACTCGTACACGCCGAGTTGGTTTAGCTTTGTATGATCTGTGAAACGAGAGTGGATTTCTAAGAACCTAAAACTTGGGATTTGATCTTTTGCCTTTTCTTTAACCTATGTATATATATATATCACGGGAACTACTTTGGCTTGTAAAAACCACTCTCGGTTCAAGGATCCTTCCGTTTTAATAAATGCTTTGCCCTATATGTATATCGGGTACGTGAGTTACCCCCCTCACTAGTCACTAGGACTAACCCTCGTTGTTGTTTCCTTTTTTCCTTTCTTTTGAGTTTGCAGGTTCTTCTGAGTCAAGCTAGGCGGCAAGTGTCTTTTGGAGTTTACTTGTGGTTTAGCTTGAGTCTTCATGCATCGTAGTGGATTACTTCCTCTCTCACTTATGTATTCTGTATACACTTATGTTATTTTGGCCGTGATGGCTTTGTACATTTGTATATAAGCTAGCTTGGTGGTTGGAATACTTGACCCTTCCCCATTTTGATATCTATATATGTGATGATCTTGGGATATATGTTTATTGCTTAAATTGCTTCCGATACTCCGATTTTAATTTGCGCAGTTTCTGAGGGTCTAGGCCGCCTAGCGAGGGTGTGAGTTTTGTGTGTCTCCCGTTCGCTATGGTTTGACGTGGGTGCGAACTCCCTATTTCGTTACTCGTGTTAGACCTTAGTGCGGGGGATGTGGCACCCTTCTCTCCGGGGGTGTTACAGACGGGGATTCTCTCAGGGTTGTCAAGAGACGGGGTTCTCTTGTTACTTGCTCGAGAGACGGGGTTCTCTCGTTAATTGTTGGAGAGACGGGGCACTCTCAACATTTCAACTACTTGTCAACTTGCTCTGGTGGAAGGTTAGATTTTCTTACAAGTGTTTAGGCTCCGGAAAGCTGAGGGTCGTGATTACACGTATGGAAGGACCTTGTAGATCGAAGACCTCTTTCGAACTAATCCCTGACGGGGAGTAGCTAACCCGCGTGGGATGAACACGTGAGAGTCAATTAAATTCCAGGAATCCAGGACATGGAATCCGAGGACGGATTCTCTTAAGGGGGAGAGAATTGTAACGCCCCGATTTTCAGACAGTCAGGTACGCTCGACACGTGTGAGTTTCGAGCGTTAGGATTTTATTTATTATTTTCGTTTATTCAATTTATACGTGCTATATTAATTTCCTAAATTGTATTTCAACATGATTACGTGAAAATATGTGAATTATGTGTTAAATTGAGAATTATGGTTACGCGAGTTAATTGCCAAATGTGTTTGAATTGCTCAATTGTCCTAAATAGATCATTTATTCAAATTAAAGGACCAAATTGCATGAAAACCTTTTGGACCTGATTGACCATTTCCAAACCTTTGATACTCAATTGCATAACTTATAGAACTTGGAGGATTTAATTGCAAATATTACATTTTTCCCCAAAAATATAACGATATATGTTTCTTCATTCTTTTTCCATCTTCATTCCATTTCCAAGACATACAATCATCATCATCTCTCTCTCAGCAAGCTTCCACAAGAGGAAGAGATGGTTTCATCTTATTCAAGTTAAATTATCAAGAATTTAGGAGCTTTGAAGCATCATCATCCCCATAACTTCATCTTTGATCTTCTCTTTTTATTCCAAGGTATATATGAGCATATATGTGATTTCTTGAATTAATAGGTGAAGCTAGGGTTTATGATTCAAGCTTGATAATTTGTGTATTTGAAGTTAGGAGCATGATTAGGAGCTTTGAGAATTAATTAGAGCAAGAAATCATGAGTTTTATGGAAATATTGGATAAATTCATATTTGGGTTCAAAGTGGAAATTCTTGATATTCAAGCATGATTTATGTGTTTTGATTGCATATTAGTGCATATTGAACATGTATATATGTTAATCTTTAGAATTCTTGCATATTATGAATGAAAGCATGAAGTTTGGAGTGATTTTGGCCATGGTTCGAAGGTCCCCTGTTTCGTCCCCTGCTTCTGTATCTTCTGTAAAACGGGAAGGGCCCTTCCCGTTCCCTTTGTAATTGGGGAACGGCCGTTCCCATAGATTTGAATAATGTGCAGGTGGCGAGAACGGGAACGACCGTTCCCACTTTATCTCGCAGACGGGAAAGACCGTTCCCATCTTCGGGGAGCAGTTTCGGGAGTGGGGGAACAACCCTTCCCATTTTGTACTAAAACCTGGAACGGCCGTTCCCAGGCTTCTGGAAGTGCAGAAACATTCTGCATAAAATTGTAATTTTGGATCTTAATTCCAATGATTTATTTAACCCCAAATTGTTATTATATGATTGATTACATGCCAAAACGTGATATTTATATGCCACATTGTTCATTGCACGATGTCTCGTTACTTGACCATGCCGTGCGTCATATTTGGTACCATTGTCGAGTATTGTCTCACGAATGCATGTATGTTCCCATTTCTTGTTCAGTTACTCTCCAGGGAGGAGATGGTCGAGCACGAGCACGAGCACGTTCATGTGTCCACAAGTCGTTGTGTCGCCTGTCAGGTGAGGTTTAATTGTTAGTTATATAGAACCCGTATTCCCCTTATGTGTTCTTTCGGCCAAAGGTATTTATAGCTATAATTTTATAAAATCACTTATCATTTCAAGCAAGCCATGTTCATGAAAAGCAAGCAAGCAAGCCATATATTGTGCATGTTTTAGGCGAGTAGCATGACCGTCACGTTGGGCCCGAGGGTAGTGAGTAGAGCCAACCGGGAAAGCAAGGGCTGACGGGTAACTTTGGCACTATCCTCACCACATTTGGGATGACCCCTGATTCCACTAGGAGATTAGTGGAGGAAGGAGTTCCGGGCTTAGGGATTCTTGTACCCTCTGCTCAACACGTCGTGGATGGTGAAGGCTAGGTACCTTCCCATCATTGGAGGGAGAAGGAGACTGGGAACGGATCTGGCACCACGGATTGTCCTCGGGTTATTGCATGATTTCCATTCCATGAATGTGTTAATTGACTACACTATCGCACGATTGCACGGTAAATTGAATTACATGATCACCTATGAATTAACAATCAAGCAAGCATGTTTCATGTACAAATGGAGTAAGGTTGGAGACCGCCCTCACTAGCCGGGGCCATGTATTGATTGCATGAAAATGAACAAGTATTTAATATTGATAGTTGTATTCTCGGGCGAAGAGTACATTCTTGAACTTATACGTTATCTTTTATAAACCTTTACCCGAGAATATAACTTGCATGTTATTTGCGCTAATATGTATTTAAACCCCTCACTCGGCCTTCACAGACTGACGCCTCCACCTTTCAGGTTATTGCAGGTGCACGCTAGGCGGGAGTTGAGTCGAGTCGAGTCCTGTTCATGTAGTCGAGTCAAACACGGTCCGTGTATTTAATTATTGTCGTTACATACCAAGTTTTGATTAATGTTATTGTTTTAGGTTTAGAGATGATAATGTATTGATATCTAAAATTAGAATATATTTTATTTGGTAAATAAGAAATGATGTGACATGATAAATGGAAATATTTGATAGTGATTACTTTATGCTTCCGCTAATTTCGTTGCACGTATAAATTAATCCCGTCTAGCTTGTCAGTTATTGCATTGTCACCCGTTCGCTATAGGTTAGTTCATGTACGGATTGGCCGTTTCGTGTGTGGATTGACCTATGGTGCGGGGGTGTGGCACCTCCACGTGTACGGGGTGCTACAATGCACCACTCGAGGACGCCTTCAAAAGGGTCTTCTCCTTAAGAACCTCCAGCACCTGCCCTAACCACGGGCCTCCCAGACCAAGAAGTTGAACAATCTCTTGAACACGAGGAGTAACACCAAACCTCAAAGAGAGGTCCAAAGTATGAGGATATACTTCCCTCAAGGTTTTAGAGCCAAAATTCTTAGCTATGAGAAAAAATCTGTTACATCGTACCACATGGGGACCATAACTAAGTGCTCTACTACCTGTTAGAAAGCTGACCTGTAGAGTTTGCATTATTTATTTCCTCACAAAATCACAAACGATCTTTGAATGATAAATGAAATGATTCTGATCAAAGACAAACACTTCTTTGTGTACTCTTGTATGTTATGCTGCTTACATTTATGTATGCATTTATGAGAACTTCTCTAATTTATCAAACTTTTAGGGTTTTGTCATTTAGGTTAATGGCACATGAAACAAGTTCTAATCTAAACTGGGTTAGAAATCACTCCAAGTCGATGATTCCAACAAACAGTGGGAGTGTTGACTACACTCAATTGAGATTTGCTTGGAGGGTTTGTCATTAAGAAGGAATCATCTTATTTCGTGAGATGACAAAGTGCATGGTAGATACGTACGTCATACACAAGGGTGCTCATTAATAGAATGAGTAAATTGAGATGTCTCGCGTGAGAATATTCCTAAATAGGAAAGAAATTGACTACGTCTAGAAGTAGAAACTTCCAGATTAGGAAATATCTCTCAGGTCAATGATGTGATTCATTAATTCTTAGACTTGAGATTCAATGTTTATCTTCTATGAGCAAACTAGGTTATCTTAGATGGGTCTCAAAGGGTGTCGCTCGAGATACCTGAATTATGACTTGTGTTGGGATTACAAAAGTGACGCAAAGAGGTATGTTAGAATCAATATAAGATCTACACTTGCTTAAGGCAGGAAGATCTCTTATTGGATAAGTCGTTCATATTCCATCTCGGAGTCCTTGGCCAAGGCAGTGGATCAAGATCGAGAAAAGAGTTTATTGGATCGAGATGAAATAGATATTAAATGACCTTAACTTTAAGATTTAGATTATTAGGGTTGTATTTATTCTCTTGTCCTAGATCTTAACTGAGAGGTGGATTGGTAGGACGATCATATTTCACACTGAATCATTAATTGAAAGGTTCTTCAATTTAATTTGTTATTCGGCTAAGGGTCACACTCCTGTTGCTAGATTATGGTTATGTGATTTGTGGATTGATTAATTAATAAGTTATTAATTAGTTAAGGCCATTGCTAATGGAATAAAAAAAAAAATTTTTTGGTACATCCGAATAATGAATAATGAACTTAAAGGATCACACACAAACGGCAGATCACGAGGGTTTTGATGTGGGTTAATCAGATTAACCAAAGCGGTCAAGAGATTGACCAAATAGACCCACACGTGTTCGTGGCACGAATGGAGCATGTGACCCCGTGTCAAACTAGTGGTCCGTGTGAGTGTTTTTGTTTAACTAAATTTTGGGTTTTAATTAATTATGAATTAATTATAAAGCCCAATAAATAATTCATTGGGAATTAATTATTTTTGAATAATTATTTATTTTATTTTGAATAAAATAAATAAATAAATAAATAAAATCCTAAACAAGCTATGAAAGATTTTGTTAATAAAATTAAATTAAGATAAAATCTTAATTCAAACTTGAAGATAAAGTTAATTTTTAACTTGGAGATAAGTAATTAGATTACTTTGGGATTAAGAAATCAAAATATTAAAGGTGTGAGAATCCTAGCCCTTCTAGAAGCAAGGAGTTCGAAACCCCCTTGGTATAAATAAGGGGTTCGAACTTTTTCTAGGGTAAACCAATTCTCTTGAAGTATTAGATTTTATGAGAAAAATATAAGAAAAGTTTTACACACTCAAATCTATTCTAGCCAAAACACAAGTCACACAACTAGTATTCTCCCTCGCGTACTCGTGTTCCAGGACTAGTGTGGATATCTTTGAAAGTTTTCTACATTGGAGTTATGAAGAAGGATCCTTCGTGAAGGGACGTGGAATGAGTTCAAGAAAGATCCAATCTAAGTAAGTTTGCGGAACTTTCTTTTTTATTTTTAGATAAACATTACAATCAAACGATTTCTTGTTGAAAATTTTGTATATTCCGGCCTGTTAGGAGAAAAATGTTTGATATATTAAGACTATTTTAAACATATTTTCTTGTCACTTATGAGCTATTTATTGCATGAAATTGCCCTTTTCAGGTAATTTCCACTAAGGAGTCAAAATTGGTAAGATTGGAGTGAAAACGACGAAGTAAGCACAAAAGTGATGCTGACCGAGGAACCTCGCGGCCGCGAGGAAAAATACACTGCAAAGTTGACGGTCGTGAAGAGCTGAAAAAAGCACAATAGCGATTCTTTAAGAATCGCGACCATGAAAGACTTTGCCTTTGAAAGTTGGCGGTATTAACTTGGTTAGGGAGACATTGGATTATGAGAATAAGCAATGAGAACTAACTTGGCATTTGTGCTTGATCATGAGAAAGACTTGTACTTAATTTTGTGATGATAATTGTGAAAATCTGACATCCATTGATCTTTGCATTGTTATCAATTCCAATGAATTCATTGTTCCCCAACTCTCATCATTGTTGATTTAATTCTGTTAATTGGTTATTTGTGTAAGTTAGTTAAAACAAACCCCCTTAAATGATTAATCAGGTCTATCGATTAACGAATATACGATGCGATTGGTTGGTTTCCTCCATCTCTATGAGACCGACAACTATGTGCTACAATTGTCATGTGTACACTTTCACTACATAGGATTTTAAATAAAACTTTCGAGATAACCCCGAACACCGCCACGCCTCATGCGTGTTTTCCAACACTACCACTACCCTAGGGATCAGCATACCTCCCCCTGACAACTAATACAAGGACGTTATGTACCGAAAATGCCATGTGCCCGGGAACCACATGAATATCCTCTGAATATCCAGGTTATGTGGTCCCCTTCGAGTCAGGTGGCCAGTCATCAATTACCAAAGCGTGAGAAGTGGTCCCCATGATCAGGTGACCACCAGCCCACACGAGTACCATCTTCCCCAAGACACTCCTACAAATAACTTCACACTTCACATGCTCTATAAGCAATTCTCCCCTATTCGTGACATCTCTTCTTAATTCTCTACTTTATTTCTCTAGAGACCACTGTTTCACTTGAGCATTTGAGTACCAACTGGGAAATTTTCAAGTTGGCCCTCTAATCCTTTTCTTCTCACAGGTGATGGACCAAACCCTTCTCCATCTCTTTCTCCTTAAGTCAAAAACTCCATCGGAGCTCCATAAAAAGATCTAACCATTTTCTAACCATATTATATGCCAAATCTAGCAAGGAATCAGGTTACACAATGTTAGGCTTTAGATTTTTCATAATTTTACTATTAATTAGATCCTATTTGATGTCATATTTTAGTATGATTTGACTAAGAATGTGCTATTTCAAGTTAAATATGAATTAAAGTCATGAAGAAGAGAATACAGAAGAAATGAACGAAAAATGAGTCAAAACATAGCCTTGGCGGCCATTAAGAAAAATACAGACCAAACAGTCGTAACCGCTAATGAAGTTACGCGCCAAAACCCACTTTTGGACGAGTCGGTGCTGCTAATTGCTGCAAGGAAAATGTGTGGTGGCCGGGAATAACCCCAACCAGAAAAGGGAAGATTATGTGAAATCTAGCAGCTAAATCACCTCAAATTTGATGCGATATGCAGGCGATCTTTGGAGATGTTTGACTCACTTTTCTTGTTGACCAAGACACTCAGGTGTTTCCTGTTCGTGAGAAAAGTTTTAATTAAACCTCACGTGCATGCAAGTGTACACTTGTCAGGCGTAGCACATAAGCTGTCGATCCCACAGGGAAGGAAAACCAATCAATCACTCCTATATATTCTCCAATCGATAGACCACCACAGAATCAAGAGAGGTTGACTAAACTACTACGACAAGACACATAACTAAATACGAAAGTAAATAACTGAAACTAATAAACTAGCATATAGCTAAGGAAGTGACAATAGCATAGATTAGTGCTCAAATTCATGCTTCAACAAATTCACAGAATACCACAATTCTAATCACAATTATAGATTCAAGCTTCTCTTGAAGTCAAGCACGTATGCTCTGGTGTTTGTGTATGCCACTCTCATGATCTAACATGCATAAACAATCCAAACCAATTGAACGGGATTAGTATGAATTAAATAGCAGCTGCTAGTCATGCACTATTCAACCACAAATTGCTCAAAAAAAGACCGGATCTCTTCTTGACTTTAATTTCAAGTGTCATGGAATTAATAATCTGAATTCACCAACTATTTCTCAATTAAAGGGTAAACTCTAGAATCATGCTAAAGTTGCGCAGGCTCCAACATGCAATTAAATCATAATCCCATCACATGATTGTGGGGAAAATGAGACAGAAACGCAGCGGAAATTTAAAAATTTTCCCAATAAGTTAGAATCGAATCTTGCAACTCCTATTCCCAAATTCGTAGAGATCAAGAAACTCACTTAGGTAGTAGCTTTCTTGATACGTTCTAGCCGCCCAAGATCGCTCTTCACTCGGCTTGATCTCCAAAAGCTCATTCGAATCTTTCAAGACTTCACGATAGTAGCCCTCTAGAGAATTAGTCAACCAACCTCGACCACGATCCGAATAGGGAGGATGCTAGTTCTATATTCGGTGTTTAGGCTCTAAGGGGTTAGTATATAATTATGGAGAAATGAGAATTTCGTATCACTCTTCCAAGGGGTTCGAACCCCTCATATAAATAGGCTTAGGGTTGGAACCCCTTTTCCTTTTGGAATAGGATTCCCAAATCCTTTTGGAAAGGGATATCTTTCTTGGAGAGTAAGTCTCTTACTTTGACCAAAAGTCTCCTTTTGACCAACTTGTCAAGCAAGAATAATATCTAACTCTCTTAGATATTTTATTTTACTTTATTTATTAAATAATAAATAACTTGAAGACTAATAATCAATTAATTCACAATTAATTATTTAGTGGACTTTATTTCTCCAAATTAGGACTTTAATATTAATTCAAAATTAAATCAAAGTCCATTAAATAATTAACACATTAATTATTTAATATATATACACATAAAACACGTGACTACACGTGTCCCAAGGACATGTGTCATACACGTCTCCCACACGTGTGCTTCACACGTGTGGGCCCCACCATTCTCTCAATGGTTCGATCAACTGGTTTAATCGATTCAAGCCTTAACCCACATTACTGGGTTGTTGTGTGTGACCCTCTAGGTTCTTAATTCAATTAGTCGTGACCCTAATTAATTAATTAATTCCCTAATTAAATAATCAGTGCACAGATCAAACGAC
This sequence comes from Lantana camara, assembly GCA_037501455.1. Lineage (NCBI taxonomy): Eukaryota > Viridiplantae > Streptophyta > Magnoliopsida > Lamiales > Verbenaceae > Lantana > Lantana camara. The sequence continues at coordinate 47,513,321 of CM074859.1, forward strand.
CATAGTCTAACAACAGGTGTTTGATCCCTAGCTGAATAAGAATGTCTCGATTCGACAGAACCTTTAAGTCATTGATTCATGTGTGATACAATCCTCCTACATCCCATCTGTCAACCAAGATCTAGGGTAATGGAATAATTGGAACCCTAATAATCTCGATCTTAATGTTAAGTGCATTTCATATTCATTTTATCTCAATCCAAGAAACTCATTTCTTGATGTCTTGATCCACTGCCTTGGCCAAGGACTCCTAGATGGCATATGAATGACTTACACAATAAGAGATCAACTTGCTAATGCAAGTGTAGGTCCTTTACTGATTCTCATATACTTTCATGTGCCACTTGTGCAACCCCAGCATAAGCCTTGAATCAGTTGTCTAAGACGATACCCTTTAAAGCTTACACCTAAGACTACAGAGTTAGCTCATAAAGTATCAATGGAACCTCAAGTCTAAGGATTACATAATCACATCAATGACTCGTGAGATATTTCCTAATCTGGAAGTTTCTATTTCCAGATATAGAAACTTCCTTTCCCATTTAGTAATCTTCTCACACGGGACACCTCAGTGTACCTGCTTAGAATAAGCAAGCACCCCCATGTATCACACACGTATCACTATACACTTTGCACCCCATCAAACAAGGTGGTCCTTCTTAAGGGCGTGATCACACGAGCAAGCCTCGAACGAGTCATGTTGACACTCCCACTGTCTTTAGGACTCATCGGCTTGGAATGATTTCTTATCATAACTTATGTGATATAGGGCTCGTCTCATGAACCACTTCGACTAAATGGTTGAGTCGTATAAGTCATATTGATTACGGGAGTTCTAATACATGCGCAGTCAAAAGTAAACATACAATCAAACAAGAGCATATAAAGAAATGTTGCCTTAATTCGTATTATTCAAAGATTGTCTGTGATTTATAAAAGTAAAGTACTAAAGCAGACTATTACATCGGCTTTCAGGGCACTATTCCTAACAATGATATCATACGAATTTATTTAGGCATTTAATCGAACACATATACTACACAATCATTATTCCTCGACAAAAACACAATTACTCCAACATAATCCAAGGAATCATAAAACAATAAATAGTCAATAATTCCATTGCAATCATAAACAAATATCCAACAATTAATCCATAAAAACTGAATTAAATAACTAAAATCAAACTAAGAATTATTCTAGAAAAACTTATGAAGATATTGAAACGAATTCGGATGTCATGATGTTATTGTCTTCAAACAAGAGTGGATTTCTCTATCTTGAAGTCTCCATCGACTCTCGAAGACTACAGAACTCAAACCCTAATCTCCTCTAACAGCTTTAATCAATACCAAAATTCTGAGTTTTATAGGGTCTTTCAATACTTCTGAAAAACCATCAATTCGTTGCTAGATTCGGTTTTAAGATTTACATCTCCTTTATCATCCTATTCGCATTTCCAACTTTTGAAAATCCTTCACTTAGACTTCCTATCTCGTTCAAGTCTCAAGTCTTAGAGTTAATTCAAGATACCAACAAGGCCGATATTCTATGTCTTATGTGTTAATCGGATACCGTCTACTTAAATACTGAACATTGATGAACTATTGTTCCCTAAATTGACACGTACTGGTTAATTGTTAATCGATGATCACTGAAATATATTTGTTACTTGAATATTGTTGATTAAACACTGAACACTGATTTGCTTTGGTTCCCCACCTTGATATGTATTTGATATTTGCTAATAAGTGCTCAGTGATATGTATACTTGTTTCATGAATATCACATATGTGACATTCTGTGAACCATTCTTGACCCACACACATTATATTTTAGTTGTCATTCCTGACTTCAAAAAGTACTTGCTTTGGAACAAAATGGAACTCGGACTTTGTTGATATGGCTAGAAGTACAGTACACGCTCTTAACACGCCAGATAAGGTTCTATAACTTGCGATATGCATGTTAGGAATAGTGCCCTAGAAAACCGATTGTATATCCGCTTTGTGCTTTTCCTTATTGTAATCACAGACAATCTTTGAATAAAATAACGTATTGAGGCAACACTTCTTTATATGCTCTTGTTTGGTATGCGTTTACTTTAGCTGTGCATGTATGAGAACTCCCCTAATCCTGATGACTTTAGAACTCTACCATTTAGGTGAAATGGTTCATGAAACGAGCCCTATATCACATAAGTCATGATTAGTAAAATGCTCCAAGCCGATGAGTCCTACAGACAGTGGGAGTGTCAACCTGACTCCTCTGAGGCTTGCTTGTGGGATCACGCCCTTAAGAAGGACCACCTTGTTTCATGGAGGTGCAAAGTGTATAGTTGATACGTGCGTGATACATTAGGGTGCTTACTTTAATAAGTAAGTTCACTGAGGTGCCCCGTGTGAGAAGATTCCTAAATGGGAAAGGAAGTTTCTATTTCAGGAAATGGAAACTTCCAGATTAGGAAATATCTCACGAGTCATTGATGTGATTAATTGATCCTTAGACTTGAGGTTCCATGTCACTTTATGAGTTAACTCTGTAGTCTTAGGTATAAGCTTTAAAGGGTGTCGCCTTAGACAACTGATTCAAGGCTTATGCTGGGGCTGCACAAGTGATTCATGAAAGTGAATGAGAATCAAGAAAGGACCTATGCATTTGCAAGGTGATCTCTTATTGTGTAAGTCATTCATATGCCATATGGAGTCCTTGGCCAAGGCAGTAGATCAAGACATCAAGAAAAGGGTTTCTTGGATTGAGATCAAATGGATATGAAATGCACTTAGCTTTAAGACCGGATTATTAGGGTTCTGATTATTCCTTTACCCTAGATCTTGGTTGAGAGATAGTAAGTAGGAAGATTGTATCTCACATGAATCAATGACTTAAAGGTTCTGTCGAATCTCAACACTCCAATTCAGCTAGGGGTTAAACACATGTTGCTAGACTATGGTCGTTTAATCTGTGGACTGATTAATTAATTGGTGAATTAATTAATTAGGTTCACTGCTAATTGAATTGAGAACCTAGAGGATCACACACAACAACTTGGTTACATGAGTTGAGGCTTTAAATGATTAAACGAGTTAATCGGGCCGAGAGGGTTCCACACGTGTGAAACCACACGTGTGGGTCACGTGAGTGACACGTGTCATTATGACACGTGTCTCACGTGAATATATATATATTGTATATATATTAAATTATTAATTTGTTAATTATTTAATAGACTTTGGTTTAATTTTGAATTAAAAAGAAAGTCTAATTTTGGAGAAAAATAATCTAGTTAATTAATTGTGAATTAATTAATTAGATAAAATAAGTTATTTATTTTAAATAAATAAAGTATAAAATTATCCAAAAATAGTTTGGATATTTTAGGTCTCTTGAAAGTTGATTTGAATTTGAATTCAAAGTCAAAGTCAAAATTACTTGATGATCAAGTAATAGGAGAGAGGGACCAAAATCCTTAGCCCATAAGGACTAGGATTTTCGGTCCTCCCCTTCCTATATATAGGGGAGCTCGAGCTCCCCTTAGAGCTAATCGAGAATTCTTTTGGTTCATGTGTTGAACACCATCCTTTCTCCAAGATAAATAAAACCCTAGGTTAAGCCTAAACACTAACTAGAGAACTAGCATCCTTACTAGTTAGATTGTAGTCAAGTTGGTGAGCTCGGCTTAGAGCTAATCGAGAATTCTTTTGGTTCATGTGTTGAACACCATCCTTTCTCCAAGATAAACAAAACCCTAGGTTAAGCCTAAACACTAACTAGAGAACTAGCATCCTTACTAGTTAGATTGTAGTCAAGTTGGTGGACTATCTCTAGAGAGCTTCAAGTTAGAAGTTTGAAGATTCGAGTTTTACCAAGGAGAGGGGATCAAGCCGCGAGAAGAGCGTTCTTAGGTGGCTTGAAACGCTTCAAGAAAGACAATTAAGAAAGTAAGTTTCTAATTCCTTCGAATTTGGATACACGATTACGAGTCCAAGATCCTTTTGTTGGAAAATTTTTAAATTTCCGCTGCTTTCTGATTCGTGTTTTCCAACAATGCATTCATTGCATCAAAGTTATAATTGTGCATACTTGTTCCTATTGAGTACTTGGCCATGTGAACTTCGTCATAAATCCCTTTTGGGATTTGCTTTGTTGTAAAATTGGTATACAAACGCAAAACTTTATCGGGTGTTAATTACTACTGTTCATCGAATCTTGTTATGCTACTGGCAATGAGATTTGGAGTTATCCTAAGGAAGGATGAAAGTTGGAAAGTAAAACAAAACAAAGCCGATGTTTTGAGAAGTTAAGAGGTAATTTTGGGGAAAAAAATGTTGTACACGTCGCCTTTCTTGTGAATAGGCAATAAGAATCCAATTTTAGCAGATAAATGGAGGTAGTACGTGAGTTCTTAAAGCAATTCCTGACACTACACAAACTAGCTTCACAGTAAGTTCCCTTCCAAGGAGTACCACAATGAACAACCCGAACGGAGTACAAAGGGATTGGAGAAGTCACTTATTGAAGTCATGGAATTAAAGTGAAATTATCATAATGCCTTGTTATAAGGAATACTCACGTTAAGTGAGTCACTTAGCTGGTACACTGATTCTAAGAGAACCAAAATACCTTGTACCTCTAAACAAGGAGTTATTTGTTAAGCTATGCGAATTTTTTCGTATACCCGAAGATAATTGAAGGATAAATCAGATTTCTCTAAGGCTGATTTCAACAATAAACTAAGGGTACTCCAATTTCACAAAGATATTGTGGAATTAACACTCGCGTTTGTAGGGGTGGGCGCGGGACGGGTAGTTCGGGATTCGGGTAATTCAAGATCGGGTAGTTCGGGTTCGGGATGGGAAATTTGCTGCCCGATCCCGTCCCGGGAAAGTCGGGTACCCGACATATCGGGAATTCGAGATTCGGGACTGGTTCGGGGAGCCCGTATATTTCTGTATTTTTTCAATCAATTAATTTTTGGTTGGGCTTGGGCTGTTTTTAGAGTTTGTAAAGGGCCATTGGACCAAATAAGAAGACTGTTGTGGCCCGGGGGAACTTTGGTCTTTGGACATATTTTTTATTTATAATAATAAAGCCCATATTTATAATAATGCAAGTTGCAACCCATATTTTATTACAATCAAGGATTGCACTCTACAACCCATCTGTACTGTACGTGTCTATTTCCAAAAGCAAAAGTCAGTAAGGGACTGCAGTCCTTTATATCTTACAGAAACAAAATAAAGCATTCAATGCTATTTAAAGTTTAAACAGGAACAAAAACTTACCTCAGGGGCTCAGTCCTCAAGTCTTCAAGAATCAAGACTCAAATGAGAAATCGTGGCCGTGGCCTGTGGGAGTTGGGTTACAGACTAGCGACGAAGCTGCCGGCTGCGTGTGGTTGTTCTGTTTGAATTCAGGCTGGGCGAAGAGAGAAGAAGGTAAGCGTCGGTCACTGGTCAGTCTCAGAAGAAAATTGGGAATTTGAGATCTGAGGCTCAAAGCAGATTAGTAATTTAGCCTAAATGTATAATATTAATTTATATTATATTATATTATATATATATATATATATATATATATATATATAATATACCAACACATATATATAATATAATACGAGACATATATTATATATATATATATATATATAGTTTTAATTATCGGGTAGTTCGGGTACCCGATCGGGAATTCGGGTACCAAAATATTACCCGATCCCGAACCCGAATTCTTAATCGGGATTCAGGATCCCATCCCGAACTGAAAAAATCCCGAACTACCCATCCCGATCGGGAAATACCCGATCGGGTCGAGGGGACCGAATTACCCGACTCGAATGCCCACCCCTACGTATTTGCAGTAATTGAGAAAGTGCTAGTCTTTCTAATCATATCTTAACCGGTTCTTGATGGTGATATTCTGAGATATAAATAGGTTAAGGATACACGAGCCATAGAGCGAACTGTGTTAGGCACCTCGCCGGGCCATGGGTCATATGCTAAATTAAATGGATGCAGTCTTGGCTGGGAAGAGAAACACTCTTTGATCATATCATCTTCGGCTTAAGAAGTCAAAGTTAAATTCTCAAGGACAGAGACAGTGATGAATTTTGAATCTATTATAGAGTAAAGCTGAAGTAATGCTTTCTGGATAAGTGGAGTATTAGCAAAGGTTTCCAATGAACTAGAACAAAGATTGATCTCTACAACAGTATTAACTTCATTGGAAAGATACACAGAACCTCTTTACTTTAGTGATGGAGACTTTGCTGGATCACAAGCCATACGCCAAGTTCAGTCAATGACAATTTTGGCTGGAGAAAGAGTCACCATTCTTGGGCATATCACAACTTGCTTAGGAATCAGTGTGGATCCCTCGGTGTTCGAAATAATCATGAAGTAGAAACATCAAGGAATCCCTTTTGAAGGGAAGAACGCTTTAGGGTAGCAGGATATTGCTAAAATTTTGTGATAAGCATCTCAGGACTAGTTGTAACCTTCACCAAGGTGATACGTAAGAAGGAAAGTTTAAAGGGACACAGAAAGATAAGCAAAGCTTTTAGGAGTTAAGAGGATATTAATGTTGTACTAGTGATTAACCCGGTAGGAAGAAAAAAAGGTTATACAATTTATAAAAATGCGTCGAAAGAAGGATGAGGTAGCATTTTGATGCAATATGAAGAGGTAATGAGCATACTCAAGAAAATTTAAGCCACATGAGATCAATTACCCAACACATGATTTGGAGTTACCAGCAATCATTTTTGCTCTTACCAAGCGGAAGCATTACCAAATAGGTTATATTTGAAGTTTTCACAGATCAAAAGAATTTGTGCTACCTGTTCATTCAGGAGGTCTGCGACTATATATTTAGTACCATTCTGAGAAGCTAACATGGTAGCTGATGCACTAAGTCGGAAAGCTAGGTTGGTTAAACCTCGTATTTTATCACCACCAAAGGAGGAGGTAATAAAAGGACAATTTAATGATGAGTAGATCAAGGAATGTTTAAATTTCAAGGAAAAGGATGATAAGACCAAAATTCAAAACTAGAGAAGACGAAATCTTGAGGTATAAAGGAAGACTAAATCAGCATATTTCTTGTCAGTTAAGACAACGAATAAGGTTAACTCTTTGGCGAAATAATATTCAGTGGATATTGTGAGATTTCATGGGGTACAGGCTATAAAGTGTCCAATAGAGATTCAAAGTTGTTCCTGGAATGACTGTGGAATTTGAGGAGAAATTCCTTTTAAAGGGAGGAGATTGTAATAAGAATGGTTTTATATACCTTGGTTCATCTTTACAAACGTTCATGCACTGTATTCTTACATGAACAATGTGCCTTCATTTGTCGTATTGTGTTTTAAGGGGAGATTGTTGGAAAACACGAAATAGTTGAGCAGTGGAAGTTTAAAATTTTCTAAAAGTTTAATCGTTATCTTGCAAAGGTAGAAACTTTCTAGTGATGTCGTTACCGCCTAACGAACACTCTTCAAGCGAAATCCCTCGAACGACCTTCGAATTATACTCCAAATTAGAAGCCCTCCAAAGCGTATCCACACTAGTCCTAGAACAAGATCAAGCGAGTAAGAATGCTAGTTCTATGGCTTGTGTTAGGCTAGGATTTTTTTACTTTGAAAACTTTTCTTTTTTTTTTCCTCAAAAACTTAACAATTCTTGAGTATTGGTCTAAAAAATAAGAGAAGCACCTCCACTAGTATAAATACTAGTAGGGTTCGAACCTACTAGGGCTTCTCTAAGACTGGTGGACTTTTGTTTTCTTGCTCATTAATTAACTAATTAATTATTAATTTAATTGGAAGAATAAGTTCCCAACTTGTTCTCCAAGTCTTGTAAGAATAACCTTCTCTCTCCTACAATAGGAAGTTGGACTTTTCAACTTTCATTAAGTTAAATCAATATTCAGTAAATAAATTAATTCCCAATTAATTATTTATTGGGTTAAGTAAATTTGAGAATAGTCTTAACAATTAATTCAATAATTAATTAAAAGATCAAAATTAATTAATTACAATTTAATTAATTAATTCTAGAAAAGAATTCAGCATTTGAAATAAATCACACGCACGAGGCCACGCGTGAGGCCACGTGTGGGTGACACGCGGTAGTCACGTTGGTCGCGTGACACGTGGCAGTCACGTGACACGTGGCAGTCACGTGTCTTGGACACGTGGCAATGCCCACATGTTCAGCCCCATTTTCGATCAACCATTTCATCCTTCGTTAATCATATTAACATCCTCCCATAACCTTCGTGTTTTGGCATTTGTGTGTGACCCTTTAGGTTCATTATTTGATTAGCAGTGACAGTAATTAATCAATTCCCATAATTAATTAATCACTTCACAGATCACACTACCGTAATCTAGCAAAGGGTGTGTGACCCCTAGCCGAATAACGAAATGAATCGAAGAACCTTTCTATCAATGAAAATCAGTGAAATACGATCCTCCTACAACTTTATCTCTCAATCAAGAACTAAGGCATGGGAATATTCTCAGAGCCCAAATATTCTTGATCTTTAAAGTTAAGTTCGTTTCATATCCATTTCGATCTTAATCCTAGAAAACCCCAATTTCTAGATGTCTTGATCTTTTATCCACCTTGGCCAAGGGTTTAATATCTAATGGACTACGAACAACTCAATCAGTAAGAGATCATTCTTGTTCTTAACAAGCGTAGGTCCTTTATCGATTTTACTAATTCTACATATGCCACTTGTGTAATCCCAACATAGGCCGTAGTTCAGGTGTCTATATGGCGACGCCCTTTTGAGCCTATATCAAAGATCACAGAGTTAGCTCATATGAGGCATTATAGAATCTCAAGTCTAAGGATTAATGAATCACGTCATTGACCTGTGATATATTTCCTAATTTGGAAGTTTCTGGGAACTTTCTTTCCCATTTAGGAATGTTCTCACAGGGGATATCTCAGTGATGAAGTTCTTGTAAGAATCCCCCTTATGTATTATAAACGCATCATCGTATGCACTTATCATTCCATGAAACTGAATAATCCTTCAAAAGGACATAACCACATAAGCAAGTCTCAACGGAGTGAAGGTTGACACTCCCACTGTCTGTCGGACTCATCGACTTGGAAAATTTTCTAATCCTCGCCTATGGAGTTAAGAACTTATTTCATGTGCCATTCCCATAAGGGCAAAGTTCTTAACGGCCTCATTGGATTAGGGGAGTTCAAAACATGCAAAACACAGTCAACCCAAACAGACATAAATAAGCACATAAAGAAGTGATTGCCTATGAACAAAATTATTTCGTTTATTATTCAAAAAGTGTTTGTGATTTTACAAGGAAATAGTAAAGCATAAATGCTGCTTTAAGGGCACTATTCCTAACAATCTCCCACTTGCCCGTCAAAGCCATTCAGGTGCTATTCTAACTCCCATCTTCTGAAGATGTCCTTCGAAAGCCTGTTGACTAAGGACTTTTGTAAGTGGATCTGCCATGTTCTCTATCGATGTGACCCTTTCAATTTGCACATCTCTTCTCTTGATTATATAACGGATTAAATGATCCTTTCTCAAAATACGCTTGGTCCTTTGGTGAGATCTTGGTTCTCTTGCTTGAGCAACCGCCCCCGTGTTCTCACAAAACACTATAACGGGGTCTTTAATGCTAGGAACTATACCCAGCTCGTGGATGAAGTTTTTTACCTAAACACCTTCCTTAGCAGCATTGTTTGCAGCTAAGTATTCGGCCTCAGTGGTCGAATCTGTAGTGGTCACTTGCTTGGAACTTTTTCAACTCATTGCTCCGCCGTTCATGCAGAATATGTATCTTGACAGGGATTTAAAGTCATCCATGTCCGATGCAAAGCTTGAATCAGAGTATCCTCTAATGACAAGATCTTGTTGTCCTTCGTAAACCAAGAACAAATCCTTAGTTCTTCTCAAGCACTTAAGGATGTTCTTTACAGTAGTCCAATGACCTTCACTAGGGTTAGATTAGAATCGGCTAGTCACGCTGAGTGCATATGCCACATCCGGTCGAGTACATAACATTGCATACATTATGCTTTCTATGGCTGATGCATAAGGAATTTTGGACATCCTGAACTTTTCAAGTTCAGTCTTAGGACACAGCTTCTTCGAAAGAACTGTTCCCGGGCTCCTTGGAAGTTTTCCACGTTTGGATTCTTACATACTAAACCTCAATAGTATTTTGTCTATGTAAACCGACTGTGATAATCCTAACAATCTCCTAGATCTATCCCGATAGATCTTTATGCCGAGAATGTAGTATGCATCACCAAGATCCTTCATCTCAAATTGGTTCGATAACCAAGACTTTATTACTTTTATATCATCCTTTGCATTCCCAATGAGAAGGATGTCATCTACATAAAGTATCAGAAATTGAACCGAGGTTTCCAATTCTTTCTTGTACACGCAGGATTCATTCGGATTTTGAATAAATCCAAACGATTTGACTGCTTCATCAAACTGAATATTCCAATTCCTAGACTCTTATTTCAATCCATAGATTGAACATTGGATCTTACAAACCTTTTGTTCGCTCCCACTGAATGTGAAACCCATGGGTTGCTCCATGTAAATGTATTTGTCAATATCTCCATTGAGAAAGGCAGTTTTCACATCCATTTGCCATATTTCGTATTCATAATACGCTACCATGGCAAGCAATATCCTAATGGGCTTTTGCATTACAACCAAGGAGAAGGTTTCATCAAAGTCTACACCTGGTCTTTGATTGAAACTTTTAGCAACTAATCTTGCTTTAAAGGCTACCACGCTTCCATCTACTCCAAGCTTGCGCTTATATATCCATTTACACCCTATGGGCCTGATCCTATCAGGTGAATCAACCAAGGTCCAAACTTAGTTAGAGTACATGGAATCCATTTGGGATTTCATTGCTTCTTTCCACTGTTCAGAGTTCGATTCTATCAGTGCTTCCTCATAAGTTAATGGATCATTATCCATTTGAGATGTTTAGTGGAGAAAACTATACCATCTCTCTGGTTGTCTAGGAATGCATTCAGAACGTCTTACTAGAGGAGGATTTTTGCGTGTATCACTCTCTGCGATTGGTTGAGGGACGTTAGTCTACAAACTTGGCGTGGGACCTTGGTCTCGAACCTCTTCGAGTTCTGCGATCTTGCCTTTCTTTTCTTTAAGGAACGAGTTATCAAGAAAAGTAGCATTTCTTGACACAAAGACCTTTTGTTCAAGGGGATTGTAGAAATAATTTCCTATTGACTCTTTAGGATATCCTATGAAGTTGCACAAGCTTGATCTAGCTTCAAGCTTATCTCCCACTATCCTCTTCATGTAAGCAGGAAAACCCCAAATTCTTAAGTAGGAATAATTAGGGATTTTGCCAAACCACATCTCAAATGGGGTTTTGGGTATGGATTTGGAGGGAACAAGATTCAGAATCTTAACTGTTGATTCTAGGGCATAACCCCAGAATGAAGGTGGCAATTCACTGAAACTCATCATGGAACGAACCATATCAAGTAAGGTTATGTTCCTTCTCTCCGAAACTCCATTTAATTGAGGAGTTCCCCGTGGAGTCCACTGTGCGATAATTCCATTATCTCTGAGATGACTAAGGAATTCATCACTTAGATACTCGCCATCTCGATCAGATCGAAGTGTCTTAATCTTGTGACCAGTTTGGTTCTCATCCTCTTTTTAAAATTCCAAGAGTCTCTCAAAGGCTTCGGATTTATACTTCATTAAGTACACATAACCAAAGCAACTAAAGTCGTCTATGAAGGTTATGAAATACTGATGATTGTTTCTTGTACTTGTACTAAGTGGTCCACAAACATCAATATGGATTAAATCCAATACTTTTGTGGCACGTTCCACTTTACCATTAAAGGGAGTTTTGGTCATCTTTCCTTTAAGACATGATTCACAATGAGTTAACTCTTTAAATTCATTATCATAGAATGATCCTAAATTAGTTAACTTAGCAATCCTGTCTTTAGAAATATGCCCTAAATATGCGTGCTATAAAGAAGCCAAGATCTTGTCATTTTTTTTTCGTTTGTTTATTTGTTGTAAATTCAGAATATTAGTTTCTTTAGTTGTGTAAAGTTCATTAGATAACGTACCAAGCAAAACAGAAGTTTTATACTTCTTAAGATAAAAGTTTCCATTTCGGGAGAAAGTCTCATATCCTTCACAATCTAATATTGGAATGGAAATTATATTACGAATAATAGAAGGTACATAAAGGGCTTTGTTCAAAACTAAAGTAAAGACACCTAAATCTAATATACACGTCCTGATGGCTTGAGCTTGAATGCTTGATCCATTCCCAACCTTCAAGACGCATTCTTCTTCTTCAAGCTGCTGAACCTCATTTAGCATTTGAACATCATTACAGATATAAGCTCCACAGCGGGTATCAAGTACCCAAGATTTAGAATCAATAGATAGATTTACATCAACAATAAACACACCTTTCTTTAGAGTATCTTTGTACTCTTGGAAGTTCCGCTTCCAATGCCATTTCTTTCCACAATGGTGGCAAATGTCCTCTCTCTGATCTTTTCTCTTCTTGGCTTTTCTTTTTTTAACCCCTCCATCGGGTTTAAGAGATCCCTTCTTCTTAGGAGCTTTCTTCTCTTTGCCTTTAGAAGACTTAGAAGAGGAAGTGACCATCATTACCTTATGATCCTTCTTTATCGTGTCTTCAGCAGTTACAAGTTAACTAATCAGCTCAGCTACAATAGCATGAGGATGATTCATGTTGAAGTTCAGCACGAAAGGATTGAATGATGGTGGAAGCGATGTGAGCAACAAATCCACAGTTCTTCACTCGGTGGCATTTTCATGGAGGTCAGTTTCTCGTTCAAAACAAGAAACTTGAGACTGTGCTCATGGACACTTGTACCTTCTTTCATTCTGAGATCAAAGAGCTCTTTAGAGGTGTTGTACCTTAAAACATGCTCTTTGGGGCATTACAATAGCTCGAGATGGTCATAAATCTCCCAAGCATTTTCCATTGACTCGTGTTGCCTTTGCATGTCCGGAGATATGTTGGCCAACATGAGTCTACGGGGCTTGAAGATTGTCTTCAGACCATTTTGCGATCGCCTCTCTTTCGGCCCGAGTCGGAGCCTCGCCTTCAATGACAGGCTCTCCCTCGAAGAGAACATATCTTCTCTTTTCAGAATCTAAAACGATCTTTAGATTCCAAAGCCAATCAGAGTAATTGGGCCCCGTCAACTTGTTTGATTCGAGGATGGATACTAAAGGGTTTTTAGTTGGCTTTTCAATTGTAGAGAATCACATAACTACAACCTAAATGAAAAATAAAGAAATCATGAGCATGCTGAATAATAACGATTACATATTATCAAGGTCTTTAGAAATATGTTCTCCCACTGTTTTTAAAAAGTCTGTAAATCCCAAACGACTTTAGAAGAAACTTATTTTCTCAATGGGTACTAGGATCCCAAGCATTCTTAGTTTTGGACCCATGACTCGTGAGATATCCAAAATCTAAGAATCTTTAGGTAGGTACGAATTGTCGATTCCATCCCCATGGAATTCCTTGTAATATTTTTGCATCACTAATCTTTTGATCATGGACCCATGACTCGTGAGACATCCATATCTAGTTTAGTATTGAGCAGGACTCATCGATCATAAGATCTCAACCAAACTTAGTCCGGAACGACCCACGACTCGTAAGACATCGCCCATTCTAAAATGGTCAAGAAATATTAATTATTCAAAATAATTAATCAGGAAACTAAGAGTTAATAAGCTACACAAATTACCCTACGACTCGTGAGACAGCAATTAGTTTCACTTATTAAGTCCTAAATCCTATTGATGGAATGCTAGGGATTTTATTATTGTGATAAAATACCTATTTTATTCGAATTGCTCAATATTTAAAAGGGGATTTTTGAATTTTCGGAGGGTTGTCGGGAATGATCTCACCAACATATAATGTTACTTGTTTAATGCAGTTTCACATAAAGTGCATCATAAAAGCAATTAGCAGATATCATGTCCTAGCATAATACTGATTACGAGATGATCATGGGTATCCTATCTTATATGTGATGTTGGGAGCTACTCCAAAATCACTAGTTCTAACATTCATGCCACATAAGACAGTTCATATCACATAGGGGTACAGAATTTAAAGGAAAACCCTATCTATTACATTAATAGAAACCCTCCGAAACATTTTGAGGGGTCTTCTCTTATGGTCACCGTTCTTCAAGTGTTCGTTGTGGATCCTTCTTGCTCCTTGGGTGCTTGTCTCCAAAATGAAAATAAAAATCTTCACTTCCTAAGTTCTACTCTCTTAACATAAAGTAATATGGCTCAATCTTCATATTGACCATAGACAAATACACGGGACATACCCCGACCCAAAAACAATAATAAGGAAAGCCACATAATAAACACATAACAGTACGCACATACGTAGGGCTCCAACCCCAATGGGGCTCCGACCCCAATTGAAATCATCCATGTGTAGAATCTAAAACATACATAAGACTAACCCATGATCACCTAAACTAGCATGATCCCGCTCGAATTTAAATTTACCAATTAAATTTAAAATTCCCTTGACTTCAAGTTACAACTAACTTAAGTAATTTGAATATTAGTTCATTATTTAATAATTTATTCAAAATAGAACCCGGATCAATTTGACAAAACCACAATTAATTCAAAATTAAAATTTTGTCAAAATTATCATTCAAAGTGATATTAATTATTTTCTCGAAAAATTAGAACTTGACTTTAATTCATAAAAATCCCAAATTTTATAATTATTTGTAATAAATAATTTTATAAAATTAAAATCAAATTTTAAAATAAAATCAGATTTTACAAAAAGGAATTTTAACGAAACTTGGAAAATACGAAACGAAAACGGGGCCCGAGACAACACCGCGCTCACAGCTTGCGCAGCTGTGCCGGAACGAGGACGAGAGGCACCCGTAAGCTGGCTCGCCTGACGGATCACTAGCAGCACACGCCCCGCAGCTATGCGCGCCGTGAGTATGCGCTCTCGGCAGGGTGGGGAAGAACAGCACGGCAGCGCATAGGCACGCCTAGGCGCACCCAGGTATCTGTGCCCGGCGGGCTGCGGTGAAGCTGGGCGGCGGTTTGCCGCCCCATGCACGTACATGTGCACGTAATCGTGCGGGTAAGCCCGTTCCGATTCTCATTTCGTAATTTCGACAAATTCAAGCAATCTAATTTCGAATTAAAACAGTTCAAAACAAATCCGAATAAAATAGCTTAAAACCATATTTTTACGAAAATAGTTTTTCAAGAATTTTCAAGAAACAGTTTTGATCCGACAGATTCTTTTTGAAACAAAAACCAAGAATACGTAGCTAATAATCCAAATTCAAGAATTTTCAATCAAAATTCGTAAAGCAGTAAAGACACAATACGAACTTTCCAAGGTGGCTTGATACCACTTGTTGAAAAACACGAAATAGTGGAACAGCAGTAGTTTAAAATTTTCCAAAAGTTTAATCGTTTTCTTGCAATTTTCGTATCGTATTGTAGGGTGTGTTAGAAACTTACAAAGGTAGAAGCTTTCAAGTGATGTCGTTACGGCGTAACGATCACCCTTCAAGCGAAATCCCTCGAACGGCCTTCGAATTAGACTCCAAATTAGAAGCCCTCCAAAGCGTATCCACACCAGTCCTAGAACACGATCAAGCAAGTGAGAATGCTAGTTATATAGCTTGTGTTAGGCTAGGATTTTTTTACTTTGAAAACTTTTCTTTTATTTTTCTCAAAACTTAACACTTATTGAGTGTTGGTCTAAAGAATAAGAGAAGCACATCCACTAGTATAAATACTAGTGGGGTTCGAA
Source organism: Lantana camara (assembly GCA_037501455.1). Lineage (NCBI taxonomy): Eukaryota > Viridiplantae > Streptophyta > Magnoliopsida > Lamiales > Verbenaceae > Lantana > Lantana camara. The sequence continues at coordinate 47,529,207 of CM074859.1, forward strand.
CCTACTAGGGCTTCTCTAAGCCTAGTGGACTTTTGTTTTCTTACTCATTAATTAACTAATTAATTATTAATTTAATTGGAGGAATAAGTGCCCAACTTGTTCTCCAAGTCTTGCAAGAATAACATCCTCTCTCCTACAATAGGAAGTTGGACTTTTCAACTTTCTTAAAGTTAAAAGTCAATATTAAATAAATAAATAAATTTCCAATTAATTATTTATTAGGTTAAGTCAATTTGAGAATAGTCTTAACAATTAATTCAATAATTAACTAAAAGACCAAAATTAATTAATTAAAATTTAATTAATTAATTCTAGAAAAGAATATTTCACACGCACAAAGCCACGCGTGAATCCACGTGACGTGGCAATGCCCACGTGTTCAGCCCCATTTTAGATCAACCATTTGATCCTTCGTTAATCATATTAACATCCTACCATAACCCTCGTGTTCTGGCATTTGTGTGTGACACTTTAGGTTCATTATTCGATTAGCAGTGACAGTAATTAATCAATTCCCATAATTAATTAATCACTTCACAGATCACACTACCGTAATCTAGCAATGGGTGTGTGACCCCTAGCTGAATAACGAAATGAATCGAAGAACCTTCAATGACAATCAGTGAAATACAATCCTCCTACAACTTCATCTCTCAATTAAGAACTAAGGCACGGGAATATTCTCAGAGCCCAAATATTCTTGATCTTTAAAGTTAAGTTCGTTTCATATCCATTTCGATCTCAATCCTAGAAAACCCCATTTTCTAGATGTCTTGATCTTTTATCCACCTTGTCCAAGGATTTAATATCTAATGGACTACGAACAACTCAATCAGTAAGAGATCATTCTTGTTCTTAACAAGTGTAGGTCCTTTATCGATTCTACTAATTCTACATATGCCACTTGTATAATCCCAACATAGGCCGTAGTTCAGGTGTCTAAATGGCGACACCCTTTTGAGCCTAAATCAAAAAGATCATAGAGTTAGCTCAAATGAGACATTATAGAATCTCAAGTCTAAGGATTAATGAATCGCGTCATTGACATGTGAGATATTTCCTAATCTGGAAGTTTCTAGGAACTTCCTTTCCCATTTTAGAATGTTCTCATGCGGGACATCTCAGTGACGAAGTTCTTGTAAGAATCACCCTTATGTATTATGAACGCATCATCGTATGCACTTATCATTCCATGAAACCGAATGATCCTTCAAAAGGACATAATCACATAAGCAAGTCTCAACGGAGTCAAGGTCGACACTCCCACTGTCTGTCGGACTCATCGACTTGGAGAAGTTTCTAATCCTCGCCTATGGAGTTAAGAACTTGTTTCATGTGCCGTTCCCATAAGGGCAAAGTTCTTAACGGCCTCATCGGATTAGGGGAGTTCAAAACATGCAAAACTCAGTCAACCCAAACAGACATAAATAAGCACATAAAGAAGTGATTGCCTGTGAACAAAATCATCTCGTTTATTATTCAAAGACTGTTTGTGATTTTACAAGGAAATAGTAAAGCATAAATGCTACTTTAAGGGCACTATTCCTAATAGAGATTTCCTTACCTCAAACCAAATTTACTATGCATTTCCCGAGCCTACATTGCCCTAACATCTCACTAGAACCCTAGAGGTTCATAACTCATGTTCCCCAATCATTTGACCATATTTTCCAAGCTTCGAAATTGTTTATTGATTATTAGGGGCATTTTGTAAACTTTTGTCAAAAAGTACTATTCATTTTTCGAGCCGGCATTATGTCGTTTTATTAAAGAAACCCTAGACGACCTATCCTTATCTTTTCAAAATTTCTCAGTTCGTTTTTCAATGCTTTGAAGCTTCGCTTGTATGTCCAGAGCAATTTAAGAATTTATTTTCAAAGAGAATTTTCCATTGGCGGAATATATTTCCATCAGAGGAACCTTTTAACCCTTGAGGTCATAGCCATAACATTCCTCATTTTTTTCTACATTTTTGGAAAGATTTTCGGACCATCAAATCATATCCTAGCATTTATTTCATAATTAAATCATTTTATAAAATTAAGAAAAATCCTTCCTTCCGAAGCTTATAACTTTTAAACCGTACGTCCGATTTTGACCCATGAGTAACCATTTCGAATCTAATTTTATTTTCTAACTCTTAGGCACATTTTGAGCTACTAAAATCCTCAGTATGAAGATGAAATTACCAAAATACCTCTCTCCTAACAATTTTACTAAAGGCAAAACCACTTTAGGGAATTTTCAAAAGTTAGCCCATTTAAGTCCCTAAAGTAAATATTATTTGAACTTAAGTCCCTCACCACAACTGTAAATAAATGCGCTAGGATCTCATTTCATGCTTACACTTTATCTTTTCCCCCTCATGAGGTTCGACACCCCCTTGAAAAATTGGTAAGTTTTATTTATTTTTTTATGTTTTAATTAGTTAATTTATGGTTTAAATTTTAGATTATAATATATACATTATTTTATTCATGAATTATTTGTTTAAATTTATGCTTTAATTTCGTGAATTTTATGAATTATGTTACATAAAGTATAGTTCATTATGAAATGTGTTAGATAATTTAATTATGTTACAATTTAATTATGTGATAATTATTATAGCATGTTATATCTTACATTTTAATTATTTTATGATCATACTTGGGTAATTTAATTGTTACATGATTTAATTTAATTTGTTACATGTTCTTTAATGTAAATAATTAGAATTTTAACCTATAGTTTAATTGTTACATGTCTAATTAATTATTCCCTAACCAATTGATATATGTTATGGTATACATGTATGATATATGTATATGTATTTGATACCCCTATGTATAAATGCGTATATACCTTCGTATAAGTACTAAATGTATTTCAAATAAATACGTTTGTATTTTTGTATAAATACAAGATGTATTTTTATATAAGTACCGTAAGTATTATTGTATAAATATTGTATACATACTATACGTATTTTCATAAAATACTATATAAATATGATACGTATTTTTTTATAAATATCGTATACATATCGTATTTCCAAATAGTTACTTTTGACCTTTGACTTTTGACTTTGACCTTGACTTTGGTCTTCAAGTTTGACTTTTAAATTAAAGAATAGCTTCGAAAAGACGAATTCAGCGGTCAAAGCCTTTTTCAAAAATTCTCAAAATCGGGGATCAAATTAGCTTTTGAAGTTCAAGTTCTTTTTTTAATTAGGGTTGTTTCAAGACCCTAAGGAATATATCCTTAAACCCTTAACATGAGCTTTTAATTTACACTAATCGTTTACTTGAATCCTTCCTTCGGGAAGGGGTATTACTTATTTAAGTTCTGCACTTTCTTGTCAATCTTGTGATTCAATGCTTGAATTCCAACACCCAACCATGCATCATTGATCTAGTTCGGAACTTAGTTCCTTAAGAGCGTCTATGATCATAAGTTTATTAACGACTATTCGATTTACGCCAATCTAATAGCTCAAGTTTAAGGATAACTCGCAATAAATGTTCCATTCTTAGTTAATTATATCTCTTGTATTAAATGGTATTACTCTCCTATGTACTACCTTACATGAATTTAAGTATGCCTTTATATCTGGATGATTGTTGAATAATTGTCATGAAATCTCGCTACATGTTATGATATGCTTTGATAATATTTTGTCCTGTTAATAGGGAAAATTACAAAAATGGTATACCAACTCGGGCCATTTTGCAATTTTGGTATACAATGTTTTCCGGCGACATCAAAAGGCCACATCTCCAAAAATCATGCAAAATTTCGCCGGAGCTGAAAATTTTGCATGATTTTGCAAAATTTTTGGAGCTGTGGGGTTTTGATGTTGCCGGAAAACATTTTGTACCAAATTGCAAAATGGCCGAGTTGGTATACCATTTCTGTAATTTTCCCAAATTCTTCTTATCATTGTTCCCCAAGTGCCTCAAGTCTACATTAGCCTCTTTATCAGCATATCTTCATGACCTGAAAAAGCAGTGGGAAAGGGAAACAATTAAAATTAATCTATTACAAAGCTTGTTACGATTCATGAAGATCAGCTGCATCTGACACTTGGCATTCCCCATTTATCCAAGATAACGAAACCTCTTAATTGTCTTTCTATAGGGGCATTCGGATAATCCCAAGAACTTCGAGTTTCGCCCCCCCTCCCCCCCCCCCCCCGTTTGGCAAGAAAATCTGCCACTTGATTCCCCTCTCGGTAGATATGAGTAATAATCACTCTCATATCACGCACCGTCTTGTAAAATTCCATAATCAACTGATTCACCTTAAGATCGCCCGACCGTCTACGGCGTAAGATATATAAAACAACCTACGCATCTATCTCAATCCAGAGGTTGTCACAGCCCATATTCGTTGCCATTTTAGCACCTTGGAGGAGGGCCATAAGCTTAGCCGTAGTATTAGTAGTCATTCTGATACCCCTACTAAAAGCTCTCACAACTGATCCTGTTCAATCCCGGATAACTCCTCCCGTACCAGCTAATCCCGAATTACCTCTAGAAGCACCATCTGTGTTGAGTTTCAATTGGCCCCGTTGAGGCCGTATCCATTTAACTATCACATACTTTCTGCTTAGAGATTGTTTGAGTCAGATCCCAAACAATTTGGCTCGTAAATATCTCCTTTCCACGTATCCCGTTTCATACGCAAAGTCTTACTCCAACGTACCAAGTGAGTGCGAACTTGTCGAATGATGTTATAGGTGTTGAATCTGACTCCGTTGTGTTTTGCTCTATTCCGTTCAGTCCATATATACCAGCAAATTGGAAAAATTACAAAAATGGTATATCAACTCGGCCATTTTGCAATTTTGGTACAAAATGTTTTTCGGTGACATCAAAACCCCACAACTCCAAAAATTTTGCAAAATCATGCAAAATTTTTAACTCCGGTGAAATTTTGCATGATTTTACAAAAATTTTGGAGATGTGGGGTTTTGATGTCGTTGGAAAATATTTTGTACCAAAATTGCAAAATGGCCCGAGTTGGTATACCATTTTTGTAATTTCCCCCCTGTTAATATGATATTGTTATGTGCTATTGAGTGCTTTGAGGTAGTTTCAACTTGCTTAGGTGACTATATGTGACCCCCGTCTCGTCGACGAGTCAGGTATGACATCACGAGAGGTTTTTTCAACATTTTGATTTATTTTATACTTTGAATCAATTGTTTAAGTGAATTATATGCCCTAATTGTTTAAATTTCACGTTTTAAGTTCCATATTTAATTTTTTTAACTTGAATTTTAATTTTCAAACTACGTGAATACGTGATATATTTGAATTATATGTTTATGAATTCGTTTACGTGTTTATTTTATTTGTTTTTACTTGTTCGGATTGATCGGAGACCATTTTTTTATTTTTGGGATTTGAGGGCCTAACTAGTTTTAGTGAGCCTCGGATTCCAGAGGCCATAACTTGAGATTGGGAATTCGGATTCGAATTCCGAAAGTGGCACTGGACTCGTAACGATATTTGCAAGCTACGAAACCTAGCCTTATATTCTTCTAAGCCCGTTTGAGCCTCCGTAATTTGACCAAAACAAGCTACTAGTGCCTAAATGACAACCTTTCACTAAATTGCACATAAGTCCCTCAATTTTCAGCTTTTTCACATGATTCTTGGCCCCACTTAAACCTAACTCAGCACACTATCCCCTATATACACTCCATTTCGACCAAGACAAGTGAGGGAAGAGATTTTCAGACCTTGTTGGAGAAACAAGGAAAATCCCATCACTATTCACCAAGGAAGATCTTGGAGCTCAAATCTTCATTAAACTCAACCAAATTTAAGAGTTAAGTGTACTTTTGGTATCTCCATCCTTAAGTGATTATTTTAAGCCATGTATCCTGAGTTATAACCCATAGTTGATATAGATTTGATCATGGTAATGAATATTTGGGGTTTGAACTTTTGTATGAATTTCTTGATCTAAGACTTACTATGTCATACTTGAAGCTTCCTTGTTGCATCTTTAATCTTGTATTCAATTATGGTTGTGTGTGGTATGATATGCCATGAAAGAACTTTGAATTTCTTGAAGTTTAAGAAGGTTTTATGTTGTGTATATGCATCCTTGTCTTGAGTTAGCTTGTGCCGTGTGAATATGTGATGGATGTGCATGATTTTTGAGTGTTTTTTATGCTTAAACTTGCCTATATGTGCTGCTTTGTTGCCCCTTCTTCCTCCTCCTCGAATCAGCCCTGATGCTGCTCTTTTTCAAGCCCAGAAAGGTTCCCCGGGTAGGGAACTTTTACTCTTGAATGGTCCCCGGGCGGGGACCTTAGTGCAGTTAGGTTTCTAGACTGTTTTCCCTGGGCGGGAAAATTTTCCCTTGTAGTCTCTCCGGCCGGGTACCCCTTCATCCGAGGTCCGTTTGACCTGATTTCAGGACCCGATCAACCTCTTTAAGTCTAGAACACTCTTAAATTGGAATCACCTTAAAATTCATTCTAGATTTTCATATATAACCGTTTTTTGGTGTCGCCACTTCGCCAAAATTTTGCACTCGTTCGACTTCAAACCTCCGCCATTTTCGGATCCCTTTGAACCAAGATTCGTGCCATATATCATTGGAAATCCCTTTATGTCTAGCTTTATTTCCAAGAAACAAAACTTGATTCCCTTTTCTCAAGCTCAAGTTATGCCCAATTTCCTACACCTTGTTCGTTTCGGTAAAACTATCAGCTTTGGCCTATTTTCACTCGAAGCCCTATTTTATGTTTTTATTCTGTTTTCTCGTATCTTCCCACCCTGGTTATGATCCTAACATGTTAATGTGTTACAATATGTTGTGTTTTGATAATTATTTTAAGTTTATGACTTCATTTGTTAGGTGTAATTGTGATTCGAGTTCTTAACAATTATGTGAAACGTTTAACGCTTTCTTGCATCTCTTACTCTTTCTTTGGACTTCAAGCTTACGAATGCATATGATATGCTATTATATGATACGTTATGAATTTAGTTAACACTTTATGAGTTTACTTCTTGAATTCCTTATTTGATATTTGGTTATTTGTCCCGATATGCCTAAGTATAAATGTATAGGACGTGCATTGCATCCATTTGCATTCTTATACATCGCCGTGCATCTAATTGGTTCATGATCGAGTCTAAGTCTTGAGTATATGTTTGTTTGTCTCAGATTTGGGTTCGGGAGGTGTCGGATCCACCAATTAGCTTCTTCTTGGACGTCAATGCTCTTCCGGGATCACTTTTGATAAAAGGTGAGGTTTTAGGTTTGTTTCTTTATAGTTAATGCGACCTAAAACGTTATGTGCTCATTTTCAAGCCCGCATGCGAATATACTATTATATTTATATAATAGATAAGTGTTTATATAATATGTTTATGACCTTGTCAAATGATTACGGGTTTTAAAAACTATAAGTATAAGAGTATGTGAGCTTATGTTTTGCAACGAGGGTATGCTCAAAACCGTGTGTCTTCATGCTAGCTATGGATTAGGATAACACGGAGAGGTACGTCTATAGCATATGCTAAGTTTCAAGGTAAGGTATGATTCGATAAGGTACATAACTTATGATTTTGATACGATATGATAAGTTTGGTATGTAGCGAGTTATGGTATGATATGTTATGTTCTGTTTTGCTGGGACCCTGGAGACATGAGTAAGGGAGACGCGGGTCGACCATGGAGTCGTCGGTTATGACCCCTGTGCACATTCTCCATTTGAAGTACTTACACGTGACTCATGGAGAAGGAGAAGGCGTGGTGCTTTGAGCCCTCGATGGATAACCGGGGAAGGCACAACATGGATTAGCTACCCCGTGTGTTTTTGGTAATGGTAATGTGTAGTGAGGGTTTGCTCCCTGAACTACATGGATGTCGGGGATGGATTGTTTATGATTTATGCTTTCCATTTTGTACTTATGCTAAGAATTGGAGAGATTATGTAAAACCCGTACTCGCCGGGTATAAGAATCAGTTATGATATGTTGGTTATGAAACGAGATAGGAGCTTTTTCTTAAGTTATGTTACGAATATGCTAAGCTTCTTATCTTTTGAATAAGTATAAGTATATGTTTGATTCAAAAATGACTTTAGTATGCAAAACCCTATCCCGGTTCATAGTCTTTTGTTTATTAGGTACTTTGCTCTATATGTATACGTGTGTGGGTGTGCGTTAGCCCCCTCACTCAGTCGGTGGACTGATCCTCTCCCTTCAACCTTTCAGTTTGCAGGTTGTGGTTTGTGATAGGCGGAGTCGTGGGTCGGTCGAGTCCTAGTCTCCTAGCTTGAGTTGTATTTTCATTTGCAATCGGTTACACTTTTGTATATGATAATGGAATTATGTATGTATCTTTGAATTCTATTTATTTATATATATTTCGGGACAGGCTTCTAGGGATAGTTGAACCCGTTTTGTGGATTTATCTTCTTGAATATTATTATATGCTTTAGCTTTCTTAAAACAAAGCTCCGTCTGGCTTAACGAGTGCGTGTAGGTTCCCGTTCGCTTAGTCTTGGGCTCATGTATGGATTTCTATTTCATATGTGGGTTCAGGGCTAGGTATGGGGGATGTGGTGGCTCGCCGCTCCGGGTGCTACACTATATGATTTATGGATAGAAACTTATAGTTATTCACCACTTACAGGTGAAGGTTGGATTAATTGAGGCTCTGGTATTAATGTATAATACCATTTTCTGTAGGTGAGGTTTAATTCTATTTTCAACTGGAACCATAAAAATACGTATGTGCTCAAATGTTTCAAAGTTAAACTCCTCCCTTATTAGGGTAGTGTTTTCGGTTTAAAGATATTCTTTTTTGTTTAAAGATATTCTGTTTCACTCAAAGATGTATTGTTTTGCCAAAAGATACTATTTTCTGCTATTCTATATTGTTTACGGTTATACTATTCTGGTTAAAGTATTTATTGGCATGGAAAATTTAAAATAAAATTATTAACTAATGATCCAAATAAAATGGTTGTTAATTATTAATTTTAATCATAAGCCCACAACAAATTTGGGCTTACATGATTAATTCAAATTGAGAATCATGAAATTATATTCTTAGTTTTTGAATTAATTAAATGGATTAAATAAATAATCCATTTATTAAAATAAAGGCCCACTTAGGCATGAGTGGTCCTTAAATTTTGACTCAAGCCCACGAAGCCCAAGAGGACAAATGCAGGCCTATAAATAAGGTTCTAAAGTCTAAAAATCGACCCCCAAGCATAAACACAAAGGAAAAATACAAGCAAGCAACAAGAAAAAGGACAAACTCTCAATCACCAAGCACTTAGGAATCGAAGGCATTCAAGCTCTCAAAATCTCTGAGCCTTGCCATCGCGACGTGTTGTTTTGAAGTCAATCAAATTCTACATTCAATCCGGGAACAAGCATTAAGCCCTCAGATAAATCCACTTCAAAGAATCAAAGGAATTTCAGAGATTGGAACACTTTTTGATTTAAATCAATTTTTTTTTTCCCCAATTTTCTTGTTTTGTAACCATTTATTGCAGATCACGAAAATTTATGTAAACAACATTGTTTTCTGAATCCTGTGTGTGATTTAATGCACTTCTCAAATTCTGTATAATGCAAGTTATGGGCATTCTGTTCTATTGGGCCCTGACGGTATGGTTGAGTAGTAGGCCGGGAGGTGAGCACCAATGGCTACTACGATACTAGCCATCCCTGTTGGTCATGAGGATAGTTATAATCGGAGGTTGGTTATACTACACCATGATCGGGAGAGGTGGATGTAATTCCTCTCATTCCAGTTTATGTCACCACGGGGTAGCTCCCTCGGCGTGACAACCAGAGGGAAAAGGATCATACATGTGGTTATGGGTATCGGGATCCTAACCGGTCTCGATACTAACCCTGTTAAATATTTTTGGGAGTAATGTTGGATAATGCCTAGCTTGCTGACAAATTCTATTTTCAAAGACTAGTTCATACATTGGAAAATATACCCTATTCCCTTTTTGTAAAGTATATATGAACCAGAACCTCTGATGTGTGTGCTTGCTTGAAAATCCTGTTTTAAAGTAATGTTTTGAAGTACAGTTCTAAAACAAAGTGTTAAAGTAAAATTCTGAAATTCAGTTTTAAAGTACAATTTTTAAGTAAAACCTTTTCTGAAAAACCTAAAGTTTTAAGTACTTATACCGTTGCAAAGTTATGCCTCTCCTATCCCTTTAACTAATCCTCTACCCGTTTTCTGACCTCATAATTTCAGGTTCTATGATTGTTTGATGGCTAGTATCTTGAAGCATAAGAGATCCTTTGTTGTACTCTTTTGCTCAGGTTCATTGAACCATCTTGAAATCCACTTTGCTGCTTGTTATCATATTGTTCTGTTGGGCTTTAATCAACTTACTTTCTTGCGTCATTTATTTCTCATTTTCAACAGTTTTAATTCCCTCGGTATTCTATCGAAATATCTCTTTCAATACTTGATTACCGTATAGGTCATGTACTTGGTTACTACCTCCTTATGTCTCCTAGTTTAAGCTCTGAAAGTTTTAAATTGCCCATATTTCTGCTATAATATTTTCTTCTAGTACTCTGATCTTGTAATGTATTGTCCGTTCATCGGCGTACCTTTTGGGTGTTAGGTTTCCTATCCACTTGAGAGGTATGATGGTGCGGGGTTGTGTCCCCTTTGGGGCTTTACATAGACTGAAGATTTAGAGGAGCATTGCTTGCGTGAGCTCGAGACTGAAGCTGTTAAAGCTAAATGGTGCATTAATTTTGGGGATGATACCATTTTCGGCAAGGTGCTCCGTAACATGTACTGGTACACTAGCCATGTATTTAGGATAGATCACCTCATTGATGTTTCAAACTCGCAAAACTACGATACCACACTTGGGAAGGTATCATAGAACATGAGGATGTTATTTATGACCAATCAACATATAACGCGAAATGCACGAACTGGACCTAGATTGAGTTGTATGAGGTATAATCTCGCCTTCCTATCTATTACTTTATTTTTCATTATCTTTCCCTTTTATATAAGCATACAAAAGAACGCATCTTATATTCTAAGAAGATAAATTCATAGATAATTCGAATAGGCGTACGAACTTGCGGAGGTATTTCATAAAGTAGGAACAGAGAGGATGTATCCCAAACTTGAAGCAATCTTCGGTCTAGACAAGGACTAAAAACCAGAACTAAAGGTTATGTTGTCGGAGAAGCCATCCACGTGCCTTTGAGCTTATTCAACTGAATGGTCATCTTTTGCCCACTATCGATGAAATATTAACCGACTACAACGAACTCAATGAAATATGTTTGAATATCATATAACTTTTTACATGATTCATAATTTTTTTATTTTGGTTGGTTGGCTTGTGTAGTGGACGAGGAAAAACGAGCTTGAGAGGCAAAAAAAATAACAAAGGGACAAAGAAACAAGACATTGCACACGATTTTGTTCCCACGGATTACATGAGCGTGACGAAGGGTGCTGGTGTAGAGTTGGCTCCATCAAGGGAAGTGATGGTCATATCTCCTTAAATGAACCTTAGTCGTGCTACAAGCACAACCAAAACAGGAGATGTACGTGCAAAGAGGTTTTTGTCTTTCTAAAATTTTAATATATGCAAGGAAGTTATATCAGTACATCCTCCACTAGTCCTACATGCCAAGGAAGTTATGCCGGGAGATGTTTTTAATGTTTTTCGTTCCACTATGTATTGTATTTAAAATTTCGTGGCCATATATTCAATAAAAATGCGTATTACTTGATAATTTATTTATAAATGAACTCCTAATTTGTAGAATCAATTAGGTGTCAGTGTGTTTCGTTCATTCTTTGTTGACTTCAACACAACATCCATACAAGTGAAATGACTATCATTTGCAGTGACATGCTTCTAATAAAATAATACACAACCGAACAAAAACTACACATAAATTAACCATAATTAATAAAGTGTTGTTATAACAATCCATAAACCGCACTACGGCCTAGTCATTAGTACAAGTAATTCCACAATAGCACTTACATTTTTCTTCATTAAAAAGATGACAAACATGAGCACCATTACTATGCACAATATGGTGACAAACACACCATAGCAGCAAAGGCCGCGTTTACTTTGGGGGAAGAGGAAACCGCGAGTCATGATTTAAAGGGTTAGAGCAGTTAGACTATTAGCTAATTACCTTTGTTTACTTTCTTGGGTCCTTTTGGCAGTTTATTCAATTTTTTGTTTACTTTGCGTGCTAGTTAATGACGGTCTATGTGTAAATTACCATCTTACCCCCTTTTTAATTCCCCATTCTCGTTGAACCCAGAAGCTCAGAGCAAATATTGTAATTGGGTAAACAAATTGGCTAGGGCTCTTTCATATTCAATTAACCCCAAAATCTGTCGTTCATGTGCCGTTGAGGGTTCAGACTCTGTTTGAGCTGCTGCTTGTCCGTCATTGCAGCCTAGGTAAGGCGTCGCCGACCGTCCCAAACAATTTTCAGTACCCATTTTGTGGTCGGTATTTTGAAATATCAACTCATTCCTCTTGGTTTTGATCAGATGGTTCGACAATTTAGGGTTCCTTGTTCCTGTAACAATGGGTTAATGGAGTTCCGATGCGCCGGGAGAAATGTGAAGTTTCCAGGCCGTTATTATTACATCTGTCCTCGAAATACGCAACACCGACTATGGTTTATCTGGGCTGATATGATCTGGGAGGAGCAGAATCGCGAGGTAAGGCAGCACCTTCATTCCGACAATGAGGTCTTCAATCACATTCCAAGATTTGATGACGAATCATCTTGCACACAAAGGAATCATGTGGCGAAAGAGCGTGAAACCACCGAAGTAAGTGAATGTAGTCACACTGTGCCATCATCGTCTGCTAACGAAATCGCAGGCCATAATGCAGTTGGTAATGCTCTGGAATTGAATTCGCGTGTGATTTTTGGCTGTTGTGTGATAGTTACCTGTGTGTTTGTGTTGTGCGTTATGCTATTGTTCTTTGTTTTGCTTCTGTTTTGCTAAAATGAACTGGTACTTGTTAGTTGATGTAATTGTCAGGTTTTATTGAAGCGCATCTGATGTATTGTTGTAATTCATTATCTAGTAGACTTGATTATAATTCAGTGCCCTTTTGTTTTGTACCAATGGATGCTTCTGAAAGATTCTCTTTGGAGTAAATCAAATTTATCTTTGTTATACAGCTGTGTGCACTATTGTTGATTAGACGTGAAATTGGCTTTAGTTTTGAAACAATTATTGGTATGAAATTCTTTTCGCACTTGTTATGTCCATTATAAATTGGGTGTTACCCTAAGAACCATGTCATGTAACATTTTACATCTCTCCTATTGAGTTTACACACAACCATTGTCAATGGCCTCTTCAAATCTTATCCAGAATGCGTCTTTGTTTAGGCAAGATAGGATTTTTTATAAAAAGGGTTGGGATGAATCAAAGGAGAACATCCTTGTCCAACACCTACTTGCAACTGCACGGAATGGTGGTGTAATTACGAGGACGAAAGAATGGGAGACTGTTAAAAATTTATTGGTTGTTCTAAATTGTGAACTTCAACTTACTGAAAGTAATGAATACTACATAAAGAAGATCTGAATACTTAGGTAAAGGTATAACACTTTCAACTTCTTGCTGACATTCTCTAGTAGTCACTACGATGGAACATCCAACAAGCTCCACTTGGATGATTATTTTTGGGCAGATATAGCAAAGGTAACCTCATGAACTATTAGTATAGTTTGTAGTAAAATTTAGTAGAACTGACATAGTATAATATTTGATTCATAGGAGAATCCGAAGTCGTTTATGTACTATCACGAAGGGGAGCGCCATTACACAGCCCTGCGTGAAATTTTCGGTGAAGAATTCAACTTTGGACCTATTGTGTAGTAGTGGTATTGTATTTGTGTGACTATGTGGTGCTGCTGTAATAAAGAAGTTGTGGTTGTTGCATTTTCACAGAAGTTTCATTAAGGCAGTTCCTTAATGGAATTGAGGTATCCGTGTCATTTTAATTTTGAGTTTTGTGTCGTAGTCCGGTGCTTGTATTATGCCATATCTTTTATATCAATGAATTTTGTTAGATTCTCCGAGTGTAGTGTATCATGTGTAAATTTTATTTTTTTTTTATTTTTTTTTTTTTTGTAATTTATCTTTCATTGGAATAAATGGAACATAGGCCTGACAAAGACAGGATCACGTAAAAGTTCTTAATTTTACTAGGAGAGCAGGTTACACTTGCACCATAAATTTCATCAGCTACATTGCATACATGGAGTACAGGTAAGTGTTACCGCGCGATCAGTGGCTTAATGAGCGCTGGTTCCGTCATCGTGATCGTTGCAGTCATGGTCATCATCGCTTCACTCTGAATCTGTTTGTGCAAAGTATATGGGGTCTTGATCGTGTTCCGGTGGTTCTCCATGAAGCAGGTGAAATTTCAGTTTCTTAAACAAAATGTGCAGTTCCTTATAGTGGTGAAATCCATGCTTGATGAATTTCTTCTCCACCGCGTGCTCATTAAGCCAGAACTTACCCTGCAACATACACATCAAATGGATGTCTCATGCCAAAGTTGAAAATGTAGATGAAATTATTACATGGTTAAGTTCTCAATTTACCAAAGTTTTCATCTGCTCGTAGTAAACCTCACCCACAGTGAACTTATTTGTGTCTGGGTCATAAAAGACGCCAGATTTTACCACAAAGGTCTCATATCTCAGATATCGTTCCCTAAATGCGGCTACGATATCTCGGATATCATAGCAGGTGTACAATTTCTCGAATTTCTAACTCATATCATCAGCTACCTTGGTGATTGCTCTTAACGCACTCGATATAGTGCTTACACCATATACCTTAGCATGCTCTACCAACATTTTTAATGCTACGTTAGCTTCGCAGTTGAAGCATGGATACTTATGAGGCTCAAATGACAGTGCGTCTTTTGAGCTATTCCGCCTTGGCATGTTGTTAAATGAATATTGGTGTAGTATAATTTGAAGTGTAACAGAAAATGTTATTGTCTAAGGTATTATATAAAATTTGTAAGGTAAGTAAGCGTGCTGAACTTTTTACCTTTGCTGCAGGTATGATTTTCTACATTAGCCAGAAGCTAAAGTAATGCCAAACAAGTAAAATCCAACCTAGAGTTAGATTCTCTGATTTATTAGATTTTCGCTAACAAGAATAATGGCTTCCCGTGACTGTATTGCACATTTATTTTACACCCCCAAATCCTTTCAAATATGCATTCAGACCTTTATTCGGTGTAAAGGTAAAAAAAGTTGAAGTTCACTATTTCCAAAGTTTTAACTTAGAAGCATGAGCACTAATTCAATTTCTGCTACCTCACAATTTCCTTGTGATAGCTGCCTTGAGACGTTGTTAATGAGTGAATTATGTGACTATGTGCCCAAGAACGATGTTCGTACGATCACAGAAGCAGAGGTAGCAGAAATCCAGTTATGTTGATTTTCGAAAGTTCGAGAACCACAACCCAGTTATCTTGATCCGACCGAGTACCCCAATTCTGATGAAGATTCAAGTGGGTGGTTTAGAAGATATGTATTAATTTATTTGGCAATGCGAATGCAACATTAGTATTGTCGCTTGTTCAGCATAACATTTGTAGACCTTTTAATTATGTTATATGAAGAGTTCTAATCATTTATTCCGTCATTCTCACGTCCTGTTTTGCAAGATTGTGAAGATCTCAATTTCAGAAACTTTTCTTTGAAATTGCGACAACATATATAATTGCATAGAGGAAAGTTGGATGAGAATAATGTCATGCGTATTTGCTTTATGTCCAATTCTAAACAACAAAGCAAAGCTACAGTCCGGATTCTAGTTTATTTCAAATATTCCTGACAAAAGCAATCACATGTAACATACCCAAACCACCAATAAAATTAGCTTGGAAATGCCTATAAATATGAAACGTGACAATGTATTTGGCAACAGCTTCAAATCCTAGTTGAAGAGTGATGGCAGAGAGACGACGGTATCCGTGTTCTGAATGCTTACGAGTCTTGGTTGCATACGACCTATCGGACTACGCCGGCAATACCGTTGTAACAAGCTCGGTCGAAGCTCGTTACGCATGTGGGGTAATTGGACATAACATCTCAAAAAAACTTGGAGCCTGTATACGCCAAGCGCGTGTGAAAAGGATCATTACATCACTACGTGCAGATTACATAAATTTTCGCAAATTTTTAAAGAAAGATGGGGTCAGCTACGATAGTATTAACGACGAAATCACCGTCGACGAAGAATACATTCAACTACATCTACGGCAGGTTAATTTTTTAGTAAAAGTTGCATTTGGTTGAGTTAATATCTACGCTGCTATTTGAATAAATTTGTTGGGTTAAAGAATTTCTTATTATAGGAAACACCAGTCGAGACCAATTATCGCACTAATAGCTTCCCCCTATGGGATCACCTCCATGAGACGTTTCGAAAACGCTTGTTCCCTAATTTCGAATCGGATACCCCTGACCTTGTTGCCGACCCACTGTTGTACTCGGACTCCGACAAAGAATGATGTACTAAACTTGTGTTTTCCCGGCATCTGTATTTCTGTATTTAAGCATGCACTTCAGTTGCTTAAATACCTATCTGTAGTTTTCAGTTTCAATAATTGAATGCAAAGTGGTGTTTCAATGTTATGAAAAATGCCTGATTCCCTGTCTATAGAAAACTGCTGTCACGAATTGTCACACACATAATTTAAGAATGAAGTCTTAACTAAGATAAGAACATTCAAGTTAGTGCTTATAATAACAAAAACTACTTACATATTCACTACGCATATAATCCTAGAAACTACCACCACACCAACTAAGCCATTGCTGTATAGTCCAGCAAGTAATTACAAAAAGACCAGCATTCAAAACCAGGTGCTTCAGTTCCTTCTTCACCCCAAAATACCCAAAATAAATGACATCAACAATGTCAATAAGAAGTTATATTCTGGGAAAGACAAAATATTAAATACCCACATCAGAACACTAACTCAACGTACCGTCAATGGCCATTTGCACCATCACAATGCGCGCATCGACATTCATCCCGAAGAACATGTTCATTTGGCTTGGGTTGTTGACGAGCATGTTCGACACACATATGTGGTCATGAATGTCAATATCGACCGGTAAAGCCCCGATTGCTTCGAATATTTCCTCTTGTCTCTTGATCGTGTCTTTGGATTCCCCTAGCTTAGATACAGCGGCGTGTATAGACGCAGTCGATTCATCTGAATTTCGCTCTGATCTCTTACGTTTCTTTTTTTTCCGAGGCAACAGTCACCGGTGTCGTCGGTGAACCAGCTGAATTTCTTTGGTTGACCTCTTGTTCCGGTATCACGGTTGATTGTTTTGGGAAACCGGATACACAGTTCTGCACCTCAGTGTCAGTTGTGACATCAATTGGAGTTTGAGGTGCTGCTACAGCCCAATCCATCGCACTTTGCCCGGTCGCCCTATCTTTTCCGTATATCTCAATCCATGCCTCATAAAGCGAATATGGTTTGCCTCGAATACACGAGTGGTTGGGGAATTGCTGCAACAAATGGCAGTACCAACACAAATGCGAATTTAGAATGTAATGGACAGTTGGAAAGTTTATAAATAGACAAATTTAAATTTGCAACCTGAAGAAATAAATCCCACTGCGAAGGTTCCGCTTCGACTGTACAAGTGGTTGAATTCCAATTCATTCCACTGAAGCTCAAAGCATTCGCTATTTGGTGATACGTTTTCTTCCACGATGTATATTTCGATGAAATATGGGGCTCTGCTTTTATGACGGTCCTCGGCATGTACTCTTTGAAGCGCGTCTCCAGCTAAACCAAAAAACCGTTGCGGTACCCGTTTGGCGCCTTCCAGCCACCCACAATAATGTCTTTAAACGCCAGCACCAGGTAATTCTCCTCTTGAACTGTCCATCCATGACGGCCCTTAACCTTTGAAGTCCTCGACCCCTCAGTCCCACGAATTGACATCTGTCAAAATTGTGAACCTCTTTTAGATTGAAACACATGCTACAAGTCAGATTGAAATGCCAAAAAGATATTAAAACATAACATTATTCACAATATAAACAATTATATACTGGGAAAAAAAAAAAAGAATAAACATAACAAGGACCAATAAAACTGAGCACATATTAAATCAAGTTCCAATAAGAGCATTGAAAACAACAGGGAATATATTAAATCAAGTTTCAATAACAGAGCATAGGAAATAATAGAGCATATATTAAATCCAATTCCAATAAAACAAATATAGTAATCAGATGGTCTAACATACATCAACAAGACAGAATTTCATGTTCCAAATACAAGATCGTTACTAAAGTTTCTGAAACATATGGAACTTAATACACTAACGCCATCCGGGCCATCCATTATACATGGTTTGTGCAAGATTATCACGCCACTTGTTCCACACTTGCGTTGTTTGGATATGCTCGACATACTCTCCTATGGTGTCATCTACGTACGGCTCTTCCGGGACCTCCGCTTCCAAAAGGGTCTATCGTCATTTCCAATTGGATGAAATTGTGAAGTAGGCAGCAAGCATTGATTATTTTGTTTTGTATCTCTATGGGATAGAACGACGGACTACGAAGAACCCCCCACCGAACCTTTAGGATTCCAAAGGCCCTCTCGATCACATTTCTTGCTTTTGAATGGCGGAGATTGAATAATTCTTTGTAATTTTGTGGTCTAGCAGTCCCACTACCCCATTCCTTCAAGTGGTACCTTACTCCTCTATAAGGTGCCAAGAAACCCTCCCCGTTTGTATAGCCCGCATCACAGAGGTAATAGTTGCCTATAAAGATTGTATTTAGTTAAGACTTAACATAATCGAATCACTCATAATCAAGACTGCAAAGAACGAGTACAATGACATATAGGGATTAAGCTAACCTCTAGGTACTTTTAGCCCGATTGGTCTATAGATAGCGTCTCTCAATACCCGACCATCAGCAGCCGAACTTTCCCATTTGGTAAGAACATGGATAAAGTTTAAATTGCGGTCACAAACTGCCAAAGTGTTGACAGACACGATACCTTTACGGCTACGGTAACGGGCTTGCTGAGCGGTACAAACTGTAACCGGGACATAAGTTCCATCTAAAGCACCTAAGCAACCCTAAATTAAACCAACAAACAGATTAAGTCATAATCTTAACTGAAGCGAAGTCAGTTAATTTAAAAAAGGTGTATACATATTTAGAAACACTCACTTTAAACCATTTCCACCGTTCGTCTTCACAATCTTCCTCAACCGGAACATGTTGTACCACGAAAAGTTCATAACACCTCAAGACTGCATTTAACACACCATGGAAATGACGACTAACCGTCCTAATAGAACGTATGAAAGATTTTTTAACCACACGAAGCTTCTGATGATGCGGAAGAACGCTAAGGAACATAGCTACTTGTTCCGCTACAAAGACCCCCTTAGTTACCCGTAAACCACCCCTTTGTTCAAGAACTAAACAAAGCTTCGCAAAAGCATTCCTACCCATTCGTAACTGATCAATACAATCTTGCTCACTTAGTGTCACTAATCCATGCAGATGTTCTATTTGGGCCGGGATCCTGGCTAGTAGGCTGTACCGATGATAATATCGACGCACTGTTTCATCATCCAAGAGACCACTTTCCAATACAAAGTATACTATCATCATTACGTTCATTACTTGATATCGAATAATTTCCAATGCAAATAATGCCTCCTCCTCTTCATACCCATTGTCCATTCTGCATGTATTCACAACACATTTATTATAGCTAACATACGAATACATAGTTGAAGGCCATAAATTGCGGGAAAAATCAGAAATGTTTAACAATTGCAGCCATATTTTTCAGATTTTGAATAACTACGCAATACAACGTAGCAAAGCACATAGGCTTGTCTTCTACATAACAAATGCCCACACATAAACCGACAAACAAATATAGACAGATCTCTCTCCCACATACATGAAACACAGAAAGCTGAACATATAGGATTCACATAAACTTGAACAAAATTTGAACAAAACAAACCGAACTTGTAAGCTTAAAAGGAATCAATTACGGGGGACAACTTTCGCATATCTGTAACTAAGCTGCAGTACTGTATTGAATCGACAAATTAAATACATGTTACCTGTGTTTCCACTTAAATTGGATGTAATTTTGAGAAATAAGTTGATACGAAAGCTCCCCGCAATTGCAAGTCCACCAAATCGCTGCACACACCCCCTCGTTAAGCGTAGGACTGCGAAAGAGGGAAGAAAGGAGAATTCTTTACCTGAGCTTCTTGTATCCCAGCGTCTCTTCGTACTTGTATGCCGAATGAAAAAAGTAACCCAAAGAATTGCATATGTAAGTTGAAGCGTTTAAAGAAGAGGGAAAATCCAAAATTTCTTCCTTCCCTTTTCTGGGATTAGTGGGAAATCTCTGAAATAAAAGCGGGAGCCCTAATTTCAGTGGCAGATTGAAGTAAATAACACCAACTTTCGGATGTATTCGTAATTTACACCGCCGCAGGAAATGGCGTGTTCCCACCAACATGCCAAAATGCCATGTCTCGTGGATCTGCCATCAACACGCACTACCTACGGGCTGGTATGGCAGAGGCGGGCTTGAGCAACAACAAAGTAAACGGCGGAAAGCGGTGGGGAAGGGAGAAAAACTCCCGGTTAATGGCGAAGTAAACGCGGTCAAAAGAGACAAGCAATTGCATCAGGCCGGTTGGTTGGGATTTGCCTTTGGGGGATCCCTGTTACCCCTTGATACGCAGAGGAAGCTTGAACTAATTGTTCCTGCTGAGAATGGGAACAGAAGCTACGGTACCGATATCAGACATCACTTGCAAGGAAGTGTTTGGATAAGCTATAGAATGGTGAAGGTTGGAATGTTTATTGGACAACGACTCATCTTCCCAAATAAATGTGTTTGTTTTCTACTTCAATGGGCAACTCCCGAGATTTTGCGCAAAATTGGTAGCTTGTAGAAAATGCTTTAGCCCATTCCCACACTCACACAGTACCAAAAGAACGTTGCATCTGCATCAACAAAAGAGTTAAAACCATCTGATTAAATTGAATTTATCCCCCTAGTAAATCAAACATATGAATAATGTTTAGGAATAATGTAAAACATAACACACTTCATATTCAATTTTTGAAATCCAATCCTTGGATGCCGAAAAACCCTAATTTCAGCCCCAAATTACACATTCTTACTCCTCAGTCCCTAATATCCTAGGATCACTTCTAAATCTTCAAATTTGGGTTAAACCACTCGATGTGGGCACCTAATTCTCAACCATAAGTTTGATTATTCTAACATAGTGTAAAAGTTTAAGCAACCGCATTGTCAATTTTATGAAGGTAAACAACCAGCAACACAAAACTAATAACATCTCAAGAACGATTTACTTTCAGTTATGAATGAGTAATGTAGTACAATTCAACCGACACCTTACTCGGTGTTGGAATGAGAAGTTTGCGGTGATGTTTTATCTCAAAGTTACAAATCAGGGTCCAAAATGCAAAAGAAATGAGTTTGAGTAAGCATTCAGATACCAATTTGAACTATATGCACAAAAACCAAGGCATGGGCAAGATGGTAATTTTGTCATAGTGATTGGTTGTGAAGTACATGGAAGCCCAGTTTGGCCTAAGTAATTTTATTTTCTAATTATCAAAGTAAAAAGTTGTTTTGTCTAAATAGCCGGAAAAAAAAAATCCTCAATGGATTATATCCCATTGAAGTAAAGACACCCATAGTACGTTGATTTATCTAAGTCAATATAAATATTTGCTATTTGATCTAGTTAAAATTCGAGACATTCGAATTGAATATTCAGTCTCGATCCACGGCGTAGGGGGTGTTTGTAAACTCTTCTGCATAATCAGAAGTTAGTAGAAGTAGAAGTTGTAAAAATTTTCAGTAGTAAAAGTAGTGAGTGAGTGGGAAAAAAAAAGTGAAAAGTAGTAAAATAATCAGTTGAGTATTTGCTAAGGAAAGTTGAGAATCACTTTTAATTTTTATGAAAATACTAAATTAACCCTGGTATTTTCTAATCATTTCGGTTATTATCTATATATGTTGATCTTAAATTATAATAAAATTTTCAAATTTTCACAAAAATACATAATAAAAAAAAATTATAGTAAAACAAAAAAATGATAAAACAGAAATATTTACCTAGTAATTGTATATTTTTTAGTTATGAGATTTTAATGGAAATTTCTAAACTTGAGAATTCAGTTGAGGCTAGATTTTTTAGTGTTTAATCGAGATTTGTAACGCCCCGTTTTCTCGGCAAGTCAGGTATGACGTCTCGAGTGGGATTAGACCGAGAGTTATGTGACTTATATGTGTTTTATATGCTAAGTAGACTTTCAATATACTTTACTTTCGTGAATTAATTGTCATTACGTGATCTCTATAGGATTTAGGTAATCTTTGACTATGTTATTTAAATTCATTTACTACTTGTATACTTGCTAATTAATGTTTTGTTTCACTTGTGCACTTATTAGAAATTATATGAAATCTTTGGACTCAATCAAACCTTGTTTCGGACCTCAATCGTTCCCCAACTAAACCTCGGTAACCTAATTGAAGCACTTAAATTCTTGGAGGACCAAAGTGCAAATTCCCTCCTCTCTTCTCCCTTAATACACGATCCAACCCCCCTTGTCTTCTCATCCTTCTTCTTCTTCAATTCTTTTCTCAACACACAATGCTTCCAAACCCTCCAATCTCTCTTTCCCATCAACGAGCCATCATCCAAGTAAGGAAGACGAGAAATTAGAGCTCCATTCTCCTCTCTTAAGTTCAAGTCCCAAGCTCTACATCATCTCTCTTCTCTTCTCCATCCTTTTTCTTCCAAGGTATATTGTGGGTTTGTATATTTATGTTTAGTAAGTTAGGGTTTGAATTCCTTGGTGTTCAAAGCATGATTTTGTATGTGTTTGATGCTTTGATACTTGAATCCACGAGTTTTATGTTTGATTGTTTGAATCCTTGGAGCAAGGATGTGTATGTAGATGTGTGTGTATATATATATATATATATATATATATATATATATGTGTGTGTGTGTGTGTGTGTGTGTGTGGGTTTGTGAATTAATGTGTTTTAATTTGTTCTAAACTTGCATTTGACATTCCTACATGATATATTACATGTTTTAAGTGAACTGGGTTGAGATTTGTTGTGATTTTTGCCCCCTTTCTTCCCTCCACGAACAACCCCCCTGTTTTGCTTCTTTTTCTTGCCCAGAAGGACTACCCGGGCAGGTAGTTTTTGTACTGAAAAGTACCCGGGCGGGTACTTTAGTCCAGAGAGTTTCTACACTCTTTTTCCCCAGCTGGGTAGATTTTTCCTTGTATTTTCCCCAGTCATGTACTCCCTCATCCGAACTCGGATTGGCCTGATTTTTAAATCGTTCAAAACCTCTTGAAGTCTAAAACAATATCCAATTGGAATCACCTTAATATCTTTTCTCATTTATGAGATATGATCATTTGAAAATTGTGTCGCTACTTCGCCGAAGTTCTGCATTGACCCAACTTCAAACCTACGCCATTTTTACCTCGATTTGAACCAATATTCAAGCCACATACCATTGAAAAGCTCTATGTGTGTAGTTTCATTTCAAACCAACAATACCTAATTCCAACTTCTAGAACTTGAGATATCTCCAATTTTCTACAGCTTGTTCATTTCCGAAAAACTATCAACGTTCGCCAAAATCCATCTTCTTGCGTTCCTTCCACCCCCTTGACTTCCGTATGTATTTTAATTGATCCATATGCTTATTTAAGATGTTTTATTATGTGTTAGGTTCTATATTTCAAATTTATGGCCTAATTGGAATGCCCGTTTTTGAATTATTAACTCATACTGTAACGCCCCCGTTTTTCAGTTTAAATAATGTGACGTATTTGTTTGTAAATTGCGCGATTCAATTATTTAATTATATGATTACTTGTTCATAAACGTTTATATTTGATTCAAACTATAAACTATTTCTATTATAATTTAATTCATTCTATTCTACTTTGATATCTAGTGTTAATTTCTCAATTAGGGTTTCATGTTACCTTAACTATTTCAGTAATTTCTTTAATTAATTACAACATGTTATTAGTTTGTTTAATTTATTTAAAATGGAATTTAAGTTTTAGTAATTCATTTATAACAATATGAATTCGTTCTTGCGCGTGAGTGTTTTACTTGTGCTCCATTCTTATATGTAATGATATCAGATTGGCGTGAAAATTTAGTATGTCGTATATATGTGAGTTATGAACATGCCTATATGCTCGGTTTATGTTTTCGGATTCATTTGGCGTGTTTATGAATTTATTTTGATTTTTGGAACCAAGTCGGGGGGCTAACGAGCAATTAGCGCACCCTTGGTTCCGTGCGTGATATCTTGAGCTCGGGAATTCGGATTCGAATTCCGTCAACTCCGTTGCCTTCGTATCGACGATTCGGAGACAATGGAACAAGCCTCATGCCTTTTTGAAATCATTAAGACCTCCGAAATCCAACCGTAACGGACAACTCGTGCAAGAAGAGCTCCTTTGGTTGACTAGTCTTCATGGTGGGGCCCCATAACACCCCTTAACCTAACCAAACCTTAACCTTGACTCTTGTACCTTGAGTTAACCCTTTCTCTTCCCCTTAAGCTGCAAAAACCGAACCATATACCTCCATTTCCAGCTGCAACTGATCGAGAGAAGGGAGAAGAGAAGAAGGAGAGAAAACCCTAGGTCATCCTTTGTGATTTTGAGCTCAAATCACCATTTTTCTTCACCAAATCTTCAAGGTATGAATAATTATGTCTTCTCTACTCTATTATACTTGATTTCATCTCCTTACAACATGATTTGGGTCAGAATTGGTTAGGGTTTGAATGATGAGATTGGTATGAACTTTTAGGGATTTTTGCTCTTGTGACCTATATGTTTGTGTGGCTGAATTTCTTGCTTATATATGATCATATGAACTTGTTTCTTGACCTATTTCTTTCCCAACTGATAGTATATGATGTTAGGAGGATTTCTTCTCTTGCTCCTTTTATGAAATTATGAGATATGGAGCTCCAAACTTGGTGATCAAACTATTTCCCCTGTTTTCGAACTGCTGTGTGAAATTTGGTGTGGTTGCATGATCATATGGCCTCCATTTCGTGTGAAAATGCATGGAGTGGATGTACACTCATTGTCCTATATGTTAGAATTCATGCTTTAAGTATTTGGTTCCATTTGAAGCCTCAAAACCGAAATACATGGCCTATTCTTATGCATGATCATTGACAGATTTGTTGCTGTTGCCTATGTGAGGTTGTTGGTCATTCTAATGTGCTTTAAATGGTGCCATTTTGCATATATATGATGTATATAAGTTGTTTGGTATGTTAGCATGCATTCCCCAAAGTTTCAGATCCAAATTCAAGCCCTAAGTACTTGATCAAGGCATGATAGAATCATTAGGGCTCATATGTCCGATTGTAGCGACCCAGTTTTATTTCACGGTTTCGATGATCTTAACGTGTGATTTAGCCTTTGCACTCTAAATGAAAAATGTTCATAACATGCCAAATATGTTGCATATTAAGTTTCAGAGCATTTGGAGTTCATTTGGTATGCCTTTGGATTGAATTTGTATGAGTTCAGTTTTGCCGGTAAAATTTTACGGGTGATTAAGTTCTGTACCGTGACACCCCCGTGTCTCATTTACTCATAAGAGTGAGACACGGGCGTGTCACACTCTCTGGGAAGCTCTGTACTGAGCCACGCCCGTGGCTCAGTTGGGCAAGGGTTGGTGACACCCCCGTGTCACTTCCCATGCGCAGTCTTCGTTACTTCCTCTTCGGTTTTTGATTTGTTTCCCCTCCTTAATGACTTTATCTCCCTTTATGTTGAACTATGAACTTGTTGTACTATGTGTTAGGAGTATTTTGGTTTAATTTCATGGCATTTGGATGTGCTATAGGCATGCTTTTACTTAATGCCGTTTATGGGTGTTTATGTGTCGTTTATGAATCGCATTACTTATTTTCTATATCATATGACTTCTTCTTGTTGTCAAACCTTGGATATATGCTATGTTATGGAATATGAAGTATGTGGTAGCATTATGGAAGAGCTTGAACATGTTTTATGCTCCTATTTGAATTCTTGAAATAAATTGATTGGGAATATGAATTGAATGATAATGAATGACTTGAACATATGAGTTAAATGTCTTCATATCATGCTTGAGCATTGTCGTGCGTCATATATGGTCCATTTAGGGTCTTGAGTCTCACGAACACGTCTTGTGGTCTTTTGTACAGTTTGTCTCCAGGGTGGAGAGCTTTTGATCGTTCAGGCACTTGGTGTTCGATCCTTGTTTCTTCACGGTTAAGGTGAGGGTGGTTTTTGTTTTAGCTATGTAACAAACCCTACAACCCTTATGTGAAAAGCTTTGGCCAAAACCTTATGATTATATATATATATGATTTTCAAATGAAGTTATCGAGTAAATTCTTCTGAATTATACGTACGAGCATATATAAGCTTAAAAATGGTTTTGTAATGAGGCTATGCTCCAAACCGTGTGTCTTCATGCTAGCTATGGATTAGGATGACACGGAGAGGTACGTACATAGCATATGCCGAATTACACGGTAAGGTATGATTTCTTATAGTATGTATCATATGTATGTACTGATATGTTTTGGCGAGATTATGCTAAGCTGTTATGTTCACGGGCCCCGGGACTTAGTATATGTGGCTAACCGAGGAAGCAAGGGCTGACGGGGATCCCATATACTAGTTCCAACCAAACTACGGTGATACCGGCCCTCGCTAGGAGATTTAGCGGGGAATGGGAGCTGCGTGCCCTTGGGGGATTCATGTACCCCCATTGGCCTATGTATCGGTGGTCAGGTCTAGCTAACTTGTCCACCACCCGGAGGAAGAAGGTTGGTATTGATATGATTATGTTTATGAATATGTTATGATATGATTATGCACCGTGCGGGAATGCCGGGATCCGGATCGCCCAAACGAATATGTTTATGATATGATTTATGGTCTGTGTGTATTATGACGTATTGCATGATCACCTATTTAAGATATTATTGATATTTGTCGTACACGGTCGGAGTTTGGATGGAGGTTGTGCACGCTCACTCGCCGAGCCTTATATTTATGTATGCTTTATGAATGGAATGAATTTAATATGAATCAGTCATAAAATCCGAGCATTGATTAATCATTCTCTTGCCCTTTTAGGGAACTAATTGCAAACAAAACCTTGCTCGGGATTTATGATTTGCATGTGCATGTTTTATATATATATCGCTCCTGCTCACTCAGTCTTCTAGAGACTGACCCCTCTCCCTCCCCAATCTTTTAGTGTGCAGGCTTGATCTTTGGAGTTCGAGCTAGGCGGAGGTTTTTGGAGTTTTTAAGTTGATCGAGTTAGGTTAGGAGAGTCTCTCCACTCATTCATGTATTGGAATTATGTATGACTCGTTTAAGTTATATCTAGAAATTTGATACCTATGTATTTAATCTGAAATTGGATTTTCTGAGTTTGCTATGACTTTGAAAGAGGCCTGAAGAGCCCAAATTCCGTTTATGGTTTGTATGATTGTGGTTGGGCTTGGCCATGCATTATATATTGTGGATTGGTATTCGTTGCAGGGTCTAGCTCCGCCTGGCATAGGAAGGTTTTTATGTTTGTCTCCCGTTCGCTAGGGTTTGATACGGGTGCGGATTTACAATTTCGTTACTCGTGTTGAGCCTTAGTGCGGGGGATGTGGCGCCTCACGTGCGGGGTGCTACATCCTTAAGTGGTATCAGAGCCCGGTTGCAAAACCGGTGTTCTTGAGTCGTGTCGGAGTCAGTCTAAGTCGAACGGCATAGGGACTATGTGATATTGTGTGCATTGCATCGATCTTGAATATGGAATTTGGTTTCCTTAAGAATTTCGTTGAATTACTTGTTGCATTTTATATGGATTCTTGTCTTTCGTATTGAATATGTGCCATGAGCATGCACTAATCGCATGCATCTATTCTTGAAGTAATTATTATTTATAGGTTATGGAGATAATATCAAACCACGGCCAAGTTCGACGATAAAGAAGATCGATTGCAAACTTTTCTGAGACATGGAAGATGGGCAGGATATTCTGGGAAGAATGTAGAGATTTAGAGATGTGAGACTTCCCAAATGGAGCTAGAGTCAAGGATGAGGATTCGGAATGGGAAGATTGAATCTAGAGATGCGATGGCAAAGAGACATTTGATGAAATCGGAATGGGATTGTTGGGACTCAAAAGACTAAATTATGAGAATCTGCTACTTGGAGTGTTTTCATTGGATTCAGCAAGATCTTTCAACCTAAGGAATGAAATGAACAAAACCTTGAAGATATATTGGTCTCGGATTTGGACCAGGGAAGAGGTGCTAGAAATTAAGAGGAGTAGAGACAACAGGGGTCCGGCAAAGGTTATGCATCAAGGGTCTACAAAGAAGGACTTCGAACTAAGCCTAGTGATTAAAAGTCGGGTTCTAGAAGGCAAGCAGTTGGGGAAACACGAATAGAGGGAAGGTGGCGATATGGGGAACAGGATTTGAGTTCATTTTCCAAATCCAAGCTGAATTGTCATGTTGTGAGGTTAAATTGGAAGATATGGGGCAACAAATGGAAACGGTAAAGAGAGATAACCATTCCTTGAAAGGAAATCATGCGCTCAAATGTAAGCAATTGGAGGTGAATTGAATTCACAAAGGATAGGCGCGGGATTCTTGATTGAGACGACGATTGGAAATAAAGGTCGAATTTAGAGAACAGATTGAACACTAACTCCTTGGAAGTGAAAGATACAAGTTGATTTATAAAGATGCATGGAAAACTTGAAGACCGTGGGAAAGGCAAGGGATAATCACCAAGTTAAAGTAAACTCGGGATTGGAGGAACGAGGAAAAGCTACCGAGCTAACTACTTACACCATTGGTGACAGGTTCCAAAGCATTCATAGCACGTGCATCATATTTTGCATTAATTATTTATTCTCTTGATCTTATGTTATTTGTGCATTTCTAATTGGTTTTGTTATGCTAATGTGTTGTATAACTGCGTGATGTAAACGTGACCCATGCATTGTCATTTTAACCCAACATGCATTTTAGTGTTTACTTGATAGGAAGCCTTTTGCCTCAACTATCAAGTATCGGTTCAACCGAGCCGCATCTGAGTTATGAGGAGGAGAAGTGAGACTAGAGTTCTGGACAAGATTAAGAAAGGAGTTCGGACATCAAGAGAAATGGGATTTACTCATCGAGAATTTCGATAAAAGAAAAATCAATGGAGTTCAACCCGGGACAACAGAAATTTAAGGGGGAGAGCACGACCGAGAGATAAAATGGAGGATGAAATTTTATGGGAGTTTCTGTGACCTCCTAAGATGGATTTAACTAAAGGAAAATTTGATCAATCAATTATGTGAGGGGATGTTGTCGATCAAAATTTATTCAGTAAAAGTATTAAGGGATCCGAGACAACATTATTAAGTTCTCGGTTCTATCAAAGGTGATCTAGAAGGAAACTTAAGAAGGGACCAAATGGGAAAAGATGATCATTGGAGGATTTACATCAAACTTCAAAACGCATCAAGAACACTCTATCTTCGATTCAAGAAAAATGGAGCTAGATGCCAAATATAACCTGAAGGGGTCAAAAGGGAATGAATGGATTTGTTAAGGTAGGTCCTAATGCCGAATACCCAAGGTAGGGATCGAATCGTCAAGATTGTCAGGAGTAGTTATCCTTGAGGGTATTTTAAATTTTGGTATGAGTAAGATAGAAGCTATAGGTCTAACTTCGAGACAGATGATCTAAGGGCATTCGGGAAATCAAGCTCGGTTAATTAAAAAGAATGGGATGGTCGAACGAAGATTGCGGGAAATGGTGAAGACTGGAAATAGTACAAGTCAGAACGGATCCAAGAGTATGATCCTTAAAGGATTTATCAATAGCTTCACCGAGGAACCTTGAAGAGGTTCAAGACAAACTGACCACGGAGCTATCTTCAGGACGGATCCTACACTGGACAACGACAACTCTCAGTTCTAAACTTTGAAACTTCGGTGAACGGTACTTATAGCATTCATGATACATGCATCCATGCAAATTTAACTTATATATTTTTCTTATGTTAAGTGTTTTGATCTGCACGGTGTTAAAATTACTTGGATTAATTGGTAACCAATATGGGTGACATTTATTACTTGCTTTGGATGCCTTACGTGATTTTAAATTTGGTTTTGTGTGAGTTGCTTGGGAGTATTGGAGACTTCCTTGCTTTATTTTCGGTTAAGAGACGGGGATTCTCTTATTTCTGTTTGAGAGACGGGGTACTCTCTTTGCTTGCGAGAGACGGGGTTCTCTCATTGTTGTTGGAGAGACGGGGTTCTCTCATTGTTGCTCGAGAGACGGGGCTCTCTCCTTGTTGTTTGTGAGAGACGGGGAATCTCTCATTGTTTGATTTCAAGCGTGTTTTGAATCCGAGGACGGATTCTTTTTAAGGGGGAGAGATTGTAACGCCCCCGTTTTTCAGTTTAAATAATGTGACGTATTTGTTTGTAAATTGCGCGATTCAATTATTTAATTATATGATTACTTGTTCATAAACGTTTATATTTGATTCAAACTATAAACTATTTCTATTATAATTTAATTCATTCTATTCTACTTTGATATCTAGTGTTAATTTCTCAATTAGGGTTTCATGTTACCTTAACTATTTCAGTAATTTCTTTAATTAATTACAACATGTTATTAGTTTGTTTAATTTATTTAAAATGGAATTTAAGTTTTAGTAATTCATTTATAACAATATGAATTCGTTCTTGCGCGTGAGTGTTTTACTTGTGCTCCATTCTTATATGTAATGATATCAGATTGGCGTGAAAATTTAGTATGTCGTATATATGTGAGTTATGAACATGCCTATATGCTCGGTTTATGTTTTCGGATTCATTTGGCGTGTTTATGAATTTATTTTGATTTTTGGAACCAAGTCGGGGGCTAACGAGCAATTAGCGCACCCTTGGTTCCGTGCGTGATATCTTGAGCTCGGGAATTCGGATTCGAATTCCGTCAACTCCGTTGCCTTCGTATCGACGATTCGGAGACAATGGAACAAGCCTCATGCCTTTTTGAAATCATTAAGACCTCCGAAATCCAACCGTAACGGACAACTCGTGCAAGAAGAGCTCCTTTGGTTGACTAGTCTTCATGGTGGGGCCCCATAACACCCCTTAACCTAACCAAACCTTAACCTTGACTCTTGTACCTTGAGTTAACCCTTTCTCTTCCCCTTAAGCTGCAAAAACCGAACCATATACCTCCATTTCCAGCTGCAACTGATCGAGAGAAGGGAGAAGAGAAGAAGGAGAGAAAACCCTAGGTCATCCTTTGTGATTTTGAGCTCAAATCACCATTTTTCTTCACCAAATCTTCAAGGTATGAATAATTATGTCTTCTCTACTCTATTATACTTGATTTCATCTCCTTACAACATGATTTGGGTCAGAATTGGTTAGGGTTTGAATGATGAGATTGGTATGAACTTTTAGGGATTTTTGCTCTTGTGACCTATATGTTTGTGTGGCTGAATTTCTTGCTTATATATGATCATATGAACTTGTTTCTTGACCTATTTCTTTCCCAACTGATAGTATATGATGTTAGGAGGATTTCTTCTCTTGCTCCTTTTATGAAATTATGAGATATGGAGCTCCAAACTTGGTGATCAAACTATTTCCCCTGTTTTCGAACTGCTGTGTGAAATTTGGTGTGGTTGCATGATCATATGGCCTCCATTTCGTGTGAAAATGCATGGAGTGGATGTACACTCATTGTCCTATATGTTAGAATTCATGCTTTAAGTATTTGGTTCCATTTGAAGCCTCAAAACCGAAATACATGGCCTATTCTTATGCATGATCATTGACAGATTTGTTGCTGTTGCCTATGTGAGGTTGTTGGTCATTCTAATGTGCTTTAAATGGTGCCATTTTGCATATATATGATGTATATAAGTTGTTTGGTATGTTAGCATGCATTCCCCAAAGTTTCAGATCCAAATTCAAGCCCTAAGTACTTGATCAAGGCATGATAGAATCATTAGGGCTCATATGTCCGATTGTAGCGACCCAGTTTTATTTCACGGTTTCGATGATCTTAACGTGTGATTTAGCCTTTGCACTCTAAATGAAAAATGTTCATAACATGCCAAATATGTTGCATATTAAGTTTCATAGCATTTGGAGTTCATTTGGTATGCCTTTGGATTGAATTTGTATGAGTTCAGTTTTGCCGGTAAAATTTTACGGGTGATTAAGTTCTGTACCGTGACACCCCCGTGTCTCATTTACTCATAAGAGTGAGACACGGGCGTGTCACACTCTCTGGGAAGCTCTGTACTGAGCCACGCCCGTGGCTCAGTTGGGCAAGGGTTGGTGACACCCCCGTGTCACTTCCCATGCGCAGTCTTCGTTACTTCCTCTTCGGTTTTTGATTTGTTTCCCCTCCTTAATGACTTTATCTCCCTTTATGTTGAACTATGAACTTGTTGTACTATGTGTTAGGAGTATTTTGGTTTAATTTCATGGCATTTGGATGTGCTATAGGCATGCTTTTACTTAATGCCGTTTATGGGTGTTTATGTGTCGTTTATGAATCGCATTACTTATTTTCTATATCATATGACTTCTTCTTGTTGTCAAACCTTGGATATATGCTATGTTATGGAATATGAAGTATGTGGTAGCATTATGGAAGAGCTTGAACATGTTTTATGCTCCTATTTGAATTCTTGAAATAAATTGATTGGGAATATGAATTGAATGATAATGAATGACTTGAACATATGAGTTAAATGTCTTCATATCATGCTTGAGCATTGTCGTGCGTCATATATGGTCCATTTAGGGTCTTGAGTCTCACGAACACGTCTTGTGGTCTTTTGTACAGTTTGTCTCCAGGGTGGAGAGCTTTTGATCGTTCAGGCACTTGGTGTTCGATCCTTGTTTCTTCACGGTTAAGGTGAGGGTGGTTTTTGTTTTAGCTATGTAACAAACCCTACAACCCTTATGTGAAAAGCTTTGGCCAAAACCTTATGATTATATATATATATGATTTTCAAATGAAGTTATCGAGTAAATTCTTCTGAATTATACGTACGAGCATATATAAGCTTAAAAATGGTTTTGTAATGAGGCTATGCTCCAAACCGTGTGTCTTCATGCTAGCTATGGATTAGGATGACACGGAGAGGTACGTACATAGCATATGCCGAATTACACGGTAAGGTATGATTTCTTATAGTATGTATCATATGTATGTACTGATATGTTTTGGCGAGATTATGCTAAGCTGTTATGTTCACGGGCCCCGGGACTTAGTATATGTGGCTAACCGAGGAAGCAAGGGCTGACGGGGATCCCATATACTAGTTCCAACCAAACTACGGTGATACCGGCCCTCGCTAGGAGATTTAGCGGGGAATGGGAGCTGCGTGCCCTTGGGGGATTCATGTACCCCCATTGGCCTATGTATCGGTGGTCAGGTCTAGCTAACTTGTCCACCACCCGGAGGAAGAAGGTTGGTATTGATATGATTATGTTTATGAATATGTTATGATATGATTATGCACCGTGCGGGAATGCCGGGATCCGGATCGCCCAAACGAATATGTTTATGATATGATTTATGGTCTGTGTGTATTATGACGTATTGCATGATCACCTATTTAAGATATTATTGATATTTGTCGTACACGGTCGGAGTTTGGATGGAGGTTGTGCACGCTCACTCGCCGAGCCTTATATTTATGTATGCTTTATGAATGGAATGAATTTAATATGAATCAGTCATAAAATCCGAGCATTGATTAATCATTCTCTTGCCCTTTTAGGGAACTAATTGCAAACAAAACCTTGCTCGGGATTTATGATTTGCATGTGCATGTTTTATATATATATCGCTCCTGCTCACTCAGTCTTCTAGAGACTGACCCCTCTCCCTCCCCAATCTTTTAGTGTGCAGGCTTGATCTTTGGAGTTCGAGCTAGGCGGAGGTTTTTGGAGTTTTTAAGTTGATCGAGTTAGGTTAGGAGAGTCTCTCCACTCATTCATGTATTGGAATTATGTATGACTCGTTTAAGTTATATCTAGAAATTTGATACCTATGTATTTAATCTGAAATTGGATTTTCTGAGTTTGCTATGACTTTGAAAGAGGCCTGAAGAGCCCAAATTCCGTTTATGGTTTGTATGATTGTGGTTGGGCTTGGCCATGCATTATATATTGTGGATTGGTATTCGTTGCAGGGTCTAGCTCCGCCTGGCATAGGAAGGTTTTTATGTTTGTCTCCCGTTCGCTAGGGTTTGATACGGGTGCGGATTTACAATTTCGTTACTCGTGTTGAGCCTTAGTGCGGGGGATGTGGCGCCTCACGTGCGGGGTGCTACACATACGCTTTTATGTGTTACCTTGTATCGCTTCCTTTGTATTCGTTGCCCTTATACGAACTTTAACTTTAGGAATTCCCAATGTATGCTATTATATGAATTTTAAACATTTAAATATGTGCTATGAATACTATATGAAGTTTATGGCCCGATTTGATATGAATCTTGAAAGATATGAAACGCATGAATATGAAGCCACCATGTATTGAACGTTTTAAATGAATTACTTGATTATATGACATCATAACATGATCTATACTCCTTATGCATCTCATACCAAGTGCATAACATTCCGTGCATCTATGTGGTTTCATGTTGAGTCAATTCTCACGAGTACACATTGTTCATTCTCTTGTACAGTTCATTTCCAGGGCAGACACTTTCGAATTGAATAGGCAACCGTATTGCTCATGTTTCTTGTCTCATGGTATTCCAGGTGAGGGTGTTTTCATTCTGGTTACTTATCAAACCCTACAACCCTTATGTGTTAAGTTTTGGCCAAAAACCTTATATATATATATATATATATATATATATATATATATATATATATATATATATACCATTTTCAAAGTGGAGTCATCGAGTAAATTATTATCGAGTAAACCTTGTCTTATGAATTATGAAATGTATTATGTTTCTCTTGATTGGAAATGTTTTGGCGAGAACATGATTATGAATGTACGGGCCCAGGGACTTAGTGCAAGTGGCTATCCGGGGAGGCAAGGGCCAACGGTGGTCCCTTGTACTAGTCCCACTACATTTAATGTGATACCGACCCTCACTAGGAGGTTTAGCAGGGAATGGGAGCTGAGTGCCCTTGGGGGGTACATTGGCCTATGTACGGACCGGTGGTCGGGTCTTGCAAGCCCGTCCACCACCCGGAGGAAGAAGATTGGAACTTATTTTCACGATTATGGTTATATTATTGTTATGCACCGTGCGGGGAAGGCGGGACACGGATTGCCCAAATGACTATGTCTTATATTATGTTATTTGGCTTGCGAGTATTATAATGTATTGCATGATCACGTACTCAATATAATAATGATATTTGTCGTACACGGTCGGAGTTTGGTTGGAGATTACGCACGCTCACTCGCCGAGCCTTAATGATTATGTATGAATTATGAACTTAATGAATTTAATATGAATTAGTCGTAAAGTCCGAGCATTGCTTAGTTACTTTCTAGCCCTTTGTGGAACTAACTTTAAATAAAACTTTGCTCGGGATTTATGGCCTGCATGTGCATGTTTCTATATATATGTATAGCTCCGGCTCACTCAGTCTTCTAGAGACTGGCCCCTCTTTTCACTCTTCCAGTTCTTGCAGGTTTTGCTAGGCGGGAGTCGAGTCTTAGCTTTATTGTCCGAGTCACTTGTACACTTGAGTCACATTTTACATTATTATGGTTAATTGTATCTCTTTATGTATTCGGGCATGTGTGCCATTTATGATTCTTGATTATGGATTCGGGACAGGTTGCATGCCTAGTTGAACCCTGTTGTTAGAATGCATGTTGGAACTTAATTATGTTATGAAATGATTAAGCTTGAAGCTATTATTGGATTTTATGCATGGTATTGTTGCTTTCGCACTACGTTTCGGCATTATGATTTATTTGGTACAGGGTTAGATTCCGCCTAGCTAGGATATCTTTTATTTTGTCTCTCGTTCGCTATGAGTCCGGTTCATGCTTAGATTATCCATTTCACGTGTGGACTAGACTTGTAGTGCGGGAGATGTGGCGCCTATCGTCTCGGGTGCTACATGATTTTTGAAATTGAGAATTTAATCGAGATAAGATTTTTCTGCTTGAGATTTTAATGGAGATTTTTGAGATTTTCAAATTCTAATGGAAATAGGAAAGAAAAGATAGGATGATTGTATAAAGGGGCCTTAATTTAAAACTACCCATGGGATGTAAAAAATTTAATTAGCTCCCCCTTTTGAAAATTGTCCCTACTAACTCCCCACATGAGATTCATAATTTTAGTTTGCTCCCTATTGACCTAAAATGACTGTTTTACCCTTCCATTTATTATTTTTCTTACTTTTCAAAAATTTATACTACATATGGATGATTAAATATGTCATTTTACCTTTTTCATACCACATTTCACCAAATTTGTATTACATGAATAAGGTTGTATAATTCCACCTCTTGGGGTACATAAAAGCGAATCCTTACTTTTCAAAAATTTATACTACATATGGATAATTAAATACATCATAATGTCTTTTTTATACCACATTTCACCAGATTAATGAGAGTTGAGAATGGGAGGGAAAGTGATAGCTTTTAGGGGCAATTTGGTAATATCACAGACAATAGATAGTATATTAAAGTGAACTGGGGAGTTAGTAAGGACAAATTTGAAATAGGGGAGATATGTCAAATTTGAGCCCTGCATTGGAGATTTTTCCCTAATTCCCCCTTATATAAATCCTAAACCTTTATTTGTGTGTAAAAAGTTAATTATGTAATATTAATATTTTAATGAGAATATTATTGTTTAAACAAAATATATAAAACCGCATAATCTATAAGCAAAATCCAGAAACATGCCTTGGGCTGCTTCTCTATTCTAGCTGCTTAAAATAATCGTTTATCACATAATCACTTAATTTTAGAGTTTGCAAACTCTCCCGATTTTAATCCGGAAAGAGATTTTGAAGACTGAAAGCAAAATTTTGGGCGACCCTATAGCAAATCAAGTTGCAAAAATGGGTGGGCTTTGGCATATTAAGTGAGACAAAGTAACTAGCCATTGATAGGAAAGAAGGTGACCGGACAAGAATCGCGTGGGTGAGTGACGGTGACTGGTGGAAAAAAATTTCCGGCAAGATTTTTCGAATCACTAGTGAGTCTTGATCATTTTCTCGTGTGCAACACAGTTATGAAGTTAATCTCTAATTTTTTTTATAGCTAGAGAATAAATAATTTCAATTTTGTAATCTTAGGTTCTAAAAGCTTTTTCCCAAATTAAATTTCAACGATTGTAAATTTTCCGATTAGATTCCGATGGTGGTCTGATAGCCGGCGACAATGCTTCAGCCACAAGTAACTATTTTTGACCTCCATAATTCGTATCTTTCATTAATTTTCACATTTGGAATCTTATAAGCTGTGAAATCATTTAAAAGACATTTTAGCTAAAATATTATTATTATTTTTTTTTTTTAACAATACACCTCTCAAATGGCCAAAGGGATTCGAACCCGGACCTATCTTCGAGAAAGAACCCTCATACCACTTGACCAACCCCTATCAACACATTTTAGCTAAAATAGTTGATTATACTTTTTTAATATAAGTTGAAGCTAAATGAGATTCAGGATAATTATGGATTAAATAAAATAGAATCAAGTAGTAAATTATCATCCTTAGGACCTACCGTGAGAAAGTTGAAGAAAATTGAGAATTTCTATATTCTAAGTAAAATATCATTATAATTTATAGTAGATAACCTTGACATTTCGCAAACCATAGGTGACAAACGGCTGAATCAATCTATATTAAACTTGGAGATAAGGTGAAAATTTTTTGCCTTCTCCTAAGAAGCAAAGGTTTTCGTCTTTTTAACTTATTTAAAAAGATCATTTACCATTCCTTATGTTGCTTCCTATTTAGAACTATTAATTTTACTTATGATTTTGGCTCAGTTCTATTTAATGTGTAACGCCCAAATTTCCGGCTTTCCAGGTACGCGAATTAATTACCGAATGTGTCTTAATTTCTCAATTGTCCATAAATGTGCATTCACTTTAATTCAAGGACTAAATTGCATAAATATATTCTTGGACTAAATTGATCATTTTCCAAACTTCATATCCTTAATTGCATAACTTATAGCACTTGGAGGATTTAGTTGCAAATACCACATTTTTCCAAATATATCACGGTATATGCATCTCTTCATTTCCATTCCATTCCATAACCTCATACAAACACCATTTTTGCTTCCTTGCTCTCACCGATCCATACCACCAAAGAGGAAGAAGAGATTTTATGAAAAATCAAGCTAGTTTCCGGGCAATTTACAAGCTTTGAAGCTTAAATCATCCACTTTCATCTTCTTCATTTCACTCTTTTCATTCAAGGTAATATGTAGGATTTCATGAAAATAACCCTTGAAGCTAGGGTTAGGATTTGATTGCAATAGCTTGTGTTTATGATGTTAGAAGCATGATTACAAGCTTTAGACTTGAATTTCATGCATAAATCTTGGAAATTAGGGAGTTTCATGGCATATATGTTTATGAGGTTTAATCTTGAAATCATGATGATCCATGAGTTATAGAAGTAATTATATTGATTTTATTATACTTTAAGCATGCATATGTATTTTCTTGCATAAATTATAACACATAGAGTTGAATTATATGAGTTTTAATGAGATTTGGTGATGGTTCGTGAGTCCCCTGTTTTGCTGCTCTGCTTCTATTCTTTCTGCGTAACGGGAACGGCCCTTCCCGTTCCCTTTGTATTTGGGGAACGGCCGTTCTCATATTTTGAATCGTGTGCATGGCGGCGAGGACGGGAACGACCCTTCCCGTTTTGGCTTACAAGCCGGAACGGCCTTTCCCATCTTCAGGGAGCTACTTCGGGAAGACGGGAACGGCCCTTCCCATTTTGAACTAAGGGCCGGAACGGCCGTTCCCAGGCCCCTAGAGAGGCAATAAGTTTCTGCATAAAAATAGGAATTCCAATTCCATTCCTTTACATTTAATTGATCCCAACATGCTATTATATGATCAATTACATGCAAGAATATGATTATATCATACTACCTTTGTTAATGCATGTTACCTCGTTACATGATTATGTCGTGTGTTACATTATGGTAACGTTATCAAGTTATGGTCTAATGAGGGCACAAATGTATCTATTTCTTATCCAGTTGTTCTACCGAGCAGAGATTGGAATCAATGAGCACGTTCACGCATTCATGAATCGTCGTGTCACCTGTTAGCAAGCAAGTCAGGCCATGCAAAGCAATGCGTGTACCGTGATTATCGTGTTAATATCATGATCATGCAAAGCAATGCGGGCATCGTAATCATCGTGATTATCGTGTTATCGTGTTACCGTGTACCACTCGTCAGCCGCAGGAGCTAAGTGCTATATGTGGCAGCGTGCTACGCACATGAGAGCCACCTCTTGAACCTGCGGGGCAAAGTGCTACATGTGCGCGAGCCACCTCCTAAACCCGTACGAGCCACCTCTAGAATCCTAACGCTGCGAGTATCGTGTTATCGTGAATGGTGAGGGCTCGCTACCTTCCCATTATCGTGTTATCGTTATTGGAGTGATGGAGTGTATTGGACTGATGGAGTGTATTGGAGTGAGGGAGGTATTCATGAAATCGATATACATGCCGTGTTCTTGCAGGTACATTCTAGGCGGGAATCGAGCTGAGTTGAGTCCTTGCATTCGAGCCCCGCAAGGTGCATTTATTTATTTATCGTTTCAAAGGAATTCTTGTTATGTATTTAGGAGATGATAATGTATTGATATGTAAAATCCAAGTGTAAATTACTTGATAAATGATCAATAGTATAGCATGCTTCCGCTTTGTTCTATTGCATATATGAATTAGTCTCGTCTAGCTTGTTGTTTTATTTGCATTGTAACCCGTTCGCTATAGGTTGATTCATGTACGGATTGCCCATTTCATATGTGGATCGACCTATAGTGCGGGGGTGTGGCATCCTTACGTATTGGGGTGCTACATAATGATTTGTTGAGGAAGTTTGATATGAAAATTTTGGTCATTTTAGATATATTTTACAAAAAAAAAATCGGCCTCTCATTTGTTAGATCAACACTACTTTTCAGTTTAATTCCATTTAACATGGAAAGAAACCGATATTTCTGGAATCAGGATGGTAAAGCAGTGAGGAGGATGGTCAAAGACAGACAAAGATAAGAGGTCTGTGAGCCTCACATACCAATACAATATCATCTCTAACATGAATTAAAGCAAACTACAAAATATATCAAGTATCTGTACAAGAACAAAATAGGAAGGTGCAGTGCTAGACCCGAATAAAAGACAAGCAAGACTCTAATTCCCGCCTAGCACGAACCTACAAAAACTGAAAATTTGAGGTGTCAGTCCACACGGATTGAGCGAGGGGTATAAATAAATATATGCGCACATACATGCAAGTTATAATCTCGGGTAATAATTTTGGTAAATAACAATACAATTTAGTAAAATAAGAGATACTATCGCCCGAGGTTACAACTAATTCAATTTACCAATTAATCAATTCAATACAATCAATTTGTGGCCCGATGAGTGAGGGCAATTCCCCAACCTTACTCCGACTGTGAACAATCAATCAATTATTAGGTGATTAGGTGATCAAGCAATTAATTACTGTGCACAATTAGCAGTTTCAGTAACTCCTTCTTCCTCCGGGTGATGGTGGGATTGCAAGGCCCCACCATCCAATCAGTCTGGGCAGAGGGTACATGAATCCCTAAGCCCGGAACTCCTTCCTCCCCTAATCTCCTAGGGGGGTTCAGGGGTCATCCCAGTTTGGTGAGGATAGCACTCGAGTTACCCGTCAGCCCATGCTTTCCCGGTTGGCTCGAGCCACTATCCTCAGGCCCACAATGCAATTCAATGACTCGCCAAAACAATCAATCCGTCAATCAATCAATTGGTTTAGTGAAATCATTTGAAAATCATAAAGTTCGAAAGCTATAGATATATAGGTACATTTTGGCCGAAATAGTCACATAGGGGTTGGAAGGGTTCTATTTATCTAGAATATAAACCTCACCTGAACCAACCAACCAAAAAGGAAGTAAGAGAACACCCTACGGAGCGGGCTCCTCAAAACCGGGACCGTGATCTGTGTAACAAGGACAAGTGTATATGAAACTTGACTCTTATGAACCATTTAAGACGAAGGGCAAAGTCATGTACCAATAGGTGATGCAATAGCAATTTAAGGAATGTCAAATAAAAGCATGATTATCAATAAACCAAGTATATAACACATATATGTCACATACGGGATCCAAGGAAGTGAAAGGAAAGCAATAAGAAAGGTTTTGGTGAAGTTTGGCCAAAATCGACAATTTCGAAAACGCACAAGCTGCAGAGAATTGGACATATCTTGAGTTGTAGAAGTTGGAATTGAGTTTTTTTTTGTTGGGTACGAAACTAGACACAAAGACCTTTCCGATGATATATGGCACGTTTTCTAGTTCAAAGCGAGGAGAAAATGGCAAAAACTTGACGTTAGGCGAGTGTAGTTTGTCGGGAAAGTGGCGACACCTAAAAGAATTGATTATATCTCACAAACTAGAAAATATATTGAGATGATTCTAATTATAGGTTGTTCTAGACTTCAAGAGGTTTCCAACGGTTCAAAAATCAGGTCATTTGGAGCTCGGATGAGGGATTACCCGGCCGGGTAAAATTCAAGGGAAAAGTTCCCCGACCGGGTAGAGCTGTCCAGAAACTTTTCAGCACAAAAGTACCCTCCCGGGTACCCTTTCAGGGCTGGAAAAAGGGGCAAAACAGGGGTTGCTTCGGAGGAGGAAGAAAAGGGATCAAAATCCAAAGCAAACTCAACCAAAATGCTCCAAAACAATCATATAACATGTATATAACTCAAAGACATCATTTAGGTAGCATATAAACCATGAAACATGCATCAACCATCAAGAATTCATCATTCAAAACCCATAAAATTTCATGTTATCAACCTTCATAAAACTCATGCTTTCATGCTAACTTTCAACTTAAAATCTTAAACATGCTTCCAACCATCTATAACCAATGGATCACACCATAAATCACAAACCCTACTCAACCAAATAATCAAGAGATCAAGCAATTCTTCCATTTATACCTTGAAATGAAGGAAAAGAAATGATGAGGTGAAGAGATGAAGATGATGCTCCAACTTGGTTGCTAATTCCTTGAATTATAACTTGAATTTGATGAAATTTTCCTTCCTTCTCTTGAATGTGTAAATACCGATTTTTAGTAGGTGTGTGTGTGTGAAATTCTCTTGTATGAAATGTATGTAATGTAAT
Organism: Lantana camara; assembly: GCA_037501455.1. NCBI lineage: Eukaryota > Viridiplantae > Streptophyta > Magnoliopsida > Lamiales > Verbenaceae > Lantana > Lantana camara. The sequence continues at coordinate 47,571,855 of CM074859.1, forward strand.
GTGAAGGAAGAGAGGCATATAAGATATATTATATCTTCCACTAAGTATAATACCAACCTAATTGCATAATAGTCCCTCAAGTTTTTAAATGAATGCAATCAAGTCATATCTCTACACCAAAGATCATTTAACTCCAATCCATGCTATGCAATTAGGTCCATAAGTTTTATGAGATGATCAATTAAAGTCACATAATAAAATTAGGCACATTATCAATTAATTCACAATTTTCACATTAAAACTAATTCATATAAATACATAGAAATGTATAATGCACATAATATTATAATGAAATTACAATAAGCAAGTAAATATATAAAATTAAACCCCCAACTCCCTGAAGACCAGCATGTGGCGTGCTTACCTGAACTTCCGGAATTTGGGGCATTACAACTCTCCCCCCCCCCCCTTAGAAGAATCTGGTCCCCAGATTCATTGGTCGGATGAAAATAACTCCGGGTGGAACCTCTTCATCTTCTCTTCCGGCTCCCAAGTCATTTCCTCGGTCCTGTCATTCCGCCATAACACTTTCACCATAGGAATATTCCGATTTCTCAACTCCTGAAATTTCCTGTCCAATATTCTGATTGGCTTCTGTACAAAAGATAAATTCAGTTCCAACTCCACTTCTTCAACGGGGAGAATTTTTGTTTTGTGAATTCCGGTAAGATTAAGAGGTAGGTCCACTCTATAAGCCACTTATCCAATTCTCTCGATAATCTCAAACGGACCTAGATAACGGGGATTCAACTTTCCTCCCTTTCCAATTCTAGAAAACCCCTTTCGTGGAGATACCTTCAAGAAAACCCGGTCCCCCACTTTAAATTTGAGATCCCTCCGGCGAATATCGGCGTAACTCTTCTGTCTATCCTGTGCAGCTTTCATCCGTTGTTGAATCTGTTGAACTTTATCAATCATAGCTCTCACAGCTTTAGAAGGTTTCTCAAGCTTCTCGCCTTTCTTGATTCCTTCCTGTTTTGACAATTTCCACTCTTCCAAATCAAAGAATAACGGTGATCGACATTTCCGCCCATATAACAATTCATACGGAGCCATACCAATCGACGCTTGAAAGCTGTTATTGTAGGCGACCTCCACCAAAGGAAGTTGATCATGCCACGAAGTTTGAAAATCCAAGGCACAAGATCGAAGTAGATCTTCCAAATACCAAATAACCCTCTCAGACTGCCCATCAGTTTGTGGATGAAACGCCGTACTGAACTGAAGCTTTGTACCCAAGATCTCTTGTAACTCTTGCCATAACTTTGAAGTAAAACGGGGATCTCGATCCGAAACAATGCTCACCGGAATACCATGAAGTCGTACAATCTCCTTATTGTAAATCTCAGCCAACTTCTGGATCTTAAAGGACATTCTGACCGGTAGAAAATGAGCAGACTTGGTCAGACGATCACCTATCACCCAAATACCATCGAATCCACCCTTCACTCTTGGCAACCAGGATATAAAATCCATCGTCACCTGTTCCCACTTCCACTCGGGAATAGGTAACGGCTGTAGAAGTCCCCCGGGCTTTTGATGCTCAGCTTTGACCTTCTGACAAGTTAAGCAACACTTCACGAACTCTGCCACATCCTTCTTCAATCCATGCCACCAATAATACTGCTTGAGATCCTTGTACATCTTATTCCCTCCAGGATGGATCGAATAAGCTGACTTGTGAGCTTCCTCGAGCAATACCCTTTTCAAATCATCGGGAACTACTACTCGGTTCTTGAAATTTAGAAGACCTATTTCATCGAACCCAAATAGACTTTCCGGATCCTCTCTAGCCTTAGAGACCAATCCTTGAACTACCGGATCCTTACCTTGAGCCTCAAACATTCTATACTTCAAGTCTGGATAAATGGAGATATTGGAAACTCGAGCTTTAATCACAATAGACTCAACTCCATTACTTGCACCAACTTCCAAGTTCGAAACACCCACTTTCCTACTGAGAGCGTCGGCAACTACATTAGCATTCCCGGGATGATATTTGATAACACAATCATAATCTTCTAGCCTCTTCATCCATCTCCGTTGCCTCATATTGAGCTCCTTTTGTGTTAAAAGGTATTGGAGACTCTTATGGTCGGTGAAAATCTCGAATGACACTCCAAACAAATAATGCCTCCATTTCCCAAGTGCAAATATTACTGCAGCCAGCTCAAGATCATGTGTGGGGTAGTTCTTTTCATAATCCTTCAACTTCCGAGAAGCATAAGCAATAACTTTGCCATTCTGAGTCAATACACTCCCAATCCTTCCTTCGACGCGTCTGTATACACAGCATATCCCTCTGAACCCGCTGGAAGAGTTAACACTGGAGCAGAAACCAATTTCTCCCTCAAAACATCAAAGCTCTTCTCACACTTCTCATCCCACTCATATTTCACATCCTTCTTAGTTAACCGAGTCAAGGGAGCGGTGATCTTTGAGAAATCTTGCACGAATCTTCTATAGTACCTCATCAATCCCAAGAAACTCCTAATCTCGAATGCGTTCTTTGGCTTCTCCCACTTCAACACCGCTTCAATTTTTTAAGGATCAACCTCTAATCCATTCCCCGAAATAATATGACCCGAGAAGGACACTCGATCGATCCAAAACTCACACTTGCTAAACTTCGCGAATAATTGATGCTCCTTCAACGTTCTTAACACCAATTTGAGATGCCTTGCATGTTCCTCGGTCGATTTAGAGAAAATCAATATATCGTCAATGAAGATCACAACGAATTTGTCAAGGAACGGCCGGAAAATCCTATGCATCATATCCATAAAAGCGGCGGGAGCATTCGTCAATCCAAAAGGCATGACCACGAATTCATAATGCCCGTATCTTGTATTGAAGCCCGTATTCAGAATATCCTCCGCTCGAATTCGTAATTGGTAATACCCTTACCTCAAATCAAGCTTCGAATATACTTTAGACCCTTAGAGTATATCAAACAACTCCTCAATATGTGGAAGAGGATATTTATTCTTAACGGTCATCCGATTTAGCTCCCGGTAATCAATGCACATTCTTAAGGTACTGTCCTTCTTCTTCACGAATAAAACTGGAGCACCCCACGTCGACGAGCTCGGTCTTACATACCCCACTTCCAAAAGACCATCAAGTTGCACTTTTAATTCCTTCAATTCCGCCGGTGCCATCCTATATGGAGTCTTAGAATAAGGTTCGGCATTCGGATACAAATCAATCACAAACTCGATCTCCCTCTCCGGTGGCAACGAATCCAACCTCTCAGGAAACACTTCGGGAAACTCTTTTACTACCTCGGTTTCCTCTAATTTCACTTGATCCTTCGGTTGATTAAGGATATAGGCTATGAATCCCGTAGCTCCATCACAAACAACTTTCTGAGCTTCTGAAAAAGATAATAAAGGCACCGTCTTCGAACTCTGACCCGTAACAATCTCAGAACCCAAACTAACTTTCTTGGCCCGACAATCAACGGTGGCATAGTGTTTATACAACCAATCCATACCCAAGATAGATCCATACCGAGACATAGACAAATCAATGAAATCCGTTGAGAAAACCCGACCCTCAATGCTCACCAGCACCTCTCTAAAAACCCGGTTAGTTTCTATACTACCACCAAAAGGAGTACTAACCACGTAGTATGCATCAGAATATGTAACACACAAAGGCAGTTTAATAGAAATATCACAAGAAATGAATGAGTGAGTAGCTCCCGGATCAAATAAAGTGTGTATGTTGATGCCATGAATACAAATGGTACCTTCAACAACAATAGCCAGGTCCACATTTGCATTTTGTTCCTCGCCTTCCAAGGCATAAGCACGGACCCTAATCAACGGCCTCTGTCCCTCAGGAGGCGGATTACGTCGATCCGGATAAGTATCCACCATGTGATCGGCAGCCCCGCAAATTAAGCATAACCCTAGGCGCCTTCGGCAATTATCGTAGTGATGTGTAGGTTGCCCACAGAAAGTACACATGGGTTTCTCCTGTGGTGGCGGCATAACCGGTGGCTGAGGAGTCTTCTGGACTGGCCCTTGTGGTTTAAACTTCTTCATAGGGCCCTTGAACTGTGGAGGAGCTGTATCATAAACCATTGGCCTCTTGCCGGCATTGTATCCCGATCTTGACCCGGAACCTGAACCCTGTCCCGATCTATAGGAAGATCTCCATGCATTAACCGAGTCTTCAATCTTAAGAGCCTTTGTAGTGGCCTTCATCCAAGTGCTTGTATTGACCGCTTCGATTGCCGCTTGAATATCCGGCCTCAAACCCTGAACAAATTGCATAGCCTTGTGGAAGTCGTCGCTAGCAATGTTAGGAGCATATTTGGACAACCTCTCGAACTCAGCTATATATTCGGCAACCGATCTACCTCCTTGCTTAAGCTCCGTGAATTCCTTGAGTTTTCTAGTGTGCGATGAAAGAGGAATAAACTTGTTCTTGAACTCTCTTTCGAAAACCTCCCAAGTAATTTGCTCCTCGGCGACATCAAGGACAATTTTGGTACTCTCCCACCATGAATATGGTTCCCCCTAGATGAGGGTAAGAGTGCACCGAGCCTTTTCTCGAGACTCACATGGAATAAGTTCCCATACCCGTTCAACTTCTTTAAGCCATTGCTCGGCTTGAATATCGTTCCCCTTTTGGAATCTCGACGGATGCTGGTTCTGAAATTCCCTTAAAATAGCGGAGATGGGTGCCTGTTGTGGTGGTGGAGGAGCTAGCGGTGCTGGAGGCACATAATCCCTTAGCCTCTGATCCATGAGTTGCACCATGGAATTTAAGAAATCTTGGGGTTGAGCTGGAGGAGGAGGAGTCCTATCACGCCGATGATGACATCGATGTCGAGGAGAACGATCACGGTGATGTCGGTCACGAGCTATCCTGAAATTCAATCATTGTACATGCATGTTTGATTAACAAGTGCAAATTAGTGTAATTACAACACACAATGCAATCAAACCACGTAGTCACATAATCCAAGTACTTCAAGTAGAGTCACATAAGTTCAAGTAGGTTGCAAGACTCTCAAATAATCAATTAATCCTATGCCGTACGACTTAGACTCACAAGACACGACACTAGAGCCGCGGTTTTGCAACCGGGCTCTGATACCACGTTGGGATGTAACACCCAGAACGCTAGGCGCCACATCCCCCGCACTATAGTCTCAATCCACATATAAAACGGGTAATCCATACATGAACCGAAACTATAGCGAACGGGAGACAATAAAAACTCAAAAGCTAGGCGGGTACCCTCAATTAATACCAATAAACAAATCAGAGCAATAAAAGCGGAAGCAATAGCATTCAATACTTATAGGTACCATATTTACATATTTACTTATAGATACCAACAATTCATACCAATACAATATCATCTTTAACATGAATTAAAGCATACTACAAAATATATCATGTAACACCCGAGCGCAAGGTATCACATCCCCCGCACCGAGACCCGACCCGAATATGAAATGGACGATCCATACCCAAGCCAAATCACGGCGAACGGGGACATACACACACTCTATACTAGGCGGGACTAACCCTTGAACTATAAAATCAGAGTAAATACAAACGCGGAAGCAATAAACGGACATACATCAAGTATATAAGCAATGACCATCACAGTTTCAAATTTTAAGTCATATACACCCTCAAATGCCATCAAGGCTCAACTAGGTACGCTCCAATATAGTTCATATACAATGCTCAAAAGTGCAATAGGTGAGTGTAAGACCCGAAATACAAGGGCTAAAAGAGAATGCAAGACCTACGACTCGAAATCCCGCCTAGCTCCCTCGACACCTGCACAACACAACTGAAAGCCAAACGGGTTCAGTCCAAAAGGGACTGGTGGGTATAAAAGCAGGGCATAGTATAATATATGACGGTAATTAAACATTCACATGCAAGCTATAATCCCAAATGAGGTTTTTAAAGAATTTCCCAATTGGGTGAATAGAAATCATCAAAAGGGATTATAACGATTCATTTACATTAGGTCAAGGTCATTAGTGGCCCGGCGAGTGGGCATGCATTAACTCCAACCAACTCCTCGTGTAATTCATTAACATTCATTCATTCATTCTTTCTTTCTTTTCATGTATATCATTCTTTTGTGCGCATTCAATAACATTTACACCTTCTTCCTCCGGGTTGGTGGCGGGTTTGCAAGGCCCATCCACCCATTCATTGACTAAAAGGGGAACATGACTCCCCAGATGGCACTCAGCGTCCATTCCTCGCTAACTCCTAACGAGGTCCGGTTACGCCGTTCATTGGTGGGACTAGTGTGAGGGTTTACCGTCAGCCCTTGCCTCCTCGGGTCCCCACTCACACCAAGCGCCTGGGCCCCATTCATTATGAACATTCAATCATTCTCGCTAAAACATTAGGTAGGATTCATGAAATAAGGGCTTTACGTTCGTAATCATTTACTCGAGAAAAGACTCAATATATATATATCGTATTACTTTGGCTTAAAACTTTTCACATAGGGAGATATATCGGGTGGTCTATCTACATAGAAGGGAAACCCACCTTAAACGGCAACAAGGAGAACACACGAGCCTCACAGACTGGCCTCGTCTCCAACGTACTCAAAATCTGTACAAGAGAGGTGAGGTGAGACTCAATATGACCAAATAAGACGCTCGGCAATGAAATGATTATGATATGAATGTATAAAAGATAAGATTATGTTATGAAAATGTTCATGTGCACTATTAAGGAATTTAAATCATATAATCAGGTCATTCACTTGCATTTACTTCCATTCGACATTAGAAGCGTTCACTTTCATTCGAATCATAATTTCACATTTCAATCAATTCAATTCAAGAATTTCAAATATAATCATAGCACAAGTTAAATCACATTTAAATTAGAACATAAACAATTAAACATATTCAATTGCATTTACAATTAGAAATTAAACAATTAAATACATTTAATTAAATTTTGGAAATTAAATAAAACATGAAATAGGTAACATTTAAATTCTAATATTCAATTAAATCAAATAACATTTAATATTTAATAAACATATATAAATATATAATTAAATATAATATACATATACTATATTATATTATTTATATATATAGATATATATATATATATAAATACACATGCATACGTAACCCATGCATGCAAAACCAACAATTTCATGAAATTTTTCATGCAATATTATAACACATGCATGTAATAGTTTAGGTTTATATATACATATATACATGCAAACAATATGCATGCAACCTCATACATGCAAACTCAATTTAATTCCAATTCCATGCATGCATTTAACATTTCATGCATGAAACATTTGTATGTGTAAATATATATATATATAACACCATGCACAACATAGATATAAACACACACACACAATACAGCAAAACAAAGAAAGGAAGAAACAGCAGCAACTAAACAAAGAAAAAGAACAAGACGCAGCAACAGTTCCCGGCAACAATCAGGCAAGAAATTACAAGGTGACACCCCCGTGTCACCCTTAAAGAACTAACCGAGACACCCCCGTGTCTCGGTACAGAAGTTTCAGGCCAAAATCTGCACCCCCGTTCACGCAGGAAAGAAAGGAAAAGACACACCCGTGTCTCGCCTGCACATCCCCTGTTTTTCTAGCTTAAAACGCAGCAACAACTCAAGTAACAAATAGGCAATATATGCAGCAACTAATGGCATGAAATGCAACAAGAACTCAGGCCTAACAAAGCACCAAACTGACAGCAACAGCAAGGGAAGACGCAGCAGTTAACAGCATGAATTTCAGGCCAAGGAAAACAGGGTAAAAGTCACGAAAAAACAGGGCAGGACTGATCCGCTTCATCTCCACGTATTCAAGTCAGTTTAGGCTATCAAATATGAAGCAAAAAGGTCACTAATTCAACATATAATTCAGTTCCAAACAAGCTCAACCAAGAAAAGCTGTCATACGTGACATTCATGAAGTTTTTCTCAATGTTCCATAATTGATATCTCATAAATACTTCAACTACCATGCAATTAATGATCATAAATGAGAAGAAGATAACAAAACAATCATTTTCAGGCTTGGAATCATTAAAATCCATCAAGAATCGAAGAAGATCGACATAAATGCTCAAAACCGACTATATTGCAAGATCAGCCAAAAATGCATGAAACCATGATCAAATTTGGGGATTAATGAATGAAAATGACTCATATTGGATTTACATAACATATCCAAGCTTACCTTGTGGATTAATGGAGGTTTGGAAGGAGATTTGAGCTTGAATCTCTTGGTAGGGCTTGAGCTACGGGAAAAACTGGGAAGCAGATGATGTTTGGCCAATTTTCAGCAAGTGGGAAGGGTTATCTCGGTTTGGGCATGGTATATCAGGTTAGGTGGTTGAGTTAGGTTTCCATAGCATCCAACCATAGTTAATTTGGTCAAGGTTTGGATAACATATGGCCATTTTAATGCAACAAGGTCAATTTCGTCGCCGTTTCATTTTTCGGTTCAATTTCGGAGGTTCAAGTGACGTTAGAAAAATATAAGGCTAAGTTTACTAAACTCGAATTTTCGTTACGAGTTCAGCGAAGTTGACGGAACTTGAATCCGAGTTCCCGAGCTCAAGATATTAAATACGGAACCAAGGGTGCGCTAAGTGCTCGTTAGCCCCAGACTTGGATTCCAAAATTCAAATTAAATCCGAAACACAAGCAAATGAATCCGAAAATACGAAACGAGCAAATATTCATATACAAGACACGTATAAGTTCAACATATTAAATTCGCATAAAATTCCGGTATCAATTCCAATAGAAACGAAGCACGTAAATGTCACTCATACGCAAAGTATCAATAAAAGCCATAACATTAATATTAATAAACAATTAAATTCATATATAATATATTATATGTAATAATGCATGCATACGTATATATATATATATATATATATATATATATATATATATATTTTAATACATGCATGCATAATAAGTTATAAAGTCTAAAATGCATACATAACATGCACACGTAACAATTAGCATATATATATAAATATATTTCTATTATATAAATGTATTTAATATTAATAATATTAAATAAAACAATTAACATTTAATACATTTAATAAATTAAAAAATATAAAACACGTATAATTAATTATTCGCACAATTTGAAAAACACATACGTCATGCTGTTCAAAATAAGAAAAACGGGGGCGTTACAACCTCTCCCCCTTAAAAGAATCTGTCCTCGGATTCACTATCTGCCTGAAGACAATTATTGAAGGAACCCCGTTCCTCACCAACAACAAAGAGAGAATCCCCGTCTCTCAAACATTAATGAGAGAACCCCGTCTCTCAAGAGCAACAAAGAGAGAACCCTGTCTCTCAAAAACAGCAAAGAGAGAACCCCGTCTCTCGCAAGCAAAGAGAGCACCCCGTCTCTCGAACGAAAATAAGAGAATCCCCGTCTCTTACAAATAACAACAAAGCAAGGAAGTCTCCAATACTCCCGAGCAACACAACACCAAACAATAATTAAAATCACGTAAAACGCCTAAAGCAGGTAATAGATATCATCCACGTTGATCAACAATTATTCCAAGTTAACATGATAGGGAATCGAAGCACATAGCAGAAAACTATTTGAATTAAATTCGCATGGATGCGTGTATCATGGATGCTTCAGGTACCGTTCACCGTAGTTGCATAATTCAGAATGGTAAGTTTCGTTGTCCAAAGCGTGGTTTGCCCCGAAAGTGAATTCAATGCGCGATTTGTCTTTAAGCTCTTCAGGGTACCCCAACCAAGCAGTTGATAGATCCTCTAGGGATTTCATTCTTTATTCCCTTCTGACTTGTCCTGCTTCCAATCTTCTTCGATCTTTCGTCATTTCCCATAATCTTCTTTCGACCAACCAACTCTTTTTAATTAACTGAGCTTGACCTCCCCGAATCCCCTTAATCATCCGTCCCGAATTTCAGATCTATCGTTACTTCCTTTACCCATACCAAAACCTGACCTACCATTGAAGATAACTACTCTTGGAGTCTGTAAAAGTTCATTCCCGACCTTAAAATACATGCTATACAAATCTCTTTCTTTCTTCCATTCGATTGGCCCCTTTTACTCTCTTTAATTCTTTAGGGTGAAATTTAGTATTCGGCCCCTAAAATTCCTTGACCGAAGAGAGGATGTTCTTGATGATTCATGAGATTTGATTTAGGTTTCCCAATGTTCATCCTTATCAGTTTGTTGCTTCTGAAATCTCTTTTCAAATTCATTGAGCCAAGCTTTATTAATAACATCTCTTTTCTACGGTAACTTGAATCGATTACCTCTTGCCATCGCAACGTGGGAGTTTCCTTAAACTCCCTCATAATTCCCTTGTCTTCCTAAATGTATCTCCGTTATTTCTATTCATTATTTCTTCAACCACAACTTCAAGTTTAAGTTCTCCTCTCGGTCATCCTCTCCCCCTTAAAATTTTATCGTTACACCTTGAACCTCATCTATCCTTCTTTCATCAAAATCCTTGATAAGAGAATCTCATTGGGGGGGGGGGGGGGGGGGGGGGGGAATTTAACGAACCTAGTAACCCAAAATTTATACCTCTCATCTTCCCTTTTAATTCCCTTGGTAATCGAAACCCCCTTCTCTATTCTTGTTCGATCCCAACACCCTCGAAAACAAATCTAATCTCACGTTCATTCGGAGTTCCTTTTCACCATCTTATCCCTTACTTGAAGTTCTTTATTTACCGAAGTCATCTTCCCGGTTAGGTGTTACCCTATTATTTCTTTTTCCTCTTAACTCAGAGGTGGCCAGTCGACAAGATACTTGATAAGTAAGGTGAAAGAATTTCCTACCAAGTAAACACTAAAATGCATATCAGGTTAAAATGACGATGCATGTGGCACACTGTTGGAAAACACGAATCAGAAAGCAGCGGAATTTAAAAATTTTTCCCAACAAAAGGACCTTGAACTCGCAATCGTGTAACCAAATTCGTAAAGATAGAAAACTTACTTTTCTTTTGTTCTTTCTTGAAGCGTTTCAAGCCACCCAAGAACGCTCTTCTCGCGGCTTGATCCCCTCTCCTTGGTAAAGCTCGAATCTTCAAACTTCTAACTTGAAGTCTCTAGAGAAAGTCCACCAACTTGATCACAATCTAACTAGTAAGGATGCTAGTTCTCTAGTTAGTGTTTAGGCTTAACCTAGGGTTTAATTTAATCTTGGAGAAAGAAAGGTGTTCAACACATGAACCAGAAGAATTGACAATTAGCTCTAAAGGGGAGCATGAGCTCCCCTATATATAGGAAAGGGAGAGGGGCGCCGATCCTAATCCTTGTTGGGCAAGGATTCGGTTCCTCTCTCTCCTATTACTTGATCTTCAAGTAATTTCCAACTTTGACTTTGAATTCTAATTCAAGTCAACTTTTAAGAGAGCTAAAAATATCCAAACTATTTTTGGATAATTTTATACTTTATTTATTATAAAATAAATAACTTATTTTTATCTAATTAATTAATTCATAATTAATTAACTAGATTATTTTCTCCAAAATTAGACTTTCTTTTTAATTCAAAATTAAACGAAAGTCTATTAAATAATTAACACATTTAATTATTTAATATATATATATATATATATATATATATATATATATATATATATATATATTCACACGTGTGTGACACGTGTCACAGTGACTCGTGTCACTCACGTGAGCCACACGTGTGATTTCACACGTGTGGAACCCTCTTGGCCCGATTAACTCGTTTAATCATTTTCAAGCCTCAACTCATGTAACCAAGTTGTTGTGTGTGACCCTCTAGGTTCTCAATTCAATTAGCAGTGACCCTAATTAATTAATTCACTAATTAATTAATCAGTCCACAGATTAAACGACCATAGTCTAGCAACAGGTGTTTAACCCCTAGTTGAATTGGAATGTTCGGATTCGACAGAACCTTTAAGTCATTGATTCATGTGAGATACAATCCTCCTACTTACTATCTCTCAACCAAGATCTAGGGCAAGGGAATAATCAGAACCCTAATAATCTGGTCTTAAAGCTAAGTGCATTTCATATCCATTTGATCTCAATCCAAGAAACCCTTTTCTTGATGTCTTGATCTACTGCCTTGGCCAAGGACTCCATATGGCATATGAATGACTTACACAATAAGAGATCACCTTGCAAATGCAAGTGTAGGTCCTTTCTTGATTCTCATTCACTTTCATGAATCACTTGTGCAGCCCCAGCATAAGCCTTGAATCAGTTGTCTAAGGCGACACCCTTTAAAGCTTATACCTAAGACTACAGAGTTAACTCATAAAGTGACAAGGAACCTCAAGTCTAAGGATCAATTAATCACATCAATGACTCGTGAGATATTTCCTAATCTGAAAGTTTCCATTTCCTGAAATATAAACTTCCTTTCCCATTTAGGAATGTTCTCACACGGGGCACCTCAGTGAACTTACTTATTAAAGTAAGCACCCTCATGTATCACGCAGGTATCAACTATACACTTTGCACCTCCATGAAACAAGGTGGTCCTTCTTAAGGGCGTGATCCCACAAGCAAGCCTTAGAGGAGTCAGGTTGACACTCCCACTGTCTGTAGGACTCATCGGCTTGGAGTATTTTACTAATCATGACTTATGTGATATAGGGCTCGTTTCATGAACCATTTCACCTAAATGGTAGAGTCCTAAAGTCATCAGGATTAGGGGAGTTCTCATATATGCACAGCTAAAGTAAACGCATACCAAACAAGAGCATATAAAAGAAGTGTTGCCTCAATTCGTTATTTTATTCAAAGATTGTCTGTGATTACAATAAGGAAAAGCACAAAGCGGATATACAATCGGCTTTCTAGGGCACTATTCCTAACAATCTCCCACTTGCCCGTCAAAGCCATTCTGAAGCTACTCTAAGTCCCATCTTCTGAAGATGACTTTGGAAAGCTTCTCGACTAAGGGGTTTAGTAAGTGGATCTGCCACGTTCTCTGCTGATGTGACCCTCTCGATTTGCACATCTCCTCTTTTGATAATATCACGGATTAGGTGATACTTCCTCATAATGTGCTTGGTCCGTTGGTGAGATCTTGGTTCTCTTGCTGAGCAACCGCCCCAGTGTTTTCACAAAACACAGTAATGGGGTCTTTCATGCTAGGAACAACATTCAACTCTTGAATGAAGTTTCTAATCCAAACACCTTCCTTAGCTGCATCATTTGCAGCTAAGTATTCGGCCTCAGTGGTCGAATCTGCAGTGGTTGTTTGCTTGGAACTCTTCCAACTCACTGCTCCGCCGTTTAGGCAGAAAATGTATCCTGACATTGACTTAAAATCATCTAAGTCAGATGCAAAGCTTGCATCGCAGTATCCTTCGACAGTAAGATCTTCCTGACCTCCGTAAACTAAGAATAAATCTTTAGTACTTTTCAAGTACTTAAGAATATTCTTCACGGCAGCCCAGTGACCATCTCCAGGGTCAGATTGGAAACGACTTGTCACACTAAGTGCATAAGCCACATCCGGTCGAGTACATAACATTGCATACATTATGCTACCTATTGCTGATGCATAAGGTGTATGAGTCATTCTATCCTTCTCAAGGTTAGTCTTAGGACACATCTTCTTTGAAAGACATGTTCCTACACTCATAGGAAGGTTCTTAACCTTTGCTGACTCCATATTGAATCTCTTCAATACTTTGTCAATGTACATCGACTGTGATAGTCCTATTAACCTTCTAGATCTATCTCTATAGATTTTAATTCCAAGGATATAGGACGCATCACCAAGATCTTTCATCTCGAATTGGTTCGATAACCATAACTTAGTCACTTTCATGTCATCCTTCGAATTCCCAATAAGAAGGATGTCATCAACATAAAGTACTAAGAATTGTACTGAGGTCTCCAATTCCTTTCTATACACACATGATTCATTCGAAATTTGAATGAAGCCAAACGCTTTGACTGATTCATCAAATCGAATGTTCCAATTCCTAGAAGCCTGTTTCAATCCATAGATTGATCTTTGGAGTTTGCAAACCTTTTGCTCACTCCCACTGAATGTGAAACCTATGGGTTGCTCCATATAAATGTCTTTGTCAATGTCACCATTGAGAAAAGCAGTTTTCACATCCATTTGCCATATCTCATAGTCATAATATGCAGCAATGGCAAGCATGATTCGAATGGACTTTTGCATTGCAACTGGTGAAAAGGTTTCGTCAAAGTCCACGCCGGGTCTTTGAGTGAATCCTTTTGCAACCAGTCTTGCTTTGTAGGCTGCAATGCTTCCATCAACTCCAAGCTTTCTCTTAAAGATCCATTTGCAACCTATGGGTTTGACCCCATCAGGCAAATCTACCAAGGTCCAAACTTCGTTGGAGTTCATGGAGTCCATTTCGGATTTCATGGCTTCTATCCACTGTTCAGAGCCAGAATCTGAAAGTGCCTCCTCATATGTCAAAGGATCATTATCCTTTTGAGAGATTTCATGGAAGAATCCATACCATCTCTCCGGCTGTCTAGGAGTGCGTTCAGAACGCCTTAGAGGAGGGTTTTCGTGTGTATCGAAATTCGTGATTGGTTGTGGTTGATCAGAGTGGGACGTTTCTTCAGTGGGTGGTTTGGGGTCACCTTGTACTTCTTCTAATTCTATGATCTTGCCTTTCTTTTCTTTAAGGAACGGTTCCTCCAGAAAAGTAGCATTTCTGGAAACAAACACCTTTTGTTCAGATTGATCATATAAATAGTATCCTATGGATTCCTTAGGATAACCTACAAAGTAGCATAAGTTAGAACGAGATTCTAACTTATCTCCCACTGTCCTCTTCACGTAAGCAGGACAACCCCAAATTCTTAAGTAAGAATAACTAGGGATTTTACCATGCCACATTTCATAGGGCGTTTTGGGGACTGACTTAGAGGGAACTAGATTCAGAATCTTTGCTGCACTTTCTAAGGCATAACCCCAGAAAGAAGGTAGTAAGTCAGTAAAACTCATCATGGAACGAACCATATCAAGTAGGGTTCGATTCCTTCTCTCAAAAACTCCATTAAGCTGAGGAGTTCCCGGAGGAGTCCACTGAGAGATAATCCCATTATCTTTGAGATGATTAAGGAATTCTTCACTAAGATACTCGCCTCCTCGATCAGATCGAAGTGCTTTGATCTCGTGACCAGTTTGGTTCTCAACCTCCTTTTGAAATTCTAAGAATTTCTCAAAAGCTTCAAATTTATACTTCATTAAGTATACATAACCATACCGACTAAAGTCATCAGTAAAGGTTATGAAATACTGATGATTGCTTCTAGTGCTTACACTAAGCGGTCCACAAACATCAGTATGGATCAAATCCAAAACCTCAGTGGCACGTTCCACAGTTCCTCTAAAAGGGACTTTGGACATTTTTCCTTTGAGACAGGATTCGCAAGAAGTTAACTCTTTGAGATCATTTTCAGAGAATGATCCTAAAGTGTTTATCTTGCTAATTCTGTTCTTGGAAATGTGTCCTAATCTAGCGTGCCATAAGGGAGCTGAAACTTTGTCATCTCTCTTACGCTTTATTTCTCGTTGTATATTCATAATATTGATATTTTGAGTTAGGTAAAGTCCATTACTTAGAGTACCGATATGAACGGAAGAGTTGTTCCGTTTGATAAAGTATTTATCATTCTTAATATAAGTTTCATAACCTTCACAATCTAATATTGGAACTGAAATTATATTACGAATAATGCTCGGTACATAAAGGACTTTATTTAATACTAACTCAAAACTACCTAAATCTAATCTAATTGTGCCTAAAGCTCGAGCTTCAACGTTTGAGCCATCGCCGATCTTCAAGACACATTCTCCTTCTTTGAGTTGTTGGACTTCACTTTGCATCTGTACATCATTACAGATGTGAGTTCCACAACCGGTATCAAGTACCCAAGAACTAGAATTAATAGAAAGATTTACTTCAACGAGAAAGATACCTTTCTTTAGAGTAGCCTTGTACTCTGGGCAGTTTCTCCTCCAATGTCCCGCTTTGCCACAATGGAAGCAAACATCCTCTTTCTGATCACGCTTCTTCTTTTGGGCCTTCCCCTTCGAAATGCCACCAGTGGGCCTAAGGGGTTTCTTCTTCTTCTTTTGGGCTTTCTTGCCCTTACCTTTAGAAGGCCCAGAAGAGGAAGATGGAGCATTCACCATCAAAACCTTATTGTCCTTCTTGATCGTGCTTTCAGCAGTCACAAGCTGACTAATCAGCTCAGCTACAGTAGCACCAGCATGATTGATGTTGAAGTTAAGGACAAATGGGTTGAATGATGGTGGGAGCGAAGCTAGCAACAAATCCACTGAAAGCTCATCTTTCAGTGGCATGTCCATGGAAGCAAGTTTCTCATTAAGGGCAAGAAACTTGAGTCCATATTCATGGACACTTGAACCTTCCCTCATTCTCAAGTGGAACAATTCCTTTGATGTGCTATACCTTGTAACACGTTCATGAGGGCGGTAAAGTTGCTCTAAGTGGTCGTAAATCTCCCAAGCAAATTCCATGGCCTCATGTTGTCTTTGCAAGTCCGGAGACATGTTAGCGAACATAAGGCAACGGGCTTGGAGATTATCATCCTTCCACTTCTGAATCGCGTCCCGCTCAGCCCGAGTGGGAGCCTCCCCTTCGGGACTGGGCTCCCCTTCGAAGAGAACATAAGTTCTCTTCTCAGAATCTAAAATGATTTTTAGATTCCTCAGCCAATCAGAATAGTTTGGACCAGTCAACTTGTTTGACTCGAGGATCGATACAAGAGGGTTTTTGGTTGCCATTTCAAAACACGTAGAGAATCACAGAATCTACGACCTAAATGGTAAAACAGAGAACTACTGAGCATGCTGAATTATAACGATATACAAAAGATAAGGTCTTTAATCTAATGTAGCTCCCACTGTTTTTCAAAGATCTATAATTCCCAAAGATCTAAGAGGAACACGTTTCCCAATGGGTACTAAGATCCTAGGCATTTTACCTCGAACCCACGACTCGCGGACATTCTAAGTAAGAACCCTAGGAAGGTACAACTTACCAATTCTAACACCTTTAGAACTCTTAGTAATTGTTTTTGCATCACCTATCTTTCAATATGGACCCACGACTCGTGCGACATCCATATTTACTTAGGCGTTAAGCTAGACCCATCAATCATAAGATCATGACCAAAACTTAGTTCGAACGACCCACGACTCGCGGACATCGCCCTTGCTAAAATTGACCACGAAATATTGATCATTTAAAATGATTAATTAGGTAACTAAGAACTAATAAGTTCCACTTGCTATCCCACGACTCGCGGACAATAACTAGCTTTACTTACTAAACTTAAAACCTATTGATGGAATGCTAGGAATTTAATTCAAAATTTGCATCTTGAATTAAACACCTATTTGTTCGAAATTAGCTTAATATATAATGGGAATTTTCGAATCAACCGGAGAGTTGTCCGGTTCGACCTCACCAACATATATGTTATCCAATTTTTATTAGTCTTGATTAATGCAAGTACACTTAAATGCATTTCAAACAAGCACATAAACAGATAACATGTCCTAGCATGATACTAACATGTAATGATCATGGGTTCTACCTATCTTATGCGTGATATGTGGGAGCCACTCCACAATCACAAGTTCTAACATACATGCCACATAAACAGTTTAAATCACATAAGGGAAAGCGGTAACAAAATACGAGCCCTATCTCTATTACATTTAACAATTGAGATTCCCCTCCCTAACATTTTGAGGGGTCTTCACTTATGGCCTCCTTGTTACTTGAATGTGGTCCATCTTACTCCATGGGTGCATTGTCTCCAAAATGAAAATAAAACCTCACCACCTATCTCTACTCTCAAATTACAATAAAAAGAAAAAGACATAAAGTAATAAGGCTCAATCTTCATATTGGCCTTAGACAATTACACGGGGCATACCCCGGCCTCAAAAACAGTAATATGGAAAGCCACATAATAAATCACATAACAGTACGCATATAAGTGAGGCTCCAACCTCAATTGAAAAACGCAACTATAGGGCTCCAACCCCAATTTAAACCATCCATGTGCATAAATTAAAACCATACATAGATCTAAACCCATGATCACCTAACATGCTTTTGCAAGAATTTAAATTTAACCAATAAATTAAAATTCTCGTTTCAAGTCCTAATGACTTAAAACACGACTTAGATGCAATTCTTGTTCAAGAGCCTTTTCAATAAAACCCGAAAAACAACAAACCAATAAAATTCCAATTAATTTCCAAAATTAATAATTTTATTCTTTCATTATTTTCAGAAAATAAAATTCATAATTTTCCCAAAATCCAAATCGCTTTAATTTCTCAAAAATCCCAATTTAATCAAAATTTTAAAATAATTTTATTTTAGCAAAACTGATTTTAAAAGATAAAATTAAAATAAAATTAAATCGGGATCTTACGGACCGAAAAACACGAAACACGAAACACGAGGATTGGCCCGAAACCATCCGTCCAAAGGAGGGCATCGCCGCGCAGCATCAGGCGCGCGCGCGCGCGCGCCAGCTGTGCGCACAGCGTGCGGCAATTGCCGCCCGCGTGCGCGCGCTGGGCGCGCGCCTCGTGCGCTTGTCGCGCGCAGCAATGCCCGCCCGATGGCGGGCGGTCTCGGCCAGGGTGTCCCGCTCTGTTGCGGGACGGTGCGGGCGGCTGTCCCGCGCGGTTGCGGGACAGGCGAGCAGTCGCGCCTAGGCGCGGGCAGGAGGGCCTCCCGCGCGGTTGCGGGAGGGCTGGGCATGCGACTTGCTAGCACGCCTAGGTTCGTCCTATTTCGTGTTCGTTTCGTATTTCTGGGTTTCTCGAAAACCCGGTTCAATCCAAAAATTAAAAATTCGATTTAAACATATTTCAATCAAAACGGTTTTCAAAATCACAATTTAAGAAAACAGTTTCAGAAATTCAGGAAAATTACAGTTTCGTATTTCAGGCTTTCTAAAAGAACTCATGAATACCTAATTCGCATCTAAGCCTAAGAATTTCTACCAAATTCAGAATAATTGAGACGAATCAGAAACACGATTAACGAGGTGGCTCTGATACCACTTGTTGGAAAACACGAATCAGAAAGCAGCGGAATTTAAAAATTTTTCCCAACAAAAGGACCTTGAACTCGCAATCGTGTAACCAAATTCGTAAAGATAGAAAACTTACTTTTCTTTTGTTCTTTCTTGAAGCGTTTCAAGCCACCCAAGAACGCTCTTCTCGCGGCTTGATCCCCTCTCCTTGGTAAAGCTCGAATCTTCAAACTTATAACTTGAAGTCTCTAGAGAAAGTCCATCAACTTGATCACAATCTAACTAGTAAGGATGCTAGTTCTCTAGTTAGTGTTTAGGCTTAACCTAGGGTTTAATTTAATCTTGGAGAAAGAAAGGTGTTCAACACATGAACCAAAAGAATTGACAATTAGCTCTAAAGGGGAGCATGAGCTCCCCTATATATAGGAAAGGAAGAGGGGCGCCGATCCTAATCCTTGTTGGGCAAGGATTCGGTTCCTCTCTCTCCTATTACTTGATCTTCAAGTAATTTCCAACTTTGACTTTGAATTCTAATTCAAGTCAACTTTTAAGAGAGCTAAAAATATCCAAACTATTTTTGGATAATTTTATACTTTATTTATTATAAAATAAATAATTTATTTTTATCTAATTAATTAATTCATAATTAATTAACTAGATTATTTTCTCCAAAATTAGACTTTCTTTTTAATTCAAAATTAAACCAAAGTCTATTAAATAATTAACACATTTAATTATTTAATATATATATATATATATATATATATATATATATATATATATCCACACGTGTGTGACACGTGTCACAGTGACTCGTGTCACTCACGTGAGCCACACGTGTGATTTCACACGTGTGGAACCCTCTTGGCCCGATTAACTCGTTTAATCATTTTCAAGCCTCAACTCATGTAACCAAGTTGTTGTGTGTGACCCTCTAGGTTCTCAATTCAATTAGCAGTGACCCTAATTAATTAATTCACTAATTAATTAATCAGTCCACAGATTAAACGACCATAGTCTAGCAACAGGTGTTTAACCCCTAGTTGAATTGGAATGTTCGGATTCGACAGAACCTTTAAGTCATTGATTCATGTGAGATACAATCCTCCTACTTACTATCACTCAACCAAGATCTAGGGCAAGGGAATAATCAGAACCCTAATAATCTGGTCTTAAAGCTAAGTGCATTTCATATCCATTTGATCTCAATCCAAGAAACCCTTTTCTTGATGTCTTGATCTACTGCCTTGGCCAAGGACTCCATATGGCATATGAATGACTTACACAATAAGAGATCACCTTGCAAATGCAAGTGTAGGTCCTTTCTTGATTCTCATTCACTTTCATGAATCACTTGTGCAGCCCCAGCATAAGCCTTGAATCAGTTGTCTAAGGCGACACCCTTTAAAGCTTATACCTAAGACTACAGAGTTAACTCATAAAGTGACAAGGAACCTCAAGTCTAAGGATCAATTAATCACATCAATGACTCGTGAGATATTTCCTAATCTGGAAGTTTCCATTTCCTGAAATATAAACTCCCTTTCCCATTTAGGAATGTTCTCACACGGGGTACCTCAGTGAACTTACTTATTAAAGTAAGCACCCTCATGTATCACGCACGTATCAACTATACACTTTGCACCTCCATGAAACAAGGTGGTCCTTCTTAAGGGCGTGATCCCACAAGCAAGCCTTAGAGGAGTCAGGTTGACACTCCCACTGTCTGTAGGACTCATCGGCTTGGAGTATTTTACTAATCATGACTTATGTGATATAGGGCTCGTTTCATGAACCATTTCACCTAAATGGTAGAGTCCTAAAGTCATCAGGATTAGGGGAGTTCTCATACATGCACAGCTAAAGTAAACGCATACCAAACAAGAGCATATAAAAGAAGTGTTGCCTCAATTCGTTATTTTATTCAAAGATTGTCTGTGATTACAATAAGGAAAAGCACAAAGCGGATATACAATCGGCTTTCTAGGGCACTATTCCTAACACACACTTGCGACAATGAAATATGCAACACCTTAGAGCATCGAAATCAAATAGAAATGCCCGCACGAACGTAAATAAAGAAGAATAAATAATCGATGTGAAGTATGATGCACGTGCTATGAATGTTTTGGAACCTGTCACCAATGGGGTAAGTTGTTAGCTCGGTAGCTTTCTCTCGTTCCTCCAAGCACGAGGTTACTTTGACTT
The DNA here is from genome assembly GCA_037501455.1 of Lantana camara. Classification (NCBI taxonomy): domain Eukaryota; kingdom Viridiplantae; phylum Streptophyta; class Magnoliopsida; order Lamiales; family Verbenaceae; genus Lantana; species Lantana camara. Next base: position 47,593,180 of record CM074859.1, read on the forward strand.
GCTGATCATGCTTTGTCTTTCCCACGGTCTTCAAGATTTCCAAGAATCCTGTGCATCACTTATATCTTCCACTGTCCGGAATTGCAAGTTCACGATCCCTGATTTCTTCATCATCCACTGAATTGTCCTTTGCATTTATTCCCCGAGAATCACTCTTCAACATTGCCCAAACTCTCTTACAAAATTGAACCCTAATGTAATTCTGAACCCTACTTCTCACCATCACCGTGATCAAGACTCCCGTCCTTATCCTTTATAAGTTTAATTCACCTCCAATTGCTTCTACTCGAGCGCAGGATTCCCTTGCAAAGAGTCTCTCCCCAAGAATAATCCTTCAACCAGTCTTTGCCTTTCTTTATAGTTCCCATTTGTTGCTCCATATCTTCCAATTCAACTTCACAACATGACAATTCAGCTTGGATTTGGAAAAACGACTCAAATCCCATCCTCCATATCGCCACCTTCCCTAAATTTGTATTCACACAATTACTTGCCTCTCTCTACTCCCTTCCAGACTCGTTTCTATTTTAGTAGCAATCCAGAGCACCCAAATTTAAACCCTTCTCGATCTTCACCTCCAAAATCTCGATTTCTAATTTCCAGGTTTATTTAGCAACCCTTCTTTGACAACTCTTGGTGCTCAATTTCCATCGAATTGATTTTACCTTGACTCCTCCCAGTCCTCGGTACCTCTTCAATGGTCCGAACCCTGAACCAAAATACCTTCAAGGTTCATTTACTTTATTCCTTAGGTTGAACGATCCCGTTGGCTCCAATTATGGCTTCTTATGTAAGAGAGCCGCATATGTCAACCTTTGGAGTCATAAATATTTCCCGATCAATTCCTATTTCTACGAATATCCCTCTATAGTTGCCTCTTCTTAAGTCAAACTTCCATTTCAGCTTCTATCCCTTGAACTCTAACTCTCACTATGAGGACTACGCCTCTCGAATTCTCTATATCTTTCCCCGGATACGTCATTCCTATCCTCCATGCCTCAAAAAGAACTTGTAGTAAGGCGTTGTTAGCATGATACTTGGCCGTGGTTTGATATTATCTTTATAACCTGTAAATCATAACTCATTTCGAAGGTACATGCATCCGATTAGGGCATGCATATGGCACATATTCAACATGAAAGACACGGATCCAGTATAAAATGCAACAGGTAATTCGACAAGATTAAAAAGAAAGACAATTTCATGTTCTAAATCGATGCAATGCGCACATTATCATGTAGTTCCTATGCCGAACGACCTAGACTGACCCACACGACACGAGAGCCCGAGTTTTGCAACCCGTAGCTCTGATACCACTTAAGGATGTAACACCTGAGCGCAAGGTGTCACATCCCCCGCACCGAGACCCAACCCGAATATGAAATGGACGATCCATACCCAAGCCAAATCACGGCGAACAGGGACATACACACACTCTATACTAGGCGGGACTAACCCTTGAACCATAAAATCAGAGTAAATACAAACGCGGAAGCAATAAACGGACATACATCAAGTATATAAGCAATGACCATCACAGTTTCAAATTTTAAGTCATATACACCCTCAAATGCCATCAAGGCTCAACTAGGTACGCTCCAATATAGTTCATATACAATGCTCAAAAGTGCAATAGGTGAGTGTAAGACCCGAAATACAAGGGCTAAAAGAGAATGCAAGACCTACGACTCGAAATCCCGCCTAGCTCCCTCGACACCTGCACAACACAACTGAAAGCCAAACGGGTTCAGTCCAAAAGGGACTGGTGGGTATAAAAGCAGGGCATAGTAGAATATATGACGGTAATTAAACATTCACATGCAAGCTATAATCCCAAATGAGGTTTTTAAAGAATTTCCCAATTGGGTGAATAGAAATCATCAAAAGCGATTATAACGATTCATTTACATTAGGTCAAGGTCATAAGTGGCCCGGCGAGTGGGCGTGCATTAACTCCAACCAACTCCTCGTGTAATTCATTAACATTCATTCTTTCTTTTCATGCATATCATTCTTTCGTGCGCATTCAATAACATTTACACTTTCTTCCTCCGGGTTGGTGGCGGGTTTGCAAGGCCCATCCACCCATTCATTGACCAAAAGGGGAACATGACTCCCCAGATGGCACTCAGCGTCCATTCCTCGCTAACTCCTAACGAGGTCCGGTTACGCCGTTCATTGGTGGGACTAGTGTGAGGGTTTACCGTCAACCCTTGCCTCCTCGGGTCCCCACTCACACCAAGCCCCTGGGCCCCATTCATTGTGAACATTCAATCATTCTCGCCAAAACATTAGGTAGGATTCATGAAATAAGGGCTTTACGTTCGCAATCATTTACTCGAGAAAAGACTCAATATATATATATCGTATTACTTTGGCTTAAAACTTTTCACATAGGGAGATATATCGGGTCGTCTATCTACATAGAAGGGAAACCCACCTTAAATGGAAACAAGGAGAACACACGAGCCTCACAGACTGGCCTCGTCTCCAACGTACTCAAAATCTGTGCAAGAGAGGTGAGGTGAGACTCAATATGACCAAATAAGACGCTCGGTAATGAAATGATTATGATATGAATGTATAAAAGATAAGATTATGTTATGAAAATGTTCATGTGCACTATTAAGGAATTTAAATCATATAATCAAGTCATTCACTTGCATTTACTTCCATTCGACATTAGAAGCGTTCACTTTCATTCGAATCATAATTTCACATTTCAATCAATTCAATTCACGAATTTCAAATATAATCATAGCACAAGTTAAATCACATTTAAATTAGAACATAAACAATTAAACATATTCAATTGCATTTACAATTAGAAATTAAACAATTAAATACATTCAATTAAATTTTGGAAATTAAATAAAACATGAAATAGGTAACATTTAAATTCTAATATTCAATTAAATCAAATAACATTTAATATTTAATAAACATATATAAATATATAATTAAATATAATATACATATACTATATTATATTATTTATATATATAGATATATATATATATATAAATACACATGCATACGTAACCCATGCATGCAAAACCAACAATTTCATGAAATTTTTCTTGCAATATTATAACACATGCATGTAATAGTTTAGGTTTATATATACATATATACATGCAAACAATATGCATGCAACCTCATACATGCAAACTCAATTTAATTCCAATTCCATGCATGCATTTAACATTTCATGCATGAAACATTTGTATGTGTAAATATATATATATATAACACCATGCACAACATAGATATAAACACACACACACAATACAGCAAAACAAAGAAAGGAAGAAACAGCAGCAACTAAACAAAGAAAAAGAACAAGACGCAGCAACAGTTCCCGGCAACAATCAGGCAAGAAATTACAAGATGACACCCCCGTGTCGCCCTTAAAGAACTAACCGAGACACCCCCGTGTCTCGGTACAGAAGTTTCAGGCCAAAATCTGCACCCCCGTTCACGCAGGAAAGAAAGGAAAAGACACACCCGTGTCTCGCCTGCACATCCCCTGTTTTTCTAGCTTAAAACGCAGCAACAACTCAAGCAACAAATAGGCAATATATGCAGCAACTAATGGCATGAAATGCAACAAGAACTCAGGCCTAACAAAGCACCAAACTGACAGCAACAGCAAGGGAAGACGCAGCAGTTAACAGCATGAATTTCAGGCCAAGGAAAACAGGGTAAAAGTCACGAAAAAACAGGGCAGGACTGATCCGCTTCATCTCCACGTATTCAAGTCAGTTTAGGCTATCAAATATGAAGCAAAAAGGACACTAATTCAACATATAATTCAGTTCCAAACAAGCTCAACCAAGAAAAGCTGTCATACGTGACATTCATGAAGTTTTTCTCAATGTTCCATAATTGATATCTCATAAATACTTCAACTACCATGCAATTAATGATCATAAATGAGAAGAAGATATCAAAACAATCATTTTCAGGCTTGGAATCATTCAAATCCATCAAGAATCGAAGAAGATCGACATAAATGCTCAAAACCGACTATATTGCAAGATCAGCCAAAAATGCATGAAACCATGATCAAATTTGGGGATTAATGAATGAAAATGACTCATATTGGATGTACATAACATATCCAAGCTTACCTTGTGGATTAATGGAGGTTTGGAAGGAGATTTGAGCTTGAATCTCTTGGTAGGGCTTGAGCTACGGGAAAAACTGGGAAGCAGATGATGTTTGGCCAATTTTCAGCAAGTGGGAAGGGTTATCTCGGTTTGGGCATGGTATATCAGGTTAGGTGGTTGAGTTAGGTTTCCATAGCATCCAACCATAGTTAATTTGGTCAAGGTTTGGATAACATATGGCCATTTTAATGCAACAAGGTCAATTTCGTCGCCGTTTCATTTTTCGGTTCAATTTCGGAGGTTCAAGTGACGTTAGAAAAATATAAGGCTAAGTTTACTAAACTCGAATTTTCGTTACGAGTTCAGCGAAGTTGACGGAACTCGAATCCGAGTTCCCGAGCTCAAGATATTAAATACGGAACCAAGGGTGCGCTAAGTGCTCGTTAGCCCCAGACTTGGATTCCAAAATTCAAATTAAATCCGAAACACAAGCAAATGAATCCGAAAATACGAAACGAGCAAATATTCATATACAAGACACGTATAAGTTCAACATATTAAATTCGCATAAAATTCCGGTATCAATTCCAATAGAAACGAAGCACGTAAATGTCACTCATACGCAAAGTATCAATAAAAACCATAACATTAATATTAATAAACAATTAAATTCATATATAATATATTATATGTAATAATGCATGCATACGTATATATATATATATATATATTAATACATGCATGCATAATAAGTTATAAAGTCTAAAATGCATACATAACATGCACACGTAACAATTAGCATATATATATATAAATATATTTCTATTATATAAATGTATTTAATATTAATAATATTAAATAAAACAATTAACATTTAATACATTTAATAAATTAAAAAATATAATACACGTATAATTAATTATTCGCGCAATTTGAAAAACACATACGTCATGCTGTTCAAAATAAGAAAAACGGGGGCGTTACATATCAAGTATCTGTACAAGAACAAAATATGAAGGTGCAGTGCTAGACCCGAATAAAAGACAAGCTAGACTCTAATTCCCGCCTGGCACGAACCTGCAAAAACTGAAAATTTGAGGTGTCAGTCCACACGGACTGAACGAGGGGTATAAATAAATATATGCGCACATACATGCAAGTTATAATCTCGGGTAATAATTTTGGTAAATAACAATACAATTTAGTAAAATAAGAGATACTATCGCCCGAGGTTACAACTAATTCAATTTACCAATTAATCAATTCAATACAATCAGTTCGTGGCCCGACGAGTGAGGGTAATTCTCCAACCTTACTCCGACTGTGAACAATCAATCAATTATTATGTGATTAGGTGATCAAGCAATTAATTACTGTACACAATTAACAGTTTCAGTAACTCCTTCTTCCTCCGGGTGATGGTGGGATTGCAAGGCCCCACCATCCAATCAGTCTGGGCAGAGGGTACATGAATCCCTAAGCCCGGAACTCCTTCCTCCCCTAATCTCCTAGTGGGTTCAGGGGTCATCCTAGTTTGGTGAGGATAGCACTCGAGTTACCCGTCAGCCCATGCTTTCCCGGTTGGCTCGAGCCACTATCCTCGGGCCCACAGTGCAATTCAATGACTCGCCAAAACAATCAATCCGTCAATTAATCAATCAATCAATTGGTTTAGTGAAATCATTTGAAAATCATAAAGTTCGAAAGCTATAGATATATAGGTACATTTTGGCCCAAATAGTCACATAGGGGTTGGAAGGGTTCTATTTATCTAGAATATAAACCTCACCTGAACCAACCAACCAAAAAGGAAGCAAGAGAACACCCTACGGAGCGGGCTCCTCGAAACCGGGACCGTGATCTATGTAACAAGGACAAGTGTACATGAAACTTGACTCTTATGAACCATTTAAGACGAACGGCAAAGTCATGTACCAATAGGTCGTGCAATAGCAATTTAAGGAATGTCAAATAAGAGCATGATTATCAATAAACCAAGTATATAACACATATAAGTCACATACGGGAGCCAAGGAAGTGAAAGGAAAGCAATAAGAAGGGTTTTGGTGAAGTTTGGCCAAAACCGACAATTTTGAAAACGCACAAGCTGCAGAGAATTGGATATATCTTGAGTTGTAGAAGTTGGAATTGAGTTTTGTTTGTTGGGTAAGAAACTAGACACGAAGACCTTTCCGATGATATATGGCACGTTTTCTAGTTCAAAGCGAGGAGAAAATGGCATAAGCTTGAAGCTCTATAGCACGGACACGCCTAAAAATTGATCCGTGCAGTGTCCGACACGTGTCGGACACGGACACGCGTCTGACACGCCTCCGACACATGTCGGACACGCCGGATCCGTGTCCTAAATTTAAAAAAAAAAAAGAAAAAGAGACACGGTGTCGGACACTCCGCTGGGGAGTGTCCGACACGGCTGGAGAAACGGACACGGTTGGGGAAGAAAAGGGAAAGAAATATTGTGTGTTGAGAAAAAAAGGGTGAAGAGATCCCGCACGACCCTCACGTTGAGAAGAGAGGGGAACCCAAGACCACCATCTTCTTGAGAAGAAAAGGGGAAGAAATTCTCAGCACCCAAGTAGCAGCAACTGTGTCAACACGCCGGCCGCCACCGAGACACGCTACGCTCTCTCCGACGCCGAGCACAGCGACGGCAGAGCAGCTCCACCGTGGCCAGAGCTCTCTCCGCCTCGCACTTCTCGAACTCCGCCAGTCTGTCGATCAACACATCCGCCGCACCAGCAGCCACCTCCTTGTGGCGGTGCTGTTTCGCGAGAGATAGAGCAAACAAAGCTTTGATTCTGATTTTCAGTGCCCTAGGATGGACTAGAGGAGAATTCAAAATTCCGATGATACCGTCAAACACACCGTCGGCGTTGCTATTGCTACTGCGAAACCTCCTTTTGCCTTCGCCAAAACCAGCCACCACAACGAGCCTCCACACCATCTCCTCCAGCCACCACAACAAGCTCCTCTGCCTCTGACTCTCACCACTTTCAAAAAGAAAAAGTAACTAGATTAATGGGCCATATGTTTTTAGTATTGGGCTCTTTGTGTTTTTTTTATTGAATTCATAATTGTTAAAAGATTTAAATTTTTTGGGCTAAAATAAGGATCCACATAGTTAAAAAAATAAACTAATATTTATAAAATATATAATTTATATATAAAATATAGCCGTGTCGGAGCCGTGTCGTGTCCTAAAATTTTTGAAAAATCCGTGTCGCCGTATCCATGTCGTGTCGTGTCCGTGTCCCCGTGTCCGTGTCCGTGCATCATAGGCTTGAAGTTAGGCGAGTGTAGTTTGTCGGGAAAATGGCGACACCTAAAAGAATTGATTATATCTCACAAACTAGAAAAAATATTGAGATTATTCCAATTGGAGGTTGTTCTAGACTTCAAGAGGTTTCCAACGGTTCAAAAATCAGGTCATTTGGAGTTCGGATGAGGGAGTACCTGGCCGGGTAAAATTCAAGGGAAAAGTTCCCCGACCGGGTAGAGCTGTCCAGAAACTTTTCGGCACAAAAGTACCCGCCCGGGTACCCTTCCAGGGCTGGAAAAAGGGGTAAAACAGGGGTTGCTTCGGAGGAGGAAGAAAAGGGATCAAAATCCAAAGCAAACTCAACCAAAATGCTCCAAAACAATCATATAACATGTATATAACTCAAAGACATCATTTGAGTAGCATATAAACCATGAAACATGCATCAACCATCAAGAATTCATCATTCAAAACCCATAAAATTTCATGTTATCAACCTTCATAAAACTCATGCTTTCATGCTAACTTTCAACTTAAAATCTTAAACATGCTTCCAACCATCTATAACCAATGAATCACACCATAAATCACAAACCCTACTCAACCAAATAATCAAGAGATCAAGTAATTCTTCCATTTATACCTTGAAATGAAGGAAAAGAAATGATGAGGTGAAGAGATGAAGATGATGCTCCAACTTGGTTGCTAATTCCTTGAATTATAACTTGAATTTGATGAAATTTTCCTTCCTTCTTTTGAATGTGTAAATACCGATTTTTAGTAGGTGTGTATGTGAAATTCTCTTGTGTGAAATGTATGTAACGTAATGTGAAGGAAGAGAGGCATACAAGATATATTATATCTTCCACTAAGTATAATACCAACCTAATTGCATAATAGTCCCTCAAGTATTTAAATGAATGCAATCAAGTCATATCTCTACACCAAAGATCATTTAACTCCAATCCATGCTATGCAATTAGGTCCATAAATTTTATGAGATGATCAATTAAAATCACATAATAAAATTAGGCACATTATCAATTAATTCACAATTTTCACATTAAAACTAATTCATATAAATACATAGAAATGTATAATGCACATAATATTATAATGAAATTACAATAAGCAAGTAAATATATAAAATTAAACCTCCAACTCCCGAAGACCCACATGTGACGTGCTTACCTGAACTTCCGGAATTTGGGACGTTACATGACCAAAACCGAACCATCGATTCTGTTCGAATAGCTTCGTTTCGGTTCCTCGGAGGCTACTTTAGTAGGAATACCAAACCTAATTTCAACATTACAGATTAATTTCTTACAAAGTAGACGCATTCTTCCATAGCTGACTGGATGTGATTGGCCAATTCTACATTCCCAGAAGAAAAGTCTTCCCAACACAAGTCAATAACAAAACTGACCGGAAAAAAATAAGTCAATAACGAAAGGTTACCACTTCTACCTACCGAAAACCTCAAAAAATTCAAGAACCCAAATCTTGACAAAGTCTCTTTAATTCATTCAATACTTGTTACACAATACAATAACAATCGCCTCAGAAACGGGCTCATTTTGTTTTTCTGGTGATAATCACAGATACGAGGATATAACTCCCTATCTTTATTCTAACATATTTACAGGGTAAAAGATAGAAAAAAAACAAAAAAAAAGGAACGACATCATGCTGTACAAAAATAGGCAACATCGACATCTTCTGAGCTCAAGAATTATACTCTGGAAGATGTGCGTAATTCCAATCAAAACCATCAATATGAACAGAGTTATTCAGAGGGAAACGGCCCATCAAACGTAGGTACCGTAACTCGGCTGTCCGTAACTTGGGATCCAAGCTCCTTCCCATCCCCCCATATATTCACCTTGATCATAGTCATAATCATAATCATATTGCTCTTCCACCTCCTGCTGCTTCACAATTTGTTCACTTCTAAGATTGTTCATCACAGCCTGCACCATACACCATCACAAACATATGTCACATTCGTTGTTCATCCTTAGAAAATGATATTTCTATTCATGGGAGGCAAGGGTAATATAGGAATCAAACACCATTTTTAGAACACCACAAAAGAACACAAAATATATTTTGATAATTCAAGATTTAAATTCAAAAAACAAAATTATCTCAAAACGCATAACATGTGGAAGTATGTTTTTCACAGGCACGGTACATAAGTCGGGCCCGCATCGGATATATATAAGAGAAAACAAACACATCCATGAGATCATGTAATTCATAAAAGAAATTAAGGGGCCATGTTCATTGTTTGAAAATGATTCCTCAGCTAATATGGTCCCAAGTCACCATCAGAAGGGATGACGAAGCAAGCAACAATTATTTGAATCATATTGAGGTTTATAAAATTACAATAAAAACAAAACAATCAAATCTCAAATGGCCCTTCCAGACACTCAATGTCTAGATAGGGAAGTGACATCAAGAAAACCATCAAAAAGTATGAACTTTTTAATATATGAGCACCCACAGTTTAAACTAAAACCTCTATGCAATATGAGAGAATACCTAAACCTAACATAAAGAAAAGATTAGGAAAAAGAAGGATAACTAAGGTGGTTATGGAGAAAACTTACATCATATGCTTCATAGATTTGGTTAAATTGGGGGCCACAATCTCTTCCTTTGCAGACATCTGGGTGATACTGCAATTAAATGCAAGTTAAAGGCTCATTAGAATTATTCTCAACCTTATGTACTAAGGAAAAGAAACAACAAACTTTCAGAAAGTTATAAATGTCAGAATATAAAGAAGCAAAGTCAGCCTAATTAGCAATCCTGTTCAGACTCAGCTAAGAACTATTCTTGGACACCAATAAAAGCAAAGCATTAAATACAATAAAAGCTAAGAAAAATCAAACAGTTCAAGCAGAGGGATATATTCAAGAAAGTTCTAAAATAGGTATATTTTATCATATATCACAACTCAAGTTATTTTGTTTTTCCATAATAGTAAATCAAGATTTTCGCTATCAATACCTAAATACCAAAACAGATTGATTGTTGCTATCAACGCCTAAATCCAAAAGGAGAGGGCAAGATCATCAGTTTTTGGAACGGAAAAAGCAAACCATTCTAGTCTCCATCAACTCGTGAAGCACAATATTATGAAATTTTGGATTAAACTCAAGCCCAAGTCTATCTCAGGCAAATCAGTGTAAATCCCGGTGATTAAGGTAATTCTTAACATAAATGGATCATTGCCCAATAACATGGAAGCGTATAACTTGCCATTTAATTGGTTGCCTCTGGCCAAATCCAGATCGGACAAACATACAAACAAACAAAATTGATGAAACAACACAGTTCCATTCCATCCCATAAATCCAAGAAACACCAGAGGATTAAAGAGATCCAATTACCTTAAGCGCAAGACGCCGAAATGCCTTCTTGACCTCCGATTCAGACGCACCTGGTTTGATCCTGAGGGTCTTGTACGGATCCCTCACGGCAGAAGAAGACACACACGAAACCCTAAATCCCTTCTTACGTTTGTCACTCCCCATATTCATCCTCGATGAAGAATCAAGGACACCCCAGGACCCAGATGCAGAACCACAACCCACAGCAGCAGCCATTTTTCCAACCCAAAAAAATCCGACAAAAAATCCAAATAAATAAACAACCCCTTCTCAAAGATTCCCTTAAAAATACCCAAACAGATCCCAAGATCTACAAATCCCACAAATGCAATGAAAACCTCTATGTACCCCTCGAACGCTTATATAATGCGGAAGCAGAACAGAACAGAATCCCCACGGCAGAGAAGAAAATGACTTTCTTATGGCGTATATAACAAACCACTATATAAGAATAAGAAAGTCAAATCAAAAGGGTGCGTTGTTGAATGCAATAATGGCAGGAAGGAAGGAAGGAAGGAAGGAAGCAAGGAAGAAGGATGTAGAAAAGTTCAACGATGGAGGATTGTAAGTATGTTCGCGTGTGTGTATATATATAGAGAAAAAGATTTGTGTGTGTGGTGTAAAGCTGATGCGGGATTGAGGGTCCTTATCCGAAAGAAAAGTGGGGTGGGTGGTGGGGTTTGGGTTCAGATATATTTAAAAATATTATTTTATTATTTTATTGTATCGAATATCATAATCGATATTTTTCTTATAAAAAATTTATAAAAAAAAATCTATATCTTTATATATTCATATTATATTATATCCTATTCGTATCATGGTATATATATTTATGCAATATTAAGACGTGTCTGCTTACCTTTTTAACGTATTTTGTGGTGTGGACGGGGTATGGGGTCAGTCTTGCAGTGACGATCTTATCCGCCCTTTGCCCTTTGCCCTTTGCTTATGGTCCTAGTCAGATTTTGTACGGGGGTGTCGGGGTTTGGGGATGGATAATTTCAGTTTTTATTTTTTAAATTGTTGGGAAATTTTACTCTTTATTTGTTTTATAAAAGGAAATATTATGGCATATTCGGATCTTTATATCTATTAATAATTAAAAAACATTAATTTTATGGTCTTTTTTCTTTCTGCCATTTATTGGATGATATAATAACTATAATTTAGATCTATTTAAATGAAAATATGAAAAATTCTATTGCTATGATTTGTGAAAAGTACAAATTAAGCCTCCCCGTTGGATTAGGATTTACCGATTTAGATCAATTTTATAAGTTATGTGTTGTATTACCCTCGACTTAATAATTAAAAATAAATAAAACTTTTACGGTATGATTGGTTTAACTAGACAAAGTCTCCATCCCATTACGCATTAAACCTGTTTAACTGGATAAAGTCATCATCCCATTATGCATTAAACCCGCTTTTAATTACGAATATTTAACCAATTATTCTACAAACAAACTGACATGATCTGAACAAGCACTTCATTATTAGGATCTTTTTTCATCTCTTCTTTCTCTCAAAATTTCTTGTTCATTCTTTAATATGGAACTTGAATAACATAATACGGAATATTAGAATCTGCAATTTGAGAAATTTTTTCAGTTATCTCCTTTAATGTAGAAAAATAATTTTTATAGATGAAACGCGAAAAATAGCTCAAGAAAGAAAATAATATATTGTAAATTTTCCGCCACAGCAGTCTTCAAACGGCGATTCCTCCGCCAATACTCCGTCTTAGCACCTGCTACCACAGCCGAAATCTTTCTCTTGAAGAGTACTACAATGCCCATGCCTTGTTTGTCTTGATTAGCCACCAAAATCGCTGAAAAAAGGGTTGGAACGTGCACTGCTACTATGGCGTGTGTCGCTGCCAGCTTCATCGGCCGATATCTCCATCACCAGGGCATTTTAGGCCATGAGACCACCTCCAAGTTGTAGATCTCGTCGAGAACTTCGATTTGCATACCAATTTCGCTGGATTCCGTTGTTGGATGAGGCCGAACGAGGCTGTCAAAGTTGCTGTCAATTTTTAGTCGCGATTTCGAAACTTTGATCGACCATATCTCCTTCGTCGTTGGTCAGATTTCGATTTAAGAACTCAGTTTCTTGAGTCTTACTTGACCAAAAAAAAAATAAGAAAAATAAGAAAAGAGATGATTAAAGGGATATTGGATTGGAAGAAGTAAAAATGGTGTGGTTGTAGTAAAAAAATAAGGGCAAAATAGACTTTTTAAGGCTTTAGGGGGTTTACAAAAAATTAAATAGTGTATTGGTGATCTAAAACATACTTTTTTCAAATTAGGGGGTTTAGGATAACTTTTGAGGATATTTGATCCTTTTAAATAACTGCCCCTTAACTCAAAGGGTGGGTGGGGTGTTGTGTAATTTCCATTTTCTTTTTTGCTTTATACGCAAAAAAACGAACATAATTAATTTACTCATACATTTAAATTAATTATTGTAGTTTAAAATTATGAATATTGGTCGCCTGGACGAATTTTTTTTCCTTATAAAAAAAATTTATTATTGTTTCGCAACTACTCTCAATAATATTTGAATTATAATTTATTTATTTACTGAATGTATGTACAAACACTTACAATTAGATGGTCTACTTATCTTTCCAAGGAAGATGGTCTACTGGATATTGATTCCCATTATTTCTCACTTTATCCTTCTGTGGCTGTGAAACGTGAGAGAATCGTGCGGTTAATAGATTTTCATTTGGTGTTAAAGCATTAGATTTTGCATCACTTGACTCGGGCAACATTAAATTCTGTTTATAGAATATCTAACGACCTTATCTTATCCTTTCTTAATATTCCTTTTAAAAAAGTATTAGTTAAACTCAATTTCTTTTTATCTAAAAGTTAAAAACGGTTTAACTCATATTAAGAATTCGTTTACTTTTCCAGGAAGAGTTTTGGGCAGATAAGGCAATGGAGATTTTTTCAATAGATTAATTAGTCATTATTTACTTTTAAAGATAAACACAATATTTTCTTGAATTAGTCGTTTACTTTACTTGTGGAGATAATTAATTTAAATAGTAATATTACCAAAATAGCCATATACTTATCTCATTTAATATATATTTTATAGTCAATTTTAATGTAATTATTAAATTATGATAAATAAAAAAAAGAAGAAAAAGATAAAATTTATACATCAAATAAAAGAAAAGGAATTCAAGACCAGAAAAAAGAAAAGAAAAGGAATTGTTGTGGGTAAGAGAAAATAATAGTTATGAAGATATTGGAGTGGTAATCAAATAAACAAATAATAAAAAAAGAAAAGAATGTAAGAGATCAAAAACGAAGGGAAAAAATAAATAAATAAAAAGAAAAGAAAAGAATCCAAGGGTACACCAAACGATTGTTATCTGTCTCTCTTATGTATAGATTATAGATAATAGCAATAAATTTATTTCTTTTTTTGATAAATAATAATGACAAATTTTTGTAAATAAATCAAAGATTTCGGCAAATAAGTAAATGTATATATGCCAATAAAAATCATGATTTCTCAAACACGGCATTTTTCATGTGAAGGAAAACTGATAAAAACTTCTTATTCTACAGGCCGAATAGATTTTGGCAGAAAACCCAATGTGAAGGAAAACTGATAAAAACTTCTTATTCTACTGGCCGAATAGATTTTGGCAGAAACTGTAGCGCCCTGAGCTAAGTGACGCCACATCCCCCGCACCGAGGCTCAACCCGCATACGAAATAGGGAAATCCGTACACGTGCCAAACTCACGGCGAACGGGAGACTCACTCACTCCCTGACTAGGCGGAACCTATGACAACCAAAACTCAAAGTGCGCGAAACAGATACACATGCGGAAGCAATTAAAGGATCAACATAAACTAGTCAAATAGCATAAAGGCCGCACTGGCCACAAGTATCCAAAATATCATCATCACTGTTATCAAGTAATCCTAAGTCCCACCAAGGACTAGCGCTATCAGATACTCTCGACACATATATACAAGTACCATCATGGCCAAAACGATATTGCCAAGCATATAAAAGTATGCCAATGTATGCATATACAAGTCGAATAGATGAAATGAGCTAGACTCTAAACTGAAAGACCACGACTTCACGTTTACTCCGCCTAGCTCAACCCTTGTACCTGCAGTCAACGCCCAAAGGAGGAATCAGTCCAAGACTGGTGAGGTGAAAGATAATAATATAAGGGGTATAAGCTCACTCAATAACAATAACCATAACTCACGCACACTAAAACCATTTCAATTGCTCGGCGAGATACGAGTCATTCCTCAACCTTTACTCCCACTCAAATACAATTTTAAATCATAACAATAATAAAACAATCCAACCTTCACGCCCACTCATGTTGGAAGAGAGGTATACGTTTCTCTAACCATCCACTACCTCACTACATTAAGGTGTGGGTGCATGACTCCCAATGCCCTCTTCGGGGGGGATAAACCCGCCACGGCATAGAACCCTATAGTCCCACTACCTCCAGCGGTGTTCTAGGATGGGATCACGTAATTGGATTCCCGTCGGCCCTTGCTTCCCCGGTTCACCTCATACACAATTCCCCGGGCCCACAATAACACTTACCCCATGAGCGTCCTCATAGGGACAAAACAATTCCATTTATCTCGCTAAAACATTTCATTTGTTGCACTTTAGTAAGGCACTTTGCTCTTGACTCACGCATGAAAACATTTGGGTAATATCCCGAAAAATACTTTTATCCCTTTATGAAAACAGTTTTATTGGATATAGCAACCAATAACCCTTGCACATATATATATGTATAATATATATATATATATATATATATATATATATATATATAATATGATCGCATGCAAGATGATAAAACAACATCACTCGGTGTTAAGGTCATATCCGCTTTCGACGCCCGTCGCGGTGGGGATTGACTGTATTGAAGGATTTGGATAAAGAAACCTCACCTTGGACTTGTAGAAAGGACAAAAGCCAAAAAGAGAGAAGTTATATACGTCTACTCCTCCGCTGGTGGATCACCTGAGTCAAAGACACAATCTAGAATGAAACACGACTTAATAAACCACACAAGAGACGCACGGCTTATGTTTGATAATGATTAAATGTAATAAAGAAGAAATATGAATGCAACATGTTTGCAGGATTCCCATTTACATGTAAAGTAAGCAAATAAGAGTTATTAGATCATTGATTAGCCGGCTTCAATTCATAACAGATACAAAGTAAACAAAAATCAAAGTTCATCATTTATAAAGTTGTTTTTGCAGAAACTTTCAGCACGTACACATCGTAGAAGAATCGTCATACCTTATTGCTCAGGAAGTATTTTAACGAACCGTAAAATTCTTAGTAAACTAGACATACATACCTATCAAATGGTATAGGTCTTACTCCCTGTATGTTTCTGTAAAATTACAGATTTAAATACAAAGTTGACATGAAACTCAAATTTGCCTGCAGCAACACGTTTTAAAGAAAATTATGTTTACCATATCAAACGAGGTCGAAAAATTCTGAATTTTTGTGGGCACATTCCAGACACATATAAGACCCCCTGTAAAACAGTTTTGAAAAATTCGAAGGTTTACTACTTCTGCTCAAGCTGCTAATCCAGATCGAGAAACAGGGGACAGCAGGGCGTTCCGTATTTTTTTCGGGGTATCAAATGAACTCGGATTAACATAAAATTGTACAGACATAAACCTTAATATACTAGGATTATCCAGTTACAACAGTTTTGCAAAATTCAAAGGTTTAGTCCTTCTGATCAGTCTAAACTTTCAGATTCAAAAACAGGACAAAAAGGTGACAGCAGTGTTTTTCGGGATTTTTCCGAGGTATCAAACGGACTCGGATGAACACGAATTTTTACGGAGAGAAACTTGAATATGTAAGGAACATCCAGTTAAAACAGTTTCGAAAAACAAGGTCGTATGTGTTCGGAATTTACGTCCGAAGTCACTGCACAAATCATGACAGTTGTTGTTCAACTCTAGTCTGCAAGGTTCTAAGATCCTCATGTTTTGCTAATTTCCAGCGTGATTTATATCATTCTTAGCTCATAAAATTCATCTATCATGATCAACCCTAACATATATTTGCAGAAAACTTCATTACTCTATGAAGTTCAATCTATCAGCACATATATACACCATATCACACTAAATCAATTACCACCTTTGCATAAGCTCACGTTCCCTTTTCCAATTCAAATCAGGTCATATAAGATTATCTAGACATAACATCACATAAGATTTTAATTATAGAATGGAATGAAAGTGGATTTCTACCTGTTAGTTGCTCGTGGTGTGCGTGATGGAGGGACCAAAGGTGGATGATGAAGTAGATAGTCTATGGTGTTGTGTGTGTTCCGTGGGAGATAGCCAAGTGAAAAATGAGAAAATGAAATATTTTGCTTCTACTTTTGCTGATCAAATACATGGCTTGTTGGAGAATTTAACAAAAATAAACAAAGAGGCACGTGTAGGGTATAGGAAAGATGTCAGCCAATTTTCCATGTTAAATTGCACTTGAACCCTTTTCAATTA
This sequence comes from Lantana camara, assembly GCA_037501455.1. Classification (NCBI taxonomy): domain Eukaryota; kingdom Viridiplantae; phylum Streptophyta; class Magnoliopsida; order Lamiales; family Verbenaceae; genus Lantana; species Lantana camara. The sequence continues at coordinate 47,610,547 of CM074859.1, forward strand.
TTATTTCCTTTCTCAATATTTTAATAAAAACATGTATTGTTGGGTATAAGAATAAGTATGGTAATTACTAGTGTTTTTAATTAAACCTTGCGTAGGTCCTAATGCAAACAATCTCACAGTGGTTACCAATTTTTATGTATTAGTGAATGTAAATGTTGGTATTAAAAATACCATTTTATTATTATTTTTTTTTTTTTAAAGAATAGTTCGATTATCAACCTGATCCACTTTAGCACATAATTTACCAAATTTAAGTTTTGTTAAATAATTAGGGATACGGATTGTAAGTGGCGAAAACAAGAAATTAAACTCTCACGTATCATATACCTAATTTACGAAAAAGCGGGGCGTCACAACCTCCCCCCCTTAAAAGAATCTGGTCCCCAAATTCCTTGCTCTGGCGGGAATAACTCTGGATGAAACTTTGTTATCTTGTCCTCTGTTTCCCAAGTGGCTTCTTCTGATTTATCACTTCTCCACAAGACCTTCAACAAGGGAATCCGTCGGTTTCTCAATTCTTGAAATTTTCTATCCAATATTCTCACCGGTTTCTGAACAAAAGTCAAATCTGATTCAAGTTGCGCTTCTTCAACGGGGAGGATTGCTGAGTCATCCGGATAGTACTTCCGAAGTTGAGAGATATGAAAGACGTTATGTATTCCAGTAAGATTTGGCGGTAGGTCCAATCGATAAGCTGTTTCACCAACTCTTTCCAAGATCTCAAAAGGAACTATGTAACAAGGGTTCAACTTTCCTCCCTTGCCGATTCGAGCAAATCCTTTCCCCGGGGATGCCTTCAAGAACACCCTATCCCCGACTTCAAACTCCAAATTACGTCGTCTTCTATAGGCATAGCTTTTCTGTCAATCTTGGGCTGCTTTCATTCTTTGTTGGATAATCTGAACCTTGTCAATTGCTTCTTGAATGAATTTTGGTGGCAACCTTCTTTTAACTCCATCTTTTGTCCAACGCCAATCCTCAAGATCCCAAAACAAGGGGGATCTACACTTCCTTTCATACAACGCCTCGTATGGAGCCATCCCGATCGATGCTTGATAGCTGTTGTTATAAGCAAATTCGATCAGGGGAATCTGTTAGTTCCAACTATTATGGAAATCCAAAACACAAGCTCGCAACATATCTTCAAGATATTTAATCAACCTTTCGGATTGACTGTCTGTTTGAGGATGCGAGGCGGTGCTAAAATTCAACTTTGTCCCCAAATAGCTTTGAAGATCTTTCCACAACTTCGAAGCGAATCTAGGATCTCGATCGGAGACTATGCTGGACGGAATTCCATGCAATCGAATGATCTCACGATTATATTGTTCGGCCAACTTACTAACTTTATCGGAAACTTTCGGGTCGGAAGAAAGTGAGCAGACTTCATCAAACGGTCGATCACAACCCAAATACCATCATAGCCGCCTTTCACCTTTGGTAAACCGGATACGAAATCCATTGTCACCTGCTCCCATTTCTAAGTAGGGATAGGCAATAGTTGTAGAAGTCCCGCCGGTTTTTGATGTTCAGCTTTCACTTGTTGACACGTTCGACATTTTCTTACAAAATCCGCGACATTTCTCTTCATTCCAGGCCACAATACACCCCTTTTAGGTCTCGATACATCTTGTTGCCTCCCGGGTGTACGGTGTATGCAGACTTGTGTGCCTCTTCAAGAACCAGGCGTTGTAGCCCTTTAGGCACGCAGATACGAGTTTTGTGTCGAAAAATCCCCATATCATCGAATCCAAACTTGGATTCAGGATTATCTCTTGCTCTCTGAACTTGTTTCTGAATCCACTCATCAATTTCTTGAGCATCTCGAATTTTTGAGCTAAATCAGGTTGAATCGAGATGTTGGCCACTCTCAGTCTTGAAATAAGAACCTCAGATCCTGAACTCCCTTCTCCAACTTCCACATGAGCCATACTAGCCTTCCCGTGTTGTATAAGAACGCATCCCAGGCCCTGCTTGGATGCATCTGTATAAACTGCATACCCTTCAGTGCCCTCGGGTAGGGTTAACACTGGTGCCGTAATCAAGAGCTCATTCAACCGTTGAAAGCTTGCTTCACATTTATCATCCCACTCAAACTTTGACTCTTTCTTAGTCAAGCGAGTAAGCGGTGCTGCGATCTTCGAGAAATCTTTCACGAATCTTCGATAATTGCCTGCTAAACCCAAGAAACTACGGACTTCTGAAGCATTCCTCGGTTGTTCCCATTTTAAAACCGTCTCAATTTTGGTAGTGTCTACTTCAACTCCATTTCCTGAGATGATGTGTCCAAGGAAAGTGACCCGGTCTATCCAAAATTCACACTTGCTAAACTTGGCGAAAAGTTGGTACTCCCTTAGAGTGTCGAGCACGATCGTGAGATGTATCGCGTGCTCTTCCTCAGACCTCGAATATACTAAGATATCGTCAATGAAAATAACAACAAACTTGTCTAGATACGGCCTGAACGCCCTATGCATCATATCCATGAACGCCGCGGGCGCATTCGTGAGACCAAAGGGCATCACCACGAACTCAAAGTGCCCGTAACGTGTATTGAATCTAGTTTTCGGAATATCTTCTTCTTTGACCCTCAACTGGTAATAGCCCTGCCTAAGGTCAAGTTTGGAATAAACTCTCGACCCTTGGAGTAGGTCGAATAACTCTTCAATATGCGGGAGAGGATATTTGTTCTTCACTGTCATCCTGTTCAACTCCCGATAGTCGATGCACATACGGAGCGACCCATCTTTTTTCTTCACAAATAATATCGGCGCTCCCCAAGGCGATGAACTTGGTCGAATGTATCCACTTGCTAAGAGTTCGTCAAGTTGAGTCTTCAATTCTTTAAGTTCTGCAGGAGCCATTCGATATGGAGATTTTGAATAAGGCTCGGCTCCCGGATACAACTCAATCACGAACTCTATGTCCCGATTAGGGGGTAATGTCCCCAAGTTTTTTGGAAATACGTCTGGATACTCCTTGACTACTTCTGTTTCCTCCAACTTTGACTGATCCTTTGGGCGGTTGAGAAGGTAAGCAACATAACCAATGGCTCCATCTCGAACAAGTTTCTTTGCTTCCATAAGTGATATGAATGGACTATCATTTGATTTCACGCCTGTGACAACTCAGGAACCCAATATCACTTTCTTCTCGAAACAATCAATTTTTGCACGGTGTTCAAAAAGCCAATCCATCCCAAGAATCACCACGTACCTCTTCATCGGCATCTCGATTAAGTTCGCTAGATAAATACGTCCCTCAATCCTCACCGGACAATCACGAAACACCCGATTCGTCTCAAAATAACCACCCAAAGGAGAAGTCACATAATACCGCACAGAAGAACGTGAAACAGGCAAATGCAGGGTATTAGCAATCACAGGCGCAAGAAATGAGTGCGTAGCACCCGGATCATACGATACATGAATGCTCGTGCTATGAATGCAAAGTGTACCTTCCACCACGGCTGCGGGGTCAACATGAGCCTGCTCTTCTTCACCCTTAAGGGCATATACACGAGCTAAAGCACCTCGTTGGGCTCCTCCTGTAGGTACAAACGGGCGTCTCTTCTTATCACACTTATCCATCATATGCTGAGTACTTCCACAAATAAGGCATCTTCCTAACTTCTTCCAACAATGATCCTCGGTGTGATTAGGGCGATTGTAATATCTACAACCACCCGGAGTAGTAATCTGTGGCACCGGTGGTGTTGGGCGACCTCCTGTACCCTTGCCCTTCTTGTCTTGAGGGCGGTGTTGTTGAAACTGAGGTGGTGGGGGTCTTTTACTCCCAGACCCCGAACTAGAACTCCCATACGCTCCCTCTCTACGGAGTTCAGCTCTCTGTGCTTCAACCATAAGGGCTTTGCTAGTAGCTGTGGCCCAATCATAGATGTCGTGACCAAGTAAAGCATCTCGTAACTCAAATCTCAAGCCCTTCACAAATTTGGAGCTCCTTCTCTTCTCATCCCTCGTAATATGAGGAGCATAACGTGCCAACCTATTAAACTCAGCAATATATTCCACAACGGTCCTCGTACCCTGTTTTAAATCCATAAACTCCTGTTCGCTCCTTTCCATAGCCACTTGAGGGATATACTGAGCTCGAAACTCCCTCTCAAATATGGCCCAAGTGTAACGCCCCGGTTTCCGGATGAACAGGTAAGCACGCCACGTGTGCGTTTTGAGCGTAGGTTTTATTTTATTTCTTTTAATTTCATAATATTCTTACGTGGCATTCATATTTTTATAAAATTCATGAAATATTATTATATTGATTCTTTAAATTCATATCATTCAAAATATTATTTCATGACACGTAAAATATTTCTCGCATGCAAATTTATACCGAGAGTGACAAAATTACCGAATTATCCCTAGTTAACTATTTTCTAAAATCTTAGGGACTTAATTGCATGATTGCTAAGGACCAAATTGAGCATATTTTAAGTCATGGCATACCTAATTGTATAATTTAGAGATTTCAAGGATTAATTGGCAAATTAGTATATTTCACAATTTTCAAAAAGGGATGAATCATGTAATATCTTCCATGGGTTTCATTGAGCTCATTTCATCCAAACTTTGCCAAACACATTTGCTCTCATTCTCGGTATCAAGAAGAAGAGAAAAGGAAGAAGTTTTTTCCAATCAATCATCAAGATTTCAAGAAATCATCCAAGTTTTGGCAACTTGATCATCACCTTCATTCATCTTTTTCATTTCCTAGCTTACAAAGGTTGGTTTGGATAAATTCATGATTCTTGATCCTATTTGACATGCTTAGGGTTTGAGTAGTATTTGCTAGATGGATTGATTGGACATGGAAGCATGATCAAGTGATTATTTCATGAATTATTGCATGATTTCTAGCTTGGAATTTTGAAAGTTTGGCAAGAATGATCAAGTTTGATCATCACTTGAAATCATGAATTCTTGATGATATTTTTATGGTTTAAGTGTCTAAGTGTTATATTATCACTTCCTAAATGTGTATGCTGTTAGGAATAGTGCCCTAGAAAGCCGATTGTATATCCGCTTTGTGCTTTTCCTTATTGTAATCACAGACAATCTTTGAATAAAATAACGAATTGAGGCAACACTTCTTTATATGCTCTTGTTTGGTATGCGTTTACTTTAGCTGTGCATGTATGAGAACTCCCCTAATCCTGATGACTTTAGGACTCTACCATTTAGGTGAAATGGTTCATGAAACGAGCCCTATATCACATAAGTCATGATTAGTAAAATACTCCAAGCCGATGAGTCCTACAGACAGTGGGAGTGTCAACCTGACTCCTCTAAGGCTTGCTTGTGGGATCACGCCCTTAAGAAGGACCACCTTGTTTCATGGAGGTGCAAAGTGTATAGTTGATACGTGCGTGATACATGAGGGTGCTTACTTTAATAAGTAAGTTCACTGAGGTGCCCCGTGTGAGAACATTCCTAAATGGGAAAGGAAGTTTCTATTTCAGGAAATGGAAACTTCCAGATTAGGAAATATCTCACGAGTCATTGATGTGATTAATTGATCCTTAGACTTGAGGTTCCTTGTCACTTTATGAGTTAACTCTGTAGTCTTAGGCATAAGCTTTAAAGGGTGTCGCCTTAGACAACTGATTCAAGGCTTATGCTGGGGCTGCACAAGTGACTCATGAAAGTGAATGAGAATCAAGAAAGGACCTACACTTGCATTTGCAAGGTGATCTCTTATTGTGTAAGTCATTCATATGCCATATGGAGTCCTTGGCCAAGGCAGTAGATCAAGACATCAAGAAAAGTGTTTCTTGGATTGAGATCAAATGGATATGAAATGCACTTAGCTTTAAGACCGGATTATTAGGGTTCTGATTATTCCCTTGCCCTAGATCTTGGTTGAGAGATAGTAAGTAGGAGGATTGTATCTCACATGATTCAATGACTTAAAGGTTCTGTCGAATCCGAACATTCCAATTCAGCTAGGGGTTAAACACCTGTTGCTAGACTATGGTCGTTTAATCTGTGGACTGATTAATTAATTAGTGAATTAATTAATTGGGGTCACTGCTAATTGAATTGAGAACCTAGAGGGTCACACACAACAACTTGGTTACATGAGTTGAGGCTTGAAAATGATTAAACGAGTTAATCGGACCAAGAGGGTTCCACACGTGTGAATTCACACGTGTGGCTCGCGTGAGTGACACGTGTCACTGTGACACGTGTCACACACGCGTGATAATATATATATATGTTAAATAATTAATTAGTTAATTATTTAATAGACTTTGGTTTAATTTTGAATTAAAAAGAAAGTCTAATTTTGGAGAAAATAATCTAGTTAATTAATTATGAATTAATTAATTAGATAAAATAAGTTATTTATTTTATAATAAATAAAGTATGAAATTATCCAGAAATAGTTTGGATATTTTTTAAGCTCTCTTCAAAGTTGACTAGAATTAGAATTCAAAGTCAAGGTTGAAAATACTTGATCCTCAAGTAATAGGAGAGAGGGACCAAAATCCTAGCCCATAAAGGACTAGGAATTTCGGCACCCCCTTGCCTATATATAGGGGAGCTCGAGCTCCCCTTTAGAGCTAATAGACAATTCTTGGTTCATGTGTTGAACACCTTCCTTTCTCCAAGATTAAATTAAACCCTAGGTTAAGCCTAAACACTAACTAGAGAACTAGCATCCTTACTAGTTAGATTGTGATCAAGTTGGTGGACTTTCTCTAGAGACTTCAAGTTAGAAGTTTGAAGATTCGAGCTTTACCAAAGGAGAGGGGATCAAGCCGCGTGAAGAGCGTTCTTGGGTGGCTTGAAACGCTTCAAGAAAGAATAAAAGAAAAGTAAGTTTTCTATCTTTACGAATTTGGTTACACGATTGCGAGTTCAAGGTCCTTTTGTTGGGAAAAATTTTTTAAATTCCGCTGCTTTCTGATTCGTATTTTCCAACAAGTGGTATCAGAGCCACCTCGTTAATCGTGTTTCTGATTCGTCTCAATTATACTGAATTTGGTAGAAATTCTTAGGCTTGATGCGATTGAGTATTTGTAATTGTTTTAGAAAGCCTGAATTACGAAACTGTATTTTTTCCTGAAAGTTTCTGAAAATTGGTTTTTATAAAATTTAATTTTGAAAAACAATTTTAGATTTGAAACTGTATAAACTGTTTTTGGATTTCTTGGATTGGTTTTGCTTTTGAACGAAAACACGAAACGAAAGCCCGGAACACGATGAACACGCGAAACCCCGCGCGCGAAGGAGTCGCGCGCGCGGGCTTCGCGCACCACCCTCCCGCAACCGCGCGGGAGGCCCTCCCGCATGCCGTCCGCCCGTCGCCGCCCAGGCCTGGCCGGGACAGACCGGCCAGCCTTCCAGCTCCTCCCGCACGCCTGTGCGGGAGCTTCCCGGGCGCGCCTAGGCGCGCCCGCCCAGGGCGGCCGAGACTGGCCGCCCACCGCCTAGCAGGGCACGCGCGCGCGAGGCGCGCGGAATGCGCGCGCAGTGCGCGCACTCGCCTGGCCTTGGCCGGGCGCTGTGCGCGCCTGCCGTGCGCGTCCGCGCGCGCTTGCGACGCTGTGCCCCGTTTCGCGCACGGGCCCCGTTTTCGTGATCCGGCCCCTTTCGTGTTTCGTGCAATCCAGTCCCAATTTTATTTTAATTTTAAAATTTTATTTTTGAATATTTATTTTAATTTTTGAATAAAAACTTAAAATTGGGATTTTTGAGAAATTGAAACGGTTTACATTTTGGGAAATTACATCTTGATAAAATTATTAATTTTCAGAAATTAATTGGAATTTTATTTGTTTTGGTAATTTGGGATTTATTGAAAACTTTTGTAAATAAGACTCGCATCAAGTCGTGTTTTAAGCTATTAGAGCTTAAAGCGAGAATTTTAATTTATTGGTTAAATTTAAATTCTTGCAAAAGCATGTTAGGTGATCATGGGTTTAGATCTATGTATGGTTTTAATTTATGCACATGGATGGTTTAAATTGGGGTTGGAGCCCTATAGTTGCGTTTTTTTCAATTGAGGTTGGAGCCTCACTTATGTGCGTACTGTTATGTGATTTATTATGTGGCTTTCCATATTACTGTTTTTGAGGCCGGGGTATGCCCCGTGTAATTGTCTAAGGCCAATATGAAGATTGAGCCTTATTACTTTATGTCTTTTTCTTTTTATTGTAATTTGAGAGTAGAGATAGGTGGTGAGGTTTTATTTTCATTTTGGAGACAATACACCCATGGAGTAAGATGGACCACATTCAAGTAACAAGGAGGCCATAAGTGAAGACCCCTCAAAATGTTAGGGAGGGGAATCTCAATTGTTAAATGTAATAGAGATAGGGCTCGTATTTTGTTACTGCTTTCCCTTATATGATTTGAACTGTTTATGTGGCATGTATGTTAGAACTTGTGATTGTGGAGTGGCTCCCACATATCACGCATAAGATAGGTAGAACCCATGATCATTACATGTTAGTATCATGCTAGGACATGTTATCTGTTTATGTGCTTGTTTGAAATGCATTTAAGTGTACTTGCATTAATCAAGACTAATAAAATTGGATAACATATATGTTGGTGAGGTCGAACCGGACAACTCTCCGGTTGATTCGAAAATTCCCATTAAATATTAAGCTAATTTCGAACAAATAGGTGTTTAATTCGAGATGCAAGTTTTGAATTAAATTCCTAGCATTCCATCAATAGGTTTTAAGTTTAGTAAGTAAAGCTAGTTGTTGTCCGCGAGTCGTGGGATAGCTAGTGGAGCTTATTAGTTCTTAGTTACCTAATTGATCATTTTTGATCAATATTTCGTGGTCAATTTTAGCAAGGGCGATGTCCGCGAGTCGTGGGTCGTTCGAACTAAGTTTTGGTCATGATCTTATGATTGATGGGTCTAGCTTAACGCCTAAGTAAATATGGATGTCGCACGAGTCGTGGGTCCATATTGAAAGATAGGTGATGCAAAAACAATTACTAAGAGTTCTAAAGGTGTTAGAATTGGTAAGTTGTACCTACCTAGGGTTCTTGCTAAGAATGTCCGCGAGTCGTGGGTTCGAGGTAAAATGCCTAGGATCTTAGTACCCATTGGGAAACGTGTTCCTCTTAGATCTTTGGGAATTCTAGATCTTTGAAAAACAGTGGGAGCTACAATAGATTAAAGACCTTATCTTTTGTATATCGTTATAATTCAGCATGCTCACTAGTTCTCTGTTTTACCATTTAGGTCGTAGATTCTGTGATTCTCTACGTGTTTTGAAATGGCAACCAAAAACCCTCTTGTATCGATCCTCGAGTCAAACAAGTTGACTGGTCCCAACTATTCTGATTGGCTGAGGAATCTAAAAATCATTTTAGATTCTGAGAAGAGAACTTATGTTCTCTTCGAAGGGGAGCCTACTCCTGAAGGGGAGGCTCCCACTCGGGCCGAGCGGGACGCGATTCAGAAGTGGAAGGATGATAATCTCCAAGCCCGTTGCCTTATGTTGGCTAACATGTCTCCGGACTTGCAAAGACAACATGAGGCCATGGAATTTGCTTGGGAGATTTACGACCACTTAGAGCAACTTTACCGCCCTCATGAACGTGTTACAAGGTATAACACTTCAAAGGAATTATTCCACTTGAGAATGAGGGAAGGTTCAAGTGTCCATGAATATGGACTCAAGTTTCTTGCCCTTACTGAGAAACTTGCTTCCATGGACATGCCACTGAAAGATGAACTTTCAGTGGATTTGTTGCTAGCTTCGCTCCCACCATCATTCAACCCATTTGTCCTTAACTTCAACATGAATCATGCTGGTGCTACTGTAGCTGAGCTGATTAGTCAGCTTGTGACTGCTGAAAGCACGATCAAGAAGGACAATAAGGTTTTGATGGTGAATGCTCCATCTTCCTCTTCTGGGCCTTCTAAAGGTAAGGGCAAGAAAGCCCAAAAGAAGAAGAAGAAACCCCTTAGGCCCACTGGTGGCATTTCGAAGGGGAAGGCCCAAAAGAAGAAGCGTGATCAGAAAGAGGATGTTTGCTTCCATTGTGGCAAAGCGGGACATTGGAGGAGAAACTGCCCAGAGTACAAGGCTACTCTAAAGAAAGGTATCTTTCTCGTTGAAGTAAATCTTTCTATTAATTCTAGTTCTTGGGTACTTGATACCGGTTGTGGAACTCATATCTGTAATGATGTACAGATGCTAAGTGAAGTCCAACAACTCAAAGAAGGAGAATGTGTCTTGAAGATCGGCGATGGCTCAAACGTTGAAGCTCGAGCTTTAGGCACAATTAGATTAGATTTAGGTAGTTTTGAGTTAGTATTAAACAAAGTCCTTTATGTACCGAGCATTATTCGTAATATAATTTCAGTTCCAATATTAGATTGCGAAGGTTATGAAACTTATATTAAGAATGGTAAATACTTTATCAAACGGAACAACTCTTCCGTTCATATCGGTACTCTAAGTAATGGACTTTACCTAACTCAAAATATCAATATTATGAATATACAACGAGAAACAAAGCGTAAGAGAGATGACAAAGTTTCAGCTCCCTTATGGCACGCTAGATTAGGACACATTTCCAAGAACAGAATTAGCAAGATAAACACTTTAGGATCATTCTCTGAAAATGATCTCAAAGAGTTAACTTCTTGCGAATCCTGTCTCAAAGGAAAAATGTCCAAGGTTCCTTTTAAAGGAACTGTGGAACGTGCCACTAAGGTTCTGGATTTGATCCATACTGATGTTTGTGGACCGCTTAGTGTAAGCACGAGAAACAATCATCAGTATTTCATAACCTTCACTGACGACTTTAGTCGGTATGGTTATGTATACTTAATGAAGTATAAATCTGAAGCTTTTGAGAAATTCTTAGAATTTCAAAAGGTGGTTGAGAACCAAACTGGTCACAAGATCAAAGCACTTCGATCTGATCGAGGAGGCGAATATCTTAGTGAAGAATTCCTTAATCATCTCAAGGATAATGGGATTATCTCTCAGTGGACTCCTCCGGGAACTCCTCAGCTTAATGGAGTTTCTGAGAGAAGGAATCGAACCCTACTTGATATGGTTCGTTCCATGATGAGTTTCACTGACTTACCACCTTCTTTCTGGGGTTATGCCCTAGAAAGTGCAGCAAAGATTTTGAATCTTGTTCCCTCTAAGTCAGTCCCTAAAACGCCCTATGAAATGTGGCATGGTAAAATCCCTAGTTATTCTTACTTAAGAATTTGGGGTTGTCCTGCTTACGTGAAGAGGACAGTGGGAGATAAGTTAGAATCTCGTTCTAACTTATACTACTTTGTAGGTTATCCTAAGGAATCCATAGGATACTACTTCTATGATCAATCTGAGCAAAAGGTGTTTGTTTCCAGAAATGCCACTTTTCTTGAGGAACCGTTCCTTAAAGAAAAGAAAGGCAAGATCATGGAATTAGAAGAAGTACAAAGTGACCCCATACCACCCACTGAAGAAACGTCCCACTCTGATCAACTGCAACCAATCACGAATTTCGATACACATTTGAATCCTCCTCTAAGGCGTTCTGAACGTACTCCTAGACAGCCGGAGAGATGGTATGGATTCTTCCATGAAATCTCTCAAAAAGATAATGATCCTTTGACATATGAGGAGGCACTTTCAGATTCTGACTCTGAACAGTGGATAGAAGCCATGAAATCCGAAATGGATTCCATGAACTCCAACCAAGTTTGGACCTTGGTAGATTTGCCTGATGGGGTCAAACCCATAGGTTGCAAATGGATCTTTAAGAGAAAGCTTGGAGTTGATGGAAGCATTGCAGCCTACAAAGCAAGACTGGTTGCAAAAGGATTCACTCAAAGACCCGGAGTGGACTTTGACGAAACCTTTTCACCAGTTGCAATGCAAAAGTCCATTCGAATCATGCTTGCCATTGCTGCATATTATGACTATGAGATATGGCAAATGGATGTGAAAACTGCCTTTCTCAATGGTGACATTGACAAAGACATTTATATGGAGCAACCCATAGGTTTCACATTCAGTGGGAGTGAGCAAAAGGTTTGCAAACTCCAAAGATCAATCTATGGATTGAAACAGGCTTCTAGGAATTGGAACATTCGATTTGATGAATCAGTCAAAGCGTTTGGCTTTATTCAAATTTCGAATGAGTCCTGTGTGTATAGAAAGGAATTGGAGACCTCAGTGCAATTCTTAGTACTTTATGTTGATGACATCCTTCTTATTGGGAATTCGAAGGATGACATGAAAGTGACTAAGTTATGGTTATCGAACCAATTCGAGATGAAAGATCTTGGTGATGCGTCCTATATCCTTGGAATTAAAATCTATAGAGATAGATCTAGAAGGTTAATAGGACTATCACAGTCGATGTACATTGACAAAGTATTGAAGAGATTCAATATGGAGTCAGCAAAGGTTAAGAACCTTCCTATGAGTGTAGGAACATGTCTTTCAAAGAAGATGTGTCCTAAGACTAACCTTGAGAAAGAAAGAATGACTCATACACCTTATGCATCAGCAATAGGTAGCATAATGTATGCAATGTTATGTACTCGACCGGATGTGGCTTATGCACTTAGTGTGACAAGTCGTTTCCAAACTGACCCTGGAGATGGTCACTGGGCTGCCGTGAAGAATATTCTTAAGTACTTGAAAAGTACTAAAGATTTATTCTTAGTTTACGGAGGTCAGAAAGATCTTACTGTCGAAGGATACTGCGATGCAAGCTTTGCATCTGACTTAGATGATTTTAAGTCAATGTCAGGATACATTTTCTGCCTAAACGGCGGAGCAGTGAGTTGGAAGAGTTCCAAGCAAACAACCACTGCTGATTCGACCACTGAGGCCGAATACTTAGCTGCAAATGATGCAGCTAAGGAAGGTGTTTGGATTAGAAACTTCATTCAAGAGTTGAATGTTGTTCCTAGCATGAAAGACCCCATTACTGTGTTTTGTGACAACACTGGGGCGGTTGCTCAAGCAAGAGAACCAAGATCTCACCAACGGACCAAGCACATTATGAGGAAGTATCACCTAATCCGTGATATTATCAAAAGAGGAGATGTGCAAATTGAGAGGGTCACATCAGCAGAGAACGTGGCAGATCCACTTACTAAACCCCTTAGTCGAGAAGCTTTCCAAGGTCATCTTCAGAAGATGGGACTTAGAGTAGCTTTAGAATGGCTTTGACGGGCAAGTGGGAGATTGTTAGGAATAGTGCCCTAGAAAGCCGATTGTATATCCGCTTTGTGCTTTTCCTTATTGTAATCACAGACAATCTTTGAATAAAATAACGAATTGAGGCAACACTTCTTTATATGCTCTTGTTTGGTATGCGTTTACTTTAGCTGTGCATGTATGAGAACTCCCCTAATCCTGATGACTTTAGGACTCTACCATTTAGGTGAAATGGTTCATGAAACGAGCCCTATATCACATAAGTCATGATTAGTAAAATACTCCAAGCCGATGAGTCCTACAGACAGTGGGAGTGTCAACCTGACTCCTCTAAGGCTTGCTTGTGGGATCACGCCCTTAAGAAGGACCACCTTGTTTCATGGAGGTGCAAAGTGTATAGTTGATACGTGCGTGATACATGAGGGTGCTTACTTTAATAAGTAAGTTCACTGAGGTGCCCCGTGTGAGAACATTCCTAAATGGGAAAGGAAGTTTCTATTTCAGGAAATGGAAACTTCCAGATTAGGAAATATCTCACGAGTCATTGATGTGATTAATTGATCCTTAGACTTGAGGTTCCTTGTCACTTTATGAGTTAACTCTGTAGTCTTAGGCATAAGCTTTAAAGGGTGTCGCCTTAGACAACTGATTCAAGGCTTATGCTGGGGCTGCACAAGTGACTCATGAAAGTGAATGAGAATCAAGAAAGGACCTACACTTGCATTTGCAAGGTGATCTCTTATTGTGTAAGTCATTCATATGCCATATGGAGTCCTTGGCCAAGGCAGTAGATCAAGACATCAAGAAAAGTGTTTCTTGGATTGAGATCAAATGGATATGAAATGCACTTAGCTTTAAGACCGGATTATTAGGGTTCTGATTATTCCCTTGCCCTAGATCTTGGTTGAGAGATAGTAAGTAGGAGGATTGTATCTCACATGATTCAATGACTTAAAGGTTCTGTCGAATCCGAACATTCCAATTCAGCTAGGGGTTAAACACCTGTTGCTAGACTATGGTCGTTTAATCTGTGGACTGATTAATTAATTAGTGAATTAATTAATTGGGGTCACTGCTAATTGAATTGAGAACCTAGAGGGTCACACACAACAACTTGGTTACATGAGTTGAGGCTTGAAAATGATTAAACGAGTTAATCGGACCAAGAGGGTTCCACACGTGTGAATTCACACGTGTGGCTCGCGTGAGTGACACGTGTCACTGTGACACGTGTCACACACGCGTGATAATATATATATATGTTAAATAATTAATTAGTTAATTATTTAATAGACTTTGGTTTAATTTTGAATTAAAAAGAAAGTCTAATTTTGGAGAAAATAATCTAGTTAATTAATTATGAATTAATTAATTAGATAAAATAAGTTATTTATTTTATAATAAATAAAGTATGAAATTATCCAGAAATAGTTTGGATATTTTTTAAGCTCTCTTCAAAGTTGACTAGAATTAGAATTCAAAGTCAAGGTTGAAAATACTTGATCCTCAAGTAATAGGAGAGAGGGACCAAAATCCTAGCCCATAAAGGACTAGGAATTTCGGCACCCCCTTGCCTATATATAGGGGAGCTCGAGCTCCCCTTTAGAGCTAATAGACAATTCTTGGTTCATGTGTTGAACACCTTCCTTTCTCCAAGATTAAATTAAACCCTAGGTTAAGCCTAAACACTAACTAGAGAACTAGCATCCTTACTAGTTAGATTGTGATCAAGTTGGTGGACTTTCTCTAGAGACTTCAAGTTAGAAGTTTGAAGATTCGAGCTTTACCAAAGGAGAGGGGATCAAGCCGCGTGAAGAGCGTTCTTGGGTGGCTTGAAACGCTTCAAGAAAGAATAAAAGAAAAGTAAGTTTTCTATCTTTACGAATTTGGTTACACGATTGCGAGTTCAAGGTCCTTTTGTTGGGAAAAATTTTTTAAATTCCGCTGCTTTCTGATTCGTATTTTCCAACATATGCATCATACTTCATAAATTATAGCTCTTGGGGATCAAAAATGGAATTTGTTGTTTCTTTGTTGTTGTTGTCGTAGCTTCTGCTCTGTTTTGCCCTGTTCTTCATATTTGCAGAAGCTGGGAACGACCGTTCCCAGCCTCAAGGCTTGGAGGGAACGGGCGTTCCCATCCCTTTTCAAAATATGCGCGGCCGACTACGGGAACGGCCGTTCCCACTTTGGCCTTGGAACCGGAAGGGCCGTTCCCAGCGTAGGCGCGCTTTAAAAATGGAAAACGTTGCCGCGTTTTCTGGGCAACGGGAACGACCGTTCCCAGTTTTCAAAGGAAGCCTGGAACGGCCGTTCCCAATGGGCTGACAGAACAAAATTCACTGCATAAATTTCCGAAAATGACCCCTCGATTCAACGACTTCTTTGACCCCGAATTGCTATAATACGTGTTAATATGATGTGAAACCAAAAGTTATAATACCACATTGCATTTTCATGGTCGTCTCGACACGTTTTCGCCGTTCGTCATATTTTGGCCATTTTAGTTCATGTCTCATGGTTGTACATCGTATTTGCACAGGTCACGAGGGCGTGGACGGGGAGCAAGCTCCGTAGAACGCTTATTTATTATATTTTGCAAGAAAGGTGAGGTTTTGTTTTGGTAAAACGAACCCTACAACCCTTACATGCTCGTTTTCGACCAAAACCTAGTATACTTATAAATGTTTTCAAAGTAATAAATATTTCAAGCAAGAATGCATCGATTGTCATGATTTTCAAGCATGTTTGGCGAGTACATGATTGCACGTGGGCCCGAGGGTAATTCTTGAGCCAACCGGGAAAGCAAGGGCTGACGGGTAACTCCTGAATTATCCTCACATTGTTGGGATCACCCCCGAAGCCACTAGGAGATTAGTGGTGGAAGGAGTTCCGTGTCTAGAGGGTCATGTCCTCTACACACACCATGTCGTGGATAGTCGAGCCTTGCAAACTCGCTATCACCCGGAGGAAGAAGGAGACTGGGGATTAATCCGGAATGTCGGGTTATCCTCGGGTTATTGCATGTTTTCAAGAATGAAATTGTCTATGTGAGCACTAAAGTAGATTGCATGATCACTTATTTATCAAGCAAGCAAGCATGATCACGTATTGTTCACGATTGATGGAGTTTGGTTGGAGATTGCCCTTACTCGCCGGGGCCACATGTTCATGATATTGACAAGCATGATTAAATGAACGTGTTAAAATGGATAGTTGTAATCTCGGGCAAAGGATGAGATTTCTTGAACTATATAATTATTGTTTTCTGAAAGTCTTTACCCGAGGCTACAACTTGCATGTGACGTGTGTTATATATATTTATTGCCCCTCACTCAGTCTTCGGTAGACTGATACTCCACTTTTCAGGTACCTTTTGAGCGTGGGTGTGCTAGGCGGGAGTTGGTCGAGTCTTGCATTTCCACGGGTCTAGTTCATACCTCCATGTATATTACTTTTGGAACATCTCATGTTATGGATTGATATTCGTATTTTGGATACCTCGTTATGTACATTGTTAATAGATCCTAGTGTATTGATAGTAAATGGTACCTATATGTATCTATGTAATAAATATGGTACCTATATATATGAATGACTTTACTGCTTCCGCATTTCTATCCATGTTTGATTGTTGAATTGTTGGGGAGAGTGTCCCGCCTAGAGCGTCGTTTTGTTGTCACCCGTTCGCTGTGGTCTTGGTTTATGTATGAACTATCCATTTCATGCGTGGATTGAGGCTACAGTGCGGGGGATGTGGCGCCTCGGGGTCTAGGGTGCTACATCTACAGGTGGTATCAGAGCCCGGTTGCAAAACCGAGGTTCTCGAGTCGTGTCCAGTCAGTCTAGGTCGCACGTCATAGGATTATGTGGTATTTGGGAGTCTGCATTGGGTTGATTTATTTGATTTACTCCCTTATTTGCATTAATTGAGCTACTTGATCCTCCGTGAACGTGTGCTATTTGATATTATGGAAATTCTATGCACACATTTGCATTTATTGATCAAGCCACGCATGTTTAGTGATTTAATTTCAGGATGGAGCATGATAGACGTTCCAGTGACCGATCCTCGAGGCACAGGCATCATCATCGCCGACATCATCGCCGCGAGAGATCACCACCTCCTCCACCTGCTCAGGCACAGCCCCAGGATTTCATGAATGCAGTAGTGGGGCTAATAGATCAGAGGTTACAGGAACGGGTACCTCCACCACCACCAGCGCAGGTAGCACCTCCTGAGAACCCCATTTCTGCTATTTTGCGAGAGTTTCAGAATCAGCGTCCCCCGAAGTTCTATAAGGGAGACGATATACAGGCAGAGATGTGGTTAAAGGAGATTGAGAGGATTTGGCAGCTTATTCCTTGCGACAGTCAGGAGAAGGCTCGTTGCACCCTCACTCTTATTCAGGGCGAGGCCTACTCCTGGTGGGAGAGCACTCAGATTGTTCTGGAGGCAGCAGGGACAGAGATTACCTGGGAGGTATTTGTACGGGAGTTCAGAAACAAGTATATTCCTCCAGCTTCCCGTACTCGCAGATTGAGGGAGTTTACAGAACTAAAACAGGGAGGCAGGTCCGTGGGTCAGTACATCGCCGAGTTCGAGAGGCTTTCTCGCTATGCACCCAACATAGCGAATGATGACTTTCACAAAGCGATGCAGTTCGTTCAGGGGTTGAGACCAGACATTCAGGATGCACTGAAAGCGACGAATACTAGCACCTGGGCGAAAGCTACTTCAAAAGCCCTAAAGGTTGAAGATTCTGATAGTGCTAGGAGGGCTATTCAGCGAGCAGGACAGGCTTCAGGCTCCAGAGCAGGTCAGGGATCGAGCTCAGGAAAGAGGCCGATGGTTTATTCGGCACCTCCAGCACAGAGGGACTCTGGGAAGAAACCTAAGTATACCGGGCCATTCCAGAAGGGTCCGAGAGCTCCAGCACCACCCCAGCCACCTCAGAGACCGAGATGTACATGGTGTGGACATCCTACGCACACCTATGATAACTGCAGGCGTCGGTTAGGCCTATGTTTGATCTGTGGGAGTAACGAGCACCTGGTTGATGGTTGTCCGGATCGTCAGGATCCACCACCTGCAGGACCGAGGCCACTTGTGAGGGCCCGAGCTTATGCACTGGCTGGAGAGGAGCAGGAGGCTGATATTGACCCCGCTGCAGTAGTTGAAGGTATTATTTGCATTCATGGCACGAACATCCATACATTATTTGATCCCGGAGCTACACACTCCTTTCTTGCGCACTCTATTGCTATTACCTTGTCTTTGCCTGCTATGTGTACTTCTGTGCGCTATATAGTTAGTACTCCTTTCGGTAGTAGGCGAGAGACGGATCAGGTCTACAGGGATGTTCCAGTTGTGATTGAAGGCCGGGAGTTTCTGACTGATTTTATTGTGATGCCGATGGAGAGATACGGGGCTATTCTGGGAATGGAATGGTTATACAGGCATAGTGCTACGGTGGATTGCCGGGCTAAGAAGGTTCAGTTGGGTTCAGAGGTTGTTACGGGTTGTACTTCAAAGACCGTACCACTACTTTCATTTTCAGAGGCTCAGAGACTAGTCAGAGACGGGGCCACAGGGTTCATTGCCTATATTTTGAACAAGCCAAAAGATCAAGTGAAGTTAGAGGACACCGAGGTAGTAAAGGAATTTCCCGAGGTATTCCCAGAGAAGTTGGATTCTTTGCCTCCTGAGCGGGAGATTGAGTTCGTGATTGATCTTTTTCCGAATGCTGAGCCGTATTCAAAGACTCCCTATCGGATGGCTCCAGCTGAGTTGAAGGAATTAAAAGTTCAGCTTGAGGCTTTATTGGAAGTTGGGTACATTCGGCCAAGTTCTTCGCCGTGGGGAGCACCGGTGTTGTTTGTAAAGAAAAAGGACGGGACTTTAAGAATGTGCATCGATTACAGGGAGTTGAACAGGATGACTATCAAGAACAAGTATCCCCTCCCACATATCGAGGAGTTATTCGATATACTTCAGGGTTCTAAGGTGTATTCGAAATTGGATTTAAGACAGGGATACTATCAGCTGCGAATCCGAGCAGAGGATATTCCAAAGACGGGATTCAATACTCGGTACGGGCACTACGAGTTCGTGGTTATGCCGTTTGGATTGACTAATGCCCCTGCAGCTTTTATGGATATGATGCACCGGATATTCAGGCCTTTCCTCGACAAGTTCGTGGTGATTTTCATTGATGATATTCTGGTTTTCTCGAAATCACCCGAGGAGCACGCGAGACACCTCAGACTCGTTCTTCAGACTTTGAAAGAACATCAGTTGTTTGCTAAGTTTAGCAAGTGTGAATTTTGGATCGATCGGGTTTCTTTCTTGGGGCATGTGATTTCAGGAAAAGGGTTGGAAGTCGATCCCTCGAAAATTGAGGCCGTGCTTAAGTGGGAGAAACCAAAGAATGCCTCGGAGATTAGAAGCTTTTTGGGATTGGCCGGTTATTACAGGAGATTCGTTCAGGACTTCTCCAAGATTGCGGCACCGTTAACCCGGTTGACAAAGAAAGATGTTAAGTTTGTCTGGGACGAGAAGTGTGATCAAAGCTTTAATTTTCTGAAGGAAAAGTTAGTCTCAGCTCCGGTGTTAGCGCTTCCCGAGGGTTCAGAGGAATATGCAGTGTATACAGATGCTTCTAAAGAAGGCTTAGGTTGTGTTTTGACTCAGAAAGGAAAAGTGATCGCTTATGCTTCCCGAAAGTTAAAGGAATACGAAAGGAATTATCCAACACACGACCTAGAGCTAGCAGCCGTGATCTTTGCGCTCGGGAAATGGAGACATTATCTCTACGGGACTTCCTTTGAGATCTTTACCGACCACAAGAGCCTCCAGTATTTATTCACGCAGAAGGATCTAAATATGAGGCAACGGCGTTGGATGGAAAAGTTGGAAGATTATGATTGTACAATTAAGTACCATCCCGGGAAAGCCAATGTGGTCGCCGATGCACTTAGCAGGAAGGCGAGTGTATCGAGTCTGGAATTAAAGGAACATGAGGAAGTTGCCCCAATTGTGTTAAGGGCTCGGGTTTCTAATATCACAGTTCAGCCGGAATTAAAGCAACAATTGTTTGAGGCTCAGAATAGGGATCCGGAAGTGCAGAAACTTGTAAGTAAAGCTAAGGATGATCCGGAGAGTCCGTTTGGGTTTGATGAGACCGGGTTGCTTCGGTTTAAGAATAGAGTAGTAGTACCTGAGGAATTGAGACGGGTCCTACTCGAAGAAGCTCACAAGTCAGCCTACTCGATCCACCCAGGAGGGAATAAGATGTATAAGGATTTGAAACAGTATTATTGGTGGAACGGGATGAAAAGAGACGTGGCAAAGTATGTGAAACATTGCCTGACTTGTCAGAAAGTGAAAGCTGAGCACCAAAAACCCGCGGGACTTCTACAACCGTTACCTATTCCCGAGTGGAAGTGGGAACAAGTAACGATGGACTTTGTTTCCGGATTACCAAAGGTTAAAGGCGGGTTTGATGGTATTTGGGTAATCGTGGATAGATTTACAAAGTCTGCTCACTTTCTACCGGTCCGGATGTCCTATAAGATTCCGAAGTTGGCCGAAATCTATAACAGAGAGATTATTCGACTTCATGGTATTCCGGTGAGCATAGTTTCAGATCGAGACCCGAGATTCACTTCTAAGTTGTGGCAGGAATTACAGGCCGTTTTGGGAACGAAACTTAAGTTCAGTACAGCATTCCACCCTCAAACAGACGGCCAGACTGAGAGGCTAATCAGGTATTTGGAAGATCTTCTTCGGGCTTGCGCGATGGATTTTCAGAACTCGTGGTCAGAACAGCTTCCCTTGATCGAGTTTGCTTATAATAACAGCTTTCAGGCTTCGATCGGGATGGCTCCTTACGAGTTACTCTATGGAAGAAAATGCCGATCTCCGTTGTTCTTCGACTTGGAGGAATGGAAATGGTCGAAACAGGAAGGGGTAAAGAGAGGTGAAAGGTTCGAAAGGCCTTCCAAAGTCGTTCAGGCTATGATTGAAAAGGTTCAAATGATTCAACAACGGATGAGAGCCGCGCAGGATAGACAGAAGAGTTATGCTGATAAGCGCCGAAGGGATCTAGAATTCGAAGTGGGTGACCGGGTATTCTTGAAGGTGTCACCAAGGAAAGGTTTCACCCGGATCGGGAAAGGAGGAAAGCTTAATCCTCGCTACTTAGGTCCGTTCGAGATTCTGGAAAGAATAGGCGAGGTAGCCTATCGACTGGACCTACCACCGAGTCTTACGGGGATTCACAACGTGTTCCACGTTTCACAATTAAGGAAATATTACCCCGATGAGACTACGATTCTCCCCGTGGAAGAAGTTGAACTGGAACCGAATTTGACATTTATTCAGAGGCCGGTTAAGATTATGGATCGGAAATTTCAGGAATTAAGAAACCGGAGGATTCCCATGGTTAAGGTGTTGTGGAGAAGTGACAAGACCGAGGAAGCCACGTGGGAAACAGAAGATAAAATGAGACGGTTCCACCCGGAGTTGTTCGAGCAAGACTAGGGAATCTGGGGACCAGATTCTTCTAAGGGGGGGAGAGTTGTAACGCCCCGGTTTCCGGATGAACAGGTAAGCACGCCACGTGTGCGTTTTGAGCGTAGGTTTTATTTTATTTCTTTTAATTTCATAATATTCTTACGTGGCATTCATATTTTTATAAAATTCATGAAATATTATTATATTGATTCTTTAAATTCATATCATTCAAAATATTATTTCATGACACGTAAAATATTTCTCGCATGCAAATTTATACCGAGAGTGACAAAATTACCGAATTATCCCTAGTTAACTATTTTCTAAAATCTTAGGGACTTAATTGCATGATTGCTAAGGACCAAATTGAGCATATTTTAAGTCATGGCATACCTAATTGTATAATTTAGAGATTTCAAGGATTAATTGGCAAATTAGTATATTTCACAATTTTCAAAAAGGGATGAATCATGTAATATCTTCCATGGGTTTCATTGAGCTCATTTCATCCAAACTTTGCCAAACACATTTGCTCTCATTCTCGGTATCAAGAAGAAGAGAAAAGGAAGAAGTTTTTTCCAATCAATCATCAAGATTTCAAGAAATCATCCAAGTTTTGGCAACTTGATCATCACCTTCATTCATCTTTTTCATTTCCTAGCTTACAAAGGTTGGTTTGGATAAATTCATGATTCTTGATCCTATTTGACATGCTTAGGGTTTGAGTAGTATTTGCTAGATGGATTGATTGGACATGGAAGCATGATCAAGTGATTATTTCATGAATTATTGCATGATTTCTAGCTTGGAATTTTGAAAGTTTGGCAAGAATGATCAAGTTTGATCATCACTTGAAATCATGAATTCTTGATGATATTTTTATGGTTTAAGTGTCTAAGTGTTATATTATCACTTCCTAAATGTGTATGCATCATACTTCATAAATTATAGCTCTTGGGGATCAAAAATGGAATTTGTTGTTTCTTTGTTGTTGTTGCCGTAGCTTCTGCTCTGTTTTGCCCTGTTCTTCATATTTGCAGAAGCTGGGAACGACCGTTCCCAGCCTCAAGGCTTGGAGGGAACGGGCGTTCCCATCCCTTTTCAAAATATGCGCGGCCGACTACGGGAACGGCCGTTCCCACTTTGGCCTTGGAACCGGAAGGGCCGTTCCCAGCGTAGGCGCGCTTTAAAAATGGAAAACGTTACCGCGTTTTCTGGGCAACGGGAACGACCGTTCCCAGTTTTCAAAGGAAGCCTGGAACGGCCGTTCCCAATGGGCTGACAGAACAAAATTCACTGCATAAATTTTCGAAAATGACCCCTCGATTCAACGACTTCTTTGACCCCGAATTGCTATAATACGTGTTAATATGATGTGAAACCAAAAGTTATAATACCACATTGCATTTTCATGGTCGTCTCGACACGTTTTCGCCGTTCGTCATATTTTGGCCATTTTAGTTCATGTCTCATGGTTGTACATCGTATTTGCACAGGTCACGAGGGCGTGGACGGGGAGCAAGCTCCGTAGAACGCTTATTTATTATATTTTGCAAGAAAGGTGAGGTTTTGTTTTGGTAAAACGAACCCTACAACCCTTACATGCTCGTTTTCGACCAAAACCTAGTATACTTATAAATGTTTTCAAAGTAATAAATATTTCAAGCAAGAATGTATCGATTGTCATGATTTTCAAGCATGTTTGGCGAGTACATGATTGCACGTGGGCCCGAGGGTAATTCTTGAGCCAACCGGGAAAGCAAGGGCTGACGGGTAACTCCTGAATTATCCTCACATTGTTGGGATCACCCCCGAAGCCACTAGGAGATTAGTGGTGGAAGGAGTTCCGTGTCTAGAGGGTCATGTCCTCTACACACACCATGTCGTGGATAGTCGAGCCTTGCAAACTCGCTATCACCCGGAGGAAGAAGGAGACTGGGGATTAATCCGGAATGTCGGGTTATCCTCGGGTTATTGCATGTTTTCAAGAATGAAATTGTCTATGTGAGCACTAAAGTAGATTGCATGATCACTTATTTATCAAGCAAGCAAGCATGATCACGTATTGTTCACGATTGATGGAGTTTGGTTGGAGATTGCCCTTACTCGCCGGGGCCACATGTTCATGATATTGACAAGCATGATTAAATGAACGTGTTAAAATGGATAGTTGTAATCTCGGGCAAAGGATGAGATTTCTTGAACTATATAATTATTGTTTTCTGAAAGTCTTTACCCGAGGCTACAACTTGCATGTGACGTGTGTTATATATATTTATTGCCCCTCACTCAGTCTTCGGTAGACTGATACTCCACTTTTCAGGTACCTTTTGAGCGTGGGTGTGCTAGGCGGGAGTTGGTCGAGTCTTGCATTTCCACGGGTCTAGTTCATACCTCCATGTATATTACTTTTGGAACATCTCATGTTATGGATTGATATTCGTATTTTGGATACCTCGTTATGTACATTGTTAATAGATCCTAGTGTATTGATAGTAAATGGTACCTATATGTATCTATGTAATAAATATGGTACCTATATATATGAATGACTTTACTGCTTCCGCATTTCTATCCATGTTTGATTGTTGAATTGTTGGGGAGAGTGTCCCGCCTAGAGCGTCGTTTTGTTGTCACCCGTTCGCTGTGGTCTTGGTTTATGTATGAACTATCCATTTCATGCGTGGATTGAGGCTACAGTGCGGGGGATGTGGCGCCTCGGGGTCTAGGGTGCTACACCAAGTAATCGCCGTACCCATAGCCTCAAGTCGGGACTGAACACTCTCCCACCACTCATAAGCTGCGTGCTGAAGTAAATGAATGGTACACTGGGCCTTCTCCTCCTCCGTACATGGGTAAATCTGAAAGATACGACTAATCTGTGTCAACCAATACTTTGCTGAGATGTCATCTGTAGTCCCCACAAATTGAGATGGGTTGTTCCTCCGAAATCTATCATATGCGGGCTCCATAACAGCCCTCTCCGGTTGAGGGACTGGTTGAGTTTACTGTCTCCGAGCCTCTCTATAAAAATGGAACATCTCTGCATAGGCATCCTGTGAAGTAGGTATCGGTGGTGGTGGTAGAGGTAACCCTTGATCCGGTTAATATTGTGGTGAACGGTCACGGCGTGGACGACCTTGAGGCATCCTACAATCACAAACCATAGATATTCATGCATGTGAGTTAGTTTTGTGCATATGTAAATGGAGAGAATAACTAAGTTAGCATTTAAAAGCAAGCAAAAATGAACAATTAATGCAATTAAGCACATTGTCCTAAGCCGTACGACCTATACCAACACGACACGACACTAGAGCTCCGATTTTGCAACCTGGAGCTCTGATAGCACTTAAGGATGTAGCGCCCTGAGCTAAGTGACGCCACATCCCCCACACCGAGGCTCAACCCGCATACGAAATAGGGAAATCCGTACACATGCCAAACTCACGGCGAACGGGAGACTCACTCACTCTCTGGCTAGGCGGAACCTATGACAACCAAAACTCAAAGTGCGCGAAACAGATACACATGCGGAAGCGATTAAAGGATCAACATAAACTAGTCAAATAGCATAAAGGCCGCACTGGCCACAAGTATCCAAAATATCATCATCACCGTTATCAAGTAATCCTAAGTCCCACCAAGGACTAGCGCTATCAGATACTCTCGACACATATATACAAGTACCATCATGGCCAAAACGATATTGCCAAGTATATAAAAGTATGCCAATGTATGCATATACAAGTCGAATAGATGAAATGAGATAGACTCTAAACTGAAAGACTACGACTTCACGTTTACTCCGCCTAGCTCAACCCTTGTACCTGCAGTCAACGCCCAATGGAGGAATCAGTCCAAGACTGGTGAGGTGAAAGATAATAATATAAGGGGTATAAGCTCACTCAATAACAATAACCATAACTCACGCACACTAAAACCATTTCAATTGCTCGGCGACATACGAGCCATTCCTCAACCTTTACTCCCACTCAAATACAATTTTAAATCATAACAATAATAAAATAATCCAACCTTCACGCCCACTCATGATGGAAGAGAGGTATAAGTTTCTCTAACCATCCACTACCTCACTACATTAAGGCGTGGGTGCATGACTCCCAATGCCCTCTTCGGGATGATAAACCCGCCACGACATAGAACCCTATAGTCTCACTACCTCCAGTGGTGTTCTAGGATCCCGTGTCACTATGGGGATCACGTAATTGGATTCCCGTCGGCCCTTGCTTCCCCGGTTCACCTCATACACAATTCCCCGGGCCCACAATAACACTTACCCCATGAGCGTCCTCATAGGGACAAAACAATTCCATTTATCTCGCTAAAACATTTCATTTGTTGCACTTTAGTAAGGCACTTTGCTCTTGACTCACGCATGAAAACATTTGGGTAATATCCCGAAAAATACTTTTATCCCTTTATGAAAATAGTTTTATTGGATATAGCAACCAATAACCCTTGCACATATCTATATGTATAATATATATATATATATATATATATATATATATATATATATATATATATATATAATATGATCGCATGCAAGATGATAAAACAACATCACTCGGTGTTAAGGTCATATCCGCTTTCGACGCCCGTCGCGGTGGGGATTGACTGTATTGAAGGATTTGGATAAAGAAACCTCACCTTGGACTTGTAGAAAGGACAAAAGCCAAAAAGAGAGAAGTTATATACGTCTACTCCTCCACTGGTGGATCACCTGAGTCAAAGACACAATCTAGAATGAAACACGACTTAATAAACCACACAAGAGACGCACGGCTTATGTTTGATAATGATTAAATGTAATAAAGAAGAAATATGAATACAACATGTTTGCATGATTCCCATTTACATGTAAAGTAAGCAAATAAGAGTTATTAGATCATGATTAGCCGGCTTCAATTCATAACAGATACAAAGTAAACAAAAATCAAAGTTGATCATTTATAAAGTTGTTTTTGCAGAAACTTTCAGCATGTACACATCGTAGAAGAATCGTCATAACTTATTGCTCAGGAAGTATTTTAACGAACCGCAAAATTCATAGTAAACTAGACATACATACCTATCAAATGGTATAGGTCTTACTCCCTGTATGTTTCTGTAAAATTACAGATTTAAATACAAAGTTGACATGAAACTCAAATTTTCCTGCAGCAACACGTTTTAAAGAAAATTATGTTTACCATATCAAACGAGGTCGAAAAATTCTGAATTTTTGTAGGCACATTCCAGACACATATAAGAGCACCCCTGTAAAACAGTTTTGAAAAATTCGAAGGTTTACTACTTCTGCTCAAGCTGCTAATCCAGATCGAGAAACAGGGGACAGCAGGGCGTTCCGTATTTTTTTCGGGGTATCAAATGAACTCGGATTAACATAAAATTGTACAGACATAAACCTTAATATACTAGGATTATCCAGCTACAACAGTTTTTCAAAATTCAAAGGTTTAGTCCTTCTGATCAGTCTAAATTTTCAGATTCAAAAACAGGGCAAAAAGGTGACAGCAGTGTTTTTCGGGATTTTTTCGAGGTATCAAACGGACTCGGATGAACACGAATTTTTACGGAGAGAAACTTGAATATGTAAGGAACATCCAGTTAAAACAGTTTCGAAAAACAAGGTCGTATGTGTTCGGAATTTACGTCCGAAGTCACTGTACAAATCATGACAGCTGTTGTTCAACTCTAGTCTGCAAGGTTCTAAGATCCTCATGTTTTGCTAATTTCCAGCGTGATTTATATCATTCTTAGCTCATAAAATTCATCTATCATGATCAACCCTAACATATATTTGCATAAAACTTCATTACTTTATCAAGTTCAATCTATCAGCACATATATACACCATATCACACCAAATCAATTACCACCTTTGCATAAGCTCACGTTCCCTTTTCCAATTCAAATCAGGTCATATAAGATTATCTAGACATAACATCACATAAGATTTTAATTATGGAACGGAATGAAAGTGGATTTCTACCTATTAGTTGCTCGTGGTGTGCGTGATGGAGGGACCAAAGGTGGATGATGAAGTAGATAGTCTATGGTGTTGTGTGTGTTCCGTGGGAGATAGCCAAGTGAAAAATGAGAAAATGAAATATTTTGCTTCTAGTTTTGCTGATCAAATACATGGCTTGTTGGAGAATTTAACAAAAATAAACAAAGAGACACGTGTAGGGTATAGGAAAGATGTCAGCCAATTTTCCATGTTAAATTGCACTTGAACCCTTTTCAATTATTATTTCCTTTCTCAATATTTTAATAAAAACATGTATTGTTGGGTATAAGAATAAGTATGGTAATTACTAGTGTTTTTAATTAAACCGTGCGTAGGTCCTAATGCAAACAATCTCACAGTGGTTACCAATTTTTATGTATTAGTGAATGTAAATGTTGGTATTAAAAATACCATTTTATTATTATTATTATTTTTTTTTTAAAGAATAGTTCGATTATCAACCTGATCCACTTTAGCACATAATTTACCAAATTTAAGTTTTGTTAAATAATTAGGGATATGGATTGTAAGTGGCGAAAACAAGAAATTAAGCTCTCACGTATCATATACCTAATTTACGAAAAAGCGGGGCGTCACAGAAACCCAACATGAAAAGTATACGACAGATTTAGAGATCTAATTAATTTCCTTTAATGCACAACACTTCTAAAAATATTATTTTATTATGTTAAATATTTTTCATGTGAAATTTTTTTAAAAAATTCTTAGTGTCGTATTCATATAGTCTCGTCTATATTCGTGAATTATAAATTAAAATTAATTTGAAATAAAAAAAAATCAAAGCAAAAAGACTAAAACCTACCGTTAGCATCACTCCATAAACAACACTCTCTCAACGTGTTATTGGACTCTTGGACTCTAAAATTATTTTCTTTTTATATTTTTTTAATCACTCTCTCAACGTGTTATTGGATATTTCATATTTCTCTCTTAAGTTCTTCTTTTTTCTCTCACCTTATTTCATTTTTTTGTTATGTATCTTTATTCTTTTTTCATATTTTCCTGATTTCTATTTTGTACTAGTATTGAACTTGTAACAGCCCTAATTTGGGGCCAAGAAGAAATAGGTAAGTAGAGTGAGAAGAAAACATTTATAACCTCGATCCCTATTAATTCTCTTCATGCATTGCATTTTATGTGACTTATGTGCTCTTATGTGCTATAATTTAATTAAATGTTCGTAAATTTAATTCTTTCCTCTATTTAGCTTGTACCTCGAAACTCTTTTCATAGAATCCTAGAAATCTAGTATTCATTCCTTTCTAGCACCTAAAATCCCTTCATATGCTTTAAAACTCATTCCTACAATTTTAGGTTGGAAATTACAAAAATACCCCTAAAAGCCCTAGAATTTTCCTACATTCTCCAAAATACTTTTCCTATCCGATATTATAGTCAAAACGATCCTTGAATTATTTTATGAATTTTCATACATTTACCAAAACTCGGTTCCACCCATAGCATATTTTATAAATATTTTCCCTTTTTAAAAATTATCATTTTATTTTAAACAACTAGCTTTCATTCAATATTCGAAAGTTTACTCAAAACGTTTCTTGAAATTTTCTCTAAAATATGATAATTTTTACAACCTTTAACCTTCGTCATAGCTTCGTTTATATAATTTTCTTATGACTTTCATCATCTTTAATATTCATAATTTATAAACGAAAACTCTAAATATTCCATATTTATAATCAAAACGAAGCTTATTTTTCACTCATTCTTTCATTAATTTACAACTTCAAGATTTCACCTCTCGACTCTTGAATAAATTTTATACCATTTTATATTTATTTTTATTCAACATAAACCTTCTAGAAAGTTTAAATAAATGGACATATTTTGTAGCACCCCGCACGTGAGGCACCACATCCCCCGCACTATGGCTCAACACGAGTAACGAAACAGTAAATCCGCACCCGTATCAAACCATAGCGAACGGGAGACAAACATAAAAACCTTCCTAAGCCAGGCGGAGCTAGACCCTGCAACGAATACCAATCCACAAAGTAAAAGCATAGCAAAGCCAGAGTTCAATCATACCAACCATAAACGGAATTTGGCTCTTCAGGCCTCTTTTAAACTCATAATTACAGTCCAATAAAACAATTCAATTATGATTACATAAGTATTCAAGTTCATGATACCATAGAATCGATACAGACATAAATTCAATACATGAGTGAGTGCAAAGACTCTCCTAACCTAACTCGACCAACTTAAAACTCCAACACCTCCGCCTAGCCCGAAACTCCAAAGATCAACCCTGCACACTAAAAAGATTTGGGGAGGGAGAGGGGTCAGTCTCTAGAAGACTGAGTGAGCAGGAGCGATACATATATATAAAACATGCACATGCAAGTCATAAATCCCGAGCAAGGTTTTATTTGAATTTAGTTCCCGAAAAGGGCAAGAAGATAGATAGACAATGCTCGACTTTTATGACTAATTCATATTAAATTCATTCCATTCATAAATCATACATAAATATAAGGCTCGGCGAGTGAGCGTGCACAACCTCCATCCAAACTCCGACCGTGTACATAAATATCAGTAATATATTGATTAGGCGATCAGGCAATATATCATAACACACACAGACCATAAATCATAACATAAATATATGCGTTTGGGCAATCCGTGTCCCGGCATTCCCGCACGGTGCATAAATCTATCAAAACATATACATAAGAAGAGGCATAAATCCTAACCAACCTTCTTCCTCCGGGTGGTGGATGGGCTTGCAAGACCCGACCACCTCAATCATGGGCCAATGGGGTTTCATGACTCCCCCAAGGGCACTCAGCTCCCATTCCCCGCTAAATCTCCTAGCGAGGGCCGGTATCACCGTAGTTTGGTTGAGACTAGTATATGAGATCCCCGTCAGCCCTTGCTTCCTCGGTTAGCCACATATACTAAGTCCCGGGGCCCGTTCAATAATAAGTTATAAATGTGTCTCGCCAAACATATCAATTCATAAGTACATAACATAATTCATAAATACATATCATAATTCATAAATACATAACATAATTCGTAAATACCTTACCGTGTAATTCGGCATATGCTATATACGTACCTCTCCGTGTCATCCTAATCCATAGCTAGCATGAAGACACACGGTTTGGAGCATAGCCTTATTACAAAACCATTTTTAAGCTTATATACGCTCATATGTATAATTCAGCAAAATTTACTCGATAACTTCATTTGAAAACCATATATATATATATAATCATAAGGTTTTGGCCAAAGCTTTTCACATAAGGGTTGTAGGGTTTGTTACATAGCTAAAACGAAAACCACCCTCACCTTAACCGTGAAGAAACAAGGATCGAGCACCAAGTGCCTGAACGATCAAAAGCTCTCCACCCTGGAGACAAACTGTACAAAAGACCACAAGACGTGTTCGTGAGACTCAAGACTCTAAATGAACCATATATGACGCACGGCATTGCATAAGCATGATATGAAGGCATAAAGATCATATTAAGTCATGAAAATCATATAACCAATTCATTCACTTGTTCGATCATAAATCATTCAAATTCTTCAATTCATATGTCCTATCAATTTATTTCAAGAACTCAAATAGGAGCATAGAACATGTTCAAGCTCTTCCATAATGCTACCACATACTTCATATTACATAACATAGCATATATCCAAGGTTTGAAAACAAGAAGAAGTCATATGATATAGAAAATAAGTGATGCGATTCATAAGCGACATATAAACACACATAAACGGCATTAAGTAAAAGCATGCCTATAACACATCCAAAAGCCATGAAATTACACCATAATACTCCTAACATATAGTAAAACAAGTTCATAGTTCAACACAAAAGGAGATAAAGCCATTCAAGAGGTGAAACGAATCAAAAACCGAAAAGGAAGCAACACGGACTGCACAGGGGAAGGGACACGGGGGTGTCACCTTCCTTAGCCAAACTGAGCCACGGGCGTGGCTCAGTACAGAGCTTCCCAGAAGGTGTGACACGCCCGTGTCTCACTCTTATGAGTAAATGAGACACGGGGGTGTCACGGTACAGAATTAAAACCGTTCACAACGTTAAACCGGCAAAACTGATCCCTTACAAACTCAATCCAAAAACATACCAAATGAACTCCAAATGCTCTGAAACTTAATATACAACATATTTAGCATGTTATGAACATTTTTCATTTAGAGTTCAAAGGCTAAATCACACGTTAAGATCATCGAATTCATGCAACAAAACTGGGTCGCCAAAATCGCACATATGAACCCTAATGATTCTATCATGCCTTGATCAAGTACTTAGGGCTTGAATTTGGATCTGAAACTTTGGGGAATGCATGCTAACATACTAAACAACTAATATACTTCATATATATGCAAAATGGTACAATTTAAAGCACATTCGAATGACCAACAACCACACATAGGCAACAGCAACAAATCTGTCATGGAGCATGCATAAAAACAGGCCATGTATTTCGGTTTTGAGGCTTCAAATGGATCCAAATACTTGAAAAATGAATGCTAACATATATAACAATGAGTGTACATCAACTCCAAGCAATTTCACACGAAATGGAGACCATTTGATCAAGCATCAACACAATATTTCACACAGCAGTTCGAAAACAGCGGAATCAATTAGATCATCAAGTTTGGAGTTCCATATCTCAAAATTTTATAAAAGGAGCAAGAGATGAAATCCTCATAACATCATATACTATCAGTTAGGAAAGAAATAAGCCAAGAAACAAGCTCATATACTCATCTACAAGCAAGGAAATCAGCCACACAAGCAAATAGGTCACTAGAACAAAAATCCCTAAAAGTTCTTACCAAACTCATAATTCAAACCCTAATCAATTCTGATCCAAATCATGTTGTAATGAGATGAAATCAAGTATAATAGAGTAGAGAAGACATAAATATTCATACCTTAAAGATTTGGTGAAGAAAAATGGTGATTTGAGCTCAAAATCACAAAGGATGGCCAAGGGTTTCTTCCTTCTCCTCTTCTTCCCTCTCTCGTTTCAGTTGCAGCTGGAAATGGGGATATTTGGTTCGGTTTTCAGAGCTAAAGAGGAGAGAAAGGGCTTAACTTAAGGTAGATAAGTCATGGTTAAGGTATGGTTAGGTTAGGTTAAGTAAAAAGGGTCCCACCATGAAGACTAGTCAACATAAAGAGCTCTTCTTGCACGAGTTGTCCGTTACGGTTGGATTTCGGAGGTCTTAATGATTTCAAAAAGGTATGAGGCTTGTTCCATTGTCTCCGAATCGTCGATACGAAGGCAACAGAGTTGACGGAATTCGAATCCGAATTCCCGAGCTCAAGATATCACGCACGGAACCAAGGGTGCGCTAATTGCTCGTTAGCCCCCGATTTGGTTCCACAATCAAAATTAAATTCATAAACACGTCAAATGAATCCGAAAACATAAACCGAGCATACAGGCATGTTCATAACACACATATTTACGACATACTAAATTTCCATACCAATCCGATATCATTACATATATGAACGAAGTACAAATAGAACACTCGTGCGCATGAACGAATTCATATAGTTATAAATGATTTACTAAAACTTAAATTCCATATTAATTAAATTAAAACCAACTAATAACATGTTGAAATTAATTAACGAAATTACCGAAATATTTAAGGTAACATGAAACCCTAATTGAGAATTTAAACACTAAGTATCAAGGTAAAATAAAATGAATTAAATTAAATATTAATAGTTTATAGTTTAAAACAAATATAAACATTTATAAACAATTAATCATATAATTAAATAATTAATTTGCGCAATTTATAAACAAATACGCCACATTATTTAAAACTGAAAAACTGGGGCGTTACATATTTTCCCCACATTTCCTATCTAATTACCAAGCATATGTCTAAAATATAATTCATCCACATTACCTAAGTAGCAACCAAGCATTTGTCTAGGATATGAAGCTTCCACATCTCCCTTAAACTCTTAGAAATTGCATAGAAACCCCTCATTCCTACCTATAAATACCCCTCACATGAATCATTTCTAACTCACAAATCAACACACAAAGCTCACTCATCTCTCCCTGTCTCAACCTCACGAAATTCCCCCCAAAATTCCCTTAAGGTTAGTTTTATTTTATGCTTTAAATTATGCTTTAATTTATGCTTTATTTTATATTTAAATTATGCAATTTAATTTATATTTTATATGTTTTAAATTATGTTAGAAATTTATGTTAGAGGATTATGCTTTAGGGATTTATTTTCATGAATTAAAGTTAGGAATTTAATTTATAAAATGCATGCCTATTATATGAATTTATTTAAATATGTGTTCATATGCTCATGAATATGTTCTTGAATGATTAGAACAAATGCATGTTTAGAGAATTTAATTATGAATTATTTTTCATGAGAAATTTATATATTTTGCTACATTATGTCTCAAATCATATGTTATGAAAATGAATATGATCTAGCATGATAATATGTTCTTTGAATATTCAAATAGACTTAAGAACATGTTCTTGATGTTGTGTGTGTACCGTGTGTGCCTAGTGTGTGTAAGTGTGTGTTCGATTTTGTGTTTAAAAGTGTTTTAATCCCCTATGGTTAAATAGTAATCGTTTTTCAATAGTAACTTTAACTTTTAATTTCAAATGAAGACTTTGACTCAAAAAATCTTGCGGAGATTTCAAATATTAGTATAAAATAATATTATGGATTTTTAGAAAGAACTTTTATCTAGAATTTCCAAAAAACGGGGATTAAATAACAATTTCCAAAATATAACTCTAGCTTATTAAAATTTCTTGTGCATTGTTTATTTGAGTATTAAGACTTAGTCCTAAACCGGTAGTAGTACTTTCAGGCGAGGATATAATTGAACAGTGGAATCCCAAGGATTTTATCTAGACCGTCAAGAAACTCGATGAGGGTTAAAATGTTTTCAACTGGAATCATGCCTATACATATGTATCTATATAAAAACTATTTCCAAGCCTACCTATCATTTTGATTCACTACCCTATATATATATATTATTGTACTACAATGTCCCTCTTAAGGGAAAAAGACTTTCATGCCGGAATCAACGTTTTACTAGGACATTATATATTAAGTCCACTTTATCAAAATGTTGATTTCGGGTTATGCAAGAAAAATATTGTTCTTGATTCATGTCATGGGCCCCGGCTGTATCCGTAGCGAGCAATTACCTGGAAGTTATCGGGCCGAGGGTATTGTTGGTGCTGCGGACTGCCACCACCTCTTGGTAGTGGTTTAACTGGAGGTTAGTTACTCCACGCCAAGGGATGAGGGAGAGATAGCTGCCTCCCGCATCGTGTTCGTGGTCTCTAGGGTTTGCTCCCCTATTGACATCAAGGAGTAGCGGAGTTATTATTGCTGGGAGACGGGCCCAGAACAGTAGCGGTCCGGGACCACATTTTAAA
The DNA here is from genome assembly GCA_037501455.1 of Lantana camara. Classification (NCBI taxonomy): domain Eukaryota; kingdom Viridiplantae; phylum Streptophyta; class Magnoliopsida; order Lamiales; family Verbenaceae; genus Lantana; species Lantana camara. The sequence goes on from CM074859.1 coordinate 47,645,757, forward strand.
ATTTTTATTATAATACAACTATTAAAATACTTCTAAAACATTTTAATACAAAGCGGAAGACTAGCCGGATCTACTCAAGTATATACATGCAATTGATAATAAATTTTAAATCACTTAAGCAGATAAATATCTAACATGCAATAATTAACACTTAAGAGCACATAATTTATCGTGCTTAAAATAAAATAACTGAAAACTATTACCGTACTGCAAACATGGCTATCTAACGACATTTTTCCAGCTCCTATCCCACTCGTGAGACCGGCAGAGCTTCCCTGCAATATCCCCAGGGACACCCTCGGAGTGTGGGCTCCGAAAGTATTTCTCTAAATACTTAGAGAAAATAAAACTTTAAACTAAAAACCCTTTTCAGGGTTTATTCTCCCGAAATTAGGCGTTTTATATAAACACCTAATTAAAATTAATACCGAAATAAATCGGAATTAACTAGGAGAAAAGGGATATGGTTTCAAAGCTAAGGATTAGCCAAAACCTCTCCCAAAAAACTGAATGAGAAATGAGGTGGGTATCAGCCTATTTATAGGCAAATATATGAGGGCAAAACGGTCATTTTGGATACAAAAGTAAGGGTAAAATAGTCATTTCACAATCCACTTGCGTAGCCAACTTGTGCACGAAAACCAAGGTGACCACGTTCAAGGTCTTGTCGCCACGAATCCAGAGCCGCCGAGCACGCGCCCATCGGAGCACGCACGCGCCCCCACGCGCCGCCTAAAAGCGGCGCGTGTAATGTACCCTCGGCTAGGGTTTGGGGCTGACGTGGCCGATTCCCGTGCCGCCACGTGTCCGGCTCGGTCTGACCCGAAACCGGACCCGGTCCGACCCTATCCGAGACCCGATTCGTTAACCCGGACCGTTGACCTTATATCCGACCCGTTGACCCCGGTCCAGACAAATCTGGACCGTTGTTCTCGCTGATGTGGCGCGATCTGGGCCGTCCGCATGTCGCACACGTGGCGTGCCACGTGGCTGCCCAGTCGGCACCACCTGGCCCACCTTGCTGACGTGGCATGCCACGTCAGCTGCCACGTCATCACCGAATAATAATTTTTTTTTTTTCGTTGAAAATTTTATTTTCTCCAAAATAAAATTCCGGGCATTTCCAACTCTTTGGAACTTTAATTTATTTTCTTAAAATAAATTTCTTGGCTATTTTCAAACACTTTGAAAAATCATTTCTCTTTCTCCTTTTAATATTTTCTCTTTGGGTTTTTAATTGGGGCTTGCAGGGGGACCTGCAGGACTAATTAATTTTAGGTCCAAACGGATTAATATATTATCATCCCATGATAATAATTAATTACCGTTTAACAATATTTAATTCCACTAAATGAATAATTTCGCATTTTACTCCTCCGTGTAGATATCCATGAAAAATAAATTGCAACTACTATCATTTATTTTTCATCTCTAATTTGAAATTTATTGATTCGCCTTAAGTTCAAATTCTCTGTATGTGAAACACATTCAACATACAACTTCGGTGACGTTATCACGCGAAGTGCTTTGGCCAAAGTCTTAATTCGAACTTTTGCAAATCTATTTCAAGGATACCTCTTACCTTCCAGCAAGGCCACAGATTCCTCGATCAATATAACTCTTTAGCACATTTCATGCTATCACCGAATCATACAAAGTATTTTGGCCACCCGTTACCGAGACCTCACTTCGAGTATGTTACAGTGACTAACACTACATGCCTAAAGCTGAAATATTATCAGGATTAAGAGTACAATGCTTCCTGAGATTTTATTCATTTTAGATAGCAGTATAAAATAAATAATCTCAGTGGTCTAGTTCGATGTTTCCAATCCTATTGAAAATCATCAACGTGTTATAATTGGAATCACCATTCCCTATGACGAAAGACTAATCATCTTATATAACCACGTTATAGTCTTGATAAGAACATATTCTTATCTTGCCGACTAGAACTTTAATGACACGTGATTTCGGTATTCAAAGTCTTTTCCTATGAAACACATTTCATATGAGAATACCACCACACGTCATTAATTATTAATATGTGAAATACTTACAACTTGCTATAAATTCAGTTTAATTAATTCAATCAAATTGAATTTTCAGGGCACTATTCCCAACAATTATCATATTGGTTTTATTGAAGTATCGGTGTCTTGATCAACGCCGTTACTATTTTTTCACGATTTAAGGAGTTACGGATGGAGAAGCCTAGCTTGCGGGCATTAAAGTTCTTGTTACAAACGGTTCATATTTCTACAAATATTCCAAACTACCCCTATCCCTGTTTTACAATTATCATGAACCGTTTCCTATTTGTTATATCCTATTGTTAATATTTCAGATCAAGATCTTCTTGATCGTATACATATATATATACATATACATATAAGTTATTATACCCCTTCACTTAGTCACTTTGACTAACCTCTCGCCTGGTTTCAAATGCATGATTTCAGGAATCCACGGAACGACGCCCTAGAGGTATCTTGAAGCCTTAAGGTGTCATATCTTAGTCAATCAGGATTATATTAGGAGTGCATGTACATCTTTTAATAAGCACTCTCGTCTTGGCTCTAGACTTGTCACTGTAAAAATCTTACTTCTTAACGCAGTAATATAAATTTCGATTGACTTGAGATATCAAATTCTTTTGTTTTAAATTGTTTATCATCTGCTGCACTTTAAATTCCATGCCCTAGTATTGCATTGTCCTGTCCGTTCGCCGAAGTATTTCTCGAGTGCTAGGACTCACATCCACTCGAGAAGTGCTACGGTGCGGGGTTGTAGTGTTAGGGTGCGCTACAGAACCCATGCCCAAGGCATGGGCACCATTTTCTAAGTATTGAACCCATGCCCAAGGCACGGGCACCTTATAAAAAATTATCACTTGTGAACAATAACAATAACAATTATACGAATCACTGCTACAAAAAAAAAAAAAAAAAATTATACGAATCATTCAATGTTACCTCCAACAACAAATAAAATCAATCAAATATTTTAAATAATAATGATAACCACTGACATAATAAATATACTTCTAATTGAGAATAGTTTTATGATCAAACAAAATCATTAAACATTAACTAAGAAACAAATTTTTTTATTTAAGATCGGAGCTCAATTGCATGGCTCCATTACAAATTACGAAAGACTCATCTGAGTCCTGCATCAAGATGTACATTAGTATTGTTAAAATATAGGTAACTATAAATATATATATTTTTTTTTTTTAATTATTTTTTTTTCTAACTAAGAAATATTTGTATTGATACTTAAATAGAAAATTATATCTTATCCTACAACACAATTTTTTTGAGAGGGTTTCTTCATTTAATAGATCACTTCTAATCAATACTCCCTTAGTTGAGCTTGAAACAATGTAGTGGCAAGCTGTTTGTTGATACCAACAGGAGGCCTGGTGTAGATGCACTTAGAGATATGCTTAGAGATATCCGAACAACCTGCTTTCGTCATTTGTTTAATCTATGACAAAATAAAAACAATAATCAGATTTAAAAATAAAAGAATATACACAAACTAAGCATTGGTCTGAATATTTACAAATTAAGTATTGGTAAATAGCAACCTGTTTTGAAAGGCACTTGCTTTCAAGCTTGTAATCCATCTTCACAACTTTGTTTACTGTAAATTTGCTGCTCTCTCGTTGGGTGTGTTATTATTCGTAACCTTTACTTGAAAGACAAATGATTGAAACTGCAGCTGATTAAATTTTGTAAGCACCATATCCTCACGTTGCTCTCTAGCCTGTAAATAGTTATAGTTCAACCTTAATATCATAAATGTCTCATCATGAAACAATACGAAAGTATTTCAAGCTAATTTTGAGATCTCAAACAAAGTTGATGCAATGCAATTAATTAGCGTTTCAGCTTCCTTTGAGGCGCTTCTCAACTTCCTTTGGGGCGTCGGATTTTTTCTGGATTTCTGGATCAATGATATGAATTCTTCTTCTCCCTTCGTATTTGAGTGATTACGAATGTTAACAATAAAAAAATTAGTGAATGTCAATGCACTCTGAGCACATATATATATATATATATAAAAGCACTAACTAAAAGAAAAAAAAATTAAATTATTTAGATATTAAATATTTAGATAAACTTGAAATTTGAATTGAGTTTGGATGGGTACAGGAATCTGTTTACACTAACAAAACGTAGAAAATAAATATTGAAATTTAACTTTTGTAGTTGATATTTGAATTCAAATATTTGTTAGCAACAAATTATGAGAATTAAGTGGAATTTTTAAAGACAATAGATATCAAATTTGAAATTTCATTGATAATTTCTGAAAATAACTTCCTTCTGTGCATATGTTTTGTCTAACAAAACATAGAAAAGAAATATTGAATTCAATATTTGAATATTGAATATTAAGTATTTAGATAAACTTGTAATTTGAAATTTAACTTTTGTACTTATTTTTCGAATTCAAATATTTGTTAGTAACAAATTATGAGAATTAAGTGGGGTTTTCAAACATGATAAATAATGAAATTTAAAATCTCATTGAGATATTCTCAAAATAACTTCATTCCGTATTATTTTCATCACATTATATAAAAATAATATTAAAAAAACAAAGAATATATTAAAAAATTATTGAGGCTATCCATGCCAGCATACACGTGGATAGCCTGGAGGGTTGTGAATTATATATATATAGATTATCTTTTATATTTTTAATTATATTAAAAATAATTATAAAATAAATATTAACATAAAATTTTAATTTAATACATATTTAAATAATAATAATTTTATTATTTGCAAACGCATAAAGTGTACGTAGATTATTAGTTTATATTAAGTGAGAGACTCATTTGGTGTCATGAATTCTAAAAATATATATTTTTTAATTTATTTATTAACTTTTTTTCATTTGACTTTATCTCTTGTATGTTTTCTTAACTTCTCTTTTTCGTCTCATTATTTCTCTTCTTAATTTTTCTTTTCTTTCTCATTGCTTGCATTCTTTTTAATTTCTTTTTTATATAATTTTTATTACTTTTCACTTATATTTTAAAATTTTAAAATTATTAATATAATGTTATCTTATACTACCTATTCATTTATTTATTAGTGATTATATTAAAAATAATTATAAAATATATATAATAGGAAAAATAATTTTAATATATTTATATAATAATTATTTTTTATTTGCACATGCGTAGAATGTACAAAGTTGCTAGTTCAAATTGAGTGCAATTATGTGTGTTTATATACAGATTTGAGAGCAATAACATGTCTCCACGTGTGCTATGGGAGGTTACATCTTTAACCTCTGCCCCAACTAATTTACAACAGTAAAGTCTATAAGCGTAAGTTGTGTTTTGACGGCAATATTCAAGAAAACGCTTTGAGACTTTCTTAAAGTTTTCAAATGAAAGACCACCAACTTGAACAAAGCAAACGAATAAAATAAAATTAAGGGCTAATTACGACACCCTTATTTTTTGAGATTTAATGTATTTTATCTCTAATCTTTACATTGGCATATATAGATATTTTTTTAAAAAAAATACTACATTTAACCATTTTTGAGGAATCTTGGATAATATTCCTGTGGAACTTTTTGAATAAATTTTTGGTGTGATTTTCAATAGTAAATCTATACAGATCAAAACTCAACAATCGACGAAGGGAAAATTAGCGGTCAAAGATCCGACGGAATTTTGCAAACAAATTCCGGCGGCTCCCGTCTGCTAATTGGATCAAATGGGGTATGGATTTTATTCAATTTAGAGAGAGAAATACGATGATGGTTGTTTTGACTCTTTGGTCACCGTAACGAAGGAAAAATCAACTGTCAAAATTAATTTTGAACGGAATAATCCGGTAAAATAGTATAAAATGAGTTATGTGTAACATTTTGTAAAAGGTATTGAAATAATCGCACTGATCCAAAATTAAAGGATAAAACACATCAGCCTCAAAAGACAAATGGTGTTTGAAATTAACCCTATAATTAAATCAAAGAATCAATTCATAATCAATATTGAATTAGGGTATATTTTAATCCAGTTATATATGGGCCAATCTGAGCACCCGAAGGGCTCGTCAAGAGGTCCAGATGCTTCATTTTTACCCTTTTCTTTTAATTCTCCTTTTTATTTATCTTTTACTTGTACAAATTTATTATATTAATTATTTTTCTACCATAACATATATAGTAGCTTGACTAAAACAATTGTTATAAAATTTCTAGTAATGTATTGAATTTTTAATAATAATGTGTTAGAATTTGATAGAGTCAAGTTTACGGTTATTCTCTGATATATTTAGTGAATCGAAAGTGGTACTAAAAAGAGGAAGTATAATGGACTGAGGAGGGTATATCAACCCTAGCGCTCAAATACAGATAGAGTACTCAATAGCTACGATACTAGAGCAAAGGACACCACAGATGCACAAGAATGAAGCTTAGGTAGAATGTGTTTGAGAGTGGGGTGGTGAAATTTATTTTGATGAGGTCGTCTTCAAAGAGAATCTAGAGGTAGGTATATGAGCAGTGACAAGAATTTTGAGGGGCTCTTGTATAGGTCAGAGAGACGAATAGAAGAAAGAACACCCCGTATCTAAATTTTATAGATATCACTGTGTGTCGAAATCTTGGCGACAGCCGCACTTATACATTTAGATAAAATAAGATTATAGTAAAAAGGAATTGTCTAAATATCATAAACAGGATTACTCGATTAATAGTGGTCATGTTCTTTGGGGCACGATATATGGACGGATATCGTGACGGATATACACGATATCAAGAGAGACGAGTTGGAATTGGATAGGATTAATATCAATATTTACGATATGCATTAGTTGGTTTATTTTAGTCTAGGATAGCTTTAATATTAAGTTGTTTATTTCCTTACGTTGTTTATTCCTTAGGAGTCCATAGTTGGTAGAAGTATTTTATTATATATTGTTCTTCTTGGATTATTTTACCTATCAACAATAATGATAATTCAATTTTCCCTAATCTCTCTCAAATTCTCTTCTCCCCTTACAATTTCTCCGGTCGGTCGGTCTTTACCGGATTATCTTCCTCCCTCTCATCTACAATCTCTTCTCTCCTAAGTTTCACCGGCTGATCGATCTTATCGGATTATCTCTCTCTCATCCCCTTTTTTTACGAATCCGAGACTGCTCTAAAGTCTCTTGAGATACCAATACGTATCAGCACGCTCCTCTCGTACTTGCGGGCCTTACTCCATTATTTTGATTCTTACTTTTTCTCATTTCTTTTACCTATGTTACTTGTGTAGCCTATGTTGCACGGATACGGACACGACATGACACAGATACGACGACATGGATTTTTTTATGAATTTTTCACGTGAGAAGTGTCAGATACGATGTCGGTCACGAGTGTCCGACACAAGACGACACGATAAAATGATATTTTTATAAGTGTCCGTGCATTAGAGTGTGTAGCATATACTTTTGTCAAAATAATGTTTTGACTCACATAGATTCTAATACTTTTGTTTTAAGAAAAAGATTCTAATTATATTTCGAATGAAATGGCGACCACTGTTATTTCCCATATTAGATTTTAATAATATTTCCTCCACTTTGTTTGAAATAAAAAACTAATTCGAAATAAAAAACTAATTCGAAATAAATCTAAAAGAGTGTTACATATTGCACTTATTCCCGAGACGACTCCCTATTTAGATGACAACCTCCAAGTTCCAATACGTATCTTTTTTCTTTTGTTTATGGAATGGTCAATACGTGTTTAGTAAATCGACAAATTCGTTTGTGTGGATCAATGGTTTTTCCTATTTCTTTTGGTCGAAGATAAAAGGTTTTCTGAGTCACTGAGTGTGGACACTTGGCGACCATGCACCGATAACTTGGTCACGGCCCTATCTCAAATTACTGGCTAAATTGTTTCCAATTTTCCCTCGAGGAGAATTTTCTTTGTTCACAACGGGGCTAAAATTCATTTCTAACTTTTAAGATTGATTTTAGTATTAATAACTTAATGTTTGCCAATATTAGTAGCAATCAAAATAGGTTAGAACTAATTGCCAATAACGTTATCCTTATCGATACCATCCGGCGGGGTATTTCAAGTAAATTGATCTTCGATTGTATCTTGTTTATATTTAGCGAGTATATTAATCATGAAATTTCTTTTACTTGAAATTTCTTTTACTTTTGATGTGTTTCAAACTATAATCCCATGTTTAGCTTATGAGACGTCTACACTCTTTGCCATGAGAGTGCTCGTTGATTATTGTATCCTCCACAAGTTTGATTGTCATCATCAAGTCGCATTCTACTTCGATATTATAATCATAGTTACACCTTTGAATGATTTTTCTTTACCTATATTAATTTTAAGTTTTTATTTTAACTAACATCGAAATTAAATGTTAAAATATGCTATACGATCGATAAGAAGATAGTCTCATTATTTAATTTTATACACATTAATGATAATGGCAAAAATAAACTAAGTAACCCCGTTCGGACTTCGGACATCCCCTTGGACTTCATACCCCTTCAAATTGGCTAAGTCATCTGCTCGGCCATTGAGTGCTCGGTCTATGAGTGCTCGGCCCTTGAGTGCTTGGCCATTGCGTGCTCGGCCCTTGAGTGCTAGGCCATTGCGTGCTCGGCCCTTGAGTGCTTTGACATCTCCTCGGCTTCCAAGCGCCTCCTCGGACTTCATACCCCTTTAAATTGGTTAAGACATCCGCTCGGCCAAGGGTGAGGCGCTCGGACATAGCACAACCCGCTCGGCCAAGGGTGAGGTGCTCGGCCATAGCACAACCCGCTCGGTCAAGGGTGAGATGCTCGGCCATCGGCTAACACGCCCAACACCTTCGTACACGGCAGTTACCCGCACTTCTTCACTACTTCACAATCCAAGCACGTGGTCCGCAATATTCGAGCCCACTAAGCCCGCTCAGACACGACCCTGACTCAAGCCAAAGGTATAAATACGATCTTCTTCGTAAGAACCACACACACGCACAATTACATACCCTAACTCTGTCAAAATTCCGATTCATCGCTTTCTTCCATCCGGAACAATCTGACTGGCTTGAGCGTCGGAGTGCCTACGCAGGAAACAACTCCCGCCTGGTATTCTCACGTTTTATTATTTTTGCAGGTCAAAGAACCCACGTTTTAACTGATTCGTCAAAGACTCGAAGCCGTTTCTACCAGTTCAAAGGCGACCAATTTTCGGCTTTATCAGTTTGGCGCCGTCTGTGGGAACCACCGAATTTCCCAAGCTTTTCACAAATCCTTTTCCTTGTTTTACAGATGACCGGATCTGAAACCCGATGTCGCGACGAGCCTAGCTACTTGTTGTCGTGACTGTCCCCAACTCGAGTAAGTCAACCTAATATCGACGTGTTGTGCCGCATCCTACGAGCATTCCCACAGAGGAGAAACCACCGGAGCCACCATGGGTGTCAGCCCCATGCAGGCCTTGCATGCCCTTGGCGCCGGAGTCGATCGAAACTCGATAAACTTCCCAATAAGCTTGAACCCAATGGTAATGAACCCATTTTTGGGGGGTTAAAACTGAATGCAAGCCCAGATTAGAAGAGTTCAAGCAACCATCGTTCCATCTCGTACTACAATCCTGATGAGCGGAGCGGAACGCAAGGCCAACCGGCCGCTACAGGAGGTACCACTCATTCGAACAGATCCCACATTTGTTCATAACGTGGTGAATTCAATGGTAGTGGGATCGAGCCGAGTGCGCAATCCTCTCCAACCCCGTTCGTGCAACATGATGGGAAACAACACATGGTGGAAGACGAAGGAAAAACGGATCCTCGTAATCTCGCTCAGCATGTTGAAACTTAGGCGGGAGGGCAAGAGCATGATCGCCCCAGTCAGTTGGAAGTGAAGAACTAAAACTTGTGCGCCGCCCTGAGCAAGATTGTGGAGGAGTCTCAGGTTGGCGAGGAGAAACTCGCCACAGACCCGCTCGTCATCATGAACATGGTGTGGTCGACAAGCCCACACGTCAGCCGAGCTGTGGTGATCAGCAGAAACCAGTCAAACTCTCTCATCGCCGAAAGAACAGACAACCTATGTGATCAAGGACAGAGAGAGCCTCACCACTTTGCCAGGAAATATTGACGGCACGAGCAGGAAACTAAGGTTCCCGCCAATATGCCTCGCTATGATGGTACGACTGATCCCGAAGAACACTTAAAGTCCGAGCACCACGCTCGAATGGTCCAAGTACTACATACAATGCATGACATCCAAACACAACACTTAGTCAATTTCCCATTACCAAGTATGAGTTATGTGAGTTACATGTCAAAATCCGATCGCAATACTTAGAAAATTTACTACAACTTGCATACATTCTCATACATCAATAAATGTTATAAACAAATATTACATCCATTCGATTAAGTTTACCAAACACATATTTCATTTCATTTCGATGGCGTTACAAAGTTTGAGAAGCCCCTCTACACAGTAAACTCTAGTGGCTCCCTTCTCAACGCAAAGACAAAACATGTAATGCCCCGCGTCTTCGTACGTACAAGTATGTGTCACGTGTGGGTTTATTCTCCGTAATTTGTCTGATTTCGAGTATGCTAAATTATGAATTATGTGAATTATATGATTTTAGGACTTTATTTTATGTTTTAAACTTTTTTGGACTTGATTGATTTTAATTTGGACTCAATTACTCTTTATTTGAATTTTTAGGCCTTTTTGCAAATTGGCCACTCTTGAGTCGTTAATTCGTATCTTGAGCTAGGGAACTCGAATTCGAGTTCTGTCACCTCCATTGAACTTGAGTCATCGCTTTTGTCCCTTGTTGACTTATATTTCAGCCAAGACAACCCTCTCTCTTTCCCCCTTTGGTCAATGATTGAGGTGGCCGGGTCTTGCTAACCCGCCCACCGCCCGGAGGAAAAAGGTGTAAGTGTAATGAATGATTGCATGAATGATTGAATGAATGAGCGATTGAAGGAACGAATGATTGTGACTGTATGAGTGATTGTATGATCACTAATGAATGAATAAATGAATAATGCACACACGAGGAGAAGGTTGAAGAATTCACCCTCTCGTCGGGCTCACATAATGACCGCATGATTGTAATGAATGAATGAGATTAATAGTTGTAATCCCGGGCGTTGTTTTCTTTGTTTTCACTAGGGGTGTGCAGAAATACCCGAAAACTGAAAACCGAACCGGAACCATACCTGTAACATCCCACATCTCTGAAGCACGACCCAATGACTTTTACGGGTAAGTCCTTCTACTTGAATGTTTAATTTATTAATTATGTGACTTGTATGATTAAATGTGAATTCAATTTGGCATGCTAATTATTCGAATTAATTAAGAGTAATTGTTAATTTAAATTATTTCGCAATTTGTCAGCTTATTTTATTGTAATCGGGTTTTATTTTGCGGTTTTTCAACACGTCAAATTCGGGTTAAATATACGAGGTTATACATGAACCGGTCATTACCCCTTTTTCCTCTCTCTCTCTTCTCTCCCTTTCTCTCTCCCGTGGGTACTATGCGCGGCTTCGGTTACGAGCCCATAACTCGCTCGTTTTTTGAAGAAATTCGATGAATGAATAGTGAATTTCAGAGAGCTCGATGACGCGGTCACAACCGTACTAAGATCTCGACCAACCGACGAACGGTGGTGGAGTTATCGCCATTTTTCAGAGGCGGCTGGAGAGGGTGGCGGAGCCGACTGTTTTCGGCGACACGCGTCCCGGACCCAGATAGAGGACATCCCGGCGCTTCATATGATGTTGAGGCGCGGCCATTGGAGCTACGACGGCGACGCACGCGCCGCCTGAAGCCGCGATGGTGGAGCGTGAACAGTAACTCGGCGGCGGTCCGGTGACTTTTTCCGACCAAAGTTAGTGTTTTCCAAGGTTTTCCGACCCCCTGAGTTCATTTCCGGCATCAATTTGAGTGAATTTTGGCCGTAGGTGGCAGTTCCGGCGATGGAGTAGATGCAGAAACTTCGGCAGCCAACGGGGGCCTTTTCCGTCCATCTTTTGGCCTCGGGCTCTTCACGAAAGTTGTTCGGAACAACGAGAATTAGTAGGCTTTGATCACGTGACTCCAGATTCGGCGGTTTGGTGGTGGATCGCGGCTGTGCAGCGGCGACGTAATGGTGGGACTAGCTCCGGGGATTTTCTCCGGCAACCACCTTAGGGCTTTCGAAGAGTTCGTCACGGGGAAGACAATGCCTTTTACGGATCGCATTTTGGTTCACCGATTTGGAAGTAATTTGGATTTGAAGATTTTAGGATTTTCGTATTCTTGGATTTGGAATTGGTGACGATTGACTTGGATTTTCCAGAAATTGATCGAGGAATTGGAATGGGCACGAGGAATCCTTGCACGGATGATTTTTCGGGATTTTTCCGACATGTTCCGGCGGCGGCCGGCCACTGTTCCAGCAGCTCCGGCGGCGGCGCTCTGGCGACCTTCGGACAGCTTGTCCGCTTCGTCGTGGTGAGTCCAACACCACTTTCCGTTCGTCAATCGGACACTCGGTTTATTTTCTATGAATTTATTTGTGTATTTGGGACATATTTGAATTAATTGTTTAAATGCGAATTAATTGTTATATGTTTGAATTGTCGATCGAAATGTACTCCTATGTGTATGAAATCATGTATGATATGAAATATGATAAGCTTGGACTTGTAATTTGCGATTTGAATTCCGATTTATTGAATTTATGCTAATTGATTAGATTAGATGGGGTGTTTGTGTAATTTTTGAGACAAGATGAATTTGTTTGATTTAATTAGTTCAACCTTGATAATTGAATCCATTATGTAACGTATGAATTGGGCATGTTACGTAGGAATTATATGAACTTAGCATGGTTGGAATTTGATAAGTAACCTCGTGAGATTTATGTGAAATTCGAAGTTTGCTATTATGTGATTTGGTTGTTCTTGTACTATGTGCTTTTATATGAAATGTGATATGTTTTGATTTGCAGTGTGAGTCCCAGCATGTTAAATTTGTTAATTGTTTAGCCTAGAGGGGAGGTTTGTGTAATTTTTACGAAATGTGTAAAATTTGCATGATTGAATTAATTAAACCCCGTTAATTGAATTTGTTATGTAATAAATGAATTGTTTGTGTAACAAATGAAATGATATGATTTGCCTTGCCTTTCAGCTCTCTTATTTGCATTAATTGTGCACATGAACATGCCTTAATGTTTTGTTTGAACGTAATTAATATGAATTTGAATCTTGCTTATGTGATTGCATTTGCCGTGCGTCCCTATGTGGTTGTCTGTCTGAGTCTGAACTTTGTGGTCTGTTTTGTGTCTTCAGTTGGTTTAGGCGCACCCGAGGTGGTGACAAGTGAGTTGTGCAGGTTCCGGGGTGAACCATCTGCTGTGTCTTCGGCTGTGTTTGGTGCCAGGTGAGGTTAGGATATAGTTATACCCTATTGCAATGTGCCGGTTTTCGTATGCATGTGACTTATAAGCCTTTATGTATATGTAGATATGTGTAAGATACGTATTTTGTTGGCTTTGCTATCAGTTTGAAAGTATGAAGCTATGTATAAGCCTATGTACGCTTAGCTTTGATTTCTTTATGATTTCGAGGTCAGTCTGCCTGATATGTACGTACGATATGATAAGTACGATATGCATGAGATATGTCTGTCTGTCTATCTGTCTGTTGCGGGTTAAGCTTCCGATTTCCGTGATCTGTGTAAGTGTGGGGCCCTAATTTCCGTGTAAGGGATGTACCGGAACCCACCTGAGCGTAGGTTGGGGGATGGAGTCCGAGGGTTTGAGCAGTGAACACTCCCCTCTTCCGCTTTAGGATGGCTAGGGTCGCGCAACCCTTCCATCACACCTACCTGGTATGTTTTGTTTTATTTTGTTTTGTCTGTCTGTGTACTCGTACCCGCCGAGTTTCGTTATGTCTGTCGGTTATAAGTTCGTGAAACGGGGATAGACTCTTAAGTAAGATAAAAATTGGATTTGCTATTAACCTAATAAGTTATGTTCCGATATGTGTGCTAAGTATGCATGAGTTTGGACGTATGTTTTGAGTTTTGTATGAGCTAAGTTTTGTTAGTTCTGCTTTGATAAGTCACCCTATATATATATTGTCACGGGAAACTGTTTTGGCATGCAAAAACTAACCCCGGGTTCACGAACGTTACTTTTACTACGTGCTGTGCTCTATATATATGTAGGTGTGTGTGGGTAGCCCCTCGCTCAGTCTTTGGACTGACCCCTCCCCTTTTATGTTTTTAGTTCGCAGGCTTCGCTTTGGAGGTTGTTGGAGTTCGTGCTAGGCGGCAGTGTGTCATGTTTGTCTTGTCTGTGTCTGTTCGTTTAAGTTGGTTAAGCATTTTGTTTCGAATTATGTTTGCAAAAGTTTGTACAAGCTATGTTATGTACAGGTTACATTTATGATTTGAATGTTTGAAATTCGGGACAAGTTAGGACAGGTGCTCGGATTAGTTGAACCCGTTTTGATGTGTGATTATCCGGGACAGGTTAGGACAGGTTTGCTGAACTAGTTGAACCCGTATATTTGATCCTAATGTATGTACTACGTTGTATGCTTGGTGTGTAGAAGTTTTTTGAAAGTTGGCATTTCGTACTACTTCCGCTGTCATGCTTCGCATATTTTCTTTTGTACAGGGTTAGGTACCGCCTAGCTAGTGTGTGTGTTTTCGTTTATCACCCGTTCGCTGTGACTTGGTACGTGTGCGGACTCTCCATTTCGTACACGTGTCGGGTCATAGTGCGGGGGATGTGGCGCCTCACGTGCGGGGTGTTACAATACCGAAACCGAAGAAATCGAACCGAACCGTAATCACTTCAGTTCGGTTTTGGTTAATGGTTTTCAAAATTCTCGATTTCGGTTCGATTTTGGTAAAAACCGAAAGATTTTTGATTTTTACCAAAAAACCGAATTAGGTGGCTTCATACGTTTTCTTAGTTTACACTTTTAATTTATGCGCTTTCATTTTTACTTCTTACGTTTTTAGTTAGGTTTTCAGACTGAATTGGGGCCTTCATTCTTCATTCTTATTTCTTTGTACTCCGCTGCTCCACACGGACCACACCCAAGAAGCCACCGATGGTCTCCTCGTGCAACCAGATCCCTCTGTCGTTTCTCCTCCAACAGTCGCTGCGCGTAGCCACGCTCCAACCGATCAAGGATGGTGGGTTCTAAGAAGTTGAAGTTGGAGAAAAAGAAAAAACAAATCATGCCTAAAGCTAGAGTTTCACATCCTTTGCTTTTAATTATTAATTTTTGTTGTTGGATGGTATGAAGTTGGACAACAATTATTTTTTTATATATTTCTGGTAGTCGTCTATGTATATATTTCTGTATTTTCTTTCGATTTTTTCCTTTTCTTTTCTTTTTCGTCGGTTTTTCGATTATTTACCGAAATCGAACCGAAAAAATTTGGTTTTTACCATACCGAAACCGAGGTCTTTCGGTTTGGTAAATGGTTAGCCTTTTTGCTAACCGAATTTTCGGTTAACCGAAATCGAAAAATTGAATTTTCGATTTTTACCGATTGCACACCCCTAGTTTTCACCCACTTGGGAAATGTTCTAAAAACCTCGAACGAGATTATAGCTTGCATGTGGGCGTGGGTTCCGGGAGACGTGAGGCGGTTACCAAAAGTGGTGGGCTTCCCTAGGCGGGAAATGATTGCAATTTGAATCTCCAACCCTAATCAATGCTATCACTTTCCCTATAAATTGGGATCTGGAGAGCCTTTGAAGCTTTTCACGTTTTCATTCTCTTCTAAGCAAAAATACAGCAAAAGGGTTTATGCGAACTTCTTCAAATTCTAGCAAGCTTTTTTACTTCAATCCTTAGGTAAATCCTCTTAACTTCTGATTTCCGGTGCTAACTTTAGATTTAGGTCGCGTGAGTAACACTTCAGAAACGAGAATCCCCTTTTTTTTCTTCATTGAATTTGCTCTGGAATTCTTCTTTTCTGAACTTCTTGTGAAAGTTCCACCTTTAGGAATCAAAGTCCAGATATGGCTGAACATCACGCAGATGCTTTCGTGAGGGAAATAGACGAGATGTCAGTTGGGAGCTCTTCCCCTCATAATAATGTGCCTACGGCGATTCCAATGGCTAGGGCATCCCCAGGTGATGAGATTCCTACTGCTATTCCCGTGGCCCGGGCTCCGGTTGAAGCCAGGGACGAAGAGGTTGATGCCGCCGTTCATGGAATGAACGAGCATGCTCCTGGAGGGCTAGAAGATCTCTTTGAAGAGATGCATAATGTTATAGAGATTCAGTGATGAAATTCGTGCGCTCCAAGGCCTTTGTGTTCGCGGCCAACCTCCACTGCTTTGACAACGCTCGGCGCTTCTTCTATAAGGCGATTGGGCAAATGGTGAAGCTGAGATTGGCCCCTGAGAGCGCTCGAACTGATGAGTGCCTGCGCATGGATTTAGATGAGAACTGTGAGCCTATGGTCCGCGAGAGTGATCCCTCGGAGAGCCTGGCCGAGCCGGAGTATCAGGAACTTGTAACGATGCTCCAGGAAGAGTTCATGGTGGCAAACCCCCTAGATCCTGAGCCCCTTTTGATAGAGGACGAGGGTGTCACCATAGACGCTCAGGATGGCGAGGGCCTAGGCGACGCAGAGACTTCCAATTCCAACGTGTTGGCCCCAGTTCCTATCTCCACTGCTCTTCCTGAGCCCGAGAGCCAAGCTTGATGAAGCCTTTCAATTGCTGCTTTAATATTCCTTTCTGTCTAGTTAACTTATACTCCAATTTTTAAGAACATGTGACTTCTGTGTTTGATCCCCACATTCTCCATGATGTATTCGTACTTTTCTTCCGTTGGCTTGAATGTTTCTATTAATAATGTTTGATCCTCGTAGCCTATGACCGTTGAGTATTGTTTTCTCTTCATGATTGATGCTTGTATGCATGCTTCCTTTGATGCTTGAATATCCGCGATGGGAGCGTACGCGCGCGAGGGTGTTTCCCTTGAGGATACCCTGGTACATATCACTATGTAATCTAAGTTTAGGACTTAATAACGTCTTGAGAGATGAACGTGTGGACGCAAGGTTGTTTCCAACGAGGGTGCCCACACCGTATTTGTAGTAAGACTCGAATTTGAACCTAGGAACACCCAGAGGAGTTACCTAAGTTTTGGCCTTAAACAAATGAGGTATGTTTCTGACTTGAACGCTCCGGTAACTCGACTGAACTTAGAAATCAACTATAGGATTCGCTAAGTATGGAATTAAAATGAGTGCGGCTGTAATTCCCACTTTAGTATTTAAGTGTCCGTATGAGTGTTAACTCAGAATTTGCTATTTACAAGTGTACTCTTACCTAAGAAGGTGAGGGTCATTGGGGGTTTACGAGCGCGAGCTGGCGAAAAGATCATCCAGTTGGCGTAAACTAAGCATTTTAGCATCCCTCTTTTTCGACACACTCATTCCAAAGTTTTATACACATATGTGCGTCAAAACATTCAGTGCAAAGTGTTCCCAACATATAGATAGTGTTGATATGGGATTAATAGTTTGTTCCTTAAGCCGTTCGATATGGAAGGCGCTCAACACGGAGTAGGCTTTAATGCAATCAAATATTCAAACCATCAACCAAGAAAAGGCAAACAATCATCATAATAGTTGGTAAAACATTTAGTGTCACCCTCGTGATATATATAATAATAGTTATGCTTTCTGTCAAAAGAAAGTACAAAGTGCCACGAGCGGGCAATTACAAAGGTGGACATTTACACGTAGAACCGTCTAAGGTTACACGTATTCCATGGTCTAGGGAGACGCTCACCTTGCAAAGTCTCTAGCAAGTAGGTATTGTTCGCTCGTACTTGAATGACTTTGAATGGGCCTTCCCAATTGGGATCCAACTTACCCACATGTTTGGAAACTTCAACCTTTTTGAGGACCAAGTCCCCTAGTTGGAAAGTTCTCTCTCTGACATGTTTGTTATACTGGTGCGCTACGGTCGCCTTGTACTTGTGGATGCGAGCCCAAGCCGTGTTCCTCCTTTCGTCTAGCAAATCCAATTCAAACGTCCGATTAGCCTCGTTGATTGCAGGCTCGAAATAGGTAACGCGTGCGGATTCTTGAGCGATCTCCGCAGGTATCATAGCCTCGGAGCCATATACGAGGGAGTAAGGGGTTTCCCCTATTGCCGCTCGTGGGGTAGTACGGTACGCCCAGAGGGTACCTTGAAGTTCTTCTGCCCACTCCCCTTTCTTACTTTCGAGCATCGTTTTCAAATGCTGGAGTATGGTTCGGTTGGTCACTTTAGCTTGACCGTTGGCTTGAGGATGGCCCACGGAAGTGAAGCGTTGCTCAATCCCAAGCTCATAGCACCAATCCCGGGTGTCAACAGCAATGAATTGGGAGCCGTTGTCCGAGATGAGCACCCTCGGGATGCCATACCTGCAGATGATGTTCTTCCAGATGAAATCCCTCACAACTTTGAACGTTATCTTTGCGACCGCTTTAGCTTCGGCCTACTTAGTGAAATAGTCCATGACAAGTATCATGAATTTCTTTTGCCCGACCGCCATTGGGAGGGGTCCCACAATGTCAATGCCGCACTGGTTGAAGGGCCAAGAGACATCAATAGGGACCATTTGTGCAGCCGGCAGTTGAGGGGTGTTAGAATGAAACTGGCACTTAGGGCATTTCTTAGAGTAACTGATGGCATCCTGCAGTAGCGAGGGCCAGTAGAACCCACTCCTCAAGACTTTCTTAGCCAGAATTCGACCGCTAGAATGATTCCCGCAGCTTGCGTTGTGCACGTGTTCCAATACTTCATTGGCTTGCGAGGGCCTCAGGCACCTCAATGGCGGACCTTGGAAAGAGCGTTTGAATAGCCGTCCGTCGCTATCAAGAGAAAAGCGAGGGGCCTTACTCCTAACCTTCCGAGCTTCTACTTTATCTCTCGGGCAGGTCCCATCCCTCATAAACTTAATGATGTCATCGAGCCAACAAGGTTCAGAGGGATCAATCGTGTTCACTTCGCACGAGGGTTCCGTTTCGCGAATCAGCGGTTTCTCTGTTCTGAGGAACGTGACTGAACGCTCGCAAGAATCCTCCAGAGTCGATGCAAACTTGGAAAGAGCGTCTGCACGCTCGTTTTCTGCCCTTGGGATCTGCAACAGATGGAATTCTTTGAACTTGGCGATCACATCCTTAGCCCTCGCCAAGTACTGCACCATAGTGGCTTCTCGAGCCTCATAAGTGCCACCAATTTGACTTGCGATCAGCTGGGAGTCAACATAGGCAGTGACCCGAATGACACCATTCTGGAGGGATATCCTGAGCCCTTGGATTAGAGCCTCATACTCCGCCTCGTTGTTGGTGACCTGGAACGCCAATTTGATAGTGTAATCAACTTCCGCACCATGATTTGGGGCACGCCTTGTTGAGATCTGTGAAATCATTGCACATGCGCCATTTGTTGGCGCTCTTGGGAACGAGCACCACTTTACAGAGCCATTATGGGTATAAAATCTCCTGAATGTACCGAGAGTCAAGAAGTTTATTGACTTTACAGAGCCATTATGGGTACAAAATCTCCTCGTACAAGTGCATCAAGTGCACAAAGTGATCCAGATGCTCGGTCAGATCAGTCGTTCCATCATACCTGTTGATGGACGTGGGGATTTTGCCCTTCACCACACGGGTCATCAGGACCTCGTCAATGAGGGGGGAAACGCCCGTCAAGGTTTTGTAATCCCTGTCTTCAAAATCGTACTCCTCGTAGTCTGCTTCTCTCCGGCGATGGGAGATCTGGCTGCGTGGACGGCGAGCGTCTCTGGCCTTGGACCTCTCATCCCCGCCGTGGGGGGCTTGAGTCCGTGCTCGAAAGAGCTGCTCCACTACATTCTGGAGCCCCTTTAGCTGATCCTGTACGGCGGCAAGTTGAGGGTCGCCGATATTTCTGTTGCTTGCCCTCTCCGTGGCCCTCGATTGGACCTCTTCATTATCTCCAGCCCTCTCATTCTGAGGGGCCTTTTCGTTTCCAGCGGGTTGCTGTCCTTGCTGGACCCTCGGTGGGGCTTCATTTCCCTGAACAGGTGGCGGCGGAGGCGGCTGAGCCCTCAACACATTCTGGGTAACTGTCAATGGATGGGCTGGGAGTCCTCCTATGGGTGGAGCCGCTCGTGCGCCCGCCATGGATGGGAAATAAGTAGCAGTGAAGTGTTCCCAGGCGTTCTGTACCGCCTGCTCCTCGCATTGCGCATAAAGCGCCTAAAGTTGTTGGGTGGTGATTTGGGGCATTTCCACCCCCTGTATTTCTCTTGGGAGAGACGTGGGGAGACGTAATGTTCCCACCTGGTAGGGCTGAGCCATGGGCATCATTCCGGGCATCATCCGGGTTTGCACATAAGCATATCTCGGCGGCGGCATGGCCATGGAGTACATGCCGGGATGGGAGGCCGGAACATTATGAGTGGGGGCCCGGGGAGGAGGAACAGAGCCTGATCCCCCTGCTTCGTTTCCGCCGGGGGAAGAGTTACAGCGGCAGTCTCTGTGTTTCCGGCCCTATTTCCAGCAGTAGGTGGGGGCGTACCTCCGGCGGGGGCGTTGTTCCCTACGTTTTCCTCATTGACAGGAGGAAGAACACCCCTGTTTTCTAGCATCCCAGACCTTGTTGCAGTCACCATGTTTAGAGCAAAAGATGTTACGACTCAACTAGCTTAAAGAAGAATGAGAGGAAGTTGAAGATGGTGATGGATTTCCCACAGACGGCGCCAAAAAATGATGGTGCAGGAAACTGGGCTTCCTAAAATGCAACAACACTTTTAATATTTCTATGAAAGGGAAAGACCATCACAGGCGTGAAAGCCTCAGGAACTGGGTTTGCTTTGAGCGTGGGTTCTTCCAGCTAGGATAACACCAAGAGTGTAAAATGCAGTGGTGATGCAACTGTGGTGAAGATAGTATGAAGCTTGAGAAGAGAAAAATGGTGGAAAATACCCGGAACCGTGAGTGCAGTATGAAGTGTGGAAGATGACTTGGGGGAGAATACAAGTGTTCTCCCCTATTTATATGTTAGGGGTGAGGGTAGATTGGGTAATTGGACCATGTGGTCCCGAACCTGTGTTGCCCTAACACGTGGTGGCCTGTGAGGGCATGAGGACGACGTCTCTGAAAAGCAGGAGGCGTGTCAGGTACAAGGCGCGCACTGCCTCTGTGTCAGAGGTTGTTGGCGAGGGTCTCTCGTTGGGAAGGCCCAAGGTTAGTCTTACAGGAGTACGGACGCCCTACAAGGGAGAAGATCCTACGCGAGCGTTGGTGACGCTCGAAGGGCGGGCGATTGGGTCTCCCCCGGTAGATGATCCTTGAGCGTCAAATCTGCGAGTGTCAGAGAGCAGAGCCCTCGTGTGGGTGCCTCCCTGGGAAGGGTGGCCTTGAGGACCGGGTATGAGCGTCAGGTTTGACAGCCTTAACCCTTTACTAGGACAGTTGGCCGAGGCTCATGGACCTGTACTGGCCAGCAAGTGAGTGGGCTGGATTGACCCACGAGCCCATTAATGCGAGCGTCCAATCTTTAAGTTGGCTGATGGCGACACGTGGACGGCTCGGATGTGAGCGTGATTTTATGTCTCATCAAAATCTATACTAAAGTTAATAATTATCTATATTTGTTTAATTACTAAAGCTACAAAATTATATTTTAAATTTATAAAAAAAATACGATTCATTAGAAATTTAGTATTTAATTACATGATAGTAAATTCACAAACAAAATGATTTGTATGCACAAATTTAATTAATTTTTAATATTAAAATGTATAAAATTTTAAAATAAAAAATATTTTCTTAAATGATTATTGATTTTATGATTTTTTTTGATTAAGTTTTTTTTAAAAATAAGTTGTAGTAGATAAAGTAGGAGAATTATGATGATTATTAATTGAAAAATAAATATATTAAGTTAAACTTGGTAGTTAAAGAAAAAGTAGGAGTTTCAACATAGTTTTTTTATCTAAAAATAAATATTTTTAAAATAAATTAAGTAATTTGATAGTTAGAGAAAAAGTAGTAGTAATTTGATAGTTAGAGAAAAAGTAGAAGTTTCAACGGGATTTCTGATTTAATAATATATATTTTTAAAATAAATTAAATTAGTACAAAACAGTACAAACCGACCTTACGTAAGGTCAGTACAAAGCCAACCTCACAGTATACAACCCCTCCTTATTAACTGCCACTAATTTTTTTTTTTCAAAAAATCTCAATTTTCCTAAGTTATTTATCACGTGATTTCACGTTCCTGCCAAAATGTAGTAATCAAATTAAAAAATGAGAATTCTTTTTTTTTTGCCATCCGTACTTTGACCATTTTTGCAGTTTATCATCTCAGACAACTTTCATTGCAAACCGCCATCTGAACTTTGCAATTTTAGCAAACCGCCATCTTTTGGTGATTTTGGCCAAAAAACTTGACATGTGGCATGTTTTGAAATGCGCCGCGTCAGTTGTATTTTCACCAAAACCATCAAAAACAAAGTTTAGATGACAGTTTATTAAAATTGCAAAGTTCAAATGACGGTTTATAATGAAAGTTGTTTGAGATGATAAATTGATAAAAAACGCAAAAAAAAATTTCTCTTAAAAAATTTTCAGCGAAAGTATGATAAACTCGACAAAATTAGTGTTCTTAATTAGACGGTAAGCAATAATAAATTAAAATCTTTAAGTAAAATGGGTAAAAATATTTTTTGTAATATCTAAAATATATTAATGAGGTATTTATTTCATATTTAATTCAAAGGGAGTTGAAATTAGCTTTGAACGTAAAATTCCAAACTATATTAAAAATGTATATATATGCCGATCGACGTTACGGAAAATAAATTTTAAATGTTGTAAATTAAATAAATATGTCTATGAAGTATGAACTGAAAAAATAGTGGTTTATAAGCACCAAAAATTTGGCGACTTAGGTTTAGATAAACTCGACTACAATTGTGGATAGGAAGGTCTGTGACTGTGAGTGCGAACACTTGGCGAACATGTATCATTGCCATTTGCCTATTGCCTTTATGAATCCATATCCAAATATCCAATATTAATTGAGTATCATTACCAAAGAAAAAGA
Source organism: Lantana camara (assembly GCA_037501455.1). Classification (NCBI taxonomy): domain Eukaryota; kingdom Viridiplantae; phylum Streptophyta; class Magnoliopsida; order Lamiales; family Verbenaceae; genus Lantana; species Lantana camara. The sequence goes on from CM074859.1 coordinate 47,668,908, forward strand.
AAAATAAAAAAAAATAATTGAATTAATAATGAAGGACAAAAACTTCGAGTTCTATACCCCCACCTATGGCAGTTAAGCAATGGGCACTACAGCAAGAAAACCTTGTTCAAACACAATGTTGGAGACAACAGAAATGATCTGTACCGTTGTATTAAAGGGATAATTACGACCAACTCTTGAGATATGATAAAATTATAAATATTCTTGATATTTGAGAAATTACGATTTTTTCCCTAAGTCGTTATTTCTTCATTTAAATTTAATAGAATGTGTGATTTTATCATTTTACCCTTCATATGTTGAAACTCAAGGGGGTATATAAAATCAAACGATAATGGAGTTAATACAAGTATTGAAATTTTTGAGGGGTTTAATGTAATTACTTGAGTTTTATAGCTATCCAATTTTTTCTTTTAAAGGAATATTATTTAGTAATATTTTAACGTTTTTATGGTGTACTAATTTCATACTTAGAGTATATAAAAATTAATTTTTATTATTTTTATATTGGGCATATATGTATATATTAAGATTTTATTCTTTATATGTAAGGTAGATACATTAAGGATCACCAACTCTTCAAACATGTGAATTTACTAATGCAATGATTGATATTGGTGTATTTGTTGTAATTTTTTATTTTAAAGAAAAAATTTACTATTCTCAAACAAATCACGGGGAATTCTCGAAAACTCCCCAAATGATAAGTCCAATTCCTTTTAACTTCCCATTTTAAAAAATGTTGTATTAAAACTCAAGAATCGCGTATCTAAAACCCCAAATGATGTATTTGAAATACAAGGAAAAAATCACGTATCTAAATCCCAGAATTGCGTATCTAAATCCCAGAATCGCGTATCTAAAACCCCAAATGATGTATTTGAAAATGGGGAGCTAAAAGGAACTTTTCAAACCCATGGGGAGTTTTCAAAAATTACCCCAAATCACAACAAATCAGTCTAAAAAAACTTATACAAAATATACATAAACTAAAACATAAACATAAGGTATGAAATAAATATGCATGAAGTATCTATTTCAATTTATATTTATAGATAAAATAAAAATATTATATTAAATTATAAAATATAAATTTAACTAATATTACAAATATATCATCATATTTCCAGTATTATTACAATTTATCTCCTAAGAGTAGGATTTAAATTTTTAAAAATAATTTTGCTCACATCATCAAAATTTAACGCCGTTATTAACGGTTGGGGCAATTTGTGAAAGAGAGTGTAAACCTCAGGGGGATATTCATAATTTCTTAAACTTCAAAGGAGAATCCGTATTTTCGCCATATTTCAGAGGTTGTTCATAATTATCCTTTGCATTAAATGAGGGGGAAGAGATGATAGCTATTTTGATCTTTTGAATTTTTAAATTTTATTTTAATATAGTTTATCTATTTTATTTTCTTGCATTCTCTTTTTCTTCTTTTTATTTACTACCTTTTTGTAACTCATTTTTTTTCCCCCTCTCCTCTTACCCATACTTTAATTTTTTTTTCTTTTTTTCTTGATATAACTTTTCTTTTTTAACCCCATATTTTATATTATTTATTTATTTATCATAATTTAATAATTATAGAATATATATTAATATAAAAATTAATATTAATATATTTAAATAACTAAATCTTTTTAGTTGCACATACAATGAGTGTGTGAGAGTTACTAGCACTAATAATATAGAATAAGTGAATGAGACAACAATAACTTAATGCTTATTGATGTATGTTCTTCGAAGTAACCCTATTCATTTCTCTCTTATCTCCGTTCTGCTTTTCATCTATCCCGAGCTTTTCTTATATAGCCCAGAATCATCAAGTTTATCTCTTTATCTCATTCCTATCTTCGATACATCTCACTATAGCTAGCCCAGAGCCCTCGAGTTTCTCTATACCTCTCATTCTTATCTTCACATATGATACATGGATACGGACATGACACGACACGGATATGGTGATACGAATTTTTTCTTGAATTTTTCATGTGAGAAATGTCGGACACGATTGTCCGACAAGACACAATAAAACACGATACAATAAAATAATATTTTTAAAAATATCCGTGCATCATGGATCTTCACTATATCTTATTACATCTCCTGATCGATTCTTATCTTCTAGGTTTCCAAAAGCTTATCCTTGCTTTGGTGTAAACACCACAACCTCTTTTCCTCCCCGAGTCATATTATTGTTGGGCTTTTACGGGAGTTCACATTTATAAGTGAAATCCCGTGCTTATTCACGTTCTTTTATACGTGGATCTAGCCGCGTGTTTTTAATAGGTTGACCATATTTTAGCATTTCATATTGATCCCACACTAAATATAAATAGATATATAAATAATGAGTTTGAGTCTCAATAAAATAATTAAAAAATAATAGTAATTGTCTTTAAAAAGAATAAATAAGTGAATAGCCTTTTCCATTGGTTCCATAAAAAATGAGTTGGACTATGACGTGGGCTAAACCCGATGTGCCACCTGGACTAATAGCCGTGCGCCACATATTAGGTGAGTCACAGTGTGACCTGGCAACCTGGGTAGGGATGGTTAACCCGACCTCCACGGAATAGGTCGACTTGGTATTGACTCATATCTTGCCTTATAGGCCAAGTCGGGTAACCCTCAACCTGATCCAGAGATGGTTGAGAGAATGGCCTTGCTCAATGCTTCAAGTCGACAATCGACATGAACTATGCCAAGGGACCCTCCAGCCGCCCCCTGTATTAAATGCAAATTGTACTTTTGTACCGTACCTGGGAGGCATTAAATGCGCCTGGAAACCGTACCCCATGCCATCTGTGATGCCCGGAGTGGTGGGCCACCACATCCCCCGCACCTAAACTCGAACCCACATATAAAATGGATTTCCATACATGAGTCCAAGTCTAAGCGAACGGAACTTACACCCACTCCCTAGGCTAAGCGGGGCTAAAACTCGGACAGAGCGCGTAAAACAAACATATAAATTGCGGAAGCAACAAACAGGATCTAAGAGCTTGAACATAAACGCGTAGTATCATATACATGGCCTCATGGCTCAAAAGGATCAATTATATACATCAAAAGTCCATAATTCTCCAAAATACAATTCACGTTATCAAGTACATGAGAAGAGTAGTCAAAAGCAGGAAATATGAGACGCAACTCGACCTAAACTAGAAGTACAACAAGACTCGAAGCACTTCCCCGCCTAGCTCGAGACAACCTGCAACTGAGGGTAGGGAAAAGGAGGGTCAGTCAAAACTCGACTGAGTGAGGGGGCTAAACGCACACCCACACCTAAATATATATAAAGCAGAGCAAATAACAAAGGTGATGGTCATGAACCGACCTAAGATTTTTCATACCAAAACGTTTAAAACATAAGATATAGTACATAAAGAGATCCTAACTCGATTCATAATTCATCGAACAAAACATAACATAAACATAAGTCCGGCGAGAACGGACTATCCCTTACTCCATCAAACATAACATAAAATCGAATTCAAATCACAATCCACCCCACATCCATGGTGCATCGGGAATCAAACCCTAACACCTACACTACTAAACACATACGGGGTAGCTAACCCACGATATGCCTTCCCCGGTTATCCACCGAGGGCTCAAGATACCACGCCTTCCCAATCTCCATAGGTCGCACGTGAATGTCTCAAATGAGAACGTGCACAGGGGTCATAATCGGCGGCCCCGTGGTCATCCCGAGTCTCCCTTACCCATGTCTCTGGGGCCCAACAATACCAAATCAAACCAAACTCCCATCTTTCAGGGTACAACTCGCTCATACATATCATATACGAATAACGAATTTCAAAACATAGCTTACTTATGCCAATACATATATAAATTTCGAAAACATAAAGCTTATTTCACAAAATCATAACATAGCTTAAACACTCGTATTTAATATAGATATAAGGTATATATTCACATACGGGTGAGAAAACAACACGTAATAGGTCTTAGGTCACTTAACTAATACAAACATTCCTAACCTCACCTAAACAAAAGAGCGAAAAACCGGGTCGAAAGAGCGAACAACCACCTAAACTCCGGGATCTTGCACGTCCGGATGAGGTTCTGAAACAAAAGAAAGTAAGACCTGAGAATTAGACTCAATAATGAACCAATTAGACTCTCGACAATGCTCATGAATGCAAATGATGCAAATGAAATGCAAGACTGTATCACTTAAGTCATTTAAATTCAAAACTCGTACAAAACGTATCATATCACTTCATGATTTAAATCTATAATTCATAACATATACTTTCACAATTAGAAGGTTACATTTCATGAAATAAAATCATACTATTTAAATCATCAAATTAAAACACTTAAATTTCATATTATATATATATATATATATATATATATATATATATATATATATATATATATATATATAACATAGATTACATATATTACATATATACACACACCTGCATAAATAATAGATATATACATTCACATATTGCATGGCATTATACAAACAAAGTCTCATGCATGTAAACTCCAACTCCTTACGTAGAAAGGGCATAATACTTAATATGCATGAAAAGCTAACAAATTAATGAAATAACATGAAAAGAAAATGAAATAAAAACAAACATCAAAGGATCTCCACCCCATCTACCCGCCCGGGGAGATTTCATATGGAAAGTTTCTGCATAAACACTCCCCGGCCGGGTACTTTCCATGAGCAAAATCTCCCCGCCCGGGAAGATTGTTCAGTCTCGGGAAAAGGTGAATCCACCCCGGTTCAGCCCTGTTTTCCAACCAAGCCACATACCAACTCAACCAAGGATGTTAAGGTAACAAAGATGGCAGCAATTCAACACAAACACTCCCATAAACTGACCTAAAACTGACAACAAGTGAAGGAGAAGGAAAAAGGATCCAAACTCATGCATAAACTCATCTAAAAGCTCAAGACATTAATGGAAAACTCATTCATATCACAACTACCATCAAAGTCAGGTCTAAGTAGCAATAAACGAAGCATAAGTGATCAATATTCTAGCTCCAATTCAAGAAGAAACAACAAGAAAGTCATGCACTTCAAATTGGGGCATAAAATTCATTTTTCAAATCATAAACCAAATCTCAATCATACATGGCTCAAATTCAGAATTTCTTGGATGAAAATGATCATATAAGAATGTATATATCAAATATAAGCTTACCTTTTGAAGAAGATGGAAGAAAATGGAGATTAGAGCTCAAAATCTCACTTGGGTGAATAGTTATAGGACTGGAACTGCTGCTGCTCAAAATCTGATTTTTTTCCTCCTTTCTCTTGTGTATGGATCGGTATGAGAGGTATGGGAGGTGATAGTAGGCTGAGTTATGGACATGTGGGTCCAAATTTCATGTGAAAAACTCAAAAGATAAGGGACTTATGTGCAAATTAGTGAAAGGTGGCCATATGTGCATGAGACAAAGTTACGGGCTGATTTCAGGGTACCAAACGAGGTTGAAAAATTACAAGTCCTGTTCCATTGCACTCAAATCATCAAAACAAGTCCAACGGAGGTGATGAAATTTGAATCCGAATTCCCTAACTCAAGATATGCTACCCGGAACCCAAGGTGCGCTAAGTACACTTTAGCCCCCTTTAGGTCACCCAACGAAAACAACTCCCGAAAACCCGACATATAAACCCGAAAACACATAACGAGCATGTATTCAAGTTCACGACTCATAAAACTCCAATATATTAAAATGACACGAAATTTCAATCTCAAATCGAACACGAACGCAACTCATTTCAACAAATAAGCATATTATTCACATAATAAAATTTAAATTCCAAGAAATAATAAATAATAAAAAAAAAATAAACATAAAATTAAACGAATTAAAAATAAATAAAATTTTATTAAAAAGGGCTATTTTTCAATTAGGTCCAAAACTTCCAAAAAGTTTCAACTAAGTCCAATTCAAAATTTCAATTAAGTCCAAAATTAAATAAAATCGTACAATTAAGCCCTTAACTCGTATAAATCACATAATTTACGAAATTAGCTTGCTCGGGAATTAGATTCACATATCATAAATTCATAAAAATTCATATCATAAATCAATTGAGGTAAATTTTGATATATAATTCAAATATTTCATATAAATTCAAATAATTCATATAGGAATTTCGAATAATAAAATATAATTCAATTAAATGCATCAATTAAATATGAAATTAAAATAATTTAAATTGCGCACATAGGTCATACCTGTACGGTCGTGGAGTCAGGGTGTCACTGTAGCGCCCCAAGCGGTGGGCACCACACCCCCGCACTATAACCCGACACGTGTAACGAAACGAAGACTCCACACACGCACCAAGTCATAGCGAACTGGAAACAAAACAAAACTCCAGGCCTAAGCTAGGCGGCACCTAACCCTGTACGAATGAACTGTTCAAAAGAAAGAATGCAAAACATGACAGTGGAAGTCAGGCAAAATACCAACTTTTCAAAAAATATTCATACAATAAGGATGACAGCAACAAGCATAAAATAAAATCACTGCACGGGTTCAACTAAACGATAGAACCTGTCCTATCCTGTCCCGAACAATTACACAGCGAAACAGGTTCAACTGGCCCTAGAAACCTGTCCCGAATAATCATACAATTAAGACGGGTTCAACTAATCCAAGCACCTGTCCTAACCTGTCCCGAAATTCACAACCTTCGAATCATAAATTGCAAACATGTACAAAATAAATCTTATACAAAATTTGCGAATCATAAATCAGAACAAAATGCTTAACAAACTTAAATGAGCAGACACAGACTCAACAGACACGACACACTGCCGCCTAGCACGAACTCCAACGACCTGAACCTGCAGCTAAAAATATAAAAAGGGGAGGGGTCAGTCCAAAGACTGAGCGAGGGGTTAACACACACACGCTATACGTATATATAGAGCACAGCACAAAGTAGAAGCAATATTCGTGAACCCGGGGTTAGTTTTTGCATGCCAAAACATTTTCCCGTGATAGTATAAATATAGGGAGGCTTAAAACCAAACAAACAAATCTTATCTCAAACGTTTCATCAAGTAAAAACTTAGATTCATGCAGACTTAGCACACATATCGGAACATAACTTATTAGGTTAATGGCAAATCCAATTTTATCTTAACTTAAGAGTCTAACCCCGTTTCACGAACTTATAACCGACAAACATAACGAAACTCGGCGGGTACGAGTACACAACCAACCAAATCCTTCAAAACACACAAAGAGTTAAGCACACGAAATCATAACATATACCTCCACTTACACAGGTTGATAGGTGGGTTGTACATACCCAAACCATCAGCACTTATATGTCAGGGTCGTGAGTTTCATGACACTCACGCCCAAGGACTCCATCCCCCACTAACCTCCTAGTGGGTTCCGGGTTGATCCTATAAAATGGAGAAGTGTACAGGGGTTGCAACCGGCGACCCCATGGTCGTCCCGGGTCTCCCATTACACACAACTCCGGGGCCCAAACTTACACTTACACTTATAAACACACGAAAATCGGAAGCTTAAACCCGCTAGACTCACACTTATACACATCACATGTATATCGTACTTATCATATCGTACGTACATATCACGCCGACCTCAAAATCATAACAAAGTCAAAGCTAAGCGTACATAGGCTTATACATAGCTTCATACTTTCAAACTTATGGCAAAGCCAACAAATACGTATCTCACACATATCTACATATACATAGAGGCATATAAGTCACATGCATTCGAAAACCGGCACATTTTATTAGCGTATAACTATATCCTAACCTCACCTGGTACCAGACAAAGCTGAAGACATAACAAATGGTCCACCCAGGGATCTGCACGACCCCAAGTCACCACCCCGGGTGCACCTGTACCAATTGAACACATAAAACAGACCACAAAGCTCAGACCCAGGCAGACAACCACACAAAGACGCACGACAAATGCAATCACATAAGGAGGGTTCACATCATATCAATTACATGCCAAAGAAAACATTATATAGTTCAAAGAAATCATATTACATATTAGGACACATTCATGTGCACAAATAATGCAAACAAGAGAAATAGAAAGACGAAGAAATTCGAATTATTACATATTAATTCATATAGCGTGTACCAAATTCATATTCGTGCAATTAAACTATTCTTAAGTGTAAAAGTTCCTAATTAAATCCCATAAGTTCCATTTAAGTCTTATCATATATCACATTTCATTCAAAATTCACATAATAGCACGTTACGAATTCCTTTAAACCAATGAAGTCATATATCAAATTCTAATTATGTCATTCAACGGTACCAAGTTCATACAATTCCTGTATTGTATAATAGACTCAAATTCAACTTAAATAGTTAGACTTTAATTAAGAAAGTTTCAAATTAAATCATTCTCGACTTAATAACTTCTCTTAACCGAAATCATAATTAACATATTTGTTTATCAAGTAGCTAGAATTAATTAATTCAAGTCATATAATTTCATATTACTCAAAAATTACACTAACACCCCTTCAAAGTTAATCAAGTAGCATAAATTCAACAAACCGGGACTCAAATCGCAAACCAAAGCATCAATTCATATCACAATTTATTTAGTACATGATTTTATAGACATCGGGATACAATTCGCTCGACAATTCAAGCAATTAACAATTTATCGCAATTAAAACAATTAATTTCAAATATTCAAATTACACAAAATAAATCACAACAAATCAATCGGGCATTCGATTGAGGAACGGAAAGTGGCGTTGGACTTACCACGACGAGGTGGACAAACTGCCCGAAGCCCGTCGGAACGCCGCTGCCGGAGCCACCGAAATAGTGGCTGGCTGCCGCTCGGCCGCCACCGGAACGTGCCGGAAAAATCCCGAAAAATCATGCTTGCAAGAATTCCTCGTGCTCGTTCCAAATCCTAGATCAATTTCTGAAAATTCTAAGCCAAACGTCTCCAATTTCAGATCTAAGAACACGAAACCCCAAAATCTTCAAATCAAAATTACTTCTAAACCGATGAACGAAAATGAGATCCGTAAAAGGCATTGTCTTACCCGTGACGAGCTCTTCGAAACCCCTATAGTGGTCACTGGAAAATATCCTCGGAGCGGACCTCCACCGTGAACCGCCACTGTACAGCGCCGGAACCACCACCTACGGTCACCAATTGTTCAAACCGACGCCGGAAACGAGCTCAGGGGGTCAAAAAGGTGGGAAACTGTCAAGCCTCATCGGAAAAAGCTGCCGGAACGCGGCGGGAGACGCCGCTACAGTGACGCGGCACCGCCGTGTCAACTTCAGAAGGCGCGTGTGTCGCTGTCCGACGGCCGTTGGCCGTGCCGCCAACGTCAAACGAAACCCGGGAAGTCTTCTTACTGGCTCTGGGGCGCGTGTCATCGAAAAGCCTCCGAAAACTGCCTCGAGGAGGCGGTGAAGTGGCGGTGGTCTGCCCCTCCTCCTGCCGCGACTGAAAATGGCGAAAAAAGTCCGCTGTAGCACCCGAGCATAAGGTACCACATCCCCCGCACTGAGACCCGACCCGTATACGAAATGGAAGTCCATACACGTGCCAAATCCACGACGAACGGGGACACAACACACACGCTATGCTAGGCGGGACTAACCCTTAAACCATTCAAACTCAAAGCAATATAAAATCAGAGTTATAATGAAACGCGGAAGCAAGATCAACATATATTATGTACAATGAGCCACCAAGCTCCAAAAATAGATATACAAAATCATTCAAGTATCCAAGGCCACACGGCCTACAAAAATCATAACGCTCCATACAATGATCATATACAAAAGAGCAATAAGAGTATGAGATGCTGAAAAGAAGTGCTAAACATAAATGCAAGACTTAGACGACTTGTATTCCCGCCTAGCACTCCTATACCTGCACAAAACAACTGAAAACAAACCGGGTTCAGTCTATACGAGACTGGTGGGTATAAAACGGGGCATAATATATAATATTGCAGAAATTAAACACATACATGCAAGCACTAATCCCGTGTGAAGTTTGATAAGAATTTCCCAAGTGGTTAAAACAAAAGAAAACATCAACGGGGATTACGACGTTCATATTCATTCATAATTATTCATATGGGTTTATGGCCCGACGAGTGGGCGTGCACAATCTCCAACCTACACCTCGTGTAATCATAATCAATTATTCATTCATTATCATACATATCTTTTGTGCTCATACATATCATGATCATAATCATTCATATACACCTTCTTCCTCCGGGTGGTAGACGGGTTTGCAAGGCCCGACCAACTAATCATATCAATGTGGCTATGAGGTTCATGAGTTCTCAAAGCCCGGTTAGCGTTTCCTCGTCAAAAACTCCTTGACGAGGTCCGTTTCGCCGTAGTTTGGTTGGGACTAGTACATAGGATCCCCGTCAGCCCTTGCTTCCTCGGTTAGCCACATGTACTAAGTCCCGGGGGTCGTGCAATCATAATCATGTCTCGCCAAAAACATAAGGTAGGGTTTCATAAATAAAAAGGGTCATACGTTTGAAATCATTTACCCGAAATGACTCGATATATATAAATACACTATTTTGGCTTAAAACCTTTCACATAAGGGATATATCAGGTCGATTTAACTATTAGAAGAAAACCCACCTTTACAAGCAAAAGAAAGGCACAAGCGTCTCAATGCTCGCCCTCGTCTCCGACCAAACCCGAATCTGTGCAAAAGAAAAGGTATGAGACTCAATGACCATATATGACGCTCGACAATGAAGTGAATATGACATGAATGCATAAAAGATCATATTATATCATGAAAATGTTCATGTGCACTATTAAGGAATTTAAATCACATAATCAAACTATTCGTTCATTCATTTCATTCAAATTCATAAATTCATAAATTCATAATTAATATCAATTTAATCCAAGAATTCATTTAATATTCATAACACGTAATATTCATATTTACAATTAGAAATAGAATAAATAAAACGTTCAATCAATAATCGGTAAATTAAATATGTGTATTTATAATATATTATATATATATATATTTATGCTCATATATACATGCAATTACTTATCATAATTAATATGCATGCATTTATGCATAAACACTTCATGAAATATTTATACTTAGTACATAACTAATATATATATATATATATATATCACACGTAACACCCTCATGCATGCATGGCACACACACACACCCACACAGTATATATATATATATATATATATATATATATACAGTAACTCCCATGCATGCATCTTCTAAGCTAATTCTGCATATATATATACACACTCACAGACTGCTCAAAGTAAGAACAACCACAACAACAAAATTGAGCAACAGACACACTCCAACCCAAGGAAAAAGGAAGAACAACAACTCAGCAACAAGAAAAGAAAAGGAAAGGAAAGAAGAGAAGAGGCAAAGCAGCAGCAGAAAAAGAAAAGGGATACAGAAGCTTCGCAGTGGCTACCCGCTCCCCGGCCGGGTAAGAGGTACAGAGAGCTTCTGCAAGCTGTGGCATGAGTACCCGGCCGGGTACTCTCCAAGAGGAAACTCTCCCCGCCCGGGGAGAGGTTACAGAAGCAGCAACAGCAGGCGGCAAATGAAAACAGGGGAAGGGAAAAGGGTTGTTCAACTCAGGCCAAACACACCCGCAATTGCAAACAATTCAAGCCAACAACTAAGGTAAGAAAGGACTACCATACTCAGCAAAATAGGCATGAATGAACCTCAACAATTGCAGCAAAACTGAGAATGAAAAGGTAGCACTCCAGCGGGAAAAACAAGGGAAGAAGAAGAAGAAAATGGAGCAAGCCAATACATGATCAAACAACCATTAACACAGCTGCAAATAAGCTAAAAATGAACAACATTTAACACCAAAACAAGTTCCAAAAGCTAGCAGCAAACCTGTACGTGAAGGGAGTCAAGATCCGGTTTGAAATTCAATCAATACATATCCATTTCATTGATGATATCTCACCAACCTCTTAACCAACAATTAATACAGGTATACTCAGTCATAAATGAAGGAAAAGGATCATATATATATCACCGAAACACATCAGAGATCAAAGAGATTCAAGAAATCAACAAAACACTCAAAAACCTAACTATTCACTCTCAAGCTCCAAACCTTATGAAATCTGAGTCAAAATTAGGGATGAAACGATGAAAATAACCATAGATACATGTACAAGATAACCCTAACTCACCTTGTTGATTGGATGAAGGTTGATCGAGATTTGAGCTCAAAACCTCAAGGATTGCACTATTACGGGAAAACAGAGGTGCAGAAGCTTTGGCTGAAGTTTTTGGTTTGTGTGAGGGTTAGATCGAGATGGGGCAGGTAAGGAATGGTGAAGGGTTGAACTAGGGTTAAAATTCTACCAACCATAGTTAATTTGGTTAAGTTTTGATCAAGTTATGGCCAATATAGTGAAAGGTGGTCATTTTGAATGCCGTTTCGTTTTTCGGTTGGATTTCGGAGGTTCAAATGATTTCGGAAAAATACGTGGCTTAGTTTATTAAACTCGAATCTTCGATACGAGTTCAACGAAGTTGACAGAACTCGAATCCGAGTTCCCGAGCTCAAGATATCACGTACGGAACCAAGGGTGCGCTAATTGCTCGTTAGCTCCCGATTTGGTTCCACAAATCAAATTAAATTCGTTAACATATCAAACAAGTTCGAAAACATAAACCGAGCTTAAAGGCATGTTCATAATACACCTATTTACGACATACTACAATTTCACGACATTTCGATATCATTTCATATAAGAACGATGCACAATTGAAACAACTATGCACACATTCATGCAATTCATGCACATTTCATTAAAATTCATGCATAATAAAAATTAAATAAATAAATCAAATTAAATTATAAACATAAATTAAGGTCACATGATTAATTAATTAAAGCATGATTAATTAACATAACACTTAATTAGCATTAATCATTAAATTAATAATAATAAAAGAAATATATATATATATATATATATATTTAAAATAACGAAATATTCTAAAATAATATTAAATTAAAATAAAATATAATAAAATAAAATAATAACAATTTATAATAAAATTAAATATAAAACACGTAAAAACAATTAATTCGCACAAATTGGTAAACACATACGTCGTACCTTTGCGTCTGAAAATTCGGGGCGTTACATCCGCCACCGCTTGTCGTCGGGCCACGATCTTGGTACGGTTGTGATCGCATCGTCGAGCTCTTCGAAATGGACTATTGATTTGTCGAATTCCATCGAGAAACGAGCAAGTTTGAGTTGTGTGTGTGTTTTCACTGTGAGTGTATGTGAACAGTGACTGAATCGCGGGAGAAGAGAGAGAGCTGGAGTCCGCTGCGTTTTTAGCACGAATTACGAGAATCCGGGTATATATCCTGGGTCCTCGCGTGAAAAACGATCGGGAGAAAAGGCTAACGACGTCAGAATTAGGTAAACTTAGAGTCTACGGACTCGTCTCGATGCCCTGAACGTGTTAAAGGGGTGAGAGAGGTCAAAATCTCGATCGAACGAGCAGTGATCGAAAAACCCCTAAAAAGAGAAAATTACAAAGGGGCCCCTAAACTCTAAAAGAGTTCAAAATAGGGCCACACGAAACACAAAGTCACAAAATTAAATACATAAAAAGGTTGAAAAGTGACGTACCTGATACATCGAACGAACGGGATGTTACAGTCACAATCCCCCCCTAAAAAGGACTTGCCCTCAAGTCCGACTCAAGTCCTCAAATAACTCCGGATATAAACTCCTCATTTTCTTCTTGGTGTCCCAAGTCGATTCCTCAGATTTCTGATCTCTCCAAAGTACCCTGACCACAGGAATCTACCGGTTTCTCAATTCTTGCATCTTCCGGTCCTGAATTGCAACTAGATGCTTTTCTATTGTTAAATCTGGATCTAACTGAACCTCTTCAACTGGAAGAATTGTTGCCTCATCGGGATAGTACTTGTGGAGTGAGAAACATGAAAAACATTGTGTATCCCGATCAAATTTGGTGGTAGATCCAATCTATACGTCGTTTCTCCAATTCTTTCCAAAATTTCAAATGGCCCTAGGTATCGTGGACTAAGGTTTCCACCCTTACCTATTCGAGTGAAGCCTTTTCTGGGAGATGCTTTCAGGAAAACTCTATCTCCGACCTCAAACTCTAAGGGACTTCTTCTCTTATCGGCGTAACTCTTCTGTCCAGCCTGAGCTGCTTTCATTCTTTGTCGAATCTTATGAATCTTTTCAATAGTGGCAACAATCTTTTCCATAGGCTCGACCCTCTCGAGCTTATTCTCTTCAGTCCACCTCCAATCCTCGATATCCCAAAACAAAGGAGACCTGCACTTTCTTCCATATAATACCTCATAAGGTGCCATCCCAATCAAACCCTGATAGCTGCTATTATAAGCAAACTCAACTAAAGCCAGATGCTCATCCCACTTATCTTGGAAATCTAAAGCATATGGCCGAAGCATATCCTTCAAATACTGTATTAGTCTTTCAGATTGACCGTCTATTTGAGGATGCGAAGGGTGTTAAACCTGAGTCGGGTGCTCGAACATTTCTGAAGAATCTGCCAGAAGATCGAAGTAAATCGTGGATCCCGATCTGAAACAATACTAGCCGGAATCCCCGTGTAATCTTACAATCTCCCGAACATACAACTCAGATAGGTTTGGAACTTTCTCGGACATCCGAACCTTGAGGAAATGGGTGGACTTAGTCAATCTGTCGACAATTATCTAAATTCCATCAAACCCTCCTTTGACTCTAGGCAAGCCGGACACGAAGTCCATCGTCACTTGCTCCCACTTCCACTCGGGAATAGAAAGTGGTTGGAGAGTTCCTCCCGGCTTCTTGTGTTCTGCCTTCACCTTTTAACACGTTAGACATCGCTTCACAAAGTTCGTGACATCCCTTTTCATGCCATTCCACCTAAATCTCTCTTTCAGGTCTCGATACATCTTAGTACCTCCCGGATGAATCGAATACCTTAAGCGATGTGCCTCCTCAAGTACAAGCCTCTTGAGCTCTTCTGGGATACATATTCCCCAGCAACCGAGGGGTAGAGTACGGCTCCTGGAAGGGTCGGGGATAACCAAGGAGAAGCACCTCCCGCGGTTTACTCCGGACCTAACCTGGATGCCTATCTCGAGCAGTGCCGAGTCAAGGCCGTCGCCTCGGTCGCAGAGGGCAGGGCCCCAGTCTTCCCTGAAAAGCCTCGAGCCAACCCAGCCGATACCTATCCCTACGCAGGCCATTACTCTCACTACTACGGACCCCCAGTCCACAATGGATGTGCTTCCCCACCTCATTGGGGATATGCATTGCCACCTCCGGGATACTACCAGTCTCAATATTATGATTAGACCCCTCCTCCGCCTGGCCCAGTGGAATGGCAAGGGGCCGATCGGGGCCCACAAGCCAATGAAGTTGTGTCGTCCAGGAGCAGGTGGCCGAGTTCGGCCGTCGTCGAGACACGGGAAAGAGAGCTGCCTGCGAGGATCGTCCCAAGAAAGATGAAGCTTCTCGACAGAGGAGGAGATATGATGCAGGGGCTCTTCACGTCGTCGGGACCACCAGTGAATTTCGAGGTGTATCCCCCGGTGGCGGAAAAGGCAAGGAACCTTGGAATCTAGCCGTTTTCGATCGATTGGGGGCGAGGGTCGACCCCAACGCCCCCAGTAGAGCTAACCGGGGGTCCGAGGTCAGAAAGGGCAATTTGAGAAATAAGCTCCCACCAAGGGAGAGCCCGGCTCCACCTCAAGACCGTGCTCCCAAAGCCAGTTCTTCCTGTTTGTTGAATGAGAGCGTAAAATTTGTTCTTCCTGTTTATTGAATGAGAGCTTGCTTGGAGCACCAAAACCAGTTTTCTAAGCTTGGGTACATAATCATTCTCTAACAAGAAGTCCAACAGTTACTTCTATTTTCGGGTCCAGGAGTAAGGGTGTGAATCGAGCTAAGGATGGTTCAATCGGTAAATCTGAAGTTGAAATTGGCAGGAGAAGGCAGTGATTAATGATGATTTACGGATTATGAGAGAAAATAACACTAGGACTGAGATGAGATGGCTATCCGGAATGGAGGTATGAGGCCGTGCTAGTATTGAGAGAAGCAACCTTGATTAAAGAGCCCCGCATGCAACCGAACTACTACCATAGGAGGAATTTGGATCCACGGTGAACGGTACACTTGAACATGCATATCACATGCATCATTTATTTTATTATTATTACCGTATAGGATTTCTTGTTCATTGCTAAATTATTTTATATGAACAACAAATTGGTGTAATTGATACTTTTACCTGCTCCTTTCTCTCGTTGCTTGTCAAGAGACGGGGGGCTCTTGTTGTTGTTTGAAAGACGGGGCACTCTCATTACTACTTGCTACTTGTTTTAACCTGTTCTAGTGGAAGGTTAGATTTTCTTTCGAGTGTTTAGATTCCGGGAAGTTAAGGGCCGTGACTTGATAACATTGAAGGAACTTTGATTGATTGAAGACCTCTTTCGGACTAATCCCTGATGGGGAATGGCCAACCCACGTGGGATGAAAACGGAAGGGTGAATCCGATGACGGATTCTCTTAAGGTGGAGAGACTGGTAACACCCCAGTACCCAGACAGTCAGGTACGCTCGACACGTGTGAGTTTTGAGCCTTACGATTTTATTTTATTATCTTCGTTTATTCAATCTATATGTGTTATATTAATTTTATAAATTATAATTTAAATTGTCTACGTGAAAATATATGAAATTCGTGACAATTTGAGAATTATTATATGACTTGGATTTAATTGTTACGTGAATTAGTGACCAAACGCGATTTAATTGCTTGATTGTCCTTAAATGTTTATTCACTTTAATTTAAGGACTAAATTGCATGAAAACTTCTTGGATTTAAATGATCATTCCTCGTGAGAGTGAACCTAATTGTATGACTTAACAAAGTGAGGGACTTGAATGCAAATTGAATCATTTCATCAATTTTAAAGAGATGCATCACGTAATCTTCTTCAGCATTCCATTTCATTCCATACACACATAACCATCCTTTCTCTCTCTCTCTCTCTCTCTCTCTCCCGATCCATGAACCCTAAAAGAAGAGAAGAGATTTTTATGAAATTCAAGCTAGTTTCCGGGAAATTTACAAGTTTTGGAGCCATATTAACTTCATCATCTTCTCATATTTTCTTTAAAGGTAGAGATGGAAGCATATATGATTTCTTGAAATTTATATATGAAGCTAGGGTTTATGATTTCATGAAATAAATGGATTATAGGTTGTGTGATGCATGAATATACGACTATACCATGATTTGATGCATGAATTCTTGAAGAATTGAACTTGTGGGATGATTTGATGTATGAACATGGAAGTGGAAAAATCTTGATGATCATGGGGGAGTTAAGTGTTTATGTGGAACTATATGGTATATTGAACATTTACTCATGCAAATCTCCAGAAATATTACACTTGTGTGATTGAAACTTGAGTTTTTGATTGCTTTTGGTTCTTCCCGAATTGCTCCCCTGTTCTTCTCTGTTTCTATAATTACAGAGGAGCGGGAATGGCCCTTCCTGTCCCCATTTCATTTTGGGAACGGTCGTTCCCACTCCTTTGAACTAAAGCCGGCGCGCGCATGGGAACGGCCGTTCCCGTTTTGGCCTGCGAGCCGGAAGGGCCGTTCCCAGCAAAATCGCCATTTTAATTTAAAAGGCGCAGGGGCGTTTTCAGAGGGTTATGGGAACGACCCTTCCAATTTTACACTATAACCCGGAACGGCCGTTCCCACCAATCTGACAGAACAAAACATTCTGCATAAAATTCCAATTTTCACTTTCAATTCCAATGGTTTTATTGATCCCAATTTGTGATTATATGATCAATTACATGTAATAATATGAATATATCATTCTGCGTTCGTGAATGCATGTCATCTCGTTAGTTGATCACGCCGTGCGTCCTATTTGGTACCATTATTGAGTTATTATCTCACAAGTGCACAATGTCCAGTTTCTTGTCCAGTTCATCTCTAGGGCGGAGATTATTGATCGATGAGCACGTTCACGCATCCATGAGTCGTCGTGTCGCCTGTCAGGTGAGGTTTAATTCTAGTTATATAGAACCTATACAACCCTTACGTGAGCTTTCGGCTAAAAGGTATTTATATCTATAATTCCCATGAAAATACTCGTGATTACAAGCAAGTTACGTTTAATGCAAGCAAGTCATGTTCATGAAAAGAAAGCAAGCCATGTATCGTACATGTTTTAGGCGAGTAAGCATGATTGTTCACTTTGGGCCCGAGGGTAGTGGCTTGAGCCAACCGGGAAAGCAAGGGCTGACGGGTAACTCTAGCGCTATCCTTACCACATTAGGATGACCCCTGAATCCGCTAGGAGATTAGTGGAGGAAGGAGTTCCGGGCTTAGGGATTCATGTACCCTCTGCTCAACACGTCGTGGATGGTGAAGGCTCGCAACCTTCCCATCATTGGAGGGAGAAGGAGAGTGGGGACGGGTCCGGCACCACGGATTGACCTCGGGTTATTGCATGGTTTCCATTTCTTGATTGTATTGCCTGAATACACTATCGCACTAATGCACTATAACTGAATTGCCTGATCACTTGTTAATTAATCACGCAAACATGTATTGTTCACCTTTGGTGTACGGTTGGAGACTTGCCCTCACTCGCCGGGCCACGTATTGAATGTATGAAAATGATCAAAGTATTTAATATTGATAGTTGTAATCTCGGGCCAAGTGTATTGTATCATGTTTTGAACTTATATTACTTTTAGTTATAAAACCTTACTTGAGGTTATAACTTGCATGTTATCTGCGCTAATATTTATTTAAACCCCTCACTCAGTCTTCATAGACTGACGCCTCCACCTTTCAGGTCTTGCTGGAGCATGCTAGGCGGGAATTGAGTCGAGTCCAGTCCTTGTAGTCGAGTCAAGCACGGTGCCTTTTATTTATTGTTGCATATGAAACTATTGGTAATGTTATTTGATATATATACTTTATGAAGATGATAATGTATTGATATATGAGACGTAGTTGGGAATAGCGTGTTTTAATAGTTGGTTTTGATATTGGATATGTTATGCTTCCGCTTTATTTCTGTTGCATGTTTGAGTTAGACCCGCCTAGCTTGTCGTTTTATTTGTGTGGTCACCCATTCACTATAAGCTGGGGCATGTACGGATTACCCGTTTCGTATGTGGATCGACCTATAGTGCGAGGGTGTGGCATCCCCACGTGTAGGGGTGCTACATCTTAAGTGGTATCAGAGCCCGGTTGCAAAATCAAGGTTCTAGTGTCGTGTCGTGTCAAGTCTAGGTCATACGGCATAGGAATTACTTATTAATGTGAGAGTCTTGTATTTTATTTGAAATTCCTGACCTACTTGAATTCCTTGAAGTACTTGAATTATTTGACAATTTGAGCATTGCATTGACTCCTGTCCATAATTGTCTATTAATTGAGCTTACATTACTTGAAGAATTACATGTCCACCGTGTTTCAATCGTTAATTTTGTTGAATTAATTGTTGACCATTGTATTAAATTCTTATTTTAATGACAATTGTGTGACACGAGCATGCCTTACCCACATGCATTTATTTTCAAAAAGAAAGTTGTGAGTTACAAGTTATGGAAATGATATCAAACCACGGCCAATCGTTTGACAGTTTCGGCTTACTACAAGAATTCCTCTTTAACTTGGGAAGAGTAAGAAAGTGTGCCGGAAATTCATACAAGGATTCGAGAGCCATTGTCTTTTCCTATCGATTTAAAATTCAAGCAAGGGGATCCGGAAAAGAGGAATCAAGCGTGGAAATCATTTACGTAATTCGAGAAGTTGAAAAAAAAAAAGAAAGAGAAGAATTCCGAAAATGCTTGACCTCGGGATTTCTAGTAACCAGGAAGAGATGATCATTGGGGAAAAATCGTGATTTGAAGGTTAGATCGGAATCAAGGTCAGACATGAAGGAAGATTCGCGACATCACGGAAGAAGAATGCTCAAGACTCTATGTTTGGGTGGATTGAGCCAACTTTTCCGATCCAAATTGAATTATCATGTTGCGGGGTTGAATTGGAAGATATGGAGCAACAAATGGAAATAATAAAGAAAGGCAAGGTGACAATTAGGGCGAACATCGGGATCATCGTTGGAGATTAATTCCTTGAGGAATATTGAGATATCAATGGTATGAGTGTAGAAGCAATTGAATTCAAGAAGTACAACCTCAGACCATAAAGCTATAGAAAGTCCTATCAAGAAAATTTTGGACTAAGGAATTAATTACGGAAAAGGCTCGGGATCTATTTAAACATCGATAACCGGGAAGGAGTTGGGTTTAAGGAAATTTAAAATCAAGCCCAGGAAATGTATAAGTCGAGGTCAGAGAAATTTGAAGATTTAGAAGACCGTGGATAAACAAGAAATAATTAACAGCATGAGATGAGTTTCTGATACAACAATCAAGAAAAAGTGCCAGGATAAAATTACCCCTGCTACGGTGACAGGTTCAATGCATTCATAAACACGTGCATCATATATTGCATTAATTTAACTTGCTTCATATTTATGTATGTTATCCTAATTGTGGTCCGAAATCGCATAAGTGACTTATTAAGTATCCTATTTAAATTATTTAAGTTTCTTTATTATATCTATGCCATTAATATAATTATTCCAATGAGTTGCATTTTAAATTGTTTGTAAGTGTAAGTTGTGCATTAACATTTTAACCGGCATGCATTATCTAATGTTTATTGTAATAGGCTTTCTATCCAATTTTACTCCAACTATGGCCTCAGCTACGATTATATTGAATCAAGAGTTGGAAGAAATTTACGTTTGGTATTATTGGGATTGTTCACTTGGGACAAGGGTCATTAAATATATGGCTTAGCTAAAAATGTAGATTCCAAGAAAAGTGAATTGAAGGAATTGAATCTTTGATCCAAGGAAAGTGGTAAATACGTTCAAGTATTTTATGTTCTTAAGGGGGAGAGTTGGCCGGGAAACAAACTAAAGCCGGAACTTAGACCTTACTTGGGAAAGTTAGAATTCCAAGGAAACCGAGTTTACCTGGAGCCTCTATCAGAACCATGTGAAAGAAGTCTTCAATACCTCAAACCTTTTCTCCCTCTTACCCGAAGGAAAGTTCCATTATTGACAGTACCTTTGCATTATTGCTGTTCCCAGAAGGTGAGCTCCCCTGTTTTACGATCATTTTGTAGTCTCGGGACATCATTTGGCTCAGTGAGTAGAGAGGGATTCAATTTGGCTACAAATAAGGCAGCCGTAATGATCTAGAACACTACTTGAACCGTCCCTTCGTGCGTGCTTCCTGCGTCGCCTCCATAAATGTACCAGTTTGTCGTGAAGTTGATGCTTCTTTCCATGATGACACATTGGAGAAAATGGAAGCTCTGAGAATTACAGATCTTAGATTGATCCTCTCCTTCGAGATATTTTGTAGAGTTGTGTGAGATGTCATTAAATTTCAGGGATCAATGGAAATGTTCCATCGGGACCTGATGCCTTCGGGTTCTATGCGAGTGTATTGGTTGAAGTATTATTCTAGAATAGGAGTTCAACCTTCAGATTTCAACGTAGAGAGTTTCAGATCTTGGTTCCGAGAGAGTGTTTTACTTTGATTAAGGAGATATCAAGAGGGTAAAATCTGTTCTTCCTGTTTGTTGAATAAGAGCTTGCTTGGAGCACCAAAACCAGTTTTCTAAGCTTGGGTACACAATCATTCTCTAACAAGAAGTCCAACAGTTACTTCTATTTTCGGGTCAAGGAGTAAGGGTGTGAATTGAGCTAAGGATGGTTCAACCGGTAAATCTGAAGTTGAAATTGGCAGGAGAAGGCAGTGATTAATGATGATTTACGGATTATGAGAGAAAATAACACTAGGACTGAGATGAGATGGCTATCCGGAATGGAGGTATGAGACCGTGCTAGTATTGAGAGAAGCAACCTTGATTAAAGAGCCCCGCATGCAACCGAACTACTACCATAGGAGGATTTCCATCCACGGTGAACGGTACACTTGAACATGCATATCACATGCATCATTTATTTTATTATTATTACCGTATAGGATTTCTTGTTCATTGCTAAATTGTATTATATAAACAATAAATTGGTGTAATTGATACTTTCTACCTGCTCCTTATGTGATAACTATAAATGTTTATCTAAGTGTTCGCTTGATTTTATTTGGTGTGTGAGAGAAGGGGATTCTCTCAATGTTGTTCGAGGGACGGGGTTCTCTCGTTGCTTGTCAAGAGACAGGGTGCTCTTGTTGTTGTTTGAAAGACAGGGCACTCTCATTACTACTTGCTACTTGTTTTAACCTGTTCTAGTGGAAGGTTAGATTTTCTTTCGACTGTTTAGATTCCGGAAGTTAAGGGTCGTGACTTGATAGCTTTGAAGGAACCTTGATTGATTGAAGACCTCTTTCGGACTAATCCCTGGCAGGGAATGGCCAACCTGTGTGGGATGAAAACGGAAGGGTGAATCCGAGGACGGATTCTCTTAAGGGGGAGAGAGTTGCAACACCCCAGTACCCAGACAGTCAGGTAGGCTTGACACGTGTGAGTTTTGAGCGTTAAGATTTTATTTTATTATCTTCGTTTATTCTATCTATATGTGTTATATTAATTTTATAAATTATAATTTAAATTGTCTACGTGAAAATATATGAAATTCGTGATAATTTGAGAATTATTGTATGACTTGGATTTAATTGTTACGTGAATTAGTGACCAAACACGATTTAATTGCTTGATTGCCCTTAAATGTTTATTCACTTTAATTCAAGGACTAAATTGCATGAAAACTTCTTTGATTTAAATGATCATTCCTCGTGAGAGTGAACCTAATTGTATGACTTAACAAAGTGAGGGACTTGAATGCAAATTGAATCATTTCATCAATTTTAAAGAGATGCATCACGTAATCTTCTTCAACATTCCATTTCACTCCATACACACATAACCATCCTTGCTCTCTCTCTCTCCCGATCCATGAACCCTAAAAGAAGAGAAGATATTTTTATGAAATTCAAGCTAGTTTCCGGGAAATTTACAAGTTTTGGAGCCATATCAACTTCATCATCTTCTCATATTTTCTTTAAAGGTAGAGATGGAGGCATATATGATTTCTTGAAATTTATATATGAAGCTACGGTTTATGATTTCATGAAATAAATGGATTATAGGTTGTGTGATGCATGAATATACGGTTATACCATGATTTGATGCATGACTTCTTGAAGAATTGAACTTGTGGGATTATTTGATGTATGAACATGGAAGTGGAAAAATCTTGATGATCATGGGGGAATTAAGTGTTTATGTGGAACTATATGGTATATTGAACATTTACTCATGCAAATCTCCAGAAATATTACACTTGTGTGATTGAAACTTGAGTTTTTGGTTGATTTTGGTTCTCCCCGAATTGCTCCCCTGTTCTGCTATGTTTCTGTAATTACAGAGGAGCGGGAATGGCCCTTCCCATCCCTAGTTCATTCTGGGAACGGTCGTTCCCACTCCTTTGAACTAAAGCCGGCGTGCGCATGGGAACGACCATTCCCATTTTGGCCTGCAAGCCGTAAGGGCTGTTCCCAGCAAAATTGCCATTTTAATTTAAAAGGCGCAGGGCGTTTTCGGAGGGTTATGGGAACGACCCTTCCCATTTTACACTATAACCCGGAACGGCCTTTCCCACCACTCTGACAGAACAAAACATTCTGCATAAAATTCCAATTTTCACTTTCAATTCCAATGGTTTTATTGATCCCAATTTGTGATTATATGATCAATTACATGCAATAATATGAATATATCATGCTACATTCGTGAATGCATGTCATCTCGTTACTTGATCACGCGTGCATCCTATTTGGTACCATTATTGAGTTATTGTTTTGCAAGTGCACATTGTCCAGTTTCTTGTCCAGTTTATCTCCAGGGCGGAGATTATTGATCGATGAGCATGTTCACGCATCCATGAGTCGTCGTGTCGCCTGTCAGGTGAGGTTTAATTCTAGTTATATAGAACCTATACAACCCTTACGTGAGCTTTCGGCCAAAAGGTATTTATATCTATAATTCCCATGAAAATACTCATGATTACAAGCAAGTCACGTTTAATACAAGCAAGTCATGTTCATGAAAAGCAAGCAAGCCATGTATCGTACATGTTTTAGGCGAGTAAGCATGATTGTTCACTTTAGGCCAGAGGGTAGTGGCTTGAGCTAACCGGGAAAGCAAGGGCTGACAGGTAACTCTAGCACTATCCTCACCCCATTGGGATGACCCCTGAATCCGCTAGGAGATTAGTGGAGGAAGGAGTTCTGGGCTTAGGGATTCATGTACCCTCTGCTCAACACATCGTGGATGGTGAAGGCTCACAACCTTCCCATCATTGGAGGGAGAAGGAGACTGGGGACGGGTCCGGCACCCCGGATTGTCCTCGGGTTATTGGATGGTTTCCATTTCTTGATTGTATTGCTTGAATACACTATCGCACTAATGCACTGTATCTGAATTGCCTGATCACTTGTTAATTAATCACGCAAGCATGTATTGTTCACTTTTGATGTAACGTTGGAGACTTGCCCTCACTCTCCGGGCCATGTATTGAATGCATGAAAATGATCAAAGTATTTAATATTGATAGTTGTAATCTCGGGCCAAGTGTATTGTATCATGTTTTGAACCTATATTACTTTTAGTTATAAAACCATACCGAGGTTATAACTTACATGTTATCTGCGCTAACATTTATTGAAACCCCTCACTCAGTCTTCATATACTGACGCCTCCACCTTTCAGGTCTTGCAGGAGCACGCTAGGCGGGAATTGAGTCGAGTCCAGTCCTTGTAGACGAGTCAAGCACGGTGCCTTTTATTTATTGTTGCATATGAAACTATTGTTAATGTTATTTGATATATATACTTTATGAAGATGATAATGTATTGATATATGAGACGTAGTTGGGAATAGCGTGTTTTAATAGTTGGTTTTGATATTGGATATGTTATGCTTCCGCTTTATTTCTGTTGCATGTTTGAGTTAGACCCGCCTAGCTTGTCGTTTTATTTGTGTGGTCACCCGTTCGCTATAAGTTGGTGCATGTAGGGATTACCCGTTTCGTATGTGGATCGACCTATAGTGAGGGGGTGTGGCATCCCCACGTGTAGGGGTGCTATAGTTCAAATGAATCCTTGTAAAATTTTATGAATTATGGTATCATTCCTGAACCCTAATTCATATTATAACTCTCGTAGTAACCGAAACCGGCTAGAAACCCTAGTTTTGCCCCAATTTAGAAATTTTTGAATTTCAACGTCTTCCCTATTCAATATTATAGTCAAAACGGTCCTTGAATTATTTTATGAATTCTCATACACTTACCGAAACTTAATTCCAACCGCGGCTTATTTTATAAATACTTTCCTTTTTAAAAATTATTATTTTATTATAAAGGTTTAGCTTTCATTTATTATTCAAAATTATACTTAAAACGTTTCTTGAATTTTTCTCTAACCATGAAAATTTTCTCGATTTTTAAATTTCATCATAGCTTCATTTATAGAATTTATCATGATTTTTCATAATCTCTAACATCTATAACTTTCAAACAAAAGGCCTAACCGTCACACATTTATAACCATAACGAAACTCATTTTACACTCATTCTTTCACTACTTTTACCACTTCAAGCTCTCGTTTCTTGACTCTTAAATAAATTTTACATTATTTTATATTTATTTTTATTCATCCATGACATCACCTTCCTAAAATAGAAAGGTTAAGTGTATGATATAAAATCCTCCACATTTCCTACATATTCTCTACATATTTTTGTGATTGAAATTCTCCACATTTCTTTCCTAAAATAGAAATGCTAGGTGTGTGATTTAGAATATCCCACATTTCCTACATAATTTCCATATATATTGTGAATTAGAATTCTCCACATTTCATACATATTTTTAGAAATTGCCCTTAAGCCCCCAAGATGATACCTATAAATACCCATCTCTAGTTCATTTCCAAGACACACCAAAATCACTCCAACTCTCTCTCATTTTCGATCAGATCTCTCTTCCCTACATAAGGTGTGCTTTTATTTTATTATTTCATGTTTTATATGTTGTTCTTAGCATAATATAGTTGTAGCATGCTTAGGATTAATTAAATTATGCTTTAGTTCAGGGCCTTTCGGGCCAGGTTACCCCCCAGTATTCCCTAAACATTTGATTTTCTCGCGAAAGAGGTTCATACTCATTAAGGAATTTCTCATCTTTGATTTGATGTTGGGATGAGATATCCCTGAACCCATATGGCTAAATTGTTAGATTTATGTACAATGTGCCTACATTATGAATTTTATTTAATTAAATGCATGAATTATGATATTATGAGTATGTGTTTAAATAATTATGATCTTGTTTGATTAAATTCATGCCTAGAATAATTTATTTAGAATTAATTTTATAATTAAAGTTACATAAAGTGCTACATTTTAAGTTTAATTATGTGTTATGAACTTAGAATTTATTAAATATGATCATGAACTAATAAGAACATATTCATAAGTCTCAAAACATGTTCATGATGTTCTTGAACAATTTAAGGTGCATGTGTGATAGTGTGTATGTGTGTGTGTTCGATTTTATGTTACAAAGTGTTTAATTCTTAGAAATTTGAATAGTAAATGTTTTCAATAGTAACTTTGACTTTTTGGTCAACATTATTAATAATAATTTGGAAAATTAATTAAAAATAATTATAAAATAGGTTTTGGAATTTTTAAAGAAAGATTTTATCCAAAATTTTCCAAAAATCGGTAAATTGTAAAATAATTTCAAAACCTAACCTACATTGTCAAATTAAACCCTAAATTTTGTTTTAAATCTTACAATTAGGATCATAATGTGATTAATAAATATTAGATTAATTAAAGACTTCCTAATATCTAATTAATTAATTAAATTCCCTTAAACGGTTAAAATTAGGGTTTACCGGGAATTCTCTAACGTGTTACATATTATGTACCTTATATGATTATTTGATTAGAATAATAAGAACATAGTCCTAAGCCTGTAGTAGTTAATACTTTCCGGTGAAATTAGGACCGAGCAATGGAATCCACCTGACTTTGTCTGACTACCGGTATAGATGAGGGTTAAAATATTTTTAACTGGAATCATGCCTATACTTTTGTATCTCCATAAAAACTATTTTCAAGCCTACCTATTATTTATGATTAATCACCCTATATACATAATATCATATCCCATTTAAAGGGAAAATAATTTCATGCCAGAATCAACGTTTTACTAGGACGTTATATATTAAGTCCACTTTAACAAACGTTGATTCTGGGTTATGCTAGCAAAATATTGTTCTTGATTCATGTTATGGGCCCCGGCTGTATCCGTAGCGAGCAATTGCCTGGAAGGTATCGGGGCCGAGGGCATTGTTGGTGCTGCGGACTGCCACCAACTCTTGGTAGTGGTTTAGCTAGAGGTTAACTACTCCACGCCAAGAGATTAAGGGAATACTTCTTCCCGATTATTGTTTATCGTTTTTAGGGTTTGCTCCCCTATTGACATAAAGGAGTAGCAGAGGTATTATAATACTTGGTTTTATTAAAGTACCGTTGCCTTGATCAGCCCGGTACTGTTTTACCAAGTTATTTAAGGAGTTACGGATGGAGAGGCCTAGCTTGTGGGCATTAAAGTTCTTGTTACAGACGGTTCATATTTCTACAAATATTCCAAATTCCCCATATCCCTATTTTACACATATCATGAATCGTTTCATATTTGCTATATCCTATTGCTAATATTTTAGATCAAGATCATCTTGATCATATAAATATATATACGTATACATATATCTATAAATTATTATACCCCCCTCACTTAGTCACTTTGACTGCTTTAAAATGCGTGATTTCAGGGATCAATGGAAGGACACAAGCAGTATCTTGAAGCTTTAAGGTATCACAACTTATAGGTCAGGATTGATCCTAAGAGTACACTGTTTTGAGCCTCTCTGTATAAATAAACTATCTCATACTTTGTCCTTGCATACCATCCTGTTGTACTCTTTTGCGAACTACTTTGATCAATAATGATAATCCTTGTTCGTTATACGTTGATCAATAATGATAATCCTTGTTCGTTATACGTTATCCTCCCCGTTTATTGGCAAAGTTTAAATCTCTTTATTTCCCGCTGCACCGTGTCATACACTCCACTCATGTATTATCTTGACCGTTTGCCATAGTATTTCCTGAATGTTGGGTCTAACCACCACTTGGGGTGCGGGGGTTGTAGTGATTGGGGAGGCGCTACAGTGAGCCTCCTCACACCGAGATTAACAACCAAGACAAAGGTACGAAGGTGCCCGACACCTAGTCCAAGCTCCTGCTCGGAGGTATAGGAGTGCTCGAGAGGCCAAGTCCCTATTTTGTGAGGAAATTATTGATGCAATGGCTGAGGATAAAATGCCAACTAACCTTCCGACTTACGGAAGGATAACCGATCCGAAAAGACATGTCGATCGATTCGAGATCAAGATCAGCATGTTCGGGAACACCTCCAATGTTCGGGCTAAGATATTCGCCACGACGCAGGTCGGGGCAGCCCAGGACTGGTTCTTAAGGCTGGCCCCTCGGTGTATCAGGTCGTACGATGATCTGGTTGACCGTTTTGTAGCCCACTTTCAATCGGTAAAGGGCGATAAGCTACCCTCGACCTATCTCTATATTATAGTTTAGAGGGAGGATGAAACATTAAAGGATTTCTTTACCCGATTCTCCCGAGCAGCAGTCTAAGTCCAAGCGTCGCATGGACATGCTAATTCCGACCCTCCGCGCGGCCCTTTGCGATAAGGAGTGCGCTAGGCACATTGTTCGCGAGAACCCTCATTCAATTGCCAAGATGTTAGAGATTGCAGGGGATTGGATGAGGGTCGAAGAGATCGAGATGGCTCAGAAGAATGGCTCCGAGAAGAAAGTCGAGACTTATGGGCCCCCAAGGTTGGAAACAAAACGAGATGTTAAGGTTCGAGTCGACCAGTGGCCCGGGAGTGGATCGAAGAAGCACTATGGCCCCCTTAATAGACCCATCGAAGAAATTTATATTGTCTCCAACAAAAAGCTATTTAAGAACCCAAAGCCGATCAAGGAGACGCAGAAGACGAAGGATTTAGGGAAGCACTGCCACTTCTATTGACAAACTGGTCAAACGATTGATCCAGGGTGGCCAACTGGAAGAGTTTACCAAAAAGCTAGATGAACTCACTCTCTGAGCTGAGGATCGAGTCGAGTGAAGCCCCCCTAGACACCGAGAAGCAAAGCAACTGACCGAGAGACATATCCACAATCTCCCATGTCTTGGTTGGATTAACATGATTGTCGGAGGGCTCTCTGGGGATGACACGAAGACTGCTCGCTAGCTTACTCGAAGAGAGGCGTAAAGGAACTTTTTCGGGCCGAGGAAACTGATGCAGATCGAGCATAAGGTGAAAGACAAGTGGGTCGAGGAAGAGTTTACCTTTGGTGATAGGGATTTGATTGATGGGCCACCACAGGAGGGTGACACACCTAGTGGTCCGATGGTGGTCACGTTGGATGTAGCTAACTATGCTGTATCGAAAATCCTTATCGATAGTGGAAGCTCGACCAATATTATCTTTTACTCGACTCTTGTTAAAATGAATTTAGATGAGAACTTAAGGCTAGAAACGATAAAAACTCCTCTTACAGGTTTCAGGGGCCGAGGTATACCCCAAGGGCTGAGTCTACGTAGTCACCTCTATGGGAACGCTCCCTAAGAGGGCAACCCTGGAGATCGAGTACCTTGTAGTGGATGAGCCATCTGCCTTTAACATCATCTTAGGTCAACTAGGGTTAGTTAACTTCCATGCCATCATCTCGACCTATAACCAGATGGTAAAGCTATCCACTCCACACGGGATAGGAGAGCTTCGATGTGACATACCGACGACATGGTCTCATTACTCCATCTCGATGGAGAAGGTAAAGCTGCCCGAAAAAAGAGTTATTCCAGTACTGTAAATTCTGAATTTTGATGAGGAGGACTTGGTCGAGAGAGACATCCAGGACCCTGAAAGGTCCCATAAGATCACCTCAAAATTAGCTGCAAAGAGGAGAAAGTTAGCCAACGGACGAGTCGAGGCGTCGAGCCAAACGTAGGAGATCGAGCTCATTCCGGGACAAGCTGAGAAGATAACCCATATAGGTGTTTCTCGACCAGGGGAGGAGGCTGAACATTACATGTTGATCCAATTTTTATAGGAAAATGTAGATGTCTTTGCTTGGAGTGCCTCCAATTTGGTTGGTCTCGACCCAAGTGTCAAAATGGATCATCTCAACGTCGACCCACCTTTAAGCCAATCAAGCAGAAACTGAGGAATCATAGCGTGAAAAGGAATGAGATCATCGAGGAGGAAGTCAATAAGCTACTCAATGAAGGTTATATCACCTCGGCCAAGTACGTAGACTGGCTTTGTAATATGGTCCTAGTGGCCAAAATAAGGGGAAAGTGGAGGATGTTTAATGTCTTCACTGACTTGAATAAGGCTTTCCCTAAGGATTTTGGAAAACATAGAGTTTGCACAGTGAAATTTAAAATCTTTTCCAAAAGCGAATCGTAAAACTTGCAATGTTCGTTTCGAATCTAAGAAGGGTTACAAGAAACTTACGGGGATTGAGCTTTCTAGTGATGTTGATACCGCCTATCAAACACCCTTCGTGCGGATTGTCCCTCGAACGGTTATTGAATAGATCCCAAAATAGGTAATCCTCTAAAGCGTATCACACCAATCCTAGATCACGATCAAACTATTGAGAATGTTAATTCTGTGGCTTGTGTTTTGGCTAGGATTTTACTTTGAAAACTTTTGTTTTAATTTTCTCAAAATCAATTAACGCTTCAAGAACGTTGGTCTAAAAATTAAGAGAAGCACTACCACTAGTATATATACTAGTGGGGTTCGAACTCTCCTAGGGTTCCCAAACCTAGTGGGCTTTGATTTCTTGCTCACTAATTAATAATTATCTTTTTAATTGAAAATAAAGTCTTAACTTATTCTCCAAGATAATGCAAGAGATCCTTCTCTCTCCTATAAAAGGAAGTTTGACTTTTCAACCTTTATCTAATGTAAAGTAAAAAATCAATTTTTTCACTAAATAACTTAATTTACAATTAATTATTTATTGGGTTAATTATTTTGAGATTGGACTTAACAATTAATTCATAATTAATTTAAAGACCAAAATTAATTAATTAATCTAGAAAAAAATTCATGTGTGAATTAAATCACACGTTCCAAGCCACGTGTACGTGACACGTGGCAGCCACGCATGCTGCGTGACACGTGGCAGTGATCCACCTGTTTGTGGCTCTATTTTGATCAACAATTTGATCATTCGTTAATCCAATTAACTTCCTAGCAAAACCCTCGTGACCTGGCATTTGTGTATGACCTTTTAGGTTTATTATTCGATTAGCAGTGACACTAATTAATTAATTCCAATAATTAATTAATTAGTTCACAGATCACACTTCCATAATCTAGCAATGGGTATGTGACCCCTAGCCGAATAACGAAATGAATCGAAGAACCTTTCAGCCAATGACAATCAATGAAATACGATCCTCCTACAACTCCATCTCTCAATCAAGAGAACGAAAGAGCTGATGTGCTATCGAAAGTAGCAAATGGGATGAGAGGAACAGGGGACAGGTCGATAACATTCCCGACAAACTCATTTTGGACAATTGACGGGAAAGCGGAAATGGTTCCAAGTATCGAGCCAGCAGAGCCGTGTTGGCTCGAGAGTTAGTACTCTACCTGCGAGATAGGGTCATTCTAGAGAAAAAATTTGAAAGACGTCGACTTATGGCTCGATCTACAAATTATGTTCTCGACCCCAATGGAAAGCTTTTTTAAAAGGTCGTATCGAGAGTCGGCCAAGAGGTGTCTTCGACCCTCCCAAACCAAGGAGGTCCTCGAGGAGGTCCACAGAGAATATTGCGGAAATCATGCAGGAGGGAAGTCTTTGGCCAAAATGATCGCTCGAAGTGGATATTATTGGCCGACCATGATCAGAGACTCGATGAATTTCGTCAAGAAATACCTGAACTGCCAAAGGCATGCCAACATTACTCATCAACATCCAAGAGAGATGATACCAATTGACATCACCTGGCCTTTTGATCAATTGGGAATCAACATAGTGGGACCTTTCCCACTTGCGCAGTGACAACATCAATACGCCATTGTGTGTGTCGAGTACTTCTCAAAATGGGTCGAGGTGGTGTCAGTCCCCAAAATTGCCTTCCAAGTTATAATGCGATTTCTATGGAAAAACATAATCTGTAGATTTAGAGTTCCAAGGGTCTTGATTTGTGACAATGGACCACAATTCAGAAGTGAACACTTCAGGAAATATTGCGCGGATATGGGGATCAGTCTAAGATTCACCTCAGTCGGCCATCCCCAAGCAAATGGCCAGACCAAAGTCACTAATCGGATTATCGTGCAAAATCTGAAGACCAGGCTCGACAAGAAAAAGGGATCTTGGGCGGAAGAGCTCGACGGAGTACTTTGGGCTTATCGGACCACACCCCGAATAACCACTGGAGAAACCCCCTTCTCGATGGTCTATAGGTCCGAGGTAGTGATACCTGCCGAGTTGATATACCAACAGCTCGAATGTCACATTATCAGTTGGATCAGAATCAAGAGAACAGACAGTTCGAGTTGGAAACCATTGAGGAGAAAAGAGAGCAAGGATTTCGTTAGATGCAGCAGTATCAAGCGTCCGTTGCTTGAAGCTATAATAAGACGGTGTTGTCTTGATAATTTGAAGTCGGAGACCTGGTTTTGAAACGGGTTGATGTCACCAAGCACATGGGAAAACTCGACCCCAATTGGGAAGGCCCATACCGGATTGCAAAAATTGGGAAGAACCAGGCCTACCACCTCGAAGAAATGAATGACAACCCTACACCTCAATCATGGAACGCTCATAATTTGCGAAGATTCTATATATAAATTTGTAAAGTTCCGGGTCGATTATGATCATTCAATAAAGTGTCACTTTACCAGTCATCATCATATCCTCAATGGGTTATATAGGTTGAATTAAATGCGAGTTGAATATTGTGTTTATTTAATTTATGTGATTGAGCAAAGACAATTACACTTTCAACTTAAAAGAAGAGATAATTTGAACATTTGTAAATCGAGATATGCTAATTTGAATCATAACTTGAAAGAAAATATTCATGAATTAAACTAATCGACTTAAAAGTCAATTGAGTACAAAAATCAATCTTTGGCCAATTGGATTTTCACATCGGGAACACTCCTCGACCACCCCGCGCCGACTTGGTACTTGCTAAACTACTAACAGAAAATGAAAAGAAAGAAAAATAACGACATAATTCAAAGATTCTTTTTGGGTCGACAGACCACTTAGTAGAGGCATCCTCGGGGGCTTCGTCCAGGAGGTTGGGGTCCAGGTCAGGCAGGGGCTCCTTGGTAGCCTTGTCCCCAAACAACTCGGGGGAGATTTCAGTTGGGACCAGAGAGTTTTTAGGATCGACCCTCTGCGGCATCTTGTTGAAGTCTTCCTCCCTCTGGACATTGATTTGGCTAAGCTTATGGCAAAGCCAAATTCTTCTGTTTCCTAGTTGATGGGCGGAGTCGGAGCCGACGAAGCGGGAGCTGGCGGTCAGGGCTCAGGGCACCTGATGCTTATTTTATTCTGATCATAGTCGACTGGAATTTATCCTGCCGACTTCCACTGTATAAAGCGTAGCTCGAACCCCGCCTTCATGTCCTCAATGCCAAAAGTGGTTGAGGCTCTCGAAAAGCCAGAGACTTCATGAATCGATAAGGCCCATAGCGCTCAAAAAGGGGTACAATCTCATCATACGCCCATTTGCATCGGTCTATAGCCAGTCGCCCCCCTCCCCCCATCTCTCCCAACCTTTTCTCCCTACTTGTGGAGGTTGGCCTTCTCGAGGGCATGGTCATCAATTTTCTTGTTGGCCTCGAGGAGCTGCTTCTATAGGTCGGCCAGCTGATTCTTCAGTTCGACCGCCTTATTCTCAGCCTGGGACTTGGCCAGCTCAGCCTGCTTGGCCTTGGCTTCAGCCCCTTTTTATGCGGTTTGGGTGGCCACCAACTTGTTCTTTAGAGCCTCGACATCCGTATCGGTCCCCACCTTCGTCTTTAGACTCTCTCTCCCCTCCCGATAGATTTGGGACCTTCGACTCATATGATAAACATCTTGACAGAGATGCATAGAGTCGAGAGAAACCATGCCAAAAATCGAATGAACACTTGAAAGGAAAGGGGAATTAAAACGGTCAAGAGCTTACCCTTAGAATCTTGGTCGCTGTAGACATTTCGAGCTCCAGGTCGCTCGACTCCTACCGACTCTTATGATCAACCACCGTTTGGGCGCTGGTATATAATGTAACCATCGCCCTGCCATCCAGCGGGTAAGACCCTATCCGCCTGGCCTGACCATTTTGATCGATGCTCCGCAACCATCCAGGGAAATGCGGCTCTGTAATTTTCAACATCTTGAAAAAGTCTTCCACATCTGACTCGGGGGCTTTGAATGTATGAGTGGGGATTGCCAAGGCCTGACACAAAAATGGAGCCGGAGTTGGTCCAGTAGCTGAAGGGGTCGATAGCAGAGAGGCTGTCGAGGCAGTGCCCTTGGCGTGGGTCGAGCCTTTGGACTAACCCTTCCCTTTTTCAGCATTAGCAGGCTTGGGGGTGGCCGATCGGGACTCTTTTTTCCATTATGTATTTCTTCCTCTTGGGGTCATCTTCCACGACTGCAGTCTTCTTTCCTTGTTTCGACTTGTGCTGAGGGTGTACTTGATCGCGTGATTGATCGCAGGCCTGTTTGGCCTCTTGACCCGAAAGTATAGCATCGATGGTTTTATGCTGGATTATGACGGGTATTTAAGCCTCGACCCTTGGCCGAAGCTGGTTGAGCTGCTCCTGTAGGGGTTAACCGTTTGCCTCATTCATATCCTTTATTATCTCAGCAAGACAGGGAAGACATGATGATTCGATCTGTAGGAAGGAAGTTGAATAGGTCAAAGTTGATTCAGAAATGTCGACCCAAAACTTGCGGCTTAAATAAATGAAAGGCAATTAGGTAAGAAAAGAGAATTAAGGCCTCGATCTATTTCCCCCTTTAGTACCAGGGTCGAACGTGCTTGCCAGGGTTCCGGGGGCGAAACCAAAATTCACCAAGTTCTCTGATCGAATCAGAAATTTACAGTCTAGCATGCCAAACGTCTGCATATCCCTCAGGAAGACATATGACCACTTGACGTGGTGTATTGGGAGGGTCGACTTGGGTTTCCAGTTCCAAGTTTGATTTATCAGCCCGGGCCAGCCCATCTTGCTCTCAACATAGACAAATTTTCCTTTCCAGTCGAGTCCATTAGATGATGTTGGCGAAGTGATCAACTTGTAATTGTTTTTTGCCATAGTGGAAACAAATCCCGGCCCGAAGCTAGACTTTTCAGTCGATACGGAGACATTGAATAACTCCTCGATCACCTCTAGCATTGGAAAACCAAAATACTTCATTAAGATCCGCATCCTATTGACCATGGCGTAGGCGTTCGGCATAAGCTAAAACGGGCAGATGTTGAGATTATTCAGGAGCTCGAGCACATCATCGCCGATGGGCACCCGAAAGCCAAAGTCGACCATCTTGTAATTCACTGCTATACAGTTCGGAGGGGGATTGGTCAAAGTCTGCCTTTTCTTGGGCCGAAGAATACTATAGCCTTAGAACTCGGGGGCTCCACCAAAAAGTAACTCCCTGATTATCTTGAATAACTTGGCAGATATTTTACACTTCACATCCCTCAGATCTTTTTTCAAATGATAAGTCGGGGATCTCTCTCCATCCGAATAAACTCTTCTTCATCTTCATCACGAAGCCCGTATCAACCTGACGCCGAGGGACCCAGATCCATTCCTTGACTCAATTGCTCAAGATAGATCTACATTCCCACTGGAGGAACCACTGTGATTGGGATAGCAGAAATAGCCGGGCCCGCTGGCGAGGTCGAATGGGCATCCCTTGAGTGGTCAGAGTGATTGCTAGAACGGGCCATTATATCAACTTCCTGGTCGGAGGCTTTCTGGGATTAGAGCAATTCCTCACTTTGCGTGCTCGAAGTCCCTGGACACGAATTAGTTCCAGACTCTGAGCCCCGACTGGAAACTCCAGAACTAGAAAAGATTTAAGATGGCATCCCATTGCTCGAACTTAAAAGCTTCAACTGGTTTTCCTTCTTTTTTGATAGCCTCATCTTAAAATAAGGAATAAGGGGTTTTATGTTAAGTCGGGGGTCGAACAGTCCGGTTCGAGATGGGGATCTTCTCACTCGAGGCCAAAAATCCCAGAAGAGAAATGAAGAAAAATCGACAGAAAATTAATAGTTATTAAGAGTTAGAGTCAAGGAAGGACTTACCAAATAGGACGAATGCGACAAGTTGTAGATCGCCTCCTCGGAAACTCCTAACTCGACTCGAGTTACCTGCTTACTCTGTTCGAAACTCTCTGATCTCTCTCTAGTTTGCTAAAGTAAAATTGAAAGTGACTGATGCCAAATGTTTATATAGGGGGTCCTTAGGCTGGAAAACAGAATGCGAACCATCGCAATGATTACGCCATGGCCCACATCGGGAATCTGAAAGGTCGCCGCCATGTCACTTTTTCCGCTAACCATTCTGGGGGCTTGTGACGTGGGCCAAACCCGATGTGCCACCTGGACCAATAACCTTACGCCACGTGTCAGGTGAGTCAGCGTGTGAGTTGGAAACTTGGGTAGGCATGGTCAACCTGGCCTCCATGGAATAGGTCAACTTGGTATCAACTCATATCTTGCCTCGTAGGCCAAGTCGGGTAACCCGCGACCTAATCCAGAGATGGTCGAGAGATTAGCCTTGCTCGATGCTTCAAGTCGACGATCGACATGAACTATACCATGGGACCCTCCAGCTGCCCCCTGCATTAAATGCCGTGGAACATTCGTTTTGATGAAGTGGTCAAAGCGTTTGACTTTGTTCAAAATCGAATGATTCCTGCGTGTATAGAATGGAATTGGAGACTTCAGTGCAATTCTTGGTACTTTATGTTGATGACATCCTTTTAATTGGGAATTCGAAGGATGACATGCAAGTTATCATGTCTTGGTTATCGAACTAATTCGAGATGAAAGATCTTGGTGATGCGTCCTACATTCTCGATATAAAGATCTATAGGGATATATCTAAGAGATTGATAGGACTACCACAATCGATGTACATAGACAAAGTACTGAAACGATTCAGTATGGAGAATGTGAAGAACAAAGTTCTTCCCATGAGTGTAGGAATATGTCTTTCTAAGAAGAAGTGTCCTAAGACAAACCTTGAGAAGGAAAGAATGACTCATGTGCCTTATGCCTCAGCAATAGGTAGCATAATGTATGCAATGCTGTGTACTTGACCGGATGTGGCATATGCACTTAGAGTAACGAGCCGTTTCCAATCAGACCCTGGAGAAGGTTACTGGACTGCCGTGAAGAATAACCTAAAGTACTTACGAAGCACTAAGGATTTATTCTTAGTATACGGAGGACATAAAGATCTAGTAATCGGAGGATACTGCGATGCAAGCTTTACATCAGACTTAGATGATTTTAAGTCAATGTCAGGATACATTTTCTGCCTTAATGGCGGAGCAGTGAGTTGGAAGATTTCCAAGCAAACTACCACCGAAGATTCGACCACTGAGGCCGAATACTTAGCTGCAAATGATGCAGCTAAGGAAGTTGTTTGGATTAGAAACTTCATTCAAGAATTGATTGTCATTCCTAGCATGAAAGACCCCGTTATTGTGTTTTATGACAACACTGGGGCGGTTGCTCAAGCAAGAAAACCAAGATCTCACCAACAGACCAAGCACATTATGAGGAAGTATCACCTAATCCGTGATATCATCAAATGAGGTGATGTGCAAATTGAGAGGGTCACATCAACAGAGAACATGATAGACCCGCTTACTAAACCCCTTAGTCGAGAAACTTTCGAAGGTCATCTTGTGAAGATGGGACTTAGATTAGCTCATGAATGACTTTGACGGGCAAGTGGGAGATAGTTAGGAATAGTGCCCTTAAAGCCGATTGTATATCCGCTTTAGTACTTTCCTTTTGTAAATCACAGACAATCTTTGAATAATAAACGAACTTTGGCAACACTTCTTTACATGCTCTTGTATGATTACTTTAACTACGTATGTATAAGAACTCCTCTAATCAATATGACTTATAGGACTCAACCATTTAGGTGAAATGGTTTATGGAACGAGCCCTATATCACATAAGTCAGGATTAGAAATCACTCCAAGCCTATGAGTCCTAAAGACAGTGGGAGTGTCGACTTGACTCGTTTGAGGCTTGCTTGTGTGATTACGCCCTTAAGAAGGACCACCTTGTTTCATGGGGTGCAAAGTGTATTGCTGAAACGTGCGTGATACATGGGGTTGCTTGCTTATTCTAAGTAAGTACACTGAGGTGTCCAGTGTGAGAAGATTCCTAAATGGGAAAGAAAGTTTTTATTTCTGGAAATAGAAACTTCCAGATTTGGAAATATCTCATGAGTCATCGATGTGATCAAGTGATCCTTAGACTTGAGGTTTCCACTGATACTTTATGAGCTAACTCTGTAGTCTTAGGTATAAGTTTTAAAGGGTGTCGCCTTAGACAACTAATTCAAAGCTTATGCTGGGCCTGCACAAGTGGCACATGAAAGTATATGAGAATCGATAAAGGACCTACACTTGCATTAGCAAGTTGATCTCTTATTGTGTAAGTCATTCATATGCCATCTAGGAGTCCTTGGCCAAGGCAGTAGATCAAGACAACAAGAAATGAGTTTCTTGGATTGAGATCAAATGGATATAAAATGCACTTAACTTTAAGACCGAGATTATTAAGGTTCTAGTTATTCCCTTGCCCTAGATCTTGATTGAGAGATAAGATGTAGGAGGATTGTATCTCACATATGCCAATGACTTAAAGGTTCTTTCGAATTGAAACATTCTTATTTAGCTAGGGGTTATGCACTTGTTACTAGACTAGGGTCGTATGATTAGTGGACTGATTAATTAATTAGGGTCACTGCTAATTGAATTAACAACCTATAGGGTCACCCATAACAACCCGATCACGTGGGTTAAGGCTTGAAATCGATTAAACGAGTTGATAGGACCAATGGGAGATTGGTGGGCTCCACACGTGGGGAACTCGTGTGGGACACGTGTCCCTAGTGATACGTGTCACGTGTGTATGTGTTAGTTAAATAATTAATTTGATTAATTATTTAATGGACTTTAATTTAATTATGAATTGAAATTAAAGTTCTAATTTGGAGAATGTAAGTCTAATAAATAATTAATTGTGAATTAATTAATTATTAGCTTCAAGTTATTTATTATAAAATAAATAAAGTAAAATAAAATATATCTAGAAGAGTTAGATATTATTCTTGCTTGACAAATTGGTCAAAAGGAGACTTTTGGTCAAAGTAAGAGTCTTTCTCTCCAAGCAAAGAATATACTAGCTAGTGGGTCAAATCCTATCTTTAATAGGAGATGGGGTTCAAACCCATAGCTATAAATATAAGGGATTCGAACCCCTTAGAGAGTGATAGAAAAATTCTCCTTTTCCAAATTATACACTATACCCTAGAGCCTAAACACCGAATATAGAACTAGCATCCTCCCTATTCGGATCATGGTAGAGGTTGGTGGACTAATTCTCTAGAAGACTACTATCATGAAGTCTTGAAAGATTTGAAGGAGCTTTTGGGGATCAAGCCACATGAAGAGCGTTCTTGGGCGGCTAGAACGTGTCAAGAAAGCTACTATCTAAGTGAGTTTCTTGATCTCTACGAATTTGGGAATAGGAATTGCAACATTCGGTTCTATCTTTTGGGAAAAATTTTAAATTTCCGCTGCGTTTCTGTTTCATTTTCCCAAAAAGTGGTATCAAAGCCACCTTGCAAGTCCTATTTCTGATTCGTCTTAGTTGTTACGAATTTGGTAGAAATTCTTAGGTTTAGATATGATTGAGTATTCATGAGTTCTTTTAGAAAATCTGAAAAATTGAATCTGTATTTTTCCTGAAAGTTTCTGAAAACTGTTTTATGAAAATATTGATTTGAAACTGTTAAATCATGTTTTAATTTTGTATTGAATTGGGTTTTTGAGAAACTTGTAATACGAAAGAACGAAATACGACGCGAACCTAGGATGCTAAGGCATAGCACGCCTAGGCTCGCGCATTATCGGCTAGCTCATCCCGCAACCGCGCGGGAGCGTCCGGGCATTTCCCCCCGTCAGCCCAGGTTGTGCGGCAGTGCGCGCGCTCGCGCGCGTTGCTGCACGGAGATGCTTCATGTGGGCGGGACTCCAGATTTGTGTTTCGTGTTTTCGTATTTCGGTTCTTAAAATTCCGATTTAATTTTAATTTTAATTTTAATTTTAAAATTCGGTTTTATTTAATTAGAATTAATTTTAAATAATTGTTTAAATTGGGATTTTGAGAAATTAAAACGTTTTAATTTTTGGGAAAATTACTATCTTTATTTTTGAAATATTCAAAAGGAATAAAATTATTAATTTTTCGAAATTAATTGGAATTTTATTGGTTTATTATTTTTTGGATTTTATAGAAAAGGCTCATGAACAAGAATTACATCTAAATCGTGTTTTAAGTCATTAGGGCTTAAAGCGAGAATTTTAATTTATTGGTTAAATTTAAATTCTTGCAATTTATGCATGTTAGGTGATCATGGGTTTAGTCCTATGAATAGTTTTAATTTATGCACATGAATGGTTTAAATTTAGGGTTGGAGCCCCATAGTTGCGTTTTTCAATTGGGGTCGGTGCCCCACTTATGTGCGTACTGTTATGGGTTTGTTATGTGGCTT
The DNA here is from genome assembly GCA_037501455.1 of Lantana camara. Taxonomy (NCBI): domain Eukaryota; kingdom Viridiplantae; phylum Streptophyta; class Magnoliopsida; order Lamiales; family Verbenaceae; genus Lantana; species Lantana camara. The sequence continues at coordinate 47,710,095 of CM074859.1, forward strand.
TCCATATTACTGTTTTGAGGCCAGGGTACGCCCCGTGTAATTGTCTAAGGCCAATATGAAGATTGAGCCTTATTACTTTATGTCTTTTTCGTTTTATTGTAATTTGAGAGTAGAGATAGGTGGTGAGGTCTTTTTCTTTCGTTTTGGAGACAATGCACCCATGGAGTAAGATGGATCCACACAACAAGTAACAAGATGGAGGCCATAATTGAAGACCTCTCAAAGTGTTAGAGAGGATTTCTATTATTGTAATAGATAGGGCCGCGTTTTATTTCCAATTCCCTTATGTGAATTTAACTGTTTTATGTGGCATGTATGTTAGAACTTGTGATTGTGCATTGGCTCCCACATATCACGCATAAGATAGGTAGAACCCATGCTCATCACATGTTAGTATCATGCTAGGACATGTTATCTGCTAAGTGCTTCTGTGAAATGCATTTAAGTTGTACTTGCATTAACCAAGACTAATTGAACTGGATAACATATATGTTGGTTAGGTCGAACCAGACAACTCTCCGGTTAAATCGAAAATTCCCATTAAAATATTAAGCTAATTTTCAAAAATAGGTGTTTCATTCAAGGTGCAAACTTTGAATTAAATTCCCAGCATTCCATCAATAGGATTTAAGTTTAATAGAGGAAGCTAATTGTTGTCCATGAGTCGTGGGGTAATTATGTGAAATCTATTAGTTCTTAGTTTCCTAATTGATCATTTTAAATGATCAACATTTCGAGATCAATTTTAGGGAGGGCGATGTCCGCGAGTCGTGGGTTGTTCGAACTAAGTTTTGTTCTTGATCTTATGATTGATGGGTCTAGCTTAACACCTAAGTAAATATGGATGTCGCACGAGTCGTGGGACCATATTGAAAGATAGGTGATGCAAAAATATTACTAAGAATTCCACCAAGTTGGAATTGGTAAGTTGTACCTACCTTAGGCTTTATTGAGAATGTCCACGAGTCATGGGTTCAAGATAAAGTGCTTACGATCTTAGTACCCATTGGGATAACAAGTATCCTCTAAGATCTTTGGGAATTATAGATCTTCTAAAAATAGTGGGAGCTACATAGATTAAAGACCTAATCTCATGTATATCGTTGTTATTCAGCATGCTCACCTAGTTCTCTGTTTTTTCATTTAGGTCGTAGATTCTGTGTTTCTCTACGTGTTTTGAAATGACAACCAAAAACCCTCTAGTATCGATCCTCGAGTCAAACAAGTTGACTGCTCCCAACTATTCTGATTGGCTTAGGAATCTAAAAATCGTTCTAGATTCTGAGAAGAGAACTTATGTTCTCTACGAGGCGGAGCCTGTTCCTGAAGGGGAAGCTCTGACCCGGGCTGAGCGGGATGCGATCCAGAAGTGGAAGGATGATAATCTCCAAGCCAGTTATCTCATGCTTGCTAACATGTCTTTGGACATGCAAAGACAGCATGAGTCCATGGAATTCGCTTGGGAGATTTACGACTACTTAGAGCAACTTTACCGCCCTTATGAGCGTGTTACAAGGTATAACACCTCAAAAGAATTGTTCCATTTGAGAATGAGGGAAGGTACAAATGTCCATGAATACGGACTTAAGTTTCTTGCTCTTACCGAGAAACTTGCTTCCATGAACATACCACTGAGAGATGAGCTTTCAGTGGATTTGTTGCTAGCCTCGCTCCCACCATCATTCAACCCTTTTGTCCTTAACTTCAACATGAATCATGCAAATGCTACTTTAGCTGAGCTGATTAGTCAGCTTGTGACTGCTGAAAGCACGATCAAGAAGGACAATAAGGTTATGGTGGTCACTGCTCCATCTTCTTCTAAGCCTTTTAAAGGCAAGGGCAAGAAAGCCCAAAAGAAGAAGTCCCTTAAGCCCAATGGAGGCATCACGAATGGAAAAGCCCAAAAGAAGAAACGTAGAAAGAGGACGTTTGCTTTCACTGTGGCAAATCGGGGCATTGGAGGAAAAACTGCCAAGAGTACAAGGCTACTCTAAAGAAAGGTATGTTTATCGTTGAAGTGAATCTTTCTATTAATTCTAACTCTTGGGTACTTGATACCGGTTGTGGATCTCATATCTGTAATGATGTACAGATGCTATGTGAGGTCCGACAGCTAAAGGGAGGAGAATGTATCTTGAAGATTGGGGACGGCTCAACAGTCGAAGCTCAAGCTTTAGGCACAATTGGATTAGGTCATTCTGTTTAGTTTTAAATAAAGTCCTTTATGTACCAGACATTATTCGTAATATTATTTTAGTTTCAATACTTGATTGCGAAGGTTATAAAATTAATATTAAGAATGGTAACTTTTTCCTCAAAAAGAATAATTTTTCAATACATCTTGGTACATTAAACAATGAACTTTATCTAACTCAAAATAGTAATATTTTGAATATACAACGAGAAACAAAACGTAAGAGAGATGACGAAGTCTCAGCATCTTTGTGGCACGCCAGATTACAACATATTTCCAAGAATAGAATTAGCAAGTTAACTACCTTACGGACATTCTCTGAAAATGACCTTAAACGGTTAACTTCCGCGAATCTTGTCTCAAAGGAAAGATGTCCAAAACTCCTTTCAAAGGGAGTGTGGATCAAGCCACAAGGACTTTGTATTTGATCCATTCTGATGTTGGTAGACTGTTTAGTGTAAACACTCGAAACAATCATCAGTACTTCATAACCTTTAATGACGACTTTAGTCGTTATGGTTATGCCTACTTAATGAAGTACAAATCTGAGTCTTTTGAGAAATTCTTAGAATTTCAAAAGGAGGTCGAGAACCAAACTGGTCACAAGATCAAGACACTTTGATCTGATCGAGGTGGCGAGTATCTTAGTGAAGAATTCCTTAGTCATCTCAGAGATAACAGTATTATCTCTCAGTGGACTCCTCCGGGGAACTCCTCAGTTTAATGGAGTTTCTGAGAGAAGGAATCAAACCCTACTTGATATGGAATGAGTTTCACTGACTTACCACATTTTTTCTGGGGTTATGCTCTAGAAAGTGCAGCCAAGATTTTGAATCTTGTTCCTTCCAAGTCTGTCCCTAAAACGCCCTATGAAATGTGGCATGGTAAAATCCCTAGTTATTCTTACTTAAGAATTTGGGGTTGTCCTGCTTATGTGAGAGGACAGTGGGAGATAAGTTAGAAGCTCGTTCTAACTTATGCTACTTTGTTGGCTATCCTAAGGAAGATATTACTTCTGTGATCAAACTGAACAAAAGGTGTTGATTTCAAGAAATGCAACTTTTCTTGAGGAATAGTTCCTAGAAGAAAAGAAAGGCAAGATCACAGAACTCAAAGAAATTTGAGATACTCCCACGCCTCATTCAGAAGACACGTCCCATTCCGACATCCCACAACCAATCACGAACTTCGATACACGTGAAAATCCTCCTTTAAGGCGTTCTGAACGCACTCCTTGACAGCCTGAGAGATGGTATGGTTTTCTAAATGAAATCTCTCAGGAGGATATTGATCCTCTAACATATGAAGAGGCACTGTCAGACTCGGATTCTGAGCAGTGGAAACAAGCCATGAAATCCAAAATGGACTCCATGTACTCCAACCAAGTTTGGACCTTGGTTGTAGCACCCTAAACCCCAAGGCGCCACATCCCCCGCACTGTAGCCTCGATCCACGCATGAAATGGGCAGTTCATACATAAACCAAGACCACAGCGAACGTGTGACAATAAAAACGACACTCTAGGCGGGACACTCTCCCCAGCATAACCAACAAACATGAATAGAAAAGCGGAAGCAATAAAGTCATTCACACATATATATATAGGTACCAATTAGCTATCACTAAATTATAATATCTCAATAATATACATCAGTAAGTATCCAAAACGTATCAATCGTGAACATAACATGATATCCGGAAAAATATACATGAAAGGTGCAACACTAGACCCGTGATAACGCAGGACTCGACCAACTCCCGCCTAGCACAACCATGCTCAAAAGGTACCTGAAAAGTGAAGTATCAGTCTACTGAAGACTGAGTGAGGGGCGATAAATATATACACATATCACATGCAAGTTGTAGCCTCGGGTGAAGAATTTAGCATAAAATAGATATGTAATTCAAGAAGTTAATCTTTGCCCGAGATTACAACCAATCATTTTAACACGTTTATTTAATCATGCTTGTCAATGTCATGAACATGTGGCCCCGGCGAGCGAGGGCAATCTCCAACCGAACTCCCAATCGTGAACAATACGTGATCATGCTTGCTTGCTTGATAAATACGTGATCATACAATTTAATTAGTGCTCATATAACAAGTTCATGCTTGAAATCATGCGATAACCCGAGGATAACCCGACATGCCGGATTAATCCCCAGTCTCCTTCTTCCTCCGGGTGATAGCGAGTTTGCAAGGCTCGACTATCCACGACATGGTGTGTGTAGAGGACATGACCCTCTAGACACGGAACTCCTTCCACCACTAATCTCCTAGTGGCTTCGGGGTTGATCCCAACAATGTGAGGATAATTCAGGAGTTACCCGTCAGCCCTTGCTTTCCCGGTTGGCTCAAGAATTACCCTCGGGCCCACGTGCAATCATGTACTCGCCAAACATGCTTGAAATCATGATAATCAATACTTTCTTGCTTGGAAATGTTCATGGTTTGAAATCATTTATAAATATAATACGATTTTGGCCGAAAACTAGCACATAAGGGTTATAGGGTTCGTTTTACCAAAACAAAACCTCACCTTTCTTGCAAAATATAATAAATAAACGTTCTAAGGAGCTTGCTCCCCGTCCACGCCCTCGTGACCTGTGCAAATACGACGTATATACGTGAGACATGAACTAGAATGACCAAAATGTGACGAACGGCGGAAATGTGTCGAGACGACCATGAAAATGCAATGTGGTATGATAACATTTTGTTTCACATCATATTAACACATATTATAGCAATTCGGGGTCAAAGAAGTCGTTGGATCGAGGGGTCATTTTCGTAATTTTATGCAGTGAATTTTACACTGCAATACAGGTGGGAACGGCCGTTCCGGTTCCCTTTGTAAAATGGGAACGGTCGTTCCCAAGAGTTCCCCAAAACGTACCCGCGTTTTCCCCTTTTTAAAACGCGCCTCATGGGAACGGCCCTTCCGGCTCCAAGGCCAAAATGGGAACGGCCGTTCCCGTGGTCGGCCCCTATTTCCATTTGAAAGGTGGGAACGCCCGTTCCCGCAATGCCTTGAGGCTGGGAACGGTCGTTCCCAGTTCCTGTAAATGAAAAACAGAGCAAAAACAGAGCATGCTCTCGGGGAAGAAGCAACCAAGCAATAAAATTTCATTTTTGATCCCCAAATACTATAATTTCTGGAAATATGATGCATACCCCTTCAATACATGATAATATAACACTTAGGCACATAAACATGCAATAACCACAAGATTTCCAAGGTTTCAAACTAATGATCAAACTTGATCATTCAAGCCAAATATTCAAGGAATCAAGCTAGAAATCAAGCAATAATTCATGTTATCATTATTAAATCATGCTTTGCACAACACCTAATCCATATAACACATCAAGCTCAAACCCTAACCTATTCAAAAGTGATCAAAATCATCATTTCCATGCAAACCAACCTTGAGAATGAAAGAAATGAAGAAGAAGATGATGATGATGATGATGACTTCCAATTCCTTGAAAGACTTCTTGAAATCTTGATGATTGATGCAAAAGATCACTCCTTCCCTTTTCTCTTCTTTGAACCGAGAGAGAGATGAATATGTTTGGCAAATTTTTTGGGATGAAATGATCAAGGAATGTGGGAGAAGAGATGATACGTAATTCATCATCTTGATTTTTGTGAAATTTGCCAAATTGCCAATTAATCCTCTAGCTTATAAAAGTACACAATTAAGTATACATAGTTTGAAAATATGATCAATTTGGTCCTAAAAGTTCATGCAATTAAGTCCCTAAAATTATAGAAAATATTTAACTAGGGACAATTTGGTAATTTTATCACTCTCGGTATTAATTTTATGCAAGAAAATATTTTCCGTGTCATGACATAATATTTTGAATGATATGAAAGAATATAATTGATATAAATAATGTTTCATGAATTTTACAAAAATATGAATGCCACGTAAGAATATATTATGAATTAAAGAAATAAAATAAACCTACGCTCAAAACGCACACGTGGCGTGCTTACCTATTCATCCGGAAACCGGGGCGTTACAACTCTCCCCCCCTTAGAAGAATCTGGTCCCCAGATTCTCTAGTCTTGCTCGAACAACTCCGGGTGGAACCGTTTCATTTTGTCCTCTGTTTCCCACGTAGCTTCTTCGGTTTTATCACTTCTCCACAAAACCTTAACCATGGGAATTCTCCGGTTTCTCAACTCCTGAAATTTCCGATCCAAGATCTTAACCGGCCTCTGAACAAACGTCAAATTCGGTTCCAGTTCAACTTCTTCCACGGGGAGAATTGTAGTCTCATCGGGGTAATATTTCCTTAGTTGTGAAACATGAAACACGTTGTGAATCCCCGTAAGACTCGGTGGTAGGTCCAGTCGATAGGCTACCTCGCCTATTCTTTCCAGAATCTCGAACGGACCTAAGTAGCGAGGATTAAGCTTTCCTCCTTTCCCGATCCGGGTGAAACCTTTCCTTGGTGACACCTTCAAGAATACCCGATCACCCACTTCAAATTCTAGATCTCTTCGGCGCTTATCGGCATAGCTCTTTTGCCTATCTTGCGCGGCTTTCATCCGTTGTTGAATCATTTGAACCTTTTCAATCATAGCCTGAACGACTTTGGAAGGCCTTTCGAATCTTTCACCTTTCTTTACCCCTTCCTGTTTCGACCATTTCCATTCTTCCAAGTCGAAGAACAACGGAGATCGGCACTTTCTTCCATAAAGTAACTCGTAAGGAGCCATTCTGATCGAAGCCTGAAAGCTGTTGTTATAAGCAAATTCGATCAAGGGAAGCTGTTCTGACCACGAGTTCTGGAAATCCATCGCGCAAGCCCGAAGGAGATCTTCCAAATACCTGATTAATCTTTCAGTCTGGCCGTCTGTTTGAGGGTGAAATGCTGTACTGAACTTAAGCTTCGTTCCCAAGACAGCCTGCAATTCCTGCCACAACTTAGAAGTAAACCTCGGGTCTCGATCTGACACTATGCTCACCGGAATACCATGAAGTCGAATAATCTCTCTGTTATAGATTTCAGCTAACTTCGGGATCTTATAGGACATCCGGACCGGTAGAAAGTGAGCAGACTTTGTAAATCTATCCACGATCACCCAAATTCCATCAAATCCACCTTTAACCTTCGGTAATCCAGAAACAAAGTCCATCGTTACTTGTTCCCACTTCCACTCGGGAATAGGTAACGGTTGTAGAAGTCCCGCGGCTTTTTGGTGCTCAGCTTTCACTTTCTGACAAGTCAGACAATGTTTCACGTACTCTGCCACGTCTCTCTTCATCCCGTTCCACCAATAATACTGTTTCAAGTCCTTATACATTTTATTTCCTCCTGGGTGGATCGAGTAAGCTGACTTGTGAGCTTTTTCGAGTAGGACCCGTCTCAATTCTTCAGGTACTACTACTCTGTTTTTAAACCGAAGCAACCCGGTCTCATCAAACCCAACGGACTCTCCGGGTCATCCTTAGCTTTACCTGTAAGCTTCTGTACTTCCGGATCCCTATTCTGAGCCTCAAATAACTGATGCTTTAATTCCGGATGAATTGTAATATTAGAAACCCGAGCCTTTAATACAATCGGGGCAACTTCCTCACTTTCCTTTATTTCCAAACTTGATACACTCGCCTTCCTGCTAAGTGCATCGGCGACCACATTGGCTTTCCCGGGATGGTATTTAATTGTACAATCATAATCTTCCAACTTTTCCATCCAACGCCGTTGCCTCATATTTAAATCCTTCTGTGTGAATAAATACTGGAGGCTCTTGTGGTCGGTAAAGATCTCAAAGGAAGTCCCGTAAAGATAATGTCTCCATTTCCTAAGAGCAAAGATCACGGCTGCAAGCTCTAGGTCGTGTGTTGGATAATTCCTTTCATATTCCTTTAGCTTTCGGGAAGCATAGGCAATCACTTTTCCTTTCTGAGTCAAGACACAACCTAAGCCTTCTTTAGAAGCATCTGTATACACTGCATATCCCTCTGAACCCTCGGGGAGCGTTAACACCGGAGCTGAGACTAACTTTTCTTTCAAAAAGTTAAAACTTTGATCACACTTCTCATCCCCAGACAAATTTAACATCCTTCTTTGTCAACCGGGTTAACGGTGCCGCAATCTTGGAGAAGTCCTGAACAAACCTTCTGTAATAACCGGCCAATCCCAAGAAGCTTCTAATCTCCGAGGCATTCTTTGGTTTCTCCCACTTAAGCATGGCCTCGATCTTCGAGGGATCGACTTCCAACCCTTTTCCTGAAATCACATGCCCCAAGAATGAGACCCGATCGATCCAAAATTCACACTTGCTGAACTTAGCAAACAACTGATGCTCTTTTAGTGTCTGAAGAACGAGCCTGAGATGTCTCGCGTGCTCCTCGGCTGACTTCGAGAAAACCAGAATATCGTCAATGAAAATCACCACGAACTTGTCGAGGAAAGGCCTGAATATCCGGTGCATCATATCCATAAAAGCTGCAGGGGCATTAGTCAATCCAAACGGCATAACCACGAACTCGTAGTGCCCGTACCGAGTATTGAATCCCGTCTTTGGAATATCCTCTGCTCGGATTCGCAGCTGATAGTATCCCTGTCTTAGATCCAATTTCGAATATACCTTAGAACCCTGGAGTATATCGAACAACTCCTCAATATGTGGGAGGGGATACTTGTTCTTAATAGTCATCCTGTTCAACTCCCTGTAATCGATGCACATTCTTAAAGTCCCGTCCTTTTTCTTTACAAACAATACCGGTGCTCCCCACGGCGACGAACTCGGCCGAATGTACCCAACTTCCAATAAAGCCTCAAGCTGAACTTTTAGTTCCTTCAACTCAGCTGGAGCCATCCGGTAAGGAGTCTTTAAATACGGCTCAGCATTCGGGAAAAGATCAATCACAAACTCAATCTCCCGTTCAGGAGGCAAGGAATCTAATTTCTCTGGGAATACCTCGGGGAATTCCTTTACCACTTCTGTGTCCTCTAATCTCACCTGATCTTTGGGCTTGTTCAGAATGTAGGCAATGAACCCTGTAGCCCCGTCTCTGACTAATCTCTGAGCCTCTGAAAACGAAAGTAGGGGTACGGTCTTCGAAGTACAGCCCGTAACAACCTCTGTCCCCAACTGAACTTTCTTAGCCCGACAATCCACAGTAGCACAATGTCTGTAAAGCCAATCCATCCCCAGAATAGCCCCGTATCTCTCCATTAGCATCACAATAAAATCTGTCAGAAACTCCCGGCCTTCAATCACAACTGGAACATCCCTGTAGACCTGATCCGTCTCTCGCCTACTACCGAGAGGAGTACTGACTATATAGCGCACAGAAGTACACATAGCAGGCAAAGACAAAGTAATAGCAATAGAATGTGCAAGAAAGGAGTGTGTAGCTCCCGGATCAAATAATGTATGGATGTTCGTGCCATGAATGCAAATAATACCTTCAACTACTGCAGCGGGGTCAATATCAGCATCCTGCTCCTCTCCTGTAAGTGCATAAGCCCGAGCTCTCACCAGTGGTCTCGGTCCTGCAGGTGGTGGATCCTGACGATCTGGACAACCATCAACCAAGTGCTCGTTACTCCCACAGATCAAACATAGGCCCAACCGGCGCCTGCAGTTATCGTAGGTGTGCGTAGTAAGTCCACACCAGCTGCATCTCGGTCTCTGAGGTGGCTGAGGTGGCGCTGGAGCTCTTGGACATCTCGGAAATGGCCCGGTATACTTAGGTTTCTTCCCGGTATCCCTCTGAGCTGGAGGTGTAGAGTAAGTCATCGGCCTTTTTCCTGAACTCGAACCCTGGCCTGATCTCGAGCCTGAAGCCTGTCCTGCTCGCTGAATAGCCCTCCTGGCACTATCAGAATCTTCAACCTTTAGGGCCTTTGCTGTAGCCTTTGCCCAGGTGCTGGTATTAGTCGCTTTCAATGCATCCTGGATGTCTGGCCTGAGTCCCTGAACAAACTGCATCGCCTTGTGAAAGTCGTCATTCGCTATGTTAGGTGCATAGCGAGAAAGTCTCTCGAACTCGGCGATGTACTGACCCACTGACCTGCCCCCTTGCTTTAATTCTGTAAACTCCCTCAACCTGCGGGTGCGGGAAGCTGGAGGAATGTACTTGTTTCTGAACTCCCGTACAAAGACCTCCCAAGTAATCTCAGTCCCAGCTGCCTCTAGAACAATCTGAGTGCTCTCCCACCAGGAGTAGGCCTCGCCCTGAATAAGAGTGAGGGTGCAACGAGCCTTCTCCTGACTGTCGCAAGGAATAAGCTGCCAAATCCTCTCAATTTCCTTTAACCACATCTCTGCCTGTATATCGTCTCCCTTATAGAACTTCGGGGGACGCTGATTCTGAAACTCTCGCAAAATAGCAGAAATGGGGTTCTCCGGAGGTGCTACCTGCGCTGGTGGTGGTGGTGGAGGTACCCGTTCCTGTAACCTCTGATCAATTAGCCCCACTACTGCATTCATGAAGTCCTGGGGCTGTGCCTGAACAGGCGGAGGAGGGGGTGATCTCTCGCGGCGATGATGTCGTCGATGATGATGCCTGTGCCTCGAGGATCGGTCACTGAAATGTCTGTCATGCTCCATCCTGAAATTAGATCACTAAACATGCGTGGCTTGATCAATAAATGCAAATGTGTGCACACAATTTCCATAATATCAAGTAGCACATGTTCAAGGAAGATCAAGTAGCTCAATTAATGCGAATAAGGGAGTAAATCAAATAAATCAACCCAATGCAGACTCCCCAGTACCACATAATCCTATGCCGTGCGACCTAGACTGACTTGACACGACTCGAGAACCTCGGTTTTGCAACCGGGCTCTGATACCACCTGTAGATGTAGCACCCTAAACCCCAAGGCGCCACATCCCCCGCACTGTAGCCTCGATCCACGCATGAAATGGGCAGTTCATACATAAACCAAGACCACAGCGAACGGGTGACAATAAAAACGACACTCTAGGCGGGACACTCTCCCCAGCATAACCAACAAACATGAATAGAAAAGCGGAAGCAATAAAGTCATTCACACACATATATATAGGTACCAATTAGCTATCACTACATTATAATATCTCAATAATATACATCAGTAAGTATCCAAAACGTATCAATCGTGAACATAACATGATATCCGGAAAAATATACATGAAAGGTGCAACACTAGACCCGTGATAATGCAGGACTCGACCAACTCCCGCCTAGCACAACCACGCTCAAAAGGTACCTGAAAAGTGAAGTATCAGTCTACTGAAGACTGAGTGAGGGGCGATAAATATATACACATATCACATGCAAGTTGTAGCCTCGGGTGAAGAATTTAGCATAAAATAGATATGTAATTCAAGAAGTTAATCTTTGCCCGAGATTACAACCAATCATTTTAACACGTTTATTTAATCATGCTTGTCAATGTCATGAACATGTGGCCCCGGCGAGCGAGGGCAATCTCCAACCGAACTCCCAATCGTGAACAATACGTGATCATGCTTGCTTGCTTGATAAATACGTGATCATACAATTTAATTAGTGCTCATATAACAAGTTCATGCTTGAAATCATGCGATAACCCGAGGATAACCCGACATGCCGGATTAATCCCCAGTCTCCTTCTTCCTCCGGGTGATAGCGAGTTTGCAAGGCTCGACTATCCACGACATGGTGTGTGTAGAGGACATGACCCTCTAGACACGGAACTCCTTCCACCACTAATCTCCTAGTGGCTTCGGGGTTGATCCCAACAATGTGAGGATAATTCAGGAGTTACCCGTCAGCCCTTGCTTTCCCGGTTGGCTCAAGAATTACCCTCGGGCCCACGTGCAATCATGTACTCGCCAAACATGCTTGAAATCATGATAATCAATACTTTCATGCTTGGAAATGTTCATGGTTTGAAATCATTTATAAATATAATACGGTTTTGGCCAAAAACTAGCACATAAGGGTTATAGGGTTCGTTTTACCAAAACAAAACCTCACCTTTCTTGCAAAATATAATAAATAAACGTTCTAAGGAGCTTGCTCCCCGTCCACGCCCTCGTGACCTGTGCAAATACGACGTATATACGTGAGACATGAACTAGAATGACCAAAATGTGACGAACGGCGGAAATGTGTCGAGACGACCATGAAAATGCAATGTGGTATGATAACATTTTGTTTCACATCATATTAACACATATTATAGCAATTCGGAGTCAAAGAAGTCGTTGGATCGAGGGGTCATTTTCGTAATTTTATGCAGTGAATTTTACACTGCAATACAGGTGGGAACGGCCGTTCCGGTTCCCTTTGTAAAATGGGAACGGTCGTTCCCAAGAGTTCCCCAAAACGTGCCCGCGTTTTCCCCTTTTTAAAACGCGCCTCATGGGAACGGCCCTTCCGGCTCCAAGGCCAAAATGGGAACGGCCGTTCCCGTGGTCGGCCGCCTATTTCCATTTGAAAGGTGGGAACGCCCGTTCCCGCAATGCCTTGAGGCTGGGAACGGTCGTTCCCAGTTCCTGTAAATGAAAAACAGAGCAAAAACAGAGCATGCTCTCGGGGAAGAAGCAACCAAGCAATAAAATTTCATTTTTGATCCCCAAATACTATAATTTCTGGAAATATGATGCATACCCCTTCAATACATGATAATATAACACTTAGGCACATAAACATGCAATAACCACAAGATTTCCAAGGTTTCAAACTAATGATCAAACTTGATCATTCAAGCCAAATATTCAAGGAATCAAGCTAGAAATCAAGCAATAATTCATGTTATCATTATTAAATCATGCTTTGTACAATACCTAATCCATATAACACATCAAGCTCAAACCCTAACCTATTCAAAAGTGATCAAAATCATCATTTCCATGCAAACCAACCTTGAGAATGAAAGAAATGAAGAAGAAGATGATGATGATGATGATGACTTCCAATTCCTTGAAAGACTTCTTGAAATCTTGATGATTGATGCAAAAGATCACTCCTTCCCTTTTCTCTTCTTTGAACCGAGAGAGAGATGAATATGTTTGGCAAATTTTTTGGAATGAAATGATCAAGGAATGTGGGAGAAGAGATGATACGTAATTCATCATCTTGATTTTTGTAAAATTTGCCAAATTGCCAATTAATCCTCTAGCTTATAAAAGTACACAATTAAGTATACATAGTTTGAAAATATGATCAATTTGGTCCTAAAAGTTCATGCAATTAAGTCCCTAAAATTATAGAAAATATTTAACTAGGGACAATTTGGTAATTTTATCACTCTCGGTATTAATTTTATGCAAGAAAATATTTTCCGTGTCATGACATAATATTTTGAATGATATGAAAGCATATAATTGATATAAATAATGTTTCATGAATTTTACAAAAATATGAATGCCACGTAAGAATATATTATGAATTAAAGAAATAAAATAAACCTACGCTCAAAACGCACACGTGGCGTGCTTACCTGTTCATCCGGAAACCGGGGCGTTACATTGGTTGATTTGCCTGATGGGGTAAAACCTATAGGTTGCAAATGGATCTTTATGAGAAAGCTCAGAGTAGATGGAAACGTTACAGCCTATAAGGTAAGGCTCGTTGCCAAAGGCTTCACTCAAAGGCCCGGCATGGACTTTGATGAAACCTTTTCACCGGTTGCAATGCAAAATTCCATTTGGGTCATGCTTGTCATAGCTGCATATTACGACTATGAGATATGGCAAATGGATGTGAAAACTGTCTTTCTCAATGGAGACATTGATAAAGATATTTATATGGATCAGCCCATAGGTTTCACATTCAGTGGGAATGAGCAAAAGGTTTGCAAGCTCCAAAGATCAATCTACGGATTGAAACAAGCTTCTAGGAATTGGAACATTCGTTTTGATAAAGCGGTCAAAGCGTTTGGGTTCGTTCAAAATTCGAATGAGTCCTATGTGTATAGAAAGGAATTGGAGACTTCAGTGCAATTCTTGGTGCTTTATGTTGATGACATCCTTCTAATTGGGAATTCGAAGAATGACATGAAACTTACCAAGTCTTGGTTATCGAACCAATTCGAGATGAAAGATCTTGATGATGCGTCCTACATTCTCGGTATAAAGATCTATAGGGATAGATCTAAGAGATTGATAGGACTATCACAATCGATGTACATAGACAAAGTACTGAAACGATTTTGTATGGAGAATGTGAAGAACAAAGTTCTTCCCATGAGTGTAGGAACATGTCTTTCTAAGAAGATGTATCCTAAGATAAACCTTGAGAAGGAAAGAATGACTCATGTGCCTTATGCCTCGGCAATAGATAGCATAATGTATACAATGTTGTGTACACGATCAGATGTGGCATAAGCACTTAGTGTAACAAGCCGTTTCCAATCAGACTATGGAGAAGGTTACTGGACTGCCGTAAAGAATATCCTAAAGTACTTTCGACCACTGAGGCCGAATACTTGGCTGGAAATGATACAGCTAAGGAAGGTGTTTGGATTAGAAACTTCATTCAAGAATTGAATGTCGTTCCTAGCATGAAAGACCCCATTACTGTGTTTTGTGATAACACTGGGGTGGTTTCTCAAGCAAGAGAACCAAGATCTCACCAACGGACCAAGCACATTATTGGGAAGTATCACCTAATCCGTGATATCATCAAACAAGGTGATTTGCGAATTGAGAGGGTCGCATCAGCAGAGAACGTGGCAGACCCGCTTACTAAAACCCTTAGTCGACAAGCTTTCGAAGGTCATCTTACGAAGATGGGACTTATATTAGCTCCTGAATGGCTTTGACGGGCAAGTGGGAGATTGTTAGGAATAGTGCCCTTAAAGCCGATTGTATATCCGCTTTCGTACTTTCCTTTTGTAAATCACAAACAATCTTTGAATACTAAACGAACTTTGGCAACACTTCTTTATATGCTCTTGTATGATTACTTTAACTGCACATGTATAAGAACTCCCTTAATCAATATGACTTATAGGACTCAACCATTTAGGTGAAATGGTTCATGGAACGAGCCCTATATCACATAAGTCATGATTAGAAATCACTCCAAGTCGATGAGTCCTAAAGACAGTGGGAGTGTCGACTTAACTCGTTCGAGGCTTGCTCGTGTGATCACGCCCTTAAGAAGGACCACCTTATTTAATGGGGTGCAAAGTGTATTGCTGATATGTACGTGATACATGGGGGTGCTTGTTTATTCTAAGTAAGTACATTGAGGGGTGTCCCGTGTGAGAAGATTCCTAAATGAGAACTATTTCTGGAAAAAAAAACTTCCAGATTAGGAAATATCTCACGAGTCATTGATGTGATTAAGTGGTCCTTAGACTTGAGGTTCCATTGATACTTTATGAGCTAACTCTGTAGTCTTAGGTATAAGCTTTAAAGGGTGTCGCCTTAGACAACTGATTCAAAGCTTATGCTGGGGCTGCACAAGTGGCACATGAAAGTATATGAGAATCGATAAAGGACCTACACTTGCATTAGCAAGTTGATCTTTTATTGTGTAAGTCATTCATATGCCATCTAGGAGTCCTTGGCCAAGGCAGTGGATCAAGACATTAAGAAATGAGTTTCTTGGATTGAGATCAAATGGATATGAAATGCACTTAACTTTAAGATCGAGATTATTAGGGTTCTAGTTATTCCCTTGCCCTAGATCTTGATTGAGAGATGGGATGTAGGTGGATTACATCTCACATATGACAATGACTTAATGGTTCTTTCGAATTGAGACATTCTTATTCAGCTAGGGTTTATGCACCTGTTGCTAGACTATGGTCATATGATCTGTGGACTGATTAATTAATTAGGAATTAATTAATTAGGGTCATTGCTAATTGAATTAAGAACCTAGAGGGTCACACATAACAACCCGATCACGTGGGTTAAGGCTTGAAATCGATTAAACGAGTTGATTGGACCAATGGGAGATTGGTGGAGTCCCACGTGTGGAACATGTGTGGGACACGTGTCCCTAGACACGTGTCACGTGTGTATGTGTTAGTTAAATAATTAATTTGATTAATTATTTAATGGACTTTAATTTAATTATGAATTAATATTAAAGTTCTAATTTGGAGAATGTAAGTCTAATAAATAATTAATTGTGAATTAATTAATTATTAGCTTCAAGTTATTTATTATAAAATAAATAAAGTAAAATAAAATATATCTAAAAGAGTTAGATATTAGTTTTGCTTGACAAGTTGGTCAAAATGAAACTTTTGGTCAAAGTAAGAGTCTTTCTCTCCAAGCACAGAATATACTAGCTAGTGGGTCAAAATCCTATCTCTAATAGGAATTGGGGTTCGAACCCCATAGCTATAAAATATAAGGGGTTCGAACCCCTTAGAGAGTGATAGAAAAATTCTCCTTCTCCATATTATACACTAAACCCCAGAGGCTAAACACTGAATATAGAACTAGCATCTTTCCTATTCGGATCGTGGTCGAGGTTGGTGGACTAATTCTCTAGAGGACTACTATCGTGAAGTCTTGAAAGATTCGAAGGAGCTTTTGGGGATTAAGCCGCGTGAAGAGCGTTCTTGGGCGGCTAGAACGTGTCAAGAAAGCTACTATCTAAGTGAGTTTCTTGATCTCTACGAAATTGGGAATAGGAATTGCAAGATTCGATTATATCTTTTGGGAAAATTTTTAAATTTCCACTGCGTTTCTGTTTCGTTTTCCCAACAACCTGTCCCAAGTCGGCCTTTAGCTCACTCTGCTTTCATTCTCGCAGCTCGACACTACCTCAAGGACCTTCCCTAACAATACAAATTCAAGTGATCGGTCGACATCTTTTCAAAGCCACAGGACGCCCAGGAATCGACTTGATCAGACTATGATATAAATATAGGAATATTTTTGTTATCAATATAACTAGACGTAGGGATGTAAACGAGACGAGCCAGGTCACGAGCTTAACAAGCTGGCTCGGTCGAAACTCGCACTTGGATTCGATGCTTTCAAGCCGAGTTGAGCCATCACGAGCCAAGCCCGAGCCATGTATTTTGTAGCTCATGGCTCGCCAACTAATCTATAATTTGAAAAAATTATATATATATAATATGTATATACCCACATGTTGGGTAATATATTACTTATAAAATATATATATATATAATATATATAGTGATACATACACGTTGTATACGATATATATATATATATATATGTATATATATGTATGACCCTAGCCAATTCATCCCCCCTAGTCAATTCATTCCCCCCTTTCTCTCTCAGCCGCCTATAGGTGAAAAGTGAAAACTCCCACAATCGAAAACTTTCAGCCCTCGCCTAACGCCACCACCTCGCCTATATCACCACTCACCGTTCAGTATTTCCTTGTAGCTTGAAGGACTTCACCACCCCTGCGCACGACCGGACATGGAGATTCCATCGCAACTTCCATGTAACTTGAAGGATTTCGAATCAAACTTTGATTTTATTTTTTACCCAAATTTTTGGTTCGTTTATCATCTCTTTCTTCTGCTGTTTCTATACGTAAGAAAACGAATTTAGATTTTGGGTTTCTGTATTAGATGTATATAAAGATAAGGATCCAGATTAGGGGTAAAAAGAAAAAGTTTAAGATCTATGGCAAAAAAAGAATTTAGATTTTGTGTTTCTGTTTCTGAATGTATAATAAATATAACGATTGAGATTTGGGGAAAAAAAGAGAAAAAGCCTTAAATCTATGGCAAAAAAACGTATTTTGAGGGCTTTGGATTGAGACTTGGGGGAAAAAAAGAGAAAAAGTCTCAGATCTATGGCAAAAAAAGTATTTTGAAGGCTTTCTTCCTTGGCTCGTGGGTTCGGCTCGGCTCGGTTGAATCTCACTGCGAGCCCGAGTCGAGACTCTTAGGGACGAGCCCGAGCCCGAACCATCAGAAAAGACCAAGACTCGACTCGTTTACACCTAACCAAACGTGTTTTAAAAAGTCTTATGGACTTATATAGTTGGTATACGTTTTTTTCCTTTTTATTTTGTTTATATAGATGGTATAGATGGTATACTTTGAGATGAGGACTCCCAAAATATTATAATAACTAATTTTCTTGTTAAATCGGATGCACTTTAGTATCAACGCAATCATCAATGCTATTTAACAAGTAAATACTTTCAAATTCTAAAATTTATAATTTGGCGGTATATCATTTTTTAAATGTATAATATTATAAGCTATTTTTCCTAAAAGAAATATTATAAACTATTTAACATTACAATATAATTCTATATCGTCACATTTTTCATGCCAGATACATTTCACCAATAAAATTCTAATCATCGAAATTCGGTTGATCTAAATAAGATGAGACGCTAAAATTTAAAGTTTAATTCTCAATATTACAGAGAGAATAATTAAGGGGTGGTGACGTTAGTATAAACTTCTATTTTAATTTAAAATACACACACAAAAAAAAGGCAAGATTTTAACTTACCGTCTTAGAAATAACATATTTTTGTGCTAATAGGAGTTGATTCACGAATTCGAATCTTTCTTATCACTTGACGGTACGTCTTACGTATAAAAAAAAATAATAATAATACATTTACGGACGTATATGTTATTATTCAAAGCCTTAGCTGTGATTCTCGAACTACGAAGATGTATTAACGAAGTCATGTGAGTAGTTGGCTAAGTTGTAGCATAGAAATTACATAGAAACTTCACAAGAATTTCATGGAAAAACTGCTTTTCATACCATAAATGCACCTTTCACAATAGACTTTCCTACTCCTAAAATAAATTTAGACTAGTAATTCGGCACACCCTATGTGTGTGCAAAGAAATAATTATTATTATTTAAATATATTAAATTAAATTATTTATTTTAATATGAATTCAATAATTATATATTAATAAAAAATAATTAAAATATAAATTAAAAAATATGAGGAAAAAAATAAAAAGAATATAAAAGTAGAGAATAAAAGTGGTGAGAAAAAAGTGGAGTTGAGACACGTTCCGTATATGCTGGAGAAAAATAAATAAATTAAATAGACGAAAAATAGAGATCAAGTCCAAGAGACCACATTTGCCTCTCTCGCTTAATATATAGTATAGATGAATAAAAACATGTGTTAGGTCCGGTTTAAAAAAAAAAATAAACATGTGTTAGGTCTATATATAGATCATGTTAATCATTTCTCAATTAAGCTAATTAATTAAACTTCTCATCCTCGTTTGAACTTTTTGCTGTTCTTTATGAACATATTAATTGCCTCTATAGGCTCTATATACAGTATACTCTCTTAAATGCTAAAAGTAAAAAGAAGTTGCCAACATGTATAGATAGGGCTGTAAATGGATATTCGAAAATCCGATATCCGTCCGCATCCGAATTCGTTTACAGAGGATATTATCCGAATCCGTCTCAAGAGGATATTATCCGTATTCGATTATAGACATCCGAATTATAAACGGATAAGGATATGGTAATAAGATATCCGATCCGTTTAACATCCGATCCGTTTCATTATCCGTTAGATATATCCGTTATCCGATTTATCCGTAATCCGTATCCGATAAATAATGTATTATATTAAAATATATACACAAAATTGTGTATGTATGATAGATTATTAGTATTAAGTAAATTTTTTAGCGCATTTATTAAAGAAAAACCTTAGGTTTTATAGTAACTATATGTTCACGTCAATATTCATATAGAGATAATATAATTAACATATATTATGTTATTAATAAAAGTATTATATTTCAAATTAATTATATGATAAAATTTATAATTTCACCACATTTATACATTCGCTAAAACATAAAAATGATCTATATAGATATACTTATTATTTCTCTATTCGTCTAAAATATATATATTCAAAGTTAAATAATTTATCTATAAATGAATAGTTGATAATCTGATTAAAAGTTCGAAGTTATATAAATAAATAATTTATGTCAAATTTTGAATAGTTGAAAATTCGATTAAAATCCGAATCCGTCCGAATCCGCCTTGTATCCGTATAAAAAGGATATTATCCGAATTCGATTTAAAAGGATATTATCCGTATCCGTCCGAATCATAAACGGATAAGGATATGGTAATCATACATCCGATCCGTTTATTATCCGTTTACACCCCTATGTATAGACAATGATATTAGGAAGAAAAGAAAAAAATGAATAGACAAAGAAATACTTCGTATGGAAGAAAGCGGGCTGTCTAATAGCTTCCGAGGTCTTGTGTACAAAGTAATGGATCCTAATTCATTCTACCACCCTATTTGTAAGAGTAGCATAAAGCATAAAGCTCCTTATAAGCTTATATTGCGGACATAATAATATGAATATGGCATGATTTGGATTTAATAATACATATTTTTTTAAATTTTTCTACATGAGAAGTGTTCGACATGGCGTTTGATATGATTATTCAACACGACACAATACGATAAAATGATAATTTTAAAAGTGTCTGTATATTGAAGTACTTATACAATAAGATGAGATAAATTACATTTGTACTCTCTCCGATTAAATATAGTTATTCATGATTTTTTTTTTATTTTAGAAATTATATTTTCACTCTATAAGATATATTAATGAGCTATAAATATTTTTATGTTAAGTTGTGTTTTGAATTTAGATATTTTCTCAGTAGAATTTCAATATAGTAATGAAATTTATTAAATCACTATTTGTTGAAATTTATTAAAGGGCAATTGTACATTTGATCCACTAAATATGTCCCCGACGAAATTTGGTTCAACTTAACATATATATATATTTTTGTTTAAAAAAGGGGGATTGCGAATATTTCAAATAAGAGTGTGATCTTGTTTTCAACAAACTTTTCATATTATCATCGGATCATCCCAAATTTTAAGCCCATGACAAGAATGATCTTTCTTACCAAGAAAATGGACGCACTTATTCTCTTCCCGCCACATATGAGTAATCCTCGCCTCCCAAAGCCGAATAAGAAGGGTTGTGCAGTCCGCATTCAAATTACCCAAAAAATGTTGGTCAAGAAAGATCTTAAAATTATTGATAAGAGACACCGTGATCCATGAATCACATTCCATATATATTTTTATGAGTAAATGTCATATTTGGTTCCTAAAGTTTCAATTTTGTATCATTTTAATCCTCAATATTCTAAAAGTGACACTTAAGTTCCTAAAGTTAATAATTATCATTTCACTTAATTCCTTTTGATCAAATTCTAATGAAGTTTTTACCTTACTCAAGGGTATTTTGGTTTTTTTACTATTTGTAGTTCTAAAATGGTCCCTAAAGTTTCATTTTTGTATAACTTTAGTTCTCAATGTTTTGAAAGTGTCATTTAAGTCCCTAAAATTAATAATAAGTCTTATTTTGGTTCTTTTGACCAAATCATGTTTTTAGTTATTTTATTTACGGCAAATTATTAAACAATCCCTAGTAAGGCAACAATGTTATCCTAAACCCCCCAATTTGAAATCTAACTATTTTACATCCCCAATACATAACATATTTTTTCAAAACCCCCTAAATCACCTAAAATTACCAAAGTATCCCTGCTAAAATTGAATAATCACAATCCATACCAAGCATCCAAATCCTTCCTCCATCGGCGGGAATTTCACATTCTTCACCATCTCCCACCACCGCTCGCCACTGCAGACCACCGCACACCACTGCCGACAAGTGTAGAAGAAGTTATTGGAGACTGAACGGCCCACACACCCACGTTAGAGGAGAAACCCCCACAAGCTACCAACCACTCCCCTATGACGCACACTTTGGTTTAGCTCGTCGCTTGAAATGGTAAGGTCTGAGAGGAAGGTACATCACACCCAACCTGTCGAAGTTAGTTTTCTTCCATAAATGATCAGAAATTCAATCTTTTTCCATCTTATTCCAGTTTCTACTTGGTAATTGATGATCTTAACTCAACAAGTAAGAGTTTCAGAAGTTTGTTAAATAAGGAATATTGAATCGATTTTTATTCGATAGATGGTTCGCTCAATATCGACGACGCCGTTGATGATTCTTCCGTCCCCGGCCGAAACAAGCAGGGGAAAGAGAAAAAGATCAGAGGTAGACATCCATGAGACTGATGAGGGTCCGCTTTCGAAGAAGCGGGTGTATTCGATTTTGCATCAGTGCGCGTTGGAGAGATTTAGTGAGGTTATCTCTAAAATTCGTGACCAAATGTCTCATGGCCAACTCGATGCAGTTAAGAAATCGCCGTTTGGTTTTTTTTCTAGGAGCGTCTGTTCACAAGGGGAGCATCAACAGAGTTGGGTTGTTGCTCGATTACTACAACTGCAGCACAAATACATTTAAATTTGGAAGCCAAGAAGTTTTATTTTGTGAGGAGGAATTCAGCATTGTTATTGGTATACGACATTCCGGTCATCCTGCCGTGGTAGTGGGCAAAAGTAAATCCAATACCTTGATCAAGCATTTTGGCAATAAGGGAAACAATGTCTCCCGAGCTAACATCTAGAGTAAACTGCAGGAATTCGTCGGAAGGACTGATGACGATGGCATTGACGATTTTGTGCGGATGTACATTTTATACTTTTTTAATTGTTTGTTGTTCCCACGTAGCAGTGTACGTGTGTCTGCTGCGCTTATTTGGTATGTTGATGATTTGTCTAGGATTGGACAGTACACGTGGGGCACGGCGACATATATGTTTTTGATCCAAGGTATTAGGAAGCATGTTGTGGATAAACATGATTTTCTTGATGGGTGCACTATGGGTTTGTTGGTAAGTCGTTGGCTTGGTTTTGTAGATTGTGTCGTTTATACCTATATATACACGTACTTAAGTTATTATTTATGTCAGGCATGGTTTCATGAACGAATCCAGAAGTTCGGCATCTCGGAAAGGTTGGCAACATTCCCTTGTTGTTCAAATGGAAAAGGAGTGCACTGCCTAATACGAAAGAGAATGCAAAGAAGGCACTGGAAAGTATTTGCCGGTCAGATGTAAGTCCGTAATCTTTGGTAATTTAAACCAATATGCATATTTTATTCAAATGTTTTGTAACAAAGTCTGTTGATTTAAAAATACGTAGATTGTTCCCTTACGAGCGGGAAATAAAATGGAGAGAGGTCTGGCCAGAGCGGAGGAAGAAGTTTTTGTTGACGAAGGGGATCGAGTTGTTTGTGTAGCAGAAAAAGCACAAGGTGTCGATCAAGGAGTTCAAACCGTTTGTGTGGAAGAGGCACCTGAATGTGTCGATCAAGGATTTAAAACGGTTTGTGTGGAAGAGGCTCCGGAATGTGTCGATGTAGGAGTTCAAGTTGATTTGATTGAGGATGGGGAAGGTGCTAGTGATTCCAGACGAGCTGAGGTTAGATCGAAGAGGAAGAACGATGTGAGGGAGTGTGTGGAAGAAAATGTGAGAAAATATTCCATACAAGATTTAATATGACAATGTGTTTTGTTTATGCGTGTGTGTTTGATTTGTCATTGGATTCTTATGTATTAGGTTGTGTTTGATGGAGCTCACATGGACAGTAGGCCTAAGGAGGCCCTAGGCTGTGAGGTCGTCACTGAGGAGCAATAGAATAGGGCATTTAACTTGATTATGATCTACGCGGAGGCGCAAAAGTAAGTGTTCTTACTTAATTCAATGAGTTTAGTTGACAGAATCTTGTTGATTGTTTTATTATAATCTTTTGCAGCCATGATGTTGTGTATACAAGTAAGTCGAGTTTTGTCTTCATGTACGATCTACGAGATCTAATTTTGGGGAAGGAGACCAATGACAATATTATTCTGTCCTATTATGACCTGCTAACAAGTCCTGGTTACGTTGTGCCCAAATTCCACGATGTACATTTTGTTAACCCTCATGTGTCAGTTGAGTTTGTGGGGAAATTGAAGAACAACGGCACAGGAAAGACAAAGAAGAAGACTGTCCCTTATATTGTCCCATATGCAATCAACGAGTTCATGACGCACCGGATGAAAAGTGACTACGTCATGACCCTGAACGAGGTGTCTTCAACAGTTATGTTCTCATGTCGTTATATTATTTTCCCTCTACTGACAAATTCTCACTGGCATATGTTAGTGTATGAGACCGAGCACAAACGTTTCAGTCACGACAACTCAATGCAGACAGAAGAAGTTGCCACCGATGTCGTAGTATACTCAGATTTCCTCTGGAAGTTGTGGATTAAGAATAATGTTGCCAATAGTACCAAAGAGAGGGAATTGGTGCGGGCACGAATGAGAATTCAGGATAAGGGGAGCAGTGATTCTGGCGTATTAATGTGTCTGCATGGTGAGATGCTTGTTCAAGAGACTGACGAGTTCAGGACATATGCCGAGACATGCAACATCGTCGAATACCGCTTTAAGTTAGCCAATGCCTTTCTAGAAAAACAATCTGGTCCATCTGTATAATTGAAATTTCAATTGGATTGTTATTTATTTTTGGCTATCTTTTACCTATTCTAGTGTCAAAAGAATGCGTGATTGGATGGATGAAGTGTCCAGTGAAAGGAAAATAATGCGTAATTGAAAGGGGTCTTTGTCCAGTGAAACTGTAATAATGCGTAATTGAAGGTTGGCTTTGTCCAGTGAAACTGTAATAATGCGTGATTAAAGGTTGGGTTTGTCCAGTGAAACTGTAATAATGCGTGATTGAAGGTTGGGTTTGTCCAGTGCAAGGGAAATAATGCGTAATTGAAAGGGGTCTTTGTCCAGTGAAACTGTAATAATGCGTGATTGAAGGTTGGGTTTATCCAGTGAAACTGTAATAATGCGTGATTGAAGGTTGGATTTGTCCAGTGAAACTGTAATAATGCGTGATTGAAGGTTGGGTTTGTCCAGTGCAAGGGAAATAATGCGTAATTAAAAGGGGACTTTGTCCAGTGAAAGGGAAATAATGCGTAATTGGATGGATGAAGTGTCCAGTGAAACTTTCACTGTGATAATGCGTAATTGAAGGTTGAGTTTGTTCAGTGAAACTGTAATAATGCGTGATTGAAGGATGGGTTTGTCCAGTGAAACTGTAATAATAGGTGATTGAAGGTTGAGTTTGTCCAGTGAAACTGTAATAATGTGTAATTGGAAGGGGACTTTGTCCAGTGAAACTGTAATAATGTGTAATTGGATGGGTGAAGTGTCCAGTGAAACTGTAATAATGCGTGATTGAAAGTTGGGTTTGTCCAGTGAAACTGTAATAATGCGTGATTGAAGGTTGGGTTTGTCCAGTGAAAGGGAAATAATAATGCGTGACTGAAGGTTGGGTTTGTCCAGTGAAAGGGAAATAATGCGTGATTGAAGGTTGGGTTTGTCCAGTTAAAGGGAAATAATGCGTGATTGAAGCTTGAGTTTGTCCAGTGAAACTGTAATAATGTGTAATTGGAAGGGGACTTTGTCCAGTGAAACTGTAATAATGCGTAATTGGATGGGTGAAGTGTCCACTAAAACTGTAATGATGCTTGATTGAAGGTTGAGTTTGTCTAGTGAAAGGGAAATAATACGTGATTGAAGGTTGGGTTTGTCCAGTGAAAGGGAAATAATGCGTGATTGAAAGTGTAGCGCCCTGAGCTAAGTGACGCCACATCCCCCGCACCGAGGCTCAACCCGCATACGAAATAGGAAAATCCGTACACGTGCCAAACTCACGGCGAACGGGAGACACACTCACTCCCTGGCTAGGCGGAACCTATGACAACCAAAAGTCAAAGTGCGCGAAACAGATACACATGCGGAAGCGATTAAAGGATCAACATAAACTAGTCAAATGGCATAAAGGCCGCACTAGCCACAAGTATCCAAAATATCCTTAACACAGTCATCATGTAATCCTAAGTCCCACCAAGGACTAGTGCTATCAGATACTCTCGACACGTATATACAAGTACCATCATGGCCAAAACGATATTTCTAAGTATATAAAAGTATGCCAATGTATGCATATACAAGTCGAATAGATGAAATGAGCTAGACTCTAAACTGAAAGACCACGACTTCACGTTTACTCCGCCTAGCTCAACACTTGTACCTGCAGTCAACGCCCAAAGGAGGAATTAGTCCAAGACTGGTGAGGTGAAAGATAATAATATAAGGGGTATAAGCTCACTCAATAACAATAACCATAACTCACGCACACTAAAACCATTTCAATTGCTCGGCGAGATACGAGCCATTCCTCAACCCTTACTCCCACTCAAATACAATTTTAAATCATAATAATAATAAAACAACCCAACCTTCATGCCCACTCATGATGGAAGAGAGGTATACGTTTCTCTAACCATCCACTACCTCACTACATTAAGACGTGGGTGCATGACTCCCAACGCCCTCTTCGGGGGGGGATAAACCCACCACGGCATAGAACCTTATAGTCCCACTATCTCCAGTGGTGTTCTAGGATCCCGTATCACTGTGGAGACCATGTAATTGGATTCCCGTTGGCCCTTGCTTTCCCGGTTCACCTCATACACAATCCCCGGGCCCACAATAACACTTACCCCATGAGCGTCCTCATAGAGAACATCAATTCCATTTATCTCGCTAAAACATTTCATTTGTTACACTTTAAGTAAAACACTTTGCACTTGACTCACGCGTGAAGACATTTGGGTAACTATCCCATAAATACACTTGTCACTTTATGGAAACAATTTTAATTGGATATAACAATCAATAACCCTTACACATATCCATATGTATAATATATATAATATGGTCGCATGCGGGATGATAAAACAACATCACTCGGGGTTAAGGTCATATCCGCTTTCGACACCCGTCGCGGTGGGGGTTGATTGTATTGAAAGATTGTTAAAGAAACCTCACCTTGGACTTGTAGAAAGGACAAAAGCCAAAAAGAGAGAAGTTATGTACGTCTACTCCTCCGTTGGTGGATCACCTGAGTCAAAGACACAATCTAGAATGAATCACGACTCAATGAACCATACAAGAGACGCACGGTTTATGTTTGATAATGATTAAATGAAATAAAGATGAAATATGAATGCAACATGTTAGCATGATTCACATTTACATGTAAAGTAAGCAAATAAGAGTTATTAGATCATAATTAGCCGGCTTCAATCCATAACAGATACAAAGTAAACAAAATTCAAAGTTCATCACTTATAAAGTTGTTTGTGCAGAAACTTTCAGCACGTACACATTGTAGAAGAATCGTCATTACTTATTGCTCAGGAAGTATTTTAACGAACCGAAAAATTCCTAGTAAACTAGACATACAGATCTATCAAATGGTATGGGTATTACTCCCTGTATGTTTTTGTAAACTTACAAATTTTTGATCAAAGTCACCGCAATACAGCAACTCGGCTGCACTGACGCCTTTCAAAAACGGGTCTGTTTACCATATCAAACGAGGTCGAAAAATTCTGAATTTTCATAGGCACACTCCAGACACATATAAGAGCACCCCTGTAAAACAGTTTTGAAAAATTAGAAGGTTTACTACTTCTGCTGAAGCTGCTAATCCAGATCGAGAAACGGGGACAGCAGGGGGTTCCGTATTTTTTTCGGGGTATCAAATGAACTCGGATTAACATAAAATTGGACAGACATAAACCTTAATATACTAAGATTATCCAGTTACAACGGTTTTACAAAATTCAAAGGTTTAGTCCTTCTGATTAGTCTGAACTTTCAGATTCAAAAACAGGGGAAAAAAGTGACAGCAGTGTTTTTTCGGGATTTTTTTCGAGCTATCAAACGGGCTCGGAAAATTACAAAATTTGGCAGATACGTACTTTAATAAGTTATTAATCTCCAGTTAAAACAGTTTCGAAAAACAAGGTCGTACGTGTTCGGAATTTTCGTCAGAAGTCACTGCATAAATCATGACAGCCGCTGTTCAACTCTAGTCTGCAAGGTTGTAAGACCCTCATGTTTTGCTAACTTCCAGCGTGATTTATATCATTCTTAGCTCATAAAATTCATCTATCATGATCAACTCTAACATATATTTGCAGAAAACTTCATTACTCTATCAAGTTCAATCTATCAGCACATATATACACCATATCACACCAAATCAATTACCACCTTTGCATAAGCTCACATTCCCTTTTCCAATTCAAATCAGTTCATATAAGATTATCTAGACATAACATCACATAAGATTTTAATTATAGAATGGAATTAAAATGGATTTCTATCTATTAGTTGCTGGAATTCGAAAAGGATTGGCGAGCTAACTAAACCGGAGTGAGGAAGAGGAAGGAGATGATCAACCAGGAGGCCTTCCTATGATGGTGGTTGATTCGTATGACAGGAACACGAGAGGGAGAGGAAGAAGTAGTAAAGGTGCTGTTCTTGGTGTAAATGATGGAGGAACGAGAAGTGGATGATGGTGAAGTAGGGTGGTCCGTGGTGCTCTGTATGTTGTGGGAGATGGTACAGAAGGAGAATGAGAAATGGAAGTTCCTGCTCCTCTTTGTCTGATTAAACATAAGAATTGTTGGAGAAATCATTTAGAAATCAAAGGGGCACGTGTAGTCCAAAGGAAAGGAATCAGCAACTTCTTCATATCAAATTGCATTTAAATCCTCCTAAAAGAAACATGAACCAATTGTTCCCTTTAAGTTTTAGATAAAATCAATTAAGTTCAATTAGTCCTTCTTTCTTTATTTATTATTTTTCCGAATTATGCAAACATTTTCACTTTAGCACATAATCCACCAAATTAAGTTTCGTTAAATAATTAGGGATACGGATTATAAGTGGCGAAAATAAAAAATTAAACTCTCACGTATCATATACCTAATTTACGAAAAAGCTGGGCGTCACATATAGGGGACTTTGTACAGTGAAACGATTAATTGAATCATGATCACATCATTACAACATTGCAACGTTAACACGATTAATTGAATCATGATCACATCATTACAACATTAACAAGTTTGATTGAATCATGATCACATCATTACAACATTGCAACATTAACAAGTTTGATTGAATCATGATCACATCTTGTTCATAACTATATTGTTGTAATGATGTGACCATGATTCAATCAGACTTGTTAATGTTGCAATGTTGTAATGATGTGATCATGATTCAATTAATCGTGTTAATGTTTCAATGTTGTAATGATGTGATCATGATTCAATTAATCGTGTTAATGTTGCAATGTTGTAATGATGTGATCATGATTCAATTAATCGTTTTATTGTACAAAGTCCCCTTTCAATCACGCATTATTTCCCTTTCACTGGACAAACCCAACCTTCAATCACGCATTATGTCTCTTTCACTCATTATTACAATTTCACTGGACACTTCTATTGGAAAACTAGAGCAGAAACGCAGCGGAAATTTAAAATTTTTCCAAAAGATTGATCATGGACTTGCAATTCTCGTATCGTATCTTAGAGCGTTTAGAAACTTATGTTGATTGAAGCTTTCTAGTGATGTCAGTACCGCCTACTGAACACCCTTCAAGCGAAATGTCCCTCGAACGGTTCTCGATAGATCCCAAAGCAGCGATCCTCTGAAGCATATCCACACCAGTCCTAGAACACGATCAAGCAAGTGAGAATGCTAGTTCTATAACTTGTGTTAATGGCTAGGGTTTTGCTTTTGGAAACTTTTCTTTTATTTTTCTCAAAACACTTAACATCCGAGAGTGTTGGTCTAAAGAATAAGAGAAGCCTACCCTTGTATTTATACAAGGGGGGTTCGAACTCCCTAGGGTTTTCCTAAACCTAGTGAACTTCTTTTCTTGCTCACTAATTAACTAATTTAATTATTTATTTAATTGGAGAAAATAAGTTCCTAACTTATTCGCCAAGTCTAGCAAGAATAATCTTCTCTCTCCTACAATAGAAAGTTAGACTTTTCAACTTTCTTAAAGCTAAAAGACAAGATTCAATAAATTAATTAATTCTCAATTAATTATTTATTGAGTTAAGCTTGAGAAATAAAATCTTAATAATTAATTCAAAATTAATTAAAAGACTTAAATTAATTAATTATAATTTAATTAATTAATTCTAGAAAAGAATTCGCGTGTAATAAAATTACACGCTTAGAGACACGTATGTGCCACGTGTGCATGACACGTGGCAACCACGTAGTGGCTACGTGAGACACGTGGCAGTCACGTACTTTTGACACGTGGCAATGCCCACGTGTTGCTCTCTCTATTTCGATCAACAATTTGATCCTTCGTTAATCATATTAACATCCTACCATAACCATCCTGGCATTTGTGTGTGACCCTATAGGTTCATTATTCGATTAGCAGTGACAGTAATTAATTAATTCACTAATTAATTAATCACTTCAAAGATCACACTATCGTACTCTAGCAATGGATGTGTGACCCCTAACCGAATAACGAAATTAATCGAAGAACCTTTCAGTCAATAACATACAGTGAAATACGATCCTCTTACAACTCCATCTCTCAATCAAGAACTAAGGCATGGGAATATTCTCAAAGCCTAAATATTCTTGATCTTTAAAGTTAAGTTCGTTTCATATCCATTTAGACCTCAATCCAAGAAAACCCCATTTTCTTGATGTCTTGATCTTTTATCCACCTTGACCAAGGGTTTAAGTTAATGGACTACGAACAACTCAATCAGTAAGAGATCATTCTTGTTCTTGCAACAAGTGTAGGTCCTTTGTAGATTCTACTAATTCTACATATGCCACTTATGTAATCCCAACATAGGTCGTGGTTCAGGTGTCTATATGGCGACACCCTTTTGAGCCTATATCAAAGATTACAGAGTTAGCTCATATGAGACATTACAAAATCTCAAGTCTAAGGATTAATGAGTCACGTTATTGACCTGTGAGATATTTCCTAATCTGGAAGTTTCTAGGAGACTTCCTTTCCCATTTAGGAATGTCCTCACGCGGGACATCTCAGTGATGAAGTTCTAGTAACAATAACCCTCATGTATTATGAACGCATCATCGTATGCACTTATCACCCCATGAGACTGAGTGATCCTTCAAAAGGACATAATCACATAAGCAAGTCTCAACAGAGTCAAGGTCGACACTCCCACTGTCTGTCGGACTCTCAGCTTGGAAAAGTTTCTAATCCTCGCCTATGGAGTTAAGAACTTGTTTCATGTGTCGTTCCCATAACAACAAAGTTCTTAACGGCCTCATCGGATTAGAGGAGTTCAATACATGCAAAAACACAGTCAACCCAAACAGACATAAATAAACACATAAAGAAGTGAATGCCTATAAACAAAATCATCTTGTTTATTATTCAAAGACTGTTTGTGATATTACAAGGAAATAGTAAAGCCAAAAGCTGCTTTAAGGGCACTATTCCTAACAATCTCCCACTTGCCCGTCAAAGCCATTCAGGAGCTAATCTAAGACCCATATTCTGAAGATGTTCTTTGAAAGTCTGTTGACTAAGGGCTTTAGTAAGTAGATCTGCCATGTTCTCTGTCGATGTGACCCTTTCAATTTGCATATCTCCTTTCATGATGATATCACGGATTAAGTGATACTTCCTCAAAATGTGCTTGGTCCTTTGGTGAGATCTTGGTTCTCTTGCTTGAGCAACTGCCCCGGTGTTGTCACAAAACACTGTAACGGGGTTTTTAATGCTAGGAACTACACCCAACTCGTGGATGAAGTTTCTTACCCAAACACCTTCCTTAACTGCATCGTTTGCAGCTAAGTATTCGGCTTCAGTGGTCGAATCAGCAGTGGTCGCTTGCTTGGAACTTTTCCAACTCACTGCTGTGCCGTTCAGGCAGAATATGTATCCTGACATGGATTTAAAGTCATCCATGTTTGATGTAAAGCTTGCATCACAGTATCCTCTAATAACAAGATCCTGCTGGCCTCCGTAAACTAGGAATAAATCCTTAGTTCTTCGTAAGTACTTAAAGATATCCTTTACAGCAGTCCAGTGACCTTCACCAGGGTTAGATTGGAATCGGCTAGTCACACTAACTGCATAGGCCACATCCGGTCGAGTACATAGCATCGCATACATTATACTTCCTATAGCTGATGCATAAGGAATTTTGGACATCCTGGACTTCTCAAGTTCAGTCTTGGGACACAGCTTCTTCGAAAGAACTGTTCCCGGGCCCATTGGAAGTTTTCCACATATGGATTCTTCCATACTAAATCTCTTTAGTACATTATCTATGTAAACCGACTGTGATAATCCTAATAATCTCTTAGATCTATCCCGATAGATCTTTATACCGAGAATGTAGGATGCATCACCAAGATCCTTCATCTCAAATTGGTTCGATAACCAAGACTTTATTACTTTCATGTCATCCTTCGCATTCCCAATGAGGAGGATGTCATCTACATAAAGTACCAAAAATTAAACCGAGGTTTCCAATTCTTTCTTGTACACGCAGGGCTCATTCGAATTTTGAATAAAGTCAAACGATTTGACTGCTTCATCAAATCGAATGTTCCAATTCCTAGAAGTTTGTTTCAATCCGTAGATTGAACGTTGAAGCTTGCAAACCTTTTGCTCGCTCCCACTGAATGTGAAACCCATGGGTTGCTCCAAGTAAATGTCTTTGTCAATGTCTCCATTGAGAAAGGCAGTTTTCACATCCATTTGCCATATCTCATAGTCATAATATGCCGCAATGGCAAGTAGGATCCTAATGGAATTTTGCATTGCAACCGGGGAGAAGGTTTCATCAAAGTCTACACCTGGTTTTTGAGTAAACCCCTTAGCAACTAATCTTGCTTTAGAGGCTGCCACGCTTCCATCTACTCCAAGCTTGCGTTTATATATCCATTTACACCCTATGGGCCTGATCCCATCAGGTGGATCAACCAAGGTCCAAACTTGGTTAGAGTACATGGAATCCATTTCGGATTTCATTGCTTCTTTCCACTGTTCAGAGTCCGGATCTAACAGTGCCTCCTCATAAGTTAATGGATCATTATCCATTTGAGATGTTTGGTGGAGAAAACCATACCATCTCTTTGGTTGTCTAGGAATGCGTTCTGAACGTCTTATTTGAGGAGGATTTTCGTGTGTATCACTCTCTTGGGTAGGGATAGGGACGTAATTCTCCAAGCTAGGCGTGGGACCGTGGTCTCGAACCTCTTCGAGTTCTGCGATCTTGCCTTTCTTTTCTTTAAGGAACGAGTCCTCAAGAAAAGTGGCGTTTCTTGACACAAAGACCTTTTGTTCAAGAGGATCGTAGAAATGATATCCTATCGACTCTTTAGGATATCCTACGAAGTTACATAAGCTTGATCTAGCTTCAAGCTTATTTCCCACTGTCCTCTTTACGTAAGCAGGACAACCCCAAATTCTTAAGTAAGAATAGTTAGGGATTTTGCCAAACCACCTCTCATATGGGGTTTTGGGTACACATTTGGAGGGAACAAGATTTAGAATCTTAACTGCTGATTCTAGGGCATAGCCCCAGAATGATTGTGGCAATTCAGTGAAACTCTCATGGAATGAACCATATCAAGTAGGGTTCTATTCCTTCTTTTCGAAACTCCATTTAATTGAGGAGTTCCCGGAGGGGTCCACTGAGAAATAATTCCATTATCTCTAAGATGATTAAGGAATTCATCACTTAGAAACTCGCCACCTCGATCAGATCGAAGTGTCTTAATCTTGTGACCGGTTTGGTTCTCAACCTCCTTCTGAAATTCCAAGAATTTCTCAAAGGCTTCAGATTTATACTTCATTAAGTACACATAACCAAAACGACTAAAGTCTTCTATGAAGGTTATGAAATACTGATGACTGTTTCTAGTACTTACACTAAGTGGTCCACAAACATCAGTATGGATTAAATCCAACACTTTAGTGGCACGTTCCACTTTACCATTAAAGGGAGTCTTGGCCGTTTTTCCTTTAAGACATGATTCACAATGAGTCAACTCTTTAAGTTCATTATCATAGAATGATCCTAAATTAGTTAACTTAGCAATCGTATCTTTAGAAATATGGCCTAAACATACGTGCCATAAATAAGCCAAGATCTTGTCATCTCTTTTGCATTTGTTTGATTGTTGTATATTCAAAATATTTGTGTCTTTAGTTGTATAAAGTCCATTAGATAATGTACCAAGTAAAACGAAATCTTTATTCTTCTTAAGATAAAATTTTCTATCTCGGGAGAAAGTCTCATATCCTTCACAATCTAATATTGGAATGGAAATTATATTACGAATAATAAAAGGTACATAAAGGACTTTATTCAATGGCTTAAGCTTGAACGCTTGATCCATTCCCAACCTTCAAGACACATTCTCCTTCTTTAAGCTGCCGAACCTCATTTAGCATCTGTACATCATTACAGATATGAGCTCCACAGTCGGTATCAAGTACCCAAGAATTAGAATCAATAGATAGATTTACTTCAACAATAAACACACCTTTCTTTAGAGTATCCTTGTACTCTTGGCAGTTCCTCTTCCAATGCCCTTTCTTGCCAAAGTGGTGGCAAACGTCCTCTCTCTGATCCCTTTTCTTATTGGCCTTTCTCTTTTTAACCCCTCCATCGGGTTTAAGAGATCCCTTCTTCTTGGGAACTTTCTTCCCTTTGCCTTTAGAAGGCTTAGAAGAGGATGTGACCATCATTACTTTGTAATCCTTCTTTATCGTGACTTCAGCAGTCACAAGCTGACTAATCAGCTCAGCGACAATAGCATGAGCATGATTCATATTGAAGTTCAGCACGAAAGGATTGAATGATGGTGGAAGCGATGCGACCAACAAGTCCACGACGAGGTCCTCGCTTAGAGGCATCTCCATGGAAGTAAGCTTCTCGTTCAAAGGGAGAAACTTAAGCCCATGTTCGTGGACACTTGTACCTTCCTTCATTCTGAGATGAAGAGCTCCTTAGAGGTGTTGTACCTTAGAACACGCTCTTTGGCGCGGTACAATTGCTTAAGATGGTCATAAATCTCCCAAGCGTATTCCATAGACTCATGTTGCCTTTGCATGTCCGGAGACATGTTAGCCAACATGAGCCAACGGGCTTGAAGATTATATTCAGACCATTTCGCAATCGCGTCTCTTTCGGCCCGAGTCGGAGCCTCACCCTCAGGGGTAGGCTCTCCCTCGAAGAGAACATATCTTCTCTTCTCAGAATCTAAAACTATCTTTAGATTCCGAAGCCAATCAGAGTAATTGGGCCCCGTCAACTTGTTTGATTCGAAGATGGATACCAAAGGGTTTTTGGTTGCCATTTCAGGTTGTAGAGAATCACAGAACTACAACCTAAATGGAAAAACAGAGAAATCATGAGCATGCTGAATAATAACGATTATAAATATTATCAAGGTCTTTAGAAATATGTTCTCCCACTGTTTTTAGAAAGTCCAGAAATCGCAACGACTTTAGAAGAAACTTATTTTCTCAGTGGGTACCAGGATCCCAAGCAATCTTAGTTTTGGACCCATGACTCGTGAGACATCTAAAGGTCTAAGATTCTTAGGTAGGTAATATTTACCAATTCGATCTCTCATTGAATTCTTAGTAATGTTTTGCATCACTGATCTTTCGATTATGGACCCACGAATCGTGAGACATCCATATCTACTTCAGTGTTGAGCTAGACCCATCAATCATAAGATCTCAACCAAACTTAGTCCGGAACGACCCACGACTCGTGAGACATCGCCCATTCTAAAATGGTTAAGAAATTTTAATTACTTAAAACAATTAATCAGGAAACTAGGAGTTAATAAGATACACTAATTACCCCACGACTCGTGAGACAGCAACTAGGTTCACTTATTAAGTCCTAAATCCTATTGATGGAATGCTAGGAATTTTATTACCGTGATAAAATGCCTATTTATTCGAATTTAGCTCAATATTTAAAAGGGATTTTCGAATGACCTCACGAACATATAATGTTATCCAAATTTTAATTGTCTTGTTTAATGCAATTTCACGTAAAATGCATCACAGAAGCAATTAGCAGATAACATGTCCTAGCATGATACTAATTATGAGATGATCATGAGTATCTTATCTTATATGTGATTTCGGGAGCCACTCTAAAATCACTAGTTCTAACATTCATGCCACATAAGACAGTTCATATCACATAGGGGTACAGAATTTAATGGAAAAACAGCCCTATCTATTACATTAATAGAAACCCTCCTAAACATTTTGAGGGGTCTTCTTATGGCCACCGTTCTTCAAGTGCTCCTTGTGGATCCTTCATATTCCATGGGTGCTTGTCTCCAAAATGAAAATAAAAACCTCACTTCCTAAGTTCTACTCTCTTTACATAAAGTAATATGGCTCAATCTTTATATTGGTAATAGACAAGTACACAGGGCATACCCCGGCCCAAAAACAATAATAAGGAAAGCCACATAATAAACACATAACAGTACACACATAAGTAGGGCTCCAACCCCAATTGAAGACGCGCAACTATGGGGCTCCGATCCCAATTGAAATCATCCATGTGCAGAATTTAAAACATACATAAGACTAACCCATGATCACCTAAACTAGCATGATTCCGCTTTTATTTAAATTTACCAACTAAATTTAAAATTCCTTTGACGTGAAGTTACAATTAACTTAAGTAATTTGAATATAGTTCATTATTCACGAATTTATTCAAAATCGAATTCACCGGATTATGACAAAACAACAATTAATTCAAAATTAAATTTTTGTCTAATAAATCATTCAAATTGATTTTCGTAATTTTCTCGAAAAATAAGAACTTGACTTTAATTCATAAAATCCCAAATTTTAAAATTATTTCAAATAAATAATTTTATAATTTTAAAATCAAATTTTCGTAATTTGGGATTTTAGAAACTTGGAAAACACGAAACGAAAAGGCCGTCCCGGGACAGCCTGCGCGAGGCACGCGGGATAGCCCGCAAGCGCGCACACAAGGCGCACGCGAGCAGGACTCCCGCGCCCACGGCCCGCGTGGCCAGCCTAGGACGAAGGTGAGCAACAGCGCGCTAGCCTACGTGCATGGCCGGGCGCAGGCCTGCGCGCCGTTGGCGGGCGATGCTGGGTGGGATTTGGCGGAACAGCGCGCGCGGTAAGCTTTAGGATGCGGGGTTGCGACGAGCAGCCCCATGCGCGTGCTAGGCGCGCAAGCCCGCACGCGATGGCGTGCGGGTGAGCCCCGTTTCGTGTTCGTTTCGTAATTTCAATAGATTCATCGATTCCAATTCCAAATTAAAATAGTTCAAACAAATCTGAGTCTAACCAGCTTAAAATTAGATTTAAACAGAAAAACATTTTCACAAATTTTTCAAAAAATAGTTTTGATTCGGTAATTTCGTATTTCAAACTAAACTCATGAATACACAACATATACTTAAATTCAAGAATTTTCAATCAAAATTCGTAAAGCTGTAATGATACAATACGAGCGTTGCAAAGTGGCTCTGATACCACTTGTTGGAAAACTAGAGCAGAAACGCAGCGAAAATTTAAAATTTTTCCAAAAGATTGATAGAGAGATGGAGTTATAGGAGGATCGTATTTCACTGCAAAGTGGTATCGGAGCCACCTTGCAACGCTCGTATTGTATCGTTACAGCTTTACGAATTTTGATTGAAAATTCTTGAATTTGAGTATATGCTGTTATTCATGATTTTAGTTTGAAATGCGAAATTGCCGGATCAAAACTGCTTCTTGAAAATTTTGTGAAAATCGTTTTTTGTTTAAATCTAATTTTAAGTTGGTTAGACTCAGATTCGTTTGAACTGTTTTAATTCGGAATTGGAATTAATGAATTTATCGAAATTACGAAATGGAAACGGAACGAGTGCATAGCCACGCGCATTGCGCGGCCTTAGCGCATCAAGCGTGAGCCGCTCCGCCCAGTCCGCACTCGCCTAGTCGGCACGGCCAGGAAAGCCGGGATCGTGCACGTCCGTGCGCGCGCAATGCCCAGGCGTCCTGGCCATCCGCCCGCCCCGTCCCGCAAGCGCCTGACCGCTGGCGCGCACGCAGCTTTGTTGCGTGTCATGCGCGTGCTTGCGCAGAGGCAGCAAGCTGGCAGGCGGGTGATGCTCGCCTTCGTCCTAGGCTGGCCGCGCGGGCCGTGGGCGCGGGAGGCCTGCTCGCACGCGCCTTGTGCGCAAGCTTGCCGGCGATCCCGCGCACCTCGCGCAGGCTGTCCCGGGACGGCCTTTTCGTTTCGTGTTTTCCAAGTTTCGAAAATCCCGAATTGCGAAAATTTGTTTTTATTTTAAATTTTGATTTTAAAATTATAAAATTATTTATTTGAAATAATTATAAAATTTAGGATTTTATGAATTAAAGTCAAGTTCTTATTTTTCGAGAAAATTACGAAAATCACTTTGAATGATTCATTAGACAAAAATTTAATTTTGAATTAATTGTTGTTATGTCATAATCCGGTGAATTCGATTTGAAATAAATTAGTGAATAATGAACTATATTCAAATTGCTTAAGTTAATTGTAACTTGAAGTCAAAGGAATTTTAAATTTAGTTGGTAAATTTAAATAAAAGCGGAATCATGCTAGTTTAGGTGATCATGGGTTAGTCTTATGTATGTTTTAAATTCTGCACATGGATGATTTCAATTGGGGTTGGAGCCCCATAGTTGAGCGTTTTCAATTGGGGCTGGAGCCCTACTTATGTGCGTACTGTTATGTGTTTATTATGTGACTTTCCTTATTATTGTTTTTGGGCAAGGGTATGCCCCGTGTACTTGTCTATGGCCAATATGAAGATTGAGCCATATTACTTTATGTAAAGAGAGTAGAACTTAGGAAGTGAGGTTTTTATTTTCATTTTGGAGACAAGCACCCATGGAATACGAAGGATCCACAAGGAGCACTTGAAGAACGGTGGCCATAAGAAGACCCCTCAAAATGTTTAGGAGGGTTTCTATTAATGTAATAGATAGGGCTGTTTTTCCATTAAATTCTGTACCCCTATGTGATATGAACTGTCTTATGTGGCATGAATGTTAGAACTAGTGATTTTGGAGTGGCTCCCGAAATCACATATAAGATAGGATACCTATGATCATCTCATAATTAGTATCATGCTAGGACATGTTATCTGCTGATTGCTTATGTGATGCACTTTACGTGAAACTGCATTAAACAAGACAATAATAATTTGGATAACATTATATGTTGGTGAGGTCATTCGAAAATCCCTTTTAAATATTGAGCTAAATTCGAATAAATATTCATTTTTTCACGGTAATAAAATTCCTAGCATTCCATCAATAGGATTTAGGACTTAATAAGTGAACCTAGTTGCTGTCTCACGAGTCGTGGGGTAATTAGTGGATCTTATTAACTCCTAGTTTCCTGATTAATTATTTTAAGTAATTAATATTTCTTAACCATTTTAGAATGGGCGATGTCTCACGGGTCGTGGGTCATTCCGGAATAAGTTTGGTTGAGATCTTATGATTGATGGGTCTAGCTTAACACTGAAGTACATATGGATGTCTTACGAGTCGTGGGTCCATAGTCGAAAGATCAGTGATGCAAAACATTACTAGGAATTCAATGAGAGATCGAATTGGTAAATAGTTCCTACCTAAGAATCTTAGACCTTTGGATTTCTCACGAGTCGTAGGTCCAAAACTAAGATTGCTTGGGATCCTAGTACCCACTGAGAAAATAAGTTTCTTTTAAAGTCGTTGGGATTTCTGGACTTTCTAAAAACAGTGGGAGAACATATTTCTAAAGACCTTGATAATATGTATAATCGTTATTATTCATCATGCTCATGATTTCTCTGTTTTTCCATTTAGGTTGTAGTTTTGTGATTCTCTACAAACTGAAATGGCAACAAAAAAAAAACCCTTTGGTATCCATCCTCGAATCAAACAAGTTGATTGGGCCTAATTACTCTGATTGGCTTCGGAATCTAAAGATAGTTTTAGATTCTGAGAAGAGAAGATATGTTCTCTTCGAGGGACAGCCTGTTAGGAATAGTGCCCTAGAAAGCCGATTGTATATCCGCTTTGTGCTTTTCCTTATTGTAATCACAGACAATCTTTGAATAAAATAACGAATTGAGGCAACACTTCTTTATATGCTCTTGTTTGGTATGCGTTTACTTTTGCTGTGCATGTATGAGAACTCCCCTAATCCTGATGACTTTTAGGACTCTACCATTTAGGTGAAATGGTTCATGAAACGAGCCCTATATCACATAAGTCATGATTAGTAAAATACTCCAAGCCGATGAGTCCTACAGACAGTGGGAGTGTCAACCTGACTCCTCTAAGGCTTGCTTGTGGGATCACGCCCTTAAGAAGGACCACCTTGTTTCATGGAGGTGCAAAGTGTATAGTTGATACGTGCGTGATACATGAGGGTGCTTACTTTAATAAGTAAGTTCACTGAGGTGCCCCGTGTGAGAACATTCCTAAATGGGAAAGGAAGTTTCTATTTCAGGAAATGGAAACTTCCAGATTAGGAAATATCTCACGAGTCATTGATGTGATTAATTGATCCTTAGACTTGAGGTTCCTTGTCACTTTATGAGTTAACTCTGTAGTCTTAGGCATAAGCTTTAAAGGGTGTCGCCTTAGACAACTGATTCAAGGCTTATGCTGGGGCTGCACAAGTGACTCATGAAAGTGAATGAGAATCAAGAAAGGACCTACACTTGCATTTGCAAGGTGATCTCTTATTGTGTAAGTCATTCATATGCCATATGGAGTCCTTGGCCAAGGCAGTAGATCAAGACATCAAGAAAAGGGTTTCTTGGATTGAGATCAAATGGATATGAAATGCACTTAGCTTTAAGACCGGATTATTAGGGTTCTGATTATTCCCTTGCCCTAGATCTTGGTTGAGAGATAGTAAGTAGGAGGATTGTATCTCACATGATTCAATGACTTAAAGGTTCTGTCGAATCCGAACATTCCAATTCAGCTAGGGGTTAAACACCTGTTGCTAGACTATGGTCGTTTAATCTGTGGACTGATTAATTAATTAGTGAATTAATTAATTGGGGTCACTGCTAATTGAATTGAGAACCTAGAGGGTCACACACAACAACTTGGTTACATGAGTTGAGGCTTGAAAATGATTAAACGAGTTAATCGGACCAAGAGGGTTCCACACGTGTGAATTCACACGTGTGGCTCGCGTGAGTGACACGTGTCACTGTGACACGTGTCACACACGCGTGATAATATATATATATGTTAAATAATTAATTAGTTAATTATTTAATAGACTTTGGTTTAATTTTGAATTAAAAAGAAAGTCTAATTTTGGAGAAAATAATCTAGTTAATTAATTATGAATTAATTAATTAGATAAAATAAGTTATTTATTTTATAATAAATAAAGTATAAAATTATCCAAAAATAGTTTGGATATTTTTTAAGCTCTCTTCAAAGTTGACTAGAATTAGAATTCAAAGTCAAGGTTGAAAATACTTGATCCTCAAGTAATAGGAGAGAGGGACCAAAATCCTAGCCCATAAAGGACTAGGAATTTCGGCACCCCCTTGCCTATATATAGGGGAGCTCGAGCTCCCCTTTAGAGCTAATAGACAATTCTTGGTTCATGTGTTGAACACCTTCCTTTCTCCAAGATTAAATTAAACCCTAGGTTAAGCCTAAACACTAACTAGAGAACTAGCATCCTTACTAGTTAGATTGTGATCAAGTTGGTGGACTTTCTCTAGAGACTTCAAGTTAGAAGTTTGAAGATTCGAGCTTTACCAAAGGAGAGGGGATCAAGCCGCGTGAAGAGCGTTCTTGGGTGGCTTGAAACGCTTCAAGAAAGAATAAAAGAAAAGTAAGTTTTCTATCTTTACGAATTTGGTTACACGATTGCGAGTTCAAGGTCCTTTTGTTGGGAAAATTTTTTAAATTCCGCTGCTTTCTGATTCGTATTTTCCAACAAGTGGTATCAGAGCCACCTCGTTAATCGTGTTTCTGATTCGTCTCAATTATACTGAATTTGGTAGAAATTCTTAGGCTTGATGCGATTGAGTATTTGTAATTGTTTTAGAAAGCCTGAATTACGAAACTGTATTTTTTCCTGAAAGTTTCTGAAAATTGGTTTTTGTAAAATTTAATTTTGAAAAACAATTTTAGATTTGAAACTGTATAAACTGTTTTTGGATTTCTTGGATTGGTTTTACTTTTGAACGAAAACACGAAACGAAAGCCCGGAACACGATGAACACGCGAAACCCCGCGCGCGAAGGAGTCGCGCGCGCGGGCTTCGCGCACCACCCTCCCGCAACCGCGCGGGAGGCCCTCCCGCATGCCGTCCGCCCGTCGCCGCCCAGGCCTGGCCGGGACAGACCGGCCAGCCTTCCAGCTCCTCCCGCACGCCTGTGCGGGAGCCTTCCGGGCGCGCCTAGGCGCGCCCGCCCAGGGCGGCCGAGACTGGCCGCCCACCGCCTAGCACAGCACGCGCGCGCGAGGCGCGCGGTATGCGCGCGCAGTGCGCGCACTCGCCTGGCCTTGGCCGGGCGCTGTGCGCGCCTGCCGTGCGCGTCCGCGCGCGCTTGCGACGCTGTGCCTCGTTTCGCGCACGGGCCCCGTTTTCGTGATCCGGCCCCTTTCGTGTTTCGTGCAATCCAGTCCCAATTTTATTTTAATTTTAAAATTTTATTTTTGAATATTTATTTTAATTTTTGAATTAAAACTTAAAATTGGGATTTTTGAGAAATTGAAACGGTTTACATTTTGGGAAATTACATCTTGATAAAATTATTAATTTTCAGAA
This sequence comes from Lantana camara, assembly GCA_037501455.1. Classification (NCBI taxonomy): domain Eukaryota; kingdom Viridiplantae; phylum Streptophyta; class Magnoliopsida; order Lamiales; family Verbenaceae; genus Lantana; species Lantana camara. The sequence continues at coordinate 47,752,928 of CM074859.1, forward strand.
ATTAATTGGAATTTTATTTGTTTTGGTAATTTGGGATTTATTGAAAACTTTTATAAATAAGACTCGCATCAAGTCGTGTTTTAAGCTATTAGAGCTTAAAGCGAGAATTTTAATTTATTGGTTAAATTTAAATTCTTGCAAAAGCATGTTAGGTGATCATGGGTTTAGATCTATGTATGGTTTTAATTTATGCACATGGATGGTTTAAATTGGGGTTGGAGCCCTATAGTTGCGTTTTTCAATTGAGGTTGGAGCCTCACTTATGTGCGTACTGTTATGTGATTTATTATGTGGCTTTCCATATTACTGTTTTTGAGGCCGGGGTATGCCCCGTGTAATTGTCTAAGGCCAATATGAAGATTGAGCCTTATTACTTTATGTCTTTTTCTTTTTATTGTAATTTGAGAGTAGAGATAGGTGGTGAGGTTTTATTTTCATTTTGGAGACAATGCACCCATGGAGTAAGATGGACCACATTCAAGTAACAAGGAGGCCATAAGTGAAGACCCCTCAAAATGTTAGGGAGGGGAATCTCAATTGTTAAATGTAATAGAGATAGGGCTCGTATTTTGTTACTGCTTTCCCTTATATGATTTGAACTGTTTATGTGGCATGTATGTTAGAACTTGTGATTGTGGAGTGGCTCCCACATATCACGCATAAGATAGGTAGAACCCATGATCATTACATGTTAGTATCATGCTAGGACATGTTATCTGTTTATGTGCTTGTTTGAAATGCATTTAAGTGTACTTGCATTAATCAAGACTAATAAAATTGGATAACATATATGTTGGTGAGGTCGAACCGGACAACTCTCCGGTTGATTCGAAAATTCCCATTAAATATTAAGCTAATTTCGAACAAATAGGTGTTTAATTCGAGATGCAAATTTTGAATTAAATTCCTAGCATTCCATCAATAGGTTTTAAGTTTAGTAAGTAAAGCTAGTTATTGTCCGCGAGTCGTGGGATAGCTAGTGGAGCTTATTAGTTCTTAGTTACCTAATTGATCATTTTAAATGATCAATATTTCGTGGTCAATTTTAGCAAGGGCGATGTCCGCGAGTCGTGGGTCGTTCGAACTAAGTTTTGGTCATGATCTTATGATTGATGGGTCTAGCTTAACGCCTAAGTAAATATGGATGTCGCACGAGTCGTGGGTCCATATTGAAAGATAGGTGATGCAAAAACAATTACTAAGAGTTCTAAAGGTGTTAGAATTGGTAAGTTGTACCTACCTAGGGTTCTTGCTAAGAATGTCCGCGAGTCGTGGGTTCGAGGTAAAATGCCTAGGATCTTAGTACCCATTGGGAAACGTGTTCCTCTTAGATCTTTGGGAATTCTAGATCTTTGAAAAACAGTGGGAGCTACAATAGATTAAAGACCTTATCTTTTGTATATCGTTATAATTCAGCATGCTCACTAGTTCTCTGTTTTACCATTTAGGTCGTAGATTCTGTGATTCTCTACGTGTTTTGAAATGGCAACCAAAAACCCTCTTGTATCGATCCTCGAGTCAAACAAGTTGACTGGTCCCAACTATTCTGATTGGCTGAGGAATCTAAAAATCATTTTAGATTCTGAGAAGAGAACTTATGTTCTCTTCGAAGGGGAGCCTACTCCTGAAGGGGAGGCTCCCACTCGGGCCGAGCGGGACGCGATTCAGAAGTGGAAGGATGATAATCTCCAAGCCCGTTGCCTTATGTTGGCTAACATGTCTCCGGACTTGCAAAGACAACATGAGGCCATGGAATTTGCTTGGGAGATTTACGACCACTTAGAGCAACTTTACCGCCCTCATGAACGTGTTACAAGGTATAACACTTCAAAGGAATTATTCCACTTGAGAATGAGGGAAGGTTCAAGTGTCCATGAATATGGACTCAAGTTTCTTGCCCTTACTGAGAAACTTGCTTCCATGGACATGCCACTGAAAGATGAACTTTCAGTGGATTTGTTGCTAGCTTCGCTCCCACCATCATTCAACCCATTTGTCCTTAACTTCAACATGAATCATGCTGGTGCTACTGTAGCTGAGCTGATTAGTCAGCTTGTGACTGCTGAAAGCACGATCAAGAAGGACAATAAGGTTTTGATGGTGAATGCTCCATCTTCCTCTTCTGGGCCTTCTAAAGGTAAGGGCAAGAAAGCCCAAAAGAAGAAGAAGAAACCCCTTAGGCCCACTGGTGGCATTTCGAAGGGGAAGGCCCAAAAGAAGAAGCGTGATCAGAAAGAGGATGTTTGCTTCCATTGTGGCAAAGCGGGACATTGGAGGAGAAACTGCCCAGAGTACAAGGCTACTCTAAAGAAAGGTATCTTTCTCGTTGAAGTAAATCTTTCTATTAATTCTAGTTCTTGGGTACTTGATACCGGTTGTGGAACTCATATCTGTAATGATGTACAGATGCTAAGTGAAGTCCAACAACTCAAAGAAGGAGAATGTGTCTTGAAGATCGGCGATGGCTCAAACGTTGAAGCTCGAGCTTTAGGCACAATTAGATTAGATTTAGGTAGTTTTGAGTTAGTATTAAATAAAGTCCTTTATGTACCGAGCATTATTCGTAATATAATTTCAGTTCCAATATTAGATTGCGAAGGTTATGAAACTTATATTAAGAATGGTAAATACTTTATCAAACGGAACAACTCTTCCGTTCATATCGGTACTCTAAGTAATGGACTTTACCTAACTCAAAATATCAATATTATGAATATACAACGAGAAACAAAGCGTAAGAGAGATGACAAAGTTTCAGCTCCCTTATGGCACGCTAGATTAGGACACATTTCCAAGAACAGAATTAGCAAGATAAACACTTTAGGATCATTCTCTGAAAATGATCTCAAAGAGTTAATTTCTTGCGAATCCTGTCTCAAAGGAAAAATGTCCAAAGTTCCTTTTAAAGGAACTGTGGAACGTGCCACTAAGGTTCTGGATTTGATCCATACTGATGTTTGTGGACCGCTTAGTGTAAGCACGAGAAACAATCGTCAGTATTTCATAACCTTCACTGACGACTTTAGTCGGTATGGTTATGTATACTTAATGAAGTATAAATCTGAAGCTTTTGAGAAATTCTTAGAATTTCAAAAGGTGGTTGAGAACCAAACTGGTCACAAGATCAAAGCACTTCGATCTGATCGAGGAGGCGAATATCTTAGTGAAGAATTCCTTAATCATCTCAAGGATAATGGGATTATCTCTCAGTGGACTCCTCCGGGAACTCCTCAGCTTAATGGAGTTTCTGAGAGAAGGAATCGAACCCTACTTGATATGGTTCGTTCCATGATGAGTTTCACTGACTTACCACCTTCTTTCTGGGGTTATGCCCTAGAAAGTGCAGCAAAGATTTTGAATCTTGTTCCCTCTAAGTCAGTCCCTAAAACGCCCTATGAAATGTGGCATGGTAAAATCCCTAGTTATTCTTACTTAAGAATTTGGGGTTGTCCTGCTTACGTGAAGAGGACAGTGGGAGATAAGTTAGAATCTCGTTCTAACTTATGCTACTTTGTAGGCTATCCTAAGGAATCCATAGGATACTACTTCTATGATCAATCTGAACAAAAGGTGTTTGTTTCCAGAAATGCCACTTTTCTTGAGGAACCGTTCCTTAAAGAAAAGAAAGGCAAGATCATAGAATTAGAAGAAGTACAAAGTGACCCCATACCACCCACTGAAGAAACGTCCCACTCTGATCAACTGCAACCAATCACGAATTTCGATGCACATTTGAATCCTCCTCTAAGGCGTTCTGAACGTACTCCTAGACAGCCGGAGAGATGCTATGGATTCTTCCATGAAATCTCTCAAAAGGATAATGATCCTTTGACATATGAGGAGGCACTGTCAGATTCTGACTCTGAACAGTGGATAGAAGCCATGAAATCCGAAATGGATTCCATGAACTCCAACCAAGTTTGGACCTTGGTAGATTTGCCTGATGGGGTCAAACCCATAGGTTGCAAATGGATCTTTAAGAGAAAGCTTGGAGTTGATGGAAGCATTGCAGCCTACAAAGCAAGACTGGTTGCAAAAGGATTCACTCAAAGACCCGGAGTGGACTTTGACGAAACCTTTTCACCAGTTGCAATGCAAAAGTCCATTCGAATCATGCTTGCCATTGCTGCATATTATGACTATGAGATATGGCAAATGGATGTGAAAACTGCCTTTCTCAATGGTGACATTGACAAAGACATTTATATGGAGCAACCCAGAGGTTTCACATTCAGTGGGAGTGAGCAAAAGGTTTGCAAACTCCAAAGATCAATCTATGGATTGAAACAGGCTTCTAGGAATTGGAACATTCGATTTGATGAATCAGTCAAAGCGTTTGGCTTTATTCAAATTTCGAATGAGTCCTGTGTGTATAGAAAGGAATTGGAGACCTCAGTGCAATTCTTAGTACTTTATGTTGATGACATCCTTCTTATTGGGAATTCGAAGGATGACATGAAAGTGACTAAGTTATGGTTATCGAACCAATTCGAGATGAAAGATCTTGGTGATGCGTCCTATATCCTTGGAATTAAAATCTATAGAGATAGATCTAGAAGGTTAATAGGACTATCACAGTCGATGTACATTGACAAAGTATTGAAGAGATTCAATATGGAGTCAGCAAAGGTTAAGAACCTTCCTATGAGTGTAGGAACATGTCTTTCAAAGAAGATGTGTCCTAAGACTAACCTTGAGAAGGAAAGAATGACTCATACACCTTATGCATCAGCAATAGGTAGCATAATGTATGCAATGTTATGTACTCGACCGGATGTGGCTTATGCACTTAGTGTGACAAGTCGTTTCCAATCTGACCCTGGAGATGGTCACTGGGCTGCCGTGAAGAATATTCTTAAGTACTTGAAAAGTACTAAAGATTTATTCTTAGTTTACGGAGGTCAGAAAGATCTTACTGTCGAAGGATACTGCGATGCAAGCTTTGCATCTGACTTAGATGATTTTAAGTCAATGTCAGGATACATTTTCTGCCTAAACGGCGGAGCAGTGAGTTGGAAGAGTTCCAAGCAAACAACCACTGCTGATTCGACCACTGAGGCCGAATACTTAGCTGCAAATGATGCAGCTAAGGAAGGTGTTTGGATTAGAAACTTCATTCAAGAGTTGAATGTTGTTCCTAGCATGAAAGACCCCATTACTGTGTTTTGTGACAACACTGGGGCGGTTGCTCAAGCAAGAGAACCAAGATCTCACCAACGGACCAAGCACATTATGAGGAAGTATCACCTAATCCGTGATATTATCAAAAGAGGAGATGTGCAAATTGAGAGGGTCACATCAGCAGAGAACGTGGCAGATCCACTTACTAAACCCCTTAGTCGAGAAGCTTTCCAAGGTCATCTTCAGAAGATGGGACTTAGAGTAGCTTTAGAATGGCTTTGACGGGCAAGTGGGAGATTGTTAGGAATAGTGCCCTAGAAAGCCGATTGTATATCCGCTTTGTGCTTTTCCTTATTGTAATCACAGACAATCTTTGAATAAAATAACGAATTGAGGCAACACTTCTTTATATGCTCTTGTTTGGTATGCGTTTACTTTTGCTGTGCATGTATGAGAACTCCCCTAATCCTGATGACTTTTAGGACTCTACCATTTAGGTGAAATGGTTCATGAAACGAGCCCTATATCACATAAGTCATGATTAGTAAAATACTCCAAGCCGATGAGTCCTACAGACAGTGGGAGTGTCAACCTGACTCCTCTAAGGCTTGCTTGTGGGATCACGCCCTTAAGAAGGACCACCTTGTTTCATGGAGGTGCAAAGTGTATAGTTGATACGTGCGTGATACATGAGGGTGCTTACTTTAATAAGTAAGTTCACTGAGGTGCCCCGTGTGAGAACATTCCTAAATGGGAAAGGAAGTTTCTATTTCAGGAAATGGAAACTTCCAGATTAGGAAATATCTCACGAGTCATTGATGTGATTAATTGATCCTTAGACTTGAGGTTCCTTGTCACTTTATGAGTTAACTCTGTAGTCTTAGGCATAAGCTTTAAAGGGTGTCGCCTTAGACAACTGATTCAAGGCTTATGCTGGGGCTGCACAAGTGACTCATGAAAGTGAATGAGAATCAAGAAAGGACCTACACTTGCATTTGCAAGGTGATCTCTTATTGTGTAAGTCATTCATATGCCATATGGAGTCCTTGGCCAAGGCAGTAGATCAAGACATCAAGAAAAGGGTTTCTTGGATTGAGATCAAATGGATATGAAATGCACTTAGCTTTAAGACCGGATTATTAGGGTTCTGATTATTCCCTTGCCCTAGATCTTGGTTGAGAGATAGTAAGTAGGAGGATTGTATCTCACATGATTCAATGACTTAAAGGTTCTGTCGAATCCGAACATTCCAATTCAGCTAGGGGTTAAACACCTGTTGCTAGACTATGGTCGTTTAATCTGTGGACTGATTAATTAATTAGTGAATTAATTAATTGGGGTCACTGCTAATTGAATTGAGAACCTAGAGGGTCACACACAACAACTTGGTTACATGAGTTGAGGCTTGAAAATGATTAAACGAGTTAATCGGACCAAGAGGGTTCCACACGTGTGAATTCACACGTGTGGCTCGCGTGAGTGACACGTGTCACTGTGACACGTGTCACACACGCGTGATAATATATATATATGTTAAATAATTAATTAGTTAATTATTTAATAGACTTTGGTTTAATTTTGAATTAAAAAGAAAGTCTAATTTTGGAGAAAATAATCTAGTTAATTAATTATGAATTAATTAATTAGATAAAATAAGTTATTTATTTTATAATAAATAAAGTATAAAATTATCCAAAAATAGTTTGGATATTTTTTAAGCTCTCTTCAAAGTTGACTAGAATTAGAATTCAAAGTCAAGGTTGAAAATACTTGATCCTCAAGTAATAGGAGAGAGGGACCAAAATCCTAGCCCATAAAGGACTAGGAATTTCGGCACCCCCTTGCCTATATATAGGGGAGCTCGAGCTCCCCTTTAGAGCTAATAGACAATTCTTGGTTCATGTGTTGAACACCTTCCTTTCTCCAAGATTAAATTAAACCCTAGGTTAAGCCTAAACACTAACTAGAGAACTAGCATCCTTACTAGTTAGATTGTGATCAAGTTGGTGGACTTTCTCTAGAGACTTCAAGTTAGAAGTTTGAAGATTCGAGCTTTACCAAAGGAGAGGGGATCAAGCCGCGTGAAGAGCGTTCTTGGGTGGCTTGAAACGCTTCAAGAAAGAATAAAAGAAAAGTAAGTTTTCTATCTTTACGAATTTGGTTACACGATTGCGAGTTCAAGGTCCTTTTGTTGGGAAAATTTTTAAATTCCGCTGCTTTCTGATTCGTATTTTCCAACACAGCCTACCCCTGAGGGTGAGGCTTCGACTCGGGCCGAAAGAGACGCAATTGCGAAATGGTCTGAAGACAATCTTCAAGCCTCGTTGCCTCATGTTGGCTAACATGTCTCCGGACATGCAAATGCAACATGAGTCTATGGAATACGCTTGGGAGATTTATGACCATCTTGAGTAATTGTACCGCGCCAAAGAGCGTGTTCTAAGGTACAACACCTCTAAGGAGCTCTTTCATCTCAGAATGGAGGAAGGTACAAGTGTCCACGAACATGGGCTTAAGTTCCTCGCTTTGAACGAGAAGCTTACTTCCATGGAGATGCCTCTAAGCGAGGACCTAGCCGTGGACATGTTTCTCGCATCGCTTCCACCATCTTTCAATCCTTTCGTGCTGAACTTCAACATGAATCATGCTCATGTTACTGTCACTGAGCTGATTAGTCAACTTGTGACTGCTGAAGTCACGATAAAGAACGATAACAAAGTAATGATGGTCACATCCTCTTCTAAGCCTTCTAAAGGCAAAGGGAAGAAAGTTCCCAAGAAGAAGGGATTTCTTAAACCCGATGGAGGGGTTAAAAAGAGAAAGGCCAAGAAGAAAAGGGATCAGAGAGAGGACGTTTGCCACCAATGTGGCAAGAAAGGGCATTGGAAGAGGAACTGCCAAGAGTACAAGGATACTCTAAAGAAAGGTGTGTTTATTGTTGAAGTAAATCTATCTATTGATTCTAATTCTTGGGTACTTGATATCGGCTGTGGAGCTCATATCTGTAATGATGTACAGATGCTAAATGAGGTTCGGCAGCTTAAAGAAGGAGAATGCGTCTTGAAGGTTGGGAATGGATCAAGCGTTCAAGCTCAAGCCATTAGGACGTGTAGATTAGATTTAGGTGTCTTTACTTTAGTTTTGAATAAAGTCCTTTATGTACCTTCTATTATTCGTAATGTAATTTCCATTCCAATATTAGATTGTGAAGGATATGAGACTTTCTCCCGAGATGGAAAATTTTATCTTAAGAAGAATAAAGATTCCGTTTTACTTGGTACATTATCTAATGGACTTTATACAACTAAAGACACCAATATTTTGAATATACAACAATCAAACAAACGCAAAAGAGATGACAAGATCTTGGCTTCTTTATGGCACGCATGTTTAGGCCATATTTCTAAAGATACGATTGCTAAGTTAACTAATTTAGGATCATTCTATGATAATGAACTTAAAGAGTTGACTCATTGTGAATCATGTCTTAAAGGAAAAATGGCCAAGACTCCCTTTAATGGTAAAGTGGAATGTGCCACTAAAGTGTTGGATTTAATCCATACTGATGTTTGTGGACCACTTAGTGTAAGTACTAGAAACAATCATCAGTATTTCATAACCTTCATAGATGACTTTAGTCGTTTTGGTTATGTGTACTTAATGAAGTATAAATCCGAAGCCTTTGAGAAATTCTTGGAATTTCAGAAGGAGGTTGAGAACCAAACCGGTCACAAGATTAAGACACTTCGATCTGATCGAGGTGGCGAGTTTCTAAGTGATGAATTCCTTAATCATCTCAGAGATAATGAAATTATCTCTCAGTGGACCCCTCCGAGAACTCCTCAATTAAATGGAGTTTCGGAAAGAAGGAACAGAACCCTACTTGATATGGTTCGTTCCATGATGAGTTTCGCTGAATTGCCACCATCATTCTGGGGCTATGCCCTAGAATTAGCAGTTAAGATTCTAAATCTTGTTCCCTCCAAATCTATACCCAAAACCCCATATGAGATGTGGTTTGGCAAATTCCCTAACTATTCTTAATTAAGAATTTGGGGTTGTCCTGCTTACGTAAAGAGGACAGTGGGAGATAAGCTTGAAGCTAGATCAAGCTTATATTACTTCGTAGGATATCCTAAAGAGTCAATAGGATATCATTTCTACGATCCTCTTGAACAAAAGGTTTTTGTGCCAAGAAACGCCACTTTTCTTGAGGACTCGTTCCTTAAAGAAAAGAACGGCAAGATCGTAGAATTCGAAGAGGTTCGAGACCAAGGTCCCACACCTAGCTTGGAGAATGACGTCCCTATCCCTACCCAAGAGAGTGATACACGCGAAAATCCTCCACAAATAAGACATTCTGAACGCATTCCTAGACAACCAGAGAGATAGTATGGTTTTCTCCACCAAACATCTCAAATGGATAATGATCCATTAACTTATGAGGAGGCACTGTTAGATTCGGACTCTGAACAGTGGAAAGAAGCAATGAAATCCGAAATGGATTCCATGTACTCTAACCAAGTTTGGACCTTGGTTGATCCACCTGATGGGATCAGGCCCATAGGGTGTAAATGGATATATAAGCGCAAGGTTGGAGTAGATGGAAGCGTGGCAGCCTTTAAAGCAAGATTAGTTGCTAAGGGATTTACTCAAAGACCAAGTGTAGGCTTTGGTGAAACCTTCTTCCCGGTTGCAATGCAAAAATTCATTAGGATCCTACTTGCCATTACGGCATATTATGACTATGAGATATGGCAAATGGATGTGAAAACTGCCTTTCTCAATAGAGATATTGACAAAGACATTTACATGAAGCAAAAGGTTTGCAAGCTTCAACGTTCAATCTACGGATTGAAACAAGCTTCTAGGAATTGGAACATTCGATTTGATGAAGTAGTCAAATCGTTTGGCATTATTCAAAATTCGAATGAGTCCTACGTGTACAAGAAAGAATTGGAAACCTCGGTTCAATTTCTGGTACCTTATGTAGATGACATCCTCCTCATTGGGAATGCGAAGGATGACATAAAAGTAACAAAGTCTTGGTTATCGAACCAATTTGAGATGAAGGATCTTGGTGATGCATCCTACATTCTTGGTATAAAGATCTATCGAGATAGATCTAAGAGATTATTAGGATTATCACATTTGATTTACATAGACAAAGTACTAAAGAGATTTAGTATGGAAGAATCCAAACGTGAAAAACTTCCAATAGGCCCGGGAATAGTTCTTTCGAAGAAGCTGTGTCCTAAGACTGAACTTGAGAAGTCTAGGATGTCCAAAATTCCTTATGCATCAGCTATAGGAAGCATAATATATGCGATGCTCTGTACTCGACCGGATGTGGCTTATGCACTTCGTGCGACTAGTCGATTCCAATCTGACCCCGGTGAAGGTCACTGGACTACTGTAAAGAATATCCTTAACTACTTACAAAGAACTAAGGATTTATTCCTAGTTTACGGAGGCCAGTAAGATCTTGTCATTAGAGGATACTGTGATGCAAGCTTTGCATCAAACATGGATGACTTTAAATCCATGTCAGGATACATATTCTGCCTGAACGGCGGAGCAGTGAGTTGGAAAAGTTCCAAGCAAGCGACCACTACTGATTCGACCACTGAGGCCTAATACTTAGCTACAAACGATGTAACTAAGAAAGGTGTTTGGGTAAGAAACTTCATCCACGAGCTAGGTGTAGTTCCTAGCATTAATAACCCCGTTACAGTGTTTTTTGACAACACCAAGGCGGTTGCTCAAGCAAGAGAACCAAGATCTCACCAAAGGACCAAGCACATTTTAAGGAAGTATCACTTAATCCGTGATATCATCAAGAGAGGAGATGTGCAAATTGAAAGGGTCACATCGACAGAGAACATGGCAGATCCATTTACTAAAGCCCTTAGTCAATAGACTTTCAAAGGACATCTTCAGAAGATGAGTCTTAGATTAGCTCCTGAATAGTGCCCTTAAAGTAGCTTTTGGCTTTACTATTTCCTTGTAATATCACATACAGTAGTTGAATAATAAACGAGATGATTTTGTTCATAGGCATTCACTTCTTTATGTTAGGGATGTAAACAAGCGAGCCAGCTCGCGAGCTTTCTCGAGCCGAGCTCGAACCCAAGCTCCTTTGTTTTTGGCTCGTGGCTCGCGAGCCACTATTTTTAATTAAAAATAAATAAATATTAATTTTTATATATATAAATACTTATATAATATATAATATTATATATATATATACTTATTTTTATATATAAATATATATAAATATAAAAAATAATTATTTTTTAAATAAAAAAATATGTTTTTCATGGCTCGCGAGCCGAGCCGAGCCGCTCATAAGCTTGGTCGAGCCGAGTTTGAGCCAAGAAAAAAGGGCTCGCCTCGGCTCGTTTACATCCCTACTTTATGTGCTTATTTATGTCTGTTTGGGTTGACTGTGTTTTTGCATGTATTGAACTCCTCTAATCCGATGAGGCCATTAAGAACTTTGTTGTTATGGGAACGACAAATGAAACAAGTTCTTAACTCCATAGGTGAGGATTAGAAACTTCTCCAAGTCGAGAGTCCGACAGACAGTGGGAGTGTCGACCTTGACTCTGTTGAGACTTGCTTATGTGATTATGTCCTTTTGAAGGATCACTCAGTTTCATGGGCTGATAAGTGCATACGATGATGCGTTCATAATACATGAGGGTGATTGTTACTAGAACTTCGTCACTGAGATGTCCCACGTGAGAACATTCCTAAATGGGAAAGGAAGTCTCCTAGAAACTTCCAGATTAGGAAATATCTCACAGGTCAATAACGTGATTCATTAATCCTTAGACTCGAGATTCTGTAATGTCTCATATGAGCTAACTCTGCAATCTTTGATATAGGCTCAAAAGGGTGTCGCCATATAGACACCTGAACCACGGCCTATGTTGGGATCACACAAGTGGCACATGTAGAATTAGTAGAATCTACAAAGGACCTACACTTGTTGCAAGAACAAGAATGATCTTTTACTGATTGAGTTGTTCGTAGTCCAATAAACTTAAACCCATTGCCAAGGTGGATAAAAGATCAAGACATCAAGAAAATGGGGTTTTCTTGGATTAAGGTCTAAATAGATATGAAACGAACTTAACTTTAAAGATCAAGAATATTTAGGCTCTGAGAATATTCCCATGCCTTAGTTCTTGATTGAGAGATGGAGTTATAGGATCGTACTTCACTGTATGTTATTGACTGGAAGGTTCTTCGATTAATTTCGTTATTCGGGTAGGGGTCATACATCCATTGCTAGATTATGATAGTGTGATCTGTGCAGTGATTAATTAATTAGTGAATTAATTAATTACTGTCACTGCTAATCGAATAATGAACCTATAGGGTCACACACAAATGCCAGGACACGAGGGTTATGGTAGGATGTTAATATGATTAACGAATGATCAAAATGTTGATCGAAGAGGGCGAGACGAGTCACGCCCCGCTACGTGTCACGCTTGGAACGTGGCTGCCACGTGTTACACACGTGGCCTGCACGTGTAATGTACACGTGTAGTAACGTGGTTTCGGTGTGTAATTTTATTACACGCGAATTCTTTTCTAGAATTAATTAATTAAATTGTAATTAATTAATTTAAGTCTTTTAATTAATTTTGAATTAATTATTAAGATTTTATTTCTCAAGCTTAACCCAATAAATAATTAATTGAGAATTAATTAATTTATTGAATCTTGATTTTTAGCTTTGGGAAAGTTGAAAAGTCTAACTTCCTATTGTAGGAGAGAGAAGATTATTCTTACTAGACTTGGAGAATAAGTTAGGAACTTATTTTTTCCAATTAAATAAATAATTAAATTAGTTTTAGTGAGCAAGAAAAGAAGTCAACTAGGTTTAGGAAAACCCTAGGGAGTTCGAACCCCCCTTGTATAAATACAAGGGTGGGACTTCTCTTATTCTTTAGACCAACACTCACGAAGTGTTAAGTTTTTTAGAAAAATAAAAGAAAAGTTTTCAAAAGCAAAACCCTAGCCATTAACACAAGTTATAGAACTAGCATTCTCACTTGCTTGATCGTGTTCTAGGACTGGTGTGGATACGCTTTAGAGGATCACTGCTTTGGGATCTATCGAGAACCGTTCGAGGGTCATTCCGCTTGAAGGGTGTTCAGTAGGCGGTACTGGCATCACTAGAAAGCTTCAATCAACATAAGTTTCTAAACACCCTAAGGTACGATACGAGAATTGCATGTCCATGATCAATCTTTTGGAAAAATTTTAAATTTCCGCTGCGTTTCTGCTCTAGTTTTCCAACACTATATCCATACAAAGGTGCGTTTGCCATTCATGACTTTGCTCCCTTCTATTGCACATCATGGTCATTATCTGCAGCCTAATCCGGTCAATCAAAGCAACAAATGGGAGAAATCTCGCATCCTTCACCCAACTGTTCCAACACTCTGCAATGTTGTTGTTGATGATACCAAATCGATTACCGATAAATATTGCATTGGCCCAGTTTTCAGGAGCGGAGTTATTTAATAAATCTGCGGCCAATAGCATTGCTTTAAGGATTTTGTTGATGTGCAGGGAGTACTCAGCCCTGGTAGGAGCATATGCTGCTGCATTGAATACATTGGTCCAATGTTTTTTGTTCAGTTTGGGATAATACTTCCTAAGGACTTGCGATAATGACAACCAACAACCACTTTATTATCAAGAAAAAGAGCATACATATCAACTCATCACACTAATCAGTACACAAATACCCGAGTTCTGAAGTTATCCACCAAATGTCTGAGGCAGAATGCATGTTGGGAGCCTGGAAATACCCTTGGCACATGCGTAACAAGTCCCAGGTGCCTGTCGGAGAAGAATGTGTACTGTCTAAAATCACAAAGCACAGGCTGACTTTCAAGAGCATATCTCAAATTTTGGCAAAACCATTCCCAATTCTCATCATTCTCTGAGTCAACGACAGCGTATGCTATTGTAAACAACTGATTGTTCCCATCCTTTGATGTCGCACAAAGCAAATGACCTTTGAATTTGCTCTGGATATGAGTGCCATCAAGGAAAACTATTTTCCTACAACCTCTAAGAAATCCGACTAAACAAGCATTCAAAGCCATAAACAAGCGGTTAAACCTGTTATCCGGTTGTTTTATCTCCAAATCACAAATGTTGTCGGGATTCAATCGTCTCACAGCATCCACATACCAATGGAGTCGGTTATAAGACCCAACATCAGAACCATAGATTTCATGTAATGCTATCTCCTTACTCAGCCACGTAGTATGGTAGGAAATTTCCACATTGTGCTCGTTCAGGATATAAGAAACTATATCTTTCGGTTTGTATTTATGATTTGCCATGATATGTGCCTTCATTACACCTGCAACCCAATTTGAATCGGCATTGGGGTGTGACCTTTTATTCGTAACAGTTTCGAAACCACAAACATGGTCAAGATTTAACTTTCTTATAGCAAACTCACCGTCTCTCCTACAGTAAGAGGCATAAAACCTCCAGTTGCAGTTCTCATCCAGGCAAGTAGCTATAATCTTGTCAGTATCATTCTTCATATATTTAAACTTTCGATTCAATGCAATGTGATAATTTTTTAAATGAACCCTACAGTCATTAGCATCCTTAAAGGCCTGTCTAACACGACGGATGCAACGACTCCAGGATTCATTGTTGTTGGAAGAATGAACGACTAGGGCTTGACTTGTCGATATCATTCCCTGGTCATCCCTTTTCAAATTAAACACAAGCCGAACGAATAACGCATCACATAAGTATCACAATCACAAATCAGCCATATAACAGAGCAAATTAAAATATAGAGACTACCTTCTCTAATATGAACTTGAAGGGGGTTGAATTGCTTTTAATTTTGCAATGTGTTGTTTTGCTAGACCATGCACTGCCACTGTAGCACCCAAGCGCAAGGTACCACATCCCCCGCACCGAGACCCCGACCCGAATATGAAATGGACGATCCATACTCGAGCTAAGTCACGGCGAACGGGGACAAACACACACGCTATGCTAGGCGGGCTAACCCTTAAACCATAAAATCAGAGTAAATACATTTGCAGAAGCAATAACTGGCCATAATATAAACAATGATCATTCAAGCTCTAGAATAAGCTCTATACATCAAAAAATGTCGTCAAGGCTCAATCATCAAGTACGCTCCATTATCGTTCATATACAATGATCCTTCGTGCAATATGCAAGTGTAAGACCAAAAATACAAGGGCTAAAAGCGAACATAAAACCTATGACTCGAATTCCCGCCTAGCTCCCTTGACACCTGCACAACACAACTGAAAACCAACCGGGTTCAGTCCAAAAGGGACTGGTGGGTATAAAAACAGGGCATAATTATAATATACGACAGTATTTAACAATCACATGCAAGCTATAATCCCAAGTGAGGTTTTTAAATAATTTCCCAAGTGGGCGAATAGAAATCATCAAAAGGGATTATAACGATTCATTTACATTAGGTCATTATCGGCCCGGCGAGTGGGCGTGGATTATCTCCAACCAACACCTCGTGTAATTCATTTAAATATTCATTCATTCATTCTTTTCATGCATATCATTCTTTCATGCACATTCATTAACATTTACACCTTCTTCCTCCGGGTTGGTGGTGGGTTTGCAAGGCCCATCCACCTATTCATTAACCAAAAGGGGAACATGACTCCCCTGATGGCACTCAGCGTCCATTCCTCGCTAACTCCTAACGAGGTCCGGTTACGGCGTTCATTGGTGGGACTAGTGTGAGGGATCACCATCAGCCCTTGCCTCCTCGGGTCACCACTCACACCAAGTCCCTAGGCCCCATTCAGTGCATTCATTCATTCATTTCTCACCAAAACATTAGGTAGGTTCATAAAATAAGGCTTTACGTTGAAAACATTTACTCTTGAAAACGACTCTCTCTCTCTCTCTATATATATATATATATTCATTTTGGACAAAAACTTTTCGCGTTGAAGGGATATAGGGTCATTTATCTAATTAGAAGAGAAACCCACCTTAACGGCAAAAAGGAGAACACACGATCCTCATTGACCGGCCTTGTCTCCTACGAAATCAAAATCTGTGCAAGAAAGGTGAAGTGAGACTCAATATGACCTTAGAAGACGCTCGGCAATGTAATGATCATGATATGAATATATATATAAGAGATAAGGTTATATCATGAAAATGGTCATATGCACTATTAAGAAATTTAAATCACATAATCAAGTCATTCAATCATTCGTTCACTTTCATTCAATTCATAAAGTCACGTTTCCAATCAATTCAATTCAAGAAATTCAAAGCACAAGATCCAACATTTAGGCAAATAAGAGCATTGAAGTAAATTAAGTTCAACACACATTCAAACGTATTCATATTACATAATGTAACATATTTCCAAATTTTGAGAACAAGCAGAATTCATATGATAGGAGAAATGGGTTACGGAAATCACAAACGCCACAAAACGCACATAAACGGCATTCATCAAAGGCATGCCTAAATCTCATCCAAAAGTTATGAAATTAAACCACAATACTCCCAACACATAGTAAAACAAGTTCATAGTTCATCACAATTGAAGATAAAGGCATCAAAGAGGTGAACAATCAAGAACCGAAAAGGAAAAACCAAGAGCTGCGCAGGGGAAGGGATACGGGGGTGTCTCACAACTTAGTTAAACTGAGCCACGACCGTGGCTCAGTACAGGCATGCTCAGGAAGCCTAACACGCCCGTGTATCACATTTCAATGCAAATGAGACACGGGGGTGTCTCGGTACAGGCCCAAAATCGCATATAAAGTTTACCGGCAAAACAGACCCTATACAAAATCAGTCCAAAAGCATACCAAATCAACTCCAAATCTTATGAAACTTGACATACAACATATTTAGCATGTTGGGAGCATATTTCATTTAGAATGGAAAGGCTAAATCACGCGTTAAGAGCACCGAAATCATGTAGCAACTCTGGAGCGCCAAAAATCAGACATATGAGCTCGATTTAGTTCAATCATGCATTCATGCCATGATCAAGTACTTAGGAGCGGAATTTGGATCTAAAACCTTGGGGAATGCATGCTAACATACTAAAAAACTAATATACATCATATATATGCAAAATGGCACGAATTGAAGCACATTAGAATGACCAACGAACCACAAAAATGCAACAGCAGCAGGTCTGTCATAAGCCATGCACAGAACAGGTAATGTGCTGCGGTTTTGGGGCTCAAACTGGATCCAAAGGCTTGCAACATGAATGCTAACATATAGAGCAATGAGTGTACATCATATCCATGCAAGTTCACACGAAAAGAAGGTCATTTGATCAAGCAAAAGCCACAAAACGTCACAGCAGTTCCAGAACAGGGGAGGCAGTTTTGATCATCAAGTTTGGGGCTCTAAATCACATAATTTCAGCAAAGGGTCTTAAGAGAAAATCATCCCAACATCACATACTATCAGTTAAGAAACAAAGAGGCAAAGAAACAAGTCCAAAAACTCAGTTTAAAGCCATGAAATCGGCTGCACAACCAAACAAGGTCACAAGAGCAATTACCCCCAAAAATTCATATCAAGCTCATAACTCAAACCCTAACCAAATCTGATCCAAAATCAGAAATAAATGGATGAAAACATGTATAAGAGAGTAGAGAATACATAAATATTCATACCTTGAAGATTTGGTGAAGAAGAGAAGTGATTTGAGCTCAAAATCACAAAGGTAGCCAAGGTTCTTCCTCTTTTCTGCTCTCCCTCTCTCTCGATCAGGTGCAGCAGAAAAAGGGGGTTTTAGGGTTCGGTTTGGCTGACCAAAAGGGGGAAGAAAGGCTTAAGTCTAGTACACAAGTCATGGGTTAAAGTATGGTTAGGTTAGAGAGGTGTTAAGGGGTCCCACCATGAAGACTAGTCAGCAAAAGGGGTTCTTCTTGCATGAGTTTCTTGTTACGGTTGGATTTCAGGGTCTAAATGGTCTCAAAAAGGTATGAGGCTTGTTCCATTGTCTCCGAATCATCGATACGAAGGCAACGGAGTGACGGAATTCGAATCCGAATTCCCGAGCTCAAGATATATCATCCGGAACCCAGGGCGAGCTAAAAGCGTTTTAAGCCCTATAAGTTCCGTCTCCAAAACCGAAATCAAAACTAAATCAAACGAGCTTAAAATTACAACGTAAGAATGTAAACACGTTAATAACTCACATAATTCAAGTATACCAAGTTGGCACAAAAATCGGAATTAAAAACGGAAATAAACAAATAAAAAACGGTTCAAAAAGGATTTAAACGTTTAAAACTTCAAACCTAGAAGATCGAAGAGTCGGGGTGTTACAGCCACCATACTCTCAACATCTTTATCTTTCTTCAAACTAATCCATGATTCATCTTCCATATGGGCAGCCTTGTACTGCACCACATATGCATCGCTATCGAACTTAGGCTAATGGGTCTCAATCTCCGAAAACACTTTTGCAAGTGTATCGCTTCCCGAAGTTCAAAGACATGATCTTCGCCTTCAAAAAATACACGACACCATATCGAACCAGTCACCAAGATGTCGGAATCCATCATCACAGAGTGGGTTTTCTTGATTTCGTATCAAACAAGTGGTGTCCGTTTCGGTTATCGAATCAAAATACCAATAGCAACAATTGGGGGTGCTACGATAATAGGCTTATAGCTACGACGGTGGACTCAGAATCGCGGGAAGAAGAATAGGGAGTTTAATTGTAAGGTGATGAATCGATCGTGTATCTATCAGAGTAAAACTTGAGGACAAAGTATTCTTTTTAGGTGTTGGGGGGAGGGGGGGTTACAAAAAATATGTGTTCTATTGGTGATCACAAATGAAGAATTTTCAAATTAGGGGGTTTAGGATAACTTTTTAACATTATTGGTTCTGTTTAATAATTCCCCCTTTTATTTATTTCACAGCAAAAAAGAAATAAATAATATTTACGGAAAGATCTAAATCTACGAGTTCAAAAACAGAGAGTTGTTGTCATTATACCATATTTGTTTTTAATACAAATTTCTGACCTACTATATTTATTCAATTTAGTTTAATACAAAACGAAAAATTTATAATTTTTATTGTAAATAAAATTTAATTATTTATTTAGTATTTTAAAAATTCAATGATAATTTATTAATGTACAGAGCGTTTGGATTTTAAATAATTATCTCAACCAAAATATTACGTATATTACTGGAAGGCACGGACATGGCAAAAAATTGCCTCATGTAGTGTCTAACACATGTGGGACACAGACACACTTCGAATACGGCTCAAACATGTCCGAAAAAAAAAAAGAATTAAAAAAAATTAGGACACGGTGGGGTGAAGTGTCCGACACGGATTGTACATGACGGAGTAAAATCTTATAATTATACGAAGTTTTTTTTCCTTTTTTAATATTTTTAGAAAAAATAACAAAACTTATTTGGGCTTTTAATATTATATACTTTTATAAATATTTTATGTTACATAGATTATACTTATAAAATATTTTTATGTAAAATACTTTTATTTACATATAAAATATGTCTATTTATATAGAATATTAGTTGTATGGGAGTCGTATCGTATTCTAAAATTTTTAAATAATCCATGCCATCGTGTCTATGTCGTGTTGTGTTCATATCGCTTATCTGTATCCGTGCAACATAGGTATATTACAATGTGATAGTAAAAAAATTTAATTTTATAAGTATGTATTCCATGCTATAATTTATTTTAAAAAATAGTTTGAGAAAATTATTTGAAATAAAAAATACTCTCTAAATTTAAATTGAATAAATATAGTAGGTGGAAAATTCGTATTAAAAACAAATATTCTATGGTAACAACTCTATTTTGTTTGAATTCACATGCTCAGATCTTTCCAGAAATATTATTTATTTCTTTTTTATGTGAAATAAATAAAATAATTAAAAGCATTGATTTTGGTCAAAAGACTCAAAATGAGATTTATTATTAATTTTGGGGACTTAAATAACACTTTCAAAACATTGAGAACTAAAGTGATACAAAATTAGAACTTTAGGAATCATTTTAGAACTATAAATAGTAAAATGATGAAAATACCCTTAAGTAAGGTAAAAAAAATTCATTAGAATTTGGTGAGATGAGCTTAAGTGGATGAATTATTAACTTTAGGGATTTAAGAGTCACTTATAAAATATTGAGAATTAAAGTGATACAAAACTAAAATTTTAGAAACCAAATATAACATTTAGTCAATTTTTATTTTATTTTATGTAATATTTAGTCAAAACCGCACAGAGTCATAAATTATCACATGTGGTCCTTGTGTTCCTTTAATTTATAGTATTCGCACTACTAAATAAAACATATGGAACTCAACATACTAGTGGTGAAATAGCTTTATTACTACAAAAAAAAAAAAAAAAAAAAAAAAAAACAAATCTGAAACGTCTGAAAGTTGTTTTCTCGTCGATATTTGTTAGAGAAAGAGAGAGATTTGTCCTCTCGCATATATTTGCCAACAAGAGATTTATATCTTTTTTTTTTATTTTATTATTTGTTTCTCTCTCTCTTTCTTTCTCTCTCTTTTTTTTTAAAAAAAAATTTATAATAAGTTATTTATCTCGCACGAGAGTAATTATTTTCTCGTATGAGAATAGTTTTACTTTTTTTTTTTTTCAGATTCTTAGATCTACAATGACCGGATATGATTCGAGTACGGATATTCAACGTAAGTATTGGAGATCTTGATATTGTGGAGGATTAAGTATTTGTCTCTTTCATCACTTACGGATGTCTGCAGCTACTTTAGGAATCAAATCAGACGAAGACATGTCTGATCATGAGAAGCCGGATTGGATTGAGTTAAAATTGATTTAGACAGAGAAATTTTAAAAAATAAGAACGTTGTCCGTCAGACCGAGAATATGAAGGTGAACCTTTCCTCCCCTGGCAATATTTCCTTGGAAAGTCATCGCTTCGATTTGATTCGAAAGCTTCAGTCAAGCAAGGCGAATTGATCATAATTCAGTATGATAATAAATGATATCAAGCAGATATTTTTGTATATTCCGGAGGTTGAATATAAAGTGACACATTTCTTGGCTTGTTTGATACTTAATACTTTTTATGGAGACTCTGATCTCCCTGACATAATTTTTCTTTATATGACGAAAGAATAAGTTGTTTGTAACTTATTTTTCCGCCCGGCTTTAAAGAAAAAATCTTAATACAAACCATCCTGTTTCTTTAGAAAACCTAAACCGTAGAATACTCGAAACTAATCAATAAACCATAAGAGATGAAACCGTCACTTTTTAAAATCAATCAACCTTTCAAGGAAAATTGCATTTTTGGTCTCATTCGATTTAAAGTGTTGCGATATTAGTCCCACTCGTTTCAAAAATTTGAAAAATGTCTCATACTTTAAGAAATCATTGTGATAATAATTTGATATGTTGCAATAATTGTGACACCCTGCTTCTCGATCAAGGTAAGTTTTGGTACAAGAGTGAACGATTTATTTTTTTATGCATGAATTATGTGAAAATATGCCTTAATTTGACAATCGTTTGGTGTTTATGTGAAATGTATGATTTTCATGTTATGTGTGGCTTATAATGTGATAATTATGTGCTCGTATTGTTGTTATTGCGCTTTGATAGCATGCTTCGCGAATAATTGAAACAATGTGCTTATTTGGACATTAAAGCATAAATTAGGGACAAATTGGTAAATTTACATTTTTTAGCCTGAAACTGGATAGAACTTAATAAATTTGGATAGATAATTCGATTATGAGTTCGTGGGCTTTTGAATCACTCAATTCGGAGTTTGGATGAAGAAGTTATGACCATTTTACGAAAAGTCAACCTTTTTACTTAATTATGTTAACCTTCGATCCAATTTCGAATTTAACCCAATTTGAGACCTAATTTCACTTATAACCCGCTCCAATTGACCCAGTTTGTGACCCTGATAGCTGACCCAATTACCCTATCAGATTTTATAACACTAAACTCATTGTTACGTTATTTCACAAGATTCAAACACACTTTCTCTCAACCTATTCATATTCTCTCAAGAACACCTAAGAACACTTCAAGCCATTTTCAAGAGACAAGATTGAAGATTAAATCTGGAGATTCAAGACTAAAGAACAAGTTTTCCTCTTCGATTTTCAGCTCTCAAGGTAAGAATTATGTGCTCTTTTCATGGGTTTGTGTTCTTGAAGGATTTGAGCTAAAATTTGAACTAGGGTTCTTGTTTGTTGGATTAAACTTGAATTTCTTGTTGGAAATATGCTTATCTTGATGCTAGGAACGTTTTAATATAAGAATTTCTTGTTTTCATGCCTATTTGAAGATTTCACCATTGAAGCACCCTGAAGCTTTTGTAAGAACTTATGCATGTTCATGTTCTTGTGTGAATTTCCTTGATTTTGTGATCGATTCTTGTTACTTGAGCAATTTCATAAAGAATGTGATTAATTTCATTGAGTTTCTTTCATGATTGAGGATTTCACCATTGTTGAGTTTGAAGCTTTGAATACATGAAGAGGATGAATTTCTTATATGAAAATTGTTGGATTTCTTGATGCATATTCGTTCCTAGATGCTCTTGTTATGTTATTTGATGTTTAATTTTGTTTATTCAAGTTGTATGAACCTTGAAGCATGATTTTGGAGTGTTTAGAGCTTAAATTTCACCATGTTGCATTTGTTCATATTTTCGATTTGCAATAGCAGCATGCCAAACCGGGGTTTAGAATTTGAACTAAAACCCCAAACCCCCGTGTGGGATGCCACTGTACCATTTTTCATGCAAACGGGCATGTGAACTTTGTTCACGAAGCCCAAACGGGGCGTTTCATGCATCTCGGGTCCCAAGTTTTAGGTTTTGCGTTTTGTATTTCTTGATCGTTTTCACTTCCTTTACACTTCTTCCACCCCTAGCATGATATATTAGACTTGAAATCATGTTTATGTGCATTGTAATGTCTTGTATACTTTGATTATATGTGGGAATATGCTAAGTATGATTCACATTTTGTTATTTACATGTCTTAGGACTTGAAAGCATGTTATGTGACTCATATGATATTGTTTGATTGTAATTGCTGAATCTATGCCATCCTTGGATGATCATTTGCACACCATTAGCATATTTACATTTATCTTGAATCCGTGTGTCGTCTTAATTGGTTTCGAGTCGTGTCTTACCCTTGTTGGTACGTTTATCTTGTTAGGTGGTGAGTCTCCGGACGAGTAGCTTGTTTGCTCGTGGTTAGCCTCCGAGGTTCTTGGTAAAGGTGATGAGTTATGATATAAAAATATTTTCAAAACTGTGGACACCTATAGCCTATCATGTTTGATGGTTTTAAACTCCCATTTTCAAAACGTATATGTAGGCTTTATAAGCCAAGTTTTGTGAGCGTTGCTTGTACTATGGTTATTGTCTATGGAAAATGGTTTGCAAGTAAAACTTGAGTCTCGATATATGGGATAGGTATCCAAAATGCTTTTGGAACTTTCATTGAATATTATGTACGTACGAGTTGTGTAGCGAGGTGATGATGTATCTTGCAAGGACGCTTGCTTGGGGAATCCTTTAATTGAGCTCGGGGATGGAGGTGAGTGATATTTCGAGAAGGCAAGGGCCGACGGATGTCCTCATACAAAGTTCCCACTATGGATAAGACTACTAATGTAGCACCCCAACCGGAAAGGCGCCACATCCCCCGCACTATGAGCCTGATCCACATATGAAATGGAAAGTCCATGCATGAACCCAACCTACAGCGAACGGGGACTCACTCACTCATAAGGCTAGGCGGGAACTAAACCTTCGCAACCCAATTATAAAGAACAAAGATAAATGACAAATGCGGAAGCATAGCATACCCTTCAGTACGAATTCAAGCCATGACGTATTCAATTATCACAAAGACTTAATCCTGAAAATTCGTACATAAACCTAATGGTATGATCATAATCATAGTCATAATATTTATCCATTCTTGAAAATTCAATCAAATTACAATATGCATATGAAGTGACCTAAACTTAACCAATCGACTTGACCGACTCGACTCCCCGTCTAGCACTCCAAACCTGCAAAGAAACTGAAAACAAACCGGGTTCAGTCTATAGGAGACTGGTGGGTATAAAATGAGGCATATTAAAATAATACTACAGAATTTAAACACCCACGCAGGCAAGCTATAATCCCGTGCGAGGTTTTAGAATATTTCCCAAGTGGGTGACAACAAAGGAAAACAATGCCCAGGATTACAACGATCAATTTTATTCATTCATTCAATCAATCATGCGGTCAATACGTGAGCCCGGTGAGAGGGCGAATTCTCCAACCTCCATCTCGTATGTGCATTTATTCATTTATTCGTTCATAAGTGATCACACAATCATTCATTCAGTCATAACCATTCATTTATTCATTTTTTCATTCAATCATTCATTCAATCATGCATTACACTTACACCTTCTTCCTCCGGGTGGTGAACGGGGTTAGCAAGACCCGACCACCTCAATCATTGACCAAAGGGGTGTCATGAGTTTCCTAAAGACGCTCAGCCCCCTTCCCTCGCTAATCTCCTAGCGAGTTCCGAAATTTGTAATTTGGTTGGGACTAGCACATAGGATCACCGTCGGCCCTTGCCTCCCCAGATCACCATATGTACCAAGCCCCGGGCCCCCCATATGTGCAATCATTCAATACTCACCAAAACATTAGGTAGGGTATTCAATAAAGAAAAAGTGTTTAACAATCAAAATCATAGACTCCTTGAAAACGACTCGATATATATATATATAATACATTTGGCTTGAAATATACACATTGGAATATATCGGGTCTGTTTTATCTAATAGAAGAGAAACCCACCTTACACCTTACCGAACAATACCAAGAAGGAAAGAAGACTTGAAAGAATCCTAAGAACCCGACACGTCTCCGCCCTGGAGAAAACTGTACAAAGGACAACGTAACGTGTTCGTGAGACTCAAGACTCCAAATGAACCATATATGACGTACGGCATGCAATGAACATGATATGAATGTCTAAGAGATCATATTATGTAATGAACACGTTCATGTGCACGATTAATGCATTTAAATCATACAAACAAGCCATTCATTCATTCAAGGAAGCGTTCATATTCATTTAAGTTCAATCCTTACACATTTCATAACAATTCAATCCACGAATTCAAATAACGGTCATAACACGTATTATAACACGTTTACAATTATAGAATAGACAAATAATTACATTCAATTTAAAATTGGAAATTAGAAAGGAACGTGAAATATATAACAATTTAATTTCCATAATTAAATAAATTAAATAATACTTGACTATACATATTTAATCATGTCTTAAATATATATATATATATTTATATATTTATCCTACGCATGGCATGCATGCATATATAAAGATTACAAATTAAAATCAATGCATGCATGCACTAAAACAAACTTCTTCAAATCATAACATGCATTTAATTAACATATATGCATGGATGTATTATATATATATATATATAAACGTACTAAAATGCATGCATTCATTCATAACTAAACAGCATGCATGCATTTTATTCCTATATTATACATATACCTTGCATGAAAACTTAAACACACACACACTACACCATGCATTTGGAGAGAAATGACAATGCACAATCAAAGTAAATAGAACAGCACAGCTGTGTTCCAACCTAATCTCCCTGCCCGGGGAGATTTTGCACACAAAAGTTCCCGCCCGGGGACTTTCATGCAGCGGAGATTCTACACAAAGGCTCCCCAGCCGGGTACTTTCATGCTCAAAATCTCCCCGGCCGGGGAGATGCAAAACAGAACCAACGCATCAGCAGCAAAAGGCTTAAGTCCCTGTTCTAAATGCAAACATTTCCAGCAGCAGGTAGCAAGCAAATAAGGCAATAGTTTCAGCAGCGAAAAGGCAACAAAATCTCTCATAAATGACCAATAAAGTACAACAGTTAAGCAAGGAAGGATGAGCAGCAGATGACAGTAAAAAATCGCAGCAAAAACAGGGACAAAACAGGGGAAAACTCCACAAATCTTCAACCAACCTTAAACAATCATGATCAGGCATGAAAGAGCAATGAAGGATCAACAATTGACAACAAAATTCAGTCCCTAACGTAGCAACAGCAGTACAATACGTGAGGAAGGGAAATTCAGTTCAAGTTTCATGCATTCCCTTAGCAAGTTCATTAATGATATCACACCAAACTCTCAACTACCACAAAATCAATGATCATAAATGAGTGGAGGGAGTTAAGACAACCATTTTCGTGCTCTGAATCAACCAAATTCATCAAGGAATGAAAGATATCAACATATATGCTCATAACCTAACTATTCACTAAGTCAGCCACAAACCCATGAAAACATGCTCAAAATTGGGGATGAAAGGATCAAAATGACTCATAATGAATGTATATTGCAACCCTAAGCTTACCTTGTGGATTGGATGAAGTTTGGAAGAGATTTGAGCTTTGAATCGCTAAGGTGCACAAGGGTTACGGGAAAACTGGAAGTCAGGAGGTTTTGGCTGAATTTTCTCTTTGTATGAGGTATGGTTCGAAATGGGGTTGGTTAGGGCTGATAGAGGGTCAAGTCAGGGTTCCCAAAAGTCCAACCATGGTGGTTAAGTTTGGTGAGAGTTATGATTAAAATGGTAAAGTGTGGCAATTTTCGGCCGTTTCATTTTTCGGTTGGATTTCGGAGATTCAAATGATTTCGGAAAAATATATGGCTACGTTTATTAAACCCGAATCTTCGTTACGAGTTCAACGAAGTTGACGAAACTCGAATCCGAGTTTTCTAGTTCAAGATATCTCATACGGAACCAAGGGTGCGCTAATTGCTCGTTAGCCCCCTTTTGGATTGCAAAATCAAAATAAATTCGAAACTCATGCAAACTAACCCGAAAACATGAAACAAACATATATTCTTATTCATGACACGTATATCTCCAACATATTAAATTTGCACGAAATTTCGGTATCAAATCATATAAAAACGAAGCGCGTTTATATAACTCATAAGCAATGCATTTAAAAATCCATAACATTTTCAAATAAATGAAAAATTTTAAATGAAATTTTAAATATATATGTGAAAGTCCACGAATTTAATGTCATATAAAACAAAGTGTAAGAATTAATTATACATAATATCAAAGTGTACAATTTATTTAATTTAAAGTCATGCACGGACTAATACAGTTTAATTTAAAATGCATGAAGTTAATATCATTTAAATTAAAATGCACTAAATATATAGTATTAATAATATTAGGATTTAAATAACAACTAATTCGTATTTATTTAATATTAATTAACTTAAGATATAAATAATTAACATTTAATATATAGAATTAAATATATAAAACACGTATAAACAATTATTTCGCGCAATTTGGTAAACACATACGTCATGCTATACGTCTGAAAAACTGGGGTGTTACAACCTCTCCCCCTTAAAAGAATTCGTCCTCGGATTCACTACTCGCCCAAACAAACAATGAGAGATTCCCCGTCTCTCGCAAGCAACAAGGAGAGAGCCCCGTCTCTCGAGCAACAATGAGAGAACCCCATCTCTCCAACAATAATGAGAGAACCCCGTTTCTCGCAAGAAAAGAGAGCACCCCGTCTCTTAAACAAAAATAAGAGAATCCCTGTCTCTTACAAACAACAATAAAGCAAGGAAGTCTCCAATACTCCCGAGCAACACAACGCGAAACAATAATTAAAGTCACGTAAGACACCCAAAACAGGTAATAGATATCATCCACGTTGATTATCAACTACCCCAAGTAATTTAACATAATAAGGAATCAAAGCACCTAACATAAAAATTATTTAAGTTAAATTTGCATGGATGCATGTATCATGGATGCTTCATGTACCGTTCACCGTAGTTGCATAATTTAGAACTATGAGTTTTGTTGTCCAATGCATGATCTGTCCCGAAAGTGAGTTCAGTGCTCGACTTGTCTTTAAGCTCTTCAGGATACCCCAAAACAATTAATAGATCCTCTTCCCATATTATTCGTGATTCCCTTCTGACTTTTACGGCTTCTAATCCTCTTTGATCTTTCATGATCTCCCATAACCTCCAGTCAGCCAGACCAACTCTTTTAAATAACCGAGCTTTGACCTCTCGTATACCCTTAGACCATCTATCTCGAAGTTAGGTCCATAGCTACTATCTTACCCATATCGGAGTTTAACATATCCTCGAGGATAACTACTCTTGACAGCCTTGACGATTCAATCCCGGCCTTGAGATATTTATCATTATGGTCTATCTTAACACGAATCCTTTCCCATTATCCGTTCATTCTCTTTAACCCCCTTAAGGTTATATTCGGTATTTGGCCCCATATTTCTGGAATCGAAGATAAAATATTCTTGATGATTCGTGAAGTTTGATGTAAATCCTCCAATGATCATCCTTTTCGGTTTGGTCTCTGCTTAAGTTTCCTTCCAAATTACCATTGAAATAACCGATGACTTAACAATATTATCCTTATTGGACCCCTTTGTACTTCATTGAATTAATCTTGATTGACATCATCCCATTATATGCTCACTTGATTCGACTTTCTCTTGTCAATTCTGACTTAGGAGTTCACAGAAGCTCCCTTATAATTCCATCACCTCCAAATCGGAATTCCATACATAGAAATGTTCAATGAACTATCTCCCTTATACCTCGTAAAAATCTTCACCCGAATTTAGCAACTTAGCTTCTCTATTAACAGCTTAACCATTAAACCCGTCTTATTCATTTCCAATCACCACCATTAGGAACTTCCAGGTCTTCCTTAATCTGCAATTCCGTTGTTCCTACTGAAGTATTTCTTCGGCACAACTTCAACCTTCCAGTTTATCTCTTAGTTATGCTCTCCCCCTTAAATTTTTTGCCCTTACATGTCGAACTCCATCAATCCTTCTTTCATCCAAATTCTTGATGAGCAATTTTTTTTTTTTTTTTCATTTAGAGAGAACTTTAATCCAAATGGCAACCCAAAGATTTCGCCTTTCAATTTCTCTTCTAATCCTCTTGAGGTACGGGACTCCTTTCTCTATTCGAATTCCCGTTTCCATCAACCTACCCCTTACTTGAAATTCTTCGTTTCCCCGAAGTCATCTTCATTGAATTCGAAAGTGGCTCGGTTAAGTAATACTTGATAGGTGAGGCGCAAGAACTTGCTATCAAATAAACACTAGAATACATGTCGGGTTAAAATGACGATGCACGTGGCACACTTGCGACAATTAAGTATGCAGCACATTAGAGCAACAAAATTAATAAAAATGTGCGCACAAACATAAGTAAAGAAAATTAAATAATTTGATGCGAAGTATGATGCACGTGCCATGAATGCTTTGGAACCTGTCACCAATATAGTAAACTGTTAACTCGGTAGTTTTTTCTCGTTCCTCCATTCACGAGGTTCCTTTGACTTGCTGATTATTCCTTGCCTTTCCCACGGTCTTCAAGATTTCCAAGAATCCTTGTGCCTCAACTTGTACCTTCCCTCGTCCGGGATTGCAATTTCTTGATCCCTAATTCATCTACGTCCACAGGGTTATCATCCAAGCTTCTCCTCGAAAATCAACCCCTGCTTCTAGTCATCACCTTGATCAAGATTCCCGTGCTTATCATTTATGAGTTTCAATTGGTGCGTTGAACTTGTTTTCCAATTACTTCTTCTTGAGCGCATAATTTCCTTCCAAAGAGTCTTTGCCTTTCTTTATCGATTCCATTTGTTGCTCTATATCTTCTACGAACACGTATTTACTACGTTGCTTGAATCTTTCCAATCTTTCCTCGCTTTTCAATCTTAGTTGAATTCCAGAGCTCCCGGACTCAGTTCTTCCCGGTCTAGACCTCTACAACCTCTTAAATATTAACAACTCTTCAATGATCCGAACCCGTAACCAAAATACCTTCAAGGTTTGTTCACTTCATTCCTTAGGTCGAACGATCCCGTTGAATCCAATTAAAGCACCCTATGTAGTAGATCCGCATAAATCGATCTTCTGAGTCACAACATTCCACGATCGACCATTATTTCATCAAGTGTCCCTCTACTATTGCTTCTCCATAGCCGAACCTCCCATTCCGACTCCTAATCCTTGAACTCTAGCTCCATCTAGAAAGGCTTCACATCTCGAATTCTCTATATTCTTCCCCGGTGCATCCTTTCTATTTTCCATGCCTCAAAAAGGACTTACAATAGATCGTTGTTATCGTAGAACTTGGCCGTGGTTTGATATTATCTTCATAACCTATAAATCATAACTTACTTCAAGAATATATGCATGGGATTAGTGCATGCCCATGGCACATATTTAACACGAAAGGCATGAATTCAATATAAAATGCAACAGGTAATTCGACAAAGTTCAAAAGAAAAGACAATTTCATGTTCAAAATCGATGCAAAGCATACATTATCACGTTGTTCCTAAGCCATACGACCTAGACTGACTAAATCACGGCACGAGAACACCGGTTTTGCAACCGGGCTCTGATACCACTTAAGGATGTAGCACCCTAACCGGAAAGGCGCCACATCCCCCGCACTATGAGCCTGATCCACACATGAAATGGAAAACCCATGCATGAACCCAGCCAATAGCGAATGGGGACTCACTCACTCATAAGGCTAGGCGGGAACTAAACCTTCGTAACCCAATTATAAAGAACAAAGATAAATGATAAATACGGAAGCAAAGCATACCCTTCAGTACCAGTTCAAGCCATGACATATTCAATTATTACAAAGTCTTAATCCTGAAAATTCATACATAAACCTAATGGTATGATCATAATCATAGTCATAATATTTATCCATTCATGAAAATTCAATCAAATTACAATATGCATATGAAGTGACCTAACCTTAACCAATCGACTTGACCGACTCGACTCCCCGCCTAGCACTCCAAACCTGCAAAGAAACTGAAAACAAACTGGGTTCAGTCTATAGGAGACTGATGGGTATAAAATGGGGCATATTAAAATAATACTGCAGAATTTAAACACCCACGCAGGCAAGCTATAATCCCGTGCGAGGTTTTAGAATATTTCCCAAGTGGGTGAAAATAAAGGAAAACAATGCCCGGGATTACAACGATCAATTTCATTCATTCATTCAATCAATCATGCGGTCAATACGTGAACCCGACGAGAGGGCGAATTCTCCAACCTCCACCTCGTGTGTGCATTTATTCATTTATTCATTCATAAGTGATCTCACAATCATTCATTCAATCATAATCATTCATTTATTCATTCGTTCCTTCATTCAATCATGCATTACACTTACACCTTCTTCCTCCGAGTGCTGGACGGGTTAGCAAGATCCGACCACCTCAATCATTGACCAAAAGGGTGTCATGAGTTCCCCAAAGGCGCTCAGCCCCCTTCCCTCGCTAATCTCCTAGCGAGTTCCGGAATATGTAATTTGCTTGGGACTAGTACATAGGATCACCGTCGGCCCTTGCCTCCCCGGATCACCATATGTGCCAAGCCCCGAGCCCCTATATGTGCAATTATTCAATACTCGTCAAAACATTAGGTAGGGTATTCAATAAAGAAAAGGGGTTTAATAATCAAAATTATAGACTCCTTAGAAATGACTCGATATATATATATAATACCTTTGGCTTGAAATATACACATTGGCATATATCGGGTCTGTTTATCTAATAGAAGAGAAACCCACCTTACACCTTACCGAACAATACCAAGAAGGAAAGAAGACTTGAAAGAATCCTAAGAACCCGGCACGTCTCCGGCCTGGAGAAAACTGTACAAAGGACGACGTGTGACACCCCGCTCGTTCACACGTACAGGTTTGTACCACGTGTGAGTTTATTTTCCGTAATTGTATTTATTTTCATTTTATTTGATGCATTCATATTTATTTCTAATTGTTTTTTATATGAATTATTTGAAATAATATGAAATATGTGATTTAAATGTCAAGATTATACTCGGATTTAGATTATGATGTGAATTCTTGTAAATTATGAATTTATGATATGTGAATTTTATTCCCGAGCATGCTAATTTCGTGAATTATGTGAAATACGTGATTTAAGGATGTAATTGTGTAATTTGAAAATTATTGGACTTAATTGGAATTTCGAATTTGGACCTATTTGCAACTTTTTGAAAGTTTTGGACTCATTTGAAAAATGAGTCATTTTAGTACATGGGTGCACGTTTTAATTTATTTCTTGAGCTACGGCACTCGCATTCAAGCCCCGTCTTCAGCGTTCAACTCCTTTCGACGACCCGGACGCAATGGAACAGGTTTCATAATTTTTCAATGTTGTTTCGATCCCCGACGAAGCATATTTCAGCCACTCGTACCTTAAAACACACCTATGGCCTATCTTGGAGCTATTAAACCTAATCCCCATCATTTTCCTTGACTTATTACATCCTAAATCATCCTCTCTCTCACCCCTTACCTGCTGCATCGTTCCTCACCAAAAGAAAAGGGGAAAAAACGTGAAAGAAGAAGAAAGAAGAAGGGAAACCTCCATCTTTGGTCATTCTTTGAGCTCAATCCATCCGATCCTTTGCTTCTTCTTCAAGATCAAGGTATGAATCTTAATCTCCTTGTCATTGTGATTATTTTGCCCTACTTGAATCTTATGTTATGTTAAAGGATCCATGTATATGCCTTATTTGATGAATAGTTAGGTTAAACTTGGAATTTCTTGTATACATGCTATCTTGTGCGTAGGTGACTGAAATTTCATGAATTCTTGCATGGTTTTCATGGTTTTTGACTTCTGTTTTGTACCCTTAACTGCTGTTCGTTGCTGTTGTGAATTTCGTAAGAAAACAGGGGATTTTGCTAGCTTAAAAGCATGAAATATGTTGAGCTTTTCCCTCCCTAGCTGCTGTCACGATTTTGCTGCTGTTGTGTGTTGTTTTAAGCCTATTTTTGCTGCGTTTTGGAGTTGTTTTGCTGCCTTACTCGCTGCTTTGTTGATGTACGTTCCTCCCCTGTTTTTGTTTCGTCCGAACTGTTGCGCTGCTGAACCTGTTTCTGCTGTTATGCTTCTCCCCGGGCGGGTAGAATTTGCAAGGGAAGAGTCCCCGGCCGGGGACTCTTAATGCAGAAACTTTCTGCATTGGAGCTCTGCTGCGTGTTGCTATTGTCTATATGGCTGCTATTTTTCCTTGATTTAATTGGTAGTTGCTGCTTGTTCTTGAATGTTAGATTGCATGTGCATGTGTGTGAGTGTACGTGAATGCTTTAATTCCTTTGCCAATTTATTTGTTTTCGTTTCATTTCCTTATTTCAAGCAAAGGTGCATGTTAAGTATGAGCATGTATATTTTTATATGTGTTAAATTTAATTAGTGCATGCATGATTTATTAGGTATATATATATATATATATATATATATATATATATATATATATATATATATATATATACGTATATATACATATAGCATACAAATATATATATATGATAGATATATGTATATATTTATATGCTATATGTATACGTATATATACATATAGCATACAAATATATATATATGATAGATATATGTATATATTTATATGCTATATGTATATATATGTGTATATATATATACATATATATATGATTACATTTATATATATATATATATAATTACATTTTTGTGAATGTGTGTGTACGTGAATGAGCATATATTTATATATATTTTATATATGTAATATGTTATATGTACGAATTTTAAATTGAATTGTTTCTTAAGTTTAAAACATTATGATCTTAATTAATTCGATCTCGCGTGCATGAATTTCGTATTTAATTTCATGCTCTTTGAATGTCTTATTTTAATTACTTATGACTTATATGTTATGGAAACATATGATATTATAATTTAAATGTCTTGAATTAATTTTATGGATTCAATTGATATGAATTTTATTTGTTATGAACTTGAACGTTTTAAATGTCACCTTATGCCACTTTCTTGCATTCATATGCATCGTCGTGCGTCTAAGAGGTACACGTTTGAATCTAAGTCTTTAGTGTTGTGTTTGTTTGTCACAGGAGTGCTTCCAGGAGGAGTCGTGCCCGGAGTTTAAATTGTTTGGGATCGTTTTCTCGCACCACACTACACTTTTGTTCGAAGGTGAGGTTTAGGTTCTTTTCTTTTTAGTTAAGCGACCTAAGACCCTTAAATGTTCGTTTTCTAGCCCGCATGCGACTATATATTATATATATAGTTAAATATGTGTAATGTATGATATGTTTATGATCTTGTTATCAAGTTTCGATTTTTTTGAAAAGGCTATATCTACGAGCATATATGAGCTCATGTTTTAATGAATGTTTAATGTTTATGGAAGTGTAATGCTAATGTTCGTAATGTTAATGATTTGTAATGAGCGAGAATGCAATGCAATGAAAGGTAAGGTAATGTAATGGTATTGTTGGGCCCCGGAGACGTGGGTAAGGGAGACCCGGGTCGGCCATGGGGTCGCCGGTTATGACCCCTGTGCACGTTCTCCATCCAAGGTACTACGT
The DNA here is from genome assembly GCA_037501455.1 of Lantana camara. Classification (NCBI taxonomy): domain Eukaryota; kingdom Viridiplantae; phylum Streptophyta; class Magnoliopsida; order Lamiales; family Verbenaceae; genus Lantana; species Lantana camara. Next base: position 47,787,704 of record CM074859.1, read on the forward strand.
ACGACCCTAGGGAGGTTGGGGAAGTCGCGGTGCTCTTGATGCCTTCGGAATGAACCGGGGAGGACTCGTGTGGGCTAGCTACCCCTCGAGGAATGTATAATGTAATGGCACTCGTGTGGGTTAATCGCCCCTCGAGGAATGTATAATGGCACTCGTATGGGTTATTCACCCCTCGAGGAATGTGTAATGTAATGGATGGCTAGGGTCGACGGACTCTTCCATCACCGGAGAAGGGGATTGAATGTGATTTCTGTTTTATGTAATGTAATGTAATGAGAAGCCCAGGATGGGATCTATGCTCGTACTCGCCGAGCTTAATGAATTGGTTGGATTATGAAACGGGAATAGAGACTTTATGTTAATTTATTTGTTAATGAATATGAATGTATACGTATATGTTTTGTAATGTCCTTTGAAAATGTTTTGGAGTGCAAAACCTATTCCCGGTTCATAACCTTTATCGTTTATGTGCTTTGCTATCTATATGTATAGTGTGTGGGTGTGCGTTAGCCCCCTCACTCAGTCGAGATATGACTGACACCTCTCATTTTCCCACTTTTAGTTTGCAGGTCTTTGAGCACGAGCTAGGCGGAGAAGTGGGTCGTTCGAGTCTTACTTTTGAGTGTAGGTCGTGCTAGGTGCATTGCATTTCATTTTGGATGTGTACTTAATGATTTGATCTTAAATTATATTTTGTTATGTAATTATGATTCGATACGGATTTGTATATTTGGATACTTGGTGCCTATGTTTGATCTTGAATTTTATTTTTTTTCTAGAACTCCTAGCTTCCGCTATTTGTCTATTTGTCACGCGATCTGAGTTTGTTTTAGCTCTGCCTAGCCTAGTGAGTGTGTGTTCTCCCGTTCGCTTAGACTTGGGCTCATGTATGGACTTCCCATTTCATATGCGGGTTCGGGTTTAGGTGCGGGGGATGTGGTGGCCCGCGCTCCGGGTGCTACATCCTAAAGTGGTATCAGAGCTCCGGGTTGCAAAACCGGAGTTCTAGTGTCGTGTTGAGTCTGTCTAGGTCGTACGGCGTAGGACAACGTGGTTATGTGACTTTATGCGCTTATTTGTCTATTTCTTTGTTAATAGTGCACATGAACATGTATTGACCCACATGCATATGTATTGGAATTTCTTGGATTTTTGTAGAAATATGCCTCCAAGAAGACATCACCGTCGAGATAGATCCCCCGAGCGTCGTCATCACCGGGATCACTCTCCTCAACAAGGGAATAACAATCCACCCCCACCACAAATGGACCCGGGGAACTTTATGGAAAGGCTCGCGATGTTTTTAGAGCAACGTAACCAAGAAAGGAATAATGCCCCGCCGATCGGTAATCATGGAGGAGGTCTTATTACAACCACCCTTAGGGAATTCAAAAATCAAAACCCACCGGTTTTCATTGGTGGGAATGATATTCAAGCCGAAAAATGGTTGGTCCAAACAAACCGGATATGGAATCTTATATCTTGCGGATCGGATGAGAAACTTCAATGCACCCTCACCATGATACAAGGACAAGTTTATGATTGGTGGTTAAGTGTTCAAGGGAAATTGGTGGCCTCCGGGGAAGAAATTACTTGGGAAGTGTTCGTCCGAGAGTTCAAGAGCAAGTATGTTCCGAAAGCTACCCGGAATAGACGCTTGAGAGAGTTCATGGATCTCAAGCAAAGGGAAATGTCGGTAACGGATTATATTAATAAGTTCGAGAGGCTTTCTCGGTACGCCCCAAGTATTGCCAATGATGACGAGAGTAAGGCCTCGCAATTCCTTCAAGGGCTTCAAGAAGATATGAAGGATGCATTGGAAGCTTTAAATACTAGCACGTGGGCGAAGGTGACGGATAAGGCCTTGAGAGTTGAAGACCGGGTGGTTATGAGATGGAAGAATTCACATGTTGGCCAAGGTTCTAATTCGGATTCTCACTCAATTCTTGGAAAGAGACTGGTGTACGAAATTCATCCTTTTTCCGAATCCTCAAAACAAGCAACCGAAATCGGTGAATCCAAATCCTCCTATGGCTATCAAGGGTCCCGAGTGTGTGCATTGCCGATGAACAAATCACTTGTCGGAGAATTATTGGAAACTTCACAAGAGGTGCTTCGGATGTGGGTCACCTGAGCATATGTTAGATCGATGCCCACGCAAGAGGCCAGATTATGTGCCGGGAGGAAATCCAAGACCCGCGATTCAAGCCCGGGCGTACGCTTTGGGTGGAGAAGGAGAAGGAGTGGTCGAGATTAATCAAAATGCCCCGGTGGAAGGTACACTTGCATACATGGCATAACATCACATGCATTGGTCGATCCCGAGGCCATTTATCCATTTATTTTCGGGATGCATCGTTGTCATTATTGTTGTTGTTTTTTTTTTTACTTCTTTGTATGCCCTATTACTTGCGCATAACTTTGTTATGAGTTCTTTTGAGAGTTCTTAGTGAGATTTCTTTGACGTGAGTGTTCGGTAAGCTAGAGGGTCGAGTTTCCTTGCTAACCTGTTAGAGCCGTCGAGAAGAGGTAAGATTTGAAGTGCAAGATCAAAGAAGGCAAGAGGTCGAAAATCGAAGAGTCAATATGTAAGATGGATGAGAAGTTATATCCGGAGTGGTTCGAGGTCCCAAGCCGAACCTGAGGACAGGTCCTTTTTAAGGGGGAGAGTTTGTGACACCCCGCTCGTTCACACGTACAGGTTTATACCACGTGTGAGTTTATTTTCCGTAATTGTATTTATTTTCATTTTATTTGATGCATTCATATTTATTTCTAATTGTTTCTTATATGAATTATTTGAAATAATATGAAATATGTGATTTAAATGTCAAGATTATACCCGGATTTAGATTATGATGTGAATTTTTGTAAATTATGAATTTATGATATGTGAATTTTATTCCCGAGCATGCTAATTTCGTGAATTATATGAAATACGTGATTTAAGGATGTAATTGTGTAATTTGAAAATTATTGGACTTAATTGGAATTTCGAATTTGGACCTATTTGCAACTTTTTGAAAGTTTTGGACTCATTTGAAAAATGAGTCATTTTAGTACATGGGTGCACATTTTAATTTATTTCTTGAGCTACGGCACTCGCATTCGAGCCCCGTCTTCGGCGTTCAACTCCTTTCGACGACCCGGACGCAATGGAACAGGTTTCATAATTTTTCGATGTCGTTTCGATCCCCGACGAAGCATATTTCAGCCACTCGTACCTTAAAACACACCTATGGCCTATCTTGGAGCTATTAAACCTAATCCCCATCATTTTCCTTGACTTATTACATCCTAAATCATCCTCTCTCTCACCCCTTACCTGCTGCATCGTTCCTCACCAAAAGAAAAGGGGAAAAAACGTGAAAGAAGAAGAAAGAAGAAGGGAAACCTCCATCTTTGGTCATTCTTTGAGCTCAATCCATCCGATCCTTTGCTTCTTCTTCAAGATCAAGGTATGAATCTTAATCTCCTTGTCATTGTGATTATTTTGCCCTACTTGAATCTTATGTTATGTTAAAGGATCCATGTATATGCCTTATTTGATGAATAGTTAGGTTAAACTTGGAATTTCTTGTATACATGCTATCTTGTGCGTAGGTGACTGAAATTTCATGAATTCTTGCATGGTTTTCATGGTTTTTGACTGCTGTTTTGTACCCTTAACTGCTGTTCGTTGCTGCTGTGAATTTCGTAAGAAAACAGGGGACTTTGCTAGCTTAAAAGCATGAAATATGTTGAGCTTTTCCCTCCCTAGCTGCTGTCACGATTTTGCTGTTGTTGTGTGTTGTTTGAAGCCTATTTTTGCTGCGTTTTGGAGTTGTTTTGCTGCCTTACTCGCTGCTTTGTTGATGTACGTTCCTCCCCTATTTTTGTTTCGTCCGAACTGCTGCGCTGCTGAACCTGTTTCTGCTGTTATGCTTCTCCCCGGGCGGGGAGAATTTGCAAGGGAAGAGTCCCCGGCCGGGGACTCTTAATGCAGAAACTTTCTGCATTGGAGCTCTGCTGCGTGTTGCTATTGTCTGTATGGCTGCTGTTTTTCCTTGATTTAATTGGTAGTTGCTGCTTGTTCTTGAATGTTAGATTGCATGTGCATGTGTGTGAGTGTACGTGAATGCTTTAATTCCTTTGCCAATTTATTTGTTTTCGTTTCATTTCCTTATTTCAAGCAAAGGTGTATGTTAAGTATGAGCATGTATATTTTTATATGTGTTAAATTTAATTAGTGCATGCATGATTTATTAGGTATATATATATATATATATATATATATATATATATATATATATATAATATAATGTGTGTTATATATGATAGATATATGTATATATTTGTATGCTATATGTATATATACGTGTATATATATATATATATATATGATTACATTTATATATATATATATAATTACATTTTTGTGAATGTGTGTGTACGTGAATGAGCATATATTTATATATATTTTATATATGTAATATGTTATATGTACGAATTTTAAATTGAATTGTTTCTTAAGTTTAAAACATTATGATCTTAATTAATTCGATCTCGCGTGCATGAATTTCGTATTTAATTTCATGCTCTTTGAATGCCTTATTTTAATTACTTATGACTTATATGTTATGGAAACATATGATATTATAATTTAAATGTCTTGAATTAATTTTATGGATTCAATTGATATGAATTTTATTTGTTATGAACTTGAACGTTTTAAATGTCACCTTATGCCACTTTCTTGCATTCATATGCATCGCCGTGCGTCTAAGAGGTACACGTTTGAATCTAAGTCTTTAGTGTTGTGTTTGTTTGTCACAGGAGTGCTTCCGGGAGGAGTCGTGCCCGGAGTTTAAGTTGTTTGGGATCGTTTTCTCGCACCACACTACACTTTTGTTCGAAGGTGAGGTTTAGGTTCTTTTCTTTTTAGTTAAGCGACCTAAGACCCTTAAATGTTCGTTTTCTAGCCCGCATGCGACTATATATTATATATATAGTTAAATATGTGTAATGTATGATATGTTTATGATCTTGTTATCAAGTTTCGATTTTTTTGAAAAGGCTATATCTACGAGCATATATGAGCTCATGTTTTAATGAATGTTTAATGTTTATGGAAGTGTAATGCTAATGTTCGTAATGTTAATGATTTGTAATGAGCGAGAATGCAATGCAATGAAAGGTAAGGTAATGTAATGGTATTGTTGGGCCCCGGAGACGTGGGTAAGGGAGACCCGGGTCGGCCATGGGGTCGCCGGTTATGACCCCTGTGCACGTTCTCCATCCAAGGTACTACGTACGACCCTAGGGAGGTTGGGGAAGTCGCGGTGCTCTTGATGCCTTCGGAATGAACCGGGGAGGACTCGTGTGGGCTAGCTACCCCTCGAGGAATGTATAATGTAATGGCACTCGTGTGGGTTAATCGTCCCTCGAGGAATGTATAATGGCACTCGTATGGGTTATTCACCCCTCGAGGAATGTATAATGTAATGGATGGCTAGGATCGACGGACTCTTCCATCACCGGAGAAGGGGATTGAATGTGATTTCTGTTTTATGTAATGTAATGTAATGAGAAGCCCAGGATGGGATCTATGCTCGTACTCGCCGAGCTTAATGAATTGGTTGGATTATGAAACGGGAATAGAGACTTTATGTTAATTTATTTGTTAATGAATATGAATGTATACGTATATGTTTTGTAATGTCCTTTGAAAATGTTTTGGAGTGCAAAACCTATTCCCGGTTCATAACCTTTTTCTTTTATGTGCTTTGCTATCTATATGTATAGTGTGTGGGTGTGCGTTAGCCCCCTCACTCAGTCGAGATATGACTGACACCTCTCCTTTTCCCACTTTTAGTTTGCAGGTCTTTGAGCACGAGCTAGGCGGAGAAGTGGGTCGTTCGAGTCTTACTTTTGAGTGTAGATCGTGCTAGGTGCATTGCATTTCATTTTGGATGTGTACTTAATGATTTGATCTTAAATTATATTTTGTTATGTAATTATGATTCGATACGGATTTGTATATTTGGATACTTGGTGCCTATGTTTGATCTTGAATTTTATTTTTTTTCTAGAACTCCTAGCTTCCGCTATTTGTCTATTTGTCACGCGATCTGAGTTTGTTTTAGCTCCGCCTAGCCTAGTGAGTGTGTGGTCTCCCGTTCGCTTAGACTTGGGCTCGTGTATGGACTTCCCATTTCATATGCGGGTTCGGGTTTAGGTGCGGGGGATGTGGTGGCCCGCGCTCCGGGTGCTACACGACGTAACGTGTTCGTGAGACTCAAAAGACTCCAAATGAACCATATATGACGCACGGCATGCAATGAACATGATATGAATGCCTAAGAGATCATATTATGTAATGAACACGTTCATGTGCACGATTAATACATTTAAATCATATAAACAAGCCATTCATTCATTCAAGGAAGCGTTCATATTCATTTAAGTTCAATCCTTACACATTTAATAACAATTCAATCCACGAATTCAAATAACGGTCATATCACGTACTACAACACGTTTACAATTATAGAATAGACAAATAATTACATTCAATTTAAAATTGGAAATTAGAAAGAAACGTGAAATAGATAACAATTTAATTTCCATAATTAAATAAATTAAATAATACTTAACTATACATATTTAATCATGTCTTAAATATATATATATTTATATATTTATCCTACGCATGGCATGCATGCATATATAAAGACAACAAATTAAAATCAATGCATGCATGCACTAAAACAAACTTCTTCAAATCATAGCATGCATTTAATTAACATATATGAATGGATGTATTACATATATATATATATATATATATATATATATATATATATATATATATATATATATATATACACATACATATATAGCATGCAAATTTAAATTAACTATAACATGCATGCAAACATTTAAATTTAAACAAATGCATATATATATATATAAACGCACTAAAATGCATGCATTCATTCATAACTAAACAGCATGCATGCATTTTATTCCTATATTATACATATACCTTGCATGAAAACTTAAACACACACACACACTACACCATGCATTTGGAGAGAAATGACAATGCACAATCAAAGTAAATAGAACAGCACAGCTGCGTTCCAACCTAATCTCCCCGCCCGGGGAGATTTTGCACACAAAAGTCCCTGCCCGGGGACTTTCATGCAGCGGAGATTCTGCACAAAGGCTCCCCGGCCGGGTACTTTCATGCTCAAAATCTCCCCGGCCGGGGAGATGCAACACAGAAGCAACGCAGTAGCAGCAAAAGGCTTAAGTCCCTGTTCTAAATGCAAACATTTCCAACAGCAGGTAGCAAGCAAATAAGGCAATAGTTTCAGCAGCGAAAAGGCGACAAAATCTCTCACAAATGACCAATAAAGTACAACAGTTAAGTAAGGAAGGATGAGCAGCAGATGACAGTCACAAATCGCAGCAAAAACAAGGACAAAACAGGGGAAAACTCCACAAATCTTCAACCAACCTTAAACTATCATGATCAGGCATGAAAGAGCAATGAAGGATCAATAATTGACAGCAAAATTCAGTCCCTAACGTAGCAGCAGCAGTACAATACGTGAGGAAGGGAAATTCAGTTCAAGTTTCATGCATTTCCTTAGCAAGTTCATTAATGATATCACACCAAACTCTCAACTACCATAAAATCAATGATCATAAATGAGAGGAGGGAGTTAAGCCAACCATTTTCGTGCTCTGAATCAACCAAATTCATCAAGGAATGAAAGATATCAACATATATGCTCATAACCTAACTATTCACTAAGTCAGCCATAAACCCATGAAAACATGCTCAAAATTGGGGATGAAAGGATCAAAATGACTCATAATGAATGTATATTGCAACCCTAAGCTTACCTTGTGGATTGGATGAAGTTTGGAAGAGATTTGAGCTTTGAATCTCCAAGGTGCACAAAGGTTATGGGAAAACTGGAAGTCAGGAGGTTTTGGCTAAATTTTCTCTTTGTATGAGGTATGGTTCGAAATGGGGTTGGTTAGGGCTGACAGAGGGTTAAGTCAGGGTTCCCAAAAGTCCAACCATGGTGGTTAAGTATGGTGAGAGTTATGATTAAAATGGTAAAGTGTGGCAATTTTGCGGCCGTTTCGTTTTTCGGTTGGATTTCGGAGATTCAAATGATTTCGGAAAAATATATGGCTAAGTTTATTAAACCCGAATCTTCGTTACGAGTTCAACGAAGTTGACGAAACTCGAATCCGAGTTTCCTAGTTCAAGATATCTCATACGGAACCAAGGGTGCGCTAATTACTTGTTAGCCCCCATTTTGGATTCCAAAATCAAAATAAATTCGAAACTCATGCAAACGAACCCGAAAACATGAAACAAGCATATATTCTTATTCATGACATGTATATCTCCAACATATTAAATTTGCATGAAATTTCGGTATCAAATCATATAAAAACGAAGTGCGTTTATATAACTCATAAGCAATGCATTTAAAAATCCATAACATTTTCAAATAAATGATAAATTTTAAATGAAATTTTAAATATATATGTGAAAGTGCACGAATTTAATGTTATATAAAACAAAGTACAAGAATTAATTATACATAATATCTTAGTGTACAATTTATTTAATTTAAAGTCATGCACGGACTAATACAGTTTAATTTAAAATGCATGAAGTTAATATCATTTAAATTAAAATGCACTAAATATATAGTATTAATAACATTAGGATTTAAATAACAACTAATTCGCATTTATTTAATATTAATTAACTTAAGATATAAATAATTAACATTTAATATATAGAATTAAATATGTAAAACACGTATAAACAATTATTTCGCGCAATTTGGTAAACACATATGTCATGCTATACGTCTGAAAAACTGGGGCGTTACAACTAAGACTCTGAGGAGGTTTCAGGGTTGAAGTTTTCTTGGGGAGAACTAGGTTTCATGGACCGAATTCTCTACGATATGGATGATTGGGGGTCGTACACCCTCCACATCAATGGTGTGATGGATGGTTTAATTTGATTTCTTGGTTTGGGAAGTTCGGATGGAGTGCTCGTTCTCACCGAGCAGGTTACGTGTGTGATTTATGATCTGTATTTTATAAAACTTGCATCATTTTCGAAAATGTGTTCGGATCATGAACGCATTTGTTTTGAGTATGCATTGAACCCCTATATCACTTATATTATGTATACTTCTCCTCACCGGTTCCTTTTGAGCTGACCTCCTTTACCTTTCGTGTCCGCAGGTTGCATTTTGGAGTCAAGCTAGGCGGGGTCTTTCTTGAGAGTTTTGTCTTTGAGTCTAGTTTGTACTTGTTATGCTTGTAGCATACTTTATGTTTATGTTATGCTTTTGGGATTTATGGATTGAGTATGTATGATGTTCTATTATTATGTTAGTTGGACCGTGTTGGTCATTAGGATGATTTACATTCCGTACCTTGAGCATTATGTGCTGGACCAGCGGTCACTCTATTTGATTGATGATTAATTCTATTGTATGTGTTCCGATTTAAGCTTTCGCGTCGCTTTGTGAGTCTAGTACCGCCTAGCTAGGTTGTCCGTTCGTCACCGCTTGCTTCGAGCTTGGCGGGTATATGGATGACAATTCTATATACAAGTTAGGTCCGTAGCGCGGGATAGGCGTGGATGCCCTCGTTGGGGCGTTACTATAATAGTCCCACGCGTTGCAATAGTAGTCCCACCGCTAACTTGATAATGGAACCATTGACTAGGTAACAGAAATATCGCACATAGATCATGGGCACCGTTACAAATTCTTTTGACACATTTTTTCTATAATTTTTTTATGAAAAACTATCTAATTATAATTAAAAACCACACTTATATCCATTATTTTACTAATTTTACTTTAATTTATTTACATTTCAGTATCAATTAACACGTTATTAACAATATATATTTTTAGAATTATACATATATATTTTTAAAAAGAGTTGAATATTTACTAAAACGTATATTATATTGATTTAAATTTTTTATTTTCATTTTTATATTGGATTTTTCTGATAATATCATGACACGCAAAATGTAACAACGTTATTTATAATGACTTTAAATATTAAATTTGATATGAATGTGATTTATTTAAATTTGTAATATCGATTACTCTTATAAATATCTTATTTTAAATTAAAAAATAAATATATTTATTTATATATAATATAGTTGGGTCGTGTCTTAAATTAAAAAAAAAATCCGCGTTGTCGTGTCGTATCCGTGTCCATGCATCATATGGTCTAATCCACTGTAAACATTCGAATTTAGACTTAAAAACATATATTTTTCTAAAAAATAAAAATATTTGAACAATACTTTTCTTAAAATTCTCAATGTTAGTTTTCAATTTCCATGTCATGTTAGTTTAACATTATATTTGAAATTGGTATAACTTTTATTGTTCAACTTAAAAGAGCCTATAAAGATATTAAATTTCTAATGTTACTTTTCCTTAGTATGTTGCGCAAAATATTTGAAAATAAAAATGTGAAGCAATAATATTAAAAACATCAAATATGTGAAGAATTGATATAAATGTTAATTAACATGTTAATTGATATTGAAATATAAATACATTGAAGTAAAATTAGTAAAATAATGGATATAAGTGTTTTTTTAATTTTAATTAGATAGTTTTCCTTCAAAAAATATAAAAAAAATATCTTAAAAGAATTTTTAACAGTGCATATGATCTAAGCGTGAATTTTTTGTTATTTAGTTAACGATTTCGTTATCTAGTCAACGGTTGGACTATTATTGCAACGTGTGGGGCTATTATTGCAACGTACAAGACTATTATCGCAATAGTTTCCTAAAGTATGAGTCTCTTTTTGGATTTTTAAAATGAGTGGAACTAATATCGCAATGCTCTAAATTGAAAGAGACCAAAAATACAATTTCCCCCAACCTTTCATCTAATAATGAGGATACTTGTAATCTATTAACATATCATATAAAAATCCATGGGAATCCAAGTGTAAATACCCTTAAATATAGGGACCTAGACGTTATTTTGAATCCATTACTAAATAAATTATAATTTATGATGTTTGACCCCATAATAAAACATTAAATATCTAACCTACCTATATATTTTACAAAAATCCAAAATATGTTGTCATAACTCAAATTTAATACTTCCATAGACCTAGGCGGGGAGCTTTATTCCAGATGAATAGATTATATGCTGAAGAAGTTAAATATTAATAACGGGTACGTTTAATTGAAACAAATCGTAGAAGAAGTTGAATATTAATTAGGGAAATTTAATTTACAGCGTGAATACCTTACTTTTAAATTTAATTCCAATGCAATCAATTTAAATAGAAAAATTATATTTTAATTCCTAACTTTTGAAAACCGTTTGTAATCATTAACGTCCGTTAGGGTTCCACTATATTATTCAAAAAATACCTCCAATTTTTTAAATTGATTTGTAACTTTAGAAACTGTGTTGTTAAATTCATAATTTATATGGATCGTTTTGTTTATATTTACAAACTTTAGGGATGATTTTGTAATTTTGGTCATATATTCAATGAAACATTTATACAAACCGTAAGGATATAAGTGTACTTTTATAAAATTCGTTAGAGATATCAAATCAAACAAAATTTACCGAAACTAAAATATAACTTCCCCAACTAAATAAATTATATTATAATTAGATTTAAATATAAAATAAGTGGATATAAATTTCCCGTTTAATTATGTTCAAACAAATTGCAGAAGAAGTCGAAGGAAATTGCAGAAGAAGTCGAAGGACATCTAAGAAGAAGCCCCATCAATTTTGGATAATAGGTGGACCAAAGTGAAAAAGCTAAAAGTCGTAGTCTTAGTCAAGATATATTTTTTTTTTAAAGAAAAAGTCTTAGTCAAGATACTTAAAACTACTTAAAATGAACGTGCAAAACTCGTCCGTCACATATAATCTACAAGCTTGCATGCTTTATTCTGCAGATATTTGTTAATTATTTTTTTTTTTTTTTTTTTTGAGGGAGAGATATTTGTTAATTAAAGAAAGAGAAAACTACACTTATAGCCCAATAAGTATGCCCCTAATTTAATTTTAGTCATGTAAGTTCTTTTTAACACGTTTAGTCCTATTTGTTTTTATTTTTGACATAATTAGTCCAGGTTTGCATTTTTTTGTTTTAACACATTTAGTTCTATTTGAAAATCATATTTAGTCGAACTACTTTTTCCTCCAATTCACACCTTACTTGCAATTTATGGATACGGAAATGGATACGGTTTGACATATATTATGAAAATTGAGGAAATTAGCCATCCCCTTGTGATTTATATGCTAATTGCAACCTAGCTGCTAATTTTTTAGCAAAATGTCTTAAAATAAGAGATTTTAGTGCGAAAGAATTATTAGGGTCTGACGCCTTTAAATTTGGGGAAAGAGTCAGGAAAAAAAAAAACACTTTTTAACGTAACTAAATGTATTTAAATTCAAAATCCAATGTGGCTCTGTCAGTATTAGTATTTTTATGGCCGGACCAGACCGAATGGTCTGACCGTCGGAACTGTCAACCGGCTCAAGAAATGGCCAGATCAACCCTCTAAAACCGAACTAACCTCAAAGTCATGATATTTTGAGAGAACCGCTAAAATCGCGGTTGAACCACTTAAATCAGCGAACCGTTCGAGAGTCATATGGTCCGACCGATTTAGGAAATACTATTTTTTTTTATTTGTTTTGTAAATACTATTAAAAATTGAGAAAATAAACCCATCTACTCGAAAATCTCTTCTCTTTTCTCTTATTTTCAACTTTTTTTGTTGTTGTATTATGCAATTTCATATATTATGCGATTTCATGTGTTGCAATTATTGCGGAAGTGTCGAATAATATTTAGAACTATAATACTTAAAATTACACAAAGAACAAATCAGGCAAAATAATAACTAAATATAACCCAAAAAAGGCTATTAAAAGGCGTAATGAAAAGAATACCAAATTTAACGAGGTTCGGCCAATTTAGTCTACGTTTTCGGGCACTACTCAAAATATATTTCACTTAAGAAATATTACAAAGCGAAAGAGACTTTGTTTGAATGCACTAAATTAGAAAGAGGAGGAGTCTATTTATAGGGTGAGCTCCTCCCCAAACTATTACAAAGTTCCTATGTGGGATAAAGAATAATTTCCCAAATCTAGGATTTCAATGTGGGATGCAAATTATGCCAGAAACCAACAAATCTCCACCTTGGCACAATTTGAGGTCCCACAAAAAAACAAACGAATTTCATATCTCCAAACAAATTGTAGTGCCTTAAAATGTGCCCGCAGGCGCCAACTCAAAAATGCAGGATATTAACAAGTCTAAATAGTGTTTAAACTTGGCCATTGTCACCACCCGAAGGTCATTTTGACCAACTCCCAAATCTTCAAGCAGTCCTTGAAGCCAAATTGCTTCCTTTATAGCTTCTATAACGGCCATATACTTTGTCTCTGTCGTAGACAATGCCACAGTTGACTATAAGGTCGACTTCCAACTAACTAGCGCATTCGTTAAAGTGAACAAGTAGTCAGTTGTAGATCTCCACTTATCTAAATCTCCAGCATAGTCAGAATCACAATATTCAACTATGTTTTGACCAAGTGCTTCATTCAGCTCAAACAATAAACTAACGTCTACAATATCTTGAATATACCGTAGAATCTATTTTATAGCTTGCTAGTGAGCCTTTCCTGGATCATGCATGTATCTGCTCACAATGCCAACAGCTTGTGAAATATCCGGTCTTGTACACACCATTGCATACATCAAGCTACCAACTGCATTCGCGTATAGGACTTTTGCCATATACTTTCGTTCTTCTTTTGTCTTCGGTGATAACTGGCTGCTAACTTTAAAATGAGGGGCAAGTGGAGTACCTACAGGTTTTATATCTTGACATATACCAAACCGTTGTAGTACTTTGTTCAAATACTACTTCTGAGTCAACCAAAGTTTGCCTCTCTGTCGATCCCTAGTTAACTCCATTCCGAGAATCTTCTTGACTTCTCTCAAATCCTCCATCTCAGACTCTTATTCAATTGAACCGTCAACTTGTCAATTTCATCTTGGCTCTTTGATGCTATTGGCATATCATCAACATATAAGAGTAGGTAAATGTAGGTTCCATCTTGTAGCCTGCGCAAATACACACATTGGTCGTATTTGCTCCTTGTGTACCTTTGACCCAACATAAACTTATCAAATCGTTTGTACTATTGCCTCGGTGATTGCTTCAATCTGTACAACGATTTATCTAGTTTATAAACTCAGTTTTCTTTACCAGCAACTTTATATCCATCTGGCTGAGACATATAGATTTTCTCTTCCAAGTCACCGTGTAGGAACGCGGTTTTCACATCGAGTTGAGCTAGCTCTAAATTCAACTGCGGTACCAAGGCTAACAAAATTCTAATGGAGAAGCGCTTAACAATTGGAGAAAACACTTCATTATAATCACTTCATTATAATCAACTCCCTCATTTTAAGCTTAGCCTTTAGCTACGAACCTCTCCTTGTAGCGAACATCATCTTTGTCAGGAAATCCTTCTTTCTTTGCAAATACCCATTTGCATCAAATTGCCTCCTTGCCCTTTGGTAATTGTGCCAACTTTGACGTCTTGTTTTTCTGAAGAGAATGCATCTCTTCTTCTATTGTGTCTTTCCCATTTATTGTATTCTGAGCTCCAGAGGACTTCTGAAAATGTGAATGGAACATCATCAACTATGGGAAGTGCATATGCTACCATGTCAACAAAACGAGCTGGTTTTTGAATTTCTCATCTCGTCCTTCTAATCGCAATTAGCTCTAGTTGCTGTTGAGGTTCTTGGGTAGTAACCTTCTCCTCATCCGACTCTTCTTTTGTCGTAGAAGAATCACTGATAGTGTCCTTCACTGAACTCACCACTGTCTTTTAAAACTCCACCTGCTTCGTTGTATACTCCACCATCTCCGGTGCACCCTACACCTCCTTCGGAGTACCATCGGTCCCTTCTTAAGTTGCCTTATTCAAAAATGATAAATTCATCGAGGTAACATCCTGCTTATTATTGTCTTCTTTGCCTCTAGACACCAAAGACGGTATCCCTTAACCCCAACATTGAATCCCATAAAGAGCGCCTTCCTTGCTCGTGTTGGGAAAAACACGAAAAGGAAACGTAGCGGAATTTAAAATTTTCCCAATAACTAAAATCGGACTTACAATTCCTATTCCCGATTCGTAGGGTTTCAAGAACTTACAACAATTGTCGCTTTCTTAACATGTTTTCAGTCGCCCTCAAACGCGCTTCATGCGGTAATGGCAACCCCGTCCCTCGAAAGTTTCTTTCTACTTTAAATTCCATAGTAGGTTTCCTCTAGAGTAATAATCCACACCAACCTAGATTCAAATCATGTTAGGGAAAGTGCTAGCGATATAACTTGTGTAAAGAAAGAGACAAGAAATGAGAAGCAAGAAAGCAAGATTAAATCTCCCTTTTAAAACCCAGTTTGGCGAAGATGGAAATATGTACGCCATAAAACCCTCGTGAAAAAATTCATCCTTCGAGATCTGGATGAACGGTTTTTGCCATCTTCTTTGGTTCGATTTTTTCACTCGTATTCTGTTGGGTTCAAAATCGTTCCACTAGCCCTTGTTGTCGTTTGGGCGTGATCTCTCTATCACGCGTAAGAGACAATTTTCGAACCCCTTAGCCTATAAATAGGGCTAGGGTTTCGAACACCCCAAAGTCAAGTTGGAATTGGATTCCAACTTTGACTTTTCTTTAATTTTTTTTTCCCTCCAAGTAATAGGAATCTTATTGCAAATAAGATATCTATTTCTTCTAGAAAGAGAGTTCCTAACTAAATAAGAATATTTAATTATTCTAATAATAATTAATATCTTATTCCAATAATATTTATTCTAATCATATTAGAATTAATATTTACTAAAATAATAAATAGAAGATATTTAATATTTATTTATTTATTTATTCTAATCAAATTAGAACAACTAAATAATTAAATACTTAGAATTAATTCTCTAATTAATTCCTAGAAGGGCTTTAGAATTAATTCTCCTAACTAATTCCAATGGGCTAAAATTAATTCTTTAATTAATTTCTTTGGGCTATATAATTAATTCTCTTAATTAATTATATTAGGGATTTATAATTAATTCTCTTAATTATACTTGGGCTTTATAATTAATTTTCTAATTAATAAACACATGGTCCAATTTCTCAATTGGACCACACGCCCAAAAGCTTGCTCATGTGCCATACGTGTACATTTACACGTGTGGTCTCGTTTCGATCAACTATTTGATCTTTCCTTCAATACCCTTTGAATATAGCATTTGTGTGTAACCCCCTAGGTTCATTTCCAGTTAGCATTGAGACTAATACGTTTTATTAGTTCACAGATCACATGACCATAGTCTAGCCACAGGTGTGTGACCCCTACCCAAACAATGAGTATATATTCGAAAGAACCTTTTAGTCAATGACAGCTGTGAGGTACGATCCTCCCACCAACCCATCTCTCGATTAAGATCTAGGGTATGGGAATAAGAGCCCTACTAATCTCAATCTTAAAGCTAAGTTCATTTCATATCCATTTGATCTCAATCCAAAAAACCCTTTTCTTGATGTCTTGATCCACTACCTCGGCCGAGGGTTTAGGATGGCATATGAACGACTTATGCAATAAGAGATCTTCTTGCATTTCAGCAAGTGTAGGTCCTTTGTTGATTCTCAAATGCTTCTATGTGCCACTTGTGCCGCCCCAGTATAAGCCTTGAATCAATTGTCTAAGGCGACACCCTTTAAAACTTATACCTAAGACTACCGAGTTAGCCCACAAAGCATCAATGGAATCTCAAGTCAAAGGATTAATTTACTCACGCCATTGACCTGTGAGATATTTCCTAATTTGGAAGTTTCTATTTCTAGGTATAGAAACTTTCTTTCCCATTTAGGAATATTCTCACGCGGGACACCTCAGTGTACCCGTTTTTCATAACGAGCACCCTCATGTATTATGTACACATCAACTATGCACTTTACACCCCATGAAATAGGATGATCCTTCTTAAGGACGCAATCCCACGAGTAAGTCTCAATCGAGCCAAATCAACACTCCCACTGTTTGTTGGACTCATCGACTTGGAGTGATTTCTAATCCGGCCTTGAGTTAGGGCTTGTTTCATGTGTCATTCACCTAATGACAAAGTCTCTAACAGCCTTATGGATTAGGAGAGTTCTAATACATGCGCACGTAATGGAAACACACAAAACACGTATTGGCATATAAAGAAGCGTTTGCCTATGATAATAATCAATCGTGTATTATTTAAAGATTTTCTATGATATAAGGAAAGTCCCAAAGCAGATTTCGTCGAATCGGCTTTCTAGGGCACTATTCCTAACAATCTCCCACTTGCCCGTAAAAGCCATTTGGGTACTCTAAGTCCCATCTTCTTAAGATGCACTTTGAGAGCCTATTGACTTTGGGCGTTTCCAAAGTGGATCTGCTAAGTTCTCTGCTGATGTAACCCTCTTATTTACACATCTCTAAGGAAACACTTTTCCTTATAAAATGATTCGTGATCACGTGTTCAGTCTCTTGGTGAGGTCTTGGTTCTCTTACTTGAGCAACCATCCATTTTATCATACAATATGATAAAGGAGTTGTTTCATGTTAGGAACTTCATCTAACTAGTTAGATGGAGTTTCTTACCTAAACACATAACTTAGCAGTATTCAATACGGCTAAGTTCTCAGCTACAATAGCTGAATTTTGCAATGTCCACGTTTGGAACACCTTTCCAACACGTTGCTTTTCCATTTAAGTAGAAGTTGTATCCTTTCAATGATTTACAATCATCTATGTTTGATGTAACAATTGCATCAAAATATCCTTTCAATAATAAGATCTTTTGGGGCTCTGTAAACTAATACATATCCTCATTTCTTCTCAAGTACTTTGAGGACATCCTTTACAGAAATCTAATGACCTTCTCAGAGGTCATATTAGATTCGGCCCACTACGCTTAGTGTTGCGCCATATCTAATTTTGCACATAACTTTGCATACATTATGCTTCCTTCTTTTAAGAGGTTTTGGACATTCTAATCTTTCTCAAAGTTATCTTAGGACACATACTCTTCACAAGAGATGTTCCATTGTCCATACTTCTTTTAGTACCATGGTTATGCACTTGATTGTGATAATCCTTTTATTCTCTTAATTCTATCTTCTATAGATCTAAATTTCGAGAATTTAGGATAATCACTAAGATTTTTCATGTCAAATTGTTTCTTAAACAAAACTTTGGTTACTTCATGTCATCTTTCGCATTCCTAATGAGAAGGATGTTATCTTCTAAAGTACTAAAAGTTGAAGCTAACATCACTAACTATCACACGTGCATTTGAGAGTTATTCGACTTTCATCTGAGTCAAACGATTTTGACTATCCTATGGAATCGAATTTCTCAAACTCCTAGAAGCCTTCATCAATCTACAAATTGACATAGTGGTTTGCATACCTTGTGCATACTCCCACTGAATATGATATTTATGGATGTACCATATTTTAGTCTCCTTCAATCTCCTATTGAATAAGACAGGTCTCATATTCACTTATCATATCTCATAGTCACAATATGCAGATATGGTAAATACAGTCCGAATGGACTTTTGCATTCCAACTGTCAAGAAGGTTGTAATGCTTTCCATTTATTCCAAGCTTTCGCTTGTAGATCCATTTAGGTGGATCAACCAAGTTTCAAACTTGGTTTAAGTATATGGAATCCATATTGGATTTCAAGGCTTGCTTACACTACTCAGATTCCAAATCTGACAGTGCTTTCTCTTCCTGAAGTGATTCCTTGGTTATCTAGGAATGCGTTCTAAATGCATCTTAAGAGGAGGGTTTCACACGTGTAATTACTCTAAAATTTGGCTAAGTTTTATCAAATGGACTCGTTTCTTCTATATGTGGTGTGGGGTATTTATCCTCAAATTTCTTTGAGGCCTGTCTACTTGCCTTTCTTCTCTTATAGGAACAATTCCTTAAGAAAGGTACATTCCTTGAAACAAATAACCTTTGTTCAAGAGAATTGCAGAAACAATATTCTATATTGTTGTATAAACTTGAACTTGTTTCAAGCTTATCTCCCACTATCATTTTCACTTAAGAGAATTCCACTAAAATTTTGGACAAGAATAATTAGGGAATTTAGAATGCCACATTGCATAGTGTAACTAAAGGACTGATTTTGGAAGGGACTAAATTCAAAATTTATAACTGCATATTCTGGGAGTTTATTCCTAGAATGAATATAAGTCAGTAAAGCTTGCTATGGAATAGACCATATCCTATAAGATTTCATTCCTTCATTCGGAAACACTAAGGTGTTCTCGAGTTAGTTTACTGAGAGATAATCATATTATCTCTAAGATGACTAAGGAATTAGTTGCTAAGATATTGGCTATCTTGATCATATCAATTTGCCATAACTTATGACTACTTCGGTTCCCAACCTCCTTTAGAAATTCTAAGAATTTCATATAAGTTTCGAATTTGTACTTCAACAAGTACACTCAATCATAATGATTAAACTGATGATTGTCTCTAGTGCTTACACTGAGCAATAGACAAAACATCAATGTGGATCGAAATCCACTAAGTGTTATGGCTCGCATAGTTAATCATTTGGTTGAGAGCATCCTTAAGAAGGACTTAAAGGTGTGATGGTTAAATCTTCTTCTAAACCCATTAAGACTACAGAGTTAGCCCACAAAGCATTAATGGAATCTCAATTCAAAGGATTAATTTACACACGCCATTGACCTGTGAGATATTTCCTAATCTGAAAGTTTCTATTTTTAGGTATAGAAACTTCCTTTCCCATTTAGGAATCTTCTCACGCGGGACACCTTAGTGTACTCGTTTTTCATAACGAGCACCCTCATGTATTGCGTACGCATCAGCTATCCACTTTACACCCCATGAAACAGGATGATCCTTCTTAAGGACGTAATCCCACGAGCGAGTCTCAATCGAGCCAAATCAACACTCCCACTGTTTGTTGGACTCATCTACTTGCAGTGATTTCTAATCCGGTCTTGAGTTAGGGCTTGTTTCATTCACCTAATGACAAAGTCCCTAACAACCTTATGGATTAGGGGAGTTCTAATACATGCGCACGTAATGGAAACACACAAAACACGTATTGATATATAAAGAAGTGTGTGCCTTTGATAATAATCAATCGTGTATTATTCAAAGATTGTCTGTGATATAAGGAAAGTCCCAAAGCAGATTTCGTTGAATCAGCTTTCTAGGGCACTATTCCTAACAACTCGAGGATCCAACTTTGATTCATTCACATGATAATATGCGGTAGAACCAAACATACGCAAAGATTCATAATCTATTGTAGGCTTTCCAGACCACACCTCCAAAGGAGTCTTCCCACCTATTGCACATGATGGAAAACGATTGACAAGATGTTGAGCGTATGTCACTACCTCAGCCCAAAACTTTCTGTCTAATCCAACATTAGATAACATATAACGAACTTTCTCCATTAATGGCCTGTTCATACGCTCTGATACCCCATTCTGCTGCGGTGTTTCTCTAATTGTGAAGTGTTGAACTATGTCACGTTCTTGACATACCTTTTGGAATGGATCGCTCTTATATTCTCCACAGTTGTCTGTTCGGAGAACTTTGATCTTTCTTCTAGTTTGATTCAACTTCAGTTTTCCATTTTAGGAAAACTCTAAGCACTTCACCTTTATTCTTCATAGGAAACACCCAAACTCTTCTGGAAAAATCATCGATAAATGTGACAAAGTAGTGTCTGCCTCCAAGTGACGCCATCTTGGAAGGTCTCCACACATCAGAGTGCACATAGTCCAGAATACTCTTGGTATTGTGAATAGTTGTGCCGAATTTCACCCTTCTTTGCTTTCCCAGAACACAGAGCTCGCAAAACTCCAATTTGAAAGTCTTCGTACCTTTCAACAAACCTTGCTTAGCAAGAATTTGCAAGGATTTTTTTTCCAGCGTGTCCCAAATGCATATGCCACGGCTTTGTTGTCTCAGCATCCTTCTTGCTGCTAAAATTCATTACTGCTGCTACAGTCCCAACAATTGTATTACCTTGGTAGAAATACAAGTTATTCTTTCTCTCACCCTTCAACATCACGAGTGCCCCCAAAGTTACTTTAAGAATTCCATCTCGCATCATCACAACTAGGCCTTTTGACTCCAAGACCCCCAATGAGATGAGATTCTTCTTCAAGTTAGGCACTAACCGAACATCTTTCAGAATTCTGGTGGATCCATCGTGATTTCGTAGCTTGATTGAACCTATCCCAGATATTTTACATGTCTGATCATTTCCCATGCAAATAACTCCTCTATCGAATTCTTCAAGATCGAAGAACCACTCCCAAACGGAGACATATGATAAGTGCAACCCGAATCCAATATCCACTTGTCTGAACTTGACGTTGAAGGTGAAGCCACTAAGAAAACATCTGACTCTACATCGCTTTTGTAGCACCCTAGACCCCAAGGCGCCACATCCCCCGCACTGTAGCCTCGATCCACGTATGAAATGGACAGTTCATACATAAACCAAGACCACAGCGAACGGGTGACAACAAAACGACGCTCTAGGCGGGACACTCTCCCCAACATAATCAAACAATCATGAATAGAAAAGCGGAAGCAATAAAGTCATTCATATATATAGGTACCATATTTATTACATAGATACATATAGGTACCATTTACTATCAATACCTTAGGATCTATTAACAATGTACATAACGATGTATCCAAAATACGAATATCAATCCATAACATGAGATGTTCCAAAAGTAATATACATGAAGGTATGAACTAGACCCGTGGAAATGCAAGACTCGACCAACTCCCGCCTAGCACAACCACGCTCAAAAGGTACCTGAAAAGTGAAGTATCAGTCTACCGAAGACTGAGTGAGGGGCAATAAATATATATAACACACGTCACATGCAAGTTGTAGCCTCGGGTAAAGACTTTTAGAAAACAATACTTACATAGTTCAAGAAATCTCATCCTTTGCCCGAGATTACAACTATCCATTTTAACACGTTTAATTAATCATGCTTGTCAATATCATGAACATGTGGCCCCGGTGAGTAAGGGCAATCTCCAACCAAACTCCATCAATCGTGAACAATACGTGGTCATGCTTGCTTGCTTGATAAATAAGTGATCATGCAATATCTTTGGTGCTCACATAGACAATTTCATACTTGAAAACATGCAATAACCCGAGGATAACCCGACATTCCGGATTAATCCCCAGTCTCCTTCTTCCTCCGGGTGATAGCGAGTTTGCAAGGCTCGACTATCCACGACATGGTGTGTGTAGAGGACATGACCCTCTAGACACGGAACTCCTTCCACCACTAATCTCCTAGTGGCTTCGGGGTTGATCCCAACAATGTGAGAATAATTCAGGAGTTACCCGTCAGCCCTTGCTTTCCCGGTTGGCTCAAGAATTACCCTCGGGCCCACGTGCAATCATGTACTCGCCAACATGCTTGAAAATCATTACAATCAATACATTCTTGCTTGAAATATTTGTTACTTTGAAAATGTTTATAAGTATGATAGGTTTTGGCCGAAAACTAGCACATAAGGGTTATAGGGTTCGTTTTACCAAAACAAAACCTCACCTTTCTTGCAAAATATAATAAATAAGCGTTCTACGGAGCTTGCTCCCCGTCCACGCCCTCGTGACCTGTGTAAATACGATGTACAACTATGAGACATGAACTAAAATGGCCAAAATATGACGAACGGCGAAAACGTGTCGAGACGACCATGAAAATGCAATGTGGTATTATAACTTTTGGTTTCACATCATATTAGCACGTATTATAGCAATTCGGGGTTAAAGAAGTCGTTGGATCGAGGGGTCAAAATCGTAAATTTATGCAGTGAATTTTGTTCTGTCAGCCCCTTGGGAACGGCCGTTCCAGGCTTCCTTTGAAAACTGGGAACGGTCGTTCCCGTTGCCCGGAAAAACGCGGCAACGTTTTCCATTTAAAAACGCGCCTACGCTGGGAACGGCCCTTCCGGTTCCAAGGCCAAAGTGGGAACGGCCGTTCCCGTAGTCGGCCGCGCTTATTTTGAAAAGGGATGGGAACGCCCGTTCCCACCAAGCCTTGAGGCTGGGAACGGTCGTTCCCTGCTTCTGCAACTGAAAAACAGAGCAGAAACAGGGGAAGCTCTCGGGAAGAAAACAACCAAGCAACAAAAATCCATTTTTGATCCCCAAATGCTATAATTTCTGGAAACATGATGCAAACACATTCAAGAAGTGATAATATAACACTTAGATACTTAAACCATAAAAGATCATCAAGAATTCATGCTTTCAAGTTCATGATCAATTTGATCATTCATGTCAAATATCCCAAGAATCAAGCTAGAAATCAAACAATAATTCATGTTATCATCATTTAATCATGCTTCCTATTCTAATTCCATCATCTAGCATATCACACTCAAACCCTAGCTTAGGCAAACATGATCAAGAATCATGGCTTTCATGCAAACCAACCTTAAAATGAAGAGAAGGATGAAAAAGATGATGATCTCTCAATTTCTTGCAATATTTCTTGATGATTCTTGAGATGGATGATGAAAATCACTTCTTCCCTTTTGTCTTCTTAGTACCGAGAGTGGGAGAGATGAATGAGTTGAGAAATGTTTTGATGGAATGAGAGCATGGAAGCTAGGAGATGATAATACATAATTCATCTCTTTTTGAAAATGGTGAAACATGTTAATTTGCCAATTAATCCTTGAAGTCTCTAAGTTATACAATTAAGTATGCTACAATTTAAAATATGCTCAATTTGGTCCTTAGAAATCATGCAATTAAGTCCCTAAGGTTTTAGAAAATATTTAACTAGGGACAATTTGGTAATTCTATCACTCTCGGTATTGATTTCATGCAATAAATATTTTTCCGTGTCATGAAATAATATTTTCAATGATATGAATTTAAAGAATTAATATAAATAATGTTTCATGAATTTTATAAAAATATGAATGCCACGTAAGAATATTATGAAATTAAAGGAAATAAAATCAAACCTACGCTCAAAACGCACACGTGGCGTGCTTACCTGTTCATCCGGAAACCGGGGCGTTACAACTCTCCCCCCCTTAGAAGAATCTGGTCCCCAGATTCTCTAGTCCTGCTCGAATAACCCCGGGTGGAACCGTTTCATTTTATCCTCTGTTTCCCACGTAGCTTCCTCGGTCTTGTCACTTCTCCACAACACCTTAACCATGGGAATTCTCCGGTTTCTCAACTCTTGAAATTTCCGATCCATAATCTTAACCGGCCTCTGAACAAATGTCAAATTCGGTTCCAATTCAACTTCTTCCACGGGGAGAATCGTAGTCTCATCGGGGTAATATTTCCTTAATTGCGAAACATGAAACACATTATGAATCCCCGTAAGACTCGGTGGTAGGTCCAGTCGATAGGCTACCTCGCCTATTCTTTCCAGAATCTCGAACGGACCTAAGTAGCGAGGATTAAGCTTTCCTCCTTTCCCAATCCGGGTGAAACCTTTTCTTGGTGACACCTTCAAGAATACCCGGTCACCCACTTCAAATTCTAAATCCCTTCGGCGCTTATCAGCATAGCTCTTCTGTCTATCCTGCGCGGCTTTCATCCGTTGTTGAATCATTTGGACCTTCTCAATCATAGCCTGAACGACTTTGGAAGGCCTTTCGAACCTTTCACCTTTCTTTACCCCTTCCTGTTTCGACCACTTTCATTCCTCCAAGTCGAAGAACAACGGAGATCGGCACTTTCTTCCATAAAGTAACTCATAAGGAGCCATCCCGATCGAAGCCTGAAAGCTGTTATTGTAAGCAAACTCAATCAAGGGAAGCTGTTCTGACCACGAGTTCTGAAAATCCATCGCGCAAGCCCGAAGAAGATCTTCCAAATACCTGATTAACCTTTCAGTCTGGCCGTCTGTTTGCGGGTGGAATGCTGTACTGAACTTAAGTTTCGTTCCCAAAACGGCCTGTAACTCCTGCCACAACTTAGAAGTGAACCTCGGGTCTCGATCCGATACTATGCTCACCGGAATACCATGAAGTCGAATAATCTCTCTGTTATAGATCTCGGCCAACTTCGGGATCTTATAAGACATCCGGACCGGTAGAAAGTGAGCAGACTTCGTAAATCTATCCACGATCACCCAAATTCCATCAAACCCGCCTTTAACCTTTGGTAGTCCGGAAACAAAGTCCATCGTTACTTGTTCCCACTTCCACTCGGGAATAGGTAACGGTTGTAGAAGTCCCGCGGGTTTTTGGTGCTCAGCTTTCACTTTCTGACAAGTCAGGCAATGTTTCACATACTCTGCCACGTCCCTTTTCAACCCGTTCCACCAATAAAATTGTTTCAAATCCTTATACATTTTATTTCCTCCTGGGTGGATCGAGTAAGCTGACTTGTGAGCTTCTTCGAGTAGGACCCGTCTCAACTCTTCAGGTACTACTACTCTGTTCTGAAACCGAAGCAACCCGGTCTCATCAAACCCAAACGGACTCTCCGGATCATCCTTAGCTTTACTGGCAAGTCTCTGTACTTCCGGATCCCTATTCTGAGCCTCAAATAACTGATTCTTTAATTCCGGCTGAATTGTAATATTAGAAACCCGAGCCCGTAACACAATCGGGACAACTTCCTCACTTTCCTTTATTTCCAGATTTGATACACTTGCCTTCCTGCTAAGTGCATCGGCGACCACATTGGCTTTCCCGGGATGGTATTTAATTGTACAATCATAGTCTTCCAACTTTTCCATCCAACGCCGTTGCCTCATATTTAGATCCTTCTGCGTGAATAAATACTGGAGGCTCTTGTGGTCAGTAAAGATCTCAAAGGAAGTCCCGTAAAGATAATGTCTCCATTTCCCGAGCGCAAAGATCACCGCTGCAAGCTCTAGGTCGTGTGTTGGATAATTCCTTTCATCTTCCTTTAGCTTCCGAGAAGCATAAGCGATCACTTTTCCTTTCTGAGTCAAAACACAACCTAAGCCTTCTTTAGAAGCATCTGTATACACTGCATACTCTTCTGAACCCTCGGGAAGCGTTAACACCGGAGCTGAGACTAACTTTTCCTTCAGAAAATTGAAGCTTTGATCACACTTCTCGTCCCAGACAAACTTAACATCCTTCTTAGTCAACCGGGTTAACGGTGCCGCAATCTTGGAGAAGTCCTGAACGAATCTCCTGTAATAACCGGCCAATCCCAAGAAACTTCTAATCTCTGAGGCGTTCTTTGGTTTCTCCCACTTAAGCACGGCCTCAATTTTCGAGGGATCGACTTCCAACCCTTTTCCTGAAATCACGTGCCCCAAGAAGGAAACCCGATCGATCCAAAATTCACACTTGCTGAACTTGGCAAACAACTGATGCTCTTTTAGTATCTGAAGAACGAGCCTGAGATGCCTCGCGTGCTCCTCGGGTGATTTCGAGAAAACCAGAATATCATCAATGAAAATCACCACGAACTTGTCGAGAAAAGGCCTGAATATCCGGTGCATCATGTCCATAAAAGCTGCAGGGGCATTAGTTAATCCAAACGGCATAACCACGAACTCGTAGTGCCCGTACCGAGTATTGAATCCTGTCTTTGGAATGTCCTCTGCTCGGATCCGCAGCTGATAGTATCCCTGTCTTAAATCCAATTTCGAATACACCTTGGAACCCTGGAGTATATCGAACAACTCCTTGATATGTGGGAGGGGATACTTGTTCTTAATAGTCATCCTGTTCAACTCCCTGTAATCGATGCACATTCTTAAAGTCCCGTCCTTTTTCTTTACAAACAACACTGGTGCTCCCCACGGCGAAGAACTCGGCCGAATGTACCCAACTTCCAATAAAGCCTCAAGCTGAACTTTTAGTTCCTTTAATTCGGCTGGAGCCATCCGGTAAGGAGTCTTTGAATACGGCTCAGCATTCGGGAAAAGATCAATCACAAATTCAATCTCCCGTTCAGGCGGCAAAGAATCCAATTTCTCTAGAAATACCTCGGGGAATTCCTTTACTACCTCGGTGTCCTCTAACTTCACCTGGTCCTTAGGCTTGTTCAGAATGTAAGCAATGAACCCTGTAGCCCCGTCTCTGACTAGTCTCTGAGCCTCTGAAAAAGAAAGTAAGGGTACAGTCTCCGAAGTACCACCCGTAACAACTTCTGAACCCAACTGAACCTTCTTAGCCCGGCAATCCACGGTAGCACAATGCCTGTATAACCACTCCATCCCCAGAATAGCCCCGTATCTCTCCATTGGCATCACAATAAAATCGGTCAGAAACTCCCGGCCTTCAATCACAACTGGAACATCCCTGTAGACCTGATCCGTCTCTCGCCTACTACCGAAAGGAGTACTAACTATATAACGCACAGAAGTACACATAGCAGGCAAAGACAAGGTAATAGCAATAGAGTGCGCAAGAAAGGAGTGTGTAGCTCCTGGATCAAATAATGTATGGATGTTCGTGCCATGAATGCAAATAATACCTTCAACTACTGCAGCGGGGTCAATATCAGCCTCCTGCTCCTCTCCAGCAAGTGCATAAGCTCGGGCCCTCACAAGTGGCCTCGGTCCTGCAGGTGGTGGATCCTGACGATCCGGACAACCATCAACCAGGTGCTCGTTACTCCCACAGATCAAACATAGGCCTAACCGACGCCTGCAGTTATCATAGGTGTGCGTAGGATGTCCACACCATGTGCATCTCGGTCTCTGAGGTGGCTGGGGTGGTGCTGGAGCTCTCGGACCCTTCGGGAGTGGCCCGGTGTACTTAGGTTTCTTCCCGGTATCCCTCTGAGCTGGAGGTGTAGAATAAGTCATCGGCCTTTTTCCTGAACTCGAGCCCTGGCCTGATCTCGAGCCTGAAGCCTGTCCTGCTCGCTGAGTAGCCCTCCTAGCACTATCAAAATCTTCAACCTTTAGGGCTTTTGCAGTAGCTTTCGCCCAGGTGCTAGTATTCGTCGCTTTCAGTGCATCCTGAATGTCCGGTCTCAACCCCTGAACAAACTGCATCGCTTTGTGAAAGTCATCGTTCGCTATGTTGGGTGCATAGCGAGAAAGCCTCTCGAACTCGGCGATATACTGGCCCACGGACCTGCTTCCCTGCTTTAATTCTGTAAACTCCCTCAACCTGCGGGTACGGGAAGCTGGAGGAATATACTTGTTTCTGAACTCCCGTACAAAGACCTCCCAAGTAATTTCTGTCCCTGCTGCCTGCAGAACAATCTCTGTACTCTCCCACCAGGAGTAGGCCTCGCCCTGAATAAGCGTGAGGGTGCAACGAGCCTTCTCCTGACTGTCACAAGGAATAAGCTGCCAAATCCTCTCAATCTCCTTCAACCACATCTCTGCCTGTATGTCGTCTCCCTTATAGAACTTCGGGGGACGCTGATTCTGGAACTCTCGCAAGATAGCAGAAATGGGGTTCTCTGGAGGTGCTACCTGCGCTGGTGGTGGTGGAGGTACCCGTTCCTGTAACCTTTGATCAATTAGCCCCACTACCGCGTTCATAAAGTCCTGGGGCTGTGCCTGAGCAGGCGGAGGAGGTGGTGATCTCTCGCGGCGATGATGTCGGCGATGGTGATGCCTGTGCCTCGAGGATCGATCACTGTACTGTCTATCGGGCTCCATCCTGAAATTAAATCACTAAACATGCGTGGCTTGATCAATAAATGCAAATGTGTGCATATAAGTTCCATAATGTCAAGTAGCACATTTTCAAGAAAGATCAAGTAGTTCAATTAATGCGAATAAGGGAGTAAATCAAGTAAATCAACCCAATGCAGACTCCCAAATACCACATAATCCTATGCCGTGCGACCTAAACTGACTCGACACGACTCGAGAACCTCGGTTTTGCAACCGGGCTCTGATACCACCTGTAGATGTAGCACCCTAGACCCCAAGGTGCCACATCCCCCGCACTGTAGCCTCGATCCACGTATGAAATGGACAGTTCATACATAAACCAAGACCACAGCGAACGGGTGACAACAAAACGACGCTCTAGGCGGGACACTCTCCCCAACATAATCAAACAATCATGAATAGAAAAGCGGAAGCAATAAAGTCATTCATATATATAGGTACCATATTTATTACATAGATACATATAGGTACCATTTACTATCAATACCTTAGGATCTATTAACAATGTACATAACGATGTATCCAAAATACGAATATCAATCCATAACATGAGATGTTCCAAAAGTAATATACATGAAGGTATGAACTAGACCCGTGGAAATGCAAGACTCGACCAACTCCCGCCTAGCACAACCACGCTCAAAAGGTACCTGAAAAGTGAAGTATCAGTCTACCGAAGACTGAGTGAGGGGCAATAAATATATATAACACACGTCACATGCAAGTTGTAGCCTCGGGTAAAGACTTTTAGAAAACAATACTTACATAGTTCAAGAAATCTCATCCTTTGCCCGAGATTACAACTATCCATTTTAACACGTTTAATTAATCATGCTTGTCAATATCATGAACATGTGGCCCCGGCGAGTAAGGGCAATCTCCAACCAAACTCCATCAATCGTGAACAATACGTGGTCATGCTTGCTTGCTTGATAAATAAGTGATCATGCAATATCTTTGGTGCTCACATAGACAATTTCATACTTGAAAACATGCAATAACCCGAGGATAACCCGACATTCCGGATTAATCCCAAGTCTCCTTCTTCCTCCGGGTGATAGCGAGTTTGCAAGGCTCGACTATCCACGACATGGTGTGTGTAGAGGACATGACCCTCTAGACACGGAACTCCTTCCACCACTAATCTCCTAGTGGCTTCGGGGTTGATCCCAACAATGTGAGAATAATTCAGGAGTTACCCGTCAGCCCTTGCTTTCCCGGTTGGCTCAAGAATTACCCTCGGGCCCACGTGCAATCATGTACTCGCCAACATGCTTGAAAATCATTACAATCAATACATTCTTGCTTGAAATATTTGTTACTTTGAAAATGTTTATAAGTATGATAGGTTTTGGCCGAAAACTAGCACATAAGGGTTATAGGGTTCGTTTTACCAAAACAAAACCTCACCTTTCTTGCAAAATATAATAAATAAGCGTTCTACGGAGCTTGCTCCCCGTCCACGCCCTCGTGACCTGTGTAAATACGATGTACAACTATGAGACATGAACTAAAATGGCCAAAATATGACGAACGGCGAAAACGTGTCGAGACGACCATGAAAATGCAATGTGGTATTATAACTTTTGGTTTCACATCATATTAGCACGTATTATAGCAATTCGGGGTCAAAGAAGTCGTTGGATCGAGGGGTCAAAATCGTAAATTTATGCAGTGAATTTTGTTCTGTCAGCCCCTTGGGAACGGCCGTTCCAGGCTTCCTTTGAAAACTGGGAACGGTCGTTCCCGTTGCCCGGAAAAACGCGGCAACGTTTTCCATTTAAAAACGCGCCTACGCTGGGAACGGCCCTTCCGGTTCCAAGGCCAAAGTGGGAACGGCCGTTCCCGTAGTCGGCCGCGCTTATTTTGAAAAGGGATGGGAACGCCCGTTCCCACCAAGCCTTGAGGCTGGGAACGGTCGTTCCCTGCTTCTGCAACTGAAAAACAGAGCAGAAACAGGGGAAGCTCTCGGGAAGAAAACAACCAAGCAACAAAAATCCATTTTTGATCCCCAAATGCTATAATTTCTGGAAACATGATGCAAACACATTCAAGAAGTGATAATATAACACTTAGATACTTAAACCATAAAAGATCATCAAGAATTCATGCTTTCAAGTTCATGATCAATTTGATCATTCATGTCAAATATCCCAAGAATCAAGCTAGAAATCAAACAATAATTCATGTTATCATCATTTAATCATGCTTCCTATTCTAATTCCATCATCTAGCATATCACACTCAAACCCTAGCTTAGGCAAACATGATCAAGAATCATGGCTTTCATGCAAACCAACCTTAAAATGAAGAGAAGGATGAAAAAGATGATGATCTCTCAATTTCTTGCAATATTTCTTGATGATTCTTGAGATGGATGATGAAAATCACTTCTTCCCTTTTGTCTTCTTAGTACCGAGAGTGGGAGAGATGTATGAGTTGAGAAATGTTTTGATGGAATGAGAGCATGGAAGCTAGGAGATGATAATACATAATTCATCTCTTTTTGAAAATGGTGAAACATGTTAATTTGCCAATTAATCCTTGAAGTCTCTAAGTTATACAATTAAGTATGCTACAATTTAAAATATGCTCAATTTGGTCCTTAGAAATCATGCAATTAAGTCCCTAAGGTTTTAGAAAATATTTAAATAGGGACAATTTGGTAATTCTATCACTCTCGGTATTGATTTCATGCAATAAATATTTTTCCGTGTCATGAAATAATATTTTCAATGATATGAATTTAAAGAATTAATATAAATAATGTTTCATGAATTTTATAAAAATATGAATGCCACGTAAGAATATTATGAAATTAAAGGAAATAAAATCAAACCTACGCTCAAAACGCACACGTGGCGTGCTTACCTGTTCATCCGGAAACCGGGGCGTTACAGCTTTTGCATTTGGCTACATTAGCGTTTGCGTAGTCTTTCCTTTCTTCAACTTTGGACAGTCTTTCTTTCAGTGTCCTTTCTCGTGACAAAAGGCACACTCATCTTTAGCAACTCTTGTAACGCCCCGGTTTTCTCATTTCTACTAATATGTCGTATGTGTTTATAAATTGCGCAATTAAATTATTTAATTATGTGATTAATTGTTTTTAAATGTTTTATATTTAATTTTGTTATAAATGGTTATTATTTTAATTTATTTCATTTTATTTTAATTCATTATTTTAGTTTTTAAATTGTTAATTAAGGTTTAATGTTAATTAAGTATGTCCGTAATTATTTTAATTAATTTCAATATTTTAATCGTTGACCTTTATATTAATTTTAAATAGATTTAAATTTTATTATTTAATTTGAAATGTTATAAATTTTAAATGTTTTGCGCATGAGTGTTTTAATCGCACTTCGTTCTTATATGATTTGATATCGAAAATTCATGAAAATTTAGTATGTTGTACATTTATGTGTTATAAACATGTCTATATGCTCGTTTCATGTTTTCGATCTCGTTTGACATGTTAACGAATTTAATTTGAATTGTGGAACCAAATCGGGGGCTAACGAGCAATTAGCGCACCCTTGGTTCCGTATGTGATATCTTGAGCTAGGAAACTCGGATTCGAGTTTCGTCAACTTCGCTGAACTCGTAACGAAAATTCGAGTTCAATGAATTTAGCCTTATATTTTTCTAAGACCATTTGAAACCCCGAAATTCAACCGAAAACTGAAACGAATGCAAAACTGCCACATTTTACCAAAAGAGCCTTATCTCATTCAAACCTTGACCAAATTAACCATGGTTGGATTCCTTGGAACCCTAACTCAACCCTCTAACACTCCATCTCAGCCCCAAACCGAACCAACCCTCTCACATAAAGAAAATTCAGCCAAAACCTCCTGACTTCCAGTTTTCCCGTAACCCTTGTACACCTTGGAGATTCAAAGCTCAAATCTCTTCCAAACCTCCATTAATCCACAAGGTAAGCTTGGGGTTGTGTTATACATTCATTTACAGTCATTTTGATCTATTCATCCCCAATTTTGATCATGTTTTCATGAGTATATGGCTGATTTGGAGAAATAGTTAGGTTATGAGCATATTTGTTGATCTCTTTCATTTCTTGAGGTATTTGGTTGATTCTAAGCACGAATATGATTGTCTTGACCCTCTCTTCTCATTTATGATCATTGATTATGTGGTAGTTGAAGTATTCATGAGATTTCATTAATGACACTTTGAGGAAAATTCAAGAAATAAACACCTATACCTTCATCTCACGTTTGAGCATCCTTGGGGTTGATTTGTATGTTAATTTGGAGTTGTTTTGCTGCATATTTGATGGCCTAACTTATCTGAACATGTGGGGTTGAAGGAGAACAGCTGCTGCTCTATTTTTACATGGATTTGCCCTGTTTTTCGGACTATTTTTGTTGCTGTGAACTGTTGCGTGTTTTCCTTGTTTGGCTGCTGCGTTTTAGTAGTCAATTGTGGGAATTGTTGGTGCAGTTTGCTGCTAAATTCTATGACTCATGTTGCTGCTATCTGTTGCTGTAAATTCACGCCAAGAACAGGGGTTTTGCTTCGTTTTGTTGAGCTGCTGCGCGTCTGATATGGATCTCCCTGGGCGGGGACATTTTGGCCGTAAAAGGGCCCGACCGGGTAGTCTTTATGTAGAAACCTCTTGCATGAAACTCCCCGGACGGGTAATTTTGTGAGCAAAATCTCCCCGGGCAGGGAGATTGGGTCTGTTCTGCTGCGTCTTGCTGTCATTTTTCTTTTCCTTCTTTCCTGTGTTAAATGCAAGAATGTAGTGGTTGTTTGTATTGTTTTTGTGTGCATGTTGGTTGTCAGTACGTGAATGGGTATAAGGCTTGCATATGTTTGAAGTTAAATGTTTCATGCCTGTTTATTTGGGAGCTTGTATGGCTATGTGTATATATATATTTATATACCTTATGTATGCATGCATTTTGTGTTTTGTTGAATTGCATGCATGATTAATAATTTAGGTTTGCATGCATGGGATTTTGGTATTGGATGCATGTCTTTACGTATATATATATGTTTATTATATATTAAATATTATTTGATTTAATTGAATTATAGAAATTAAATTGTTATCTATTCCATGTTAGTTGATTTCTGATTATGATTTGAATGTAATTAAAATATTATCTATTTCATGTTCCTTTCTAATTTTCAATTTTAAATTGAATGTAATTATTTGTCTATTCTATAATTGTAAACGTGCTATAGTACGTGATATGACCGTTATTTGAATTCGTGGATTGAATTGTTATGAAATGTGTAAGGATTGAACTTAAATGAATATGAACGCTTCCTTGAACGAATGGATGACTTGTTTATATGATTTAAATGCATTAATCGTGCACATGAACGTGTTCATTACATAATATTATCTCTTATGCATTCATAACATGTTCATTGCATGTCGTGTGTCTTATATGGTTCATTTGGAGTCTTGAGTCTTACGAATATGTTACGTTGTCCTTTGTACAGTTTTCTCCAGGGCGGAGATGCCGGGTTCATAGGACACTTTCGAGTCTCCTTTCTTCTTGGTATTGTTGGTAAGAGACGTACAGGTGGGTTTCTCTTCTATTTAGTTAAATGACCCTGTATACTCCCAACGTGTAAAGATTTCAGCCAAAAGTATACATGTATATAGAGTCGTTTTCCTGAGTCAATGATTTTAAACGTAAGCCCTTATTTTATGAACCTACCAAATGTTTTGGCAAGAAACGAAAGAATGTTATGCACAGAATGGGGCCCAGGGACTTGGTGTGAGTGGTGACCCGAGGAGGCATGGGCTGACGGTGATCCCTCACACTAGTTCCACCAACGTACGGCGTAACCGGACCTCGTTAGGAGTTAGCGAGGAATGGACGCTGAGTGCCACTAGGGGAGTCATGAAACCCTTTTGGTCAATGAATGGATGGTTTCGGGCCGATCACCCGGCCATCACCCGGAGGAAGAAGGTGTAAATGTTCATGATTGTGCAAAAGAATGTTATGCATGAATGAAAGAAAGAAAGAAAGAATATTTAATGAACTACACGAGGTGTTGGTTGGAGATAATGCATCCCCACCCGCCGGGCCACAAATGACTTAATGAAAAATGAACGTTATAATCCCTTTTGATGACTTATTTATTTCACCCACTTGGGAAATGCTCTAAAAACCTCATTTGGGATTACAACTTGCATGTGAATGTTTAAATATTGTTTTATATGTTACTTATGCCTCGTGTTATACCCACCAGTCTCTTATAGACTGAACCCGGTTTGTTTTCAGTTCTTTTGCAGGTTTTGGAGTGCTAGGCGGGAAGTTGAGTCGATCAAGTTTATTGGTTAAGTTTGAGTCATTTCTTATGCATTTCGTAATTTGATTGATTTTCCAAGAGTGGATAAATATATGACTATGATTATGATTATGGAATTATGTTATGCACGAATTTTCGAGAATAGGTTATTGTGCTAGTTGAAACCGTTATGTAGCTTGAATTAGTACTAGATTTTATGCTATGCTTCCGCCTTTGGCATTTATCTTTGTTCTTGTTGATTTGGTTGCGAAGGTTTAGTTCCCGCCTAGCTTAACGAGTGAGTGAGTCCCCGTTCGCTGTGAGCTGTGTTCATGCATGGACTTTCCATTTCATGTGTGGATCAGGCTCATAGTGCGGGGGATGTGGCGCCTTTCCGTTTGGGGTGCTACAACTCTGCTCTTTGACTTTGATCTCCCTCTTCTCTCCTTTGTCTGGCTTTGCTGACGGTCTGTCATAACTAGGGCTTCTGTTGCTCCACTAGTGCTTCCTTTCTTGTCCTTCCTCCTCAGTTCATAACTGTATAAGGCTATACACACTTTGCTGAGCGAAACATCAACCTTTACATGGAGTAGGGTTGTCTCGAGAAACTCGAACTCCTTAGGAAGCGATCTCAACAACATCAGCGCGAGATCCTCGTCTTCAAAAGCCACATTCAAATTTAATAAATAAACTACCAGTTGATTAAATTGAGTGATGTGCTCATTCATCATGGTACCGGGAACATACGTGAAGCGGAACAGTCGTTTCTTCATATGCAACTTGTTCTGACTGTTTTTCTTTAATAATTTCTCCTCTAATGCCTTCCACAACTTGCTTGCAGAAGTTTCCTTGTAGAAAGTATATTTCTGTTCTTTGGAGAGACACGATTGAATTGTATCACATGCCAATTGGTTGATGGTCTTCCAATCTTTAACATTAACCTATTCTGGTTTCTCTTCTTCAATGGCGAGATCTAAACCTTGCTGGAACAAAGCGTCTAGAACTTCGCTTTGCTACATGCCGAAATGACCAGTTCCGTCGAAGATCTGCACCGCGATTCTCGTATTTGCTATTCCAGTCTTTGCCAAGTTGAACAAGCTGGAAGCCGAGGTGGAAGCCCCTTTAGTTGCTTCTTCAGGAGAGATCTCGTCCTTTGTCATTTCTACTACACCTTTCTTTCAATAGCCACCAATGCACGATGCCAACCGAGCCTGCTGATGCGCGATGCCTACCGATGCTCGTCGATGCGCGATGCCCACCGAGCCCTCTTCGCTCGTTTCAGATGTGGAAGATCAGGCTAAGTTGCAACCACATAGCATACTCCGGCACCTTTGGCTCTTGATACCACTTGTTGTTACTGCACGTTCCTTCAACCTAACTCCGTATTAGTATGATATTGTCCACTTTGGGTCAAGCCTGCATAGATTTATTTTTGGGCATCTCCCAAAAGTCCTCATACTAATGGAGTTGAGTGAACACTTATATGTTACTGCGCACCCTAACTCCGATGTAGAATAATCTTACATTAGCATATTAGATTTAAATATGAACTAAAAAAATATATTATTTATTATTTTTAATATTTAATAATATTTATTACGTAATATTTATTTTTAATGGTTGAATCATTGACCCTTAACCCAATTAATTTTTCGATTCACTTAACCATTCGATCCCCATAACACATGGGTCTATATGACAATATAAATGTTAGAACTCGAGCGAAATAAACACAGAAGACCGAATGTATTAAAGCAAAATTTACGGGACAAACATTAAATTCGGAACATACTTATAATGCCAAAAGCGCAAATTTTGCCTTCAAAGAAAAGATAATTTTTTTTTTTAAAAAAAAAAAATTGAGAATCACTCAAGAAAAATTCTATTAACCATAATGATCATCAACGATCAAATATCAAAGCATGTGCAGGAATACCTTAGTCTTATTTCGGAATAAATCAGACTTTGTAGCCAACCTATTAACCCATACAATTACTGAAACTTAAGCATGAGGTCTTGACAATCGTCTTCCAAATAAGATGGGTCTAAAGAAAGACTTTTGTTCATACCTCTGAAAATGAAAGAAAAATGGATAAATGCACATAGACAAAAGAGGGGTTTGATTTTCTTCAAGGGAAGTTGGTTTAATTTTTTTGTTTTTGGTGGGAAGAAGTTGGTTTAATTAATTAATAAAATATCGTTGATTTTATATACAAATAGAGATAAGGAACAAAGAATATGTGAAGTAGAAGCGCAGAGTATTCACTTTCAGACTTGAGTTAAATTAGGGCATAAACTATATATACATGACAATATATTTTGTTCCTTTGATGATAATGACTTAATAAACTACTTTTTTTTGGCAATCCTAATAATGATCAGTTCGCCAATAATATCAACAGAAATATCTCTATTTCTGCAAGTGGTGATATAATATTAAGTAGGTATATTCTAAAAAAGACTTATTTATTATAAAGATCTACCATTTTATCTTTATACGTATTTAATTATAGTATATTTTTTAGTTATTGTTATTGATTAGATATAAAGTTTTTAATTGAATATAGCCATATAGGTTAGTTTTAATATTTAGAAATATTGATGTTTACTTTTTTTTCCCCCTTAAATCGGGACTGAACGACCCGTTGAGTTTTTATCGAGATTCCGACCTTATATATTAAACACCAAAATGAGAAAATGTTGATGTTTACTTATTATTTGTTAGGATATGATAACAAATAATTTATTGTTTAGGCTTTTTTCAATTAAACTGTCCAACAAAGTCGTGGGGAATTTACTCTATTTTTGATCGATTAAAATTGAGAATTTTCTGTTTTGATTTTCAAATAATATAAATGAGTAATAGATATTAAATTAAATTCACCTTTTTATATTTTTCGATTATCATGGGAATAAAATTATACAAATCTAGAATTTTTTGTACAAAATTAGAAGTTTGTAAAAATAATTTAAAAGATTATTAAAGAACCACAAAGTAGGATCCCTTTTCTGTGGGATGTATGTATAATCTTATTCTTTATTGCGGAAGGGCAAAAACCAAAAACTACGCATTTGCCCTTCAAAAAATATATATGATATTTTCGGATATTTCAACACTTCTAACTTTAATCAACTAAGGCCTACTTTTTTTTTTTTGGTAGAAAACTAAGGCCTACTAAAGATATCTTTAGGACTCCTTTACCTTTTATATGTTTCAACATGTTGAGATACAACATGTTTATGCAGCAATACGTATAAATGATTTGAGATTACGAGGATATATCTTCTAATCTTGATGGTTTATTAGTATATTTGATGTGTGTATGTAAGTGAAATAAAAGATAAAACATAAATTTAAAATAAAAGATCGAGAGCCCGAATATACATTTTCTTTGTTTTTTTAAACGTGCTTTGCATATTTTTTCTATGTTTTTAGATGCGTATAGCAAATATTTTCATGTGTTTTGCATGTTTTTCTATGTTATTAGATCTATAGCTGCTAATTTGAAATGTGCGATATAGTACAGACTCCCTCTATCAACATAGCTTGGTGACATGTCGAATAATAAATGAAAATTAGACTAAACCAGAATGCCTTTTATCGATATTGCGTGGTACTGTTTCGTCATGCCAAGTGTAGACCAATCGAAAGTCATGTGGAAAGTGCAGCCAATGTGGCACCTCCAACTGCTTTACTATCGTACAAGGAAAGTCCTTGAGTCTTGTTTTAAATATCGATGATCAATTCAAAAAGTTGAGCTTGACCCCAAAACTTATAAGATAAGAATCGAGGAACCCAAATTCCCTTAAGAACCGATGCTAAAGCACTAAAACCATCCCCATAGGCCATACAACACTCAAGGAGGCTCCCCTAAGAGCAAGTTAGATTTAGAAAGGGATAATCATACTGATATGTCATGAGGTTTGATCTGATTACACGAGCTTCCTCTAAAATTCAAGAAATTACGACGTTTCTCCCCGGCATCCCTAAGCTTGGGCCAACACAGTATTATCGTAATGAATTTAAACTTAAATATTGACTAGTAAATTCCAAGGGGAGATATTCATAAAACTTAGACGAACTCGGCAAAATTCATCGGCAGATGTAATGTAAATTCTTTGAAGTTCTTAAGTTTTATAATTTCTCAAACCTAAGGTAAGTTTGTGTAATTAGACCAAACATAATGTTTGTGGTGATTATCCCATTGCAAAATTTTCCACTTTCACAGTAAGAACTAAACTATCATCAGCCTTTATGAAACAGAAAAAGTCATCTAGAATCCTTCCAATACAGATATGGAGCTATTATTCCAGCTTCATATGTCATAAAAGTCTCATCTAAAATTAAATTGTTAAGCAAAAACTAGTTCATCTTTTCGGGTTGAAGCTAATACTCTACAAGAATCCATATATACAGAAAGGCATTGAAATTGAAATGTACCAAGTTTTTACTGTGAAAGTAAAGATTAAGGAGCTCGAGAAATTATGCTAAATCTTGTATTAATGTACCGATGGCTCAGCCTGCTGTTTGGATGCCGGTTTTATGTCGATAGGTTTTTTGAATTGCACCAAAAGCATGGTCATGTTATCACAGCCTTCTTGCCCAGATGCTGGTGCCAAACACCTATCAAGTGTTCTTTCACACACCACAGATAGCTTCTTTTCCTACAAAAATTTTGACAATTTTTTAGTTTTTTTTTTCACCATCATGAAATACGACGGAAAGGTTAATTAATATGCAGCAGAAACTTACATTCTTCAACTGCTCGTTTACAAAGTCAACAGCTTGTTGACTTGACATGCAATCCCTATCGAGTAAAAGAATTAATTTAGATACAAGAGTGAGTTTGATCGTATGCGCCTGGTTATTAATGCATGAATATGATGCCCTTTGCCACTCCTAACCATTAAACTCTATTAAGATATTTCAAAATTCTAATAAATAACTTGTACTGATAAAGCAGATATTAGCTCAGAAGAAACACATTATAAATACACAGATATAGACTTACCATATCCCATCACAGGCTATTATAAGAAAATCATCATCTTCAGAAAGCTTAACCTGGTACCAGAAGTACAAAAAAGAGAAAAACTTATTTGGACTAAAATAGCTGCATCGAAGAAAGCAAGACATTT
Source organism: Lantana camara (assembly GCA_037501455.1). Lineage (NCBI taxonomy): Eukaryota > Viridiplantae > Streptophyta > Magnoliopsida > Lamiales > Verbenaceae > Lantana > Lantana camara. The sequence goes on from CM074859.1 coordinate 47,827,954, forward strand.
CTATGACAAGGCATATCTTTGACAGTTCCCAACCAAATCATGTTTAAAACCAGCAGAACCAATTGGGACCAAAGAGTGTTAATATGAAAAGTTCGCGTGAACTCTATAAAAAAAAAAAAAAGAAACGAAGTAAAGATACCACATACAGTGACTATATCAGGGTCTGCTGTCACAATCTGCTTTTCCGCGGGCAATGTTTTATTTTGCTTCATTTCCATGTCACCTGAATAGATAGTCAAAATGAAGGAAAGTAATGCAGCATTTTCTCAAAAAACCTCTAAATGATCGAATATAGTTTAAGTACCTATTGCCCTTGTCAAGTTCAGACTCCCATTGACACGTCCAAATTGTACATATCCACCAGCTTCTAATATCCTTTTCTTTTCTACAGCCAGTTCTGGCTTGTGATCCTTGGATAAATCAATAGCCTGCATGAAAGTAATGACTGAAAAACTCTGCACATTCTATAACAAAAAAAGCTAGTGTTATCTAAAAATTACAAAACCCGTAATAGCCACAACTGAATTACAATCACAAATCATCTGAAGCAGGAAAATATCTAAACTTTTATGACTCTAATTAGCCATCCGAGCAGTTTGCTGGCATGTTAAAATCTACATCAGTGTAAACACATTCAAGAGTTAAAACTATAATGACTCAATAAAATGAAAAGAACTTCACCTTTCCCTTCCGTGACATGACACAGCGAGAATCGCCGGCATTTGCAACCACCAGTCGATTATTTCGGATAATTGCAACACAAGCAGTGCTTCCAGAACTGGGGCCCTTGTACCCCAAGTGAGTTCCCTGCAGTTTAGAAGATCTGTAACAAGATTCTTATGCAATATTGTCTTGGTAAAAATCCAAACATGCAACACTCGTGTATTACAACAGTTCTTTCAGTGGGTCACACGAGTTAACACAGTGTATTTGCCTAATTGCTAAAAATATAGGGGCCAAGTGAAATAAATGTGCAAGACTGCATACAAACTAGGATCTGAAAAGGGAGAAAATGTGTGAATTTAGAAATCTTTAAATCAATCTTGCACAACCAATTCAACACAAGCTTTAACATTACATATAGGGATAAGAGATGTATTGAGTTCAATAGTACTTCTCTTATTTTTATCTTTATTTCTGCTTGATTCATTTTTTTGTTGCAGATTTCACACATTGTAGGTAAGAGAGATGTAGTCTTCTTAACGCATCAGCAAAGCCAGAAGCCGAACCACCAAAACATGCTTTGCTCCACAGACTGCCCATGTCCTTATCTAAACTTCTTCTGCGAGTTAAATAAACACTATTTGGGCACATAATATACTTAGCACATACCTCCTCCGGCCAGTTGTCTGTCTGATCATTATTTTCATCAGACTGGGGTAAGTTTTGTCCATTACCAGATTGTTCCACTTCGCCTCTTAACAATGCCAATTCTTTGTGCCCAGCCTTCCCACACATCATTTCATCCATTCTGCAGCAAATAACAACATAGTGTTTAAAAAACTTAACCACGATAATCAAGATTAAAACATAGGTGCTGAAGACATAATTTTTGAGCCCCCAGAAACAAAAAATGCAACCTGCATAGCTAGTATTCATACAGAGAGCCTTTTCTTCCATTAGCATACACAACAAATATCATCAATGGCACAATTCTAGGCTAGATGCGTAGCATTTAAGAAAAGGGAAAAGAATAATAAAGCCCCAATTAGAAACTTGCTTAAAATTCAGTCATAAAGATAGATGATAAAACCACAACCAGGCTATGGATCCAAGCAGGATAAGAATATATTTTCAGAATTACAGGTACACATATGATATTAAAAATCAACCAATAAAAGTGACATAACAACCTGAGAAAACTTTCTTTAAGAGAAGTTTCTAGATCACCGGCTGCATAAGCTTCATGCTCCAGCACCTGCTGATGGAGAAACTTGGCACAAAATTTGGAAACTTCTTTCCCTAAAAAATAAAAGTGATTCACTGTTGTTAGATAGGAAATGCAATCACCATGAATAAAATACTAAAATTCCAATAAACTTGAGCAGTAAATGGTTCTTGTTTCATTGATCTAATACTCTAGATTATCCTCATATCAACACTGTAAAACTAAACTATGAATACTAACTTTCCAAAAATCCCAGTATTCTAAGAGAAACAATCAAGATAATTGTTGCGGTATTTTAATTTTCAGCTGAACTTCCTCTTTTTATTGATTTAAAGTAGCGCTACAAAGCAATCCCATACCCATACTTTTGTTATCAAAATATGTAAGCCATTCTGGTTCAACATAATATGCATATACAATATAGAAACCTTTTTAATTAAGTCTCTCAATTTTTGAAGCAGAGTTTCACACCTTGACCAACAGCTAACAAGAATTCATATTCAGAGTAACATATCAAACTTGGGCCTAATTAGACAGCCTGTTACTATTCTGGGTGAACTATTAACAATCAAGAGAGAGAGAAGGGGGTGTGTTTACCCCCATGGCCATCATAAACTCCAAAGAAAGATGTGGAACCATCCAAATTACAGAAAGCAGCATGCTGCAGAGTGACTTGAGTCAATATGAGAAAAAGTATTCCAAGACACAATAAATTACAATAAAAACAAAAGGTGGAATGAAGTTGAGTGAATCTACCTTCCTGATAACCAGAAACTATTCAGTCATTCTCACTACAGATAAATATTGATGTTCAGCAACAATAGGGCAAATAAAGTAACTTAATAGGCAGATAATGTAATATGCCTTCTTGCAAAGCAATAATCATATAAGATCATGTTCCCTTTCATCTAAGCTCAACTTGAAGGATCTAAACTCTACCACCAAAACGGTAAAACAAAAGTGAAAAGCTAAAATCTCATCATAAGATCTGCATTACCCAACCATTTCCAGTTACCTTAAAAATTATTACTTTCACTCACATTACACCATCAGGTCATACTTTCTAATGGTGAAGAAGGCATCGACATTTTTGTTCGCTAAGTTTGTTCCCAATCAAGAGGAAGAAGGAAAAGAAAAAAAATGATTATCTTATGGTTGTTCTGAAAATATGAATAGAATATGTGGCCTGCTAAAAGAAGAACAACCCTTACAACACAAACCAATATCTGATTCACATGCCATCTGCATTATTTTAGAAGAAGAGAGATTCTAACCAATAAGCAAAGTAATACAGACAAACAAATGCAGTAAAAAGATATTAGAAGTTCGACATCGTGATTGGTGCCAAACAATGCTACTAAACTAGGTGTCGGTGCCTGATGGTCACGCAGAATACATCATTTCTATGTATTAAACTTGTTTTAAAGTGAATAACAGTTGAAATCATGGATCCAACTTATTAAAAAAGCAAAACCATTTACAGCATCTTCCATTGTAGCTCGCCACCCCTGCATGGATGACACACCATATCTAAGCTTTTCGCTCTCACCATCGGCTGAGACCTTTTCAGTCCTGGGAGTGCTTAGGTATACCCCCATAATAAGCTGCAAGAACAACTACCCGTGCTTACTTTATTGAGAATATACAAACTAAATATCGTGAATCTGAAAAGATCAAGGCTGTGCATATATGTACATGATTTCATATGTCCAAACATTGAACAGTTCTAACCTAGTATTGCTGCATTAGACCAACGTGCAATGTATTTACTTCCTATTGACTTATCCTTCAAGACAACACATTGTTGGCAATAAAGAAACAAAAACTGAGTTTCTTTGGAGAAATCAAAGATAATTTGTGTTAAGCAACTAACTGTTTAACTGGCTATTTCCTTGGTAGCTAAATACATTACAAAAAAAGTCTTTTTTAGCTGATAAAGTCTCATATTGCTATGGACCATTAACTTCCAAATGCCCCAGATCTGATTTGAGTTAAGCTAAGACCACAAGCTATTCAACCAATAAGCCATATTACCAAGAGATCTAACACTTTTTAAATTGGTGTCAATGGCCATTTCTTTAACAAATTCACCTTCACAAATGGGACATTTCATTCACCCAGATTCTTGAATTGGGTTCACCATCTCATAACAGATATGCCACCGTGCATGGACAATGCCTCGACTCTTTTCAGTTTTTCTTATTATTTGAGTTTTTTGTCTTCTCTGGTCACAGTTAAGAGATGCCTCGTACCAGTAACCATCAGCACATACTATTCTTGCAAAAGGAATAACCAAACCAAGAATCCAGAACCCTCTTGGAAAAATAGTCCCTGTATCTCCTTCAACGGATTTTATGAGTATATCAACAGTTACTAACCTTAGGAATGTAATCCAGAACTAGGAGTTCAATGGAAACTACTGGCAGTGTTGTGTATTACCCCTCCATTCGAAATATGAACATGCAGCCGGCAATGTGTCCATACACATCCAATAGGAGGGCATATTCTCACACACACACACATGTTGAACTTCACACAAAAGTGGCGTGAACACTATGATTATTGCTGCACTCGCACACACATACATATGTTTATATTATAATTTTCACTTCCAGTCAGATAGAACTCTACTGTGCGATAAAAACTGGGATATTTGAGGAAGGAAACTGAAAAACACAACGAGAAGCCATAAAAAATGGATAAAACTTAAATGGGGTGACAACAATCTACAGCGCAGCCGAACGCAGATTGAGAATAATTGAAAATTATAAATTCTTGCCGATGATTCATAGATGAAGTAGAACACGAGTCGGGGTTTTACATACCTGTCTGAGATGGACAATCCAAGATACAGATTAATACCTGCCGCGATTAGAGCGGCTGTTGATGGATATTCTTGATCTTAACTTTGTGAATAGTTTCTTTTCTCGTTTGATTATTCTATATCGTTTCTTGGACAATAGAATGATCTATTGCGACGTATGAGCAAGTGCGATTTAAGTTGTAATTGGAGAAAACCGGAGAGATGGTCGCGGTATTAATTTTGTGGATCGCGAATTAGGCCCAATATATACGGGCCTACAGTAATGAACTTGTTGCTAATGCTAATTCCCAAATTAAAGTTGTCAAGTTTAGCTAGGGTTGTCAACGGGTCGGGTTCGGATCGGATTTGGAGATTTCAGATCTAAATCCGATAACCGAATCCGATTCCTATGAGATTTGAATTCATACATAATCGAGTCTGATCAGATATGATGATTACATATTATTTAACGACTAATTATTATTTAATGGTTTTATTTATATTTATTTAAAATAAGTTAATTTAAACTTATTAATAAAGGAATATATATATTTTAAAGTAAACATGTAACATCCCAGTTTTTCAGCCGTATAGGTATGCCTTTACGAGTGGGCTAAGTGCGTTTTTAAATTATTTATTTATGCAATTATGTATTTATTATATTATTTATATGATAATTCTTGAATTATATGAAATTATTTGTTAAGTGTGATATATGACTATTTGAACATTTTTGCTCGTGTGACTTTGTTTTTGATCCGTATGTCTCCGTTTTCGATTCCAATTTTTGTGACAATTTGCCATGCATGAATTATGTGATTTATGAATTTGTTTATATGCTCGTTTTATGTTTTAGAGTTCGTTTGTTACGGTTTTTAAACCGTTTTATTAGTTTGGGGACTTGGGGGCCTAACTCGTTTTAGCGCACCTTGGGTTCCAGAAGGATAACTTGAGCTCGGGAATTTGGATTCGAATTCCGGAAGTGGCACTGGACTCGCAACGAAAATTGGGAGCTTATGAACCTATCCTTGTATTATATGATACCCCTTCACCGTTTTGCCCATAATTTACTCGTTTTAACTCCGTTTAACTCGATTTTTGAACCTATTTCTTCCTAACACATAACCCTACCTACCCATATTTTGATTCCGACTTTGAATATGAACGGAGTTAGGTGGTTTGAAACTCGTACTAGCCGAGTTGTGTGATTTAGATTCTGAAAATGGTTCGTGAAACGGGAGTGGATTCCTAATTTCTAAAATTTGGTGATTTTGGCCTTCGGCCTTAACCTTTTTCTATATATAATATCACGTGCTAAAATGATTTAGATTGCAAAAAACCATGTCCCGGTTCATGAGCTTTTATGACTTTGAATATGCACTGCTTTATGTATATATATGTGTGAGTGTGTTAGCCCCCTCACCAGTATTTAGGACTGACCCCTCCTCGTTGTCTTCTTTTTTCCCTTTGTTTCTTGAGTTTGCAGGTGCAGGTTTCGGTTTGAGCTAGGTGGTGGTTTTCTTTTGAGTTGTTCGAGTCCTTGTTCGAGTATTTTGCATTCTGCATCTTTACCTTTCCGCTTTGGTATTATTTATAAGCATGAATATGTATAAGATTTGTAATTTATGAACTTATATGATTTATTTGGCCCGAGATGGGCATGTTTGTTTATCATGTATTTATTTGAATTAGTTGAATCTTATATGTATGTTTGATGATCTTGTTGCTACCGCATGTGTTATGATTTTATTGCGCACTTTGAATTAGGGTCTAGACCGCCTAGCTTAGGTGTGATTTTGTTTGTCACCCATTCGCCATAGCATGATGCGTGTGCGGAGTCTCTATTTCATTACACGTGTCGGGTTATGGTGCGGGGGATGTAGTGCTCTGCGCTCCGGGGTGCTACAAAACAGTTCAAATTTTATTATTGTTTAAAGTGATATATATGTGAAAATTTTAATCTTAGTCATTTTACTTAATATTCTTTACTAGTAAGTAATTTATTTAATTAAATATTATATATAAAATCGGATTCGAACTTTTAAGAATCAAATTCCTTAATTTTATATTCGTTCTATTTATTTCGAATAACGAATATTAGATATGATCTATTAGACATTTTATCAGATCCAGTTTGGATAGGATTAAAATCCAACCCATTGACAACTCTACTCGACAGAACATGGCTTTTTTTTTTCTACCCCTTGGGTGCAACAACAAAACAATTCATATAAATGTGCAAAAAGACTAAAAAGAACAAAATAGTCAAACTGTCTAAAAACATTATCTCCCTCCACTTGCTCCAAGCTCTTAGAACAGGCCCGCAGGGCGTATCTCAGTTGGCTCTAGAGGGGTAAAATTGCTACAAGAGGAAAGATTCAATTCCCACAGGCTGCAGTGTGGGAGCTTTATTCTTGAGTCTAATATGGGCTTTGAGGGTGGGCTCCTTGTAGACTTGTGGGTGGCACACCTTTCCCTTAACGGGCTGCTGAGTACTTGATTTACCTCCTCCCACTTACTTAGTCGGGCCAGGGTGCGGGGGGCCCTTAGGGTAGGGGATTCTACCTTTTGCTACAAGCTCTTAGAATAGGAATATCCTTTGCAGCTCTTTTCCTTCAAGTAGGGTTGGGAGTCTGACAAGTTTACTTGTTTCGCCATTTCGTTCTCCCTTGATGTGCCTAAGCTGGGCCTCTAAGACCTACATATGAAGCAAATGTTTATAATTCAAGATAATAGGGAAAATTATAAAATTGGTATACCAATTCAAGCAATTACGTATTTTTGAACACTTTTTATTTTTCGTCCATAATGAAACCCCTTATCTTAAAAAAATATTCATTTTAATGTCAATTTTGACCGGAACTCATTAATCCCAATGAAACCCGCCCCGTTTCCACACGTGGCCAAAACAAATATTGCCTACGTTTTCTTTTTTTAATACGTGGCCAAACCGACTTCCCATGTTAAAAACACCACTGCTAATGTGGGACAACATGGCATGAATGTCACAAAATTAATGAAAGCAAATAAAAAAATGGGATCAATATTTGGAACATCCTGAATTGTAAATATTTTTTGACTTTGTAATTAGGGGTGGACACAGTTTGGTAAAACTGACCGAACCGATCAAAACCGAAATTTTGGTTGGTATCAATTACTGAACCGAAATTTTATTTTCGGTATTTTATTCGATATCGGCAATTTGACTCAGTTTACCGTACTGTACCGAATACCTATATATATATAATATGCTTTTCTATTAAATTTATTTCTTTTTTCTTTGAAAATGCGTGTGTGCTTTTTATTTTTCAGTAAACATTTTTTAGTTTTAAGACTAACAATTAACGATGCATACATTTACAAACATATTTAAATTAAGAGTACTAATCGATTTGAGTTTGGAAATCGGGAGAAATAACCCTAGCACCTACGCCTCGCCCACCCGTCGTCGCTGCCGCCTGCCATCGCCATTGTTGTGGAAGTTTTAATTAGTAAACCTCATATGTGTGCAAGTGTATACAGTTAATTGTAGCACATAAGGTGTCGAACCCACAGAAAAGGAAAACCAACCAATCCCTCAGTATTTTCTCCAATCGATAGACCAAGACAAAAAAAGGGGGGTTGACTCGAGTATTAACTAAACTAGACAAGCAAAAAAATAACAAAAATAATAAATAAACAGATGTCTAGGGGAGTGACAATATTACAACTCAGTGTTCGAATCAATGCTCAACAAATATTCAGGTTCTCTCAATCCTAATCACAAATGTAAATGCAAGCTTCTCTCGAAGTCAAACACTCGTATTTAAGTGTTTCTGTAAGCCACTCTTAAGTCAAATATCCAAAAACAGATTAAACCAATAAAACAGGATTATAGTGATCAAATAATAGCAGCTTGTCATACATCATTTAATCACAGATTGTGTAACATCCCGCTCGTCCGACTTATAAGGTACACCACGTTTCAACCTTTTTATGTGTTTAATTATGTGATTTTGTGCTTTGTGCGGTCCTATTTTGAACTCTTTTAGAGTTTAGGGGCCTGTTTGAAATTTTCTCTTTTTAAGGGTTTTTCAGTCACTGCTAGTTTGATCGAGATTTTGACTTCTTCGACCCCTTCAACGTGTTCGGGGCTTCGAGACGAGTCCGTATACCCTAAGTTTTCCCTATTCTGACGTCGTTAGCCTCTCCTACCGATCGTTTTGCATGCGAGAATCCGAGATAAAAGACCTAAATCCTCGTTTTACGTGCCATAACTCAGCTTCTTCTCTTCTCTCTCTCCGACTTCAGTGAAACACGTACCAGCACACACACTTACGATGTGAAAACACACACATGCCAAAATCGACCGATACTCGATGGAATTCGACGAACCAATAGTCCATTTTGGAGAGCTCGACGACGCGGTCACAACCGTACCAAGATCTCAGCCCGACGATGACCGACGGTGGAGATATCGTCGGATTTCAGTCACACAGGTGGAGGGTGGCGGAGCCGCCACTTCGCCGGCCATTCGCGGCGGTTTTCGGCGGGCTTTCGTCGACATGCGCCCCACAGCCAGCGAAAGGACTTTCCGGTGCAGCCTTGGACGTTGGTGGCACAGCCATCGGGGCCGCGATGGCGCCGCACGTGCCGCCTGAAGCTCGCAGCGGTCTTTTTTGACGAAGGCTGGTGTTTCCTACTCTTTTCCGACCCTTTGAGTTCGTTTCCGGCAAAGATTTCACCTGATTTTGGCCGTAGGTGGTGGTTCCGGCGACTTGAGCGGCAGCAGTAACTTCGGCGACCAACAGGGGCCTTTTCCGTCGATCTTTTGGCCTCGGGCTCTTCACAAAAGTTGTTCGGAACGACGAGAACTATTATCGTTTGATCACGCGACTCCAGATTCGGCCATTTGGCGGCGATTCACGGTGGCGCAGCGGCGGTTCACGTGGCGGGGGTCTCCGGGGATTTTCTCCGGCAACCACCTTAGGGGTTTCGAAGAGCTCGTCATGGGTAAGACAATGCTTCTTTCGGATTCGATTTTGGTTAACCGATTTGGAAGTAATTCGGATTTGAAGATTTTAGGGTTTTCATATTCTTGGATTTGAAATTGAAGACAATTGGCTTGGAATTTTCAGAAATTGATCGAGGATTTGGATCGAGCACGAGCAATTCTTACAAGTGTGAATTTTTGGGATTTTTTCGGCACGTTCCGGCGGTGACCGAATGGTGGCCGGCCACTGTTCTGGCAGCTCCGACGACGGCGCTTCGGTGACCTTCGGACAGTTTGTCCACCTCATTGTGGTGAGTCCAACGCCACTTTCCGTTCGTCAATCGGACACTCGGTTTAATTTCTGCAAATTTATTTGTGCATTTGGGATTTATTTGATTAATTGTTCTAAATGTAATTTAATTGCGATTAGCTTGATTTATCGATTTATATGAACTCCAATGTATACGAAATCATACATTTAATGAAATGTGATATGTATTGATGCTTTGAATTGTAAATTGAACCCCGTTATGCCAAAATTGTATTAGTTGGTAATTGTTTAAAATGTAATTCATTCTTGTATGTTTGATAAATTGATGAATATGCATTGCTTGGTATTTGAAAATATATAATGAATTATGAATGTATGAATTCATGATTTATTATTGGTATTAATCCCGTTTCATGCCAATTGTTATGTATAATTCTTGTACGAGGGGTGTTTGTGTAATTTTAGAATATACGATTTGTATAACTTGATTTAATTTAACCTTATCATTTGAAAACGATTATGCTAATTTTGATTAAGTAAAAGTTGAATTATTATGCCTTGGAGGATTAAATTTGAGACTTTTGCAATTAAAGTTTAAATTACCTAAGTAGAATTTGAATCTATTATGCAATGTATGAATTGTATGAACTTTGAATGGTTAAATGGCTTAGTTGGAATTCGGTATGAAACCTCGTGGGTCTAAATGAATTCCTCACATGCTATTATGTGATTTAATTGACCTTGTAATATGTGGATTTCATATAAAATATGAAATATGACTTGAATGGAACTTCTAGGATTTAATTGGAAACTTTTGCACGTAAGAAATAATTTATTCGTACAAATATGAACTGGTTATTTGATATGGATTAAAATGAGTAATTTGAATTACTTTGTCCTTCGATTTCTCTTAATTGCATTAATTGTGCACATGAATATGTTCTAATGTGTAATATGACTCCATTAAATTATATAATGTTTTGTTTTGCTTGAAATTAATATGAATTTGAATCCTACTTATGTGATTGCATCCCTTAAGTGTTAGGGCATGTGCCGTGCGTCTCTGTGTGGTTGTCTGAGTCTGAGTCTGAGTCTGAGCTCGGTGTTGTGTTTTGTGTGTTCAGTTGTTCAGGTGCACCCGGGGTGGTGACAAGTGAGTCGTGCAGGTTCCAGGGTAAACTATTTGTTGTGTCTGGTACCAGGTGAGGTTTTAGGATTTTGTTTTAGTTACATTGACCTAAAACCATCTGCGATTATTCGATTATATTTATATAATAGATATGTGTTTATACGATACGTTTATGATTTTGTCATACGGTTAAAGGTTTTCGAACTGTATATGTACGAGCATATGTAAGCTTGAAATATTTTGCGACGAGGCTATGCTCCAAACCGTGTATCTTCATACCAGCTGCGGATTAGGATGACACGGAGAGGTAGGTTTATAGCATATGCTAAGTTGCAAGGTATGGTATGTCTCATAAGGGACGTAAGTCTGTTATGATTTGATAAGTATGATATGTGGCGAGTTATGATCTGATATGCTCCGCTCTGTTGTGTTGGGCCCCGAGACGTGGGTAAGGGAGACCCGGGACGACCATGGGGTCGCCGGTTATGACCCCTGTGCACACTCGTTTGAGATACTCACGTGCTGTAACAGCCCGGATTTTTCAGATCAGGATAGCACAGGTAAGTAAAGGGTTAAGAGGAAAGCGTTTATAGCCTTAGTCCATTACACATTCCATTTTATGTGAATTATGTGTATTTATGTTTCGATTTATAATTGTGCCTTTTTGAGAGAATCACATCACTATTCATCCATCGAACCCTAAACCTTTACCTAAACCTTGAAAAACCTTAGAAAGCTGATTTCTATATTTTCCAAACTCATATCATAGCTTTCATTGTTCCAAAATATATTTTTAAATTTTTTGTTGAAAATTCCATTTAGGTTCCTAGATACTATTCATCTTTAATTGTAGGAATTTTCGATACACTTTTACCTATTCAATATTGGGCTCGATAGAATCCTTGCAAAATTTTATGAATTTTGGTATGATTTCCAAACCCTAATTCTTAACGTAGCTTCCGTAGAAATCAAAACCGGCCGAAAAACCCTAATTTTGCCCTAAATTAGAAATTTCTGAATTCCAACGTTTTTCCTATGCAATATTATAACCATTACGATCCTTGGATTATTTTATGAATTTTAAGATCTTTTCCAAACTCTAGTTCAAATCCTAACTCGATTTATAAATCTTTCTTTATTTTTCCCAAAGTACTATTTCCACCGTAAAAACTAATTTTAAAACCGTCCAACATTTGGTATACAATATTACAGTCAAAATGATCCTTGAATTATTTCAAGAATCATGGACACTTTCTCGGGAATCAATTCACATTCTATCTTCGTTTATGAATTTTATCGTATTTTTCAAAATTCCCGAACGACTACTACTTTAAATGTAGACGTTCAAACGTTAAGTATTTATAACCATTAGAAAGCTCTTTCGATTCTCTTTCTTTTGAAATTTCTCTCATTTCAAACTAAACCCTAGACGTTCTTCTACGAATTTATTACCATCTTCATCCTATTTTAGAATTATTTTTATTTGGTCATGATTACTAAAATAATTAATTATTTCTTAAATTTACACCTAAGTATACACTTAACCCCCTAATAAATGAACCTAGCTTATTCACTACATGATTCATCTAATTAATTGCAACATAAGCCCCTAAATACCAACTATAAATACCCTAGAACTTGTAACATAAAATTCACACAAAATCATTATATTTCCCTCCCAAAAGCCACGGCAATCACTCTCTCTCTCTCTAAGGTGCAATTTTCTTTTATTATTTCATGCTTTATATTATGCTTTTAATATTAAAATATTATTAGCATGCTTAGGAATAATATAATTATGCTTTAGGAATTTATTTTTATAATATATATGCATAATTGGGAACTTTATGTGTAATGTGCCTACGTTATGAAATTTTATTTAATTAAATGCATGAAATGTGATATGATATAATATGAATGTATATTTAAATAATTATGTTCTTGTTTAATTAAATTTATGATTAGAATAATTTATTTAGATTTAATTTTATGATTAAAGTGCTACATTTGAATTTAATCATGTGTTATGGACTTAGAACTTGTTGAATATGATCATGAACTAGTATGAACATCTTCATGAGCTCAAGAACACATTCACAATGTTCTTGAACAAATTCATGTGCACGTGTGATAGTGTGTGTGTGTGTGTGATCGATTTTATGTTATTAAGTGTTTAATTCACAAGAAATTGAATAGTAAATGTTTTCAATAGTAATTTTGACTTTTTGGTCAACATTTAATTAATTAATTTCGAAATTAATTTAATTTTAATTATAAAATATGATTTAGGAATTTTAAATAATTATTTTCCAAATTAATTCAAAAATTAATAAAATTATAAAATAATTTCAAAATCAACTTACATTGTTGAATTAAATTCTAAATTTAATTCCTAATACTCTAAGTAAGGTCACAACATGATTTATAAATATTTAAGTGGTTAAAGAATTTATGAAACCTAATAAATTAATTATTTTCCCTTAAACAAATGAAATTAAATTTTACCTGGAAAATAATTTCTAAATGATTTGAGAATTCTCTAATATGTTATATTTCTTAAACCTTATGTGATTATGTGATTAGAATCATAAGAACCTAGTTCTAAGTCAATAGTAATTACTTTCAGGCGACAATTGCTCTGAACAGTGGGATCCGTTCCAACCTATTTGAATTTCTGTACTAGGTGAGGGTTAAAACATTTTCAACTGGAATCATGTATATATCTATATCTAATTATAAAATGATTTCCAAATCTACCTATCTATTATTTGATTTCCTATCTATACATATTAATATAATACATATTCCTCTTTATGAGGAAAATACCAATAAGTCGGAATCAGGATCTTATACGGACATTATATATTTCAGTCCTATTAATACTAAGAACTGATTCCCGACTAAGCAAGTCAATCATTATCATTTATCAAAATGGGCCCGGCGTGCAGCTGTGTCGAGCAATACTCGGAAGGTAACGGGCCGAGAGTATTGTTGGTGCCACAGACCGCCACCAACTCTTGGTAGTGGTTTAGCTGGAGGTTAGTTACTCCACGCCAAGAGACTTACAAGGGGGAATAACCTCCCTGGGAGAGATAGCATCCTCCCACATATTACATATTGTCGGTAGGGTTTGCTCCCCTACTGACACTACAGTGTTGCGGAGTTATTATCATATTTAGTTTTATTAAAGTACTGGTGCCTTGATCAGCCCGGTACTATTTTACAAATATTTTAAGGAGATTGGAGGGAGATGCCTTACTTGCAGGCGGTACAAATCTTTTATTAAATGGTTCATCATTTATAAATAAACTCCAAATACCCCTATCCCGGTTTCTAACTTACGAACCATATCATATTTGCTATATCCTATTGCTATCATTTTATATATATATATATATATATATATATATATATATATAACCATATATATATCTAAATCTAATCTTCCTTCACTTAGTCACTTTGACTAATTCCTCGCCTGTTTCAAACACATGATTTCAGGGAGCGAGGACAACGACACCTAGTGTGACGCCCCGATATTTCGGCCGTACAGGTATGACGTAATTGTTTACCAAAGTGCGCGAAATAATTAATTATGTGTGTTTTATGTATTTAATTTAATTTTAATTATACTAAATGTTAATTGTTTTAATTTAATGTTATTAATATTAATTACATTATATAATATAAATATATATATATATATATATATAAACGTACGTGTGTGTGCATGGAATTAAAATTATGCATGCATAAGTAGTTATAAAATAAATTTGCATGCATTTTATAAATTATAATATATATACTTGCATGCATGTAATTATATATTATATACGTTGCATGCATTTTATATGTAAATGAAATTAGTTGGTTAATTTGTTAATGTTATGGCTTTTATTGTTTCATTGCGTTTGAGTGCTTCGTTTCTATTTGAATTGATATCGGAATTTTGTGCGAATTTAATATGTTGAACTTATACGTGTCTTGTACATGAATCTTTGTTCGTTTCGTATTTTCGAATTCATTTGCTTGTGTTTCGGATTTAATTTGAATTGTGGAATCCAAGTCGGGGGCTAACGAACACTTAGCGCACCCTTGGTTCCGTATTTAATATCTTGAGCTCGGGAACTCGGATTCGAGTTCCGTCAACTCCGCTGAACTCGTAACGAAAATTCGAGTTTAGTAAACTTAGCCATATATTTTTCCCAACTCATTTCAACCTCCGAAATTTAACCGGAAAACCTACACGGCGCCAAAACTGCCACCTTTCACCAAAATAGTCATATCTCTTACCATACTTGACCAAATTAACCATGGTTTGAACTTTTGAGACCCTAACTCAACCATCTATCTGATCATTATCCTCCCCAACCGGATTAATCCCTCATACTTAGAGAAATCAGCCCTCTTTCCTCTGTTTTCCAGAATCCCGTAGCCAAGCCAACCTCTTGAGATTCAAGCTCAAATCTCTTTCAAACCTCCATTAATCCACAAGGTAAGCTTGGTTATGTTATGTACATCCATCATGAGTCATTTTCATTCATTCATCTCTGAATTTGAGCATCAATTCGTGAGCTTTTGACAGAACTGAACATATATAGAATTAGGTTTGGAATTGGTTGATCTTCTTCCATACTTGAGCTTTTTGAATGATTCCAAGCTTGAGAATGATTGTTTTAATATCTTCTTTTCATATATGATCATTAATTGCATGGTAGTTGAAGTATTTATGAGATATTAACTTTGGATCATTGAGAAAACTTTGAAGAAAAGTCACGTGTGACAGCCTTCCATGTTTGAGCTGTTGTGGGACTGATTTATATGTTGATTTTGTGGTGTTTTGCTGCACATATGACTACCTAACTCACATGAACGTGTTGGGATTACTTGAGATCAGTTGTACCCTGTTTTTACGTGATTTATGCCCTGTTTTCTTGGCCTGAAAATTTCTGTCAGCAGCTGCGTTTTTTCCTTGATGTTGCTGTCATTTTTGTTCAATATTAGGGCTGGTTTTAGGCTGTATTTCATGTCATTTATAGCTGCATATATGTGGTCTATTTGTTGCTTGAATGTTGCTGCGTTTAAGCTAGAGAAACGGGGGTTCCTCGCGTGATGGTTGCTGCTGCGGTTGCTGCGACACGGGTGTGTCGTTTCTGCGTGTTTCAGCTGGAACGGGGGTGTTTCTTGGGTGGCTATTTCTGTACCGAGACACGGGGGTGTCTCGGTTTGCTCCTTGAAGGTGACACCCCCGTGTCACCTTGTTTTTCAAGCTTGATTTGCTGTTTCCGCGAGTGTTGCTGCTGCTGTTCATTCTTCCTTTTTATTTCCTGCATGAACTTTGATTGTTAAATGGTTTGCATGCATTCTCTTATTACTTTGCATGCATGTTAAAGTTTGCATGCATTATTGTATAAATTTGCATGCATGTTTGTGTATTTGTTGCATGTGTAGTACGTATATATGTATATATAATATAGTACGTATATGTATATATATATATATTGAATATATTATATATATTTATTAAATATTAATTGTTATTTGATTTAATTGAATTATTTTAATTAAATTTGACCTATTTCATGTTTTATCTAATTTCCTAAATTTAGTTGAATGTATTTAATTGTTTATTTTCTAATTGTAAATGCGATTGAATATATTTAAATGTTTATGTTCTAATTTTAAAATGTGATTTAATTTGTACTTTGATTATATTTGAATTAATTTGATTGAAAATGTGAAATTATGAAAGTGAATGACTTGATTATATGATTTAAATGTATTAATCGTGCACATGAACATTTCCATAACATAATTTAATCTTTTATACATTCATATCATGATCATTGCATTGCCGAGCGTCTTATTTGGTCATATTGAGTCTCACTTCACTTTTCTTGCACAGATTTCGATTCCGTTGGAGACAAGGCCAATCCTTGAGGCTTTCGTATCTTCCTTTGTCGGTACAAGGTGGGTTTTTCTTCTACTTAGATAAAACGACCCGATATATCTTCCTATGTGAAAAGTTTTAAGCCAAAGTAATATGATACATATATTGAGTCTTTTGTCGAGTAAATGATTGCAAACGTAAAACCCTTCTTTCTTGAATCCTACCAAATGTTTTGGCGAGTATTGATTGATTGATTGCACTGATTGGGGCCCGGGGTTCTTGGTGTGAGTGGCTATCCGAGGAAGCATGGGCTGACGGTGATCCCTCACACTAGTTCCCACTATTGAACAGCGGTACCGGACCTCGTCAGGAGATTGGCGGGGAAAGGGAGCTGAGTGCCATCTGGGGAGTCATGTAACCCCTTTTGGCCAATGACTGGGTGGACGGGTCTTGCAAGCCCGCCCACCAACCCGGAGGAAGAAGGTGTATATGACCGATTGAATAGAATCGATTGATTGAGCACAAAAGAATGATATGCATGAAAGACTTAATGAATGAATGATTGATTGAATCACACTTGGTGTTGGTTGGAGTTGATGCACGCCCACTCGCCGGGCCACTAATGACCTATTGTAAAACTGATCATTATAATCCCTTTCGATGATTCCTCTATTTCTCCCACTTGGGAACCGTTTCTAAAACCTCGCTTGGGATTATAATCTGCATGTGATTGTTTAAATTCAGTTATATATTATATTTATGCCAATGTTTTATACCCACCAGTCCCTTTTGGACTGAACCCGTTTGGTTTTCAGCTTTTTGGTGCAGGTGTCGAGAGAGCTAGGCGGGAATACGAGTCCTAGGTCTTGCATTCGTCTCTAGCTCTATATTTTGGTCTTACACTTACATCTCATCCTTTTGATTATTGTATATGGATATGTTATTGGAGCGTACACATGTTTTGGGCCGTGATGGCTTGCATTGATGTATGTGAATTGTATTTTGGAGCTGGATGCTCGTGGTATATACATATGTTATGCTTTGCTCGTTTATTGCTTCCGCTTTATTGATTTTCTCTGATTCGTATGGTTAAGGGTTAGCCCGCCTAGCATAGAGTGTGTGTTTGTCCCCGTTCGCCGTGATTTAGCTCGGGTATGGATCGTTCATTTCATATTCGGGTCGGGTCTCGGTGCGGGGGATGTGACACCTTACGCTCGGGTGTTACATCCTTAAGTGGTATCAGAGCCTAGGGTTGCAAAACCCAGGCTCTAGTGTCGGGTGAGTCAGTTTAGGTCGTTCGGCTTTAGGGACTACTTGACAACGTGATTTCATATGCATCCTTTTAGTGCTTCTGTGCTCTAATTGTTGAAAATTGAGTGAATTAATTGCATTTTCATGCATGGACTAAGAGAAGCATGCATTTCAGTGTTTCTTGATCAGGATGCCTCCCCGTAGACATCGTGAGAGATCACCGGGACGACAAGGAGACCGTGATCGTTCTCCTATACCACCAGAACAACAACCACAGCCGCCGCCGATGGATATGGGTAATTTTATGGAAGCCGTTTTCAATTATGTTGAGCATAGAAGAGCTCAAGCTCCACAGCCACAACCCGTTGAGCAACCGGCTCCACCAAATAACAATCATAGGGATCCTCATAGGGTGTTTTTGAGTTACAATCCCCCTAGATTTTCTGGTTCTATTGATGACGCGGTTTCAGAGGGGTGGTTGACTCGATTGGAGAGGATTTATGGGGTTCGGCAGTTCACTACCCAAGAACAGGCTCAGTTTGCTATATTCCAGTTGGATGGAGAGGCGTATGATTGGTGGGAGAGAACAAAGGAAAAGTTGGAGGCGGATGAAGAGGAGATTACATGGGATGTATTTAAACGGGAATTTCGGGAGTGCTTTGTACCCGAGGTTGTCCGGGAGAGGAAAGAGCAGGAATTTATGGATCTGAAGCAAGGAAATCGTTCTGTAGCTCAATACCTTGCAGTTTTCAACCGACTTGGGAAGTATGCTTCACATATTACCCGGGATGAGAAGAGGAAGGCGAAGAAGTTTATTGCTGGGTTGAGACAGGATTTGAGGCACGGTCAAGCGGGCCATAATTTTATATCTTTCTCAGACACGGTGCAAAGGGCCTTAGGGCAAGAGGAGGAGTATAAAAAGAAGGATCCAATCTTCAAAGCACCAATGGGACAAGGTAGAGGCTCAGCTTCGGGATCGAGCATGAGATTCAATCCGGGAAAAAGGCCTATGACTGCGGCAGCTCCTTCTCAGAAAGAATATTTCAAGAAGCCACGAACTGGAGTTCAGCATGCTCCTCAGGCAGCTCGAGTACCTCAGGCATTACCGGCTCCCACGAGAGATCGACGAGATGTACCTCCGTGTACTCATTGTGGAGGACCGACCCACTCTTATGCTAATTGCCGAATAAGATTGAAGTTGTGCTTGATTTGTGGGAAGGGAGATCATATGGCTTTCGCATGTCCTGATAAGAGACCGGGGTTTCAAGCTGGGGTACAAAGACCGATGATCCAGGCCCGGGCTTATGCCCTTGAGGGCGAGGAACAAAAGGTGGAAGCTGATCCGAATGCCGTGGTGGAAGGTACCGTTTGCATTCATAACACGAGCATTCACGCATTATTTGATCCGGGTGCCACGCATACTTTTATATCTTCTGATCTATGTGCTTCTCTATGCCTACCTGTTATTTGCTCAAATTCTTGTTATTATGTGAGTTCGCCTCTTGGAGGTAATTTGCAGACAGACCGGGTTGTTAGAGGTTGTTCAGTTTTGATAGAGGGGAAAGATTATCCGGCAGACTTCATTGTTATGCCTATGAAGAAGTATGGGGTAATCTTCGGGATGGATTGGTTATATCGGCACCGGGCCGAGGTTGATTGTTTTAGGAAGAAGATAAAATTGGGAGCAGAGTTGATTGGAAAAGTAGGGTCGAAGAATGTACCTCTCTTATCGTTTATGGAAGCTCGCAAGTTAGTGAAAGATGGAGCCACGGGATTTATTGCCTATCTTCTTAACAAACCAAAGGATCAATTAAGTTTTGAGGATACGGATGTGGTAAAGGCATATCCCGACGTATTTCCGGAAAATTTAGGTTCTTTACCACCGGATCGGGAGATTGAATTTGTTATTGATTTATATCCGGGATCAGAACCTTATTCTAAAACGCCGTATAGAATGGCTCCGGCAGAGTTGAAGGAGTTGAAGATTCAACTCGAAGAGTTACTTAAGATTGGATATATTCGACCGAGCTCATCTCCGTGGGGTGCTCCGGTTCTCTTTGTCAAGAAGAAAGATGGATCGTTGAGAATGTGTATAGATTACCGGGAGCTTAATCGGATGACTATCAAGAATAAGTACCCGTTGCCCCACATTGAGGATTTATTCGATATGTTGCAAGGTTCAGGGGTTTATTCGAAATTGGATCTAAGACAAGGCTACTACCAATTGAAAATCCGGGAAGAGGATATACCTAAGACAGGATTCAATACCCGGTATGGGCATTATGAGTTCGTAGTGATGCCCTTTGGCTTGACGAATGCCCCTGCAGCATTTATGGATATGATGCATCGGATTTTTCGGCCATATTTGGATAAATTCGTCGTAATCTTCATTGATGACATTCTCGTGTATTCCAAGACTCCGGAAGATCATGCTAAGCATCTCGAATTGGTATTGGAGACATTGAGAGAGCACCGGTTGTATGCGAAGTTTAGTAAGTGTGAGTTTTGGATCGACCGGGTTGCTTTTCTAGGTCATATTGTTTCAAGTAAGGGTTTGGAAGTAGATCCTTCAAAGATCGAGACAATTATTCAGTGGCAGAGTCCGAAAAATGCTTCCGAGGTCAGAAGTTTCTTGGGTTTGGCTGGGTATTATCGGAGATTCGTTAAGGACTTCTCTAAGATTGCAGCTCCTTTGACTCATTTGACAAAGAAGGAAGTCAAGTTTGCTTGGGATGAGGCGTGTGAGGCAAGTTTCCAACTTTTAAAGGAGAAATTGACCACTGCCCCAATATTAGCACTTCCTGAAGGAACTGAAGGATACATGGTTTATACGGATGCCTCGAAAGAGGGACTGGGATGTGTGTTGATGCAGAAGGGTAGGGTGATAGCCTACGCCTCGAGAAAACTGAAGGATCATGAACAGAATTATCCCACTCACGATCTCGAGCTAGCGGCAGTGATCTTTGCTTTGGGGAAGTGGAGACACTACTTGTATGGAATTCCTTTCGAGATCTTTTCTGACCACAAAAGTCTTCAATACTTGTTTTCTCAGAAGGAGTTAAACAAGAGACAAAGGCGATGGATGGAGACTTTAGCGGATTACGAGTGCACAATCAGATACCATCCTGGAAAAGCTAATGTGGTCGCGGATGCACTTAGCAGGAAGGCTAGTGTATCTAGTGTGAAAGTGGAAGTTGGATATGAACCCGAGTCTTTCAAGTTAAGAGCAAGTATTCGGAATATTACAGTACAACCGGATCTTCAACCAAGATTATTTGAAACTCAGAGAAGAGATTCCGAAGTGCAGAAATTAGCTCAGAAAGCTAGGGATGATCCCGAATGTCCATTTGGGTTCGATGACACGGGACTTTTAAGGTTTAAGAACAGGATTGTGGTTCCGGATGAATTGAAGAGGATTATTTTGGAAGAAGCTCACAGATCAGGGTATTCGATACATCCTGGAGGTAATAAGATGTACAAGGATTTAAAGCAGTTTTATTGGTGGAATGGACTTAAAAGGGATGTAACTAATTTCGTGAGACATTGTCTGACTTGTCAAACCGTGAAAGCCGAGCATCAGAAGCCATCAGGGTTACTTCAACCGCTACCTATCCCAGAATGGAAATGGCAACAGGTGGCAATGGATTTCGTTTCGGGTCTTCCTAGAGTGAAGGGTGGTCTTGATGGGAT
Source organism: Lantana camara (assembly GCA_037501455.1). Classification (NCBI taxonomy): domain Eukaryota; kingdom Viridiplantae; phylum Streptophyta; class Magnoliopsida; order Lamiales; family Verbenaceae; genus Lantana; species Lantana camara. Next base: position 47,849,848 of record CM074859.1, read on the forward strand.
TTGGGTGATCGTGGATAGACTAACGAAATCGGCACATTTTCTGGCTGTTCGGATGTCGGATAAGGTACCTAAGTTAGCTAAGAAGTATGTTGATGAAATTGTTCGACTTCATGGTGTGCCTACCAGTATTGTATCAGATCGAGATCCGAGGTTCACTTCTAGGTTTTGGCAAGAATTGCAAAGAAATCTGGGAACAAGGCTCCAATTCAGCACAGCTTTCCATCCTCAGACAGATGGTCAGTCAGAAAGATTAATCAAATATTTGGAGGATATGTTGAGGGCTTGTGCATTGGATTTCTCGAGTTCGTGGAATGAGCAGTTATCCCTGATTGAGTTCGCCTATAATAACAGTTTTCAGGCTTCGATAGGAATGGCACCTTATGAAGCCCTTTACGGACGAAAGTGTAGATCCCCCTTATTTTTCGACCTTGAAGAATGGAATTGGACGAAACAAGAGGGGGTGAAACGAGGTGAAATGAAGGAGAAGCCTTCCAAAGCCGTACAAGCTGCCATTGATAAGGTTCAACTTATTCAACAAAGAATGAAAGCGGCTCAAGATAGACAGAAAAGCTATGCGGATCGACGGAGAAAGGATCTTCAATTTGAAGTTGGTGATAGGGTGTTCTTGAAAGCTTCGCCGCGAAAAGGATTTTCAAGAATTGGAAAAGGAGGTAAGTTGAATCCTCGCTATCTGGGTCCGTATGAGATTCTGGAAAAAGTTGGAGATACTGCTTATCGTTTGAATCTACCCCCGAGTTTGACGGGAATCCACAACGTATTTCATGTCTCCCAGCTTCGCAAGTATTATCCGGATGAGTCCGAAATCCTACCTGAGGAAGAGGTAGAAATTGAGCCTAATCTCACCTTCGTTCAAAAACCGGTTAAGATTTTGGATCGGAAATTTCAAGAATTAAGAAACCGGCAAATCCCACTAGTTAAAGTGTTATGGAGAAGTGATAAAACAGAAGAGGCTACGTGGGAGACGGAGGATAAAATGAGGAAGTTTCATCCCGAATTATTTTTGGACGATCAGTGAATCCGAGGACGGATTCTTTTAAGGGGGAGAGGTTGTGACGCCCCGATATTTCGGCCGTACAGGTATGACGTAATTGTTTACCAAAGTGCGCGAAATAATTAATTATGTGTGTTTTATGTATTTAATTTAATTTTAATTATACTAAATGTTAATTGTTTTAATTTAATGTTATTAATATTAATTACATTATATAATATAAATATATATATATATATATATAAACGTACGTGTGTGTGCATGGAATTAAAATTATGCATGCATAAGTAGTTATAAAATAAATTTGCATGCATTTTATAAATTATAATATATATACTTGCATGCATGTAATTATATATTATATACGTTGCATGCATTTTATATGTAAATGAAATTAGTTGGTTAATTTGTTAATGTTATGGCTTTTATTGTTTCATTGCGTTTGAGTGCTTCGTTTCTATTTGAATTGATATCGGAATTTTGTGCGAATTTAATATGTTGAACTTATACGTGTCTTGTACATGAATCTTTGTTCGTTTCGTATTTTCGAATTCATTTGCTTGTGTTTCGGATTTAATTTGAATTGTGGAATCCAAGTCGGGGGCTAACGAACACTTAGCGCACCCTTGGTTCCGTATTTAATATCTTGAGCTCGGGAACTCGGATTCGAGTTCCGTCAACTCCGCTGAACTCGTAACGAAAATTCGAGTTTAGTAAACTTAGCCATATATTTTTCCCAACTCATTTCAACCTCCGAAATTTAACCGGAAAACCTACACGGCGCCAAAACTGCCACCTTTCACCAAAATAGTCATATCTCTTACCATACTTGACCAAATTAACCATGGTTTGAACTTTTGAGACCCTAACTCAACCATCTATCTGATCATTATCCTCCCCAACCGGATTAATCCCTCATACTTAGAGAAATCAGCCCTCTTTCCTCTGTTTTCCAGAATCCCGTAGCCAAGCCAACCTCTTGAGATTCAAGCTCAAATCTCTTTCAAACCTCCATTAATCCACAAGGTAAGCTTGGTTATGTTATGTACATCCATCATGAGTCATTTTCATTCATTCATCTCTGAATTTGAGCATCAATTCGTGAGCTTTTGACAGAACTGAACATATATAGAATTAGGTTTGGAATTGGTTGATCTTCTTCCATACTTGAGCTTTTTGAATGATTCCAAGCTTGAGAATGATTGTTTTAATATCTTCTTTTCATCTATGATCATTAATTGCATGGTAGTTGAAGTATTTATGAGATATTAACTTTGGATCATTGAGAAAACTTTGAAGAAAAGTCACGTGTGACAGCCTTCCATGTTTGAGCTGTTGTGGGACTGATTTATATGTTGATTTTGTGGTGTTTTGCTGCACATATGACTACCTAACTCACATGAACGTGTTGGGATTACTTGAGATCAGTTGTACCCTGTTTTTACGTGATTTATGCCCTGTTTTCTTGGCCTGAAAATTTCTGTCAGCAGCTGCGTTTTTTCCTTGATGTTGCTGTCATTTTTGTTCAATATTAGGGCTGGTTTTAGGCTGTATTTCATGTCATTTATAGCTGCATATATGTGGTCTATTTGTTGCTTGAATGTTGCTGCGTTTAAGCTAGAGAAACGGGGGTTCCTCGCGTGATGGTTGCTGCTGCGGTTGCTGCGACACGGGTGTGTCGTTTCTGCGTGTTTCAGCTGGAACGGGGGTGTTTCTTGGGTGGCTATTTCTGTACCGAGACACGGGGGTGTCTCGGTTTGCTCCTTGAAGGTGACACCCCCGTGTCACCTTGTTTTTCAAGCTTGATTTGCTGTTTCCGCGAGTGTTGCTGCTGCTGTTCATTCTTCCTTTTTATTTCCTGCATGAACTTTGATTGTTAAATGGTTTGCATGCATTCTCTTATTACTTTGCATGCATGTTAAAGTTTGCATGCATTATTGTATAAATTTGCATGCATGTTTGTGTATTTGTTGCATGTGTAGTACGTATATATGTATATATAATATAGTACGTATATGTATATATATATATATTGAATATATTATATATATTTATTAAATATTAATTGTTATTTGATTTAATTGAATTATTTTAATTAAATTTGACCTATTTCATGTTTTATCTAATTTCCTAAATTTAGTTGAATGTATTTAATTGTTTATTTTCTAATTGTAAATGCGATTGAATATATTTAAATGTTTATGTTCTAATTTTAAAATGTGATTTAATTTGTACTTTGATTATATTTGAATTAATTTGATTGAAAATGTGAAATTATGAAAGTGAATGACTTGATTATATGATTTAAATGTATTAATCGTGCACATGAACATTTCCATAACATAATTTAATCTTTTATACATTCATATCATGATCATTGCATTGCCGAGCGTCTTATTTGGTCATATTGAGTCTCACTTCACTTTTCTTGCACAGATTTCGATTCCGTTGGAGACAAGGCCAATCCTTGAGGCTTTCGTATCTTCCTTTGTCGGTACAAGGTGGGTTTTTCTTCTACTTAGATAAAACGACCCGATATATCTTCCTATGTGAAAAGTTTTAAGCCAAAGTAATATGATACATATATTGAGTCTTTTGTCGAGTAAATGATTGCAAACGTAAAACCCTTCTTTCTTGAATCCTACCAAATGTTTTGGCGAGTATTGATTGATTGATTGCACTGATTGGGGCCCGGGGTTCTTGGTGTGAGTGGCTATCCGAGGAAGCATGGGCTGACGGTGATCCCTCACACTAGTTCCCACTATTGAACAGCGGTACCGGACCTCGTCAGGAGATTGGCGGGGAAAGGGAGCTGAGTGCCATCTGGGGAGTCATGTAACCCCTTTTGGCCAATGACTGGGTGGACGGGTCTTGCAAGCCCGCCCACCAACCCGGAGGAAGAAGGTGTATATGACCGATTGAATAGAATCGATTGATTGAGCACAAAAGAATGATATGCATGAAAGACTTAATGAATGAATGATTGATTGAATCACACTTGGTGTTGGTTGGAGTTGATGCACGCCCACTCGCCGGGCCACTAATGACCTATTGTAAAACTGATCATTATAATCCCTTTCGATGATTCCTCTATTTCTCCCACTTGGGAACCGTTTCTAAAACCTCGCTTGGGATTATAATCTGCATGTGATTGTTTAAATTCAGTTATATATTATATTTATGCCAATGTTTTATACCCACCAGTCCCTTTTGGACTGAACCCGTTTGGTTTTCAGCTTTTTGGTGCAGGTGTCGAGAGAGCTAGGCGGGAATACGAGTCCTAGGTCTTGCATTCGTCTCTAGCTCTATATTTTGGTCTTACACTTACATCTCATCCTTTTGATTATTGTATATGGATATGTTATTGGAGCGTACACATGTTTTGGGCCGTGATGGCTTGCATTGATGTATGTGAATTGTATTTTGGAGCTGGATGCTCGTGGTATATACATATGTTATGCTTTGCTCGTTTATTGCTTCCGCTTTATTGATTTTCTCTGATTCGTATGGTTAAGGGTTAGCCCGCCTAGCATAGAGTGTGTGTTTGTCCCCGTTCGCCGTGATTTAGCTCGGGTATGGATCGTTCATTTCATATTCGGGTCGGGTCTCGGTGCGGGGGATGTGACACCTTACGCTCGGGTGTTACACCTAGAGGTATCTTGAAGCTATAGGTGTCATATTTATTAGATCAGGCTTAGATTAAGAGCATTTAATCCTGATCATGTATATTGCTAATAAATTGCTCTCACATTGACTCCGTACACTACACTATTATATTACCCCCTTACAATATCATGCACTATTTTGTGTGTTATCATGTTGCTTGTTGCAAATTTTAAATTCTTCCATTTTTCGCTGCATTTTACCCTACGCTCTACTTAAGTACTGTCTATACCGTTCGCCGTAGTATTTCTCGGGTGCTAGGTCTCACATCCACTCGAGGGTAGTACGGTACGGGAGTTGTAGTGTTAGGGGGCACTACAGCTTAAGGTGGTATCAGAGCATCAGGTTTGGTTAAGAAGAGACTTAACTTATAAATGCTGGGAGAATGCTCATTTTGTACTTGAACTTTAGAATTCACTCTAAGTGTTTCTTTATATAGCAATGGAGAATCAGGAACAAGGGAACGCATATCATATCTGGCTTGAGGAGTACGAGGCCCCACACACTATAGCGGTATCTCGTCGTGAGAGTCCTATACGTTATTACACTTGGCAGAGGGCGAGACATGTAGTTCGGGGAGGTAGAGCAGGTAGAGTTGGGCATGCTTATCCGAACCGTTTAGTACATATACTTGAGTCTGAGTGAGATGCGTATTATATGGAGGCTCAGATGGCTCGCGAGTATCAGCTGGAGTCTACTAGGCATCTTGATTTAGCCCTACAGAATGCTGTGAGTAGGAATTTTGCTCAGCAGCAGACCTCTACCTTGGAGCAGGAGAACGCCGATCTGGTGGCACAGGTGGCGACCCTACAGCAGGACTTAGCCTCTATGACTCTTTCTAGGAATGCCTCTCGGACTTTATATCAGCATTACCGTTCTTGTATTCGGAGCCGACTGGCCGGTGCCTATCACATGTCTGGTGTACAGGCTGTTGAGGAGATGATGGATCAGGGAGAGGATGCAGCAGCTGAGCCTGAGGAGGAGGAGCCCGGAGGTGAGGCAGAGGCTGAGCAAGAGCCGGAGGAGGAGCAGCAGGGTGACGGTTGGAGCCCTATTCGAGGTGAGGTTGTGGATAGTGATCAGCATGATTAGGCAGAGATTATTCTGGAGCTTGGTATATATATAGGAGTAGTATCAGTGGGAGGTTGTATAGATCAGTCAGTAGAGGACCTTCCCCTTTTGACGTAGCAGCTGACGCAGCTAGCCTGACGGAGATGAGAGAGTTGAGAGCTTTGTAGGGTGTAACTTGACGTAGATCAGGTCCACCCCATTTTGCTTTTTGTAGTTGTAGCTATAGCTCTCAAACTTTATGCATATATATAACCCACTTTTGCAGTTACATTCTTGTTCTACATTTACTGCTTTCATACTTATTGCATTACGAGTTAGAATTGCTTCAAGATACCAGCAGGACCGTGAGTGAGTATTTTATTTTCCTGCACCTTTACTTGTTATTATGTTTGTGCTTTACTTTTGCACTCTTTTAGTTGTTGTTTTGTTTAATTTTGTGCTTTACCAAATCTGTGTGATATGATATCTACTGCTTGATATTGTCTGAAACATGTATTTATGTGATTATATGCAACACATTCTTAACCATCATGCATTATATTCTTCATAAAGCAACTGCAAATCAATATGTCTCCTCGAAGAGTTGCCCAAGACAACACTTCCCCACAAGAAGGTGCATCCTCAGCAGGAGGAAACTCGAAATTAGTAGATGTTTTGAAAGAGATAGTGCAAACTTGTGCTAATGGAACAAAGGGGAATAATGAAAAGACTTTGGAGAAATTTCTACGAATGAACCCGCCAAAGTTCTTTGGAGAACCCAGTGATGTTAAAGCTGAAAGTTGGATAGCTAGTATCGAAAAGATCTTTGAGGCTATGGGTATTTCTCCTGGAGAACCTGAAAGAATCCAGTTTGCAGTTTTTATGTTAGAAGGAGCAGCATTAAGTTGGTGGAATTATATCAAGCGTGTTTGGGCAGAAGATCAAGTTAATTATAGGTGGGTAGACTTTGTCAGAGTATTTCAAAACAAATACATCCCTCAGATAGTTAGGGATGCTCAAGAGGCAGAATTCATGGAATTAGTACAAGGCAATATGTCGGTAGCTGAGTACGAAGCTAAGTTCATCCGATTGATCCAATATGCCCCACACATCCTCCATGATGAACGTCGGAAAACTCAGCGATTCATTAAAGGACTTAAGTCGGATCTTAGGTGGGCTTTGGCTCCATTTGAGTTGGAAATCTATACTAAGGCTGTGGAAACGGCTATGAAAACAGAAGCTACACATAAAGAGGTTCGTATAGCTAATAGCCGTCCTGGATCCTTCTACAAGCCAACTCAGGGATCTAAACGACCTGCTGGACCAGCAAAGCCAAATCCAGGAAAGAAACCGATGCAATCATGGACCCGACCTCAACAGACATTCCCAAAACCTCAAGAAGAGATTGTCTGTGAATATTGTCAGAAGCGCGGACATACTGAGAAGGATTGTCGTAAGAAAGCTAGAGTCTGTACATGGTGTGGAAGCCCTGAACATCAGTACCCAGAATGCCCAAAGGGACCAAAACAATGGAATAAAGGAAAGGTTCCAGCTAAGACTCCTGGAAGACCAGTAGTTAAGGGACGTGCTTATGCTATAGAGGGCAGTGAGAATCCCGATCCTACCAAGGTTGTTGATGGTACGGTACACATTCTAAACACGCCAGTTATTGCTTTATATGACCCTGGCGCCACGCATTCATTTATTGCATCTGAATTATGTGTGCATTTCAATTTTCCACTTGAATCATTGTCTTATATGCTCGAAATAAGTTCTCCTTTGGGAGCTTGTTTTACTACGGATAGAGGATATAAACGCTGTCCTATAAGGATTGGTACCCAATACTACCCGATAGATCTTATAGAATTACCGATGTAAAGATATGGAATTATTCTGGGAATGGATTGGCTTAGTAAGTACCGTGCTAAGTTGGATTGCTTCAAAAAAGAGGTCACCTTAGGGAAAGGTGATAGCTCTGGATCGAAAGGAAAATATGAGTCGATGCCATTGGTTACAGCTGCCGAAGCTAAGAAGTTAGTGAGTAATGGAGCTACTGGATTCATTGCCTATTTGTTAAATAGGCCTAAAGATCAGCTGAAAATTGAGGAAGTAGAGGTGGTAAAAGAATTCACTGATGTTTTCCCTGAGCATCTGAATTCATTACCTCCTGACAGGGAACTAGAATTTGTAATTGATTTAGTCCCTGGAGCTGAGCCATTCTCTAAAACACCTTATCGAATGGCTCCAGCCGAGCTCCAAGAGTTGAGAAAACAACTTGAAGAGTTGTTAGCTTCAGGATACATCCGTCCTAGCACATCCCCATGGGGAGCGCCTGTGTTATTTGTCAAAAAGAAAGACGGATCATTGCGATTGTGTATCGATTATCGAGAACTCAATCGTATGACTATCAAGAACAAATACCCTCTTCCCCATATTGAAGAACTGTTCGACATTCTTCAAGGATCACGAGTGTATTCCAAATTTGATTTAAGGCAAGGGTATTATCAGCTAAGGATTAAAAAGGAGGATATTCCAAAGACTGCTTTTAATACCCGCTACGGTCATTTTGAATTCGTAGTAATGCCTTTTGGATTAACCAATGCCCCGGCTGCATTCATGGATTTAATGCACCGAACATTCCGACCATATTTGGATCAGTTCGTGGTCATCTTTATTGACGACATTCTGGTATTCTCAAGAACCCCGGAAGAACATGCTGAACACCTTCGTAAAGTGTTAAGAGCTTTAAGAGATCATAAGTTATACGCGAAGTTCAGCAAGTGTGAATTTTGGTTGGAAAGAGTGTCCTTCCTCGGACATATAATATCCGGTTCTGGAATAGAAGTAGACCCTTCAAAGGTTGAAACTGTGATGAATTGGCAAACGCCAAAGAATCCATCAGAGGTGAGAAGTTTTCTAGGACTTGCCGGATATTACAGGAGGTTTGTAAAAGATTTCTCCAAGGTAGCAGCGCCTCTTACTCAGTTAACCAAGAAACAAGGAAAATTTGAATGGACAGACAGGTGTGAGCAAAGTTTTCAAGAACTGAAGCAAAGATTAACGTCCGCTCCAGTACTGGCTTTACCTGAAGGAAAGGAGGGCTACGTGGTTTATACAGACGCCTCTAAAGAAGGATTAGGGTGTGTTCTAATGCAAAATGGTAAGGTTATAGCCTATGCCTCAAGAAAACTTAAACCTTATGAAGAGAATTACCCCACACATGATTTAGAATTAGCTGCGATTGTATTCGCCTTAGCTAAATGGAGGCATTATCTGTACGGGGTAACTTTTGAAGTTTTTACTGATCATAAAAGTTTGAGATATTTATTCACTCAAAAGGAGTTGAATATGAGGCAGAGAAGATGGATGGAATTTCTGGAAGACTACGACTGTAAAATACGGTACCATCCAGGAAAAGCCAACGTAGTGGCAGACGCTTTGAGCCGAAAATCCAGTCTATCAGCATTAGACGGAAAAAGCAAACCCATAAGTGTCATTTCGAAATCCCGACTAGCCAATATAGTGATATCCTCACCATTAAAAGAAAAACTTAGGGAAGCCCAAGCACAGGATGAATGGATCAAGAAGTGTCTCAATTCTAAGGAAAAAGATATTGAGACTAAATTCACAACAGATGCCCATGGAATCCTGAGATATAAAGGTCGAGTCTGTGTACCTCCTACAACTCGAAAAGAAATACTGGATGAGGCACATAAGACCCGATATACGATACATCCAGGAGGAACAAAAATGTATCATGATCTCAAGACACATTTCTGGTGGAATGGAATGAAACGAGATGTTGCTAGCTATGTCAAAAGATGCTTGACATGCCAGCAAGTCAAAGTGGACCACCAGAAACCCGGAGGAAAGTTACAGCCGCTACCAGTTCCTACTTGGAAATGGGAACAAATCACCATGGACTTCATCACGGGCTTGCCAAAAGTTAAAGGAGGATATGATAGTATATGGGTTATTATTGATCGGTTAACTAAGTCTGCACATTTCTTATCGGTCAAGACTACTGACAAAGTCAATTCTTTAGCAAAGTTGTACCAGAAAGAGATTATAAGGTTACATGGTGTACCCATTAGTATAGTCTTCGATAGAGATCCGAAATTCACTTCACAGTTATGGCAAAGTCTTCAAGAAACAATGGGGACTAAGATGCATTTCAGTTCAGCCGCACATCCCCAGACCGATGGTCAATCAGAAAGGACGATCAAATATCTAGAGGATATGTTGCGAGCTTGTGCCTTAGATTTTCAAGAGGACTGGAAGGAATGTTTACCTCTTGTGGAATTTGCGTACAATAATAGTTATCAGACATCGATCAAGGCAGCACCTTATGAAGCCTTATATGGAAGGAAATGTAGGTCTCCGTTATACTGGGACATAGAAGAGACTAAAGCAACCGAGAGAGGAGATACAAGGAAAACCATTAGAAAATGGATAGCAGAGTCTACAGAAAAGATTGAAATTATCCGCCAGAGAATGAAAGCAGCTCAAGATAGGCAAAAGAGTTATGCCGATACCCGAAGAAAGGATATAGAATTTGCAGTGGACGACAAAGAGTTTTTAAAGGCATCACCAAGGAAAGGTTTCACACGAATTGGGAAAGGTGGAAAACTAAATCCCAAATACATAGGACCTTTTGAGATCATAGAACGTGTTGGACCAACAGCCTATCGCTTGGATTTACCAGCAAACCTCACTGGAATACATAACGTATTCCATGTATCCCAACTCCGTAAATACTTTGCGGATGAATCCCACATTTTGCCAATAGAAGAAGTTCCTCTAAAGCCCGACTTAACTTATACAGTAAGACCAACCGAGATCTTGGATAGGAAATTCCAAGAACTAAGGAATCGGAAAATCCCCCTTGTTAAAGTGTTATGGAAAGGACATGGGACAGAAGAACAAACCTGGGAAACTGAGGAAAAGATGCAGAAATATTACCCAGAGTTGTTCCGAAACAAGAATAGAATCTGAGGACAGATTCTCTTTAAGGGGGGAAGATTGTAACAGCCCGGATTTTTCAGATCAGGATAGCATAGGTAAGTAAAGGGTTAAGAGGAAAGCGTTTATAGCCTTATTCCATTACACATTCCATTTTATGTGAATTATGTGTATTTATGTTTCGATTTATAATTGTGCCTTTTTGAGAGAATCACATCACTATTCATCCATCGAACCCTAAACCTTTACCTAAACCTTGAAAAACCTTAGAAAGCTGATTTCTATATTTTCCAAACTCATATCATAGCTTTCATTGTTCCAAAATATATTTTTAAAATTATTTGTTGAAAATTCCATTTAAGTTCCTAGATACTATTCATCTTTAATTGTAGGAATTTTCGAAACACTTTTACCTATTCAATATTGGGCTCGATAGAATCCTTGCAAAATTTTATGAATTTTGGTATGATTTCCAAACCCTAATTCTTAACGTAGCTTCCGTAGAAATCAAAACCGGCCGAAAAACCCTAATTTTGCCCTAAATTAGAAATTTCTGAATTCCAACGTTTTTCCTATGAAATATTATAACCATTACGATCCTTGGATTATTTTATGAATTTTAAGATCTTTTCCAAACTCTAGTTCAAATCCTAACTCGATTTATAAATCTTTCTTTATTTTTCCCAAAGTACTATTTCCACCGTAAAAACTAATTTTAAAACCGTCCAACATTTGGTATACAATATTACAGTCAAAATGATCCTTGAATTATTTCAAGAATCATGGACACTTTCTCGGGAATCAATTCACATTCTATCTTCGTTTATGAATTTTATCGTATTTTTCAAAATTCCCGAACGACTACTACTTTAAATGTAGACGTTCAAACGTTAAGTATTTATAACCATTAGAAAGCTCTTTCGATTCTCTTTCTTTTGAAATTTCTCTCATTTCAAACTAAACCCTAGACGTTCTTCTACGAATTTATTACCATCTTCATCCTATTTTAGAATTATTTTTATTTGGTCATGATTACTAAAATAATTAATTATTTCTTAAACTTACACCTAAGTATACACTTAACCCCCCTAATAAATGAACCTAGCTTATTCACTACATGATTCATCTAATTAATTGCAACATAAGCCCCTAAACACCAACTATAAATACCCTAGAACTTGTAACATAAAATTCACACAAAATCATCATATTTCCCTCCCAAAAGCCACGACAATCACTCTCTCTCTCTCTAAGGTGCAATTTTCTTTTATTATTTCATGCTTTATATTATGCTTTTAATATTAAAATATTAGTAGCATGCTTAGGAATAATATAATTATGCTTTAGGAATTTATTTTTATAATATATATGCATAATTGGGAACTTTATGTGTAATGTGCCTACGTTATGAAATTTTATTTAATTAAATGCATGAAATGTGATATGATATAATATGAATGTATATTTAAATAATTATGTTCTTGTTTAATTAAATTTATGATTAGAATAATTTATTTAGATTTAATTTTATGATTAAAGTGCTACATTTGAATTTAATCATGTTTTATGGACTTAGAACTTGTTGAATATGATCATGAACTAGTATGAACATCTTCATGAGCTCAAGAACACATTCACAATGTTCTTGAACAAATTCATGTGCACGTGTGATAGTGTGTGTGTGTGTGTGATCGATTTTATGTTATTAAGTGTTTAATTCACAAGAAATTGAATAGTAAATGTTTTCAATAGTAATTTTGACTTTTTGGTCAACATTTAATTAATTAATTTCGAAATTAATTTAATTATAATTATAAAATATGATTTAGGAATTTTAAATAATTATTTTCCAAATTAATTCAAAAATTAATAAAATTATAAAATAATTTCAAAATCAACTTACATTGTTGAATTAAATTCTAAATTTAATTCCTAATACTCTAAGTAAGGTCACAACATGATTTATAAATATTTAAGTGGTTAAAGAATTTATGAAACCTAATAAATTAATTATTTTCCCTTAAACAAATGAAATTAAATTTTACCGGGAAAATAATTTCTAAATGATTTGAGAATTCTCTAATATGTTATATTTCTTAAACCTTATGTGATTATGTGATTAGAATCATAAGAACCTAGTTCTAAGTCAATAGTAATTACTTTCAGGCGATAATTGCTCTGAACAGTGAGGATCCGTTCCAACCTATTTGAATTTCTGTACTAGGTGAGGGTTAAAACATTTTCAACTGGAATCATGTATATATCTATATCTAATTATAAAATGATTTCCAAATCTACCTATCTATTATTTGATTTCCTATCTATACATATTAATATAATACATATTCCTCTTTATGAGGAAAATACCAATAAGTCGGAATCAGGATCTTATACGGACATTATATATTTCAGTCCTATTAATACTAAGAACTGATTTCCGACTAAGCAAGTCAATCATTATCATTTATCAAAATGGGCCCGGCGTGCAGCTGTGTCGAGCAATACTCGGAAGGTAACGGGCCGAGAGTATTGTTGGTGCCACAGACCGCCACCAACTCTTGGTAGTGGTTTAGCTGGAGGTTAGTTACTCCACGCCAAGAGACTTACAAGGGGGAATAACCTCCCTGGGAGAGATAGCTTCCTCCCACATATTACATATCGTCGGTAGGGTTTGCTCCCCTACTGACACTACGGTGTTGCGGAGTTATTATCATATTTAGTTTTATTAAAGTACTGGTGCCTTGATCAGCCCGGTACTATTTTACAAATATTTTAAGGAGATTGGAGGGAGACGCCTTACTTGCAGGCGGTACAAATCTTTTATTAAACGGTTCATCATTTATAAATAAACTCCAAATACCCCTATCCCGGTTTCTAACTTATGAACCGTATCATATTTGCTATATCCTATTGCTATCATTTTATATATATATATATATCTATATATATAACCATAGATATATCTAAGTCTAATCTTCCTTCACTTAGTCACTTTGACTTATTCCTCGCCTGTTTCAAACACATGATTTCAGGGAGCGAGGACAACGACACCTAGAGGTATCTTGAAGCTATAGGTGTCATATTTATTAGATCAGGCTTAGATTAAGAGCATTTAATCCTGATCATGTATATTGCTAATAAATTGCTCTCACATTGACTCCGTACACTACACTATTATATTACCCCCTTACAATATCATGCACTATTTTGTGTGTTATCATGTTGCTTGTTGCAAATTTTAAATTCTTCCATTTTCCGCTGCATTTTACCCTACGCTCTACTTAAGTACTGTCTATACCGTTCACCGTAGTATTTCTCGGGTGCTAGGTCTCACATCGAGGGTAGTACGGTGCGGGAGTTGTAGTGTTAGGGGGCGCTACACGTGCGACCTATGGAGGGTGGGAAGGCGTAGTATCTTGAGCCCTCGGTGGATAACCGGGGGAGGCACAGTGTGGGTTAGCTACCCCGTGTGTGTTTGTATTGGTATGAGTAGTGAGGGTTTGCTCCCCGAACTACATGGTGTTGGGGTTGGATTGTTTATGATATTTGGTGGTTTTCTATTATGATACGTATGATACGATATGGAAGTAAAGTGGGAGACCCTTACTCTCCGGGTATATGAATATGATCTCTTATGTTGATTATGAAACGGGATAGAAGCTTTCTCTTTCGATATGTTTCGAGTTTGTTCAGTCTGATATGATTTGAATAAGTATAAGTATACATTTGATTTGAAAATGGTTTTGGTATGCAAAACCCTACTCCCGGTTCATAATCTTTCTTTTGATACGTACTCTGCTCCTTATTATGTATAGTGTGGGTGAGTTCAGCCTCCTCACTCAGTCAGTGGACTGATCCTCGCCCCACATATGTTTTTAGTTTGCAGGTGCTGGTTGTTAGAGTTCGAGCTAGGCGGCTTTGAGTCGGGTTTGTCGAGTCTGTGTCGGTCTATTTGATTTGTTAAGTACTTTGTTTTGATTTGTGTAGGAAACTATGTATATGATATATATTTTGCAGGTTGGTACTTATGATTTGTATGTTTGAAATTCGGGACAGGTTAGTGGATTTAGTTGAACCCGTTTTCGTTGTATGACTATCTAGGACAGGTTAGGATAGGATTACTTGATTAGTTAAACCCGTTTAATTATGCTTGTTGATTAAAGTTTTTGATAGTTCATATTTTGCATCGCTTCTGCATTCAGGTTTTGCTTATTTTACTTGTACAGGGTTTAGGTACCGCCTAGCTTAGGTTGGTTTTTTTGTTTGTCGCCCGTTGGCTGTGACTTGGTGCGTGTGCGGACTTTCCATTTCGTACACGTGTCGGGTCATGGTGTGGGGGTGTGGTGCCCCACCGCTTGGGGTGCTACATCTTAAGTGGTATCAGAGTAGCCAGGTTCAGAACCGGTGCTCTGGAGTCGTGTCGTGTCAGTCTAGGTCGTACGGCATAGGAATATGTCCGCATTGCATCTGTTTGACATGAAGTTTTGATTTCTCAGTGCGAATTGCATTGGATTATGTGATTATGTGTATGATATGATTATGAATGTGCAACATTTTATCAGCGTGCTCTTAATTGCTCTTCATTGTTGCACTTATGTGATCTAATTGTCACATTTCATTTGCACATCTAACCATCATGCACCAACTTTAGTGTTTTAATTACAGGGTTGAAATACCAACAATTTAACCAGCTTCCATGACATCATCGCTACCTTATGGTCAAGATTTCAAATACCACGGTGAACGGTACACAAAGCATTCGTAGCATGAGCATACATGCATCATTTATTTGATTAATTCTTGTTATTATGTGGAATAATTGTCAAGTGTGCTATGTGTTAATTGTTGTGATTCCTGATTCTGTTTATGTGTTTAAGTGAAAGGGAGATTTAATTCTCTCTGTTTACGTGTTAGGGAGATGTTAACTCTTCCTATTTGTGTGTTAGAGAGATGCTGGATTCTCTCTAATTATGCGATAGAAAAATGCTAGAGTCTTTCTGAGTTTTGTGCACGAGAGATGCTGGATTCTCTTGTACTTAGGTATCCGAGGGAGGCTGGATTCCTTTGGATTTAGGGTTTGAGAAATGCCGGATTTTCTCAAACTAGAATGTCTGGGTGATGTGGAATCAGTCAGACTTAGGTTGAGAGACGGGGTTCTCTCGATTCTATGTTTGAGAGACGGGGCTGATGTGAATCATAAAACAAGGCAACACTTTGATCCAAATGATGATATGATCACAACTCAAAATGGACCTATCACAAGGTCAGGGTCCAAAAGAATGCAAGAGGAAGTTCAATCTCTTTTGATCCAAATAACTCAAGAAGAGCCCCAAGAAGACAAGTAGTCAGCTGGATCCAATCTACCTTATTTTAATGTCTTAGTGATCGAATTTTAAGCCCAAATTATGTTAAGCTTATTATAATTTGGTCCTGAACTATTATATTATACTTTGGGCCATCTTTTTATTTATTTTCCATGCATTTAGATTAGGTTAAGCCCATTTTTATTCAGCCTACAAGAAAGGTGACGGGATTAGCTTGTCTCTTTGAATTCTGAATTGTCTCTTAGAATTCCCATGCATGCATCTTTATATTTCAGTCTTGTATTTCGTTTTTTCAGTCAACTCTTAATGAATTGTGATTCAAATGAGTTAAACTCTCTAGTTCTTAGCTGAACGTCATTAGGGTTTCAAACCCTCCACCGGATAATGTTATTTCCCGACTCATTACAGTCGACGGGGTGCATTACTTTTCAAATCTGATAGTGTTGGTTCCTTTCTCATTATAGCAAACGGGTCATACTCCTCAATTTTAACCTTGAAGTGGACGATCGAAAATCAAGAACTCCAAGTATTGGTATAGGGTTTCACGGCAAGTACGAGGAGTTCGTATCATTTGGTATCAGAGCTTAGGTTTTCATACAAGGTTACTTATCCTTATCTTTATTTTTGTGTAATTTCGTTTCTCTTGTTATTTTGGCTGCAAAAGATCAAAAAAAAAAAAAAAAAAAAGAGAAGATCTTCAAAAAGGCTTAAAAACTCATACAAAAAACGAGAAGTAAAAGCCGTGTTTAAAAAAAAAAAAAAAAGAGTGCTGTTTTGTTTCGGTAATATTTAATGACATAGATACGTTTGTTTGCATCATTTAAATGGTTCATTTATGTCAGTTTTTCGCACCCTTGATTCATTTTAAGGGATTATTTGGTTGAGGAATTTGAAACTTCTTGTGACTTTCTTCAAAGAATTGAGAGTAAAGAGTGGAAAAAGGCGTGAGATTATGAGCCTAGTAGAGGAAAAAAAGCCATAATTTGAGTGATACACGAGGGGAGTGAACACCAAAAGAGTGTAAACACGAAGGGAGTGTTTGTGAGGTGTTTTTGCTAACCTTTGTTTTGCAGGTACAATATGGCCGAAAATCAACCTCCAATGGACCTAGCTTTTACATTACAAGCTATGCAACAACAATTTGAACGAATGAATTTGCAATTCAATGAGATCCGAGACCGTTTGGATCAAAATGATGAAAGGATGACTTAACTTCAAAACGGAAGGGCAAATCAAAGGCAACATAATCTACGAAATGAATTTAAGGATGATTCCTTTGATGAGCAGCCTCAAGTGCATCCTCAAGAAGAGATCGTAGACGGCCAAGGCACCACCAACCATGTAGGGGAAGAGAGGGAATTGATAACAATCTTGGTTCTATTAAACTCTCTATTCCTTTATTTAAAAGACAAATTGATCCGGAGGCCTATATTGAATGGGAGAGAAAAGTGGAAATGGTGTTTGAGTGTCATAACTATTCGGAGGAAAAGAAGGTTAAGCTTGCAGCCGTGTCCTTCACGGAATATGCCATTGTATGGTGGGATCAATTGATGCTAAATAGGAGGAGAAGTGGTGAGTATCCTATTGATAATTGGAATGATATGAAAGTGGCCTTAAGGAAATGTTTTGTACCTCCTCATTACTACTGTGACTTACACCTCAAATTACAAAGCTTGAGGCAAGGATTCAAGACCGTAGAGGAGTACCACAAAGAAATGCAGATGGCCATGATTAGGGCAAATGTGGAGGAAGACCGAGAGGCAACTATGGCTCGGTTCATATGTGGTCTCAACCGAGAGATTGCAAACATAGTGGAGCTTCATCACTATGCTGAACTTGATGAAGTGGTTCATATGGCTATTAAAGTTGAAAGGCAACTCAAGAAGGGGCGTACGGTTACTAAACGTGATGAACAAAACCCTTCTAAAGATAAGTGGACTTCTACTTCAAAAGCACCCAAAAAACAGCCCAAACCTAAGGAGGATGCACCCGTGGCTAAGGGATCATTTGAGAAAGGTAATACTTCTACTCAACGCTCTCGTGATATTAAATGTTTCAAGTGTCATGGATCAGGTCATATTATGTCCCAATATCCAAATAAGAAGGCCATGATCATGTTGGATAATGGAGAGATTGAAACTGAAAATGAGGGCCATGAAGTAGACCATGATTCACCGGATGAGGAGAGTGATGTTTTGCATGCGGTTGTAGGGCAAAGTTTGGTGATCCTTAGGGCTTTACACATGCAAACCCTAGAGGAAGGCTGAACAGCAACGAGAGAACATCTTTTACACTCGGTGTCATGTTAAGGAACGAGTGTGTGGATTGATCATTGATGGAGGGAGTTGTGTGAATGTTGCTAGCAAATTGTTGGTAGAGAGGCTCGGACTTAAAACCTTGAAGCATCCGAAACCATACAAGCTCCAATGGCTCAATGAACTTGGTGAGTTGAAGGTAACAAAACAAGTTCTCATTTCTTTTTCCATTGGTAAATACACGGATGAAGTACTTTGCGATGTGGTACCTATGCATGCCGGACATATTTTGCTTGGGAGGTCGTGGAAATTTGATAGGAGGACATTGCATGATGGATACAAAAACAGGTATAGTTTTACCAAAGATGGCCTAAACATCATTTTGGCACCTCTACCACCTAATCAAGTGTACAAAGAACAATGCCAATTGAAAGAGTCTATTTCAGCCTCTTCTAAACGAAATGATTGTAATAGTGATGTGAGAAGGGAGGAAAAAATGAAGTTGAAAAGAAAGGAAAAGAAAAGGGAGGAAAAAATGAAGTTGAAAAGAAAGAAAAGAAGAAAATGAGTTTCCTCACAAAAGAAAAGGAAATTGAGGGCATTGTTAGAAAAGAAAGGCTGGTGATGATCATGATGTATAAAAAGACCTTCTTATCTTCTAACGACACGCCTCCCCTAGCTAGTATTGCTTCCTCTCTTTTGCAGGAGTTCAAAGATGTGTTCCCGGAGGAGATTCCACCCGGATTGCCTCCAATTCGTGGGATAGAGCACCAAATTGACCTAATTCCGCGGGCTGCAATTCCAAATCGACCAGCCTATAGAAGCACCCCTCAAGAAGCTAAGGAACTCCAAAAACAAGTCGAGGAATTGCTTGAGAAAGGGTATGTACGTGAGAGCATGAGTCCGTGTGCTGTTCCGGTTCTTTTGGTACCTAAAAAGGATGGTACTTGGCGAATGTGCGTGGATTGTAGGGCTGTCAACAAGATCACGATAAAGTATCATTATCCCATACCTCGCCTTGATGATATGATTGATGAATTGCATGGTTCTACAATTTTCTCTAAGATTGATTTGAAAAGTGGATATCATCAAATACGCATGCAAGAAGGTGATGAATGTAAAATGGCATTTAAAACAAAGCATGGATTGTATGAATGGTTAGTAATGCCCTTTGGTTTAACTAATGCACCTAGTACATTCATGAGATTGATGAATCATGTGTTACGTGCTTATATTGGCAAGTTTGTAGTCGTTTATTTTGATGATATATTAATTTACAGCCATAACTTGCATGAACATGTTGAGCATTTGAAAATGGTACTTGAGGTGTTAAGAAAAGGGAAATTGTATGCTAACCTGAAAAAGTGTAATTTTTGCATGGATATAATTGTGTTTCTTGGATTTGTTGTAAGTGCAGGTGGTATTGAAGTAGATGAAGAGAAGGTGAAGGCAATTAAAGAGTGGCCTACACCTAAGTCCATTACGGAAGTTCGAAGCTTTCATGGCTTAGCCGGATTTTATAGGAGATTTGTGCCCAATTTCAGCACCATTGCAGCTTCTTTAACGGAAGTTATCAAGAAGAGTGTTAGATTCAAGTGGGGGGTGGGGGGGGGGGGGGAAGCTCAAGAAAGGGCGTTTCAAACGTTGAAATCAAAGCTAAGTTCAGCTCCTCTTTTACTTTTACCAAATTTTTCTAAAGCCTTTGAAATCGAATGTGATGCTTTCGATATTGGTATAGGTGCCGTGCTTATGCAAGAAAGGAGGCCAATCGCTTACTTTAGTGAGAAATTAAATGGAGCAGCCTTGAACTATTCCACCTATGACAAGGAATTGTATGCTTTGGTTCGAGCCCTATAAACATGGCAGCACTATTTGTGGTCAAAAGAATTCATCATTCACTCGGATCATGAGTCCTTGAAGCACTTGAAGGGGCAAGAGAGCTTGAACCGGAGGCATGCTCATTGGGTTGAGTTCATAGAGATGTTTCCTTATGTGATTCAATACAAAAAGGGTAAGGACAATGTTGTGGCAGATGCACTATCACGTAGGTACACTCTTCTCTCTACCCTTAGTACTAAATTCATGGGATTTGGTCACATTGAGGAATTATATGTGAGTGATTCTGATTTTGCCGAAGTCTTTGCATCTTGTGAATTGAAACCTTGTGATAAATATTTTGTTCAAGAAGGCTATCTCTTTCGAGAAAACAAGTTGTGTATACCTAATTGTTCCTTACGTCAATTATTTGTGCGTGAGTCTCATGGGGTGGTTTGATGGGGCATTTTGGTGTTTTGAAAACTTTGAACATGATTAAAGAACACTTCTTTTGGCCTCACATGAAATGAGATGTTGAAAGATTTTGAAACAAATACATAACTTGTAGGAAGGCAAAATCAAGAGTTAAACCTCATGGTCTTTACACACCTTTGCCGGTTCCAACTCATCCTTGGGTAGATTTGTCTATGGATTTTGTGTTAGGAATGCCAAGAGCACAAAACGGGAAGGATTCAATTTTTGTTGTTGTTGATCGTTTCTCTAAAATGGCACATTTTATCCATTGTAATAAAACGGATGATGCAACAAATGTGGCAGGTTTATTCTTTAAAGAAGTGGTAAGACTTCATGGAATTCCAAAGTCTATTGTAAGTGATCGAGACATGAAGTTCTTAAGTTATTTTTGGAGGGTTTTGTGGGAAAAATTGGGAACTAAGTTGTTGGTTTCAACCACTTGTTATCCTCAAACGGATGGACAAACGGAAGTTGTAAATAGAACCTTAGGAACTCTTTTAAGGGCTGTTTTTAAAACATATTCAAAGAATTGGGTTGAATGTATTCCGTTTGTTGAATTTGCTTATAATCGTTCAATACATTCTTCTACTTCCTTTTCACCTTTTGAAGTTGTGTATGGATTTAACCCTTTAAGCCCTCTCGATTTACTTTGTTTGCCTATGAATGAGCTTGTGAATTTAGATGGAAAAAAGAAGGCTGAACGAGTGAAGAAAATGCATGAAGATGCACTACTTCATATCCTCAAGAGAAACAATCAAGCTATGATCTATGCTAAAAGGGACGAAGGAAGGTTGTTTTCAAGAAAGGTGATTTAGTTTGGGTACATTTTAGGAAGGAGAGATTCAATAACCAACGGAAGTCTAAGCTTGATCCAAGGGGAGATGGACCATTCAAAGTGTTAGAGAGGATTAATGATAATGCATACAAAATTGATCTTCCGGGTAAGTATAGTTTAAGTGCAACTTTTAATGTGGCTGATTTAACTCCTTTTGATGCAGATTTTGATTCGAGGTCGAATCCTTTTCAAGAAGGGGAGGATGATGTGAATCATAAAACAAGGCAACACTTTGATCCAAATGATGATATGATCACAACTCAAAATGAACCAAGTTATGTTGGACCTATAACAAGGTCACGGTCCAAAAGAATGCAAGAGGAAGTTCAATCTCTTTTGATCCAAATAACTCAAGAAGAGCCCCAAGAAGACAAGTATTCAGCTGGATCCAATCCACCTTGTTTCGATGTCTTAGTGATAGAATTTTAAGCCCAAATTGTGTTAAGTTTATTGTAATTTGGCCCTGAACTATTATATTATACTTTGGGCCATCTTTTTATTTATTTTCCATGCATTTAGATTAGGTTAAGCCCATTTTTATTTAGCCTACAAGGAAGGTGACGGGATTAGCTTGTCTCTTTGAATTTTGAATTGTCTCTTAGAATTCCCATACATGCATCTTTACATTTCAGTCTTGTATTTCGTTTTTTCAGTCAACTCTTAATGAATTGTGATTCAAGTGAGTTAAACTCTCTAGTTCTTAGCTGAATGTCTTTAGGGTTTCAAACCCTCCACCGGATAATGTCATTTCTCGACTCATTATAGTCGACGGGGTGCATTACTTTTCAAATCTGATAGTGTTGGTTCCTTGCTCATTATAGTAAATGGGTCACACTCCTCAATTTTAACCTTGAAGTGGACGATCGAAAATCAAGAACTCTAAGTATTGGTATAGGGTTTCACGGCAAGTACGTGGAGTTCCTATCAGGGGCTCTCTCAATTATGTGCTTGAGAGACGTGGTTTCTCTCTTTTGTGTGTGCTGAGGGACGGGTCTCTCACTTATGTGTTGAGAGATGGGATTCTCTCTTGTTTATCGTAGTAGAGTTACGCGTGGCCTGACGTCAGTCTGCAAGAAACGAGGATGCGACAGTATCGAGCTTTGGGTGCAGTGGCCTAGTGGTGATCAAATGAGTTTGAAGTGACCAACGGTCAAGTGTTCAGTAGGACTTCAGCGACAACGAGACACTATGAAGGGAGTTGATACTAACTAAGGGAGAAGTATCCTGAGGAGTTTGCAGTTCGCCTAGATCAGAGTTGCGTAGCGGAAGCTTGAAGTGGAATTCATTTCAGAGTCGATCAAGATCCTGCTTCCGGACCTGAGGACAGGTCCTTTTGAAGGAGGGGAGTTTGTAACATCCCGCTCGTCCGACTTATAAGGTACACCACGTTTCAACCTTTTTATGTGTTTAATTATGTGATTTTGTGCTTTGTGCAGCCCTATTTTGAACTCTTTTAGAGTTTAGGGGCCTGTTTGTAATTTTTTCTTTTTAGGGGTTTTTCAGTCACTGCTCATTTGACCGAGATTTTGACTTCTTCGACCCCTTCAACATGTTCTGGTCTTCGAGACGAGTCCGTAGACTCTAAGTTTGCCCTATTCTGACGTCGTTAGCCTCTCCTACCGATCATTTTACGTGTGAGAACCCGCGATAAAAGATCCGAATCCTCATTTTACGTGCCATAACTCAGCTTCTTCTCTTCTCTCTCCCGCTTCAACGAAACACGTACCAGCACACACACTCACGGTGTGAAAACACACACATGCCAAACTCGACGAAATTTGACGAACCAATAGTCCATTTCGGAGAGCTCGACGACGCGGTCACAACCGTACCCAGATCTCGGCCCGATGACGACTGACGGCAGAGATATCGCCAGATTTCAGTCGCGCAGGTGGAGGGTGGTGGAGCCGCCACTTCGCCGGCCATTCACGGCGGTTTCCAACGGGCTTTGGTCGAAACGCGCCCTACAGCCAGCGAAAGGACTTTCTGGCGCAGCCTTGGACGTTGGTGGCACGGCCATCGGCGCCGTGATGGCGCCGCACGTGCCGCTTGAAGGTCACGGTGGCGGTGCCCGTCACTGTAGCGACGGCGATTCCGTCGCTCCGGCGGTCTTTTTCGACGAAGGTTGGTGTTTCCTACCCTTTTCCGACCCTCTGAGTTAGTTTTCGGCATCGATTTCATCTGATTTTGGCCGTAGGTGGTGGTTCCGGCGACTTGGCGGCGGCAGTAACTTCGGCGGCCAACGGGGGCTTTTCCGTCGATCTTTTGGCCTCGGGCTCTTCACGAAAGTTGTTCGGAACGGCGAGAACTATTATCCTTTAATCATGCGACTCCAGATTCGGCCATTTGGCGGCGGTTCGCGACGGCGTAGCGGCGGTTCACGGTGGCGGGGATCTCTGGGGATTTTCTCTGGTAACCACCTTAGGGGTTTCGAAGAGCTTGTCACGGGTAAGACAATGCTTCTTTCGGATTCGATTTTGGTTCACCGGTTTGGAAGTAATTCGGATTTGAAGATTTTAGGGTTTTCATATTCTTGGATTTGAAATTGAAGACAATTGGCTTGGAATTTTCAGAAATTGATCGATGATTTGGATCGAGCACGAGGAATTCTTACAAGCATGAATTTTCGAGATTTTTCCGGCACGTTCCAGCGGCGGCCGAACGGCGGCCGGCCACTATTCTGGCAGCTCCGGTGACGGCGCTTCGGCGACCTTCGGACAGTTTTTCCGACTCGTCATGGTGAGTCCAACGCCACTTTTCGTTCGTCAATCGGACACTCGGTTTAATTTCTGCAAATTTATTTGTGCATTTGGGATTTATTTGATTAATTGTTCTAAATGTAATTTAATTGCGATTAGCTTGATTTATCGATTTATATGAACTCCAATGTCTGCGAAATCATACATTTAATGAAATGGGATATGTATTGATGCTTTGAATTGTAAATTGAACCCCGGTATGCCAAAATTGTATTAGTTGGTAATTGTTTAAAATGTAATTCGTTCTTGTATGTTTGATAAATTGATGAATATGCATTGCTTGGTATTTGAAAATATATAATGAATTATGAATGTATGAATTCATGATTTATTGTTGGTATTAATCCCGTTTCATGCCAATTGTTATGTATAATTCTTGTACAAGGGGTGTTTGTGTAATTTTAGAAAATACGATTTGTATAACTTGATTTAATTTAACCTTATCATTTGAAAACGATTATGCTAATTTTGATTAAGTAAAAGTTGAATTATTATGCCTTGGAGGATTAAATTTGAGACTTTTGCAATTAAAGTTTAAATTACCTAAGTAGAATTTGAATCTATTATGCAATGATGAATTGTATGAAAATGGTTAAATGGCTTAGTTGGAATTCGGTATGAAACCTCGTGGGTCTAAATGAATTCCTCACATGCTATTATGTGATTTAATTGACCTGGTAATATGTGGATTTCATATAAAATATGAAATATGACTTGAATGGAACTTCTAGGATTTAATTGGAAACTTTTGCACGTAAGAAATAATTTATTCGTACGAATATGAACTGATTATTTGATATGGATTAAAATGAGTAATTTGAATTACTTTGTCCTTCGATTTCTCTTAATTGCATTAATTGTGCACATGAATATGTTCTAATGTGTAATATGACTCCATTAAATTATATAATGTTTTGTTTTGCTTGAAATTAATATGAATTTGAATCCTACTTATGTGATTGCATCCCTTAAGTGTTAGGGCATGTGCCGTGCGTCTCTGTGCAGTTGTCTGAGTCTGAGTTTGAGCTCGGTGTTGTGTTTTGTGTGTTCAGTTGTTCAGGTGCACCTGGGGTGGTGACAAGTGAGTCGTGCAGGTTCCGGGGTGAACTATTTGCTGTGTCTGGTACCAGGTGAGGTTTTAGGATTTTGTTTTAGTTACAGTGACCTACAACCCTCTGTGCTCGTTTTCAAACCTGCATGCGATTATTCTATTATATTTATATAATAGATATGTGTTTATATGATACGTTTATGATTTTGTTATATGGTTAAAGGTTTTCGAACTGTATATGTACGAGCATATGTAAGCTTGAAATATTTTGCAACGAGGCTATGCTCCAAACCGTGTGTCTTCATACCAGCTGCGGATTAGGATGACACGGAGAGGTATGTTTATAGCATATGCTAAGTTGCAAGGTATGGTATGTCTTATAAGGGACGTAAGTCTGTTATGATTTGATAAGTATGATAGGTGGCGAGTTATGATCTGATATGCTTCGTTCTGTTGTGTTGGGCCCCGAGACATGGGTAAGGGAGACCCGGGACGACCATGGGGTCGCCGGTTATGACCCCTGTGCACGTTCTCGTTTGAGATACTCACGTGCGACCTATGGAGGTTGGGAAGGCGTAGTATCTTGAGCCCTCGGTGGATAACCGGGGAAGGCACAGTGTGAGTTAGCTACCCCGTGTGTGTTTGTATTGGTATGAGTAGTGAGGGTTTGCTCCCCGAACTACATGGTGTTGGGGTTGGATTGTTTATGATATTTGGTGGTTTTCTGTTATGATACATATGATACGATATGGAAGTAAGTTGGGAGACCCGTACTCGCCGGGTATATGAATATGATCTGTTATGTTGATTATGAAACGGGATAGGAGCTTTCTCTTTCGATATGTTTTGAGTTTGTTCAGTCTGATATGATTTGAATAAGTATAAGTATACGTTTGATTTGAAAATGGTTTTGGTATGCAAAACCCTACTCCCGGTTCATAATCTTTCCTTTGATACGTGCTCTGCTCCTTATTATGTATAGTGTGGGTGAGTTCAGCCCCCTCACTCAGTCAGTGGATTGATCCTCGCCCCACCTATGTTTTTAGTTTGCAGGTGCTGGTTGTTGGAGTTCGAGCTAGGCAGCTTTGAGTCGGGTTTGTCGAGTCTATGTCGGTCTATTTAATTTGTTAAGTACTTTGTTTTGATTTGTGTAGGAAACTATGTATATGATATATATTATGCAGGTTGGTACTTATAATTTGTATGTTTGAAATTCGGGACAGGTTCGTGGATTTAGTTGAACCCGTTTTCGTTGTATGACTATCCGGGATAGGTTAGGACAGGATTACTTGATTAGTTGAACCCGTTTAATTATGCTTGTTGATTAAAGTTTTTGATAGTTCATATTTTGCATCGCTTCCGCATTCAGGTTTTGCTTATTTTACTTGTACAGGGTTTAGGTACCGCCTAGCTTAGGTTGGTTTTTTTGCTTGTCACCCGTTGGCTGTGACTTGGTGCGTGTGCGGACTTTCCATTTCGTACACGTGTCGGGTCATGGTGCGGGGGTGTGGTGCCCCACCACTTGGGGTGCTACAGATTGCTCAGAGATCGAACCTCTTCGTACCTTTAATTCTAAGAGTTTAGGAATTATTCATCTTAATTCACAATCAATTGCTCAATTAGAAAGTAAATTCTCATATTCATGCTAGAATGGACCAAGTTCCAACATGTATTAAAATCATAATTCCATCACATAAAAATAAGAAATATTCATACGACCATATCATCAAACACTTAGACTACACAATCATCATCCCCTTGCCCAAGGAAAACTAACTAATCAACAAACCAATAATAAAAAAGACATGAAGCAATAACTAAACTAACTAATCATATAAACAAAGAATTCACAATAATTAATCCATAAATAAAGTCAATAAATTAATTAAGAATCCAAAACCAATCCTTGAGACATTAAGTTTGCTAGGGAATAATTAAAACAATAAAATTGTTCTAAAGAAAAGCATTGGAAATTATGGATGCAAATTTGAGATTGTGTTGGCGTCGTTTCACGTTTACTTGGACGTCTCCATCCTCGCAACTTCTCGTCGCCTCTCCAACTCTCTAGACTCCAAACCCTAGCTCCTAATGTGTAGAATATGTTAGATGATGAATAATTATGTTTGTTTAGGATTTTGGGTCCTTTTATATTGCCAAAATTGCCCAAAAATAAGCCCAAGCAAAAATCGTGAAAAAACCCATAAAAGTTGTCTAGAGGATTTTTAGCAGCAGCTAAGAATTTACACTATAAAGTTAGCGGTGGCTAAAAAATTTAGTGGTCGCAGACAAAAAGTTAGTGGCTGCCAAAAATATGTCAGTAGGTTTTCGGCTCTATTCATTGCGGTGGCGAATAATTCATGTATAAAAGATCAACGGTCGTGAATTACTCCAGAAATAACCTTTTTTTAGCTCTTTTGCTCGTTTTCACTCTATTTTCAATATTTTTGACTCTGACGTGAATATTACCTGAAAATGGGAAATTTAAGCATAATAAGACACAATTATAGCATAAAAGTACACAAAATATCAAGTATTTCATGCTTAACATCCGTTCTAACCGTGCCTCGCCCACCCGTCGTCGTCGTACCAGCCGCGCCTCGTATTCTCTGCTTGCCTTCTAATCTTCCCGCTCTGTTACTTTTTTTAGGATTATTTTTATGTGGGATTTTTATTAATGCGTTGAGCTTTGTAAATAGTTTAGGTCTTTCTGCTTTGTTTGCGGATTTGTTGTAATTAAGAATTTGGATCTGGAAATGGAATAGGAAGTGGTGGCGACAGAGGGCACAAGGTGGTGGGTCTTTCTGCTTTCTTTCCGCCCTCGTCTAGTTGGTCTTTTTTTTTAAAAAAAAAAAAAAATCGACAGTTCTGTTTCTCACCAAATCGTATCGAAATAATTTTGGTTTTTATCGAACCGACCCGAGAAGTTTGGCTCGATAATCATGGGCATTTTTGTCCCACCGAAGTATCGGTTTACTAAAATTTCGGTTCGATTTTGTACGATTTTTTCGATTTCCCACCCCTATTTGCAACCTAAACTTTAAAATATCTACGTTTGCAAACTCAACTATTGTTATTTAATAAAGTGCAAGCTAATCCAACTCATAGTGTGACATGAATACGAAATTTCTTCCATGTGTCACACGATGAGTGGAATTAGTTTGCACTTTATTAAAAAAAAAAAGTTGAGATTGCAAATACATATATTTTATACTTTAGGTTGCAAAGTCAAAAAATACTGATAGTGCAGGATATTGTAAATATATATCCCTAAAAAAACGCATCATTACAGTTGCGAAACCCTCTGAATTAACATTTAATTCCAATAGTAAAGTCCTTTCACCTTCTCAAATAGTTCTCCCCAAATTTTTTTATGAAATTTGATGAAGGTGGAACCACGAAAATACCCTTGCTCCCTTCCAAGACGAAATTGAGCAGAAATCATTGTTTCAGACATGACTAGAAAACTGTCAAATAGCAACGAAAATTATTCGTTGCTATTTAGCAACGAAAACAGCAACGGATAACAAATTCGTGGCAAAATGCTGTAGCAACAGAATTTTCGTTGCTAAATTTGTTGCTATATATGGAAAAAAATAGCGACGAATTTTTTGTTGCTAAATTTAAATAATACAAAAAATAAATAAATAAATATATATATATATATATTATCAACGAAATTTTTGTTGCTATTTCAATTAAAAATAAATATTTAATAAAAATATTTAGCGACGGATATTTTCATTGCCATAAATAATCGATTAAAAAATGTAATAAAATATTTAAATTTTAGCAATGAAAAATCCGTTGCTATTGAAATAAAAAACTAATAAAAAACAATACATAATAAAATATATTAACAACGAAAAATCCGTTGCTATAAGTATATAATTTAAAAAATTAATAAAATATTTATAATTTAGCAACGGATTTTCCGTTGCTACGTGGAATAAAAAAGAAATAAATAAAAATAAATAATAAAAAATATTAGCAACGGAAAATCCATTGCTATAAGTATATAATTAAAAAAATTAATAAAATATTTATAATTTAGCAACGAATTTTTCGTTGCTATATGAAATAAAAAAGTAGTAAAAATAAATAACTAATAAAAAATATTAGCAACGAAAAATCCGTTGCTATAAATAATTAATTAAAAAATTGATAAAATATTTATAATTTAGCAAAGAAGAATTCGTTGCTAATAAAAATTAATAGAATATTTATAATTTAGCAACGAAAAATCCGTCGCTATAAATAGTTGATTAAAAATTAATAGAATATTTATAATTTAACAACAAAAATTCTGTTGCTATTAGATTGTAATATTTTTATATTGAGAAAAAAATTGATTAAAATATCTTGATTTGTATAGTTTAATATACATATAAATACAATTATACATATACACATCAATATACATATGAATGTTAAATCATTATTACTAAATAGCCGCTATATATTAGCTTTATATAATACATGAATATGATCATATGTGTATGGATTTATGTTATTATATAGAATTAATATTGCATAATATAACCTTTCATATGTAAAACTCTTTCATAATTTTATTGTATAGCATATTTGTATTAATCGTAAGATATAATATACATTATAAATAATTAAAAGATGTTATATCTGTTTGGTGATATGTTATTATATATCTTACGTATGTACATTATAATTAAAACACAAAAGTGTGTAAAAGCTAACAATACTTAATACAATATCTCTATATATATGATTATATTTAATACTAATAATCATATATTTAAAAATTTTATATTTTAAACTAATACTGAATTAATTAATAGAAACTAATACTTATAAATCTAATTATTTAGTTATGTAAACATTCATCCAAATATATCACAATGTTATTAGATTTTGTGGAATATTATAAAAAAACCTACCATATTTTTATTTGATACAAAAATTGGATAGAAAAATGTTATTTTGATTTATTCTAATTTTTAATTTGCCGTATTATACTCTTATAAAACAATTAACTAGCTACAAAATTGAATTATTTATAGTCATATGAATTTAAGTAGATTTACAAGTCCAAGTAAAATTCCTAATAAAATGAAAATATCATATGAAAAATTTTAGTGCGGACCCAACTCGACTTACTCAGACTAATTATAATGCAAATGTATCACAATTGCTATTAGATTTTGTTACTTTTCTTAAAATTTATGTTAATTATAAGGTATAATATACAATATAAATCATTAAAATATGTCATTTTTGTTTAGTAGTATGATATATTATACTTAAAGTACATACATTATAATTAAAACACAGAAGTATAGATTTTTAACAATGCTTAATATAATCATTTACGGATATATATGATTGTATTTAATATAAAATTATATTTGAAAAATACTTATATTTAAACTTAATATAATAAGTACTAATTTTATTAAGGTATGAATATGGTATTGTTGTTATATATATAAAAAAACCTAAATATACCAATAATGAAGTTGGCCGAGTTAGTTGGGAGTCCAACCTTGTTCCCTGGAGACCCAGATTCGAATCTTGCTTTTGCACAAATTATTCAAAATAAATTATGAGCCACCTTGGGGTGGTGCGACCCTGATGGGGGGGACAAACCAGTTGGGTTTGGGTGGCTTGGGGGACTTCGGGCCCCACAAATGAAATTTTAATTTATTAATTTCATCTTTTACCTTTTGAACGAATTTTGCAATGAAAATTCCGTTACAAAAAAGCAAAAAATTAATTAATTATCAGTTGGTTTGCAATGGAAAATTCGTTGCTAAATCTGTTACTAAAAAATTCGTTGCTAAATCCTTTTCTAATTTCTGTGGGTAGTAATTCATTGCTAAATCTTTTGCTATAAATTTGTTGCTAATTCCGTTGCTAATATCCGTTGCTGATAATTCGTTGCTAAATCTGTTGCTATAGATTAGCCAAGAGGGTTATAACAATGGAAAATTTTCATTGCTAAATTCATTGCTAAAGCCTAATCCGTTGCTAATTTGGCCAAAATCCGTTGTTATAGAGCATTTTTCTAATAGTGAGAGCTTATGTTTGACGAGTTAATAAGCCCAGATGGTGAGAATATGATCTCAAAGATTTCTCAACCTTCTCCTATCTGCCCACTGTATGTTGAAATGAAGCATCTTGCCATTTTTTGATTTTTTGTTTTTGTTAAAGTTGGGAAGTTTTTGAAATATGTCCCAAATCTATTGTTGTAGTCTTCTTTTTGTGGTCCCCAATGTAGTATATGTTCTTTATTATTTTGTAGCTTGGACTTATCTGGATGAGTATTTTGATCGGTGTGGCCATTAAATAATAGTAATCTTTTTCATAGTTTTATTTTTTAAATTTACGGACCTTGATTCTACATGTCTTAGTTTGTCTATTTATCACTTTGAAAAGTTTGTAAATAACTTTTTTGTTGATGGTACGGTAAGGAAGGTTGACTACGTTGACATTGAAAAGTTAAATTTTCTATCATTTGATGAGTACATTCAGGATTTAATAGTTGAGTGCAGTAGCAAACGAATTTATACAGTTGTGAACAGTGGGTTTAAATTGTTGTTGACTAACAATGAGTTGAAGGGGTAGAATAGAAAATATTTAAAGAAATATAGAGATTATTCATCATTTGGGGACATTATTGGTATAGAATGACAAAAAGGAGATATCAGGGCTGTGTTTTGTGAAAAAGGAGATATTAGCACTCAGAACCCTGTGATATACCTAATTAGCACTCAATTAGCATTTCAAAGGTACCTTTTCCCGTCTTGAAAATAAATTTGAAAATAATGTAACTAAATCCTTTTATAACAAAGAAATTGAAATAGAAAATGTAACATCAAATGAGGAAATTGATTGTGAAGATGATGTTGACTTCTTTGTAGATATTGATTACAATGGTTATGAAGATGACTCTTTGTTTGATGATAAAGTTGATCAATATGTTGAATCTACTTTTACTGTTGAAGGAGAAAAAGAAAACGATGATTTTGTTGAGTGGTTGATTTTGGTTGAGATTATGTTTGATAGTGCATCTTCTGAGGATGATGATTTTGCACTTCTTGAACATGATTTATCCACTAATGATGACTTTATTTTCTAAATAATGTGGATGAGAATTTGGAAGTGGGTGGGGATATCAGTGATAGGAGTGATGAAAATTTAGGGTTTGTGGAGGGTTTGGGTGAAGATATTGTAGGCAGTCAAGATGCTGACCTTAATTTCAACAAAGTTTCTGATTAGGATGGTAAGATTGATTCATTCCCACAATTTAATTAGAACAATATTTATGATCCAAAGTTTGATATAAATCAAACTTTTATGAATAAGGAAACTTTCAAAAAGAAATGTGAACTCTATTAAAATAATAAGGACCCTTCCCTTTAGAAGATTTGATAGCAGAGAGTGTTTGCGAGATGTTCTGTGAGTGGGTGCCCTTTCTAAATGAATGCAATTAAACTAACAAATACCACAGTAGAAATAAAAATGCATTTGTCTTAAGAGAGTTGTGTCTAACTCATACATGTGTTAAATGTTGGCATGTGAAAAATATGAAAAATAAAATGACTAGCTGTGAAGCATGTGTTGGGAAAAATGAGTAAAACACAGTGAAAAATTAAAAAATTTTCTAATAAGAGGGTCGTTTGCTTGCAATTTTTACTCTAAAACGAAATGGGATTTCAAGAACCTTTCTTGAAATGTTCAAATTGTCGTCTGAACATTCTTCTAGTGGTATTGAATCCACACCCCTTGAATGACTCTTTCTTCTTTTTCAAGACTCCAACGTAAAAGTCTTTTAGAACGTATCCACACCAACCTAGGTTATGATCAAATCAGAGAGGATCTTAGTGCTTTGATTTGTGTATAGGTTAGGGATTTCTTAAGAACTCGTTTCTTTTGTCTGAAATATAGAAGACGCTTCAAGAGCGTCAGTTTGAGAAAGCAGAGATGTAACACCCGAGCACAAGGTGTCACATCCCCCGCACCGAGACCCGACCCGAATATGAAACGGACGATCCATACCCGAGCCAAATCACGGCGAACGGGGACAAACACACACTCTATGCTAGGCGGGCTAACTCTTAAAACCATAAAACAATATAAAACATTAAAGCGGAAGCAATAAACGAACATATACCATATATATATATACAATGAGCATCCAAGCTCCAAAAATAATTCCTATACATCAACAATTGCCAACACGGCTCAACCAAGTACGCTCCAAATCATTATACAAATATAAGGGTATGCAAGTGTAAGACTCAAAATACAGAGCTAGAAGTAAATGCAAGACCTAGGACTCGTATTCCAGCCTAGCTCCCTCAACACCTGCATAAAACAACTGAAAACCAAACGGGTTCAGTCCAAAAGGGACTGGTGGGTATAAAACAGGGCATAAATAGAATATATGACAGTAATTAAACAATCACATGCAAGCTATAATCCCAAGCGAGGTTTTTAAAGACTTTCCCAAGTGGGTGAATAGAAATCATCAAAAGGGATTATAACGAATCATTAACATTAGGTCATTAGTGGCCCGGCGAGTGGGCGTGCATTATCTCCAACCAACACCTTGTGTAAACCATTTAAACATTCGTTCATTCATTCTTTTCATGCAATCATTCTTTTGTGCACATTCATTAACCTTTACACCTTCTTCCTCCGGGTTGGTGGTGGGTTTGCAAGGCCCGACCACCCATTCATTGACCAAAAGGGGTTACATGACTCCCTAGATGGCGCTCAGCATCCATTCCTCACTAACTCCTAACAAGGTCCGGTTACGCCGTTCATTGGTGGAACTAGTGTGAGGGATCACCGTCGGCCCGTGCCTCCCCGGATAGCCACTCACACTAAGTCCCTGGGCCCCATTTGTGCATTCGATCATTTCTCGCCAAAACATTAGGTAGGGTTCATAAAATAAGGCTTTACGTTGGAAACATTTACTCTTTAAAACGACTCTCTATATATATATTAATTTTGGGTCGAAAACTTTCACATTGAAGGTATATATAGGGTCTTATATCTACATAGAAGAAAAACCCACCTTAAACCGTCAAAAGGAGCAAACACGAGCCTCACTGACCGGCCTCGTCTCCAACTGGATCAAAATCTATACAAGAACGGTGAAGTGAGACTCAATATGACCAAATAAGATGCTCAGCAATGCTATGATCATGATATGAATAGGTACAAGATAAGATTATGTTATGAAGTGTTCATGTGCACTATTAATACATTTAAATCATATAATCAAGTCATTCAATTAATCGTTCAATTCATTCGAACTCATAATTCCACACCTTCAAGCACATTGATTCAAGAACTTCATATAGAATCGAAGCACAAGTTAAATCACATTCAAATTGGAAACAAATAATTACATATATTCAATTAAATCAAATAACATTTAATACATATCCAAAAAATATAAAACACATGCATGTACAGTAGCATGCAAACAAAATGCATGAGAAACAGAGGGTGACACGCCCGTGTCACCAAAATGCACCAAGCTGTGACACCCTCGTGTCACAGTACAACGGACCACAAGCCAGGAAAAAGATGGTGACACGCCCGTGTCACCAATGCAAGGCAAACCGTGACACCCCCGTGTCACGGTACAGAAAAGTCCAACCAACAAGCATGCACCCCCGTGTCACGCGGAAGAGAAGAAAAGTGACACGCCCGTGTCACTGGGCGTAACAGGAAAAAAAACAGGGCATCAACGTGACAACAACAACAACCAACCCAAACACCAACTTCAACCAACAAATGCAACCCAAAACTTGAAGAAACATGTGACCATACTTAAAGCACAATAAAATCTAGCATATATTCCCATATCATGCATTGATCATCAAGATTTCATCAATTAAAACCCATATACTCATTCATGCTTCCAAGTCCAAACTTCACAAGTTAAATGCATATAACTTAAGCTTAAAGTTCCTAAACTTAAAAGCAATAACAAGTACACACATTAACCAATTCCAACCAAAGCCCTAACTATCACATATTTTCAAGAAATCATCAAAGTTTCAAAAATACCTCAAATGAAAGAAATAGAGGAAGGGCTGA
The DNA here is from genome assembly GCA_037501455.1 of Lantana camara. NCBI lineage: Eukaryota > Viridiplantae > Streptophyta > Magnoliopsida > Lamiales > Verbenaceae > Lantana > Lantana camara. The sequence continues at coordinate 47,885,140 of CM074859.1, forward strand.
AGAGATGACGTCGATGATGCTTGAATGTCCACAAATTCCACAAATATGAAGCTTGAAAGATGAAATCTTCTCCCACTTTGGCAAGGGTTTTGATCGGTTGGCTTGGGAGCAAGAACAAGGATGTGTATGTAATGTATGTATGAAAGAAAGGAAGAAATGGAACGTAATGCTGCTATGAGGGGAAAAGAATTGGCCAAATTTGCTATTAAGTCCTCCAATTTAATAAGTTATGCAAGTGAAACCCCAAGCTTTTGAAATGTAATCAATTAAATCCAATGCAATTAACTCAAATTTCATGAATGCTCAATTAAGGTCATAACGAAATTAAGTCAAGTTCGGGAAATTAATTCGCATTGCAAGCAAGTTCAAATTAAGCAATAAATATAAAGTTGTAAAGAATTCACAAAATACTTAACATTAAATACGTAAACAATTAACAATTAGATATATATATATAATCAATAACAAAATAAAGGAGATAACATTTAATACATTTAAAATAAAATCAACTATGTAAATACGTAAAATAGTTATTTTGTGCAATTAGGTAAACAATTACGTCATACCTGTACGGCCGAAATATCGGGGCGTCACAAGAGAAATCTCATTTCCTTTTTATCTAGAAGTAAAGATCCTTTTCCCTAGTAGGAGAATGATTCTTATCTCTTTTAGAATTAGTTTCTTGCTTAACTTTATCTGATAACTATTCTTCTATGATATTAATTAAAATCTTATCTTTAATTAATATCTTCTCAAGACACTTATCCTAACTAATTTAGAATTTATATTTATTTATTCTAAAATAAATAAGTAACTATTCCAATTAATAATTAATCATTTATCGGACTTTTACTTCGGATTGGGCTTAATAATTAATTCCTAAAGCACAAAATTAATTAAACTAATTTAACTAATTAAAAGATCATGCACGTGTGGCCCAAGCCACACGTGACTCATGCCTCACACGTGCTACGCGCACGTGTAGGCCCTACCGACTACAATTAGCCTATTTGATTAATATGATTAACCAATTAGCCTATACCTTCGTCACTCATTATATATGTGTGACCCTCTAGGTTCATTATTTGATTAGCAGTGACTCTAATTAATTAATTAATACAAAGATCACATTACCATAGTCTAGCAATAGGGGTTTGACCCCTTGTTGAATAACGAATAAATTGAAAGAACTTTTTAAGCAATGACATCACGTGAGATATAATCCTTCTTCCATCCTATCTCTCGATTAATATCTAGGGCAAGGGAATAATTAGAACCCTAATAATCTTAATCTTATAGCTACGTTCGTTCCATAACATTTTGATCTCGATCCAAGAAACCCCTTTCTTGATCTAGATCCACTGCCTTGACCAACGACTTCAAGATAGACTATGAAGAACTTATGCAATAAGAGATATTCTTGGCTTAAGCAAGTGTACGTCCTTTATTGATTCTCATATGTAGGGGTTACACCATTTTAGAGAACCGAATACCGAACCGAACTTCACGGTTCGGTACTGTAAAAACCGAAATTATTTCGGTTCGGTTCGGTAAAAAACCATTTTACCGAAATTTCAGATAAAAAAAAAAATATATGGAAAAAAATAAAAATATATATATTATATTATATATTAAAAGTATTATATATGGATAATAATCTGACCTAATATGTATAAATATAATGTGTATTATATATATATTTATATATTATATATAATATTTTAAATATATTTATATAATTTCGGTATTCGGTATGATATGGTATACCATATCGAAATATCGAAACCGAACCGAATACTGAAATGTTAAGAAAATATAACCGAATATCGAACCGAAATTTTGGTTTCGGTCGGTTCGACCGGTTTTCCCAAATTATGCACACCCCTACTCATATGCCTTCATGTGTTACTTTTGCAACCCCAACATAAGTCTTAATTCAGGTGCCTTGTAACAGCCTTAAACAGGGCCTAGTTGGAATTAATAAACCTTGAAAGGAAGTGAAAGCGTTTATAGACTTTGATCCGTTAAATGTTCTTCATGCATCACATTTCTATGTGCTTTAAGTTATTCTTACGTGTTATTGTGTGACTTTGGGAGAGATCTCATTTAAAATCCTAGATTACTATTTATTTCCCGAGCCTTCATTCCCTCAATAGAATCCTAAAAACTCAAATTTGAATCTCTTGAATACCATAATTCACATCTTTTGTCCTAAAATCATTTCCGAAAATTTTAGATCAAACTTACGATTTTATCCCCATGTCACTGTTTATCCACTAAGCCATATCCTCTTATCTCATTCGTAGAACCTTAGAGGCATGAAACAATTAATTTTCTATTCTTACATATGCTTTCTATGACCCGAAACTCTTTACAAAAATTGTTGATCAAAATTACCATTAGGTCCCCCTGATCATTATTCATTCCATAAAATTAGAAAGTTACTCGAAACACTTTTTCCTATCAAATATTACATTCAAATGAATCCTTGAATCATTTTGAGAATTTTGATATCATCCACAAACCCTAATTCCTATTCTAACTCTAGTAGTATCGAAAATCATTTCAAAACCCTAGTTACTAATCTTACCGTAAACAACTTTTTATTCATTCACTTTTTGCTTTTCAACATTATAGTGAAAATGATCCTTGAATTATTTTATGAATTCCCATGATCATACCAAAACTTAATTCCAACTGTAGCTTATTTCATAAATATTTTTCTATTAAAAATCATTATTTTTACCATAAAAGTTTAACTTTCATTTAAAATTCAAAATTATACTTAAAATGTTTCTTGAATTTTTCTCTGGCCATGACAATTTTCTTGACTTTTAAATTTCATCATAGCTTCATTTATATAAATTATCATGATTTTTCATAATCTCTAACGTCTATAACTTTCAAACGAAAGACCTAAACGTCATACATTTATAATCATAGCGAAGCTCATTTTACAGTTATATTTTATCAGAATATCATTATGTTATCTCATTTCATGTTATGACGTGTTTTATTATGATAACTTGCCTATGTGATTAGTTTTGGTTGCGAAATAGAAACTTATAGTTGATCACCACTCATAGGTGAAGATCTGGATGGATTAGGACTCCGGTATTATTACATAATACCTGGTTACTGTAGGTGAGGTTAAATGTTTCCAACTAGGATCATGAGTCTATAAATATATAAATATTTTATATCTTACGCTAATACAGTTCAAGTCTTACCCCTTATAAATGATACTACCCCTTTTGGAAAAATACTTTAATATCAACTTATATTATTCTAGTACACAAAATCAATCATTTTAAAGTATTCTTATTATCTTGTCTTCTTTCAAAGATTAAAGTATTTCACGTTATAATGTTCCGATACTACATTACCATCTATCTAGTACCGTTAAATGCAAGTAAAATGTCTTTTCTTATTGTGGGCCCCGGTGATATCGGTAGACGTAATAGACCAGGAGGCGAGCGCCAATGGCAGTTATTATACTAGCCGCCAACTAGATCTTGGTGATGGTCTAACTGGAGGTTAGTTATTCCACATCAAGTGACAGGAAAAGGTATGTCCCTCCCAAACTCATGTATATCGTCACTAGGGGTAGCTCCCTGAGGTGACACCAGAGGAAAAAGGGATTATATTGTTTATTTTATTAGTAATCGTTACCAATACTCTCGGTTTTAAGGAGTAAAGGTTGGAGCACGCCTAACTTGCGGGCATCATATTGTTTTAAAAGGGTTCATGTTTTCTCAAAGTATAGCCTATAACCCCCCTATCCCGTTACATTAAATATGAACCCAGTATTGTTATTGATATAATATTTTCCTATTATCGGGTACTAACCAAGGAGTTTCTTGGTTAGCCCTATTATGTATATTTATTTAAACATTGCTCCGAAAATTATTGCTTCAGTCTTGTTCACTTTTTCTAATAAAGATCTTTTGAATAAAAGTACCAAAACCCTAAAGTCCTATTCATATATATATATCGTTCCAACCAACTCCCTCACTTAGTCACTTTGACTAACCCCTTGCTCTTTTCAAATTCATGATTTCAGGTATTGCCATCACTCATTAGCTAGTATCTTGAAGCATAGAGAGTCTATTATCCTGTGCATATTAGACCAAGTTCTCTAGGCACAGACAAATTAGACTATAACCTCGTATAATAATTATATTGCTTTAGTAACTTGCTACTAGACCATGACCGGCACTAATTCCTGCTTTATTATCTCTAAGTTTTCATAAGTTTTAAATTATTTCAGATTCTTTTATTTACTGCCCCAAACATAAGCTGTTGTTTCAAAGTTTCAAGTTTCGCTGCCATGTTTTCTTACTCTGATATCGTACAGCATCGTCTGTTCGCTGGCGTGCCTCTCAGGCGCTAGGTCTCACATCCACCTGGGAAGTACGATGGTGCGGGGTTGTGGCTTATTTGGGGGCACTACATACCTCGGGTAACACCCTTTTAGACCTATGTCAAAGATTACCTAATAAGCTCGAACAAGACATCAATGAAATATAAAGTCTAAGGATAAATGAATGACGTCATTAACTGTAGCACCCGGACATATGGAAAGATTACCCATACATGAACTAAGCCTATAGCGAACGGGAGATAATAAAAAGAAAACTTCCTGGATAGGAGGGACTAACCCTCAGAAGTACCAACATGCATCAACAAAATGGAAGCATAACAATATACATACATTCCAGTAGCATTCTTCATCATCGTTCCCATATACATACATATTCAACCTTCAACACCCAACCATAATATACATAGGTTTCTTATGATTCAAAATTATACAAATGCCAACATATGAATGAAATGCTAGACTTGACAAAAGACTCAAACCCCACCTAACACTCCTCCTGCAAAACCTGAAAATGTGAGGTGTCAGTCTACCACAGACTGAGTGAGGGGTTTAAAATAAGTATAAGCGCACATATCATACAAGCCATAATCTCGGGTAAGATTTTATAACAAAACAAATATAAGTTCAAGAAATACGTTAGGCTCGCCCGAGATTACAACTATTCCCATTTAACAATTCACTCATTTATCAATTCAATCCGTGGCCCGACGAGTGAGGGCAATCTCCAACCTTTCTCCAAAAGTGTACAATAATGAATGTTTCAATTTATTAGATTATCATGCAAGTAATTACGTGCGATCAATGAATAGTTTCATGAACCCTTCTTCCTCCGGGTGATGGTGGGCTTGCAAGACCCAACCATTCGATCATGGTGTACGTCGGGAACATGACTTCCACGCACGGGATTTATTCCTCCACCAAACCTCCTGGTGGATTCAGAGGTGATCCCACAATGGTGAGGATAGTGCAAGAGTTACCCGTCAGCCCTTCCTTTCCCGGTTGGCTCAATATACTACCCTCGGGCCCAACGTGAACATGCTTACTCGCCCAATCAATCAATCAATCCGTTCAATACATTTCAGGAAATCATTTGAAATCATAAGATTTAATAAATATAGATATATAGATACTTTTGGTCGAAAACAACACATGGGGTTATAAGGGTTCTATATATATCTAAAATTTAACCTCACCTTTACCATCCAAAAACAGTAAGGAAACACCCTACGGAGCGAGCTCCTCGTCTCCTGGACTGTAATCTGTGTAACAAGGATAAGTGTACATGAGACTCGACTCGTATGAACCATTTAAGACGAAGGGCAATGTTATGCGATGTCAATCATGCGTTTACAATCAATAAATATTAAGAATGTGCCCAAATTCCCAAATAAAGTAACAAGAAGTATAAAATAGGAGCATAATTATCAATTAAGTAAACATACAAGTCATATAAGTCACATACGGGAGCCAAGAAAGTGAAAGGAATGCAATAGGAAGCGTTTTGGTGAAGTATGGCAAAAACCGACAATTTTTTAAAATGACCGAGCTGTAGAAAAATGTAAATATCTAAAGTTCTAGAAATTAGAATTGGCTTTTGTTTGTTAGGAATGAAACTAAAAACGTATACCTTTAAAATGATATATGGCTCGTTTTCTAGTTCAAAGCGAGGAGAAAATGGCGTAAGCTTGAAGTTGGGTGAAGGCAGTTTTCCGGCGAAGTGGTGACACCAAAAAGAATTGATTATATCTAACAAATGACAAAAGATAATGTTCTGATTCCAATTGGAGGTTGTTCTCGACTTTAAGAGATTTCCAACGGTTTAAAATCAGGTCAATCGAAGTTCGTACGAGGGAGAAACGCCCATTTGAAAATTGGTTTGAAAGCAGAAACGGCCGTGTGAAAACCTATTGTAATAGTGCCACACGGGTGTTTGGAAAAACAACTAGGAGACCAAACGGGCGTTTGGGAAGCCTCGGGTCAAAATTCTGGGTAGTGAAACGGGCATTTAGGGTTTGAACTAAAGGGTCCAAATGGGCGTTTGGGAAGCCGCTGGACGAAAAAAATAACAGGGGAAAACATGGGATTTCGGCCAAACACCCCAAACCAACCAAAAACCAAATTCAATCCATAATAAATGATCAAACACAACATATACAGATTATACTACACTTATACAACAATTAAACCATGAAACATGCATCAAATCTTCAAGATTCAATCATCAAAAACCCAAAAACATACATGCTTTCCAACCTTCACATAACTTCATGTTTTCATGCCAAACTTGAAATGAAATGACCCTAAACATTCTTCTAGCCATGAATGAACATGAAAGTATCACTTAATCAACAAACCCTACTCATGTATATATCAAGGAATTCAATCAAATTCTCCATTTATACCTCAATATGTAAGAAAGAAAGGATGAGATGATGGTGTGATGATGATGATGCTTCTAGCTTCACAAATCCTCCTAAAACCTTGCTTGAAAAAGAGATTAATACTTCCTTCCTTCTTGTGGTGTTTTGATCGAAATGTGGTGTGTGTGGTCTCTTGATGAAATATCATGAAATGAAATGAGAGAGAGATGGTATACATATGATATATTATCTTCCACTAACCATAATGACTCATCATATTTTGCAAACAAGTCCCTCCATAATTTAAATTCATGCAAATGAGTTTCATCTCTACAAAATAATCATGTTACGTCCCCAAATCATGAAATGCAATTAAGTCCATAATTTTATGAATTGGTCAAGTAAAGTCACATAATCACAATTAGGTGCATTATCACTAGATTTACATAATTCACGCGAATGGTAATTTCTTATAATGCATACTAATATAATTAGAGTTATCAATAGAAGATTAAAATAATTAAATTAAACCCCTCCAACTCCCGAAGACCCGCACGTGGCGTGCTTACCTGAACTTCTGGAATTTGGGGAGTTACAACTCTCCCCACCTTAGAAGAATCTGGTCCCCAGATTCACTGATTGGTAGAAAATAACTTTGGGTGGAACCGCTTCATCTTCTCTTCCGGCTCCCAAGTCATCTCTTCGGATTTATCACTTCGCCATATTACCTTGACCATAAGAATACTCCAATTTCTCAACTCTTGAAATTTTCGATCCAAAATTCCAACCGGCTTCTGAATGAAAGACAAATTCGGTCCCAATTCCACTTCTTCAACGGGGAGAATCTCTGTTTCATCCGGATAATACTTTCTGAGCTGAGATACATGAAATACATTATGAATTCCATTAAGATTCGACGGTAAATCCAAACGATAAGCTACTTCCCCAATCCTCTCAATAATTTCAAATGGACCCAAATAGCGGGGATTCAACTTTCCTCCCCTTCCAATGCGAGAAAACCCTTTACGTGGAGATACCTTTAAGAAAACCCGCTCCCCCACATCAAACTTAAGATCCCTCCGGCGATTATCGGCATAACTTTTCTGTCTATCTTGTGTAGTTTTCATCCGTTGTTGTATCTGTTGGACTTTCCCGATCATAGCTCTTACAGCTTTAGAAGGTTTCTCAAGTTTCTCGCCCTTCTTTACCCCTTCCTGCTTCGTCCATTTCCATTCTTCTAAATCAAAGAACAAAGGTGACCGACATTTTCTCCCATAAAGTAACTCATAAGGAGCCATACCAATCGAAGCTTGATAACTATTGTTATATGCAAACTCAATCAACGGAAGTTGCTCATGCCAAGAAGTTTCGAAATCCAAGGCACAAGCTCGAAGAAAATCTTCCAAATATCGAATAACCCTCTCAGACTGCCCATCAGTTTGGGGATGAAATGTCGTGCTGAATTGAAGCTTAGTACCCAAAAGTCCTTGAAGTTCTCGCCATAACTTAGAAGTAAATCGGGGATCCCTATCAGAAACGATACTCATCGGAATCCCATGACGTCGAACAGTCTCTCTATAGTAGATCTCAACCAATTTACTCATCTTATAAGACATTCGGACTGGTAGAAAATGAGTAGACTTTGTCAATCTATCCACGATCACCCAAATACCGTCAAATCCGCCTTTCATCTTAGGTAACCCGGATACAAAATCCATTATCACCTGTTCCCACTTCCACTCGGGAATAGGTAACGGTTGTAGAAGTCCTCCGGGCTTTTGATGCTCGGCTTTAACTTTTTGACATGTTAGGCAATGTTTCACGAACTCGGCTACATCCTTCTTTAATCCCCGCCACCAATAATATTGCTTGAGATCCTTATACATTTTGTTCCCTCCAGGGTGTACTGAGTAGGCCGACTTGTGTGCTTCTTCTAGCAATACCCTTTTCAATTCATCGGGTACTACCACTCGGTTCTTGAAACGAAGAAGACCAGTTTCATCGAACCCGAATGGACTTTCCGGATCCTCTCTTGCCTTAGCAACCAATCTCTGAACTTTCGGATCCGTATTTTGAGCCTTAAACATTTTATATTTTAACTCCGGTTGAATGGAGATGTTAGAAACTCGGGCTTTCACCACTATAGGCTCAATCCCACTACTTTCCCCAACTTCCAAATTCGATACGTTAACCTTCCTACTTAAAGCATCGGCAACCACATTAGCTTTCCCGGGATGATACTTGATAACACAATCATAGTCCTCTAGTTGTTCCATCCATTTTCGTTGCCTCATATTGAGATCCTTTTGTGTGAAAAAAAATTGGAGACTCTTATGATCGGTGAAAATCTCAAAAGTTACCCCGTACAAGTAATGCCTCCACTTCCCGAGTGCAAATACCACCGCTGCGAGTTCCAAATCATGTGTCGGATAGTTCTTTTCATACTGCTTTAGCTTCCGGGAAGCATAAGCAATCACCTTTCCATTTTGGGTTAAAACACACCCCAATCCTTCGTTCGACGCATCCGCATAAACTGCATAGCCTTCTCCTTCAAAACCTTGAAACTTTGTTCACATTTCTCATCCCACACATATTTGACATCCTTCTTCGTTAATCGAGTTAAGGGAGCGGCGATCTTGGAGAAATCTTGCATGGACCTTCTATAATAACCTGCCAATCCCAAGAAACTTCTAATCTCGAACGCATTCTTTGGCCTTTCCCAATTTAAAACTGCCTCAATCTTCAAAGGATCGACCTCTAATCCATTCCCCGAAATAATATGACCCAAGAAAGACACCCGGTAGATCCAAAACTCGCATTTGCTAAACTTTGCAAATAATTGATGCTCCTTCAAAGTTTTCAACACAAGCTTGAGATGCCTTGCATGTTCCTCGACAGATTTAGAGAAGACCAAAATATCATCAATGAAAATTACAATGAACTTATCAAGGAAAGGTCGAAAGATTCTATGCATCATATCCATAAAGAAGCCGGTGCATTCGTTAACCCAAAAGGCATCACTACAAATTCATAATGCCCATATCTCGTATTGAAACCCCTCTTTGGAATATCCTCGGCTCGAATCCGTAGTTGATAATACCCTTGTCTTAGATCAAGTTTTGAATACACTTTGAACCCTTGGAGTATGTCAAACAACTCTTCAATATGTGAAAAAGGATATTTATTCTTGATGGTCATCCGATTCAACTCCCGGTAATCAATACACATCCGTAGAGTACCATCCTTCTTCTTTACAAATAAAACTGGAGCACCCCACGGCGAAGAACTTGGTCTTATATACCCAACTTCCAAAAGACCATCAAGCTGCACCTTTAATTCTTTCAATTCCGTCGGAGCCATCCTATATGGAGTTTTAGAATAAGGCTCGTCATCTGGATATAAATCAATAACAAACTCTATCTCCCTCTCCGGTGGCAACGAGTCCAACTTCTCCGGGAACACCTCGGGAAACTCCTTTACTACTTCGGTTTCTTCCAATTTCATTTGGTCCTTAGGATGATTCAGAATATAAGCTAAGAATCCTATAGCCCCATCACGAACCAATTTCTGAGCTTCGGAGAAAGATAACAAAGGCACCGTTTTAGAACTCCATCCCGTGACAACTTCTGAACCCAAATGAACTCTCTTAGCCCGACAATCAACGGTGGCACAATGCTTGTAAAGCCAGTCCATTCCCAAAATAGATCCATAACGAGACATCGGCAAATCAATAAAATTCGTTGAGAAAACCCGACCCTCAACACTTACCGGCACCTCTCTAAAAACCCGATTAGTTTTTACACTACCACCAAAAGGAGTACTAACCAAGTAACATGTATCGGAATAAATAACACACAAAGGTAATTTAATAGAAATGTCACAAGAAATAAAGGAGTGAGTAGCTCCCGGATCAAATAAAGTGTGATGTTGATGCCATGAATGCAAATGGTACCTTCAACGACGGCAGCAGGATCTACATCTGCATCCACTTCCTCGCCTTCCAAGGCATAAGCTCGGGCTCTGACCCCCGGGTGGTGGATCCCTTCTATCTGGACATCCATTAACCTTGTGCTCCGCACTCCCACAAATCAAACAAAGATTCAGACCACGCCGGCAACCCTCATAAGTATGGGTAAACAACCCACAATAAGAACACCCTGGCTTCCCGGTAGGTGGTGGTACGACAGGGGTAACTCGGGGAGCGTTCTGGACCGGCACTTGTGGTACTTGTGGCTTAAACCTCCTCACTGCACCCTTAGGCTGCGGTGGAGCGGTATCATAATTGATTGGCCTCTTCCCGGGATTATAATTCGATTCGACCCTGAATCGGAGCCTTGCCGATCTGTATGTGGATCTCCTTACATTAACCGAATCTTCAACTTTGAGAGCTTTGATAGTGGCCTTCTTCCATGTACTAGTGTTGACCGCTTCAATCGCCGCTTGAATGTCCGACCTCAAACCTTGTACAAATTGCATAGCCTTGTGGAAGTTGTCGCTTGCAATGTTAGGGGCATACTTAGACAATCTCTCGAACTCTGCTATATACTCGGAAACAAATCTTCCTCCCTGTTTAAGCTCCATGAATTCCTTGAGTCTCTTAGTGCGAGATGATGGAGGAATGAATTTGTTCTTAAATTCCCTTACAAAGACTTCCCATGTAACCTCCTCCGCGGCGGCATCAAGAACGATTAGTACTTTCCCACCATGAGTAGGCCTCTCATTGAATTAAAGTGAGTGTACACTGAGCTTTCTCTCTAGTTTGACACGGAATAAGTTCCCAAATCCTTTCAACTTCTTTAAGCCATTTCTCGGCTTACATGTCGTTTTCTTTGAAAAACCTCGGTGGATGTTGATTCTGAAATTCCCGTAGTATAGCTGAAATAGGTGCAGGTGGTGGTGGAGGAGGAGCTGGTGGTGCTGGAGGCACGTAATCTCTCAACCTTTGATCAATAAGCTGAACCATAGAATTCAAGAAGTCCTGAGGTTGAGCTTGAGGGGGTGGAGGTGGAGGAGAATGGTCATTATGATGGCGCCTATGACCAGGAGAATGTTCTCTACGGGGGCGACCACATGGCATCCTGAGATTAAAACACTGTACATGCATGTTTGATTAACAAGTGCAAATGGGTGCAATAAAGCTCATAATACACATAAATCACATAATCATATAAGCCAAGTAGTTCAAAGAATTCAAGTAGGTTCAAAGAGAATGCAAGACTCACAAATAACAAGTAATCCTATGCCGTACGACTTAGACTCGCAGGACACGAAACTAGAACCGCGGTTTTGCAACTGGGCTCTGATACCACCTTGGGATGTAGCACCCGGAACGCTGGGTAGCCACATCCCCCGTACTATAGTTCAATCCACATATGGAAAGATTACCCATACATGAACTAAGCCTATAGCGAACGGGAGACAATAAAAAGAAAACTTCTTGGCTAGGCGGGACTAACCCTCAGAAGTACTAACATGCATCAACAAAATGGAAGCATAGCAATATACATACATTCCAATAGCATTCTTGATCATCGTTCCCATATACATGCATATTCAACCTTCAACACCAAACCATAATATACATAGGTTTCTTATGATTCAAAATTATACAAATACCAACATATGAATGAAATGCTAGACTTGACAAAAGACTCAAACCCCCCCCTAGCACTCCTCCTGCAAAACCTGAAAATGTGAGGTGTCAGTCTACCACAGACTGAGTGAGGGGTTTAAAATTAGTATAAGCGCACATATCATGCAAGCCATAATCTCGGGTAAGATTTTATAACAAAACAAATATAAGTTCAAGAAATACGTTAGGCTCACTCGATATTAAAACTATTCCCATTTAATAATTCACTCATTTATCAATTCAATCCGTCGCCCGGCGAGTGAGGGCAATCTCCAACCTTTCTCCAAAAGTGTACATTAATGAATGTTTCAATTTATTAGATTATCATGCAACTAATTACATGCGATCAACTAGCAGTTTCATGAACCCTTCTTCCTCCGGGTGATGGTGGGCTTGCAAGACCCAACCATCCAATCATGGTGTACGTCGGGAACATAACTCCCACGTACGGGATTTCTTCCTCCACCAAACCTCCTGGTGGATTCAGAGGTGATCCCAAATAGTGAGGATAGTGCAAGAGTTACCCGTCAACCCTTGCTTTCCTGGTTGGCTCAATACACTACCCTCGGGCCCAATGTGAACATGCTTACTCGCCCAATCAATCAATCAATCCGTTCAATACATTTTAGGAAATCATTTGAAATCATAAGATTTGAAAACTATAGATATATAGATACTTTTGGTCGAAAACAACACATAGGGTTATAAAGGTTCTATATATATTTAAAATTTAACCTCACCTTTACCACCCAAAAACAGTAAGGAAACACCCTACCGAGCGAGCTCCCCGTCTCCTGGACTGTGATCTGTGTAACAAGGAGAAGTGTACATGAGACTCGACTCGTATGAACCATTTAAGAGGAACGGCAATATCATGCGATGTCAATCATGCGTTTACAATCAATAAATATTATGAATATGGCCAAATTCCCAAATAAAGTATCAAGAAGTGTCAAATAGGAGCATAATTATCAATTAAGTAAGCATACAAGTCATATAAGTAACATACGGGAGCCAAGAAAGTGAAAGGAATGCAATAGGAAGGGTTTTGGTGAAGTTTGGCAAAAACCGACAAGTTTTTGAAAATGACCAAGCTGTAGAAAAATGGAAATATCTAAAGTTCTAGAAATTAGAATTTGGTTTTGTTTGTTGGGAATGAAACTATACAAGTATACCTTTAAAATGATATATGGCTCGTTTTCTATTTCAAAGCGAGGAGAAAATGGCATAAGCTTGAAGTTGGGTGAAGGCAGTTTTCTGGCGAAGTGGCGACACCAAAAAGAATTTATTATATCTAACCAATGACAAAAGATAATGATGTGATTCTGATTTGAGGTTGTTCTAGACTTCAAGATATTTCCAACGGTATAAAAATCAGGTCAATCGGAGTTCGTACGAGGGAGAAACGCCCATTTGAAAATTGGTTTGAAAGCAGAAACGGGCGTGTGAAAACCTATTGTAATAGTGCCACACGGGCGTTTGGAAAAACAACTAGGAGACCAAACGGGCATTTGGGAAGCCTCGGGTCAAAATTTTGGGTAGTGAAACGGGCATTTAGGGTTTGAACTAAGGGTCCAAACGGGCGTTTGGGAAGCCGCTGGACGAAAAAAATAACAGGGGAAAACATGGGATTTCGGCCAAACACCCCAAACCAACAAAAAACCAAATTCAATCCATAATAAATGATCAAACACAACATATACATATTATACTACACTTATACAACAATTAAACCATGAAACGTGCATCAAATCTTCAAGATTCAATCATCAAAACCCCAAAAACATACATGCTTTCCAACCTTCATATAACTTCATGTTTTCATGCCAAACTTGAAATGAAATGACCCTAAACATGCTTCTAGCCATGAATGAACATGAAAGTATAACTTAATCAACAAACCCTACTCATGTATATATCAAGGAATTCAATCAAATTCTCCATTTATACCTCAATATGAAAGAAAGAAAGAAAGGATGAGATGATGGTGTGATGATGATGATGCTTCTAGCTTCACAAATCCTCCAAAAACCTTGCTTGAAAATGAGATTAATACTTCCTTCCTTCTTGTGGTGTTTTGATCGAAATGTGGTGTGTGTGGTCTCTTGATGAAATATCATGAAATGAAATGAGAGAGAGATGGTATACATATGATATATTATCTTCCACTAACCACAATGACTCATCATATTTTGCAAACAAGTCCCTCCATAATTTAAATTCATGCAAATGAGTTTCATCTCTACAAAATAATCATGTTACGTCCCCAAATCATGAAATGCAATTAAGTCCATGATTTTATGAATTGGTCAAGTAAAGTGGCATAATCACAATTAGGTGCATTATCACTAGATTTACATAATTCACGTGAATGGTAATTTCATATAATGCTTAGAAGTATAATGCATACTAATGTAATTAGAGTTATCAATAGAAGATTAAAATAATTAAATTAAACCCCTCCAACTCCTAAAAACCCGCACGTGGCGTGCTTACCTGAACTTCCGAAATTTGGGGCGTTACATTAACCTATGAGATCTTTCCTAAACTGGAAGTGTTTATGTCTAGAAGCAGTTACATTCTTTTCTATTTAGGAATCTCTGTTAGGAATATTAACCTAAAAGCCGATATTGTAATCATCTTAGTGCTATCCTTTGTAACTCATAGACAATCTTTGAGTAATAAACGAACTGATTTGATCATAAGACAATACCTATTTGTATGCTCTTGTTTAATCGTATGTTTACTTTTGACTGTGTATTTAATAGAACTCCACTAATCTAATAAGCTTATAGGACTCAGTCATTTAGGTGAAATTATTCATGCCCTAATCATAAAAGCTAATATTAGAAATCACTCCAAGTCGATGAGTCCAACAGGCAGTGGGAGTGTTGAATTAACTCACTTGAGGCTTGCTCCTGTGATCACGCCCATAAGATAAATCACCTTGTTTCATGGGGTGTAAAGTGTATGGCCATGCGTTCTTGGTACATGGGGGTGCTCGTTCATTATGAATGGGTACACTGAGGTGTCCCATATGACAAGATTCCTAGATGGGCAAGGTAGTTTCTACTTTTACAAGTAGAAACTTCCAGATTAGGAAATATCTCACGGGTCAATATATGGTTGATTAGTCCTTAGACATGAAATTCCATTGATGCCTTATGTGAGCTTACTATGTAACCTTAGGTATAAGCTTAAAAGGATATCATTCGAAACAACCGAATTACGGCTTATATTGGGATTAAAAAAGTGGCACATGAAAATATGTGAGAATCAATAAAAGACCTACACTTATAGCAAGACAATCTCTTATTGTATAAGTTGTTCATATTCCGTCTAGAAGTCCTTGGCCAAGGTAGTAGATCGAGATCAAATGGATATGAAAACATAGGGTTTTAATTATTCTCTTGTCCTAGATCTTGATTAAGAGATAGGTTGGTAGGAGGATCGTATTTCACATATAATTATTGACTTAAAAGGTTATTTCAAATTGATACATTCTTATTCAGCTGGGGGTCACACACTTGTTGCTAGACCATGGTAGTGTGATTTGCGAACTGATTGTTTAGTAAGAGTATTAATTAATTAGTGTGACTACTAATTGATTAAAGAACCTAAAGGGTCACACAAATGCCCGGTCACGAGGGTCTAGATTAGAATCGATTAAATGAGTTGATCGAACTAACCACAAAGGGTTGGTTAGGCTACACGTGTAGGGCACACGTCCTAGGTGACATGTGTCACATGTTTATGGATACCAAATAATTAATATTGGTTAATTCTTTAATAAGCTTTTATTTTAATTATGACTTTTTAATTAAGGCCAAATTTGAAAATAAAGGTACAATGGATAATTAATTAAGACTTAATTAATTATTGGAGTAATTTATTCATTATGAATAAATAAAATATCTTATAAAAAATATCTAAAGAGTTTAGACAGAGTTTTTCTTACAAAAGAGATTGATTATAAAGGAGTTTTAATCAAACTAGAAAGTCATTTATTCTCAAGCAAGAAATTGTATGCAAGGAAGGATAGGAATCCCTCCCACATAAGAGAAGGGTTTGAACCCCTTAACCTATTTAAGGAGGGGTTCGAATCCCATGAGATGATGATAGCAAAATTTCTTCAGTTCCAAATTATCATACACAAACCTTATAGCCTAAACACAAAATATATCACTAGCATCCTCCATATTTTGATCGTAATCAAGATTTGTGTGAATTATTCTCTAGAGGACTGCTAATTTGGAGTCTTGAAGATTCGAAAGAGATCGAGCGACTTGCCATACGAAGAACCTTTGTGGGTGGTTTTAAATTAATCCTAAATTCTTGAACGCCCTATAGATTAGGATTAGAAATTGTAAGCAAATGATCAAAATTTGGGTTAAAAATTTTAAATTCCATTCTGTTTACGTTTCTGTTACGCTACAAGTGGTTTGAGAGTCATGCTTGCAATGTCTATTTCTAAGCTATCTTTTTAATCGAATTTGGTAATCATTCTTATATTAAGTTGCAATTGAGTATTCTTGAATCTTTTAGAAATCTGAGAAAACGAATCTATGATTTTCCTAAAAAGTTTCTGAGAAATGTTTTCTGAAAAGTTTTGAAAAAATCGTTTTAAATCAATTTGAATAAATCATTTTTTTAATTTTTGGATTGAATTTTGAAAGTTTTAAACTTGATTGAGAAATACGAAATGGGACTTAGGGTGTTGGTCGTCGTCGCCGCCGTGTTGGAGGTTTTGGATGAATTATGTACCGCCCGACGAACGATGATGCCTGCTGAAGCACGCTGGGTAGCTGGTGGCTGCCCAGTTATCCCGATGCCATCCTGCTCCTGCTATGCGCACCCATGTGTACTAGTTCTAAGTAGCGAGAACCCTTTTGTATTACATATACATCGATTATACACTTTACACCACATGAAACATTATGATTTCTTCTTAAGGGCTCAATCCCATAAACAAGTCTCAAGGGTGTTGGTCGTTGTCGCCGCCGTGTTGGAGGTTTTGGATGAATTGTGTGCCGCCTGACGAACGGCGATGCCTGCTGAAGCACGCTGGGTAGCTGGTGGCTACCCAGTCATCCCGATGCCATCCTGCTCCTGCTATGTGCACCCATGTGTACTAGTTCTAAGTAGCGAGAACCCTTTTGTATTACATACACATCGATTATGCACTTTACACCACATGAAACATTATGATTTCTTCTTAAGGGCTCAATCCCACAAGCAAGTCTCAAGCGAGTGTAGTTAACATTCCTACTGTTTGTTGGACTCGTTCACTTGGAGTAATTTCTAATCCATCTTAGGTTAGGGTTTATTGCATGAGTTATTACCTTGAATGACTAAATCCTGAAAGCTTGATGGGTTAGTGAAGTTCTAATACATGCGTACGTAATCTAAAACACACAAAACACGCGGTCGTGCATAAAGAAGTCTTTGCCCATGATAATAATCATACACCTATCATTCAAAGATTGTTTGTGACATGGGGAAGTCCCAAAGAGAATTTCAATTGATCGAGTTTCTACGACACTATTCTTGTTCATTCGGACCAAGAGTAATGTGAAAGGAGATAGAGCAGATGTAGAGGATGTCTTAAATTTCAATGTTTCCAAAGACCAGACATATAAGACAAAGGTATTAACACTTAATATGATTCAAGGTGATCCCGAATTTCAATAAACTAAATTGTGGGGTTATACCAATGAGCTAGGAACAATAAATCTTGGGTCAACTATCATATTTGGAACTGTGGATAAAGAAGGTGAAATGAGTTCTTGCAAATTCTATACCTCTTTTAATGCCATTAAAGTTAGGTTTAAGAGTTGCAGACCTACAAGGTGTAGATGGGTGCCCCCTTAAAGAGCCTCATGGTAGATTTTTCTAACAATTGTTGGTGTGGATAACTAAGTCTAGTACTGTTAGTGAATATATACGCAACTGGACACATAGAGTTTGCACTAAAAAATGTACTTTGGAAAGCAGTTAAGTGTAGTATTGTTAGGAGACGTTTGAAAGGAGATATTAGACTCAATTAGGCCCCCGCTTTTCATGACTTAATATCATGTTTTATATTTGAGATTGGTCCGCACCAACCCGATTGATTTAATCTTGGTCCTGCTCAAAACCCGTACTCATGATTTAACCTGCGTTGTGAATCATGGGGGTAGGGGCGTGCTTTTACCCCTAACACAAGCAAAGCTCTACACCCAAATTATTTTGCTTTCTTGTTCTGATATTTGAGGACTAACCGGAGAACAAGGCTATTAGGGTAACAACATCTTTGATATATCAGGATCTGAGTTTGAATTCGATTTGTGGTGGTTTTGCCTACTGGCTTGTACTCTGTCGGAGCTCACCTCAACCATCTATGATGATAATAGCTCCTCTGCATCCCAAAGCATGCTGCCCTCCTAGGCGCACAACACTAAGTAATCCAATCCAACCCGCATTACTGATTAACGAAAGATAATAATATTTCTTAGAGGTACAAAATACAACTCCATGAATGAAGAAAATAAGGGTTGCGTTAATGATAAAAATATCTATGGCAATCGGTGAAAAAAGATTGAACATATGGGAGGATCTGAACTTGAGGCTGAGTATCCCTTGAGTTTATGGGACTAGCGCCCTTTGCTAAGGGATGGAATCCATGATGTAGTATACCCTAGGACCATAATCAAGTATAAGGTTGTTATGTACTTGTCAAAGCCACATGTCTAGGTACCTCATGAATGGATCCCAAGGCTTATGTCATGTGGTTCCTCATGAGATAGGTGACCTTTAACGAGCCACCCGCTCGTGAGAAGTGGTCCCCCTTAAGGGAGGAACCACCAACCGGCAAGGCTCCTTCTTCTCCAAGGCACTCCTATAAATAGCTCAACCATTCACGTGTACTGTAGGCAATCCATTTACCTTGTTTACACTTTACTTTGTTTTAATGCCATTAAAGTTGGGTTCAAGAGTTACAGACCTACAATAGGTGTAGATGGGTGCACCCTTAAAGAACAGAACAGAACCCGCCACAAATAGACATATCTTATACATACATACTTATACATATCTTGACTTACAACAACTATGCTCTACATACCTCTCCATGTCATTCCATAATGTATTCTTTCCTTGCAAAGCTCGGCTCATGTAGCACCCCAAGCGGTGGGTACCACATCCCCGAACTATAACCCGACACATGTAACGACACATGTAACCCGAGCCATAGCGAACGGGAGACAAAACAAAAATACCAGGCCTAAATTAGGCGGTACCTAACCCTGTACAAATGAAAGGATGCAAAACATGACAACGGAAGCAATTCAAAATGCCAACTTTTAAAAACTTTCATATATCAATAACAACTATACAGGTTCAGCTACTCCAGGGAACCTGTCCTATCTTGTCCCGAATAACTATACAATAAAATGGGTCCAACTAGCCCTAGAAACCTGTCCCGACTAGTCATATAATCAAAACGGGTTCATCTAATCCAAGCACCTGTCTTAACCTGTCCTGAAATTTCATGCATTCAAATCGTACATGCAAACCTGTACAAAATAAATCTTATACAAAGTTTCCAACATAATTCAAAACAAAATACTTAACAAACTGAAATGAACAGACACCGACTCAACAGACACGACACACCGCCGCCTAGCACGAACTCCAACGACCTGAACCGAACTTGTAGCTAAAAACATAAAGGGGGGAGGGGTCAGTCCAAAGACTGAGCGAGGGGCTACCCACACACACCTACATATATATAGAGCACAACACGTTCAAAGTTAACTGTTCGTGAATCCGGGATTAGTTTTTACATGCTAAAACATTTACCCGTGATAATATATATATATAAGGATTCTTATCAAAACGGAACAAAACTTAACTTAACAAAATTCATGCATGTCAAATCATAACAAAACATACTTATCGTATCAAAACTTATTAAAACATTTCATATCTTAACTTTTACTTTCAAGAAGATCCATATTTTATCTTAATTTTAAGTCTATTCCCGTTTCACGAACTTTAACAGAGCATAAATACAAAACTCGGCGGGTATGAGTACCTAGTCCCATCCTGGGCTCCTCCAATTAATCATACATAAAAAATCACATTAAAACGTAGCATACATAACAATCATACCTCCTTCTCTGGTGATGGAAGGGTTGAGTGACCCTAACCATCCAGACAGTCGAGGGGAGTGCAAGCTACTCCAAACCCTCAGGATCTCCATCACTCACCAAACCTCCTGGTGAGATCAGGGGTAATCCAAATCAAACTGTGGAGATGTGTACAGGGGTCATAACCGGCGACCCCAAGGCCGTCCCGGGTCTCCCTTACCCACATCTCCGGGGCCTATTACTCAAACGAAAAACATTACATTACATTACAAACTTAACCCGCTACTTATCATTAACAAACTTATCAACCTTACCTTGCAACAACTATGCTATACATACCTCTCCGTGTCAAATCCATATCGTATCCATAGCTTATAGCTCCCGGCTCATCAAAGGCGCACTGTTTGAAGCATATTTTAATATTACAAACAGAACGAATCATAATAAACCAAAAGAAGCGTACATAGGCTTATACATAGCGTGTCATACTTACAGATACTTAGCCAAGTTAGAAACTTACGTATCTTGCACATATTTACTTATATATAAGGTTATAGCGCACGTGCATAGAAAACAAGCACATTTCATAGGGTTTAACTATAACCTAACCTCACCTGGTACCAAACAAAGATGAACACACTGCAAATGGTCTACCCCGGAACCTGCACGACCACAAGTCACCACCCCCGGTGCACCTGTACCAGCTGAACACACAATACACAATACAGAACTAAGACTGAGACTCAGACAACCACATAGAGACGCACGACTCATGCTCAAACAATTAAGAAATGCAATCACATAAGCAGGGTTCAAATTCATATCAATTATAAGCAAAAGAAAATATTAGGACATGTTCATGAATGCACAAAACGAAATTCATATGATGCACATTTACAAAAGAACAAATGAAATTCACATATCACATTTCATACAAAAGCACGTATTACAAGACTAAATAAATCATATTATAGCATGCTACGAATTTCATTTAATTCACGAAGTCAGACTTTATAATTTCATAACATACTTAAAATACAACTAAAGCATTGCATACATTCATATTTTTACAAATATTACACATACCTCCCCTTAGGCAAAATCATGAAGGTTTAGAAAAATTACATAAATATCCCCTAATGAGATTAAGCTCCAATTAATCAATCTATCGTTGTTTAGTCTAGGCACAATTAACATTAAAGATGCATATATATATACAAGAGGCACATAACCAATAGGCATAACCGAATTCAATACGAGAATAATACAATTATCAACTAATGTAATTCAATTAGTTACTAAAAAAAATCCTAACTTATCTCCTATACCCAAGTTCTCAAGTAGATACGAATGTTCGGCTAATTAATTTTATACATAGAGCGCAAAGTAAACAACAATAACATTTAGGCACGTTTGTGATTCATAATAATTGAAACTTTACATGCTCCTGCGTCACAATTTGATTCAAGCTTATATATAAATACATACAAATTCTAGTATCTAAAATTACGTTAACACCCCCTTCAAATTAGACAATTAGCTCAATTCGACATAACGAGACTCAAATTGTAAACCAAAGTATCAATATATTTCATAATTCATTTAATACATGATTTCGTATACATCGGAGTTCATATCAATCGACAAATCAAGCTAATTGAAATCAAATTATATTGAGAACAATTAAATCAAACATTTCTCAAATGTACAAATAAATTCGCAGAAATTAAACCGAGTGTCCGATTGATGAATGGAAAGCGGCATTAGACTAACCGGGTCGAGAAGGACAAGCTGTCCGGAGACCGCCAGAGAGCCACCGCCGGAACTGCGGGAGCAGCGGTCGTCCGTCGTCGGAACGAGTCGAAAAAATCCCTAAAATTCACTCGTGCAAGAATTCCTCGTGATCGTTCCAAATCCTCGATCAATTTCTAAAAATTCCAAGCCAATCGTCTCCAATTTCAAATCCAACAATACAAAACCCTAAAATCTTCAAAATCAAATTACTTCCAAATCGATGAACGAAAATGAGATCCGTAAAAGGTATTATCTTACAAGTGACGAGCCCTTCGAAACCCATATAGTGGTCACCAAAAAATATCGCTGGAGCTGACCTTCGCCTTGAACGCCCACTGTTCCGCTTCCGTTCCGCCATCTATGCCGCGAATTGAGCCAAACGGAGACTGGAAATGGAATCGGAGGGTTGGAAAACCTTAGAAACCATCAATCTTCGTCAGAAAAAGTTATCGGAGGGTGGCGTTTGGTGGCGCTACAGTAACACGCACCGCCGCCCCGATGGCGACGCTACCTATGCAGAAAAGATCGCCAGAAAGTCGCGCACAAAGCCCACCCATCATCGCCGCCAAACACCTCCGGGAGCCGCCTCAAATCGTCGGCGAACTCAAAGCTCCATTTTCGTTGCCACCTGCTGCTGTCGGAACCACCACCTGCGGTGGTTTCACGTTGAACCGTTACCGTCAACGTGTCTGGGAGGTCGAGATACGTAAGAACAGATAGGCCCCGGCCGGCGAGACTCGCCGGAACACTGCCGACGAGAGGTGGCGTAACCCGCCACCTACGGACCACCATTGCACCATCGTTGGTCATTTTCAGGCCATGAAACTTGTACCATCATGCTCGGCTCGTCGAGTTCTTCAAAATGCACTAATCACTGGTCCAATTCCGTCGAGTTTCGAGTAAGTTTCGAAAAGTGTATGTTAGTGTGTGAGAATAGTGACGGGGAAGAGAGAGATGTCGCGGGAGAGAGGAGGGAGGAAGCTGGCTGAAGTTTTGGCATGTTTAACGAGGATCAGGGTATTTATCTCGAGTCCTCGCGCACGAAAACGATCGGAAGGAAGGCCTAACGATGTCAGAATTGGACAAACTCAGAGTCTACGGACTCGTTTCGCTGTCCTGAACACGTTAAAGGGGTCAAAGAGGTCAAAATCTCGATCGAACGAGCAGTGACCGAAAAACCCCTAAAAAGAAAAAATTACAAACAGGCCGCTAAATCTAAAAGAGTTAAAAATAGGTTCCCAAAGCACAAAATCATAAAATTAAACACATAAGAAAAGTCGAAATGCGACGTACGTTGTACATCGGACTAACGGGATGTTACAAACTCCCCTCCTTCAAAAGGACCTGTCCTCAGGTCTGGAAGCAGGATTTTGAACGACTCTAAAACAAACTCTACTTCACGCTTCAACTACGCTACTCTGATCTCGGCAAACTGTAGACCCCTCAGGATACTACTCCCATTGTTTGCGTCAACTCCCTTCATAGTGTCTCGTTGTCACTGAGGTCCATCTGAGCACTTGATTATTGATCACTTCAAACTCGTTCAATCACCACTATGCCAATACACCCAAAGCTCGATATCGTCGCATCCTCGTCGCTTGCAAACTGTTGTCTGGCTACGCATAACGCAACTGCGACAAACAAGAGAGAATCCCATCTCTCAACACATAAGTGAGGGAACCCCGTCCCTCGACACACATACAAAAGAGAGAACCCCGTCTCTCAGGCACATAATGGAGAGAACCCCGTCTCTCAAACACAAAATTGAGAGAACCCCGTCTCTCAAGCTAAGTCTGTCAAATTCCACACCTCCCAAACATTCTAGTTTGAGAAAATCCGGCATTTCTCAAACCCTTAACTTCAAAAGAATCCAACATCTCTGGAATACCTAAGTACAAGAGAATCCACCATCTCTGGTGCACAAAAATCAGAAAGAATCCAACATCTTTCTATCAAGTAATTTAGAGAGAATCCAGTATCTCTCTAACACACAAATAGGAAGAGTTAACATCTCCCTAGCAAGTAAACAGAGAGAGAATTAAATCTCACTCTCACTCACGCACATAAGTAGAATCAGAAATCACAACAGTCAACACGTATCACAATTGACAGGTATATCACATAATAACAAGAATTAATCAAATAAAGGATGCATGTATGCTCGTGTCATGGATGCTTAGTGTACCGTTCATCGTGGTATTGGAAATCTTGACCATAAAGTTGTGATGATACCATGGAAGGTGATTAAATTGTTGATGAAGCAGCCCCATAGTTAAAACACTAAAATTGGTGCATGAGGGTTAGGAATGCAAATGTAATGTGACATTTAAGTCACCTAAGTGCAACAATGAAAAGCAATTAAAAGCACATTGATAAAATGTTGCACAATCATAGTCATAACGCTCACATAGTCATATAACTCGATGCAATTCATGCTGAGGTAGCAAAATTTCATGCCAAACGGATGCAATGCGTACATATTCCTATGCTGTATGACCTAGACTGACACGACACGACTCCAGAGCACCGGTTCTGAACCTGGTAGCTCTGATACCACTTAAGATGTAACACCCCAAGCTGTGGGTACCACATCCCCGCATTATAACCTAACACGTGTAACGAAACAAAGACTCCGCACACGTACCGAGCCATAGCGAACGAGAGACAAAACAAAAATACCAGGCCTAAACTAGGCGGTACCTAACCCTGTACAAATGAAAAGATGCAAAACATGACAGCGGAAGTAGTTCAAAATGCCAACTATTAAAAACTTTCAAACATCAATAACAACTATACGGGTTCAACTACTTTAGGGAGCCAGTCCTATCCTGTCCAGAATAACTATACAACAAAATGGGTCCAACTGGCCCTAGAAACCTGTCCTGAATAGTCATACAATCAAAACGGGTTCATCTAATTCAAGCACCTGTCCTAACCTGTCCTGAAATTTCATGCATTCAAATCGTATATGCAAACCTGTACAAAATAAATCTTATACAAAGTTTCCAACATAATTCAAAACAAAATACTTAACAAACTGAAATGAACAGACACCGACTCAACAGACACGACAGACCGCTGCCTAGCACGAACTCCAACGACCTGAACCGAACTTGTAGCTAAAAACATAAAGGGGGGAGGGGTCAGTCCAAAGACTGAGCGAGGGGCTACCCACACACACCTACATATATATAGAGCACAACACGTTCAAAGTTAACTGTTCGTGAATCCGGGATTAGTTTTTACATGCTAAAACATTTACCCGTGATAATATATATATATAAGGATTCTTATCAAAACGGAACAAAACTTAACTTAACAAAATTCATGCGTGTCAAATCATAACAAAACATACTTATCGTATCAAAACTTATTAAAACATTTCATATTTTAACTTTTACTTTCAAGAAGATCCATATTTTATCTTAATTTTAAGTCTATTCCCGTTTCACGAACTTTAACAGAGCATAAATACAAAACTCGGCGGGTATGAGTACCTAGTCCCATCCTGGGCTCCTCCAATTAATCATACATAAAAAATCACATTAAAACGTAGCATACATAACAATCATACCTCCTTCTCCGGTGATGGAAGGGTTGAGCGACCCTAACTATCCAGACAGTCAAGGGGAGTGCAAGCTACTCCAAACCCTCAGGATCTCCATCACTCACCAAACCTCCTGGTGAGATCAAGGGTAATCCGAATCAAACTGTGGAGATGTGTACAGGGGTCATAATCGGCGACCCCAAGGCCGTCCCGGGTCTCCCTTACCCACATCTCCGGGGCCCATTACTCAAACAAAAAACATTACATTACGTTACAAACTTAACCCACTACTTATCATTAACAAACTTATCAACCTTATCTTGCAACAACTATGCTATACATACCGCTCTGTGTCAAATCCATATCGTATCCATAGCTTATAGCTCCCGTCTCATCAGAGGCGTACGGTTTGAAGCATAGTTTAATGTTGCAAACAGAACGAATCATAATAAACCAAAACAAGTGTACATAGGCTTTTACATAGCGTGTCATACTTACAGATACTTAGCCAAGTTAGAAACTTACGTATCTTGCACATATTTACTTATATATAAGGTTATAGTTCGCATGCATAGAAAACAAGCACATTTCATAGGGTTTAACAATAACCTAACCTCACCTGGTACCAAACAAAGCTGAAGACACTGCAAATGGTCTACCCCGGAACCTGCACGACCACAAGTCACCACCCCGGGTGCACCTGTACCAGCTGAACACATAATACACAATACATAACTCAGACTGAGACTCAGACAACCACATAGAGACACACGACACATGCTCAAACACTTAAGAAATGCAATCACATAAGCAGGGTTCAAATTAATATCAATTATATGCAAAAGAAAATATTAGGACATGTTCATGAATGCACAAAACGAAATTCTTATGATGCACATTTACAAAAGAACAAATTAAATTCACATATCACATTTCATACAAAAGCACGTATTACAAGACTAAATAAATCATATTATAGCATGCTACGGATTTCATTTAATTCACGAAGTCAGATTTTATAATTTCATAACATACTTAAAATACAACTCAAGCATTGCATACATTCATATTTTTACAAATATTACACATACCTCCCCTTAGGCAAAATCATGAAGGTTTAGAAAAATTACATAAATATCCCCTAATGAGATTAAGCTCCAATTAATCAATCTATCGTTGTTTAGTCTAGGCACAATTAACATTAAAGATGCATATATATACAAGAGGCACATAACCAATAGGCATAACCGAATTCAATACAAGAATAATACAATTATCAACTAATGTAATTCAATTAGTTACTAAAAAAAATCCTAACTTATCTCCTATACCCAAGTTCTCAAGTAGATACGAATGTTCGGCTAATTAATTTTATACATAGAGCGCAAAGTAAACAACAATAACATTTAGGCACGTTTGTGATTCATAATAATTGAAACTTTACATGCTCATGCGTCACAATTTGATTCAAGCTTATATATAAATACATACAAATTCTAGTATCTAAAATTACGTTAACACCCCCTTCAAATTAGACAATTAGCTCAATTCGACATAACGAGACTCAAATTGTAAACCAAAGTATCAATATATTTCATAATTCATTTAATACATGATTTCGTATACATCGGAGTTCATATCAATCGGCAAATCAAGCTAATTGAAATCAAATTATATTGAGAACAATTAAATCAAATATTTCTCAAATATACAAATAAATTCGTAGAAATTAAACCGAGTGTCCGATTGACGAATGGAAAGCGGCGTTAGACTCACCGCGTCGAGAAGGACAGACTGTCCGGAGACCACCGGAGCCGCCGGAACAGCGGTCGGCCACCGTTCGGCCTCGGTCGGAACGTGCCGGAAAAATCCCCGAAATTCACCCGTACAAGAATTCCTCGTGCTCGTTCCAACTCCTCGATCAATTTTTGAAAATTCCAAGCCAATCATCTCTAATTTCAAATCCAACAATACGAAACCCTAAAATCGTCAAAATCAAATTACTTCCATACCGGTGAACGAAATGAGATCCGTAAAAGACATTATCTTACCCGTGACGAGACCTTCGAAACCCATATAGTGGTCGTCGAAAAATATCGCCGGAGCTGCTGCGCCGCTGTCGCTCCGCTATCTACGCTGCGAATTAAGCCAAACCGAGGCCGGAAATGGAATCAGAGGGCCGAAAAACATTAGAAACCATCAATCTTCGCCGGAAAAAGTTACCGGAGGGTGGTGTTTGGTGGCGCTACAGTAACAAGCGCCGCCGTCGCCACCGCCACCTTCGATCGGGGCATGCGCCACCACCACCACCCCGATGGCGGTGCTACCTACTCAGAAAAGACCCCCAGGAAGTCGGCACAAAGCCCACCCATCATCGCCGCCAAACACCGCTGGGAGCCGCCTCAAATCGCCGATAAACTCAAAGCTCCATTTTCGCCGCCAGCTGCTGTTGTTGGAACCACCACCTATGGTGGTTGTCATGCTAAACCGCTGCCGTCAACATGTCTGGGAGGTCGAGATACGTAAGAACAGATAGGCCCCAGCTGGTGAGACTCTCTGAAACACTGCTGGCGAGAGGTGGCATAACCCGCCACCTTCGGACCACCACTGCGCCATCGTTGGTCATTTTGAGGCCACGAAACTTGTACCATCATGCTCGGCTCGTCGAGTTCTTCGAAATGCACTAATCACTCTTCCAATTCCGTCGAGTTTCGACTGAGTTCCAGAAAGTGTGTGTTAGTGTGTGAGAATAGTGACGGGGAAGAGAGAGATGTCGCGGGAGAGAGAGAGGAAGCTGGCTGAAGTTTTGGCATGTTTAACGAGGATCAGGGTATTTATCTCGAGTCCTCGCGCATGAAAACGATTGAAAGGAAAGGCTAACGACGTCAGAATTGGACAAACTCAGAGTCTACGGACTCGTTTCGCTATCCCGAACGCGTTAAAGGGGTCAAAGAGGTCAAAATCTCGATCGAACGAGTAGTGACCAAAAAACCCCTAAAAAGAAAAAATTACAAACAGGCCCCTAAACTCTAAAAGAGTTCAAAATAGGGCCGCAAAACATAAAATCACAAAATTAAACACATAAGAAAAGTAGAAACGCGGCGTACCTTGTACATCGGACGAGCGGGATGTTACAGCTCATAAGAGGCACACGGTTTGAAGCATAGCTTAGCGTTGCAAAACATAACAAATCAAAGCGTACTTAGGCTTGTACATTGCGTATCATACTTGCAAATTCATTACATATCAGACTAAATACATATCCCACACTTATTTACATACGTATCAGGCTTATTAAACCACATGCATTCAAAACCGAGCACATTGCATTAAGGTCATAACTAATAATCCTAACCTCACCTTACACCGATGAAGCCGAAGATAAGATGATTGATCCACCCCAGAATCAATTGGGCCAACAAAACACCACCCCGGATGCACATGAACAAATTGAACATAAAAGCAGAACTTAGACTGAAGAATGAACCACATAGACGTACGGCGTATGCCTATGGTTGTCATAAAGTCGTGAATCACGTATACATGCATAAATCATTCATTTAAAATCATATAATTGCACGCCAAATACGTTTCACACAATGAAAGAAGCATACTATAAAATTCGGGATGAAGAGTGCATAATTAACATGTGTAAAACACTCATTTATTAATATTAAATTACATTTAATGCACATAATATAACTTATGATGCGAATTTATATCAAATTATGTAAGCAAATTGAAGTAATAAATCTTAGAACATATAATAAAGTCATAACATAACATATAATACACAAAACAACCCAAAAAGCTAAGGCAAACTCGGTAATGGCCTCACGAATGGTCGTTCCCGTGAATACCCCAGACTTTCAAGAGGGTGGGAATGGCCATTCCAAGCTAAAGCACAAAATAGGAACGACCATTCCCATCAACGGAGGCTGACATCAGCCCTGACCGGGAAGGGCCATTCCGGCTCTAAGGCTAAAGTGGGAATGGCAGTTCCGGCCTGGTTCTGGCGAAAAGAAGAAGTAGCCATAACCATGGCGATGGGAATAACCACAAACACACACACGACCTCACACAACTCCAAATCGCACAAAAATCATACCATAAAGCAAGTGTGACATGAGAACACACAGGTACACATTAGTGCTCACGAAACGAGCTCAAATACACGAAATCCCCAACCCATAACTATTCATCGTCCTCCCCAACAAGCCACATACACACAAAATCAATGCACGATATAGGTGTTAAATCGAAGAACACGACAAGACAAACTCAAATCTTACATCGGATCGTTGATCGGGCAAGAGATAACGAAGATCTTGAGCTTGAAAAGTCAAAATAGCAAGGGGGCTTTGGGGTTTCTCTTCCTTTTCTTTCTTGGCTGCTACACATGAGGAATGGGAGAGAAAAGAGCTGATTTTAGGCTCTTTTAAGGTTAAAACGGGTGAAGTCCACAAAGTCTGGTCCATTAAGATCGGATTTTAAAATGGTAGGGCGATCAAACGGTTTTAGAAAAATATAAGGTTAATTCCATTGAATCTGAATCGTCGAATTTGAATTCTCGAGCCCAAGGTAGCCATGAAAGGCCCAAAACACCCTAATTATAATTAGGTCTCTAATTTTCAAATATTGGATATTTGAGTCCAAGTACAATTAATTAAATTCTAAGGTGCATGTAAATAAAATTAAATTCACGTTGACATGTAAGACATGCTAGTCACATAATTTACAAAGATACAAAATTAAACTCTCTCGTGACAAAGTACCTAGAATGCCGAAGAGACGGGGCGTCACAATTGTTAGAAATAGTACCCTTAAAGTAGCTTTTGGCTTTACTATTTCCTTGTAAAATCACAAACAGTCTTTGAATGATTAACGAAATGATTTTGTTGATAGGCAATCACTTCTTTTTTTGCTTATTTATGTCTGTTTGGGTTTGACTGTATTTTGCATGTACTGAACTCCCCTAATCCGATGAGCTTGTAAAGATGTCGTTATGGGAACGACACATGAAATAAGTTCTTAACTCCATAGGCGAGGATTAGAAACTTCTCCAAGTCAATGAGTCCGACAGACAGTGGGAGTGTTGACCTTGACTCTACTGAGACTTGCTTATGTGATTATGTCCTTTTGAAGGATCACTCAGTTTCATGGAGTGATAAGTGCATATGTTGATGCATTCATAATATATAAGGGTGATTGTTACAAGAACTTCATCACTGAGATGTCCCGCGTGAGAACATTTATAAATAGGAAAGGAAGTCTCCAGAAACTTCCAGATTAGGAAATATCTCACAGGTCAATGACGTGATTCATTAATCCTTAGACTTGATATTCTGTAATGTCTCATATGAGCTAACTCTGTAATCTTTGATATAGGCTCAAAATGGTGTCGCCATATAGACACCTGAAGCAAGGCCTATGTTGGGATTACACAAGTGGCATGTGTAGAATTAGTAAAATTGATAAAGGACCTACACTTGTTAAGAACAAGAATGATCTCTTACTGATTAAGTTGTTCGTAGTCCATTAAACATTAAACCCTTGGCTAAGGTGGATAAAAGATCAAGACATCTAGAAAATGGGGTTTACTAGGATTGAGATCGAAATGGATATGAAACGAACTTAACTTTAAAGATAAAGAATATTTAGGGTCTAAGAATATTCCCATTCCTTAGATCTTGATTGAGAGATGGAGTTATAAGAGGATCGTATTTCACTAATTGTCATTGATTAAAAGGTTCTTCGATTCATTTCGTTATTCGGCTAGGGGTCACACACCCATTGCCAGATTACGGTAGTATGATATGTGAAGTGATTAATTAATTAGAGAATTAATTAATTACCGTCACTGCTAATCGAATAATGAACCTAAAGGGTCACGCACAAATGCCAGAACACGAGGGTTATGGTAGGATGTTAATTGGATTAACGAAGGACCAAAATAGTTGATCGAAAAGAGGCATAAAAATGTGACTGCTGCCACGTGTCATGTACACGTGGCTACCCCGTATCACACGGCCAACGTGGCTGCCACGTGTCACGCACACATGGCTTCTTGCGTGGCCTTGTACGTGCGATTTATTCCACACGCGAATTCTTTTCTAAAAATTAATTAATTAAATTGTAATTAATTAATTTTGGTCTTTTAATTAATTTTAAATTAATTGTTAAGACTATTGTCAAATAAACTTAACCCAATAAATAACTAATTGGGAATTAAATTATTTATTGAATATTGACTTTTAACTTTGGGAAAGTTGAAAAGTCCAACTTCCTATTGTAGGAGAGAGAAAGTTATTCTTGCAAGACTTTGAGAACAAGTTGGGAACTTATTCTTCCAATTAAATTAGTTAATTAGTGAGCAAGAAAACAAGCTCCAAGAGAATTGGAGAAGTCTCCTGGGGTTCGAACCAACCTAGTATTTATCTAGGGGTGGTGCTTCTCTTATTCTTTAGACCAACACTCGAGAAATGTTAAGTTTTTAAGAAAATCCAAAAGAAAAGTTTACAAAGTAAATCCTAGCCTAACACAAGCCATAAAACTAGCATTCTCACTCTCTTGATCGTGTTCTAGGTCTGGTGTGGATACGCTTTGGAGGGCTTCTACTTTGGAGTCTAATTCGTAGGCCGTTCGAGGGATTTTGCTTGAATGGTGTTCGTTAGGCGGTAACGACATCACTAGAAAGCTTCTATCATTGTAAGTTTCTAAACACCCTACGATACAATACGAAAATTGCAAGACAATGATTAAACTTTTGGAAAATTTTAAACTTCCGCTGCTCAACTCTTTCGTGTTTTCCAACAACAATCTCCCCCTTTTAAGAGAACCTAGTCCCCAGGTTCTACCGCTCAAGTTAGAACTACGAGCAACTCTCCCGTATTCACCCAAGTTCGGGGATTGCGATATTTTGACAAGGGTTAGCCTGAGAAAGGTCTTGAAGCACAAGGGGGTTCGATTGTTCACTTCAAGTTTCACATGAACTCGATCCCGACTAGGAGTACCTCGGATGTTTCGCACGATAGGGGGGGTCTAAAGTGATTTAACTCCCACTATTTGAATCCATCCCAAGCCAACCCACAACTCGGAATCGCGAGTGGAGTTGTTAAAGAACTTCCACCACTCCTTCTCCAACCCAAACGGGCCTTCTATCATCATCTCAACTCGTGGTTTGAAGTTGACATTCGAACCATTGCTTACCTCTAGCGGAATGCTCTTGAAAGCTCGTTATAAAGACCGTTACATAGCAGGACCCTCATTTTACCTACCCCATAGGGCAACCAACAACTAAAAACAACACATACATAGAAAAATTTAAAAGTTGAATGATACACATGATATGTATGTTTAATGTACCAGTCACTGACGTATTGGAATCTTATCTTTATGATGATTTGATCAATGTTCGAGTTTCCTTGCTCACGATCATGCCTTGAAATTCCCGATGTGTCTTATGTTTCAAATATCATCCCGATCTTCATCCCACGGTTGTTTCCTATCCTTAATAATTTCTCCAATCTAACCTTCCACTCTTAAGTGTTCTCTTGGTCTTGTTCTCGTTCCCAGGAATTTGAATCCTCAGACTCCGGTTAATCATTATGATTCTTTGTATGATTTATGAGTCCAGTAAATTATTATCAACATTATGGCTCGAATTCCTTCGCCCGTATATTTCTTTGTCAAAATTCTAAGAAAGGGTCTTGTCTCGTAACCATAGTTCCTTCCTGCTAAGATTTCCTCAAGTATGATGTCGATTTCTTCGCGTTAACACCCTTCTTCTTTTGAAAATTTTGGAGTCCACTAAAAGCTCGACTATAACGGGAAAACACAAAAAGATAATGCAGCAGAATTTAGATTTTTTCCCCCAAAAGCAAGATCTAGACTTGCAATTCCTATTCTTGATTCGTAGAGATTCAAGAAACCTACTTAGATCAATGCTTTCTTGACACGTTATGAGCTATCTTCAAACGTGCTTCAATCGATAAGTCCCACGAGCTCCTTTCGAATATTTCAAGACTCGACGATAGCAGCACTCTAGAGTAATAATCCAAACCAACCACGATCACGATCTAAACATGGAGGATGCTAGTTCTATGTTTTGTGCTTGGGTTCTAGGGTTTGTGAGATATAATTTGGAGAAGGAGAATATTTTGCTATCAATTCCTTATGGGGTTCGAACCCCATGGCTAAGGGGTTTGAATTCCTCTTGCTTGTAGGACAAGGTTTCCTAAACCTTTTAGCTAAGGGAATTCTTGCTTGGAGAGAAAAACTCTCTACTTTGACCAAAAGTTTTCTTTTGACCAACTTATCTAGCAAGAATTAATATCTGAGTCTTTTAGATATTTTATTTCATTATTTATTTATTCATAATAAATAACTTGATGCTAATAATTAATTAATTCATAATTAATTATTTATTAGACTTAATATCTCCAAATTAGAACTTTAATAATAATTTATAGGGGTGGGCGTTTCGGATCGGGTATCGGGCATCCGATCTGACCCGATCGGATCAAATTTTTTTTTTGGTAATTTCGGATATCGGATCGGGTATCCGATATTCAATATAATAAATCGGTTCGGATTCGGGTATTATTTCACTACCCAAAATATCCAATCAGGTACCCGATTTAAAATATATATATATATATATATATATATATATATATATATATATATATATGCTTTCACTCTTAACAGCCTTTAACAGTTTCACTAACCCATCTTTACCAAATCTCAAATTTCTCTCTCTGCTTTTGCCCCTCCCAAATATCTCTCTTCTCGCCACCATCTTTGATTCTTCTATGGTTGACCGCCGCCGTATCTGCTACGAATTGGGTCTGAAATCTTCTTTATGTTTTAGGTATCTCAGATCTGAAATGTGACTCACTAACATCACCGCCTGAAGCCATATCATGTGAGATCTGTTTCTTTTTCGACTTCTCCTCATCCATCTGATCTACTCGCCACCATCATCGTCGGCTGCCGCTCTCACCGCCACTATATCTCTCTCTTTTTCAGTTTTTCTCTCTAAGTCTCTTTAGACTTTTTTGAGGAGGGGAGAGTGGAAATAAAAGAAATACAAGAAAGGGAAGAAAAGGACGAATTAAAAATGTAAGAAAAATTATCGGGTAATTTTGAGGAGGGGAGAGTGGAAATAAAAGAAATACAAGAAAGGGAAGAAAAGGACGAATTAAAAATGTAAGAAAAATTATCGGGTAACCGAATCCGATCTGATGGGATACCCAAAAAAAATCGGATACCTGACAATCGGATTCTCAATTATATCGAATCGGATTCGGGTAGCAAAATATGCTACTAGACATTTTGGGAATCCGACCCGAATTACCCCAAAAACCAAAATACCCTACCCACACCCACCCCTAATAATTTTATAATTAAATTAAAGTCCATTAAAAAATTAATTAATATTAATTATTTAACACATCACAACGTGACACGTGTACGCACGGACACGTGTCCTTTACACGTGTCCCATACGTGTCCTTTACACGTGTGTCCCTTTCCAACACTTTGTTGGTTCGATCAACTCGTTTAATCGATTTAAGCCTTAACCCTCGTGACCGGGCATTTGTGTATGACCCTCTGAGTTCTTAATTCAATTAGCAGTGACCCCAATTAATTAATAACTTATTAATTAATCATTCCACATATCACACTACCATCGTCTTGCAACAGGTGTATGACCCCTAGCTGAATAAGAATGTCTCAATTCGAAAGAGCCTTTAAGTCATTGACATATGTGAAATAAGATCCTCCTACATCCCATCTCTCAACCAAAATCTAGGGCAAGGGAATAACTAGAACCCCAATAATCTCGATCTTAAATTAAGTGCATTTCATATCCATTTGATCTCAATCCAAGAAATCCATTTCTTGATCTCGATCCACTGCCTTGGCCAAGGACTCCGAGATGGCATATGAATGACTTACACAATAAGAGATCTTCTTGCTAAATCATGTGTAGGTCCTTTATCAATTCTCATATGCTTTTGTGTGCCACTTGTACAGCCCCAGCATAAGCATTGAATCAGCTGTCCTGAGCGACATCCTTTAAAGCTTATACCTAAGACTACAGAGTTAGCCCACAAAGCATCAATGGAATCTTAAGTCTAAGGACTACTGAATCACATCAATGACTTGTGAGATATTTCCTAATCTGGAAGTTCCTATTTCCAAAAATAGAAACAAACTTCCTTTCCCATTTAGGAATCTTCTCACATGGGACACCTAAGTATACCTACTTAGAATAAGTAAGCAACCTCATGTATCGGCGCGATCACACGACCAAGCCTCGAACGAGTCATATTGACACTCCCACTGTCTTTTGGACTCATTATGTCACGCCCCGGGTCCGCGGGCCCATTGGACGCCAGCGCAAGTCTCTAAGCCCACCGAGTATAACCTGAAATTAGGCCTAAACCACTGCCCAAATGGGATATCCATTGGTTATACTTGGACTCTTTAACTTATAAACTGAACTTAACTCTCATACTTTCCAGATGTGGGATAGGGGTGTCATAATCACCCCTCCTTCAGAATCGCGATGTCCTCGTCGTGACATGACATATAGCCCATGACCGATTCATCTGTGTTGGGACTCTAGAGGTGGCTCCTACGGGCTCAAGAGGTGGCTCCCACACATGTAGCACTTTGCCCCGTAGGCTCAAGAGGTGGCTCCCACACATGTAGCACTTTGCCCCGCAGGCTCAAGAGGTGGCTCCCACGTGCGTAGCACTTTGCCCCGTATAGCACTTAGCTCCTGCGGCTGACGAGGGACTCTGATACCATCTGTCATGCCCCGGGTCCACGGGCCCGTTGAACGCGAGCGCAAGTGTAACGCCCCAATTTTCAGGTAGTCTGGTACGCTTAGCACGTGTGAGTTTCGAGCATTAGGATTTTATTTTATTATTTTCGTTTATTCAAATTATACGTGTTATATTAATTTGATAAGTTGTATCTTAACATGATTACGTGAAAATATGTGAAATATGTGTCAACTTTAGAATTATTTATAAGTTGGATTCTATTATTATGCGAGATAAGTGTCGAACATGAGTTAATTGCTTAATTATCCCTAAATGATTATTCTTGTAAATGTAAGGACCAAATTGCATGACATATTCTGGGACTGAAGTGATAAATCAACTAGGAATGGAACTTAGTTGCATGACTTTTATCTTTGAGGGACTTAATTGTAATTTATGTATTTCATCAAATTCAAAGTGATGATTCACGTTAAAAGCTTCCAAACTCTTCCATAAAATTTTCATTTCATCAAAAATCATAGAAATCCTTTGCTTCCCCTCTCCCTCATTCACGAGGTCATCCAAGAAGAAAAGGAATTGGGAAATCATCATCTTCATGCTAGAATTTGCCAAGGAATTTCATCTTTGAAGCTCCATCACCATCTATCTTCTCTTTCTTTCAAGGTAGACATGAATATGTGGTCTCTTGAAACTTATATGTAAAGCTAGGGTTATGAATTCTTGAGATAAATGGATTAATTGTTGTTAGAAGTATGAATACGTGATCATACCTTGAAATCATGCATGAATTCTTGGAGAATTTGAGGATATATGATGGATTTATATATGAGCTTGAAACTTATGATTCTTGGTGATCAATGGATGATATAAGTGTTTTGATGATTTTATTGCACCTTGAGTATGTATACATGTTACCTTTCATGAATTACAATATTTGGGATTGAATTATAAGAGTTTTGGTAAGATTTGGAATGTGTTCATGCTTCCCCTATTTTCCCGACACCCCTCCCCTGCTCCAAATCCTCTGATTTTTATACTGTAACAAGTATTTGAAGTGTAGAGTACTCTCATTTTTACAGTTCATCAATATCTATTTTCGTTTGTGAGTTATGGCTGTTTTAATTTGGTGCCACCAAACTGTCGCGAATCTGCGTTAACCCGATTTCAAAGCGAATTGTGGCTTGTTGAATTGGAATTTTTCAAAACTGTTTTATATGGAAATTCTTGATATATTATAAATGTTCTCTGCAAAAATTGGTGCCAATCCGATTTGATTTGAGCCCTGAGAAAAATAGCAACATCCCCTACTGTCCCCTGTTTTCATATTTCAGTTTTGGCTTGATTAGAGAGACTTAATGGTGGAAGTTTTTTAAAACTATTTTACTGGTGTATTTCTGGGTATGTTATAAGTATCTCCGCCAATTTTCAGATCATTTCGACTTCGTTTGATAAGGGAACGATGACCATCTTTCATTAATAGCGCCGCAGGAAATTTTCTGCTTTGTGTCATATTCAAACAAAAACTGGTATTTACTCGGGATGAACTAGAATTTGAGCCTCACATCATTGTAAAGATATGTTTGTCTAGTTTTCTAGGAATTTTTCGGTTCTTTAAATTTCATTCCGATGAAGGAGTTATGCTTATTTGAATACAATGTGCGCATGCTGAGCATTTTCTACATTAGTACCTACAAATGCCACATTTTGCTCCAGTGCCTTAATCGATCCCGACGTGCTATTATATGATTAATATCATGCAATAATATGAGTGTATCATGCCAAATTCGTGAATTCATGCCATCACGTTACTTGATCACGCCGTGCGTCATAGTTGGTAACATTCTTGAGTTATTGTCTCGCGAGTACACAAATGTTTCCATTTCTTATCCAATTCTTCTCCAGGGCGGAGATTGTTGATCATGAACACGTTCACGCATCCATGAGTCGTCGTGTCGCCTGTCAGGTGAGGTTTAATTTCTAGTTACCTAGAACCTATGTAACCCTTACATGAGATTTCGGCCAAAGGTATTTATAACTATAATTTTCCTCGAAAATACTCATGATTACAAGCAAGTCTTGTTCATTACAAGCAAGCCACGTTCATAAAAAGCAAGAAAGCCATGTATCATGCATGTTTTAGGCGAGTAAGCATGATTGTTCACTCTGGGCCCGAGGGTAGTGGCTTGAGCCAACCGGGAAAGCACGGGTTGACGGGTAACTCTCGCGCTATCCTCACCACATTGGGATGACCCCTGAATCCACTAGGAGATTAGTGGAGGAAGGAGTTCCGGGCTTAGGGATTCATGTACCCTCTGCTCAACATGTCGTGGATGGTAAAGGCCAGCTACCTTTCCATCATTGGAGGGAGAAGGAGACTGGGGATGGGTCCGGCACCACGGATTGTCCTCGGGCTATTGCATGATTTCCATTCCTTGATTGTATTGCCTGAATACACTATCGCACTAATGCATGTTAATTAAATTGCATGATCACCTATTGATTAATCAAGCAAACATGATTCATTTACATTTGGAGTAAGGTTGGAGAATGCCGTCACTCGCCGGGCCACGTATCGTATGAAATGAATTGCATGGGTAATTATATTGGACAGTTGTATTTTCGGGCGAAGAATATCTCATTATTGAACTTATATTCTTATCTTTTCCAAAGCTTTACCCGAGAATATAACTTGCATGTTAACTGCGCTAATATTTATTTAAACCCCTCACTTAGTCTTCCATAGACTGATGCCTGCACCTTTCAGGTACGTGCAGGTGCGTGCTAGGCGGGGATCGAGTCAAGTCCAGTCGTTGCATTTCGAGTCATGCACGGTTCATTTATAAATTGTTACTTATGAAATTATTGCTATTGTTATTGATACGGATTATGTATTATAGAGATGATCATGTATTGATGTGTGAGACATAGTTAGAGATGGCATGTTTTGATAATTGGTATGAGATATTGGATATATTGCTTCCACGTTATTTCTGATGCATTTACAAGTTAGTCCCGCCTAGCTAGTTGTCATTTTATTTTTATTGTCACCCGTTCGCTGTAGGCTGGTTCATATACGGACTATCCATTTTGTGTGTGGATCGACCTGTAGTGCGGGGGTGTGGCATCTCCACGTGTAGGGGTGCTACATCTTAGGTGGTATCAGAGCCCGGTTGCAAAACCGAGGTTCTAGTGTCGTGTCGCATCGAGTCTAGGTCGTATGGTATAGGAATTAATTGTTAAAATTGGGAGTCTTGCATGTTATTTGAACTTCCTGACCTACTTGAATTCCTTGAAATACTTGAATTATTGAATAATTTGAGCCTTACATTGATTCTTGTTATAATTGTCGGTTAAATGATCTTACATTACTTGAAGTTTTATATGTTCAATGTGTTTAATTGTCAATTTTATTGAATTAATTGTTACTCTTTGCATTAAATCCCTATTTTAGGGACAATTGTGTGACATGAGCATGTCTTACCCACATGCATTTATTTTCAAAAGAAAGTTGTGAGTTACATGTTACGGAAATGATATCAAACCACGGCCAATCGTTCAACAACTTCATTCTAGTACAAAATTCCTTCTTTAACTTCGGGATGGGTAAGAAAGCATGCCGAAAATTCTTACAAGGATTCAGGAGTCATCATCTTTTCTATCGGGTTGAAAATTCAAGTGATGCGATCCGAAAAAGAGGAATCAAGTGTGGAAATCAATTACAAAATTCGGGAGGTTGAAAATAAAATCAATTGTGGGAACTTAAGCTACCGGAGGAGTAGATCAATTGGGCTAGGAGGTTTATTTCATTCAAGAAAGAGGTGAAGGAAGATTTGAGGCCACTAATGATCCAAGATTCAGAATTCAGTGTAAGTGAGGATTTTCAGTTAGGAGAAGCCAAAAATTAGGGCGTGGAAGGAAAGTCAAGTAAGTAACTCCGATCGAGGTGCAAGTTTGGGAATTACATTCGGATTCAAATCCATCGGATTTGGATTCCTAACCCGACAGCTAGAAGGATCAAACAACTAATTATGGAAAGCCAATATGCTCGGGATTCTACATTCGGGTAAAGTGAGTTTATTTTCCGAACCGAGTTGAATTGTCGTGTTGAGAGTATACATTGGAAGATATGGAGCTACAAATGGAAATAATGAAGAAAGGCAAAGTGATAATTAGGGCCAATATTGGGATCACAGTTGGAGATTAATTCCTTGAGAATTACCAAGATAGCAACGACATGAGCGTAGAAGCATTTGAATTTAAGAATTACAATCTCGAACCATCAATTTACACAACGTACTATAAGGAAGGTTGTAATCAAGGAATTAATTATGGAGAAGGTTGTAAAAACGGGATTTGTGAGGGACTTGAGGGCCTAAAGTGTTTAGCGAACCTCGTGTTCCAGAAGGCGTAACTTGAGCTCGGTAATTCGGATTCAAATTCTGGAAGATGCGTTCGACTTGTAACGAAGAAAAGAAGCCAAGGAATACAACTTTGTATTTTTCTAAGCCCATTTGACCCTCCGAAAGTCGACCGGAACGAGCACGTAGAGACAAGAAGACACCCTTTGACTAGACTTGAGTGTGTGGGCCCCACCTTAACCTAAGTTAAGCCTTAAACATGACTTTTATGACTTGTATACACTCCTCTGTCTCCTTCCCCAGTCACAACTTCGGACCCCCTCACCCACCACAAGATATTTTGCTCCAAAAGTGAAGAAAGGAAGAAAGGAAAGAAGAAAGAAGAGGAAGAAGAAGGGTTTGCCATTTTTGCTCCAAGCACCATCATTTCTCATCTATTTGAAGAGGTAAGTTCATTTTTGTGTCCTCCATGTCTTTGTGCTCACTTTGCCTTTGATTTTGCAAGTTTTAATCCATGATTGCTTGATATATGAGTTAGAGCTTGAATAGTGAGGGTTTTGTAGAAATTGCATGATCTAGCTTGCTTACTTGTAATTCCTTTTGGTTTGAGGCATGTATTTAGTCCCTAAGACATCATATGTGATATATACGAAGTTGTATTGAGCGCTACTTGAGAATCCATGACTTTGCCATTGTTGAACTTTGGAGTTTTTGTATGATTTGCCTTAATCTCTTCCCTTGCATGAGTGTTGCTTGTTTGGCTCGTTTTTATGGCTTCTCTTGCATGAGTTTTGCTTCCCCAACCTTTTTATATGTGTTTGAGGCTTGTGTGGTTTGGGATGAGTTTTAGTGTGTTTTGGGGAGCAAAACTTTGGATTTTCGTGGCTGGAGCAGATCCACGACCCTGGATTTTATGCTTTGAAAACATCCACGGCCGTGGATTTGTGTAGCAGATTTGGGACGGTTTCCGGACTGGAATCCACGGCCGTGGATTCCCTCTGTGTTAAAATTTCAAGGCCCTAGTTTTTAGGGGCAGAAACTTTTGTGTTCCGTCTTCGTTTTCTTGTTCGTTTTGTTCGATTCCCTCCCCAATCTTGATCCCAACATGATAAATACTTGTTTATATGTATGAGATGCTTTCATATAGCTTGGTATTACATGAATGTGATATGTTTATGAGTGATTAATGTGTCATGTATGTTGCTTTAAGATTTCGAATTCGTTTGACGTAATTTGCTCCTTATGTGATTCGATACGTACCCTTAAGTGCATGAATGACTTTGTGCTTTGCTTACTTGACTTGCATGTAATTTCTTTGTTCTTATATGAAGTATATGCCTTGTTTATGAGTTATATGACGTGTTTTATGTGATGCATGAACCTTGTGAACTTGTTTGACGTAAAATATGTGATCTATACATCAATTTGATTCGGTATGAATTCTTATGATCTAAGTGCTACTTTGTTGCATTCCTTAAGCATCATACACATCCATATGCATATGCCGAGCGTCTAAGTGGTTCATTTTGAGTCTAAGTTTGCCTTGTGATCTTTGTTTTGCTTTTAGGTGTGCCCCGGTGGTTGGAGAGGCGGTTTCTTAGAAGGGTTTGTATTTGTTTCGTCGGTATGGTCGGCAAGGTGAGGTTTTGTTCTTTTAGTTATTACGACCTACAACCCTAAATTTGTTTTAATCCCACATGCGACATATACGTATATATGTATATAGATATGTGTATGATATGCATTTTGTGGGAATTGGCCCTTTTGTTATGAAACTTTTGAAAAACGCTTTTATGTATAAGCAAGCTTTATTTTTGTCTCTTTGCTTTGAAAATGGGTTAGTGTGTGTGATGCGAAGGGTGACCACCCTTCCATCCCATGGAGTAAGGAGGTATGTGTTTGTTTTAAGTCTTTATGTGTTAAGTTTCGAGTTTTGTCTTGTGAAGGAGGTTGATTATGCACTCGTACTCGCCGAGTGATGTGTGTGTGTGTGTTATGTTTCCGTTTACGATTCATAAAAAGGGTGAGAACTACTAATCCTTAAAATTGGTTGATTTTGGCCTTTGGCCCTAAACCTCTTTTCTTTATATATATGCTATCACGTGTTAAAATAATTTGGATTGCAAAAACCACGCCAGGTTCATGAATACTCTAAGATTTGAATATGCTATGCTATGCTTTTCTCTATATTTACGTACGGGTGTGTGTTAGCCCCCTTACCAGTCTTTAGGACTGACCCCTCTTCGTTGTTTTCTTTTTCCCCTTTGTTTCTTGAGTTTGCAGGTGCAGGTCTTCGGTTCGTGCTAGGCGGTGTCTTTTCTTTGGGTCGTTCTTGTATAGAAAAGTCTTTTGCATCCTTGCATCTTTACTTTCAGTTTTGGTACTATGTATAAATATGGTACTATGTATAAATATGTATAAGCTTTGTATGATTTATGATTCGGACTTTGAGCTTTTTTTTTATGATTCATTTGGCCTTGGATGGGCATATTGTGTGTAAGTTGTATTATCGATAGCATGTATGTTTGTATATTCGTGATCCTGATGCTTCCGCATTCGTTTTGTTTTGTTGCGCGCTCTGTTTAAGGGTCTAGACCGCCTAGCTAGCGTGTGGGTTTTTGTTTGTCACCCGTTCGCCATGGTTTGATGCGTGGGCAGAGTCTCCATTTTGTTACACGTGTTGGGCTATGGTGCGGGGGATGTAGTGCCCTTCGCTCCGGGGTGTTACATCTCCAAGTGGTATCAGAGCTCTTGGTTGCAAAACCGTAGCTCTAGCATCGTGTAAGTTTGTCTAGGTCGTTCGGCTTAGGATTATGTGTTTGTTTGCATTCAGGATCTCATTTATGTGAATTATTTGATGTTAACTATGCTAATTGTTCGCATGATCATGCACCTGCTAATCGACATGCACCTATATTTTTATTGTAATTTTGAGATTTTCAGGACACCATCCATGGATCCAATAGCAACTTTGTACAAAGAATTTGGAACTTTTAAGCCTTCGCACTTCCGAGGAGGCAATGATATTGAAGCCGGGGAATGGCTCGCGGAGATAGAGGCAATATTTCGGGTATGGCCATGTGAAGCTCAAAACAAAGTCCGCCTTGTCACCCTAGTACTACAAGGACAAGCAAATTTATGGTGGGCAAGAGTTACTCAACAACTAGAGGCGACGGGAGAAGCAATACTATGGGATGTATTTATTCGAGAATTTAGGAAAAGGTATACGCCCGCCATTCTACAAGAGCGAAGACTTGAAGAATTTCTGGCCCTTAAATAAGAAGAGAATACCGTTATGGAATATTTGGAGAAGTTGGAACGATTGGGTGCTTATGTGCCACATATTACAAGTGATGAACGGTTGAAGGCCAAGCACTTTATGAAGGGCCTTCGGGACGAGATTAGGGAGGCCCTGATGGCAAGGGATACGGGTACGTGGAATCAAGCCATTGAGAAGGCACTACGGGTTGAAACTAGGTTGATAACAAGAAAAGGGC
Source organism: Lantana camara (assembly GCA_037501455.1). Classification (NCBI taxonomy): domain Eukaryota; kingdom Viridiplantae; phylum Streptophyta; class Magnoliopsida; order Lamiales; family Verbenaceae; genus Lantana; species Lantana camara. The sequence goes on from CM074859.1 coordinate 47,929,640, forward strand.
ATGAAAAGGATACACCGGAATAATCATTTGAGCCCGGATCTTGTTCTAACCTACAATTGGGAAAGAGAGCAATTCGAAAAAGAGCACCGACCAAGAAGAGAAGTAACAAGAAGAAATCTAAGCCCGGAAGACTCCTTGGTTCAAAAGGGAATTTCCACCGTGTGTCATTGTGGAGGAACCAACCACACTTATGATGGATGTTGCTTTCGGTTGAAGAGATGTTATGCTTACGGGTCTTCAAAGCATAAATCCCCGGAGTGTGATGGTTTGAGGGCTAACAAACAAAGAAGAAGGGATCAAAGACTTCAAGTTGGAGATCAAATCAAACCCAAGAGCTGAGGTAATTGCATTCATGGCACCACATTCATGCATATTTATTTTGGGGAAACCCATTTTTGCTCTACTTCTCCTTATTTGTTGCCTCTCGTTGCTTGTTCTTCTTTTCCTAGTCGTTCTTTGCTTTTGTTGTTGTTGTGGTGGTTGCTTTTCTTATTGTTGTGAGTTGAGAGTTCGGGTGTTTGCGAGTTGTGAGGGCCGAGCTTGCCCGGTGGTTGTTCTTGAAGGCTCCTAGTTCTTATTAAGGTAACTTCGTTACTATAGGCGTTGGTGGTTGCTTTTGGAGGTCCTTTTGGGCTCAACGATATACTCGGGTAATGGATTGAAGGCTAACCCGTCTATATCCTTTGTGGGAGCGGTTGGTTATTCCGGGACGGTACAATAAGCTTTGTGACTTTCCTTTAGGTTAACCGAGAGGTTGAGTCAAGTTTAAGGAGATAAAGATCGAAGTAAGATACCTTAGTGTTTCTTTGAAGGTTGAAATTTGTTTCCACTCGATAAGGACATCGAGGTTGTCATGGTCTTTATCCCGGAGTCGACCTTGTTCGAAGATTCCCTACCGGATGACTCTAGCGTGGATGTAGAGTTCAAGACGTAGTTGACACGCTCTTAGAAGGTAGTTTCATCAATTCGAGTACTTCTACGTGGAGTGTTCATATCCTATCTAAGAAGAAGATGGGGCGTTAAGATGAAAATAACTACCATGAGCTACGCGGGTTAACCGTGGGAGGAAAATACCCTTCTGGCTTGCTTCAAGGAGTCGTTCGTCCTTCTTTTGCATTCCGTGGTTTTTGCTAAGGGTGGTTTCGACAAGGATATTGTCGACTACGCATTCTGGTAGAAGAATCGAGAAGTGCCTCCGAGAGTAAGTCATTAGTGTCGTCGGAGTTCAACCGGAGATTTGTCTTTGTAGAAGCCGTCATCCCCTGACATGAAAGAGAAGGAAGAGGCATGGTTCGAGTGGATAGGCTTTTGAAGAGAGTTACCTTGATTACACGAGGATACTCAAACTTCTCCGTTACAATCGAGGTACTAAGGAAGACTTCGGTTGTGCATGGCTAACGGAGAGTCAGAGCCTATGTCTCAAGAAGTGCTTGGGCACGAGACTAAGTCCACTCATGGTTCATGACTTGAAGAGCCGGTAATGGAGTTGTGGCATGAGAAAAGACATTGCAAACTTTGTGTAGCAATGTTTAACATGCTCTCGGTTGAAGATCGAGAACCTTTCCGACATGGTTCTCCAACTACTTTCGAATCATAATTGGAAGTGGGAGCAAACTGGACACGAAGTTTGCTAAACTAAGAAGATTACCGGGATATGAGAAGCTTTCTTCATTTCTAATCGAGGAAGTGATATCCCGAGGAGTCTACAACTTTCGTGGATCAGAGTGGCCCAGCGGAAGTGTGGGGTTGGGTTCGTCTTAAGAGTCCTCCTAGGTCTCGCCTAGGACCTGAGGACAGGTCCTTTTGAAGTTGTAGTATCCCGTTAGTCCGACCATTCCAGGTACGCTTCTACGAGAGAGTTCTTTGTGTTTTTAATTATTTAATTATGCAATTATGTGCTATTTTAATGCTAATGTGATTATTTGATATCACTTGTTTAACGTATAACTTGAGTTTTAACGTTTACGTATGTATGTCTTGTAATTTGCTATGTATATGCTCGAATTTGATTCGTTTCTTGCGAATTTTTGATATATGTGAATTACGTGAGTTATGAACGTGATTATGTGCTCGATAGGCGTTTTAGAGTTTGTTTTATGTGGTTCTTGGCTCGTTTTGTAAACACGGGATTTGTGAGGGACTTGAGGGCCTAACGTGTTTAGCGCACCTCGTGTTCCAGAAGGCGTAACGTGAGCTCGGTAATTCGGATTCGAATTTCCGAAGATGCGTTCGACTTGTAACGAATAAAGGAAGCCAAGGAATACAACTTTGTATTTTTCTAAGCCCATTTGACCCTCCGAAAGTCGACCGGAACGAGCACGTAGAGACAAGAAGACACCTTTTGACTAGACTTGAGTGTGTGGGCCCCACCTTAACCTAAGTTAAGCCTTAACCATGACTTTTATGCCTTGTATACACTCCTCTCTCTCTCCTTCCCCAGCCACAATTTCGGACCCCCTCACCCACCACAAGATATTTTGCTCCAAAAGTGAAGATAGGAAGAAAGGAAAGAAGAAAGAAGAGGAAGAAGAAGGGTTTGCCATTTTTTCTCCAAGCTCCATCATTTCTCATCTATTTGAAGAGGTAAGTTCATTTTTGTGTCCTCCATGTCTTTGTGCTCACTTTGCCTTTGATTTTGCAAGTTTTAATCCATGATTGCTTGATATATGAGTTAGAGCTTGAATAGTGAGGGTTTTGTAGAAATTTCATGATCTAGCTTGCTTACTTGTAATTCCTTTTGGTTTGAGGCATGTATTTAGTCCCTAAGACATCATATGTGATATATATGAAGTTGTATTGAGCGCTACTTGAGAATCCATGACTTTGCCATTGTTGAACTTTGGAGTTTTTTTATGATTTGCCTTAATCTCTTCCCTTGCATGAGTGTTGCTTGTTTGGCTCGTTTTTATGGCTTCTCTTGCATGAGTTTTGCTTCCCCAACCTTTTTATATGTGTTTGAGGCTTGTGTGGTTTGGGATGAGTTTTAGTGTGTTTTGGGGAGCAAAACTTTGGATTTTCGTGGCTGGAGCAAATCCACGGCCGTGGATTTGTGTAGCAGATTTGGGACGGTTTCCAGACTGGAATCCACGGCCGTGGATTCCCTCTGTGTTAAAAATTCAAGGCCCTGGTTTTTAGGGGCAGAAACTTTTGTGTTCCGTCTTCGTTTTCTTGTTCGTTTTGTTCGATTCCCTCCCCGATCTTGATCCCAACTTGATAAATACTTGTTTATATGTATGAGATGCTTTGACATAGCTTGGTATTGCATGAATGTGATATGTTTATGAGTGATTAATGTGTCATGTATGTTGCTTTAAGATTTCGAATTCGTTTGACGTAATTTGCTCCTTATGTGATTCGATACGTACCCTTAAGTGCATGAATGACTTTGTGCTTTGCTTACTTGACTTGCATGTAATTTCTTTGTTCTTATATGAAGTATATGCCTTGTTTATGAGTTATATGACGTGTTTTATGTGATGCATGAACCTTGTGAACTTGTTTGACGTAAAATATGTTATCTATACATCAATTTGATTCGGTATGAATTCTTATGATCTAAGTGCTACTTTGTTGCATTCCTTAAGCATCATACACATCCATATGCATATGCCGAGCATCTAAGTGGTTCATTTTGAGTCTAAGTTTGCCTTGTGATCTTTGTTTTGCTTTTAGGTGTGCCCCGTGGTTGGAGAGGCGGTTTCTTAGAAGGGTTTGTGTTTGTTTCGTCGGTATGGTCAGCAAGGTGAGTTTTTGTTCTTTTAGTTATTATGACCTACAACCCTAAATGTGTTTTAATCCCGCATGCGACATATACGTATATATGTATATAGATATGTGTATGATATGCATTTTGTGGGAATTGGCCCTTTTGTTATGAAACTTTTGAAAAACGCTTTTATGTATAAGTAAGCTTTATTTTTGTCTCTTTGCTTTGAAAATGGGTTAGTGTGTGTGTGTGTGTGTGCTATGTTTTGGCGAGATAAGCTTTGTGTAAGTGTAAGTGTAAGTTTAGCCCTGGAGTTGTGTGGTTCGGGAGACCCGGGACGACCATTGGGGTCGCCGGTTGCAACCGTAGGATGCTTCTCCACTTTATAGGATCAACCCGAAACCCACTCGGTGGGAGGTGGGGGGACGGAGTCCTTGGGCGTGAGTGTCATGAAACTCACGACCCTAACGTATAAGCGTGGATGCGAAGGGTGGCCACCCTTCCATCCCATGGAGTAAGGAGGTATGTGTTTGTTTTAAGTCTTTATGTGTTAAGTTTCGAGTTTTGTCTTGTGAAGGAGGTTGTTTGTGCACTCTTACTCGCCAAGTGATGTGTGTGTGTTATGTTTCCGTTTATGATTCATGAAACGGGTGAGGACTTCTAATCCTTAAAATTGGTTGATTTTGGGCTTTGGCCCTAAACCTCTTTTCTTTATATATATGCTATCACCTGTTAAAATAATTTGGATTGCAAAAATCACGCCCGGTTCATGAATACTCTAAGATTTGAATATGATATGCTATGCTTTGCTCTATATTTATGTACGGGTGTGTGTGTTAGCCCCCTCACCAGTCTTTTGGACTAACCCCTCTTCGTTGTTTTCTTTTTCCCCTTTGTTTCTTGAGTTTGCAGGTGCAGGTCTTCGGTTCGTGCTAGGCGGTGTCTTTTCTTTGGGTCGTTCTTGTATAGAAGAGTCTTTTGAATCCTTGCATCTTTACTTTCAGTTTTGGTACTATGTATAAATATGGTACTACGTATAAATATGTATAAGTATGGTACTATGTATAAGCTTTGTATGATTTATGATTCGGACTTTGAGCTTTTGTTTTATGATTCATTTGGCCTTGGATGGGCATATTGTGTGTAAGTTGTATTATCGATAGCATGTATGTTTGTATATTCGTGATCCTGATGCTTCCGCATTCGTTTTGTTTTGTTACGCGCTCTGTTGAAGGGTCTAGACCGCCTAGCTAGTGTGTGGGTTTTTGTTTATCACCCGTTCGCCATGGTTTGATGCGTGGGCGGAGTCTTCATTTCGTTACACGTGTTGGGCTACGGTGCGGGGGATGTAGTGCCCTTCGCTCCGGGGTGTTACAAGAAAAGTGCCGGAATAAAATTATCCCTACTACAGTGACAGGTTCAATGCATCCATTAGCACGTGCATTATATATTGCATTAATTTAATTGTTTCTCCTTTATATATATATATGCCACCGTAATTGTTATTTCAGATTTCATGTTTGTTGTGTTAATGTTAAACATATTGTTTTCAATTATTTAAATTTCTTTTCTTATACACATATCTTTAAATTAATATAATTGTCCCAACGTGTTGTATTTTAAATTGGTTATAAGTTATGCATTAACATTGTAACCGGCATGTATTATTTAGTGTTTATTGTTAATAGGCTCTCCCTATTCTCTACCCCAATCATTGCTTCGATCCATTCCTACCAACTCGAGTTTAAAGAAGAGTATCTCTTAGCCATCGGGGTATTATGTTGGTAACCGGGTCACCCGATTCTACTTAAAGTCTAGTAGTATGTTGGGAATCCGTGAAATTTGTTGGTCCATGACGTAATAAGATCCGGCATGATATATATAGTGGGAAGATTATTGGATCTGGGAAATGCTGAAAAGTTCAAACAGATAAATGTTCAGTGGTTTCTTCGACCTTCAGAAATTAGTCAGCATCTTGGAGATGCAGTGGTGCGGGAGAATGAACCTTTCTTTGCCTCAGGTCGTGGTGTCGGTTTTGCAAATATCAACTCTTTGGAAGCAATAGGTGGCAAGTGCAGGGTTGTTGCACTCCCACAAATAGCAGAAATCTACAACCTTCACCTAAGGAATTTATGATGGTTGATTATGTCTTTTAGCGGATTTTTAATATCGAAAAATTTCAGATATCATATCAGATTGGTGTTCTAGTCGGTGGGCTCCCAATTGGGTATGTTTTAATAGAAAGGACCATAAAAGACCGTTAATCAAATCTTGATCAAAACAACAAGTACGCCGCGAAAAATGTTACGGAAGCTGAACAATCAGAGAAGCTTGCAAGTGGGAAAGAATAGAACAAGGATAATTAAATATGTGGTTTAACTAAGAATGCAAATTTCCATAAAAGTGAGTTGGAGGAATTAAGGCGTGGTAAACAAGTGTAAGGAATTAGGAAATTTCTATTTTCTTAAGGGGGAGAGTCGGCTGGAACAAATTCAACCGAAAGTCATACCTCACTCGGGAGAATTGAAACTTCAAGAAAATTGGTGTGTTTGAGCAACCTCTATCAGAACCATGTGAAAAAAACCTTTCCTCCCTCTTACCCGAAGAAAAGTCCCATCATTGACAGTATTCCTATCTTTATTACTGTTTTCAGAATGTGGGTTCCTCTGTTTTATGATCTCCTCGTAGTCTCGTATATCATTTGACTCAGGAAATGGGAGAAGAGATCCGGTCTAGTTAAAATTTGGATGGTAAATCTTGAATCTTAATTCCTCTTGTTAATGAAATACATGCTAGTAAGAGTTCTCTGTCAAGGCCAATGAGTAGGCGTCAATGGGATGGATATTGTTACCGGAATTTCTACAATAAACGGAAGGGGAAGAAAGTGGAAGTAGAAGTTGAAAGTGAATAATCAAGTAAGTGGAGGCACAAAGGTTGTTAATTTTGGATCCAGTGTTAGCAATGGGAATGGGAGAGACAATGACTTTATAAGTTAATTGAGCATACTTTGATCAAAGATGGGAATCCTACAAGGAAGACATTTTACTAGGACCTGATTCCTTTGGTTCATGCGAGTGGGCTTGCTAAGTTACTTGCACGGGATGACGACATTATTCCTTTCCCTCATTGAACATTATCCTCAAATGGAAATCTCCCTGGAATTGACAGGTTGAACAAGTCAACTAAAAATAATTATGAGACCAATAAGGGTATTGACAGTTCCGCAGTTCTATTTCTGATGGAGTAGAAGCTCAACGGTTACTCCCATTATCGAGTCCAGGAAGTGAGGGTGTGAACCAAGCTAAGATTGGATCGACCGGTAAACCTGAGATAAAAAAATTGACACAGAAAGTGAGAAGAGATCTCAACCATGAAAGCAACTACTCCACCGAGTAATTACAATGCCAGAATTTTGACCTCCGGTGAACGGTACACTTGAACATGCATATCACGTGCATTATTTATTTTATCAATTGTCGTATATATAATTTTGTGTTATTTATTAACTTATTCTTTTGTGAATACTGTTAGGAATAGTGCCCTAGAAAGCCGATTGTATATCCGTTTTTTGCTTTTCCATATTGTAATCACAGACAATCTTTGAATGAAATAACGAATTGAGGCAACACTTCTTTATATGCTCTTGTTTGGTATGCATTTACTTTATCTGTGCATGTATGAGAACTCCGCTAATCCTGATGACTTTAGGACTCTACCATTTAGGTGAAATGGTTCATGAAACGAGCCCTATATCACATAAGTCATGATTAGTTAAATACTCCAAGCCGATGAGTCCTACTGACAGTGGGAGTGTCAACCTGACTCCTCTAAGGCTTGCTTGTGGGATCACGCCCTTAAGAAGGACCACCTTGTTTCATGGAGGTGCAAAGTGTATAGTTGATACGTGCGTGATACATGAGGGTGCTTACTTCAATAAGTAAGTTGACTGAGGTGCCCCGTGTGAGAACATTCCTAAATGGGAAAGGAAGTTTCTATTTCAGGAAATGGAAACTTCTAGATTAGGAAATATCTCACGAGTCATTGATGTGATTAATTGATCCTTAGACTTGAGGTTCCTTGTCACTTTATGAGTTAACTCTGTAGTCTTAGGTATAAGCTTTAAAGGGTGTCGCCTTAGACAACTGATTCAAGGCTTATGCTGGGGCTGCACAAGTGATTCATGAAAGTGAATGAGAATCAAGAAAGGACCTACACTTGCATTTGCAAGGTGATCTCTTATTGTGTAAGTCATTCATATGCCATATGAAGTCCTTGGCCAAGGCAGTAGATCAAGACATCAAGAAAAGGGTTTCTTGGATTGAGATCAAATGGATATGAAATGCTCTTAGCTTTAAGACTGGATTATTAGGGTTCTGATTATTCCCTTACCCTAGATCTTGGTTAAGAGATAGTAAGTAGGAGGATTGTATCTCACATGAATCAATGACTTAAAGGTTATGTCGAATCTGAACATGCCAATTCAGCTAGGGGTTAAACACCTGTTGCTAGACTATGGTCATTTAATCTATGGACCGATTAATTAATTAGTGAATTAATTAATTTGGGTCACTTCTTATTGAATTGAGAACCTAGAGGGTCACACACAACAACTTGGTTACATGAGTTGAGGCTTTAAAATGATTAAACGAGTTAATCAGGCCAAAGGGTTCCACACGTGTGAAACCACACGTGTGGGTCACGTGCGTGACACGTGTCCTTCATGGACACGTGTGCATGTGCGTGAATATTTAGTTGGTGATTAAATAATTAATGTGTTAATTATTTAATAGACTTTGGTTTAATTTTGAATTAAAAAGAAAGTCTTATTTTGGAGAAAAATAATCTAGTTAATTAATTACGAATTAATTAATTAGATAAAATAACTTATTTATTTTAAATAAATAAAGTATAAAATTATCCAAAAATAGTTTGGATATTTTTAGCTCTCTTGAAAGTTGATTTGAATTTGAATTCAAAGTCAAAGTCAAAATTACTTGATGATCAAGTAATAGGAAAGAGGGACCAAAATCGTTAGCCCATACGGACTAGGATTTTTGGTCCTCCCCTTCCTATATATAGGGGAGCTTGAGCTCCCCTTAGAGCTAATCGAGAATTCTTTTGGTTCATGTGTTGAACACCATCCTTTCTCCAAGATAAACAAAACCCTCGGTTAAGCCTAAACACTAACTAGAGAACTAGCATCCTTACTAGTTAGATTGTAGTCAAGTTGGTGGACTATCTCTAGAGAGCTTCAAGTTAGAATTTTAAGGATTCGAGCTTTGCCAAGGAGAGGGGATCAAGCCGCGAGAAGAGCGTTCTTGGGTGGCTTGAAACGCTTCAAGAGAGACAATTAAGAGAGTAAGTTTCTAATCCCTACGAATTTGGTTACACGATTGCGAGTCCTAGACCCTTTTGTTGGAAAAATTTTAAATTTCCGCTGCTTTCTGATTCGTGTTTTCCAACAAGTGGTATCAGAGCCACCTCATTAATCGTGTTTCTGATTCGTCTCAATTATACTGAATTTGGTAAAAATTCTTAGTCTTGATGCGATTAAGTATTTGTAATTGTTTTAGAAAGCCTGAATTACGAAACTGTATTTTTTCCTGAAAGTTTCTGAAAATTGGGTTTTACAAAATTTAATTTTTTGAGAACTATTTTAGATTTGAAACTGTATAAACTGTCTTTGGATTTCTTGGATTGTCCTAGGCGTGCGCAGGCCGTGCGCCTACTCTCTCCCGTAACCGCACAGGAGACGTTCCGGGCGCGCCTAGCCCAGGGCTGCCGACACCGCCCGCCCAGGCTGGGCGGAAATCCCGCAAGGCGTGCGGGATTGCTCGCCCAGGCCACCCGCCATCCTGCCGAGAAGGGCAGCGCGCTGTGCGCGCCTGCGACGTGCAACCCTTTTCGTGCATGGGGCCCCGTTTTTTCGTAATCCGTGTTTTTGTATTTCGTGCAATCCAGTCCCAATTTTTATTTTTAATTTTAGAATTTTATTTTCGAATATTTATTTTAATTTTGAATAAAACTTAAAATTGGGATTTTTTTAGAAGTAGAAATGGTTTATATTTTGGGAAAATACATCTTTAATAAAATTATTAATTTTCAGAAATTAATTAGAATTTTATTTGTTTTGTTCATTTGGGATTTATTGAAAACTTTTATAAATAAGACTCGCATCAAGTCGTGTTTTAAGTCATTAAGACTTGAAACGAGAATTTTAATTTATTGGGTAAATTTAAATTCTCGTAAAGGCAAGTTAAGTGATCATGGGTTTAGACTTCTGTATGGTTTTAATTTATGCACATGGATGGTTTAAATTGGGGTTGGAGCCCTACAGCTGCGTTTTTCAATTGAGGTTGGAGCCTCACTTATGTGCGTACTGTTATGTGATTTATTATGTGGCTTTCCATATTACTGTTTTGAGGCCGGGGTATGCCCCGTGTAATTGTGTAAGGCCAATATGAAGATTGAGCCTTATTACTTTATGTCTTTTTCTTTTTATTGTAATTTGAGAGTAGAGATGGGTGGTGAGGTTTTATTTTCATTTTGGAGACAATGCACCCATGGAGTAAGATGGACCACATTCAAGTAACAAGGAGGCCATAAGTGAAGACCCCTCAAAATGTTAGGGAGGGGAATCTCAATTGTAAAAATGTAATAGAGATAGGGCTCGTATTTTGTTACCGCTTTCCCTTATGTGATTTAAACTGTTTATGTGGCATGTATGTTAGAACTTGTGATTGTGGAGTGGCTCCCTCATATCACGCATAAGATAGGTAGAACCCATGATCATTACATGTTAGTATCATGCTAGGAAATGTTATCTGTTTATGTGCTTGTTTGAAATGCATTTAAGTGTACTTGCATTAATCAAGACTAATAAAATTGGATAACATATATGTTGGTGAGGTTGAACCGGATAACTCTCTGGTTGATTCGAAAATTCCCATTAAATATTAAGCTAATCTCGAACAAATAGGCATTTAATTCGAGATGCAATTTTTGAATTAAATTCCTAGCATTCCATCAATAGGTTTTAAGTTTAGTAAGTGAAGCTAATTATTGTCCGCGAGTCGTGGGATAGCTAGTGGAGCTTATTAGTTCTTAGTTACCTAATTAATCATTTTAAATGGTCAATATTTCGTGGTCAATTTTGGCAAGGGCGATGTCCGCGAGTCGTGGGTCGTTCGAACTAAGTTTTGATCATGATCTTATGATTGATGGGTCTAGCTTAACGCCTAAGCAAAATATGGATGTCGCACGAGTCGTGGGTCCATATTGAAAGATAGGTGATGCGAAAAACAATTACTAAGAGTTCTAAAGGTGTTAGAATTGGTAAGTTGTACCTACCTGGGGTTCTTACTAAGAATGTCCGCGAGTTATGGGTTCGAGGTAAAATGCCTAGGATCTTAGTACCCATTGGGAAACGTGTTCCTCTTAGATCTTTGGGAATTCTAGATCTTTGAAAAACAGTGGGAGCTACATTAGATTAAAGACCTTATCTTTTGTATATCGTTATAATTCAGCATGCTCACTAGTTCTCTGTTTTACCATTTAGGTCGTAGATTCTGTGATTCTCTATGTGTTTTGAAATGGCAACCAAAAACCCTCTTGTATCGATCCTCGAGTCAAACAAGTTGACTGGTTCCAACTATTCTGATTGGCTGAGGAATCTAAAAATCATTTTAGATTCTGAGAAGAGAACTTATGTTCTCTTCGAAGGGGAGCCTAGTCCCGAAGGGGAGGCTCCCACTCGGGCCGAACGGGACGCAATTCAGAAGTGGAAGGATGATAATCTCCAAGCCCGTTGCCTTATGTTGGCTAACATGTCTCCGGACTTGCAGAGGCAACATGAGGCCATGGAATTCGCTTGGGAGATTTACGACCACTTAGAGCAACTTTACCGCCCTCATGAACGTGTTACAAGGTATAACACTTCAAAGGAATTGTTCCACTTGAGAAGGAGGGAAGGTTCTAGTGTCCATGAGTGTGGACTCAAGTTTCTCGCCCTTAATGAGAAACTTGCTTCCATGGACATGCCACTGAAAGATGAGCTTTCAGTGAACTTGTTTCTAGCCTCGCTCCCACCATCATTCAACCCATTTGTCCTTAACTTCAATATGAATCATGCTGGTGCTACTGTAGCTGAGCTGATTAGTCAGCTTGTGACTGCTGAAAGCACGATCAAGAAGGAAAATAAGGTTTTGATGGTGAATGCTCCATCTTCCTCTTCTGGGCCTTCTAAAGGTAAAGGCAAGAAAGCCCAAAAGAAGAAGAAGAAAAAACCCCTTAGGCCCATTGGTGGCGTTTCGAAGTGGAAGGCCCAAAAGAAGAAGCGTGATCAGAAAGAGGATGTTTGCTTCCATTGTGGCAAAGCGGGACATTGGAGGAGAAACTGCCCAGAGTACAAGGCTACTCTAAAGAAAGGTATGTTTCTCGTTGAAATAAATCTTTCTATTAATTCTAGTTCTTGGGTACTTGATACCGGTTGTGGAACTCATATTTGTAATGATGTACAGATGCTAAGTGAAGTCCAACAACTCAAAGAAGGAGAATGTGTCTTGAAGATCGGCGATGGCTCAAACGTTGAAGCTCGAGCTTTAGGCACAATTAGATTAGATTTAGGTAGTTTTGAGTTAGTCTTAAATAAAATCCTTTATGTACCGAGCATTATTCGTAATATAATTTCAGTTCCAATTTTAGATTGTGAAGGTTATGAAACTTATATTAAGAATGGTGAATACTTTATCAAACGGAACAACTCTTTTGTTCGCATCGGTACTCTAATTAATGGACTTTATCTAACTCAGAATATTAATATTATGAATATACAACGAGAAACTAAACGTAAGAGAGATGACAAAGTTTCAGCTCCCTTTTGGCACGCTAGATTAGGACACATTTCCAAGAACAGAATTAGCAAGATAAACACTTTAGGATCATTCTCTGAAAATGATCTCAAAGAGTTGACTTCTTGCGAATCCTGTCTCAAAGGAAAAATGTCCAAAGTTCCTTTTAAAGGAACTGTGGAACATGCCACTAAGCTCTTGGATTTGATCCATACTGATGTTTGTGGACCGCTTAGTGTAAGCACTAGAAACAATCATCAGTATTTCATAACCTTTACCGACGACTTTAGTCGATATGGTTATATATACTTAATGAAGTATAAATCTGAAGCTTTTGAGAAATTCTTAGAATTTCAAAAGGAGGTTGAGAACCAAACTGGTCACAAGATCAAAGCACTTCGATCTGATCGAGGAGGTGAGTATCTTAGTGATGAATTCCATAATCATCTCAAAGATAATAGGATTATCTCTCAGTGGACTCCTCCAGGAACTCCTCAGCTTAATGGAGTTTCTGAGAGAAGGAATCGAACCCTACTTGATATGGTTTGTTCCATGATGAGTTTCACTGACTTACCACCTTCTTTCTGGGATTATGCCCTAGAAAGTGCAGCAAAGATTTTGAATCTAGTTCCCTCTAAGTCAATCCCTAAAAGGCCCTATGAAATGTGGCATGGTAAAATCCCTAGTTATTCTTACTTAAGAATTTGGGGTTGTCCTGCTTACGTGAAGAGGACAGTGGGAGATAAGTTAGAATCTCGTTCTAACTAATGCTACTTTGTAGGTTATCCTAAGGAATCCATAGGATACTACTTCTATGATCAATCTGAGCAAAATGTGTTTGTTTCCAGAAATGCCACTTTTCTAGAGGAACCATTCCTTAGAGAAAAGAAAGGCAAGATCATAGAATTAGAGGAAGTACAAAGTGACCCCACGCTACCCACTGAAGAAACGTCCCCTTCTGATTAACTACATCCAATCACGAATTTCGATACACACATAAATCCTCCTGTAAGGCGTTCTGAACGTACTCCTAGACAACTGGAGAGATGGTATGGATTCTTCCATGAAATCTCTCAAAAGGATAATGATCCTTTAACATATGAGGAGGCACTTTCAGATTCTGACTCTGCACAGTGGATAGAAGCCATGAAATCCGAAATGGATTCCATGAACTCCAACCAAGTTTGGACCTTGTTAGATTTGCCTGATGGGATCAAACCCATAGGTTGAAAATGGATCTTTAAGAGAAAGCTTGGAGTTGATGGAAGCATTGCAGCCTACAAAGCAAGATTGGTTGCAAAAGGATTCACTCAAAAACCCGGCGTGGACTTTGATGAAACCTTTTCGCCAGTTGCAATGCAAAAGTCTATTCGGATCATGCTTGCCATTGCTGGGTATTATGACTACGAGATATGGCAAATGGATGTGAAAACTGCCTTTCTCAATGGTGACATTGATAAAGACAATTATATGGAGCAACCCATAGGTTTCACATTCAGTGGGAGTGAGCAAAAGGTTTGCAAACTCCAAAGATCAATCTATGGATTGAAACAGGCTTCTAGGAATTGGAACATTCGATTTGATGAATCAGTCAAAGCGTTTGGCTTCATTCAAATTTCGAATGAATCATGTGTGTATAGAAAGGAATTGGAGACCTCAGTGCAATTCTTAGTACTTTATGCTGATGACATCCTTCTTATTGGGAATTCGAAGGATGACATGAAAGTGACTAAGTTATGGTTATCGAACCAATTCGAGATGAAAGATCTGGGTGATACGTCCTATATCATTGGAATTAAAATCTATAGAAATAAATCTAGAAGGTTAATAGGACTATCACAGTCGATGTACATTGACAAAGTATTGAAGAGATTCAATATGGAGTCAGCAAAGGTTAAGAACATTCCTATGAGTGTAGGAACATGTCTTTCAAGGAAGATGTGTCCTAAGACTAACCTTGAGAAGGAAAGAATGACTCATACACCTTATGCATCAGCAATAGGTAGCATAATGTATGCAATGTTATGTACTCGACCGGATGTGGCTTATGCACTTAGTGTAACAAGTCGTTTCCAATCTGACCCTGGAGATGGTCACGGGCTGCCGTGAAGAATATTCTTAATTACTTGAAAAGTACTAAAGATTTATTCTTTGTTTACGGAGGTTAGAAAGATCTTACTGTCGAAGGATACTGCAATGCAAGATTTGCATCAGACTTAGATGATTTTAAGTCAATGTCAGGATACATTTTCTACCTAAACGGCGGAGCAGTGAGTTGGAAGAGTTCCAAGCAAACTACCACTGCAGATTCGACCACTGAGGCCGAATACTTGGCTGCAAATGATGCAGCTAAGGAAGGTGTTTGGATTAGAAACTTCATTCAAGAGTTGAATGTTGTTCCTAGCATGAAAGACCCCATTACTGTGTTTTGTGACAACACTGGGGCGGTTGCTCAAGCAAGAGAACCAAGATCTCACCAATGGACCAAGCACATTATGAGGAAGTATCACCTAATCCGTGATATTATCAAAAGAGGAGATGTACAAATTGAGAGGGTCACAACAACAGAGAACGTGGCAGATCCACTTACTAAACCCCTTAGTCAAGAAGCTTTCCAAGGTCATCTTCAGAGGATGGGACTTAGAGTAGCTTTAGAATGGCTTTGACGGGCAAGTGGGAGATTGTTAGGAATAGTGCTCCAGAAAGCCGATTGTATATCCGCTTTGTGCTTTTCCTTATTGTAATCACAAACAATCTTTGAATGAAATAACGAATTGAGGCAACACTTCTTTATATGCTCTTGTTTGGTATGCGTTTACTTTATATGTGCATGTATGAGAACTTCGCTAATCCTGATGACTTTAGGACTCTACCATTTAGGTGAAATGGTTCATGAAACGAGCCCTATATCACATAAGTCATGATTAGTAAAATACTCCAAGCCGATGAGTCCTACCGACAGTGGGAGTGTCAACCTGACTTCTCTAAGGCTTGCTTGTGGGATCACGCCCTTAAGAAGGACCACCTTGTTTCATGGAGGTGCAAAGTGTATAGTTGATACGTGCGTGATAGAGGAGGGTGCTTACTTCAATAAGTAAGTTCACTGAGGTGCCCCGTGTGAGAACATTCCTAAATGGGAAAGGAAGTTTCTATTTCAGGAAATGGAAACTTACAGATTAGGAAATATCTCACGAGTCATTGATGTGATTAATTGATCCTTAGATATGAGGTTCCTTGTCACTTTATGAGTTAACTCTGTAGTCTTAGGTATAAGCTTTAAAGGGTGTCGCCTTAGACAACTGATTCAAGGCTTATGCCGGGGCTGCACAAGTGATTCATGAAAGTGAATGAGAATCAAGAAAGGACCTACACTTGCATTTGCAAGGTGATTTCTTATTGTGTAAGTCATTCATATGCCATATGGAGTCCTTGGCCAAGGCAGTAGAGCAAGACATCAAGAAAAGGATTTCTTGGATTGAGATCAAATGGATATGAAATGCACTTAGCTTTAAGACCGGATTATTAGGGTTCTGATTATTCCCTTACCCTAGATCTTGGTTAAGAGATAGTAAGTAGGAGGATTATATCTCACATGAATCAATGACTTGAAGGTTCTGTCGAATCTGAACATTCTAATTCAGCTAGGGGTTAAACACCTGTTGCTAGACTATGGTCGTTTAATCTGTCGACCAATTAATTAATTAGTGAATTAATTAATTGGGGTCACTGCTAATTGAATTGAGAACCTAGAGGGTCACACACAACAACTTGGTTATATGAGTTGAGGCTTTAAAATGATTAAACGAGTTAATCGGGCCAAAGGGTTCCACACGTGTGAAACCACACGTGTGGGTCATATGCGTGACACGTGTCCTTCATGGACACGTGTTCATGTGCGTGAATATTTATTTGGTGATTAAATAATTTATGTGTTAATTATTTAATAGACTTTGGTTTAATTTTGAATTAAAAAGAAAGTCTTATTTTGGAGAAAAATAATCTAGTTAATTAATTACGAATTAATTAATTAGATAAAATAAGTTATTTATTGTAAATAAATAAAGTATAAAATTATCCAAAAGTAGTTTGGATATTTTTAGCTCTCTTCAAAGTTGATTTGAATTTGAATTCAAAGTCAAAGTCAAAATTACTTGATGATCAAGTAATAGGAGAGAGGGACCAAAATCCTTAGCCCATAAGGACTAGGATTTTCGGTCCTCCCCTTCCTATATATAGGGGAGCTTGAGCTCCCCTTAGAGCTAATCAAGAATTCTTTTGGTTCATGTGTTGAACACCATCCTTTCTCCAAGATAAACAAAACCCTAGGTTAAGCCTAAACACTAACTAGAGAACTAGCATCCTTACTAGTTAGATTGTAGTCAAGTTGGTGGACTATCTGTAGAGAGCTTCAAGTTAGAAGTTTGAAGATTCGAGATTTACCAAGGAGAGGGGATCAAGCCGCGAGAAGAGCGTTCTTGGGTGGCTTGAAACGCTTCAAGAGAGACAATTAAGAAAGTAAGTTTCTAATCCCTACGAATTTGGTTACACGATTGCGAGTCCTAGATCCTTTTGTTGGAAAAATTTTAAATTTTCGATGCTTTCTGATTCGTGTTTTCCAACAAATACTGAATTGGCGTAATTGATATTTTCCATCTGCTCCATACATGATAATTATAATTGTGTAATTGTTTATTTAATGGTTTACTTGAATTTTATTCCGTGTGCGTGAGAGACGGGGATTCTCTCAGTGTTGCTAAGAGACGGGGTTCTCTTATTACGTGCTCGGGAGACGGGGTTCTCTCGTTGTTTGTTTGAGAGATGGGGCACTCTCATTATTACTCACTACTTGACAACTTGTTTTAGTGGAAGGGTAGATTTTCTTCGAGTGTTAGGCTCCGGAAAGTTGAGGGTCGTGACTTCACAGCCTTGAAAGGACCTTGTTGGTTGAAAATCTTTTCCGAACTAATCCCTGACGGGGAGTTGCTAACCCGCGTGGGATGAACACGGGAAAGTTATTTAAATTCCAGGAAATTCGAGGCAATGGATCTGGGGACCAGATCCTCTTAAGGGGGAGAGAATTATAACGCCCCAATTTTCAGACAGTCAGGTACGCTCGGCACGTATGAGTTTCGAGCGTTAGGATTTTATTTTATTATTTTTTCTTTTATTCAAATTATATGTGTTATATTAATTTGATAAAATGTATCTTAACATGATTACGTGAAAATATGTGAAATATGTGTTAACTTGAGAATTATTTATAAGTTGGAATCTATTATTATGCGAGATAAGTGTCGAACATGAGTTAATTGCTTAATTGTCCCTAAATGATTATTCTTGTAAATGTAAGGGCCAAATTGCATGACATATTCTGGGACTAAAATGATAAATCAACTAGGAATGGAACTTAGTTGCATGACTTTTATCTTTGAGGGACTTAATTGCAATTTATGTATTTCATGAAATTCAAAGTGATGATTCACGTTAAAAGCTTCCAAACTCTTCCATATCATTTTCATTTCATCAAAAATCATAGAAATCCTTTGCTTCCCCTCTCCCTCATTCACAAGGTCATCCAAGAAGAAAAGGAATTGGGAAATCATCATCTTCATGCTAGAATTTGCCAAGGAATTTCATCTTTGAAGCTCCATCACCATCTCTCTTCTCTTTCTTTCAAGGTAGACATGAATATGTGATCTCTTAAAACTTATATGTAAAGCTAGGGTTATGAATTCTTGAGATAAATGGATTAATTGTTGTTAGAAGTATGAATACGTGATTATACCTTGAAATCATGCATGAATTCTTGGAGAATTTGAGGATATATGATGGATTTATATATGAGCTTGAAACTTATGATTCTTGGTGATCAATGGATGATATAAGTGTTTTGATGATTTATTGTACCTTGAGCATGTACACATGTTACCTTTCACGAATTACAATATTTGGGATTGAATTTTAAGAGTTTTGGTAAGATTTGGAATGTGTTCATGCTTCCCTTGTTTTCCCGACACCCCTTCCCTGCTCCAAATCCTCTGCTTTTTATACTGTAACAATAATTTGAAGTGTAGAGTACTCTCCTTTTTACGGTTCGTCAATATCTATTTTCGTTTGTGAGTTATGGCTGTTTTAATTTGGTGCCGCCAAACTGTCGCGAATCTGCGTTAACCCGATTTGAAAGCGAATTGTGGCTTGTTGAATTGGAATTTTTCAAAACTGTTTCATATGGATATTCTTGATATATTATAGATGTTCTCTCCAAAAATTGGTGCCAATCCGATTTGATTTGAGCCCTGAGAAAAATAGCAACATCCCCTGCTGTCCCCTGTTTTCATATTTCGGTTTTGGCTTGATTTGAGAGACTAAATGGTGGAAGTTTTTTAAAAATGTTTTACTGGTGTATTTCTGGGTATATTATAAGTATCTCCGCTAATTTTCAGATCGTTTCGACTTCGTTTGATAAGGGAACGACGACCATCTTTCACTAATAGCGCTGCAGGAAATTTTCTGCTTTGTGTCATATTCAAATAAAAACTGGTATTTACTCGGGATGAACTAGAATTTGAGCCTCACATCATTGTAAAGATATGTTTGTCTAGTTTTCTAGGGATTTTTCTGTTCATTAAAATTCATTCCGATGAAGGAGTTATGCTTATTTGAATACAACGTGCGCATGCTGAAAATTTTCTGCATTAGTACGTACAAATGTCATATTTTGTTCCAATGCCTTAATTGATCCCAACGTGCTATTATATGATTAATATCATGCAATAATATGAGTGTATCATGCCACATTCGTGAATGCATGCCATCTCGTTACTTGATCACGCCGTGCGTCATAGTTGGTAACATTCTTGAGTTATTGTCTCACGAGTGCACAAATGTTTCCATTTCTTCTCCAGGGCGGAGATTGTTGATCATGAGGACGCTCACGCATCCATGAGTCGTCGTGTCGCCTGTCAGGTGAGGTTTAATTTCTAGTTACCTAGAACCTATATAACCCTTACATGAGATTTCGGCCAAAATGTATTTATAACTATAATTTTCCTCGAAAATACTCATGATTACAAGAAAGTCCCGTTCATTACAAGCAAGCCATGTTCATAAAAAGCAAGCAAGTCATGTATCGTGCATGTTTTAGGTGAGTAAGCATGATTGTTCACTTTGGGCCCGAGGGTGGTGGCTTGAGCCAATCGGGAAAGCATGGGCTGACGGGTAACTCTCGCGTTATCCTCACCACATTGGGATGACCCCTGAATCCGCTAGGAGATTAGTGGAGGAAGAAGTTCCGGGCTTAGGGATTCATGTACCCTCTGCTCAACATGTCGTGGATGGTAAAAGCCAGCTACCTTTCCATCATTGGAGGGAGAAGGAAATTGGGGACCGGTCCGACACCACGGTTTGTCCTCGGGTTATTGCATGATTTCCATTCCTTGATTGTATTGCCTGAATACACTATCGCACTAATGCACGGTAGTTGAATTGCATGATCACCTATTGATTAATCAAGCAAGCATGATTCATTTACATTTGGAGTAAGGTTGGAGAATGCCCTCACTCGCCGGGCCACGTATCGCATGAAATGAATTGAATGGGTAATTAAATTGGACAGTTGTATTCTTAGGCGAAGAATATCTCATTATTGAACTTATATTCTTATCTTTTCCAAAGCTTTACCCGACAATATAACTTGCATGTTAACTGCGCTAATATTTATTGAAACCCCTTACTCAGTCTTCCATAGACTGATGCCACCACCTTTCAGGTACGTGCAGGTGCGTGCTAGGCGGGATTCGAGTCAAGTCCAGTCTTTGCATTTCGAGTCATGCACGGTTCATTCATAAATTGTTACTTATGAAATTATTGCTATTGTTATTGATACGGATTATGTATTATCGAAATGATCATGTATTGATATGTGAGACATAGTTAGAGATGGCATGTTTTGATAATTGGTATGTGATATTGGATATGTTGCTTCCGCGTTATTTCTGATGCATTTACAAGTTAGTCCCGCCTAGCTAGTTGTCATTTTATTTTTATTGTCACCCGTTCGTTGCAGGCTGGTTCATACACGGACTATCCATTTCGTGTGTGGATCGACCTGTAGTGCGGGGGTATGGCATCTCCACATGTAGGGGTGCTACAGCAAGTCTCCAAGTCCACCGAGTATAACATGAAATTGGGCCTAAACCACTGCCTAAATGGGATATCCATTGGTTATACTTGGACTCTTTAACTTATAAACTGAACTTAACTCTCATACTTTCCCGATGTGGGACAAGAATGTCACACATTGGCTTGGAGTGATTTATAATCATGACTTAAATGATTTAGGGCTGGTTTCATGAACCACTTCATCTAAATGGTTGAGTCCTATAAGTCATATTGATTAGGGGAGTTCTTATACATGCACAGTAAAAGTACTCATAGAATCAAACAAGAGCATATAAAGTGTGTTGCCTTAATTCGTTTATTATTCAACTATTATCTGTAATTTACAAAAGGAGAAGCACAAAGTGGACTATTACATCGACTTTAAGGGTACTATTCCCACAGACTAAAGTCTTCTACTAATCTTCATAAAATCCCTTTCCCAAAGGCACGGTTGAGTAGGAAGTCAATCACTATACGCCCGGGATTTTGATTGATCATATTTGTTCCCAAGTCTCTGTTGTGTGTAGAAATTGCATGATTTTGAGCGTTAATTAGATTATATTTTGGTGCCATTTGATGTGTTTATGTGTTTATTTTGCTCCGTTTAGGTGATTTTTAGAGTTGGAGTTACGAAATGGCGAAGCGAAGCAATTTCACGCATTGTTGGAGGAAAATAGGGTAACCCCCATTACCAAGTAAGAGGGCAATTTTCGTAATTCACGTTAATTGATATAGGAGCATCACTTGAGGCAAAATAGGGGACTAACACCCGTTACTCCATTGCAGTACAGATCTGGTAACGCCCGTTATCAGACACAGGAGGAGATGATTTCTAATGAAGGTAGGGTAACACCCGTTACCCTTAGACTGAAGAGAGGTGGTAAAGCCCGTTACCACTTATAAGCGCAGACACGATTTAGCCTTGTAATGGGCGTTAACAAGAAATGCATGGGGATAGGTAACGCCCGTTACCTCTGTCGGCGTGAGATTTTAGGGCTGATATTTATATGCGTTTAGAGTCTTATTTGAGAGAGTTCTTGGGAGGAGTTCAAACGGAGCTGGGAGACAGTTGTTGCGGGAAGTTTTCAGGGTCTTTAAGAGAATTCAGACGGATCGATTGAGACTAATTTCGTTTTTCCGGTTTTGTTGTTGCTTTATTATTCAAACTAATTCCTCCTAAATTCAGTTTTCTTTAGTACATTTAATTTTTCAGAATTTCTAGAATGTTTTTTAGTTTAATTTTTAGACTTTGTTTAGACTCGATGAATATGATTTATCTTAATGCAATTTCCTTTGGTTTTATGAGTTTTGCTTTAATTATGAGTAGTTAATTCTCTAGGGCTAGGGGGGTGATGATGAATGCGTGATAGATGTTTGATATAATGCTTGAATGACTTGTGTGATTCTTAGTTTTGAACGCGGACTTAATTTGAATTGCAACGGTCTGGCCAACCTTAGCATGTCTCAGAATTGCCTATAGATCGAAAGAGTGATGGTGATTTAGATGGTTTTCGTAACTTGTAAGTTTTAGGTTACAAAGAGAGTTGGTTCTAGCTTATACAACAGTAATCTTATTCCATGCTGAGCCGCTAGAATACTGAGTTGCACTAGTCTTGTTCCTATGGTTTAATTAACTATTAGTGATTGCGAGAGCAACATTGAACACTAATTAAGCACTTGGTTACACCTTGAGAGAGGGTAATACAAATATAAGTGACTAGGTTGTAGAATTACACTTGTCAGACGAGTATCACATCAGCTCTTGATTGTATGATTCATTACTTTTCCCCTGCCTGTTTAGTTTACTGAAGTTAATTTGTGTGTTTTGTTATTTGTATTTAATTCTAGTTAATTGTTAATTTCTGGTTTAGTAGATTACTAGAAACAACAATTGTCTTCATCGGGTCTTTAGATTAGAGAAGAATGTAGAGTAGTGATCGATTTCCCTTCCCTGTGGGTTCGATCCTATTGTGCTACGCGTATGTTAGTGTATATTTGCACGATTGGTTTTTAACTGTAGTAAACCTTACAACAAGTTTTTGCCGCCATTGCCGGGGAAGGCGTTTTAAATCAGTATTACTTAAATATTTTGATCTAGTGCTTTAGACCATTATTCTATCTTGTGTTTGCAGTCTTTGTCATTGTGGAATTGAGCTAAGGCCATTTCTTGACCTTGTGCAGATTCGATGGCCAAAGATCTTACGATTGCGAGAGACGGAGGGGTGGTAGATCCGCCTCAAGAGCCACCTCCTCCTGCGATTAGAGATTACAATCTACCGAATGTGGGGGCGATTCAAACTGCAACTCATCCCCCATTGTAGCAAATAACTTTGAGATCAAACCAGCCATTATAAACTTGCTGCAAAACAAGCCGTTTGCGGGCTTACCATTGGAGGATCCAACTTCACATCTTGAGTATTTCCTTGAAGTGTGTGATACTTTCAAGATCCATAATGTCACAACCGATGCCATCCGTGTTAGACTCTTCCCATTCTCACTTAGGGAAAGAGCCAAGGCATGGTTGGGCACTGTACCGAATAAATTCTTTCTAAGCTGGGAGGCACTTTCTCAGGCATATCTGGCCAAATTTTTCCCTCTCAACAAAACCACGAAATATAGGAATGAGATCCAAGGGTTCCGACAGATGGATGGAGAGCCTTTCTATGAGGCTTGGGAGAGATATAAGGATTTATAGAAGAAGTGTCCACATCATGGGATTCCTGGTTGGCTACTGATGTAAACATTCTATAATAGGATGTTCTCTATTTTTAGAGAAGATGTCGTAGAACGATGTTTTTATGCAAGAAGGGAACTATCCTCAACCGACTAAGGTTGCAACTGGAGTCGTAGAGCTCGATGGCCTGACCGCCATCAATGCTCAGATTGAAGCTTTCACTAACAGATTAGACCAACTTTCCGTGAATGCTATTGGAACACAATTCCAACCAGTGCAGGTAACTTGTGATATTTGTAGTGGTCCACATGTGTTTAACATATGTCCCTATTCTAATGTAGGTGAGTAGGTGCAAGGGAAAGTGAGCTATGCTAATAATGTCAACATCTACAACCCTAGTTGGGGAAACTATCCTCAACAAGCTGTACCGCAACTTAGGCCGCTGTTCCAACCTACACCTCAAGATCTACGTCGACCAGGCCTAATCTATACTCCAGGCTGTTATCTGATGCAACTAGAACCTCCACCTTACATCCTCATACTCAAACCTTTTCGGAACAGAAGTAGGGATGGGAGGCTGCACTTGAGAAATTCATAGTAGTGTCTTCGAACAAATATCAGAAATTGGAAACTCAGGTAGAGCAGGTGGTGAATCATAATATGAATTTAGAGACTCAAATCGGTCAGATAGCCTAATCACTTAATACAATAAGCCAAAGGGTATTGCCAGATCAAATCGGAAACAATTATAAGGAACAGTGCAAGGCTATCGCCTTGAGAAGTGGCAAGGAATACGAAGGACCAAGGATGCCTGCAGATTCTGATGAAGGTAACACTGATGGAAAGAATCCGGAAGGAGTAGCCGAGATAAGGGAGGGAAGTGTAGAAGAGAAAAGGAAAGAGCTCCCTTCAAACCAAAGGTTAATGTGGCACCCAAGGAGTATGTGCCACCGGCTCCCTTTCCCCAAAGATTGCAGAAGCAGAGATTGGAGAAACAGTTTGAGAAGTTCTTAAACATCTTTAAGGAGTTGCATATCAACATTCCTTTTGCAGAAGCACTAGCACAAATGCCGACATATGTTAAATTTCTGAAGGAGATCCTCTCCAACAAGAGAAAATTGGAGGAGTATGCCACGATTGCACTCACTGAGGAGTGCAGTGCCATTATTCAGCATAAGCTTCCACCGAAGCTTAAGGATCCAGGGAGTTTTTCTATCACTTGTACTATTGGCAATTTAACTTCCAATAAAGCTTTATGTGATCTTGGAGCTAGTGTGAGTTTAATGCCTTTATCTGTTTGCAGGAAATTAGGGTTGGAAGATCTTCAGCCAACTACAGTGTCACTTCAATTAGCTGATCGATCAATCACATATCCCACCGAGATCTTGGAGAATGCCCTCGTTAGGGTCGGGAAGTTTTACCTCCCAGTGGATTTTCTTGTGCTTGACATAGGAGAGGACCGAGATATGCCATTGATTCTAGGAAGACCTTTCCTTGCCACAGCTGGAGCGTTGATTGATGTCAAAAATGGATTGCTGACCCTAAGAGTGGGGGAAGAGCAAGTGGAGTTTAACTTATTCAAAACCATGAAAGGACCAGTACTGGAAGAATAATGTTTCATGGTGGATGATATTATTTCAATTTTAGCGCTACAAGATGACCCCCTTGAATTATGTCTGTAGAGACTGGGAGAGAAAATAGACGGAGAGGAGTTACTAGAAGAGATTGCTGCTTATTCGAGAGAACTTGAGGCAACCCCATTCATACCCTTTCGACAAAGGTTTGTTTATGAGGAGTTGGGTATAGGTAAGCCCACTCCTCCCCCTTCGATTGTTAAGGCACCCACCTTGGAATTGAAACACCTCCCCAATCATTTGCAGTATGCATTCTTAGGTGAATCCGATACATTACCTGTAGTTGTTTCTGTGGAATTATCTGAATTACAATTAGATGCTTTGTTGAGAGTGTTGAGAACTCATAAACGAGCAATAGGGTAGACTATTTTCGACATTAAGTGGATTAGCCCAGCTATCTGCATGCATAAAATTTTGATGGAGGAAGAGCACAAACCCTCTATAGAACACCAACGCAGGCTAAACCCAAACATGAAGGAAGTTGTTAGGGCTGAGGTAATAAAACTGTTAGATGCCGATATTATTTATCCTATCTTGGACAGTAAGTAGGTTAGTCCTGTTCAGGTTGTGCCTAAGAAAGGAGACATGACTGTATTTAAAAATGTGAACAATTAATTGATTCCTACTAGGACAGTTACGGGATGGAGAGTTTGTATTGACTACAGAAAACTAAATACTACGACCAGGAAAGATCACTTTCCCCTTTCTTTCGTTGATCAAATGATGGAAAGAATAGCCGGGTATGCATATTACTGTTTTCTGGATGGGTACTCAGGTTATAATCAGATAGCTATAGCCCCCGGAAGACCAGGAAAAATGCACTTTTACTTGTCCTTATGGTACTTTCGCCTTTAGGAGAATGCCTTTTGGGTTGTGTAATGCCCCTGCTACATTTCAAAGATGCAGGATGGCCATTTTTTCTAATTTTATTGAACGTACCATGGAAATATTTATGGATGATTTCTCTGTGTTTGGTTCCTCTTTTGAATCTTGTTTACAGAATTTAACTCAAGTTCTGCAGAGATGTGAAGAGACTAATCTAGTTCTGAATTGGGAGAAGTGCCACTTCATAGTGAAGGAATGGATTGTGTTAGGCCATAGGATTTCGGAGAAGGGAATTGAAGTTGATAAGGCTAAAATTAAAGTGATCGCAAAGTTGCCACCACCAACTAATGTTAAGGGAGTTAGGAGTTTCCTTGCTCATACCGGATTTTATCACCGGTTTATTAAGGATTTCTCCAAAATCACCTTACCTCTTTGTTCAAAAACTGTGGTATACACTGATCATGCTGCCATTAAGTACCTTTTGTCTAAGAAAGATAGTAAACCGCAGCTCATTAGGTGGATATTGTTACTCCAGGAGTTTGATTTGGAGATTAGAGATAAGAAAGGCACAGAGAACATGGGAGTAGACCACTTGTCGTGATTGGAAACTGAGGAGACAGCCGAGGAAAAAGAACATGTTATCATGGACAATTTTCCAGATGAGCAATTGTTTAAAGTAGACTCTGGGGTACCTTGGTATGCAGATTTTTGAATTACTTGGTCAGTAAAATTGTACCTCCTGACTTGAGCTTCCACCAGAAAAGGAAATTTCTTTCCGATGCAAAGTATTGCTATTGGGAAGAACCGTTACTTTATAGACACTGTTCTGATCATCTGGTAAGGAGATGTGTCCCACAGGATGAGATAGAGGAGGTGTTTTATCACTGCCATTCCAGCTCTTATGGAGGTCACGCTAGTGCGAGTAAGACCGCTACAAAGGCGCTACAATCTGGATTTTGGTGGCATTCACTGTTTAAGGATGCACACGAGTTTGTGACCAAGTGTGATTCATGCCAGAGGACAGGTAATATTGGAAAGAGAGATAAGATGCCACTGAGGTATATTCTTAAGATTGAGCTTTTTGATGTCTGGGGTATTGATTTTATGGGTCCGTTTATGTCATCCAATGGGAATAAGTATATTCTGGTAGGAGTTGATTACGTCTCTAAGTGAGTTGAAGTCATAGCATCACCGACTAATGATTTCAAGGTTGTGTTAAAATTTCTGAGGAATAATATTTTCAGTCGATTTGGAGTTCCCCGAGCTCTTGTTAGCGACGGAGGCTCTCACTTCTGCAATAAGTCTCTAGAGATTCTTTTGAAGAAGTACGGAGTTCACCATTGAGTGGCAACCCCGTATCATCCCCAATCGAGTAGGCAAGTTGAAATTTCCAATAGGGAGATTAAACAGATTTTGGAAAAAACAGTAAGTAGCTCGAGGAAGGATTGGGCATCGAAGTTAGATGATGTATTATGGGCGTATAGGATGGCTTATAAGACACCTATCGGCACGTCCCCTTTTAATTTAGTCTATGGTAAACCGTGCCATTTGCCCTCGGAATTTGAGCATAAGGCGTATTGGGCAATCGAGGCTATTAATTTTGATACGAAGCTAGCCGACGAGAAGAGAGCTTTGCAATTGCATGAATTAGAGGAATTCCGATTCAGAGCATATGAAAATGCCAAACTCTATAAAGAGAGAACAAAGAGATGGCATGCTAAGCATATCCGAGTGAAAGAGTTTGAAGTAGGGCAGTTGGTTTTACTATTCAACTCTAGGTTAAAGATCTTTCCTGGGAAATTGAAGTCCCGTTGCTCCGGCCGATTTCGTGTTAATAGGGTGATGTCAAGTGGAGCCGTAGAGATAGAAAATGAGAGTTCGGGCCGTTTGTAGTGAATGGACAGAGATTGAAGCCATATCTAGTCAGCAAGCTCATTGAAAAGCACACTTCGCGTGTGTCACTGCATCCTGTGAACTAATCAGGATTACCCAGTCAAGCTAACGACTATAACTTAGAACTAACTCTTTTCTTCTTTCCCTTTTTTTTTTCTTTTTCTTCCTTGTTGTTCTCTCGTCTTGTTTTCTCGTGATTCTCTGTTTGTCCCCTTCGGTTGCAGGTTAGTTAGAGAGTTGTTCAGAGTCTGAAGTAAGAGTCGATGCAAGGACCGTGATTTTGAAGCTAAGCGTCAATATTGAGGTCTATTTGTTTAGTTGTGTTTGTGTGTGCATGCGCTTGAAGTACTAGTGTGAGAATGAATTGATGCTATAAACTGTACTATGTGTTTTATGGTGTGTTTATCTATTGTTGCGATGGTGCACTATGCATTGACTGCCTTTTATGAGTTAATTTTTGTTAATTAACGTGATTAAGAACCCGCCAATTTGTGTTTGTGTTCAAATTAGGCTTTTGGGCGAGTTAGATATAACGGGCGTTACACCATTCTTAAGTATTTTACTGTAACGCCCGTTAATGGCGTCAGGAGGCATGGGTAGTATAGGTAACGGGCGTTACAAATTCACAGGATATTCCGTGTAATGCCCGTTAATAGCCACAGGCGTCTAGACCAGGTGAGGTAACGCCCGTTACCCCCATAAGGCTAAAACATGTTAACGCCCATTACCGGGCCATAATCGTGAAAACCTGGTCCTTTAATAACACGTTTTTGGGCGAAATTTTAATTTAAAACCTACCTCTTTCCCCCTCCCACAAACATAAACACATGCACACGGGAGAGGAGAAGCAGTAGGAGCTTTCCACCGCCACAGAGCCACCACCGCGCCACCACCATCCGACCTACCGCACTACCACATACCCGCACTTCCTCTCTCCTTTTTGTTGGTAAGCACCCCCCTCTATTGTTGACAATTCTACACTTCTCTATCCCCATATATGGTGGTGTGACTATGTGGTTAATGTGAATTTACGATG
The DNA here is from genome assembly GCA_037501455.1 of Lantana camara. NCBI lineage: Eukaryota > Viridiplantae > Streptophyta > Magnoliopsida > Lamiales > Verbenaceae > Lantana > Lantana camara. The sequence continues at coordinate 47,958,417 of CM074859.1, forward strand.
AGATTTTGGAAGTAGTGGGTGCATCCTTTGTTTTATTGCATGCTAGGAGTAGTGCTTGTGCTTAGGGTAGAACTTTAGTTGAGTTTGGTTAATTTGCAGCGTACCCTAGTTTCTAGTCATACATTGGTGGTTAGTAACGAGATTGGAGTAGAATTTGAGTGATTTTGGAACTATAACTGTGCTAATTTAGGATAATGTTGGTTTGGTTTGGGGTAGATTGAAGAATTTTAGCTAAAACCCCTATCTTAGGATTGTGCCCTCAAGGTGTTCGATGAATTGCCTAAGTGAATTTTTGATTGATAATTGCTTGTTTTGCCTGGTTATTTTTGCTAATTTCAGGAAATATGGGACGTTCAAAGCGTACTCGTGTGGAAGGAGCTTCGAGTTCTGGAACTTCTAGGGCTAGGGCCCAAAGGGAAACGAGAAATGTGGTTGTCGAAGGAGTTGGAAACCCCTTTGATTGGGTGCTTTTGAGAACGGTTTTCCCCACAAAATTCTTTAAAAGAGATGCTTTGATCCGCATGGGAGTGTGGGATAAGATACGGACTTTGTTTAATAACATTGGGTGGTTGCAATTTTTGGAAAAAGATACACTCACTTATCCGGAGCTCACTGCGGCCTTCTTCACCACAATGAATTAGTACCCAGGCCATGATGAGCCGGTTACATTTTCTTTGGATGCTAGACGTCCCTATTCGGTTTCCCTTGGTACATTGAGGGAAGTGTTTGGATTTCTGCTTGACGGCGAGACTAGTCTCCCCACTTGGAGCATTGATGCGCGTGAGGAGATTTGGAGGTCCTTCCTATAGCACCCGGAATGCTAGGTAGCCACATCCCCCGCACTATAGTTCAATCCACATATGGAACGAACACCCATACATGAATCAAGCCTATAGCGACCGGGAGACAATAAAAAAAACGACACGCTAGCTAAACGGGACTAACCCTCAATTAAATACCAACATATATAAAGATAAATGCAAGCATGATAATTTACATTCACTTCATTAACATCATTCAAGTCCATGACCATTACTTTTATTCATATACCATATCAATTATCCATAAACAATTTATAATATACATAAGTACCAAAATTGTTCATAAGTAATAGAAATGCATCAAGAAATTACATGAGCTATAATGGACCCAAAATGAAAGACTCAACTCCCGGCTAACACGCACCCTACAAGACCTAAAAATGTGAGGTGTCAGTCTATGAAAGACTGGGTGAAGGGTTTATAATTTATAAGCACAATTACCATGCATGCTATAATCTCGGGTAAGACTTTATAAAGAAAAAAATATAAGTTCAATAATAAAATACAACTCGCCCGAGATTACAACTAATCAATTTAACAATTCAATCAGTTTAATTCAATCAATTAGTGGTCCGACGAGTGAGGGTAAATCTCCAACCTTTCTCCGACATTGTACAATAATTTAGTTATTAAGTGATTAGGTGATCAAGCAATCAATTATGGTGCACAATTAGCATTTTGAATAACCCTTTTTCCTCCGGGTGATGGCGGGTTCGCAAGGCCCAACCATCCAATCAGATGAGGGGAGCGCGAACACTCAAACCCTTGGCCTCTCATCATCCAACAAAACCTCCTGGTGGGCTCAGAGTTCATCCCCACGATGTGAGGGAATACAAGAGTTACCCGTCAGCCCTTGCTTTCCTAGTTGGCTCAAGACACTACCCTCGGGCCCATAGTGAACAATCATGATACTCGCCCAATACACGATCAATCAATCAATTGGTATAATTTGGTAATTCCATTGAAATTCAATAAGGTTTTGGAAAATTATAGATATATAGATACATTTCTACCGAAAGATCACATAGGGTTGTGAGGGTTCTATATATCTAGAAATTAAACCTCACCTGATAAGTGACGAAACAAGACAAGGATGCAAGATAGTGCTTATTCGATCAATGAACTCCGTCCTGGAGAAGAACTGGACAAGAAAGGAAATAATGTGTACTCGTGAGACGAGACTCATTATGAAACCAAGTATGACGCACGACAATGCTCATGTAAATAAATAAACTCCCAACACCTTAATATCCAAATAACTTAGCAATCAAGTGATACTTAGCATGTATGAAAACCAATTAACACCTAAGAGGTGAAATGAATATCAAGGAATCATCTATTCATATCATTCAATTATTTCACGTTCAATTCATATAGAGCATGGAGTCACACAATCATGTTTTAGCAATTAAGTACCAAGAAGCAACACATAGGGCATAATTACAAATTAACCAAGCATAATTATCATATAATTCACATATGGGAGCCAAGAGGGTGAAAGGAAAGTAAGAAGAGAGGTTTTGATGAAGTTGGGCAAAACCCGACAATATTCAGAAACGTACACGCTGTAGGAAAACTGGAATATCTTGAGTTATAGAAGTTTGAATTAAGTTTTTCTTATTGGGTATGAAACTAGACACAAAGACCTTTCCGGTGATATATGGCTCGTTTTCTGGTTCAAAGCGAGGTGAAAATGGCGTAGGCCCGAAGTTGGATGAAAGCAGTTTTTCGGTAAAGTGGTGACACTAAAACGAAATGATCATATGTCACAATCTAGAATATATATTGAGGTGATTCTAATTGGAGAACATTCTAGACTTCAAGAGGTTTCCGTGGGTTCAAAAATCAGGTCAATCGGAGTTCGGACGAGGGTGTCGCGGCTGTGACAAAGCTGTACTGAAAAGCAGTCGCGCCCGCGAAGGAAAAATGGCCAATTCTTAACTTATTGTTCGCCCGCGAGACCCCCAACTCCAGCAGCAGTAAAAGTGTCGGGAAAACAGGGGAAGGCTCGAAATTTGGCTCCCAATCCATACCAAGGCAAGAATTCATCTCACAACTAACATATAACATGCATATGGTTCATATATATCAATTAGGCTTCAATTAATCCAAGTATTCATGTAGAGATTCACCAAAACTCTTATGTAAAACCCCAATTCATAAGTAATCATCCATGCTCCAAATTTCATGATCTCAAGATATCTATCTATATATATATATATATATGCATGAAACCAACTCTAAATTATCATATGAGTTCATATCATGTCATGGATTTCCTAAAAATCATAAACCCTAACATATGTCAATAATCACCAAAGATATATGCATATGTATGAAATTCACCTTGAAGAAGAAGGAGAAGAGAATGGAGATGATAAAGTCTTGTGGTGGCTTCTTGGAGAAAAGTAGAAGAAAAACTTAGCTTCCTTATTTGCCTTGTGGATCAAGATGGAGGAGGGAGAGATAAGAGTGTCTTGTGCTCTTGTTTATGTATGAAAGTGAGGAAGAAATGCATTTGTATACATACATGTATGTTATATCGTGAGAGTGAGGGGAAGAGAATTGGGGATTTGCAACTTAATCCTTTAAGAATTTAAATGAATGCAATTGGGTATGTAATTTACAAATGTTACAATTATGTCCACAAATTATTATCACCCAAGTCCACAAATTAAAATGGGTTGCAATTAAGGACAATTAAATATGTAATTCTCGCAATTAGAAATAATTAAACACATAAATCACGTTAGGGAGAAAAAAAAAACACTATCACGTAATTGAATTCACGAAGATTAGAGATTTAATCATATCATTCACGAAAGGTTACAAGTACTTAAATGAAATTGTGCAGATAAAATAACGTAAAGGAAGTAAATAAACCCTAAACCTCAAACTCTCACGCGTGACGTGCATACCTGAACGTCTGAAAAAAAACTGGGGCGCTATAATCTCTCCCCTTTAAGAGGACCTGGTCCCCAGGTCCACTGCCTCGAGTTCTGGTTTCTTAAGAAACTCTTTCGTGTTCATCCCACGCGGGTTAGCAACTCCCCATCAGGAATTAGTTCGGAAAAGGTCTTCAAGCAACTAGGGATCTTCGATTGCTGTTAATTTAGGACCCTTAAGTCACCGGAACTTAAACAATCATAAAAATCTAATCTGCCGCTAGAACAAGTTAAACAAGTAGCAAGCAACGATAAGAGAGCCCCGTCTATCAAACAAACAGTGAGAAACCCTATCTCTCGAACAAGCACGAGAGAACCCCGTCTCTCAAACAAGCAACGAGAGAAATCCATCTCCCGAACAAACAACAAGAGAACCCCGTCTCTCAACCACCAAACATAACAACCCAAGTGGACAATTAAATAAACACTCACACCAACCAAATAAGGAACAGGTAGGAAAATAACAAATACATCAATTAACATTCATATGAAAGCAATTAACAAATAACAAGGAACCATATACGACAATGAGAAAGTGAATGATACACGTGATATGTATGTTTAGATGTACCGTTCACCGATGCCATGAAATTTAAAGTTGGTATCTTTCTGGTACCATTACATAGTCTGATTCTTAGTTGGCTCGATTCCTAACTAATCTTTCATTCTTTAGTGTGTGATTGAATAGAAGAATAGATGAATCTTCGGTTAAGCACTTGATTCTTTGGTTGGGATCTCTTTTAACCATAATGCCACCCCTCAAAATACCCAATATACTCCTTAATGATCACTCGGTCTTCATTCCACGATTAAATCCTTTCCTTTCTAATACCACGGTCCGAATTTTCGTCTCTTGAGTGTGTGCTTAGTCTTAGCCCAACTAACTCGTTCTTCTCCACAACCCATACCCTATTTTCTCGTATGCTTGGGTTATCCTTTAATACCTTAATTTCTAATTCTCAATCCTTTTAGCATGCCCCTTTTATCATGGAAAGTGAATGATAAACCGGTAGCTTGTTGGGTTCATGTGATACATTTCCTCTAAAAATTTCCACTTCCAAACTCGGTTGAATTGACTCTCACATTGTCCTATACGGAATATGACGATTTACTCGGCTTCTCCTATTTTATACCTTCCTTACCCAAACTTTTCCTCGACACTCTCTTATGGCCCCAGCACTCTCAATTTAGGAAACACGTCATACACAGAACTCGATCCGTTCAACCTTCGAAGATTTGAGTTCATGCGTGTCCGGTAATAAGAAACTACTGCGTTGATCTTACAACAGAGTTACCATTGATTATCCTTTAGTCTGTCTTGTCCCTTCAATCCCCAAGCACTTCTTAAATTCCCATTTTCATTTCGTGAGGTACTTACTTCTTCCGATATGATTTGAAAAGCTTTCTCTACCTTGGTTTAAACTCAAATTGAATACTAAATCCCCTATCCTCTCTTGAATACCCATTTCCAGCTTTTGAAACACTTACCCTTTTCGAAATTATTGTCAAAATTCCTCATTCCTTGAAACATTTATAGGATTCTTATTACTTGTGATTCTTGCATTTTTATTGTTCCCTTGTTGAAGCGACCCGTTCGAGCATAACCGTGAATTTAACCCATCTCTCGGTCGGCTCTCCGCCTTAAGAATGTCTATTCTTATCCGATGAACTCGTTTCCTCGCTTCTTGGATCCAAGATTCTCAACCTCTTCAGCTTAACTTCTTTCATTCCTATTTCCAGTTCTACCTTTTCACTCTCAGAATTTCCACTTTCCTTTTTAATCAACCGGTGCAACCCAAAACTTTCTCCTGTTTTTTGCTTCAAGTATGGCCCAAGTGAAAACAACTTGGGGAGTGAGTTGAAGGAAAATCCTATCAAGTAAACACTTAACAATGCATGTCGGGTTAATATGCCCATGCACATAGCACTTTTCAAACCATTAAAGATGCTACACGTTGGAGGGATTATATCAACTAAAGATGCGCATATAAATAAAGGAATTTTAATAATTTAAAGCAATGTATGATACATGTGCTCATGAATGCATTGAACCTGTCACCGTAGTAATGGTAACTTATCCCATCACTTATTCCTTGTTTGTTGAATTGCAAGCTTGTTTCGAATTGTTGATCATCTCTCATTTCCCCACGGTCTTCTAAATTTTCAAATTTCACCGGCATCAACTTATACATTTCCATAACTTGAATTTGAAATTTCTGAAACCCAATTCTTCTACTCCCAATGAAGTTTGTATTTTATCTTTTCCCAAAGAGTCAATCTCAAAAATTTGTTCTAGTCCTCACCATAGTTGGTAATTTCATCAAAGCTTCCTCGATTCATCATTTATGAGTTCAAGTAATCAAATGAACTCACCTTCCCATAGCTTACCCCTTCACATGAAATTTTCCTCCTACCATTCTTTGTCTTTCTTTATCGTTTTCATTTGTTTTTTCATATTTTTCTAATTCAGCCCCACACCATGACAATTCAGCTTGAATTTGGAAAATTACTCCATTTATCTGAAGATAGAACCTGTCACGCCCTGGGTCGGCGGGTCGAAACATAAATATATAACATTAGTAGAGTATGCGATAAATGCAACCTAAAAAAACTAGACTGACAAGTGACTCAGAGACTCACTCCCCGCCTAGCTCTAGCCGAAAGAACCTACAACTAACAGATAAAATGAGGGGTCAGTCAACTGACTGAGTGAGGGGCTAACGCACACCCACACACTAATATATATAGAGCATAACACATAACAGAAGGGTCGACTCATAAACCGGATATAAGGGTTTGCACACCAAAGCGTTTGAAAACAAAATATACTTAGAAAATATTTTCAGAAAACCTTATTCCAATTCATGATTCCCAGAACAGATCATATCATACGCTCGGCAAGTACGAGCTTCCAACCTTTACTCCTCATATCAGAACAAAACATAAATACATAATTAAATCTATCCTCGACTCCGGTGATGGAAGAGCCTCGCGTTGGCCCTAACCATCCGAAACAGATATACCACAAGGGGTTGCGAACCCACAAGTGTCTTCCCCGGTTACACTGAAGGCTCAAAGTATCACGCCTCCCCTATCTCCCTGAGTCGCGCAATGATACTTCAAATGGAGACTATGCACAGGCCGAGCCCCGACGACCCTAACCGTCCCAGGGATTCCTTACCCATAGCTCCTCGGATCCATAATCAAACAGGCAGATAGATGCCAATATTTCACGGCCAACTCGCTACAGAATCATAACTTATCAAAATTTTCCAAAACAGCTTACATATGCCTTCCTACTTAATTTTTTTCCAAAACCAAGGATGGTCCACAAGGTCATAATCATATCATATCCAACACATATCTAATCATATACAGTAAATAGTCGCATGCAAGGATTGAAATCATCATATTAAGGTCATAGGTCGTTTAACTATATAAAAATCCTAAACCTCACCTGAGAGGAGACGAGAAACGAGAACTGACAAGACGAATGCAAACTTGATCGGGTTGTCTCCGCCGTGGAGATTACTGATCAGAAAGGAAATACAGTGTACTCGTAAGACAAGATTCAGACATGAACCACAAAGACACACGGCGTTGCTCAATAAGATAATAGTATGCTTAAGTGTCCATGTTGTGCTTCTAATGTGGTGTCGTGGTCAATTAAGATATACCAGTACGTAACAAAATCATATTTACAAGTAGCAATTAATTATACAAAGTCAATCATCAAGTGAGCAATTAACAATTAAGTATGTTTACAAGAACTAGATTCAATTACAACACATAAATTCGATCTCTCAGAATTTGAGCAAAGAACGCTAACTCATAACCTGACATTTACATAAACTCACAATTCCAGAAATCAATTTCTTTAACAAAACGCATGATCAAACAGGTACTTCAATAATTAAAAGCTCAAAGTGTTAGTTGTACAGGACATTCAATAGTGTTACTGGAGCCATATTCTATCCAACAAATTATAACACAATAATTATAAATACATCTATAACCACACATACACCACTAATTCTTAAGTTACACACACCATAAAAATTTAAGTTTTAAGTAAGACAACTCTAATTGGAGCAACTAATATATATACAGTATACACGCATCACAATGCACACACACCACCCACAAATGTTTAAACCCCAATTTTAGCATTTGATAAATTTTATAATTAGCAACAGACACCCTGAACATTTCAAATTAGTGTATATATATTGACATTAATACATACACAACACCCACATTTAGTTCAATAATTAACATACTAATTTAATTAGCAAAGTACCTTAGTTCCATCTAGTCAACTTAATTAAAAATCATTCTTACACTTACAAAGTAATTAGATGTTATCGAAGAACTAACAAATTACATTTTAACTTAAATAGCTACTAAGCATCCATATATTTACATTAGACAACACCTAATATCATCAAACACAACATTCGGTGCCCTCAACAAATCGAGTTCTCGACTAAGTAAAGTACATTGCAGATTATGAAACAATATTAGCAACAACTTGATTTCAAGAATAGTACTAAAATAGTCATTTTAATAATAAATCAACTTACTAAAACCAGATATACAAATCCTAATTTATTAAAGGACCAAAAATACCAATTCATAGTCACGTTTAATTTCAATTCGTTAGTGCCCACAACTCAAATCTAAACACTCAATTTCCATGCTTAAACCTAAACTCAATTACATATATTAGTTATCCCTTCTCGACAAGAGCCATGAATTATCAAGTTTGAATTATACCGTGAGCTGCTAATCCTGTTTGCACTTTAATTGTTTCAGTATATGTGTATCTATCTATGATTCTTGTATTAGGCCTGTATCTAGGAATTTCGTATAGAGATACAATGTACAATTTAGTTGAACATGGAATTATATTTATATAAATATGAAATTTGCATATTTCGAATTTTCTATTTATAATAGATTTGATGTTTGAATTGTTGTTCGTGAGCAATTGATATTAATGAATTGAATTTTATGTTTCTATCATGAAACTGTTGTTGTATATTAATTATTGATACGAAATGAGCTTTCTGAATTGGATTGAATTTTCATAAATTAAGTTATGTCAGTATGCAATTGTTTAAGATTAGTCATGTATTTAATTATATGCACGTGTGGGTTGACTATTTCAATATTGGGAAATGAAACATGCTTCAATTCAATTTAACCTGATATTAGTTCCTCTAGAAATATTTGAATCCACACACTGAGTTAATAAATTAATATTTGTTATTTCTAATGATGTAACCTATCAAATGCACCCAAGATTTAAGTTGGATTTGGTACATCTTCAATAAAGAAGTTCTCGGATTAAATAATTGTCCAATTGGAGTCTTGATCAAGTTGGAGTTTGTAGTTGTGATTGATATATATTATATAACGTATTTAAATGGATCCTTATTATATAAATTGAAACTTGATAATTCATGGCTCTTGTCGAGAAGGGATAACTAATATATGTAATTGAGTTTAGGTTTAAGCATGGAAATTGAGTGTTTAGATTTGAGTTATGGGCACTAACGAATTTAAATTAAACGTGACTATGAATTGGTATTTTTGGTCCTTTTATGAATTAGGATTTGTATGTCTGGTTTTAGTAAATTGATTTATTATTAAAATGACTATTTTAGTTCTATTCTTGAAATCAAGTTGTTGCTGATTTTGTTTGATAATCTGCAATGTACTTCACTTATTCGAGAACTCGATTTGTTGAGGGCACCGAATGCTCTGTTTGATGATATTAGGTGTTGTCTAATGTAAATATATGGATGCTTGGTAGCTATTTAAGTTAAAATGTAATTTGTTAGTTCTTCGATAACATCTAATTACTTTGTAAGTGTAAGAATGATTTTTAATTAAGTTGACTAGATGGAACTAAGGTACTTTGCTAATTAAATTAGTATGTTAATTATTGAACTAAATGTGGCTGTTGTGTATGTATTGATGTCAATATATATATACTAATTTGAAATGTTCAGGGTGTCTGTTGCTAATTATAAAATTTATCAAATGCTAAAATTGGGGTTTAAACATTTGTGGGTGGTGTGTGTGCATTGTGATGCGTGTATACTGTATATATATTAGTTGCTCCAATTAGAGTTGTCTTACTTAAAACTTAAATTTTTATGGTGTGCGTAACTTAAGAATTAGTGGTGTATGTGTGGTTATAGATGTATTTATAATTATTGTGTTATAATTTGTTGGATAGAATATGGCTCCAGTAACACTATTGAATGTCCTGTACAACTAACACTTTGAGCGTTTAATTATTGAAGGACCTGTTTGATCATGCGTTTTGTTAAAGAAATTGATTTCTGGAATTGTGAGTTTATTTAAATGTCAGGTTATGAGTTAGCGTTCTTTGCTCAAATTCTGAGAGCTCGAATTTATGTGTTGTAATTGAATCTAGTTCTTGTAAACATACTTAATTGTTAATTGCTCACTTGATGATTGACTTTGTATAATTAATTGCTACTTGTAAATATGATTTTGTTACGTACTGGTATATCTTAATTGACCACGAGACCACATTTGAAGCATAACATGGACATTTAGGCATACTATTATCATATTCAGCAACGCCGTGTGTCTTTGTGGTTCATGTCTGAATTTTGTCTCATGAGTACACTGTATTTCCTTTCTGTTTAGTAATCTCCACGGCGGAGATAATCCGATTAAGTTTGTTGTCTTGTCAGTTCTCATTTCTTGTCTCTTCTCAGGTGAGGTTTAGGATTTTTGTATAGTTAAACGACCTATGACCTTAATATGATGATTTCAATCCTTGCATGCGACTATATACTATTTATGATTAGATATGTGTTGGATATGATATGATTATGACCTTGTGGACCATCCTTGGTTTTGGAAAAAAATTAAGTAGAAAGGCATATGTAAGCTGTTTTGGAAAATTTTGATAAGTTATGATTCTGTAGCGAGTTGGCCATAAAATATTGGCATCTATCTGTCTGTTTGATTATGGATCCGAGGAACTATGGGTAAGGAATCCCCGGGACGGTTAGGGCCGTCGGGGCTCGGCCTGTGCATAGTCTCCATTTGAAGTATCATTGCGCGACTCAGGGAGACAGGAGAGGCGTGATACTTTGAGCCTTCGGTGTAACCGGGGAAGACACTTGTGGGTTCGCAACCCCTTATGGTATATCTGTTCTGGATGGTTAGGGCCAACGCGAGGCTCTTCCATCACTGGAGTGGAGGACGGATTTAATTATGTATTTCTGCTTTGTTCTTGTGACACCCCGATTTCTCAGCCGTACAGGTACGCACTCCACGCGTGTGAGTTTTTAGATTTAGGAATTATTTGATTTCTTTTTCTACCTAATTGCGTTATCTTAATTCTCTTGACTTGAATACCTGCAATTATATGATATAAATTTTCTAGTCTTTGTGAAATTTATTACGTGAATTGTATATTTATTTCCCCGAGCATGATTAAGTGTTTAAATTAATTTCAATTGTGAGAATTCTATGCCTATTTGTTCTTAATTGAAGCTTTGTATAACTTATGTAATTAATTGATAATTTCTTAAGGACTTATTCGTAACTTTTATAAATTGAGTACCTAATTGCATAACTTTATATTTATTGAGGACTTAGTTGCAATTTCCCCTCTTTTCTTCCCCTTCTTGCACGATATGTATACATACACACACATACACTTCTTTTCTTCTTATTTCAACACAAACACAAGACACACACACTCCATTTCTTTCCCTCTCCCATTCGATTTGTCAAGAGAAGCCAAAAGCCAAGTTTCTTCCTCCATTTTTCCACAAGAATCAAGCTCAAGACCTTCATGCTTTCTTCCCCTTCATCTTCTCTTCCTTTCAAGGTAAGATACATGTGTATATTTTGGTGACTCATGAAGGCTTTGTTGGGGCTTTGGATGTTTGTTAGATTCATGAAATTAAATGCATTATTTTTTAAGTTAGGGAGATAATATGTGCATATTTGATATGATATGCATGAAATTTAGAGCATAGATGATCACTTTCATTTTGGGGTTTCTTGAATGATTTTGGTTGAATCTAAGCATGTTTCCTTGGATTAAATGTCGCCTACTTGATATATATGATTATTTGCATGATATGTGATTATTTTGGAGTGTTTGGTTGACCCTTGAAGTGGTTTTGCTTCCTTCCCCGTTCCCCTTCGAGCAACCCCTGTTTTTGCCATTTTTTCCAGCCCAAAAGGACTACCCGGGCGGGTAGTTTTTACACTACAAAAGTACCCGAGCGGGTAGTTTGGTACGGATGAGTTTTTGTACCTGCTCTACCCGGCCGGGTAAATTTATGCCTTGTTTTTACCCAGCCAGTTACTCCCTCATCTGAACTCCGATTGACCTGATTTTTGAACCGTTGGAAACCTTTTGAAGTATAATATAACCTCCAATTGGAATCATCTCAATATCTTTTGTCAATTGTGAGATATAATCAATTCGTTTTGGTGTCGCCACTTCACCGGAAATCTGCTTTCACCCAACTTTAATCTTACGCCATTTTCTCCTCGCTTTGAACCAAATGTCATGCCATATATCATTTTAAAGGTATATGTGTCTAGTTTCATTCCCAAGAAACAAAACCCAATTCCAATTTGTATAACTCAAGATATTTTCATTTTCCTACAGCTTGTGCATCCCCGAAAACTGTCAGCTTTTCCTAAACTTCGCCAAAACCGTTCTTCTTGCATTCCTTTCATCCCTTTGGCTCCCGTATGTGACTTATATGAATTATATGCTTACTTAGTTGGTATTTATGCTCTTATGTGACACTCATTGGTCTTTAATTGCCTAAACTTGATTGTGTGAACTCGTGCTTTATATATGAATTGAATTCGTCTGAGTAATTGAGCACATGAACACGATCACACCATTTCATGACATATTTATGAATTCATGCATATTGAATCATGCCACAAAATGATGCACGACTTCATGAACATCTTCGTGCGTCCTACTTGGTTCCATTTTGAGTCTTGTCTCGCGAGTATTGTCATTGTCCTTCTTGGACAGTGATCTACTCGGTGGAGACTTTCCGGTTTCGTGGTCCTTCTCTTGGTCTTTCTTGCACTTGGAGGTGAGGATTTTCTTTATAAACGAGCTATAAACTTGCATGAATTAAAAGTATGCCAAATGGTTTTCATATTAAAGTTAACCATATCTTTTATACCGGCTATGTACCAGAAATGATTTATAAACTGCATAGTGTTAATCCTAGCCTGTTTTGCGAGATATCCCTGATTGCCCCCGGCTTTCTTAGAGCTGGGCTAGCCGGTGTGGATCTTGTACCTGTTCCTGGGGCCCAGGGGCTTGTGTATTGAGGGAACTGGGGAGGCATCGGGCCGACGGTGAACTCTTGCACAGGTCCCATCCTGTTGGACTACCTGGATACCCACCAGGAGGTTTGGTGGGAGATGGGGCTCCGATCTGAGTGAGTCATGAACCCGAAGATCACCCTGATGCGCGGATGTGGAGGTTAGCTACCGGCCACATTGCACCCGGAGAAAGGAGATTAATTTATATTTGTTTTTCCCGCCTGATAATTAATTATAACTCCTGTTTACTGCTTGTTCCCTGATTACCTGCTTATATTTGTCATTTAATAAGTGAAAAGTGGAGTCCAGGATGGAATAAGTACTCGTTGTTGCCGGGTCCCCTTAAAATGTTAAACATAGATATCCGTAACCTCTGATAGGCCTCCAGTTCCTGTTCAACACCTGAGTTCGTGGACCGGCAAGGTAAAATAGGCTTCAACAGAGGGCGTACGGATATTGACACATGCATATTATATCCCCGTTTATCTGACCTGCATGCTTGAACATAATTCCACCCGTACGCATTGATTTACTTCTGATTTCTGTCTCCTGTTTTAATAACTAATAATGTACAGTGGAATTATGCCTGCCTGATTTCCTGTCTATATATATATATATGAGTGTGTACCCCCTTCACTCAGTCAGTTGGCTGACCCCTCCCTCTCCTTGTTTTTAGTCATGTCTTGCAGGTTCTGTGGTCGTTAGGCGGGAGTCTTTTGAGGTTCTTGTTCGAGTCTTGGTCTAGCTCGCACTACATTGTACCGCATTCACATTTCCTGCTTTATTTTAGGCCTTGTCGGTCAATGTATTCTACTTTTGCTTTATCGAATTCGGGACATGTTAGGACAGGTTGTATTTTCTTTAGTTGAACCCGTTTTACTTTCCTGCTTGTATTGTTTTTACGTATTGGTTGTGAATACATGACTGCCTTATTCCTGCTGCTCTGTTCCTGTTGATTTGTTGGTAAGGGTCTAGTCCCGCCTAGCACAGGGTTGTTTTTTTTATTTCAGTCTCCGTTCGCTATGAGCTTAGTCCATGTATGGACTTTCCATTTCATGGGTGGACGGGGCTCATAGTGCGGGGGATGTGGGGCCCTCCGTCTAGGGTGTCACAGTTCTGATATGAGGAGTAAAGTTTGGAAGCTCGTACTAGCCGAGCATATGATATGATCTGTTCTGGGAATCATGAATTGGAATAAGGTTTTCTGAAAATGTTTTCTAAGTATATTTTGTTTTCAAACGCTTTGGTGTTCAAACCCTTATATCCGGTTCATGAGTCCACCCTTCTGTTATGTTCTATGCTCTATATATATTAGTGTGCGGGTGTGTGTTAGCCCTCTCACTTAGTCAGTTGACTGACCCCTCATTTTATCGTTTAGTTGCAGGTTCTTTCGGCTAGAGCTAGGCAAGGAGTGAGTCTCTGAGTCACTTGTCAGTCTAGTTTGTTTTAGGTTGCATTTGTCGCATACTCTACTTATGTTATGTATTTAGGTTTCGACCCGCGGACCCGGTAAGTGCTAATGTTGGTGCTAACATAAGCGACAAACTACAAATCATTGGGGAGTGTTGAAAACTTTGGTGCCGTTTTGAGTTAAGAAATGACAAGACAAGGTTGGTTGTTAGTTCTCTTCCCGCTTTTTAAGGGTGAGTTGAAAGATCCTACTGAAGTGAGAATAGACCTCTAAATGCCGAGGGACGTTATTCGAGTTTCAAAATCGTATTCCATGGATTATTTTGAGAAGTGATTAACACCACTCTCACCCAACTTTGCTCTGAGATAAATTTCTGGTTGACAACCAACTTATGGGCAAATTCCTGAAGACGAAAAAGCTAAGGTTTCACACCTGAATTAGGATTTTTGGTGGGAACCGAAGATGATTCCGGTTGAGCAAGGGCTATGGCCAATTAGAGAGTTGGATTATAAGCAAGCTTGTTTGGTTACTTCTGTTGGAAAAAACGAATCAGAAAGCAGCGGAATTTAAAAATTTTCCCAACGAAAGGATCTTGGACTCGCAATCGTGTATCCAAATTCGTAGAGTCGAGAAACTTACTTTTCTTTTATTCTTTCTTGAAGCGTTTCAAGCCACCCAAGAACGCTCTTCTCGCGGCTTGATCCCCTCTCCTTGGTAAAGCTCGAATCTTCAAACTTCTAACTTGAAGCTCTCTAGAGATAGTCCACCAACTTGATCACAATCTAACTAGTAAGGATGCTAGTTCTCTAGTTAGTGTTTAGGCTTAACCTAGGGTTTCGTCGTTTATCTTGGAGAAAGGATGGTGTTCAACACATGAACCAAAAGAATTGCCAATTAGCTCTAAAGGGGAGCTTGAGCTCCCCCATATATAGGTAAGGGAGAGGGACGCCGAACCTAGTCCTTGTTGGGCAAGGATTTGGTCCCTCTCTCTCCTATTACTTGATCATCAAGTATTTTCCAAATTTGACTTTAAATTCTAATTCAAATCAACTTTAAGAGAGCTTAAAATATCCAAACTATTTTTGGATAATTTTATACTTTATTTATTTAAAAATAAATAACTTATTTTATCTAATTAATTAATTCATAATTAATTAACTAGATTATTTTTCTCCAAAATAAGACTTTCTTTTTAATTCAAAATTAAACCAAAGTCTATTAAATAATTAACAAATTAATTACTTAATCACCAAATAATTATTCACGCACATGCACACGTGTCCATAAAGGACACGTGTCACGCACGTGACCCACACGGGTAATTTCACACGTGTGGAACCCTTTGGCCCGATTAACTCGTTTAATCATTTTAAAGCCTCAACTCATGTAACCAAGTTGTTGTGTGTGACCCTCTAGGTTCTCAATTCAATTAGCAGTGACCCTAATTAATTAATTCACTAATTAATTAATCAGTCCGCAGATTAAACGACCATAGTCTAGCAACAGGTGTTTAACCCCTAGCTGAATTGGAATGTTCGGATTCGACAGAACCTTTAAGTCATTGATTCATGTGAGATACAATCCTCCTACTTACTATCTCTCAACCAAGATCTAGGGCAAGGGAATAATCAGAACCCTAATAATCCGGTCTTAAAGCTAAGTGCATTTCATATCCATTTGATCTCAATCCAAGAAACC
Organism: Lantana camara; assembly: GCA_037501455.1. Lineage (NCBI taxonomy): Eukaryota > Viridiplantae > Streptophyta > Magnoliopsida > Lamiales > Verbenaceae > Lantana > Lantana camara. Next base: position 47,974,658 of record CM074859.1, read on the forward strand.
CTTTTCTTGATGTCTTGATCTACTGCCTTGGCCAAGGACTCCATATGGGATATGAATGACTTACACAATAAGAGATCACCTTGCAAATGCAAGTGTAGGTCCTTTCTTGATTCTCATTCACTTTCATGAATCACTTGTGCAGCCCCAGCATAAGCCTTGAATCAGTTGTCTAAGGCGACACCCTTTAAAGCTTATACCTAAGACTACAGAGTTAACTCATAAAGTGACAAGGAACCTCAAGTCTAAGGATCAATTAATCACATCAATGACTCGTGAGATATTTCCTAATCTGGAAGTTTCCATTTCCTGAAATAGAAACTTCCTTTCCCATTTAGGAATCTTCTCACACGGGGCACCTCAATGAACTTACTTATTGAAGTAAGCACCCTCATGTGTCACGCACGTATCAACTATACACTTTGCACCTCCATGAAACAAGGTGGTCCTTCTTAAGGGCGTGATTCCACAAGCAAGCCTTAGAGGAGTCAGGTTGACACTCCCACTATCTGTAGGACTCATCGACTTGGAGTATTTTACTAATCATGACTTATGTGATATAGGGCTCGTTTCATGAACCATTTCACCTAAATGGTAGAGTCCTAAAGTCATCCGGATTAGGGGAGTTCTCATACATGCACAGATAAAGTAAACGCATACCAAACAAGAGCATATAAAGAAGTGTTGCCTCAATTCGTTATTTCATTCAAAGATTGTCTGTGATTACAATAAGGAAAAGCACAAAGCGGATATACAATCGGCTTTCTAGGGCACTATTCCTAACAACTTCCTCACACAAAATTCAAGACCTTATTCACGTTTCAGAATCATATACCATGACTTACCTTGGGAATTGCTTGACATCATGATCGTCCAGCATGACTCAAAGATAGGTTTCTGATTGGCAATCAATCATGGGATTCCTTCAGAATGAGCAGACTAAGGTTTAACATATAAACCAGAATTCTTGAAGAAAACTGAGGATTATTCCGGTTGAGCAGGGATTATGGTCTAGTAGGGGATTGGATGATAAACAAGCCTACTAAATTACCACTTTACGCCAAAAGGTTCAAGACAGAAGTCCAAATGGTGAGGTTTACATCATTGTCGGCTTAATCAAATCCTACTACTTCGTCTCAACTTTCTTGCCAAGATTTCGATACTACAGTGAACGGTATACCAAACATTCATGGCATTTGCATACATGCATCGCTTAAGCATTCTTATCTTATTTTGCTTAATGTGTGTGATGATTGAGATAACGTGGCTACCTGTTCTAGTATTTATAACCTGAAATTTTTTGCTTGTTGTGAACTCCTGTCGAATTAAATTGATTACATATTTACGTGGGTTTTTCGTACCTAGGTGTTTAAAACTTTTTTAATTGCGTATTAACCTCTCATACATATACATACATACTGTAAGTCTGCTTTACAAGGATGCCAACACGATATCCCCCTTGAGTGAGGCATGGGCGATGAATCTATGCTCAAGGGACACCGATATCAGTTGTGCAAGGTATATTAATCATGCATCGCATACTTTTCTTCAAGCGTTGCTCTGTTATGCGTATGTATGAGTACATATTAGTGGATTTATATGCAAGAAAGACCTTAGGTTCTCTCTATTTACTTGTTAGAGAGATGTAGGATTCTCTCTATTTATGTGATGGAAAGATGTTGGATTCTTTCTAAGCTTTGTGCGTGAGAAATGCTGGATTTTCTCATAATTAGGTATTTGGGGGATGTTGGATTCCCTCGAATTGAGGGGTTTGAGAAATGCTGGATTTTCTCAAACTAGAATGTTGGGAGATGTTGGAATCTGTCCGACTTAGGTTGAGATATGGGGTTCTCTCAATTATGCGTTTGAGAGACGGGTTTCTCTCAATTATGTGCTGAGGGATGGGGTTCTCCCACTTTTGTGCTGAGAGATGAGATTCTCTCTTGTTTGTTTTAGGTTGCATTTTTCGCATACTCTACTTATGTTATGTATTTATGTTTCCACCCGCGGACCCGAGGAGATGGTATCAAAGCCGCTCGTCAGCCTAAGGAGCTAAGTGCTATACGGGGCAAAGTGTTACGCACATGGGAGCCACCTATTGAGCCTGCGGGGCAAAGTGCTACATGTGTGGGAGCCACATATTGAGCTTGTAGGAGCCACCTCTAGAGTCCTAACGCAGACGAGTCGGTCATGGGCTATATGTCATGCCGCGACGTCCAGCATTGTGACACGCCTGTCCTACATCGGGAAAATATGAGAATTAAGTTCAGTAAATAAGTTAAAGAGTCCAAGTATAACCAATGGATATCCCCTTTTGGGCAGTGGTTTAGGCCCAATTTCAAGTTATACTCGGTGGGTTTGGAGACTTATGTTTTATGTTTTACTTAGACTAAAGCCCGTCACCTGCTTTGCATGTTGATTTAATTACTTCCGCTATCTATTGTTGATTGGTTTTATTTGCTTCCGCCCTCTGAGTAGTTGAGTTCGCTCCGCCTAGCCTAGTATGTGAGTTAGTCTCCCGTTCGCTATGATTCAGATTCGGGTATGGACTTTCCATTTCATAACTGGGTTTGGGTCATAGTGCAGGAGTTGTGGTGCCTTCCTTTTGGGGTGCTACATCCTTAAGTGTTACCGGAGCTCTAGGTTGCAAAACCGAGATCTAGTGTCGTGTTGAGTCTGTCTAAGCCGTACGGCATAGGAGTAACTGTGCATTGCGTTCGTTTGACATGATATTTTGACTCCCCATCATGAATTATCTCCAGTTTATGTGATTGTGTGCACGTCATGACTTTGATTATGCAATATTTCTACTTATGTGCTTTATAAATTACAATTAGTGGTTGCATTTTGTGACCTATACGTTACCTTTCATTTGCACTCTTAACTCACATGCGTCAAATTTACTGTTTGAATTTCAGAGTGTCCTATTATACAACCACGAGATTTCCCTCCATTTACTCTACCGATTAGCTCTACAACCATGACACACCATGATACAAAGATAAAAAGGGCCTTTCCCAAGATCAATGGTCAGGGCAGGATTCAGAGTTGAAGAAATGAGATTTGCTAACTTGACTTACTATCTTAAAGTCAATTTAAAGATGGAGTTCGACGAATTTCCACCTTGATAATTCGTTATTTGGAAGTGGTCACCTTATTGATGAAAACGAGTCAATGGAGAAGAATTCGATCCAGTTCAAGTGACGTGGATAAGTGCCAATGTTGGTGCTAACATAAGCGACAAGCTACAAACCATTGGGGAGTGTTGAAAACTTTGGTGCCGTTTTGAGTTAACAAATGACAAGACAAGGTTGGTTGTTAGTTCTCTTGTCGCTTTTTAAGGGTGAGTTGAAAGATCCTACTGAAGTGAGAATAGACCTCTAAATGCCGAGGGACGTTATTCGAGTTTCAGAATTGTATTCCATGGATTGCTTTGAGAAGTGATTAACACCACTCTCACCCAACTTTGCTCTGAAATAGATTTCTGGTTGACAACTAACTTATGGGCAAATTCCTGAAGACGAACAGGCTAAGGTTTCACACCTGAATTAGGATTTTTGGTGGGAATTGAAGATGATTCCGGTTCAGGAAGGGCTACGGCCAAGTAGAGAGTTGGATTATAAGCAAGCTTGTTGGGTTACTTCCTCACACAAAATTCAAGACCTTATTCACGTTTCAGGATCATATACCATGACTTGCCTTGGGAATTGCTTGACATCATGATCGTCCCGCAAGACTCAAAGATAAATTTCTGATTGGCAATCAATCATGGAATTCCTTCAGAATGAGCAGACTAAGGTTTAACACATAAACCAAAATTCTTCAAAAAAACTAAGGATAATTCCGGTTATGCAGGGATTATGGTCTAGTAGGGGATTGGATGATAAACAAGCCTACTAAATTACCACTTTACGCCAAAAGGTTCAAGACAGAAGTCCAAATGGTGAGGTTTACATCATTGTCGGCTTAATCAAATCCTACTACTTCGTCTCAACTTTCTTGCCAAAATTTCGGCACTATGGTGAACGGTATACCAAACATTCATAGCATTTGCATACATGCATCGCTTAAGCATTCTTATCTTGTTTTTCTTAATGTGTGTGATGATTGAGATAACGTGGCTACCTGTTCTAGTATTTATAACCTGGAATTTTCTACTTGTTGTGAACTCTTGTCGAATTGAATTGATTACATATTTACGTGGGTTATTCGGACCTAGGTGTTTAAAACTTTTTTAATTGCGCATTAACCTCTCATACATATACATACATACTGTAAGTCTGCTTTACAAGGATGCCATCACGATATCCCCCTTGAGTGAGGCATGGGCAATGAATCTATTCTCAAAGGACACCGATATTAGTTGTGCAAGGTATATTAATCATGCATCGCATACTTTTCTTCAAGCGTTGCTCTGTTATGCGTATGTATAAGTACATATTAGTGGATTTATATGCAAGAAAGACCTTGGGTTCCCTCTATTTACTTGTTAGAGAGATGTAGGATTCTCTCTATTTATGTGATGGAAAGATGTTGGATTCTTTCTAAGCTTTGTGCGTGAGAAATGTTGGATTTTCTCGTAATTAGGTATTTGGGGGATGTTGGATTCCCTCGAATTTAGAGGTTTGAGAAATGCTGGATTTTCTCAAACTAGAATGTTGGGAGACGTTGGAATCTATCCGACTTAGGTTGAGAAACGGGGTTCTGTCAATTGTGTGTTTGAGAGACGGGGTTCTCTCAATTGTGTTTGAGAGACGGGGTTCTCTCAATTGTGTGCTGAGGGACGGGGTTCTCCCACTTTTGTGCTGAGAGATGGGATTCTCTCTTGTTTGTTATGGTTGCGTTACGCGTTGATCTGACTACGGCTTGCATGTGGCGAGTATGAGGCGACATCAGGGTTGGGTGCAGTGGCAGCTATCCGATCATGGAAGTGACCAACCGAGCTTGAAACAACTAACGGATCAAGTACTTGAACGAACCTCGACGATAACAAGACATCCTGTAGGAGGTTCAGTGTAGATGACAAGGGTAAGCCTCACAATCAAAGTTATGATCCACGCTATTTCGGGAGAAGGGTTGAAGCACTACCACTCGAAGCTTTTGCAGCTCAACAGTGGAACCTGGGGACCAGGTTCTCTTAAGGAGGGAAGGGTGTAACACCCCGTATTTTCGGAGCAAGATATAGTTTTTTTTTGGTGCGATCAAGTCGATTAATTATTTAACCCTGCACTTACTTGAATTGGTTTATTTCATGCTTTAATTATTTAATCGACTCGATTGCAATCGTATGAAAATATGTGGACTTAATTGAAATATGTGTTTAGTGCCTGATTGCTCTTTAATTTCAATTATGTGGGTTAATTTGAAATTAATAAAAGTTAGGGATCTATTTCTAATTATGAGAAATTCAATTTGGACTTAATTGGACACTACTCTAAATCATGGGGTTACTTTTATAATTTCCTTATCTTTAATTGGACCAAATTGTTCTTTCTTAAGATTCATGGACTCAATTTACTAGTCTTGGAAACCTGAGTACTCAATCGCATAACTCATACTTTTGAGGGGCCTATTTGTAATTTCAGAACTTGAGACTCCCTTTTACACCGTGAAACCCTACCCCCTTCTTCATTTTGCTTTTTCCGTTCCTTTTCTTTTCTCCGAGAACCAGTTGCTGCACGGCCGCCTTCTCCTCCAAGCTGAACTGCCGCCGCCAGTCATCTTTTCTGGTGACTCCCTGCCGTCACGCTGCTCTCAGTTATCTTCCTTTCATCCCACTTCTCTCAGTCTCTCATTCTTTCCCTCACTCCTCCTCTTGCCAAACTAGAAGCGCACAGCAACAACCGCTGCACCACTGTTCATGCTTGAATCCGGCAAGACCCAGAGCACAACCCCCTTTTCTCCTCCGACGAACAGCAGCGCCAACCACCACCTTACCATCCGCCTCTCTACCCCTTATCTCGCCTGAATCGGGATGTTTTCCACCACCGACAAACCCTCTCTACTATTGTCAACAATGCTACCACCACCGTCAACCTCATCCCAGCTGTAAGCCACCTCGATCGCCTTCATCCCTCCCCTGTTTCTCTCGCCCAAGTTGAAAGGGGGACAAAAGCCCTTTCCCCCACCGATGCCTATCTTCCGACATCCGCCAATGCCACCGGCGCCATTTGTCCAGCAGATACCCAAAAACAGCAACTCTGACAGCCATTCTCCCTTTTTCTCCTTCCAACCATGAGCTGCTAATCCTGTTTGCACTTTAATTGTTTCTGTATATGTGTGGCAATCTATGATTCTTGTATTAGGCTGTATCTAGGAATTTCATATAGAGATACAATGTACAATTTAGTTGAACATGGAATTATATTTATATAAATATACAATTTGCATATTTCGAATTTTCTATTTATAATAGATTTGATGTTTGAATTTATATGAGTCAAGAGTTCGGTGAATTTATATGTATATATAGTTTTGAATTTTTCAATTTATATAATAAGGATCCATTTAAATTGAAGAATCGTACGTTATATAATATATATCAATCACAACTACAAACTCCAACTTGATCAAGACTCCAATTGGACAATTATTTAATCCGAGAACTTCTTTATTGAAGATGTTCCAAATCCAACTTAAATCTTGGGTGCATTTGATAGGTTACATCATTAGAAATAACGAATATTAATTTAGTAACTCAGTGTGTGGATTCAAATATTTCAAGAGGAACTAATATCAGGTTAAATTGAATTGAAGCATGTTTCATTTCCCAATATTGAAATACTCAACCCAAACGTGCATATAATTAAATACCTGACTAATCTTAAACAATTGCATACATACATAACTTAATTTATGAAAATTCAATCCAATTCAAAAAGCTCATTTCGTATCATTCATTAATATACAACAACAATTTCATGCTAGAAACACAAAATTCAATTCATTAATATCTATTGCTCACGAACAACAATTCAAACATCAAATCTATTATAAATAGAAAATTCAAAATATACAAATTGCATATTTATATAAATATAATTCCATGTTCAACTAAATTGTACACTGTATCTCTATACGAAATTCCTAGATACAGGCCTAATACAAGAATCATAGATAGACATACATATACTGAAACAATTAAAGTGCAAACAGGATTAGCAGCTCACGGTTGAAAGGAGAAAAAGGGAGAATAACTGTCAGAGTTGCTGTTTTTCGGTATCTGCTGGAGAAATAGTGCCGGTGGCATTGGTAGATGTCGAAAGATAGGCATCAGTGGGGGAAAGGGCTTTTGTCCCCCTTTCGACTTGGGCGAGAGAAACAGGGGAGGGATGGAAGGCGATCGAGGTGACTTACGACTAGGATGAGGTTGACGGTGGTGGTAGCATCACCGATAATAGTAGAGAGGGTTTGTCGATGGTGGAAAACATCCCGATTCAGGCGAGATAAAGGGCAGAGAGGCGGAAGGTAAGGTGGCGGTTGGCGCTTGTGTTCGTCGGATGAGAAAAGGGGGTTGTGCTCTGGGTCTTGCTGGATTCAAGCATCAACAGTGGTGCAGCGGTTGCTGCTGTGGTCTTCTAGTTTGGTAAGAGAAGGAGTGAGGGAAGGAATGAGAGACTGAGAGCAGTGGGATGAAAGGAAGATAACAGAGAGCAGCGCGGCGGCGGGGAGTCACCAGAAAAGATGACTGGCTGTGGCGGTTCAGCGTGGACGAGAAGGCGACCGCGCAGCTGGTTCTCGGAGAAAAGAAAAGGAAGGGAAGAAAACAAAATGAAGAAGGGGCTAGGGTTTCACGGTGTAAAAGGGAGTCTCAAGTTCTGAAATTGCAAATAGGCCCCTCAAAAGTATGAGTTATGCGATTGAGTACTCAGGTTTCCAAGACTAGTCAATTGAGTCCAAGAATCTTAAGAAAGAACAATTTGGTCCAATTAAAGATGAGGAAATTATAAAAGTACCCCTATAATTTAGAGTAGTGTCCAATTAAGTCCAAATTGAATTTCTCATAATTAGAAATAGATCCCTAACTTTTATTAATTTCAAATTAACCCACATAATTGAAATTAAAGAGCAATCAGGCACTGAACACATATTTCAATTAAGTCCACATATTTTCATACGATTGCAATCGAGTCAATTAAACAATTAAAGCATGAAATAAACCAATTCAAGTAAGTGCAGGGTTAAATAATTAATCGACTCGATCGCACCAAAAAAAAACTATATCTTGCTCCGAAAATACGGGGTGTTACAGAACCTTTAGTAGCTTGGCTTCCCATAAACTTGAAATCATCGATTCTTTTTAACATCTGCCAATTTCAACTTATTTCTTTTCCAAATCCCGAAGTATTTCAATTCACCCTTTCTTAGTCTCTTTATCATTTTTGCATCTATCTACCCCGAGCTTTAGTTATTTCCATCTTTTCCTTCCTTTCTTTCCCAAGTTAGATGATATTTATTATTATCAACCCGGAATCTAGCTTATCATGAATTCCCTTGAGAGTCATCGCTTCTTTAGTGTCCGAACCTCACATCTAACCACCTTCAAGATTATCCTATTCCATTCCCAGATTAAGTAATTTCATGGAATTTGGCCGACTAAGCTTTTCAAAGTAGTCATACGTATTGGTCCTAAATGTTGCAAACATCACACATCCTGCCTGTACCTCTTTGAATACTTACAAATTCCACAACCCCTTTTATGAATTGATCATCTATTCCGAATTCAACCACTCGAGCTGTAGTCCCGGTTAGAAAAGATCATGAATCCTAATTCCTGTCTGTAATCCCGGTATATTTCCTACACCTTCCACGGTTGAAAATAGGGCTGGAGAGGGATCGTTATTGAGGTAGAAATTGGTCGTGGTTTGATATCATCTTTGCAACCTATAAATTATAACTCATTTGAAAATAAATGCATGTGGTTAAGGCATGCTCATGCCACCTAGTTGTCACCAACAACAGGAATTTGCTGCAAAATGCAATAACTAATTCAACAAAATTGACAATAGAACACATTAGGCATGTAAATCTTCAAGCAATGTAAGGTGAATTAATCAACAATTATGGACAAGAATCAATACAATGCTCAAGTTATCAAGTAATCCAAGTAATTCAAAGGATTCAAGTAATCAGATAATTTTAAATAAAATCCAAGACTCTCAAGTTGACAATTAATTTCCTATGTTGTATGACCTAGACTCACAAGACAGGACACTAGAACCTCGATTTTGCAACCGGGCTCTGATACCACCGTAGGATGTAGTACCCGGAACACTAGGTAGCCACATCCCCCGCACTATAGTTCAATCCACATATGGAACGAACACCCATACATGAATGAAGCCTATAGGTAACGAGAGACAATAAAAAAAATGACACGCTAGCTAGGTGGGACTAACCCTCAATTAAATACCAACATGCATAAAGATAAAAGCAATCATGATAATTTACATTCACTTCATTAACATCGTTCAAGTCTATGACCATTACTTTTATTCATATACCATATCAATTATCCATCAACAATTTATAATATACATAAGTACCAAAACCGTTCATAAGTAATAGAAATGCATCAAGAAATTACATGAGCTATAATGGACCCAAAATGAAAGACTCAAATCCCGCCTAACACGCACCCTGCAAGACCTGAAAATGTGAGGTGTCAGTCTATGAAAGACTGGGTGAGGGGTTTATAATTTATAAGCACAATTACTATGCATGCTATAATCTCGGGTAAGACTTTATAAAGAAAACAATATAAGTTCAATAATAAAATACAACTCGCCCAAGATTACAACTAATCAATTTAACAATTCAATCAGTTCAATTCAATCAATCAGTGGTCCGACGAGTGAGGGTAAATCTCCAACCTTTCTCCGACAGTGTACAATAATTTAGTTGTTAAGTGATTAGGTGATCAAGCAATCAATTACAGTGCACAATTAGCAGTTTCAATAACCCTTTTTCCTCCGGGTGATGGCGGGTTTGCAAGGCCCAACCATCCAATTAGATGAGGGGAGCGCGAACACTCAAACCCTCGGGTTCTCATCATCCAACCAAACCTCCTGGTGGACTCAGAGTTCATCCCCATGATGTGAGGGAGTGCAAGAGTTACCCGTCAGCCCTTGCTTTCCCGGTTGGCTCAAGACACTACCCTCGGGCCCATAGTGAACAATCATGATCAATCAATCAATCGGTACAATTCGGTAATTCCATTGAAATTCAATAAGGTTTTGGAAAATTATAGATATATAGATACATTTTGGCCGAAAGATCACATAGGGTTGTAAGGGTTCTATATATCTAGAAATTAAACCTCACATGACAAGTGACGAAACAACACAAGGACGCAAGATAGTGCTTATTCGATCAATGATCTCCGCCCTGGAGAAGAACTGGACAAGAAAGGAAATAATGTGTACTCGTGAGACGAAACTCAATATAAAACCAAGTATGACGCACGAAAATGCTCATGTAAATAAATAAACTCCCAAAACCTTAATATCCAAATAACTTAGCAATCAAATGACACTTAGTATGTATAAAAACCAATTAACACCTAAGAGGTGAAATTAATATCAAGGAATCATGTATTCATATCATTCAATTATTTCACGTTCAATTCATATAGAGCATGGAGTCACACAATCATGTTTGAGTAATTAAGTACCAAGAAGAGCCACATAGGGCATAATTATCAATTAACCAAGCATAATTATCATATAATTCACGGAGCCAAGAGGGTGAAAGGAAAGCAAGAAGAGAGGTTTTGATGAAGTTGGGCAAAACCCGACAATATTTAGAAATGTACACGCTGTAGGAAAACTGGAATATCTTGAGTTATAGAAGTTGGAATTGAGTTTTGCTTGTTGAGTATAAAACTAGACACAAAGATCTTTCCGGTGATATATCGCTCGTTTTCTGGTTCAAAGCGAGGTGAAAATGGCGCAGACCCGAAGTTGGATGAAAGCAATTTTCCGGTGAAGTGGCGACACTAAAAACAAATGATCATATCTCACAAACTAGAAAATATATTGACGTGATTCCAATTGGAGAATATTTTAGAGTTCAAGAGTTTTTCGTGGGTTCAAAAATCAGGTCAATCGGAGTTTGGACGAGGGTCTCGCGGCTGTGAAAATATTGTATTGAAAAGCAGTCGCGGCCGCGAAGGAAAAATGCCAATTCTCGACTTGTTGGTAGAGGCCGCAACCAAAAATGGTCATGAAAAGGTCGCGGGCGCGACCCCCAACTCCAGCAGAAGCAAAAGTGTTGGGAAAACAGGGAAAGGCTCAAAATTTGGCTCCCAATCCATACCAAGGCAAGAATTCATCTCACAACTAACATATAACATGCATATGGTTCATATATATCAATTAGGCTTCAATTAATCCAAGTATTCATGTAGAGATTCACCAAAACTCTCATGTAAAACCCCAATTCATAAGTAATCATCCATGCTCCAAATTTCATGATCTCGAGATATATATATGCATGAAACCAACTCTAAATTATCATATAAGTTCATATCATGTCATGGATTTCCTAAAAATCTTAAACCCTAACATATGTCAATAATCACCAAAGATATATACATATGTATGAAATTCACCTTCAAGAAGAAGGAGAAGAGAATGGAGATGATAAAGTCTTGTAGTGGCTTCTTGGAGAAAAGTAGAAGAAAAACTTAGCTTCCTTGTTTGCCTTGTGGATCGAGATGGAGGAGGGAGAGATAAGAGTGTCTTGTGCTCTTGTTTGTGTAGGAAAGTGAGGAAGAAATGCATTTGTATACATACATGTATGTTATATCGTGAGAGTGAGGGAAGAGAATTGGGGATTTGCAACTTAATCGTCTAAGAATTTAAATGAATGCAATGGGGTATGTAATTTACAAATGTTACAATTAGGTCCATAAATTATTATCACCCAAGTCCACAAATTACAATGGGTTGCAATTAAAGACAATTAAATATGTAATTCTCACAATTAGAAATAATTAAACATATAAATGATGTTAGGGAGAAAAAAAATATACACTATCATGTAATTGAATTCACGAAGATTAGAGATTTAATCATATGATTCACGAAAGGTTACAAGTTCTTGAATGAAATTGCGCAGATAAAATAACGTAAAGGAAGTAAATAAACCCTAAACCTCAAACTCTCACGCGTGACGCGCATACCTGAACGTCTGAAAAAAATTGGGGTGTTACACTTCCCTTTAAAGCCCAACACATCTAACTATCATGTACGGAACACCAAGGCAACATTTTTGGATAGTGTGGTGTGGAGGATCGTGCATAAGATTCTGAGTTGCAGGTTTTGTCCCTGTACTCTCAGTGAGGGCAATATACAGGCTACCGAATTGGGCATCATGTACATGATGAGGGAAGGACGGCGATATAATGGTGCTTGGGATTTGACTGCAAGAATGTTGGATGCTGCTAATAAGAACACAGGTGCTATAGGTCACGGGGCTTATGTGACCATGATCGCCAAGAGTTTAGGATGGAGGCTTAAAAAGATGGAGCCACTGACAATGTATGCGTTCTTGGATGAGGATAACTGGAAGAATATGGGCTTAATCACTGAGTGGACGGAGGAGCCCCTTGAAGGACGGTTGTTGCCATGGTGGCCAAAGAGGGCACGGGACAGGTTCAAGCAGATGTATGCTTTGAGCTTTGCTACCTATGATAAGTTTCCCAATGAGCTGAAGGCGGCTATTGACGAGTTCCCGGATGTGCTGGAAGGAAGGAACGATGTCCCGAGACCAGTTCCTCAGTAGGGGGATAATGAGCCCATGTCTGTGCGTGCTCTGAATATCAGTCTAGCTACGATGAGATTAGATCTTGCTGAGACCAATGCTAGGATGGCCAGAGTGGGGACGGGATTCGACGCTCAGAGGCAAGAGATGGTGGATTTTCGGGCTCATGTTGATCAGAGATTTGACACATGGACGACCCATGTAGATAAGCAGTTCCAGGGCCTGTACTAGCGCTTGGATGGTTATTTTCGAGGCCCTGCACCCCCACCTGATCAGTGATCTAGTTGCCTTTGCTCCTATTATTTCTTTTATTCGCTATTTGGGTCTGTATAATTGATATTCTTGAACACTTTTTGTTACTCCTGATGCTACTTTTCTTTTCTTATGGCTAACCTCTGTAATTTCCAATGCGATGTGCCTCCTCTTACTTGGAAATTGTGACTTGTGTGTTAATAGTTATGTAACACGCCGGAGCGAAGGGTGCCACATCCCCCGCACTAAGGTCTAACACGAGTAACGAAATGGAGAATCCGCACCCGTGTCAAACCATAGCGAATGGGAGACACACAAAACACATACCCTCACTAGGCGGCCTACACCCTTAAAAACTGCGCAAATTAAAATCAGAGTAGCGGAAGCAATTTACCTAACAAACATAATTCCCAAGATCACAAATATACACATCCAAAAAGGAGGGTCAAGTATTCAAGATAACCATACTAGATCATATACAAGCTATACAATGCCCATCGAGGCCAAAAATAATAACATAAGTATCCAATAATACATAATCCTAAAAGTGCAAAAATAAAACCACTACGATGCATGACGACTTAAGCTACACCACAAGTAAGACCCAACCAACACTTGCCGCCTAGCTTGACTCGGAAGTACCTGCAAACTCAAAAGAAGGGAAAAAGGGGAAAACAGCAACGAGGGTTAGTCCTAAAGACTAGTGAGGGGTTAACTCACTCACCCGATATACATATAGATAGAGCAAAGCAATTGATCAAATCGAAAAGTTCCTTGAATCGAGAGTGGTTTTTGCAAGCCAAAGTAATTCCCGTGATATATATATATATATATATATATACATAGGTTTAAAAGAGAAAAGCTAGGGCCAAAGGACAAACATCAAGTTTTAAGCGTTTATAAGTCCACTCTTGTTCCCTAGATCATACAAACTTAACCAACTCGGCGAGTACGAGTTCACATTACTCACTTCCAAACACAAAGGGTGTATCAAAGCAAAACAAAATCATAATCCATCCCCAACACCGAGTGATAGAAGGGTTGACGGCCCTAACTATCCATATACACCTACGAGATAAGGTTTAATCATGACCTTGAAACCTTCGACGGTTAACTCCGTTGGCTCAAGAGAAACACCCTTCCTCGATCCTCCCAAGGTTGCATGAGACTCTCAAATAGAGGTGTTGATGGAAGAGCTCGGCGACCCCTCGACCGTCACGAGATTGCCATACCACACTCCGGGGCCCAAACTTATCACAAAAATCACACCCATAACATAAAGCTTATCTTTGAAAGCCACATCTCACTTACACACACACACACACACACTTACATAAAGCTAAAGTTTTCCAAACAATAGCAAAATAGCTTATATACTTATATAAAACGTTTTCAATGTCTTATAACAAACGGGGCAAGTCCTCAACATACGTATCATATACTTATTTAACATATATTATACATAATCGCATGCGAGGCTAAAATCAAGTAGGGTTATAGGTCTTTTAACTAAAAGAATAAAAACTTCACCTTATCAACGCGCGTAATGGAGACAAAAAGGAAAACCGGACACCTAAGGAGCAACCTCGTCCACAACGGGAAGGTCCTCTAAACAAAGGAAACAACAAGAGACACTCTTAGACTCAATATGAACCATATTGATGCTCGGTAAATGCATATGTATGCTTATGATGCAAATGACATGAAATGAATCCACATTTAGGTCATATAGGAGTATTCAACGCATCTAAGAGCATAACTCATAAATGAGGGCGTAAAACAAATCACAAATTCACAACATGAAGCTTAACACATAATATAACAAGTTAATCATGCATACAAGTCATAAACGAGACAAGAAAAGTAAACGAAAAGCAACGAAATGGCGAAAGAAACCTCCTAGGGCGTCACCATGATGGATACGACAGTGTCCAAAATGCAAAGGGAATGGACGAGGCCGTGTCCGATTTTTTTAAATTCAGGGGCATAAGTGGAACCCTCAACACGGCCGTGTCCATTTCCAGTTGTTTCATGACACGGCCGTGTCATGCATTCGGCCCCGGAAAAAAAACGCAGCAGTTTCGTTTTTCAAAAGCAAAAACAGGGCATTTCGGTTTCAAGCCTTAGGGAGTCTCTTAGGCCATCAAAAGCACATAGAACATGCATGAAAATAACACCAAGTCAACATGTATTCATGCCATAACAAGAAGTAACAAATTCAGCTCCAAAAATGCAAGAAAACAAGGCAAGAAAGAAGAGGAATACATCAAGCTATATCATCCAATTCTCAAGAGTTCATTAATGACCAATCGCTTATATCTCAACTACCATGAAAGAACATGCAATAAATACTTAGAATTATGTCTTAGGAGCAACATATCATCATCATGGCTCAAGAAATTCAAGAATGGAAGCAAGAATCATCAAATTCCTCCAACTTCTACTATTCATCATACTAGCTATATCTCTGCAATCCACCATGGAAATAAGATCAAAAGCACATAAAAGAAAGAGGGAAAAGTTTAGATTGAAAATATAAACTTACCTTTCAAATTTGGGATTCTTCTCTTCCTTCTCTTCTTGGAGCTGATCGTGGTTTGTGGGAGAGAGGAGTGGCTTTGTTTTGTGGAGTTAAGGGCTAAGGGAGAGTGTTAACTCAAGGTTAAGAGTCATGGTTAGGGTTTGGTTGGGTTGAAACGGGACCCACAAAGCAAGGTTAGGTCAAAAGATGTCTCTTAGGCGTAAAGGGCTCGTTTCGGTTGAATTTTGAGGGTCTTATTGAGCTTAGAAAACTTTGAGGCGTGTCCCATTGAACCTGAATCGTCAAAACAAGTTCAACAGAGGTGACAGAATTCGAATCCGAATTCCCGAGCTCGAGATACGCGACCTGGAACCCAAGGTGCGCTAAGTGCCCTTTAGCCTCCTTTAGGTCCCGTCTCCAAAACGAACCAAAAAGACAACCCAAACAAGTTCCAAAACACAAAACGAGCACAAATACGAGTCCATAACTAACATAATTAGCACGTATCAAGAATTCACAAAAATCAGAATTAAATTCGGATACAAGAAAGGCAAAATACGAAGCGAGGAAGTTAAACGTTCTAAATTATCAAACTCATACTAAGGCAATTAAGTTCAAATAAATTCAAGTACTCACGTTAGCATTTAAATATCACATAGTTACATAAGAGAAATAATTAAATCGTGCACATAATAGATTACCTGAAAGTCCGATCAGTCGGGATGTTACAAACCTCCCTCCTTTAAAAAGGACCTATCTTCAGGTCCCAGGCGAGGTCTTGAAAAGCTCCGGATACAACTGTTTCATCTTATCCTCGGTCTCCCAAGTGGCTTCCTCGGATTTCTGATCACGCCACAAGACCTTTACCAAAGGAATTTGCCGGTTTCTCAACTCTTGCATCTTCCGGTCTAACACTTTAACTGGGTACTTCTTAAAGGTTAAATCCGGCTCTAACTGTACCTTCTCAACTGGTAGAATAGAAGACTCATCGGGATAATGTTTTCGAAGTTGCGAAACATGAAAAACATTGTGAATCTTGGTCAAGCTCGGTGGTAATTAGAGTCGATAAGCTACTTCCCCAACTCGGTCAAGGATCTTGAGCATACCCTTTTCTAGGAGATGCCTTTAAAAAGACGTTATCTCCGATCTCAAACTCCAAGGGTCTTCTTCTCTTTTCTGCGTAGCTTTTCTGTCGGTCCTGTGCCGCTTTCAACCTCTGTCGAATTATCTTCACCCTCTCAATGGTATCTTGAATTTCCTTAGGTTTCTTAGCTCTTTCGAGCTTTCCATCTTTAGTCCATCTCCACCCATCAATATCCCAAAAGAGAGGGGATCGACATTTTCTTCCATACAAAGCCTCATACGGTGTCATACCAATTGAAGACTGAAAGCTGTTATTGTAGGCATACTCAATCAAATCCAACTGCTCATCCCACGAATCCTGATAATCCAAGGCACAAGCACAAAACATGTCCTCGAGATACCTTATTAACCTCTCGGATTGACCATCAGTCTGTGGGTGAAAAGTAGTAATAAACTGAAGCTTTGTCCCCAAACACTTCTGTAATTCTTGCCAAAAGCTTGATGTGAACCGAGGATCCCTATCTGAAACAATACTGACCGGGGCACCATGTAACCTAACAATCTCTTTCCGATACAACCGGGCCAACTTAGGCACCTTATTGGACATTTTTACCTTGAGAAAATGAGCTGATTTCGTCAACCGATCAATAATAACCCAAATTCCATCGAAACCTCCTTTGGTCCTTGGCAAGCCGGACACGAAGTCCATTGTCACTTGCTCCCCTTTCATTCGGGAATTGGAAGTGGTTGGAGAGTTCCTCCCGGTTTTTGGTGTTCTGCTTTCACCACTTGGCATGTTTGATATCTTCTTACAAAATTAGCAACGTCCCTTTTCATGTCGTTCCACCAATACAAAGTCCTTAAATCCTTATACATCTTGGTGGTACCGGGGTGTACTGAATAAGCTGATCTAGGGGCCTCATCTTGTACCAACTGCTTAAGTTTTTCCGGAACACAAACTCGAGCCTTAAACCGAAATAACCCTGAATCATCAAACCCGAACTTGGTTTCAGGATCAATCCTTGACTTAGCCACCAATTTTTGAATTTCCGGATCTTTAGATTATGCTTCTATCAATCGTTGCTTCAAATCCGGCTGAACCGAAATATTAGCCAAACGAGCTTTCGAAACCAGAACTATTGAACTCTGTCTACTAGAACCTACTTCTAAACTCAGAACACTAGCTTTCCTGCTCAAAGCATCTGCCACTACATTAGCTTTACCTGGATGGTACTGAATCTTACAATCATAATCCTCGAGTAACTCCATCCAGCGCCCCTGTCTCACATTCAAATCTTTCTCGGTAAACAGATACTTGAGACTCTGGTGGTCGGTAAACACTTCAAAAGTAACTCCATAAAGATAATGTCGCCATTTCATCAAAGCGAACACCACCGCGGCGAGTTCCAAATCATGGATGGGGTAGTTTCTCTCGTGATCCTTTAACTTCCTTGAGGCGTAAGCCACTACTTTGCCATTCTGCATTAGCACACAACCGAGACCTTCCTTTGATGCATCAGTGTAAACTGAGTAGCCTTCTGAACCCTCGGGTAGGGTTAAAACCGGTGCAGTAGTCAATCTCTCCTTAAGAGTTTGAAAACTCTTCTCACACGCCTGATCCTACTCGAATTTAACCTCTTTCTTGTTAACTGGGTTAACGGGGAGGCAATCTTCGAGAAATCTTTCACAAAGAGCCTGTAATAACCTGCCAAACCGAGAAAACTTCTCACTTTTAAGGCATTCCTCGGCTGCTTCCAAAACATCACCTTCTCAATCTTCGATAGATCCACTTCTATACCATTCCCCGAAATGAAGTGACCCAAAAAGGAAACCTGATCTAACCAGAACTCACACTTACTGAACTTAGCAAACAATCGATGTTCCCGAAGTGTAGACAAGACTATACTCAAATGCCGCGCATGCTCTTCTTCGGACCTCGAATACACCAGAATATCATCTATAACGATGACCACGAATTTATCTAGGTAAGGTCGGAATATTCAGTGCATCATATCCATAAACGCGGCTGGGGCATTAGTAAGACCAAAAGGCATGACCACGAACTCGAAATGCCCATATCTCGTGTTGAAACCCATCTTCGGTATATCCCCCTTCTGGATAAGCAACTGATAATACCCTTGTCTTAAATCCAACTTAGAATAAACACTTGAACCCTGAAGAAGATCGAACAACTCTTCAATGTGAGGGAGTGGGTATTTGTTCTTAACCGTTAACCAGTTCAGCTCACGGTAGTCAATACACATTCGCAAGGTCCCATCTTTCTTCTTTACAAACAGGATTGGAGCACCCCACGGAGAAGTGCTTGGGCGAATGTAACCACACTCTAAGAGCTCGTTAAGTTGCGTCTTCAGCTCCTTCAACTCAGCGGGAGCCATCCTATAGGGAGACTTTGGATAAGATTCTGCTCCGGGATAGAGATCTATCACAAACTCCACATCCCGATCCGAAGGTAAGCATCCCAAATTCTCCGAGAAAACATCGGGGAACTCCTTCACAATCTCCGTCTCCTCGAGCTTGGCCTGGTCCTTCGGCTTATTCAAAAGATAGGCCACATAGCCTATCGCACCGTCCCGGAATAATCTACTTGCTTCCATAAAGGAAAAAAACGGGCAGGTCTTCAACCTCTGACCCGAAAATACCGTAGAACCCAAAGTTACCTTCTTGGCAAAATAATCTATCTCTGCTCGGTGTCGAGACAACCAGTCCATGCCCAAAATCACCCCATACTTCTTGATAGGCATCTTAATCAAATCTGCCGGATACTCTTGATCTTCCACAACCACCGAACAACCACGGTAGACACAGTTCGTCACCAAATTACCACCAAGAGGAGAAGTAACAACAAAGGAATCATCAAAGCAAGCAGCAGGCAAGGAAAGAGTAGCAACAAGTTGGGAAGCAATAAATGAATGCGTTGCTCCCGGATTAAACAATGCATGCAATGGAATGCCATGTATGTGGATAGTACCTTCTACGATGGCATTGGCATCCACATCCACATCTTTTTCTTCTCCCTCCAAAGCATAAGCCCTTGCTTGGATAGGTGCTCCCGAAGGCATCACATTCAATGGTTGAGGAGCTCGAGCTTGAGGGACTCTCATTTGAGGATAACTTCAAATCAAATGGCCGGATTCTCTACATGTATAACACCTGTTCAACTTCTTCCGACATGTCTCCTTGGTGTGGTTGGGACCCTTGCAATAAGTACATTGTATCGGCGCAGGTAAGGCAGGTGTTGCTGGGATCGGAGGTCAGGCTCTCTTGGTAGGAGTATTAGGACCTTGGGGTTTGAAAACCGGAGGCCCACTTTGTGATACAGGCCTCTTCCCCAAACTAGAACCAGAACCTTGCCACGAAGAATAAGTTGGGGGCCTCAACCTTAACCTATTAGCTTCCACCTTAATGGCCTTCCTCGTGGCTTTCTCCCAAGTATCCACAGTTGCAGCTTGTAAACCATTCTGGATCTCATATCTCAAACCATGGACAAAATTCCGGGCTTTCTGGGTGTCATCATTGGTAATATGAGGAGCATACGGAGCAAGCCTTTCAAATTCCAAAATGTAATTCTCAACCGTTCGATTCCCTTATCTCAACTCCATGAATTCCTGGAGCCTTCTTTCCCGTGCACTAGGTGGAATATACTTGTGGCGAAATTCCATAACAAAGCTTTCCCAGTTAAATTCTTCACCTATTCTTTCCAATCGGGCTCTCATAGCCTTTAACCAATTAGATGCAGGACCTTGAACAAACTGTACTGTACAAACTGCTTTGTCATGAGAAGAAGCGGGGCAGATTTCCCAAATTCCCGAAATCTCTGATAACCACTCTTCTGCTTGAATGTCGTCACCTCCATACCACTTAGGTGGGTTGTTATTTCTGAACTCCTTGAAGGTCGGAGTAACTTGTCCACCTTGCCCTTCACCCTGATGGTTATCTCTGTGATTCTGTTGGAGTTGATTAAGAAGAGCTTGTACAATATTCTCGGCATTCATTGCTGGAGGTGGTGGTACTTGTGGAGGTGGTTGATTAAGAATCGAAATTTGCTCCCTATCCCCTCTCCTTCTCGGAGGCATCCTGAAAATTCACAATTCAAGAAAATATTGATGCATGGGGTTCAGTTCATGATCATGAAATCAATTATCATGAAATTAAAACAAATAAGTCACATAAATATGTAAATGAATGCAAATAAGCACAAAATCCTAAACCGAACGAATTAAACAAGCTCAACACAACTCCAGAGCTCCGGTTTTGCAACCGAGAGCTCTGATACCACGCAAGGATGTAACACCCCAGAGCGAAGGGTGCCACATCCCCCGCACTAAGGTCTAACATGAGTAACGAAATGGAGAATCAGCACCCGTGTCAAACCATAGCGAACGGGAGATACACAAAACACACACCCTCGCTAGGTGGCCTAGACCCTCAAAAACTGCGCAAATTAAAAATCAGAGTAGCGGAAGCAATTAACCTAACAAACATAATTCCCAAGATCACATATATACACATCCAAAAAGGAGGGCCAAGTATTCAAGATAACTATACTAGATCATATACAAGCTATACAATGCCCATCGAGGCCAAAAATAATAACATAAGTATCCAATAATACATAATCCCAAAAGTGCATAAATAAAACCACTACGATGCATGACGACTCAAGCTACACCACAAGTAAGACCGAACCGACACTTGCCGCCTAGCTTGACTCGGAAGTACCTGTAAACTCAAAAGAAGGGAAAAAGGGAAAAACAGCAACGAGGGTTAGTCCTAAAGACTAGTGAGGGGGTTAACTCACTCACCCGATATACATATAGATAGAGCAAAGCAATTGATCAAATCGAAAAGATCCTTGAATCGAGAGTGGTTTTTGCAAGCCAAAGGCCAAACATCAAGTTTTAAGCGTTTATAAGTCCACTCTCGTTCCCTAGATCATACAAACTTAACCAACTCGGCCAGTACGAGTTCACACTACTCACTTCTAAACACAAAGGGCGTATCAAAGCAAAACAAAATCATAATCCATCCCCAACACCGAGTGATAGAAGGGTTGATGGCCCTAACTATCCATATACACCTACGAGATAAGCTTTAATCATGACCTTGAAACCTTCGACGGTTAACTCCTCCGGCTCAAGAGAAACACCCTTCCTCGATCCTCCCAAGGTTGGATGAGACTCTCAAATGGAGGTGTTGATCGAAGAGTCCGGCGACCTCTCGGCCGTCCCGAGATTGCCATACCACACTCCGGGGCCCAAACTTATCACAAAAATCACACGTATAACATAAAGCTTATCTTTCAAAGCCACATCTCGCTTACACACACACACACACTTGCACAAAGCTAAAGTTTTCCAAACAAGAGCAAACTAGCTTATATACTTATATAAAACATTTTCAAAGTCTTATAACAAATGGGGCAAGCCCTCAACATACGCATCATACACTTATTTAACATATATTACACATAGTTGCGTGCGAGGCTAAAATCAAGTAGGGTTATAGGTCTTTTAACTAAAAGAATAAAAACCTCAACTTATCAACACGCGTAGTGGAGACAAAAAGGAAAACCGGACACCTAAGGAGCAAGCTCGTCCACAACGGGAAGGTCCTCTGAACAAAGAAAACAACAAGAGACACTCTTAGACTCAATATGAACAATATTGACGCTCGGTAAATGCATATGTATGCTTATGATGCAAATGATATGAAATGAATCCACATTTAGGTCATATAGGAGTATTCAACGCATCTAAGAGCATAACTCATAAACGAGGGCGTAAAACAAATCACAAATTCACAACATGAAGCTTAACACATAGTATAACAAGTTAATCATGCATACAAGTCATAAACGAGACAAGAAAAGTCAACAAAAAGCAACAAAATGGCGAAAGAAACCTCCCCAGGCGCACCATGATGGACACGGCCGTGTCCAAAATGCAAAGGGAATGGACGAGGCCGTGTCCGATTTTATTAAATTCAGGGGTATAAGTCAAACCCTCAACACAGCCGTGTCTATTTCCAGTTGCTTCATGACACGGCAGTGTCATTCATTCGGCCCTGAAAAAAACGCAGCAGTTTCGTTTTTCAAAAGTATAAACAGGGCATTTCGGTTTCAAGCCTTAGGGAGTCTCTTAGGCCATCAAAAGCACATACAACATGCATGAAAATAACACCAATTCAACATGTATTCATGCCATAACAAGAAGCAACAAATTCAGCTCCAAAAATACAAGAAAACAAGGCAAGAAAGGAGAGGAATACATCAAGCTATATCATCCAATTCTCAAGAGTTCATTAATGACCAATCACTTATATCTCAACTACCATGAAAGAACATGTAATAAATACTTAGAAGTATGTCTTAGGAGCAACATATCATCATCATGGCTCAAGAAATTCAAGAATGGAAGCAAGAATCATCAAATTCCTCCAACTTCTACTATTCATCATACTAGCTATATCTCTACAATCCACCACGGAAATACGCTCAAAATCACGTAAAAGAAATAGGAAAGAGTTTAGATTAACAATATAAACTTACCTTTCAAATTTGGGAAGATATGGATGTGAATTGAGCTCAAAATCACAAAAATGGACAAAGGGGTTTCTTTCTTCTCTTCCTTCTCTTCTTGGAGCTGATCGTGGTTTGTGGGAGAGAGGAGTGGCTCGATTTTGGGGGTTAAGGGCTGAGGGAGAGTGTTAACTCAAGGTTAAGAGTCATGGTTAGGGTTAGGTTGGGTTGAAGAGGGACCCACAAAGCAAGGTTAGGTCAAAAGATGTCTATTAGGCATAAAGGGCTCGTTTTGGTTCAATTTTGAGGGTCTTATTTAGCTTTGAAAAATGTGAGGCTTGTCCCATTGAACCCGAATCATCGAAACGAGTTCAACGGAGGTGACAAAATTCGAATTCGAATTCTCGAGCTCGAGATACGTAACCCGGAACCCAAGGTGCGTTAAGTGACCTTTAGCCTCCTTTAGGTCCCGTCTCCAAAACGAACCAAAAAGACAGCCCAAACAAGTTCCAAAACATAAAAGGAGCACTAATACGAGTCCATAACTCACATAATTAGCACATATCAAGAATTCACAAAAATCAGAATTAAATTCGGATACAAGAAGGGCAAAATACGAAGCGAGGAAGTTAAACGTTCTAAATTATCAAACTCATACTAAGGCTATTAAGTTCAAATAAATTCAAGTACTCACGTTAGCATTTAAATATCTCATAGTTATATAAGAGAAATAATTAAATCGTGCACATAATAGATTACTTGAAATTCTGAACAGTCGGGATGTTACAAGTTAGATGCATGTCGATTGTCAACTGCCTGTGCACTTGATCCATGTTTCTAGTCACTTATCCAGGTTTTAGAGCTTTGCAAGCATTTTGCCGTTTCTTCGTCTAATCAGGGAGTTTTCTTGACCTTTAATTCTTTCATTTGCATGAGGACATTGCAAAGTTTAAGTGTGGGGGAGGAAGTTGCATGTTTGCTATGAGTTTTATTGAATATTTGCATGTTTAGAGGTAGTTTCACTTGTGATTTGCTAAAATTCGAGTAATTTTGAAGATTTTTAAAAAAATTTCCCTCGATTTGAACTCTTTCTTTGAATTTTGATTGTTGAGCTTTTGCTAGCATAAGTTAAGCTTTTTGAATCGAGGAAAATTGCATGAGATTTGATGATTTAGTATGTTAGTATGCCCTTATAATTAGAGCACTTTTGAACGAGATAATGTACTTTGCTTAGAAAGATGAGTTGATAATTTCTGAATGAGTCTAAGATTCGATTAGGATGCATTTTAGTCCTATTGAGATGAAATTTTTAGTTAATGAAGGATTAAGGAAGTGAAGTAGGCATTCATTGTCGAAGGATTATAAGCCTTTTAATGTTTAGCAGTTTTTCATTAGATAATGTAATCTTATTGACCCTCTGAGCCTAATTGTTGTGTAAAGATTTTTTATAGCCACATTATAAGCCAATGCACAACATAGAAATACCTACCTTAATAATTTTTACACCAAGGCTTGGTCGTTTGATTTTTATGGTAATGATCTATATTTTGACCCCTTTTTATTGTTCTTGTGATTGAAATTGAGAGGTTATTATAAAGAGAAAGAAAAAGAATGACAAAGTGTGAAAAGAAAGATATGTTAAAAAAAAAAAAAAGAGAAAAGAAAAGAAAACTATGCAAATTGTGAATTTAAGAGTGTAGGATTCAAATGAAAAATTGGGGCAATTTTCATGTTAATGGCAAATGGCAGTGTTTCGTGTTTTAAATAGATTGAATGATGTAAGCTTGGTGAATAGTCACTTGATCTAAATTTTCATAACCTTACTCTAAGCCTACATTACAAGCCCCGAAAGACCTACTGATCCTAAGTCTCAATTTAATTCCATTAGTGGAGATAGGTGCGAAGAGTGTATTCCAAAGTTGATGATTAGAGTTAGGAGGGAATTGTGAATTTGTCATTCTAATTTTTGTACATCGTTCGTTTGATTCACACACTACACAAGCATATACTTTTCATACTAAGTTTTGAGGATCTTATGTTTATGAGTATTTGATTTGATTAGCTAGACTAGTTTAGGCGAAGGTTTGATGATTGCTTGAGGAGATGGTTTGATGAGGATGTGTTTTCTTGATTTGCGTATTACTCGGGGACGAGCAATGTTCAAGTGTGGGGGATTTTGTTGTGTGTAGAAATTGCATGATTTTGAGAGTTAATTAGATTATATTTTGGTGCTGTTTGATCCGTTTATGTGTTTATTTTGCTCCGTTTAGGTGATTTTTAGAGTTGGAGTTACGAAACGGTGAAGCGAAGCAATTTCACACATTTTTGGAGGAAAATAGGGTAACCCCTGTTACCAAGTAAGAGGGCAATTTCCGTAACTCCCGTTAATGGATACAGGAGCATCACTTGAGGCGAAATAGGGGAGTAAGGCCCATTACTCCATGGCAGTACAGATCTGGTAACGCCCGTTATCAGACACAGGAGGAGATGATTTCTAGTGAAGGTAGGGTAACGCCCGTTACTCTTAGACTGAAGAGAGGTGGTAACGCCCGTTACTCTTAGACTGAAGAGAGGTGGTAACGCCCGTTACCACTTATAAACGCAGACATAATTTAGCCTTGTAACGGGCGTTAACAAGAAATGCATGGGGATAGGTAACGCCCGTTACCTCTGTCGGTGAGAGATTTTAGGGCTAATATTTATGTGCGTTTAGAGTCTTATTTGAGAGGTTTCTTGGGAGGAGTTCAGACGGAGCTGGGAGACAGTTGCTGCGGGAAGTTTTCAGCGTCTTTCAGAGAATTCAGACGGATCGATTGAGACTAATTCCATTTTTCCGGTTTTATTGTTGCTTTATTATTCAAACTAATTCCTCCTAAATTCAGTTTTCTTTAGTAGATTTAATTTTCTAGAATTTCTATAATGTTTATGAGTTTAATTTTTAGACTTTGTTTAGACTCGATGAATATGATTTATCTTAATACAATTTCCTTTGGTTTTATGAGTTTTGCTTTAATTATGAGTAGCTAATTCTCTAGGGCTAGGGGGGTGATGATGAATGCATGATAGATGTTTGATATAATGCTTGAATGACTTGTGTGATTCTTAGTTTTGAAAGCGGACTTAATTTGAATTGCAACGGTCTGGCCAACCTTAGCATGTCTAAGAATTGCCTATAGATCGAAAGAGTGATGGTAATTTAGATGGTTTTCATAACTTGTAAGTTGTAGGGTACAAAGAGATTTGGTCCTAGCTTATACAACAATAATCTTATTTTATGCCGAGCCGCTAGAATACTGAATTGCACTAGTCTTGTTCCTATGGTTTAATTAACTATTGGTGATTGCAAGAGTAACATTGAACACTAATTAAGCACTTGGTTACACCTTGATAGAGGGTAATACAAATATAAGTGACTAGGTTGCAGAATTACACTTGTCAGACGAGTATCAAATCAGCTCTTGATTGTATGATTCATTACTTTTCCCTTGCTTGTTTAGTTTACTGAAGTTAATTCGTGTGTTTCGTTATTTGTGTTTAATTCTAGTTAATTGTTAATTTCTGGTTTAGTAGATTACTAGAAACAACAATTATCTTCGTCGGGTCTTTAGATTAGAGAAGAATATAGAGTAGTGATTGATTTCCCTTCCCTGTGGGTTCGATCCTATTGTGCTACGCATATGTTAGTGTACACTTGCACGATTGGTTTTTAGCTGTAGTAAACCTTACAACAGTCTCTAATCAAACTCTTTTGTGTTGTTTAGATTACACCATTAGTGGTACTTCCCGATGTTTTTCCTTAATTATTTTTCATGAATTAATTCCTGCACATTCATTATTCCTCGAGCCCTCGAATCCTCAACCAATCGTGCCTTATGCCTAGTAATATAAACCTCCTTGGAAGAAATTAACCTTTCTTCAAAGTGTGTCCCAATTTCCAAATCTTTAACCATGCACGTAGACTTCTCAAACTGACCCCTTTGTTCGATCCACCTCTTCCAAAATTCGTTGAACAAACTCAGTGGTATGAGTGAAGCAACATCCTAAGAGCTTTACACTAAATACATGTCGGGTCAAGGTGCAAATGAGATGTATCATATAGTCATCACTCGAGCACATAGTAGCAATTAATTAACAATTAGCAATAATTAACAATTATGGCACGGAGAATAAATAGTTATAAAATTTAAATGTGATATGGATGTACGTACCATGAATGCAAATACTTCAATTTTTGGGTTCATGTTGGTCTCCAATTTGAAGTCGTTGATCCCGTATGTGTTGTTTGTTAGCTCTCGATTGATCACAATTGGAAACCTTGTGCTCTGTTGACCCGTAAACATAGCATCTCTTCAACCTAACCCGACATACGTCGTAGGCATGATTGGTTCCTTCGCAATGGGTATACGGTTGAAATTCTTTCTTCGGCTTTGAAGGATTTCTGATCTTATACTTCTTCCCACGAATCGTCTTGGTTTGAGCTCCATGTTGATAGGAGCTTCCTTCCACGTGTAGATTTGGGCATAAACCTGACTCAAGAGGCTCCAATGCACCTTCTTCTCTGCCCCTTATTAAAATCCAAGTTTCAACCCTTAAAGCTCTCTTCGTGGTCTTATCCCACGTGCTCGTATCCTTTGCAATTAAAGCTTCCTTAAACTCATCCCGAAGGCCTTCCATGAAGTATCTGGCCTTCACCAAACCGTTACCCGTAATGTAGGGCACATACATGCCCAATCTCTCGAATTCCTCCACGTATTTCACAACGGTTCTATCTCCTTGTTTTAAAGTGAGGAATCCTTTGAGTCTTCGTTCTTGTAAGTTGGCCGATGCAAAACTCTTTCGGAATTCTCGGACAAACACATCACATGTCAACTCCTAGCACGTTGCCTCTAGTTGTTGGGTAACTTTTTCCACCATTGCCTTGCTTGACCTTGTAAGAGGAACGTAGCAAGGCGAGCTATGTCTTGAGAGTTGCATGGCCATATTTCAAAGATGCCCTCTATTTTTTAAAGCCACTCTTCAGCAGTTATATCAACTCTTTCCTAAAATTGGGAAGGGTTAAATATCCCCGCACCATTGGGTTCATAGGTGGCACTTCTGTTGAAGATTGCCCTTGGTTGTGTGAATGTTGATGAGAAGGTTGACCGTAGTGTTGTCAACGCGGTGGCATCCTGAAAATCTCAACGATTGCAATATAGATATATGCATGCCGATTAGTAAGTGGGTATGTCATTTAATAAATCAAGCAAGAGCATCCAAGAAATGCAATGCATCACGTAATATAAATCCAACAAAGTGATGAAAATTCTAATGCATAGCTTATCAAACTATGATACATATGCACACATAATCAAATTGTCCTATGTCGTTCGACCTAGACAGACACAACCTGACACTGAACCCCGGTTTTATAACCTGGGACTCTGATACCACTTAAGGATGTAGCACCCCGCACGGTGGGTCATCACATACCCCACACCAAAGCCCAATCCACATACGAAATGGAAAGTTCGTACATGAACCAAGCAGTGGCGAACGGGAGATTGACAGACTCACACCTAAGCTAGGGGGAACGTAGACCCTGAACAACAAAATTCAAATAACAAGAATGCAGAAACAAAAGCATACAACCATCATAAAAGCACAAGTAGCAAGTGAGGGGTTCAACTAGGATAAATACCTAATCCCGAATGTTAAACAATAATCATAAATCCAACGGATTCAACTATCCGTAGAAGTCTGTCCCAAATATATCAATGCATAAAATAATCCAAAATAAACATTCATTCATTCATACATATCGTATCCAAATAAGGAAATGCAGAATGCAAGACAACATAACTAATACAACAGACTCAACTCAACAACTGACTCCAAAGACTGACTCACGCCACCCACCACGAACTCCAAGCTGAACTTGCAAACTAAAAACACAGGGAGGGAGAGGGTCAGTCACATTGATTGAGTGAGGGGCTACCCACACACGCTATATATATAAAGGAGTAATACATGTGCAAAAATCATGATGTTCATGAACTCGGGGATAGTTTTTGCACACCAAATCATTTTCCCGTGATATATACGTATAGGGATTACTTAACAAAACAGAATAGAATAAAACTTATCTTATACATAGCATACATACGTTTATATCTTAGCTTATCAAACATTTCATATCAAAACTTAACATTCTTAACAAAACTTATTACATTTCGGGACATAGCTTATCCTTTTAAAACATTGCCAAATTTTAGTTTAATTATAAATCTATCTCCGTTTCACGAACCTTAACAGAACAGACAGAACAGAATGTTCGTCAGGTACGCGTTCAGACTTCTTCGATCTCCTCAGAACATATCAGAATAGAACTTAAAATAGAAAACTCACAAACATATCATATCAGACCAACCTCAACTCCGGATGATGGAAGGGTTGATCAACCTTAACCATCCAATCAGGTGAGGGGAGTGCTCAATACTTCTCCAACCCTCATGACTTCGTTTCCCAACCAAACCTCCTAGTAGGCCCCAATACATCCTCTTCAGACAGATGGAGACTATGCCAAGGCCGAGCCCGATGGCCCAATGCCGTCCGGGATTCCTAACCCACAGTTTTCTGGGCCCCAAATAGACAGAACAGAATAAAATCCACTACAGACAGACATATCTTATACATACATACTTATACATATCTCGACTTGCAATAGCTATGCTCTACATACCTCTCCATGTCATTCCATCATGTATCATTTCATTGCAAAGCTTAGTCAAAAGAAACACATGGTTTGAAGCATAGCTTAGCGTTGCAAAACAAAACAAATCAAAGCATACTTAGGCTTGTACATCATGTATCATACTTCCAAACTCATGACATATCCGAGCAAATACATATCTCACACTTATTTACTTATGTATAAGGCTAATAACCACATGCATTCAAAACCAAACACGTTGCATTAAGGTCATAACTAATAATCCTAACCTCACCTTACAACCATGAAGCCAAAAACAAGATGATAGATCCACCCCGTAATCAACACGGCAAACAAAACACCACCCTGGGTGTACCTAAACAAACTGAACGTAAAACTAAAACTTACACTCAAGAATGAACCACATAGACGCACAACATATGCCTGTGGTTGTCATGAAATTGTGAGTCACGTATACAACATAAATCATTCATTTAAATTATATAATTGCACACCAAATACGTTTTACGCAATTTAAAAAGCATACTATAAAATTCGGGATGAAGAGTGTATAATTAACGTGCGTAAAACACTCATTCATTAATATTAGATTACATTTCATGCACATAATATAACTTATGATGCGAATTTATATCAAATTACGCAAGAAAATTGAAGTGATAAAGCTTAGAACACATAATAAAGTCATAACATAGCATATAATACACAAAATAACCCAAAACGCTAAGGTAAACTCGGGAACGGCCTCGCCCTTGGCGAGAAGAGCCGTTCCCACGAATGCCCCAGACTTCCAGGAGGATGGGAACGACCGTTTCGAGCTGAAGCACAAAATAGGAACGACCATTCCCATCAATGGAAGCTGACATTAGCCCTGGCCGGGAAGGGCTGTTCCGGGTCTAAGGCTAAAGTGGTAACGGCCATTCCGGCCTGGTTCTGGCGAGAAGAAACAATAGTCACAACCATGGCGATGAGAACAACCACAAACATACACACATACACACACGGCCACACACAACTCCAAATCGCACAATAATTATACCACGAAGCAAGTGTGATATGGAGAACACACAGGTATACATTAGAGCTTACGAAACGAGCTCAAACACACAAAATCCCCAACCCATAACTATTCATCATCTTTCCCAACAAGACAAATACACATGAAATCAAGGTATGAATAGGTGTTAAATCGAAGCACACGACAAAAGAAACTCAAATCTTACCTCGGATCGTTGACCGAGCAAGAGATGGTGAAGATCTTGAGCTTGAAAGGTCAAAATAGCAAGGGGGCTTTGGGGTTTCTCTTTCTTTTCTTTCTTGGCTGCTACACGTGAAGAATGTGAGAGTTTTCAGCTTTTTAGGTTAAAACGTGTGGGGTCCACAAAGTCCGGTCCAATTGATCGGATTTTAAAATGGTAGCGCGATTAAACGGTTTTAGAAAAATATAAGGTTAATTCCATTAAATCTGAATTATCGAAACGAATCTAACGGTAAGGTCAAAATTCGAATTCGAAATCCTGAGCGCAAGGTAGCCATGAAAGGCCCAAAACACCCTAATTATAATTAGGTCCCTAATTTTCAAATATTAGACAATTGAGTCCAAGTACATTTTGTAACATCCCGATTTTTCGGCCGTACAGGTATGCACTTTCGAGATTGTTTTGTACGTTTTTTATTTATTTATTTATGCTTTTACGTGTTTATTAAATTGTTTATATACCTAATTGATTATTTGAATAATTATTTGTTACGCTTTGTTAGGTATTTGTTCGTTTTGACCCCCCCGTTTGATCCCTCGTTCGATTCGTTCGACCCCGTATTTGCTCCCAAGTATGTGACTACATGATATTGTTAGGAATAGTGCCCTAGAAAGCCGATTGTATATCCGCTTTGTACTTTTCCTTATTGTAATCACAGACAATCTTTGAATGAAATAACGAATTGAGGCAACACTTCTTTATATGCTCTTGTTTGGTATGCATTTACTTTAGCTGTGCATGTATGAGAACTCCCCTAATCCTGATGACTTTAGGACTCTACCATTGAGGTGAAATGGTTCATGAAACGAGCCCTATATCACATAACTCATGATTAGTAAAATACTCCAAGCCGATGAGTCCTACAGACAGTGGGAGTGTCAACCTGACTCCTCTAAGGCTTGCTTGTGGGATCACGCCCTTAAGAAGGACCACCTTGTTTCATGGAGGTGCAAAGTGTATAGTTGATACGTACGTGATACATGAGGGTGCTTACTTTAATAAGTAAGTTCACTGAGGTGCCCCGTGTGAGAACATTCCTAAATGGGAAAGGAAGTTTCTATTTCAGGAAATGGAAACTTCCAGATTAGGAAATATCTCACGAGTCATTGATGTGATTAATTGATCCTTAGACTTGAGGTTCCTTGTCACTTTATGAGTTAACTCTGTAGTCTTAGGTATAAGCTTTAAAGGGTGTCGCCTTAGACAACTAATTCAAGGCTTATGCTGGGTGTAACGCCCCCGTTTTTCCGTTTAAATAATGTGGCGTAATTGTTTATAAATTGCGCAATTCAATTATTTAACTATATGATTACTTGTTCATAAGTGTTTTTATTTGATTTAAACTATAAACTATTTCTATTTTAATCTAATTCATTTTATTTTACTTTGATACTTAGTGTTTAAATTTTCAATTAAGGTTTTGTGTTACCTTAACTATTTCGGTAATTTCGTTAATTAATTTCAACATGTTATTAGTTGGTTTTAATTTAATTAATATGGAATTTAAGTTTAGCAATTTATTTATAACAATATGAATTCGTTCTTGCGCATGAGTGTTCTATTTGTGCTTCGTTCATATATGTAATGATATCGGATTGGTATGAAAATTTAATATGTTGTGAATATGTGTGTTATGAACATGCCTATGTGCTCGATTTATGTTTTCGGATTCATTTGACGTGTTTATGAATTTAATTTTGATTGGGGAACCAAATCGGGGGCTAATGAGCAATTAGCGCACCCTTGGTTCCGTGCGTGATATCTTGAGCTCGGGAATTCGGATTCGAATTCCGACACCTCCGTTGCCTTCGTATCGACGATCCGGAGACAGTGGAACAAGCCTCATATCTTTTTGAAATCATTAAGACCTCCGAAATCCAACCGTAACGGACAACTCGTGCAAGAAGAGCTCTTTATGTTGACTAGTCTTCATGGTGGGACCCCATAACACCCCTTAACTTAACCACACCTTAACCATGACTTTTGTACCTAGAGTTAACTCCTTCCTCTCCCTTTTAGCAGCAAAAACCGAACCATATCTCCTTCATTTCTGCAGCTACTGATCGAGAGAGAGAGATAGAGGAGAAGAGAGAAACCTTGGCCATCCTTTGTGATTTTGAGCTCAAATCACCATTTTTCTTCACCAAATCTTCAAGGTATGAATATTGATGTCTTCTCTACTCTATTATACTTGATTTCATCTCCTTAATTCATGCTTTGGATCAGATTTGGTTAGGGTTTGGGCTAAGAGCATGAATAGGGTTTTTGGGGAAATTTGCTCTTATGATCTTGTTTGCTTGTGTAGCTGATTTCCTTGCTTGTAAATGAGTATATGAGCTTGTTTCTTGGCTTATTTCTTTCCTAAATGATAGTATATGATGTTAGGAGGATTTCATCTCTTGCCCCTTTTATGAAATTAGGAGATATGGAGCTCCAAACTTGATGTTCAAACTGTTTCCCCTGTTTTCGAACTGTTTTGTGAGATTTGGTGTTGTTGCATGATCATATGGCCTCCATTTCGTGTGAAAATGCATGGAGTTGATGTACACTCATTGATCTATATGTTAGCATTCATGCTTTAAGTATTGGGTTCCTTTTGAAGCCTCAAAACCGAAGTACATGGCCTGTTCTTATGCATGATTTTTGACAGAATTGTTGCTGTTACATTTTGTAACTTGTTGATCATTCTAATGTGCTTTAAATGGTACCATTTTGCATATATATGATGTATATAAGTTGTTTAGTATGTTAGCATGCATTCCCCAAAGTTTCAGATCCAAATTCAAGCCCTAAGTACTTGATCAAGGCATGATAGAATCATTAGGGCTCATATGTCCGATTGTGGCGACCCAGTTTTGTTGCATAGTTTCGATGATCTTAACGTGTGATTTAGCCTTTGAACTCTAAATGAAAAATGTTCATAACATGCCAAATATGTTGTATATTAAGTTTCAGAGCATTTGGAGTTCATTTGGTATGCCTTTGGATTGCATTTGTATGAGTTCAGTTTTGCCGGTAAAATTTTACGTGTGATTTGGTTCTGTACCGTGACACCCCCGTGTCTCATTTACTCATAAGAGTGAGACACGGGCGTGTCACACCTTCTGGGCAGCTCTGTACTGAGTCACGCCCGTGGCTCAGTTGGGCTAGGGTTGGTGACACCCCCGTGTCACTTCCCATGCGCAGTCTTCGTTACTTCCTCTTCGGTTTTTGATTTGTTTCCCCTCCTTAATGACTTTATCTCCTTTTATGTTAAACTATGAACTTGTTTTGCTATGTGTTAGGAGTATTGTGGTTCAATTTCGTGGCATTTGGATGAGTTATAGGTATGCTTTTGCTTATTTCCGTTTGTGTGTGTTTATATGTCGTTTATGAATCGCATCACTTATTTTCTATATCATATGATTTCTTCTTGTTGTCAAACCTTGGATATATGCTATGTTATGTAATATGAAGTATGTGGTAGCGTTATGGAAGAGCTTGAACATGTTCTATGCTCCTATTTGAGTTCTTGAAATAAATTGATTGGGAATATGAATTGAATGATATGAATGAATGAGTGAATGACTTGGATATATGAGTTAAATGACTTAATATGATCCTTATGCCTTCATATCTTGCTTGAGCATTGCCGTGCGTCATATATGGTTCATTTAGAGTCTTGAGTCTCACGAACACGTCTTGTGGTCTTTTGTACAGTTTGTCTCCAGGGAGGAGAGCTTTTGATCGTTCAGGCACTTGGTGCTCGATCCTTGTTTCTTCACGGTTAAGGTGAGGGTGGTTTTCATTTTAGCTATGTAACAAACCCTACAACCCTTATGTGAAAAGCTTTGGCCAAAACCTTATGATTATATATATATGGTTTTCAAATGAGTTATCGAGTAAATTCTTCTGAATTATACGTATGAGCGTATATTAGCTTAAAAATGGTTTTGTAATGAGGCTATGCTCCAAACCGTGTGTCTTCATGCTAGCTACGGATTCGGATGACACGGAGAGGTACGTATATAGCATATGCCAAATTACACGGTAAAGTATGATTTTTTTTATAGTATGTATTGATCGAGTAAACCCTTTTCAAATGATTTAGGAATTATGGTATGTACATATGATTGTTATGTTTTGGCGAGACACATTTATTACTTATTACTTAACGGGCCCCGGGACTTAGTATATGTGGCTAACCGAGGAAGCAATGGCTGACGGGGATCCCATATACTAGTTCCAACCAAATTTACGACGACACGGACCTCGTTAGGAGTTTTGACGAGGAAACGCAAGTCGGGCTTTTGAGGATTCATGTACCTCACTAGCCATTATGTATGATCTGGTGGCCGGGTCTTGCAAGCCCGTCCACCACCCGGAGGAAGAAGGTTGGTTATGATATGATTTATCCTTATGATTATGAATATGTTATGATTGATAGGCACCGTGCGGGAAGGCCGGGAAACGGATTGCCCAACCGAATATGATTTAGGATTTGATATATGAATTGTGTGTATTATGATATATCGCATGAACACCTAATCAACTTATTAATGATATTTGTCGTACACGGTCGGAGTTTGGTTGGAGATTGTGCACGCTCACTCGCCGAGCCTTATATTTATGTATGATTTATGAATGTAATGAATTTAATATGAATTAGTCGTAAAAGTCGAGCATTGTTTAACTATTTTCTTGCCCTTTTTGGGAACTAAATTCAAATAAAACCTTGCTCGGGATTTATGACTTGCATGTGCATGTTTTATATATATATATGTATCGCTCCTGCTCACTCAGTCTTCTAGAGACTGACCCTCTCCCTCCCCAACACTTAAGTGTTCAGGTTGATCCTTGGAGTTTGGCTAGGCGGAGGTGTTTGAAGTCTTTAAGTGGTCGAGTTAGTTAGGGGAGTCCCTGCACTCATTTATGTATTGGAATTATGTATGATTCATTCTATTATATCATGAACTTGAATATTTATATAATTGTTATCGAACTGACCTTACTGGGTTTTGCTATGATTTAAAAGAGGCCTGAAGAGCCCAAATTCTACTTATGGTTTGTATGATTGAACTTTGGTTTTACTATGCATTATATTTTGTTGTTTGGTTATCACTGCAGGGTCTAGCTCCGCCTGGCTTAGGAAGGTTTTTACGTTTGTCTCCCGTTCGCTATGGTTTGATACGGGTGCGGATTTACTGTTTCGTTACTCGTGTTGGGCCATAGTGCGGGGGATGTGGTGCCTCACGTGCGGGGTGCTACATCCTTAAGTGGTATCAGAGCCCGGTTGCAAAACCGTTGTTCTCGTGTCGTGTGTGAGTCAGTCTAGGTCGTACGGCTCAGGGACTATATGACAATGTGTGCATTGCATTGATCTTGAACATGAATTTGGCTTTCCTTTTTGAATTTTGCTAGACTATCTGTTGTAATTACCTAAGGATCCTTGCATTAATTGTTGAAAATGTGTCATGAGCATGCACTAATCGCATGCATCTACTCTTGAAGTAAGCTATTATTTATAGGTTATGGAGATGGTATCAAACCACGGCCAAGTTCTAGGATAAAGAAGATCGATTGCAAACTTTTCTGAGACATGGAAGATGGGTAGGATACTTTGGGGAAGAGTGAATCTAGAGATACGATGACAGGGAGACATTTAGTGAAATCGGAATAGGAGTTAATCATGGGATTGTTGGGACTCAAAAGACAACTTATGAGAATCCGCCACTTGAAGTGCATTAATTGGATTCAACGAGATCTTTCAACCTAAGGAATGAAATGAACAAACCTTGAAGATATTTTGATCCCGGATTGGATCGTTGAAGAGGTCTCAATAATTAGGAGAGACTAAGATAAAATGGGTCCGGTAGGAGCTGTGTACCTGGGGTCGACAAGAAGGATTTCTGATTAAGCCTAGTGAATTAAAATCAAGTCTATCGAAGTTAAGACCGGGAAGAGCTGGACTTGGGTGCTCTGGATTTTGATCGTGATGGGAAACTCATAAACAATAGTCACGGGAATCTTGATCAAGGTGTTGATTGGGATATGAGTTCGTTTTCCCAAAACCAAGCTGAATTGCCATGTTGTGAAGTAAAATAGAAGATATGAAGCAACAAATGGAAATGGTAAGGAAATCATGCGCTCAAATGTAAGAAATTGGAGGTGAATTGAATTCACCAAGGATAGGTACGGGATTTTGATTAAAGTGACGATTAGAAGTAAAGGTCGAATTGCGAGGAGAAGGGTGGATGCTAACTCAGTGGACGTGAAAGAATTAGGGATCAAGAAATTGTAATCTCGGATAGTGGAAGATACAAGTGATGCGAAAAAGACTCATGGAAAACTTGAAGACCGTGGGAAAGCCAAGGGATAATTACCAAGTCAAAGTGACCGCGGGACTTGGAGTAGCAAGGAAAAGCTATCGAGCTAACTACTTACCCCATTGGTGACAGGTTCCAAAGCATTCATAGCACGTGCATCATATTTTGCATTAATTATTTATTCTCTTGATCTTATGTTATTCGTACATTTCTAATTGGTTTTGTTGCGCTAATGTGTGGTATAATTGCTTGGTGTAAACGTGACACATGCATTACCATCTTTACCCGACATGCATTTTAGTGTTTACTTGATAGGAAAATCTGGCACCTCAATTGTCAAGCATATCCTCACTCGAACCATATCTGAGTAAGGGAAAGGAAAGTCAGATTAAATTCATCTTTGGGGTGTTCGGATCGAATAAGAATGGGGAAGAGAGATTGAGGGAGTTCGATGAAAGAACAAAATTTTAAGGGGGAGAGCACGACCGAGAGGTGAAGTGGAGGATGGAAGTAGTGCTCGAAGAAACATGTCAATAGCAACAACGGGGATGCAAATTAAGGAGAATCCGGAAATCCTAATGGTGGCCATTGGAAATGAATAAGAGGACGGTAATGGTTAAGTTGTTAAGAGAGAAGTGACGATGTCAAATTCGGGGGAAGATCTTTCGAGATATAAAGAAGAGAGTTTATTGAACGGTTCTATGTCTGGAATTCCGAATTGGGAGTGATGAAATTATATGGGAGTTTCGGTGACCTCCTAAGATGGAATTAAATAAAGGAAAATTTGGATCAAGCTATCGTATAAGGGGGTTCAATAATGACAATATTATCAAGTCTTCGGTTAGTCCCACGATAATTCGGAAGAAACCAAACCGGAGAAGATGATCATTGGAGGATTTACACCGAACTTCAAGAGTTATCAAGAACACTCTATCTTCGACTCAAGAAATATGGAGCTAGATGCCAAATATAACCTGAAGGGGTCAAAGGGAATGAATGGATTTGTTAAGGTAGATCCTAATGACGAATACCTCTAGGTGGGGATTGAATCGTAAAGGTGGTTCGGGATAGTCATTCTTGAGGATATTTTAAACTTCGATATGAGTAAGATAGTAGCTATGGACCTAACTTCGAGACGGATGGTCTAAGGATATTCGGGGAGGTCAAGCTCGGTTAATTAAAAAGAGTTGGTTGGGCGAATGAGGATTGAAGGAAATGGTGAAGACTGGAAATAGTACAAGTCAGAACGGATCCAAGAGTATGATCCTTAAAGGATTTATCAATAGCTTCACCGAGGAACCTTGAAGAGGTTCAAGACAAGCTGACCACTGAGCTATATTCAGGATGGATCCTACACTGGACAACGACAATTCTCAGTTCTAAACCTTGAAACTTCGGTGAACGGTACTTATAGCATTCATGATACATGCATCCATGCAATTTTAACTTATATAATTTTTATGTTAGGTGCTTTAATCTTGTATTGTGTTAAATTACTTGGAGTAATTGGGTATTAATGTGGGCGACATTTATTACTTGCTTTGGGTGCTTTACGTGATTTTAAATTTGGTTTTGCGTGAGTGGCTTGGGAGTATTGGAGACTTCCTTGCTTTATTTTCGGTTAAGAGACGGGGATTCTCTTATTCTTGTTTGAGAGACGGGGTACTCTCTTTGCTTGCGAGAGACGGGGTTTTCTCATTGTTGTTGGAGAGACGGGGTTCTCTCATTGCTGCTCGAGAGACGGGGCTCTCTCCTTGTTGTTTGTGAGAGACGGGGAATCTCTCATTGTTTGATTTCAAGCGTGTTTTGAATCCGAGGACGGATTCTTTTTAAGGGGGAGAGATTGTAACGCCCCCGTTTTTCCGTTTAAATAATGTGGCGTAATTGTTTATAAATTGCGCAATTCAATTATTTAACTATATGATTACTTGTTCATAAGTGTTTTTATTTGATTTAAACTATAAACTATTTCTATTTTAATCTAATTCATTTTATTTTACTTTGATACTTAGTGTTTAAATTTTCAATTAAGGTTTTGTGTTACCTTAACTATTTCGGTAATTTCGTTAATTAATTTCAACATGTTATTAGTTGGTTTTAATTTAATTAATATGGAATTTAAGTTTAGCAATTTATTTATAACAATATGAATTCGTTCTTGCGCATGAGTGTTCTATTTGTGCTTCGTTCATATATGTAATGATATCGGATTGGTATGAAAATTTAATATGTTGTGAATATGTGTGTTATGAACATGCCTATGTGCTCGATTTATGTTTTCGGATTCATTTGACGTGTTTATGAATTTAATTTTGATTGGGGAACCAAATCGGGGGCTAATGAGCAATTAGCGCACCCTTGGTTCCGTGCGTGATATCTTGAGCTCGGGAATTCGGATTCGAATTCCGACACCTCCGTTGCCTTCGTATCGACGATCCGGAGACAATGGAACAAGCCTCATATCTTTTTGAAATCATTAAGACCTCCGAAATCCAACCGTAACGGACAACTCGTGCAAGAAGAGCTCTTTATGTTGACTAGTCTTCATGGTGGGACCCCATAACACCCCTTAACTTAACCACACCTTAACCATGACTTTTGTGCCTAGAGTTAACTCCTTCCTCTCCCTTTTAGCAGCAAAAACCGAACCATATCTCCTTCATTTCTGCAGCTACTGATCGAGAGAGAGAGATAGAGGAGAAGAGAGAAACCTTGGCCATCCTTTGTGATTTTGAGCTCAAATCACCATTTTTCTTCACCAAATCTTCAAGGTATGAATATTGATGTCTTCTCTACTCTATTATACTTGATTTCATCTCCTTAATTCATGCTTTGGATCAGATTTGGTTAGGGTTTGGGCTAAGAGCATGAATAGGGTTTTTGGGGAAATTTGCTCTTATGATCTTGTTTGCTTGTGTAGCTGATTTCCTTGCTTGTAAATGAGTATATGAGCTTGTTTCTTGGCTTATTTCTTTCCTAACTGATAGTATATGATGTTAGGAGGATTTCATCTCTTGCCCCTTTTATGAAATTAGGAGATATGGAGCTCCAAACTTGATGTTCAAACTGTTTCCCCTGTTTTCGAACTGTTTTGTGAGATTTGGTGTTGTTGCATGATCATATGGCCTCCATTTCGTGTGAAAATGCATGGAGTTGATGTACACTCATTGATCTATATGTTAGCATTCATGCTTTAAGTATTGGGTTCCTTTTGAAGCCTCAAAACCGAAGTACATGGCGTGTTCTTATGCATGATTTTTGACAGAATTGTTGCTGTTACATTTTGTAACTTGTTGATCATTCTAATGTGCTTTAAATGGTACCATTTTGCATATATATGATGTATATAAGTTGTTTAGTACGTTAGCATGCATTCCCCAAAGTTTCAGATCCAAATTCAAGCCCTAAGTACTTGATCAAGGCATGATAGAATCATTAGGGCTCATATGTCCGATTGTGGCGACCCAGTTTTGTTGCATAGTTTCGATGATCTTAACGTGTGATTTAGCCTTTGAACTCTAAATGAAAAATGTTCATAACATGCCAAATATGTTGTATATTAAGTTTCAGAGGATTTGGAGTTCATTTGGTATGCCTTTGGATTGCATTTGTATGAGTTCAGTTTTGCCGGTAAAATTTTACGTGTGATTTGGTTCTGTACCGTGACACCCCCGTGTCTCATTTACTCATAAGAGTGAGACACGGGCGTGTCACACCTTCTGGGCAGCTCTGTACTGAGCCACGCCCGTGGCTCAGTTGGGCTAGGGTTGGTGACACCCCCGTGTCACTTCCCATGCGCAGTCTTCGTTACTTCCTCTTCGGTTTTTGATTTGTTTCCCCTCCTTAATGACTTTATCTCCTTTTATGTTAAACTATGAACTTGTTTTGCTATGTGTTAGGAGTATTGTGGTTCAATTTCGTGGCATTTGGATGAGTTATAGGTATGCTTTTGCTTATTGCCGTTTGTGTATGTTTATATGTCGTTTATGAATCGCATCACTTATTTTCTATATCATATGATTTCTTCTTGTTGTCAAACCTTGGATATATGCTATGTTATGTAATATGAAGTATGTGGTAGCGTTATGGAAGAGCTTGAACATGTTCTATGCTCCTATTTGAGTTCTTGAAATAAATTGATTGGGAATATGAATTGAATGATATGAATGAATGAGTGAATGACTTGGATATATGAGTTAAATGACTTAATATGATCCTTATGCCTTCATATCTTGCTTGAGCATTGCCGTGCGTCATATATGGTTCATTTAGAGTCTTGAGTCTCACGAACACGTCTTGTGGTCTTTTGTACAGTTTGTCTCCAGGGAGGAGAGCTTTTGATCGTTCAGGCACTTGGTGCTCGATCCTTGTTTCTTCACGGTTAAGGTGAGGGTGGTTTTCATTTTAGCTATGTAACAAACCCTACAACCCTTATGTGAAAAGCTTTGGCCAAAACCTTATGATTATATATATATGGTTTTCAAATGAGTTATCGAGTAAATTCTTCTGAATTATACGTATGAGCGTATATTAGCTTAAAAATGGTTTTGTAATGAGGCTATGCTCCAAACCGTGTGTCTTCATGCTAGCTACGGATTCGGATGACACGGAGAGGTACGTATATAGCATATGCCAAATTACACGGTAAAGTATGATTTTTTTTATAGTATGTATTGATCGAGTAAACCCTTTTCAAATGATTTAGGAATTATGGTATGTACATATGATTGTTATGTTTTGGCGAGACACATTTATTACTTATTACTTAACGGGCCCCGGGACTTAGTATATGTGGCTAACCGAGGAAGCAAGGGCTGACGGGGATCCCATATACTAGTTCCAACCAAATTTACGACGACACGGACCTCGTTAGGAGTTTTGACGAGGAAACGCAAGTCGGGCTTTTGAGGATTCATGTACCTCACTAGCCATT
Source organism: Lantana camara (assembly GCA_037501455.1). Classification (NCBI taxonomy): domain Eukaryota; kingdom Viridiplantae; phylum Streptophyta; class Magnoliopsida; order Lamiales; family Verbenaceae; genus Lantana; species Lantana camara. The sequence goes on from CM074859.1 coordinate 48,017,020, forward strand.
ATGTATGATCTGGTGGCCGGGTCTTGCAAGCCCGTCCACCACCCGGAGGAAGAAGGTTGGTTATGATATGATTTATCCTTATGATTATGAATATGTTATGATTGATAGGCACCGTGCGGGAAGGCCGGGAAACGGATTGGCCAACCGAATATGATTTAGGATTTGATATATGAATTGTGTGTATTATGATATATCGCATGAACACCTAATCAACTTATTAATGATATTTGTCGTACACGGTCGGAGTTTGGTTGGAGATTGTGCACGCTCACTCGCCGAGCCTTATATTTATGTATGATTTATGAATGTAATGAATTTAATATGAATTAGTCGTAAAAGTCGAGCATTGTTTATCTATTTTCTTGCCCTTTTTGGGAACTAAATTCAAATAAAACCTTGCTCGGGATTTATGACTTGCATGTGCATGTTTTATATATATATATGTATCGTTCCTGCTCACTCAGTCTTCTAGAGACTGACCCTCTCCCTCCCCAACACTTAAGTGTGCAGGTTGATCCTTGGAGTTTGGCTAGGCGGAGGTGTTTGAAGTCTTTAAGTGGTCGAGTTAGTTAGGGGAGTCCCTGCACTCATTTATGTATTGGAATTATGTATGATTCATTCTATTATATCATGAACTTGAATATTTATATAATTGTTATCGAACTGACCTTACTGGGTTTTGCTATGATTTAAAAGAGGCCTGAAGAGCCCAAATTCTACTTATGGTTTGTATGATTGAACTTTGGTTTTACTATGCATTATATTTTGTTGTTTGGTTATCACTGCAGGGTCTAGCTCCGCCTGGCTTAGGAAGGTTTTTACGTTTGTCTCCCGTTCGCTATGGTTTGATACGGGTGCGGATTTACTGTTTCGTTACTCGTGTTGGGCCATAGTACGGGGGATGTGGTGCCTCACGTGCGGGGTGCTACACTGGGGCTGCACAAGTGATTCATGAAAGTGAATGAGAATCAAGATAGGACCTACACTTGCATTTGCAAGGTGATCTCTTATTGTGTAAGTCATTCATATGCCATATGGAGTCCTTGGCCAAGGCAGTAGATCAAGACATCAAGAAAAGGGTTTCTTGGATTGAGATCAAATGGATATGAAATGCACTTAGCTTTAAGACCGGATTATTAGGGTTCTGATTATTCCCTTGCCCTAGATCTTGGTTGAGAGATAGTAAGTAGGAGGATTGTATCTCACATGAATCAATGACTTAAAGGTTCTGTCGAATCCGAACATTCCAATTCAGCTAGGGGTTAAACACCTGTTGCTAGACTATGGTCGTTTAATCTGTGGACTGATTAATTAATTAGTGAATTAATTAATTAGGGTCACTGCTAATTGAATTGAGAACCTAGAGGGTCACACACAACAACTTGGTTACATGAGTTGAGGCTTTAAAATGATTAAACGAGTTAATTGGGCCAAGAGGGTTCCACACGTGTGAAATCACACGTGTGAATATATATATATTATATATATATGTATTAAATAATTAAATGTGTTAATTATTTAATAGACTTTGGTTTAATTTTTGAATTAAAAAGAAAGTCTTATTTTGGAGAAAATAATCTAGTTAATTAATTACGAATTAATTAATTAGATAAAATAAGTTATTTATTTTAAATAAATAAAGTATAAAATTATCCAAAAATAGTTTGGATATTTTTAGCTCTCTTAAAAGTTGACTTGAATTAGAATTCAAAGTCAAAGTTGGAAAATACTTGATGATCAAGAAATAGGAGAGAGAGGAACCAAATCCTTGCCCAACAAGGATTAGGATCGGCGCCCCTCTCCCTTTTCCTATATATAGGGGAGCTCATGCTCCCCTTTAGAGCTAATTGGCAATTCTTTTGGTTCATGTGTTGAACACCTTCCTTTCTCCAAGATTAAATAAAACCCTAGGTTAAGCCAAAACACTAACTAGAGAACTAGCATCCTTACTAGTTAGATTGTGATCAAGTTGGTGGACTTTCTCTAGAGACTTCAAGTTAGAAGTTTGAAGATTCGAGCTTTACCAAGGAGAGGGGATCAAGCCGCGAGAAGAGCGTTCTTGGGTGGCTTGAAATGCTTCAAGAAAGAACAAAAGAAAAGTAAGTTTCTTAATTCCTTCGAATTTGGTTACACGATTGCGAGTCCAAGATCCTTTTGTTGGGAAAATTTTTTTAAATTCCGCTGCTTTCAGATTCGTGTTTTCCAACAAGTGGTATCAGAGCCACCTCGTTAATCGTATTTCTGATTCGTCTCAATTATTCTGAATTTGGTAGAAATTCTTAGGCTTAGATGTGAATTAGGTATTCATGAGTTCTTTTAAAAAGCCTGAAATACGAAACTGTAATTTTTCTTGAATTTCTGAAACTGCTTTCTTAAAATTGTGTTTTTGGAAAACCGTTTTGATAGAAATTAATTTAATTCGTGTTTTTGAATTTTGGATTGTTTTGGTTTTTAAACTGAAAGTACGAAACACGAAACCGCGTTACGAAAACGCGAGCCTGGACGTGCTATGGCGTAGCACGCCAGGCCCGCGCGCCCGCCCGCCCAGCAGTCCCGCAACAGCGCGGGACTGCCCGCCGCTGCCGCCCGCCAGCGCCTAGGCGCGCCCGCCAGCACCTCCCGCAACCGCGTGGGAGCCTTTCCCTCGCCCGCCTGCCTCCTGCCTAGGCGCAGCGCGCGCCTTGCGGGCGAGAAGGCGTGCGCGCTGAGCGTGCGTGCCGGCAGCCTTGTTGCTGGCGTGCGCGACGCGGTGCGCGCGCACTCACGCGCGATGCGTGCTCTCTGCCTGGGCTGGCGCCCGGGCGAATCCGGGCCCTTCGTTTCGCGATCTTGATTTTCGTGTTTAGTCCAATCCAATCCCGATTTAATTTTTCTGAAAAATTTTATTTATTAAATTTGAATTATTTTTGAAATAATTGTTTAAATTGGGATTGTAGAAATTTAAGCGATTTAAACTTTGGAAAAATTACAATCTTTATTTTCTGAAAATATTGAAAGAATAAAATTATTAATTTTCAGAAATTAATTGGAATTTTATTAGTTCATTGTTTTTTCGGGTTTTATAAAAAAAAAGGCTCTTGAACAAGAATTGCATCTAAGTCTTGTTTTAAGCTATTAGAGCTTAAAACGAGAATTTTAATTTATTGGTTAAATTTAAATTCTTGCAAAAGCATGTTAGGTGATCATGGGTTTAGATCTATGTATGGTTTTAATTTATGCCCATGGATGGTTTAAATTGGGGTTGGAGCCCTATAGTTGCATTTTTCAATTGAGGTTGGAGCCTCACTTATGTGCGTACTGTTATGTGATTTATTATGTGGCTTTCCATATTACTGTTTTTGTGGCCGGGGTATGCCCCGTGTAATTGTCTAAGGCCAATATGAAGATTGAGCCTTATTACTTTATGTCTTTTTCTTTTTATTGTAATTTGAGAGTAGAGATAGGTGGTGAGGTTTTATTTTCATTTTGGAGACAATGCACCCATGGAGTAAGATGGACCACATTCAAGTAACAAGGAGGCCATAAGTGAAGACCCCTCAAAATGTTAGGGAGGGGGAATCTCAATTGTTAAATGTAATAGAGATAGGGCCCGTATTTTGTTACCGCTTTCCCTTATGTGATTTAAACTGTTTATGTGGCATGTATGTTAGAACTTGTGATTGTGGAGTGGCTCCCACATATCACGCATAAGATAGGTAGAACCCATGATCATTACATGTTAGTATCATGCTAGGACATGTTATCTGTTTATGTGCTTGTTTGAAATGCATTTAAGTTGTACTTGCATTAATCAAGACTAATAAAATCGGATAACATATATGTTGGTGAGGTCGAACCGAACAACTCTTCGGTTGATTCGAAAATTCCCATTAAATATTAAGCTCATTTCGAATAATAGGTATTTAATTCGAGATGCAAATTTTGAATTAAATTCCTAGCATTCCATCAATAGGTTTTAAGTTTAGTAAGTAAAGCTAGTTATTGTCCGCGAGTCGTGGGATAGCTAGTGGAGCTTATTAGTTCTTAGTTACCTAATTGATCATTTTAAATGATCAATATTTCGTGATCAATTTTGGCAAGGGCGATGTCCGCAAGTCGTGGGTCGTTCGAACTTAGTTTTGATCATGATCTTATGATTGATGGGTCTAGCTTAACGCCTGAGTAAATATGGATGTCGCACGAGTCGTGGGTCCATATTGAAAGATAGGTGATGCAAAAACAATTACTAAGAGTTCTAAAGGTGTTAGAATTGGTAAGTTGTACCTACCTAGGGTTTTACTTAGAATGTCCACGAGTCGTGGGTTCGAGGTAAAATGTTTGGGATCTTAGTACCCATTGGGAAACGTGTTCCTCTTAGATCTTTGGGAATTATAGATCTTTGAAAAACAGTGGGAGCTACATTAGATTAAAGACCTTATCTTTTGTATATCATTATAATTCAGCATGCTCACCTAGTTCTCTGCTTAGCATTTAGGTTATAGTTCTGTGATTCTCTACAATATGAAATGCAAACCCATTCGTATCCATACTTAAGTCAAAAGAGTTGACTAAGTCCTAACTAACTCTAAATTGGCTTTGGATCCTAAAATTCGTTTTAGATTCCGAATAGAGAAAGGTGTTCTCTAAAGGGCGAAGTTTTCAATTATGAAAATTCGACCCGGGCCAAAAGAGAAGCAATCTGAGGTGAATGGATTTCTCCAAACCACTTAAGAGCAATTGAACCACCTCATAAAAATGTTACAAGGTATAACATTGTGGAATTATTCAATATTCCAAATGAGGAAACAAGTGCACATGAACAAGGTCTAAAGATCTTATTTGAAGATCTTGTGGTCTCGATCATTAACTGAGAAAAGAGTTCTCAATGCACTGATTGCTTACATTGGTTCCACCATCATTCAAACCCTTTATGCTCAACTAGAATGATGCTAATGTAGCATAGTTAATCATTTAGTTGATAATGGTTGAGAGCATCCTTAAGAAGGAATAAAAGGTTGAGATGGTTAATTCTTCTTCTAAACTCTCTAAGTTAAAGGCTTGAACGCCTAAAGAAGAAGAAACCCTTAATAGCCCAATGGAGGGGCATGTAAGGGGTGCACCCAAAAGACACTGGAGATTAAATAGGACGTTTGCTTCTATGGTAGCAAATAAGGACTTTGAAAGGGAACTGCATAGAGTATGAGTACTCTGAAATGTTACCTCGTTTAGTAATTCTACTAGGAATAGAATTCACTAGTCTTTAGTCAATTCTGCATAATCCGTTGTGCAAAGACTCAAGGCACTAATGTTCTGAACATACAACGAGATAACAAAAGTAAGTGAGATGACAAAGCTTCGAATTACTTTGGAACGTTGAGATATAAAAGGATTAGCAAGTTAGACATCTTAGGATCATTTTTCGAAAATGAACTTATAGAGTTGACTTCCTGTGAATCCTATCTCAAAGGGAAAACGTTCCCGGAACATTGTTTAGGTAAAACATGGAACGTTCCAAAATTATAGTGGATTTCGATCCATGCTGATGAGTGTAAGATGCTTAATGTAAGCACTAGATACAATCGTCAGTTTAATCATTACGAATGAATGTACTTGTTAAAGTACAAATTCGAAACTTATATGAAATTCTTGGAATTTCAAAAGGAGGTTAGGAACCGAAGTAGTCATAAGTTATAGGTAAATCGATATGATCGAGATAGCCAATATCTTAGTAACTAATTCCTTAGTCATCTTAGAGATAATAGGATTATCTCTCAGTAAACTAATTCGAGAACACCTTAGTGTTTCCGAATGAGGGAATGAAACCTAATGCAACATGGTCCATTCCATAGCAAGCTTTACTGACTTATAATCATTCTAGGAATAAACTCCCAGAATATGCAGTTAGAGATTTTGAATTTAGTACCTTCCAAAATCAGTCCTTTAGTTGCACTATGCAATGTGGCATATTAAATTCCCTAATTATTCTTATCCAAGAATTTAGTAGAATCCTCTTAAGTGAAGCGGATAGTGGGAGATAAGTTTGAAATGAGTTCAAGTTTATACAACGATATTGAATATAGTTTCTGCAATTCCCTTACACAAAGGTTGTTTGTCTCAAGGAATGTATCTTTCTTAAGGAATCGTTCCTATAGAAGAAGAAAGACAAGCAAGCAGACCTCAAAGAAATTTGAGGATAAATATCCACGCCACATATAGAAGAAACGAGCCCATCTGATAAAATTTAGCCAAATTTTAGAGTATGTACACATGTGAAACCCTTCTCTTAAGACGTGTTTAGAACGCGTTCCTAGATAGCCACGGAATTACTTGAAGAGGAGACACTGTCAGATTTGGAATCTGAGTAGTATAACCAAGCCTTGAAATCCAATATGGATTCCATATACTCAAACCAAGTTTTGACCTTGGTTGATCCACCTGATAGGATCAAGCTCGTGGAGCTTCGAGTAAATGGAAAGCATTACAACCTTCTTGACGATTGAAATACAAAAGTCCATTTGGATTATGTTTACCACATCCTCATCTTCTGACTATGAGATATGATAAATGAATATGAGAACTATCTTGTTCAATATGAGATTGAAAGAGACTGAAATAAGGTATTTCTATAAATCTCATACTCAGTGGGAGTATACATAAGGTATGCAAATCCCTAAAGTCAATCTGTGGATTGATAAAGGCTTCTAGGAGTTAGACAATTCGATTCCATAGGATAGTCAAATCATTTGACACAGATGGAAGTCGAATAAGTCTCAAAAGTGTACATAAGAAAGTTAGTGATGTAAGAGTCAATTTTTGGTTCTTTAGAAAAACGACATCCTTCTCATTAGGAATGTCAAGGATGACGTGAAAGTTACCAATTCTTGTTTAAGAAACAATTTGACATGAAAGATCTTAGTGATTATCCTATATTCTCGATATTCAGATCTATAGAAGATAGATCTAAGAGAATAAAAGGATTATCACAAAACGAGTACATAACCATAATATTAAAAGGAGTTTAGTATGGACAATGGAACATCTCTTTTGAAGAGTATGTGTCCTAAAATAACTTTAAGAAAGTTAGAATGTCCAAAATCCCTTTAAGTGAAAGGGTGCATAATGTATGAAAAGTTATGTACTAAATTAGATATGGCGCAACACTAAGCGTAGTAGGCCGAATCTAATATGACCTCAGAGAAGGTCATTAGATTTCTGTAAAGGATGTCCTCAGAGTACTTGAGAAGAAATGAGGATATGTATTAATTTACAGAGCCTAAAAGATCTTGTTGTTAGAAGGATATTTGATGTAACCGTTCATCAAACATAGATGATTATGAAATCATTGAAAGGATACGACTTCTACCAGAATGGTAATGCAATGTGTTGGAAAGGGGTTCCAAGGACGGACATTACAAAACTCGACTATCGTAGTTGAGAACTTAGTCGTATTATATAACGCTAAGTTAAGTGTTTGGGTAAGAAACTCCATCTAACTGGTTAGATGAAGTTCCTAGCATGAAACAACTCCTTTATCATATTGTACGATAAAATGGATGGTTGCTCAAGTAAGAGAACCAAGACCTCACCAAGAGACTGAACACGTGATTACGAATCACTTTATAAGGAAAAGGTGTTTCCTAAGAGATGTATAAACAAGAGGGTCACATCAGCAGAGAATATAGCAGATCCACTTTGGAAACGCCCAAAGTCAATAGGCTCTCAAAGTGCATCTTGAGAAGATGGGACTTAGAGTACCTAAATGGCTTTTACGGGCAAGTGGGAGATTGTTAGGAATAGTACCCTAGAAAGCCGATTGTATATCCGCTTTGTACTTTTCCTTATTGTAATCACAGACAATCTTTGAATGAAATAACGAATTGAGGCAACACTTCTTTATATGCTCTTGTTTGGTATGCGTTTACTTTAGCTGTGCATGTATGAGAACTCCCCTAATCCTGATGACTTTAGGACTCTACCATTTAGGTGAAATGGTTCATGAAACGAGCCCTATATCACATAACTCATGATTAGTAAAATACTCCAAGCCGATGAGTCCTACAGACAGTGGGAGTGTTAACCTAACTCCTCTAAGGCTTGCTTGTGGGATCACGCCCTTAAGAAGGACCACCTTGTTTCATGGAGGTGCAAAGTGTATAGTTGATACGTACGTGATACATGAGGGTGCTTACTTTAATAAGTAAGTTCACTGAGGTGCCCCGTGTGAGAGCATTCCTAAATGGGAAAGGAAGTTTCTATTTCAGGAAATGGAAACTTCCAGATTAGGAAATATCTCACGAGTCATTGATGTGATTAATTGATCCTTAGACTTGAGGTTCCTTGTCACTTTATGAGTTAACTCTGTAGTCTTAGGTATAAGCTTTAAAGGGTGTCGCCTTAGACAACTGATTCAAGGCTTATGCTGGGGCTGCACAAGTGATTCATGAAAGTGAATGAGAATCAAGATAGGACCTACACTTGCATTTGCAAGGTGATCTCTTATTGTGTAAGTCATTCATATGCCATATGGAGTCCTTGGCCAAGGCAGTAGATCAAGACATCAAGAAAAGGGTTTCTTGGATTGAGATCAAATGGATATGAAATGCACTTAGCTTTAAGACCGGATTATTAGGGTTCTGATTATTCCCTTGCCCTAGATCTTGGTTGAGAGATAGTAAGTAGGAGGATTGTATCTCACATGAATCAATAACTTAAAGGTTCTGTTGAATCCGAACATTCCAATTCAGCTAGGGGTTAAACACCTGTTGCTAGACTATGGTCGTTTAATCTGTGGACTGATTAATTAATTAGTGAATTAATTAATTAGGGTCACTGCTAATTGAATTGAGAACCTAGAGGGTCACACAACAACTTGGTTACATGAGTTGAGGCTTTAAAATGATTAAACGAGTTAATTGGGCCAACAGGGTTCCACACGTGTGAAATCACACTTGTGGCTCACGTGAGTGACACGTGTCACTGTGACACGTGTCACACACGTGTGAATATATATATATATTATATATATATATGTATTAAATAATTAAATGTGTTAATTATTTAATAGACTTTGGTTTAATTTTTGAATTAAAAAGAAAGTCTTATTTTGGAGAAAATAATCTAGTTAATTAATTACGAATTAATTTATTAGATAAAATAAGTTATTTATTTTAAATAAATAAAGTATAAAATTATCCAAAAATAGTTTGGATATTTTTAGCTCTCTTAAAAGTTGACTTGAATTAGAATTCAAAGTCAAAGTTGGAAAATACTTGATGATCAAGTAATAGGAGAGAGAGGAACCAAATCCTTGCCCAACAAGGATTAGGATCGGCGGCCCTCTCCCTTTTCCTATTTATAGGGGAGCTCATGCTCCCCGTTAGAGCTAATTGGCAATTCTTTAGGTTCATGTGTTGAACACCTTCCTTTCTCCAAGATTAAATAAAACCCTAGGTTAAGCCAAAACACTAACTAGAGAACTAGCATCCTTACTAGTTAGATTGTGATCAAGTTGGTGGACTTTCTCTAGAGACTTCAAGTTAGAAGTTTGAAGATTCGAGCTTTACCAAGGAGAGGGGATCAAGCCGCGAGAAGAGCGTTCTTGGGTGGCTTGAAACGCTTCAAGAAAGAACAAAAGAAAAGTAAGTTTCTTAATTCCTTCGAATTTGGTTACACGATTGCGAGTCCAAGATCCTTTTGTTGGGAAAATTTTTCTAAATTCCGCTGCTTTCTGATTCGTGTTTTCCAACAGATATGCATGAAATATTTTTGTTATGAATATGTCTACGTGTTTGTTTTATTCTTTTGAGTTTGTTTGATATGGTTTTGAAACGTTTTATTTGTTAATGGACTCGAGGGCCTAACTCGTTTTAGCGCACCTCTTGTTCCGGAAGGCGTAACTTGGGCTCGGGAATTCGGATTCGAATTCGGGAAGAAGCGTCGGACTTGTAACAAAGAATGAAAGCTAAGGAACTTAATTTTGTAATTTTTAAAGCCCCGTTTGATCCTCCGAATTTTGCCCGAAACATGACCCTTGTGACAGATTTGCCATATTCGCCCATTTTAATCATATCCGACCCGTTTCTTATCCGAATCGCCCCATACTTGAACCTATTTGACCCTGACATAACCCTCTTTCAATCTATTTGCTTCCCATTTTGGAACAAACCAAGAAAAGGAATGAGAGGAGAGAAGGGGGAAAGCACTATTTATTTGGCCATTTCTTGCTCAATACACATCCGATTCGCCTCAAATTCGAAAGGTACCTCCGGAATCTTTATTTTCCATATTCTCCTATTTGTTTTGAGTGCTCATTTTCTGAATTTGATGGAGTAATAAGTATGTTATGGTTCATATGATGAATAGTAAGGGTTTGTTAGAATTTGATGAATTTGGCATGAATTCTTGTGATTCTTGTTGGTTTGATGCATCATTTATGATCTTATGACATCCATTATTAATTGTATGAACTCGTTTCAGTTGGTAGGTGCATTTAATTGAGGATACCATTAATGCTTTGTATGAGAAAATGAAGAACATGTATCTTTGATCCAATCTCTTCCATTTCCTTTCATGTTTGTCAGATTTTTTGCATGCTCTATGACCTGAATTTGATGTATATTTGATGTATGATCCTTCCCTTACATGCTAGAATTAGGATTGGATTTCGGTGAGTTTGTGCTATTGTTGCCCTGTTTTGCTGCTGCAGCATGCGCGGTCGCGACCTCGACCGGGATTAGTGCATTTCCGATCGCGGGTGCGACCCCTTTTTTAGCCTGGTTTCGACTCAGTTGCTTCTGTGCGTACTGGAGGGGCACGACCACCCTTTAGCGCGACCCCGTTTTGGGTAACTTTTCAGTTGTTGTTGTTTTGTTGTTCGTTTTCCGGTTTGTTCGTGTGTTGCTTATCTTTCCTTGATCTTATATGATTAATATATGATATGAATGTGATGTTAACATGTCATATTATGTTTTAAGTGCTATGTTATGAATTTATGGCTTGTTTTACATGTTCATTTTTGAATTATGGCCTCATACGTGCAACATGTCTCATATGTGCGTTTATGACTTTATATTTCGTTTAAGTGCCTTGTATAATTTTTCTTTGCTCTTATATGATATGAAATGTCTTCTTAACATGTTGAATGATATGTTATGCATGTTATGTGAGTTTTATGAATTTATTTGACGTGAATTATGTGATTTACGACTTGATATGAACTTATATGCACTAAATGTCACCTTGTTGCGTTTTATTCGTATCTTTTGCATTCGTTGCCCTTGAACGAACTTTAAATTTATGAATGCTCTTGATATGCTATCATATGATAAGTTATGGTTTTAATTGATGCCTTATGAGTTTAATTTGTTAATTATTTGTTCGATATTTCATTATTTGCCTCGATATGCCTAAGTATGAATTTATATGAAGTGCATTGCATCATTTGCATCCGTATGCATATGCCGAGCGTCTCTATGGTTCATTTGTGAGTCTAAGTTTGTCTTTCGTCCTTTGTTTTGTTCAGAGCTTTGTCTCGGGGGAAAGGAGGTGGTCTCTTAGGTATGTTCCGGTTCGTTTTGTTTGTTGTGGTCGACAAGGTGAGGTTTCTTTCTTTTAGTTATTACGACCTACAACTCTTGTTGTTATTTAAGCCCGCATGCGACCTATGTATATGTATAAGTATTAGATATGTGTTTGATACGTATTTTATGGGATTTTGGCCCTTTTGTTAAGAAATATTTGAAAACGCTTTTATGTATACGTAAGAAATATTTTCGTTTGTTTGTTTTCAAAAAGGGTTGGTGTGTGTGTTTTGAGACCGCGAGTAATGTTTTGAAAATTATGTTGGATTTTTGAAAATTAAGAACTTTCGACCAATTTGAACAATTTGATCAATTAGATGGGCCATGTAGATTCGTGCGAAGGAGACCCGAGACGGTGTGAGCCTTCGGGTAGTCCCCTAGCATGGTCTCCAAACTTAAGGATCAACCCTGAACCCACTAGGAGGTTTGGTGGGGGGAAGGAGTCCTCGAGGGTGAGCGTCATGAAACTCACGACCCATACTGTGTGTCCGATAGTCAGGGTGGCGCCACCCTGTCATCACCCGGAGGAGAGGTATATTTCTTTGATTCTGAGTTATGTTTTGTTTTGATTTAGACCTTTGATTTATGAACGGAGTTAGGGTGGTCTGAGGCTCGTGCTCGCCGAGTCGTGTGTGTGATTCTGAATATAGTTCGTGAAATAGGAGTGGTTTCATAATTAATAAAATTTGGTAGATTTTTGCCTTCGGCCTTAACTCTTTTTCCTTATACTTATTATCACGTGTTAAATGTTTTGGATTGCAAAAACCACGTCCCGGTTCATGAACATTCTAATTTTGAATATGTTATGCTCTATGTATACGTATATGTGAGTGTGTTAGCCCCCTCACCAGTCTTTAGGACTGACCCATCCTCGTTGTCTTCTTTTTCCCCTTTTGTTTATTCAATTTGCAGGCGCAGTTTGGTGCGTGCTAGGCGGCGGTCTTCTGTTTAGTTTTGTTCGAGTTTGTCAGTCGGGTCCTTGCATCTTTCCTTTTTGCATTGGCTTTATGTTTATGATTCGTATGAAATTTGTATAAGTTATGATTCAGAATTTGAACTTAGAACCTAGTATGATTTATTTGGCCTTGGATAGGCATGATATGTATAATTTATATAAATTCAAGCATGTATGTTTGTATTTGAATCCTGGGCTTCCGCTTTTGATTTCAATTTTCACTACAAGAAAACAGCGGAATTCCGACGACACTGTTCGTCGGAATTCCGTCGGAAATCCGTCGGAAACATCAAATACCGACGAATTTCCGACGGATTTCCGACGGATGATTGTTGTCGCATAACTAGTCCTCGGAAAAATTTACCGACGGATTACCGACGGAATTATCCGTCGGAAACATTTCCGACGGATTACCGACGGATTTCCGACGGAAATTTTAACGAAATGTTAAAAATAATAAACGACTTTTCCGACGGAAAATCCGTCGGAAATCCGTCGGAAAATAGAATAAAAGTAAATAATCTAAAAAAAATAAAAAAATTATTTGTGAGACCCGAACCACCCCCGAAACAAGCCACACCAACACCTTAGACGAGCCACGAGCCGAGCTTGAGCTCGGCGAGCCAACCCAATGCGAGAATTAATTCCCACGATTATTGCGCTCGCGGGGATTCGAACTCGGGTCTCCAAGAGAAAATGGTGACCCCCTTACCAACTTGGCTAGCTTGCTTATTGTTAATATTTTGTCTTTAAATATATTTATGTACTTATTTCAAATAATTATTTAAATACGTTTTGTTATTAATTTAAAATATAAAATTTTAAATATATGATTATATGAATTAAATATAATCATATTTATTGGAATTTTTTAAAAGTACTTATTCAAATGAAAATAAAACTCATTAGAATTAAGAGTTCTCCGATCTATTGAAAATATATAGAGTATGATAATAAGAATTTTTTCTAAAATTAATATATTAATTATAAGTTACATTATAAGATATTTGTACATTTAAAAATAAAATTAGTAATTAGAAAAAAAATTATTTAATTAAATTTAATAGTTTCCGACGGATTACCGACGGAATTTTCGTCGGAAATATTTATTTTTATTTTTATATTTTTATAGTTTCCGACGGATTACCGACGGAATTTTCGTCGGAAAATATTTATTTTTATTTTCATATTTCTATATTTTCCGACGGATTACCGACGGAATTTCCGTCGGAAAATATTTATTTTTATTTTTATATCTTTATATTTTTATAGTTTCCGACGGATTACCGACGGAATTTCCGTCGGAAAATATTTATTTTTATTTTCATATTTTTATATTTTCCGACGGATTACCGACGGAATTTCCGTCGGAAAATATTTATTTTTATTTTTATATCTTTATATTTTTATAGTTTCCGACGGATTACCGACGGAATTTCCGTCGGAAAATATTTATTTTTATTTTCATATTTTTATATTTTCCGACGGATTACCGACGGAATTTCCGTCGGAAAATATTTATTTTTATTTTTATATCTTTATATTTTTATAGTTTCCGACGGATTACCGACGGAATTTCCGTCGGAAAATATTTATTTTTGTTTTTATATTTTCCAACAAATTCCGTCGGAAAACCGTCGGTATTCCGTCTGAAAATATTTATTTTTATTTTTATTTTTATATTTTTATATTTTCCGACGGATTACCGACGGAATTGTCCGTTGGAAATGTTTCCGACGGATTACCGACGGAATTTCCGTCGGAAAATATTTATTTTTATTTTTATATTTTTGAACAAATTCCGTCGGAAAACCGTCGGTATTCCGTCGGAAAATAATAATTTTCCGACGGACTTGATTCCGTCGGAAATTTCCGTCGGAAATTGGCAGTTTTCTTGTAGTGTTTGTTATGTACACTCTGTATTAGGGTCTAGACTGCCTAACTAGTGTGTGTGTTTTTGTTTGTCACCCGTTCGTTGTGTCTTGGTGCGTGTGTGGAGTTTCCAATTCGTTACACTTGTCGGGCTACAGTGCGGGGGGGTGTAGTGCCTTGCGCTCCGGGGTGCTACACATTTAATTAAATTCTAATACGCACATAAATAAAATTAAATTCACGTTGACACGTAGGACATGCTAGTCACATAATTCACAAAGATACAAAATTAAACTCTCTCATGACGCCGTACCTGGATTGCTGAAGAGACGAGGCATCACAGATACAACATTGACAAGTGACAGACACGAAAAATACAGTCAAAAAATTTGAAAACAGAAATCCTGACATGGCGGGGACATTGGAAACTGAAAAAAAAATTATATATATATTTTCATAAAATTCGAGGATTATATATATATTTTTAAAATATATATATAAACTTACTAAAAAGTATATTATATTGATTTCAATTTCATTTTTATTTTAAATTTTTCTCATAATATCGTGACGTGCAAAATATAATAATGTTATTTATAATGACTTTAACTATTGAACTTGATACCTGATCGTGTGCAAATCTAGTCGGATGATGTGGCTCGAGATCCTTGTTTGATCCCTCAAGAATTTGTATGATGTGGAAACTTCTAATTGCTTAGTTGTTCACAAATCAACACACATGATTTAAAGACCAAACTGGGGGATTCGGGGTTTTGCCCAGTTTTGGCACTCTGAATCTCAACAGTAATTGCTTATCGATGCCATAAGTGCTAGGTTTTTTTATAGGATGGGAATTTGTGTGTGATATCTGTCCACACACTAGCGGTGCATTGAATGCATTAGCAGAGTGGTTTAGGGACAAGAAGTACACCATAAGTACTGCCATGTAGGCGTGTCAGAGTTGGTTCCCAAAGTACTTTGTACATGCGAGGGGTGGGTAGGTGGGGCTGGGGGTTTGACCCATGAAGGTTGTCCGGGAGCTCATGGTCGATCTCATCACTTAGTTGAGGCCAGGAGTAGTCGAGATGACTCCCTGGTCGAGGTACCTTGACTTCGCGAGGCCCTAAGAGGGTTGACCTCTTTTGTTGGGCAAAATTGTCGAACAAGGTCGATCTAGGTAAAGGGTGATGTGTCATCTGATGACTTTTCAATTTGGGAAGGTAGAGTTGTCCACATGTTCTCCTAACTTAGAGCACCACATTGAGAAATGTGGCGCCTCGAAATAGTGTCGCATTAATAACAATGTATTTTATTTAAAATTTAGTATTAATTACTCTTACAAATATTTACTTTAAATTAATTAATAAATATTGACTTATTTATTTATATATAATATAAACGTATCATGTTTTAAATTTTTTAAGAAATTTTTGTTACCATGTTCATATTATCTCATATCCATATCATTATATTTGTGTTCATATATCATAGAATAATAGTGATATAGCATCCATGCAACATGGACACGTGACATAATAGTGAGAGAACATGCATACAACATGGACGCGCGACATAGTCCACTAATCATAGCTATATTTACAGGCTATTAATTATGTTCCCACCTTGCGCTCCATGAATTTGAGGCTATAAATATTGGATTCTTTTATTTATTATTATTTTTTTTTTTTGGCTTTCTTTTCCTTTTTCCTTATTTTCTATTATATAATTTATATTTATATTCCATTTATACGTGAACGAGTTGAACCTAATATCAAAAACATTACAAATTTTCAACTAATAATAGTTGCATAGATATAAAGTCGAACACAAACTTCTTCTTCTTATTATTTTTATTTTTTTATTCCATTTAATTTAAGTTGAGGCAAACGATGAGGATAATTTAAAAAATAATAATAATAACCTTTTTTTTTATTTTGTTTTTGTTTTTCTTTTCCGCCGCCTCGTGATATTTTTCCCTTTTCATTTTAATTTTTGTTGAACCTACAAACAGGGGCAGAGCTAGGAATTTTCGGCAACCGGGGCTCTTAAATTTCTCGATGGTTGTTGAAAATGGAGGCATTTGCGGGCTGGGTATTACCGTTTTTAATTTGGGTGTATTAGAGTATTATGATTTAGCCTATGTTTTAAATCTCAGTCTACCAGTCGAACCGGTGTGACGTCATAATTACATAATAAATATATTTAATTATATATTTATAGATATAATATTATTGATATTAATAAGACATATAAAAAAAATTGAATATATATATTTATTAATAATCTTAAACACATTTAATTAAAATTTATTTATATCTAATTAATGAAATTAACATCATAAAACAACAAAATCTTTCAAAGGTATATAAATAATAATTAACACGATATTCATCTCATTATTTAGAACTTAATTATCTAGGAATGCTTTGCAGATCCACCAGGAGATTGTGGAAACCCTTCAGCAACAAAGAAGAGAGTGGAGGATGAACAGCTGACTCGTGGACACATCCTAAATACTTTGTCCGATAGACTGTACGATCTCTATACAAACGTGCAGTCACCTAGAGAGCTGTAGGAGGCCTTGGAATACAAATACAAGGCTGAGGAAGAAGGTACAAATAAATATTTGGTTTCTAAATATTTGGATTTCAAAATGGTTGACAATAAACCAATCTTAGAGTAAGTGCATGAGCTCCAGGTAATTGTTAACAAACTCAGAATGGTTAAGATTGTCCTTCCAGAAACCTTCCAAGTTGGAGCTATAGTTTCAAAGCTCCCTCCAGCCTGGAAAGATTATGCAAAGAGGTTGATGCATAAATATGAGGATTTGTCCTTGGAACAAATTCAAAAAACATCTGCGTATTGAAGAGGAGGCTCGGAAATGTGATGGAAAGAATTTGGTTCAAGGACAATCGAGTGTGAGTTATGTTGAATCTGGAAATTCTTCTAAAAAGAAGCCTTTCGGGGTTAAAAAGAATTTTGGACAATTTAGAAAACCGGACAGAAGCCTAAACCCAACAATGCCACTAACAAAAGAAAAGGCAAGTGTCATGTTTGTGGAGAAACAGGACATTATGTGAGAGAATGCCCACAACGGAAGAGTGGATCCGGAGTTGCAAATATGGTTGAGGAGAACCTAGTTGCCATGGTGACAAATCTTAGCCTCGGTATGGCTATGATTTCTGAAATAAACATGGCAAGTGAACTCTTTGGCTGGTGGTTAGATTCTGGAGCTACCGATCATATTTGTAACGATCGAAGGCTTTTCAAGACCTTTGAAGAAATTGTTGGGCAAGAGTTTCAGATGGGAAACAACGCTAAAGACAATGTTGGAGGCAAAGGATCCGTTGAACTTAACTTTACCTCCGGGAAGAAATTAATTTTAATCAATGTCTTGTTTGTACCAGATGTTAGGAAAAGTTTAATTTCTATTAATTTGTTAGATATGAAAGGTTTTAAGGTTTCTGTTGAGTCTGGAAAAGTTATCATCATTAAAAATTGTGAATTTGTTGGCAAAGGCTATGCTTGTAATGGAATGTACAAGATGTCAATCAATAATATGAATTCCGTTTCTGCTTACATGATTTCTTTAATTTTTTTGTGGCATAGTCGATTAGGACATGTTAGTGCAAAAAACTTGAAAAATATGCATGCAATGGGATTAATTGATATTGGTAAAAATGAACTTGATAAGTGTGAAATTTGTGCAAAATAAAAAATTGTAAGAAAACCTTTTTCCAAGGGTTAAAAGAGAATCACAAATATTAGACTTAATTCATACAAATATTTGTGAGTTAAATGGGATTTTAACTAGAGGTGTAAAAATGTATTTTATTACTTTTATTGATGATGCACTCGATTTTGTTACGTGTAACACTACAGGACCGATCCAGTATGCAGATATTGTCCGCTTTAGGTGGGAACCGAATTAGACCACCCTCACGGCTTTGTTTCTGCGCCCACTGGAGAACCCAGCCGTAGCGCAGAACGCGTCTGCAAGGAAAAGCTTCCATCCCCCCTTATAAGGAGGACTTCGTTCTCCTTCCCAACCGATGTGGGATGGACGGACATCCTTAAGATGTAGCACCCCTATTCGTAGAGATACCACACCCCCGCACTATAGGCCGATCCACATACGAAATGGACAATCCGTACATGAACTAACCTATAGCGAACGGGTGACAAATAAAAGAAAAGACGAGCTAGGCGGGACTATACCCCAAAGCAATACAAAACCAAGACATAAAAGTTAAAAGCGGAAGCATTAACCCATAAATACATATAGGTACCATATTTACATCAACGATATAAATACTAATAGATTCCAACAGATATCAATACATTATCATCTCTTATATATTATACAAGCAAAAGTCCCCAAATATACCAAGTACTATAACGTACTAACTCAGGACATGACAAAAGCAAGATCATGAAAATGTGTGCAGTGCTAGACCCGGCTGGATGACAAGACACGACTCAGACTCCCGCCTAGCACACGACCGCGACAACCTGAAAGGTGGAGGCGTCAGTCCATGGAAGACTGAGTGAGGGGTATAAATATATATTAGCGCAATTAACATGCAAGTTATAACCTCGGGTAAGGTTTTATAATTAAAAGTAATATAAGTTCACAATCATAGAAACTCGCCCGAGATTACAACTACCAATATTAAGTACTTTAATCGTTTTCATGTTTCAATGCGTGCAATACGTGGCCCGGCGAGTGAGGGCAATCTCCAACCTACTCCAACTGTGTACAATGCATGCTTGCTTTATCTTTTAATAAGTGATCATGCAATTAAGCTATCGTGCAGTCGTGCAGGTGTATTCAGGCAGAACAATCAATACATGCAATCATGATAATAACCCGAGGACAATCCGCGGTGCCGGACCCGTCCCCAGTCTCCTTCTTCCTCCGGTGATGGTGGGATTGCAAGGCCCCACCATCCAATCTCGTTGAGCAGAGGGTACATGAATCCCTAAGCCCGGAGCTCCTTTCTCCACTAATCTCCTAGCGGATTCAGGGGTGACCCCAAATGTGGTGAGGACAATGTTCGAGTTACCCGTCAGCCCATGCTTTCCCGGTTGGCTCAAACCACTACCCTCGGGCCCAACGTGACATACTTTACTCGCCAAAACATGATCAATCAATCAATCATGATACATGACTTGCTTGCAATTGTGTATAAGTTTAGAAAACGTTAGAAATAAGTATGTATATACCTTTTTGGCTTGAAATCCACATAAAGGTTATACGGGTTCTATATACTAACAATTAAACCGCACCTTTACTGACAAAAGACAAGTAGGGAACAGCCTACGGGGCTTGCTCCTCGTCCCTACGAAGCTGGTCTGTGCAAAATAGAGGTGTACACGTGAGACTTGACTCTAAATAGACCAAATATGACGAACGGCGAAAGTGTAACGAGATGACGTGCAAATCACAATGTGGCATGAAAACATCTTGTTTCAGTACATATTCAATCATATAATAGAAATTCGGGGTTAAAGGAATCATCGGATCATAGGGCTAAAATTGTAATTTTATGCAGTCACATTTGTTCTGTCAGCGGCATGGGAACGGCCGTTCCGGCCTTCCCTTGAATGTGGGAAAGGCCGTTCCCGTGGCCCTTCTAAAACGTGCCAGCGCTTTGTATTTTAGGAAATGCGTTTTGATGGGAACGGCCCTTCCGGCCAACAAGCCAAAATGGGAACGGCCGTTCCCATGCGCGCCAGCTTTTGAGTTCAAAGGAGTGGGAACGGCCGTTCCCAGAATGAACTGGGGACGGGAAGGGCCGTTCCCGTTCCTCTGTAAATGCAGAAACAGAGCAGAACAGGGGAGGCTCTCGGCATAACAACAAGAACACCCACAATCCATATTAAAATGCCTGAATTCTGGGAATAAGCATGTATTCATGTTCAATATACAACAAATGGTAAGTAAAACACTTAAATCACTCAAGAATACCAAGAATTCCCACTTTCATGTTCATATCCAAATCCACCATAAAAGCTCAAACACTCCAAGAATTCATGCTTCAATTCATTATATAATCATATATTCATGCCTCAAGTAGCATATAATCCATTTATTACATAAATCATAAACCCTAGCTACACCCTAAATCATCAAGGATCATATAATCAAGCACATACCCACCTTAAATGAAAAGAAATGAAGGAAGAAGATGAAGATGGAAATTTGAGCTCAAAAGCTTGGAATTTCTTGAGTGAACTTGATGGTGATGATAAAATCTCTTCTTCCCTTTTCTTCTTGAAGAACCGAGCAAGCAAGAAGCAAATATGTTCGATGAATTTGGGAGCTAATAATCTTAAGAAGCTTGGAGATGTATTTACGTGAATCACCATCCTTGATTTTGATGAAATGATCAATTTGCCATTTTGTCCCTCAAGAGTTTAAATTATGCAATTAAGGATGAAAAGCTTTGAAGATTGATCAATTAAGTCCTTGAAAATGTTATGCGATTTGGTCCCTAAATTTAAAAGAGTGAACATATAGGGGCAAGTTGACAATTAAATCATATTCGGTAATTATTTCACATAATAAACATTTTCAAGTTATGAGATAAATTATAAGTTTAATATGAATTTCATGAAATTTTGATAAAATATAATTTATAAAATTATAATAAACATAAGAACGTAATTAATAAAATTCGGGGCGTTACAATTCTCCCTCCCCCCCCCCCCCCCTAAAAGGACCTGGTCCCCAGGCCCACTGTCAAGTTTTGAAATGATGCACAAGCCATAAGAGAACCCCGTCTCTTGAACAAGAATGAAAGAACCCCGTCTTTCAACAAGAAATGAGAAAACCCCGTTTCTCAACAAGTGAGAGAACCCCGTCTCTCAACATGCATGAAAGTAATTCAAGGAGCAGATTGAAGAAACAATGGTATGAATGTTATATAAACAAATAGAATCATATTAATTTCAGAAATATCATATAGACAAATAAAACCCATTTTAATCACATACTTATCATTCACAATTAACTAATTCGCAGTAAACAAGAAATTAAATACAATGGCAATAAAATCCATGATGTATATGATGTGCATGGTTAAATGTACCGTTCACCGTTGGTTGTGTCATGCATATAATTGGTACCTTCTTCTTCCCGAACTAGATTTACAGTTGTACTTCGCAGCCCCCTTTGCATAAACACCTTCCCGGGCTCGAACAAGCTATCTTTCATCCCTAATAGACTTTTCTCGCCGCTTTGAGCATGTATCTATTTGATGTTCATCACTCCCACAGTAGAGACACAATCCCAACCGTCTCCTACAGCCATCATAAGTGTGATTATCGCGTCCACAATAATCACAAAGGAGTTTCCCGGAAGACGTTATTGAAGCTGGGACACGTGGGGCTCCTGAACTCGATCCAAGTGATTGTTTCTTTTTCTTGCGAGATCTTTCTTGGGGTGCCGGAGTAGGATAAGAGATAGACCGCTTTCCTTTGTTGAGAGTTTGTCCTAATTTTGAACTTAAGGTCTGCCCGGATTGAGGATTAGACCTTCTTGCCTCCAACGAGGTGGAGCCTCGAACCTTTTCTTGGGAGCCACTTGGAGTTAGTTCCCACACTCTTTTGATTTTCTTGAGTTGTGACCCGGTGGGATCCTTATTTCCTTCGAAGGATCTTGAGGATGGTTGGTTCTGAAATTCCCTAAATGCTATCGAAATTTGGCCCGGCTGTGATAATAAGACTCGTGGCGCTGAGGACACATAGTCTTTTATCTTCTGATCCACTAAACGAACCAAGGACTCGAAAAATTCCTGAGGTTGAACCGGAGGGGGCATATGAGGGGAAGCCTTAGGCACTTGTTCATGATGAGGGCGACCTTGAGACATCCTGAAGTTAAGACACTAGATATGCATGTTGAATTAATATGCCGATGCATGTAACACACTTGGAAGTAATACTTCAACATTTTAAAATAATTAGGTTCAACCGGGGAAAACGCACATAAGTATAGAAATTTAAAAATTTAAAATAAGGTATGATGCACGTGCTTATGGATGCATTGAACCTGTCACCGAAGTAATGGAAAGATTTATCTCAGCACGTAACTCCTTGTTTGTTGAAGTATAAGCTTAGCTTGAACTGTTGGTTATTTCTTGTTTCCACGGTCTTCTATTCTTCAGATTTATCTAACATCCACTTAAACATTCCCACGGCTCGGTATTACGATTTCTGAAACCCGAAGTCTTCTATGCTCATGGAATTAGCATCTAGCTTACTCTTTATTAATCACTCCGAATTATTGCCCGGTTCTCTTTTCCGGTTATCACTCTGATCAAAACTCCCCGATTCATTCTTTAGAAGCTCAACTAACTAAATGAACTCCCTTTCCCATTATTTACACTTGATCGCCCATCAACCACCTAACAATTCCTTACCTTTCCTTTTCGTTCCCATTTGTTGCTTCATGTCCCTTAATGTAATCCACAACACGATAATTCAACTTGGATCTGGAAAATGTTCAACTGGATAAAACCTTTAACATAATTATCTTCTCTAACTTATTCTCACCACGACGCTCAACTTCCTTTACCCTACCTTGATTGAAGTCCCAAGTCAGATCGTCTTCCATATTTTCACCTTGCTTCATTTCTACGATAGTTACATTTTATTACTTTTTCCCACACATACCTCATTGATCCAAACTTCTTGTGTTAACTCGTGTAATTGTATGATCCTCAAACAACAACTCTTGAATTCAATTTCTGTTCCACTTATGGAATTAATTTCCTGACTCCTCTCGAACAATAAGTCTCCAGTTATTATCCTGATTCACCAAGTTGCCGCCGTGGTTGAAATCCTTCAAGTCTACTCTTTACAATTTGAATCGGTTATAAAACTCATCTTCTTACTTGCCTACTTTTGAGCATATAATTTCCTTTCCTTTGTTCTTCGTCATTCTTTACCATTGTCATTTGTTACTCCAAATCTCCCAATTCGCACTCTTGCACGACCATCCAATTGAAGCCGGAAAATAAACTCATTCCACCCGATTATAGAATCCCTAGCATCTTTACCTTTCATGAATAGATCATCCAAAGCTACTAGCTCGATTTGAATTATCGAAATGATCTTCTTCTCTTACTTGAATTTGCTTCCCAATTAACTAAGTCTCAATTAAACAACACACCTGAATCTTGAATAATTAGTATCCCAATCTCCCTTCACCTGGTTTTCGAATGGAATATAAATGTCCACGATTGATTCTTTTATTCTGGATCTCATCCTTTGAATCATACTCTATGAACTTGTAACACCCCCGGAGCGAAGGGTGCCACATCCCCCGCACTAAGGTCCAACGCGAGTAACGAAATGGAAGTTCGCACCCGTATCAAACCATAGCGAACGGGAGACACACAAAACTCACACCCTCGCTAGGCAGCCTAGACCCTCAAGAACTGTGAGAATTAAAATCAGAGCAGCGGAAGCAATTCATATACCAAATATGATTCCCAAGATCATCACATATACATATCAAAATGGGGGAGGGTCAAGTATTCAAGCTCGATCATATACAAAATATACAATGCCATCACGGCCAGAAGAGCATAAGTGTATACCGAATACATAATCCAAAAATACATAAGCAAAAGAAGAAATCCACTACGAAGCATGAAGACTCGAGCTATACCACAAGTAAACCCAAAAGACACTTGCCGCCTAGCTTGACTCGGAAGAACCTGCAAACTCAAAAGAAAGGGAAAAGGGGAAAACAACAACGAGGGTTAGTCCTGGCTACTAGTGAGGGGGCTAACTCACGTACCCGATATTTATATATAGAGCAAAGCATTTAATTAAAACGGAAAAATCCTTGAACCGAGAGTGGTTTTTGCAAACCAAATTAATTCCCGCGATATAAATATAAATAGGTTAAAGCAAAGGTGCAAGGCCAAAAGCCAAACTCCAAATTTTAGGTAAATTAAGAATCCACTCTCGTTCCATAGATCATACGGAGCTAAACCAACTCGGCGAGTACGAGTCATACACATCCCAACTTCCATATACGAAAATCAAAGCAAAATAAAACAAATCAGAATCCATCCCCAAGACCGGTTGATAGAAGGGTTGATCGGCCCTAACTATCCACATACACAGACGAGACAAGGTTTAATTACTACCTTAAAACCTTCGGCGGTTGCCTCCGCCGGCTCAAGAGAAACACCCTTCCTCAACCTCCCCGAGGTTGGGCGAGACTCTCAAATGGAGGTGTTGATGGAAGAGCTCGGCGACCCCTCGGTCGTCCCGAGATTACCATACCACACTCCGGGGCCCAAACATATCACGAAAGTCACACAAACATACCTCAAAGCTTATCTTTCAAAGCCACATCTCGCTTACACACACACACTTGCACAAAACTAAACTTTTCAAACGAAAGCAAAATAGCTTATATACTTATACAAAACGTTTTCAAACTCTTAAAACAAATGGGGCAAATCCCGCAACATAAGTATCATACACTTATTTACCATATATTATACATATCCACATGCGAGGCCTCAAATCAAGTAGGGTTATAGGTCGAATAACTAAAAGAACAAAAACCTCACCTTGACAACGAACGTAGTGGAGACAAAAGTGTGACAACCGGACACCTACGGTGCAAGCTCGTCCTCTACAGGGAGATCCTCTGAACAAGACAAACAACAAGAAACACTCTTAGACTCAATATGAACCACATTGACGCTCGGTACATGCGTATGTATGTTTATGATGCAAATGATATGAAATGAATCCACATTTAGACCATTTGTAAGCCTTCAACGCATATTCGGACATATATATCATAAACGAGAAGATAAATCAAAGCACAAATTCATAACATAAGGCTTAACACAAAATATAACAAATTGGTCATGGATACACACCAAAACGAGGGAAGAAAGAACAACAAGAAGCAACGGAAAGGAAACAAAACCAAGCAAAGACAGACGAAAAACTAAAGTTCCTAGGGGACACGCCCGTGCCCCCCCTGGAAGGGCAAGCCGAGACACCCCCGTGTCTCGGTACAGAAAAGAAATAACGAAATCAAAAGGTGACACGCCCGTGTCACCAACAAAGGGCAAGCCGAGACACCCCCGTGTCTCGGTACAGAAAAACGAAGACGGCTCAAACAGCAACCTCAGCAACCCCAATTGAAACTAACCTCTCAAACTCCAACTACCAAGCAAGGAATTGAAATAAATGCTAAGAATTAAGTCCTAGGAGCATAATATCAACAACAAAACTCAGGAAAACAAGAAAGGAGCAAGAATCAACAATTCACCCAACATCTACTATTCACATACTTGGGCAAAACTCATCAATCCACCATGAAAATGAACTTAAGAGCACATAAAAGAGAGAAGAGAGAGTGAAGAAGACAACCATGAACTCACCTTTCAAATTGGAAACGCTTTGATGAAGATTTGAGCTCAAAATCAAAGAATTTGACAAAGGGATTTCTTCCTTCTTCTTGCTTCCTTTGCTGATCGGTTTTTGGGAGAGAGAGGGGGGAATTGGCTCGATTTTTCTGTAGCAAAAGGGATAAGAGAGGCTCAACTCAAGGTCTAACTCAAGGTTAAGGCTTGGTTAAAGTTTAGTGGGGTCCACAAAGTCATAGCTAGGTCAAAAGGTGTCTCTCAAGCATAAGGGGCTCGTTACGGGTGAAATTCGAAGGTCTTAACGAGCTTAGAAAAATGTGAGGCTTGTCCCATTAAACCCGAATCGTCGAAACGAGTTCAACGGAGGTGACAGAATTCAAATCTGAATTCCCGAGCTCAAGATACGCTTCCCGGAACCCAAGGTGCGCTAAATGCTCTTTAGCCTCCTTTAGGTCCCGTCTCCAAAACGAACCCAAAAAGGTAACCAAAACAAATACCAAAACATATAACGAGCACATAACCGAGTCCATAAAGCATATAATTAACACATATCACGAATTCACAAAAATTAGAATTAAATACGAATCTAGAACTAGTAAAATACAAAGTGAAGGAAAATTAAACGTTCAAGTTAAACAAATTCATACCAAAGAAATTAAGTTCAAATAACTTCAATTAATCCACGTTAGCAATTAAATATTGCATAATCACTTAAAATAATAATTAAATAGCGCACATAAGAGGTTACCTAAAAAGTCTGATCAGTCGGGATGTTACAAACCTCCCTCCTTCAAAAGGACCTGTCCTCAGGTCCGAGGCGAGGTCTTGAAAAGATCCGGATACAACCGTTTCATCTTATCCTCAGTCTCCCAAGTGGCTTCTTCGGATTCCTGATCACGCCACAAGACTTTCACAAGAGGGATTTGCCTATTACTCAACTCTTGCAACTTCCGGTCCAACACCTTAACCGGATATTTCTTAATAGTCAAATCCGGTTCCAACTGAACTTTCTCGACAGGAAGAATAGAAGACTCATCGGGATAATGTTTCCGAAGCTGCGAGACATGAAACACATTATGAATCCCGGTTAAGCTCGGCGGTAAATCAAGTCTGTAGACTACTTCCCCAACTTGATCAAGGATCTCAAAGGGGCCTAAGTAGCGAGGGTTAAGCTTCCCGCCTTTACCAATCCGAGCATACCCTTTCCTAGGAGATGCCTTTAAAAAGACCTTATCTCCTTTCTCAAACTCTAAGGGTCGTCTCCTCCTATCTGCATAGCTTTTCTGCCGGTCTTGTGCTGCTTTCAACCTCTGTTTAATCACTTTCACCCTCTCAATGGTATCTTGAATTTCCTTAGGCTTCTTAGCTCTCTCGAGCTTTCCATCTTTAGTCCATCTCCACTCATCTATATCCCAGAAGAGAGGGGATCGGCATTTCCTTCCATAAAGAGCCTCATATGGTGCCATCCCGATAGAAGACTGAAAGCTGTTATTGTAGGCATACTCAATCAAATCCAACTGTTCATCCCACGAATCCTGATAATCTAAGGCACAAGCACGAAGCATGTCCTCGAGATACCTTATTAGCCTTTCAGACTGGCCATCTGTCTGTGGGTGGAATGCAGTACTAAATTGAAGCTTCGTCCCCAAACACTTCTGTAATTCCTGCCAAAAACTGGATGTGAACCGAGGATCCCTATCTGAAACAATGCTGACGGAGTACCATGCAATCTGACAATCTCTTTCCGATATAACCGAGCCAACTTAGGAACCTTATCGGACATCTTCACCTTAAGAAAGTGCGCCGACTTCGTCAACCGATCAATGATCACCCAAATTCCATCGGAATCTCCTTTGGTCCTTGGCAAGCCAGACACGAAGTCCATTGTCACTTGCTCCCATTTCCACTCGGGTATTGGAAGTGGTTGGAGAGTTCCTCCCGGTTTCTGGTGTTTTGCTTTCACCACTTGGCATGTTTGACATCTTCTAACATAGTTAGCAACGTCTCTCTTCATGCCGTTCCACCAATATAAAGTCCTTAGATCCTTGTATATTTTGGTGGTACCGGGATGTACTGCATATGCTGACTTGTGGGCTTCATCAAGTACCAACTGCTTAAGATCCTTCGGAACACAAACCCGAGCCTTAAACCTGAACAATCCTGAATCATCAAATCCAAACTTGGTTTCAGGATCAATCCTTGATTTAGTTATCCATTTCTGAATCTCGGGATCCACAGATTGAGCTTCTATCAATCTCTGCTTCAAAACCGGCTGAACCGAGATATTAGCCAAACGAGCCTCTGAAACCAGAATCACTGAACCTTGTCTACTAGAACCTGCTTCCAATCCTGAAACATTCGCTTTCCTACTCAAAGCATCTGCCACCACATTGGCTTTCCCCGGATGGTACTGAATCTTACAATCATAATCCTCAAGTGTCTCCATCCATCTCCTCTGTCTTACGTTCAAATCCTTCTGGGTAAACAGATACTTAAGACTCTGGTGGTCGGTGATAGTTTTTCTCATGATCCTTTAACTTCCTTGAGGCGTAGGCTACAACCTTACCATTCTGCATTAACACATAACCGAGACCTTCCTTCGAAGCATCGGTATAAAATGAGTAGCCTTTCGAACCCTCGGGTAGGGTTAAAACCGGTGCAGTAGTCAGCCTCTCCTTAAGAGTTTGGAAACTCTTCTCACACTCCTCATCCCACTCGAATTTCACCTCTTTCTTAGTTAACCGGGTCAACGGGGAGGCAATCATCGAGAAATCTTTCACAAAGCGCCTATAGTACCCTGCTAACCCCGAGAAAACTTCTCACTTCCGAGGCATTCTTAGGTTGCTCCCAAAGCATAACCGTTTCAACCTTTGTGGGATCCACTTCAATACCACTCCCAGAAATGAAGTGACCTAAAAAGGAAACTCGATCCAACCAGAACTCGCACTTACTGAACTTGGCGAACAATCGGTGCTCCCGAAGTGTAGACAAAACAATACTCAAATGCCGCGCGTGCTCTTCCTCGGACCTCGAATACACCAGAATATCATCTATAAAGATGACCACGAATTTATCGAGGTAAGGCCGGAATATTCGGTGCATCATATCCATAAACGCTGTTGGGGCATTGGTAAGACCAAAAGGCATGACCACAAACTCGAAATGCCCATAACGAGTGTTGAAACCCGTCTTCGGTATATCTCCTTCCCGGATACGCAACTGGTAATACCCTTGCCTTAAATCCAACTTGGAATAAACACTCGAGCCTTGCAGGAGATCGAACAACTCTTCAATGTATGGAAGCGGGTATTTATTCTTAACCGTTAACCGGTTCAGCTCACGGTAGTCAATACACATTCGCAAAGTCCCGTCTTTCTTCTTTACAAACAGGACCGGAGCACCCCACGGAGAAGTGCTCGGGCGAATGTAACCACACTCTAAGAGCTCGTCCAATTACGTCTTCAACTTCTTCAACTCGGCTGGAGCCATCCTATAGGGAGATTTCGCATACGGTTCTGCTCCGAGATAGAGATCTATTACAAACTCGACGTCCCGATCCGGAGGTAAAGATCCCAAATTCTCCGGAAACACATCGGGGAATTTCTTCACGATCTCCGTCTCTTCGAGCTTGGCCTGGTCCTTTGGCTTATTCAAAAGGTAGGCCACATAGCCCCTCGCACCGTCCCGGAACAATCTACTTGCTTCCACAAAGGAAATAAACGGGCAGGTCTTCAACCTCTGACCCGCAAAGACCGTAGAACCCAAAGTCACTCTCTTAGCAAAACAATCCATCATGGCTCGGTAACGGTACAACCAGTCCATTCCCAGAATCACCCCATACTTCTTGATCGGCATCTTGATCAAATCCGTCGGATACTCTTGATCTTCCACAACCACCGGACAACCACGGTAAACACAATTCGTAGCCAAAGTAGCACCAAGGGGAGAAGAAACAATAAAGGAATCATCTAGGCAAGCAACAGGCAATGGAAGAGTAGAAACAAGCCGGGAAGCAATAAATGAATGCGTTGCTCCCGGATCAAACAATGCATGCAATGGAATGCCATGAATGTGGATAGTACCTTCAACCACGGCGTTGGCATCCACCTCTACATTCTCTTCCTCGCCCTCCAAAGCATAGGCTCTCGCTTGGATCGGTGCTCTAGGAGGCATCACATTCAACGGCTGAGGAGCTCTCGCTTGAGGACAAGTACTAACCAAATGACCGGACTCTCCACACTTATAACATCTTCTCAGTTTCTTCCGGCAATTCTCCTCGGTGTGATTGGGACCCTTGCAATAACTACATTGAATCGGGGCCGGTAGAGCTGGTGTCGCCGGTACCGGAGGTCAAGCTTTCTTAACTGAAGTAGTAGGACCTTGGGGTTTGAAAACCGGAGGCCCACCATGGGATTGAGGCCTCTTCCCCAAATTAGAGCTCGAACCTTGGCCCGAAGAGTACGTCGGTCTCAATCTTGTGTTGTTAGCTTCCACTTTGATCGCCTTCCTCGTAGCCTTTTCCCACGTATCCACGGTAGCAGCCTTAAGAGCATTTTGGATATCATATCTCAAGCCATGAACGAAATTACGGGCTTTCTGGGTGTCATCATTGGTGATATGTGGAGCATACGGTGCAAGTCTCTCAAATTCCAAAATATACTCTTCAACCGAACGGTTCCCTTGTCTCAATTCTGTAAATTGCTGAAGTCTTCTCTCACGAGCACTTGGTGGAACATACTTGTGACGAAATTCTCTCACAAAGCTTTCCCAATCAAACTCTTCTCCACTCCTTTCCAATCGGGCTCTTGTAGCTTTGAGCCAATTGGACGCGGGACCTTGAACAAACCGGGCCGTGCAAACAACTTTCTCATGTGAAGGAGCGGGGCAAATTTCCCAAATTCCCGCAACTTCTGACAACCATTCTTCGTCTTGGATATCATCTCCTCCATACCACTTAGGTGGATTGTTGTTTCTGAACTCCTTAAAAGCCGGAGTTACTTGCCCACCTTGTCCTTCCCAATGTGGATTATCTCTTTGATTCTGCTGAAGCTGATTCAAAAGAGCCTGCACGATATTCTCAGCATTAAACGGAGGAGGTGGAGGTGCTTGTGGAGGGGGTTGATTGACATCAGGAGTCTGCTCCCTATCTGCTCTCCTTCTTGGAGGCATCCTGAAAATTCACAAATCAAGAAGATATCGATGCATGGGGTTCAGTTCATGATCATGAAATCAATTATCTGGAATTTAAACAATTAAGTCACATAGAGGGGTAGATGAATGCAAATAATCACATACTCCTATACCGAACGACCTAGACAGCCCCAACACGACTCCAGAGCTCTGGTTTTGCAACCGAGAGCTCTGATACCACGCAAGGATGTAACACCCCCGGAGCGAAGGGTGCCACATCCCCCGCACTAAGGTCCAACGCGAGTAACGAAATGGAAGTTCGCACCCGTATCAAACCATAGCGAACGGGAGACACACAAAACTCACACCCTCGCTAGGCGGCCTAGACCCTCAAGAACTGCAAGAATTAAAATCAGAGTAGCGGAAGCAATTCATATACCAAACATGATTCCCAAGATCATCACATATACATATCAAAATGGGGGAGGGTCAAGTATTCAAGCTCGATCATATACAAAATATACAATGCCATCACGGCCAGAAGAGCATAAGTGTATACCGAATACATAATCCAAAAATGCATAAGCAAAAGAAGAAATCCACTACGATGCATGAAGACTCAAGCTATACCACAAGTAAACCCAAAAGACACTTGCCGCCTAGCTTGACTCGGAAGAACCTGCAAACTCAAAAGAAAGGGAAAAGGGAAAAAACAACAACGAGGGTTAGTCCTAGCGACTAGTGAGGGGGCTAACTCACGCACCCGATATTTATATATAGAGCAAAGCATTTAATTAAAACGGAAAAATCCTTGAACCGAGAGTGGTTTTTGCAAGCCAAATTAATTCCCGCGATATAAATATAAATAGGTTAACGCAAAGGTGCAAGGCCAAAAGCCAAACTCCAAATTTTAGGTAAATTAAGAATCCACTCTCGTTCCATAGATCATACGGAGCTAAACCAACTCGGCGAGTACGAGTCATACACATCCCAACTTCCATATACGAAAATCAAAGCAAAACAAAACAAATCAGAATCCATCCCCAACACCGGTTGATAGAAGGGTTGTTCGGCCCTAACAATCCACATACACAGACGAGACAAGGTTTAATTACTACCTTGAAACCTTCGGCGGTTGCCTCCGCCGGCTCAAGAGAAACACCCTTCCTCAACCTCCCCGAGGTTGGGCGAGACTCTCAAATGGAGGTGTTGATGGAAGAGCTCGGCGACCCCTCGGTCATCCCGAGATTACCATACCACACTCCGGGGCCCAAACATATCACGAAAGCCACACAAACATACCTCAAAGCTTATCTTTCAAAGCCACATCTCGCTTACACACACACACTTGCACAAAACTAAACTTTTCAAACGAAAGCAAAATAGCTTATATACTTATACAAAACGTTTTCAAACTCTTATAAAAAAATGGGGCAAATCCCGCAACATAAGTATCATACACTTATTTACCATATATTATACATATCCACATGTGAGGCCTCAAATCAAGTAGGGTTATAGGTCGAATAACTAAAAGAACAAAAACCTCACCTTGACAACGAACGTAGTGGAGACAAAAGTGTGACAACCGGAAACCTAAGGTGCAAGCTCGTCCTCTACACGGAGATCCTCTGAACAAGACAAACAACAAGAAACACTCTTAGACTCAATATGAACCACATTGACGCTCGGTACATGCGTATGTATGTTTATGATGCAAATGATATGAAATGAATCCACATTTAGACCATTTGTAAGCCTTCAACGCATATTCGGACATATATATCATAAACGAGAAGATAAATCAAAGCACAAATTCATAACATAAGGCTTAACACAAAATATAACAAATTGGTCATGGATACACACCAAAACGAGGCAAGAAAGAACAACAAGAAGCAACGGAAAGGAAACAAAACCAAGCAAAGACAGACGAAAAACTAAAGTTCCTAGGGGACACGCCCGTGCCCCCCCTGGAAGGGCAAGCCGAGACACCCCCGTGTCTCGGTACAGAAAAGAAATAACGAAATCAAAAGGTGACACGCCCGTGTCACCAACAAAGGGCAAGTCGAGACACCCCCGTGTCTCGGTACAGAAAAACGAAGACGGCTCAAACAGTAACCTCAGCAACCCCAATTGAAACTAACCACTCAAACTCCAACTACCAAGCAAGGAATTGAAATAAATGCTAAGAATTAAGTCCTAGGAGCATAATATCAACAACAAAACTCAGGAAAACAAGAAAGGAGCAAGAATCAACAATTCACCCAACATCTACTATTCACATACTTGGGCAAAACTCATCAATCCACCATGAAAATGAACTTAAGAGCACATAAAAGAGAGAAGAGAGAGTGAAGAAGACAACCATGAACTCACCTTTCAAATTGGAAACGCTTTGATGAAGATTTGAGCTCAAAATCAAAGAATTTGACAAAGGGATTTCTTCCTTCTTCTTGCTTCCTTTGCTGATCGGTTTTTGGGAGAGAGAGGGGGGAATTGGCTCGATTTTTCTGTAGCAAAAGGGATAAGAGAGGCTCAACTCAAGGTCTAACTCAAGGTTAAGGCTTGGTTAAAGTTTAGTGGGGTCCACAAAGTCATAGCTAGGTCAAAAGGTGTCTCTCAAGCATAAGGGGCTCGTTACGGGTGAAATTCGAAGGTCTTAACGAGCTTAGAAAAATGTGAGGCTTGTCCCATTAAACCCGAATCGTCGAAACAAGTTCAAGGGAGGTGACGGAATTCGAATCCGAATTCCCGAGCTCAAGATACGCTTCCCGGAACCCAAGGTGCGCTAAATGCTCTTTAGCCTCCTTTAGGTCCCGTCGCCAAAACGAACCCAAAAAGGTAACCAAAACAAATACCAAAACATATAACGAGCACATAACCGAGTCCATAAAGCATATAATTAACACATATCACGAATTCACAAAAATTAGAATTAAATACGAATCTAGAACGAGTAAAATACAAAGTGAAGGAAAATTAAACGTTCAAGTTAAACAAATTCATACCAAAGAAATTAAGTTCAAATAACTTCAATTAATCAACGTTAGCAATTAAATATCGCATAATCACTTAAAATAATAATTAAATAGTGCACATAAGAGGTTACCTGAAGAGTCTGATCAGTCGGGATGTTACAGAACTTGTCTTCGAACTTTTCCATACTTGATCCTTAATCTAAAATTCCTTGGAAGCACTTTCTATGAATTGATGATCCCAGTTGGTAATTCTTAAATTTAGATGCTTCCACTTGTTGGTCCATATCTTCCAATTCAACCACATCATAGTCAACAATCTTTAAAGCCCTTTTTCCGAGAATACCCCTTTTTCCTTATTATTAGACTCCCGGTTTAGGCATCTTCGAAATTTTCTTCTTTTTTCTCTTCTCTCTTTTTTTTTTTTCCTCTCGAATTAATCTCCAACAGCAATCCAGGTATTCTCTCTCTAATTAGTACTTTGCCTCTCTTGAGTGCTTTCATTTACCGTTCCCCATATCCTTCAATGTATTCCCTCAACACGACAATTTATCTTGAATCAAAAAAATAAACTCGTCTGCCCGAATGTAGAATCCCGAACATGTTGGTTTTCCATAACTGGTTGGTTGATCTTTCTGGCTGTCGTTTTAGAAATTTGAATCCAATTGATTTGAACCCAAATGTAATTCCCAACTTATACTTCGATCGGGATACTTAATTGACTTTCCTTCCACGCTCTGATTTTGGCCCCAACTTACACACCCTTGTCAAATCCTATAGTAGCCCAAGATTACCGAGCAATTGGCCGTGGTTTGATATCATTTCCACAACCTGTAACTCACAACCTTCTTTGAGATAAATGGATATGGGTAAGGCGTGCTCATGTCACATAACGATCACTTAATTAATGCTCACGACAAAATTTTAATATAAATGCAGCAGGTAATTTATCAATGTTTAAAATAAACACGTTAAGCACATAATATCAAATAATCCAAGATCAATTAATTAACAATAGATAGCAGAAATCAATGCAAAGCACAGGTTGTCAAGTAATCTAATTAATTCAAAGAATTCAAATAGATTCAAATAATATGCAAGACTCTCAAATTACCAATTAGTTCCTATGTCGTTCGACCTAGACTTGACACGACACGACACTAGAACCTCGGTTTTGCAACAGGGCACTGATACCACTTAAGATGTAGCACCCCTATTCGTAGAGATACCACACCCCCGCACTATAGGCCGATCCACATACGAAATGGACAATCCGTACATGAACTAACCTATAGCGAACGGGTGACAAATAAAAGAAAAGACGAGCTAGGCGGGACTATACCCCAAAGCAATACAAAACCAAGACATAAAAATTAAAAGCGGAAGCATTAACCCATAAATACATATAGGTACCATATTTATATCAACGATATAAATACTAATAGATTCCAACAGATATCAATACATTATCATCTCCTATATATTATACAAGCAAAAGTCCCCAAATATACCAAGTACTATAACGTACTAACTCAGGACATGACAAAAGCAAGATTATGAAAATGTGTGCAGTGCTACACCCGACTGGATGACAAGACATGACTCAGACTCCCGCCCAGCACACGACCGCGACAACCTGAAAGGTGGAGGCGTCAGTCCATGGAAGACTGAGTGAGGGGCATAAATATATATTAGCGCAATTAACATGCAAGTTATAACCTCGGGTAAGGTTTTATAATTAAAAGTAATATAAGTTCACAATCATAGAAACTCGCCTGAGATTACAACTACCAATATTAAGTACTTTAATCGTTTTCATGTTTCAATGCGTGCAATACGTGGCCCGGCGAGTGAGGGCAATCTCCAACCTACTCCAACTGTGTACAATGCATGCTTGCTTTATCTTTTAATAAGTGATCATGCAATTAAGCTATCGTGCAGTCGTGCAGGTGTATTCAGGCAGAACAAGCAATACATGCAATCATGATAATAACCCGAGGACAATCCCCGCTGCCGGACCCGTCCCCAGTCTCCTTCTTCCTCCGGTGACGGTGGGATTGCAAGGCCCCACCATCCAATCTCATTGAGCAGAGGGTACATGAATCCCTAAGCTCGGAGCTCCTTCCTCCACTAATCTCCTAGCGGATTCAGGGGTGACCCCAAATGTGGTGAGGATAATGTTCGAGTTACCCGTCAGCCCATGCTGTCCTGGTTGGCTCAAACCACTACCCTCGGGCCCAACGTGACATGCTTTACTCGCCAAAACATGATCAATCAATCAATCATGATACATGACTTGCTTGTAATTGTGTATAAGTTTAGAAAACGTTAGAAATAAGTATGTATATACCTTTTTGGCTTGAAATCCACATAAAGGTTATACGGGTTCTATATACTAACAATTAAACCTCACCTTTACCGACAAAAGACAAGTAGGGCACGGCTTACGGGGCTTGCTCCTCGTCCCTACGAAGCTGGTCTGTGCAAAATAGACGTGTACACGTAAGACTTGACTCTAAATAGACCAAATATGACGAACGGCGAAAGTGCAACGACATGACGTGCAAATCACAATGTGGCATGAAAACATCTTGTTTCAGTACATATTCAATCATATAATAGCAATTCGGGGTTAAAGGAATCATCGGATCATAGGGCTAAAATTGTAATTTTATGCAGTCACATTTGTTCTGTCAGCGGCATGGGAACGGCCGTTCCGGCCTTCCCTTGAATGTGGGAAAGGCCGTTCCCGTGGCCCTTCTAAAACGTGCCAGCGCTTTGTATTTTAGGAAATGCGTTTTGATGGGAACGGCCCTTCTGGCCAACAAGCCAAAATGGGAACGGCCGTTCCCATGCGCGCCAGCTTTTGAGTTCAAAGGAGTGGGAACGGTCGTTCCCAGAATGAATTGGGGACGGGAAGGGTCATTCCCGTTCCTCTGTAAATGCAGAAACAGAGCAGAACAGGGGAGGCTCTCGGCATAACAACAAGAACACCCACAATCCATATTAAAATGCATGAATTCTGGGAATAAGCATGTATTCATGTTCAATATACAACAAATGGTAAGTAGAACACTTAAATCACTCAAGAATACCAAGAATTCCCACTTTCATGTTCATATCCAAATCCACCATAAAAGCTCAAACACTCCAAGAATTCATGCTTCAATTCATTATATAATCATATATTCATGCCTCAAGTAGCATATAATCTATTTATTACATAAATCATAAACCCTAGCTACACCCTAAATCATCAAGGATCATATAATCAAGCACATACCCACCTTAAATGAAAAGAAATGAAGGAAGAAGATGAAGATGGAAATTTGAGCTCAAAAGCTTGGAATTTCTTGAGTGAACTTGATGGTGATGAAAAAATCTCTTCTTCCCTTTTCTTCTTGAAGAACCGAGCAAGCAAGAAGCAAATATGTTCGATGAATTTGGGAGCTAATGATCTTAAGAAGCTTGGAGATGTATTTACGTGAATCACCATCCTTGATTTTGATGAAATGATCAATTTGCCATTTTGTCCCTCAAGAGTTTAAATTATGCAATTAAGGATGAAAAGCTTTGAAGATTGATCAATTAAGTCCTTGAAAATGTTATGCGATTTGGTCCCTAAATTTAAAAGAGTGAACATATAGAGGCAAGTTGACAATTAAATCATATTCGGTAATTATTTCACGTAATAAACATTTTCAAGTTATGAGATAAATTATAAGTTTAATATGAATTTCATGAAATTTTGATAAAATATAATTTATAAAATTATAATAAACATAAGAATGTAATTAATAAAATTCGGGGCGTTACATTATGTGTATCCTA
Source organism: Lantana camara (assembly GCA_037501455.1). Classification (NCBI taxonomy): domain Eukaryota; kingdom Viridiplantae; phylum Streptophyta; class Magnoliopsida; order Lamiales; family Verbenaceae; genus Lantana; species Lantana camara. The sequence goes on from CM074859.1 coordinate 48,054,752, forward strand.
AAATCAGAAGTAGAAACTCAACTTGAGAAGAAGATTAAGATTCTACGTTCTAATCGAGGCATGAAATATTGTTTGAATTATTTTGATACGCTTTACGAAGAAAGTAGTATCATACGTCAAACAACTGTCGGTTATATACCCCAGCAGAATGGTGTAGCTGAAAGGCAAAATCATACCTTTCTGGACATGGTAAATTGCATGTTAAATCATGCAAACTTACCTCACAACTTGTGGGGTGAAGCCCTTCTGTCTGCGTGCCATATTCTAAATAGGATGCCTAGTACTGTTGCGAAGACTAGTCCCTATGAAATATGGAAAGGCAGAAAACCCAACATAAGCTATTTTAAAGTGTGGGGAGTGTGCCTTATTTTTGGGTTCCTGATCCTAAACGGACTAAGTTAGGAGCCAGAGCTGTTAAAAGTGTATTCGTTGGATTTGCTCTTAAGCTTATAGACTTTTTGACTTGGAGTCTAATGTGATAACTGAGTCCAGGGATGTCGAGTTCTTCGAAAATACATTTTCAAAATATGTTGGAAATTAATCTGAGCCACCCCAAATTGAGCCTAGAGGTCCTATAAGGCCGGTTGTGGAAAATGATATTCCTACACAACCAACTGAGCCTAGAAGGAGTACTAGAGCAAGAAAAGAGAAAAGTTTGGACAAAGACTTTATCTCTTCTGAGGCTTTATTGTTCTTGGTGGAGGGGGACCAGGATAATAAAGTGGTAAGTGAAATACTGTTTGTATTTACACTTGAGACGGATACTAAAACATTTGTAGAAGCTATGGCTTCTCGAGATGCTTCCTTTTGGAAGGAACTTGTAAACGATGAAATGGATTCGATCTTGGGCAACAATACTTGTGTATTAGCAAGCTTACCTCGTGGTTCTAAACCCATTGGGTGCAAGTGGGTATTTAGAAGAAAACGGAACACTGATGGCACTATCTCAGCTTTTAAAGCTAGATTAGTTGCCAAAGGGTTCAGACAAGTAGAAGGGATTGACTACTTTGACACTTATGCACCGGTAGCTTGAGTTGCTTCCATCATAATTCTTCTTGTTTTAGCCTCACTTTACGATCTGTTTGTTCATCAAATGGACGTAAAGACAGCTTTTTTAAATGGAAATTTAAAAGAAGAAATCTATATGGAACAACCTGAGGATTTTGTAGCACCGGGAACAGGAAATAAAGTGTCTAAGTTAGTCAAATCCCTGTATGGTCTAAAACAAGCACCAAAACAGTGGCACGAGAAGTTTGACACTGCTATCTTGAAATTCGGATTCAAGTATAACAGTGCTGACAGGTGCATTTACTCCAAAAGTACAGCTGACTATATGGTGATAGTCTGTCTATATGTCGATGATATGTTGATCATCGGGAAGAATATGATTGGAGTAAACGAGACTAAAAAGTATCTATCCACAGTCTTTAAGATGGAAGACTTAGGTGAAGTAGATACTATTTTAGGCATTAAAGTTAAAAAATATAGTGGAGGTTTTTCACTAAACCAATCTCACTATATCGAGAAAGTTCTGACTAAGTTTAAACACCAAGAGATCAAGGAGGTAAATCCTCCATTTGACAACGGACTGAAACTTAAAGAAAATACTGGTAGAGCTATTGCACAGCTTGAGTATGCAAGTGCTATTGGCAGCCTTATGTACGCAATGCATTACACTAAACTAGATATTTCCTTTGTAGTTTCAAAACTTAGCAGATACACGAGCAGTCTCAATGTTGATCATTGGAAAGCTATTGGTAGGGTACTCGGGTACCTTAAGAGAACTATTAGCTTTGGTTTGTTTTATAACAAATTCCCTAGTGTGTTAGAAGGGTACTCAGACGTGAATTGGATAACTAGCGTGGGAGATAACAAATCTACAAGTGGGTGGATTTTCACTCTTGCCTGTGGGGCTGTTTCTTGTGCAAGCAAGAAACAGACAATAATATCTCACTCTACCATGGAATCTGAGTTTATAGCTTTAGCACAAGCTAGACAAGAGGTTGATTGGATAAGAAATATGTTGTTAGACATAGATCTTTGGCCAAGTCCAATGCCTCCAATCTCGTTGTATTGTGACAGCGAAGCAACGCTTACAAAAGCGTATAATGGTACCTACAATGGTAAATCTAGACACATTGGTCTCAGACATGCGTTTGTGAGACAATTGATACAAGATGACATCATAACAATTGTCTATCTGAGGTCAAATAAGAGTTTGGCTGATCCATTTACTAAGCCTCTGACGAGAGACTTAGTAGCTTCAACTACAAGAAATATGAGACTTAAACCACCCGAAACAAAGTGATGGTAACCCTACCTATAATCTAGGTTACCCCTGATTATAGGTTCAAAGGGAAAAACAAAGTTACAAGTTGGTTAGAGCTATCAAGTGGTCTCAATATGTAGTAGAAGATAGCTCAGTGAGTTGCAACGTGATAAGGTAGAGTTATGCTCTTAACAAAATGTTGCACTATTTGCAAATAGTGCCCAAGAAACATTTTGCCTATATGAACTAGAAGTGAAGCCGCTTCTTATAGAGACTTATGGTTTACTCTCTTAGAGGTTCATGAAACCCGATACGGCATATGGCTTGATAAGCGCCGAGCAGCGGAGTGCTTGTTGTGCGAGAAAGAACATGTATGTGTGGTTACTCCAGTCACGCCACTAAGGAGTTGAGGTTCAATCTGCGGACACCATAAACTTCGGGGTGATCTTGAGCTACTTACACTAAGGGAAGGTTCAATGTTCGTCACACCTTCTGTTATGCTCGTGATCTTTAAATAAAACTTGTTAGACACTGGAATGGGAAAGAGCAGTTTTCCAAACAAGTGAGGGATTATTAGACATATGCATTGATAATCCCAATTAATTATTGGAGGAGTATTGGGAATATCAAAGAGGCATATGAAAGGGTGTTTGGAAAACTAAACTTGTCCCATATTGATTTTATAACCAAGTATGGTCAACTATATAAGCTAAGATACTAAGTGGGTTATTAAATCATCAAATGTGAGGTGGACTGATGGGCTCACCGCACCGACCGGGCACGAGCAAGGGCTTGGGCACGGGCACGTGGCCGGGGCCGTGGGCTGGGCATGGGCAAATGTGGCATTTGATGGTGCACTTTGAATATGGGCTGGGCAAATTCATTCGGAATTAACCCTAAATCAGCCCAATAATTTGAATATGACTGCTGGTATCGTTGCTAGGAGCTTGGAGCCTCGCTTCCGAGCCCAGAGTCTATCCTTTTGGGCCAAATTCATTCGGAATTAACCCTAAATCAGCCCAGAGCCTATCTTTTTTGCTCAAATTCATTCGGAATTAACCCTAAATCAGCCTAATAATTTGAATATGACTGTTGAGTGGCTAATGTAACTGAATGGTCAAAGAGAATTAAGCCACAAATTAATTCAGGGGCCACAACAGCCCATTGATACTGAATTAATCCTCCAACAGTCATAATTCAAATTAATCCGTTTTATAACACTTGAACATCTTTATATACAATCCTTGAGCTGAAAAATACACAACACATTCATCAGATTTCTTGTGCAGTGCTATCACACGAAATCCTCCCAAACAAGCTTGACATATATCATTGGAAGTGTATCGCCTGAAACCTTCAGCATACTTTTAGGAAGTAAGGGACGATAGAGACTTTAAGGATAGAGAATACCCGTGTCTAGTTTCATATTTTGTCCAGATTTCTCAACACGGAGAAATATCTCGGGGACCAACTTCAACAGAGACATTATTACGAGCTACAGTATGGGTTGCAGAATTAGCCTCAACCTAAATAAGGCGGAAAATCACAAGAACAAAAATATAACGCTAACCAAAATAACGCGCCAACTTTAGACATAATTATACCACTTCCCAGTAAAATATTACAGCTAGTATCCAATTAATTCATGTTTCTTGACAAAATATTTGCAGGAACGCAAATTTTAATTAATTAGATCAATCTCAATTCCACTAAATCCTAATTTATCATATAATAAATATATTTCATTTATTATTTAATTAACTATTCTTTCAAAAATAAAAAAAAAATTATCCATCATACAATACATATAAAATTCTCATTTTGAAAACCTTAGAAAGAACATTACCCTATTTTTTTTCCTTTCTTAAACACATTTTTCTGAGTGTTTCAAAAATCTAATCTGGATCTTTTTAAAATAAATAAACTAGAAGTAAGAAGTATATATATATCAGGAAAATTTTTTATTTTCATAACTAAATGAAATTTGTTTAATTTAATAAAATTGTTACGCAATTTGTTTTTCTACACTCAAATATTTTATTTACTTGGTTTTTATCAAAACATACCCACATATACTATTTTAAATTTTTATAATTTTAGTTTTAACTCATTAAAAACAGAAATTTGTGATAGATAGATAGATAGATTGATAGATAGTACCCGAACCTGGATCTAATTAACATGAGATTATTATGTCCTAGTTTATTTATTTTTGCTGTACCCATCCGAAGTTGATAGTTATCACATTGATTACCCATTTTACACGGCAGAATTACAAATTAATATGAAGAATTTTCCAAAATTGAACGAAGTAGGATATTATGACACAGTGAATATAAAGTTTCAAATGTGTTATAGGGAAAATAAACTATGAATATTTAGAATTAATTATTTGACATAATAAATTATATACAATCACCAAATCCGTTGGGACTGGCGTATGACATCCTCTGATCCTCCTAAACAAGAAATTAGAAAATTAGAGATTAATAAGTTCATAAAATTCTTAAAAGGTTAATTGCAATTAATTAAATAAATGATTACCGCCGGTATTTTATTTTATTAAAAATGATTATAAAAATCTTATAATTGTAATGAATAAAATATTCTTATTCATTAGCGCCGCTGAGATTTATTTTATTTTCAAGTATTTTTAATTGTTTTTATTAATAACATTTAAATTTTAAATTATTATAAAATTATATTCATATTTAGCTAAATATTTTACCACTTTATCTTACTATAAATTTTTAACAATTTTTAATGTAGAATTTCACATTTAAGAAATTTCACAAAGTAAATGCAAATATTTAAATAAAAGATTATGATACTCGTAGAAAAAAGTTTTCGTTCCTTTTAGTAGCAGTAATACAAATTCTGTGTTAATTAAATAATAAATCAAACACGAAAATTAATTAAAAGTGCATTTTTACTGATTTGATCACAGTGAATTAAAATATCTATTTTTTTCCTCTAATTCTTTCTATATGAAATTTGTTGGAAACGAGAGGTCTGAAATGTTTTTGTTGAATTTGAAGCTTTGATTTTTCCTTGAATTTGGTTTATCTCTTAAAAACGCTAATTCTTAGGTTTTTCGATTTAATTACAAATTAAACGTCTTGATTTCGATAAATATCTCAAATTACGTCGGTAAGACCTTGAATTTGGTTTGATGTTAACTTGAAGAGATCATAACACTATATTTGTGGGTCAGACACCTTTTTACGTATTTGACGCCTCAATTAGCTAATCTCACAAAGAATATTTTGAATTTTCCTTTAATCAGCTTGATCTTGACTTGGATTTATCGAGTAACGACGCCAAAACACGAAATTGACGGTTGGTAAAACTCATATTTATAGGCATGCATGTGAACGGTAATTCTTGCCATAATTAATGAAATGAAGACTTTAAGTAATCGATCTTTTATTAATTCTTGTAATATGATGTGATATGATTTAGAACATATATATATCATTTTTGACTTTATTTATTTGACTAGATATGATTTTATTGTCAAATTTGAATTTTAACATCTTAAAATATATTAAGATATCCATTAATTAACTAATATTTTAGAAATTTTATATAATTAAATTTATAAAATTAAAATAGAAAATAAAATTTTACTATTTAATTTACATGTGGGGCATTTTTATTAGACATGATTTTTATATATATATTTTTTAAAATTTAAAGAGGATTAATGTTTCCAAACTACCACCGATAAGACTCCAAACCCAATAAAAATTTTACACTTCTATATAGTCGTAAGTTAGTAAAACAAACGTCCAATATAGAAAAGATATGTCTATTTCTTTTTCTGTTTTTTAATAGGAAAATCGAAGAGATGCTTCAATTAATTTAAAATTTTCGCAATACAAATACTCAAATCAAATAGAAATAACATCTGGCAGTTAAAGTTTCCATCATTAGAGTTTAAGGCCATCTTTGCCAATTTACGAGCAATGTTCTTGACGATATCATGCAACATCTCTGATCTAATAAATTGTGTCTTCAGCGACGACAATCTGATTCAAATGGGAGCAATCGATGACTCTACTTAGAGATTGAACGTAGGAGTTCACTTTAAAACGCCCATAGGATATTCGTTAAAAAAAAATTATCCGACGATCACATCTTAGAGTAATCTTTGTCGCAACTAACCGCAAGAAGATCTTAGAGTAATTTTCATCGCAGGTAAAGCGTATTGGAGCGTGCTCCATATTCATCAAGTCAATCTTGAATTCTCATTTCATTCCATGAATAACTCATGTAAACATCCCATTGTTGGATAGTCGTGAGAAAACTTCCCAATTAGGACAAATTTGAAAGGCTGCGATAGTTCCTCGATCTTACTATTAGATAATTGATGTGAATAATCCCGTTCGGTTTCGAAATTGTAACTAGCATACGTCTTACGATTCAGGTCTTTTGGAAATACGTGGAATTTGCCCACGCGTGGGACACTCGGCTGCATGGTCTTAGCGGTCGCAGCAGTGTAGGACCGACAAGGTTGCTGCATCGGGGATTCCATTTCGACTGACATCCCATCAGCCTGTATATCCGGTGGTACCGGAGTGGCGACGGCTGCATCATGGAGGAAGATTGGCGAAGTAAGGGTTACGTGCAAGAGAGTGACGTAGTATCCCTTTTAGACAAAAGCTCTTAAACATATTTAGTTTAGCTAGGAAGGGTTAACTATGCAATATTATTTTTTGGGAGCTAATATCTACCATCTTTATTAGTTAAGATTAAGTTGTGTTTGTGCATAAACATTCAACAAAAAATCTTGTGTTTCATACTTGAATTTGTGAAAAAGCTCCAATAAGTTATAGTTAATATCATGTTAGATTTCAATGAGTTATAATTAATATTATGTTAGATACGTTATATTACATTTACCTTCAATGAATTATAATTTCACCTAATTGTAATCTTACTTTTTTTCTTTATAGGAAATTGTAATCTCACCTAATCACATCCATTCTCCATGATTTCGTAATAGAGGTTAATCAATGCCAGTAGCAGGTTAATATCACCTCATTAAGCCTGAATAATCTAATATCATCTTCTTTTTTTTTTTTTTTTGAAACTGGACAAAGAGACTTACAAGTTGCTAACATCGTCCGCCAAATAAGAAACGACAACATCAAGTAGCTCAACGTCCCCATTACTAACATTGAGTGCAAGTCTAGCTAAAGAATGAGCAACAACATTTCCTTCACGACGCACAAACGAGAAGGCAACTTGCGGGATGTGAGATACCACTTCACGGATTTCATCAATTAAGGGACCAACTTCAGAAAGGTCTTGATCCATAGAATTGAGCTTGTTAATTAAATTCAAACAATCACTTTTTATGATAATATTCTGATATCCTTTGGAACGTGCTATATATGAGGCTTCCTTAACTGCTAGTGCTTCCACCACCTCCGGCGAGAACGCATCATGTCGGCGACGGCTGGTCCATTCCAAACAATTTCCGAAACTATCACGTAAAACCACCCCTATTCCCACTTCACCAAGATGATCAAAAGTTGCCCCGTCAACATTGATTTTCACCTGCTCATTCGCCGGCGCTTGCCAACTGTTCGGAAAGTATAAGTGTTCTGGTGGGGGCTGCTGCTCTTTCATTCACTTGACTTGCTGCATGCATCCAATTTGCAGCCATGATTGAATTTGCTAAATCCAAGCCTGAGCCCTCCGACCACTTCATATTTCTATTTCACCATAGAGACCAAGTGTATATAGCGAATCGTACCCCATTTTCTTTATCCAAAGCGTCTAGAACTGATCTGCACCATGCCTCTGCACTTCCTTTCCACTCCGAAACAATACTCCAAGGTATATGGGAAAGTGCCCAAAATTGACGAGCCACGGGACATGGAAAGAAGACGTGTTCAGAATCCTCCCGTTCTTCCTCGCACCAGGTGCAACTCACTATTTCCTTGCAGCCGTCTTTTGCTCAGATTTACCCCCGTCGGCAGCCCGTTTTGACATAATCTCCACAAAAATACTCGGACTTTAGGAGTAACTCTCAACCTCCAAATGAAGTTCCAACAGTCGCTGGACGAAGGCTCTGGATTGTCTGCCGCTATAGAGTCTAAATTCCGAGCCACTTCATAGGCACTCATCACCGAGAATCTTCCGGAATTAGTGAAATGCCATTATCCAAACTTCCTCCACCACCCAGAGGTATAGATAGTATAAGGTCTGCATCTTGCTATGTAAATACCTCCTGAACCAAATCTTTGTCCCAGATTCCATCATCTCTCATGAGGTGTCGGACGTAGATGAGGTCTTCAATTAAACCCACCTGGATGCAGAATAGGTCGAAATTGATATGGGCGAGGGATCTATCTGTCCTCCCATATATTGATGCACGTACCATTCCCAACTTGCCACCTCACTCCTCGTACCAATATTTCTCTAGCTTGGATAATACTACGCCATGTAAGATAAGGTTGGAAGCCTAGCTTTGCCGAAAAGAAGTTCTCGTCCACAAAATAACGAGCCCGGAGAAGTCTCGATAATAAACTATTAGGCTCCGTCACTAATCTCCAACCTTGTTTAGCAAGTAAAGCTAAGTTAAAAGCTCTTAAATCCCGGAACCCCATACCTCCTTCCTTTTTCGAGGCACACATTTTCTTCCAATTTACCCAATGAATTTTATTGCCTGATTTTCCGTTCCACCAAAATGAGGCCATTATTGAAGATATTTCTTTGAACAGATAGTCCGGTAACTTGAAGCAACTCATAGCATATGCTGGTATTGATTGAAGAACCGCTTTTATAAGAATCTTACGCCCTGCTTGTGACACCATCTTTTCTCCCCATCCCTGTACTCTTTTCCACACTTTCTCCCTAAGATTACCAAAGACCTCCCTTTTAGATGCTCCCACCATTACCGGCAACCCCAAGTACTTATCATGTTTCTCCTTCACCTGCATTCCTAACTTTTCAGCTAAAGTATGGCCCAATTCCTCACTCACATTAGGACTGAATACCATTGTCGACTTCTCATAGTTTACCAATTGACCTGACACCCTCCCATACTTGTCAAGAACCGAAAGAATGCCCTCAACTGAACTCAAAGAAGCCGGGCAAAAGACCATTGTATGATCACCAAAGAGCAAATGAGAGATAGTTGGGGCCTCATTGCAAATCTTAATCCCTGGGATCCGGATCTCCTGTTCAAATAGAAAACTGAGAACTTCTGCACACAAAAGAAACAAATAAGGGGATAACGGATCCCCCTATCGCAATCCACGCGTCGGAATCGAGCTACCAAAGCAAACACCGTTAAGCATAAAGGAGTAATCAACTAAATTAATGCAATTTATTATTAAACGAACAGACTCACTATTGAAACCTAACCTCAACATTACCCTTTCCATGAAAAGCCACTCCACCCTGTCATACGCTTTGCTCATATCCAATTTGAGAGCCAAAAAACCCTCTTTACCCTGCTTTTTATGCTTAATGAAATGGTTAACTTCATAAGCACATAAAACATTATCTGTTATCAATCGCCCGGGTACGAAGGCACCTTGAGCCGGGGAGATGACAGACTTTAGGATTGGTTTTAAGTGATTTGAAATAGCCTTCGAAGCAATTTTATACAAAACGTTGCATAAGCTAATAGGACGAAGATGAGACATATTAGTTCGGTTATCACACTTAGGTATCAGAACGATGTTGGTTGCATGCATATTTTTATCAAAACGACCAAAATTAAGAAATTCAAGCGTGCAATTAACGATATCGTTACGAATAAAGAGCCAGAACTTTTGAAAGAAAAGAGGAGGCATACCATCTGGCCCTGGGGCCTTTAGAGGGAACATCGATTTCAATGCTTTGTCAACTTTTGGAGAGGTATACGGTACGAGGAGATTATCATTCATATTCTAAATTACCTTGCGTGGTAAATCTTCAATTACACTATCTATCTCCTCTACTGAACTTGAATTTGAAGAAAAGATACCATCAAAATATTGTTGTACCACCTCTCTAACTTCCTCAAGTTTGGTTCGCTGAACTCCTTAGTTATCCAGGATTTTTGTGATTTTATTCCTTTTTTCTCTTCCTTTTGTTCTAGAGAAAAAATAGCTCGTATTTCTATCACCATCCCGGAGCCAATGAGCTTTGGCTCTCTGACACCACCATATCTCCTCCCTGGCGTACCATTCTGAAATCTCTGCTCTTAATTTCCTGTCTAACTCCATACTAGTAGCTGTGATTGTGCCCTTTCTTAGTTTCTGTAACTCATTTTCAATCTGTTCCATGCGCTTACTAGGATTAACAAATTTATTTGTTTTCCAGGATGAAAGACCAATTTGACATTCCTGGATTCTATGCCAAGCCCGCGATGCCTTCCTTAACCCTGCTCCAGATGCCCAACATTCCTTCACCACGTTTTCGCACTCCTCATCTCTCAGCTAGGCTGCCTCGAATTTAAATGTCGATGGAATAGGCTCTCTAACATCAGATATAATTTGTGGCTCCAAGTTAAGTAAAATTGCTGAGTGATCCGAAGTGTTGGAGTTGATGTGTGTGATTTTTGCATGTGGGAAAATAGCTTTCCAGCCCCCATTACATACTGCTCGATCAAGGCGCTCCCTAACTGTATCTGGTTTCTTTTTATTATTAGACCATGTAAACGGAAAACCTTTAAATCCCAAGTTCGATAAGCTGCAGAAATCCAGACAGTTTCGGAATACTCTCATCAGTCTCAACGCACGCGGGCTGCCCTCGTTTTTCTCCATCTCACTTACGATCTCACTAAAGTCACCTATTACGAGCCAGGGATTTCTCGGAGCACTATGCAAGTTCTCCAGTAGTTCCCAAGAGCTATTACGGCATGAATGATCTGGATGTCCGTAAAAGCAAGTGAGATGCCACACATGCTGTGAACCCGGTAATCCGATCATTACATCAAAATGGTGCTTCGAGTAACTTAATAGATCAACCATAACTTCCTTGCACCATAACAATGCTAAGCCTCCACTTATGCCTTGAGAATCCATGGATAGACCAAAGAAATTGAATCTATCTTTAATTTTATCTATTCATTTCGACTTATTTTTAGTTTCAGACAGAAAAACTAAAAGTTAGTTATATTTACGGACAAGTTTCTCCAATTCACTAATTGTCCAGGCCTCACCTAAGCCTTGACAATTCCAAGCTAGGAGATTCATTGTGATTGGCGGGGATGCGAGACAACCGCCGCCGGACTTGATGATCCTACAACAGACGACGATGAATATAGTGATATCTTCAACGGTCGAGAGTCAAAAGGGCCATCATCAGAGTAATTTTACAGACGTTTCCCATTGTTATTAATGAATTCATCAATCTGAATTGGGGTGTCGATGAGCATAAGACTTTCAGGCTGGGTATTCTACATGTGGTGTTTTTTGTGTTGCGATATGGTTGGCTTGTTTTTGTGTTTGAGTTTCGTCTTCAGGGATGGTGTTTTGGATATCGTAAGTTTAGGGGTATGGGATTGAGTTGTGTCAAAGTAAAAGGATTTTTGTGTATCTTGTTAGGAATAGTACCCTAGAAAGCCGATTGTATATCCCCTTTGTACTTTTCCTTATTGTAATCACGGACAATCTTTGAATAAAATAACGAATTGAGGCAACACTTCTTTATATGCTCTTGTTTGGTATGCGTTTACTTTAGCTGTGCATGTATGAGAACTCCCCTAATCTTGATGACTTTAGGTCTCTACCATTTAGGAGAAATGGTTCATGAAACGAGCCCTATATCACATAAGTCATGATTAGTAAAATACTCCAAGCTGATGAGTCCTACAGACAGTGGGAGTGTCAACCTGACTCCTTTAAGGCTTGCTTGTGGGATCACGCCCTTAAGAAGGACCACCTTGTTTCATGGAGGTGCAAAGTGTATAGTTGATACGTGCGTGATACATGAGGGTGCTTACTTCCATAAGTAAGTTCACTGAGGTGCCCCGTGTGAGAAGATTCCTAAATGGGAAAGGAAGTTTCTATTTCAGGAAATGGAAACTTCCAGATTAGGAAATATCTCACGAGTCATTGATGTGATTAATTGATCCTTAGACTTGAGGTTCCATGTCACTTTATGAGTTAACTCTGTAGTCTTAGGTATAAGCTTTAAAGGGTGTCGTGTTAGACAACTGATTCAAGGCTTATGCTGGGGCTGCACAAGTGACTCATGAAAGTGAATGAGAATCAAGAAAGGACCTACACTTGCATTTGCAAGGTGATCTCTTATTGTGTAAGTCATTCATATGCCATATGGAGTCCTTGGCCAAGGCAGTAGATCAAGACATCAAGAAAAGGGTTTCTTGGATTGAGATCAAATGGATATGAAATGCACTTAGCTTTAAGACCAGATTATTGGGGTTCTGATTATTCCCTTACCCTAGATCTTGGTTGAGAGATAGTAAGTAGGAGGATTGTAACTCACATGAATCAATGACTTAAAGGTTCTATCGAATCGAGACATTTCAATTCGGCTAGGGGTTAAACATCTGTTGCTAGACTATGGTCGTTTAATCTGTGGACTGATTAATTAATTAGTGGATTAATTAATTAGGGTCACTGCTAATTGAATTGAGAACCTAGAGGGTCACACGCAACAACTTGGTTACATGAGTTGAGGCTTTGATATGATTAAACGAGTTAATCAAGCCAAAAGGGTTCTACACGTGTGTGACACATGTCCTTGGGGACACGTGTGTCACACGTGCACATATATATATGTATTTATGATTAAATAATTAATGTGTTAATTATTTAATAGACTTTGGTTTAATTTTTGAAGTAAAAAGAAAGTCTTATTTTGGAGAAATTAATCTATTTAATTAATTATGAATTAATTAATTAGATAAATAAGTTATTTATTTATTAATAAATAAAGTATAATATTATCCACAAAGGGTTTGGATATTTTAGCTCTCTTAAAAGTTGATTTGAATTAGAATTCAAAGTCAAGGTTTGGAATTACTTGATGATCAAGTAATAAGAGAGAGGGACCAAAATCCTCAGTCCATAAGGACTAGGTTCGGCCGCCCCTCTCTAATTATATATAGGGAGCTCGAGCTCCCCTTAGAGGGTAATTGATAATTTCTTTTGGTTTATGTGTTGAACACCATCCTTTCTCTAAGATCAAATAAACCCTAGGTCAAGCCTAAACACTAACTAGAGAACTAGCATCCTTACTAGTTAGATTGTAGTCAAGTTGGTGGACTATCTCTAGAGAGCTTCAAGTTAGAAGTTTTGAAGATTCGAGCTTTACCAAGGAGAGAGAATCAAGCCGCGAGAAGAGCGTTCTTGGGTGGCTTGAAACGCTTCAAGAAATATTATTGAAAAGTAAGTTTCTAATTTCTACTAATTTGGATTAACGATTGCGAGTCTAAGATCCTTTTTGTTGGAAAATTTTAAATTTTCGCTGCTTTCTGATTCCCGTTTTCCAACAAGTGGTATCAGAGCCACCTCGTTAATCATGTTTCTAATTCGTCTCCACTTAACTGAATTTGGTAGGAATTCTTAGGCTTAGATGCTAATTAGGTATTCATGAGTTCTTTTAGAAAGCCTGAATTACGAAACTGTAATTTTTCTTGAATTTCTAAAACTGTTTTCTTAAATTGTGTTTTTGAAAACCGTTTTAATTCAAATCTGTTTAAATCGTATTTTTATTTTGGATTGAACTGGGTTTTGGTGAAACCTGAGATACGAAACGAAACACGAAATGAACACGTGAGGTTGGAACTTGCCAACTTGTAGCATGCCCCAAACCCCCACGCCACCATCGCGCAGCCGTGTGCGACGCTGTGGCGCACCTGCTCGCCTGTCACGCAACCGCGCGGGACAGCCTCCCGCATGCTCCCGCAACGGCGCGGGAGCACCCGCTCGGCGTCGCCCGCACGCGAGCAGCAACGAGCTATGCGGGTTGCGTAGGCGATGAGCAGCTGCTCGTTCCGGGTGGTTTTGGGCCAGGATTTTGCGTTTTCGTGTTTTCGTGTTTTCGGTCCTTGAAATCCCGATTTAATTTTTCTGTAAAATTTTGTTTTATTAAATTTGAATTATGTTTGAAATAATTATTTAAATTGGGATTTTGAAAATTAAGTGATTTAAATTTTGGGAAAATTGCAAACTTTATTTTATGAAAATATTGAAAGAATAAAATTGTTAATTTTCAGAAATTAATTGAAATTTTATTAGTTTATTGTTTTTCAGGTTTTATAGAAAAGGCTCTTGAACAAGAACTGCATCTAAGTCGTGTTTTAAGCTATTAGAGCTTAAAGCGAGAATTTTAATTTATTGGTTAAATTTAAATTCTTGCAATTTATGCATGTAAGGTGATCATGGGTTTAGACTTATGTATGGTTTTAATTTATGCACATGAATGGTTTAAATTGGGGTTGGAGCCCTATAGTTGCGTTTTTCAATTGAGGTTGGAGCCTCACTTATGTGCGTACTGTTATGTGATTTATTATGTGGCTTTCCATATTACTGTTTTGAGGCCGGGGTATGCCCTGTGTATTTATCTAAGGCCAATATGAAGATTGAGCCTTATTACTTTTCAGTACTTTTTCATATTTTTTTTTAGAGTAGAATAGGTGGTGAGGTTTTATTTTCAATTTGGAGATAATGCACCCATGGAGTAAGATGGACCACATTCAAGTAACAAGGAGGCCATAAGTGAAGACCCCTCAAAATGTCAGGGAGGGGAATCTCAATTGAAAATGTAATAGAGATAGGGCTCGTATTTTGTTACTGCTTTCCCTTATGTGATTTAAATTGTTTATGTGGCATGTATGTAGCACCCCGCACGTGAGGCACCACATCCCCCGCACCAAGGCTCAACACGAGTAACGAAATAGTAAATCCGCACCCGTATCGAACCCTAGCGAACGGGAGACACACATAAAACTTTCCTAAGCCAGGCGGAGCTAGACCCTGCAATGAAAACCAATCCACAAAGTATAATGCATAACAAAGCCAAAGTTCAATCATAACAATCATAAACGGAATTTGGGCTCTTCAGGCCTCTTTTAAAACATAACAATACCCCGTAAGAGCAATTCACTAACAATGTCATAATAAATACATAGGTATCAAATTTCGTGACATAACTGAAATGAGTTATACATAATTCCAATACAGATGAGAATGCAGAGACTCTCCTAGCACAACTCGACCCACTTAAAACTCCAAACCTCCGCCTAGCCCAAAATCAGAGCCAAACCTGCACACTAAAGTGTTGGGGAGGGAGAGGGTCAGTCTCTAGAAGACTGAGTGAGCAGGAGCGATAAATATATATAAAACATGCACATGCAAGTCATAAATCCCGAGCAAGGTTTTATTTGAACTTAGTTCCCAAAAAGGCAAGAAAATAGATAAACAACGCTCGGATTTTACGACTAAAACATCTTAGTTTCATTACCATCATAAATCATACATAAATATAAGGCTCGGCGAGGGAGCGTGCACAATCTCCAACCAACTCCGACCGTGTACGACAATTATCAATAATATATTGATTAGGTGATCATGCAATATATCATAATACAGGCAGACCATAAATCAAGTCCTAAATATATTGTTTGGGCAATCCGATTCCCGGCCTTCCCGCACAGTGCCTATCAATCGATAATCAATCAGTCAATCAATCATTCAATTATAATTAATTCCAACCTTCTTCCTCCGGGTTGGTGGTGGGTTTGCAAGGCCCGACCACCCTGTCTTTGACCAAAAGGGGTTACATGACTCCCCAGATGGCACTCAGCTCCCTTTCCCCGCCAATCTCCTGACGAGGTCCAGTACCGCTGTTTAAATAGTGGGACTAGTATATGGGATCCCCGTCAGCCCTTGCTTCCTCGGTTAGCCACATATACTACGTCCCGGGGCCCGTGAACATAACATCTTTACATAATCTCGCCAAACATATCAATACATACATATGATACATACTATAAGAAATCATACCTTACCGTGTAATTCGGCATATGCTATATACGTACCTCTCCGTGTCATCCTAATCCATAGCTAGCATGAAGACACACGGTTTGGAGCATAGCCTCGTTACAAAACCATTTTTAAGCTTATGTACGCTCATACATATAACTCAGAAGAATTTACTCGATAACTTCATTTGAAAACCATATATATATAATCATAAGGTTTTGGCCAAAGCTTTTCACATAAGGGTTGTAGGGTTTGTTACAAAGCTAAAACGAAAACCACCCTCACCTTAACCGTGATGAAACAAGGAACGAGTTATCAAGTGCTTGAACGATCAAAAGCTCTCCACCCTGGAGACAAACTGTACAAAAGACCACAAGACGTGTTCGTGAGACTCAAGACTTTAAATGAACCACATATGACGCACGGCAATGCTCAAGCATGATATGAAGGCATAAAGATCATATTAAGTCATGAAAATCATATAACCAATTTATTCACTTGTTCAATCATAAATCATTCAATTCATACTTCCAATCCAATAATTCAAGAATCCAAATAAGGGCACAGAACATGTTCAAGCTCTTCCATAAAGTTACCATATACTTCATATTACATAACATAGCATATATTCAAGGTTGGGCAACAAGAAGAAGTGATAAGATATAGAAAATAAGCGAGGCGATTCATAAACGACACATAAACACCCATAACCGGCATTAAGTAAAAGCATGCTTATAACACATCCAAATGCCATGAAATTAAACCAAAATACTCCTAACACATAGTACAACAAGTTCATAGTTCAACATAAAGGGAGATAAAGTCATTAAGGAGGGGAAACAAATCAAAAACCGAAGAGGAAGTAACGAAGACTGCGCATGGGAAGTGACACGGGGGTGTCACCTCCCTTAGCCAAACTGAGCCACGGGCGTGGCTCAGTACAGAACTGAGCAGAGGGTGTGACACGCCCGTGTCTCACTCTTATGAGTAAATGTGACACGGGGGTGTCACGGTACAGAACCAAAACCGTTTACAAGGTTTTTCCGGCAAAGCTGATCCCTTACAAACTCAATCCAAAAGCATATCAAATGAACTCCAAATGCTCTGAAACTTAATATGCAGCATATTTGGCATGTTATGAACATTTTTCATTTAGAGTGCAAAAGCTAAATCACACGTTAAGATCATCGAATCCACGCAACAAAACTGGGTCGCCAAAAACCGTACATAAAGGATCAATTGTTCAATCATGCCTTGTTCAAGTACTTAGGGGTTGAGTTTGGATCTGAAACTTTGGGGCATGCGTGCTAACATACAAAACAACTAATATACATCATATCTATGCAAAATGGTACAATTTAAAGCACATTAGGGTGACCAACAACCACGCATAGGCAACAGCAACAAATCTGTTAAAGATCATGCATAAGAACAGGCCATGTCTTGCGATTTTGAGGCTTCAAATGGAACCAAATACTTAAAGCATGAAGGCTAACATATAGAACAATGAGTGTACATCAACTCCATGCATTTTCACACGAAATGGAGGCCATATGATCATGCAACAACACCAAATTTCACACAACGGTCACAAAACAGGGGAATCAAGTAGATCATCAAGTTTGAAGCTCCAAAACTCATAATTTTATAAAAGGAGCAAGAGATGAAATCCTCCTAACATCATATACTATGAGTTAGGAAAGAAATAAGCCAAGAAACAAGTTCATATGATCACATATAAGCAAGAAATTCAGCCACACCAACATATAGGTCACTAGAGCAAAAATCCCCAAAAGTTCATACAAAACCCAACATTCAAACCCTAATCAAATCTGATCCAAATCATATTTTAAATAGATGAAATCAAGCATAAGTGAGTAGAGAAGACATAAATATTCATACCTTGAAGTTTTGGTGAAGAAAAATGGTGATTTGAGCTCAAAATCACAAAGGATGGCCAAGGTTTTCTTCCTTTCTCCTCTTCTCCCTTCTCTCGATCAGTTGCAGCTGGAAATGGAGGCATATGGTTCGGTTTTCAGAGATAAAGAGGAGAGAAAGGGCTTAACTCAAGGTAGATAAGTCATGGTTAATCTTTGGTTAAGTTTGGTTAAGTAAAAAGGGTCCCACCAAGGAGACTAGTCAACATGAAGAGCTCTTCTTGCACGAGTTGTCCGTTACGGTTGGATTTCGGAGGTCTTAATGATTTCAAAAAGGTATGAGGCTTGTTCCATTGTCTCCGAATCGTCGATACGAAGGCAACGGAGTTGACGGAATTCGAATCCGAATTCCCGAGCTCAAGATATCACGTACGGAACCAAGGGTGCGCTAAATGCTCGTTAGCTCCCGATTTGGTTCCACAATCAAAATTAAATTAATAAACACGTCAATTGAATCCGAAAACATAAACCGAGCACATTGGCACGTTCATAACACATATATTTACGACATACTGAATTTTCATACCAATCCGATATCATTACATATATAAACGAAGCACAATTAGAACACTCATGCGCATGAACGAATTCATATTATTATAAATGACTTACTAAAACTCAAATTCCATATTAAATAATTTAAAGCCAACTTATAACATGTTGAAATTAATTAACGAAATTACCGAAATAGTTAAGGTAACACAAAACCTTAATTAAGAATTTAACACTAAATATCAAAGTAGAAATAAAATGAATTAAAATAAATATTAATAGTTTATAGTTTAAATCAAATAAAAACACTTATGAACAAGTAATCATATAATTAAATAATTAAATCGCGAAATTTATAAACAAATACGCCACATTATTTAAACTGAAAAACGGGGCGTTACAATCTCTCCCCCTTAAAAAGAATCCGTCCTCGGATTCAAACACGCTTGAAATCAAACATTGAGAGATTCCCCGTCTCTCACAAACAACAAGGAGAGAGCCCCGTCTCTCGAGCAGCAATGAGAGAACCCCGTCTCTCCAACAACAATGAGAGAAGCCCGTCTCTCGCAAGCAAAGAGAGTACCCCGTCTCTCAAACAAAAATAAGAGAATCCCCGTCTCTTAACCGAAAATAAAGCAAGGAAGTCTCCAATACTCCCAAGCAACTCACGCAAACCAAATTTAAATCACGTAAGGCACCCAAAGTAAGTAACAAATATCTCCCATATTGATTTCCAATTATTCCAAGTAATTTAACACATTACACATCAAAGCACCTAACATAAGAATTATAAAAGTTAAATTTGCATGAATGCATGTATCATGAATGCTATAAGTACCGTTCACCGTAGTTGCAAAATTTCAAAGTGTGAATTGTCATTGTCCAAGATGTGATCTGTCCTGAATGTAACTCAGTGTCCAGCTTGTCTTGGACCTCTTCAGGGTTCCCCGGTGAAGCTATTGATCAATCCTTTTTAAGGACCATACTCTTAACCCCCTTTTGACTTGTACTATTTCCAATCTTCACCATTTCCCACAATCTTCGTTCGACCATCCAATCCTTTTTAATTAACCGAGCTAGACCTCCCCGAATATCCTTAGACCATCTGTCTCAATGTTAGATCCATAGCTACTATCTTACTCATATTAGAGTTTAAAATATCCTCAAGAATGACTACCCCCGACCACCTTGATGATTCAATCCCTACCTAGAGGTATTCGTCATTAGGATCTACCTTAACATGAATCCTCTTCCCATCTTCCGCGCAAATTATCCATTCATTCCCTTTTACCCCCTTAAGGTTACATTCGGCATCAGGCTCCACATTTCTTGTATTGAAGATAGAATGTTCTTGATGATTCTTGTTGTTTGATGTAAATCCTCCAATGGTCACCTTTTCCCGGTTTGGCTTCTTCTTAGATTTCCTTCCGCAGTATCGTGGGACTAACCGAGAACTTGATAATAGTGTCATTATTGAACCCCTTCTTTGTACCCTATTAGATTACTCGTGATCGCCATCATTCCATCATATACCAACTTGATTCGACACTCTCTCTTGTCAATTCTGACTTAGGAGTTTCCAGACGCTCCCTTATAATTCTGTTATCTCCAGATCCATGTTCCACACATAGGAACATTCTTCAAACCATTTCCTTCATTCCTAATGATGGACTTCAACCCGAATTTAATAACTTAGTTCTCCTCTTAACACTTAACCATTCACGCCACCTTAGTTATCTCCGGTCATCACTAATAGGACTTCCAGGTCTTCCTAAATTTGTAATTTCGTCATTCCCACTAAAACATTTCTTCGAGCACCTTTTCAATCGTCCAATTTGTTCTTCGGTTGTGCTCTCCCCCTTAAATTTCTGTTGTCCCGGGTTGAACTCCATTGATTCTTCTTTTATCGAAATTCTCGATGAGTAAATCCCATTTCTTTTCCTCATAACTCAGATGCAGCTGGATTGAACTGATACTTGATAGTTGAGACGAAAGGACTTCCTATCGAGTAAACACTAAAATGCATGTTGGGTAAAGATGGCAATGCATGTGTCACGTTTACACCAAGCAATTATACCACACATTAGCGCAACAAAACCAATTAGAAATGCACGAATAACATAAGATCAAGAGAATAAATAATTAATGCAAAATATGATGCACGTGCTATGAATGCTTTGGAACCTGTCACCAATGAGGTAAGTAGTTAGCTCGACAGCTTTTCCTTGTTACTCCAAGTCTCGCGGTTACTTTGACTTGGTAATTATTCCTTGCCTTTCCCACGGTCTTCGAGATTCCCATGCATCTTTATAAATCAACTTGTATCTTCCACTTCCACGGAGTTAACATCCAATTTATTCTCCAAATTCGACCTTTACTTCTAATCGTCGTCTCAATCAAGAAACCCGCACTTACCCTTTTAGAAAGTTCAATTCACCTCCAACTGCTTACATTTGAGCGCATGATTTCCTTTCAAGGAGTGATTGCCTTTCTTTACCATTTCCATTTGTTGCTTCATATCTTCCATTTTACTTCACAACATGGCAATTCAGCTTGGGTTTTGGAAGAACAAGCTCATCTCCCACTCAACCCCTTGCTTAAGATTACCGTGACTATTGATTATGAGTTTCCCATCATAATCAAAATCCAGAGCACCCAAGTCCAATTCTTCCCGATCTTAACTTCGACAGACTTAATTTCAATTCAATAGGCTTAATCAGAAATCCTTCTTGTCGACCCCAGGTACACAGCTCCTACCGGGCCCCTTTTTATCTGAGTCTCTCCTAACTATTGAGACCTCTTCAACGATCTCATCCGGGATCAAAATATCTTCAAGGCTCGTTCACTTCATTCTTTAGGTTGACAGATCTTGCTGAATCCAATTAAAACACTCCAAGTAGCAGACACTCATAATTTAGTCTTCTGAGTCCCAACAATCCCATGATTATCTCCTATTCCGATTTCACCAAATGTCTCTCTGCCATCGCATCTCTAGATTCAATCTTCCCATCCCGAATCCTCATCCTTGACTCTAGCTCCATTTGGGAAGTCTCAGAGAGTTTGCAATCGATCTTCTTTGCCGTAGAACTTGACCAGGGTTTGATAGTATCTTTATAACCTATAAATCACAGCTTACTTCAAGAATAGATGCATGCGATTAGTGCATGCTCATGACACATATTCGATACGAAAGACAAGAATCCGTATAAGATGCAACAAGTGATTCAACAAAATTCTTAAGAGAAGCCAAATTCCATATTCAAGATCGATGCAATGCACACAATATCACATAGTCCCTATGCCGTTCGACTTAAACTGACTCCGACACGACTCAAGAACACCGGTTTTGCAACCGGGCTCTGATACCACTTAAGGATGTAGCACCCCGCACGTGAGGCACCACATCCCCCGCACCAAGGCTCAACACGAGTAACGAAATAGTAAATCCGTACCCGTATCGAACCCTAGCGAACGGGAGACACACATAAAACTTTCCTAAGCCAGGCGGAGCTAGACCCTGCAATGAAAACCAATCCACAAAGTATAATGCATAACAAAGCCAAAGTTCAATCATAACAATCATAAACGGAATTTGGGCTCTTCAGGCCTCTTTTAAAACATAACAATACCCCGTAAGAGCAATTCACTAACAATGTCATAATAAATACATAGGTATCAAATTTCGTGACATAACTGAAATGAGTTATACATAATTCCAATACAGATGAGAATGCAGAGACTCTCCTAGCACAACTCGACCCACTTAAAACTCCAAACCTCCGCCTAGCCCAAAATCAGAGCCAAACCTGCACACTAAAGTGTTGGGGAGGGAGAGGGTCAGTCTCTAGAAGACTGAGTGAGCAGGAGCGATAAATATATATAAAATATGCACATGCAAGTCATAAATCCCGAGCAAGGTTTTATTTGAACTTAGTTCCCAAAAAGGCAAGAAAATAGATAAACAACGCTCGGATTTTACGACTAAAACATCTTAGTTTCATTACCATCATAAATCATACATAAATATAAGGCTCGGCGAGGGAGCGTGCACAATCTCCAACCAACTCCGACCGTGTACGACAATTATCAATAATATATTGATTAGGTGATCATGCAATATATCATAATACAGGCAGACCATAAATCAAGTCCTAAATATATTGTTTGGGCAATCCGATTCCCGGCCTTCCCGCACAGTGCCTATCAATCGATAATCAATCAGTCAATCAATCATTCAATTATAATTAATTCCAACCTTCTTCCTCCGGGTTGGTGGTGGGTTTGCAAGGCCCGACCACCCTGTCTTTGACCAAAAGGGGTTACATGACTCCCCAGATGGCACTCAGCTCCCTTTCCCCGCCAATCTCCTGACGAGGTCCAGTACCGCTGTTTAAATAGTGGGACTAGTATATGGGATCCCCGTCAGCCCTTGCTTCCTCGGTTAGCCACATATACTACGTCCCGGGGCCCGTGAACATAACATCTTTACATAATCTCGCCAAACATATCAATACATACATATGATACATACTATAAGAAATCATACCTTACCGTGTAATTCGGCATATGCTATATACGTACCTCTCCGTGTCATCCTAATCCATAGCTAGCATGAAGACACACGGTTTGGAGCATAGCCTCGTTACAAAACCATTTTTAAGCTTATGTACGCTCATACATATAACTCAGAAGAATTTACTCGATAACTTCATTTGAAAACCATATATATATAATCATAAGGTTTTGGCCAAAGCTTTTCACATAAGGGTTGTAGGGTTTGTTACAAAGCTAAAACGAAAACCACCCTCACCTTAACCGTGATGAAACAAGGAACGAGTTATCAAGTGCTTGAACGATCAAAAGCTCTCCACCCTGGAGACAAACTGTACAAAAGACCACAAGACGTGTTCGTGAGACTCAAGACTTTAAATGAACCACATATGACGCACGGCAATGCTCAAGCATGATATGAAGGCATAAAGATCATATTAAGTCATGAAAATCATATAACCAATTTATTCACTTGTTCAATCATAAATCATTCAATTCATACTTCCAATCCAATAATTCAAGAATCCAAATAAGGGCATAGAACATGTTCAAGCTCTTCCATAAAGTTACCATATACTTCATATTACATAACATAGCATATATTCAAGGTTGGGCAACAAGAAGAAGTGATAAGATATAGAAAATAAGCGAGGCGATTCATAAACGACACATAAACACCCATAACCGGCATTAAGTAAAAGCATGCTTATAACACATCCAAATGCCATGAAATTAAACCAAAATACTCCTAACACATAGTACAACAAGTTCATAGTTCAACATAAAGGGAGATAAAGTCATTAAGGAGGGGAAACAAATCAAAAACCGAAGAGGAAGTAACGAAGACTGCGCATGGGAAGTGACACGGGGGTGTCACCTCCCTTAGCCAAACTGAGCCACGGGCGTGGCTCAGTACAGAACTGAGCAGAGGGTGTGACACGCCCGTGTCTCACTCTTATGAGTAAATGTGACACGGGGGTGTCACGGTACAGAACCAAAACCGTTTACAAGGTTTTTCCGGCAAAGCTGATCCCTTACAAAATCAATCCAAAAGCATATCAAATGAACTCCAAATGCTCTGAAACTTAATATGCAGCATATTTGGCATGTTATGAACATTTTTCATTTAGAGTTCAAAAGCTAAATCACACGTTAAGATCATCGAATCCACGCAACAAAACTGGGTCGCCAAAAACCGTACATAAAGGATCAATTGTTCAATCATGCCTTGTTCAAGTACTTAGGGGTTGAGTTTGGATCTGAAACTTTGGGGCATGCATGCTAACATACAAAACAACTAATATACATCATATCTATGCAAAATGGTACAATTTAAAGCACATTAGGGTGACCAACAACCACGCATAGGCAACAGCAACAAATCTGTTAAAGATCATGCATAAGAACAGGCCATGTCTTGCGATTTTGAGGCTTCAAATGGAACCAAATACTTAAAGCATGAAGGCTAACATATAGAACAATGAGTGTACATCAACTCCATGCATTTTCACACGAAATGGAGGCCATATGATCATGCAACAACACCAAATTTCACACAACGGTCACAAAACAGGGGAATCAAGTAGATCATCAAGTTTGAAGCTCCAAAACTCATAATTTTATAAAAGGAGTAAGAGATGAAATCCTCCTAACATCATATACTATGAGTTAGGAAAGAAATAAGCCAAGAAACAAGTTCATATGATCACATATAAGCAAGAAATTCAGCCACACCAACATATAGGTCACTAGAGCAAAAATCCCCAAAAGTTCATACAAAACCCAACATTCAAACCCTAATCAAATCTGATCCAAATCATGTTTTAAATAGATGAAATCAAGAATAAGTGAGTAGAGAAGACATAAATATTCATACCTTGAAGTTTTGGTGAAGAAAAATGGTGATTTGAGCTCAAAATCACAAAGGATGGCCAAGGTTTTCTTCCTTTCTCCTCTTCTCCCTTCTCTCGATCAGTTGCAGCTGGAAATGGAGGCATATGGTTCGGTTTTCAGAGATAAAGAGGAGAGAAAGGGCTTAACTCAAGGTAGATAAGTCATGGTTAATCTTTGGTTAAGTTTGGTTAAGTAAAAAGGGTCCCACCAAGGAGACTAGTCAACATGAAGAGCTCTTCTTGCACGAGTTGTCCGTTACGGTTGGATTTCGGAGGTCTTAATGATTTCAAAAAGGTATGAGGCTTGTTCCATTGTCTCCGAATCGTCGATACGAAGGCAACGGAGTTGACGGAATTCGAATCCGAATTCCCGAGCTCAAGATATCACGTACGGAACCAAGGGTGCGCTAAATGCTCGTTAGCTCCCGATTTGGTTCCACAATCAAAATTAAATTAATAAACACGTCAATTGAATCCGAAAACATAAACCGAGCACATTGGCACGTTCATAACACATATATTTACGACATACTGAATTTTCATACCAATCCGATATCATTACATATATAAACGAAGCACAATTAGAACACTCATGCGCATGAACGAATTCATATTATTATAAATGACTTACTAAAACTCAAATTCCATATTAAATAATTTAAAGCCAACTTATAACATGTTGAAATTAATTAACGAAATTACCGAAATAGTTAAGGTAACACAAAACCTTAATTAAGAATTTAACACTAAATATCAAAGTAGAAATAAAATGAATTAAAATAAATATTAATAGTTTATAGTTTAAATCAAATAAAAACACTTATGAACAAGTAATCATATAATTAAATAATTAAATCGCGAAATTTATAAACAAATACGCCACATTATTTAAACTGAAAAACGGGGCGTTACAATGTATGTTAGAACTAGTGATTGTGGAGTGGCTCCCGCATATCACGCATAAGATAGGTAGAACCCATGATCATCACATGTTAGTATCATGCTAGGACATGTTATTTTCTAAGTGTTTGTTTGAAATGCATTTAAGTTGTACTTACATTAATCAAGACTAATTAAAATTGGATAACATATATGTTGGTGAGGTCGAACCGGACAACTCTCTGGTTGATTCGAAAATTCCCATTAAATGTGACGCCCGGAGCGGTGGGCCACCACATCCCCCGCACTTAAACCCGAACCCACATATGAAATGGATTTCCATACATGAGTCCAAGTCTAAGCGAACTGAACCTACACTCACTCCTTAGGCTAAGCGGGGCTAAAACTCGGACAGAGCGCGCAAAATTAAACACATAAATGCGGAAGCCATAACATAAGGATCGAAAAGAGCTCTATAATTAACATTTACATCATATACCATGGCCTCACGGCCCGAAAGATCGAGTATATACATCAAAAGCCCATAATTCAGCAAAATATAATTCTAACATCAAATACATAATAAGAGTAACCAAAATGCAAGAAGTATGGATGCAACTCGACCTAGACACACAAGTACAAGACCAAGACTCGCACTTCCCCACCTAGCTCGAAACAACCTGCACTGAAGGTGGGGAAAGAGAGGGGTCAGTCAAAACTCGACTGAGTGAGGGGGGCTTAAACGCACACCCACACCTAAATACATATAAAGCAGAGCATATTACAAAGGTGATAGTCATGAATCGAGGCTAGGGTTTTACATACCAAATCATTTTCCAAAGATAGCATATAATATAAAGGAAAACCTATCTCGATCCATAATCTGTCAAACATAACATAAACAGAAGTCCGGCGAGAACGGACTATCCCTTACTCCATCAAACATAACATAAAATCGAATTCAAATCATATCCACCCCACATCCATGGTGTATCGGGAATCAAACCCTAACACCTACATTACCAAACACATACGGGGCAGCTAACCCACGATATGCCTTCCCCGGTTATCCACCGAGGGCTCAAGATACCACGCCTTCCCAACCTCCATAGGTCGTACGTGAATACCTCAAATGAGAACGTGCACAGGGGTCATAACCGGCGACCCCGTGGTCGTCCCGGGTCTCCCTTACCCACGTCTCCGGGCCCAACAAACCAAATCAAACCAAATTCCCATCTTTCAGGGTACAACTCGCTCAAACATATCACATACGGATAACGAAATTTCAAAATATAGCTTACTTATGCCAATACTTATACCAATTTCGAAAACGTAAAGCTTATTTCACAAGATCATAACATACCTTAAGCACTCGTATTTAATACATATATATAAATATATATATTCGCATACAGGGTAAGAAAACAACACGTAATAGGTCTTAGGTCGCTTATCTAATACAAAGGATCCTAACCTCACCTTTGCAAAAGTAGAAGGAATGCAAAACGGGCGAACGAACACTTAAACCTCGGGCTCACGAACTTCCGGAAGAGGCTCTGAAACAAAAGAAGACAAGACCCGAGACTTAGACTCAATAATGTACCAAAGAAGACGCCCGGCAAAATGCATGGATCATGTTCACAACAAAATATTACAATTAAGTCATATAACAATTAATCATGCAAAAGAGAAGCAATTAAAGTCATAAAAATGCATAAACAAAGCAAAGAGAAGCATTGGCAGCTTTCAGGTCTTGAATTCTTCAAAGGGGAAAATCCACCCCCATGGATTTTTCCAAAGGGGAAAATCCACCCTCATGGATTTTTCAGAAGCTACTGCCTCAAATCCACCCCCATGGATATTTTTCAAATGAAAAATCCACCCCCGCGGATTTCTTTTCAAAAGAAGGGTTTCCGGCAATGGGAACGGCCGTTCCCATTCCCAGTACAACTGGGAACGGTCGTTCCCACTCTCGGTCATGAACAGTATGGCCTGGGAACGGTCGTTCCCAGTTTAAAACTGGGCGGGAACGGCCGTTCCGGCCTGGTTCGAAAAGCTGGAGCAGAGTTTTACACAGAAAACAGGGGAAGCTCGAAAAAGTGCCAAAAATGGCCAAAATCCAACCTTAAAATTTGCCATAACTTCTCAAATTGCACACACAATACACATAATTCATGCTTGACATATAAACACTCAAATAATGCAAGAAAACGGAATTTAAAAGCATGATCAAGGTTAAGCAAAATTTCAAACTAAAATATGATCACTCATAAATCCTCCACCAACCATGGATTTCATGCAATAAATGCAACATATATAACATATACAACTCATATAAGAAGCTTGGAATCAATCATCTCAAGCAAAGAGCAAGAAATCATCATAAAAGCTAAACCCTTACTATTCACGTAGGGGAGCAAAGGCAAAGCAAACTCATACCAAACTCAGAAATTAAACCATGGAATCGAAGAGCATGACGAGGGGATTCCGAAACCTACCTAAGCTCGAGAAAAGACGAAGAAACGAGTGAGTTATTGGCTTGTGAAGTTGGATGATCAAATCTTGGGTTTTTGGCTCTCTTGCTAGCTTGAGTTGTTGCTTGAACGTAAAATGAAGGAAAAGGGAGAATGGTTCAGCCTTTAAGGCTGAGCCGGTTCGGTTCACGGGTTCGGTTCAAGGTTCCCGGTTCAAGTTGGTTCGGTTCAACAAATACAGGTTCAAATATGGCCAACTCAAATTAAAACGAATAAATCACGTACAACATTAACTCACGTAAGTCATGTAAATTCAAATAATTCATAGGAGAATTAAAATTAAATAATTCAAATAACAATTAGAATAAATATAAAATGCGTAAATAATAATTTTAAATGCGCACATACGTCATACCTGTACGGCCTGAAAGTCGGGGTGTCACAATCCTTCCCCCTTAAAAAGGACTTGCCCTCAAGTCCGAACCGAGTCCTCAAACAACTCCGGATATAAATTCCTCATTTTCTCCTCAGTTTCCCAAGTCGATTCCTCGGATTTCTGATCCCTCCAAAGTACTCTGACTAAAGGAATCTGTCGTTTTCTCAATTCTTGCATCTTCCGGTCCTGAATTGCAACCGGATGCTTTTCTATTGTTAAATCCGTCTCTAACTGAACCTCTTCAACTGGAAGAATAGTCGCCTCATCGGGATGGTACTTACGGAGCTGAGAAACATGAAAAACGTTATGTATCCCGGTCAAATTCGGTGGAAGATCCAATCTGTACGCCGTTTCTCCAATTCTTTCCAAAATTTCAAATGGCCCTAGGTATCGTGGACTGAGCTTTCCACCTTTACCTATTCGAGTGAAGCCTTTCCTTGGAGATGCTTTCAGAAAAACTCTATCTCCGACCTCAAACACCAAGGGTCTCCTTCTCTTATCGGCGTAGCTTTTCTGTCGAGCCTGAGCTGCCCTCATTCTTTGTCTAATCGTATGAACCTTCTCAATAGTAGCAACAATGTTTTCCTTAGGCTCGGCCCTCTCAAGCTTATTCTCTTCGGTCCATCTCCAATCCTCGATATCCCAAAACAAAGGCGACCTACACTTTCTTCCATAAAGTGCTTCATAAGGTGCCATCTTAATCGAACCTTGATAACTGTTGTTATAAGCAAATTCAACTAGAGCCAGGTGCTCATCCCACTTATCCTGGAAATCCAACGCACACGACCGAAGCATATCCTCTAAGTACTGAATTAACCTTTCAGATTGACCGTCCGTTTGAGGATGTGAAGCGGTGCTAAACCTGAGCCTGGTGCCCAAACATTTCTGAAGATTCTGCCAGAAGATCGAAGTAAACCGTGGATCCCGATCCGAAACGATACTAGCCGGAATTCCATGTAGTCTTACAATCTCTCGAACATATAACTCGGCTAGCTTTGGAACTTTCTCGGACATCCGAACCTTAAGGAAATGGGCCGACTTAGTCAATCTGTCGACAATTACCCAAATCCCATCAAACCCTCCTTTGACTCTAGGCAAGCCGGACACGAAGTCCATAGTCACTTGCTCCCACTTCCACTCGGGAATAGGAAGTGGTTGGAGAGTTCCTCCCGGCTTCTGGTGTTCTGCCTTCACCTTTTGACACGTCAGACATCGCTTCACGAAGTTCGCGACGTCCCTTTTCATGCCATTCCACCAGAATTTCTCTTTCAGGTCCCGATACATCTTAGTACCTCCCGGATGAATCGAGTACCTCGAGCGATGTGCCTCCTCAAGTACAAGCCTCTTGAGCTCTTCTGGGACACATATTCTCGCTTCGAACCTTAACAAACCGGAATCATCTAATCCAAACTTGGAATTCGGGTCGTTCTTGGAACGAGCTACCAACCTTTGAATTTCTGCATCTGAATTCTGAGCTTCCAACAACTGTTCTTTCAAATCTGGTATAACTGTAAGATTGGCCAACCAAGTTCCCGAAACCAAGGTCTCTGAACCCGAACTTGAAGAACTTGCTTCCAAATTGGCCACACTCACCTTTCTACTCAAGGCATCGGCGACCACGTTTGCTTTACCCGGATGGTACTGAATGGTGCAATCATAATCCTCTAACAACTCCATCCAACGCCTCTGTCTTACGTTTAAATCCTTCTGAGAAAAGAGATACTTGAGACTTTGGTGATCTGTAAATACCTCGAACGTGGTACCGTAGAGATAATGTCGCCACTTCATCAAAGCAAACACAACGGCAGCTAATTCAAGATCGTGGGTAGGGTAATTCTTCTCATGCTCCTTCAATTTTCTCGAAGCATAAGCTACCACTCTACCGTGCTGCATCAAAACACAACCAAGACCTTCTTTCGAAGCATCTGTATAAACCGCATAACCCTCGGTACCCTCGGGTAAAGTAAGAACCGGTGCTGAAGTTAATTTCACCTTCAGTGTCTGAAAACTCGCCTCGCACTTATCATCCCATTCGAATTTCACTTCCTTCTTAGTCAGACGAGTCAATGGAGCGGCAATTTTTGAAAAATCCTTAACAAATCTTCGATAGTAGCCAGCCAACCCAATAAAGCTTCTAATCTCAGAGGCATTTCTAGGTCTCTCCCAACGAAGCACGGATTCAACCTTAGATGGATCAACCTCAATCCCATCACCTGAAATTATATGACCCAAAAATACAACTCTATCGATCCAGAATTCACACTTACTGAACTTCGCGTACAACTTGTGTTCCCTCAAAGTTTCCAAAACGATCCGAAGATGCTGAGCGTGCTCTTCAGCGGACTTAGAATACACCAGAATGTCGTCTATAAATATAACCACGAACTTGTCAAGAAACTGCCTAAACACTCGGTGCATCATGTCCATAAATACAGCTGGAGCATTAGTTAATCCAAACGGCATGACAACGAATTCAAAATACCCATAGCGCGTATTAAAACCAGTCTTCGGAATATCCTCCTCCCTAATTCGCAGTTGGTAGTAACCCTGCCTCAAATCTAACTTGGAATAGACTTTCGAGCCTTGCAGAATATCAAATAACTCCTCAATGTGAGGCAAAGGGTATTTGTTCTTCACTGTCATCCGATTCAGCTCACGGTAATCTATACACATCCGTAACGTCCCATCCTTCTTCTTTACAAATAGAACGGGAGCACCCCACGGAGAAATGCTCGGGCGGATGTACCCGCAAGCCAAAAGCTCATCAAGCTGCGCTTTTAACTCCTTTAACTCTGCAGGAGCCATTCTGTAGGGAGTCTTCGAGAAAGGCTCTGCTCCGGGATAAAGGTCGATTACGAACTCGATGTCCCTATCAGGCGGTAGAGAACCCAAAGTCTCAGGGAAAACATCGATATACTCTCGCACGACCTCCGTCTCCTCAAGTTTGGCCTGATCCTTCGGTCTATTCAAAAGATAGGCCACGAAACCTGTCGCACCGTCCCGGACCAGTTTACTCGCCTCAACAAAAGAAATAAACGGGCTTAACTTCACATTTTCGCCCTTAAACACCACTGATCCAAAAGAAACTGTCTTACCCCGACAATCCATCTGAGCCCCATGTTCATACAACCAATCCATACCCAAGATTATATCATACCTCTGCATCGGCATATCAATCAAATCTGCGAGGAAAACTCGGCCTTCAAAGCTAACCGGACAACCCCGAAAAACCCTGCAAGTTACTAAACTACCACCAAGAGGGGAGCTAACCACGTAATCATGCACACACAAGGAAATAGGCAAGCACATAGAAGCGGCAATATCCCGGGAAATAAAGGAATGAGTGGCCCCGGGATCAAATAATGCATGTAATGTAGTGCCATGAATGCTTATAGTACCTTCGATCACGGCATTTGGGTCGATTTCCACAGTTTGCTCTTCCTCAACTCCCAATGCGTAAGCCCTAGCTTGGATTGCAGGCCTTGGGTTATCTTGCTTCTTCGGGCATGTGTTCACCATATGATCCTGCGCCCCACAAATGAAACACCTCTTATGAAACCTGAAGCAATTATCCACGTGATGAGGACCCTTGCAATAAGTACATTGCACTTTAGGTGGAGCCGGAAGTGCTAAGGGTCGATTCGGTTGATTAGGTCCCGCGGGTCGAGGTTGTTTATTTTGAGGCTTGGCTTGTTGAAATGTTTTAAATGCCGGCCTCTTCCCAAATTTATTAAAATTCCCCGAGCTAGACCCTTGTCCGGTATAAGTACTCTTCCTCCTCATCACAACCCGTTCTTCAACTCTTAGAGCTTTGTCCGTGACTTTCGCCCAAGTACTCGTGTTAGAAGCCTCTAAAGCATCTTTCATATCCTCCCGAAGTCCTTGGAGGAATTGAGAAGCCTTGCTTTCATCATCATTGGCAATGTTCGGGGCATAACGAGAGAGCCTTTCAAACTCGTTGATATAATCAGTGACGGACATACCTCCTTGTTTGAGCTCCATAAATTCTCTCACCCTTCGATTCCTTGTAGCTTTGGGAATATATTTATTCTTGAATTCACGAACAAACACCTCCCATGTGATCTCCTCCTCGGTAGCCTCTAATCTTCCTTGCAAGCTTGACCACCAACTATAAGCTTGGCCTTGGATCATGGTAAGTGTGCATTGTAGCTTCTCCATAGGCCCACACGGTATGAGATTCCATATCCGGTTAGTTTGCACGAGCCATTCTTCTGCTTGGACATCATTTCCACCCACGAAAACCGGTGGATTTTGGTTCTTAAACTCCCGGAGAGTAGCTGTAATTAAATTTCCTCCATGATTCCCAGCTGGAGGTGCATTGTTTCTTTCCTGAGCCCTTTGTTCCAAATATACCGCTAATCTCTCCATGAAATTGCCCGGATCCATTTGGGGTGGTGGTGGTGGATTGTTATTTTCCGGATGTGGAGAATGATCTCGATGATGTCGGTGTTCTGGAGATCTATCTCGGCGGTGGTGTCTTCGGGGAGGCATATTTCTACAAAAGAAAAGATTCCAATTCATATGCGTGAGGGTTAGTACATGTTCATGTACACGATTAACAAGAAGATAACAAATAATCACATAAATGCATATAACCACGTTGTCCTAAGCCGTACGACCTAGACTCACACGACTCGACTCTAGAGCTCCGGTTTTGCAACCGAGAGCTCTGATACCACTTTAAGGATGTGACGCCCGGAACGGTGGGCCACCACATCCCCCGCACTTAAACCCGAACCCACATATGAAATGGATTTCCATACATGAGTCCAAGTCTAAGCGAACGGAACCTACACTCACTCCTTAGGCTAAGCGGGGCTAAAACTCGGACAGAGCGCGCAAAATTAAACACATAAATGCGGAAGCCATAACATAAGGATCGAAAAGAGCTCTATAATTAACATTTACATCATATACCATGGCCTCACGGCCCGAAAGATCGAGTATATACATCAAAAGCCCATAATTCAGCAAAATATAATTCTAACATCAAATACATAATAAGAGTAACCAAAATGCAAGAAGTATGGATGCAACTCGACCTAGACACACAAGTACAAGACCAAGACTCGCACTTCCCCGCCTAGCTCGAAACAACCTGCACTGAAGGTGGGGAAAGAGAGGGGTCAGTCAAAACTCGACTGAGTGAGGGGGGCTTAAACGCACACCCACACCTAAATACATATAAAGCAGAGCATATTACAAAGGTGATAGTCATGAATCGAGGCTAGGGTTTTACATACCAAATCATTTTCCAAAGATAGCATATAATATAAAGGAAAACCTATCTCGATCCATAATCTGTCAAACATAACATAAACAGAAGTCCGGCGAGAACGGACTATCCCTTACTCCATCAAACATAACATAAAATCGAATTCAAATCATATCCACCCCACATCCATGGTGTATCGGGAATCAAACCCTAACACCTACATTACCAAACACATACGGGGCAGCTAACCCACGATATGCCTTCCCCGGTTATCCACCGAGGGCTCAAGATACCACGCCTTCCCAACCTCCATAGGTCGTACGTGAATACCTCAAATGAGAACGTGCACAGGGGTCATAACCGGCGACCCCGTGGTCGTCCCGGGTCTCCCTTACCCACGTCTCCGGGCCCAACAAACCAAATCAAACCAAATTCCCATCTTTCAGGGTACAACTCGCTCAAACATATCACATACGGATAACGAAATTTCAAAATATAGCTTACTTATGCCAATACTTATACCAATTTCGAAAACGTAAAGCTTATTTCACAAGATCATAACATACCTTAAGCACTCGTATTTAATACATATATATAAATATATATATTCGCATACAGGGTAAGAAAACAACACGTAATAGGTCTTAGGTCGCTTATCTAATACAAAGGATCCTAACCTCACCTTTGCAAAAGTAGAAGGAATGCAAAACGGGCGAACGAACACTTAAACCTCGGGCTCACGAACTTCCGGAAGAGGCTCTGAAACAAAAGAAGACAAGACCCGAGACTTAGACTCAATAATGTACCAAAGAAGACGCCCGGCAAAATGCATGGATCATGTTCACAACAAAATATTACAATTAAGTCATATAACAATTAATCATGCAAAAGAGAAGCAATTAAAGTCATAAAAATGCATAAACAAAGCAAAGAGAAGCATTGGCAGCTTTCAGGTCTTGAATTCTTCAAAGGGGAAAATCCACCCCCATGGATTTTTCCAAAGGGGAAAATCCACCCTCATGGATTTTTCAGAAGCTACTGCCTCAAATCCACCCCCATGGATATTTTTCAAATGAAAAATCCACCCCCGCGGATTTCTTTTCAAAAGAAGGGTTTCCGGCAATGGGAACGGCCGTTCCCATTCCCAGTACAACTGGGAACGGTCGTTCCCACTCTCGGTCATGAACAGTATGGCCTGGGAACGGTCGTTCCCAGTTTAAAACTGGGCGGGAACGGCCGTTCCGGCCTGGTTCGAAAAGCTGGAGCAGAGTTTTACATAGAAAACAGGGGAAGCTCGAAAAAGTGCCAAAAATGGCCAAAATCCAACCTTAAAATTTGCCATAACTTCTCAAATTGCACACACAATACACATAATTCATGCTTGACATATAAACACTCAAATAATGCAAGAAAACGGAATTTAAAAGCATGATCAAGGTTAAGCAAAATTTCAAACTAAAATATGATCACTCATAAATCCTCCACCAACCATGGATTTCATGCAATAAATGCAACATATATAACATATACAACTCATATAAGAAGCTTGGAATCAATCATCTCAAGCAAAGAGCAAGAAATCATCATAAAAGCTAAACCCTTACTATTCACGTAGGGGAGCAAAGGCAAAGCAAACTCATACCAAACTCAGAAATTAAACCATGGAATCGAAGAGCATGACGAGGGGATTCCGAAACCTACCTAAGCTCAAGAAAAGACGAAGAAACGAGTGAGTTATTGGCTTGTGAAGTTGGATGATCAAATCTTGGGTTTTTGGCTCTCTTGCTAGCTTGAGTTGTTGCTTGAACGTAAAATGAAGGAAAAGGGAGAATGGTTCAGCCTTTAAGGCTGAGCCGGTTCGGTTCACGGGTTCGGTTCAAGGTTCCCGGTTCAAGTTGGTTCGGTTCAACAAATACAGGTTCAAATATGGCCAACTCAAATTAAAACGAATAAATCACGTACAACATTAACTCACGTAAGTCATGTAAATTCAAATAATTCATAGGAGAATTAAAATTAAATAATTCAAATAACAATTAGAATAAATATAAAATGCGTAAATAATAATTTTAAATGCGCACATACGTCATACCTGTACGGCCTGAAAGTCGGGGTGTCACATTAAATATTAAGCTAATTTCGAACAATAGGTGTTTAATTCGAGATGCAAATTTTGAATTGAATTCCTAGCATTCCATCAATAGGTTTTAAGTTTAGTAAGTGAAGCTAGTTATTGTCCGCGAGTCGTGGGATAGCTAGTGGAGCTTATTAGTTCTTAGTTACCTGATTGATCATTTTAAATGATCAATATTTTGTGGTCAATTTTGGCAAGGGCGATGTCCGCGAGTCGTGGGTCGTTCGAACTAAGTTTTGATCATGATCTTATGATTGATGGGTCTAGCTTAATGCCTAAGTAAATATAGATGTCACACGAGTCGTGGGTCCATATTGAAAGATAGGTGATGCAAAAAACAATTACTAAGAGTTATAAAGGTGTTAGAATTGGTAAGTTGTACCTACCTAGGGTTTTACTTAGAATGTCCGTGAGTCGTGGTTTCGAGGTAAAATGCTTAGGATCTTAGTACCCATTGGGAAACGTGTTCCTCTTAGATCTTTGGGAATTATAGATCTTTGAAAAATAGTGGGAGCTACATTAGATTAAAGACCTTATCTTTTGTATATCGTTATAATTCAGCATGCTCACTAGTTCTCTGTTTTACCATTTAGGTCGTAGATTCTGTGATTCTCTACGTGTTTTGAAATGGCAACCAAAAACCCTCTTGTATCGATCCTCGAGTCAAACAAGTTGACTGGTCCCAACTATTCTGATTGGCTGAGGAATCTGAAAATCATTTTAGATTTTGAGAAGAGAACTTATGTTCTCTTCGAAGGGGAGCCTAATCCGGAAGGGGAAGCTCCCACTCGGGCCGAGTGGGAAGCGATCCAGAAGTGAAAGGATGATAATCTCCAAGCCCGTTGCCTTATGTTGGCTAACATGTCTCCGGACTTGCAAAGGCAACATGAGGCCATGGAATTTGCTTGGGAGATTTACGACCACTTAGAGCAACTTTACCGCCCTCATGAACGTGTTACAAGGTATAACACTTCAAAGGAATTGTTCCACTTAAGAATGAGGGAAGGTTCAAGTGTCCATGAATATGGACTCAAGTTTCTTGTGCTTACTGAGAAACTTGCTTCCATAGAGGCCATGGAATTTGCTTGGGAGATTTGCGACATGAGGCCATGGAATTTTCTTAGGAGATTTACGACCACTTAGAGAAACTTTACCGCCCTCATGAACGTGTTACAAGGTATAACACTTCAAAGGAATTGTTCCACTTAAGAATGAGGGAAGGTTCAAGTGTCCATGAATATGGACTCAAGTTTCTCGCCCTTACTGAGAAACTTGCTTCCATAGACATGCCACTGAATGATGCGATTTCATTGGACTTGTTTCTAGCCTCGCTCCCACCATCATTCAACCCATTTGTCCTTAACTTCAATGTGAATCATGCTAGTGCTACTATAGCTGAGCTGATTAGTCAGCTTGTTACTGCTGAAAGCACGATCAAGAAGGACAATAAGGTTCTGATGGAGAATGCTCCATCTTCCTCTTTTGGGCCTTCTAAAGGTAAGGGCAAGAAAGCACAAAAGAAGAAGAAACCCCTTAGGTCCACTGGTGGCGTTTCGAAGCGGAAGGCCCAAAAGAAGAAACGTGATCAGTAAGAGGATGTTTGCTTCCATTGTGGCAAAGCCGGACATTGGAGGAGAAATGCCCAGAGTACAAAGCTACTCTAAAGAAAGGTATTTTTCTCGTTGAAGTAAATCTTTCTATTAATTCTAGTTCTTGGGTACTTGATACCGGTTATGAAGCTCATATCTGTAATGATGTACATATGCTAAATGAAATCCAACAACTCAGAGAAGGAGAATGTGTCTTGAAGATCGGCGATGGCTCAAATGTTGAAGCTCGAGCTTTAGGCACAATTAGATTAGATTTAGGTAGTTTTGAGTTAGTTTTAAATAAAGTCCTTTATGTACCGAGCATTATTCGTAATATAATTTCAGTTCCAATTTTAGATTGTGAAGGTTATGAAACTTATAATAAGAATGGTAAATATTTTATCAAACGGGACAACTCTTCTGTTCACATTGGTACTCTAAATAATGGATTTTATCTAACTCAAAATATCAATATTATGAATATACAACGAGAAACTAAACGTAAGAGAGATGATAAAGTTTCAGCTCCCTTATGGCACGCTAGATTAGGACACATTTCCAAGAATAGAATTAGCAAGATAAACACTTTAGGATCATTCTCGGAAAATGATCTCAAAGAGTTAACTTCTTGCGAATCCTGTGTCAAAGGAAAGATGTCCAAAGTTCCTTTTAAAGGAACTGTGGAACGTGCCACTAAGGTCTTAGATTTGATCCATTCTGATGTCTGTGGACCGCTTAGTGTAAGCGCAAGAAACGGTCATCAGTATTTCATAACCTTTATCGATGACTTTAGTCGGTATGGTTATGTATACTTAATGAAGTATAAATCTGAAGCTTTTGAGAAATTCCTAGAAATTCAAAAGGATGTTGAGAACCAAACTGGTCACAAGATCAAAGCACTTCGATCTGATCGAGGAAGCGAGTATCTTAGTGAAGAATTCCTTAATCATCTCAAAGATAATGGGATTGTCTCTCAGTGGACTCCTCCGGGAACTCCTCAGCTCAATGGAGCTTCTGAGAGAAGGAATCGAACTTTACTCGATATAGTTCGTTCCATGATGAGTTTCACTGACTTACCACCTACTTTCTGGGGTTATACCCTAGAAAGTGCAGCAAAGATTTTGAATCTAATTCCCTCTAAGTCAGTCCCTAAGACGCCCTATGAAATGTGGCATGGGAAAATCCCTAGTTATTCTTACTTAAGAATTTGGGGTTGTCCTGCTTACGTTAAGAGGACAGTGGGAGATAAGTTAGAATCTCATTCTAACTTATGCTACTTTGTAGGTTATCCTAAGGAATCCATAGGATACTACTTCTATGATCAATCTGAGCAAAAGGTGTTTGTTTCCAGAAATGCTACTTTTCTTGAGGAACCGTTCCTTAAAGAAAAGAAAGGCAAGATCATAGAATTAGAGAAAGTACAAAGTAACCCCACGCCACCCGTTGAAGAAACATCTTCTTCTGATCAACCACAACCAATCACGAATTTCGATACACACGTAAATCCTCCTCTAAGGCATTCTGAACGCGCTCCAAGATAGCCGGACAGATGGTATGGATTCTTCCATGAGATCTCTCAAAAGGATAATGATCCTTTAACATATGAGAAGACACTTTCAGATTCTGACTCTGAACAGTGGATAGAAGCCATGAAATCCGAAATGGATTCCATGAACTCCAACCAAGTTTGGACCTTGGTAGATTTGCCTGATGGGGTCAAACCCATAGGTTGCAAATGGATCTTTAAGAGAAAGCTTGGAGTTGATGGAAGCATTACAGCCTACAAAGCAAGACTGGTTGCAAAAGGATTCACTCAAAGACCCGGTGTGGACTTTGATGAAACCTTTTCACCAGTTGCAATGCAAAAGTCTATTCGGATCATGTTTGCCATTGCTGCATATTATGACTATGAGATATGGCAAATGGATGTGAAAAATGCCTTTCTGAATGGTGACATTGATAAAGACATTTATATGGAGCAACCCATAGGTTTCACATTCAGTGGGAGTGAGCAAAAGGTTTGCAAACTCCAAAGGTCAATCTATGGATTGAAACAGGCTTCTAGGAATTGGAACATTCGATTTGATGAATCAATCAAAGCGTTTGGCTTCATTCAAATTTCGAATGAATCATGTGTGTATAGAAAGGAATTGGAGACCTCAGTGTAATTCTTAGTACTTTATGTTGATGACATCCTTCTTATTGGGAATTCGAAGGATGACATGAAAGTAACTAAGCTATGGTTATCGAACCAATTCGAGATGAAAGATCTTGGTGATGCGTCCTATATCCTTGGAATTAAAATCTATCGAGATAGATCTAGAAGGTTAATAGGACTATCACAGTCGATGTACATTGACAAAGTATTGAAGAGATTCAATATGGAGTCAGCAAAGGTTAAGAACCTTCCTATGAGTGTATGAACATGTCTTTCTAAGAAGATCTGTCCTAAGACTAACCTTGAGAAGGAAAGAATGACTCATACACCTTATGCATCAGCAATAGGTAGCATAATGTATGCAATGTTATGTACTCGACCGGATGTGGCTTATGCACTTAGTGTAACAAGTCGTTTCCAATCTGACCCTGGAGATGGTCACTGGGCTGCCGTGAAGAATATTCTTAAGTACTTAAAAAGTACTAAGGATTTATTCTTAGTTTACAGAGGTCAGAAAGATCTTACTGTCAAAGGATACTGCGATGCAAGCTTTACGTCTGACTTAGATGATTTTAAGTCAATGTCAGGATACATTTTCTACCTAAACCGCGGAGCAATGAGTTCGAAGAGTTCCAAGCAAACGACTACTACAGACTCGACCACTGAGGCCGAATACTTAGCTGCATATGATGCAGCTAAGGAAGGTGTTTGGATTAGAAACTTCATTCAAGAGTTGAATGTTGTTCCTAGCATGAAAGACCCCATTACTGTGTTTTGTGACAACACTGGGGCGGTTGCTCAAGCAAGAGAACCAAGATCTCACCAACGGACCAGGCACATTATGAGGAAGTATCACCTAATCCGTGATATTATCAAAAGAGGAGATGTGCAAATTGAGAGGGACGCATCAGCAGAGAACGTGGCAGATCCACTTACTAAACCCCTTAGTCGAGAAGCTTTCCAAGGTCATCTTCAGAAGATGGGACTTAGAGTAGCTTTAGAATGGCTTTGACGGGTAAGTGGGAGATTATTAGGAATAGTTCCCTAGAAAGCCGATTGTATATCCGCTTTGTACTTTTCCTTATTGTAATCACAGACAATCTTTGAATAAAATAACGAATTGAGGCAACACTTCTTTATATGCTCTTGTTTGGTATGCGATTACTGTAGCTGTGCATGTATGAGAATTCCCCGAATACTGATGACTTTAGGTCTCTACCAATTAGTTGAAATGGTTCATGAAACGAGCCCTATAGCACGTAAGTCATGATTAGTAAAATACTCCAAGCTGACGAGTCCTACAGATAGTGGGAGTGTCAACCTGACTCCTTTAAGGCTTGCTTGTGGGATCACGCCCTTATGAAGGACCACCTTGTTTCATGGAGGTGCAAAGTGTATAGTTGATACGTGCGTGATACATGAGGGTGCTTACTTCCATAAGTAAGTTCACTGAGGAGCCCCATGTGAGAAGATTCCTAAATGGGAAAGGAAATTTCTATTTCAGGAAATGGAAACTTCCAGATTAGGAAATATCTTACGAGTCATTGATGTGATTAATTGATCCTTAGACTTGAGGTTCCATGTCACTTTATGAGTTAACTCTGTAGTCTTAGGTATAAGATTTAAAGGGTGTCGCCTTAGACAACTGATTCAAGGCTTATGCTGGGGCTGCACAAGTGACTCATGAAAGTGAATGAGAATCAAGAAAGGACCTACACTTGCATTTGCAAGGTGATCTTTTATTGTGTAAGTCATTCATATGCCATATGGAGTCCTTAGCCAAGGCAGTAGATCAAGACATCAAGAAAATGATTTCCTGGATTGAGATCCAATGGATATGAAATGCACATAGCTTTAAGACCAGATTATTGGTTGAGAGATAGTAAGTAGGAGGATTGTATCTCACATGAATCAATGACTTAAAGGTTCTGTCGAATCGAAACATTCCAATTCAGCTAGGGGTTAAACACCTGTTGCTAGACTATGGTCGTTTAATATGTGGACTGATTAATTAATTAGTGAATTAATTAATTAGGGTCACTGCTAATTGAATTAAGAACCTAGAGGGTCATACACAAGAACTTGGTTACATGAGTTGAGGCTTTGAAATGATTAAACGATTTATTCAAGCCAAAAGGGTTCCACACATGTGAATCACACGTGTGGGTCACGTGAGTGACACGTGTCCCCAACACGTGCACATATATATGTATATGTGATTAAATAATTAATGTGTTAATTATTTAATAGACTTTGGTTTAACTTTTGAATTAAAAGAAAGTCTTATTTTGGAGAAGTTAATCTATTTAATTAATTATGAATTAATTAATTAGATAAATAAGTTATTTATTTATTAATAAATAAAGTATAATATTATCCATAAAGGGTTTGGATATTTTAGCTCTCTTAAAAGTTGATTTGAATTAGAATTCAAAGTCAAGGTTTGGAATTACTTGATGATCAAGTAATAAGAGAGAGGGACCAAAATCCTTAGTCCATAAGGACTAGGTTCGGCCGCCCCTCTCTAATTATATATAGGGAGCTCGAGCTCCCCTTAGAGGGTAATTGATAATTTCTTTTGGTTTATGTGTTGAACACCATCCTTTCTCTAAGATCAAATAAACCCTAGGTCAAGCCTAAACACTAACTAGAGAACTAGCATCCTTACTAGTTAGATTGTAGTCAAGTTGGTGGACTATCTCTAGAGAGCTTCAAGTTAGAAGTTTTGAAGATTCGAGCTTTACCAAGGAGAGGGGATCAAGCCGCGAGAAGAGCGTTCTTGGGTGGCTTGAAACGCTTCAAGAAATATTATTGAAAAGTAAGTTTCTAATCTCTACGAATTTGGATTCACGATTGCGAGTCTAAGATCCTTTTTGTTGGAAAATTTTAAATTTCTGCTGCTTTCTGATTCCCGTTTTCCAACATATCTATTCTTTGACTTACTTGAGTGGGTTGAAGTTTTGCTTGGTTGTTGATTTGCTTAGTCAGAGTAAGGCCTGGTGGGTTTTGGGTTTCAGATAATTTATTTGGGTTCGTAGGTTTGACTATTTGGTTAGGATTCATTGGGTCGGGTTCAGTTTGGTTTAGGGTTGCTTGTATCTCGGATAGGTTCGGTTTATTTTGTATTGGTGTGTGGTTAGGTGGTAAGCCCGAGGACGTGCTTCCTACGGGCAGGGGATATCTGTCCATTAGAGTTTTAGCGAGAGATTGGGATTGAGCCTTACCTGTATGGGACGAGATTATAAGGGGGTTGGTTAGCACGTTTGCTGTGTGGGAACTTTCTTCAGAGAATCCAGGAAGCACATCCTCTGAAACCGTTTCGGAGGAAAGCTGTGAATTATGTTTGAATGAGATAAATTTTGGCCAGAAAGTCTTTGCCTCCACGGTTTGCATGTTCTCCTTCCATCCGGTGGCTGAAGATTCCGAGACGCGCAACCAGCTGCCATAGGGATAATTCATGCCTGGATCAACAAATCCCTCCTCGCAGTGTTTTGGACAAATATTATAGTTATGATCACATTTCCCACAGGTGTAGCGGAAATTTGAAAGTCATTCAATGCTCAACTGCGCTATTATTTCCTTATCGCCCTCCTGATTACGAATCCTTATTGCTCTTTTTAGCTGTTCTTCCATGTTGAGTCTAACCCGAATTCGCATGTTTGAGGCAAACAGATTTCCTCCGTGTTTCTTTTCATCGAATTCAACAAATTCCCCAATTTGATTTCCAATAAATTCTGCCATT
Organism: Lantana camara; assembly: GCA_037501455.1. Lineage (NCBI taxonomy): Eukaryota > Viridiplantae > Streptophyta > Magnoliopsida > Lamiales > Verbenaceae > Lantana > Lantana camara. The sequence goes on from CM074859.1 coordinate 48,098,499, forward strand.
TTTTTGGATCTATTAGCGAGAGGATTTCCACTTACATGGACTGTAACGCCCCGATTTTCAGACAGTCAGGTACGCTCGACACGTGTGGGTTTCGAGCGTTAGGACTTTATTTTATTATTTTCGTTTATTTAATTTATATGTGTTATATTAATTTCTATCAATTGTGTTCAACATGATTACGTGAAAGTTATATGATATTCATTTCATTTTGAGAATTCTTGTATGAATGGAATTTAATTGCTACATGAATTAATTGTCCAAATTGTATAATTTGCATAATTGTCCTTAATTGTTCATTTACATAAATTAGAGGACCAAATTGCATGAAAACTTTGTGGACCTAAGTGGTCATTTCCAAACCTTTGATACTCAATTGCATAAATTAGAGAACTTGGAGGATTTACTTGCTAATATTACATTTTTCCCTCTTGAAATGTCGGTATATGCATCTCTCCCTCATTCATCTTCATTTTCATGCCAATCATCTCATATTTGCTCCTCTCATTACCGAGCAAAACATACCAAGAAGGCAAAGGAGGATTTCATCAAATTCATCAACTCTTTCCAAGAAAATTAGTAGTTTTGGGGCTGGATCATCTTCCTCATCTCTTTTCTCCATTTCTTTAGCTCAAGGTTGCTATTTGCATGAATTCATGATTCTTGATCATATTTGAAATAGCTAGGGTTTGAGAATTATGTACTATATGGATTAATTGGAGATGGAAGCATGATTAGGTGATCTTAGGTTGAATTATGGCATGATTTATTCATGAAATCCTTGAATATTTGAGCTTGAATGATCAATAGAAGCTTGAGCATAAAACTTGGAAATCTTGATGGTATTGCATGGTTTACTTGCTTAAGTGTTATATTATCATTTCTTGAATATATGTGTATCTTATTTCCAGAATTCTTGCATGTTGGGATGAATTTGGGAAGGTTTGGAGATGCTTGATTTTGTCCCGAGAGCATCCCCTGTTCTGCTCTGTTTCTGGACTGTCTGCGTAACGGGAACGGCCCTTCCCGTTCCCTTTGTATTTAGGGAACGGCCGTTCCCATTTATTTGAAATGTGTGTCAGGCGGCGAGGACGGGAACGACCGTTCCCACTTTGTCTCACAGACGGGAACGGCCGTTCCCATCTTCGGGGAGCCCGACAGCGGGAACAGCCATTCCCACTTTGAACTGAAACCTGGAACGGCCGTTCCCACCCCACTGACAGAAGAAAACTTTCTGCATAAACTTGAGTTTTTGGAATCCAATTCCAATGGATTAATTGACCCCAATTTGTGATTATATGATTGATTACATGTCAAAACGTGATATTTAGATGCTACATTGTGTATTGCTCGATGTCTCGTACATGATCATGCCGTGCGTCATTATATGGAATAATATGCTTGAATTATAGTCTCATGCACGTACATTGTCCCGTTTCTTGTCCAGTTATTCTCCAGGGCGGTGATTGTGGATCAAGAGCACGTTCACGCATTCATGAGTCGTGTGTCGCCTGTCAGGTGAGGTTTAATTTCTAGTTATATAGAACCTGTATAACCTTTACGTGATTTTTTGGCCAAAGGTATTTATAGTTATAATTTCATGAAATCACTTATCATTTCAAGTATGTTAATGTTCACGAATCAAGCCTGTCATGTTCATGCAAGCAAGTAGTTGCGTTCTCCTGGCCAGGTCCTCCTTAGCGAGGGCGCTGGGCTGGTCTTCGGGCTGGTGATTGTCCGTCCAATCGTAGGAAGAACATAGTCCTATCGTGTAAACGCGTTCCCTTGGCCAGGTCCTCCTTAGTGAGGGTGTTGGGCTGGTCTTCGGGCTGGCGGTTGTCCGTCCAACCACAAGAAGAACAATGCCCTATCGTGTACCTGTGTTATCCTGGCCAGGTTCTCCTTAGCGAGGGCGCTGGGCTAGTCTTAGAGCTGGTGGTTGTCCGTCCAACCATAGGAGGAACAAACCCTATCGTGTTACAAGCAAGCCATGTATTGATTGCATGATTTCCATTCCATGAATGTGCTAACCGATTACAATATCGCACGATTGCACGATAATTGAATTGCATGATCACCTAATGATTAACAAGCAAGCAAGCATGTTCATCGATTGCATGAAAGAACAAGTATTTAATATTGATAGTTGTATTCTCGGGCGAAGCTATATTATTATTGAACTTGTATATTTATCTTTTATAAATCTTTACCCGAGAATATGACTTGCATGTTATCTGCGCTAATATGTATATAAACCCCTCACTCGGTCTTCACAGACTGACGCCTCCACCTTTCAGGTTATTGCAGGTGCACGCTAGGCGGGGGTTGAGTCGAGTCAAGTTCAGTTCATGTAGTCGTGCCATCCGTGGTTCGTGTATTTAATTATTTATTGTTAATTATAGAATTGTAGTTATTGTTATTGTTTAATTGAAGATGATAATGTATTGATATGTAAGCTAAAATATATATTGTTTGGAAGATGGGAAATGTCATGATTGGATAAATAGAAACCGTTGATAATGTTATGTTTATGTTTCCGCTTTATTATGTCGCATGTTCGAGTATCCCGCCTAGCTTGTCGTGTATTGCATTGTCACCCGTTCGCTATAGGTTGGTTCATGTACGGATTGGTCGTTTCGTGTGTGGATTGACCTATAGTGCGGGGGTGTGGCACCTCCATGGGTCCGGGGTGCTACATGGACATAAAATACACAAGAGTCCAATGGACAATTGAGCGGGTCATCTGATTCCCCAACTTCCTTCAGGATTAATAAGTTTTCTCGAACGCCCATGGTCCCCCTTTCAGAATTCTGTTACAATCATATGCGTGGGAACATGAAATGATGAACCTTCCTCCTGTTGCTTTCTGAATGTCTATCTCTTTAATCGGATTGAAAACTCTAATCATGGTGGATTTGAAAGCATCAAAACGAAAGTGCCTTTTCGATAGAATTCTTCCCACAATAGTGAAACCTCTTTGACTGTCATTAGAAGCCCAAACATAATCCGGTGCGACTCTCTCAAACTCTTCTGTTAATGTCAAAGCTAAGGCTTGACTCAGTTCCTGCAATTCAGATTCCATAGACGTGCAGATAGTGTAACTAGATTGCAACGTTAGCCCTCGTATGAATGAATGTTCCGACCGTAACACGTTGAGAAAGACAAAACAAAGTGCAACGTTAGCATTAAAAAGAACCTTAAAACTAAGACTGAAAGAGCAATTGTGAAAGTAGAGAAGAGCTTATGGCTGAGTGTTGTAGCAAATCTGGAACGCAACGTTGGAACTCTCAGTGTTTAACTCTTGAAGATAGAAGATGGTAAAAGGACACTACGGCAAAAAGCTCTCATGGGAGAGAAAATAGTAATAATAATCTAATATCATCTAACTAACATAAGATTAAGTAAAATTAAATCAAATAAAATGGTCTAATGCACTATAACTATTAATGTTTTCTGATTAATCATTTTACTCTAATGGTGATAGCTCTACTTAGATTTTCTTTTAAAATTGAATTACTTTTGTTTTAAATTTCAATCCATATTATTATTATTATTATTATTATTATTATTATTATTATTATTATTATTATTATTATTATTATTATTATTTGCTTTAGCTCAAAATTAAATTATTTATAGATTATTGAATTTATATATGTATAAATGATGTCATATAAGAAAAAATAATTTTAGTATATTAATAACAACTATATCTATTTCTATTTATTAATTCTTTTAAATAAATTAAGTAACACATAATATATTAACTAAAATTTATGAATTTATTTAGTTGATAAAAATAAAATTTGATAAAACTATCCACTCATCCATATGTACTGTACAGTCAGGCCAATTTTCAGAATTTTGGATTATTATATATAGATTACAAAAATGAAGTTAGAGAAAATTTAAAATCTAATGAAATCCAACAAAAGTTGTATTATCCATACGTGATACACGTATATTTTTAAAAAATTATTTTATTGTATCGTATCATGTTGCATACTCTGTTTGAAATTCTTCACGTAAAAAATTTAAAAAAAAATAAAAATTATATCGCCGTATTCGTGTCATCGTATTTATATTCGTATATTATATATATAATAGTATAAATTCTTAAGTGTTACTTATAAAAATAATAAAATATTACAATAACTTAGATCCTTATTTGTCGGAATTCCATCTAATCTAACCGGCCATTGAATAAGGTTGACCTAATTGATGCAACTGGGGCAACATTTTAGAGCTGATCACGAGAAAAGATGTTTCTTGTTATCTTGTACTTCATGTGCACATAACTATTAACTATGATTGAGATAATACATACCAGTACCACCTAATTTGGTGACATTATGATACTCATAGATACTTTCGTGAGACTTTAATATTTCATTTTATTATTCTAAACTTATATATTTATTGGAACGACAATGTTTCAACTCATATATTTGTTACCTATTTTGCTTATGGAGATTTTGTTGCATTTGATTTGACGTTTATAACTTTATATTCTTCTAGATTTTTAATTCCATTTAAGTTGTCAAATTTTTTTTTTTAATGCACACTTTCAAAGTAATTAGAAAGATTAATTTTATTCTTTTAATACACACTTCCAAAATGACCGATTAGAAAAATCTGAATTCGAAATAATTATTTTGAAAAAAAAAATTTAATCACTCGCATCGACCACTATTGACTAATTGTTAAAAAACTTAGTTTTGAAGTATTATTATTATTTTTTTTAATAGGGAGAATTACATCTGACCACTGTGACGCCACGTGCTTTCAAGGCTAATCCAGGTATGAGGTCACGAGAGGGTTTAATTTCGTATTTCTGCGATTTCTATGGCGTCGTATGCTTTACGTGTCAACATAGGTTTTATTTTAAATTATGTACGCTTTAGAATTTATTTAAATGTACTTGGACTCAATTGTCCAATATTTGCAAGTTAGGGACCTAATTATAATTAGGGTGTTTTGGACCATTCATGGCTATCTTGAGCTCGAGGATTCGAATTTGAATTCCAACTTCGTCATTGGATTTGTTTCGGCGATTCGGGTCCAATGGAACTAGCCTCGCATTTTTTCACAACTGTTTGAACTCTCTACCGATTTAATTTCTAGCCGATTGAATCGAACCCGTCATGAACCGAATCGAATCGAACCGATTTTCCTCACCTTAAAATCGGACCAACCCTTTCTTTCTCCCCATTCTCTTTATCTCGACCCCAAGAGAAAGAAGAAGGAGGAAGAGGCCACTATTCACCTCAATCTTTGAGCTCGAGATTCCGACTCCATTTCTCGCCCGATCAATGATCCAAGGTAAGCAATGTATTCCTTGCTTCGAGTGCTTCAATTTCTCCCGATTGAATCTTACTTAAGTGCTTGAATCCATAATTTTGATGAAGATGATGAATAGTGTAATTATGTGAAAATTTGCTCTCATGCTCTCAAACTTGAATTATTTGCTCCAAGGTTTGTATATGTTGCTCTCTCAAGCTTCTTCGTTGTATATTTGGTGGAGTTTTGATTGATGGTTGTGTATTTCATGAAACTCCATTAATGAAGTTTGAATGTGCATTAATGGTGGATTTATTTCTTGTGCATTTCATGCCATTTTGCTAAGTTATTATGATAGAGCATGTGTTTGTGATGCTATGCCTTGAATTTGGGAGCTTTTGAGAGTGTTTTGGTGTTGGATTGAGGTTTGGGGTGGTTTTGAAACCACCCCCAATGAGCAACTGCTACTGTTCTCCATTTTTTCGCCCAGACGGGATCCAAACGGCCATTTGGATCCCCAGTGCTTTTACCAAACGCCCGTTTGGGCAGCCCCTGTCTCACCCGAGAACCTTCAAACGGTTGTTTCTGCTTTTAGTCTAATTTCAAACGACCGTTTACCCTATCAAACGTGCTCCGATTGATCTAAATTTTTAACCACAGAAACCTTTGAAGTCTAGAGTATTTTCCAATTGAAATCACATCAATATCCTTTCTGGTTTGTGAGTTATAACCATTTCAATTTTGTGTCGCCACTTTACAAAAAATTTGCATTCATCCAACTTTGGACCTACGCCATTTTCACATCACTTTGAAATATGATTCGAGCCATATATCATTGGAAAGATCTATTTGTCTAGTTTCATATCCAACAAACAAAATTTAATTCCAACTTCTAGAACTCGAGGTATTCCCATTTTTCTACAGCTTGCGCGTTTTTGAAAACTGAGAGCTTTCGTTAAACTTTGCCAAAACCTCTCTTCTTGAGTTCCTTTCACTTCCTTGACTTCTATATGTGATTTATATTAATTGTATACTTGATTAAGTGATAATTATGTTATTCTTTGACACTCTATGGTTCTTAATTGCTTACACTCGTTTGTAACTCTATACTTTATATGAATTGAATTCGTATGATTGAGTGTATGCTTATGTGAGCTCCTTGGACTTAATTACTTCTCTTATGTATTAATTGAATGTCTTGCATGTTAAGTGTCACTTTCTTGATAATTTATTTTATTATAAAGGTGTTGGTATTGTTCTATGTATTTACATGAACACTATCATAACATAGCATATCATTTTATAATTCTCGCACACATGTTATATCATTTCATATTAGTCCACGGCACCTCATATCAATGTCGTGCATCTTATTTGGTTTCACACTGAGTTATTTCTCACGAGTACACATTGTTCATTCTCTTGTTCAATTCTTTTCCAGGGATGAGACTTCCGGATCGAATAGGCACCCGTATTACTCAGGTTTTTGGTCTCATGGTATTCCAGGTGAGGGTGTTTTCGTTCTAGTTACGTATTGAACCCTATAACCTTATTATGTGACAAGTTTTGGCCTAAAACCAAATGTATATATATATATTATTTTGAAAGTGGAGTCATGGAGTAAATTATTTTCAAGGATTTTGAAATGTATTATTACTCTCATGACTTGGAAATATTGGCGAGATTATGCACGATCATGTTCACGTATTATTGGGCCCAGAAAAATATATGAGTGGAAACTGGTATGGTATCGGGCCGTCGGAAAATCCATTCATATAAAGTATCCTTTGAGAATCTCTTACGCGGTCAAGAAGTACGGAAGGTGAGTTATTCTTGAGCCAGTAGTGTTATCCCATCGAAGGAGTGGGTAGGAGTCATGATCCCCCGACTCGATACAGACTATGGACTGGTTCGGGTCTGCAGGCCCGACCAGGGGAGGGAGAAGGTTGAAACTATTATTACGATTATAATTACGATTACGATTATGATTATGATTATGATTATCTCATGAACGTGCTATTCGCATATATTATTACGTACTGCATGATCACGTATTCAAAAGTATTAAATCTTGTTCTTGTACACGATTGGAGTTTGGTTGGAGAATTATTCACGCTCACTCGCCGAGCCATTATGATTATTATGAATTACGAACTTAATGAATTTAATTTGAATTAGTCGTAAAGTCCGAGCATTTCTTAGCTATTTTCTTGCCCTCGTCGGGAACTAACTTCAAATAAAACTTTGCTCGTGATTTATGACTTGCATGTGCATGTTTTTATATATATGTATAGCTCCTGCTCACTCAGTTTTCTAGAGACTGACCACTCTTTCCACTCCTCTAGTTTTTTGTAGGTTTTGCTAGGCGGGAGTCAAGTCTTAGTGTTGTTTCGAGTCTCACTTGTACACTTGAGCCATATTTACATCGTTATGGTTTAACTATAATTCTTTATGTATTTGGGCCTGTGTGCCAATTATGAGAATTGTGGGATATTGATTCGCGATAGGTTGTATGCTTAGTTGAACCCGTTGTCAGCTTACGTGTTGAATTTTAATTATGGTTATGAATTTGTTTGGGCTTGTAGCTATTGTTGGAATTTATGATTAACCTTTTGCTTCCGCATTGCACTTGTCGAGTTTCTTGATTAATTGGTACAGGGTTAGATTTTTGCCTAGCCAGGATCATTTTTCTTTGTCACTAGTTCGCTATGAGTCCGTTTCATGTATGAACTATCTATTTCATGCGTGGACTAGACTTATGATGCGGGTGATGTGGTGCCTATCCTTGTGGGTGCTACAACTACCCTGAGGTTTGGTCTAATTATAAGACGATCCCTATTCTTCTGGATTTTACATTGTAGTCCCTTCAGTTTGATTCCATTAGATGTCCCTGACAACCGTTAGGGATCCATCAGATCTTTGACCTGTTCTTCCAAAAATGCCCCTGAATATTTCATTATTTTTTATAAAATGACCAAAATGCCCACAGGGACTGTATTGTGAAATCCATAAAAGTTAGGGATCGTTTTTTTAGATAAAATCAAATGCCAGGGACTTTTTTGTAATTTTCATTCTTTTTGTAATATAGTCATTTATAGCCGTTGGGATTGTGCCTATACATATTTTCACACCTTCATTCTACCATTACACACACAGAAATCATGGGAAGCTCACGGAACTCCACAAACACATATATTACAAGTTTGAAATACAGGAGAGAGAGATGTAGGGAAAAAAATTACGGTCGATGGACTACAATTAAGATGGTGGAGAAGGATAACGGTAACCGTGGAAAGCTTTTCTATTGTTGAGATATACATGGATTCTCCCACTATTGTATTCCTATATAGGACCAACCTTCAATGATGAAGATGAAGCAACTAGTGGAGATGGTGGTGCTAATCATGTTGTAGGCGAAAGACCTAATTCATAGCTTCTTTACAAGCTTGTAGTACTGAATATCTCCCTTTTAACTATATTTTTGTTCTTTCAGATATGCCAGATGATATTGTAACTCAAGCACTAAACATTAGCACATATCAATAACATCCAATGTTTTCCTTAAACATTCTTAACTGTTCATGTGCATATTGTTAATTTAAGTGAGCAGATAGCCCCAAAACAAAATATACCAATCATTCATAGATATTAGCACCAAAACAAAAGACAATGATGACTAAGATATTGTATCTTAATGATATCATAAGACAAAACAACAACCTTCTTCCTACACAGCAAAGCTACGTTTAAGATGCATCAGTTCAAAGTCCAGCTTCTTCTTGCTCTTAGAAGTTGTCTCCATGGATGTCCCATGTGTATTAGCAGCAACAATGGAGGCTGGCTCTCTCTGTTTTCCCCTGGAGCATGTTGTGGGTTAGGTGTAGGACTTAATACCGAAATTCTTGCTCAGCTTGGAAAGAATCTCATCAACCTTCTTGATTGGAACAGGTTGAGACATGACTATCTTCCCCTTATCCTTCCCTTAGCTCACTGTTGGTTAAGTGGCAGCTGTTTGTTATGATGGAACAAGTTCACTGATTTTCAATCCTTTTGCAGAGGTGCCTTTTTTTGTATATCTTTTCCGCACAGTCATTTTCTTCCTTTTCATACTGTTTTTGGCAACCATAACTGCAAACATAATTCAAAACATTAACTCAGAAACAAACTGAACATTAACTTGTTTAAATATTTATCTCAACATGAACTAAGAAACAAACTGAATATAACATGTTTAAATATTTATCATAACATTAACTCAAAAACAAATTGAACATTAACTTGCTTATATATTTATCACAACATTAACTCAGAAACAAACTGAACATTAACATGCTGACATATTTGACATGATTTAAGATCAAGACATTAAAGACTTTAAGAGCAAATTACATTTTTGGTCCCATAGTGTGACACCCCTATCCCACATCGGGAAAGTATAAGGATTAAGTTCAGTATATAAGTTAAAGAGTCCAAGTATAACCAATGGATATCCTTTTTGGGCAGTGGTTTAGGCCCAATTTCAGGTTATACTCGGTGGGCTTGGAGACTTGCGCTCGCGTCCAACGGGCTCACGGACCTGGGGCGTGACACATAGGATTAGGCCTTTTGCAATTTTAGTCTCATATCTTTTAAATTAGACACATTTAGTCCCACAATTTCCCAAAATGTCACAGTTTTGGTCCCATCCGTTAAATAATTGATGTAAAATACATTTTTTCGTTAAGTACAATTTGAGGGGAAAAGTTACTGTTCATTAGGTTGGTTTTTGCGGGGTTTTGCTTATTAATACCCCATTTTAGGATGCTGAATCAACTTTGAAGCATTACTCTGAATCACTCTCATTGAGGTAATGTGGTGCTAAAATGAGGTATTAATAAGCAAATTTTCACAAAAAAACAACCTAATGAACAATAAGTATTTCCCCAAATTGTACTTAATTACAAAAAAATACATGGCCCATCGATTAATTGACGGATAGGACCAGAATTGTAACTTTTTGAAAATAATGAGACTAAATATGTCTAATTTCAAAGAAATGGGAGTAAAATTGTAAAATTTCTAATCCTATAGGACCAAAAATGTAATTCGCTCAGACTTTAAAGATTACTTGTTGTTTCCTTTGTTAGCTCAGAGCATTTTCTCTTATTCCTTGTTAACATTCCTGGGATATCATTATCAACATGGAGAACACCATCTACAACACTTAATCTCTCAGCAGCATCCCCTTGCAAATCTACACTTAATGGGTGCATACAAAGCATCCAAATTTGCTTCATTCCACTCATTAGTATTGAGATCAGGTGCATCCTCTGTTGTTGTTTAGTTTGCCATACATGAACTTTGTGCCTGATCACTATTAGGCTTCAAAGAAAATATATAAAACTGTTATTACTTAGAAACATTCAAAAAACATTTATGTAGAAATACAATTGAAATGCAAACACAATTACCTGACCTCTGGAAGGGCAAGTTCTCCTGTTATGACCAATCTTCTGACACAACTTACATCTTACAATTGTTGATATAGGCACATGTTGACTTTCTCCAGGTTCTTTTCTTCTGTTTTTTCTAGCCTTCCTGGTAGTCTTCTCTTCTGAGGTGGTTTGAGATCTTTTGGAATTACATCGGGAATCTTTTCCCAAAATGACTCATCAGGCACAGGTGAAATCATATACTTGTAGCAGTTCTTATGTGATGCCTTTGAGTAAATAACAGTTGTGTAATCCTCTAGTCTCTCTCTCCTGTGGGCAATATAGATATGTGCATGCATGCAAGGGATGTCCGATATGTCTCGTTCTTTACAATGACATCTTTTAGCAATCATATCAATTACGTAGCGAGTTGGATCATCTAGAATTTCATATTTATCATCACCAGCCATTAAAATAGAGCATTTCCTAGTTTCAGTTCTTATCTTATTCAGTTTTTTAACAAATGTTGGGACTATTTGATTCTTCCATTTCAAAGGTCTTGTTCTTACTTTGGTTAAGTCTGCTCATAAGTTTTGCCCTAAGACCATCTACAAGAGCAAGAATAGGTTTACCTTTAAGCTTTCCCACCCACTTTTTAAAGGACTCTGAAATATTGTTGGTGCAATGGTCATTCTTCACTGCAGGATCAAAAGTATGCATGGAAGCTGGAATTTCAAACAAATATGCATGTGCTTTAGGGTTCAACTCATTGATCTTGTTCATTGCAAAATTGAACCCCTTTTTGTTGTATGTCCTGGCAGCTTTCCAGTAGTACTTCTTGAGTGTATGTCCTGGAAACTTCATCCTGAAGTTAGCATAGATATGCCTTGCACACCTTCTGTTGTTAGCATGTGGGACAATCTCATTAATTATCTCAGTTAAGCCCTACAACAATTGAGATAGTTAGTCATATATTCTGGAAATAACAGAGTTAGTCATACATTCTGGAAATAAGAATATTAAACACAGCAATTTAAACAAGCACAAAGCATTTGCTAAAACATACCTTCTGTCTATCAGATAAAAGTCCATGGAATGTCTTCATCAAAACCACCTAACATCTTCCCAAGATTTTCAAAGAAGAAAGTCCAGCTATCTTTGTTCTCAGTCTCTATTACTGTATAGGCTAGTGGATACAGTCCATTATTCCCATCAAGAGAAACTGCAGCTAATAAGACCCCACCAAACTCACCTTTGAGATGATATCCATCAAACCCAATGAAGGGTGCACAACCAGAGTAAAAACCTTTTGGAAGAGCAGCTTGTGACACCCCGTTTGTTCGGCCGTACAGGTATGACGTTACGAGTGAGCTAAATATGTATTTAAATTATTTGTTTATGTCTTTACATGCTTAACTTGATATATATGTGATATTTAAGTGATTTAAATACTCAAATTTGAATTATGTGCGCTATAACTTTGAGTATGATCCGTTTGAATTCGAATTTGATCCCCGAACTTCACAATATGTGAATTACTTAAATTATATGTCTTATGAACTTGTGTATATGTTATTTATATATTTAGGATTTATTTGATTGAGGTCTTGGACCTCTTTGGCAATTTTTGGAAGTTTAGGGCCTAAAATGCAATTAAGGCATATTAGGGTCCTTTTCGGATAACTTGAGCTCAGGAATTTGAATTCGAATTTTGACACTACCATTGGACTTGTTTCAATGATTCAAGTCCAGCGAAACTAGCCTTGCCTTTTTCTGAAGGCGTTTGGACCCCTTTTTTATTTAAAATCCGAACCTCCTTAAACCGAACCGGACCGATTTTCTTCTCTCCTTTTTCAGCCATTTTTTACCCTTTTTATCACCATTTGGAACATGTAATAAGAGAAGAAAGAAGAAGAAGGAGTCTCCAAGCCCTAACTCCTTCATATGCATTAATGACATCTTTCTAAGTACTTGATAATATGGCTAATTGAAGGGATTAATGTGTTAAGTATGTGTTTAGGACCTTACGTACGCATTTTGAGGTGATTTGGTGATGATTTCTTATGCTTTGTTGCCTTGCATAGCTGCTGTGTATGTTGCAGATTTGGGGCTAGAATCTAGCCTAGGTCACAGGAGTGAATGATTTGGTGTCACTCCCGACACTTCCTAGATTAATTGGGGTTTACCCGTTGCACTTAGTCATGACCGTGACTTCATTTATTCTAGATGGTTGTTATTTACCCAAATGATCTCAGATCGAATTTTAACAAGATTAACCTCTTTGAGTGTACAACACTTTTCTTTTTATGTCCTGTCAATATCATTTCTGGTTTGTGAGTTATAATCATTCTAAAATTGTGTTGCCATTTCTTTGATTTCCTACTTTCACCTGAAGTCAAACCTACGCCATTGTTGGACCACTTTTAACCACAATTTTAGCCATGCACCTTTGGAAAGCCCCATTCGTTTAGTTTCTTGTCCAACAAACAAAACTCAATTTGAATTTCTCAAACTCCAGATATCCCCATTTTTCTACAGCTTGTGCAATTCGGAAAACTTTTAGTTTTGGCCCCATCTCACTCGAAACCCTCTTCTTGTGTTTTTCTTCTATTTTTCTAGTACCTTTCTACCCCAGAACTTGATGTACCATGCTTGAGTATATTTATTTAATCTTTTATACAACTTAAGTGGCTCGAGTTATGTGAATTTCATACACGAATCACATGTGCACCTTGTTATATGTTTAGATATCGTGCTAGGCATTAATTGTACACATGAACATCTTCTTAACATGTTTTAATCTTGTGACTGCATACAATGTGACATAATGTGATGTATTATGTATTTATTTGATGGGTTGTGTATCTAATTGACGTGTTGTTTACGTGAAAATGTGTTAAATGCTTCAATATTTTTAAGTGTTAAACGTATATGACTTGCATTGCATCATTTGCATCATATGCATTTGCCGAGCATCTCTATGGTTCATGTTAAGTCTAAGTTTGTCTTTTGGTGTTTTCTTGATGTATATGTGAGCTATTTTCATTTATTTATTTTGAAAAAGGGTTGGTGTGAGTATGTATACGTTTGTAGCGAGCTTTGACCTTGATAGATAGGTTATGTATGTATGTTTTATTTGGTTATGTTTGGGCCCCGAATATATGGGTAAGGGGATCCGGGACGGCCATGGGATCGTCTGGGACTACCCCTATGCAATTCTCCATTTTAAGAGGATTCGTCCAACCTCGGGAGGTTGAGGGAAAGGTGGACTTTCTTGAGCCGACAGTTGATCCGTCGAGGGTACAGGGAAGTGATTCAACCCTGACAACTATGAACTTTGTAAGCTTTGAAATATGAACCGATGGAGAGGGGAGGCATTCCGGGAAACAAAGTGCTACGTGTTGTGAATAGAATTGAGGAGTTTGGTTGGAAAACTCGTACTCGCTAAGTTAGTTTTATATGTTTGGTTCATGAAATGAGAGTGGACTCTTAATTACTAAAATTAGTTGTTTTGGCCTTCGGCCCTAAACTCTTTCCTACATATTTAGTATCACGGGAGAAAATATTTTAGATTGCAAAAACCACGGCCCTGTTCATGGACTTTCGGCTTTGATATGTGCTATGCTCTTATGTATATATATGAGTGCGTGGGTTAGGCCCCTTACCAGTCGTTAGGACTGACCCCTCCTCATTTTATCTTTTTCCCCCTTGTCTTTGAGTTGCAGGTACAGGTATTGGTTCGAGTTAAGCAGCAAGTCTTTCTTTTGAGTCTTACTTGTAGTATAGCTCAAGTTGCATTTCATTCTTAGTTGGTTTTCATTCTTGTACTTATGACATGTTGTAATGGTTTACTACAGTTAAAAACCAATCGTGCTAGTGCACACTAACATACGCGTAGCACAATAGGATCGAACCCACAAGGAAGGGAAATTAATCATTACTCTATATTCTTCTCTAATCTAGAGACCTAACGAAAAGCAATTGTTGTTTCTATTAATCTACTAAATCAGAAATTAACAACTAACTAGAATTAAACACAATTAATGAAACACGCGAATTAACTTCAGTAAACTAAGCAGGCAGGGGAAAAGTAATGAATCATACAATCAAAAGCTGATGCGATACTCGTCTGACAAGTGTAATTCTACAACCTAGTCACTTATATTTGTATTACCCTTTTCTCAAGGTGTAACCAAGTGCTTAATTATTGTTCAATGCTGCTTTCGCAATCACCAATAGTTAATTAAACCATAGGAACAAGACTAGTGCAATTCAGTATTCTAGCGGCTAGGCATGGAATAAGATTACTGTTGTATAAGCTAGGACCAAATCTCTTTGTACCCTATAACTTACAAGTTCTTAAAACCATCTAAATTACCATCACTCTTTCGATCTATAGGCAATTATGACACATGCTAAGGGTGATCAGGCCATCGCAAGTCAATTCAAACCTGTTTTCAAACCAAGAATTACCACAAGTCATTCAAGCATCTTATCAAACATATATGATGCAATCATCATCACTCTCCCTAGCCCTAGAGAAATAGCTACTCATAATTTAAAAAAAACTCATAAAACTAAAGGAAATTGCATTAAAATAAATCATAGTAATCAAATCTAAACAAAGTCTCCAAAACAAAAGCATAAACATTCAGTAGTATCTAAATACGAATCTAACATACGAAACTAAACTAAATTCAAAGGAATTAGTTTGTAAATTAAAGCAATAATAAAACCAAAGATTGTTCTCGGAATTCAATCCTCTCGTCTTCTAGAATTCTCTGAAAAATCTTTGAACTACTTGGTCTTCTCTCCAAACCCTAGGTCTTAACCTGTAAGAAAAGCTCTCGTTGTCTGTCTGTCTCTATCCGTCTCTGTCTGTCTGTCTATCTGTCTGTGGAAAAGACTCTAAAAACGCACTAATATAGCAGCCCAAAATATTTCTCGACGCCCTAGGTAACGGGCATTACCTATACATGTGTATTTGTTGTTAACGCCCGTTACCGCTTGAAATCGCCATAACATTTTTATTAGTGGTAACGGGCGCTACCACTTTCCTTCTGCACAGGGGTAACGAGCGTTACCCCTCCTCTCTCGCCAAACACTCCCTTCCTGTGGCCAGTAACGGGGGTTACTCTTTTTGTACTCCAAGGTGGTAACGGGAGTTACCATAATTTTTTCCAAAAATACGTGAAATCGCCTTGCTTCGCCGTTTCGTAACTCCAACTCCGTACTCACCTGAACGGAGTAAAATAAACACATAAACGCATCAAACGGTACCAAATATAATCTAATTAATGCTCGAAATCATGCAATTTCTACACACAACAAAATCCCCCACACTTGAATATTGCTCGTCCCCGAGTAATACGGAAATCAAGAAAACACATCCTCATCAAACCATCTCCTCAAGCAATCATCAAACATTCGCCTAAACAAGTCTAGCTAATCAAATCAAATACTCATAAACATAAGATCCTTAAAACTTAGTATGAAAAGTATACCCTTGTGTAGTGTGTGAATCAAACGAAACAAGGTACACAAATTAGAATAACAAAATCACAATTCCCTCCTAAGCTCTAATCATCAACTTCGGAATACACTCGTCGCACCTATCTCCACTAATGGAATTAAATCAAGACTTAGGATCAGTAGGTCTTTCGGGCTTGTAATGTAGGCTTAGGGTAAGGTTATGGAAATTTGGATCAAGTGTCTAGCGCCTCCCCAGCACTACAACCTCGCACCACAATACTCCCTGAGTGGATGTTAGACCCAACACTCAGGAAATACTACGGCGAACGGTCAGGATAATATATGAATGGAGTATATGTCGCAGTGCAGCGGAAGATAAAGAGATTCAACTTTATCAATGAACGGGGAGGATAACGTACAATGAGCAAGGATTATCATTATTGAGCAAAGTAGTTCGCAAAAGAGTACAACAGGTTGATATGCAAGGACAAAGTATGAGATAGTTTGTTTCTACAGAGAGTAGACTCAAGACAGTGTACTCTTAGGATCGGATACCACCTAAGGTTGTAATGCTCCAAGATACCTCTAGTTGTCGTTAATTGATTCCTGAAATCATGCATTTTAAAATAGGCAAGAGGGTTAGTCAAAGTGACTAAGTGAAGGGGGTATAGTAGTTTATAGATATATGTATATGTGTATATATATTTAAATGATCTTGAAGATCTTGATCTAAAATAATAGCAATTGGATGTAGCAAATAGGAAACGGTTCATAATAATTGTTGAAATAGGGATAGGGGTAATTGGGAATCTTTGTAGAAATACGAACTGTTTGTAACAAGAACTTTAATGCCCGCAAGCTAGGCCTCTCCATCCGTAACTCCTTAAATAATTGGTAAAACAGTATCGGGCTGATCAAGGCACCGATACTTCAATAAAACCAAGAATGATATTAACTCCACTACTCCTTGATGTCAATAGGGAATCAAACCCTAGAGACCACGAACACGATTCGGGAGGCAGCTATCTCTCCCTCATCCCTTGGCGTGGAGTAACCAACCTCCAGTTAAACCACTACCAAGAGGTGGTGGCAGTCCGCAGCACCAACAACACCCTCGGCCCGATACCTTCCGGGTAATTGCTCGCTACGGATATAGCCGGGGCCCATCACATGAATCAAGAACAATATTTTGCTTGCATAACCCGGAATCAATGTTTTGATAAAGTGGACTTGAAATATATAACGTTCTAGTAAAATGTTGATTTTGGCATGAAAGTATTTTCCCTTTAAAAGGGATATGATAATATAGTATTATGTATATAGGATAATAAATCATAAATAATAGGTAGGCTTGAAAATAGTTTTTATATAGATACATATGTATAGCATGATTCCAGTTCAAAACATGTTAACCCTCACCTATACCGGTAGTCAGACATTGTAGTGTGGATTCCAGTGCGCCTGAAAGTATTAACTACTATAGGCTTAGAACTAGGTTCCTTATTTTAGTCAAATAAGCACATGAGGTACATAATATTCTAATCAAATAATCACATAAGGTGCACATTTTGTAGCACGTTAAAGAATTCCCGGTAAACCATAATTTTAACCGTTTAAGGGAAACTAAGTAATTAATCAGGTTTCATGAGTTCTTTAACTATTTAAATATTTATTAATCACATTATAATCCTAATTATAACATTAGAAATGAAATTTAGAATTTAATTTGACAATGTAGGTTATATTTTGAAAATAATTCAAAATTTACCGATTTTTGGAAATTTTGGATAAAATCTTTCTTTAAAAATTCTAAAACTAATTTTGTAATTATTTTAATATTAATTTTTGAAATTATCATGATAAATGTTGACCAAAAGTCAAAGTTACTATTGAAAACATTTACTATTCAATCTCTTATGAATTAAACACCTTATAACATAAAATCAAACTCACACACGTACACACACTATTCACACGCCTCACACACACACACACATGTCCAATGTAGCACCCCGCACTATGAGGCACCACATCCCCCGTACTATGGCTCAACACGAGTAACGAAATGGTAAATCCGCACCCATATCAAACCATAGCGAACGGGAGACAAACAGAAAACCCTCCTAAGCTAGGCGGAACTTAGAGCCTGCAATAATAACCAATCAACAAACTATAATGCATCGGAAAACTAAAATTCAAACACACAAACCATAAGCAGACTTGGGCTCTTCAGGCCCTTTTAAACTCATAAACAAAGCCCAACAAAAGCAGTTCAATAGCAAATACATAAGGATTCAAGTTCATAATAATACAGAATCGAATCATGCAGAATTTAAGTATAAATGCGAGTGCAGAGACTCTTCTAAACAACTTGACCAACTCAAAGACTCCACACACTTCCGCCTAGCTCGAAACTCCGAAGCCAAACCTGCGCACTAAAAGGTTGGGGAGGGCGAGGGTCAGTCTCTAGAAGACTGAGTGAGCAGGAGCGATATATATATATATAAGAAACATGCACATGCAAGTCATAAATCCCGAGCAAAGGTTTTATTGGAAATTAGTTCCCACGAAGGGCAAGAAAATAAATAAACAATGCTCGAACTTTACGACTAATTCATATTAAATTCATTAGGTTCATAATTTAGATATAAACATAAAGGCTCGACGAGTGAGCGTGCATTATCTCCAATCAAACTCTGACCGTGTACAACAAATATCATTAATACATTGAATATGTGATCATGCAGTATATTATAATACGCACAAATCATATAACATAGTCGTTTGGGCGATCCGTGTCTCGGCCCTCCCGCACGGTGCGTAACAATCATAACATAACATAATCATATTTATAAAACAAGTTCCAACCTTCTTCCTCCGGTGGTGGACGGGTTTGCAAGGCCCGACCACCTAAACATATCATTGTGGCTATGGGGTTCATGAGGTATCAAAGCCCGGTTAGCGTTTCCTCGTCAAAAACTCCTTGACGAGGTCCGTTTCGCCGTAATATAGTGGAACTAGCACATGGGATCACCGTCGGCCCATGCCTCCCCGGATAGACACATGTACTAAGTCCCTGGGCTCGTGCAATCATAATCATGTCTCGCCAAAACATATCAATTCATAAGAAACATAACATAATTCGTAAGTCATTTGAAAAGGGTTTACTCGATCAATATTTACTCGGTACATTTCATTTGAAAACCATATATAACTATATTAGGTTTTTGGCCAAAGCTTGTCACATACGGTTGTAGGGTTTTATACATAACTAGAACGAAAACACCCTCACCTGAAACAAGACGATACAAGGATACGAGTTACCGAGTGCCTGAAAGATCAAGATCTCTCCACCCTGGAGATAAACTGTACAAAAGACAACGTAACGTGTTCGTGAGACTCAAGACTCTAAATGAACCAAGTATGACGCACGGCATGCAATGAACATGATATAAGTGCATAAGAAATAATATTATGTAATGAACATGTTCATGTGCACTATTAACGTCTTTAAATCATATAGACGAGCCATTCATTTGATGTTATAAACGTTCATATTCATTCAAGTTCAATCTTTTCATATCTTTCGAAATTCATAGCAATATCTAACAAAATCTTGAAACCATAGTCGCATTATACCTTTCAACATGTTTACATTGAATATAATAAATAAAAAGGCAAGGAGTATCACTTAAGACATCAAAAGAATACAAGAAGGTACTTAACATTTCGTATAGAAGCATTCAAGCCACGTCAGAGCAATTCACCAAAAGCATGCCTAAATCTCATCCAATTGTTATGAAATTAAACCACAATACTCCTATCACATAGCAAAACAAGTTCAAAGTTCAACACAACTGAAGATAAAGGCCTTAAAGAGGTGAAACAATCAAAAACCGAAAAGGAAAAGACAAGAAAAGCGCAGAGGGAGGGACACGCCCGTGTCCCTCAATTAAACTAGACTGAGACACGGGGGTGTCTCAGTACAGAACTTCACAAAGGGTGTGACACGGGGGTGTCACACAATACAAGGCAAATGAGACACGGGGGTGTCACGGTACAGACCCAAAAACGCAAACAAAGCTTACCGGTAAACAACCCTATACAAAAATCAGTCCCAAAAACATACCAAATCTTATGAAACTTGATATACAACATATTTATCATGTTAGGAGAATTTTTCATTTAGAGTTCAAAGTCCAAATCACACGTTAAGAGCACCAAAATCATACAGCAAATCTGGGGCGCCAAAACCGCACATATGAGCTCAATTGTTCAATCATGCCATGATCAAGTACTTAGGGGTTGAATCGGAATCTAAAACCTTGGGGAATGCATGCTAACATACTAAACAACTAATATAAATCATATATATGCAAAATGGCACGAATTGAAACACATTAGAATGACCAACAAGTCACAACACGCAACAGTAGCAGGTCTGTCAAGGATCATGCATAAGAATAGGTCATGTATTTCGGTTTTGGGGCTTAAAATGGATCCAAAAGCTTGCAACATGAATGCTAACATATAAAGCAATGAGTGCACATCATATCCATGCAAGTTCACACGAAAAGAAGGTCATTTGATCAAGCAACAAACCGTAATTTCACACAGCAGTCCCGAAACAAGGGAGGCAGTTTTGCAATCAAGTTTCAAGCTTAAGATCTCATAATTTCTCCAAAGAATCTAAAGAGTAAATCATTCATACATCACCTACTATCACTTAGGCATCAAATGGACAAGGAAACAAGCTCATAATATCAGTTTTCAAGCACGAAATCAAGCAACAAAGGCAAAATGTGCAGCTGCAGTTCAAAAAACTGGGGAGGGGATCCAACCTCGAGTTTCATGCTCAAAACTCTCATTTCATCCAAGGGTTCTAAAAATAAATCATCCATAAATTATCTAGCATGTCTTGGGTATCAAAGGGGAAGAGAAACAAGTTCATATAACCAAGTTTCATGCAAGAAATCAGCCCCAAACCTAAGCTACTCCAAGAAGGCAAAAATCCCTCAAAAATCCTAAACATGTTCTAAATGAAACCCTTATCAAATCTGAAGCAAAACAAGAAATAAATGGATGAAATCAAGCATAAAAGAGTAGAGGATACATAAATATTCATACCTTGAAGATTTGGTGAAGAAAGATGGTGATTTGAGCTCAAAATCACAAAAGGGCCAAAGTTCCTCCTCCTTTCTTCTCTCCCTCTCTCTCGATCTGGTGCAGCAGAAAATAGGGGGTGTTTGGCTCGTTTTTGCTGATGAAAGAGGAGAAGAAAGGGGCTAACTCAAGTACACAATCATGGTTTAAAGTATGGTTAGGTTTAGGTTGGCTTAAAGGGTCCCACCATGAAGACTAGTCAACAAAAGGGTTCTTCTTGCACGAGTTGTTCGTTACGGTTGGATTTCGGAGGTCTTAATGATCTCAAAAAGGTATGAGGCTTGTTCCATTGTCTCTGAATAGTCGATACAAAGGCAACGGAGGTGACAGAATTCGAATCCGAATTCCCGAGCTCAAGATATCAAGTACGGAACCAAGGGTGCGCTAATTGCTCGCTAGCCCCCGATTTGGTTCCACAATTCAAAATAAATTCGTTAACACGTCAAATGAATTCGAAAACATAAACCGAGCATATAGACATGTTTATAACACATATATTTACGACATACTAAATTTCCATAACATTTCGAAATCATTTCATATGAGAACGTAGCACAAATAAACAAGCATTCGTATATCCTTAATAAATTCATGCATTACAATTTAAAACTAAAGCTTAAATTCCATTTTAAATAGAATCCAAGGTCAACGGATTTGAATAAATTAATGCAAAGGATTAATGCATAATTGATTAACATAATACTTAAGTAACAATTTATAATAAAATTAAATAATAAAATTAAATACAAAACACTTATAAACAATTAATCACATAGTTAGCTAATTTAATTGCGCAATTTATAAACAAATACGACACATTAGTTTAAACGAAAAACCGGGGCGTTACATCCAAGAACACTAAGAACATGTTCTTATGTGTATTTGAATATTCAAAGAGGGTATGTAACACACTTGATCATATTCATATTTATAACATAGAATTTGAAGCATAATATAGCAAAATATATTAATTCTCTATGAAAAATAATTCTAAATAAATTACTCTTGACATGAATTTAAAACAAGATCATGAATACTTAAACATATGAATATACTATATCATATCATGATTCATGCATTTAACTAAATAAAATTCACATATATCATCGTATTTCCCTAAACTAGCATAAATAGCATATATTTCATAAAGCAAATTCCTAAAGCATAATTTAATTAAATCTAAGCATGCTATAATTCATAATATATTAAGAACATAATATAAAGCATGAAATAATAAAACAAAAGCACACCTTATGTATGGAGAGAGCTTGGGGCTGAAAATTAGAGAGAAATGAGAGGATTTTGTGTGTTCTTGAAATGTAAGGTTTAGGGGGTATTTATAGGTAGGAACTAAGGGCTTTTGTGCAATTCCTAAGAGTTTAGGGGAGATGTGGATGCTTCATAACCTAAACAAATGCTTGGTAGATATGTGGGAAATGTGATTGAACTATAGTTTAAACAAATGCTTGGTAATTATATAAGAAATGTGGTTAAATTATATTCATTTATTTAAACTTTCTAGAAGACCTATGTTATCATGGATGATGTCATGTTGAATAAAAATAAATGTAAAATGATATAAAATTTATTCAAGAATCGAGAGATGAAAACTTGAAGTAGTAAATTAATGAAAGAACGAGTGAAAAATAAGCTTCGTTATGATTATAAATGTGGGATATTTAGGTTTTTCGTTTACAAGTCATGGTTGTTAAAGATGGTGAAAATCATGAGAAAATTATATAAACGAAGCTATAATGAAGTTTAAAGATTGGAAAAATTCAAGAAACGTTTTAAGTATAATTTCGAATATTGAATAAAAGCTAATTTGTTTAAATAAAATGATAATTTTTAAGAAGGAAAATATTTATAGAATATGCTATAGTTGGAATCAAGTTTTGGTAAATGCATGAAAATTCACAAAATAATTCAAGGATCGTTTTGACTATAATATTAAATAGGAAAAACGTTGAAATTCGGAAATCTCTAAATTTAGGGTTAAAGTAGGGTTTTTGGCCGGTTTTGGTTATTACGGGAGTTATAATGAAAATTAGGGTTTGAGAATGCTATCAAAATTCATAAAATTTTGTAAGGATTCATTTGAGCCCAATATTGGATAGGTAAAGGTGGCTAGGAAAATTTCTACGTTTAGGAATGAATAGTGACTACGGACTTTAGAAGGAATTCTTCTTGGCCCGAAATCCGGGATGTGACAAAGTGATTGCTCACCAAGCTTACATCATTCAAATTATTCTAAACACGAAACACTTACATTCACCATTAATACGAAAATCGCCCCAACTTTTCATTTGAATCCTACACTCTCAAATTCACACCTTGCATAGTTTTCTTTTCTTTTCTCTTTTGCTCTTTCTTTCTTTCTTTTCTTTTTTCACACTTTTCTCATTCTTTTTATTTCTCTTTACAATAACCTCTCAATTTCAATCACAAGAACAATAAAAAGGGGTCAAAAGATAGATTGTTACCATAAAAATCAAACGACCAAGCCTTGGTGTAAAAATTATCAAGGTAGCTATTTCTGTGTTGTGCATTGGCTTATAATGCGGCTACAAAAAAAATCTTTGCACAACAATTAGGTTCAGCGGGGTCAATAAGATTACGTTATTTAGTGAAAAACGGCTAAAATAGAAAGCTTATAATCCTCTAACAATGAATGTCTACTTCACTTCCTTAATCTTTCATTAATTCTAAATTTCGCCTCAATAGGACTAAAATGCATCCTAACCGAATCTTAGACTCATTCGGAAATTATCAACTCATCCTTCTAAGCAAAGTACATTATCTCATTCAAAAGTGCTCTAAATATAAGGGCATACTAACACACTAAATCATGAAATCTCATGCAATTTTTCTCAATTCAAAAAGCCTAACTTATTCTAGCAAAAGCTCAACAATCAAACTTCAAAGAAAAAGTTCAAAACGAGGGAAAATTTTCAAAAATTCTCAAAATTACTCGATTTTTAGCCAATTACAAGTGAAAGTACATCTAACAGCAAATATTCAATAAAACTCATAGCAAACATGCGATGTTCCTCCCCCACACTTAAACTTTGTCATGTCCTCATGCAAATGAAAGAATTAAGGCTCAAGAAAACTCCATGATTAATTGAAGAATGGGCAACGTGCTTGCAAAACTTCCAAAACCTGAACAAGTGACTAGAAAATACGGATCAAGTGCACAGGCAATTGACAATCAACATGCATCCAATAATAAACACACAAGTCACAAATTCACGAAAAGAAAAGCACCATTGCATAAACAAAATCAGGAATCCAAACATATGCAAAAATTTAAGTGTAGTCAATTATTCAAACATAGCAATGAATAACTCGAAACAAAAATGTCTAGAAATCTGGGAGAAATAAAGCAGCAAGATCAGGTTGATGGGGGGTCCTCCAAAATACTGATCAAGACGATCACAGAACCCGTCAAACTTGGCCTCCAACCTGGCCTCCCACGTATCAAATCGCTCATCCACATAGTGTGCTAAATCCTCAACTCTGGCGATCACGGTGGTCAAATCAGCCCTCAATCCTGCCAACTCTGCACGCACGTCTCTCAAAGTCATAGGAGCTTCGTCACTGGCCTCAGCAACAACAGGTACGACACTGTGAAGAATCGCAAACTCATCATCTGGCGGTCAGGTATCCAAGCTAAAAGCTCCTTCTGCCTCTCAGAAAGCTCATCAAACCGGGCTTTACCCCAGCTATACATCTGCCAAAGAAGATCTCTATCACGAACGGGCCACCATGGCAAATTGTAGTTCTTCAGCTCTCCACTCTCCCACTTTATAGCTAAGCCCATAGCTTCCAAGTATTCTGGACCAATATGTCCAAAGTCAATAGGCAAAGCTCCTCGCGGTCTCCAATTCATCTCCCAAGCAAACATTGTCACAAAAGCACCGTAAGAAATCGTACTAGTAACACTCCCAGCACTCTCTTACAGCTTCCATAGAAACTCAATCATACCATCAAACTTAATACCTTCCTTCATCACATACATTATACCCAACTCAGTCTCAGTGATGTGGCTATCTCTCCCGTATCTGGCACAGAATCTCAGGGCTAAAATCCTATGGACTAGAACCCAAGTCAACGAATCAAAATAGTTGTCATGTGTGCATCGGGGGGAATAACTAGGGACTCCCTCTCTCAAGGGAAAGGATCTCCATAACTCCTCTCTCTGAGTATCACTCCATTTAGGCAAAGAAGTAGTGGCATTAGCTGGAAACCGAAGAATCTCTCTTACGTTGCTCACACTCCATACTCGAGCTTCCATATCATCAAGAGTGAAGGTCAAGGTGTTGTCCACCGGATCAAAATTCATTGTGTGGAAGAAAGCGGCCGTCATATCCGCATAGGTCATATCCGTCCTAGAAAGGAATGGCAACCAACCTATGTTGTCAAATAATCTCTTTACTTCCTCCCAAACCTCAAACTCCTTCATTCACATCTCTTTGAAGAATTTAGTACCCACAATTCCTTATCAAATTTCTTTGAAAAGGATTCCCAAAAGCATTAACCATTATGATGACCGATTCCAAAGGTTGATGGTCTAATCCGGATGAAGTAATGAAAGGCTCCGGGACTCTAGACCGCTTAGTATGACCCATCGTACCTAAATCAAACAAATATAGCAAGACAAAGTACAAAGAATCAATCACAAATCACTTGAACAATTCATCAAACACCTTGTGAGCTTAAGCCTAGGGTGTGAGTTCTAACTTAAGTTCTTCAATCTTCCCAACTCAACTTCACACTAGCTTATAATTCAAACTCAAAATTCTCTACCTTCACCTCCATAATTCATACTCAAGATTACTTAGAAGTTAGGATTCCTCAAAGTTTTATCCTAATTCAAGTTAACTTCTATTTAAAGCATCAATCCTAATTCTAGCATGCTTAATCTCTTAAAATTTATCAATTCAATCTCAAAGTGACTCCCAACATGCAATTCAATCATAGGTTTCATTCTTAGATTGGAAAAATTAGCTCTGACAATTCACTCTAAGAAAAGAAGATATTGACTTACTTTGATTCACAAGGGAGGAGATAATGTGTAAACTTGGTGGGAAAGCTTCTTGCTTGTAAATTGATAATGGTTAGCCCAAGGGATCCATTGAATCTCTTCTAAGGTAGAATACGTGGGTGCAAGTGTATTTATAAGTTCGGGGGAGAAAAATCCAAAATTGGGTAGGACAAGACTTAACTTACCCTAAAAACGTGTTTCCTAAAATCCAATTTACACCAGTCGGACCGGTAACGGGCGTTACCGGTTTTCCACTTGGAAGGGGTAACGGATGTTACCCCTCAGGGTCAAGACTCTTGTTTCCATTAACGGGCGTTACCTAAAGACAACTGATGAGGTGTAACGCCCGTTACCTATACTACTCCGGGATGTCTCACCTCGTTAACGGGTATTACCAAAAGATAACTGTAATGGCGTAACGCCCGTTACTCACTATTCTGCCCAAAACATAATTATACACAAAACAAAACTAATGGTGCTCAATCACGCCAATTAACTGAAATTAACTCATAGTATTCAATCAAACCACAGTGCACCATTCTCAAAACTCATAAACACATATATCAATCCATATCAACAATTCATTCTCCTCTTAGAAAGAAAATCAATGCCATGCACATGTATACGAACAAAGTAAATGGACCTCACGATGACGCTCCAATCACGGTCCTTACACCATGTAGACCTCGGTTTCCTAGTAAAACATCAAGTGACCTGCAAACGAGAGAGACAACACAATTATCGCAAGAAAAACGAGGACGAAAGAAATGAAAACAGCGGAAACCAAAACAAAAACGAAAAGAAAATAAAAAACATTAGTTCTAAGTTATAGTCGTTAGCTTGACTCTGGAAACCAAATTGGGATTAACAATCCCCAAGCAATGAGTCACAAGGAGTTACCTCGTTCTTGTTACTCACAAAATCGGAGCTTGATCTCCAAGTATCTAATTCCAAAGCATCCTTCATTCTCGATTTTTGAGATTTCGGTTTTCCTTCCCAATCAACTGCATCTCTTTTCTCCTTGAACAGTGTCATTCCATCTGATGTATCACTTATAACCTTAATCATGCAACACTTATCTGGGGTCGCTGGTGGTGTCAGGGAACCAAAATTCCTAAACTCCATTTGTTCATCTCCTATTTTGAACGTGAGCCGTCCGTTCTGAACATCTATATTTGCTCCAGCCGTAGCCAGAAATGGTCTTCCAAGTGTCAATGGCATCCTTTCATCGCTCTCAATATCAAGAACTACAAAATCAGTGGGAATGTGAAATTTTCCAACTTTTACCAAAATATCTTCAAGAATTCCTGTCGGATATTTCACCGATCTGTCTGCCAGTTGGAGTGTCATATTAGTCGGTGTAAGCTCCTTCACTCCTAATTTCTTACAAGTAGATAACGGGATTAAATTCACACTTGCTCCTAAATCACATAAAACATTATGAAATTACAAGGAACCCATAGTAAGAGGAATTGAAAAATTCCCTGGATCTTTGAGCTTCGGGGGAAGCTTATGCTGAATAATAGCACTACATTCCTCAGTGGGTATCACAGTAGTGAAGTTCTCAGGCTTCTCTTTGCTTGAAATCACTTCTTTCTCTAAATTATCCTTCTTAAGATCATTTTTCTCTTCAACTTCCTCGAGTAAAACTTTCTCAACATCCGAACCTGCAAATATCTTCGGACCTTCATTCTCTCTAGTGTCTCCTGCAATTATGGTCTGACAATGCTCCTTAGGATTGTTTTCAGTTTGGCTTGGTAGCATTCCTGGACCTCTCAAATTCAAAGATTGGGCAATCTAACCAATCTGTGTTTCCAAAGTTCTGGTCTGATTTACCACTTAATCTAATTGAGGTTTCAACTTCTGATGTCGACCCGTAGACACGGTTATGAACTTCTCAAGTGCGACCTCCCATCCCTGCTTTTGCTCCTGTTGAGGGGGCGCAACATTGAATGTGGTCGTGGTTGAAATTACTGCCTAGGCTGAAACTGCGGCCTAGGTTGAGGTAGTTGTTGAACATTCTGATTATTAGACCACGACAAGTGAGGGTGGTTCTTCTATCCTGGGTTGTACGTGTTTGAGTAGGGATCATTTACTGGTTTGAAGTTATTTGCGTAGTTCACCTGCTCTTGCACCTAATCTCCTACATTGGTATGAGGACACATATTAAAATCATGTGGACCACTACAAATTTCACAAGTTACCTGAACTGGTGGGGATTGTATCCCAACTGCATTGACGGAAAGCTGGTCCAATTTCTTGTTAAGGGCTTCAAATTTAGCATTGATGGCGGTTAACCCATCTAACTCCATAACTCCTGCTTGCACTTTCGCTGGTTGCGAATGGCTTCTCTCATGCACAAAAACATCGTTTTATGACATATCATCTAACAACTCAGTAGCAACTGCTTCAGATTTTGCTAAGAACGCTCTACCAGCTGCGGCATCCATCGCTCCTCTAAAAGTAGGGGACATCCCGTTGTAAAAAGTCTAAATCAATAACCAATCGGGAATCTCGTGATGTGGACACTTCTTCTGTAAATCCTTAAATCTTTCCCAAGCTTTATAGAAAGACTCTCCTTTAAACTGCCTGAAACCTTGAATATCATTCCTGTACTTCATGGTTTTGCTAAGAGGAAAGAACTTGGCTAAGAAAGCCTGAGATAATGTTGCCCAAGTCTGAAAGGATTCATTTGGGACAGTACTCAACCATGTTTTAGCTCGTTCCCTAAGTGAAAAGGGAAAAAGTCTAACTCGGATAACATCAATAGTGACATTGTGAATTTTGAAGGTATCACACACTTCCAAAAAATACTCCAGATGTGAAGTCGGATCCTCCAGAGGTAATCCTAAAAACAGCAGATTAATCATAGTTGGTTTAATTTTAAAGTTATTTGCTGCAATCGGGGGACGAGTTGCAGTCTGGATTGCTCCAGCCTGCGGCACGTTATAATCTCTGATAGCCGGTGGTGGTGGTGGGTCTGCTTCAGCCATCTGTAAAGTAATTTGTTTCTTCTCCTTCTTACGCCTTCTCCTAATAGCACTCAGTGTTCTCTCAATTTCCGGATTGTATGGAACTAATTCGGGGTCTTAAGATCTTCGCATGCACTGTAAACCTGCACAAGGAAAAGAAATCCTCAGTCCAATTCCACAGTAACAGAGATAATGAACACAAAGTAAAGTAATAGTCTAAAGCACTAGATCAAAATAATTGAGTAAAATTGACTTAAAACGCCTTCCCAGGCAACGGTGTCAAAAACTTATTGTAACGGTTTACTATAGTTAAAAACCAATCGTGTAAGTGTACACTAGCATACGCGTAGCACAATAGGATCGAACCCACAGGGAAGGGAAATCAATCACTACTCTATATTCTTCTCTAATCTAAAGACCTAACGAAAAGCAATTGTTGTTTCTATTAATCTACTAAACCGAAAATTAACAACTAACTAGAATTAAACACAATTAGCGAAACACGCGAATTAACTTCAGTAAACTAAGCAGGCAGGGGAAAAGTAATGAACCATACAATCAAGAGTTGATGCGATACTCGTCTGACAAGTGTAATTCTACAACCTAGTCACTTATATTTGTATTACCCTCTCTGAAGTTATAACCAAGTGCTTAATTAGTGTTCAATGTTGCTTTCGTAATCACCAATAGTTAATTAAACCATAGGAACAAGACTAGTACAATTCAGTATTCTAGCGGCTCGGCATGGAATAAGATTACTGTTGTATAAGCTAGAACCAAATCTCTTTGTACCCTACAACTTACAAGTTCTGAAAACCATCTAAATTACCATCACTCTTTCGATCTATAGGCAATTATGACACATGCTAAGGGTGATCAGGCCATCGCAAGTCAATTCAAACCTATTTTCAAACCAAGAAATACCACAAGTCATTCAAGCATCTTATCAAACATCTATCATGCAATCATCATCATTCCCCCTAGCCCTAGAGAATTAGCTACTCATAATTAAAGCAAAACTCATAAAACTAAAGGAAATTGCATTAAAATAAATCATAGTAATCAAATCTAAACAAAGTCTCCAAAACAAAAGCATAAACATTCAGTAGTATCTAAAAACGAATCTAGCATACGAAACTAAACTAAATTCAAAGGAATTACTTTGTAAATTAAAGCAACAATAAAACCAAAGATCGTTCTCGGAATTCAATCCTCTCGTCTTCTCGAATTCTCTGAAAAATATCTGAACTACTTGGTCTTCTCTCCAAACCCTAGGTCTTGACATGGAAGAAAAGCTCTCGCTGTCTGTCTCTATCCGTCTCTATTTGTCTGTCTGTGGAAAGACTACAAAAACGCACTAATATAGCAGCCCAAAATAATTCTCGCCGCCCTAGGTAACGGGGTGTTACCTATCCATGTGTATTTGTTGTTAACGCCCGTTACTGCTTGAAATCGCCATAACGTTTTTATTAGTGGTAATGGGCATTACCCCTCCTCTCTCGCCAACCACTCCCCTCCTGTAACCAGTAACGGGGGTTGCTCTTTTTGTACTCCAAGATGGTAATGGGAGTTACCACAATTTCTTCCAAAAATACTTGAAATCGCCTTGCTTCGCCGTTTCGTAACTCCAACTCCATACTCACCTGAACGGAGTAAAATAAACACATAAACGCATCAAACGGCACCAAAATATAATCTAATTACTGCTCGAAATCATGCAATTTCTACACACAACATGACACTTGTACTTGAATTTGATTTGTATAAGGGATATGTATATGTTTGATGATCGATATGCTTATGTTATTTTGTTAATCGCTTCCGCACTTGTATGTTTATTTGATGCGTGCTCTGCTTAAGGGTTTAGACCCCCTAGCTTAGGGGTGCTTTTGCTTGTCTCCCGTTCGCTATTGTTTGGCGCGTGTGCTGACTTTCCATTTCATTACACGTGTCAGACTCTAGTGCGGGGGATGTAGTGCCCACCGCTCGGGGTGATACACAGTTAAACCAATGAAAATCCTTTGGAAAGTAGGGATTACCTTTTGAGTCCCTTCATCAGGTATATGAGACTGTAAAGTAACTGTTGTACCTTCATTAAATTGTTGTCATACCTCGCATAATATGACAACTTTCCATAAGATTCACTGTGATTCCCTTCAATCTTTTGTAATGCTTTCAATCTAGCTCTGTAAACTTGCATGTACTTAGGTTTAATGTGGTATTTTTCCAGTTTAGCTTGAATCTCCTTGGGGGTTATATCAGAGGTTTTTCTCATCCATCTCACCAACTTTGTATCTATCCAATCAATACGAGCTTCTTTAGTACAATCACTTCTTAAACAAGTATGCAAATCGTTGTATTTTTTAATTTGAGAGGTTCTACCATCCATTATCACTGAAGCATGTAATCTCCAATTACAGCCATAACTCTTACACTCTACCGTAACTCTTTACAAATTATTTTTTTTCTTTATCATATTAAAACCTACTTGAACACATAATCTTTCAGTCTTCTCCTCAAATGCTCAACATCAGAATAATATTGGCCAACCCACAACTTAACCTTACCACTGCCCTCATCAAACTTCTCACATGGATAGTTATATGTATTCTTATAGGGGTCATCATCAAATTATTCATCAGATAAATTTAAAGCCTCACAGTGATCATCAGATTCATAGTTTGACATTTCCTCTCTCAATCATTTGTAACATTAAAGTCAATGTTGTCAAGATTTTCTACATCTATCTCAGGCATATAAAGATTATTATCACTATTGTTGTCTTCATCATCGGAACGAACATGCTTCTCTTTGCCTTTTTTAGTTTTAACTGAACTCTTACTCAACCCAGACTTGTTATCAGAAATCTTCTTTTTTTTTTAGCTCCCAGTACAGTCTTTTCCCTTCTTAAAACTACCTTCATTTGTTCTAGTACCTCCCCCTCTTACAGTTCTAGAAGTAGGTCCATTACTAACAACACTATTAATATTTAGATCACCATGCAGATTGTCAACTTGTACCCTAGCATCACTAGATTTAGCATTAACCATTTGGTTGTTCACAGAAGATTCATTCACAGTTAACAAAAGATAAACATCAAACGCATCATCATCAACATTCATTTCAAACATCCTAAGAACATCATGATCACTATAAACTGTCATTCTACACTTAGACCCATGTGTAGAAACAACTATAGGTAAGGGATCATCATCTAACTGCAACAATTTCTTAAGATCAGCACGAAAATCAAACAAGCTGTACTTACCTGAATCAATATTGTAGAGACTTGCAATAGTGTCCTTGAAATGAACAACCAATATGTAAGTTTTTTCACCCATTATTCCTGCATTGTAAAATACAGTGTATTAGTGGGGAAAAATTCGAAAAAAATTAAAACAACACCCTAAAATGTTAGAAAATACAGAACCCTAGCTAAAAACAATTGGGATTTTTAAAGAAAAAAGCTAGAACTCATATTATCCTTCAAAAAACTTGCATAATACATCTTATGGGGTTTCAAATAGCCAAAAATCGAAAAAAAAAATACAGCTAAATTAGAATTCTCACAAAAATAGCATTGCTTCCCATAATAATGTCCTTAGACATACAAAAATGTAATTTCCAACGTCAAAGCCCAGATTTGTATATGAAATACTTTTTCAAAAAAAAAAAAAAAGGAAAACAAGGGTTTTGGGTGTTGAGTTACACTCACCAAATGCGCAAGAAGCTCGAGATATGACAACTTTGTGATGAAATAACATCCCTGTAGTAAGAAAACCAAAGAAATATAACACTGAAGAGGCTCACGGTGAACGGCCATGGAGGATTCATACTGAGTTCGTAGAGTTTTCACCATTTCTAGAGAGAGTGTGTTTAAGGAATGTGAAGTGTTTTTTGGGATTGTTGTTACACGTGCAATGGACAACATATTACAACTGAGGGTAGTATGGTCATTTCAATTTTAATAAAATAATTACATTTTTTACATACATATTTTTATTCATGACGTTAGGGGTAGTTGGTGTTGGAAAACACAGAGTAAAAGCAGCGAAAGTTTTAAAAATTTTCCATAAGGGATTGTAATCTTGCAATGTTCGTTTCAAAACTTTGTGGGATTTCAAGAAACTTACAATAATTGAAGCTTTCTTGAAACGTTTTGAGCCCTCAAACGTTCTTCATGCGGCATGAATCCCCGTTTCTTGAACGATTCTTTCTTCAAGATTCCAAAGTAGAAATCCTCTAGAGTACTAATCCACACCAACCTAGATTCAAATCATGTTAGTGAGTATGCTAGTACTATAACATGCGTATTAAAGAAACAAGAAATGAGAAAAGAGAGCAAGAGAATTATCCCTAAAATTCCATGAAGGTTGGACGTGATCTCCAAATCATGTGTAAGTTCAAATTTTCGAACCCCATGCCCCCTTTATAGGGTATGGTTTGAAACCCTAGTACCATGTAGGAGATGGTCTCCTACTTTGATTTTTTCTTCTATTCTTTTTTCCTCTCCAAGTAAACAATGTCTTATCTAAAATAAGATCTTTATTTTCTAGAGAAATAGCTTCTAACTAATTTAGGAATATTTAATTATTCTAGTAATAATTAAATATCTTATCCCAAAAATATTCATTCTAATCATATTAGAATTAATAATTAATTAGAATTAAAAAATACAAGATATTTATTTATTTACTTATCTATTCTAATCAAATTAGAACAAGTAAATAATTAAATACTTGGAATTAATTCTCCAATTAATTCTATCAAGGGACTAATTAATTCCAACGGGCTAAAATTAATCTCCAATCAATTTTATTTGGCTATATAATTAATTCTCCAATTAATTATATTTGTAATTAATTCTCCAATTAATTATATATGGACTTAATAATTAATTCTATAATTAATTAACACATGATCCAATTTTGTAATTAGAGTCACGCGTCCAAACGCGCTCTTGACTCCCACACGTGTGCCATACTGGTGTTGTCTCATTTCGATCAATTATTTGATCTTTCTAACAATACCCTTTAAACCCGGTATTTGTGTGTAACCCTCTAGGTTCAATTTCAGTTAGCAGTGAGCCCAATTAATTAATACACTTTATTAATTAATTACCTCACAGATCACACGACCATAGTCTAGAAACAGGTGTGTGACCCCTACCGGAAATGTGAATGTATATTCGAAAGAACCTTTCAGTCAATGACATCATGTGGGATACGATCCTCCTACCATCCTATCTCTTGATTAAGATCTAGGGCATGGGAATATAGAGAGCCCCACTAATCTTAATCTTAAAACAAAGTTCCCTTCATATTCCATTTGATCTCAATCCAAGAAAACCTCATTTTCTTGATGTCTCGATCTAACCACCTTTGCGCAAGGATTTTTTGGATGGAACATGAATGACTTGTGTAATAAGAGATCATCTTGCCTACAACAAGTGTAGGTCCTTTATTGATTCCAACATTTCTCATATGCCACTTGTGTAATCCCAACATAGGTCGTGGTTCAGATGTCTATATGGCGACACCCTTTTAAGCCTATATCAAAGATTACAGAGTTGCCTCATATGAGGCAATGTGGAATCTCAAGTCTAAGGATAATTCCTCACGTCATTGACATGTGAGATATTTCCTAATCTGGAAGTTCTAGTAACGTCCTTTCCCATTTAGGAATCTTTTCACACGGGGCACTATCAGTGAACTTGTTCTTACAACAAGCACCCTTGTGTATTATGTACTCATCAACTTATGCACTTTACACCCCATGAAACAGGATGATCCTTCTTAAGGACACAACTACACAAGCAAATCTCAACAGAGGCAAAGTCGACACTCCCACTGTCTGTCGGCCTCATTGACTTGGAGAAGTTTCTAATCCTCGCCTATGGAGTTAAGAACTTGTTTCATGTATCATTCCCATAATGACAAAGTTCTTAATGGCCTCATCGGATTAGGGGACTTCTAGACATGCACATGTAATGGAAACACTCAAAACATGTAATGCCACATAAGAAGTGTTCGCCTGCGATTACAATCATTCATCTATTATTTAAAGATTGTTTGTGATATAGGGAAAGTCCCAAAGCATAACAGCTTTCTAGGGCACTATTCCCAACAGTTGGGTCTTTTTATCTATTTCGTAAGGACTTCAAACCTTAGAGACTATAATGTAAAATCCAGAAGAATAGGGACTGGCTTGTAATTAGGCCAAATCTTAGGGACTTGTATGTAATTCTCCCTTAATTATTATTATTATTATTATTATTATTATTATTATTATTATTATTATTATTATTATTATTATTATTATTATTATTATTAAAGTTATTACAGGTTTTTAGTTATATCAGTCGAACTCATAATTTATTTATTCCGATTTGAATACGTGATATATGTAGCGGCCGAGCGCATGACGCCACATGCCCCGCACCAAGACCGGACCCGTATACAAAATGTAAAATCTTTACACGTGCCAAATCAAGGCGAACGGGGACACAACACACTCGCTATGCTAGACAGGAGCTAACCCTTAAACCAAATAGGTAACAAGATAAAACAATAACAGAGCAATGCACAAGAGCGGAAGCCATACATATAACCATAACATTTGCAATGAGCTCGCAGGCTCTAACATCAACAAAATGAATTACAAGTTCAAATATAAATGGCCCACACGGCCTATCATATACAAAAGGATCTCAAGCGTTTATAAACAAAATAATAACTAATATCATGAGCATATGTGTGTAAAAGAAATGCTAGATACAAAGACAAGACTCTAAATACTCATGTTCCCGCCTAGCACTCCCAACCTGCAAAAGACAACTGTAAATAAAGGCGGGTTCAGTCTTTAAGAGACTAGTGGATATAAAACAGGTTTAATATATACTATCATGAAATTTTAAACATATATATGTAAGTTATAATCCCATACGAGGTTTTTAGAATATTTCCCAAGCGAGTGAAAACTAATAAAAGCAACGCACGGGATTACAACAATCATTTTCATTCATTAGGTCTTTACGTGAGCTCGGCGAGAGCGCTAAGTCTCCAACCTTCACCTCGTGTAGTCATTAACATTTGTTCATTAGTTATCACACATATAATCTTTCATGCGCAATCAATCAATCATTCATCTAATCATTCATATACACCTTTTTCCTCCGGTTAGTGGATCGGCTTGCAAGACCCGACCACCCATTCATTATGACTAGTGGGGTACATGAATCCCTAAAAGCCCGGTTTTCATTTCTGGCTAATCTTCTAATGAGGGCCGGTATCGCCGAAGTTGGTGGAACTAGCATATGGGTCCGTGAGCCCATGCTTCCCCGGATAGCCACATAAACTTAGTCTCAGGGCCCTCATTCTGTGCATTACAATCAATTCTCGCCAAAACATCAGGTAGGGATACATTAAATAAGGGCTTTAATGTGAAATCGTTGACTCTTTGAAAAGACTCGATATATACATATACTAAGTTGGCTTAAAACTTGGACATTGGATATATCGGGTCATTTTTTATCTAATAGAAGAGAAACCCACCTTTAAAGTAAAAGGACGACACAAAAGCCTCACTGACCGGCATAGTCTCTGTACTGACCAAAATCTGTGTAAAAGAAGTGGTGTGAGACTCAAAATAACCACAAACGATGCACGGCGATGCAATAAACATGATATGAAATGCATAAGAGATACAAATATATTATAAAGATGTTCATGTGCACAATTAATGCCAATTAGACACATAAATAAGTGATCCATTCAATACACGAAGAGATCGTGTTCATTCATATTCATATCAATTCGATCCACAAACTTAATACAATAATCATTAGATATAATAATACATGTTAATAAAGTATAGGAATTATAAAAGAGGTGGGAGAGGATCAAGCAAGCGAAGAGAAACGAGAAAGTGAAATTCGGAGCAACGGGAGCAGCTGGACAGAATCCATGGTTGTGGATTTGAGACCCACGGTCGTGGATCTTGGCCATGAGCTTCCCCAAACACCTGCCTTAAATCCACGTTCGTGGATTCCTCAGCAGCCAAAATACGCAGCAACAACAGGGCAAAGTCGTGAGGAACAAGGAAAATCTTGGAAACCAATTCAAAGTTTAACCAAATGCATTCAAATGCAA
Organism: Lantana camara; assembly: GCA_037501455.1. NCBI lineage: Eukaryota > Viridiplantae > Streptophyta > Magnoliopsida > Lamiales > Verbenaceae > Lantana > Lantana camara. The sequence goes on from CM074859.1 coordinate 48,135,991, forward strand.
GATATAAGTTCATGTATACATGCTAGATCATATTCTATCATAAATAGCTCAGGGAAGGCATCAAGAACTCAAACACCATTTTTATATCTTTCAAGCTTCATTAATGGTGACATTAATATAACTTAACTACCACATAATACATGTCCATAGAAACATTAATGGATGTCTTGTGAACATTTATCATGCATTAAATCAAAATAAAACATAAGAATACATGCTTGAATCATCAAGAACACCAAAACCCTTACTATTCGCTCCTATTCATACCATAACTCATATCTCTATCAATTAAAGCTCAAAATCAGCAAATCATGGATGAAAAGAACCATAAGAAGATAGATAACACAAATTTAGGCTTACCTCTTGAATTGGATGAAGGAAGAAGAAGATATGAGCTCAAAAGTGCCAAGGTGTGAATAGTGATGGGAATGCTTCTTGTTCTTACTTCAACTCCACTTTCCTTTGCTCTCTTATGTTGGGGTCTGAAAATGGGGATAAGAATCTGATTAAGGATCAAGTTGGGAGAAAATGGGTTCAAGTCTTGGGTCATTTGGAGCTAAAACGGGTCTAATATGGCCAAAATGAGTAGGATAGTGCAAACCGATGCAAGCTGTGCGGTTCGGTCAAGTTCCAAAGGTTCAAACGGGCCTAGAAAAATACAAGGCTTGTTTTGTTAGCTCCTGTTAGGAATAGTGCCCCTAAAGCAGATGTTTGCTTTACTATTTCCTTGTGAAATCACAAATAGTCTTTGAATAATAAACGAGATAATTTTGTTTATAGGCAATCACTTCTTTATGTGCTTGTTTATGTCTGTTTGGGTTGACTGTGTTTTGCATGTATTGAACTCCCGTAATCCGATGAAGCCGTTAAGAACTTTGTCGTTATAGGAACGGCACATGAAACAAGTTCTTAAATCCATAGGCGAGGATTAGAAACTTCTCCAAGTCGATGAGTCCGACAGACAGTGGGAGTGTCGACCTTGACTCTGCTGATACTTGCTTGTGTGATTATGTCCTTTTGAAGGATCACTCAGTTTCATGGAGTGATTAGTGCATACCATGATGGGTTCATGATACATAAGGGTGATTGTTACAAGAACTTCATCACTGAGATGTCCCACGTGAGAACATTCCTAAATGGGAAAGGAAGTTTCCTGAAACTTCCAGATTAGGAAATATCTCACAGGTCAATGACGTGATTCATTAATCCTTAGACTTGAGATTCTGTAATGTCTCATATGAGCTAACTCTGTAATCTTTGATATAGGCTCAAAAGGGTGTCGCCATATAGACACTTGAAGCACGGCCTATGTTGGGATTACACAAGTGGCATATGTAGAATTAGTAGAATCAATAAAGGACCTACACTTGTTATAAGATCAAGAATGATCTCTTACTAATTGAGTTGTTCATAGTCCATTAAACATTAAACTCTTGGCCAAGGTGGATAAAAGATCAAGACATCTAGAAAATGGGGTTTTCTAGGATTGAGATCGAAATGGATATGAAATGAACTTAACTTTAAAGATCAAGAATATTTGGGCTCTGAGAATATTCCCATGCCTTAGTTCTTGATTGAGAGATGAAGTTGTAGGAGGATCTTATTTAACTGATTGTCATTGATTAAAAGGTTCTTCGATTCATTTCATTATTAAGCTAGGGGTCACACACCCATTGCTAGATTACGGTAGTGTGATCTGTGAAGTGATTAATTAATTAGGGAATTAATTAATTACTGTCATAGCTAATCGAATAATGAACCTAAAGGGTCACACACAAATGCCAGGACACGAGGGTTATGGTAGGATGTTAATTTGATTAACGAAGGATCAAATTGTTGATAAAAAATGGAGATTGTAACAAGTGGGCATTGCCACGTGTCACGTAGCCACTGCGTGGCTACTACGTGTCATGCACACGTGGCATGTACGAGGTTCCATTTGTGTAATTATGTTATACGTGAATTCTTTTCTAGAATTAATTAATTAAATTATAATTAATTAATTTTAGTCTTTTAATTAATTACTGAATTAATTGTTAAGACTATTCTCAAATAAACTTAACCCAATAAATAATTGGGAATTAAATTATTTATTGAATATTGACTTTTAACTTTAGGAAAGTTGAAAAGTCCAACTTCCTATTGTAGGAGAGAGAAGGTTATTCTTGCAAGACTTGGAGAACAAGTTGGGAACTTATTTTCTCCAATTAAATTAAATAATTAAATTAGTTAATTAGTGAGCAAGAAAACAATCCAATTGGTTCTTGGAAACCCTAGGGGTTCGAACCACCTTGTATAAATACAAGGGATGGTGCTTCTCTTATTCTTAAGACCAACACTCACGAAGTGTTAAGTTTTTGAGAAAAATTAAAAGAAAAGTTTTCAAATCAATAATTATCCTAGCCATTAACACAAGCTATAGAACTAGCATTCTCACTTGCTTGATCGTGTTCTAGGACGGGTGTGGATAGGCTTTGGAGCCTTCTACTTTGGAGTCAAAATCGAAGGACTGTTCGAGGGACTTTCCGCTTGAAGGGTGTTCGTTAGGCGGTAACGACATCACAAGAAAGCTTCAATTAAAGTGAATTTCTTGTTATTCCCAATGTTACAGTACGAAAATTGCAAGACAACAATTAAACTTGTGGAAAATTTTTAAACTTCCACTGCGCACTCTTTCGTGTTCTCCAACAAGTTGTATCAGAGCCACCTTGCAACGTTCGTATTATATCTTTACTGCTTTATGAATTTTGATGAAAATTCTTGAATTTGACTGTATATTGTATATTCATGGTTTTTGTTTGAAATACGAAGTTGCCGGATCAAAACTGTTTTTTGAAAATTTTGCAAAAATTGTTTCCCAAATAAATCTGGTTTTAAGCTGTTTTAATTCAGATTGATTTGAACTGTTTTAATTCGGAGTTGGAATTGATGAATTTATCGAAATTAAGAAATGAACACGAAATCGGCTCACCCGCACACGATTGCGTACGGGATTACGCTCGCACGCATGGGGCTGCATCTCGCAGCCCTGCACCACCACGTAAGTACGTCGCGCGCAGCGCCGGACTCTCCTAGGTGCACCTAGGCGCTGCTGCGGGCTGTTCCGCCCGCTGCCAAGGGGACCTGCTCGCAAGCGCACGCCTCTGCGCGCGGTCGCGAGCGCAGCTTGCGGGCCTCTCCCACCTTGTCCCGGCACTGCCGCGCGGGCACTGTGTGCAGTTCTCGCACGGCCGTCCCGGGACTCCTATTTTCGTTTTGTTTTTTCAATTTCGAAAATCCCGAATTACGAAAATTTGATTTTATTTTAAAATTTGATTTTAAAATTATAAAATTATTTATTTGAAATAATTATAAATTTTGGGATTTTATGAATTAAAGTCATGTTCTAATTTTTCGAGAAAATAATAAATATCACTTTAAATGATATTTTAGATAAAAATTTAATTTTGAATTAATTGTTGTTTTGTCTAGATCCGGTGAATCGATTTTGAATAAATTCTTGAATAATGAACTATATTCAAATTACTTAAGTTAGTTGTAACTTGAAGTTATGGGAATTTTAAATTTAATTAGTAAATTTAAATTCAAGCGGAACCATGCTACTTTATGTGATCATGGTTTAGTCTTATGTATGGTTTTAAATTCTGCACATGGATGATTTCAATTGGGGTCGGAGCCCCATAGTTGCGCATTTTCAATTGGGGTGGAGCCCTACTTATGTGCGTACCGTTATGTATTTATTATGTGGCTTTCCTTATTATTATTTTTGGGCCGGGGTATGCCCCGTGTACTTGTCTATGGTCAATATGAAAATTGAGCCATATTACTTTATATTAAGAGAGTAGAACTTAAGAAGTGAGGTTTTTTATTTTCATTTTGGAGATAAGCACCCATGGAATAAGAAGGATCCACAAGAAGCACTTGAAGAACGGTGGCCATAAGAAGACCCCTCAAAATGTTTGGAAGGGTTTCTATTAAATGTAATACATACGGTGTTTTTCCATTAAATTATGTACCCGTATGTGATATGAATTGTCTTATATGGCATGAATGTTAGAACTAGTGATTTTGAAGTGGCTCCCAAAATCACATATAAGATAGGATACCCATGATCATCACATAATTAGTATCATGCTAGGACATGTTATCTGCTAATTGCTTCTGTGATGCACTTTATGTGAAACTACATTAACAAGACAATTAAAATTTGGATAACATTATATGTTGGTGAGGTCATTCGAAAATCCCATTTAAATATTGAGCAAAATTTGAATAAATAGGTGTTTTTATCACGGTAATAAAATTCCTAGCATTCCATCAATAGGATTTAGGACTTAATGAGTAAAACTAATTGTTGCCTCATGAGTCGTGGGGTAATTAGTGTAGCTTATTAACTCTTAGTTTCTTGATTAATTATTTTAAATAATTAATATTTCTTGACCATTTTAGAATGGGCGATGTCTCACGAGTCGTGGGTCGTTCCGGACTAAGTTTGGTTGAGATCTTATGATTGATGGGTTTGCTCAACACTAAAGTAGATATGGATGTCTCACGAGTCGTGGGTCCATGATTGAAAGATTGGTGATGCAAAAACATTACTAGGAATTTCATGGGGATGGAATCGGCAATTAGTACCTACCTACCTAAAGATTCTTAGACCTTTGGATGTCTCACGAGTCGTGGGTCCAAAACTAAGAATGCTTGGGATCCTAGTACCCATTGGGAAAATAAGTTTCTTCTAAAGTCGTTGGGATTTCTAGACTTTCTAAAAACAGTGGGAGAACATATTTCTAAAGACCTTGATGATATGTAATCATTATTATTCAGCATGCTCATGATTTCTCTGTTTTTCCATTTAGGTTGTATTTCTGTGATTCTCTACAATTGAAATGGCACCCAAAAACCCTTTGGTATCCATCCTTGAATCAAACAAGTTGACGGGAACCAATTACTCTGATTGGCTTTAGAATCTAAAGATAGTTTTAGATTCTGAAAAGAGAAGATATGTTCTCTTCGAGGGAGAGCCTGTCGCTGAAGGCGAAGCTCCTACTCGGATAGAAAGGGACGCAATTGCGAAATGGTCTGAAGATAATCTTCAAGCCCATTACCTCATGTTGGCTACCATGTCTCTAGACATAAAGAGGCAACACGAGTCAATGGACAACGCTTGGGAGATTTACGACTATCTCGAGCAATTATACCGCCCCAAAGAGCATGTTCTAAGGTACAACACCTCTAAGGAGCTCTTTCATCTCAAAATGAAAGAAGGTACAAGTGTCCATGAGCACGGTCTCAAGTTTCTTTCTTTGAACGAGAAACTGACCTCCATGTAAATGCCATTGAGTGAAGAACTCGTTGTGGATTTGTTGCTCGCATCGCTTCCACCATCATTCAATCCTTTCGTGTTAAACTTCAACATGAATCATCCTCATGCTACTGTAGCTGAGTTGATTAGTCAGCTTGTGACTGCTGAAGACATGATCAAGAAGGATCGCAAAGTAATGATGGTCACCTCCTCTTCTGGGCCTTCTAAAGGCAAAGGGAAGAAATTTCCCAAGAAGAAGGGATCTCTTAAACCCCGAAGGAGGAGTTAAAAAGAGAAAGGTCAGGAAGAGAAAGGATCAGATAGAGGATGTTTGTCATCATTGTGTCAAGAAAGGGCATTGGAATATTCTGAATATACAACAATTAAACAAACGCAAAAGAGATGACAAGATCTCGACTTCTTTATGGCACGCACGTTTGGGGCATATTTCTAAAGATAAGATTGCTAAGTTTACTAATTTAGGATCATTCTACGATAATGAACTTAAAGAGTTAACTCATTGTGAATCATGTCTTAAAGGTAAGATGGCCCAAACTCCCTTTAATGGTAAAGTGGAACGTGCCACTAAAGTATTGGATTTAATCCATACTGATGTTTGTGGACCACTTAGTATAAGTACAAGAAACAATCATCAGTATTTCATAACTTTCATAGACGACTTTAGTCGTTTTGGTTATGTGTGCTTAATGACGTATAAATCCGAAGCCTTTGAGTAATTCTTGGAATTTCAGAAGGAGGTTGAGAACTAAACTAGTCACAAGATTAAGATACTTCGATCTGATCGAGGTGGTGAGTATCTAAGTGACGAATTCCTTGGTCATCTCAGAGATAATGAAATTGTCTCTCAGTGGACTCCTCTGGGAACTCCTCAATGAAATGGAGTTTCGTAGAGAAGGAACAGAACCCTACTTGATATGGTTCGTTCTATGATGAGCTTCACTGAATTGCTACCTTCATTCTGGGGTTATGCCTTAGAATCAGGAGTTAAGATTCTGAATCTTGTTCCCTTCAAATCTGTACCCAAAACCCCATTTGAGATGTGGTTTGGCAAAATCCCTAATTATTCTTACTTAAGAATTTGGGGTTGTCCTGCTTACGTGAAGAGAACAGTGGGAGATAAGCTTGAAGCTAGATCAAGCTTATGTAACTTCTTAGGATATCCTAAAGAGTCAATAGGGTATTATTTCTACGATCCTCTTGAACAAAAGGTCTTTGTGTCAAGAAATGCTAATTTTCTTGAGGACTCGTTCCTTAAAGAAAAGAAAGGCAAGATCGCAGAACTTGAAGAAGTTCGAGACCAAGGTCCCACGCCAAGTTTGGAGACTAACGTCCCTCAGCCGATCGCAAAGAGTGATACACGTGAAAATCCTCCTCTAGTAAGACGGTCTGAACGTATTCCTAGACAACCAGAGAGATGGTATGGTTTTCTCCACCAAACATCTCAAATGGATGATGATTATGGTTTTCTCAACCAAACATCTCAAATGGATGATGATCTATTAACTTATGAGGAGGCACTGTTAGATTCGGACTCTGAACAGTGGAAATAAGCAATGAAATCCGAAATGGATTTCATGTACTCTAATCAAGTTTGGACCTTGGTTGATGCACCTAATAGGATTAGGCCCATAGGGTGTAAATGGATATATAAGCGCAAACTTGCAGTAGATGGAAGCGTGGCAGCCTTTAAAACAAGATTAGTTGCTAAAGGTTTCACTCAAAGACCAGGTGTAAACTTTGATGAAACCTTCTCCCCGGTTGCAATGCAAAAATCCATTAGGATATTATTTGCCATTGCTGCATATTATGACTATGAGATATGGTAAATAGATGTGAAAACTGCCTTTCTCAATGGAGACATTTACATGGAGCAACCCATGGGTTTCACATTCAGTGGGAGTGAACAAAAGGTTTGTAAGCTCCAACGCTCAATCTACGGATTGAAACAAGCGTCTAGGAATTGGAACATTCGATTTGATGAAGCAATCAAATCGTTTGGCTTTATTCAAAATCCGAATGAGTCCTGCGTGTACAAGAAAGAATTGGAAACCTCAGTTCAATTTCTAATACTTTATGTAGATGACATCCTTCTCATTGGGAATGCGAAGGATGACATGAAAGTAACAAAGTCTTGGTTATCGAACCAATTTGAGATGAAGGATCTTGGTGATGCATCCTACATTCTCAGGACAAAGATCTATTGGGATAGATCTAGGAGATTGTTAGGATTATTACAGTCGGTTTACATAGACAAAATACTAAAGAGGTTTAATATGGAAGATTCCAAACGTGGAAAACTTCCAATGGGCCCGGGAACAGTTCTTTTGAAGAAGCTGTGTCCCAAGACTGAACTTGAAAAGTCCAAGATGTCCAAAATTCCTTATGCATCAGCTATAGAAAGCATAATGTATGCGATGCTATGTACTCGACCGGATGTGGCTTATGCACTTAGCGTGACTAGCCGATTCCAATCTGACCCTGGTGAAGGTCACTGGACGTTGCAAAGGACATCCTTAAGTACTTGCGAAGAACTAAGGATTTGTTCTTGGTTTACGGAGGCCAGCAAGATCTTGTCGTTAGAGGATACTGTGATGTAAGCTTCGCATCAGACATGGATGACTTTAAATCCATGTCAGGATACATATTCTGCCTGAACGACAGAGCAGTGAGTTGGAAAAGTCCCAAGCAAGCGACCACTGTAGATTCGACTACTGAGGCCGAATACTTAGCTGCAAACGACGCAGTTAAGGAAGGTGTTTGGGTAAGAAACTTCATCCACGAGCTGGGTGTAGTTCCTAACATTAAAGACCCCATTACAGTGTTTTGTGGCAACACCGGGGTGGTTGCTCAAGAAAGAGAACCAAGATCTCACCAAAGGACCAAACACATTTTGAGGAAGTATCACTTAATCCGTGATATCATCAAGAGAGGAGATGTGCAAATTGAAAGGGTCACATCGACAGAGAACATGGCAGATCCACTTACAAAAGCCCTTAGTCAACAGGCTTTCGAAGGACATCTTCAGAAGATGGGTCTTAGATTAGCACCTGAGTGGCTTTGACAGGCAAGTGGGAGATTGTTAGGAATAGTGTCCTTAAAGCAGATGTTTGCTTTACTATTTCCGTGTGAAATCACAAACAGTCTTTGAATAATAAACGAGATGATTTTGTTCATAGGCAATCACTTCTTTACTTGCTTATTTAAGTCTATTTAGGTTGACTATGTTTTCCATGTATTGAACTCCCCTAATCCGATGGGGCCATTAAAAACGTTGTCGTTATGGGAACGACACATGAAACAAGTTCTTAACTCCATAGGTGAGGATTAGAAACTTCTCCAAGTCGATGAGTCTGACAGACAGTGGGAGTATCGACCTTGACTCTGCTGAGACTTGCTTGTGTGATTATGTCCTTTTGAAGGATCACTCAGTTTCATGGAGTGATAAGTGCATACGTTGATGCGTTCATGATACATAAGGGTGATTGTTACAAGAACTTCATCACTGAGATGTCCCGCGTGAGAACATTCCTAAATGGGAAAGGAAGTTTCCTGACGTGATTCATTAATCCTTAGACTTAAGATTCTGTAATGTCTCATATGAGCTAACTCTATAATCTTTTGATATAGGCTCAAAAGGGTGTCGCCATATAGACACCTGAACCACCTGAACCACGGCCTATGTTGGGATTGCAGAAGTGGCATATGCAGAATTAGTAGAATAAATAAAAGACCTACACTTTGTTATAAGAACAAGAATGATCTCTTACTGATTGAGTTGTTTGTAGTCCATTAAACATTAAACCCTGGGCCAAGGTGGATAAAAGATCAAGACATCTAGAAAATGGGGTTTTCTAGGATTGAGATCGAAATGGATATGAAACGAACTTAACTTTAAAGATCAAGAATATTTGGGCTCTGAGAATATTTAGTTCTTGATTGAGAGATGGAGTTATAGGAGGATCGTATTTCACTGATTGTCATTGACTGAAAGGTTCTTCGATTCATTTTGTTATTCGGCTAGGGGTCACACACCCATTGCTAGATTACGGTAGTGTGATCTGTGAAGTGATTAATTAATTACAGAATTAATTAATTGCTCTCACTGCTAATCGAATAATAAACCTAAAGGGTCACACACAAATGCCAGGATACAAGGGTTATGGTAGGATGTTAATTTGATTAACAAAGGATCAAATTGTTGATAGAAAATGGACATTGTAACACGTGGGCATTGCCACGTGTCAAGGACACGTGACTGCCACGTGTCACGTAGCCACTGCGTGGCTGCTACGTATCATGCACATGTGGCACGTACGAGGTTCCATTTGTGTAATTATGTTACACGTGAATTCTTTTCCAGAATTAATTAATTAAATTATAATTAATTAATTTTAGTCTTTTAATTAAATACTGAATTAATTGTTAAGACTATTCTCAAATAAACTTAACACAATAAATAATTGGAAATTAAATTATTTATTGAATATTTACTTTTAACTTTAGGAAGGTTGAAAAGTCCAATTTCCTATTGTAGGAGAGAGAAGGTTATTCTTGCAAGACTTGGAGAACAAGTTGGGAACTTATTTCCTCCAATTAAATTAAATAATTAAATTAGTTAATTAGTGAGCAAGAAAACAATCCAATTGGTTCTTGGAAACCCTAGTGGTTCGAACCAACTTGTATAAATACAAGGGATGGTGCTTCTCTTATTCTTAAGACCAACACTCACGAAGTGTTAAGTTTTTGAGAAAAATTAAAAGAAAAGTTTTCAAAGCAATAATTATCCTAACCATTAACACAAGTTATAGAACTAGCATTCTCACTTGTTTGATCGTGTTCTAGGACTGGTGTGGATACGCTTTGGAGGCCTTCTACTTTGGAGTCTAAATCGAAGGACTGTTCGAGGGACTTTCCGCTTGAAGGGTGTTCGTTAGGCAGTAACGGCATCACAAGAAAGCTTCAATTAAAGTGAGTTTTTTGTTGTTCCCAACGTTACAATATGAAAATTGCAAGACTACGATTAAACTTTTGGAAAAATTTTAAACTTCCGCTGCGCACTCTTTCGTGTTTTCCAACAACTCCGTATCATCGATACAAGTCCAACTATGGTGATGGAATTCGAATCCGAATTTCCAAGCTCAAGTTATGCCGCCCGGAACACAAGATGCGCCAAATGCTCTTTAGCCCCTTTAAGTCCCGTTTCCACCAAAATGGTCCAAGACCACGTCAAACGAGTTCAAAATCATGCAACCAAGGGCGACTCCACATGGAGTCTAGTGGGGCCACTTGACCCCACCAAAAATTTTATTCCAATTAAATGTTTATAATATTTAACATGTAATATTTGATTAATTTATATAATTTTCATATTTTGACCCCATATTATAATTAAAAATTTTGTATTCGACCCCCACAGTTAGAAAATATTTACTTTCTTGATTTATTATTTAGTTGAATTTAATATGATCATGTTAAAACTTTGTTAGATATCCGATTCAGTTTATTTTCTATGATAGATTGTCCTAATTAGCAATTCCTTTTGGAAGTTGTTAAATAGCATAGTGTATTCTTATATTTTCTTGGGTTTTGCCAATAGCATAGAACTCTTACAATATATATATATATATATATATATATATATATATTTTTAAATAACTCTTATAATATTTTAGTAAACATAAAAATTGGTGTATTAAATAATTAATATATCTATTTTTAATAAAGTAAATTATCTCTTAATTTACATGGATAGATTTTAATCTAATTGGATATGGTTGTTTTTGCTTAGAAATTTGGTATGTTATATACTCTGGTGTTTGCAATAGGTAATATTACAACAATCTTTTGAATTTATTAAATTAAATGATTGGCCCACCAATATTCGTGAGTTTATGTGCCAAACCAAGGCTAATTTCATAACGAAGTAAACACCATTTTATAATATACTAACTAACTAATATATTTTAATATATTCAAATAAATTAATTGTTAATGTCTAATAAATAGATTTTATCATTTTATATAGATTAAATAAATTAATTCATAAATTACTTGTTGTAATAATTTAGTGAGATTTTTTACTAGTTTATATATTTTAATATTTTAATATATTTTATAAAAATTTAAATATATAATTATAAATGTCTATTTAGTGACGTTTAAAAAAAAAATAATTTGACCCCACTAATTAATAATCCTGGAATCGCCCCTACGTGCAACGAGCATATAAACATGTTCATAACTCAAATATCTCATGCATATCAAGTTCTCAAGAAAATCGGAATCAGATTCAGATACAAACGGTAAACATTCATAGTCATACGAGCATAACGTTCAAGAATTCAACATATAATTCCTTAGCAATTATTTCACAAACTTCAAAAATATCATATAACATTATAATAAACATATAATTGCATAATTAAAATAATTTAAATGCGCAAATAATTCACACGTAACGTCATACATATACGGACGAAAAGTCGGGACATCACAGTATATCTATTATATGTGGAGATACTTACCATTAATCTATCTACTTGTCTGTATATCCCTATTTATTTAAAAGGGCTAAAATCCTATAGGTTATGAGAAATTCAAGGAATTCCCGAAAACTCCTCAAATGATAAGTCTAATTCCTTTTAGCTCCCCATTTTCAAAAATGATGTATTAAAACTCAAAAATCGCGTATCTAAAACCCCAAATGATGTATTTGAAATACAAGAAAAAAATCATGTATCTAAATCCTAGAATCGCGTATCTAAATCCCAAAATCGCGTATCTAAAACCCCAAATGATGTATTTGAAAATGGGGAACTAAAAAGAAGTTTTCAAACCCATGAGGAGTTTTCAAAAATTGCCCCTGAGAAATTATGTATTTTTAAATAAATTGATTTATATAGTCGAACAAGCTTATATATAAGTACATAACCTATGGAAAAACAGATAATTTAATAATTTTCATATTTGTGAACTATAGGTCATGATTTGAGTTCCATTGGAAACGTGTGTGATAAAAAAAAAATGAATTAGTACATAATTACAATAGAATAATTATTTAAAAAAAAAAGTTTATATATACCCCAAAAATTTCAATTTCCTAGCATTTGACATCATATATTTGACTGATTACAAATTTCCACCTCGCCTTGAACCGCAGCAATGAAAATCGCCGGGAAGGAGTCTACTCTGGTGCCTCCGGCGGCGGCGACGCCGTGTATCAGCCTTTGGAACTCCAACATTGACCTTGTCGTCCCCAATTTCCACACACCCAGCGTGTACTTCTACCGCCCCACCACCATCCCCGCGGCGGACAACTTCTTCGACGCGGCAACGCTGAAGGGGGCGCTCGGCCGCGCCCTGGTGGAGTTCTACCCCATGGCCGGGAGGTTGAGGAGGGATGAAGACGGCCGTATTGAGATCCACTGCAACGGCAGCGGAGTTCTGTTTGTGGTGGCGGAGTCTGATGCCGCCGTGGATGATTTCGGCGACTTTGCTCCGACAGTGGAGCTCCGGCGACTTATTCCGACGGTGGATTATAGTCTTGGAATTTCAACATATCCACTGTTGTTGTTGCAGGTGCGTCCTTGGTTATATATTGTCCGTACTACGAGTAGTGAATATCTTTGTTCAATTCATCTTGTTTTTTTTGTTATCTTTTCTTGTTCAATGTTTAATTCATATTGATTTAATTTGCTATCTTTGCACATATATTTTTTTTAATTTGTAAATGTGAGAACGTATATTTTAAACGGATAATTCCTCAAAAATCTCCAAGTGTAAACTGAATTTCCTTTTCACTCCCCAATTTTGAAAAAGTTCTTGTTCACTCCCCAATTGAAAAACAAAATTTCTTTTCATTCCCCTAATTCAGGAATTGTGTACATTTTTTAGAGAATTGCGTATAAAAATCCTGGAATCTCGTATATACTACATTTTGAGATTTTTATACGTAATTCCCTAAAAAATGTACGCAATTCCTAAAGACAATGTACGAATATATACTGTTTGTGGGGACCTAAAAGGAATTTTATTTTTCAATTGGGGATTGAATGGGAACTTTTTCAAAACTGGAAATTAAAAGGAATTTTTTCAATTTTTTTATACTATTCAAAGATTTTCCCTTTTTTAAAATCATAAAATTATTTGACAATATGTGACACTAAAATTTGAAAATTTTTGTTGGAGCTTATCACCTGCATCCACATGTTCCACATGTTTGTCAAGCAATGATGCGTAAAGTGAAATGTAATTTATTTATTTTCCAACTTATTTTGGTTTTAAAGAATAAGAAAAAAATTTAAAAATAAGGAAAAGTTTTTGCTGGTGAAAAATAATAGATTACATGTCAAATTAGATAGGGGTTTGAAAGAATAATAAGAAAAATGCAGGTGACTAGCTCAGGCAAAAAATTTCAAATTTTAACTACTAACTGTTAAGTAATTTCTTGATTTTAAAAAAGACATATTAACATTTCCAAATTAGGAAAATTAGGTCTAGAAATTCCAATTTAAAATAATTAATCGGATGAATTGAACAATTTTCTCTATTTTCTAATATCTTTATGATTAACATAAACTATGTGCCGTTACTAGAATATTTAGAAGTATATAAATATTTATGTATAGATATTCAATTATATATAACAACAACAATAATAAAGTTATTGAGTTTTAATGTTTTAACAAGTGAAAATTCAAAATAAAATATACGTATATAAATATATAACATTATAACTATATTATTTTATATTTATATTGTCATATTATCCGTATATCATAACTTATGGTGATAATGTATGCTATGGAGAGCGGGAATACGTTTGAGGAAGGATTTTAAATTCTCAAATCATTTAATTTATCTTTGGTTTTAGAATCTATGCAATTAATTAGGTTTCTTTTTTTTCTTTTTTTGTTTTTTTTTTTGGTTTTCTGTAAAGGAGAATATAAGTATATTTAGATTTAAATATGAAATTATATATACCCCAACGAATTTATTATTATAAATTGGTTTGGTATTGGTTTGCGTTAATCATGTGATTTTACATACTATTATAAATAGAATTCGTATTGATTCACAAGTTGGGATCGAATATTTTATTTTTCATTAATGCTTATTTTCTCTTTTTTATATGGGTCAGAATCACTAATTTATAAAATTCTATTTATTGATAGTTAATGTATATATTTCTGGTTAAACTTATATGATAATATTTAATCGTTATATTATATCATTCGGTGGAGTAAGAAATGAATGATGGTGTTTTTTGGTAATAAGAGCAAGGCAGGACCCTTTCTAGAAATAGGTTAATTATTTTCACTCGATTCGTGAATCATTTAATTAAATAATAAAATTTAGGATATTTTATATCTATACTCTCCACGAGATTGCATAATTATAATTCATATACGCTTAGATGAAAATATTACAAGCTTCATTCTTAAGAGTTTCAAAAATTACAAATTACCTCATCTTTTTAGGATTTAAGTCAATTAATGGACAAGTTGACCTTTATAAATAACTGATGAGGGCAAAATACGTTTGACCCACGTTTTGACACGTGGCACAGTCAACGCATGACAAGTGGATTCAACGATCCTCCAAGTCAACCCCCACATGCGTCCCAAACTTTCACTAGCACAAGGTCACGTAAAGCAAGTCGTCGTTCATAAAGCACATGATCACCCCAGGCTCACTAACGAGCGCCTCGCCTAAGGCCCATTAACAAGCGCCAACTTCACTATCATGCACTCCTCCATGGCTCTAGTGAAACCACTAACAAGCGTCATGTTTCTTCAGACATACCCTCGTACAACAATTAATTAAAGGGGTCCCTCTCCCCCTTGTGGCACTGCTTGGGCGCTAATCCCCATGCGGATCCTCAAGCCCATCAGTCTCAGTTGACACGAGCGTGCTTCCCGCCCTCATTACCAACCTCCAAAACGGCTCTCTGACACCCGTACAAGGCCGCGCACCTGCCACTGTTGCAAACACTAACTTTCACCAACTTTTGCAGGAGATTCCTCCTAAGTTTCTCCTCGTTGCGCCACGTGTTAGGGCAACATTAGGGCAGGACCACACGAGGCAAATTACCAAAGGGTCCCTGACCCTCAAGTATAAATATGAGAATTCATCTTCATCCCTGTAAACATTCTCCATTACTGTAACTTCATATCATTGCTTGCATTCTCTTTCAGATCATTATCTGACTTGCGTCGGAGAGCCAAACTGGGAATCACCTCCAGTTTCCCCCAACTTGGCCTGCTGACTTTGTTGGTGTTTGTCCTATCAGGTAGAGTCCATAGCTTTTCCGGCGACTTTTTTGAGCTTCATACACAGTTTCCCCACCTCATCAAAATAGAAAGTGATCGGAGTTGGACCTTAGCCTGATTGAACATCATCAATACCCTTGATTCAAACATTTAAAAACTAAACTTAAAGTATTTTAAAAAATTAATTCAGTGTTAAATAACTTTAAATTAAATTTGATTTGAATATTTTACAAATAATTATTTTTGTTATTTTAATAAAATTAAGTTGTGGGTAAAATGATCAATTTATTCACAAAATCAATTAAACCCTAAATGAATGAAGTAATCTGTCTTTTAAGGGTGGAGTTTGTAATATTTAAATCTAAACTAGTACGAGTTATAATTTTGCAATCTGATAAGGGGTGTAGGTGTGAAAACCCTAAAATTTGAGAGTTATAAATTTATCAGAAAGTTGTTTGATCCTCATTTGAAACTATTTTAAATATTAAAAGTATACTTGATTAACTATAAATATGCATATAAAAAAGAGTATATCAATTAAATTGCATAAATCATTAGAATAATTTTCTTGGCAGCAAGAATTTTAGGTTGAAATAGCAATAACCCTTTTTGATGCAATTAAGAATTCATGTTAGAAGAACATATGGACTTAGTTTACACTTTACATAATGAAGGCTCAGCAACTTTTGAGTTTTGACCAAGGTAATAACATTTAAATTGCCCAAGGTAATATTATATAACATATTCTGATATTCACTTCAATTAATTTAATTCGTTTTATATCTCATTAATTTATTATGAGTTTGAGATAATTTTAAAAATATTTTCTTTCCTATATTTTATTTATTATAGATTCGTGCCGACTTGAACTACCAAAACTTACAATTCTTTATTATATCGATAATAGTTAGGTATCCAAACATTAAAAATACAAATTTTAGTTAAATTAATATTATTAAACTAGCACATGCTGAAATTATTACTCATGAATGAAATAATTAATATGAGACAGCGAGAGTATAATTGGTCGAAGATATAGACAGTTACATCACATACATACTACGGACAAATATTAATAATTTAAGTCTTCAGCACTATTGGGCATTGGCTATTGAGTATTGCCCATGTTACCTGTTTAAAAGCATGGTCCTTTTTACCCTAAGTACACACAACTACTATTTAAGAAGTGGATAGATAATGAACTTAGACATTTAATATGTATCTGAATTGATTAGACATTAAGAAATAATAAAGAAAATGGAAAATTATGTTTGTGTTTATGACAAAATTTGAAGTTTTTCGGAGCTGGGCACAAATTGATAGTTTAGTGATAAGTATATACACTTCTAAATAGATAATTATAAGTTTGAAACTTATTAGAAATAGTTGAAAAATTAATATTAATTATTTTAGTTAAAAAATAAATAAATAAGGACTGATTCCGGATACCCCTTCTTTCTTTGCCCTTAGTATGTTTTGCCTCATAACCTTTAAATTAGTGCGATTGTTCTCCTAATTTTTTAAAAAATACAACACTCAACCCCTTCTAACAAACTTTGACTGTCGATTTCTCTTTCGTTACCACTACCCAAACTTCAAAACCACCGCCATCGTGTTCGTCTCTTAAGGCGGATAAAGACCATACCTCAAGCGATACTATTGACCGCCGGAAGCGACTATAAAGCTCTGCTCGTTGTGTGTCATTTACGATAGCTAATTTCTCCTTCGTCGATTGTCGAATTTTGGTATCAATAACACTATTGTGTTGCTTGCGTCGAAAGCTATGATGCACGAACACTTCTAAAAATATCATTTTGCCGTGTCGTATCCGATACTCCTCACGTGGGAAATTTAAGAAAAAATCCGTGTCGCCGTATCCGTGTCGTGTCGTGTCCGTGTCGCCGTGTCCCTATCCGTGCATCATAGGTCGAAAGTTTAGATTTGATGTATAATATCGAAAATTTTGAAACTTGTTATATGCAGATTTGCGCTGCCAAAAGGGATTAAATATGATATTTTTAAAAAATTAGGGGGACATTCGCACTAATTCAAAAATTAGGAGGAAAAGCGCACTAGGAACCAAAGTATGAGGAAATGTTTGGAATGAATCCAATAAATAAAAAAAAGATAGCCGAAAAAATAATATTGATCCTTTTAATTAAAAAACAAAATAAAAAATTAAACAAATAAAAAAATAAGTTTTTTTTGGTTGAATTAAGATTTTCTTTAATTTATCTATATGATTGATCATTCTGACAAAATTTAGACAAAAATAGTTCGTTGAGTTAGTGCTTCTTTTATGTCATTCTTTCATTCTTTAAACATTTTAGGGATTTATAAATTAAAATATTTTAAAAAATAAAATAATTTTTTTTTTTTTTCATGAAAAGATAAGATTAATTTTTAATCTAAAAAAAGCATTCCATCAACTTTTCATTCTGAAATGAATCCAATAGTTAAATGCCCTAGTTTAAACACTAACTTGTTAATATTTCTTAAAAAAATACTTTCTTTAAATACTCTGAATTGATTTAGTGAATAATGTCCTCAACAAATTGAAATAATAATCTTTAGATTTTAGTAATTTAAAATATAACTTAACCTTAAAAGTATTAAATCTTCATAAATTAATTTTGATGGATATTATACTTTGTTTTTTTGGTCCGAATGGATATTATATATATAAGTACATATAATAGCTATGTATATAAAACGAATATGTGACTAATTGTCAGGAATTCGATTCATTGTTTTTGGTATAGAGAAGTTCTAAATTTTCTAACTAGTTGTCTCATCCTTTGATATGTCTATAATTCAGTGAGGGAATTAGTCACTATTGTCAAAGGTGGATACCTTGATCTCGATAAAAAAAATGTGATTTGCTTTGAGAAGGATATTGATGTAAGGAACTCAATTCTAACTTTGTACTAAAAATTAAGGAAAAATATCAATTTTGGTCACATACTTTAGGCTCATTTTTGAGTTTGGTCTCATGTTTAGTAACTCAGTGAATTATGGTCCTAAACTTCTAAATTTTTGCAGAGTTGGTCCACTAATCTATTTTCCATTAGATTATGGATGGAAGGTGCACGTGACATTAATACACGATTAGACAATTATCAACTTATTATAATTTTATCTTAATTTTAGTTTACATTTACAAAATTTACCCTAACCTTTAAAATAAAAATTATTAAATAAAAAAATATAAATAATAATAAAAAATCATATAAATTTCACATTAAATATTAAAAATAATAAATTAAAAAATAACGACATTATTAAAAATCAATTAAGTGATACTAGCGAAAATAATAGAAAATGATATATTAAATTCCCAACCTTAGAATAAATAAGAATCTAAATAATAACAAATAAATAAATAAATTTTATAGTGAATATTAAAATTATAAATTAGAAAGTACTAATATCATTAAAAATCAATTAAGTGAAAGTAACAAAAATGATAAGAATGAATACAACAAATTAAACTCATAATCTTAAATAAACAAAAACCTAAATAATAACAAAAAAATATATAAATTTACATTAAATGTTAAAATAATAAATTAAAAAATATTGGGGTATATTTTGTAAATGTACACTAAATTAGGGTAAAATTATAATAAGTTAATAATTGTTTAACAGTGTATCCTGATGTCACGTGTATCTTCCGTTCATAATCTAATGAAAAATAGATTAGTGGACCAATTCTGATAAAAATTTAAAAGTTTGGGATCATAATTGACTGAGTTACTAAACGTGGGACTAAACTCGAAAATGAGCCTAAAGTATGGGACCAAAATTGATATTTTCCCAAAAATTAAATAGGTAAAACTAGACTATTGAGTTTGTATGGACGAAAATCTATAATGCACATATACGGACACGATGACATGGTATAGATTTTTTTAAAATTTTTTATGTAAGGAGTGTCGAACATGACATGACATAACAAAATAATATTTTTAAAAGTGTCCTTGCATGCTAGACGAAAATACTAAAATTCACATTTTTGACTCTTCGATACACATTGTCTTTTAATGAATTTATTTGAAGTTGTTCTGCATAATAATTATTCATGATAACTTGATATTTAGAATCTTATACAATCAAATATTTTTTCTAATATTTGACACTTGCATATCGATTAATTGTACCTAATTAAATATTTACTTAAAAATTCGAACTTGTCATTAGGTCACACATTTCAAATGTGGAGGGGTTTCCCTTGGTGTGGGGATGCAGCATCACGTAGCAGACGGACTATCCGGCCTCCATTTCATCAACACATGGTCCGACATGGCTCGTGGCCTCAACATGACAATCCGTCCCTTTATCGAAAGGGCTCTCCTTTGTGCTCGCAACCCGCCTCAACCTCAATTCGAGCACATTGAATACCAACCCCCACCGGCCATGAAAACCCCTCGACCTGATGCTGAGACAACTACGGTTTCCATGTTCAAGCTAACTCGAGATCAGCTCAACGCCCTCAAGGCCAAGTCCAAAGAAGACGGTAACGTTATATAAGATTTTCTGAATTTGATGGAAAACCGGATAATACCTAATCAAGAGATGACTATGATACTAATAAGTACATGTCTTGTGGCTTAGGATCTTTTCCTATTTGTGTCTTATTTCCTATTTTATTTACATACACGAGTCACGTGTATAAATAGGCAATCCAGATAAAGAGAAAAATCTTTTAAATTTTTTTCATTTCACAATTATTTCTCTCTCCCAATTTGGATCGTCTATTTTTATACATGATACGTGTATGTGAGTAAGCAGGAGATGAAACAACATGAAAAACGATATTCTAAGCCATGTGTGGTGTATGTATATGATAAGAAGATATTAACAAACTAAGGAGGATACAATATATTTTACTAAATATATACATCATATAATATTTGGTTGCTTGTTAGGAACGCCAAAAAAAAACACACTTTTTATTAAATTAAAGTTGTTTCTTATTTACAAAAATAACCTAGAAAGTTAGAAGTTTTAGCACAAATGTGGGTATTTACGTGTTTATAACTTTAAATTATTCTGTTTTTATTAAATAAAAGTTGGTTTTTGGAAACATTTCCAAGTTTTTGAAAAAGAAACAAAGAAAAAAAACCAAAAGTTCTAACTCCATGAGTTAAACCTGATGACAGTTTGCTAATTATATCTTACTCAATACAGACGTGCTTGCATATGTAACTCGTCCAAATTAGTGTTTGGAGCAACTTTTGCTTTCCTAGAAGTTACACGTTATTGAAATTAAAACCTGACAGATAGGGACGGAGACAGGATTTTATGTGAGGAGGGCGAAAATAAAAAAAATATATAATATTTTTTTTAAAATAAATATTATTTTATTCGATATATATAAATAAAACAAGTATACCTTAATAACTTTAACTTATTATTTTGTGGTTGAAGTTTCAAGAATAACATTTGTATAGGTCCATTGTTATTATAGGTTTCTTGAAATAAAACTCCAAATTTCTTTTACTCACGGTGCCTATATAAATTTAAAAAAAATCATGAACTCAATTTAACATAATTTAAATAAAATAATAAAACCAAATAACAAAATGACATAAAAAAATAAAGAATTATTTATCTTTAACCTATTCTGATAGTCCTAAAGATAAAGATAACTATAGTTAACAAATTAATTATAAATATTATTTATAATTTAAAAAAAAAACTAAAATTACTATTTAAGATATAATTTTTTACCTAAATAATTTATCCATAATAAAAGAAAAATTAAAATTAAAACAATTGCCAGACCCCCCCCCCCCCCCCCCCCCCCTCTGCTGACAGTGACAGACCGATTAGAAGTAGAAGTCAAAATTTTTAAAAAGTGATTGAGTTATCAAAACAAGGGAAAAGTGTATAAATTCTTTTATCTCTAGCTACCAGACTACCTCTAATTGATTTATGCAAATAACTTGATTCTAGAAGTTGAAGCTAAAATAAGTAGCCTATACTTATGTTTTTCCGACAATATATATGTTTCTAAGATCATTTGTTGGACTTAACTTATTTGTTCAAATAGGTAACACGATCGCCTACAGCTCGTACGTGATGCTGGCGGCTCACATATGGCGCTGCGCATGCACAGCTCGCGGCCTGCCCCAAGATCAGGACACCAAGCTGTACATTGCCACCGACGGGCGGGCCCGGCTCCAGCCCCCGCTCCAGCCAGGGTATTTTGGGAATGTGATTTTCACCGCCACGCCCGTTGCTGACGTGGGCCATATACGAACGAAGCCCGTGTGGTACACTGCCAGCAAGATTCACGACGTGTTGGCCGGAATGGACAACGAGTACTTGAGGTCGGCTCTTGATTACTTGGAGCTTCAGCCGGACCTTAAGGCTCTCATCCGCGGGGCCCACACGTTTCGATGCCCGAATCTTGGGATCACGAGTTGGGTTAGGCTGCCTATCCATGATGCGGATTTTGGATGGGGCCGGCCGATCTTTATGGGGCCCGGGGGGATAGCATACGAAGGTCTGAGCTTCGTGTTGCCCAGTCCAACGAAAGATGGGAGTTTATCGATTGCGATCTCGCTGCAGTTGGAGCATATGAAGCTGTTTGAGAAGCTGCTTTATGAAATTTGAAATTTTGGTTTGGGTTAATTTGTCGACATAGTTTAAGGATGGGAATAAGGAAAGGTACGATCAATGTGTGGTCTATTAGTACTGCAACTATTCATTGATGAATCCTGTCAACTTTCGTATGTATTTGTTGGATCTTGGACAAAGATGTGTGGTTCAGTCCCTGGATTTACATTATTATTAGTGGAAATCATTCCAATGCAGATCGCCAAGCTGTTTTTGTAGCTAAGATTATCTCTTTGATGTTTTTCAATGGTAGCATTTTCATCAATTTTCATAATTTCATCATCATTATTCTTTTTTTTTTCTTTTTGGGATAATTACCAACGCCCCCTTGAGGTTTGACGTTATTACAGAATACCCCCTAACGTTTCAGAAATTACGAACTCCCCCCTGGGCCGTTATCTCCTCCGTTAAATTTAACGGATTGTGTGAAATTTACTATTTTACCCCTACTATGTTGAAACTCAGGGGGGTATATGTAATAAAGAGACAAAGGTAAGAGGGTTAATGCAAGGACTGAAATTGTTAAGGGGGTTTGATGTAAGTACTTGAGTTTTGTGTCTACCTAGAATTTTTTTTTAATAAAATGCTACTTAATGTTATTTTAATATTTTTATGATAGACTAATTTCATACCTACAGTTTATGGATGTTTAATATTTTCTGTAGATATTGATCATACATGTTCAATGTTTGAAATAATTGTTTAAACGGCTGGCGGATATTTTTGTGAATTTACTAATGTATTTGTTGATATTAGTGTATTTGTTATGATTTTCAATTTTAAGGGAAAAAAATTGATAATGCACTAATTGATCTTTGTGTGAGTTTTTTTATATGAATTTTTATTTTGAGGGAAAATTTGTTATAATTGCAAATAAATTATTTTAAATTAACTTTAAATGGACTTGTACAAAATATATTTAAAACTAAGAAATAAATATGAAAGGAAATTTATAACTTATCATGTTTTATAGAAATAAATATGCATGGAATATCTAATTCAATTTATATTTATAGATAAAATATAAAATATTAAATTAAATAACAACTTTTTAAATACAAAAAATCCAAAATTAACTAATATTACAATTATATCATTAAACTCTAAGTAAAATTACAATATACCCCCTAAGGGTGTTTTTGGAATTTAAATTTGAATTTAACGGTGTAATTAACGGTCGGTGCTATTTATAAGCGAGGGCGTACTATTCAGGGAGGAGTTCGTAATTTCCGAAACCTCAGGGGGTATTTTGTAATAACGCCAAACCTGAGGGGTGCGTTGGTAATTATCCCTTTCTTTTTTATCATATTAATGACCTTTTTTGCGTCATGGTGAATCTTTCATTACCAGAAAAGTAAGAAAAATCTTCTCCCATATCACGCTCCTAACTATAGGTCTATGGAAACTTTGAACTTAAATAAGCATTTGAAAAAAATAAGTGGGGAACTTATCATTACAACATCACTGTTATAACTGAAATATGCAAATCAACTAGCTCAATTTACGCAAGGCATGCAGTTCTTATTCAACTAGCTCAGTCTTTACGCGAGGCATGCAATTCTTATTCGGTTTAGTTCGATAACCGCTTCCGCCATTGATATTCGATCTTGGAGCGATTCCCTTGAACAAGACACTCCAATTTCCAGAATGGAGGCCACAGAAACCACAACATTATTTTTGATCGCCTGTCCTTCATTTTGCACGATTAATGGATCCACAATTTCCGTTATATTGTTTGCTACGCCATTCACCACAGAATTGTGAAGATTTGCATGTGCTCCAAATGCATCACTTGTTGGTCTTATGCTTGTGAACAACTCCAATAAGAGAATACCGTAACTATACGTGTCCCCTTGTGTCGAAACGTGCTGCTCATGCCATACTCTGGGATGATAATCAATAAGCAAATTTAGTAAATAGGCCATCTAAGTAGGAGCTAAAAAGAGCAAGGATTAAGAGATTTGGAA
Organism: Lantana camara; assembly: GCA_037501455.1. NCBI lineage: Eukaryota > Viridiplantae > Streptophyta > Magnoliopsida > Lamiales > Verbenaceae > Lantana > Lantana camara. Next base: position 48,160,179 of record CM074859.1, read on the forward strand.
CCCGGTGCAATGTAGCCTACTGTGAACTGTCCCTCTTACTGCAATCGAATCACTATCATTTGTTGAAAATCTACCTGAGACGTTGGATATTATTTTGGCCAATCCAAAATCACCAACATGGGTGCTCATATCATCATCAAGAAGTTTATTGCTCGGCTTTAGACCACCATGAACTATAGTCGGACCAGTACCATTATGCAAATACTCTAGTGCAGATGCAATATCAATAGCGATGTTCCACCTCTGCATCAGTGAAAGATATCTAATGTTCTCACCTGCGCCAATACTTTCTCCGGCAGGATTGTGATGCAGCCATTCCTACAAGCTTCCGTTGGCCTTAAACTGGTAAATCAATGCAGTGAATTCATTCCCTTGGAAGTCTATACTCACGGAAATACTAAGCAACTTCAGAAGGTTTCTGTGTCTCGCGCCTCTCAGTGCGTGAGTTAATTGCACGGAAAACCCCTGTGTTATGCCTAATTAGCACGCAAGACCCTATGTTTCAACAATTAGCATGAAAAACCCTATGAATTTTTAAAATAGCTCACCGCCCCCTTTAACCCATAAAAGATAATAAAGAACTTAAAATGTCTATTTTGCCCTTTTTGAAATTACCCAACGTTAAACCATCACTCACCTTCATAAAAAATTTAAAAATATATATAAAAAAATACTTATATATTTACCCCAACATTATATTTATTAAATTATATATTTTATATATCTATAAAAATTATGTGTGTGTATATATATATATTTGCACAGCACCATTAGGAGCCCAGATTTCGCCAGCGGTAGAAATCTGGCGCGGGGGTGGGAAGGAGACGATGGCGGAGGAGATCCGCCGGTGATGGCGCGATGGCACTGTAGAGAACCGGACACGATGGTGGTGGAACTCGGTGACGAACCAAATCAGGAGTTGGTTGCACGTTTGTGGCGCCGGTGGCGACGGTGGAGAGAGGGTGGCGGAGGTCGCAGAATAGGGGACGGTGGCGCGAGGGTGGGCGTGGTGGAGCCAGATCTGGAGAGGAGAGATGGAATCGCGCCGGTTGAGATGAATTTTGGGGGTTGGGGGTGGGGCGGAGCGATGGTGGAGGCAGAAGAGAGGGGGGGGGTGTTGATGGGGCGGGATGTTTTTGGGAGTTATGTTGCTGGCGGCGAAGGCTGTGGGTGGCGAGACGATGACGGCGGCGACGGCGGGATGAATTTGGGGGTCTTTGCAGGTGTAGCCAGGGGGGGCTGGGGGGGGGGGGGGGGGTACGGCGGTGAGACTGCCTGGAGTTGCAGGTGCTTCCTGGAGAAGATGAAGATGATTTTTTTTTTCTTTTTTGATTTTCTTTTATATGCATATATGTAATTAATATATATGTGTATTATATAATATATTATATATATACAAATAATATATATATATATATATATATATATATATATATATATATATATATATATATATATCCTTACCTGAAAAATATATATATGTATAAAATTCTTTATATACTATATGTATTAAATATTATTTATAAATTTATTATACTATTTAAATTTATTCATTTATTATATATATAGGTGTATTATATCATATGTTTTTATTTTTTTTAATGTAATGTAAATTATAATTAAACATATTTTAAACTTTTTTTAATTCATTTTGTTTTTATTTTTTTATAATATTTAAATTGTATTTTTTGGAATTCAAAAAAGTTAGAAAATATGAATTTACTTTTGTTGGGTTAGATAGGGTTATAAATGTCATTTAACAGCCAATAAGTGCCAGAATTCGTAATCCCAGTTGCATTTAGAGCGCGTGTGACAACAAGCACGGACGGAGGGTTCTCAGTGATAATTAAAGTGATTCACAGGGTTTTCTATGCTAATTGTTGAAATACAGGGTCTTGCCTGCTAATTAGGCATAACACAGGGTTTTCCGTGCAATTAACTCCTCAGTGCGTTGCATTCTTTTTGGAAACTCTTGGATGCTCCTCTAACATGGAGATTGATGACTTTAACTGCTACCGCCGTGCATTCATCATAGAGAATTCCTTTGTGAACAGACCCAAATCTCCCGGATCCGATCTTGTTTGCTTCGGAAAATCCACCAGTAGCTCTCAAAAGGTCCGCATAAGAAAGTCTCTGGAACTGACTCTCGAATGAGCATGTTTTTTTCTTTGATTTTATTCTCCTTCGAATGAGTCTGACCAAGCATGCTAAGAGAACGATGAATATTGAATAAGAGATCCCAATGAGAATCAACACTTCGATTAGAATCTTTTTACGCCCATGCTTTCTTGAGGAGCAAGGAGGCAGCTTCAACTCTGGAATTCCTCCACACAATGCATGATTCCCTTCAAGTGAAGTTGCGGTTTGGTTTTGGAATACTCCCGTTATTGGAACAGGTCCATCAAGTTTATTGAAAGAGATGTTAACATGGACAGTTAAAGTTCGCCCCAAAAAGGGAAAAATGCAAAATCGGGACACTAACTTACCCTAACTAGCAATTTCGGGACACATTTTGCTCCGGCGATAAAACAGTGCCACTAACTTAAAAAATGTGTCAATTTAAGGACAAACTCGCCGGAAACCGCCTAGTCATCACCGGAAGTCAATTGACATGTTAAAATTGATGATGTGGCGTTGACACCCCTTGCCACCTCATTTACACATATTCTCCATTTTTTTTTAAATCCACATAATACAACATTCAAATAATAAAAATTAAATTAAAACAAAAAAACAAAGCAATAAATTTAGTATAAAATATTTATTATATGTAAAATAAGTATAATATTATTTTTTTTTCCAAAAAAAGTATGATATTATTTTGATATTAATTAAACGTAATATTTTAATTATAAATATATAAATAATAAAATCATACTATTTCTATAGTATATATATATATAGGGATAATTATATCAAATTACTCATTAATACAAATTATTTATCAGTTTAATTAATATAAATATTACTAATTATTAAAATTACTCATTAAATATTGTTAATCAATACAAAAAAAATTAAAGGAAATGAATGCGGATCCGGCAATCACCGCTACCACCGGTTGATTTCGCCAACCACCACCACCACCACTACAGTTAACGAAAAATCGGAATACCACTTATCACCACCATAAAAAATCAACAGCTTCATTCAACACCAACACCAACAAATAAAAATATCAAGAAAAAAAAAATGAAAATTTAATCTTCCAAGCTTTACGAGAGAATCACGATCAACATCATCTTCATCTTCCATCCACCACCCCAGTCGCCGCCATCACCGTTGCCACTACCAATGCCTCTACCCCCAAGTTCGCCGCCTCCCTTCCCTGCGGTCCCACCACCACCAGAAACCACCATCCATCGCCCCCCTTTCCTCAAATCCGCCGTCATCACCACCATCCATTGCACCCACCCCCTTCCCCTTCCACCAAGTCCATCGCCATCCTTCTCCCTGCATCTCCACCACCATCAAAACACCACCACCACTAGGCATCGACCCCCTCTCCTCTCCGTCGTTCTCTATACACGCACAAAAATATTCAGATTCAGATCTAGATCCAGATCCAGATCAGGGATCTGCACCTGAAATTGAGAGAAGTGACTAAAATGTGGAGGGTTTATGCGACGGTGGTCTGGACCTGAAATTGAGAGAAATGACTAAAATGGGGAGGGTTTGTGAGGCGGTGGACTTAGGGGCGGCGGCGGCGGACTTGAGAATTTGGAATGAGCGGCTACGGCGGCGAATTTGAGGAGGGGGAAGACGGTTCACTTCGAGATAGTGGCATGGTGGGGTTAGGCGAGAGGGGCGACGTTGCTGTCCAGTGGTGACGTGGTCTTGTGGTGGGCGACGGTGGCGAGGTGCTGTGGGCTGCGACGGTGGCTAGGGTGGGCAATGGTGTTGTTGCTGCAATTATCGGTTGCCTATGTAAAATATATGCATATAGGTATAACATATAGATATATGTAATAATAATAATAATATATATATATGTATAAATATATAATATATTTATATGTTTTTTTATTAAGAATATAATGGTAAATAAAAAAGTGACAAATTATTTTAGATTTATTTTTTTAATTTAATTTTTAATATTTGAATTTTGTATTATGTGGATAAAAAAAAAAAAGAGAATATGTGTAAATGAGGTGGCAAGGGGTGTCAACGCCACATCATCAATTTTAACATGTCAACTGACTTCCGGTGATAACTAGGCGGTTTCCGGCGAGTTTGTCCTTAAATTGACACATATTTTAAGTTAGTGACACTGTTTTGTCGTCGGAGCAAAATGTGTCTCGAAATTGCTAGTTAGGGTCAGTTAGTGTCCCAATTTTGCATTTTCCCCCTCAAAAAACTAGGGATTGGCCCGAAAAATTTGTTTCTTGAAAGATCCAAATCTTGCAAGCCTTTCAAAACACTTAAACCTTGAGGAATTTCTCCGTGAAACGAATTACCATCCAAGTAAAGCCACTCCAAACTTATACATTTACTTATAGAACTTGGAACCATGGTTCGTTGTCGCGGTCGTAGGAAACAGAACGGAGGGTCCCGTTCCAGTTCCATGACGCGATCGCGGAACAATCGCGACAAATTGTGGAACGGAGGGTGTTTTTAAGATAAATATAATTGATTAATATATTAATACAAATAGAAGTTTTGGTCAACTCTTCAAAGTGAACTCTAATACAACACCTCTTACAATAAATAGATTACACCAAATAAAAGAAGGAAGCTAAATAATTGAACTAACAATCATTAGTTTTTACATAAGAAAAGTTAAATAAATACAAAGAAACAGAGAAGGAAAAAAAAAAAAAAAACAAAGAAGCGCAATTTAAGTTATTTATAGGGCTATTCCAACTTTCCGCTCCTAAATGCGTTTAATAAATTGCGTTTTTATGTTTTATCATTAGTTAGAAAAGTGGCATAGCACTTCTTTTAGTTAGATGCGTTTTAAGGACAGTGATCGTGCCAAAATCTGGACACTGCACGGGGTTCCAGATTAGGACGCCAAATCACCCAAGATATTTGTAATGTGTGGAGAACTCCGGCGCTTCTCCCAGCTGGAAAGATAGAACAAACGTGAACTCAGAGGCCAATACGGGGAAGAGTGGGGGTTGGACCCGTTTTGGCACTCCGACGCTCAAGTCAGCTTAAGCTCTTGGATGGAAATTGCTAGAGTTGAGAGTTTTTGTGCGTGAGAAAGAGCTTACCTTTGGCCGTCGCCAGGCGAGGCTTTTATAGGGTGAAGATGGACTTCGCGGGAGCAAGTACACCTCCCAGAAAGTGTGGATCTGGTTGGGAGGAGAGGGTCCTGATCCTCAGGCCGGAACAGTGCTTTTCCAGCCAAAGCACTGTTCGTCTGCTCCTGCCAGGATCCCTGCCACTGTACTGGGAGCGGCTGCAATTAATGCGGCCGGCCGTAGGTGGTACTCCCATTAAGTGCGGTTGTCCGGTAGTGACCGGGTCGGGGTCTCGCTGGGTCGCGGCTTTCTCTGGAGTGAAAGGAGACCCTGGGTCGCGGGAGACCACCGCCAAACCGGGACTTGTGATGTTCAGTCAAGTAGTGGGTCGATGATAGCCTAAGCGGCTCGGTCGTGAAAAGCTTACGTGGCGTAGGCTGCTTATCCGGCAATGACATCTGGCGCTAAATCAGAATCCTCGATTTTCCCCTTATCATCTGCCCCCCCAGATCGGGCACCATTAAAAGAGTGGTGCCTGATCTCAAGGAAGGCTTTTCGGCTGGGGTAAAATGGGGGAGGCCTGAGTCGCGATGATCTTGTGGAGATCTGGGTCGTTGGGAAAACTGTCCGAGCCAGGATTCGACGAGCCAACCTCCTTCGACCCCAGATATATTTCGACCCAAGACATGAGGCGTGGCCTCATGCGCGCATACTAGCTGTGCCCCACTGGGCGGGGAACTCTGGAAACTCCATTTGTCAGAGTCATGATTACACTTTTTGAAATTTGAGGGACTTGCACGGGTTTTGAGGTTCGGTTGCAGGCGGCCGTTTTGGGGGTAATGGGACACGTTCTTTCCCAGTATACTAATTTATGGTCACGTGGGAAGGGTTAATCACGCCTAGTTGAAACGTTGCTATAAATTGGGGACTTAGGCGGTTTTTCTTCCTTCCACGCCTTCCGCAAGAGCAAACCCTAGATTTGAAGTGACTCTTGCCTTCCACCAGACTCTGTCAAAACGCACTCCGGGAGAATTCGCAAGCACATTCTCGAGGTACGCTTTTCAATCCCAGATCTCTCCCCTCTTCCTTTCTCCCTCACATCCTAGAAATGGCTCCCAAGAGGAACGTCTCCAGGCCTGTCGTGTAACGCCCCCGTTTTTCAGTTTAAATAATGTGACGTATTTGTTTATAAATTGCGCAGATTAAGTATTTAATTTTATGATTATTTGTTTATAAGTGTTTTTATTTGATTTAAAACCGTAAACTTTTGTTATTTAATTTAATTAATATGGAATTTAAGTTTAGTAATTAATTTATAACAATATGAATTCGTTCATGCGCTTAAGTGTTCTATTTCTACTTCGTTCTTATATGTAATGATATCAGATTGTCGTGAAAATTTAATATGTTGTAAATATATGTGTTATGAACATGCCTATATGCTCGGTTTATGTTTTCGGATTCATTTGACGTGTTTATGAATTTATTTTATTTTTGGAACCAAGTCGGGGGCTAACGAGCGATTAGCGCACCCTTGGTTCCATGCGTGATATCTTGAGCTCGGGAATTCGGATTCGAATTCCGTCAACTCCGTTGCCTTCGTATCGACGATCCGGAGACAATGGAACAAGCCTCATACCTTTTTGAAATCATTAAGACCTTCGAAATCCAACCGTAACGAGCAACCCGTGCAAGAAGAGCCCTTATGTTGACTAGTCTTCATGGTGGGACCCCATAACCTCTCTTAAACTTAACCATACCTTAACCATGGATTGTATACTTGAGTTAGACCCTTCTCTTATCCTTTTAGCTGCAAAAACCGAGCCATATCTCCCTCCTTTCTGCAACTACTGATCGAGAGAGAGAGATAGAGGAGAAGAGAAGGAAACCTTGGCCCTTTTGTGATTTTGGAGCTCAAATCACCATCTTCTTTCACCAAATCTTCAAGGTATGAATATTGATGTCTTCTCTACTCTATTATACTTGATTTCATCTCCTTAATTCATGATTTGGATCAGATTTGGTTAGGGTTTGGGCTAAGAGCTTGAATAGGGTTTTTGGGAGAATTTGCTCTTATGACCTTGTTTGCTTGTGTAGCTGAATTTCTTGCTTATATGTGATCATATGAACTTGTTTCTTGGCTTATTTCTTTCCTAACTCATAGTATATGATATTAGGAAGATTTCATCTCTTGCTCCTTTTATGAAATTATGAGATATGGAGCTTCAAACTTGATGTTCAAAGTGTTTCCCCTGTTTTTGAAACTGCTGTGTAAAATTTGATGTTGTTGGTTGATCAAATGGTCTCCAATTCGTGTGAAAATGCATGGAGTTGATGTACACTCATTGTTCTATATGTTAGCATTCATGCTTTAAGTATTTGGTTCCATTTAAAGCCTCAAAACCGGAATACATGGCCTATTCCTATGCATGATCATTGACAGATTTGTTGCTGTTGTCTATGGGAGGTTGTTGGTCATTCTAATGTGCTCTAAATGTTACCATTTTGCATATATATGATGTATATAAGTTGTTTAGTATATTAGCATGCATTCCCCAAAGTTTCAGATCCAAATTCAAGCCCTAAGTATTTGATCAATGCATGATAGAATTATTAGGACTCATATGTCCGATTGTAGCGACCCAGTTTTGTTTCACGATTTCGATGATCTTAACGTGTGATTTAGCCTTTGCACTCTAAATGAAAAATGTTCATAACATGCCAAATATGTTGTATATGAAATTTCAGAGCATTTGGAGTTCATTTGGTATGCCTTTGGATTGATTTTATATGAGTCCAGTTTTGCCGGTAAGATTGTTCGAGTGGTTTTGGTTCTGTACCGTGACACACCCGTGTCACATTTACTCATAAGAGTGAGACACGGGCGTGTCACACCTGCTGGCTAGTTCTGTACTGAGCCACGCCCGTGGCTCAGTTGTGCTATGGTTGGTGACACCCCCGTGTCACTTCCCATGTGCAGTCCGTGTTGGTTCCTCTTCGGTTTTTGATTTGTTTCCCCTCCTTAATGACTTTATCTCTTTTTGTGTTGAACTATGAACTTGTTTTGCTATGTGTTAGGAGTATTGTGGTTCAATTTCGTGGCATTTGGATGAGTTATAGGTATGTTTTTGTTTATTGCCGTTTATGTGTGCTTATACGTCATTTATGAATTGCATAACTTATTTTCCATATTATATGATTTCTTCTTGATGTCAAACCTTAGATATGTGCTATGTTATATAATATGAAGTATGTGGTAGCATTATGGAAGAGCTTGAACACGTTTTATGCTCCTATTTAAGTTCTTGAAATAATTTGATTGCGAATATGAATTGAGTGATAATGAATGAATTGGATATATGATTTTCATGATCTTTATGTTTTCATATCATGCTTGAGCATTGCCGTGCGTCATATATGGTTCATTTAGAGTCTTGAGTCTCACGAACACGTCTTGTGGTCTTTTGTACAGTTTGTCTCCAGGGTGGAGAGCTTTTGATCGTTCAGGCACTTGTTACCTCGTTCCTTGTTTCATCACGGTTAAGGTGAGGGTGGTTTTCGTTTTAGCTATGTAACAAACCCTACAAACCTTATGTGAAAAGCTTTGGCCAAAACCTTATGATTATATATATATATGGTTTTCAAATGAATTATCGAGTAAATTCTTCTGAATTATACGTATGAGCGTATATAAGCTTAAAAATGGTTTTGTAACAAGGCTATGCTCCAAACCGTGTGTCTTCATGCTAGCTATGGATTAGGATGACACGGAGAGGTACGTATATAGCATATGCCGAGTTACACGGTAAGGTATGATTTCTTATGGTATGTATCTTATATATATATGGTTATGTTTTGGCGAGATTGTATGGTCGATATGTTCACGGGCCCCGGGACTTAGTATATGTGGCTAACCGAGGAGGCAAGGGCTGACGGGGATCCCATATACTAGTCCCACTACCAGAACAGCGGTACCGGACCTCGTCAGGAGATTGGCGGGGAAAGGGAGACTGAGTGCCATCTGGGGAGTCATGTAACCCCTTTTGGCCAGTGACGGAGGTGGTCGGGTCTTGCAAACCCACCACCAACCCGGAGGAAGAAGGTTGGCTATAATATGATTATGTTTATGAATATGTTATGATATGATTATGCACCGTGCGGGAATGCCGGGATCCGGATCGCCCAAACGAATATGTTTATGATACGAAATATGGTCTGTATGTATTATGACGTATTGCATGATCGCCTATTGAAAATATTATTGATATTTGTCGTACACGGTCGGAGTTTGGATGGAGGTTGTGCACGCTCACTCGCCGAGCCTTATATTTATGTATGATTTATGAATAGAAGGAATTTAATATGAATTAGTCATAAAATCCGAGCATTGATTAATCATTCTCTTGCCCTTGTAGGGAACTAATCGCAAACAAAACCTTGTTCGGAATTTATGACTTGCATGTGCATGTTTTATATATATCTATCGCTCCTGCTCACTCAGTCTTCTAGAGACTGACCCCTCTCCCTCCCCACTCTTTTAGCGTGCAGGTTTGTTCTTTGGAGGTTCGAGCTAGGCGGAGGTGTTTGAAGTTTTGAGTGAGTCGAGTTAGGTTAAGGAGTCCCTGCACTCATATTTGTATTGGAATTATGTATGACTCGTTTCCATTATATCTAGAAATTTGATACCTATGTATCTACTATGAAATTTACTTTACTGAATTTTGACATGATTTAAAAGAGGCCTGAAGAGCCCAAATTATTTTATGACTCGTATGTTTGAATTGAGCATGTTGATGCATAAATTTGTGGATTGGTAATCATTGCAGGGTCTAGCTCCGCCTGGCTTAGGAAAGTTTTATGTTTGTCTCCCGTTCGCTAGGGTTTGATACGGGTGCGGATTACGATTTCGTTACTCGTGTTGAGCCTTAGTGCGGGGGATGTGGTGCCTCACGTGCGGGGTGCTACATCCTTAAGTGGTATCAGAGCCCGGTTGCAAAACCGGTGTTCTTGAGTCGTGTCGGAGTCAGTT